>JAKCOX010000027.1:4287500-9087500 GCA_022605575.1 Laterallus jamaicensis coturniculus
CTGCGGCAAATGTTTCCACTCTTCTTTTCTTCTAGTCTGATCTGAATTTACTGGTGTTGCTTTTTAAATGAAATGAGAGTAATTAAAAGAGTTGATGATGGTGGGCTTATTGGGAAATCTGTTAGTGTTATGGTGTCTAAGTGTCTGACTAACAGGGCCTAGGAGCAACTACATCAGAAAGGTACTTTTCTACTTTTTTCCTTGCAGAATTCTAGGCAGAGTCTGGCGCTGGAGTTGGCTGTCATGTCCAAGTCTGTCAGCTTTTTTTGTTTGAAACAGCAAGGGTAAGATGAACTGCAGGGTAAGATGGGCTGTTTTTGAATACAATAGTCCAGTTATGATACCACTTCTTTTTTTCCTTTTCTTTGGTTTTCTTCCTTTAATTTTCTTTTCCCTTTCTGTTCTTTTTTTTGGCATTGATGTTGGAAGTTTGGCATAATCTTTCATTTATATAAAGATGTGTTACCTTGCTGGACCAGTTCCTTAAATAATTAAATATGAACACTAAAATTTAATAAAATAGTCCATCTTGCCTTCATTCCATTTTACCCAGGAGATATAAAAGCAAGCATAGTGACCAATTAACAACAGGTGATTGTTTTGGTACAAAGGTATAGTGGATATGGTAAAACTCTATCTTTGAAAACAAGTTTCCAGATACTTCTAAAAGATTTTACCTAATATTCTTACAATGAGGCTTGAAATTGTTTATTTGACATCATTAGAAATTTCATTCCATTCAATTATAATGCTATGGAAAAAAATCCATACATGCTCATTTATAAAAAATATTTGTTGAAAATTCTATTGAATTTTATTTTTTTTCTATTTTTAGTAATTAGGCACAAGAGGAGTTTATGTGCATCAATTTTTCTCATTAGACTCGAAATTAGCATTAATAATTATGCAAATTACTATACAGTGTTTGTCACCCCCTCCATTCTTTAGTGCCATGAGCAGGCAACTCCAGCAATGCACTATAATCTATCTTTATCTAGTTTATGCATAGCAGTCTGATATTTTCATTGCTACTCTATCCAATTAAGTGTGTGGCGTAGCCACCCATGTTTAAATGAAATTGTGGGGATAACTATAGAGATGGGAGATGTTACTTTTTATATCTAAACAGTTAATAAATGACCCTTCGCAGCAATAAAAATGGTAAATATCAAAAATATATAATTCTGATTTTGTATTTCAGATATGAAATATTTTATTTCATATCTGCTTTTTGCATTGATAGCTTATTTTTATTTACTCAAGTGAGTTTTAAAAATATACTTAAATAATTTTCCTTTAGTGCCTTGAAGATAAAAAGCTGCATAAGTATTTTGATATAAGTATTATTTTAAGTTTCAGTCTAGTGAGGAGTTTTTCTGGAAAGCCAGTTCAAGTAACTCCTTTTTTCACATTGAGAGATAGATATTCAAAAATTTTTAAAAGGCACTGATCGTTGTGTCTCCCATTACTATTTTTCAATTCCCACTGCTCCAATAATACCTGTCTTTATAAGTGTAATCAGTTCTTATTTTTCATTTCAATTGTGTGTGTTTGTACAAGCAGTACATGTAAGCCTGTAGCTTAAAGATTTTTTTGCACAGTGATTCCATCTCCCCACTGTGGCAAAAAGTGCTGAACACTTATTAATTGTTTTTTGTACATTGGTTTCACCTTTCTCCCCTGGTTTTCGTTAGGTTCTGAGCTCATGCCCAAAGCCCTCTCCACCAGGATAGTGGGAGGCATTTGGTGGTTTTTCACACTTATCATCATTTCCTCGTACACTGCTAACCTAGCCGCCTTTCTGACAGTGGAACGTATGGAATCCCCTATTGATTCTGCCGATGATTTGGCCAAGCAGACAAAAATAGAGTATGGGGCAGTTGAAGATGGAGCCACCATGACTTTCTTCAAGGTAAGCTTGATACTCTGTTTGGAAAGTTGTGATATCCCAATTGTGGAGGGAGCCTTTGTGCACGTTGCTCAAGAAGAGCAACAGTTATTATTCCTACCTGCTGACAGAAGTAGCTGAAAATCCATTTTTTGAGGATTTGAAAGACAGAAAAGGAAACAAATGCAAAATGTCTCATGAGAAATCAAAGGCAATTTCTTTACTGAATTTACTTAATAGCAGTGGAGTAAGTGAAGAAACATGGATGCTTTGCTGAAGCAGTTCTCCTATAGCTGTGTACAAAAAAGAGGACTAGGAGTTACAGTATCAGTTCCATATCATTATCCTTAATCTCATTATCCTTAATTACAGTCTTTGTTCAAGCAACTTGAATACATTAAAGACAGTGTCAGACTGAGAGAAATCTTCTGGGTTTCATATTTTTGATGAATTAGAATTGGGGTCCATATAAAAAGCTCTGATTCTTCCAGCTTTTCTATTTCTTTTAACCTGTTACTAAGATCATTCAATTTGAAAGATAGTGAAATATGCTGATTGATTAGAGACAAAGCTTTCTTTTCTAGTTTCATCAAGCATTTAAGTAGTGCTTAAATTAGTGAGAAGTACGCATGAAGGGAAAGAGGAAGGTTTGTTCTTTATTTCTCCCTTTTCTGCAAAATTCATTTATTCTTCTCTCTTTCTTCTTTTTACTTATCTAAAGGCATTTTGTGTTTATCTAGTGTATTGTACCCAAGAACTAGTGAGGAATTACTTCTAATGAAATAGCATTTGCATATCCTGCAGAGATTTTTGTTTGCAGTTGAAATAACCTACTTATACACAACATGGTTATGGCGTCATATCAGATAGTTTGGTATTTCTTTTAGTACATTAACTAATTCTTCTCCTTCGCTATGAATAAAAAAAGAAGCCAGCACAAAACACAGGTCTTTATTCAGCTGATACGTTTTAAGCAAATTAAGGTTTATTCTG
Organism: Laterallus jamaicensis coturniculus; assembly: GCA_022605575.1. NCBI lineage: Eukaryota > Metazoa > Chordata > Aves > Gruiformes > Rallidae > Laterallus > Laterallus jamaicensis. The sequence continues at coordinate 4,290,382 of JAKCOX010000027.1, forward strand.
TTAGACGAGCATATTTTTGGGCTTTATGTGTGAACACGTCATGGTTACTAAGTGAAATGCAATGATACTTAGGAACTTCTTTTCCAGATAGCAAACAAATAATTACAAATATTTTGTCTGATATTTGCCTGATTTGTCTGATACCTAGTAGTATGTAAATTAATTTGCATTATTTATCTAATGAAATAGATCCAAAATTAAGCATTAGAAGTAGCTACAACTGTTCTTGTAGTTCAGCCAATAAATGAAAGTCGTGCTCAAAAAGAGAAGTAAATGGAAACTATAAAGTCTCATTTGATTTGTTCAGTGTCTGATGCAACTACCAGGTGGAAGTTTGTGTGAGGGAAGTACAATTCACTAGGACTACCTGTCTAAGGAAAACAATCTAATTAAGTATGCATTCCATGAAAGATAAACCAAAATGTTTGTACACAGTCTATTTATTAAAGTAAAATTTCTGGTAAAATTAGGTATTTTTACGTAATGTGGTTTAGTTAGCAGAAAACAGAATACTATAGTTCTGGTCAACATAGTACATTTTTTATGGGGGGGGGTGTTGTTATGTTTGTTTGTTTTTTCTTTCTATCTTGTATAAGCAAATTGTTTTAGAAAATGAAAATACAGGAAAAAAGATGACTGTAAGCGGAATTACCTTAAAAGGTGCTACTAGAGTTGAACAGCTCATAGGTAATACTACTAAATAATAAGAGGCACTTAAAAACAGGAAACTGACAAAGGAAGACAAAAGCTATCAGAAAAATGTCACTTAAGACATGACGCTGGTTATAGTGTAGAAAAGACAAAAGAGTTGTGTATGTTTCCTGAATTACATGTAAAAAAATCCCAGGATAAATATTCACATTTTAAACTTTGTTTTATCACTAAGATAAAGGAGGATTTAAAATAGTAGGTATTATATTCTACAATATATAGACAAATTAATATCAAGTAGGAAATAACACTGACTTTTTGTAGGGCATTGGGGAAGCTATTAATGAATTATTGTGTCCTGTTCTAGTGACCACACTTCAAAAATATGTTTAAAATTGGAAAGAGTTCATTAAAGGTGAAGTAGGTCTGGAAATAAGCATTGTAGCTAGAGGTTAAAGAAGACTGGTCTGTTTAATCTGCTGAAAAGAAGGTTAAGAGGTGACTTGATCATGGTCTGTAACTGCCTTAATGGGAATGAGACTTTTGACAGCAGATGACTGTTTAATCTAGCAGAAAAAGGCATAATGAGATCCAATGTTTCAAAGCTGAAGTTAGGCAAATTCAGACTAGAAATAAGGTGCATATTTTTAAGAAAGTAATTAACCACTGATACAACTTATCTAGGAGTGGGTTGGTTTCAGCCATAAAATGCACCTATTGTGAGGAAAAGAGATACAGCATAGCCCAAACATGCTATGCTTTTGATTTAGAGGCTACTCAGTGAAATAGCCTTATTAGACAGGAGCTCAGATGAGATTTTAGCTATCTCATCCTACTTAAAAAATCTGTAAGAGTATGACGACTGGGGGAGGTTTCACAAAGATTATTGAGACATTTATCATCTGTGTGTATGTTTTTCCTCAGCTGCTTTGTCTTGTTTTAATGAGAGTGTATTGTGTAAAACAGTGGCATTATGTTACAACAAGAAATGAAGGCACCAGATGGTTTCCTAATGTTAAATGAAATTATCCTATCTTGGTAATCACTATTAGTTCCAATCACAGTGAAGCTTGGTAACTGCCCATGAGACTGACAGTAATATATGCATAAATTATCTACATAGCAGCCCATTGAATTCTTTCTTAAAAAAACCTATGGAACCTGGCGAAAACTGCATGATACTAATACCAAAAAATAGTGCTTTTTTTAAGGAGAACCTAAATGGGAATCAGATAAACAAATTAACTGCTAGATTAAAACCTCCTAAATTTAAAATCTTGAAACTACAGAGAATATATGTTGAAAATGCTGTTAGCCATTTGAGTCAAACATGCCTCTGAAATAGTTTCAGTGAAAGAGGATAATGTGGTCTCCTGGAGTCTTTTAGGTCATCCAGATCATCATATTCCTCCTCATGATCTGAGACACATGACTTTGCAACTCCTTTAGAAGCCAGAAAGTGGAGGAAAATTTCAATTCTCTCTCCTCTTAAGATCTACTTATATAGTCTGAGCATAGAAAGGAAGTAGTTTTATGAGTTTCTTGTATGTCTGGTGTGTCATTTCATTGGGAAAAATAAGGAAAACCTTAATATTATCTAAGAATTAGAAAGAAAAAATGTGAATGTAAATTCTAAGCCATATCTGCTGCTAGGCTTGTAGCTTTCATGCCTTATACATGTTTTAGTCTGTCTTAAATTGTGGATTTGTTTCTTAGTTACAAACTTCTCTTCCTTTCTCTTGACTACGTTTGTCACTACTGCCCGTTTTCAAGATTTGGAAGTGTGCCTTCCTTCCTGTTTGGAATAAAATCAAAAGCATTTATTATTGTCATGAAAAGTACTTACCTCACACTAGCTGTTCTTGGATAAATAACTCTGATTTTCTGTTACCTCTGATTTCTGTGGTCACTCAGCCTGTGTTTCTCAAAATCTCAAGGTCTGTTTTCTTGCTGAATGAAAGTTCTGAAGTTGAAAAGAAAAATATTAATTCCACCGCTTCTATTTGTGCCAGTTTTCCAACCTCACACACAAGCTACTACAGTACATACACTTATACATGGTCTACAATGTTTTGTTGGTTGGTTTGTTGGGTTTTTGTTGGGTTTTTGTTTGGTTTTTGTTTGTTTTGTGAAGTTGCTGGGTACCTTTTTTCTCTCATAATTTTTTTTCATATCTATACCATTCAACATCAGACCTTTTTATTCTTTTTAAGTTTTTTGTACAGTACCATGCAAAATGGCATTTTTCTCAGCTATGGTTACTAGGTCTTTGCATACCAAATAGTAAAAACAAAGTAATTTTTCACTCTCTAATAGCAGTATATTAGTATTGTTACTTTTGTATCAGCAATTAAAGGTCCTCTCAGCTCTCTGTGATAGTCATATATTTTATTTCCTTGTTTTACTGACAAGAACACTGAAGCACTGGAATGCATCTTTTTCAAGATCACTTGGTGAAAGGCATATAGAGCACTAATTAAGGAAAGCTGACTTGTATACCTTAGAATTATCTGACAGACTCTTCTATTTATCATTTACATTTGCTAGTTTCTTTTCTTCTTCAGGACCCATTTTTATACTCCAGCTCTATTATTTAAAAATAACCTCCATTTCATCCTGCACTGTTTTTTCTCCACAAAGATCCATGCTGTTGTCTCTTCATTTCCCCCTCTCTCTCCTTTTACCCTAGCCATTTTGTTACCAGCTCCGTCAGGAAACTGGGGAAAACAATTCAGTACTTAGTTTCTAACTTAATTTTCCAAATTCTCAGCCTGTTATTAAATGAAATAGCACAAATCTCTACCTATATATTGCAAAATCTCAGAAATAGTCTCTTAACTCTGAAAGGAGTTATAGAGGAATTCTCTAACATCTTGCAACTGCTTGCAGATCCTGTGATATAAATGAAAGAATAGTAGAATGAAGGTATGAATGCCATTTGTATGTCATAATGTTGTCATTGGTATGCATAAAGACGGCATACCATCAGTGGATTTTTCAAATCTGGGTTTGAAAATTGTAGTAGGCAAATGATGATCAGTTGTTTAACAAGTATGGATGTACAAGCACATAGGCATATACACACATGGAACCTTAGTTGAATGCTGCAAATAAAACATGAAGTTTAACAATGTGTATCAATTCTTTGATGGAATTGCTATACTTTAAAGGTTAAAGAAACACCACTTCTGAGCTTCTTGAACATCCACTGGCTGACAGTGACTAGTGGAAAATAATTTTTTGAGGGCCAGCCTCCACATGCTGATCTTGATAATGCATAAAAAACAGTTGATAGCCGATATCACAGATACATGTTCGGCTTGCTTTAAAATTATTTTGTTCTTAGACAGGTTGCATTAGAATGTAGCAGACTTATTATTATGTATGTAAACATGAGATACTTGACTAAAAGGGAAATTGAATATAAATAAGTAATTTTTAATATTTTATTTTATCATCATAGTTTGGGGCTATCTGCTAGAAATACACGCTGTTGAAATGCATTGCTTCCCTTTCCCTGTGATTATTCTCTCTTTGCAGGAGCACCTACTTAACCACTATTTCTTTGAATGTACAAAAAAAGCAGGCACAGTTGCAAACCTGTAGAGCAAGGTCTGTGGCAGCTTCATACACTTATAAGAACTGAATCTGCAGTGCCAGGGACTGTAAGAATGAGATATAAGTTTTGTCCACCAGACCTCAAACAACTCTGCCTCACTGAGTCCTACTTTTTTCTTTAGAAGGTGAAGGAAGCTTGGTAGAGGTAGATATGCTAGATGACATGTTAAGACAGACTATAACAAGAGCAGCAGTGCATTTGAATTCTAAATAGAAGAAATTCAGGTAAGGGCAGAAAGCAGAACTAATGCACATAAAGACCTCATTCCAACTCTCTAGGTACTGGGACAAAGTGACAGAAATGGTTTTATGCTGCCTTGACCCTTTCCCCTTCTCTGGGGTTGTCAGAGTAATTTCTAGTTCTACAGTAAATAAAAGCGTATGTTTGGCTATCTGTTGCATCTCAGTGCTGAGGCATAAAATGAAAATATGTATGGAATGTGGTAGAAATCCACTACCTTTCCACCCTTGCTTTGTCCATGCCCTTCCCTTCCCATTCACCAGTCCTCATTCTTCATTCCTCATTCCCTTTTTCCCCATTCCTATGTTTTGAACTGTGACAAGGACTAGTCAACTTTTCATTTCTGCAGAGATTTATACTGCCTTGTGCCATATATCCAGATAATAAGAACTCTTAATAAGCTGCTGGAGAACATGTGGTATTTATGAATAATAGTGCTCCAAAATCACATGATTCATATCTGTCATTTACACCTGCCTCCAGCTACAGCTATTAGAAAGCAATAAAAACATCTCCAAATGCTTTCTGGGATCCTCTTGGAGAAATAAAAAAAAACTTGGGGGGGGGGGGAAGTAATTCACAATAAATAAAATCTTGAATTAAATAGTTAACATATGAATTGGGTCACCATTAATTGTTTTTGAAAGGAAGTTGAAGAGAGATGTGAAAAATAATTAAAAATAGAGATTAAGAAAAGTCTTCTTTATATTAATTAATATTTTCCACAGCTCAGCATCTGTTTCTACCTTACCCCTAATATTCATGGGGGAAAAAAGTTTTATGCTGATCTCCCCACAGAACTCTCATGAGGGCTAAACTATGTAAAGTCTCTCCAGCTTTCCTGTACCATAAGTTTTTCTCAGTAGACCTAAAATGAACATACCAGCAAGGAACTTGTATTATTTTTCAAAATTGCATCTGACAAAAATATGCATTAATTAGTGCACATGCATTAATGATCCATACTGTTAGGACACGCTGGAGGTTGAATAAAACTGATCTTTCTTAGTGTATAAGTTATGGTAAAATATAGTGAGATCTAATTGTCACTTAAATAGAAATTCGGGACAATAGAAATTCAGGACAATAAAAATCCGAGCCCAGAGGGGGTGAGAAATTACTAATTAACGGCATGTTTGTCTGTAGAAAGTCAAGCCCCATGAAACAGAAATATTATCCAGACCACAATATGAGTCCTAAATTATGTCAGGATTTTTTACCAGCAAAAGACAAGAATTTCTACCAAATATAGCTGATTTAGCAGAATGTTACAGTCTAGATATGAAAAAAGTAGGGTTTTAGTTGGGAAACCTATTCTGTCTTTTTTTATTTTTGCAAATACATAGTGTGTAATTCTGAAGGCAAGAAAGTAAGGGCTTCTTCCTTTGAAGTCAGATGGAGTTTAATCACTACTAATCCCTGCAAACTTCTGGTCAGATCTCTCAATAGCTTTCTTGCTGTGTTGTTTTGGGATCAATTTAAGCCTAACTATGAGCAGACCAACCTCTTCCCCTGCCTTCAACCTCAACCTCAACCTCAACCTCAACCTGGCACTACCTATCACAGGGCCTGGGGTAACAGACAGACTTTTGATCCCACTGAAAATGTTGTTCCATGTTCACTTTAGGGTTGTGAAAAAAGCTATTCTGGCTGCTAGAACGCTAGAACTGGTGTGACATGAGCAGTAGGGTGTCCTTTTCCATGGCAGAGTGATCTTATGCCACCCTGCTAAAAGTGAAAGCCCTTTGGGAAGCAAGTTCTGTTGCTTAGACATTTTGAGGTTTGTGGATGAGAAAATCAACAGCAATGTAATTGCTGATACTTCCAGAGTGTGTGTTGTCCTTAAGTACTATTGTGGGTTTTGTCTTAACTGGTAAGCCATTTTGTTTCCTTTCTCTCACCTGGCATTCTTCACTTTCTGGCCTCTTTGAGGCCTGTAATGGCACTGATGACAGGATCACTTGTCAGAGAATGACTGAACTCTAGGTTCTCAGCATCAGTTTGGTTGCAAGGCAGGGGAAATGCATAACCTGATTGCTAGTTAGACTTACCACCTTTCCCTCCTTCTCCTGCTGCCTTTCTACAGGAACACAGGAGGTAGAGCAAGAACACTTTCATTTTCTCTTCTCTTTTCAGCTTTTCTGTCTTTATGTCTGTATTTAGATCATGAGCAAGGGGAGAAAGAGAACTGACTGAGATCACAGAGAAACCTTCAACTGCAAACAGCATTCTATATGAAAGACAGATTTCAGAATTCGGGTTTGTTTAGGAAATTTAGAGTACACCTAGGAACATCAGTCTGGAAAAAAACAATCGTCTTGCTCTTCAAAGCAAATAGATCTATCACCAAGTAGCCATGTAAAGTTAGCAGATTTGATCTATGACTCATTCTGGGAATGTGATTCAGAAACAATTCTCCAGTGTGAGCTGTCTCTCGATTTAGCTAGTTTTGTGTGAGATCCTGCCGCATGAGCAGCCTTCAGTGTTGAGTTCCTGCCCACTGAAGCAGCCTGAAACCCTCCATTCATTAGCAGAGGTGAACTCTTGGTTCCGCCTTGTCAGTTTATATGTGATACTACTGAGGTGTTGTCTGACTGCATTAGCATTGCTTTATTTAGAGATTCTTTCCAGTGCCAGAATTGCCCTGGACACCTCCTAAAGTCTTATTCTACTAATTAAATTCTACTGGAGAATTAGACATTACTCCATACAGTATGCTTGTTGAGATTGGTTAAACCATCCTTTTTGCAATACACCTATGGCAATAATTACATAAGCTTTATTGGATATAGGCACTTTTTAAGCATTTTTATATATATATACATTAATTGAACATATATTTAATATATTCAAGATCCTTAATTTGCACAATAGACATTACCAGTTTATATTAAAAAATATACTAAACAATGCTTTAGTATCATAGAATCATAGAATCATGTAAGTTTGAAAGGACCCTTAAGACCATAAAGCTCAACCATCAACCTAATGCTACCAAGTCCATCACTAAATCATGTCTCTAAGTGTCTAAGCCTATATGTCTTTCAAATATTTCTAGAGATGGTGACTCAACCACTTCCTTGGGAAGCCTGTTCCAATGCTTTACAACCCTTTTGGTGAAGTATTTTTGCCAATATCCAATCTAATCCTCCCCTGGCACAACTTGAGGCCATGTCCTTCTGTCCTATCCCTTGTTACATGGAAAAAGAGACCTACACTCATGTTGCTACAACCTTTTTCCAGGTAATTATAAGGACCAATTAGGTCTCCCATCAGCCTTATTTTCTCCAGGCTAAACAGTCCCTTCAGTTGATCTTCATAAGATTTGTGTTCTAGACCCTTCATCAGCTTCACTGCCCTTTGGATGCAGTCCAGCACCTCGATGTCTTTATGGTAGTGAGGGGCCCAGAACTGAACACAGGACTTGAGGGACAACCTTACTAGTGCTGAGTACAGGGGCACTGCCACTTCTGTAGTCCTATTGGCTGCATTATTTTTGATACAAGCCAGGACCTTGTTGGCCTTCTTGGCCTTCGGGCCACACTCCTGGCTCATTTTCAGCCGGCTGTCAGCCAATTCCCTGAGGTCCTTTTCCACCGGGCATCTTTACTGCCACTCTTCTCCAAGTCTGTAGTGTTACATAGGGTCATTGTGACCTAAGTGTAGGACAGCACTTAGTCTTGTTGAACCTCATATAATTGGCCTTGCCCTATTGATCCACCCTGCCGATATCCCTTTGTAGAGTCTCTACCTTCAAGCAGATCAACACTTCTGTCCATCTTGGTGTCATCTGCAAACTGACTGAGGGTGCACTCGATCCCTTTGTTCAGGTCATTGGTAAAGATATTAAAGAGAACTGGCCCCAGTACTGAGCCCTGGAGAATACCACTTGTGACTGGCTTCCTCCATTCACCACAACTCCTCGGGCCTGGCCATACGGACAGTTTGTTACCCAGCAAGGCTGTCCAAGCCATGAGCAGCCAGTTCTTTATGATCAGAGTAGCCTAGAATTGTGTGCTCATTCACTTGTTGAACAAAGGATAAGCAATATATGTCTTAGAATTTTTTTCATTTGTTCAGGTATGGCATGTGATCTTTCAATTTACTTATTGATTTGTCATATAGGAAATTATGGTTTGATTTAGTTTTTTTACATCTTAAAATCTTTGACAGTTACTCATAATAATGGTGATGATCACAAATAATATGCTCTTTTATGCAGAATTTGACTTAAGTTCTCAGATATTTAAATGTAATTGACAACCAAAACCTAGAAAATTTATTATATGTTTTGTGGTGAATCATTGTAATTGGAGGAGAGCATGACAGCTTTTATTATATTACTAAATACTATTAGTAAACTATTATTTGTACCTAGAAACTAGGCATTGTGAAAATTAAGACATTTCATTAACACAATTCAGTGTAGTATCACTTAGTTTAACATATTTGTATTTGAGTAGTCTATCTTTGCATTTGACAACTGAAATCAGCTCCTTCTCAATGAGTTATAAAATACAGCAAGTATCCTGGGGGCCTTTGAAGACTTGAGTCTTTTGGTCTTTCTTTGAAGAACTCCTACTTTCTTGTGCAACAGAAGGCCAGTGGTAAGATAGAAACTGTTCTGTTCCTCTTTCTGTTGCTTTTTCTGTGTCCTTAATTTTTAATTTTTTTTATACAAGAGGCACTTACTTTCCTTGACTTACAAGGAATATTCCAAAATTCTTAAGAAGCTTCTGTATGATGTATCTGATAGAAGTTTTGTGTACTATTTCGTACACTTTCCCTTTCTAAAAAAGGAAGATGCATCCCTAAAGGAACTTTCTTTGGAAAAGAACTAGCAACAAAAATTTTCTGAGGTTTGTTGTGAAGGTTGTCCTTCTTCCACACTTTTACTTGATCTTGCAAAGAAGCTCTGAGAATTGTTTTTTTTATAGTAGAATTTCTATCTGAGCCTATCAAGGTAGTTATCACTTAAGTGTATTTTTATTAATGTTAAGTTGTTGAGGAATGTACTTGTGTGGTGGGTTGATCCTGGCTGGAGGCCAGGAGGATTTTGGGGCAATGTGTATTGTGGTCAGTTCATCAGGCATTATTTCTGACAATTTTTTCTCCTCAGGGGAAGAACTCCTCACACTCTTCCCTTGCTCCTGTGTGGGGTCCCTCTCATGGGAGACAGTCCTCCACCTATTTCTCCAACATGAGTCCTTCTCACATGCTATGGTTCTTCACAAACTGCGCCAGTGTGGGTCCCTTCTATGGCTTGCAGTCATTCAGGAACATGCTTCTCTAGTGTGCATCCCCCAAAGGGTCACAAGTGCTACCACTGTTGCTGATTGACTTGCCCTTCGACAATGGTAGGTCCATCTTGGAACTGTCTGGTACAGGCTCTATCAGACTTAGGGGAAACTTAGAGCAGCTTCTCGCGGAAGCCTTGTAGCCCCCCCACTACCAAAACCTTGCCATGCAAACCTAAAATAACTTGATTTAAACAAAACAAACAATTCGCTTACTTTAATTTATTTAATGTCCACACCTAGTATTTCTGATGCAGCTTTTTTTTGCTTTGAAGTACAGAGATGCTGTGCATAGTTCATTATAAATATTGAATGTAACAGTCATGTTCTAGTCAGTAGTTTTCCTACACATTAAATCAATCTTTAGCAAAGGAAACACATATTTTCATTATAGCTTCCTCTTCCAGACACAGGTGCCTCATACAAGAAATATCTCTTCTGAAATGAAGAAGAATTTTTGGGTTTTGTACAGGCTGTTCATTGTGAAAAAAATTTGATTATATCAGTGTCTGTCTTTTAAAATCAGATCATCAAAAATGAAAGAAGGATTAAAGGGGAACAGTAAGTCTCATCTCATTGTCAGTTTTGAGGCCATTAATTTTCTATTGAAAAAATAAATAAAAATAACAAACAATAAACATGGTCTACTATTTTGCTTTGCTCATGTGATTCCTTGTGCTTGATCATATTAAAGGTTGAGTACATTTATCCTCCACCAGCAGGGCAGATGTTGCCATGACATCTGCAGTATAGCTTTTTTCTTTTTTTTAATTGAAATTAAGGTGACAGGTGCAGGCTTTTGATGTGTGCACCAGAAATGTTTTTGAGGTTTTTGCATATTCTGTTGGAAGAATGTGGTACAAAATGATGCTACAACGATCATCTAGTCCAACTGCCTGATCCTTTCAGGACTGAACAAAAGTTAAATCAAATTATTAAGGGTATTTTCCAAATCCTCTTAATCACTGACAGACTTAGGGCATTGACCACCTTTCAAGGAGACTTGTTCCAGTGTTTGATAGCTGTCTTAAAAATTGTTGTTAAAAGATCATGATATCTGGCCCAACATTTTGAAGTAAGAATTTTGAAGATGATTGCAAGTAAAATGTATAAAGAAAACTTTCTTAGAGAGTAATGTGAAATACATACAGAAATCTTTATGTAGTTTCAACTGCATTATATGTCTCTGTCTTGTACACTTTCAGGGTATATTTATAGTAGTAAATAAAACTCCCTTTTCCATCAAAATCATGTGATCATGTACAAGCACCCTGTTAGAAACAGTCTTTGGTGTGCACTGAACATCTGAACTATTATCTTGGAGTAGTGACCAGGTATAATTTGGTTGGTTATTCCTTAGGACAGGCTGAAACTGTTCCAGCCCCAATGATGGCAGATGGTATGGACAACTGTGGGCCTCTGTCCTGGCCCTGTTTTGTTAACTGTAACATGTCTTGATTTGGATATAAGTTTGTGAGAGCCTTTAGGAGTCTCGCTAAAATTGTCAGTGGAATTAACTCTGTCTGATCCTAATACTTGGTAGAAAAGCTGAATGAAGAGGTGGATACTTTCTTCCTGCTGCCAAATAAATTTATTTTTGTTACTTAGTTATACTGGTTCAACTTAAAGCAAATCAATTGTTGTGGGAGTAACCTGTTAAAATATTTGTGCAACCTAAAAATCCCAGCATGGAACTATATCTTTATTTCTTCTTTATATGCTTCTTTCATAAAATAGTTCCCATTGATTTCAGTAGGTATTAGGTGTTTCAGTAGCTTTGTGAATCAAAGCCTAAAGACATACAAGAAAAAAAAAAACGAGAAAAGAGAGCTAATTCCAAGTAAATCTATATACAGAACCAATTGTGGTCATTAAAACTTAAAGAATCTGAAGTTTCATCACCCTCCCCACCCCCAAAGAAAACAGTTAAATGTTTTACAGCCAAGGGTAAGACAAAATAAAATGCAAAATGCAAAAACCCCAACGGTTTAATAGTTTCAGTCTGTTTGAAGCCAAAATATTATATTTGATCTTTAATTTAAACATGCAATGTGTTCACTTTTTTTTTTCTTTCCCTCTCTCCATGCTGGTGTTTCCCACAGGATTATAAATGAGGACTAGTAGATAATTTATATTATGTACTATTTCAATTTCAAATGAAATATGTCATTAGTGTAATATGTCTCAAGAAGAAATATTTCCTTTTACTTGAAAAAATAAGTCTTTGATGTCTTTGTATTCAAGGAAAGTAAACCAAACAAACTCTTTGTTCTGGTATACTCTAATGTGCAGTACTGATTTGTAAATATATGTTTGGATCATATTTTAAGTGATGACTGATTTCAAGTTTATTTCCATAGTGAATGCCATGTATTTTAGATGGATTTTTTTTAATGGGACCCAGAATGACTCCTCATTTACTTTAAAAATTCATAGCCAAAACTAGTTTGCATAATTTTACATAGGCAGTGGTTCAGTATAAAACGAACAAATGGTCTTTTCCACATACACACATATAAATGATGACTACATGTTTGTTTGCTTAATTTGCACAGTGTTTCCCCTGAAGGTATAGGAAGCACATTGCTATTTTACTGCATTTCTTTTGTTGAAGAGGAAGTGGTGTCATTGAATAGAATTGCCTCATCTGACACTACAAAAGTGCCAAGTTGTAGCAATCAATAGGGAAATAGCAGATGTGAAGGTTAGTTGGCATCAAAGAATATGAGTGGAAGGCTTTCCTATGGGAAAGAAAGTGCTTTATTACACTTCATCTATACTAAGAATATTGGATCTATCAAGCTTTCAGAAAATTAGAATATGATGGCTTTCATGACTCCGGATCTGAAAGAGTCACTTTAACAACAGTTAAGAAGTTAGATAGATATCCATCTGGGGAACTACGCTAAGTGACCAGGATTTTAATAGTTTTAAATTGGAATGTTGCAATTGCTTCTCTCTGAAGAAAGCAGATGAATTGTCTCCCTGGGTGATAACTGTATTATAGATGAGTGTAAATGCTGCTTTTGGAGCATGAAACAACCATGTTATCATCTCTTTAGAGAATAAATATTTAAGGACTTTTGTTCAGAAAGTTCCTTGTTTAGGGGATAGCTTGGATAGTTTTATTTGTTTCTTTTTCTGAACAGTATAAGCAACTTTTCAATGTTTGTCCACACAGGAACTGCTGCAGAAAAAAACTGAGTTTCAGTACATCAATCAAGTGGATGCTCTTTAGAGAGATTGTCCTACAGGGAATGGCAAAACCGGAGAGTCAGTAAACAGAGTGACGTTGAGCTGGCAAGTCAGTGGATCATAGATAGCATTTGTCAGTATGAGAGCTTACAGTTGCTGATAGCAGTTGAATGCTTTTCTGAGCAAGCTGTAAAAAGAAGCAGGTGTTAGTGAGAATAGAATATTTGGAAGGAAATATACACTGACGGATTATTTATTCACTTTGCAAACTTGTGAGATACTTCATTTTCAAGAAGATGAATTAGAGATTTTGGGTGGTTGAGACTGAACATGGAGGGGCGGTTGCCTTAAAAAAAAGCCCAACTCCTTAATTCTATACCTTTCTTTAAGAATACATCTAGTTACAGGAATGGATGTTTCTTATAAAAACATTCAAGTGATTTTCTCACCTCACCAACATCTAACTTAAAATACCGATTATTGGAAGTTCTGTCCCTAGTCTGTTCAATTAATACTTAGAGCAAATTATATTTATTGGTAATGTAGAATAGGAGTCAGCATTAGTTATGTAACGGCATATTTCTCATCAAGCATGGAGTTAAAATTATTTGCCCTGATCTTGAAGCTCTTTCACACTAATAGGCAAATAAATGCACTAGAGCACACACTGAATCAAAGGTTGCACTGGCAGTACAGATATTTAGTGCCAGAATGGAATTTGATTTGTGGAATTCTCTGCAGTCCTTCCGCTTCCTGTGCCTACTAAGTTCACAACAAGGGGCAGAACGGAGGGCTTTGACATTAAGAACCTAAATGAACATCACATGGTATCTGTCAAGATTGCTCTTTCATCTTAGAATGCTGTGTAATGATGTTTAAAAGCAAGTTGCCTTTGCCGTTAGTGCTTGCAGGTATGTTTGGTGACAAGAAAAAATTATTTTGCTTTTGGATTTAAAGTGAAGCTGAGGCATTCCTGTCATGCAGTAGCCCAAGACCAAATATTTTTAACCTCAATAAATGAAGCCAAAAGCATCATAAAAATCTATTAAATTATCTCCTGTCTTTCTGCATTTTTGTTGCTCTTGAACAATTTATCAAAGCAACCAAAACAGAGATAGCAATAAAATTTAGAGCTGTGTCAAACATGTGAAGTCATTTACAACCTGAACTTTATTAGGGTCTTATTTTAGGTAGTAAATACACAATACTAATGGGAGAAATAACATTTAATTACTATGAAAAAGTTAAATGTCAGGTTGTTGAAGTCATGAAAAACTTTAAGAACTGGAGGCTGAAATCTTCAGCCTTCTTAGTCCAATATAAGTACACACAGAAAATGCTTTCTTTTTTTTTAGTGTTGTATTACAATGCTTCTGTATTTTCTCAGAAGCAATTGCACATTTTCAGCCAATTTTATCTCCTGTGTGCACTGAGATTCAGAGCCAAGTTTAACTGTGAAATGACTTGTGAGTATTCTGACAGCTATTCAATTTGTCTAAAATCTGTCCCTTTAATCAAGGTTGCTTTAGAAGTATAATGACCCTCCCCATATAGTCTTAGTTCACATTATGTCTTTTATGAAAAGGACTGAGTAATGTAGTTTAAGAATGGGAAAATACAGTGTGAATACATGTAATATGGAGCACATTCTCTAACTGTGTTTTCATAAATCCCATGAAAATTATTATTTTTAAAGCTATTTTTTTATCCAAAATAGTGTGTCCAGTAGGTCTAGTGAGGTGATTGTGCCCCTGTACTCAGCATTGGTGAAGCCACACCTCAACTACTGTGTCCAGTTCTGGGCTCCTCACCATAAGGACATTGAGTTCCTTGAGCAAGTTGAGAGAAAAGCAACCAGGCTGGGGAAGGGACTGGAGGGAAAATCAGATGAGGAGTGGCTGAGGGAGCTGGGGATATTTAGCCTGGAGAAGAGGAGGCACCTGAAAGGAGGTTGTAGAGAGGTGGCAGATGACAGGAGATAGGATAAGGGGAAATGGACTTAAGCTGCACCAGGGTAGGGTCAGATTAGATGTTAGGAAAAAGCTTTTCACTGAAGAGTTCTCAGGGCCTGAAATAGGCTGCTCAGGGAAGAGGTTGAGTCACCTTCCCTGGATGTGTTTAAAAGATGGGTAAATGAGGTACTTAGTCATACAGTTTAGCGTAGGATGGGAACGGTTGGACTTTGATGGTCCAAAGGTTTTTTCCAACCTTGTGATTCTGTGATAAATACAAAAAATAAAAAATCCTTACAGACCAAGATTGGTGACAATATTTGATTGTCACCATAGATAGGCATCCTGTTTATTAAATATTGCTATCCATCTCATGAGGCTATACAAAATGCATTATTTCTCACTGTATATCTCCTGAGAGTTTTCTGGAAGGAATGAGCATTTTAATTGATTACCAGAACAATGAAGTCAAAAGTATTAAGTTAAATTTATTTTACCCAGGAACTACATAGTTTGCAGTAAAGCATTAGGAATAGAGCTGCTTCAAAGCTCAGCTGAAGGAAACTGAACACATGGATACAACACAGTGCCATGAAGAAAAATGCCTATCAGAATAATCTGATTCTGTAGTTAGTGTAAGATAACTTTTTATCATAATCCTCAACCAAATAAAATTTATTTCATAATGCCATGTATTGTCAAAATAATTGTATCAGGTGAAACTTGGTACAGTTTACTAACAGTAGTGGGTTTATTGCTGTCTTTTGTGTTTGTTTGGGGGTTTTTTAAGGCCTGAAATTTTTATCGTTATGCAGCTAAGTCCCAGTGAATTGCATTGAAAGTTTCTAGCTAAATTGATGGCAGATTATTAATTTTCAAGTATAGCCTTCTATGTACAGTTAGCAAGTGTTCTTCTTTGGGGTATTACTAAATTCACTGTGTTTTTCTGAAGCAAGGAACTAAAAAGAACTGGGATTTGAAAGATCTCAACATATAGAATCTTTCTATGTTAATTTACACTTAGGTGGCACAAAAAATGCTAGAATACCTGCTGAGCTAATTTTCTTCCTCTAGCTCCTCTGGGAAACTACTGAAACCATACCATTCCTTTTTGATTGATAAGGTTCTGTTCTCTTTATGGTCTTGATTGCTCCGGGTCAATTTGTTCTCTTGAGACAATCTGAAAAATGAATTCTTAAATTAGAACTAATACTTGTGAGTAATTGTGCTTTAAATTCTGCTATTACTGAAAATTATTTTGGTTACTATAACCAAAAATATCATGCATCAATGCATTTTCCCATGGAAATAGTATCTTGTTCTCTCATTTGTTTACAAGACAATTACACCATTCTCATTCCTTTGAAAGACTTGCAACTCAGTTGCTGGCTAACTATTTTATTAATGGCAGTGGTTCCTGTTGTGGATTTAGTTTGAACAGCTTTAACTTTCTTCTATTTGTATGTCTCCAATATCCTAGACACAGTATTAACATGGATGTACATTAAAGCCATAGTGTAATTCATACAGTTAAAATCTGGGTGAAATTAGCTATGTACTACAATCCAGACAAGGCATAGAATCCTGAAAGGAGTCCCTGCCATCCAAATGACAAGAGGCAATAAATGCTCTGAAGCATCAGTGATTTAATTTTCATGTGGTGACAAGACTTTCCCTTTGCAGTAGAATCTCAGATGTTAATGTGATGATCTGGTTACCATTTTCTGCCATAAACAAAGTTACTCAGCTTTCACATGTCCAAGCACCTTCCTGTCATGGAAGGCTTTTCCTGGATGTGCCATCTGGGGTTTTAACAGTTTGCTTGCCTTCAGCTCTTCTGGTTAGTTCCCTAGCTTTGTATTAATGCAGTGAAGTTTGTATATACACTCAGTATATACAAAGTTTGTTATTGAAGAGACAGCTGTACAGAAACAAACTGCTGTGAAAAAAAAAAAAAAAAAAGGGGAGGTGATGTGGTGAAACAACCAACAAAAACCGCAAACCGGAGAAAAACCTAGGTAATTAAGGTTAAGACTTAACTGTTATGTGGTAGACTGAATCAGTATCTTAATTGAACCAAGCTGTGACCAGAAAAATCTGAAATTTGCATCTTAGTTTTGAAGTTGAAAGTTGGAGAGGGGCTGTTTACAGGGGCATGTAATGACAGAATGAGGAATAATGAATTTAAGATGAAGGATCATAGGTTTATATTACATATTAGGAAGAAATTCTTCACTGTGTGGGTAGTGTGACACTGGAACAAGCTGCCCAGAGAAAGTGTAGGCCAAATTAGTCCAGTGGAGGGTGTCTTCCTTAAGGAAAAATTACTCTCAGAAGAAATTTAAAATAACTGGCTATGTAAATTTTAATTATAGTGTTGGCTTTGAAGAGCTCTCAGATAATTTGACATAAACAAAATTATTAATTTCTTAATGTTTTCATAACTTAATATTTCCTCATATTTCTCTTTATTGCATGACCACAGCTGATGATATAAGCTTTTATAAAAATAAGCCTATCACTTTTAAATCACAACTGGTGGAACTACCACAACAGATCTTTAAAGTTGATTCCGCCCCAACAGCAGGACTCCTCTGTAGTTGGACATTATTGTAAAGATGTAACATCTATGTTATACCTTTCCATCTGCCTAGCATTGATATTTATCACAGACAGCAGAGAAGTAAGTGCTTATTATGTGGCCCTAGATCAGAACAGTAAAATCCCTTTTAAAGTTCAGAAAGAGAGAACACATCTCTGTGATTATTAGGTTTCAGGCCTAAGGTTTGGGAGTGGGATTTTATTCCTCAGAAAGTTTCTCTTTAAATTAGGTACTGTAAAACTACATGCAATATTTTTTCTCATTATATTTTTAATCTCTGTGATCTCTTTGTGTCATTTCTGCACAATAATGAGGTTGTTAAATACAACTAGACCTAACCCTAAGCCCTTTAGTTGCTAATGCTGAGTCATCTGTCATCAGTCTTATGGTCATTTTGTTTTAAGTTGTTTCATTATGGTTTAAAGCTATGGTTTAAAATAATTATTTTAATTAATTTTGTGATATTAATTTTATGAGACATTGATGCTTAGCTTGACATGTACTCTGGCTTCCTAACAACTCTCTCAAAGCCTAATCTGTTCCTTCTATTACTTCTATTACAGAGTGGCTAATTATTATTCTCTTTTAGATCCTGATTTAGTAGGAAATATCCAAGCCAAATAATATATGGCTAGTGATATCCAATAACATACCATCCTCTAGCTCTCAAATGATTTAATTTCATTCCAGATCTTGGGAAGGGTTGACAATATCTAACATTCATATTTATGCAAGCAACAACAACAAAAAATCCTTAATTTTAGAAATAAAATAAATTTATTTTATTCTGGCTTTCTTTAGTGCACAGCATGAGGGGTGGCAGAGTGCCACATAAAAATTTTTCTGGACACAATGACATATTTTCCCACTCAGTAAGTTTGATAAATATTTTTCATAAGGTCAGGTAGAGGTGGAAGGTGGAAGTCTTCCTCTCTCCACTGCTGTCCTTATTTCCTGAGCCCATGTGAGATCTCTGCAAGGATAGAGGTGTATGGACAGAGAGTGCTCAGCATCACTTCTTCATCCTGTTCTAATCTTGCTGTCTAGTGAAAGTACCTTGTCCTTGCAATTTAAAGGTCTGCAGAAAAGCAGTTTCTAACAGAAAAAAATATTGCATTAGAAAGATCTCATTAGTTTAGTAGACATATCAGATTCTCCTGGATTAATTTATCTGAAATCACTCATCTTTCTGTCCTTATCGATGTCATTCATCTTGCCTGACTTCAAAGGACAGAAGCTCGTCATCCAACCTGACCAAGTCTTTTAGTTCATTTCTGTAGTTAGTGTAGGATGGGGTTAGCTGGCACAATTGTTCTCTGAGGAAAACCTATTTTTCCTTTACTGCTGAATATAAAGTAATTTATGAATATGTGTGAATATCTTAGCTTAAAATCGGTAACTTTTAAAGGTCTAAGGCAAGCAGCTCAATTTTCTCACAAAATTTATTTTTATTTAGTTTTCAGTGTTATTTGCATTCTAGCATGTGTACATACATTTCGAAGTTTGGAAAGTTTATAAATGCTCTTTTATCCTTTTGAAGTATATGTCAATTGGATACCTCACCCCTGTTCTTTAAGAATTTGTGTATTCCATGTCCTCTATCTTCTACTTTCTTCTAGTTGATCAAAACCGTACCTTTAGTTTTGTTGGTTATAAACTCAGTCTGTAAGAATTATTAAAACCATACCACGCTATATGTTTTAAATATACTGTCCAAGTACCAAACAGAACCATGTTTTCTTGTAATAAAAAGTGCAGAAGTAATCCTGAATTTATTACACATTATTCTTACTTTAAGATAAACTATAGTGTCAATGTATTGATTACAGAGTATTAGCATTGCATTAAATTTTTATGGTATTCCTCTCACATCTAACTGCTTGTTACTCAAATCAAATCATGTATCCATTGTTTCTCCTCCTAAGATACCATCCATTCCACAGATAACTTAGGTAACTAATTGTTACTTAGTCAAAGTACAGCACTTAAACCCTCAATTCCCAACAGTCCCTGTAGTCAGCAATTTCTGTAGTAACCTAAGTTTGCTTCTGATGTTACATAGAAATTACTAAGTGTGGTGGTTTGGCCCTGGCTAGAGGCCAAACGCCCACCAAAGCCGCTTGGTCACTCCCCTTTTCAGCTGAAAAAGTGAGAAAATATATATTGTGAGGCTTAGGATTCAAGATAAGGACAGAGGGATCACTTTCCAATTATGGGTAAGACAGACAACACAGAATAAAAGAAAGAAAACTAATCTATTACTACTACAACTACACACCCAGTCAACCAGAGTCGTGTAATGAAAAGTGTGGCCAGGTCTTAAAGCACCTTCCCCCAACCCCTCCCTTCTTAACAGTCTTAAATTTCATTCACGATTTTACTCCCTTCTTCCCCCATCCAACATGGTGTGGGGAGGGGCAGGGAACAGGAAATGGAGGTTTTCAGTCCGTTCCTCCCAAATTGTTTTCCTTCTTAGCTAGGGGGGGCATTCCACACACCCCCTCACCACATGCTTCAGCATGGCTCCCTTCCATGGGGTGCTGACCATCAGGCCCAGCCTGCTTCCGAAGCCATCTTGGCAGCGCAGCTACGCAGAACTGTGACACTAAGTTTTGCTATTTTGAACAGCTACATGCGTACTTCTGTGTACCTTTGGGGGCCTAACATTCCTCCAGGGACTGGTCGGGAAACAAGATGACCACATCTTCCCTTACTCCTACAGTGAAAGCAGTGCTGTTCTAGCTTCGTTTAGCTGCTGACTTAGCTTGTAGAAAACGCATTAGAAGGAATATCTTTTTTATTTATGCGGAGATATTCAGAGGGGAGAACTCATTCATTTCATGTCATTCAAGATACCAAATTTTTGTGGATTATTATGAATGGAAGAGAAAATAGATTAGCATTCTAAAATAAGAGGGGAGAACACTTTGCATACCTGAAATTTCAGGGTTTGGTCCACTAGCATGAGCATGTGTTTCATCCCAAACAACCATTTGTTACTTAGTTTAGTCAGGTAGAGTTTAAGTTTTCTGTCATTTTGTCAATGGGATACATTCAGTATAGAAAAACATTCTATACCACTTGATTCTGCATCCTATTCATACTGTGCTAAACATAAATTTTGCTTTAGTTAATCTATTTTAATTTACCCTGCATATTTGTGTTTAGTAACTTGTAGATAAGCCCTCTCTTCTTTTTTGGTATGATGTCAAAGGTACAAAGAGACCATTCTACTAGGGACAATGAACTCGAATGTTTTTTGTTAAGAAAGAAAGCAGAAAGAAAACAAAGACAAAATTACCACTTCAGAGTAAGCTATGTATTTCAGACAAACTAGGGTAGCTTTAATTTGTACTCTGCCTATTTGAATAAGGTATTTAACATAGTCATTACTTACGTATTCATGTTCAATAATTGCTATAGCGCATCTGCAAAGAGTCTAATTCTCCTTAATATCTGTAAAATATACGGTATTTTTTTCTGATCATAATTTTTAATCTTCTATTTAGTAAAAATAAACATGCAAACCAAAAAAATAAAGGTCTAACAAGAGGTGATTTAAAAGGCATGTATTGAAATACAAAAGAGTAATTTTGCTTATTGCTGTGACTTATTAAATTTTGCATATTACAGTGATGATGCTGAAGTGCTCATATCGCCATGTAGCGGAAGTATCCAGTTAGTTAAAACAAACACAAAAATTAAGAAGCTTCACAGCTGGAGCTTATTATTGCCACCACTGAGTATACCCATAAAAAGAAGTGAAGTGAGGGAAAATACGCTGCTGGTAGAAATGAATCTGACCTGTACCAAAGAGAATGTTTTCTGGACTTTTTCTTTCTCAAGGAGTAGTTTTCCTGATCATTCCAATCAATTAATAATCTAGGTTAAGATCTGAAGGTCTTATCATTTATTTTTACAATGTAGCTAAAATACTTCATCAGAAGAGTTTAGCAAAAATAATCCTACTCAAGCAGCTGTCACTTCCACAATGAATGGCATGTGAAGACATTTTAATGCTAGTAATAAAACAGTGTGTCTTTAAGTTTTGTTTGGCTTTTTTCCTCTATTTCCACAATACAGCACTTAGGTAGCACATATTATACTTCCACTCTTGGTTGCTTCTTTCTTGGCTTGTCATTTTAACTTCTGAGATGATGAGTTCCTTTTACACCCCAAAGCTTGATCTTATGCTTTGCATATGTGATACTAAAAAGACATCAACAGTCCTTATGACTATACGTGACTTGTTACCTCTCTGTTGATGTTCCATTTGTTCAGTAATTCAGGATGCTCAAGATTGGTGTTAGTTGACTCTTCCTTTTGGCTGCAGTAGTCCTCGCTGCCATTCCTTTGCTTTCTTGTGAATATGATCCCAGAAAGATGAGCTGAGCTACCAGTGACATTTAATGAAAATGCCAATAAAAATTGTAGCAGTGGCTTATTATAAAACCAGATAAATGACTCATTATCAATACAGGCTTCACTGTGTCCTATTTACTGTTACAAAGCAAATTATTTTCAAGCAACTGCCTGTTCTCTCGTGAATCTTAAATTTCTGTTTTTAAAGCTGTTTCCTGTAACATAGTATTGTCTGTCCATAAAGAACATGTTAAAGATGAAGGTCGTTCGCTAAAGAAGACAAACTGTCAGATACGATAGTAATAAATATACATTTAAAAGACCGTAAATGAAGATAAATTATATAATTAAAAGCTCATTATGAGGGGAATGCTTTAAGGGAAAAGAGTTGATCTTTCCCCAGATCTTATCATAGAGTAACATACAATGTTTAATGCAGTCTCTCCCTCCCTGCCTGAGGTTATCATCATGACATATGGGAGATTATCACTAGTAACGTGCTTTTTCAGATGCGCTGTTAGATGTCTATACATTATTTTGGGATGTCTCCAAAGTCTGTATCCCAGCAGGCATAGTAACCTTGTTCAGATTACTTTGTGCAGAATAAACTAATCAAGTGAGGAAACCTTTTGCCTCTCCATGGAAAGCACACATATTAGCAAGGATCTTCAATGGTCCAGAGTAGAAGATATTTTTAGTCAGTATGTGGCTGACAACACAGATGAGTTACAGGATGATCAAGGCCAGTTAGAAATTGGTCAAACACAAATATATAGACTTTAGTGTTTTAGATTTAAAAAAGCCAACCAACCAAAAAACCCAACAACAAAGTGCTTTTCTTTCCCTCAGCCTAATTTCTACCTGTGTTTTTTTTAAGCCTCTGAGGCCTTGGAATTTACCTTGCACTCCTGAGATTTTGAGAAAACTGATTTTCATTAACTATGATATGTCACCATATAGACAATTGAAGTGCTCCGTAAGAGAAAAAATATGCAAAAGATACATATGTTGAAGTATTTTTTTTCTTAAATGTTTCATGATAAACAACTAATTCCAATAAGTGTATGAGGTACTGGTTTTAATGTATGTATAGGCTTTTATATATGGATGGATATATGATTGTTATTTATGCCATGGATGAGTTCTCTAGGCCCACAACAAAGTTACACAAAGGAGCAAGAATGGTTTTCTGTCCCTGGGGCTGTTCCTATGCCAAACACAGTCTAAATTATGACAGCTGGTTGGTTATGGCTCCCAACAGTGCTTTGTTAGGAAGAAATTGCCTGAGCACTCCAGTACTCCAGCCATGCCGAGTGACCATATGGAAGTTAAGAACTTGGCATGTGATGCCTGTTGCCATCATGGTATGCCAATTGTGAATTCATTCTACAGCACTGTAGATCCACATTAAGGACTTCACATTTTTTGGACACATTTGTTTCTGTTTGCAACAATCTTCTTATTACTTAGGAGAACATGTACTGAAGTTAGTTTAAGGTTATTTCTAGCCAAATGAAATCTAGGACAATCTGTTTGCATTGGCTCTTTAGTCTTGGTTTCTAAAATATATAAGCCTTGCAACTTTGTCTTAGAAAAGCATTAAAGTACCTGTCTGCTGAGCTGAAATAATACAGACTTGGGAATATGCTCTATGCTTTTGCAGTTGTGACATCAGAACAAGCAAAATTTCTCCATATGGATACCTCTAATTTAAGTCAGTCACAGTAAGTGACTAAAATATAAGGATATGTGAACCGTTGAATCACGTAACTCAGTATCTTGTTTTTGACAGTACTCAGTTTACGGTGAAATATGAGAACATGGCATAGTGGTTCCTGTCTGAACAGGCAGTGATTTGTAGCTGATATCCTTCTTGAGATAAAAGTAGCATCAGTGTTTAGTGACTACATTGCTGATATAGTTAGAATAAGAGGAAGCAGAAAGCAGAGACAGAAAAAAATCTATAAAGGAAGTGATTAATAGGAGATCAGATCAGTTTAAGTTTTAAAGTGCAGTTGGATTACAGAAGTATTTTACATTAAATTCAGAAATACATTAAATTCAGAAATAGTTTTTGTTGTTTGGAACACTGCTGCTCTATAACAACATATTTGGCCTCCAAACTTTTTGTTTTGTAGTACAAATGTTTATCAGTTTAGTCATTGGTTTTGGTGACATTTCAGGGATAGTAGAAACAGATCTTTAAAAGACTTACTTAAATGGCTTTCAGGTCTCCATTTTCACATGTAAAAACCAGGAAAATTTGATAGTGAAACAAAAGCTGCAAGGCTAACTGTTGGTGAAGGTAAGGTCTGGAAGAATTATGAAAGGTCAGACAGATTGTGCCTCCAGTGAGGACTTGGCAAAGGGAATAGAATAATTCCTGACATGGAAGGGAGATGGACAGTTTGGCAGCTAAGGTCAAGCTTTGTGCATCGCTCACCTGCTGCCTTTATTCTGGAAACTGCACACAGAATCTTTCCCAGTCATTATTCTGCAGCCAGCCCTCGCTGTGGCCTTGTAATGTGCTCCAGGAATGCAGTCTCATCTCATCCCTGCTTTCAGCTTGCCCCAACTGTTCATACACTCAGTTGTATAGACCCCATCAAGATAATTTCATGATTTCAGGTTAGACCTGCCTTTTCCTCCACATCTTTCTTGGAGTTTTGGTTCTAACAGAAGGGGTTTGCTCATCTGTACTGTTAAATGACTTATTGAGTTAAAACCATGTTGAGTAAAAGAGCAATGTACGTTGCTGCAAAAATACATATAATGTGTGAGGCATAAAGTGAAAAGCACCTCCATATCCTGTATTTTTAACTGTATCTTTACCTTTTAGCTTGTAGTCACAGCTTACTGGTAATTAGACTTTGACTATTTAAGCTGGTTACTATATACTTCATTTAAGTTATTTGTGGATTTTGCTGCATTTTATAAAACCAATTTTTATTAAAATGTCTTGTAACTTTTATACATATGCAGCTGGGTTTTAGATTTACTTTATGGTAAGAGGTTATAAAAAGTTTAGGCTCCCTACACTTCCTACCTTCTGCAAAGTGGGAGGGCAATAGTAAATGGAAGTTATACTGTAGGTAAGAGACATTGTTACCTGCTTTCTAGTGTAGCTCTTTACTAGCAGCAGTGAAAGGGTTGCTCAGGAGAAGATGACTTTACTCTAAAAAGGAAAGACCCATGGCTGTCAGTTAGCATATATATAATCACTGCTCTGTCAGAAGTTATTTATTTGCTTTTGTTACCTAGGTGGGCTCTACTAATGATGTATTAGCCATTAGTTTACTGTGTTTTTTCTTCTATTTGTTAAACCTACCCCACATTCAGACCTGAGTCCAAAACTTCTGAGTTCAGTCTCTGTATCAAGTGCTTTTATTATTACAGATTCAGACCACAATGGCCTTTTTGACTTCAGTTTCTGTGTTAAAAGATATTTAGTACTCCAGTGGATGATGCTAGGAATAGTCTGTTTTGTGCTTGGAAAATTGAAGGTTTAATTTTTCATTGTTTTCTTTCTCTGTCTGATGACCCTTCTCAGCAAAGACTGTGTGAGGGTTTTGGTTGGTTGTTTGGGGTTTTTTTCAATTGTCTTCTCTGACCTCCTTTTCCCATATTTTGCCTTCTAAACAAGGGGTCACTTTTTTTTCTGAATTATCTGTAAAGGCTACCCTGTAAGGAAACAATGTCTTATGCCAAAGAGATTTGAGCTGGAGTCTTTTTTTTTTCTCTTCTCTACATGTGTGTGAGGAAAAAAGGCTGAAGGTTGCAAGGAAGATTTCACAGCCAGTATGAAATGAAAATATGCATCTTTGCTTGAGGTTGAGGGGCTGGTGCTGTGTGCTCTGTCATACCTAGGTCAGCTAGGGCTTTTTAGAAAACCTGGGAACAAAGTAGGTCATTTCATCCCCCTGACTACTCTCAGTGACCTGGGGAAAGTTTACAGTTTTAACTCCATGCTGTGATGGGTCATTTAATTTTCAGGTTTACAATCATATGTAATTGAAAAGAAAAAAGTTACTGTGAAATAATGGGAACATTTTTAAAAGCAAGTACCACACTGTTATATTTCATACGTAATTTGTATCATCAGGAGAACAGTTTACAATGCAGTTATTTTCTGCATCACTTTAATAGAACACACATGAGACTAAACTACAGGAAAGGTGAAAAAAAGAAAAAGATAAATGAATGTACGTATGGAAATGTATTATTTCAGACTACTGTAAAATTAGTTATGGCAGTTAAAATGGAATCCTTCCATAGAAGAAAGTCATCTTAACAATCCTAGAGATGGTAACATAAAGAGATTGCAATGCTAATATCATAGCTTGCCTTCTCACCTGTGTGTCCACAAAATTTCTTTATTCCCCAGTACAGCATAAGGTCTTTTACATTCAAATCCATTACTTCCTCACAATAGGTTAACTTTGAGGTTTGCAATGGAAATAAAAATAGTGCAGGATTATGTGGCAGACTGGGAAAAAAGACACAATGACAAAAACAATATGAAGAGCATTTGATGCTCTTTAGGAACTTATTAAATCAAAGTAGTAACATGAATGAGTGTGTGAAAAGCCCATCAAATAATTCTGTTAAGACAATTCTATAAAATAATACATGTTATTAGAGGAAAGAGTCTTCAGTAACGAACGTGAATAAATGTGTATTTCATTTCCCATTTTCATTTCTTATGAGATGGAATTTGAAAATGGCAGAAATAAATCTTCCAATTTTTATATTTTGGAACCCTCATTTTTTATTGCCATTTATATACAAAAGTGTAGATTGAATTGTAGTACAGACCTGTTAGACTGTCATTCATCAACTGTCAGGTAAGTATCTTCATAGTATCATTTAATTCTGACTGGCAGCTGGTAGGTGCTCACCCCCATCTCATTTTTTTCCCTTAGAAAATTGCTCACTTTCAGCTTATTATCTCTCTACTCCATATCTCATACCATTAAAGCAGTCTGGCAGTGTCTGGCAGAGGGAAGCTGGAAAATGGGTAGCCTGCAGAGCGTGTCTTCACTCTGAAGCTTTCTTGCTCTCGCTGCTCCTGCCACTAGAGCTGCTATTCAAGAAGTCTTGATTATAAAGTCTGTCAAAAAAAAAAAACAACCGACCTATCATTAGCTAATTGATATCTGATTAGATGGTGTTTCTCTCTCCATAAATTAATTGTGAATAGTTGTTTTGTTTTTAATACACGATCTTTGTTTTCTCATTGTTGTGGGGTTCTTTGATTATGTATATTATCTGTGGTTGGCCCTGTGTTGCAGACAAATTACAGTGACTTTTACAGGTTTTTTGACAGCTACCTGTATTTAGTATTGAGAGCATATTTCTTTTACTTCCTCTCCCTCACTCTCTTCCTGTCTCCCCACCCTCAATCAGCCTCTGATAAATAATAAATCAGGAATAATAGGAGGGTTATTGTTTAATAGCTGTAGAGAGAAGAAAGCAGGAAAATCCTCAGGGTGCCCCGCACAATGGTCCTGATTTCACCATGCAACAACTAACTGATGCAAGAGTCGGGACTATGTCAGTTGTCTTTAAAGAGGAGCTCGTATCTATATGAAAGAGAGATTAACGTTGTTTTCTTAATTTTAAGACTGTTTATTTCAGAATTGAAGAGTGTAGATTGTGAAGTCCTCAGCAGTTTGAAATTCTGTTATATGTGTTTTGTCTGAAAGACCAGAGGGTGTTAATTTGTAGATTGTGTGGCATCTTTCACAGGTTGACATAACAAAGGTTCATCCATTTGTTTTCCAAGATTTAAGCCTTGCAGTGGCATACAGAAAATGTGCAGTGACAAAACCCCTTGTATGAAGAAACCTGTAAAATTAATTTCCATTCACTATAAAAAGAATGAAAGCTGATTAATATTTTTCAACTTTATTTCCTGTTCAAGTCTTAGAGACTCAGTAAAAGGGGAGAAAAGAGAGGGAGTCAATAATCACAGAAAATCCCCAAACACGCACATTTATGCACTCAAATTATTTCCCTCTGATGTTTGCTAATGTTTTTAATTAAACTTTCCCTTTTGGGAATAGGGTTTTCCTTGCTACATTTTTTTTTTTTTTGCTAACAGGGGAGAGGTAGCACCGTCATGGAATTAGGCTCTCTGGGCTCACACAAAAGTACACAAACTATGATAAAAATATGATGCTGTTAATTGTAAAAATTAGGTGCTTCAAAAGGATCACATATGAATTGAGTTACTTCTCTTTTATCTGATGAGTATCACAGCAAGACTTGTAAGCCTTTTTAGTTGCAGACCTTTCATACCAATTTCCAAATGGCTCTCTGCCCCCTTTAAATAAGACAACTATTTATTATAAGAATAAACAATATGTATTCATTTTCTATGTTAGATTCCTTGTTCTAGAATGGAACTGATCCAGCATAAACTCCGATGTCTTGTTTTTCTTCCCGCTGCATGTTAAAGCTTGTTGATCCACTGATTCGATTTAGCATAATGCAACGTCTTTCTTCACACAGGCACCTGCTAGCTTGGTCTCATAGGCAGGCATTAATAATGAGATAAATATGTCCTGGATATTATAGTATGTGTCTAACACTCTCTTATAAACATATTAGGAAGAGCTATGCACATTAATTCAGTACCGACTATTTACATTTGCCTATTTGATTTTGCTTTAGCCTTTTTCTTTTGTGCAGTCTTTACTCCTACAACAGGGAGTTCCAGTCCTCTACCTTGACTTTGAACAGGTATACCCTGAAAGCTTAAAATGCATCTAAACAACATGCATACCCTCTTTCAGTTTAAAACCATTGCCCCTTGTCCTGTTACTACAGGCCTTGCTAAAAAGTCTCTGTTTTTCTAAGCCACTTTTAAGTATTCAAAGGCCACAGTAAGGTCCCTCAGACACTTCTCCTCCAGCTAATACCTCATATCAGTGAGTTTTATGGAGTGTCTTCTGCTCCGAGTAGATGCTAACTAGAACTCCAGTAGACTTCACCAGATTCAACCACGTTTGAGTTACTGAAAGGTTATAAGGAAATTTTCGAAGTTCAAACTTGTATTCATGTTTTTTACATTGTAGGAGTAGGGCCTACAGTAGGATGTGCTGCATAGGTTTGGTTTCATTCATTCAGAATTCTCTAAGGCTACGGTAATGTATGTCCATACTGCATCTCACCAACTAGTATCAGATGGTAATCAATGTGTTGCAGAGGACAAACACATGCATATGGCAGTTGCTTATTTGTCTACATCCAAGCTGTACAGGACAGTGTCTTATGTATTTGTCTAACATGGTAGTTTGTGGCTGAAGAATTAGACAGGTGACTTTCTTATCACATTCTGGCTAGGACCCCTCAGACATGGTACAAACTTGTTTGAGAATCATATCTACTTATTCCTTTATGAATATTCTAGACAAGTATATAAAATAAAAGCTCCTTAATATTAGGATTCTTGAATAAGTAAAGCTTTAGAAAGAATTAGGACCTTAAATGTGAAACAGATCTGGTTTTAAATATAGAGGATTCTAAAATACAGTTGTATATATGAGACACGTACTTTAGTTCTTCAGAATGAGCTGTTATCCCCTTAAAATAAATTGCTAAAAAATCACTTTTCTGTAACAAATTATTGTAATTTTAATATGTTAAAAAATAACAATAGTTTTTAAACAAAGCACACTATCAGTTATATTTAGGTACTGACCATTTGAAAGAGGCATATTTGAACGCGTTTGATAACAATTGCTATGGTAAATATTCAGATGTTCTTTATATTAAAGCTTACAGAGTATCTCATCATCTTGTGGGCTAAATCTATTGGGTACAAATTATGACTATGTTAAAGAAAATCTCAAATTTTGCAGAAATAGTCTCTCAATTTACTGATACTTAACCAGGACAAAGTTTAAGCAATAAATATTAAGAAATGTTGTGTTAATAAATAACAGATACATTTGTGAAGAAGTAGTTTTCAATCTGAAAACATACATTTCATATCTTTTACCCAGATGCATGCAATGAAAGTGAAAACATTTGTTTTTCTGAAACCACTAATGTGCACCTTTTTTTTTCCCTATGAAATTCTTCCACTAATGTTTTTCATTAAGCATTATTATTCATGTTCTTTCATTGAGCTCTCCTTTCTTTTAATTATTTATTTTTCATTGATTGTCTTCTGTCTCAGAGTTGGAAACCTGTTTGTGCCCATATTTATAGATTTCAGCCTGAGAGCCAGTTACCTTGGAAACTGTTTAAAGTGCATCTTCTTGACTATTTGTTCTATCAAATCACTGGACTACCTTATTCTTTCATCTATCGCTCCACAAAGCTTTGTACTAGCAAACAGACATGCCTAGCATATTTCTTACTATTACTCTCTTAGGTACTCAAGGTACAGTACGTGTTTGCTCATTTTCAGGTACTCATTAAATGTCTACCATATATATGCTTGTGTTAAGAACAAATAAAGAATATCTAGATAAACTTTTCTGCTAACAGCTACTGTTGTGAGCAGCACAGTTGCACAGCAAGGATACTGAGAGTAGTGGAAGATTTTCTCTCTTCAGAGAGCAGAGTGCTTCCATTTCTCACTCCTCTTTACTGTGATGTGGAAATCACCAAAGTGAATATGGTGAAGGAAATATTTACTTAATAATGATTTTTTTTTTTTAATGGCAGTCTTAAAATAGTATTAAAAAAAAGTCATTTGACATTCCTCAAGAATCACAGTTCTCGCAATAAAAGTAGAAGGTTGTAGGCTCTTATCCTCATCTGGTCTTCAAATGAATGCCTCTACTGAAATTCTAAGTAACTCAAGATTAGTGTTTTGGTTCTACCTTGATTTCTCTCTGCTTTTCTGTCATATTCAACCTCTCTCAAAAATAATGATACTGATATAATTACACTGAGAGTAGCAGGCATCTAGGAAGATGTTTATGAACACAGTCAGGTAAGAAAAGAGAATTTATTTTTGTTAGAGTGAAGGTTCAAATTGAATGTGCAAGTGAGAGGTTCACCTGTGTACCCTTTTGTTTAGAACCAAATTAATTTTGTGTCATTCTCTGAATATTTATACATTATTTATAAGCTTTGACACAGGCACTTAAGCTTCATCCAGAACATAAGAAATGCCAAGGTGAAAACCCTGTCAGCTGTTGCACCTATGAGTTTCAAAATCCCATGAAATTTAGAGTTCATTATGGCAAAAGTGGTGTTGCAATCCCAAAGTTTTGTATTTGATTGAAATAATGGATTCATGTTCCTTTTACAATAAATGGGGAGAGAGAGAGGAAAATTAGAATGGGCTAAAGACAAAGAGGGTACAAAGATCAGTGCTAAAGACAGGGAGAATTAGTTATCCTCATGTATGTGGTTCCTATCTCTCTCCATTGACAATATAAGGAACCTCAATACTGAGTTTAGTTTAGACTTTTAAACACCTAACATGAAATACACTGGAACTAGTTCTTTGGTCTGAAATCTAGGAATGAAATGAAAAATGCACCTTTGTCACTGCAGATCATTTTGTCAAATAATACCAATTCATCAAAAGCAAAAGTCTTCATGAGAATTTGTTTCATACAGACTTTTTTCAGAAGGAGATGTCAAGTCCAGAGATTCCTTTGTCTGTAAGAAGTTGTTTGTTTGGCTTTTTTGTCAAAAATGTCCCCAGTATATATGTGTGTGTGTGTATATATATACACACATACATGCACATACACAGTGGAGACTTCTAATCAGTTTTCTTCTACCAGGTGTGGGGACTAAGTCTTTAATAGAGACTCCTCTTTCATCTAAGGGGAGTAAATTAGTCATAAGTGCTTGCTTCTGTGGAGGCTCACCAGATTTCTTTCTATCTCCACCACTTACCTCATACTATTAAGTTAGAATACGGAAAAAAATTCTACTTGTATTCCTTCATCTGAACAACAAATTGTGCAATGTCAGTATTTTTTTCACAGAACCAATTGTATCTTGATATATTCAGATGATCTCTAGCTTTCTAGCCACAGGTCATATATTTGAAAAGGTAGTGAGTAGTTACTCCCAAACAGTTTTCAGCCCTCACAGATAAACTCCCCCTTGCAGATCCTTGCAGCTGTGTAAGGAGATACTAAACTGTAGATACCTTCAGGAAGAAATGGGCAAAACCATAAAGAGACATGAGAAGATGATCTGGCTATTTGCATATAGCAGACACCACATATTTCTGAGGATCATTTACTATAGCTCCTAATATCGGACGATTCGCAGGAGTGACATCGTCTACTGCAAATTTTATGATGTTCTTCTACATCCAAAATGCCTAACATCTTCCTTATGTCTTCCAGAAATTACAGGAGGCTCAAAAGAAAGCAATACATAGAAAGGGTTATATCGTTCAAGCCTAAATATTCAGCCTACTTAAATTAATTTCTTAATCTATGATCTTTGAGAAACACACTATAAAAATAAAAACACACAGAGATACATATATATATATATATAAACACGCATAAAAACACAGAGAGAATAATCTATATCTTGTATAATGATTTATGGAAATATATACTGTTCCTAAGGAATAAGGATTGCCTGATTTGTGGATTTGAACTAGTGGGAGTACTGCAATGAAGAAAAGTATGCAGCCATAAAGAAAAATGGTTAACTGCTAGATTGAATCACTCTGGTTTTATCCTCCATTTAAAACTGTTTCTAGAGTTTACCTGATAAGAAGAACTAGTTGTTCTAAATTCTAAGAACATGAATGTCATGAGTGGCTTTAAAGTGAGGGTATTGACAAGGGGGTATAAAGAAAGGGGAAAAGTGAAGATTTTTATTTTATAGCCATTAATTTTCTGAAAATAATGTTTTAAATAAACAGAAAGGCTTTGCCTGGGATCATTAGAAAGGTTTTTAGGGGCTGTGTGACAATAGATTGTCATTTTACTTTGATTTTCTTCTCCGAATATATATTTTGGATACCAAAACACTTTCCTCACCCTGGATTTCTGACAGAGACAAAATCTTAATTGTTATGGATAGATTATTTTGGGTTAAAATGCAAACCAAACACAATTTCCTTAACAGAAAAGTTGTCCAAGTTGATTTTTTTCTCTAAGAACATTTGATAGGTCAAAAATTTTTCAGGGAAAAAAAAATAATCTTTTGAGTCCTATCCAGGCTGAAGTCTTCAACTCGATAATCTAGAAAATCTTCATTTGGAGTAATGAACAGTAAGGATGCTTCAGAGAAAACATGGTAGCTGATTCTTGAAGAAAAGATGCCTTCTTCCAAATCTAGACATAGCTAGCCATATAATATACTGCTACTTCAGTATAATCTCTTCACTGATTGTTAAAATAACATAATTTCTTATATTACTTAGAAGAGGGTATTAGTGAGTAGAGAATGATCATAAATTCATGTTTCCATAAGCAATAATTTCCTAGGAGGTCTAAGCCTTCTTTCAACTTCTTTCAGGCATTCATTCTTTGGAATGCCTGACTCTATGTCTTGTTTCTAGCAATATCTTTTCACCCACAGTTCAGCAAAGACATGGATCTTTGAAAACGGATTCAGAGAAGGGCCAGAAAGTGGGTTCAGAGGGCTGTAACACCTCTCTATAGACAGACTGGGAGAGTTGTGGTTGTTTAGTCTTGAGATGAGAAAGCTGTGGGGAGATTTAGTGCAGACTTTCAATAATTAAATAATTAATAATTAAATAATTCTAAGAAAACCAGCTACATTTCACAGGGCCTTTTTACACTGGGTACAAGGAAGAAATTTTTTTATGATGAGTGGGGTGAGACAGAAGAATAGGTTTCGCAGAGAAGTTGTTGATACGCTGTCATTGAAAATGTTCCAGGTCAGGCTGGATGGGGCTTTGATCAACCTGTTCTAGTGAAAGAGCTAGATGTTCTTAGAAGGTCCCATCCATACCAAACTGTTTTATGTTTCTATGACTGAATGAGAGCTGTATTAGCAATTCTTTAGGATATTTTAGGCAATATGCCCCAAAGAGTTAAGAATTAAAGGCATGGATTACTGTTTATATGGGCGTGGTTTGCTAATACCAATGACTTTCTTTACTATTTTAATGAATTACTGAAACATTTTGCAGAAAATAGAAATACAGTTTATGCTCTTCAGTAAACACTCTAAACATAATCTAGAAAGAATATTAGAAATTTTGCCTGTTTGAGTATCACATCAGAGGGTCCATAATGTTTATGTT
The DNA here is from genome assembly GCA_022605575.1 of Laterallus jamaicensis coturniculus. Classification (NCBI taxonomy): domain Eukaryota; kingdom Metazoa; phylum Chordata; class Aves; order Gruiformes; family Rallidae; genus Laterallus; species Laterallus jamaicensis. The sequence goes on from JAKCOX010000027.1 coordinate 4,324,517, forward strand.
TGAGTGCATCTCACTGATGGTTTTTTGTGACCATTATTTGCATTCCATTACAAATTGGCCAGCTCAAATTGGAGTTATGTCAAGGATCTCTGACCTGGAGGTGAATTTTTGATGTTGTGCAGTTGGGAAATAATATTGTCCTCCACAGACACCTCCTCACAGTTATAGAATACCTATAGAAATTTCCTCTTTTCAAACATCAACATCTGTACCAATTTCATATAATGGCTGTAGTATATATGCAATTAATATTTGAAATACATAATGTTTAAATCTTCCATTTGTTAATTTTAAAGGGACACAATTTCCTGAAAATGTCTGATACTTTAACTTTCTTTCAGAAAATGAAGGTCCTGAGAATTCATAAACAAGTATAAATTAATTTATTTAGAAGAAATATTAAAATGACAGTAATTTTAATATCAGTTTCTGAGTGATTATTAGTATCATAAGAACTAAATAAAATTAATTATACTTTGCAGGATATTTAAACCACATTTAAAAAAATATAAGATGGTTTAAGTCTCAGATGGTGTATTTTGTATCCACTGAGGAGTGTGATTTGCTAGCTTTCTCATGTCTTTCTCAGCATTGTCTATTTGTATTAATGGATGGTAAACCGAAGTAGCAGACTAACTTATAACCTGTAAATCAGTCTAGAACAGTTGTGTAGACGGTAAGAAATAGCTTAATCATTGTCTTCAAGGAGGACAAAAAGTTGATCCCAAAGACATGTAGATTTATACATGAGCTCATATTAGTCACTTCTCCATTATTTAAAGCTTCAAATAAATAGGTTGGCCTGCAATCCAGATGAAAAGGTACTACACTGCAGATCTGGTATTTGGTATTGCTTAGATAAAGCCTGGTTTAAAAGGAGAGAAAATAAAATTGCTATAAGCCTCTTGTCAGCTTCCAGTCTGAAGTAAATTCATACATATCAAAAAAGACTCAATGAAAATAAAATTTTAAAATATTCAAAAAATAATCTGGTCAAAGCAAGCACTTAACACATCTCTACTTAAGGAATTAATCATACTATATGTGAGTGAGGATCAAAACAGTTGAGGTGAACACGTATTTTGATGCAGGCAAATGGAAAATAACCCAAATAAGCTCATGATTTAAAATAGATTGAAATTTTTAAAGCAAGAGATAAAGGTCACAAAATCAGATTCAGAGTGCTAAGGCACCGTGGGAAAGTTTTAATGAATTGTCAATAAAGCTTCTTAAGACAAGCACTCAAGACTAGCATATCAAGAAAAACTTTTTTTTTTTTCCCTGATCAACAGTAAGAGAGCTAAGGGTATATCCAGAGGAAGACCAAACAGAATTATGAAAACTTGATTTTGAAAGAAGAAACCAAGTTTCCTAGGACTTATTTTAGTAACGAGTAATTTTTTTTTAATGACTGACTTTTACTCAAGGGCGGTAGGGATACTGCTTATCTTCTCAAAATGCTAGCAATATAAAATCTGTAAACAGTAGAGAAGGTAGAATAGAAATACAAAGGAATAAATTCTCAAACCCAGTCATTAAACGTATCAAGCAAAGCAATGTAGTGATAAATGGAAGTGAGTACTTTTTTGTACTTGAAGATGTAGGCAAAACAGGTATTTAAATAATCTCTCTTCAGTGCAGCAGAAATCCAGTTTATCTCCAAAGCATAGTAAGTAGTATAAAAAGAATTTTCCTACAGACTATTTCAAATACCTTTACTAGACTTCAGAGAATAAATCAGCACAAAGAAAGGACAAGAAATTTCTCTCCTGTATCCATGGTGAAAGGTGTCTATCTCCTCTAGTACAGACCAGATAAGTGAAGAGTGAGGAGGATTGAAAACTGGATAAACTCAAAGGGTTCTTATGAACAGCTTGAAGTCCAGTTGAAAAACAGTCATGCACAGTCAATATTGGGTCCCACAGAGATTCATTCATGACCTGGATGGTAGGACAGAGTGGACCCACAGTAAGTTTACAGATGATACAAAACTGGGACTACTTGATAGACCAGACAGATGTGCTGCCATTCAGAGGAACCTCAACAGGCTGGTGCAATGTGCAGGCAGGAGCCCATACAGGTTGGAAGGATGACCAGCTGGGCTGCATTAGGCGGAGCATTGCCAGCACATAAAGAAAGGTGATCTTTCCCCTCTATTTAGCACTGCTGAGACACATCTGGACTGATACATCCAGTTGTGGGCTACCCAGTACAAGAGAGACAGTGTTATACTGGAGGAACTCTAATGAATTGTGACAAAGTGCATCAAGGGATTGGAGCATCTGTCATTAGAAGAGAGACTGAGAGAGCTGAGCTTGTTTAGCTGGGAAGAAAGAAATGCTGAGGCCTGAGGGCATTGATTGATGTTTATAACTTCCTGATGGGAGGATGTAAAGAAGGTGGAGCCAGACTCTTCTTGGTGGCATCCAGTGAAAGAAGAGCCAATGGGCACAAATTAAAATATGAGAAATTCCACTTAAATATAAGAAGAAATGGTGGGTTTACTGTGAGAATCATAGAATCATAGAATGGCATGGGTTGGAAGGGACTCCAAGGATCATAGAGCTCCAACCCCCCTGCCGCAGGCAGGGTCACCAACCTCAGGCCTGGATCTACACAAGGTTGCCCAGGGCTTCATCCAACCTGGCCTTGAACACTTCCAGGAACAGGGCATCCACTACTTCTCTGGGAAGCCTGTTCCAGCACCTCACCCTCTTTCTGTAAAAAAACTTCCCCCTAATATCTAATGTAAACCTTCCTTCCTTTAGTTTTAATCCATTCCCCCTTGTCCTGACATTATCTGCCCTTTTAAAAAGTTGATTCCCCTCCTGTTTTTATGCTCCCTTCGGGTACTGGAAGGCTGCAATGAGGTCCCCCTGCAGCCTTCTCTTTTCCAGGCTGAACAAGCCCAGCTCCCTCAGCCTCTCTTTGTAGGGCAGGTGCTCCAGCCCTCTAATCATCTTTGTGGCCCTCCTCTGGACCCTCTCCAACAGTTCTACATCTTTCTTGTATTGGGGGCCCCAGATCTGGACACAGTACTCCAGGTGGGGCCTCACAAGGGCAGAGTAGAGAGGGACAATCACCTCCCTGTCCCTGCTGGCCACCCCTCTTCTGATGGAGCCCAGGATACCACTGGCTTTGCAAGCTGCAAGAGCACACTGCTGAGTCATGTTAAGTTTCTCATCCACCAGAATCCCCATGTCCTTCTCAGCAGGGCTACTCTCAAGAAGCTCTTCTCCCAGTCTGTATCTATGTCTGGGATTCTTCCGGCCCAAGTGCAACACCTTACACTTGGCAGCGTTGAACCTCATTAGGTTCACCCAGGCCCATTTTTCCAGCCTGTCAAGATCCCTCTGAATGGCTTCCTTTCCTTCTAGGGTGTCGACCACACCACTCAGCTTGGTGTCATCCACACTAGAGGATCAAGCTCTAGAGGATCAAGCACTAGAACGGGTTGCCCAGAGGGATTGTGCAGTCTCCATCCTTGGAAATATTTAAACTCTGCTCTACTAGACTACTTGGAGCAGGATTTTGGACTAGATGATCTCTATAGTTTCACTCCAGTCTCAAGAATTTTGTGATCCTATGATTGCTGTGGTACTATGGGACAATGGTGTATGTGCCATCTTCACACAGAACAGCAACTAGACTCCATAATTTAATTTTCCTTGCATGTGCCATTTTAATTAATGCATCTGCACCTTAAAAAAGAGCATTCAGAAAAGGAACAGTGATTGCATTAACAAAAAATAATGAACTGGTTCTCCCCATATCAACTTCAGTGTCAACAATATTTCTTCTGAAATGGAAGGTGAACTATTTCAAATGTTTAGCCCTCTTTAACTCAAGCTAGACAAATATTTTAAGGATTAAGCTTACAGGTTGCTCAAGGTTTCTCTGATCCTAATAGTGAAGGCAATATAAGTCCCTTTAGGACAATAGGTAATAGCATGCAAAACCAGAAGAACTATGCTGTATGATTAGGCAACCCTGGAGTAAGAAGAGCAAATTATCAAATTACTATTATTTTATTTATTCTTACAAATAGAAGCTAATCATAATGCAAAGAAAATGCTAATACATTTGGGACTGTTGCTTGTAAATATTTTTTTTCCTTGCTGTTGCTTTTGACTTATTAATTTCTGAATTCTGTCCTTGGATTTAGCAAAAAACTGTCAGGGATATTTTAATATCTGATTATTATCCATTTTTGTGGGATAAGGTTAACTATAGAATATGTTTGCTAGGGAAAAAAAAAGTAACAGTCATAGAATTATAGCAAAGACTGCCATGATCTGAATGGACAGTGTTCTAATCAACAGATGCTATCACAACAGTCATGATCTGACTTGAATATACTCTTCCCAGAGATTTTCAGTAAATTGGCATTTTCCTGGAAGGGTCAGTGCAACTTTGTCAGATAAACATAACATAGAATCAAATTATAAAAATATAAATGCAAAGTAATAAGATTATAGTACTTTAAGAAATTGCATTAAATACATAGTATTTATGTGCACTACTGAAGTTAACTATTACTAAAATCAAACAATAATAGCTGATTAAGGTCTTATGAATAAGGTTGAAAATGTCTATGTAGCTACACAACTTAAAGATTATTATTTTTCTTTATTACTTTTATTGCTGATAGTGTTTATCTTCTTTTTGCAGCTGATTATTATCAAGTCAACTAGCGGTGCATCAATCCAACTGCTGACCCATGTCCTCATTAGGAAAAACTGTTGTGTTAATTGGCACCATTTCAAGCAACCTCAGCAGATGACCAATATTCAAAATAGAGATTAAACTATTCCTTTACTTCTCCAAAGTGTTTAATCCACTTTGTCCTGCTGGAAGCTGGTTGTACTGTCACTGCTTTGGCTGCTTTTCTGCTTAGGACATGCAGAGAAATCAGGTTTGCAGTGTTGCTATGGCACATGTACCAATACAATGTCTTTCAGACTCATAGCTGATCACTGTAATCCTGTTTCTGGGTCAACCAAAACTATAAAACCACAATAATGCATTCTCAGTGGCATCAGTAGCAGTCCAAAATGCAATCATAAGCACCTTCAGTGCAACTGTTTAGTTTTGTCAAGCTACATTGAAACTAGAGAAATGTAAGTGGTAAGGTATAAAATAGAGTAAGTTCTATTAGTTTCCCATGCCTTCAGCTTTATTTTTCTTGCCATTGTTTTCAGTCCTATGTGACAATTTTACAATAGGGCATGCAGTCAGTAACAGGTGTAATAATTTTTACTATAATAATTGATTACATATTTAGTTGTTATTCCTTGAAGGTTTCTAAAATATTTATTCATAGATTAGTTTCAAAAAGGTTTCTAGAATGGAATTATCTGACTTTTCACAAATAGTTTAATTTAAACAACAAAATAGGGAATAATGACAAACACTATAAACCCAGTTGTTATTTGAAAATGGTCAGCAGAATAATTTGGTAGCATCCAGAAAAGGTTGTCTTGTTTTGGTAAGAAAGTTAACAAAGTTAGTTAATATAAATTCAGTGAAATTTAACTCAAACTTATTCACAAATTACGTTTCACTTTAGTTTTTTACTGGATGAATATCAGAATTTGATGTCTAGCTGATCAATTTACAGACAGCTTGACAGGGGAAATTCAGACTCTGCAGTATGAGGTGCACCTACACCCAGCAGTTACATGGAGGAAATATCTAGAAAGCTTAGCAGTTCTGAGAAGGACATACAACATTTATACATAATACATTTATTAGGAGTTATGAGATGACATACCATCCCACACAATATTTCTGTGATGGCATATGGATTTCTACTAGAGAATGTTACTATGTAATGTTAAATGTTTGTTTCTCATCTTAACTGTATTTCAGAAGTCAGAGGTCACATTCCACAGAGTAATTTTTTAAAGTAACATTTAAAGTATTTCACTGTTGATATAAAATTCTGCACAGCCCTAAAAATTAATAAATAATAAAGTGTAATTGTTTTTACCATATGTAACTGTAATTGCATATATATAATTTAATATTTTAGTCAACAAAAAAGTTTTCTTTTGCTAGATTTAGTAGAAATTTTTAGTTATAAAGCTTAAAATATCATTAAGGTATCTATGGATTTCACATGTTGTGATCTTGCTGAGTACCGCAGACAATATTTATGCCAGCTCAGGAAATTTTTTTTTTTTATTATTCTTTAAAATATTTTTTTCTATACAAAAATGTTCTATGGCTAAGTTTCGATTTTTATTATTGCCTTTTTTTTTCTACCAAGCATAATTAATATTAAATTTTGATCTGTCTGATTTTTTCCTCTGTCCTGAATTGTTCCCATGCATTATTATTTAATGTTTTTTTGAAACTTGGTTTCACAGTTCCTATTCTACTTTTCATTGCAATTCAGCATGTCTGCAATTGTTGCTATACTAAGATTTTCTGTAAGAGAGAAATCAGATTTTTTTTGTTCAGCTCAAGAATTTAATAGGCTTTGAAAAACTTTCATCTTTTGGGGAAAGTAAGGAATGTATTTATCACTTATATCCTTCTCTTCCTCTTCTCCAATTTCTACATTATTTGAGTAGTGTAATGGAAGTTTGAGTTGTAGAAATTTATCTGTGTACTACCGAGATTCTTAAATGATCTTTGCATTCACTGTGTTTATTACTGACACAGTTTCAGTATCTTATCTCTCACGTAAGTTATGTATCTGCTGTATTTATCTGATCATGTATCAGCAAAAAAAAAAAGGATGGAAGGCCACATCATCTGTATTTCCCTGTCCTGGCTGATACAGCTTAATGTTGGTATCATTTTATCACTGAAGATGGTGTTTAATAAGACTACACTTGGATTTATGCTTACATCATCTGTGCACACAGCAAATACTGAAAAAATGGAATAAATAAGAGGTTAGATTAATTTTTACCTCAACCTTTCCAAGAATTCAAGGCAACTAACAGGACTAGACCATCCATAATTTTCAGTCTGCAATACTCAGGCCATATGATATGACAAATTCTTCCCTGTGCAGACCTGATAGACCTCTTCACTGTTGGCACAGAAATAAGTATCTGTTCCTACGGCCAATGCGAAATGTGCTCAAATAAAAATTACTGTTGCAATTTGAAGTTCACTGTAACCTATTCCTAAAGAAGATATAGTAGTCAAGGTTCTACTGAAACTGCAAATTGTTCATTTTTATAGGTAGATTTCAAGCAGCACATGTTTCTGCAGTTGATATAAAGTAGTGGAAATACACTGCATGAAGTTTTCATTGATTTAGCTTTCGCTTTTCCACTGCAATAACATCTACAATACTGGAATATTTGATTCAGTAGTTTCAGAAGACCACATAGAATAATGCTACCAAAAATGGTTGGGTTTTTTTAAATTTATTTATTTTCAGGAGTGCTTCTGCACAGTTCAGTTATCTATTAAGACCTTTGTAATCAGCAATAATAAAATAAGCAATTGGCACAGAAAACACTAATGTGACTGATGTAAGTCAGTGGTCAAACTGATAAAATGGTGATTTATGAACTTTCCCTTCCTTTTTCTTTCTTTAGAATTCTCAGCTAATTTATCCCCATTAATTTTGAGCACTTCCCTCTGACGAAACTGGAATATACCATTAAATATGCTGGAAAGTGGGTATTTCCCCCTCTGTTCTGCCATACACTTTTGTTCCAAATTATAAAAGAAGCAGAGCCCTTGTAAAACTCCGTTAGTCTCAGAAGCTATACTATATCACTCTCTCTGTTAATCTAGATTACCAGCTGTATTTACACTGCCTATACTCACCTATTACAGATGTACAAATTACAGTACAAATAAACGCATTAATTGTATCTTAAGCTAACTTTTGATGTTGTGAAATATTCCACTGCAGCTTTCCATATCAACTTCTGAAAAGTTGACTAAGGACTTTATATATCAGTGCTAAAATATACTGAAAACTAGATCGTAAAATTCTGCTATTGCTTGTATTTTTTGAAGCAATCACTTATTGAACACATTTAAATTCATCTTTGCATGTAGGTGAATTCTTCATGATGTATTCTTCAGCAACCAGTATGGCTGAAAAGTTCCTGTGTCTTTTACTGTAGCATTTCATCTGAGGTCTTCATATTTTTTTATTTTTTTTTTAAGCTCTCAAATTTGGGAGGAAAGCAGCACCTTAAGTGTTATGTTGCTTATCTTCTCAAGTATGTTGTTTAGGAGACTAGAAGTGTTTCAAGATAAAACTGCCAGAATTATTCCAAGATGTGACAGATTTGCTAACAAATAAATGGTCTTGTGATCAGTATCCTACTACTCCTCTATACCTTTGATATGAACCACATATGGCATCAATCCTATTTGCCTGAATTAGCTCCAATTTTCTAGTGACCAAGGTCAGACTAGTACAGAGAGAGACTCAGCTGTTCTTAGCTAGCACATATGGTCCAGTGTTGTTGGTAATTTACTTTTTATAATAAAAAAGTACTGAATGCTAAATCCAAATCCCACTGCAGAATGCCTCAGTGGTTGCATATGATAATATATAGCTGGCAAATATTTTAGATGAGCTACCTCATAAAGAAACATTGGCTGTTTTGGATGTTGCAAGTTTTGTTATGCTTGGCAGCAGAACTGATGGTGGAATTTATTGGAGGAAAAAACCCACCAATCTGCTGTGTCACTGGGCTGATTTTGATGATTATCATTACACGCAATAACTAATGCTAATGCTGCTTTTTGACACATGCCAGAAGAAAAAAAAGTTAAAATGGAACTTCCATTAAGTTTTTGATATCTCTGAAGAAAATTTTTTTTCCTATTTTGTTTGGACAGCAAGTTAGCAAATAATAGTTAGTGGGCTTTCTCCTTTTTTTTCTTCGTTCAAAGAGATCTTGAATGCTATGAGTTTGATTCTTAATGCTGCCTGATATGTTTCTTTCAAATCACTAAAACTGTTTCAAGCATACTTCATATTAATTTTGCTTTCAGTGCTGCACAAACATCTTTGATGACAGCGTAGGTGCTGTGAGAATACAATTGTTAAAAGCATGGCATTGTGACAAATTCCTGCTCTGCTAGAGATAACTATTTGAAGTAGTATTTGTGAACTTCATGCTCAGTTCCAATGCTGAAGCTGTGCAAAAGGTGATTGCTTTGAGACACGGTGCAAACATGTGGAGTTTTGTACTGCAGTTTGTACTGCAGAATGCACCAACATGGATTTGTCCTTACAGAACATGAAGAATATAGGATCTGCTTCAAAAACAGATTAATCTTGCTTAGTATCTTATTCCTACTTATAAAGGTAGAGACCTACAGAAGTGTGAGAAATATCATACTTGTCATCTTCCACAGTATTTTACAAAAAAAGAACAGTTGTGATGTTAGGTATAATTCAATAGAGGACCATCAATCGTTCTGTTACAAAAGGTAAGGAAGTTTTCTGAAGTCCATTAGTGATTTTGGAGCTATAAAATCCTTACTTATTTCCAGGTCAAAGCTGATAGTGAAAACTTACTTCAATAGCATTAGTGTTCGGGGTTTTTTAACCATAAATTACTTTAAATATTTAGTTTGTTCAAAATATTTGGGGTTTAAAATAAAAAGTCAGCACAATCGCAGCAAGAGTAAAAATGTCTTTCTCTTAGCACTGCATTTTTCATTCCTTTTGGCTCTATTCTTGGCAGAAACACCTTTCCTACCTTTTTTCATTTGTGCTCTATGGACCATGAAAACTGCCGTTATGGGGGAGAGAATGCTGTATGCATTGGTTTTATTGTTTTAATGCTGACACAACAAAGTCTAAATTGGCTGGTTCACTTAGGGGTTTTCAGGCCTCAGCAGTTCTGTAAAAATAGGGGGAGAAGGGGAAGGAGAAAAAAAAGCAGGAGATGAAAAAAATACCAAAACAAAAACTAAGAAAAGAAATGCCCTGAGGTCAGAGTCAATGAGATCGGTCTGATAAAAAAGAGGGTCTTTCCATTTTCTTTGATGACTGAGAAAAAGCCGAACTCATAGTTCTAGGGGCCGGTAAAGAAAATACAGTACTACAAAGGTCATATTTATAACTAGTTGCTAATCTGTTAAGAAAATCAAATGATACTCAAAATTCACTTGAATTAACATAGTCTGTCTGTTGGGTGACAGGGGACAGCTATGCTAATTTGAATCTGCTCTGCTGTCCAAGAGAGGTGGAGGAATGTATAGTATTTTCCATATACCTAAGTTGCTAGTGATTAGCACGGTACTCTGTAAAAGCTATGTCTTAACCTCTAGCAATGATTCAAAACTGTGCACTACGCATATGTGAATGCAAAGTTTGGAATGTCTGTGGCATCATATTATATTATGCAGGCATCAGGTGCAGATATGCAATTAAGACCAAATTGAATTTTACACGTAATGTGCTCAGCTATGTCAAAATCGGAAAATATACTGCTCCTGCTGCCTCAAAAAAACCCTCACTTACTTTTGGAGCATACAATTAGCTAAGGTTTACCAGATACTCAAAATTATTTCAGTCATTAAAACAAACTTAAATGGATTATTTAAAACAAAATACTTGAAACAGGACATGTAGTGATACTGTGTAAAGCTAAAAAATTAATAATCTGATATCTTGCATTCTGATTCCTGTAGCTGATTCTGATGTTTATCATTATTTGCATATATCACTGTTTAGCTCAGAAATCCCTGTAATGGATGTTGTCCACTGCAGATATGATGAGCAGTTTGGCGAAAACAGTACCTCTTCCAAAGAGTTCAGATTCATATTAAGAACTAGGAGAACGGGATCAGTGTACATAGATATAAATTACAGAAACAAGTACCAAAAGTTCACAAAGGAACTAACATTTCATTGGTCATTTATAGGTACTTAAACAGAAGGAATCAGCTTTCACAAATTTCCATTTGGTGGCAGTTCAGGGAAGTGAGCAGGCTATTCATGTTTATTTACAATTTAATTTCATATATGCCAGCGTTCAAATTCTTTCAGATAGCCCTATCTTTGAATTTCCCTGTATTTATAATGCTTGAGGACAATTAAAGCATTCTATAAACATTCTTTGCCTTAGGCTGTTGGCTTGTTCTCTTAGCTTTAAGCTTGTCATTCTATGATTTGAAATGTATTCAATTAATTAACTTCGTTTATCTTTCTATTAGTGGTACTAATCCTCTGTGGCCTAAAATACTGGTGACACATCCCCAGTGTGTTAGAACAGCTGTGAGTCATAGGACAATCATCTATAATGTTTGCTTCACCTAAATTTGACATCTAGACATTATTGTTTTGCAGAAAAAATTAGATACATTAGTGCTTTGCCATTATTACAAACATCAGAAATATATTTTCTAGCTTATTTCCCAGCTAGGTAGATTTAAGGCTGTCCTGGTTCTGGACAGGCCAGACTTAACATTCCCAAGCAGCCAGCAGAGGTGAGCTGAGTTAGCCCAGGCTGTTTTCCACACCACCTGGCATCACACCCCCATAGAAGGAGCTGGTCGTGGAGGGATGTTCATGGGTTCCTCCAGGGCAGTCGTCTGTGTCATCATCAGGTTAAGAAGGTACTCTGTGTTATCCCCCTGTGAGAGTGTAATCTGCACCAGGCTGTTAATGTTGCCCTTTCATGGTGCTTTTGTCAGAAAACTGCCCTTATCCCAATCCATGGAGACTCAGTTTCTCCTCTGGGAGTGAGTGGTGCTTGGCCACTGCTTGGGGCTGAACCACCACAAGGACAACTGTCAAAATGAAATGTCAAATTTACAAAAAAAAAAATCAATGTATTATATGAACAGTTCAGCTTGGTTTTCCACACTGGTCTTCAGGATTTCCAAAAGGTCACGCATGAAACAATTGGGATGGGTTTACTTGAGTTGTAAAGGACAGAAGGGTGAAAAAGACAGGAAAACACCCATTTCTATGCCTAATAATGGGCTTACCTTTGGTTTGATGTATGAACTAAATTAAGTTCACAATTTTTTGGAGGGAGGTGTTTTGTTCTGTGGTGGTGTTCTTTTTCCCAATCAAAGGGAAAAAAAAAAGTTTTATTGAAATTGCTCAACATCAAAATTTGAATAGTCTCTAGAAACACTTAATACCGTATGTAATCTCATACTGATAAAGAATCATGGAAATCAATGGAAACCCTAATATGGAAGGGACCTCTAGAGTTCCCTTCCTCTTGTTGGAGATTTGCTTTCCTAATTGAAAGCAAGGCCTCAGATTTGTTTATTCTCGGTGGAACACCACCGTTGCCATCAAGATTTCTTCTTGAAGTATCTTCAAGGTTGAAGGATCTTCAACCCTCTCTCTGATCATCTTGGTGGTCACTCGCCAATTTTAACATCTTTTTGGAACTTGGAGGACCAAAATGGGTCACAGTATTCCTAGTGTGGCTTGGCAAGTACCAAGTATTGTGGATTAATCACATTCTTTGTTCTGTTGGCTATAGTGTTGCTCATACATCCTGCAGTTTGCTTTTCTTTTGCAAGGATGGGCTGCTGTTCAGCTTGATCCTCTTTGATCCATAAGTCTTTTTTAGCCAAAATACACTCCTGCCAGTCAATTTCCAGACAGTACAGATGCTTGAGATTATTTTTTCCCAGGATAGACTTTGTATTTATCTTTGAAAAGTGTCATGCAGTTACATTAATACTAATTTTCCAGCCTCTTGAGGTCTCTTTGCATGACAGCTATTTCTTCCAGGGCATCTACCTCTCCTCCCTGTTTAGTGTCATCCACAGACTTGGTGAGGGTGGTTCCCATACTGTTTTCTGAACTATTTAGAAAGATATTGAATAGTATTAGTTCTAGGAGTGACCCTTGAGGTACTACACTCATGAAAAGATGCCAGTCTGACCCTGAACCATCAACTTTCACAGTCAAGATCAACATCTTGGGCAGTTCTCCACCTGTAGGAGCTCAGTCTGTCCAGTCCATATCCTACCATTTTGCCATCAAGGATGTTGTGAGAGACCATGTTGGGCATCTTGCTGTGGCTCATATGGATGGATATTTATGAATGTGCTTTAAATGTGTCATTCTTTTTGTCAGTGCAAACACATAAGCGATGAGTCTGGTGAATTAGTTCAAAATGACATTTCATAGTCTGTGTACTACAGAAGATAAGAATAACCAAGCCTTAAGAGGAGTCTTTGGCCTTAAAAAAAATCAATGGATCAAACAAATTTAAGAAAAGTGGCCTCTGTCCACTAAGAATACAACACTCAGGAAAACAAAAGTCACATAGCTGTTACAGGCAATGTCATAAATGTCATAAATGGAAAATAGTATAATAGGATTGGGTGTGTGTGCTTTGTGGTTTGGTTTTTTTTTACTTAAAGATTTCTGTGATTTAGTTCTTGTGTGGAGGAGAACGCTTTCATAAAATATTCAAGAATGGGGCTTCTGACTTTTTTAAAACTTTTTTTCAACTTTTTTTTCTCCAAATCTAATGTTAATTACCATTAATTTTTCTTTTGTCACTACAATCTCTCTTCAGTTTAAATATTGCAGGAGTGAAAGCAAAGCTGAAGCATTGTCTGTGAAACCCAAATGCTTTTAGAAGCCAGGAAAGAAGTCGTATGCTATTATTAAAATAAAAGTCTCCTTTAATGGATCTATAATTTTTCCTTTGTAGTAAAATGTGAGAATTTGTCTGGCCCATTTTTGCTGTGTATTGTCTCGTATTACGAGGTATTATTCCCTGTCCTTTGATCCTTGTTTATTCTGGCACTCACTCAACATCCTGATATTTTTCTAACCTTGCAGTCCAGAGTCTTGCTGCTCAGATATTTGTCTTTCCTAGCGAGTGCTCCAGGATAGAGCAATAAGTAAGACAGTACTTATGACAATTTCTTCTGTTTCCAGCCTCACATTCATACATAGCATTAGAATAACTTAGAGCCTTTGCCACACTTCCATTTGTGTTCCCTGGAATATGCAGTTATCTTCCAATGATTTTTAATTTATTAACTCTGATTAGGTCACTGATGATCCCCTTGATGAGTTTCTTGATTTGCTTAACCTTTTCATTTCCATCTTTCCTGTTAGTTAGTTCTCTTTTTTTTTTTTACCCTTTTTTTCCAGTGAAAGTCAAACATTGCAAAGCATAGGGAGCTTTCTTACTACTCTGCTCTGTCTTCAACATTACTGAGGGAACATAAGCATGATAAATCATGTCACCACAAGTTATCTTATACAGACATCATTTCCGGTTGACTTCAAGCTTGGTTGGATTTCCAGACAGTGATTTCCAGTTATATGAAACAATATGGTGAAATAACCCACATAAAATAATACACTTCATCAATGAAGTATGTCAATTGATTAACCAGACTGATTTCCACACAGTGGAAGAATATGGAAGCATAATGTAAATTATAGCATCTGTTTCTATCAGTATGAATGACACAGTCATAACCAAAAGACACAATATGTACATATTGGAGTATCATTCTCTTTAGTTCAATGTCAAACAGGTTCCTGATGCTTTAGATTGTGCTGGCTTCTTGATTTTAGTCACATGAGTCTGCTGAGTATTTTTTAAAACACAGAGGAAAAACATTTCTTGTTGTGTTTTCCTGAATCAAATGCTGGTTTACTTGTTTATTTTCAGGTAATACATTCTCTGATGTATGTGAAACAAATACCATAACATATACTATACAGTTTTACTTTAGAATGTTTAAAAGCTAGTTAATATTTAGAGGTCACAAGTAGACATACTCTTTTCCTTGGCATCATTTTGGTTCTGACATTTGGGTTTTAAGGGTTGAAAAAAGCTGTGTAAAGACATAGAGAAACTGAGAGATCACTGTGTTCTTTCTATCATCTTTGTTAGCTTCACACTGGTGAGCCATGTTCACCAATGCTCTTTGGGTTATCTTCAACAGTCTCACTAATCATGTATTGACTTTCAATTTTTATTTTTATTTCTTTTAATTATTCCAGTAAGCGTGCTATCCTGTGCAGGAGTTTTTAGGAGTTCTCTCTGGTTTAGGTGTTGGGTTTTGTTCTTGGTGGTGGTGGGCTTTTTTAAGGGGGCGAGTGCTTGGCTTTTGTTTTTTGGTAATCTTTGTTCCTTCTTTTCATTTGTATCTGTGGTTTCACCCTAGCTGATTAATCAGTCATTGTAATACGAGCACTCTGTCCTTTAGAGGACATTGTATTTTTACACATGCTCTAATCATAGAATCATAGAATGGCAGAGGTTGGAAGGGACCTCGAGAGATCATCGGGTCCAACCCCCCTGCCAGTAGAGAACAACCCTTCCCCTCCTTTTTTTTTTTTAACTGAGATATAGAAGTGTGTATGTCTTACAGTTCATTCCTTATTTAATAGTATAGCTTATTTGAATTTTTGTTATTGTTTTTCCTCAACAGGCATCAGTAATGTGTAACAAACAGTTTACTAATTTTTTTTTTCTATGCCAGTTTTTTTATTGCTCAGATTACTTGTAGTGGCTAAAATGTTTGTTTTGTGTACAGAGGTAAAGAATGTTATGTCAAAAGACTTAAATACAGGTTCTTGGTAGAATTTAACAAATATTGAAAAACATTCATTTTTCATCCCCTTTCTATTACACAGCAATGTAAATTCTTGCAGAAATTATATTTGTTTCTTAAAGTATGTTAACAGTAAAATATTAAATGCTTGCAAGAATTGTTTGATTTTCAAAACAAACCTTATGAGGAGAGACCATATCTGTTTAGTCTCTATTCTATGCATTCACCATATATTCTGAAGAAAAATTATTTTCCCTTTCATTGTTACTAAAATCTTTTGCAATCAGCGACAAAATATGTTCAGTACAGCAACATTACTGTGTGTTCATGTGGGGGCCTGAAAGTCTTCCATTTTGTTACCATTTACATTACAGTTAGCTCAAATAGTTGATTTGCTAAGTCCCCAGGCAGAGTGAAATAACTCTTGGATTATATCTCAGCAGGTGGACAAAGTAATCTTTTTTTATAAATAAATGTTCTTTTTATTCCATATGCACTTCTAATTCTCCTTTGGGGTACAATTTATGGCTGCCAATCAGATGAACTTCAGAAAGGTTTGTAGTGTCAATCTTTATTTAGTATCTCCACTAGAACTGATGGCAGGGTTGTGTTTAAGATCAAAGACAACTTTGAAAGTCTGATTATACTAGTTCTCACTAATTCTACATTTTATTTACTAGGCAAGATTCAACAATACCAAATGTTTTCTGATACATTTTGAGTTTGAAACATTATTAAACAGTTCGGGCAAATATAATATAAAATGTTCAATACTGTAGTACCTTCAGCTCAACTTGTGGATATCTCTTCAGCATTGCTTTACAAAGATGAGGAAAGATTTTATTTTTTTTTTAAATCAGCTGAGGTGAAAGAGAGGAAACAACTCCTCTGTAATTCAATAGCATCACTTTGTCTCAAAACAGTTTCACTTCCTTCCTATCACAACAGTTTGTTGCTTTCTGGAAATACTAAAGCAGAAAACACATATTCCTTTTTAGGACTTTTAGTAGTCAATTTCTAAATGGAATGCTAGTATTAGTGTGACCAGAGTGATACTATTCTTACCTAAAATCTTTCTCCAAGTAATTTTGCAGTGTACTGTGGATAAAATGTTTGCTGCCCCCTCCCACACAACTGTTTTCCCCAGATACTGCCATCTGTAAGTTGATTTGGTTACTTCAGATTGCCACAGAGTGCATTAAGTTTTCAGAGCTGCTCAGGAATGATCAAAATAGGAGTGAAAATTTCAAATGTGCCAGAATCCACAAATCCATCTATAGCACTCAACAACATGGTGGTAAACTTGGCTACAGTGAAATACTTAATAGTTTTCCACTGACTTCCAATAATTGTAGGCCTGCATCCTATAAAAAAAACAAACAACAGAATTACAAAGAGATAAACAATACATATTGTGCATTTTCTTCAGAATGTGTCCAGCTGCTTTGTTTTACACAGATAAGATGAGATGTACAGAAGAGGTGAAATGCACAGGGAACCTTAAAAGAATGCCTTGGTACACTGTGACATACTAAATTATGGTAAGAGAATAATGTGCAGTTTGAGAATTTGCTTTTGCTCTTATAAGCATCTAATATTTGTCTTTCAGAAATCCAAAATCTCCACTTACGACAAGATGTGGGCCTTCATGAGTAGCAGGAGGCAGTCAGTACTTGTCAAAAGTAATGAAGAAGGTATCCAGCGTGTGCTTACGTCTGATTATGCATTTTTAATGGAGTCGACAACCATTGAGTTTGTCACACAGCGGAACTGTAACCTAACACAGATTGGAGGCCTGATAGATTCAAAAGGTTATGGCGTTGGAACTCCCATGGGTAGGTGATATGTCAACCATTTGTTCTCTCCTCATTAATCTTAGTTGCTGCAGTAGTATAGAAAAGCTCCAATACACTTGCTTTCTCTATATTGCTAGCAATTTTTCTTGTTTTCTTTTTCCCACCTGGGGCCAATTTCTCATATTTTATCAACATTTATGGATTTTATTGAATCTTCTAAACAAACAGTTTATAAAAAGAAAACAACCAACATACAATATGAAAATATGTTTTTTATCTCTTACATGGTGTCTATCATATATTCAAAAACAGAATTTACTTTTCAAAGCACTTTATTTTGTAAAAAGGTGCTTTTAAAATTTTGGTCTCTTTAAAGAATGAAATGCTTAGTACAAGGCTTAAATTAGCAAGTTGTGATAATGCTTCTATACCGAGAGGGATAATCACTGATATTAAAAGAGGAAGAAGGATTCTATAACATGCTGTGTATAGTCCACAGACCTTAACCTTGTGGAATATGATTCTTCAGAACAATTCCAATCCTGTAAATATTTTCCAGGTCAGGTATTCTCGACTAGGTACAAAACTTTAGTTGCTACATTATAAGGTAACTACAGACATTACTTTTGCTGCTAGAATCCACGGGATGGGATTAATCAGGCTGAGGTTCTGAGTTCCTGTTGCATGAAGTGGTTTTGAAGGATATGAGCCTGAGGATCTGGCTTCAGATTTCAGAATAGAAGGAAATAAAAAATGCTGTGACATAAAGACTGTCAGTATTGCACTACTCAGTATCATGAGATCATTCTGCTGATGTCTTTGCAAGGAAAGTATTAATTTTAACTGTATTTTTAGGGATAGCTTATCAATTTGTGATTGATGAGAGTATATTTTCTGTTTTTCTCAAATAGGTCATACACTTAAGTACTAATTTTCTGTGTGTTAATAGTATACACTAAACCTCTATGGAGAAAGTTGTGTGCAGTACCAGTGCTTTAGATCAAGCACATAGTAAGAAAGGTTAAAAAAAAAAACCCAACAAAATTCTGGAATATCTGTGATTATATGGTCTTTGAATAAAGAGGAATCCAGTATTATCAAAAGTAGGTTGCCCTATGTTGCTGATATTTACCGAAACCTTAATAATTTATTTACATAATTTCAGTAATTTTCTATGACATGGACATCTTCTATGGAAATTATGATTCTGTTCTTTGTCGTTGAAAAATTAGTTGTTAGGAATCTAGTTTTAATGCACATATAAATTTTCCCATCCTGTTCTAATTTTATCTTAGTCTTAATCCATTTTATATTGCTAAATGTGTTCTGTAGATAAGTAAGCACCAGAAGGGACTGGACTTCAGTTCTGCTTCTCTTTTTGCATTTCATATTTTCTTATATACAAACCTTTTGTCATTTTGAGGATGAAAAATCCCTTCTATTTAAATTTGTCTATGAGGAGAATTAAATCTTGGTGATAGTTTAAAATCCTTGGATAAGCTGCATGAAAACTTGCAAAGCATCTGAATCATACCTCAGAAATCCAAATGCCCATGGAACTACCAAGGTGATAGGGATCAAAGACACCAGTCCATTTTGCAAATTATGCGTAAATCAGACAAGCAGCATAAACACTAGAGAAAACAGGTGAAAAGCAACGATAAAGCCGGAGAGAAACTTGTAAAGTTTAGAGGACAAAGTATTGGATATAAAGAGAAAGCAAGTAAGTAAATGGTGTTTTGGCCCTTGTCCCCTAACTTATTTGGCTAGAGCAGGCATTATGCATACACTATTTCTTGATTGAATTTAAACCATATCGAAGACATTATTCAGCTCTTATTAATCTGCAAGATTTCAAGTAGTAACAAATTATCTCTGTCAAAACAAGTTATAGTGTTTTACTGGGGCAGCTGTGAGCTGGCAACTGTTTTGAATCAAGATGAAACAAATAAAGGACATTCCTGCAGGAATCAGGGACCATAAAAGGAGGTAAAACAAGAGCTGAAACAGTGTTAAACTTCACAAAAGAAGTTGAAGTAAGACCTGAAAAAGAGGGTGAGGCCTTCATAAAAAGGAAACATTACAGAACCTAGAAGATGATGTAAAGTAAGGTTTTCACAAAAGAAATGAAGTTATAATAAAATAGCATCTGGAGCTTTCCCAGAATAGCTAAGAAAGAGATGAATCCTGTGTTTGGGCAGTATATATATAAAATGATACCTAGAGAACTAATATTCATTAAAGTTTTGTATCCTGTCTGTTAACCTCACAGTCTCAGAGGAAAGAGATTGGGTAGCCTCTGCTAAAATAATCCATGGTTCACAGATGCATTTGAAAGGAAACCTTAAGAAGCAACACATCCATAGTGACTGTCACAACAGTTTCCATGAAATATATTGCTTTATTGAAGGTAAAAAATCTTATAGAGCAGTGGATAAAACAAAATAAATTCAAGCATTATACCTGATCTCATTTCTACAGGAAAAAATAATTCTGGGTTCTTTTAAAGAATTTATGACATGGATAAATCTACAGAAGTACATTTCATCATTATTTAATGATTGTGGCAGAAGTTTATAGACACCCATTTGAGTAAAATTTTTTTACAGTTAATAATCCTAAGAGTAACTTATCAAGTTCTTGGAAAACTACAGTGTGCAATGGTTTCACAAATGGAGCATATGTTACTGCTTGTGCCTGTATGGTGAACAACACATGAGCAGAAGAATACAGAACTATTTACATTAGAAGTGAGATGTCTGAAAGACACTTATGTCTCCCCAATTTTCAAAAATGCCCAGTTTATCTCCTGGAACAGTGACATGAAGTTGAAAGAATATCTGCATATAAGCTTAAATTTGTAGAATACAGATGCTACTGGCCTTTTGCCAAATACAATAGAGTAGATATAGTAACTTTTGTAGAACAGCATCAAAGGAAGTAGGTGCCACAGATCTCATTCCTTTTGAAGGCTAATAGAATAATAGTTAGTGAGAACATAATTTGCTTGAGTCTAAGTAACTACAAGCAGAAGAGCTAAAAGCTTTCCTAACAGAAAAACATGCTATCAGTGTAGTTTATGATAGGATAATCACTTGGGAAGTGCAACCACCCAAATATAGCAGCACCAGTTTAGAGTTCTACAGTAAAAGCTCTCTGTGCACGATGTGAAAGTTTTAAATTCAGAGAAAGAAAGTTTCATAAGATGAGGAGAAAAAAACCCCAGCAAATCAGTCAGTGTGTAGGTATCAAATTCTTCCAAACACACAGAAGAAAAAGTACAAAGTACATACAAGGTACAAAGTAGGATCAGTGTATACCTTAAAAATCAACAAAATACATTGATAATTGAAATAGGTGCAAGGAAGCATTCTGTTTTATGTCTTTGCTGTTAGCTTTATATAATGTCACATATGCCATCCATAGCACTGAAAAATAAAGTAGAGATAGTTAATTTCATAATTTATAGATACACTGGATGATTCTCATTATACGTGTTTATAAATTAAGGTAACAGAGTTGTATATACTTGAAATAATTTTTAGTCAGCCACCTCTGGTGCTGGGCTAGAAAAAATCATTTTTAATGAAAAAAAAGGGAAGAACAGGTCTTGAATGAGGTATTTGACAACTGATACTTCAGAGCACATAACGGAGAATCTATTTGTGTTGGGGGGTTGTGTTTCTTTTGTTTTATTTTCCACCTTTGCAACTTTGCTTGCAGCTCTGTAACCAGGAGTGTAATGGTTGCATTGCTAGAGCACATTTCTTCTTTTTTCCAATTTGAATCTTCACAAGGTAGGGTTTAGTATCAGCTTTATTCTGGCAATACCCTATTAGGAGGCACCATTTTGCCAGTCTATTGTTCTTCATCAGTGAATCTGGAAGATAGCAAAAATTTTGTTAACATGCATAAAGCTTCAAGTATACAGTATACTTTATTTCTGATAATAAAGTTATGAATAAGTATCATGTACAATTATCTGTTAGAAATACATACATATTTCTTTCAGTGGTTGAAATTTGGATTATGTGGGCATAAACCTCATCATTCAAGGTCATTAATCAAGGGAGGAGAGAGGGAAGGAGGGAAAGAGAGAAAGAGTTAAAAGACAGAGAAAGCAAATGAGTAAAGGTGGGTGGAAGGGGGAGAGAGAGAACAAACTGTTTGGATATGCAGAATGAATTCCACTTTTAATGCTAGATCCTCTAAAGTGTCACTTATCTCCAGTGGTAAGTGTACCTTACTTTACCATTTCTTCATTCATGGTAAAGATAAAGATGTTTAAAATTTGGGTTGATCTTGAATAAATCCTAGTTGAGACAAATTTACCATGTTTATGATAATTTCAAATGCTTACAGTCATCAAATATAAATTTTCATGAAAACCTTGTCTATCCAGGAATATACATTTCATGCTCTAAAGAAACACTTTCCTATGGTCAACATACTGTAAAACGCAGCAGTATTATGACAAATGCTATTGGCCATAATGAGTATTCATTAACATCACTGTTAATGTGAAGTGAACCACATTAAGGGTTAGAAATTTAACTTCTGTGCACTTTATATTAAGACTTTAATGGTCTGTAAAGCTTCTTTTCACTTTTTTTTTTTTTTTGGAAGCAATCTATTTGAAATTCCTTCTTGGAAGAAAGCATATCTTCATCTCTCTGGTGTGGTTTCAGATTCCTATTTCTTTTCCAAATTCCTGTTTCTCTTCAGCATATTAGACAGCAGGCTACTTTCCATCTGGCTTGGGCAGATTTTCTATTGGATTGCCAGTTGCTTCTATGTTGAACCTGGAGTACATAAATGGCTGACAAGTGTATATGTCAAACCCATTCCAGATCTACTGGCACCTTTCAGATGATCTGCACTTATGTGGAAGCTCAGGAATATCATGTATATGCCAGACAAACTGTGTGTCTGTGGAGATAGATGCAAAGTAATGCCTCTGGCGTTTTGAAAATGAAAAATGGTAGGTGTATGTAATCCTAAAAATGGACTTGTATTTCTTCCAAGTGTTAACCAAGTAGAAAATGGTGTGTGAGAGATATGGCACATATAAGAAATTAGACCTAGTAATTTCCTAACTGTTTCTCTGCAATTGTTGAGCTGCAGAAAGTTATAGAACTAGATTAAGAGGGGCCTTTAGTAGTATAGCAGTGATGTTCCTATAATACCTGGTAGTGGTGAGGAAAAAACCAGTTTGAGGTGAAATACAGATTTTTTTAATCCTTCCTTCCTGTGCAGGTATTACAAGAAAACAAATTGTGCTAATATCTCAGTTGCAACATACAGTGTGCAGAATCTGTTGCATGACTCTCAACTTTTACCAGAATTTTTATTTACTTTTTCCTTGCTGTAATCAAAATATGACTTTTCATACTATAGCATATTACTGTTTGTGTCCTTGATCTTTCCATACTGATGGACTATCAAGACTCCCTGAAAAATGCTGGAAAGGGTTTGAGGTTCAGATTTTTAGTTTCCAATTGTTAACTTTAAAATTGATTTTAAAAAAATGTACACTCCCTCATCTATATAAAGACTTTTCACTGTACATGGAGCTAAAATACATCTCTGAGAATATGAACTAAATTAACAATGTATTTTGGGGTCAACATACCAAGTTGATAAAGCAACCAACATTTCATTGCCAATCTAAATCTTATGGAACTACCTATTATACAAAGCTGCTCTAACTTGCAATAGTAAAAGAGATCCAGGTATCAATTAGTTCATATAAGTACATAAAATGTATCTGCACAGTATATATTTATATATTCAATAGAAATCTGGCAGCTACTGTGATACAAACAAGTTATACCTCCCATGCCAAAAATAAAAATACATGAATAAAATAAACAGCCTTCCAGCTGAGATGCATTGGCTGCAGGCCCCAGATATCAGTATACTCATTTAAGTTCAAAGGATGAAACAGAACTTAAAGGCTCTCATGTTCTAATGATTCAGAGGTAGCATTTTTAGGGAATCTCTATTTTATGTAAATTCTAATGAAATATAAAATAAAATGTATTTTTTTACAAAGATTATTTATCTTTTAGAGCACAAATATATTTTCACAGACCACTGTTCTTAAAGGTACTCAAATTTTTGCCCACTCACCTATGAATTCCAAAAAGTCTCTATGGCCGACTAATGTAATGTGCAGATCACTTGCATGTAGAAATTTATTTATATCGATTTTTCACAAAGCAGTCCATCTTTACTTTTGTTTTATTTAGGCATTAAAATCCTTTTTTTTTTTTTTTTTAAATCGAAGCCAAGAGAGGGGTTGGCTTTCTTTTTTTTAATTACTTTTTCTTTTTTCCATTTCTTCTTTCTATTTTTTAATTTTAGTTAGCTGTGTAGCATGTAATTAAAACATTGTTTGGCGTAAGCACATTTTGAAGACAGTATTATTCATATAATTTCATCAGGCATAGAATCTAGAAAGAGAATTTCACACTCCACTCACTTAAATTAAAGATTTCACTGCAGAAAAAAGGATTTCAGGCAATAATTTATGATGTGCTATTTCATATCTTCTGTAGGAATATGACTTTATGAATTATTTATATTTATCTAAGACATTAATAAATGCAATACAATAGTGTTCTTCCTACCCCAGTGATAGGCTTCTGGATTCAAACAGAATTTAAACAAATAGTTTAATCAGCAAATGTATAACACTTAATTATCATGTTATATCCAATAACACTGTATAGGCTGATTTATATTACCTATTCTGTCTCTAGGGAGTGACCTAGAAAAAATGTTCAGAGTAAGAGTTTTCATTCTGTAATATTGAATTTTTCTAACTGACCTGACTGTGTTCTTAATGCAGGTGTTTTACAGATTTCATTACCTTCCATTTTTATTTAAGTGAATGTTTCCAAGTATAGAACATTTTAAATGAAGGCACAGTGGGGAATATAAATTACTTAAGAACAACAGCTTTTAATAGATGCTTGTAACTTCAAAGATTAAAACTTGATGTAGCATAAATATGAAAAAATAATTACTGTTATTTCTAAAATATGCAGTGAAATGTGAAAAAAGATAATAGGAAGATGATCTCAAAATAGCCCTAATTCTCTTAGAATCCATTCAGCCTCCTCCCTTTCTGCATTTATCATTGCAAAGAATTGCAGCCCGGTTTTGCAATTATCTTAAAATGTGTTTACTTTTAGAGCCTGCCTAATAAGTAGTAGACAATATGGAAGTAAATACCTTGTAAGTGTAAGAAAAACACTTCACATCTTATTGATGTGTAGGATGTTGCCTCCTATGTTTTGTTTACTCTCTAAAAGACCAAAATCTTGCACATGCATGAATTACCTTTTTTTTTAAAGCAGTTTTTACACTTAGAACATGAACTACATCCAAATTAATATTTTAAACAAATGTCACAAATGTTTTCTAATGGAAATCTATTATGCTATTACCTATTTAGAACATAGTGGTGCTATAATTTTTTCCTGCTCTAGGTGCTACCTATAATTGATAAAATGTTCCTGTGCAGGTGCACCAGCACACACAGATTTTCAGCATGTTCCTCTGCTTTTCACTGAGCTCTAGTAGAACCAACAGGGCTAGTAAAGATTTACAGATTTGATTCTGGGAACTAGATCACTTACTTAACAACAACAACAAAACACCACAAACAAACAAAAAACTCCCTGCCTCCCCGGCATAACATTTCTGTTTATAACATACCTAAATAAGAAAGTTAGGCTGAAGTTTCACTGTTATTTTAAAACTGGCCTAGGGAATGCTGCTACATTTTACAAAAACTGACAGTTATGAGTTGGTTTACTGACCTGGACTATCAAAATGCTTTTAATCTTTTTTCATAAAATCAGTTTACTTCATTTTTAACTATATAACTGCTGATGAGGCTGGATGAGCCCTAGTCATATCATGAAGTAACCAGTGTTAGCAAACAAATTTGTAGTAATTTAGTTATGCCTCACACTGACTAATAAACAGAACATCTATACTGTTTACACATCTCTGATTAAATTTATTTATGTAAAACCAATAGAGCCAGAGGTATGAAAATGTGGGAGCCTTTCAAAAACAGGCAGTTCCAAAATTAGAAGTAATGCCAGGTAAATGTTGTATTAATTTATTCCAACTTGGTTAACAAAACTGAAAATTAATTCTACATATCTGAAAACACTGAATAGAATTTTATAATTTGCATTGATGACAGTATGTTCCTGAATTTTCTCTGTGAAGTATCCAGTTTTATTATTTTTGAGATTTCAGACTGTGCAGCTATTTCTTGTAATTTGTGTGGGGCACTGAGGATATCTGAGCTATCCTTGTCTATTACATGTTGGAAAATACTGCTCCTGGACAAAAATTTGCATCTTACAGCCCAGCATACTGTCTACATAGAAAAAGTATTTGTGTGTTTATGCAAATTCATTATACATTCTTAGGTAATTTCAAACAATAAGTCTAATGAATACTGTGCAATTTTTGCACTCTGAACTTCAATACTAAAAGCTAAACATTTTCCCCTGCCTATAGTTTTCAAATTCTAAAACACTACTACTACTACTACAGTAATTAAGCAGTCATTTGGTTTTATTGTTAAGGTATCCTAGTTCTGTTAAAGCTACTTACTACCTTCAGCCCATACAAATCATGTAATATAAGCATTTTTTGCCACTCCTTGGAGATAAGGGATAAACAGATCTGTCTCTGTAGGCATACATAGGATACCACGTGCCAGAACAGGAGGCCTTTTTCTTGTGCTTGCCTGCAATTAATCTGTAATCCTTCATATAATTTGAACTGTAATATTCATCACTTATACATGCATAAAAAGTGCTGAGCTTCAGTTCTTCTCTAACTAAAACAAATTAATACATTTGTCTTCATTAGTTGAATATAATGTACAAAAAATGGGTGCAAATTATTTATTTTTATGCAGGTCGAACCATATATTGAAACTAATTTGAGAATTTCAACTGCTTGAGCAGTTAATTTATTGTTTCTGAAATGTAAGAATGTGTAGCTAACATATTTGATGAAAGAACTGTTTTTTATAGTTGTCTCAGAAGTATGAGCATATTCAAGCACTATCTGAAAGTCATTCTAAGAGGTTGTGCTTTAATAAGAATAAATGGCAATAAAGAACTCCAAAGCACCTAATGTCCAGTAACTGTTGTGAGCAGGCTCTGCCTTACAGAATCAGTTTCTAGTAGCAATGTACTGATCGGATGTAACCAAAGCAGAGACATTAATAAAACTTCAGTGTTGAAATTACAGTGTCTAGGATCACATGTATGTATTGCATTGTCAAAGACTGAACTCGTATACAAATGTAAAATGTATCTGTCCTGATTTGTTGCCCCTAATCAGAAACAAACAGATGTTGCATGGTGTTTGTGTGGCTTTAGGCATTATTTTTCTGAAAAAAACCTGAAGCATGGGGGTTTTTTTTTCTGTCTTGCATGTCCTGAATAAGTATTCCTTTTCCACTACCTATTATGTGGGAATCTTTTCCCAGCAACTGAGGCTGACTGAATAAGTATCACCTGCCCCACAATGTCCCGTGGTTAACTACAATGCTTTAAGGTTCTTCTGAAGGACATGGAATAATTTAAAGGAGATATCTGCATGAAAATAGCTAAATTATCTGAGTGATTAGAAATATACAGAACATCATTTAACACAACAGTAGTAACTGGAAATTATCATCACCTATAAGTGAAAATGTGAGACATTTAGGGAATTCTGACAGCTTGAAAAGTCTAATTTTTTTTTTAATATATAACTTAAATGTTTTTATGTCCCAGGTTAAAGATAGCATTTCAGTTTGGTGGACCCGAAGTTACTTCATACTTAACCCACAATGAAAAAGTTAATGGGATTGCACTGACATTCATTGTTTTGAGAACTTCCTTTAATGCTTGGCAGGTGGCTGGGGGCTTATGGAAAAGCATGAACTGGGTTTTCAGGCCTGGCTGCTTTTCTTATAACCTTACACTTTTTCGTCTTTCAACAAAAAAGACTGTCTGCCTGCCTGAAATCTTCACATATAGCTGAACTGCATGAAGCATTTAATTATTGACTGGCACTGTTCAATATCTTTGTTGGTGACATGGACAGTGGGACTGAGTGCACCCTCAGCAAGTTTGCCAACGATACCAAGCTGTGTGGTGAGGTCAACATAGTAGAGGGAAGGGATGCCATCCAGAGAGACACCATCCAGAGGGGCCTTGACAGGCTGGAGAGATGAGCCCATGCTAACTGCATGAAGTTCAACAAGGCCAAGTGCAAGGTCCTGCATATGGGTTGACAATATCCAAAGCACCACTACAGGCTGGGTGGATAATGGATTGAGAGCACCCCTGAGGAGAAAGATTTAAGGGTGCTGATCGATGACAAGCTCTGCATGACCCAGCAGTGTGTGCTAGCAGCTCAGAAGGCCAACCGTGTCCTGGGCTGCATCAAGAATAGCCTGGCCGGCAGGCCAAAAGTGGTGATTCTGCCCCTCTACTTTGCTCTCGTGAGACTCCACCTGCTGTACTGCATCCAGCTCTGGGGTCTCAGTACAGGAAAAATGTAGAGCTGTTGGAGTGAGTTCAGAGGAGGGCCATGAAGATGATCAAAAGACTGGAGCTCCTCTCCTATGAAGACGGGCTGCAAGAGCTGGGCTTGTTCAGTCTAGAGAAGACAAGGGTCTGGGGTGAGCTAATTGAGTTGTTGTAGCAATATTAAAGGGGTCCTACAGCAAAGTGGGAGAGAGACTTTTTACCAGGGAGTGTATTGATAATATAAGGGGCAATGGCTTTAAGGTGAAAGAGGGTAGGTTTACGTTAGACATTAGGAAGACATTCTTTACTGTGAAGGTGGTGATGCGCTAGATCAGGTTGCCCAGAGAAGCTGTGGAATCCCCATTCCTGGAGGCATTTAAGGCCAGGTTAGATGGGGCTTTGAGCAACCTGATCTAGTGAGGGTGTCTGCTCATGCCATGGGAGTTGGTTGGAACTAGATGATCTTTGAAGTCCCTTCCAACCCAAAGTATTCTATGATTCTATGATTAGACGTCCTTATAAAAAAGGACCATACAAATATGAAATACTTTTAGCTATGATAAAAATAATATAACTGATTTTGTCAGTACTAGTTTCAACAAGGGTCTCTTCCAGTTCTGTATGTTCACAGTCCAACAGGGGTAGAAAGATAATAATGTTTTATGACAGCAATCTTTCCAAACAGTCTGTGATGTTGCAATATATGAGGGGTCTATGTGAAAACTTACTAACTTTCATTTGGTTGAATTCAATATTTAATCTAAGCTTTGTATTTAGAGACGTTTACAATGATACTTTGAGGAGGGGCTAAGAAAACTAAACTGTTAGAAAAAGCCCCCAACAAAATAAAAAAAGAAAAAAATAGGTAAGGGAATGCATGCCAATATAATAATGTAAATTTGAAGTATTTTAAACAGTAAAAAAATTCCCAAACCTTCATTTTTTCAGGTTATTGTGATACTACAAAAAAAAAAAACGACAAAAAAGGTGTATACTATTAAACTTCTTATTTAAGATATTAACTATAGGCAATGATTATGTATACCTTTTTTTGATCATTTACTCACTGTGAGGGATAGGTATGTTTCAAGCTAGTTACACATTAACACATTCAAGGATGTGCAGTCCTAAAACCATAAGTACTTATGAATACAGGTATTTATGAATAGCTACTCCAGTCCTAAATCTCCCATGTATTCATCTAATTTTTATATCAATTATGTTGCATACTTACAGCTAGAAAATTATGAAGTTTCTTATGAAATAAATTTCAGCTGCATGATGCATCTTGGTTACATTTCAGTTTTATAAATTTATGTGAACTTTTTAGTGATAGTTCTATAAAGTAACAACCTGAGATTAGCATGAGATGGGAATGTTTATGACTGGGAAGAAGTGTAATAAAAGAACACACTAGTTGTGAAAGGGTTCTGATTATATTTGGCACAAGACACTGATTTAAAGCGTATCCTGCCTCTTACCAGCAACTTCTCTTTTCCAAGCCATACATACGGAACAATGAACAGCTTTGGTTTGGTCTTTATTTTGAATATTTGCAGTTTTATTTAGATATGGGGTATCTTAGACAGGATTTTCCATTGTGGGAAATGCTACTCAATATTTAGTATTTACAATGCGCCTAACATTATACTATGATAATCTTAATGTGGCATGAAGTGTTAGGATTAATCAGAATCAGGAAATACTGATTTTTTTTTTTAATCAGAAACATTAACCTATCCTGATAAATATTTTATCCTGATACATCCTTTGGAAAAGAACAGTAAAAATCAAAGTTACGTATTTAAGCAGAAAGACAAGAATTGGAAACCTAATGTATTTTCAACACAGCTAAATTAACGTTGCATGTATTTCTACTATTAGGCCTTCCATTTTATTACTTATTCCCAATATTGTCCACAATATGTGGGGTATTTAAAGATCTTTGAAAAATGTTTCTTCATGCTCATAAGTCCATGTGCTAAAAATTCCATAACTAAGTGGAAGGAAAGCTAGTAGATGAGCAATAAGTATATTTTTATTTATATTTAAACGTATTTCTTATGTTAATACATTAATCATAAATTAATAGGAAAAATGTATAAATGTTACTTGACTCTTGGGATGGTAAAACTAAGATGTTCACACCTGTCAAAATTAAAGTTTATTAATATAGCAGATGATTTCAATGTACTTGGGAAGTGTGTCTAAACTCTGTGTCTCTGGGGTGCTTTGCTGTTAATTCATATGTATCTTAGAGGTAAGAATACTGCAGTGTCTGATCATTTCATAAATACAAAACAACAAATTTTCTGTGAGGCACAGAGCTAAGAAACAGGAAAAAGTTTTTCACTTAACATCACAAAGAAAGCTTGTTATCAAAGCTACATTTAGAATTGGCATCTGTCTTCTTGTGAAATACAATTATCTCATGTTTGATCCATACTCTTAAAAATTGCTCCTTCCTATGGAAATGGCTAATTTTGATACTGAGAACATGTTTTTATCATTGGTTTGGATTTTTGTGTGTGTGTTGGGGAGGGAGTGGCTTTGTTTCTTTAATTGGTAAGCCATGATCATTTGTCATAAAATGATTTGGGTTTGAAGGGAACTTGAAGATCATGTCATTCCAGTCCCCTGCCATGGGCAGGGGCACCCTCCACTATACCAGATTGCCTAAAGCCCCACCCAACCTGGCCTTTAGCACTGCCAGGGAGGGGGCAGCCACAGTGTTGCTGGGCAACCGGTGCTGGTTCCTCATTGCCCTCATAGGGAAGAATTTCTTCCTAATACCCAATCTAAACCTACACATTTAAACCTGCTACCCCTTGTCCTGTCACTACACCCCCTGATAAACAGTCCTTCCCCCTCTTTCCTGTAGGCCCCTTTAGGTACTGAAAAGCTGCTGTAAGGTCTCCCTTTGGAGCTGAATAAGCCCAACTCTTACAGTCTGTCTTCATAGGAGAGGTGCTGCAGTCCTTGGATCATCTTTGTGGCCATCCTCTGGACTCACTCCAACAGCTCAATATTTTTCTTGTAGTGGGGACCACAGAGCAGAATCACCTCCCTTGATCTGCTGGTCATGCTGGATTTGATGCAGCCCAGGATACAGTTGGCTTTCTGGACTGCAAATGCACCTTGCAAGCTCATTTTGAGCATTTCATCTATCAACACCTCCAAGTCCTTCTCCTCAAGGCTGCTTTCATTCTCCACTCTATTCTCTCATTCTCCACCCAGCCTGTAGTTGTGCTGATCATCATGTGGTTCGTATAGGTTCATTTCTCAAGCCTGTTAAGTTCCCCGTGGATGTCATCCCTTCCCTCCAGTGTGTTAACTGCATCATATAGCTTGATATTGTTGGCAGACTTGCTGAGGGTACATTTGATACCACTGTCCACGTCTCTGAAAGAGATGTTACGCAGTGCTGTTTCCCCAAGGAAAGCCACTCATTACTGATCTCTACTTGGACATTGAGCTGTTGACCACAACAATTTGAGTGTGACCATCCATCCAATTCCTTATTCACCAATTGAATCCATGTCTCTATAATTTAGAGACAAGAATGGTATTTGGGACAGTGTCAAAAGCTTTGCACAACTCCAGGTAGATGATATCTGTCACTCTACCCTTATCCACCAACACTGTAACCCTATTGCAGAATGCCACCAAATTTGTGATGCATAATTTTCCCGTAGTGAAGCCGTGTTGGCTGTCACCTGTCACCTCCTTATTTTCCATGAGCCTTTGCACAGTCGCCAGGAGGATCTGCTCCATTATCTTGCTGGGCACAGAGGTGAAACTGACTGATATATAGTTCTCTGATTCTTCCTTTTTGCCCTTTTTAAATATGGGGGTTATGTTTCCCCTTTTCCAATCAGTGGGAACTTCATCAGACTGCCACTGCTTCTCAAATATGATCGATAGTGGCTTAGTCACTTCATCTGTCAGTTTCCTCAGGACTCATGGATGCATCTCATCAGGTCCTATGATCCATTTACTTTGAGATGATTTTGAAAGTGAATCCATGAACTTGGAACTGAGAGAACCCCTCTTCTTTTATCACTTGTTGTTTGGAGACTTCTGAAACAATAGATAGGAAGAATGAACCAAGCTATGTTGACCCTTTGTCGCTTCCCCGCCATCCCAATTTGAGAGGGTTAACGGAGTTAAGAAGAGCTGGCTGTGACTTTTAAAAGAAAAATACTTATGTGGTGCTAAAGTAAGTTCTTCTTCTATACCCAGTGCCCCTGAGTTGCCTATTCCTTTGCTATGGCATGTTATAACCGTGGCTGTCAGTCTTTGTTACTAAGTCCTGACTATGCTACAGATACCTGGGAAGTGTTTCAGGGCCTGTGGTACATGAGGCTATAAGAAGTATTTTTTTTTTGTGGTTCCTCATAGTATAAATACCTATTCTACACTTATGTGTAAATGAAATACCTTCCATCTTGTTTCTGTCATGTCTGTGACTCCAGTATGCATGAGACTTAAAAACTGAATTCCTCATAATGTATCATCAGTTACCCCCTAGCAAGGACTATCTCTTTCAAAGACCTGGACTAAATTTTGTCTCATAAAAACAAAGGAGACTCTTGATCATAGTAACTGATGGACAGAGATAACAGAACCATATAATAAATTAAATTTTCAAATTTAACTAGCCATGAAATCAGCTTTGTGGTGGAATATTTAGGTTGTGATTCTTGATGGGGCTAAGATATAAGTACAGAGGAATGTCAATATGCCAAGATTGAAAGGGTTCCACCCATCACCAGTAGAATAAATAGTATTAGCCAGCATTCTTATGGAAATTTCAGATATGCACACCCTGGAATGAGACTGTAACTGCATTTTATGTATTTGTACCCATGCTAGCTTTTGGATAAATTAGTTTGGTGTAACCACAATGTGAATGGTCTTATGTTGAACCCCTGCAAAACAATAGAAAACAAGACACCCCCATTCTATGTTTGGTTCTTTGTTCTTCCACTGCTAAAGCCAGAACGTGAATTTGTTGCTTTTTTCAATGTAAACTAGTCACATACAGCTTCAACACCTAGCTATTAAAAAAATACCTTTTCTGTTACATGTGCCTTTCTCCTTCCAGTAAATACTTAAGTACTAGAAGTATTTGATTATCTTAATTTTGTACTTGGTTAAGAATATGATGGCGCATTCCTTACTACCTTTCCCTTTTGCCAAGGCCAAGTACACAGTGTATGAAATAATGTTGCAAGATAAGTAGAATAATCTTGGTTTTTTTCATAATAAAATAAAAATGTGATAGGAACAAAATATGCTATCAGTAGTGTGGGAGTGTTCAGAATGGATTTTTCTGTCCAGAATATCAAAAGTAACAAATATATCCCATGAGCACCAACTTTCAAAATAATTTGTAGTTATTTCTTTTGATAAAATGCACCTCAGATTATGAAATAAAAAGGTTACTGGGTCAACATTTTCTTAATGAAAGAGTTAGAAGAATGCTGCTATGCCTTTTTGTTACTTAGGGCCCAATGCTACAGGTCCAAATATGTTCCAACTCTTGCATTTGATGGAATGAGTAAAACAGTCCAAGAGTAACCAGGTGGGAGAGTCTACTAAATTATAATTTACTAGGATGATTTTTAAACA
Source organism: Laterallus jamaicensis coturniculus (assembly GCA_022605575.1). Lineage (NCBI taxonomy): Eukaryota > Metazoa > Chordata > Aves > Gruiformes > Rallidae > Laterallus > Laterallus jamaicensis. The sequence continues at coordinate 4,358,013 of JAKCOX010000027.1, forward strand.
CCAGCCAGATCAGCAGGATTTCAACATGCTAATCTGTATGCCATGAAGTCTCAAAATGTAAAACTTATGTCTTCATAATTTATTATTAAAATATAATTATATGCATAAATCTTTATACTGAGATTTCATGGCAGAGAACTTCTCTGTGTATAATTTCTATGATAATTCTGAGACTTTGTTGTCTTAGCTTTATACAGTTGCTTCAGACAATAGAATTTTCATTTTAGTCTAAAATTTTCATAAACAGGTAATTGCAAATAGAAATTTTTGTATCCGTTGTGAAGATTGTTGATGACAGGAATGCAATAATGTCCCTATAATTTATAACAGAAAGTCTTAAAATTATATTTCTGGCAAAAAGTCTCCTTCCTGCAAACAGCAGCTAGAGCAGCAACAGCAAATAATATACAGATTATGTTCAGTAGGTACTCTAGTCCCAGTTTGTCATGGGAATAGGTCCTCAGTTTATAGAGAAATTAAAGCAGTAGGAATGAGTAAAAGTGAGGGAAGAAAAAGTCAGGTATTTCTGCTCTGGACCTCTCCATTTCTTTGCACAAAATAGAAGATTATATACTCATCTTTTTATTTTATTTTTGGGCTGCAGTTTTAAATATCACTGTCTCTCCCCTCCTAGTCTGCCCCTCATGCACTGACTGGTAAGATTTTTTTTTTAAACTGCTTGTCTATTAAGTGAAAGTTGAGATATGAAGTCCACATTTCTTCAGATGGCAGAATTTTTTTTTTTATTATTTTTTTTTTGCTTTATAACTTTGCTTTTATTCATACTGCATGCATTTTGCAAATGCATTCATACACATTTTCTGGGAGTCTTTAAATCTTCTGTTTTAATTTTATTTTTTTCTTCTTGACCAGTAAATGCTCTTAAATGAAATACTTCTGATTTTAAAAAAAAGTAAAAAAACGGGACATGGCCTTTTAACAAAACCTTAAGGAAGGACTTGAATGATTTTTCAGTCATGTCATATGAGGGATAGTGAAAATTGCCAGCTAATGTAAAAAATCTTTATGTTTGCTTCTTGAAATTGTTCATTGCTTCAAGGAAGAGTTTTAACATACAGAGCATAATCTGGATGCCTTGTCCATATTCTCTATTTTCTTTTCTTATATGCTACATTTATCCTACATAGATCAGACAGTGATACATTTAGCCACTTCAGGTGCTCCTAGGTGTATTTTCCGTTGCTGGGACTTTCAATCTAGCTTGTATCAGAAAAAAATCTAGAAGCAAATAGAACCTTAGGAAAGAATATCTCTGCTATGCTTCTTTTGTTCCCTTATTAAATACACAAATCAGTACAAATAGTGTTAAATATTACTTCTTTTTTTCAAATATCAGATTATTAAATGTACTTGTTGCAAAATGTGAACCTATTCATTTTGATCATTGAAAGTAATTTAGAAATAGAATGATCCTTACTTGTGAGATTACCACTTTTAAGACAAGTTAATTAGGTATAAAACCCAAATGTTGCAGTAGAAGCACATATATCCTTACTTGGAAGATTATAATTTTTAAGGTATGTTAAGAACAATTACAAATAGTGCAGTAGAAACACCAAAGGGCATGTAATCTGTCTAGTCCACAACTGTCTGTGCAAAATTTTGCTAATCACCAAAAGTAACTGTTACTGTTGAATTGAACCACTGTTAACTGGTCTAATGCAATCCTCATAAACTTAACTAATTGTAGATAGGATTAGCCTGTGCTTTATGATTTCTATCTATTTTTGCAGTTAATTCATTTTTAAGTGCTTCTAATGGATTAGAACTGTATGTGTACAAATCTGGTCCCTAGAATATATAAAGAATACATGAAAAATTGTTGGTTCTGAATATATTTTGTGGAAATCAGTTTAATTAAAAAGCAGCCTGTCAGATCAGAAGCTGACTTAAACTGGGTCCAAAGTTACTTCTCTGAATCTAATGTTATTTAAGTTGTTGTTAAATATTTATAGGCGCTGTATCACTGAAAATATCCCAAAAAGATTATGGTATGCACTTACATTTACCCAGGCTCTTGTGGACTAATCACTTTCCTTTTTCCACTTGACTGAAGAAATCTGTTAACTGCAGGGTTTTGCAGTGTTTCAGCATAATCAGGATGGTCTGCAAAGGGTGTAATTTAGGCCCCTGTATGCACAAGACAGTAGAAAAAAGTTTGTTTTCACAGGAGAGAGTTCATTTTCCTTTCTTTCTGCTCCTCCTGCACTCCTGTGTGAACACAGTTTAGCTCCTAGTATAGGACATAATTCTTTTCTAAGGTTAGGTGATAAAAGCACAAGTTCTTGCCACAAATACTTTGAGGACAGCTTTTCCCACCTTTTATTATGGAATAAAGGAAAAGCTCAGTGTTCTGTAATTAATCATCCTTTCAGTGTTTTAGTTCCATGCTGGCACAGCAGCCATTTGTTATTAGCTTTATTCTCATTATAAGTTCTAGATATGTAAGAAGAAATTGAAGAAATAAAGTATAAATTGAAAGAAAATAATTTTTTTAAAGTTCTTCAAGAGTGTAGAGTATAAAATATCCCATCCATGCAATCCTTCAGCTCTTTCCCAGTGGATCACAATACACAAAATAGTCAAATGGATAGCATGTCTCTAAAGGAGGATGAGGATTTCTTTTTTTTTTTTAAGGTGCCAAGTTAATGAAAATGCATTTTATTACCCAACCAAAGGAAACAATATAAAAATTATAGCTAGTAAGTAGCATTATTATGACAGAAAGAACAAGAGGAGAGTTTCTTTGTAGAATTACATTCATATCACATGAAAGAGGAGATGCCATGCCTTTTCATTTTTTCCCTGGGATTTCTTAACCACTTTAATGAAGTCTTTTGTTCCTGTTTTGAAGGAGGAGAAGAAAAATGATGACTTTGTTCTCTTTAAACATTGCACAAACCTTAACAAAGAGAGCACTTCTAACTGACATGATTTGCTCTCTAATATTCAGGAAAAGAAAATCTTTCTTAATTGTCATTATTAATTAATTTATTTGTTTTTTAATACTCGTTGAAAAGTCCTTATGCACTATATAAAGAAAAAGAGAGCAGATGACATTCAATGATATGACATTACCCTTGAAATACTGAAATGTTCAAATTCTGAAAAATTACCAGGTCATTTTAAATTGCTGCATTATGAGAAAGAAATAAATACATTAAAATATGAAAATCCTTATCCCTGTTCTCCAAACACAACTTAACCTTATCTTTCTGAATGCATTGGTACCTGGTACTGTCAATAAGGGAGTGTGTGCTTGGAAGATATCTTAAGTCCCTTACACTCTATCAAATGGTGACTTGTTCCTGAAGCGTAAATTGCTGTTTCCTCTTTTAATAAAGTAATAGTATATAGTGTTACAAATCAGATCTTGGATTAGCTTTAAGTTAACAAGCTATGAAGTAACAGCCTGTAGATTTATGTGTATTAGACTAAACCTACTGCAGCATAATTAAAAACTTGATGGAAATTGAAGGATTAATACTAGTTGGTTGTACACATTAGTTGGAAAAGAAGATATATGAGAGTATGAGACTGTGTGTGATATGACCTGTGCTGCCTGACTTATAGGCAATACCAGCTGGATCAACTTCTGTGCATATACATTTAGATTTTTGTGTACATGTAGGTTTGGGTATTTATGTGACCAGTGTGACTATGGTGAGATGTAAATGGCTTTTTGATAAATATTATGTTTGTAACATGTTATAAGGGTGACAGATCACTTGAATAGGTTGTCCAGAGAGGATGTGGACTCTCCTTCTCTGGAGATATTCAAAACATGCCTGGACACTCTAGGTGAACCTGCTCTAGCAGTGGGGAGGGATTAGGTTATCTCCAGAGGTCCCTTCCAATCCCTACTATTCTGCGATTCTGCAGTGACATTATATTACATTTTATTGTTCTTAGTAATAACTAACTTTCCTTAAAATATACCCCTTGCAATATATATTCCCTGCCGTCTCTTTAGGTTCTCCATACAGAGACAAGATCACGATAGCAATTCTTCAGCTGCAAGAGGAGGGCAAACTCCACATGATGAAAGAGAAATGGTGGAGAGGCAATGGCTGCCCAGAGGAGGAAAGTAAAGAGGCCAGCGCTTTAGGAGTTCAAAATATTGGAGGAATCTTCATTGTGCTGGCCGCAGGATTGGTGCTTTCTGTCTTTGTGGCAGTGGGGGAGTTTTTGTACAAATCAAAAAAAAATGCCCAGTTGGAAAAGGTAAATATTGTATTTTCCTACTTTATTTTATATTTATGATTTATTTAGATAATATTAAAGCATTTGGTAGCAAAATGTAGGTGTTGCATACTGGTTGTTTATTGTATAGTATATGTTTAACAAAGGATCACAGCAAAGTACCCAAAGTTTTACATTTACAGCTTTTAATTTGTCTTCAATGTGTTTAATTGTAGCCAGATTTCAGGACAAGTGACTATTTCTCCTCTTATTCAAGCCTGAAAAAAGACAGCTTTTTACTCCTGGAAGTTCACTGCAGTTAATTTTATGGATGAAGAAGAAATCGAAAACTGTAATGGGAAACAAATTATTCTTCTACAGATAATTCGGATTTTCAAAAGACAAACTGTAGCTCAAAGTCAAAATCTAGATATGTCTCTATAGAAATGTTCTTTACAGACATTTATACTTGCAAAGTTGTCCTGGTAACATCTGGAAAAGATTAAATGATTTTTTTTGGTGGATTTACTACTGATAGACATCCTGTAATTTCAAACTAGCTCAGTCTTGCAAATTCTAGTCTTAATTTGTTCTGTACTTAATTTGTACAACCACTGCAATTGTGCCAACATGAGTAATAACTTGTAAAATTCTTAGTTTGAATTAACGTTTTTGCATAAGAAATAAATAATTCATTCTCTATAAATATGTGCCTATGTTTAAACCTAAACTCAAACTGTATATTTTATTACTATGGAAAATTCTGAACTTTAAAAATTGAAACAGTTGGATTTTTAGGTCTTCATCTTTTCGTTTCCTTTCGAGGAGCTTGTGACCTATGGTGACTTCTATATTTTTAGTTAGAAACTTAATTTAATAAAATCAGTAGTAAATCCAGCAGCTATATTTATATTGGTATTTTTCCAGGTGCTACTGGTGAATTTTTGTAACTTGAATTATTACTCAGAAAAATTTACAATTTGTTTTCACTTCGTTAGAGTCAACCTTTTGGTATGCAAGTGTCCTGTTAATATATATATTGTTAAAGAACTTTTTTTTTTTCCCTAATAGACACAAAGGCACTGTGTGGTTACAAGATTCTAAGCATACTTTGAACATGGGTACAGTTTATTAAATTGTTAAAGGACGATTTAGATCCTCCTCTGTATGATACAACAGGCTAATTCCTTTCTGTTAACATACTATTGGGTGTTATGTTTCTGAAATTATTTGTGAGGAAAAAGATACCAGTTACTTAATAACCCATTTAAGACTCAATAATTTTTATTCATTCCTAAGGTGGATATGGATTTCATATGAATATTTGGTTTAGCTTTTCTGGACTTTTAACAAGCATTCAGAAAAATATGACTGTTTTGATAATAATTTTGTAACACTAGTTCAGTATTTTGCAGGGTGTGAATGCATATCTTTCACGACAGTAACAACATCTTGGAAATTGTGTGAGGAAGCAAACAGAAGCTTTTAAATTAAGGATTTGTTTCTCTATACGCAGTGGGTTTGTTTGTTGGTTTTATTATTTATTTGTTTCTTTTTCATTTTTGTTGTTAATGATGGATAAAGATAATGGTGACTACAAGTATCTGACCTTTTAACCAGTACTTGTACCAGAAAGGTCTCATCACATCAAGTACCGAGACATTTTAAAAAGTCAGGACTGAATATGAAGCACTTGAGAAAGCATTAGGTCCTCTCTTTCCTCCTTGTCACCAGTATCTTTGCTTCCCTTACTTCCCCACAATGCCCACATAACCCTGATGTCAGGAGACCACTAAAATTTCAGTAGAACTTTACTTATGGAATTAAATTAACAGCAGAATGATGCCAGCATCCCTACACATGGCCTACCCCAGCATCTGCTTTTCTACTTTTATCCCAGCACTCACAGACCTTCAATGAACATATTCTTCTGTTTCCTCCTAATATAGCAGATATAGGAGAGGGAGTAGAATCGTCCAAAGGAGAGATAAGCAGTAGTGCCATCTGTCCCCAGTCTCTACATCTCCTCACTGGGTTGAGTAAACCAGGCAAGTAGCGTTGTCCCACAGGGAGAGAGGAGGCACCCTTTTTTGGTAACAAGGTCATATTAACACCTGAAGAAACAAAAAAATCAGATAACCTCATTGCTGAATACATGGAGTATCCTGAAATATAAATGGGCATATCAACATGTGTGTCTGCTTTTTAATGTATAGAAAATATGCAGTTGCACTTCCAGTGGGAAGGCAATACTGATTTATACTGTGTAATCTAGATATGTTTTCTTAGCATTTTCAATGTCACCCTCCCTCCTGGAGCACACACATAAAGAGAGACATTGCCTGGTCTAAACCCAGTTGGAGAGGTGAAATCTTGAAAAGAATTGAGTTCAGAAAAGCAATAGACAAAATTGTGTTATTTGCTAAAAAAACATTGTATCTTGTAACCAAAGTGGTTTGTACATCCAGAATCCTCACGTGACACTATCTGTGGCCTTTCTGGGAAACAGATTGAATACATCCTGCCACAACACTTTCTAGACACAGAGAAATCCCTGTTTTATTGACACCTTTCAGAAGCAAAGATGTTATCACACTTAGACTGACAGTCACTGACACTTACTATGGCTTGTTTGTTTGAAAATTAATGTCCTAATTTCTAAGTATTTTCTAGAAGAGCCAGATCTGATGGATGTGAAAAGAATAATATATGGACTCTTTTATAGCCATTCAAACCTGATTGAGCCATCAGCAGGTCAGAACAATGTCAGCTTGTGAAAAAATAGCAGATGGACATTTTATTAATTTTGAACTGTTAAGTACCTCAAAAAACTGTGAAATGAGGCATATGACAGTGTACCTTAACTGTTTGTTTCACTAGAGGATATCTGGTTGTAGACTTCCTATAATACAAAATACTAGATTAAATCTTAGCATATATTGAAACAATGACAGCAACAAAGTATTTCTGGAGTCATACGATCAAATTATAACCTAAATGTTAGTTAAATTAGCCTCTCAAATATTTATTTAGAATTGATTATAAAAACAATAAATAAATTGATAATTGTTTATATTTTACATACATTTCCCAAAGAAAATAAACCCAATTGAACTCTCAGTGGCAAATAATTCACTGCTTAGCTGCACAACTGCGTTTGAGAAAGATCTGTCTGGATATTTTATCTCACAAGGTACAATGAATTAACATTTAGTAGGACTGGACCCAAAATAGACAGCACCTGTGAATATAAATATATGTGTGTTACATAGAAAATACTGTTTTACTTAAAATTGCAGATTCTGTTGAACAAGAAATTCTGAATGTTGAACTCTGAGCTGTATATGACACTATGTCTTTGAAGATGGCACAAATTTAACTGGTTGACTCTTTCTCAAAATAAATTGTTAACAAACATTTTCTACAAAATACACAAACCATATTTTAGTTTTGATAATGTAAGGATAGCAGGACCAGAAGTTTCTGATCTTACCAGCTAAAAAATTCGTGCACCTTCACTGAGCTGCAGTGACTTTGGGTTGTGGTAGTATTTGATCTTGAACTTATTATAAATTGTGTTATTGTTATAATTGAACATAATTCTGATTTTGCTGTCTACCTCAAACACATATTTGAGCAATGTGATAACCTGGATTGTATTTTAAGATAAATAACTACTCTAGTCCTACTTAGTATATAGTCTCACAGGGTTTTTTTTCAGTGAGTGTATTGGGAACGACAAACCATTGTCCTTGTTTGTGGCAGAATGGCAGAATTTTGACATTCCACTTGACACATTGGGAAGGGGCAGGACGACATGGCAGGTCAATCTGTCCTAACTGCATTCCTGCAGAGTAACCACAAGATGGTGCCTTCTAATTTCTCAGAGGGAAATTATATTGTTACATTTTAATAGAATTTATGTCACAATGCTCACCTATTTTTTTTATTTGAAGCCTTACTAAAAATGGTGAATACTTGTATTATTTTGTATTGTTTATAATACAAACATCTAATTATGTCATCTTCTTGAAAACATGTTACAAAGCAGATCTTTTTTATCTAGCCAATCTTGACAATAAATGCTCAGTCATTTGCATTTTATAATTGCTTTTGCTGGTGAATGACCTACTCCCTTATTTTAACAGGCACTCAGAGGGCAGTGAATAAGCAATGTTAGATACAGAAGACAATTACTATGATCTTTTTATTTTATTGATGTGCTTCAATGTGCTACAGGTTTATGTGGATTTCATGTATTTAACTTTGTATAGCTCATATTATTATAATAAGGGCCAGGGAAAACATTGACCTTGAAGAACATTAATATTTAACATCATATATTGATAATCTCAGTTTGAGAATTTGTTGACATTTCCTTCATTTGTTTTGGGTTTTCTGATTTATTTATTTTTTTTAACACATCTTCTCTGAGATTGCTTCCATTTTGATACCACATTCACATAGTGATTAAATATTAACATAGATGTTAGCTATGTGGCAGAGACTGTATGTGCACTGCTGAAAACTTTAGGATCAAATTCATAATACTGCGGAAGGCAGCACCAAGAATGTATAGGACATTGCTTGTTGTCACCCTTTTAAATTATTGCACTTTTACCTATCCTGGTCAGCGTTTCTTTGGAGAAGGCGGCTTTGGTTAGAGAAGTTATCCTGAAACCTGTTTTTATTAATCTAGTGGACTCACACCCTTCCCAAGAGGCAAGAAGGGTCCATGGGGTGCTAGACTGAAAAAGCTGTTGACACCACATGCTGACTGTGCTTCTCTCATTTAATTGGTCTTGATTTGTGTACATGAAGCTAGCGTAAACACTAACATGAGTTTATTTGCCAAGGTCCTTCTATAATCTGTTTGCACCAGGGTAAATTTAATTCATTATGTCTTAGAATGCTTTTTTTTTTTTTTTTATTTTAGAATTGAGCTGAGCAAAGTACATACATGTAACTTGTCCTGTATGGAATAGTCTTAAAGGAAGAAGTTAATCACTACTGAAATATTGTGGAAGCTTCTGTATCAGCAGGATATGTAGAGAGTCAGTATTTCAATCTTTGTCCTAATTGATATTTTAACAGTGAAAAGCAAAAGCACCACAATAATTTCATATGAAAAATTCAAATATTTTTAGTCTCCTTTCTTACTTTACCAGAGTATTTCATGGTTTCAGCCTGGGTTTTGGGGTTTTTTCCCGCCTTAAAATTTTACTGTATTAGTTTTAATTAAAGTCTTTTTCATTACTTCCTGTAAAAATGCGGTTAGGTCAGTGTTATTGGAGTTCAGAGAATACTCCTAATAGATTTATATCAAAGCTTTTGATATTTGGGACAGTAATTTATAATAGTTTTGAAACAACTCAAAAGTAAATCCCAGCCTAGTGAATTTTTTTTTTCTTATTTTATCGTTTCCAAGGGGAGGCAGGTTCAAAAGATTTTAAAGTTGAAAAGCCTGTTCCTCAGGCTACAGTAAACAAAGGAATGTGGGCATTCTTGGTAAATCAAAGTATAAGCTTTGGGATTTATATCCCAAATAACTTTTATACAGCGTACAGTCAGTGATGTAGTCTGTATTTTCATGTCACATTTTGTAATGTGAGCAACCTCAGAATTTTTAATATTGGCTGGAAAAAAGAAGCAGCATCTGTGCCATCTTATAAAAGGAGATTTTTTTTTTCCAAATTCTAGTGAATGGCATTCTGCAGATATGCAGTAAAAAAATTGGGAACCTGTATTCCCTTGAGCACTGTATGTAGATGTATAGACTTGTATAGCTAATTTGTGTGCTTGTGAATGTACAGATTACTTGAAGTACTAATTATTGTTAAATGCTTTATTGAAAACCACCTAAGTACATATTAAAATATTAAAAACCTGTTACAAAAACCAACAAAAAAGAAGCCCGAAACTGAAACCCACCTTACGCAGAAAAAAGAAAAGAAAAAAAAAGAAAAAGCAGAGAAAAGCAATTTGACCAACTGGCATTTTAGAAGTAATTTGCAAACAATAAGACATTAAAAACAAGATCTCTTTTGAGATCAAAATCTATTTGGTCATATACCTTGCTTCTGACTTATTTTGACTATCTCAATTTCCAAGGAATGGAAACATTAGAAATGTATGTAAAGCTGACTATTGCACAAGTATAAATTTAGGCATATGACTTCAGGAAGCTCAGTATTGCTCCACAGGTATTAACTCAAATTTATCAGGGCTAAAATTACAGATTTGAGTTATTTATAGTTGTATCAAAAGTCTTGGAAACCCCTACATGTAATTTATTTTATAGCACAAATAGGTCACATTCATTCATCAGTAGAAAGAAGAAATATTCACATCGTATAATAATTGGATCCTCAGTAAAAAATATCTTCATTCTCAAGGAAAAAAAAACAGACAATAGAAGAATCACGTCTTTCTAATATTTTTTCATTGTCATCTCATAAATACTACTTTAACATGCCATGTATATATGTATTTTCATATATGAATATTAATCTTTGTGTTTTAATTACTTGGCTGTAGCCAAATTTAGTAGCAAACACAGTTTAGTTTATCTGATTTAGATTACTTTGACAGCAAACTAGCAAAAAGCACTTCCAGCTGCCTTTTAGATAGAGAAAATATCCTAGAGTGCCAGATGAAACCATGTAATTATAGAGAAATGCATGCTAGCTATTTTGGTATTATGTAGTGCAACATGAATATAAAAGTTGGTGTTTTCAAAACAGTTGACATTAAATTAATACACTAGTCTCTCTCTGTTCAATATGATTTGAGGCCATGCCAAATTTAATATTAAATTTATGCTATGACACTGAACCATAAAACTAATACAGATTTTTACAGTGAATAATGTACAACGTTTTTTAGCTCAGCAAAATTTAAAACCAGCTGTTTAGATGCAGCTAAACTCAGGTAAGAAAGATTGTATTTATTTTCTAAAATGTCTCTGTAAGACAGGCTATTTACTTTCATATTAAACTATATAGTGTTATCTACAGTATTTTAATCCAGATAGATTCATAGCCTAAAGGATTAATTGCATATCAACATCACTTCCTTTTACCATGCCTGAATATCAACAAACCAGACCTTCCTCGGGTGAACAGAGAATTAATTTAGACCTAGGATGGAAAACGACTTAACAGGTGAATGATCTTTCACAACCAATGGCTGAGAGCGCAAGATCTCCGGTGACTAATTTCAGTACAGTCAGGATCATCTCTGCTGAAAAGAAGAGAAATACCCTGCACAGCTGTCATCACAACACACAGAACCACTGGGTATCATTCTAAATCAGATAGGCAGTACCCTATATTCAGTTATTTATTTGTTCAGTGGCAACTACATGGCTGAAGTACTATGAATTGCTATCAGCGCTTACTAAACACCTGGCAGTCTTTTGTAGCCATTGTCCAGGGACACTGTACTGCAGTAATATATTCTGGAAGAGGAGTTGGACTGGTGTGGCAAGCCTCATGCCAGTAGGAATTATTGCCACTGACTAAAACACTACTGACAAACAGTACTTATCACCATCCATCCAATTTGAAAACCCCGACCCAAACTTGGGGACATGGAGAAATCTGAGACTTTAAACCTCTTTTACAAGAGGTGGAACTGAATAATTAGTGTAGATAATATCTTACGAACGTTTCCCTTTACTTGTCCAACATTACACCTATCTGTCTGGGATTAAGCTGCCACCATACCCCTGTTTCAGCCAGGTACTGGAGGCACAAAATGACTGCACCATCCTGATCTGACAAGAGAGTAGGACTGTGCATCATTTGCCTACCAATGACACCACAGCCCAAATAATTTCATTATCTCCTCAGTGGCCTCATATACATGTTGAAAGGAGAGATGACAGGATGAAACCTTGTGGAATCCCGCATGAGAGAGAGCCCTCGGGGCTGATGAGCAATTGCCCTATGCCATCCTCCGGGATTTCTCTGAGAGGAAAGAGTGGAACCACACAAGTGCAATCCCATCTGCCCCAGCCTAGGTCGACAGGTGAGTCAGAGAAACATCATGGTCAGTATGATGGCCAGAAAGGCTGCTGGCAGAACTAAACAAAGCCACCTTTGAAAAAGCTCTCTACACTGAGTTCCCCATTAGCCACAGGAGCAAATGCAGCTCTCAGGCTGCACGCAGGATGTAAACCAGGTTAGTTTCTCTCATCCACCAGAGTGCATTTTTGTTTCATCCGGAGACAAATGTCAGAATTTGAGAGTAGCTGAATTTTTTGTTTGATCACCAACTGATAATTTTTTTAAGAGATAATTTAAGGCAAGCTGGAATCTTATTGTCCCCCTGGGAAACACTAAAAATCTACATTAGAAGTGGCTGGCAGTGAGGTCCTGTATATTATCTAAGTTCATCTCATAACTCTATAACTCAGTGAGCACTTCAGCCCACTAAAGTTTATTTCAGTGTTCTTTTCTTACAGGATGGGTTAGGACGGTTAGATTCTTGTTGATCTGCTTCATAAAATAGCAAGAAAGGTCCTTGAGACAATCAGCATTCAATTCATAGCTACTCTACTGTTCTTGGCTTTGCAGATACAGTGGTGGAAGCAAAACAATTTCTGGAATTAAAAGTTTCATTTTGCTTGTTATTATTGTCTATATTTGAGTAGGCAATGAAATCTCCTATACGTTTTGTCCTGAAAATAACTTCCTAAAATGGCTGCCCATTCTACTTCAACTAAAAACCAAATAACTGTTAAATCTGAAATGTTTTCAGCTAATTTATGCAAACTTAATTTGTAGTGTACTTGTGCATTATATTTTCCCTGGTTTGGAAATGTTCTACATTAGAAAAGTCTGTGGCAAAGTAATTTTAATGTAACCATATTATGTATATATATTTGCATATATATATGTCTGTATGTATATACATATATATGTGTACAACCTTTAATCAAGAATCATGTCAGAGACTAGGTATGTAACTAAGAAACCTAAAAAAATCTGATCATTACAAGTATACTTGAACTTACTTCGAAGTAGTAATGCTCCAACTACAATGTAATATGATTTCTCCTTTTTGAGATTATTTTCATTCCATTAACTGTTCATCTCTTTGTGATCCTAAGTTAACATTTTTCTAGGATTTGTATTTCTGTCTAGTGGGGTTTGGGACTGATAAGTTTTCCATATACACATTCAAAATCCCTGAAGGAGTGGCATATGGAGGCAGAGACTGATTAGGAGGGAGGATCATGGTAGCACTATGCATTCATTCTCAGCTAACTACAAGAAGATGAAAATGACTTTGATTGATATGTCCTACTAAATGCTAGAACACTTCCTATAGGATAACAAGATAATGCAGGATTAACACTGTTACTGTTTTAAGGAAATTGAATGTCTTCAAATAATATCTGACACACAAGACTGGACACAATGAACTTCTCAGTAAGTCTTATAGTTTTTTATTGAATGTTGACAGACAACTTTATTCTAACTTCATCAAAGAGAAGAAAAATATAAAAGAGCAAGTGGAGACTTATATATTTAAAACACATGCAATATTATTCACTTGATTCAAAATGTTAAGTGGTGCAGGCATGTTATTCCCATTTTCCTGTTCTTTTTAGGCTGTTAAAAGTAAAATCCTTGGTGATAGTCTCATAATTCTGTCTAACAAGTGACAATATGATTTCTAATAACCTTTCTAAATTTCTATATAACAAATATTGTCTAGTTTTCTTATTAATACACACATGTGAAGATATGTATTTTTTTCCTCAGGCAATAAAATCATACACAAGATGTCTAAATAGATTGTAAACAGTGGTAGCATTTCACAAAATTGTCATCTTGATTCTACATGGCTTGTGAGCTTTCAGCTGTGGCAAACAAAGGAGGTATCAGTTCTTTACACTTCCTAAGGAGATGTGTGTTTTCAAAATGTCTTTGTGCTGAAAGGCTAAGAACTACAGTTCTGATTAAAATTTTCTATTGCACACTTGAAGTTCCCCCTTAGAATTGCAGCTCTTTTCTAATGTTGTATACTGATTGTTTTCCTGCAACAAAACAGTTGCACTTGAACACACTAGGGTTTACAGAACTGTATGCCTTCCTTCAACTCTTCTGCTATTTGATTAGATCTAAGATGTCTTGGAGGCAACATTTACTCTCTCGTAGCATTTAAGAAGACAACTTATGATTTTGTAGGGGTTGGTGAAAAATCAATAATAACTGATGTTCTTGTAACATGCCTGCAGTGTGGAAGGTAAGTTGGAGGCAAAAGTTATTTTCTTTGAATAAAGCAGAGAATCTTGTAATATATATTAAAAGTGCTTAATTTGATGATGGACAACAGTTTTGAAATATAGCCTTTAATTACTGTAAACATTTCACTATTTTTCCTTAACAATCTGAATGGTCAATTGAAGTCAGCGTCAAGACATTGGATTATCTGTCACAAGTATTCTAGAGCTGCTGCTTTTTTTCATGTTTTAGTATTATAAGTTGTAGCCTAACAGTGAAAGAACACAATGTTTAACTGTACAGAAAATGGAGACTGTACACAGATTGGAACTGAAACAAGAATAGGAAAGAATTTCTATTAAAAAAGAAAAAAAAAAAGCCAAACATAAAGCATTCCTCTGTAAACCCTTTTTGAGCATGTATCCCAATGTGTGGAAAGAATCTTGGTTATATTGCTCTGATAGAACACAAAGAAGAATAAGGATCCAGGTCATGAACTTTTGCATAGCCTCGAGTACATCTTTCTTAAAACACATGAATGAGTGAAATATGAAAGGGAAAAAAAGAAAAACATTTTTAAATGTAATATTTCTCTTGTTCTGTGTTCATTTACCAAAACAATAGTACTGACTGAGTACTAATACTATTTACTGTTTTCAAACATTTGATATTTTAAAATATATGGCATACATTAAAAACTTAGTAAATTAATTTAATGATATTTAATACAATATATGCACATAAGTTCCCATGAACCTAATTTATAAAAAAAAATTTGAAAACACAAAATGGAACAGTTTTCTAGGCGAAATAACTATCTCAAAAATGTGTTAAAGGCCTTTTCAAGGCTGTCAGTCTTGCCAACATTTCTCATTTAATGAATTTACTGATCCAGGTAAAAATCCCAGATAAAATATATTGGCAAGTTTCTTCAGATCTCATTTGCAGGATATTTCAGAATGTTTGCATCAAGTGCATTTATCTTCTTACCTCTTGGCTTTTGATTTTATCCTGTTCCTACTGATATAACCTAAAAGTTTTTACCTTTTGGTGAATGTTTGCAGATCTTTGCTGGATTGGTACATTTTGAAAAGGATTCACTCTTTTTTGGCACTCTTGTTAGATGCTTTGGAAAAAAAACAAAACAAATTCAAATAGACAATTTTTAAAGTGTTATATGTTAATGCACCATTTTTAAATTCGGAATATATTATTAATCAGACTGTTTCAGTTAGGCCTTTTATTCTAGATTTGAGAGTGATATTATGTTTGGTTGTAGTGTAATACTGAAATTTGCAGCATTTACTTCTTCATGGATTCCCTGTGAAATTCATGGGTTATGATACATTCCCCACATAGTGAAAAAACCCATATCTGCAAGCCTTAACAATTTAGCCTGTAAATCATTAGGAAATATTGCACTAAATCTTGCCCTTTCAAAAGATTTCAGGGCTAGTTTCAGATTCATAAACTTAACTGCAGTTCTGATGTAAAGCAACAGCACTTTAAAAAAAAAAAAAGACAAAATTTAAGAGCATGGAATACTTTCTTTAAAAGTATAGCTGGGTAAGAGGGAGGTAATGTTTCCTGCTTTGTATATAATGCTAATCAAAGATACCTTATGCATAAAGTTCTGGTGTATTACAATGCAGACCCTTCAATTAGAAATATTAGCCACCTCATTCACACAATGAAAGCCTTACATTCAGTCTTGGATGTCAACCCAGTGCACCGGAGCAGGAATTGGTAATGAGTATCCATTGCAGAAGTGACTCCATATAGCCAACCAGAAATGATTAATTTTTTCCTGCAGTTCAGCCTCTGAAGGACTTGTGCTTGATTCTGCACCAGAGACATGTACCTTCCTCTGCTTCAGATTCGCAGTTTAAACTTTTCTTAGTTGCAAGTGGCTAAGCCCTTTCTATAATTGTTTCAGTATGTGTCATGCCTCTGTTTCAAACTCAACAGGAGAAAGGAATGCTTGAAAGGAAGAGTATCACAGCCAGAGTAAAATTATCCTTTCCTTCCTACCTGCTTAATCCCTAATTCATGCAAAGCGGGTATGTGTTCAGGATTTGGGGGATTCAAGTTCTGTTCTAAACCATGACCAAGACAACTAACACTTGCACTCTTTTGCTCTAAACAGAATGTTACAGAAATATACTGAAGTTGGCACTTAAACAGGAACCACCACTAAAGCCTTTCCTCTGATGTGATTAATCCCTAATCTACAGAACAGCCCATGTTCTCTCTTTCTCTTTTTCTTCTGCTCTGCTTTTGCTAACTGCTTCCATTCAAAGTGGAACAGGATCAATAGGTGGAAACTGCATCTTTTTAACCTGAAATGGTCTAATGCCTGCAGGTTGCAGCCTTTTGTTGAGACACTGGAGTTTAAACCTCCTCTAGCAGAAGGCACTGTTTAACTGACACTCCCAAATGTGTCTCACATTCATCTCTAATGCTCTGGCTGATGAATATGTCCACAGAAGAAAGTTGAAATACCTGCTACATGTCCTTTAGCAGATGCCAGGTTTTGTGAGGAACTTAACTTGTTAGGTCCTTTGAGAGCACACCTACCGAACTGATGACCTTACACACAGAGAACTTGTCTGTGAATTCAGGTGGAATCCAGGACTAAATCAATGACCAATGTGTTTAGCAGAAATTTTCCAGGCTTCAGCCAAATGGCAAACCTATAAAGTTTAACACGGAAAACAGAATGCCTTACTGCTCAGAGTGCTTTTAGCCCTGGAGATTGGAAGTTGGCTGAAGATTTTGATAAGCACAGTTTCAATTTAGACTCCCAAAGAACTATGTAGGGTAAAGTGCTTAAATATTTTCTGGATCTAATCTCCAAACTCCAGGTTTGTATGACTAATGGAGATGAAACACTTTACAAATGAAACTGAATTCATGATTCAGGACATAAATTAGACAATTATGTATTGACTGATGATCTACCAGTACTCAAACAATGATCAAGAGATATTTACAGTTATTTCAGGTGTGCTTCTCCCCACCCCCCACCCCCCCACACACCCTCTCCTTTTTCTTCCCAGATCCTCTCCTTGGACTGATGATTAGTTATTTAGAAAGAAAAATGAAAAGGGTTAAGTTGTTCCTTGGATTTACTTTGGGTGCAAGAAATTGTCAGAGGCTTGTCATAACATCTCAGGCTCTGGTGTGTGTTTAGTTTATTTCTCCATTAGCTAGAAAACATTTAAATTAAAATAAATGATGAAAGTAGTTAACTCACAGACTCCCAAAACTGAGACTCTTCTTCCTTACTTCCATTCTTCATCTGTACTCCAATTCTCGCACTGAGAAAAAGCTAATTGCTCATCATGTTATCAGCCGTTGAGTTCAGGCAGACTGCAGTAATAAGTAAAATTTTATTTAACTTTTTAAATTTCTTGCACTGTAAAATGGAAAGATGTTTTTGAAGTTCTAGCTTTTGAGGAAAATGTGTTAATAAACCTTTTCCAATAATATGCTTTTCCTAAAGATTAATGAATTTGAATATTTTTTGCAAATATATACTCCATTAATGATAGTCAGTAGTGTCAGTGTTTAGATATGGAAGATAATAAAATAATGGAGTATATATTTGTTTTCAGTAATGGGTCTGCATTTGAACAGTATTAGAACATTAATTTAGACAAACTTCCTACACTATAGTTTCTTGTTTTGATGAAAAATAGAAATTTTAAGCATATAGAACTTAAATGTATTATTATGAAGTATGGGCAAAGAGATTTCACTGAATGCCTGATACACATATTGCATTCAGATGCTAACCTGTAAAGCCAAGCTACATTAACAGAATGTCTGAGGTTTTTTTATATTGTATGCACCCATAGTCAATAGCTGCCAGACAAATAATTGTAGAGACAAGGTGATTTTTATACTGAGTCATCACAGCTTGATGTCATTTTAATTATTGTTTGTTGCATATTTAAGAGACAGCAATTTGTTATGAGCTCCAGACTGAGGCAAAGAAAACTTACAGGACTACAGGACTTGACAAGACTGTGCCAATAGAGTGAATCTGCTTCTAATCATTGCAACTAGACATTTCTTACAGTTGCTTCTTTTTATTTCCTCTATTTCCCTCCACAGAGGTCCTTCTGTAGTGCGATGGTAGAGGAGCTAAGAATGTCTCTGAAGTGTCAGCGCCGATTAAAACACAAGCCACAGGCCCCCGTTATTGTGAAAACAGAAGAAGTCATCAACATGCACACGTTTAACGACAGAAGGTTGCCAGGTAAAGAAACCATGGCATAGAGCTGGGAAGCCAAATACCCCAAGCACAAACTGTCGTCTTTTTTCCAAACAACCTTGCGAGAATGTTTCCTGTGGAAATATGCAACCTGTGCAAAATAAAATGAGTTACCTCATGCCGCTGTGTCTATGAACTAGAGACTCTGTGATCTCAGCAGTTGCAATGGCCAGACTCGAATCACAAGCATCACGGATCAACCAAGTTATGCAGAGTTACACTGTTTGTCATGGGTTTCCACCATTATGAATGAATGAATGTTCCATGTGAGTTTTGTGGCTGGTTTCAAATGCAGTCTCAGTGAGAAATTGCAGGTTCCTTTTGACGTTCAACGGTTGCCAGGAGATGGAGAATAAATGTCCAAGACAATGCTAACCACAGAAGGAGACTAGTAGAAGTAATATCTCAGAGCTGTAGTGGAACAAGAAACCATATGTTCTTCTGAACTTCCAAGTATAGAAGAGTTGATAACTGCTGGTAGACTGAAACTGCCATCTGGATATGAGCTTCCTGGATAAAGTGAAGAAAAATTAATCCCATGAATAGAAGGATAATTATGAGGATGCTCACCTGCTTTTTGGACTGTCTGTGTCACTGAACTAAGTAAATAAATAATAATTTAAAAAAAAATCAGTAACTTAAATTTACCTGGTCTGGAACTTACATCTAAAAAAACAACAGAAAAAAATCAATAATTTTGACACAATTTTTAGATGAACTAAAGTTTCCTTAGTACAAAGGAATATATCTTACCTTTAGATATAAGCAATTACTTTTTTTCTTTAATTGTGAAAAGAGGGAGGGGGGTGGGAAGCAGTGTATTTCACACATAGAGGGCTTGCATTTTAGCCTGAATGAGTTTTGAAACCCTTGTTCCTGCTACTAATTGAACTCAATGGAGCCTGTGCAATTCTCGCTAATATTGGAAGTGGGATGGGTCATCTAAAAGAAGTGAGTGTGGAGAACTTTAAGGAGGACTGCATTTTTCAATACAGTCACAGTACTAAATGAACAAAATTCTTGAGCAGTTTTTTTTTTTTCAAAAAAAAAAAATGTTCAGGTTTATTTGTGGAAATGCAAGATTTCTATGAAAATAGTTTTTGTATGGAAATTTTTGTAATACTTTTTATCAACAAAATAAGAACATGTGTTTCTGTCAGGGGTGTGATGCCAAGCATGAATGGTAGTGCGTGTGCACCACCAACGTTTGGTGAAAACTATTTTTATCAAGAAAAAGGAATCTTAGAAGAGACATATTTTCAAGTTAGATAATATAAAATCTAGGTGCACTACCACCACTGCTTACCATGCTACACCCCTGGTTTCCACTAGGCTGATAACATGCTGTCGTGAACAATTGTGTGTAAATGGTAAAAGACACAGACCTCTTGACCACATTGTGATAACAGTTAAAGTGCACTCAGTTTGCTGTTTGATCCAATGCACAAAATTAAAAAAAAAAAGCATTAAAATTATGTCAGTTTTAGTTGTTTTGTTTTTGCTGTGTGATTTGAGCAACATATGTACAGTACATTGTGTCAGTACTGGTACTTAGCCTCAGCTTAGTGCCCTGTCCTGCTGATTCTTGCCACTGAATTTGTGGTCAGAGAGTTTTCTGAGTTTTCTGAGAGGAGCCAGTACAGCACATTGTGATAGGTTTTTGCAGGATTTGGGTCTTTGCTGCTTCAAAGCTAATTTGTATGTCCTGCCTGTGGTGAGTTCTTGGACATAACATTTTGAAATACTGCCCGACAGATGCTGAATCTTGCACCTCCATCTACTGTAAATTTATTTGTATCTCAACAAAAAAATGTATAGCATGGGCTATGTAGGAATGTTATGTCAAACAAAAAAGATTATGACGAAGGTCTTTATATAGAAAAGAATTAATGCGGCTAATTAAAAAAAAAACAACAAACACAAACCTTTAAAATTATAAATTATCAGCAATTGGTAAGTAACAAGATTATTTCTTTACTGGGGCCTAATTTAATATTATCATCATCTTTCTAACACAGGAGTATAAGATATATCATCCAAATTTTAGAAATTATATCATGAAATCTGGGGGGAAGGGGGAGGTTTGTGTCTACTACCCAGTTCTCATAAATCTTCATAGAGAGTGAGCTGGCCATTTCCGTTGTGAATAGGGACTGAGAAAACAAGTTCTCTTATATTTGTGAGATTTTAATCCCAATATATGTGATAACAAAGAACAGGTTATCTGTTTGAAGTATAAACAAGATAAAAACACCTTCAGCAAAGATTCCGAAAATGATTATTCTTATGTAGTACATATTTAAGTTAATTCTTTAAAATACAAAGGAAAAAAAAATAACTGTCATAGAACACAATGAAAACTTCTAATTATGATGTCTTGGAATGGAAAAAATAATTGGCTATTGCATTTGATTGATGATTTACAATGAAATTTGTAAAATCATATAATAAAATGCTGTATTGTATTAAAAAAACACACACAAAAAAATCTTTCTTTTCTCTATTAAGGTTGTTGAAATAAGCAGGAGTTTCATTCTCACCTTTAGTCCTACATGACTAATCCTCATTAAACTTGATGTGAGCCAAAGAAGTGTGATTGCAGAATATGTCCCAAATATTTTGTTGGGTCAAAATCCTCTAAGGAACAAGAATCCTATGCCGAAGTAGTATGGCTAAATTAAGAGTTCAGTGAGAATTTCAGCCTTGCATTAAGGGAAATAGACAAAGTTACTTAAGCTTTGTATTTAGGATCAAGACTAGAAATGCATGGCTCCACATATTCATAGTAGAATAAAGCTTGGGTTTTTTAAGTATACACTAATTCAAACTGTTACCTTGTTGTTCTTTAGAAATTATTTCTGTATTTTTCCACAATTTTCCCACAAAAATTAGGGCATTTAAGGATAAATGACTAGCAAATAATTGACCCCCAAAGTAGTAGAAAATACTACCGGTAGTTTTGTACCCCAAAAACTCAGTGGTGCATTTTTCCTTCACTGTTATCAAAAGAATCCTCAATTCTGAAGAAAGCTTCCTCATTTTGAAAGGCATCTGAACAGCTTAGTCCCAAATGCTCATGTAATACAGATTTCTATAATGTCATTAAAGTCACTGGAACAACACCAGCTAAAATAAGTAAGTATCTGGCCCATGAAGATTCAAGATCTGGATATAACTGCTTTATGTGGTTTCATATAATAGCTCAATTAGTCTGTTGATTTCCCAGGACAGGATGATGGATACTTCTCTGACTGACCTTGAATGTCACTCTAGAGAAGACTTTTAAAGCAGTTATAAGTCAATTATATGGTGCTACCTGGTAAATGAAAATTTGAGGTAAAAACTGAAAAGATTTTTTTTTTTCTGTGTATGTTTCAAGGAAGATACAGGTCTGTAATCTTTAAGGATTCTCAAGAGGTCAATTTGGATCTTCAAGTTGCCTCAGCATGGTTATATGGCAATAGACAATTATGTGGATATTAAAGAATGAATGACAAAGAAATCTTTGCTTTTTAAGAAATGTTATTTGTGAAGGATTGTGAAAATTCTCAGCCAAATATTTACAGGAAATCAAGATATGTGGTGCTTTATGGTAAACAATGATTTGGCCCATTATAGACATCAGTGGACCATTTAATACTATTCTCCTGTTACATAAACATAAATACAAATATGTCCAGGGAGTATCCAGCAATTTTTGTATGAAATATTGCTTTCTGAAGTTTCTATCTCAATTTTCAGGTGAAAAATTTAGTATCGGTTTGAAAGAACTTGTTCTTTCATGTTTATATTGCTTAAGAGCACGCATTCATAGAGTCTTACAAAAAAAAAAACAAACCACCATTTAGCCCTACTGCACCGACGAGTTAATATTTTAGCATGGAAAAGACATTATTTATAAAGAAAAAATACCCTCATAAAAATAAAGCCTCATTAGAAGTAGGACAAATGCCCTTATATTCTGCAAAATCAAGATGTTTTCTGGGAAAAGGAGTCATGAGTTGAGTAGAGATAACTGCATACGAAGAGGTAAAAGAAAATGGTATAAAATATTTTTTGTATTATTAATATTAATGCATTAAGAATATTAGAAAAATTTTGAAAATACTTTAGACACAACTTCACTCCGTCTCCAAATACACTAGAGTCTCCAAATACACCAACTATCACAAAATATGCTGATCAAACGGTGACTACTTTGAAAGCAGTGTCAAAACTACTACTTCAGAGGAATCAAGATTTTGTCCAATACATCCCCAAATGTGTTCTGATACAATATTAAACACAAAATAAGACACAAGCCTGAGTTTAGGTGTACAGGAGCAATTGTGCTTTTTGTCATTTTTTCAAAGATGTGTAGGAAAAGAAAGGGTCACTGAGGTTGACTCGTCTGAAATCAAGGGTCATTGCTTTCCAACCTCAAACATGTTAGTGTCCTGTTCCCTCCCAATCTTGCTTCTTTGCCTTCCTACAAGCACCTCTGGCACTTTCAAATTTGTTTTCAAAACCTTTTCTTCTGGCTTTTCTACAAAATGTAGTTCTTACTCAAAATAAAGTTACCCAAGAACCTCATCTCCCCAGTTTGTATCCACCAAGATAAACACACTAGCTTTTCATGTGACTGTAATCTAATTGTCCTTCTCTTCATTTACTACCCCCTCTCTGTTCCCTGCCTGTGTTATCTCCTCCTGTTGTTCTTGTACTTGCATAGACTGTAAGCTCTTAGGGGGCAGGAAATCTGTCTTTGATTTGTTCAATGTAGCACCATGAACTATGGAGCTATATAAATAATAAAAAAAGTAGATCTTCTTAAATGATGTTTGAAGTGATAGTGATCTGATTGACTGCCAGTCTAGTAATATATTGCTTTAGCTCATTGTCTGAAATCATAATCACTACAGCAATAGAATGGTCAAAAAATAAAAATAATAAAACAAATCCAAAGGATCTATCACACTGACTCATCTTACTGGAAATCTCCCTGCATGGTCAGGAAATAGGAATAGAGAACATCATGTCCACATATCTTCTATAAAGGCTTTTAACATGAAATCAACTATATTAAAAAAGGAGAAAGTAGATTAATACATAATAAGAAGGGCTGTATGATGGATGAGCGTTCAGAAAGAGAACTTCTAATTGGTTTAACCTTGGAAAAACTATGATTAAACAATGTGTTATGTTGAAAACCAGGCCCCTTGCCTTATTCAATTGTATCTGCCCACTCAGACTGACAAGCCTCTCATTGTCAAAATCTATACCAATCTTCTTTTAGTAATTACTTTATGGACATCAGTAGAAATTTTATATGAAAAATAATTCTAAATAAAATTAAATAAATACTTTCTCTTGTTCCTACCCAAGAACACTATCTTTTTATGACTGCCAGAACAACAGAATTGTAAAACTGAATTTGAGAAAAATGTAGAACCGTAGATAATGAAAAGAAAAAAATTCATCGGTCTTGAGGACAAACATATCAGCTTTCTCTTTCACCTTTTTCTTCTTCAAGGAATGACACTTCTTAGTGATGAACTTCATTTTTATGAATTTGGAAGTGTACCCTGGAAATTATACATAGGTATGTCTTTCGGGAATTCTCAGAGCCAAGTGAATGCCTTTCTTTCCTTGTCATGTAATGCATGCATAGTATTTCCAGATACTTTGGAAATCTAGCATAAGCTAAAAATAATGGGAAAACCTTAAGAGCTCCTTCTGTTGGAGTTTTGCTTGGAGTACATGAGAAACTTAGTCCCATATTAAACTTCAATGAAAATTTATATGAACACTGAAGGTTAGTAAGGTTTTGAGATGTTGTCAATGTTCTTTGGGCTACATCATTTACCACAGAATCAATTCATAGTGATTTGGTTTTGAAGGTACAAATTCAAACCCCATGATGGATTTATGCCAAAGATTGTCTCTTGTCAGTCTCCCTTGAGTAGACTGATGGCTGTTACGCACAGGGAGTGGAAAGCAATCGAACACTGTCATAGTAACTATCATTCTCTTTATGCTTTAACCATGCTAATTGACTGGGCCATTTAGACTTAGATCAATAGTACTTTCTGATATTCTGTGCCCTATGGACTTATCATAGGGGCATCTCTTACAAAATTATAGACCCACAAGATCACAAAAATCACTATGGTTTTGAATTGCTGTCCAGGTAGACTTGTCCAGGTAGAAGGAAACTGTTGAGTCAAATGTCTCTGTTCAAAGCAGGGTCAACTAGAGAAGATTTCCCAGGATCTTGTCCAGTTAGGTTTTTAATATTTCCAAGGATGGCAATTCCGCAACCTGTTTCCAATATTCAATTATACTTCCATTGCAAAAGATCTTTTTTCCTTGCATTTAAAGATAATTTCTTGCATTTCAGTTTGTGCTCACAGCCTCTTATCGTCTCTCTTGGACACCACTGAGAGTCTGGTTCCATCTTCTCCCTACCAGATTCCTCTAACCCTTTTCTTGAGCGTGAGTCCCAGGTAGAAATACTCTTCCTATAGGACAGGTGTTCAGTCCCTTAATCATCTTTGTGGCCCTTCACTGTGGCCAATACTCATTCTGTTATTTCCCAGTCTTTCTTGTACCAGAACCCAGAACAGAATGTAGAGCTCTAGATGCATCTCACCAGTGCTGAGTTCAGGGGAAGGATCACCTTCCTTGATCTACTGGCAATGGCCTTCTCAATATAACTGATGTTCTGTTACTCATCTTAACTGCAAGGACATATTGCTGGCTCATGTTTCGTCAATTTGATCCTCAGGCCATTCTCTGCAAAGCTGCTTTCTAGTTGGCTGGCCCCAGCCTTGGCTGTTGCATGGAGTTATTCTTCCTGCAGCTGCAAGGCTTACTTTGCCATATACTTTTGTTCAACTTCATGAGTTTCCTGTTTGCTCATCTCCCCAGATTGTTGAGGTCCTTCTGAATGGCAACACAAACACCTGCTTTATAAACCACTCTTCCCTTGTATAATGTGAATACTTGCTGAGGATGCACCCTGTCCCATCATACAGATCATTAATGAAGATGTTAAACAGCATGAGACCCTCTGGGTACCTCAATAGTCCTGTGGCTGGACTTTCTACCACTGACTACAACCCTTTAGACATGACAATCAAGCCTTTTTTTTTTATTTTTTTTATCTAACTTACTGGTTATTGACCTAGTCCATACTTCATCAGTTTGTCTGTGAAGTTTTTATGAGGGGATAATGCTGACAACCTTGCTAAAGTACAAATAAGCAACATCCACTGTTCATCTACAAAACCAGTCTTCTCATTATAGAAGGCTATCATGTTGGTTAGACATAATTTCCCCTTCATAAATCAATGTTGACTACTTCCAGTCACATTCTTGCCCTTAATATGTTTGGAAATGGTTTCCAGGAGGATTTGCTTCATCATCTTCCCAGGGATAGAGAGGAGGCTATAGTTCTGTATGTCCTCCTTATTGACCTTCATGAAGGTAGGAATGACAGTTACTTTCTTCCAGTCGTCAGGCATGTTTGCCAACCACCATGGGCTTTCAAAGATTATCAAGAGTGACTTCATAATGACATCAGTCACGTCTCTCAGTCTTTACAGTCTCTTACAGTCTCACCAAATCTCATAAATTTATATATGTACTAATTTCATTTTTTTAAAATGTTCTCTAAATTGATTCTTGTCCACCAAAGGTAAGTCTCCTTTGCTCCAGACTTTCCCTCAGGTGTCAGTGATCTGGCTTTTTCTGAAGGCAGTCTCATCCATAAAGACCAAAATTAAGAAGATAGTGAGTACTTGGATTCTCCATGCCCTTTGTCACCAGGCCTCCACCACCATTCTACATTTGTCCCATGATTTCCCTAGCCTCCCTTTTGACTGTTGCTATATATGTAGAAATCCTTCTTTCTGCCTTTCACAATGCTTAGGAAATTCAATCTAGATGGGCTTTGGTATTTGTAATACCTTCCCTGCATTCCATGACTGTTTTCCTTGGTATTCTACCAAACAGGTTTTGGTTGGAAGGCCAATTTCTGCTTTCTTTCTATAATCCTGGGATTATGATCCTACTTTTTTCCCTGACCCTCCTTCCTCAGAACCCTGAAATTCATCACCTCCAGCCAATGCTGTCCCTCACCCTGATTTTTCATGTTTGTAAGTAATAGATCCAGCAGAGGACGGCTCCTCTCAGCTTGTCCATCACCTCTGTCAGGAAATTATCATAAGCACTGTTCTCCTGGGCTGATTATGCCCGGTTACTCAGCAGATCTCCGGGTGCTCAAAGTTACTATGACAACATGAAGAGTTTGCAAACATGAGGCTTGCTACAGTTTTCGGAAGACATCTACTTGTGGTTTGCAACATGCAAGACAAATGATAGACTTTCCATCATGCCATAAATAGCTTTTCATTTTTATTTGCAATATCCTTTCCTCTTCTTTCACTTGGAACTCTGCTTCAATAATTAAACACAAATAAATAAATAATCCTGGTGTGTGCTTAGAAAATATTTTAAAAATACTTATATTTTCAGGGGGGTTTTGTTGCTGAGTAATTTCTGAACATTACCAAGAGAACCATGACTAAATACCTGTCCGTCTGGACTTAAAATTTTAGTGACTCATCTGATTAGATATAAAAATACCTAAGAAAATTTCATCTCTGCAAACATGGTGGGAAACATTCAGTACCTTAGAGTGAGCAACATGGTGACAGAAGGCAGCTGGTGCACAGTTCTGTTTTGAAACATTTTAAACTGTTTTGTTACTTCAAAATGGTGAGCCATTTTTCAACATATCTTAAAGGACATGTTTTCATCTTTCTCTATGAAAGTTTTGAAGTGAAGTTGCCTGATGTTGGGGAAGGGGGGAAATCTCTTTGTGTAAAATGTTCATAAGATCCGGTAGCTTTTTATACACTATCCTACGAATCACTAGGGTCTCAGATACTAGGATTTAAAATCTCAGACTCACATGAGTTTAGGGATAGCAGAAGAACATGTATAGCTTTCAAATTAGCAAAAGAAGTTGACATTGTTGCCATTGTCTAAGTCAGTCCTAGATTCAGAAGGAAGTGTCCAACGAGTATAGTTGAAGTACGGATATATTTGTAGGGGGTTCTATAAAGCTTAGAGACTTTTTCATTACATATTTTTATTTCTTTCAATTAATGGTTCCCAAAATAAAATCTACTCCTGATACTTGCTATGGACTTTTACTTGTGTCTAGACGTTTCAAAATCTGTACAGTATTCTACTAGACAAATGATCTTTGGCCAGACTCTAGCCATTGGGGGACAATATATGGCCCTTAGAATCAAAATAACCCAGTTATAACCAGGCTATTGAAATTACCAGTTGCCCAAACCTTTCTTTTCTGTTGATGGGCATTATATTCAGATTGCTAGACTTTTATTTTCTTGTTCCTTTTTTTTTTTTTTAATTTTGTGTGTACATGGATTCAGATATAGGAATCCTTAGTCTAACATTGTAGCCCAGAAATTACTTTTGAAGTATAGGAATCATTTTAGCTTCTACAAGAAGGTCAGTCAACTTATATTCCACTTGTAAACGTATGATACTTGATATTAGCAATCTGTTTCATAACTCCTCCTTCTTTTTTCTTGTAATTTTGCCTTTCCTCTACTATATTTTTTTATAATTTTTTTATCTTGGTAACTAGATTTCTTTTGTTCGTTTGGTTTTTTTTAACCTTCGTGTTCATGTAGATTGCCTGTAAAAATGGAATGATAACAAAATGGAAAAGGAAGGAAAAAAAAAAGTGATTTATCAGAAAACTATCTATCTTGTCTCCAAGATATTTTGATCCAAGAATTTTATGTGGTGACTTTACATTAAATTAAGGACCCAATTCCAGGATACCAGTCATTTAACTCTTCTTAATGTGTTTGCACCCTCTAATATCAAAACCATGTACTGTTAACATTGTTTAGACAAACCAAGTTGAATCATTCTGCACATCAACAGTGTATCTGCTGTCTTCTGCTATTTACACAATAAAATTATTGTGATATGGCTACACAGATACTAGTACTGCACACCTAGCCTATGGGCCTATTAGGATTTCTTTAGAAGCTGGTAAGTGCTGCTCTGAAAAAAACACTTCAAGATACCATTATATTTTAAATGGAAGATACAATGAAGTATATAAGCTATCCATAGATTAATACATATTAGATGAACTATAAGGTGTCTGGTTCTAGGATATAATTGAATGACCCATTTTTTCATCAGTTATTTAGGACGTTGGGCTCTTAATGCACTATAATTAATATTGACATCTTTGACACTAAAAATTGAACATTGTAAGCTTAACTTGAATGTCCTAAATTCTACAGACTTTGATTTTAACCTGGTGTATGCATTTGACTTGTTAGGCAAAGGTTATGAGGACTAGATAATTGATCCTGAGACCTGTGAGTTCAGTACCCCATTGGTGGCACAGGTTAATTTTTAAAGTAGATGTTGTCCCTGGTAAGCCATTATGAAGGTGAGTGACTTTGCTATAATCATGCCATTTATCTAAAACCTTGCCCAGCATAAACGAAATTAATATGATGTTTTACAGAATATTTGGACAGGAATTGTGTATACTTGCTTATGTTCCTCAAGGCTCGCTCATATATAAGATGATGAGGTTTTTTTCAGGCACTACATATATTGATGCACTGATTGCTACTTTCTTGGCATCATGGGAAGATCCATTCTACGATTTTGCTGCCTCTTTTTAAAGTGACAAATGGCTTTATGATGATAAAGAGGATAAACAAATGTAGCTTATTTATTTTAAAACAAATTAGGAGATGGATCTAAAAATTATAAGTATGGCATGAAATTGTAAATATTGATTAATCCATTGAAGAATTAGCATTAAGGCATTCATTAAAATTCAGTGTATAAAAAGGCAGATAAGATTGCCTATTCTTCAGTAAAACTTTTTTATAGCTTCTCATTAGCAATCTTCAATCCTATTTCTAAACTTGTATCAATCTCTCTTTAAACCTGTCAGATAACCAGCAAGTGGCTGATAAGAGAATTCATCATTTAATTCTCTTAAATTTTCTTTTCAATAATCTAGATGAATCATAATTACAATTAACTCCATTTTTGTCTGCTAGCTTAATTACAAAATTCTTGCAGTGTGACAGTTTCTTTAAAGACTTTCACGCAACTAAATTATGGATAATTTAGAAATAATTGCTAAAAATTATGGAATTTTTTTAAGTTTTCAAAGACTAAACTAATGTCTTTTTTTTTTTATCCTGGAGACTGTTAAAACATCTCAGCAAGTATGCCGATGATACAAAACTGGGAGGAGTGGCTGACACGCAGGAACACTGCGCTGCCATCCAGCGAGACCTGGACAGACTGGAGAGCTGGGCAGGGAGAAATCTAATGAAATTCAACAAAAGCAAGTGTAAAGTCTTGCACCTGGGGAGGAATAACCGACTGTATCAGTACAGGCTGGGGGATGACCTGTTGGAGAAGAGCTCTATGGAGAAGGACCTAGGGGTCCTGGTTGATGACAGGTTGGCTATGAGCCAGCAGTGTGCCCTGGTGGCCAAGAGAGCCAATGGGATCCTGGGATGCATCAGGAAGAGTGTGTCCAGCAGGTCGAAGGAGGTGATCCTCCCCCTCTACTCTGCATTGGTCAGGCCCCACCTGGAATACTGTGTCCAGTTCTGGGCTCCCTGGTATAGAAAAGACAGGGACCTTCTGGAGAGAGTCCAGAGAAGAGCGACAAAGATGATTAGGGGTCTGGAACATCTCCCCTATGAGGAAAGGTTGAGTGAGCTGGGTCTGTTCAGCCTGGAAAAAAGAAGACTTAGGGGGGACCTAATTAGTGTTTACAAGTATCTTAGACATGGGTGGCAGGGGGAATTGGCCAGCCCCTTTTCAGTGGTCAGTGGGGACAGGACTAGGGGCAATGGCTGTAAGCTGGAGCACAGGAAGTTCCGCACCAACATGCGGAAGAACTTTTTCACAGTGAGGGTGACAGAGCAGTGGAATAGGCTGCCCAGGGAGGTCGTGGAGTCTCCTTCTCTGGAGATATTCAAGTCTCGTCTGGACGCCTATCTATGTAATATGAGATAGGGAGCCTGCTTTGGCAGGGGGGTTGGACCCGAAGATCTCTTGAGGTCCCTTCCAACCCCTAAGATTCTGTGATTCTGTGATTCTGTGATTCTGTGATCTTATGAATTAAATTTATTTCTGTAATTATATCTCCAGCAGTTGGAGATGCAGATATTTTGTCTGCATTCTCCAATTCCTGTAAACAAAATCTTTTGTTTAACTTTCCTTTTAATAGTTTTATTTAGTGTGCATTTCCAGTGGGGATCTTCATTACAGTGTTCGATTTCCTAACAGGCATTAATATTTACATCACTATAATGACCTTAAAGTGTACTGCTTTCCAATTAGCAGAGCGGAAAATGTGACACAATGAAAAGTGAGTTGCCTGAACTTTGTATGTCTCTGCAGTCTCCTAAATCCTTACTTAATGTGGGTGGATAGTGTTTAGATATCCATTTGACTGCAGCATAAATCCAGGTTGCTGTCACAAGGAGACATTCTGGTTTTTTTTTCCATTTTCTAGCCTTTTAACTACATTCCCTCCTTAGGGTTGGTTTTTTTTTGGTTTTTTTTGGAGGGGGGTGTTGTTTGGGTTTTGGTGGTTGGGTTTTTTTTGGGCAGGGGGTGTGTTTTGTTGTTGTTGTTGCCATTTGATAAGAAAGCTCTCTACTCCTGAAGAAAATAACTGAAAATGAAAAGGAGAGAAGGCAGATGAGTTTCCAGCTCAAAAGAAGCCTTAAGTGAGCTATGTATTATCACAACCAATTGCTGTAGGCAATGATAGCAATCTAGTCTCCCCTTATGTAAAAATCCTTTTTTCAGTCAAGTTCAGACAGAAATTCTACAGGAGCACAAGGGAACTGGAAAATGATGCTGGGTTGTGTTAGTTCTAGCATTATTTTAGCAACGGGAGGCCTGGCCCTGGTGTCACAGACTGGGTTGCTTGTTTGGCTTGTTTGCCAGACCTCCTATGCACAGCTTTTTTGGGAAGGGAGGTCATGTAGTAGCTCACTCCCCAGCACCCTGCTAATGAGCACCTAGAGTTGTTCTGTATACTTTACCTGTCTGGACAGTTATCAGCTACACAAGACAACCAAGTTCAGGTTTTCAGCTGCATTCAATGTGAGGACTCAGTTATCCCTCTGATATGTTTGCAGCTGCAATAATGCAGCTGCAGTGAACAGACTGCAGCAGAGTACAGAGAAACCTACCACATCATAAGCTCATGTTTGGGACAGAAAAAGACGCTGCAAGCATCACCTCTTTAGAATGGCTTTAAATTAGAATTTTTCCTTCTCTGGAACGTCTTAACCAAAAAGTTGTTTTCCAAAGCAATTGTCAGCTATTAGTAATTCAATTCCTATTTTGTGTAGTGGAAAATGGATATCTGCATGTACAAATAATAAGCATTCCCAAGGGGAAAAAAAAAAAAAGTCTCTCTGGTGCCCAAAATAGGAGGCACAGATTTTCAGATTTTTTTTTAACTTTTTTTTTTTCATTTTATCCCTATTATTTAGTCTCCTTCCTTCCTTTATTCCTGTAAAAGAAATCTATGAACTGTGGAAAGCTCACTTTTATTCCATGTCTGTTCTTTTGGCATCTTCAGATTCTGCTATGCAAACTCTGGGACAGAAATTTAGCAATACCTATTTTTCTTCAATAGAGACCAGGTACCTTTTTTGAGTGTATACTGTTTTGCCTGCTATTACTCTCCTAGCTTGAAGAACACTTCCATATGCTAATACAGATCGACTGAGTTTTTCAGAAGCTGTATCTCAGTTACTGCATAACAATGTATTTTCCAGCCAGAAAGAAAAATACATCTCATTTCTATAAAAAGAGACAAAATAGTGACACCTTCTGCAACAGAAACATAAAGCAAAAATAATTTTGCATATGAAAACTAATGAAACTAATGATAACCAGATTTAAATTCTGTTAATAAGTGGTTCTCTTCAGTGATACGGAGTAGTCACCAGGAAAATCATAATCACCCCAACCAATTTTGCTTATACTATAGGTGTACCAGAGCCTGATTAAAGTTGTTTTCACCTCACCCATGTCTGCTTGATGGTATGATCAGCCATGAAATTTTCCATTACAGACAGGTTGATTCAGTTTACACCAAAGTCTGATTTAATCCCTTACGGTCTCAAGGCTGCTGTTTCATAAATCAAGCTTTGTGCTAAACACAGTTTGTCTGTAATCAAGATTCAAGAACATGATCCTTTTTTATTCAAACAGTTGCTGAGCATCTCCATCTCTCAAAAGAATATTAGCTCTTGTTCGTCCCTGCTCTAAGTATTCTGGAGTGGTAAAGAGAGCCATGTTGCCCCTTTTTCATGGAGTTCTAGATAGATCATGGTTTAGACAATCTGCAGATAAACTTTTGCAGAAGCTCTGCACTTGTGAAATGAGCCAAAGGTGTCTCTTGTGGCTAACAGAGCATGGGATATCTCTGCTACAGACGCATCCAGAGCTTCTGCCCAACTGAGAACTTGTAAGGGAAAGACCTCAAGGTGCATTTGGAACTTCATGCTATTTCTTATTGCTTCTCTAGTTAGGGAATATACAGGACCTTCACCTTAAAATGAAACAAATGAAACAGAGGTTAAGGAGGTTATGCACATGATTATGCACATACAGAAATAATATGCCTTGAGTCCCTCCTTACCTGTCTTCTTTCCCTTTTTCTTTTTTCTTTTTAATCTTTTTATCTTTATCTTTTTCCTTTTCCTTTCTCTTTTCTTTCTTTTTTCTCCTTTCTCTTTTTTCTTTCTTTTTTCTCCTCTCCCATTAACTTTTTTTTTTTTTTAATACAGGAGAATCAGTGATCCCAACATAATTCTGTATGGTGTACTGTTCTGTGTTTCTTAATTCTGTTTGCAAGCTGCATTGTGCCATTTGTAGCTTTTCCACTTTAGCCTGGGCTGCTTGTGCTTCCTCTACTGTGAAGAACATTACATTCACGGAACATTTATTTGGCACTGTGAAGAGAGATTTGCTTAGCTGCTGTGCAGGGAGGGAGTTAGAAAATGAGAGTGAAAAGAAGAATCAGTGTCTAATAATCTGTCTTTGTCTTCATTTTGTTAACTCAATTCTGTGTAAGTACTCTCCGGGGAAGGTAATAAGTTAGAAAACATGCCATCAAGGGATTTCCTGCGGAAAGGGTTATTACATGATCAAAGGCCCATTAGTGAATAGAAGTGGCTTGGTGTTATTTTCGTACTTACTCTAAAACTCTGCCCATTTTAGTGGCAGCACAATCAAAGCACTGAACTGCATCTGGTATTTTTAGAGGAGTCTGAATCACACCTAAACATCAAAATATATGGGCACATATTTTCAATGGGCTTGGGAAGGCAGGAACCTCTTCTTTTAAACATTTCAGTTGCTGAATACATGGTCCTCCTAATCAATGGTCCTGAGGAACTTTTCAGATGTGAACTGAAGGACTGATCTCAAACAGCAGAGGAAGGTAATGTTGGATATAGGTTACAACATGGGGAGTTCTGGTTTAACTTGGATTATGGTGGATAAAACTGTTCTTTGTGAGGAAACAAATTTAAAACATTTAAACCCTGATTTCAATTATTTGAAAAGCACTTAAAAATCTATTCTCAACATTCATACCCCAAACATAAACCAGCAGAGATTAAGAAGGCTCTTTTCTACAGGTTATCCAAAACAGTGTTACTCATCCTAGCTTTAAACTTTCTGCCCTTTTAACTGCATACAATTGTAAGGATGACCCTTAAGACTGAAATTTTTTTTTGCTTTTATTTTTATCCTTTAACAACATGATATTTATACTGTTACGAAGGCAACATTTTGCATATCATAGTCTTGGCATTTTGTAAGCACAAATCATCCATGGCTGACATTGTCCTTGACATTTTTAGTTCTCTGAAATATTTTGCTGGCAGGATACAGGGATTTGATCATGAATCAGTTTTCACACCAACAGGCCTCCTGGTGACAGACAGGGTATACCTGTCTCAGAGGGGGAAAACATGAGTTAGCAGGGCTTATCAAAAGAGCTTTAAACTCCTTTTCAAGGGGAAAGGAAACGAGCAGGTGGTGGCCCACCACTGTGTGTGGGATGGTGTGCTAGTGATGTCCTCTGATCTGCCATCTCAATGGAGGTATGAGATGTAGGGCCATACAATAGCAAAGACAATACAGTTATTGATGGGTTGGAAACCATGGAAGCACCTCAGGCTGGTCACATAGGAATTAGGGCTTCTCCCCTCAAAAAGGTGGCCAGATTAGTGGCCCAACTGAAATGTATCTACATGTATGCAGCATGGGCAATAAACAGGAGGAGCTGGATGCCATCCTGCATCAGGAAACCTATGATATAGTTGCCATTACAGAAATACTGTGGGATGACTTGCACAGCTGGAGTGCTGCAATAGTTGTCTTCAAACTCTTTAGAAGAGATAGGCAAGGAAGGTGGCCGAGTGGCCCAGTATAGTACAGAGTGTTTTGATTGTTTAGAGCTTAATGATGGTGATGATAACATCGAGTGTTTATGGGTGGGAATTAAAGCGAAGGACAATAAGGCAGATTCCATGTTGGGATTCTGTAACAGCCCCCCAACCAGGATGAAGAGGTTGACTGAAGAGATGGAACAAGTCTCATGATTTCTTGCCCTTGGTCTCATGAGGGAGGTCCCTGGAGTGTGTGGAGGAGACCTGCCTGACACAGCTGATGAAGGAGCCAAGTAGGGAAGGAGCTCCACTGGACCTGTTGCTTGCAAACAGAGAAGGACTTCTGGGTGAAGTGATGGTTGAAGGTCATCTTGGGCATAGTGATTGTGAAATGATAGAGTTTTCTATTCTCATAAGTCAACTCAGGAGGACTACAAGGTTGTTGTGAGGTTATTCAGGGAGAAAATTTGAAGGGCCAAAGCCCTACTAGAACTAACACGGCTGCTGCTGTTAAAGGCAATTATTTTTTTCTATTTAATATTTAATTGAATAAATTAATACTTAGCACAATAACAAAAAAAGTAGGTTGACAACTGTAGCAAAATTGCCATCAAGAACATTTTAGTAGTGTAAGGAAATACACAATCCAGATCTATTAGAATATGGAAGAGAATGAAAAAGGAACAAAAGAAAATTCTATTAGTACTCTCTGCTAGTTCATTTTATGTTGGTTTGTAAGAACAACAGAAAAGTTTTGGATACAGCAGTGGCTGTATCACATGAACACATGGACAACTAAATTCTGGACATATTTTTTCCCCTTCTTACCTCTGCTTCCAGTCTGGGGAGAATTATCTCTTTTTTATATGGAGTAGTTTATTGTTGCCTGTGCAAGCCAGCTACTGCAACCAGCACACAAGTCCTGAGTTCCTCCATTCACTAGTTCTCTTTACTTCTTTGCAGTATGGAAGGGTTAAAATAATTTGTCTTCTTTGCTTTCCTAAGTCATTCTGATTTCTCTTTTGGTCTCCTGTTCATCCAAGATAGGACAGTGACAGTCTGACCTTAATGATCTCCCTGACGGATTTAACAACTGAAGCTGAGCAAATTGAGTTGTGTTCACATTTTAAGCTGGAGCAAAACATTTACTTTATTTTCCTAGTTTTATTAGCCCTAATTATTCTTTTATGCAAATGCAAGAGAACAAATGGCTTAACTTTGCCAATCTTTTATGTCTACTTGGAATTTCCAACCTGAGCTGTGTAAAAAAAGTGTATCCCTGACAAGGGGAGTCTTAGAAGTGAAAAGTCTGTCTTGGGCTGAGAAACTGGGTTTACAAGGTCTAATATAAAAGATTGCAGTTATAGCACTGAATCAACCTAAAGACAGTTTAACAGGGAAAGAAGAGGGAATACAAGCTTGTTGAGTGTTTGAGATTATTAGATCTTAAAAAATATCCTTTAGACTGTGGAACACTCCAGTAAACCTAAATATAAACTGTGGTACTGAAGGTGTAAATTGAAAATGAAATTGGCAACGATGATTTAAGGAGCTTTGGGATTAATTATTTATGTTGTTTACAGAGCTCAAACTGCTGCTAGGTCTTTTAGAGAATATATAACTGACATGACATTTTTCTTTACTGCATCCTCCCTTCCATTTTCCTTGCCTATCATTGTCACCGGAGCCTTAGACAAGGAAGACGTGACAGAACTTGCCGAATTTTTATGTCTAGCTCAATATTCCAGTGTGTATTCCAGAGTATGTAAAAGTATTGCTGGAAGAATAATTAAACAGTCAGAGCAAGACACCAGTTTGCTAAAAGGTTTTATTTACCTTTGTGTGCAGCATGCAAACTCAAGTGTGTTTAGACCCTAGGTATTTGCAGGAGTCATTTCCTAATTATTCCGTTTATATTCAATTATGCCTTTTGTGGACTTCACTGAAACAATTACCATAACCCAGAGAACAGCCTTTTAGGTAGCTACACAAAAAGCATGTTATTATCATTCACTGTTAACACAGTCAAGCTGAGAAAACTGCAACAAAAATAACAGCAACATGCTCTTGTGACTTTGTTTGTGGAAGTACTGTTTCAGGGCTCCCTTGCGTGAAGGTTATTTGCTGACAAAGTTCCAGATCATCAGGAAAGTAAGGAATAAATGACACAGCTAATGGTTGAACTTGTTCATTCTGAAAAATCAGGCAGACATACACATGAAATTAGCTGTATGGTGCCATAAGGCAGGCTGGAGACTTGTCAGGTTTTGTTTCCCTGATACTATGAACCAGTCAATGACTTCACATAATGTACATACCCCACTGAATCCACGAAACTGTAAAACTTCAGCCTGGTTAATTATGGGTTCAAGTCTGCACTGTGTCAAACAAGAAATAGCAACATAGTGACACACAATGTAAAATTCTCTTTGTTCCAATTTTCCTTCATTTGTAAATAAAGAAAAGGTGTGGAAATGAAAACTGACTGACTGAATAGCATATAACACAATGTGTGTGGCAGTCTAAGCTGTTTTAATATACATCCTCTGTGAGGGTGAATAATAAGTGCTGATGTTGACACACTGTCAACAGTGGCCGTACCATAAACCCACACTTTTTTCTGCTTCTTCTGCAGCTTCTCTGTACAGGCTTGCAGCACTAACATACGAATGAATGTCACAATTTGACATTAAAAGATACATTTTTATAATATAAATACAGCAAGGTAATTAAAAATGTTAACACAAGAACATTTGTTGTGCTGTAAGAAACAGTGAAAACTGTTAATCTGTGGATAAGCGTTAAACAGAACAGATCAATCAAGATGTCATCTGTAAGCAAGTGGAGGAAAAGAAGGTTATCAGGAGTGGTCAACATGGATTCACTGAGGGTAAATTATGCTTGACCAATCTTATAGTCTTCTATGGTGGCATGACTGGCTGGATGGATGAGGAGAGACCAGTGGATGTTGTCTACATTGACATTGGTAAGACTTTTTTGACACTGTGTCCCATAGCATCTTCATAGGCAAGCTAAGGAAGTATGGGTTAGATGAGTAGACAGTAAAGTGGACTGAAAACTGGATGACTGGCTTTGCTCAGAGGGTTGTGATAAGTAGTGCAGTCTAGCTAAAGGTGTGCAGCTAGCAGTGTGCCCCAGAGGTCAGTGCTGGTTTCAGTCTTATTCAGTGTATTCATCAATGACCTGGATAAAGGGACAGAATTTGCTGGTGATTCAAAACTGGGAGGATTGGCAAATACATCAGAAGCTGTGCTGCCTTCCAGGGAGCTATGGACAGACTAAAGAGTTGAGAGGAGAGGAGCCTAATGAAGCTAAAAAGGGGCAAGTGTAAGGTCCTGTACCCAGAGAGGAATGACTTCGAGCACCAGGTTATGGGTTGACCTGCTGGGAAACAGCACTCTGGAGAAGGACCTGGGAGTCCTGATGTACAGAAAGCTCTCCAAGAAAGCCAATGGTATCCTAGGGTGCATTAAGAAGATCACGGCCAAGAGATTGAGGGAGGTAACCCTCCACCTCTACTCTGCCCTAGTGAGGTCGCACCTGGAGTACTATGTCAAATTCTAAGCTCCCCAGTACAAGAAAGACAAGGAACTACTGGAGAGAGTCCAGCGAAGGACTGCAAAGATGATGCAGGGACTGGAACGTCTCTCTCTTAGGAAGAGAAGCTGAGAGAGCTGTGTCTGTTTAGTCTGTAAAACAGGTGACTGAGAAGGGATTTTATCAATGCTTATAAATATCTAAAGGGTGGCTGTCAAGAGGATGGAGCCAGACTCTTTTCACTGGTGCCTGATGACAGGACAAGGGGCGACAGGCACAAACTGGGGCACAGGAAGTTCCATCTGAATATGAGTAAAAATTTCTTTACTGTGAGGGTGACAGTGCACTGGCACAGGCTGTCCACAGAGGTTTGGAGTCTTTTTCTCCGGAGATATGCAAAACCTGCCAGGATATGATCATTTGCAACTTGCTTTAGATGAACCTGCTTTAGCAGGGGATTTGGACTAGATGATCTCCAGAGGTCCCATCCAACCCTTAGTGTTCTCAGATTCTGTCATTCTGTAAACTAATAATTAAAAAATTTGGCTCTTAGAAGCAGTACATTTTTCTCTCAGAGTCAAGCATTGAGTCCAATATCCCAATTCTAGGCTTTGCATTTTGCTTAATTGCCTGTAACTCTCAATAAGGCAGCAGAGAAAGGTAAACATAAGCATATTTTACCTGTTGCTGTAGCAGAAACAAGGCATTGAAATAATTCTTTCTATTGGCTAGCTAAGTGTTGTAGAAAGACAGTTTCCTCTAAGTGTTGAAACATAGCTGCTTTTAATGAGGACACACTAGACAACTGGCTTAATTTGATGGATAATTTTTTTTCTAGAGAAAATATTTTCTTCTGAAGCATGAAATAGTGTAAATTGTAGACTCAGTAACTTTCTTCATAATAACTGTGTTTGTGTGGTTAGTCAGTTTGTCCTGTACTGAAAAGCACTGGCAGATGGTATAGACCTTCCTACTTTATTTCAGTTGGTGGTCACACAGCTTGTTCCTCCATGGAGCGTGTCCCTTACAAAGCTGTTGAGTTCCTGAGGTGCTGGCCAGCCTGCGAAGGGCTCTACTTCCACTATAACCGCAGCTCTGTTTTCTGGCACAGGAATAACTAAGGTAATCCTGTTATGTAGAAATATTGTCTAGGGTTATATGAAATATGAGCTGTGTGAGCTTTCTGGTGATGGAGGTAGGATGGAGGTAGCCTGTGGTCAGGCTGTGACTTCAATTTTCACACATGACTGCTCTCCAGCTACAGGATAAGCAACAGTGAAGTCTAGCAGGAGATGATGAAAATGAAGGTCTATTTGCAAAACTCTCCAATTACCTACAGTCAGAGCTACATTCTTTTTTATAGAAGATTTACAGAACCTCTTTAAATAACTGCAGGTACTGCCATGCAGATGAAGAGAAATTACCATGTCTTTGCACCCATGCTTTGAGATGTTCTGAAAAATTTCTGAAGCACTAAATGAATAAAAAAATAGTCTAAATCTTAGTATTGGAATTTAGCTTGTGAAACCTTTTGGGAGGTTCTACACTTTTTTCTAATGAGAAAAACTCACATTCCAGACAATGTAACATGTTAATTTGTCTTAAAACTGGAACTATGAGCTGGCTATGTTTAGAAATCTAATATATAATTTTGACACAATCAAAATTACCTGTCCTGTGTAAGAACTTTTCCCTGAATATGTAACAGGATTGAAGGTCTATAGATATCAGAAACACTGACTGAATACAATCTTTCTTATTTTACGTTTAATAAAATACAAGTACTTTTCTACTATCCATGAGAAAAAAGAAAATCAAACGAAATAAGGCAAATATAAGGTATAATGAGACACAATATTGAATATTCTTAAATATAAACTGTTACATACTAAATTGAAGAAATAAATTAATCAGGAATTCTGTAAATATGAGTAGGTTACTTCTACAGAGTATAAGGGGAAAAGGTAGCAATGAAGACTGTAATGCAATCTCTTTTTTAGTTTATAGCTAGGACTGAAGTGAGACCTAAAGGACCCTGAAATTCAGCAGAACAAATTTTGGAAGT
Organism: Laterallus jamaicensis coturniculus; assembly: GCA_022605575.1. Taxonomy (NCBI): domain Eukaryota; kingdom Metazoa; phylum Chordata; class Aves; order Gruiformes; family Rallidae; genus Laterallus; species Laterallus jamaicensis. The sequence continues at coordinate 4,398,861 of JAKCOX010000027.1, forward strand.
ATGCAGGAAATGATGGGTGAAATTGAATGATTTTGAGTAATGGAGAGAAATTTGAAGTGTTTAGAGATAAACTTCCTAGGCACAGATATTATGCATGCCACCTAGCAATAAATATAGTGGTATTACTGATTTTTTTCTCTTCTTTTATAGCCAGTGTAGATGAGCAAGGAGAACTAAACATGACCAGCAGTAAGAAAGACGTATATAGTATGTTAAAGGAAGCATAGGAAACTCTTCAAAACCTGGCAAAATGCTTCAGAAAAGAATAGTAGATAGGATATACATTGAACCAAACTTGAGACTTTTGAATATTTGGTTTGCCTTGGATATACAGAATATCCATGATTTTATTTGAATATGAACACCCTAGTGAATAATTTCAAATGTGTTGCAAAACACATTGCAGTAGCTTGTGTTACAATTCTGTGAATTGCTAGACATTCAAACCAGAAAGATTTTACTCATTTGGTAAAGAGCTGATTTCAGTGCTTTCAAGTCTGTAAAGCAGTACTCTTTTATATCACAAACCTTCCAAGAGATAATACAAGTCCTGAATTTCTCATCACTCAAACACAAGACTACATAATCACCCTTTTTCTTGTTCTTCCTCTTTTATATGACTGAACAATCTTGATTTTTTTTCCCTGTAGAGCTTCAGCTGAGTAAAAAGAGGATGAGACAGAAGAGGCTGAAGGGTGTTGCCTTCAAGTTGCACTCCAGACCATCCCATATTAATGAGATCAAGGGTTTCCCCTCTCTCTTAGATCTCTAAATCAGAAATTTAGAAACAGAATTCAACAACTTAGAGTGTGTAAGCCTTTCCTATGGTACCTTCACATGAAAAGCCTATAATCTGCTTTATATGTATACCTTAGTGTAGGATGGGCTCACGACTCCTCAGGTTCCCCCTCTGGGACTACAGAATTTTCTTCTTCCTGGTGCATTTAGATTACTGATATAATTGATATAAAAAAGACAGGAATCTCTTGGAAAGAGTCCAGTGGAGGGCTACGAAGATGATTAAAGGCCTGGAGCAGCTCCCCAATGAGGAAAGGGTGAATGAACTGGGGCTGTTTAGCCTTGAGAAAAGAAGACTGAGAGGGCATCTGATTAATGTTTATAAATATCTTGTGTGGGAGACAGAGGGAAATAGCCAGCCCCTTTTCAGTGGTCTGTGGAGACAGGACAACGGGCAGTGACCTCAAATTGGAGCATATAAAGTTCCGCATCAACATATGGAAGAACTTTCTCACAGTGAGGGTGACAGAGCACTGGCACAGGCTGCCCAGGGGGCTTGTGGAGTCTCCTTCCCTGGAGATATTCAAGACCCATCTGGATGCCTACCTGTGCAACCTGTCCTAGGGAACCTGCTTTGTCTGGGGGTTGGACTTGATCTCTTGAGATCCCTTCCAACCCCTACAATTCTGTGAATCTGTGAATATACATCAAATTTTTTCCCCCATTCATTTTTGTGCTGATATATGGATAGGGGTTTTTTGCTTGTTCATTAGACTATAATTTAATTTACTTGGAGAGGATTTTATCCTGGTATAACAATGAAGCTTTGCTGATGAAGTATTATCTCACAAGTTCAACAGTAACAGTTGAACAGTTTTCTTAGGAACCTGGACCATCATGAGAACCTGGAGAAGAGGCAGTCCCAGAGGTTATAACCCAGTCCTTGTCCTTGAGTGAGCTGAGAGACTTCAGCCGCCCTCCATCTGGTTACTCCATTGTTGGGACAATGGGGCCAGCAGTCTAGAATTAGAAGGCAGGGAGACCAAATAGCTGGGATCCATGTCCAGAGAAGGAGGCATTGACAAGGAGATTGGAAAGAAGTTCCAAGCCCTCCACCTCTGGAGATGACTACTATCAAGAAGACATTGTGTGTTGGTCAGGCAAGTGTACAACCATGGAGCGAGGTATTCAGTACTTGAGGGAGTTAGCTATGCAAGAGATGGTTTACTGCAACCCTGATGATTTGCAACTGCCCACTGATCCTGATGAAGTCCAATGTTCCCAACACATGTGATGTAGGTTTGAAGGGGCTTGTCAGAGAGAGGTGATTTGGCACAGCTCCAGGAAAACAACAGTCCTCTTTTTGGTGCCCAACTCAGATTCATGATCCTAGCATTAAGAGTCCTATGCTGTACTGCTATCACAGTCCTTTGAGGCCCCCTTGATCCTTGGATTAAGGTAAAACTGAGCAGTAAGTGTTTTGTCAAATATGTATCCCTATAAACAAAATGGTAATAATTACAAGTTTCATAGTATTGCTAGGTATATGAGATGGTGAGAGTATGAATATCTGTGGTGTTGTATATTTACAAAGATTTAAGGTAAAGCTGAACAATAAGAGGTCTGTAGCAGTTGGATTTGTCTGTCTAGGTGTTTAAGTACTTTATTAATAGAATTCTTAGCAACTGAAGCTTCACTAAAAGCTAGTGGGATGTAGGATTCCAGGCAAATCTTTCTAATGCATTTAGGGTCACAAAAATTATAATACAGAAAGTCAGACGTCAGAAAAAAGAGAAAAATTACAGTTTATGGTGCTATTTGAAATGTTTGTGCTGTTTTGTAGTTATGTTGGAGATATATTTTTAAATTGGTGTTCTTGCATACAATGCTTACAAGAGATGATATGGTATCTTTTTCTTTGCTATACCTAGATGCTGTAAAATCATTCTAAAGGCTAAAAGAAAAGCAGTAATAATTCAGATTATGAGTACTTTGGCTTTTCTATTATTATTTTAAGGAAGCTATTACTAGAATATAAAAGATATTTTAGCTGTTTTTCATTATTATTACAATACAAAAATTAAAATATTTATAATACAAACATTAACATAGACAGTTACTTTTCAAATTAGTAGTATTAGTGTTAGTATTGGTATTGATGCTGGTATTGGCACTGCTATTAGTATCATTTTATTTTGAAAGGTTCTTTTCTAAGAACTCTTAATGTTTTCAATTTCGTATCTTGTGTTATTTCTCTGGTTTATATTTGGAAACTCATATGGAGCTAAGCATGCTTCCAATCAATGTATTGCAGTGTAGTCACAAGGGTATTTTTAGCAACGGTTGTAAAATTTGCCTTTCTTGTGCAAACTTTAGCTCTTGTAAAAAAATTAAATTATTGCATAAGATTTCTGTGTATGCCATAGGTGTGACTGTCTTCATAACAAATAGATACAAGTAGCAGATCACTGTACTGGATTTTCTTCTATAAAGAAGGCAGAGATGGAAAAAAATTTAGTAAGTATTCTTTCAGAATCTTCTGATATTTAATAAGATGAACTGCACTCCCTTGTACAAGAAAGTCAAGGAACTACTGGAGAGAGTCCAGTGAAGGACTGCAAAGATGATGCAGGGACTAAAACAGCTCTTTTAGGAAGAAAGGGATTTCTGAGAAGGGATGTTATCAGTGCTTATAAATATCTAAAGGGTGGATGTCAAGAGGATGGAGCCAGACTCTTTTCACTGGTGCCTGATGACAGGACAAGCGGCGATAGGCACAAACTGGGGCACAGGAAGTTCCATCTGAATATGAGTAAAAATTTCTTTACTGTGAGGGTGACAGAGCACTGGCACAGGCTGTCCACAGAGGTTTGGAGTCTTTTTCTCCGGAGATATGCAAAACCTGCCTGTATATGATCGTTTGCAACTTGCTTTAGATGAACCTGCTTTAGCAGGGGATTTGGACTAGATGATCTCCAGAGGTCCCATCCAACCCTTAGCGTTCTCTGATTCTGTCATTCCATGAATATCTATGAATATAGTAGGGTTTTGGCTCCTTGTGGCTATACATACATGCAATAAGCTTTTCAGAGGAGAAAATAATTAATACTGCAATAGTTCTGTAACAATGTGACATTCTAAATCTCTAGAACATCAGGGAAGTTATCTTTTGTCAGGACCAAACTTCCTTAGGCCCTGAAGAAACATTTTCATTTTTGAAAACCTACCTATGTATCTATATTCCATTTTACTTAGTATAGAAATTAAGCCACACAAGAGCTATGAAGAATTTCCTGGCAGCTGGCATGTGATATACATTTTGCCTTGGCATTTCTATGAGAATGTAGGTGGTGATTACTGGACATATAAGTCTTATTTTTCAGAGAAAATCTTTTGTCTTCACAATCTTCTTCACCTTCTGCAGCCTTTAGGAGCTTCCAGAGTATTGTTTCTGTTTGTTGTTACATATGCCTACCCTGGCAAAAATATTAAGTGTCTCTTGAGTCAGAAAAAAAACCAAAACATGGAAACCAATTACTAAAACTATAAATTCAAATATTAAAAAAAACCTAGGGTCTGTGAAATTCAGTGATTAATGAGGTGTTTGCATAAAATCATTAGGAGTAAAATATGTGTAAGGTCTTAGATCAATTCTTAGTTCACTTCCTAGTACAGATTTTAATTACGTAAACCCAGGGATGCTTATTCCAGAAATTATGTAACATGATCACACACACACACACATACACAAGTCAGTGCTAGATGGTTCACAAATTTTCTGTGCAGCTTATTCCTGTATTAAATGGTGTTTCCTACTGAAAAATTGCTATAGATCCATTTGGATATCAACTGAATTTTGTGTTCTGATTTAAGTGTGTTACTGTTCATCCCACAAAGAATGGATAATTTTATTGCATTTTGAAGCAAAAAATATCAAATTTGTTAATTTACAAATATCTTGTGTTCTGAATTGTCAGTATGCCTAAACTTGTTTAAGGTTAAAGAAAAACACCCTCCCAGGTTTGCATACGTTATTTGCATCAAAAGCTCCCACATAATGCCAATCAAATCTAGTATTCGCTTATTTTTGCAACTCTCATCTTTTTGCCACTTAATGACTTTTACTTCCACCTACAACAAAGTAATTTAAGTTCATTTCTGACTGTGGATGTTGCAGATATAAAAGAAAAAAAATTGTAGAAGAACAGTAAAACCCCCAAGAATATTTAACCACTATTTCTGTAAGGTTTATCTAAGCAAACATGAAAGAACTGTTTAAGCTCAAATGTTGCAGAATATAAAGTGGCATATGTTGAACTCTCAGAAAAACTTTCTTGAGACAGAATATTCTGCAAATAATTTTTACACGTACTAAATACTATTTCTCTAGAGAAGCAAAGTGGATAAGACATTAAAGAAGATTTGACTTTGCTCTTTTCAATGCAAAATCATTGAAAGAGAAAGGAAGAAATAAAAAGCAAGAAAACAACCCAAACCAGCATACAAAGTGTGCAAATTTACAATATAATTATAACAAATCCAAATAAAAGATTGTCGAGAAAAACATGATGAAAATGTTCTGGAACTACTGAAGAACAGAAAAAGTTAGATTATGACTTAGAAAACTGGCGATTGGCAAGACTGTCTCTTCAGGCTTCTTGAAAAGGTTACTCATCTATATACAGCCCCAGAAACTGAAACGTGCTTTCTCTGAATAACCCATGACATTGAAAACTGTCCACTTTTGAGAAAGCAGACCAAAATTTAAAAAAAGAAAATCAAACCAAAAAACCCCCCTAGAATCTCTTTTTTTTAAATGCAAAGATAATAAATAACATGTGGAAAATGAATCACCTGAAATCTTCCAATGACTTTCTAATCAGTCACACACACGAATAAAACACAAACAAAACAAAACAAAACCTAAAATAAAACCCAAATCCCAGAAGAAACTTTAAATATCTATGTTATTTGGATTAACTACATCACCTCAGAAAAATCCTATAAAACTCGGGGGCTGAACAGAGTCCCTCTGAAATAAATGAAAGCATTCACTTTGGCCCTAAATAGGCTTTGGACTCTAAATGCAGTATCTCAACAGATACATCTAAAGATGACCTTCATCACAGAATTGTCAAAGATGAAGACTGAAAGATGATTCCATAAACACATATGCATGCACATAATTCTGTATACATGACCAATTCTAATTTTAATGTTAAAAGTTTCAGTAAACATTTGAAGAAACGAAGCTTCATTTTTACTCTCTAGATATGTCTTTGTAAGCATTAATATATGAAGATTGCATCACAGAAGTAAATCAATAGCATCAAAATAATATTAGCAAATACAAAAAATAGGTTCCTTCATCACATTTTCAGCTCAATCTAAGCTGTACTGAGGCAACCAGAAGCACACTTTGGGACAAAATTTTATATATCCCTGACACTGCATGAAAGGATGAATTTACAGTAGTGATAAAGTATTTAATATTTATGCCATATCCACAGTAGCTCTCATGTTATAAAGCATTTAAAAGTGTAGTCACGTTCTTACATGTACTTGTGGAACTGGTTGTCACTGAAATGATATGAGGATTTTGGATTTCAAAAGGGGCATATATTGCCTTTAGAAAGATCCTCAGAAGCACATGGTTTTTTAAGCTATCCTTTTACCCCAAAGACTCATTTGTTGATGGGGCTTTTTTTTAGGTTTAACCACCCATATGTACACAAGTCACTACATAAACAACTAAATGATACATCGCCTAAATTACAAAATCTCTTTCTCTTGCTATTTTTCTTGTACCCTTAAGAACTCAGAATATTGTTTAGAATACCGGATGAAAAAGCAATAATGTCTTGGTACATGTACATAGTTTAGGACTTTTCACAGTTTATATATGGATTTCCATAATTATTTTGTGGTGAAAGCATATATGCAGCAAGCAGGTTATGCATATACGTGGCAAGTTGGTTAGTTCTAGATGATTTAGTTTTATTCACCTTAGAGATAAAAACACATATGATTTATTCCCCATAATGCTCTTCTTTGTAAGTATTTATTAGTAGTTGATTTCCAGCAAGACACCACATAAAATTATTTTTAAAGTAATTTAGAAAGTTTTTTGTGGAAAACTTAAATAGTAAAGGATGGTATTACTTGCTTGAGTTATGCATGATATTATGATTACTACCTGACATACAGAAACAAATCTATAAATTATTGACTTAAAAGAATCACTTAGATTCTGCTAGACAGGATTTGATGCATCTCCCACTAAGCTAAGTGAGAGTTCTTGTAAGTTTGAGAGAGAACTAGATTGAATTATTACACTAATTGAATCAGTGTATCTATTTTACAGTGATTCCAGAATTACAAATACCCAGAAAAAAATGCAAAGTCTTATTATCTTCTGGGGAATGATAAAGTATTTAAACACTTGTTTTCACTCTTACAATAAATTTACTGAAAAGACTCAAAAAACTCAAATAAAATGATTAACAAAACTAGGGTCAAGTTGGTATTATATTGATAAAGGCCAAATAATCCTTGAATCAGATTTCCCTGAACATGGACAATTCAGCAATTTTTAATTTTTTTTTTCTGTAATAAAGATATGTGTAGACTCTGAAATCACACTAAATTAAGTATTCTGAAAACAATAAATTATCATATACCAGACCACTCTGCAAGTGCACTGGAGTACATACTCCATACATTTATGGAGGGCATACTATGTATATAGAAGCACAGATGACTAGTGAAGGAGACCAGCGCAGTGACTTTAAAGTTTTAATAACATTTTGGTTTTTCTCCAGTTGCCCATATCAATTAATGACCAATGTCGGAAATTATGTAATATAATTTTAATTTATTTTAATGAATATGTAAAATGCATGTTAATGGTATATCAGAATCAAACATTGAAACTTTTAAACTCTCTGTACCTAGCTTTATCCAGATGGCCATAACTAAAAATTTAGGTCAAAGGTTTCCAAAACAGTTCCTTCCTGATAAACATTTAGAATTGGGCCTACATCATAGGTAGTAAGAAATTCTAGATCATCGGAGCAACTACGCTCATCGGTTTTGAAAAAAACAAGTCAGCTGTAGATGAATCATCAATTTGTATTTTTAGATGCCATGTTTTCCTTTTTGAGCTCTTAAAGCTATCTGACCAAATCTAGGAAAACCTTCCTCTAAATCAGCACAAAAATTATTAACTTATTAAAAGAGAACAAAGATAGTTTCAGTACTAGTCAACCACACTGAATTTTAAAGAGCAGTCTACAACTTTAATGAAACTTTTACTTTTCAGATAGGTTCTCAAATGTATCATCCAAGAATAAAATATGACTTTGTAGGTACCCAGACTCTTAAATAATCATTGTTTGATAAACAAAATATAAATTAAAGCTCAAATAACAGCAAAGAAGAACAAGAGGGTAGAGAGGCTCTTCAGAGGGATCTGAACAGACAGGACCAATGGACTGAGACCAATGGGATGAAGTTTAAAAAGGCTAAGTGTAGAGTGCTCAAAGGTAGGAAAGTTCTGCAGCAGGATCTGGACAGGGTGGATCCATGGGTTGAGGCCAATTGCATGAGTTTTAAAAAGCCAAGTGCTGGGTCCTTCTCTTCAGTATTAACTTCATGCAATTCTACAGGCTTGGGGAAGAGTGGCTGGAAAGCTGCCTGGCAGAAAAAAACCTGTGGGTGCTGGTTGATACCTAGCTGAATATGAGCCAGCAGTGTGCGTAAATGGCTAAGGCGGCCAACAGCATCATGGCTTATATCAGGAATAGTGTGGCCAGCAGGACTAGGGAAGTGATTATGACCCTGTATTCAGCGTTGGCGAGGCTGCATCTCCGATACTGTGTTTGGTTTTGGGCTCCTCATTACAAGAAGGACATTGAGGTGCTGGAGGAGGTACAGAGAAGAGCAATCAATGAAGCTGGTAAAGCATTTGGAGCACAAGTCTAATGAGGAGCAGCTGAGTGAAATGGGCTTGTTTAGCCTGGGGAAGAGGAGGCTGAGTGGAGACCGTATTGCTCTCTACAACTACCTGCAAGGAGGTTTTAGTGAGGTTGGGGTTGGTGTAACTAGCAACAGGACAAGAGGAAATGGCCTCAAATTTTGTCCAGGGAAGTTTATATTGTATATTAAGAAAAATTTCTTCACTGAAAGAGTGATCAGGCATTGGAATAGGCTGTCCAGGGTGGTGGTAGATTCAGCATCCCTGGAGGTGTTCAAAAAACATGTAGACATGGCACCTCAGGACATGGTTTAGTTGACATGGCGGTATTGGACAGGCAGCTGGAATTCAGGATCTTAGTGTTCCAACCTTAAAGTTTAGTTTCCAGCCTTAAAGATTTTCTGAGTCTATGATTCTATGACTATTGGATAGGCTCGTATATCCCTACAGTCAAGTGTGTCCTCTTTTATTTGACTGAGTTCTATTTTGTTACATCTCAAAAAAAGAAGAAAAACTGTTTTCTTATTATAAGAAAGCATAACTTCTTATTTTCTACTTAAATAAACACAAAAATACCACCTCCAAATTCAAAAACACAATTTGCAAATATCTGCATGAGAATCCTTATTCAGCAACATACATATTGATTAAAGCTTTTAGTTTTGGGTTGTTTTTATTTTAATCCTGTGTAAATGCAAAGGAAGTAAATATGACTTCTTGAGGTATTATATAAGTTCTTTGAGGAATTATTTTCAATATGAGATCAAAATTCAACAAAGTGTTTTGTTGAAGACAAGCTTCTCTGTGGTAAATCAAGATCATTTTCTGAATTCACTGTATATCATGAAGCAGGACGTTTTTGAAGGAACTGACAGCAAGGAACATTTTCTTGCATCAAATGATATAGTACATTTGGGTGGTATTTTTCTCCATTTTCTTATTAGCCATTTCTACTTTTCTTTCCTCTCACTAAAAATACCAGACATCTCTACTTTTATATATTCAGCTGAGGTAATAACATAATTTGCCCTTCATCATCCATGTCTTGCTATAGAACAAAATAATTATTTTTTAAACAACTATAAAATAAAATCTGCCACTGTGCTTGTTAATATTCTAGAACAAAGTATGTTTTGGATAGTCAGAATAAATTCTAGCATTGAACACAACATGGTTATTAATGTTGAAAATGTTAACCTGAGAGTTTATAATACTGAAAATATTTTAAATGTGACTGCCTTTTGTGTTGCTCTGTCATGGACAGTAAAGTACACACAGAAATATATATTTTGGAAAATAACAGAATTTTCCAAAATTAAGGCTTCAGACAAAGAGATGTGAAATCTATACAGAATCTGTCTTCAGATTTGAATGGAAATATCTCTCTAACTAGAAACACTCCTGCAATGCCCTGTTCTTTGGGGACAGCTGTAGCAAGAAACAAGAGAGAAAGTCTGAAACACTCCTGCAATGCTCTGTTCTTTGGGGACAGCTGTAGCAAGAAACCAGAGAGAAAGTCTGATCCAACCAAGACAGAAACAATATCCAATCACTTAAAAGTTCATTCAGAAGATTAATTAATTAGATTTTTGTGAGACTGCTGTAATTTTAATTAATTTGAAGAACTCTCATATTTTGCATTGATGTGCTTTAATATGTAGACTGCTTGCAAGATACCAATGTCAGTGAAAGAAATTGTTAGACTGAGATCAGAAATTCTGTTTCTACATAAAGGAGCTTTCCATTCCTGAGGTACTTCCCTTGGCTTTTGTAGAACTTGACCTTTTTCTTTGGACTTCAAAGACATGTGGATCATTCTGGAGTACTGCCTTCCTGACTCTGCAGACAAATCTGTCCATTATCTCTCTTGTTGTTCATGGCTTTCCTAATTTGCAGCTGACTAAACACTGGACAGTTTTATCCATAGTTTGTCACAGTAATTGAAAATAACAAACTGAAAAATGTCTCGTTTGTTTTTACTGATGGTTCTCAGAATCTAATCATCAATGGAAACCACCAAAATTCTCACAGGTTGCTGTACTTGTCTTTAACCTTAGCACATTTGTTGTGCCTAATCTTTCAAAAATATAAAATAGAAACAACACTCCCAAATTTTTATTTTTTTTTAAATCAAGTTGGTTTAAGTCAATGCTTATGACTTCAAAGTTTATGCTCATAATTTGGAAAATCGTTTTCACAGTAATGTAATTCGATACATTGTACTCTGATGCTAGGAAAACGTCATAGGCAACAGCAAGACCTAACTGAAGAGCTTTTCATAAAGAGAAAGGTTGGGCAACAAAATCTAATACTTATTATGTAATAGCCAAGAAGAACTGACCTGAGAGCAGAGGATAAGAACATTCATTTTTCAATTGTAGCCAGAATTTTAGATGAGAGAAGTAGAGGGGATACATTCAAGTTTTTTCACACTTGTATTATCCTTTCCCTATTTAACTAGACAATATTTTTGAACAGTGCAGCTTTGCTTTAAATTTTTGGTAGAAGCTTGAGGTACCTAACATAACCTAGAATTTCAGGTAACAAAGTCTTGCAAAGAAATCTTAACTGCTTATCTTCAAGTACCATCTGTCTCAAAAACACTTGGAAAAAAGAGGAAACAGTAGGCTCCCCAGTTCCAGATTCTAAGTTTCCTTTACCCTTTTTTTTTTTGCCTAGTTTAAATACAATAATATAATAGTGCACCAGCAAAACACCATCTGTTCTCCAGATATTTAATGGCAAATAGATGTTCTATCATAATGTGAAGATGGATTTAGGGAGAAGAAGGCAAATGTGAGAGAAAAGAAGACCCAGCAAATGTAAAAGAGCGACCAGATAGTGCAAGGTAAAATAATGAGAACAGAGTGCAATGTAGGGAAAGAAGGGAAAGGACGATGCAGAAGACAAAGCAGAGGTTAGAGATATGGAAGGGAACAAGCAAATCCCATATGCCAGAAGCTACCATCTCCTTCCATCAAAGAAGATTCCAATGTTTTCCAACTTGGCTAGTAATTCTGTTATGTTAAGTGGTTTCTTATGCTTTTGTAACTTTGTGATTAGTCTCAGCAATCACAATATAACTGATTGTTTTTAGCCACATCTACAAAAGGTGTAACTTCTCTCTAGGCTAAATGGAATGTTGTTTATACCATAGAATACTGTCATTCAGCAACCTAACCCAGGAGCTCTGCAATGGGAGACCTAACCCCAGGTTTTGGGAGCTGGTTGTCTAGCTAGAGAGGACACATACAGAACACAATGAAACTACAGACTCTGTTAAGTGATTTTTTATTATAAGCATAAGTTTTAAATTTATTCTCTGAATAATCATGACTTGTTGGTGAAAATATTTTTTTTCAACTTTCATCACCAAAATTTAGCTGTAATGGCCTTCCACTGACTGTATCTTCTAGTGCAGAAAAAATCTGAAAACATATATTCTTTTCTAGTGAGAGAACCCTAGGAACACATAGAATGCATTTCCAAGGGTAGAAATGCCAAGAAGAATAGAGCCCCAGATAAGCTGTGGAAAGTCACCCATAATTTATTTTTAGAAATAATCCACTTATTAAAAAAAAAAAATATTTCTGGCAAATAATTGTGGTTCTTCTCAGCAAATAGCAAATGGACAGGACCCTACTATTTAAAAAAAACATTAAACAACACAGAATATTTTGCTGTGATTCTGAGCAACATTTTCTGTCCACTTTCAGGACACACAAGACAATGAAGAAAGCAAGGAATGAAAATAAAACCTGGAAGAACTCCTCTTTATTCCAGTTGATTGCTGTCTTTGGACAGATTGAAAAGTCAAACTTAAAACCAAGTTATTTTCCGATAGGATAGGGGGAGAGATCATCCATATGAATGGAATAAATCTGAAGATAGAAGTTTTATTTTAACTGGACAGTTACAGAACATCTTGTTATCTGACATTGGAATTCCTTAGACTGGGAGTCAGGAATTAATTGTATTAGAACAAATGTTACAGGTACTGTATTTAAGGGCTTTAAGTTATCTCATTTAGGTAGTATAGAGATATAATGAAAGAGATGTGATAATTTTAGAACTGGAGGTACAGAAGATAAATTTATTCTTTTTATATGTATATATAAACCAAAGAACAGTAGTGGAATCAGTCAAATAGAGAAAATAGAGAATCTAAAGTCCACTGGAAAAGGACTGTCTTTTTTCTTCCTTGATTCCTTCTTTCCATTTTCATGAAAATATCTGAAAACTGTGAATAAAGTTTGGTTTTGATTCAGGTAAAACAAAATAAAACCTAGATTGGAGAAATAACTTGTTGCTGAGTTTGCAGTTCCAGCCTCCAACCTCTAACAGACATACAAATAATTTATAAGAACATTTATAAGCAATTTTTTTGTTCCAGTTGGAAGGAAGGCAAAGAGCTGTCTCTGCAACTGAAGTTACTGCCTCTTCTAAGCTGGAGATGCTTTTACCCATGTTGGTTGGGTCAGACGCCTTTTCAGTTGAGTGCATCTTTCCCATAACCTTCAGACTTTCCGTCAACTCACATGATTCATCACTTCAATCTAACAATTTCAAAGCTGTATTCAAACCTTTAAAAACACTACAAAAAATTCACTTCTGACTGTTATTGTTATGCTACAATAAGGCATCCATTAAGGTTGGACAGTAGCTATTAAGTAGGCAAAATTATTCTGTAATAAAGTCTCAGGTCTCAGCATTCCAGATCTCATTGAGTTCTCACCCCTTTACAGATAAATGTAAATATTGTGCCATTAAAACAAAGATTCCAGTATTAAAATTACATAAACAGAGGCAATAAAAGACAAGATACATTTATAATGAACTCTATTGCCTTTCTTGGGTTTTTAAAAATATTTGTAGACATTTCATATGAAATAATTATATCTGTAATAGAGACTTTTTTTGTTTTGATATCATGACTTCAGCAATCTCTGATGGAATCCACTTCAGTGTCACTGGTGCTTTTTCATGCATACTCAGTGTGGGAAGTAGTTACTCCTGCTGGGGCAGGACTAGCGAACAGAAAGACTTGTTCTCATATAGTGTGAATCTCCAGGATTCAAGAGTTTGAGCCAATATTTTGAAGTACCATTTTAAAAAGAAATTAAGCTTAATTCATAACAATGTTTTTCTCCTTAAAATTATCCTTGCTATATAAATGGAAAATTAAAAAAGAAAATAAAATAATCTTACTCAGAACTCAGATTAGTTTGATGGGAAAATTTTACAGAGGGATGAGTAAACCAATTCACATGTTTAAATTTTATGATTCCAAATATATTTTTAAGGTAGGTTCTTTAGATTCTTCATGGATTAGACATTTAAGTTACTACATAGCAAATTTACTGATTTTTTTCTGTCTTAAATTATAATGTTGGAAAGCTAATATATAATACAAGTTACAACTCCAGGGAATATCTTAATACCTGGCATGTTCAAGTATCACTGAAAGTAAATTTGAAGCTGAAAAATAAGATTCACTTTTTTTTGCCTTAGGCTTAGTATACATCTTGAAGATAGTGCACCAAGAAATTTTTGGTTATTGCAAAACATAATTGTTTCAGCCCCTTTTTTTCTCCCCTGATCCTTAAAGAAAAGAGCTGGTAGGCACAATAATCTGTTTTTGTAGCTGAATAACCTTCATTTCTATCAAAAGAGGACTTTGGGCATTTTAACAAAATTATTACTAACTCCCACAAATGACTGATTCACTATCTTTAATACCAAAGTTGTTATCTTAAAATTACATTCAAGAACTAAAGCTCTAATTGTGAGAACCATGACAGTTTCACTTAGTTCTGTCAGTTAACACTTTCTCTATACACCATAACAACATTCTAGCTCCCCAGCTTTTATTAAAGAGCTTTGAGGCAATTTTCCACAACAGGTCCTCAATAATCTCATGACATGGCCCTTCAGGAGCAGAAAGCAATGAAAATGTTGTCAAGATGGAAAACCTGTAGATTAACTAAAAAAGCTTATTTTCCCGCACCATCAACAGCCATGCTGAGATATCATATATTACAAATGTATAAAACAAAATGAGAACCAACTTGCAGAGGTCAGAGATTTATAGATTTCCTTAAGTAATTACATTAATAAGGTTAAAACAGATATATAACCTAGATGCACTGTAAACTCTGGGATTGTATAGGTATAGAAATGAAAAATACATTTATCTGCAGCCTTGTATGGACACACTGGCCTTAAGAGCTGAGAATAAAAAGTACCTCTGATAGTTGTGTAACAAAATTTAGTAGATATTGATATAAATAATTTCTACTATATGTTATAGCTACATTAGCATTTAAATGCTATCTTCTGAAAAAAAATGTTTTAAACAAAAATTTTTGATATTTCTGAAATAAAACTTTTCAAATCATAGAATCATGTAGGTTGGAATGGATGTTCAAGATTTTCAAGTCCAACCATTAACCTAAAACTGCCAAGTCTAGCACTAAACCATGTCCCTGAACACCACATTTAGATGTCTTTGAATACCTCCAGGGATGGTGAATCAACCACCTCCCCGGGCAGCCTGTTTCAAAGATTGACAACCATATGGGTAACAATTTATGTCCTAATATTCAATCTAAACCTCCCTTGACACAACTCGAGGCTGTTTGCTCTTGTCCTGTCACTAGATACTTGGAAAAAGAGACCAACACCCACCTCATTACAACTTCCATTCAGGTAGGTGTAGAGAGCGATAAGGTATCCCCTCAGCATCCTTTTCTCCAAAGTAAATAACCCCAGTTCCCTCAGCCATTCCTCATAAGACTTAGGCTCTACACCCTCACCATAATTGAGCACTTCTTTAGACACACCCCAGCACCTCAATATACTTCTTGTACTGAAGGATCAAACCTGAACATGGTATTTCAGTTGCATCCTCACCAGTGCTGAGTGCAGAGGGACAACAATTTTGCTGTAGTGGGAAGACTGTTTAATGCTGGGCACACTACTGAAGATACAAGTCAGGTTGCTATGCCCTTCTTGGCCACCTAGGCACAAAGCTGGCACACAGTCAGTCAGCTGTCAACCAATACTCCAAAGTTCTTTCCTGTCAGGCAACTCTTCCCCAAGGTCATAGCATTGCATGGGGTTGTTGCGACCTAAGTGCAGCACCTCGCACTTAGCCTTGTGCCAGGTCACATACCATTCACCTTGGCCCATCTATCCAGATTGTCTATATCCCTCTGCAGATCCTTCTTACCCTCAAGCAGATCAATGTTCCTCACCAACTTTGTGTCATCTGCAAACTCAATCTCCTTATCCGGATCACTGATCAAGATATTGAACAGAACTGGCCCTAATACTGAGCCCTGAGGAACACCACTTGTGAATGGCTACCATTCTCTCTGGGATTAGCCATCCAACAAACCCTTTACTGAAGGAAGAGTGCACCCATCTAAGCCACGAGCACACAGTTTCTCCATGACAATGCTGTGGCAAGTGTTGTCAAATGACTTATTAAAGTTTTGGTAGACAACATCCATAGCTTTTTCCCTCATTAGTTCAGTGAGTCACCTTGTCATAGAAGATCAGGTTAGTCAAGTAGGATCTGCCTTTCACAGAATCACAGAATCACAAAGTTGGAAAAGACCTTTAAGATCATCAAGTCAATCCATTCCCATCCTATGCTAAACCATATCCTTAAGTACCTCATCTCATCTACACTTTTTTTAAACACATCCAGGGAAGGTGACTCAACCACCTCCATGGGCAGCCTGTTCCAGACCCTGACGATTCTTATAGCAATTTTTTTTTCTAATATTTTATCTGAACCTGCTATAAACCCATGTTGACTTTCATAAACCCATGCTGACTTTCATAAACCCATGCTGACTGGCACTTATTGCCTGAGTATCTGTCTGTGATATCACTCAAGATGATTAGCTCCATAACTTTTCCCGGCTCCATGGTCAGACTGACATGCCTACAGATCCTTGACTTCTCCCGTTGGCTCCTCTTCTAGATTGACATTGGATTGGCTAATCGCCCATCAACTGGTCCGTCCCTGGTAAGCCTGGAATGTGGATAAATGATGGAAAGTGGCTTGATGAGAACTTCCACCAGCTCCCTCAGTGTCCTTAGATGAATCCCATCTGACCCCATAGACCTGTGTTTGTCTAAGTGATGCAGCAGGTAGCTAACTGTTTACCCTTGGGGGCTTCAGTCTGCTCTCCTAAAGACTGTGGTAAAGACAGCATTAAGTACTTCATTCTTTGTCTCTATGTTCACCCTTTTTGAGGGGAGAAGCTCTAATTCCTACGTGACCAGTCTGAGGTGTTTCCATGGTTTCTAACACATCAATCACCGTAGTGTCTTTGGTGTTCCATGTGTCTTGGGTTCAGCTAGGATAGAGTTGATTTTCTTTCTAGTAGCTGGTACAATGCTGTGTTTGGTATTTAGGATGACAGCAATGCTTATAACACACTGATGGTTTTAATTTTTCCCAAGCAGTCAAGGAGTCAAGGGTTTTTCAGCTTTTCATGCTGCGCTGCTAATGAGAAGGCAAGGGCCACCTTGGGAGGGGATACATTAAGGACTGCTGAGCCAAACTAGCTATAGGTGGTACTCCATGCCAATGATGTCATGCTCACCATAAAGGGGGGCTGGTAGGGGAGGAGCATATGGATCAAGGTTGCCTGGCTTGGGGATGGTCTGTTTTTTGGGTGGTTCTGAGCTGTACAGTCTGAATTGTGTGGTTCAGTGATAAACTGCCTATTTTGTTATTGTTATGTCTCCTTCCCTTTTCTGTCCCTGTTAACTGTCCTTATCCCAACTTACAAGGTCTGCCTTTGTTTTTTCCCCCTCCTTTTCACAACCCTCCCCTGTGCATTGCACCCCCCTGCCCCGTCCCCAGCCCCAACCCCAAAGTGGTGCTCAGCTGCCAGCTGGGGCAAAATCACAACAACATTGTTCTACATCTCCTACCTCCATTGAGATAGCAGACCAAAGGACATCACTAGCACACTACCTCGCACACAGTGGCATGCCATGTCTATGCTTGTCCCCTTCTCCCTTGAAAACTAATTTAAAACTCTTTTGATAAGCCTTTCTTACTCCCGCGCAAAAATCTTTTCCCCCTCTGAGACAGGTATATCCTGTCTGTTGTCAGGAGGCCTGGTGTTGTGTAAACTGACTCATGATTAAAACCCCAAATCCTGTCAGCAAAATATTTCAGAGACCTAAAAATGTCAAGGACAAGGTCAACCATGGATGATTTGTGCTTGCAAAATGTCAAGACTATGATATGCAAAATGTTGCCTTCGTAACAGTATAAAGATAGTGTCTAAATTGTTATTAGCAAACCCTTTCTAATCATTAAAATAACCAGTCAGAACCAGTCAAAGTAATGAAACAATAACCCATAACTCACGTGTTGTTGAGAAGACATATGTAAGACATATTTGCCTGACAAAAGGAATTGCCACTAATGGCAATGGTATTTAAAAAGACACAAAGCACCCTCCCCCCAAAAAATTTTAAAAATACGTATTCAGCTTCAAATGTACCTTATACAAAATACATACTGAAAAATGCTGTGCTTACTCTCAGTTTGAATATCACATCCACATTGATGATGTAGTAGGCTATTAGCACTGAAGTATTGTAGAATTTCAGCTAAGTGTCTGTAAAGCTGGGTCCTTAACGGTCCTTACATCATTCAGTTTGAAGTTTTGTGATTTTTATTTGATATTTGATTTGTGTTCAAAGTAAATTTTCAGTCTTTTGGACATGTGCATTTTTCCTCTGCCTACAATGTCCCAATCATTTCATGTATTCTGATGCAACATAACTAATATAATTTAGTGAGGAATGCTCCTTTTCAAAAGGTGGTGGAAATTCTGATTTTCCTAATTGACTATTCTTACTTATACAAGTGAGATTTTCAGGACATCGTGAAAGACAAAGGCTTTAATTTTTATCTCACTCATACATGCAAATCACTCAGTACTTTAAAAGTGCAAAATAAGTATGACATTTTAAAATTTGATTTGGTGCATTAGAAACTTGTCCGTTTTGTAACCCAGTTGACTGATTTATGATGACAGTATGTATTTCATCATTTTTCTTTTCATCATTTTATACAGACCAAACTATTGGAAGCTGCATGGTGCTGATTACAGAATTTTAAAAACCCAATAAATTGGTGGTGAAAACTTTAGAAACTGTTGACAATTATTGAAAATAGTGGAAAAATGTGCTCTGAAAAAAAATTAAGGTTTTTTTATTGGTTAGTTTTATGATAAAGGAAATCATTACCTGCCTTTACTGATGAACTCTTTTTGATAACAGCAGGTAGCCCAAACCCCTGGATTTCATTAATAAGAAGAGCTCCTGGCACTACTGACTTTATTAAAAAGAAAAATAAGAATAAAGCAATATCAGTATTAACACTTTCTTGTTTAATTTGTTTGCTTTTGATGGGTAGTCTTTAATTCATTATTTCAAAATTTCAAAGGAATTTGGATTAAAGCATATTTGAAAATCAGATCCTTGGTTCCTAGAACTCTTTCCAAAACTCACTCAGTGGCACAATTCATGTTAACCACTTCCCAAAATAAAAAATATATGTCATTGTTTTCAGTCAGTGTGGTCATCTGTATTCCAGCTCTAAGAATGTTTACAATTTAAAAAGGATCTTCAAATCAATCTTGTACATCCCCTGAGTACCTCCTCACACAGGTAAATACATAAGTTTTTTTTCTTTTTTGTTGCATGTTTTTAAGAACTTAACTTTCTTGCTCTGATTGAAAGCCACAGCTCTATTCCAGAATCTCATTAACTCAGACAAGAAAGCGATGAACAGGGAGGTGAAATGACTTGCCAAGAGCTGCCTGGGTAGGCACTGAACTACCCAGTAGCAAAGCTAGATGCAGAAATCCACATGAGCATGGAGGGGGTCCAATTCTTCCCTACCCAATACTGCCTGTGTGCTGCTCTGCACTCTTCCATTTATAAAATTATTCCAAAACTCTTGAATCATAATTACATTACCTAGTTGTCAAGACAGATATTCTTTTGCCATGTTTAAAAGCCTCTTTCCCCTCCCCCTCCCTGAGTTTCCCCTTGGAACAGCATTGAAATCTCTGACACAAGGAGAATGAAAACTTCTTCCTTACATTTTAACTAGGCTGACTAAATATAGGGTCCCTCTACTACAGTGAAGTTTCACAATGAACACACAGTGTTCTGTTTCCAAATGACATCTCTCTCACTTCTTAATGATTTAAACTTCCAGCTTTCAGTACTTCTGGTGCATTCATTACTTTGGCTTCCCATCCAGATGTCTTTTTTATACAGTAAATAGATATGTGGAACAATTTGTTTCATACCGATTTTTTAATAGATGAGATATGTAAAAATGAAGTTAACAATGAACTTCTATTTGTTGATTCTTTGCATTGAGTTAACTGTTACCAGTGAGGGAAATTATTCTTTACCGTAAGGTCATTATACAGTTCTCAATATAGAAGTGGGAAGGAATTTCATTGAACTATGAAAGATCTTTCTCTATAAATTAAAATCCATAAAGTTTTACCCAGCATTTTGTTCAATGAACAGTGATCTTGACAAATAAAAATAATCCGTATTCTAATATCTTCCACTAGTGTAGAGTTCTTTACATACATTAAAAACACTACTGTGGCTTGTCATGTCTGTGGAGCAGAGTGCAGCTCAATGGAAGGGTGAAGGTCCTCTATTTCCCTAAACCAGCAAGCTTCAAAATGCAGAGGACTCAGAGTCTTACTCTTGTGAAAATGTGCAGGCGAGAGAGTGTAAGGAGAAGGCAGTTTTTGTCTCCTCCCTACAATATGTCAATCATTTCAAAAGTCTATGTGAATAAAAATCTTTTCCACCAAAAGATGATAGAGATTGTATCTGCCTTGAGGTTCAATAATGACCAGAGAGCAAGCTATGAGAATGTCAGAGTTCAATCTTTAGTACTTTCATGGAGTAGCAGAATGGTTTTGTTTTCACAGACAGAGGTTAATCCAGTTTTCCTTTACATAGTTACCTGATTTAATCTCATTTCATACATAAACTGATCTGTTTGATCATTTGTCTGTCCAGGAAGCAAACATACTTTTCTATGCTGAAATAGCAAAAAAAATATAAGCTGGGGAGATAGCTTGGCAGAAAAGCACTTGCAAAGTCTGTAAACCCCCTCTTTCAGTAATCTTAACATTCTTCTCAGTACACTGAAGAAAAATAGAACTGTGAAAAAATTAAAAGAAAATCAATTTTCTTAAAGCAGAATAAAACCATTTAAAATATACTAGATAAATAAACTATTAGAGATAAGATATGAAGAACCTTATCAACTTACTGAGTTGAAACATATTAATGAATGATATATAGACTTCCAAAGCTAAAGTTGATCAAGGTCATTTCATCCATTAAATAATTTTCTCATTTTAAGAAGTTGTGGGGTTTTTTTTAATGAGTGGTTAAATTACATGCTTTTGTCATTACTTGTAATCATCGAACCAAGGAATTATTCATTTAACAATATTGAGATAAACCCATTCATTAGTTCCCATAAAGTTAGCGTCCAATAATGTGTCCAATCCATAGCTTTCACCCTTATAATTTTTAGACATTTAAGAGGTTTGTTCTTTTAGATATATCAGGATAATTCAGTTTTTGTTCTTCAAGCTCAGTATTTAGAATAAAAAAATCTTGTCCTTCTAAAAGAAGTGAATAATTTTATTTCTTGTTATTTTATTTATAAATATTTAAAGTAGCTGGTTGCCTCTCTGTCTTTTATTAGTTCTCTAAAAGGTCATGAAATTAATAATATTATAAAGCACTACACTTCTTTCCTATTAAACAGACTCCTCTAACTTGCAACACTGATAATTACACCACATTCTGCTTCCTATTTTTCAATGATCCTGTTCCAGAGCCATTTTGTTCAACATTTAGAGGAGGAGCTTTTAAATATAGCTTTTAAATACTTGCTTTTAAATACAGCACAGATAGTTTATGACTTTTTCTACTCTCTGGAGACTAAGCTAATTCAAAAGTTTACCCATCTGCTCATTCAGTAGTAGCCAAATAGCATATACGATTTCAAATACAGCCTGGAGGACTCTGATTCAATATAATAAGAATTCTTCAGATTTTAGTTTTGAACAGAGAATGACTTTCAAATCTTACCAATTTTGGTAGGGAAAGCTATTTCAAACTTTGGACAATACAAATTAGTTAAACCTTGTGAGGATAGTGTTCCAAATTTCCTAGTTAAAGATTATTGAAGACTTTTTTCCTTCCAAGTTTCAGGATTTTCACTCATGGATGTTCAGTTAAAAATTCTGCTTGCTTCAGCTGTCCTTGTGGACAAATTATGTTATGAAAAATGTGGAAAAAAATCAGAATTTAAAGTTATTGATAAAATTTAATTTGTTTTTCTTGGAAGCAACTAGCAGAATTGTTAACAAATCATTAATTACATCTTAAAAGAGAGTTGTAAAGTAATAAATGCTTCCTGTGCTGCTGACAAATTACAACAGACATAAAGAGGCATTGGAAGTCTTTTAATGTAAAGACAGTCACTAATATATTTTTTGGGATTTTGTTCTTTATATTTTTATAGAAAGAGTCATCCAATCAAAATGTAGTAATTACCAGAATAAATAAATCACTGAGGAGATAGAAAAGTTTTAGAGGTTACTAGACTGACTGGACACAAATTTGTTTTATTGACTGATATTCATTAATAACTTTGAGTGTAAAACTATCATTTGTAGCTAAAATTCATGTGTTATTCTTCTCTTGCAGAAGACAATTTAACAGGCAGCTGGAAAGCAAGTTTCATGAGAACAACTCATCCATTGTTTTTTTCTGCCAAAATTATCAGAAGCTGATAGCATCAAGCCTGAAATAAAAGTTTACTTCATTTTTAAAATATATACTGGTTTTAAAGATATGAAGTTCTGAGACAGCTGCTTCCTCTTGCAGGTGCTGCCAGTATTCCATCAAGAAAGATCCATTCAGAAAGTTTAGTAGCCAGTAAATAACTTAAGCAGTTTATGATGTACAATGAACAAATGCACTGTAGGCTTAAAAGAATTTAGGACTGAAGCTGCTTTTGCAATTGCCTCAGACTTTTTTCTGTTTATTCAACTGATATATAGGAGTGGAATAAATGGCCTGTCAATACATGACTGCCTTACAGTTTGGAGTCTCACTAGTGGCAAAAAGAGCTGAACATTTCATTAAGATGAAACTATTGTTTCTATGACTGCTATGAGACACATGGTTCTTCATTTTTTAAAAAAATCAACTCCACAGTAAAAAACCCCAAAAAACTCAAAAAACAAAGAAACAAAAAACAAAAAAAGAAGAGGGATACTCTTTGTGACACTTGCTTTTGTTGAACTTCATTAGGTTTCTCATATTAAAAGAACAAAAAAAAGAAAAGAAATACTCATCAGTATGCAATGCTTACTTGCTTACTGATAGGCCAACTTGGTGTCATTTTAAGCCTGACAAGGCAATTTAAAATTATTTGTAATTGTTGAGAAATGCTGTGTCTAAGAAATTAGGTTTTTTGTTCTCTAGTACTGAGAATGAGCTAGCCTATTTTTTATATCTCTGGTTCAGTCTTGGTATCACCATGACTACAGATAACTCAAACATATGTTGTGACTGCACAGAGATAGACAAGATGTATGTCAAATACAAGCAAGGAGACATCCAATATAATGGAACTCTTCATGTTCTTCAATCTGGTCTTCTTGCTCCATCTTCAATCCTTCTCTGGAACTGATTCCACCTCTCAGCAAGAGGGAAGGATGGCAGCTGTCCATAGATTTGTGGATTGAAATAATTTTTCCAGATGGTGCACAGTAAGTTGAACAGAAATTTTTACAGTACAGCTGAGTATCTGAGTGGGAGAACCATACAGACATGCTGAAGTGGCTCCAAAGGAGCAAGTTTCAGAACCAGTACAGCCAGAGTGACAATCCTGATAAATGAGCTCCATGTAAGTTTGGCTACTCCTTCTTCTAGGACTGATTATGTCATGGTATTGAAGTTCAGGACACAGGACACTCCACAGAAATAAGAAACATTACAAGGCACCGGAAGATAGTTTTATTTGATACTTTTGAATTTTAGTCCACAACTATTAAACTCTGAAAAATATATTTTGCAATGGTAGACATTCTATGACACTAAAATTAACTCCAGTATTTTCTCCATCTCTCTCATGGATAATTAAAATTTCCTATTTCTTTGTAGGCTGAAGTAAATCAGGTAGATTTACATAAATACACATGCTCTGTCTGTTTGGTCAACTTACAATTTTATTTCACTTTTTAATTTAAAGCCCTGTAAAACATAGAAGATTCAATTTGAGATACATACCTGTGTGTTTTACATAAGCAAGGGGCAAAAAAAATGGCTTTGAAGTTAGATTTCCTGTATCCTTCACTTCTTGTAATTTTAAAGACATTGTGCTGAATATTTGAATTGCTCAGGCACCATTCTATGCAGAAATAGTTGACAGTGCAGCCAAAATGTATAGGGAAAAATTAGATGAAACATCTATCCTACTTCCCTGAATAGACTGAAAAAAGAAGACAGAGTATTTCAGAGGGATGATAACTAAGAAAAATTGCTTTATTTAAATACTTTGTCAAAGTTCTGTATAGAAAAAATTTCCCAAGTAAGTTTCATTGAATGAGGGGAATATAGATTCCAGTTATTCTCAGTGATCTGATCAGGCTTTTTTCTGAGGAACTGTGTTTACATTGTGGCAGGAATCGAATCAAGTCCATTTGCATTTTGAAAGATATTTAGATTTTTAAAACTAAGCACATTGTGGTGATGATATATACTGTGGAAAAAATTCTGACTAATTCTACTCACGGGTATATTCCCAGCCATTACTCTCAGGAATTACCTACTGTTGGCTATTTTTGTATGACTCAGTTTCCCCAGAAAGAAGACCACCTTTCTTCCCCATCCTCTTTCTTTAGGTTTTTAAAGCATTATTTTTTCAGACTGATTCATTTTTTTAATAACTGAGAATGTTGGTTTTAACTGATTGGAGGTCATCTTGTCCCTGAACAAGGAGGTTCACCTAGCTGCCCAGGACAATGTCCAAATATCTTCTGAATAGCTCCAAGATAAAGACTCCAGAAAATCTCTGGGCAACCTCTGCTAGTGCTCAGTCACCCTCACAGTAAAAAGATACAGAACTTCCTGTATTTCATTTATGCCCATCATCTCTTGTCCTGTCACTGAGCACCCTTCGAAGGAGCCTGGATCTGTGCACATTCACTTCATTTAAATGCATTGATAAATTCCCCTGAGCCCTCTCTTTTCTAGACTGAATTGTTCCAGCTCTCTCAGCCTTTCCTCATAGCAGAGATGCTACAGTCCTGCCATCATATTCATGGCCCTTTGCTGAAGTCCCTGCAGTATAACCACACCTCTCTTTATTCTTGAGAACCAAGAACTGCACACAGAACTCAAGATGTGCCCTTACATGTGCTGAATAGTAGGGAAGGTACACCTCCCTTAACTTGCTGTCAATACTCCAACTGATGAGGGCTAGGATACTATTAGCCTTCCTTCATGCAAGGACACATTGCTGGATATTCAATTTTGTGTCCACCAAGACCCTGAGATCCTTTTCTGCAAAGCTGCTTTCAGCCAGTCAGACCTCAGAATGTACAGGTGCATGGGCTTTTTCCTACCCAGGTATAGAACTCCACACTTCCCTTTGTTGAACTTCAAGATGTTTCTGCCATTCACTTGGGCAGATAGTATTACATCAAGCAAATAAATTAAGTCAAAGGTATGAAATCAGAAAATGGCCTTGCATGTTCAGAAGCTTAGCAGTTTTCCCAACTGTTGTACAAATAAGCAAATAATACCTAAACTTGGGTGGTTTTCCTTGGTAAGCACTTTCATGTTAAAAACATTCTAATGTCCCTCTGTTCAAATTTTGTTTTAATCTTCTCTATTTTCAGTTATTTTTCTCACTAAACCTAGGTTATGAGTTTTGTTCACATAGTTTAAACCAGTCTTTTCATGCCATCTGCTTCTCTATATGACCCTTCAGAGAACATCTTTTGACTTGGACAAGCTGTGTTTGAATGTAAGGCTGTTTAAATAATATATGTTTCCCAGTTGAGTTCAAAGGTACAAACCTTATCTTACTTGGAATTTTCTGCTGAATTTTGATCCTAAACACAAATGTGTAATTCCAGCACTTCATTGCTAGCACTTCAGCACTTCCTGTCAGAATAAATGTATTTAATGGAGTAAGCCATGTAGAAAATAACTTCTAGCATTTTTTTATTATTATTGAAACAAATATAAACTACTCCAGTGCTCAGCCGCAAGCAGAGATGATATCTGCCCTTAAAAATAGCTACTTCAAAGAAGTTCAGAACACATTTGCATAAACCAGTTGTCAGATTGTTTGTGTTTAGTTCAAGGAGATAAAAATTAGTTATAAAATGCCATGTGTGGAATTTGTTCATATAGTGTCCATAGGGATGAATAACTTCATAACTCGGATTTTACATAGCACAAATTCTAAAATAACATTTCCCCTCTAATTACTCTTAAGTACATAGGCAAATCTCAAAGGAGTATAAATTACTTCGGTTTGTCTAAAGTCTACTAATAAAATTTCTTCAGAAGGGGGACTTGTTGCAATTAGATAGTTGGTTCCTGTGGTGACAAATGTAACATGAAGCAGGGAACCAGAACCACAGTTGCTGAAGTGGTGGCAACCCAACAGTACTGGACTACTGCAACATTTGGGAGGACGTGCTTGAAATAGGAGCCTATCTGAGGAAGATAAGTACCCTAATTTGAAGACCACTGAATTAAAGAAGAATCTTTCCTAATTTTTAGTCTTACTCTATTTCCTGTCTGAATTATGAAGCTTAATATTTCTATGAAATATTTTTATATAGTAGGAGTACGTATGTAAGTTACTCTTACTAAAATAAATGGAGTTGCATGTGTAGTCAAATCAATTTTATTTATAAGCTTTTATGATCACACACAAAGTGCAGGAATAGGCATGGAAATATAAACTGTTTCAGTGAGGTTCGAAAGATTAACAGAAAAAGTCCATGTCAGTTGTCCTGAACATTGGAAAGGAGACCTAGCAACATTTAATGTATTAATATAAATCTAAGGAGAAATGATCAGAAACACGGATCAGCCATACCTACCACAGGTTTGCCATGACTTTTAATTTCATATATTATTAAGGGAGAAGCCAACCAACGGGTTATAACCAAAATCTGTTCCTCAGATGATACAAAACCAAGCTGCAGTGAGAAACCAGCTGAAAACCAGCCCAGCATGACACAAGACAGAAAGTGAAATGAATAGCATTTTGAACAATTATACCATGTTTTATTAATTAATATTAACTTATTAATAGAGTGAATAATTTGATTTTTCAGTGGGCAAATATTTTCATTGGTGTTGCATATCCATGCAAAACTCTCAGGGTTCTCAGTTCTGCATTCCTTTTCCTGTGTAAATTAAGATGTAAGAATTAGAAAGTCAGTTATACTTTTGGACACCCAAATGCTATACATAATTTTAAAAATATTTTGATGAACAGCTTGCTGCTAAAGTTATTGGCTTATAACATTTTAAATATGCTTAAAGGGGATGGGAGGGGAGGAGGAAGATTGCAAGATTTCAGAGAAAAATGTATGTGGATAAGTAATGTATATTCTACTTGATCTTCAAACACTCCGGTACCCAGGAATGTAGGTATATGTCATCTTTTAGAAAATTACATACATCAGTTTCATTTCTTCAAAACATTATTTTTATGTGGAATGGAAAAAAAAAATTAAATAAAAATTATTTTTACAGGGATTAAATAATTTTTTTAGCAAAGATAATAGATTGATTTGTTTCAACTAACGAAGTGTAGATCAAAGAAGAAGGGATAGCTGCCAATGAAATAATTTAAAAATTCACCAGATGATCTCCAGGCAGAGGGAGTGTGAAGATGCAGAGGGAAACTGGGGCCTTCCTGTTTATCTAAACAAACTTTGATCTACTTTTGCAAATAAGGTCATTGTACTGTCCTTTAAACAGCTGTATTTAAAATAAAATTCCTAAGATTTATGAAGTCCCTAACTCCTATTTTTATTTTGGTTTTGTAATGTTTATAAGATGTATACTTTTTATAAACTTTTTCCTCCAAACTTAATTAAAGTATTTCAATTTTCTTTATGAAGAAAATGAGTGCAAATTAGAAATTTGGTTTCTTAACAGCTACAGAACTAGTGCCTTAGTCAATGAACTGAATCTACTCAAACTCAAATTTTTGAATCTGGTAAATTTGAAGTATATGACGTGTATTAAAATGTTCATGTAATGAAGTTCTCAGCATGAGAAAGATGGCAAAATTCAGCTGTATAAACAGAAACCCTATATTTACTATTTTCTAATGACATGTACTGTCATTATGCCTGTATCATTTACTGTATAAAAATAATTTTTTGTTGGGCCAATAAGATAAAACTTGAATTCACAAAATCATTAATCTTTTTAGGGTTTTTGCTGTTGTGCTTGTTTTGCACTGGATCTCTTTTCTAGTCTTGGTTCTGCTCACAATCTGTAGATCTCACACATGAGTAAATGACTAGAGGCACAGTTCATAAACTACTAGAGTTGCAAAGCAGAAAGACTTGAAATTCTGTGGCTTGTGCCTTGCATAAAAGATCAGGGCAATATGACAGACACTATGACACCTGTCATTATGGGGAAAAATTTGGAAGCTGGCCCTCAATAAATGCAAAAGCAAAAGAAACACAAGAATTTCATAGCTAGGCAGAAATTACTAAAGTTAAGGTAAAATACGAATGTAGAAAATATATGACAAAGAAATAATTATTATTAGTACTATTTAAAAGATTAACCAATAATGATTAACCAATAATGATCAAAGGACAACCAACCAAACTCAAGTGTGTTTACTCACCAGTCAAAATTAGACTGTAGCTGTAACCCAGGGCAACATTACATTTCTGTGCAAGTCTGCCAACATCCAGTTGAATCTTTGCTTTGCAGCTGTCCGTGATGCCCTACAGTGATAAATGAATACTGGTGTGTTAAATTGGAAGTGCAGAAAACTGCATAGTTTAAACCAAAATTAATAGGTAAGTATAGCCTTAATCTTTATATAGGATCTGTAGCTTGGAGCTGCAATGATAAGTCTCCCATTTTTCCAATAGTTGTAGATTGAAAGCATACCAGCTAAACATTTATGTTGATTTGTTTGGTAAGCCACACATTTTCATTCCCTTAATTCATCATCTAATGCTAACTCCCAGATAAGACTTTCATATTTAACAGTTTTTCAGAGTACACAAAAGGTGTCACTGGCCTTCTTGGGATAAAAGGCATCTTTACACCTCAGAAATGTGTGCTACCCAAGACCATGAAAGTCTGCCATGTGATGTGCTAATGTTTTTTTCTTGGAGGCAGAATTATTTTCACACCATTGTGAAGTGAGCCGTTAGGATTGTATGCATTTTGTCAGCTATCAAGCTTGGAGTCATAGGATTGTTGTGTATTAATATGAAGGAAGGTCCAAAGGTGAAGCTTGAGTGTTGAGTTTATTTGCTCTAATAAGACTGCAAAGCAGGAGAGCTGGGGTATTACTTTTAAGTCCCAATTATTTGTCATGGGATTTAATTTCTCCTAATGACTTCAGTGTTAACAGTGTTTCCTCAAAAGTATGACATCAATAATTGTTTCTTGTCCCAGTGACAATACTGAGAATTGATACATAAATAGTATTTCCTGATTTAGCTAAGTACCTCATTTAGTCTGAAATGTTTCATCCAATACTACATCTTGATCACTATGTCTGGTTCTGGGCTTCTGAGTACAGGGGAGACATGCACATACTTAAAAGCCCATTAAAATGCCAAATAAGGGCTTAGACTCTCTGTCATACAGTGAAAGGCTGATAGAGCTCGAATTGTTCTAGCCTGGAGAAGAGAATGATAAGCACATCTGAGCAATGTATATAGGTACCTGATGGGGCACAGTAAAGAAGATAGAGCCAAGTTTTTCTAAGTGATATTCAGTGAGTGAACAAGAGTCATCTGCCACAAACCGAAATACAAGAAATTCTGTTTAAGCATGAGCAAGTTATTTTTCACTGTTAGGATAAACAAACACTAAAACTGTCCAGCCAGGTTGTGGAGATATTAAAAATCCAACTAGACAATGTCCTAGGCAACGTCCTGTAGCTCACCCTGCTTGAGAAGGACATCAGATTCTGTGATTCTGTGATTCGGTGCTCTCTGTAGGTCCTATGCAATCTTAGTAATACTCTGATTCTGTGATTGTGTGTAGTATTTTGGGTTTGTTTTGGTTGTTTGGTTTGGGTTTTTTTGTTTTGTTTTGGGGGTTTTTTTTGTGAAATGCTCTTCCAGTTTCCGTAACTCACATCCTAGAGTTAAATGGTCAGTTAAGATACAAGTACAGCCTGACATGGGGAAAAGATTTTTACGTATGTCTTCCTAAGCTTTCATGTGGTAGTTGTAAAACTTTTGCAAGTGCGGTCAGATGTTTTCTATCACTTTCTGCTGAAGATGCTTCTGCTTTTCTAAAATAGTTTCACAATCATTGGGCCTGTGATTAACTAAGAATGGCTGTTTATAATCATCATCGTCTATAGAATGTCTTTTATTTAGAGTCCTAAGAGCAGAAGAATCTGGATTCCATTGCTTATCTATGAAAAGTCAAACTGTTCTTTAATAGCCCCATTTCACATGGTGCTTTGATAATTTAGATATGTGATGCTCAGATACCTTAGGTGAAAATAATTTTTTTAGGAGTGTAACTTTGCTAAATAGCACCATTCGTGAAGTTTATATTTGAATAGTCAAACAATGCAGTTTCATTTGTCTTCCCTTCTGCAGTCACTGAGATTCTGAATTAATTGTGTAAGAGAAATCTTCAAAGAGAATGCCCTGCACAGGATTTCTTACTTCCAAAAATAAGTCTAACTACTGAAATTATTTTTAAAAAAGAGAAAAATCTTGCAGGAGAGTGCAGAGGGCTTAATTTCTTACCACTTTAAATGTTTACAATTAGTGGTCTCCCATGCCAGTGGAGGAAAAGAAGGCATTGCTAAGGTATTAATCTGTAAGGTTTTAAATATTTACTCTAGGATAACATTAATCACAGCTTGAAACTGGCACTTTCCCTCCTGTGGCTAAAAAGCAGCATAGGTTTTCATGCTTAGTGGTAGACATGTAGAAACTAATATTTGATCAGATGAATTTGACCTATAGTTTTCAAACTGAGGACAGTTTTCATTTCAAAAGCCATATACTAAAAAGATCTTGCTCAATTTTGGGAACTGGCATAGAGCCTTCTGATTCTGATTTTATTTTCAATTCACTTGTCTAGTCCAGTATGTAATATTTGAATGTGTAGATGGACAGTAAGAGTCTATAAACCATATCATCATTATTTTCTGTCTTCAGAGTCTCTGGAGAAATCCTTACTGCACTGTGTGATTCCTGAATATGTACTTTGGAACCTGAGTTCCAGTACTGATGCTTAAAGATAGCAGCAAGTTTATTTTAAATGTGAAAGATAGACATATAAACAAATCCCATTATTAAATAATTATAAAAAGATAATAATAACAATAATTTAAAAATAAAATCCCAACAATATTTAATGTTTCTGAAATCATTATAAACCAAATCTGTCACTGCACCAATGTTCCAATCACAAAATATAATCTTTAATTTATTTCAATGTGAAATTAGATATGAGTGATGTATATTTGACAGGAACGGATATTGATTTGGTACATTCAGCAAACACTGAAAATCCCTGGTGAACTGGGGAGTCTCGGACATCATCTGTTCTGATAAGGACAGAAGATTTTGACAGTTTGATTGAAATAAACTATTGAAAGAGGAGCTAACGCTAGAGAGGAACACTTTGAGTAAATTCAGAAAGCATCTTAATTCCCAGTCCAAGGAAGTGTGGAACTATCTGCCAAGAATCAGGAAAGTTACAGACTAAGGGGGAGGAACTTGGATGGTTTTTTGCTTTATTTATTTTATGGAACTGGTCAATTAGACTTTTTCTTAGAGGAAAAAAAGCTGATACATTTAGATATCTTTCATTTCCATAGAAACAAGACCAATTTTCTTGGATGTGGACTAGTAAACTCATTAAGAGCAGAAGAAAGACAGTGAAAGCAAATATTCATTTAACACAGACTTGCCAAGAACTTAATTAATCACATAACCAAGAGATATGCAAAGACAAATTCGTACACTTCAGTTCCAGAGGTCCTGCTTAGAAACCTACCTGTGTGATCTGTATTAGGGAACCTGCTTTGGCAGGGGGGTTGGACTCGATGATCTCTTGAGGTCCCTCCCAACCCCTACAATTCTGTGATTCTGTGAAATTAGAAGAATTAGATTTGAGATGACCATATATGTTAATTCTGCTGCTTCCCCACTCTTATTTTTGTTGATTATTGCACCTGACTCCAAGCCCTGCACCTGACCTTGGTGGGATGGGGAGGAGAATCAAAAGGAGGTAAAATTCATGGGTTCAATGAGGACAGTTTACTAGGACAGCAAAGGAAAATCACAACAGCAATACTTAGAATATACAAAGGTGTTGACACACAATGCCATTTGCTCTCTTGACAACTCCCTTAGCCCATCCTAGAGCTGTGCTCCTCCCTAGCCAATCACCTTGGGTGAAGCATTACATCACATAGTATTCAAAAACTTTTGGCTAGCTTTGGTCAGCTGTTCTGGCTGTGTTCCATCCCAGCTTCTTGTGAAAATTGACTCTATACTACCTAAAACCAGGACAGCCTGATACATTTACATTTTGAGCAGAAAGTTTCAAAGTATCCCATGCAATTAGAGAGATCATTAATGACTCTCTGGTCGTAAAGATTGTTCCTAGGGATTGTTCCAGGTGAGATGTTTGCCAGTGGAGCTAGAGCCAGCTCTTGGACAGAAATCTGTCACCACGACAGCTTTGGAAGCAAGTGTGAAAATTCAATCACAGCACCTTGCATTTAAAAAGTAATGCTCAACCAGGCAGGTAGTACAAAGATCAGGGAATTATTTCATCCCTATTTTTGAAAGAAACATAAGCCTGGTTTTTTCCATAAAATAAAAGATGTAAAATTTTCTAAGGCTGGAAAATAAGTCCACTATATAGTGCTACTGATAGTATATTCTAGCAAGTTTGATAAATAATAATTGAAACAATTTTCAGTAGTTACAGAATATTCTTGGTGACTAAATTTTACCCAGGGAGCTGTATTTTTCTAAAAATTAAGGTTTTTTTAAAAGTCTAGCCATAGGAGTGAAGCAAATTGCAAGAAATCTGAAGGCCTTTTTTATTGTAGTCAGCCACATCACATAATCACAATGGCATCTTTGGCTTTTTTAATAAAAAAAGCATGAATATGTTATTCTTTTTCCTCTTCTGTGCTAATACTGCAGTCCATTAGGAGCCAAATCATGCAAGCTGTGTAGTCCAATTTGTGAAAATGCTGATAGAGATCCCAGACAACTGACATCTGCACTTTAAAGTGAAAGTGTAGCTCACCTATCCTGTCAAGAAAGAGTATTCTCAGAATAGCATTTGGACAAGTTTGAACATTTGGTCTACTGGTTATTTAAAAGTATTGTCCTGTGTTGCTCATTATTTTTTCCTTTACTTTCATAGAATCATAGAATCACTTAGGTTGGAAGAGACCTTTAAAATCACCAGGTTTGAACACAGCCTAACCCTGCCTAGTCCACCTCTAGACCATGTCCTCAAGCACAACATCTACATGCCTTTTAAGTACCTCCAGGGACAGTGAGTCCACCACTTCCCTGGGCAGCCTGTTCCAATACTTACTACCCTTTCAGTAAAGAAATTCTTCCTGTTATCTTACCTAAATCTCCCCTGGTGCAATTTGAAACCATTTCCTCTTGTTCTATCCCTTGTTACCTGAGATAAGAGACCAATCCCCAGCTCTTCACACTCTCCTTCCAGGTAGTTGTAGAGGGTGATAAGGTCTCCCCTCAGCCTCCTTTTCTTAAGACTAAAAAGCCCCAGTTCCCTCAACAGCTCCTCACAGGACCTGTGCTCCAAACCATCACCTGCTTTACTGCCCTTCTCTGGACACTGCCCAGCATCTCAACATCCTTCTTGTAGTGAGCCCAAAACTGGACACAGTACTAGAGGTGTGGCCTCACTAGAGCTGAGTATAATGGAACAATCACTTCCCAACTCCTGCTAGTCATATGTCGGCGAAGGGAGACTCGGACTACCATATGGTTCATCAGCAAGTTCCAGTTTTTATTCAAGCAAGCCTTGGTTAAATACACTGCTTAATTAGCTCACGCATATTGCAAAAGTCAAGCTCACTATTGGTCAAGCAGATAAATGCTGGCCCGTCCCCTCTTTGTTCTGTTTCCACATTCCTGTAGTTTAAACATCCTTTTATCACATCCTGCAGGTGTGCAAGAGCCAGCAATATCCAGTTACAGCTAGCTACTGGGTCAAGCTGACCTAGAGCTAACACTTATCCTACTTATGCCATCTCAAGCAGATCCAGGCTGCTGTGTCCCTTCTCTGATAGCCAGCACTGAACCAGGCTCTCCACAGTCATACTACTCTTAATACAGGCCATGATACTGTTGGCCTTCTCGGCTGCCACAACGGAGAGACTGGACACAGCTTGATGCGAGCAAAACTCGATTTATTGTATAATATCATTCTTTTAAATATGCTCAGAAGACAGCGTGCTTTAAACAGATTTGTCCTTTCATACATACACTGCTCACGGCCTGCATCTGATTGGTCAACGATCTGCTCTTACACCAGCATCTTTATCTGATCATGAAAATACAACTTCGAAAAACTCGCCAGACATCAGGCATACCTTAACAAAAGGAGAATCTTTTTCTGGAGCCTGCCCCAGCAGGGGTCCTGCAACGATGTTGCCACCTCTGTTTTAGTCTCGCCATGGTTTATGGCCTAAAAGCTCCATCACATGATCTATTAACCAAGCAGAGCTGGAGGCCCTGCGCCCCATGCCACACTTGGCCACTTGGGCACATTGCCAGCTCATGTTCAGTTGGCTGTCTAATAACACCCCCAGGGCCTTTTCCTCCACACAGCTCTCCAACCACTCTGCCCCAAGCCTGTAGCGTTGCCTAAGCGCTTGTGACCTAAGCGCGCTTGGCCTCGTTGAACCCCATAAGGTTGGTCTCTGCCCATTGATCCAGCCTGTCCAGGTCCCTATGCAGAGCCTTCCTGCCTTCCAGCAGATAGACACTCCCACACAATTTGGTTTCATCTGCAAACTGACTGAGGGTGAACTCAATGCTCTCATCCAGATCATTAATAAAGATGTTAAAGAGGACTGGCCTGGGGAACACCACTTGTGACCACCCGCCAGCTGGATTTAATTCTGTTCACCACAACTCTTTGGGCTAGGCCGTCCAGCCAATTCTTAACCCAGAGACGAGTATACCCATCTAATCCATAAGCACCCAGTTTCTCCAGGAGGATGCTGTGGAGAAGTGTCGAAGTCTTTACTGAAGTCCAGGTAGACAACATCCACAGCCCTTCCCCTCATCCACTAAGCAGGTCACCTTGTCAAAGAAGAAGATGTGGTTGGTCAAGAATGATCTGCCTTTCGTAAACCCATGCTGACTGAGACTGATACCTGGTTGTCCTGCATGCATTGCATGATGATACTCAAGATGATTTGTTCCATCACCTTCCCCAGCACCGAGGTCAGGCTGACAGGCCTGTAGTTCCCCAGGCCCTCCTTCCAGCCCTTCTTGTAGATGGGTGTCACATGTGCCAGCTTCCACCCTCATCAGCCAGGACTTCTGGTAAATAAAGGAAAGTGGTTTGGTGAGTGCTTCTGCCAGCTCCCTCAGTACCCTTGGGTGCATCCCATCTGGACCTATCAACTTTTGCAGATCTAAGTGGCTGAGCAGGTCAGTAACCAATTCCCCTAGGATTATGGGGGCTTTGGTCCACTTCCCGTCCCCATCTTTCCACTCAGAGATCTGGGTATCAGGAAACCAACTGGTCTTGCTACTAAAGACTGAGGCAAAAAAGGTATTAAGTACTTCAGCCTTTTCTTCGTCCTCCATCACAATGGTTTCCCGCACATCCAATAAAAGTGGAAGATTCTCCTTGGGTCTCCTTTTGTTATTAATGGATTTATAGAATTGTTTCTTGTTGTTTTTTACAGCAGTGGACAGACTGAGTTCTATTTGAGCTTTGGCCCTTCTTATTTGCTCCCTGCATAACCTCACCTCAGCCCTATAGTCCTCCTGGGTTACCTGCCTCTTCTTCCAGCAATCATAAAGTCTCCTTTTCTTCATGAGTTCCAGACAAAGCTCTCTGTTCAGCCAGGCAGGCCATTTTTCCCACCAACTCAACTTTTGGAACAGGGGAATGTCTTGCTCTTTTGCCTTCAAGATCTCATTCTTGAGGAGGGCCTAGCCTTCCTGATATACTTTGTCTTCCAGGACTTGTTCCCAGGGTACTCTATCCCCCTGGCTCCTTAAGAGGCCAAAGTCTGCCCTCCAGGAGGCCAGGGTGGCAGTTCTTCCAACCCTCCTCCTTCCCCCAAGAAAAGAACTCTATCAATTCATGATTGCTGTGCCCAAGGCACAAGTTATAGTCTTTTTATATTATTATCATCACCATCATCATCATTATTACTATTATTATTATTATTTACAAAATTTTAAAAACTTAATTTTTTTTCTATTCTAGCAAATTTGGCACAACAGTCCGTTGCATGATTTTAATCTTCATGCTTGTCAAACGCAGTTATTTTTATAATGTGGAACTGCTTTAAAAATACAACAATGTAAGCATTAACTTTACATGAGATTTTGACACCAAAAATCCATCTATCATATTTTCTTGTTTGAAAGCCAGCACACCGTCAGTCTTAGCCTGTGGTCTGTTTTCATGGGGACTTTAAGTAGCTGTACAGCTGAGTGTGGGAGCAGTTCTGTTCTCTTGCTGTTATACAATACAAGCTATATCAGAGTCAAGGGTTCACTCAAGATCAGAACCTGATTTTAATCACCAAAACAAGAAGAAATACTCTTTAGCTTTCTTTGTATTTTAATCATTGTGTTTGAAGTAGAAATTGATTCCAGGATGCCTTATGGACAGCATTACTCACTGTTGTGTGTTAACTCCAGTCAGCAGCTCAGTTCTACACAGTTGCTTGCTCTCTCCCCTGCAGTAGGATGAGGAAAGGAGTCAGAAGGGTGAAAGTAAGAAATCTATAGGTTAAGATAAAGACAATTTAATAAGCAAAGCAAACAAAGAATACATTCCCTCCTTCCAATGGGCAGGCAGGTGTTCAGCCATATCCAGCAAAGCAGGGTTCCATCATGCACAACGGCTACTTGGGAAGACAAAGACCGTAACTCTGCACAAAGCTCCTTTCCTCCCTTTTACCTCCTTTTACCTTTTATTTCTGAGCACAATGTTGTATGTTATGGGATATTCCTTTGCTCAGTTTGGGTCAGCTGTCCTGGCTGTGTACCCCCACAATTTTTTGTGTACTACCAGGCTGTCAGAGTAGTGTGAAAAGCAGAAAAGTTCTTGACGCTGGCCTAGCACTGTTCAACAATGATTAAAACAATGGTGTGTTAACAATATTTTTGGTCATGAAACCATAAGATAACACCATACTATAAGTAGCCAAAATGAGTATACTTAGTGAGTCAGAATCAACAGATCATTCTTTCCTTCATCTCTGTCAATACTATGTTTTTATTTCCTTATGGTTATGTTTACAGAACTAAATCTCTAAAATAAATTAAATGCTCAAAACAAATGGGATTGAAGGAAGGTTTGGTTCAGTGGTGTATAGGAACCTCTAGTAAAGACTTGGGTACTGTTCTTCTTGGCAGATATATCCCTTCTGCTCTGCAGCGGCTCCTGTAATTTGGGATAGAGGGCTCAGACTATTTTAATTGTATTTTCAATTGAGAACTGTTGATGAAGGCAAAGGCCTTTAAACAGATATATCCTACCTGGTCTTTTCCCTTCTGCTTCCTTATGTTTACAAATTTTGGTCTTGATACCATTTATTTTTGCTAGTGTTGTCAAAAATGTTTTGTTAATTTGCATCAACTAAAGATCCCCCTTTGAGAATCCTCCTTGAAGTTAATAGGATTTGATTGCTCACACTTCGACATGCAAGTTAATATAATCCAACAGGCATTTCTTCTGCACATAAACAAACAGTGTGAAATTATAATTACAACTAGGAAGCAGAGCAAGAGAAGCAAATTCATCTGATTTTCATGCAAGCTTTATGTCTATTTTTTTCTTTCTTTTAGTTTCACTTAAAATACACATTTTTTTTCTGCTTTGGCAGTACTAGCAAGAATGAGGGAACAGAGAACAATACTGAATTTGATTTGGAATACATCCATGTTCCATACATTAATGTGTTGTAGAGACAATTCTAAGCAATCACTAATAAAATTGGATGTAACTTAACCTACACCGATCCTTGTATCTCAGCTAATTGACTGATATGCAGCACCACAGTGTAGCAGTAGTGTAAAGTTTTGCAGTTTAAAAACATTGATTCTAAAAAAAATTCTCCCTTGTATGTACAGATCACAAAATTTTGGTTTTGATGAGTGATATATGTGCATTATTCAGTTATGGTCCTCCTGGGGTGAGGTTAAATAGCAGTGAGGAAGAATCTGCATTTGTTTTGCTGCTGTTGTATATCAGGTCAGATGGAATAATTTAGGAGACAAAAGACTACATCTGAAGAATGAACACCCTCAGTTGGGGTATTTTTGCAGAGTCCAGCGATCAGTCTACAAAAATGACTAGTCAGAATAGTGAAGACTTGGAGTGGAGTTTAGGGGGCTTTGCTGAAATGAACTCCTAGCAGACACAGCAGGCCTTGGGAATTATGGGAAGAAAAGATTTTATAGCATTTTTTTCAAGCCTGACAGTCTGACAAGTGTTAGCTGACAGGAAACTTTGGGGGAAAAAAATCTACACAACAAGGACACATGAAACAGGGATGTGTTACTCTTTTACTCTAATCCTAGTAATTGGTTTCTAATCCTATTGTCTTTCTCTTAGAAGCTGAGGAGTAGGGTTCACTCCTCTGATTGGGGATTTTTCACTATTCAAAAGACTAATTTTTATTTGTATTTTAATAATATCTAACTTTTTTGGTTGGTTGGTTTGTGTGTGTTTGTTTACATTTCAGGACACTTAGTTTATGGAATGGTGCTGTGTTCCAATTTCATCTGAGATAGAATTAATTTTCTTCCTAGTAGTGTCATGTCCCACCAGGAAGGCAAGCCAGGGAGATTCAGCCTGGACTCCCTTGCTTTCCAAACTCATTCTCAGAAGGGAGTCTAGGAACCAATCATCCTCTCAAACCAGGTTGTCCTGTTCCAGCAGATGGGTACCTGTAGAGTTAACTTTTTCTATGTGCCCCAGGGGCTAGGTTAACCCTCTCTTAGGTAGTCTCTTTTAATAATCACTCCAGGGAGATGAGCTTTTATAATCTTCTGTGTGGTACCCAGGAGTAACACTTACCCAGGAGGTCCAAGCAAAGAAAAATGTTACTTAAAAGCAAGTATGATTATAAAGCTTGCAAACAAAACCACACACCACTATATATACAGAGCAATGGATTACAATTAGTAGAATTCAGCAAAACTAGAATAACCCTGTTACTATTATGTGCCAAGATTAAAATTAGAAGTTGAGATTGAGAGAGACTGAGAAAAAGAGAAAAAAAAAAAAGATATCACCACCCAGGGTTACAGCATAGATTGTCATAAAGTTGTAGTCCTTGGATAGCAGGTATGTGCCAGATGTCCCACATCTGCATCTTCTAAGCTACCTGTCCCTAACCTTCAGGGAGGCCTAGTATATCTTGCACAGTCTCAGTACTAAGTTGTAATGGAGGTTCCAGGGGGTCATTTCACTCCCCACAAATGCACTGATCAAACAATGACCCTATGCCAGTGGCATCACACAGGATTTTAGCGAGAAGGTGCTCTGCCTTCGCAGGGCCCTGCTTGCCTTTCACTGTTCCTTATTTGATACGGACAGTATCCTGTTTATTAGGGTGGCTACTGAATGAGGGTCTTAAGGACAGTGACCAGCTGTTTTATCAAATGAGGACCCCACTTAAGCACAATATCCAGTTTTTTAGAGAGGCTGCTTTGAGATCAAGAGTCTGCAAGGCCTTTCCACCTTTGGAGGTTGGAGACCTAAGTCAAAACACCCCACAGATGTTTGCAGTATCAAGCCCCGTGTGAGGCGAGAGCCAGTTCACAAAATATTACCCTGCCTCTGCAGGTTCTGATATCTTGCAAGGCAGACTGTTTGAGACAAGCTGCCCATTCCTTTCCCCGTGAAATGGTATCTGGAGCATTACAGGGCGCACAGCCAAGGCAGCTCACCCACAGTGGCCAAAGAGATATTACATACAATATGATATGCTCAGTATATAAGCTGCATGGAATTGTCCAGGGAGGGCCAGTGTTCAGAAACTAGCTCATCAGTCAGCAGTTGGTCAGCAATTGTGCTGTGCATCACTTATTGTTGTTATTGTTATTATTATTGTTGTTATTATTATTATTATTATTAAGCTTTTATGTCCTATTAGACTGTTTCTATTGCAACTCTTATTTCCCCAGTTGGGGAAGGGATAGTGTACAAACAGCTGTGTGGTTGTTTTACCTGTCTGTTGGGTTAAAGTAGAACATGATGGCAGATTCACTTCAAAGGTTAGTTTCTCACAGTCTCGGAGATAAACTTTGGTGTCAGTACTCTACTGTTAGACACAATTTATTGACGTATATCCACTCCATAAATTAAATAAAGTTTAAACTGCTTTGTGAGCTCAGGACTAACAATTCATCAAATATATCTGCAAAAACCTTCTACAAAATAACAGTCACTGAACTGTTCCTTAACACTGTAGAAAGCTATTGATTTTAAACTGACTAATTAAGGTTTTGAAATTGAAGCATTATCTTAGTCCACAGGCTATTTAAATCACAGGAAGAAAACAGCTATATTAGAATAAATACATCATTCTCTTTCAACCTATTACTAATTGTTGTCCAAAGAACCATTTTGAAACTCTTCTGCAGAAAAATTGTTTCAGTTATGAAAGTGTAATAAAGTTATTTGTCCAGTGGTGATGGGGCATTTATTTATAGAAGAAGTAATTTGATTGAAGATTATCAAAGTGACCATCTAAACAGACTTTGATATATTGTGACTTCAAACACTCATGTCCAGAAAAAGCTAACTTTAAAAAATGAGCTCTTCATATCACATGACCAAACTCTTCAACTCCCAGTCTTTCAAGCTTTTACCTGCCTCTAAGGAGACAGTTAAAAGGAACAATTGAGATGGTTGTCATTCCCAATATTCTTGAATGTAGAGAGGACAGAGGAAAGTAGAGATTTTTACTAAGCAATTATAAGGATTTGCATTGTGTGTCCTGATATGACTGAATAAAACCAGATATGCATAGGACTTTGCACATTCAGTGCAAAGAACAATCTGAGTCAGGGCAAAAGGAAAAAAGAGGTTGCTCAGGACTGGAATCAGGTAGGTCTGTTAACGTTTCTGCTCCTGAAGTGAGATTGCTCTCCTGTAATGTATCAGTGTTAAGAGTTTGGAGAGAGAAAGGAAGCTCTGATTCAGAAAGAGCAGATTTTCTGTAATTACAGGTGGGTTGCAGATTGAAGAGGGGAAGGAAAATACTGCTTGAAAAGTTAAAAAGAAAAAAACCAACCAAAAAACAAAATAACAAAGAGGAAAACTATGACAGCACTTTACCATTTCACCTTTAATCTTTAATCTTGATTATCATTCATTGCAGAAGGCGGAAAAAGCAGAGGAAAGTGGAATTTGGAGGAGATGGTGAGTGTTAAGTGGTGATGGTAGTTAATTGTGTTAACTTCAAAGTGGTACATGTAGCCTCTCTGTATATTGAACAGTGTAAATCAATGGTAAAGAGCTCCACAGCTGTCAGCCCAGGATCCAAATTGCACAAAGAAAAGGAGGGAAAAAACATATGAAATTTTATTCTATCACATTGTGGAGAAATATGCTAGTGGATGTCACTCATATCTTCAGAGAAGGTCTGACAAAGTAAACCAAAGGCATCACAATTTTATTGAATTTACAGAATAAAAAGATTTTTGGAGGGATTTTCAAATATATTTCTTGTTTTGTGCAGATCTGTTGAATAACCTGGAAATTATTACTGACTAAATAATGTGATTTCATTATCTAAGGTCTACACAAGATTTTTTTTTTAACTGAAAGAAGCTCCAAATTTTCATTAAAGGTTTGGGGAATTAATTTTTAATAGATTTTTTTTTTTAATGATAGGACAAAGGGTAACTTTTTTAAACTAAAAAAGGGTACATTCTGACTAGATATGAGGAAGAAATGTTTTATGATGAGTGGTTAAGACCCTGGAACAGGTTGCCCAGAGAGGTAGGAGATGTCACATCCCTGGAAACATTCAAGGTCATGTTGGACGGGGCTTTGAGCAGTCTGATTTAATTGAAGATCTCCCTGCTCATTGCAGGGCGGGGGTGGATTAGATGACCTTTAAAGGTTTCTTCCAACACAAACTTTGATTCTCTGATTCTATACTTTCACCAAAGCACATAATTTTCAAAAAGCATGAAAACCCATTTTCTGTGAAGAGAATAAAAAGAAAGAATTATTGCTATTTAAGAAGTTTACCTTAACTCTTTTATCTGTTGAAAAATTATGTAAAGACAAACTAGGAAGTTTTTAAAAAGAATGGATGTGTTGAAAGATAGAACATAACAAAACAAGCAATATCAGTAGAAACACAGGGTAGGCCTATTATCATCACAGGGATAATTCGTAATCCATCTAGTAAAAGCTTATTAATAAGGTTGGTGTTAACAACTGTGTAAATACTCAAGTAATACTGAAGCTTTCAATGGCTTTCGGGTTTATATAATTTATACTAAGTGTGCTTGAAATTTGAAAACACCCAATAATAATAATTAGTCCCTTGTTAATATTACCTCCTTTTGTTTGCTAAGGCATTTTGAAAATAGTAATTTTTCACCTAGCTACATGTTGGTCAATATGTTTAGTAATTACACTGAAACAAAAACCTTGTATGTATCACATTGAGGGTTTTTTTAAGAGAGGATGAATATAGCAAAATAAAGAAAAGTTGAGTTCTTATTCACAGAAATTACTGAGGTTTAGGTTGCTGGCAACCACTTTAAGAGAAAAAAGAAAGGTACCAGACTGTGTCTGAAAAAAAAATATACATCTTAGGTATCAGAACTACATTAGATGGTAGAATACACTTAATATATTTTGAATGCTGTTATTTCCCTTCTGACTCCAGTGAAACTGTGAAAAGGAATTAATTTAAAAGTCAATTGCATCCAAAGTTAGTTACATGATTTGTGGTGGGTATTTTTGTTGATCATGTAAACAGAAACTGAATGTATGTGTAATTTAGTGTCTTTGCCCCCTGGGAAATCCCAATGAAGAACACTGTGTTCTCCAGTGTCGTTTCTAGTTTACAGCAAAGA
Source organism: Laterallus jamaicensis coturniculus (assembly GCA_022605575.1). NCBI lineage: Eukaryota > Metazoa > Chordata > Aves > Gruiformes > Rallidae > Laterallus > Laterallus jamaicensis. Next base: position 4,442,262 of record JAKCOX010000027.1, read on the forward strand.
CCATAATGATTGTTATTCTAAACATCAGCAGGATGGAGGAGAAACAGAGAAAATAGAATCGACTTCAGAGAATGATAATGCCCAGGGTTACAGATATTTGCCTTGATGCTGTAGACTTGCACCAGAGCTTAACCTCATGCTTTGTAAGCAGTCCTGGTGAATTTAGCTGAACTGTTCAGAGGAGATTAAGTGAATATGCAAAGTTTTGCAGAAATATGACTTAGGATGCATTTTTATATTTTTATATTTTTATTATTTTTATTTTTATATTTTTCTGCTGCAGCAGACCATTAGAGTGGATGTCTGATTGAGAGTACAGAGGACTTGATTTAAACCATAGCTTTGGAGGATTTTTACCTCTTGTTACTTACAAAAGTGGTTTTTTATGTTTTCAAATTGGCTTTTTTTCTTGGTTAGACTTTGTTGACATTTATTGCTCTGCGATTGTTTTTTGCAAGTAAGGTTTCAAAATAATTCAAGTAGAAGTACAATTTAATAATATTAGAGTATTTAACATTATTCCAATATTAACCAGAAGGTACATAAATTAAAAAAAAAATTCTGTCAATTATGATACCAGCGATGAAAGCAATGAAGCAATATAGATATATATATCTTCCAAAACTACAAATCTAAATGATTTCCTAAAGTTGCCTGGTTCCTTCTTAGGAAAAGCAAGCATACTCCAGATATATTACTAGAACTTATTAATACAGCAGGGCCATCCTTAGATTAAAAACCACCTGAGGCATGTTTAGCTTTATTTTCCTTTTTGGCTACAACTACAATTTTAATACCTGAGATACTTATCAGCCAGCCGTTGAAATGTTTCTTTGTGATTTTGTTTAGGCAGATCTGCTTACTTTACTCTTGTTTGAGGCTGTGTTTCAGGCAAACTTCAAGAGATGAATTGTAGTCTTTAAGCGTGAAGTCTCAATCAGGAATTAAATTACCTTGTTTTAATGTCTGGACTTAGGATATGTCTGTGAAATTCTTGTAAGACCTTTCTGACCATGAAGAACCATAGCCTGACGTAGTTTATAACATTGCTACCACTTTGCTGAGCCTTAATTAATGATTTGTAGTCAAACAACATGAGACTAAATTCTGAAAAATGTCTTTTGACTTTGAAGTAAAATAGTTATGTGCATATTCATCTGTTACATATATCAAGAAAACTACATTTGTGGGTTTTTTTCTTTTATATATTGCTTCATACCCACTCTTTCGGGAAACAATAAATGGACATTGGTAGGAAAAAGACAGGTTTCTAAAGGGTAAATGGATAGTATTTAGCTAAGTTCAGTTCATTTTACCACTGTGAACACTAATGTAGCAGGTTACCTGTGAAGTATCTGGTTACCTTTACAGTGTTAAACACAGGATATACATGATGGAGGCCATGGTAAAAGGAAGAGGCTTTCCTGAGAATTTTAACACCAAAGGCAACAATTTAAACACAAATACTGTTTTGCTCCCTTTTATCACTTTTTGGCTCTTTTGTCTCTCATTTCCCACCTCTACAGAAGAAAGAGAAGAAAAAACCATGGGAGAATTAAAATGAATGCTAGAATGCTCTAGCATTTGAACATCGCTATCCTTGGTAAATGTTAAATTGGGAGATTAATTATGATAATGTTTTACTGAAACTGCACTCTGGAAAAAGAATTTAAGAAATTACTTTTTCAGTAACAATTTTCATTAATACGGATTCATGTAATCTGAGATTAACAAACTAGAGGAAGAACTGAAAACAACAGATTTCATATATGCTATTAACTTGCTTTGGTAGTAATAAAATGTTTTATGCTTAATATAGAGGAATCAGGAACCAGAACTTAATTTCTATACGAGTATCACTTTCTTGTAGTTTATCAACTTTAGATGCCTACTAAAAATTAGTAGTCTATGGAAAAGCAGAAAAGTCCTTGAATTCTTTGCAACAACTAAAAACATCAGTGTGTTATCAACATTATTCCCATACTAAATATGAAAGCAGTGTACCAGCTCTAGAAAGAAAACTAACTCTACTTTAGTGTCACAATCCACAACTAAATTATCAATTTGGCAGAGGTTAAACCCCCTTGCATTCCAACCAACCTCAGATTGCTCTGGGTGCCTGTGTGTGACTGAGTGAAGTCCAATTAGGTGTTTTATCATGACCAGGTCTTCGTAATTCTCAGGAACAGAATTAAGACTCAAAACAGAGTCAGGTGTCAAGTCACTTATTTGGCCCACAAGTGTGCAAGAGAAGGGGAGAAGAAAGAGAAAAGAGTGGAGAAGAGAGACAGTGTAATAGCTACCACCACAGATACGCAGTGTCCCATCAGTCCAATGTCTTCAGGTTCAGTGGGGGAACATTCTTTTTCATCTCTCTTCCTCTGGTCCAGTGGAGGTATTTTCCCTTTACAGTGTTGTCTCATTGCATAGTCAGTAAGTCCTTGGCATAGCCACACTTTACACCTGGTGGTGGGATGCATACCCAGTATGGCTTCCACAGGGTCCCCGAAAATTCAAGACGGTCTGAACCCCCTCAAGAGGGTCTAAGCCCCCCTCCTCACTTTGTCACTCAGTTGACTCTGTGCCTGGGCACACAGCAGAGGACTTGGGCTACATTTTTTTAGGTATCAGTTCCTGATGGTTGGAATTTGGTGGAATTCACTTTGTATAGGGTGATTGGTTTGGCAATTGTTAGGGCAATTGAGAGAGAAGAAAGAGGGTGGGGTACAGTGCTGTCGGCAATTCTTAAGGCATATCACTAGTCCTTTACTTTTGGTTTAGCCAAAACTAGGACATAGCTTAATGACACACTTGAAAATTTATTCTAGGATCACAAAAATTGATAGGAGCTTTCTGCTAAACCTTTATAGGCACAGACAGTTTGAAACATATCCTACTATGAAGGAAATTCAGAAAAATAAATACTTTTGGGAAGTGTAATCTTTATCTTCTGCCATGAATTAAGTCATTGATATGATTATATTCAATGCTTAATGCTTAAACAAGAATTCTGTTGTATTAAGTAGGCAGCTCCAATATCTCCAGCTCTTGGTTGTTTTTCTTTATTCATTGTTCTTTAATTTCCTTTGGGAATCTTATCAGAAAAGAATATAGTGTAACAAATTAAATGTCCTGATCAGCTTGAATAAGGAAAAAAGAAATGCAGTATGTCATATTCTGATATGATGTGAGAATTTGTTGATAGAAAACTCAACTCTGAAGCAGTCTTGCCAGGGTCAGTCTGCTTGGAGTGGTGACAATTTGTATGGACAGCACTGGTCTTCTTTTCTTGAAAATTTGGAAACATCTAGAATTTAAAAATGAATCTTCAGGTAAAAAAAATAATGTACATGCAGTTAAAAATGATTCTGTGTGTCATACATGTTGTTAGAGGAAAAACTGTCATTTGATGAAATGGGAACCAAGAAACTGTGATAATCAATAAAGGAAAGACATCAATGCACGCATGGGTTAGGAATGAGAATAATTATTTTGATTGGGTTAGGAGCTTTGGAATAAACCAAGTTTGCTGATAAAGAGGAAGAAATGGAAAAAAAATTAGGGAAAAAGATTTGCAAACTGAACAGAGCACAGCAAAGACTCATGTAGAACTGACGCACTGAGAAGTACTTTGGTGCAATGAATATATAATTAGGGTGAGAATGCTGAGCTGATAAATAAGGCAAGAGAAAGAAACTCTGGTGAACTGAATGAGGTCAAACAAAGTGAATCTGATAAACCAGTGGTAAATAGGAATAAAGAATGTAATGGGTGAAGAAAAATGATCAGGCAACAAAACTCTTCTTTAAAAGGAGCAAAGAGTGCAATAATCTGTGTATAGATCATAGAATTAAAGAAACCTGTAGGCTGAATAAGACTCTTAAGACCACTAACCTCACTATACCAAGTCCACCACTAAAGCGTGTCCCTAAGTGTCTACAAGTCTTTCCGATGTCTAGGGGTACCACTTCCCAGGGCAGCCTGTTCCAATGTTTGATAACTATTTCATAGAAGAAATTGTTCTTAATATACAATCTAAATCTCCATTGGAGCAAGTTCTTCTATTGTTTGTTACTTGGAAAAGGAGACTGACACTCAACTTTCTACAACCTTCTTTTAGAGAGTGATAAGGTCTCACCTCAGCCTTCTTTCCTCCAGACCAAAGAATCCCAGTCTTAATGTGTTTCTTGTAGTGAATGGCCCAGAAGTGAACACAGTACTCAAAGGTGCAGCCTTACCAGTGCTGTGTTCAGGGGGACAATCACTTCCCTACTCCTGCTGACCATGTTATTTCTGCCACAAGCCCAGATGCTACTGGTCAGCACACTGCTGGTTCATAGTCAGCTGCCTGTTGACCAATCCTTCCAGGTTCTTTTCCACTAGGCATCTTTCCAGCCATTTCCCCAACCCTATGGTGTTGCTTGGTGTTGCTGTGACTCAAGCGGAGGATCTGCCACTGAGCCTTGCTGAACCTCACACAATTTGCCTTCGCCCACTGATCCAACCTGTTCAGATTCCTCTGCAAAGCCTTTTAACCCTCAATATTCCTGCCCGACTTGGTGTCAACTATAAACTTACTGAGGGTGCAATCAAATCCCCTCATCCAGATCACTGATGAAGATATAAAAGGCAACTGTCCACAGTACTGAGCCTTGCAAAACACTGCTTATGATCATCTGCCAGCTGTATTTAAATCCATTCACCACAAGTCCTGGGTCATCAAGAGATTTTATCCATTGAGCCATGAGATAAAGCTGATCTTCTTCCCCACCTGCTTGTCTTTTGGCACATGAGAACAAACTGCTCCTGCAACTTTAAGATTTCCCTTTCAAAGAGTGTCCAGCCCTCCTGAACTCCTTTTCCCTTCAGGACTGTCTCCCAAGCAACTCTGTCAAATGGGTTCCTAAAAAGGCCAAAGTCTGCCCTCAAGAAGTCCAAGGTGGCAGTTCTGCTGACCCCCCTCCTTTTCCAAGAAATGAAAACACTGTCATTTCATGATCACTATGCCCAAGACATCCTCCAACTGTCAAATCATTCACAAGTCCTCCTCTGTTTGAAAACAACACGTTAAAAAGTAGGCTGAAGAAAGAACAAAGGTAAAGAATAGAATTCTGGAAGGCGATGAATAGGCTTTCAAAATGTTAGTTAAAAGAAGAGGTAAATCCTGAAACCAGGAAGAAAACTAAATTAATGAAAATTTAAAGAAAAGAAAATTAAGAATAATTTGTAAAGAAGGAGAAAACTCTGTGTATGAATGTTTGTGTGCATGCATAAATACTTACATGTTTTTTGTATAAACAGAAAATTATCATAAATGTCTTTTTTCTCCCCTCTTAAAAATTCTGAATGTGTTTGCAATTCTACAGATTAAATGAAATTTCACAATGCAGAAAATAAGAGATAAAATGCAAATTTGCTCACCATAAAAAGAAGCTGACATGGTATGTATTAGACCATAATCAGGTGAGCATCTGCTTTTCAGAAAAGGAGTTCAGCCCTAAGTAGTAACTGTACTCCTCAAAAGAAGTCCTGTCCACTTCAATCTATTTTTCTACCTCTGTGTGAGTGGAAAAGGCTCCTTATCGAAACTGTGGGCTAGGGCGTTTTTCAGAGACAAATGCAGTGATATTGCTGAAGGCAAACACTTTCTCCTGTTGTCAAGCCCTTCGGCATAATGTGCTCACCATGCCATTTTCTGCATTGTGCTAAGACTCCTTTTACTCTCTGAAGCATATTAGAGAGTTTATGTTCAACCATGAGGCCAAGATGGCCGAAACATATGTTTGGGAGGAAAGTATTTTTCCTGTCAGTCTCAATTGATACAATGATTGATGAATTGTATTCAGAAGAATGTGATAGCCTTGTTCCACTATGACAGTTGACTTGATTTCATTTGAGTAAATCTAAATGAAATAAATAGTAAGGGAACAATATCTGAAAAGCTCTAGAGTAATATTCTTTTATGTTCTTTTTTCCTTTCTTTGTCAAGCAGAGAATTTCTGGGTTCATTATTTTTCTAATTTTTTTTTTGTTGGCACATAGTCACAAAACACTTCATATGGTACAGAATTTAAAGAGAACAGGTTTGCAGTAGTATGACAAGCATAATGGTGCCAGTTAGCATTTCAGAACTGAGAAAAGACTGGCCATCTGGGAAAAAGGGTAATATAAGGTCAACACATGAATAAGATTAAAAGCTGAGATGCACTTTTTTAATCTGCAGCAGTTTTGCTGCCAAAAGACTGATATTAAAGTGCAAAAATCAAGTATTGCATGTTCCAGCAATAATTCATTCATAAGTTTCAACAGTTCTATTACACTACTTTCGTTCCAACCACATGGTTCTAGTGGAATTAAAAGCTTCTCTCAAGCCAATGCTATATATGTCAAAGAAAAGACTGGCATGGCATTATTGAAAACATAATTTGGTGTAAGTTGCAGTTATCCACAGATAACAGAAAATAGATAATATGATAGAAAATTAGTCTTATTACCAACAGCCTAAAATTGTGTACATTGCCCTTTCCCAGAGGAAAGAAAAAAATCGTTTCCATACAAATTTTGCTAAATCTGACAAAATCCATGACTTCAGTGTAGGTTTTACTCTGGGTATTGTTATGGATCTATTTCCTTCACAGAATCATAGAATGCTTCGGGTTGGAAGGTGTGACATATTCAAAAGCATGGACTCCGATTGTGATGGATCGAAGACAACTTTAATAACAACTGAGCACACTTTCATACCCTGTTGATGGCTGCCGCACCAGCCTCGGGTACTAGAACCCCAACATTCCTCTACAAAAGCTTGTCCCAGCTTGGCGGTACTCCTGCTGTGCAGGCGTCTTTCTGTCTGCACCTTCTTTAACATGACAAAGCCACCGTGCCACCTCCCCTGCTAAAGGAGGAACAAATTTACATCTCTACACGACCCTCTTTCCTGTTTTTTCTCTTGCTTTTGCAGCTTCTCTTCAGCAAGCGTAACTGTCTCTTTTCCGGGGCTGCTTTTGCATTTCCCACAGCAAAGAACCTCAAGATCATCCAGTTCCAAACCACCTGCCATGGGCAGGGATACTCCTCACTAGACCAGGTTGCTCAAAGCCACAATCCACTTGTTTGTGGCACCCAAATATACTGGAAACCAGGCAACTCTCCTTATCAAGGCACAGTATCTTCTGGAAACTTGCATGCAATGCATACATGCAAAGGGATGCACATGTACAAAAATAAAGTAAGTGTAAAACTGTATTTTTCTGTTATTGCTAATCGTGCATTGTAACCATTGTCTTGATCTGTTTTTTCAATGTAAGCTATCATTTTTATTTAATTTTCTTTCATGAAATCAAGTCAAATAATGTATTTGAAATTATATTTGTGTATATATAAAGTAACAGCCTTTCTTATAAAAGTAATTATGTCAACCTAGATGAACAATGACTGATTTTTTAATGTCTTGAAAATAATTTGATCAGTTTAAATGAAAAGAACTCCAGTTCCTCCAAATTGTGTCCATGACTTCTAGAGATGGAAACTTCTAATTGGCAATTTCCTAAACTTTGGGCAATAATTCCACATTTTTACAGACACATATACAAGTAACCAGTCATCTTTGTGTATACTCCTAGATTAATGCTTATAAGATATCCCAGTTAACGAGTAAAGCTAGTTTCTGCATACTCCTTTAACAGCCTAATGCAAACAAATGAAGTTTGACGTGGAGAGAAACAAAACATCTCGCTCATATATTCTTCACAGACATTTAAAGACTAAATGCAGATTTCACTTTTAGTAAGAACAGCAAAATAAGCAACTGTCATCTCATTGCATCTATCACTAGACTGCTAGCAGCACCTGAACAAACTCATGAAATAGCTTCAATCACTGTACCATAAAAAAGCTCACAGATGCTCTAGAAAAAGAAAACCCAAAAGATAATATATATATATATATATATATAATAAATTCATCTAGGTATTGAACAAATGGGGAGAAAACCATTAAATTTCAAATGAAATGTTGACATGAGAAGAGATGTTTGTCAGCTCACTGACAATTTAGTCTGGAAACTAGAAAAATCAGTTTACAGAATATGAAAGCTCTAGAACATCCATTCAGTACTAGCAGGAGAGATATGGAAACTCAGTTGCATGCAGGTCTGGCGGACAAAGTAAAAATGTCATTCAGGGTAAGATGCATTTTTCTATCGTTCCGACTCCATAATAATAGTTCCATTGTAGCATTTTACTATTTCAGTGCATATTCCTTATGTCATATTCATTACGTTGGTATGAGATTTACTCCTGTGTTTCTCTATTTTAAAAATTAGTTGTGATTTAACTCCTAACTAAGCACCACACAGTCTCTTGCTCACTTCCCTCATGGTGGGATGGGGAAGAGAATCAGAAGGGTAAAAGTGAGAAAACTCATGGACTGATACAAATACAATTTGACAGTGTGCAAAACTGCGCACACAAGTAGAGCAAAACAAGGAATTTATTCACTACCCATTGGCAGGTGGGTGTCCAGCCATCTCTAGGCAAGCAGGGTCTATCATGCATAATATTTTTTTTTTAACATGCCGAGTGTCCTCCTCTTCCTTATTCTTCCCCTCAGCTTTACATGTAGATTATGACATCATACTGTATGGAATATCCCTTTGTTCAGCTGGGGTGAGATGTCCTTTCTGTGTCCTCTCCCAACTCCTTGTGCACCTCCAGACTCCTCTCTGGTGGGGTGGGCTGAGAAGCAGAAAAGGCTTTGGCTCTACATAAGCTCTGCTCAGCAGTAGTGAAAACATCAACACTGTTTTCAGCACAAATACATAGCCTCATTCTAGCTACTATGAAAAAAACCTAATTTTATTCCAGCCAAAAGCAGCACACACTAATAGTTATACACTAAATGCAATTCTTATTAAAACAGTGATAGGGAACTACATAAGATATGTCAGAATGTCTATGTGTGTTTCCTTTAGAGCCTTTCATAAATTACCAACATTTTAACATGATGTGCATTATTCTGTTAGTGCAGCTAGAACAACATACATGCAAAAAAGTGCTATTTTTGTGAGATTATTATGAACTCCACAGTTTCCTGTCTGTGTAATTACTTCATTCACTTCTTGTATCTTGCCTTTTATACAGGAACAGCACCTGTCATTTCCTATACATGTAGAATTGAAACATAAATATATCTGCTCTTCTTTGAGCTTGTGGATGACTGCATATTCAGAGACGTAACACAATCTTGAGCTAAACAATTGGGTACAGCTGCTTCTTGTGAAATCCATCCCATTTTTAAGAAAGATGTCTGAAAGGAAAAATAAATAAATTATCCTCTCCCAACAAAAATCAACTGTTTTTCAAATTTTCTGTAAGACAGTGTTTAAAGTTTGGATCAGCCAAAGAATGCTGATGAGATCTTACAGCACATCAGAATGGTGATCTCTCTGGAGTACCTGACAAAGTGTGCAGAAACCATTCACTGGGACCCAAGTTCTGCCAAGGACTTGCAGTCTTGCATTTGATGAGACTTTTCAATACACAGCTAATTTAGCTCTTATTCATGTGTAGTGAATCCTTTCTGAATTGGGCACTTTATGAGCTTAGCAAAAAGTCTACTGTGTATTTTCAGTCCACAGTTTTCAAAGGCTTATCATTCTGTCAAATCAAAATGGATTTCCTATAGGACAATAAAAGACACAACTCCTCACTGAAGGTTATTTTGTAAAGCTTTAGCTTTCAAATGAACTTCAGTTCTTTTAACCTCTTGGAAAATAAATATGAGATTTATTTATTTTTAATGTAGCAATGGGAAAAAAATCCCTTTTCCAACTCATTTCTTGTTCAAATGAATAACTAATTACTTCAGAAAAACACAAACAAACAAACAAAAAAGAGTTAAAATAGACAAAATCAGCACTGGACAGATAAGTCTAGCTTTTATGGGAAGTGTCTCTGAACAGGATCCTAAATATCAGGATTAGTGCAGAAAGTTCTTTTTTATTTTAGTGTTTAAGTCCAGCTGGTAAATAAGAACCATGAAGCCACTTGCTCAACACTCCCTAGACACTCCCCTGGGGTTGGGGAGGGGAACTGTAAAAATACTAGTTGATTGATGTAAAAACAGTTCAATAGGATAAGAAAGGAAGAGAATAAAACTAATCATAATCTATATAAAATAAGTGATGCACAAATGCAGTTTCTCACCATATGCAGGGGGAAAAAAGAAAAAACAAAGCCAAATCCGTTTCTGAGCAGTGACCCCACTTCCCAGCTAGATTCCACAGTTGTATCTTGGGCAGGATTATCCCTTTGGCATGTCTGGGTCAGCTGTCCTGGCTGTGCTCTCCCAGCTTCTTGTATACCTGGCTGGATGTGGGAAGCTGAAAAGTTCTTGAATTCGTGTAGACAGTACAGCTACCTAGAGACAATTAAAAACATAGGTGTGTAATCAGTATTATTCTCATCCTAAATTCAAACCATATACTATACTATACTATACTATACTATACTATACATAGCTACTAGAAAGAAAATTAACTCTATCTCATCAATAAGCAGAACACAGTGGTAGGTTTTACATCTAACTTTTTAAAATAATATTTATGGATTTAAATATTTTTTTAAAAAATCAGTGAAGGTTCCAAGAGAATGGTCTTATGTTATATAATATGGTTTCGGGCTCATATTGTGAGGAAACTTTCAGTATTCTTACTGGATGTTTTTAGCCAGGTATAATACTGTCTTCCATCTTATAAGTTTTGGAGCATACTTTTTTCCTTATGGTGCTGCAGAGTGTTGCTTCACTCCAATTTAGAAGCCACTGTCTATATAGAAGGCAACCAGAATGGAGTGAAATGATAATTTTAGAACAAATGTTTATATGACAATGAGGTATATTTGGCTTTAAAAAGGTCTAATGACAAGGAGGAAAATTAAAAAGTCGAATAAACTAAAGAATTGCATGTACAATATTCTGCAATATCAGAAACAAAGCACTAGAATTCAGAAGCAGCAAAAGATAAGTGAATGCTTAATAATTAGGCAATATCAGTTTTCTGAACAGAATGAGGCAGAAAACACTGGGAAAAGTAGCTGATATTCCTGCAGTTACATGCAATCATGTAGTCGTGTGATCACACATATTTAAGAACAAAATTACAATTCCATATTGTAACAGTGTAGAAAATAAGGGTTACATATACAAGTTTAATCTTGCTATTTCTCTTTAGAACTTGACTTTTAAACTTTAATAATAATGATGTGCCTAAAGTGTAATTTCCGAGGGTTTTGATGAAGTAAACAGAATATGTTAATTCCATAGAAGTCGATAGAAAATGCAGATACATGATGCTGACATTTAGAGACAGTAGATACCTTTGCCCCTTGAGCTTGAGTGAGCAACTGATTATATTAATAGATTATCACACTCTGGAACAAGATTAAGTAGAGAATGGCATTGGGGGATTTTTTCTTTGTAGAGCCTTGCAAAAAAGGCACTTTCTTCGTACGTTTTGCAAATTTTTCTAACTTCATATTGAGGATTAAGGCATTTTATTTTATCCTATTGGCAGGGTGTGCTTAAATACTCCCAGTCATACAATTTCTCTGTCCCATGACACATTATATGCTCAAATATACATGGAGATACAGTTGAATTGCATTTTCTGTCCCTGTTTATTGGTCTGTCTCTTTTACCCTATCTGTCTCCTTACCATCACGTGATAATTCTCACACTTTTTACTTCACTATGTTTTATTCTAGTTTCAGAGAGATTTTAAAGAGGTGTTACTGCACTGATTCCCTGTTTATCTCTGTGCTCATTGGGAACTGGTACACAGAGCAGTGCTGGTACCACATTTTACTTACAGTCCTTGGCACCAGAGCTACCCATGAATGAGTACATGCACAGTAAAGAGTAAACAAACAAGTAAAAAATGAAAACAGCTTTTGAGAATATAACGAACAGTTTTTCGTATCACTCTATTAGATTTCTTTTACTGAAACTCTACAAAAAGGTATGTGCTAAACAATCACCTTGTAAAATATCAGATAGGCCTGTTAAAGTCACATACAATTTTTTCATTCAGAGGAAGAAAAAAAAAAGAAAAAAAATTGCCTGATCTGAAGTATTGATTGCCCTAAAATAAATTCTTTGTCTTCTATAGTATTACTACTTCGTTTAGAGTTATTTTCTGTATAGTCCATTAACATTTTTGTCACACTACCATCTTTCTTTCTTTTTTATGCACAATTTTTTGTGGGGGTTGCTTGTTTGTTTTGTTTTTATTTCTCCCCAACCAGTACATCTTACATAGAAAATGTGATCTCAGCAGTTGATTATGAGTTAAACTTCTGCACTTGAGCCGTTCAAATGAATTCCAAATTAGTCAAATGAGACAAAATATCTTAATCAACCTTCGAGCCAAACAAGGAAGAAATAAAGCAAGATCAGGTTTTCACAGTCTCCCTCTGCTGAAAAGCCCTAGACAGCACTGCTGGAGGTGAATGAAGATGCTGCTTGTAAGGACAAGACTTTGTGATAATTTATGTTAAGACAGAAAGTTACATACTGCATAAACAGGAAGGGAAATAATTTTCTTGCTGCCAGAGTCTGCCATACCATTTCATATGCACTCAGAGAGGAGGCAGAACAGAGGAGTAAAGAAAGCTCTTTCTCTTCATGACTCAGCCACAAAATGGCACAGTAAGGGTTCCTAGCCTTTTCTGAGCTGCCACTTTCTCACGAACAAACTACAGCATTCCAGTTAAGGTGCTGGATGCAGGATCAGCATTTTTTTATTGAATTAAGTGATGCAATTTCAATTATTAATAGGTAGGAAATATTTCAAAAGCAAATGGCTAAAGAAAACTCAGGGAAACTTTAGAGATTTATTTTCTAGGTTTTCAGAGATAAGTAGTCAATTTGGATGCCTATTTTTCTATACTCAAATGGAGTAGCTCTGAGTGGGAAGTTCTCAATATGTTCTGAAAAATGAAAGCTTTTAAATCAGCTCAAGATAGAGAAAATGAGTATTTTCAGTTTTAAGAAAACCAAGTTATGAATATGCAGAAAAATTGCATTTGTGATGACAAAATAAGGTTCTAAAATTATTACTAAACAGATAAAGAAAAGAAAAAAAGCAAATGTATGATGTCTTCTATTTCTGATTTATCCCACACTGGTTAGCATGGAGGGTTTCAGACATGAATGGTTATTAACCTGTCCTGACATCATAATTCTTGTTGCTGTTAATAAATACATTTTTTTAACTGGTAATGTCTTTCATAAAGTAAAACTACCAAGTGAAAAAAAAACCCCAAAAATCAACCCTCTAAAATTATTCTAGTTATTCTTGTCTGCACCAAAATGAGCACAGCAGCCTGAGTAACATAGTTTGATCTATTCAAGCCATGAAAGAATGGTCCCAGCGTACACACAGAATAAGGAAGTATTTAATTTGAATTTAGAAACACTCGAGGCAAATTAGAAACATTCTTTACTGCTAAGTGGAAGCCTTGCATGCCAACTGGCATAGCAGGAGTAATATTCTAACATACTCCCTAGTGCTAACCATTATAATTTTAGACTGTGCCTTTTTGAAAGGTTTAAATTCTGTTCACCTTTCCATTTCCAAAAAAGATGACTGAATACCTTCTTCTCAAAACAAGATGTTTTTCAAATAGCAGCTCTTTTTATTTTTCCTTTGCTTATTGTGTGCATACTACAAACTGTCAATATATCTTAGAATAATAGAAAAAAAATGCAGGCCAAGAACTAGCATAGAGCTGTTGCTAAACTTTTCAAACTTATAACCTGCTATTTATGACCTTATGCTTGTCATAAAATAGTAATTACATGGTCTAAATATAATGGACCTCCTTTAGAGCTCCTAATAAAATAAAATAAAAAGTCCTTCTTCCCGATTTTAGCTTTCATTGTTAGAAATCACATTCAGCATGGGAAAAATAGTGGGCACTAAATATAGTCCTTCTAAAATAGAGAATATGTAAATATTCTCTAAGCTACCATTAATAATGAATACAAATGTTACATAAAGCAGCTAAGCTATGAAAGACAGGAATTACTTTTGCATCAGATTCCAGTGCACTGACCCAGGGAAAGAATTAGAAAAGAATCTGTGAATGATCTTTCCCTGAAGAGTAGATTTCAACTTTATTAAAGTAGGAGGAGGACAGATAGCTGCCAAAGGCCATGTGCTTTCTTGGGAACAGGTTATTTGAAAAAGTCTTTTTCAAATTTTCTTGTAAGAATCTGCATACTGAGATGGTTATTGAAAGGTGAAAAAAAAAAATTAATGGCATGTTACCCAACTTGGATTCAGACTCCTACACACATTATGGAACTGTGAAGAAAATCATACTTAAGTACTGGTTCTTCATAAACCCCTCAAGCCTAACCCACTGTGCAATCTAATTGCAATTCAAAGTGGCTGTAGAAGCATCCGAGGAAACCTGAAACTACGGAGGTGAAGTTTATTTGTAACCATACAGGCTTCACAATGAAGACCTCATCCCATTGAAAACCACACATTAAACTCTCTTAAACTGCGTCTGGCACCCAAATTAGCTTATTTCAAGCCAGTTATTTCTAGACTTCACTACTGTTACCATTATAATTTTACACATAATCAATTGCATTATTCCTGTGGACAGCACTGATGACTTCTTTGCTCCCACAAATGAAGAAAATAATTTGCCTATCCAAAGAGTTTCTTTGTTGAAATGCTCGATTTTTGGTGCTATCAAAATTGTCACTAAGTCAAAATGACTGATGAAACATGTATTTCCCATTTATGAAACTCGATTTAAAGTGTGACTTAATTTTGGGTTAATTTGGTTCTGCCTTTAAGCAGGGAGATAGAACTAAGGACTTCTTTCAGTAGCTCTCAGCACTAATTTATGTTGTACAACATGGCAGTCCATAAAAGAATATCCTTCAAGGGACGGAAGTGTTCTGCCATCAAATGACAAGGTATTTATTTGTTTGACTAATGAGGTGAATGTGGAATTCAATCTGCAGGAGGATTTTTGGTTTGGGGTCTACTGAAACAGTGCCTCAGATAGAAACATCATTGTTCGACAGTGATGCTTTCCTGGCTGAGTGACATTTCTTTGTTTGACCTACACATTAACTCTGTGTTCTCAGTAGCTTATTTCTGTTCCCATTGCCCAGCGTGGCACAACCCGCTGGTGATCCTGCAGAGCCTGCCCAGGTGGCAAGGGCTTGTCACATACTGCTGCGTTGCCATAAAAACCAGCCTTGGCGTAACACCGGCGAGCCTTCAGAACGGCAGCTGGGCCTTCAGACAGCTGATGATGTTTCCCATGGGTCCCCAGGCCGCAGCCTGCTTTGGCAAGGGGGTTGGACACGATGATCTCTAGAGGTCCCTTCCAACCCCTATGATTCTGATTCTGATTCTGTGATTTTTTTCTAAAATCACAGAACATAGAAGTTATAAAATATTATAAATTATGGCAATGATTTCATTTTGGCTTTTGTATTTTCCTCAGTTCACTCTAATTGGTATAGTTACTGTAGGTACTATTGTATAATGAAAAATGTAATTAATAAAATATTGGCTTATTTTTATTATTGTGTTCTTGCACACTGATACTTTAACATCCCTAGAGATCTCTCTGTGGAAAGGCAGCTGCACTAGCTGCCTAGCTTTGGCAAAATTAACATCTAAATATGTGACTGGGCATCAAAATATTACTACTTGAAACACTGCTAGACATTTTCCTTCTTTCTGGTTACAGATGGAATCCAGTGCTGCCAGCTTGCCACTTTTGATATCCAGAAAGTTGTCTCAGCAGCTCTTGCTTTTGGTGCTATTACACACTTCTGTGTGATGATAACTCTCATTTTCACAGATTAAGAATAATAAAACATAATTTGATACTTAAATCACACACTGCTTCTGCTGAGGAGCTCTTCCAGTAGATCTCATATACTAAAGTCTAAAGGATGAATTCTACAAAATGGGCAGCGTTTGCATAGTGACTGTGGTGTAATGACAAAACAAACAGGGAAAAAACTCCTAAATAGAACGTAGGGCATTCCTGTGTCTCCTGAAGAAATATATCATTCAGAAAGGAGATGGATACTAAAGAGACATTGCAACTCAACAGAGTGTACCTGATGGTTATTCACCCATAAATACTGGTTCTTTCAGGAATGTTTCATAGGTCAGAACTGGTCATATTATTTTTTCTGTAAATTTCAGACTGAAATTTCTTGCACTGGTAAATTGGAGTCGAGAACAGCCCTGGAAGAACAGTCCAGATTTCAGAGGCCAATATGTGTTAATAAAAATACAATTTTCTGGAGTCCAAATATATGTTTCTGATTGCTGGTCAGGGTTTTATCCTTTTAATGAAGCTAAGCTGAGGGAAGTGATTTGAGTTTCTCTATTAGGCTATGGTAGTGGTAGTGAGTGGGAAATTAAGCTGCTATGTGTTTACTGATACAAAGGCCATTTTGATGACAATCCTTTCCGGCTTTTGATGGGACTTTTGGTGCTTGAGTCACTGTGCAACTAAAAAACTAGAAAAATCTTCATAAACTGAAAATAGGTCAATGAAAATACAAAGGTAGAGGAAATAAATAACTTGCCTATACATGTATGTGTACATGTTTACAATGGGGATTTGGTGCTGATCCTGCAAAGCTATGCACATTCTGTCCCTATTTCAGCAGAGCACTGAAGCACCTGCATGAATAATGGAAGCTGCACCTTTGTGACAGAACCCTTAATGCAGTACGGTTTCATTTCCAGAGGGTTGTTTCTACCTAGTCAGACCACATATAGGGTTTTTCTGGGGGTAGGTTGTTTTGGGTTTTTTTAATTCAGTCAGTTCTCAGATATTTCTCCCAAACCCCATCTCATTCTTCCCCTGCAAAAAGGACTATGAGACAATATTCAGAAGTCTCTGTATAGCAGCAAAGGAGCTGTTAATAATTTATGCATGTATTTAACCATTTTAACTTTCAAATTACAGTGTTATTTTATTCTCACATTTCTGCTCTCCTACCATCACTGAAAAAGAAGCAAATCTTTAAGTACTTAATTATTTATCTTTTTCTGTATAGGTTTTCCCCTACATGTATTTCTACTTGGTATTAATAAATTACTCTTTTATATAAAAAAATCAATATTGTTGCTTTAACATTTTAATAATTCCAAAATACCTTCAGGGCATTACTCCTCCAAAGCATGTGTATGACTTTCAGTAACCCCTAATGACTTGCTCGTGCTCATCAAGGTGAAAACATGCCCTATACTGTTGCATCTAATTTTCTTTTTCCTTCTTTGTCCTTTTCCTTAGATAACTGCTTAGTAATGAGATGCTAATGAGGAGATGACAGAATATTTAAAATTTAAAAAAAAAATCAGAGATGGAGCTAGCTTAAGACTTAAATCTGTCTTTGAATATCATAATGCAGCAAGGCAGATATGGTGCACTTACAGCAATACATATTACATTATTTTGTGTAATTTTAAAACTTTTCATTAGGCATGTTCACTGTAGGAAGAAAATTATTTCTTCAATCCAAAATGACTTAGAGTGATCCCAGTATTGTCTGTACTGTTTTATAAAAGAACACTTGACTTTCGTTTTGATAATGTGAAATCTTTAACCTGGGAAATGTCAAACTGATTGTTTCTTTCCCAGGTATTACCCATGTGAAGTTTTCCCAGTTCACTTCTAACCTTGCTGTCAGCTCACTTTAATGGAATCTTATCAAACAATCTTCATGCTTTCCTGCCCAGCATGTGATCTTCCTTCAGTTTTCCTCAGATGAAAATAGTCAGATCCTCTGTGTTGTTTGGCTGGCACTTGTCTCCTGAACTGACATCACATCAAAACCAACTATTATTTTCATGACTGATGCAGAAATTAATGGAATGAAAGTTTAGTGAGCAAGGTATAGAAGCTATTAACTCTCTGATACAGTTTTTACTTTAGAATCATTGGTTCCAACTTCAAATCTGAAGGTAAAGTTACATGTCACTGTTGATATGCAGGCTCAGTATCTTTTGGATTTTACAATCTGTTACTGCAGGTCAGGCCTATCTGAACTTCTCTTTCACAAGTCTAGATGAGATCAGCTACGCCATTGGTGTATTTTCATGATCCCATCTTGGTGCACATGACACTGTGGCATACAGATAGGATAGTAATAGCATATATGAACACATACAGTAGTCTACAGATTACTTTCACCCTTATGTCTGAAGCACTTCCAGTAGTGTGGATAGTTTTCATCCAGTGGTACCAGTTTAGGGCCACTAAGTCACGTAGTAATTTTTAATAGTTTATTCATCAAACTCATCTAAGGGAAGGCAAAAGATCATAATGCAGAGTTAAACAACCTTTGTGAAACTTTTCAGAAGATTGCCTGCTCTTTCCCCTATCATTAATTTAAAATAAATAATTTTCATTATGCCTACGCCATCTGATGTGAGAAATTCTTTACCAGATTAGATAGATTTTTGATTGGTAGCATTTTTTTCAGGAAAGTATCCCACAATCTCAGATTACTTCAACGAATCGATTTTTATCTTTTATAGGTAAAATTTGGTAGCATTTAGTCCTTGGCTCACAAATCCACAGGAATACCTTCTCTACTTTTTCAATGTTGTTTTCCTGGAAGCACACTGTGCTTTATATTAATATTGCCCAATACTTTCTTGAGACTAACACTTGGGATAATTAAAAATACTTTCTTTTTGCTGTTTCCCAAAGAATGATCTCATACCTAGATCAGATATGGGGGGTTCAGTTTCTTCGGTTTGCCACTAACTTGCTTAGTTGCCTGATATTAATTTTGCATGGTCTTCAATTATGCATCAGTAAAACTTCTAAATAACTAAATTTCTATGTTTTTTCACAAATGTAATAGGAGTCTTGAAACAAAGATCCTGAAAACACTTCAGAAATTCAGCTTTAAACAAGTGATTTCAGATTTCCCAGTTCAAGAGTCTTCAGGGGATGTCAACCAAACTCATGCAGCCAGCCGTACTGTTTTTGCAGGTTTTGGTTTTTTTTGGGGGGGGGGTTGTTTTGATTTGGCTTGGTGGTTTTAGGTTTTTTTTTTAAAGTTATCTTTTTTCAGATACCTTATGCTGGGCACTCAAACCCACTCAATTTTTAGGAGTAATGTCTAACACTTATTAGAGATTTTTAGAGGGAGGTGAAAAATGTGGAAAAAAAAAAAAGAATAAAAAATGCATACAGTGTTAGGAATACACTTAGAATCCTAACAGTACTGATTTCCTCATTTGGAGCTGGAGCTGTTTGAATGGGTCAGATAAAAATCACATGCCAACTAGGAAAGCAAACTTTGAGACAACTGTCAAGCCATAATATTTTTGTGTTGTTTTTATTGGGTGACACTGTTAAAATCAAAGCTGAAAACAGTAAAATAGAGTTATGCTATGGTCTAACAATCTAAGACTTGAAAAAGAAATGCTGGACTGCTTTCTTAACTGTTCTACAGTTGACAGCAGGATTCATTCTGATTAAGCTAAATTTAAAAAAAAAAAAAATTGCGTACCCTGACAAGAGACATAAGTGACCAAAAATCCAGATAATTGATCCTTTCAAATTTTACTTGAGATTTGACTGCAAGAATGCATTAGTCTGGTGGCTCCTAGGATCTCAGACTGGAGGCTTTAGTAAGACCATCATCCTCACGGTGTAGGCTCTCAAGCCTCAGAATTTGACAATTTTTCAGTTACTAAACAATTCATTCCACTGTTGGGAACACCAACTGCTTCCAGGGTCAGTGGCTTCCGGGCAGACCCATCACATAGACTGCTCTAGAACAAATCAGTTACGTGAACATGCTCCGGTTTTAGACAAGAAAAGCGTTCAGGTTTCCTGGTCTGGAAGTAGTCTGGTTGATTTATCCCAGACCTGCCAAACTTGGCAGCAGTGAATTGACTGCTCTGAAGCAGCCTGGCAGGACTGGAGGATTTGCTTTTGATTTGGCAAAATGTAGTTAAACCTGAGATGAGTCAAACAAAGCATTCAGACTCAGTGAAATATTTTTTAATGAAAATATTTCCCTGGGAAATATCTGACCATCTGTACTCAAGTTAATAGAGCCAGTTCTCACTAAGGTCATAAATATGAATTACATGCGTGTTTCCATTAACATTCTACTCTAATCACTGTGGGTTTTTTGTAAATGGTAAGTCAGGGCCTTTCAATGCACATAGTACTTCAGAATTTGACTGGCTGCAATCCTTGGGCGATGTTTCTGTTTTTTCTTATATGTTCTATGTGTACGTTCCCTAAACAGAGTGTGCACTGTGCAGCTGTTTTGAATATTGTCAATATCCAATGCTTCCTTTTTCCTGACTGTGCCTGTAGTGAATAGCTGCCTTACAAACCAGAGTATTTCAGGTAACAAGACAACCAGAAACAGTCCAGACTGTGACTGTTACTTATTTTTGTCTTTCTCTGATGGTTCCTGGGCAGCTCCCCCCAAGTCCATCATGTCGTCAGAGCACAAGATGTATGCACATTCCTCCTCCTGCTGAGATGTGTTCATACATCAGAAGAAAACATCAGATCTGATAAAAGTGCAGGTCAGACTTAAATAGGGAATATGGACCGCGCTATAGTAATCTGAAGTTATGGAACACATTAACAAATGTAAAATTATGATCACTAGAAAAGAGATCCTGAAAACCCTATCTGCTGCATTCACCTTCCTTCATTGCATATGGTCAAAAGTCCATCAGTTTTAACCAGATGGCATTTCTCTCTTCTCTTGCCAATGCTTCATTAGGATTAATAAACTCAGTATTTCTCAGTTTATTCTCATCAAGGCTTTTACTCAAATCTGGTTTAAAATTTCCCTTGTGTATTAGATTGTTCATCTAAAATCTGAGAACTTTTTTTGTTTGTTCTGATTGTTTGCTTGTTTGTTTGTTTGGGGTTTTGGGGGTTTTTTTTAGGGGGGGTTGTCTTCTCTAGAGGAAATCAACTTCACATCTATTTCCTAGAAAGATGTTTGCAATGCATCATTTGCCCCCAACCTGTCCCACGTTCTAGGGGTATAAACTTGGCAGGCTAGGGTGAAAATAGGAGGTAACTATTCTTCCTAGGTGTTTTTGATAGTAATGCTTTCTCCTGAGAATCAGGATGTCTTGCATTTTCATCCTAGTCCATAAAGGTCATACTTTTACAGGTAAACTAAGTGTCCAGGCCATGGAATTAAGTACATGATGACTATCCATTAACTTACTCCCTGAAAGTTTTAGTTCATGACAGCTAACGCCTTCCTAGGAAATGTAAAGCTAAGGACAAAGATCTTATGTAGAGCTAAGGTTATTTCATCCTAGTGGTAGCGATGAAGCCTCCTGTATGACAGATGAATAACTGTTTAGTCAGCAATATTAGTCATAGTCCATTCTGTTTACCGTCATAAACATAACGAAAGCATCTGTGCACCAAATGAAAGTCGGTGAATGAAGTACTGAGGTAAACCTTGGAAAATAAAGCTTTCAGGCTTTCTCACACATTTTTTGTCACAAGATTAATGTTTAGCAGACTACTCCTTCTAGCTGAGTGCTATTTGTTACTCTACATAAAGTGAAAACATTTTAAATATGTATCTAATAGAACAGTCCTGGTGGGACATGATAAATGAGAGTCATAGGCTGTATCTTCCCAAAATGGAGAAGAGGGCATTAAATGCAGTTTACCCAGCATGTACAGTTTTATGAATCCTGTTTCAAGATGTCTTATTTCTCTAATGAATCATAATGGGAGCTTTATGTTATGATTCCATCCATGGGACCAGTGTTTAAAAGTTAGGTTCTGGGATGGTATAGCTCCTACATTCCCTTTGAATCTAAGCCAATGAGACCTAGCATCCACTGAATAATAGTGGATAGAAGAAGAAGAAAATTGAGTTTTAGTCAGTCTGCCTAAGAATAAATCATAACCCTGAGGATATATTCTTATAATGCCTCTAACGGGAATTCATTGTGACTTTGATGAGGAAGAGAAAGACAGAAAAGTGGAATGCATCAAAGTATTTGAGAAACCTCCAAGGAAACAAATAGAATTGGAATTATTCAGTATGATTATACATATCCCAAAACCGTCTAAACGTAGACTGGTCTTAAAGCATACGTTATGGCCCAGTGGGATGACTTGGAAGAAAACCAAGCTTCAGTGATCGTACTGCACATTATTTAAAAAAAATTGCATTTAAATAATGTTAATGACTTAAATGTGTCAAAGTCATAAAAAGAATTTAAAAAATCCTTCCTGGTCAAAATAGCAAGTTACATTTTTAAACAGTGTAGATAAATGCCTGCTAAGGCAAAGGAATTGAACTTGAAAATACACAATTCTCTAAGAAACATTTTGAATTCACCTTTTCACTAGACCTCCCCCTCCCCCATGCTTTTGCAAATTGCCCTTTTGGTGTGAGCTGCATGTCCCAGGTACATCACATTCTTGTTTCAAAGGAACAGGATTTTACAACTGGTCATCTGAACACATCAAATGTTATCCTTAAATATTTGCTAATTAATTTCTTGAATACGGAAAGGCACAGTCCCTTCTGCAGGAATTAAGGATTTTTTACTTCTCAGGACTGTACCAGTCAAGCACAGAAACATTTATTCTGACTGTGTGGGGTTTTTGTGGAACAGCATTTCATAAGTCCTCAGCCAGAACCCAGTCCATCCCAGACACCCTTCTTTTCCCTTTCAGGAATTCTTTTGTTCCTCTTTTCAGAAAGCTTTTTTAGCCAGGGATGTGTTTGCTATTGTCTCTTCTTTCTAGATGGCTCTAGCTCTGGAAGGTGAATAAATAGTTGTTGGTTGTCTATGTGTACTTTAATATAGTGTTATACTGAAATTCTGTGCAGCTAGGACACATCTCTTATAAAAGTGATTGTTATTGTAACATGGTTTTTGTTGTTTTTTGCTAACACATATCCAGGGCAATACTTCAATTACATTTTGTCACTCTCAACAGATCTCCTTTGGTCCATACTTTTTGCCTCACTGAACAATTTCAGTTCTAAATGCCAGTTCTTGTGGAAAACTTTTGTGAAAGTAATCTGTATGAACACTGCAGGATTAACTTCAGTGACGTGTGTGGTTTTGAGGTGATAGCAAAATTACTAAAATTAGTGTTACATTTTATGAACAATTTTCTTTTGAGGTATAACTGATTTCTTGAAAGTGTGTAGTTGCTTCCTCCATGTTCAGCCATTATTTTACAGATTATATTAGAGATTGGTGCAAAGAAAATAAATTACCTCTGATACCATGGAGATTTCATACAAAATTTGTTTCAGAGAAGAAAAGGTGAGTGGTTAGACATTTATGTAGCATTCTGATTCAGTGTTTCCTGAATAAACTGTTATATTTCCCTTCAAAACAACTTATCACTTGTTATAAATTACTTGGTCCCAAACAGGATTTTAGCCAAATTGAACAATTTATTACACGAATAAAGGCAAGCAAACGGTGCTGTGGTGCACAGTCAGCACCTGGTGCGCCGGGAGTCTCCGCCCCACCAAGACGCACCCCGAACAGTTCCAGTCCCTGGCTTATATACCTTCCAGGGATAACGCAGCCCCTGTGTAAACTGACAGGCTGGAGTGCTGCCAGGTGACCCCCACAAGACATAACCATATACATCCAAGCGACCCCCACAAGCCATAACCATATACATCTTAAACTGACATGTTGGAGTGCCGGCCAGGTAACCCCCACAGGACATCCTGTAGCTCTTGTCTCACTAATGGATGGGCAGCTGGTTCTGTAGACTCAGGCGCCTTCCTCTTTTTCCTTCTTGATTACCTTCTTGTTTCTCCAGTGGTATCACAATGCACACAATGTGCTACATTGTGGTCCTTTAGAGGAAGATTTGTACATCCTTTATGTAGTTTGTTGTTGCATTCAGTACATGCAAAATCTCCAAATGTCCCTCCCAGGCCCGTGACCATACAAGGGTATGTCATTATGCACCCCAACATTATTCCATATTAACACGAATCAGAGGGATATATATCACATCACTGTATAGTACAAAATATAAACTATGAAAGTTGAAGAAATATTTAAATTAAGTCAATACTTAAAATACTGAAGTGATGTTTCTCAGTCTTTTTATAGACCACGGAATATTTAAATCAGCTTTCACAAGAATCACCTAGCTGGTTTGGGAAGAAAAATAAAACACAACACCCCACCCCAAAAAAATCTAGTGCTGGATTTATGCCATCATGCACAGTGTTGACTCAGTGGTGTTCTTTTTCACTTTTCTTAAAAGCCTGAATTTTGTGAGTTCACAGCACTAAGCTGTTATCACCCTTTTCCATTCCATTTGTTTCCTTCTGTGTGACAGAGAACATATGGTCAAATACATTTTTATAAAACAAAACAAACCAAAAAAAGCATTGCAATGGTTTCATATGCTGCTTTCATGGAACACAGGCCGAGACACATTATCATAGTGAGTTTTGAAATATTTTGTTTCATTCTCAATCAGAGAATAAAAACAAATGTTGAAAACCTCTTGAGTCTGTCTGTAAGTGATTTTGAAATGAATTCCGAGGAATTTGGCTGAAAAGATAATCTTTAGCTTACCCAATTATGTCTATTGTGTGAGAAGAATGTTCTTCGTGTTAGATCTCTATTACTACCCATACATATCCATGACCACACAGTGATGTAACTTAAATTTATTTCTATAAATGATTTCCAGAGAACAGCTATTTTATTAATTGCAGGAAGCTGCATTTATCTCTCCAGGGTTGAGCAAATGAACAGCACAGATGCCCTTTGGCAACAGGAATGATAAGTGGATTGTATGGTCCCTCCAGTACAGATCAAACTGACAAGAAGCAAAAGGTGGAAAACATAATGAATCTAGCCCATGTATGTGTTAGATTTTGACATGCTTGTCTGTCAATACAAGAGGCTGCACCTCAGAGGAAGAGAAAACTAACAGCTGTCAGGGATAGTACTCTAGGACACTATAGACATTATGCTGCATTCTTTCCTTATATCTGCATAATCAGCTGCAAGGCAAAACAAGGAAAGATTACAGTTTACTGGGAGGGTATTTGTTGTTCTATTGAAATTCGTATTTTGCATCTAGTATGCAAAAAAAGTCTATTAGAGGTTGCCTATCTATTTATAAGATATGAGTTTGGGAAAACAAATTAGTGGTCTAGTGAGTTGTAAGTACTTAGGTTGTTAAATGCTTTCCTGATACATGTCTGTTAGCCCAGTTTTGTTTCTGTTGGTATAGTCCTTTAGGGCAAGGCACATTACAGCTTGTCTCTGACAAGGCAGAGAATTCCTGTAAAGGAGCAAGATTTGGAGCTGGATATTTGAAATCAGAATCATGCAACTGATTGCTTTCTTAGACCAGATTCTATGTTTTTATGGAGGTCAGCATCAAGATTAACACCTCATAATGGCAGTTCCATAAAGCATGGAGGAGAGAGAGACATCTCAAAACCTTCCATTTTAACACTGATTACTGATGGGTAACCATACATCCTTCCTCAGCCGAGATGGGTATTGCTGACATGGCTCACCTGTGTTTAATTAGATAAAATGGGGGGGACCCCACCCAAAATGAAAAAACAGAAAACCAACAAACAGAACACGTAATTTCAGAGGTCCAAGTAATTTTTGAAGACATTAAAAAAAACCAAAACCCTGCATATTTCTGTCTCAGTCCATGTATCATGTTTGAAATATTAGCAGTGCTAATATCTAGCATTAGATTAAAATTATACGCTGCATCTGCAGCATTAAACTTTGACAAGACTATGCTGAGTAAGTCAACTAGAAAGGATTCCATAGAGAAGATACTGAAACAGTCTATTAACTGTGCAGGTAATTATCTTCCTATTGCATTTGTGATGTTTTAAAACAGCAGAAAATGTTGTTTTACTCATACAGTTCTGAAAAATAGCTGATTAAAAGGCTGAGCTATAAGTATGAAATTGTATGCTGTCATTCTAAGCATTTGTACCCAGAGTCTGTGCAAACAAATAATATTCAACACTCCAGTTAAAGGCATTAGTAAAGCCTAGATAAGTTTTGGCATAAAATTGATTAAACTACACTAATAACATTTATGCTATATAAAAAGCAACATAGCCAAGATGTGTATGAGAGGAGATTTGAAAAGTCTAAGTTCATTAAAAAAAGAGAAAATACGAGGTTTTGAGTCAGCTCATTGATAGTTCAAAAATATTTAAACACCTGAAGCTTTAAAATACTCAAGTATTTTACCATTACTTGTAGTTATTCTAACCGTGCTCCCTTGTTAGCAAAGTTATACTGCTTTCTTTTTTGGTTTCGCTTTTCTCTGACAATAAAGAGACTTCAAAGGTGAAAATATGTTATTTTGTTTAAAATCCTCTCCTGCTGGGTTATCTGTTTGCAAGGGGACTTCTTGGCTGCCTCCAACTCATGTGGAAACTTGCCCTTCTAATGTAATCTTTCTGTGAATTTTAGGAGTAATTACCTGTATTTTCTCACAATCATTTTCCCAAGCAGGTGCTGTGGTGACATTTACAGCAGATGTTCACTGTGGGTTTTTAAATTTTTTTTTGCATGAATTTTGAAACTAGTATTATTAGGAGTTTATCAGTATAGCACCATCCATTCCATGCCCATCCACATGCATAGTAAACCACATAGGTTCTGTGCTAGGAAAGTTTCATTGCTTATAACACATGGATTAATTCATGTGCCTTTATGTTCTTCTGTTTAGACTCAATCTGAAATGCTATATTAATAAATGATATCTCTGTTTAAAGTGATTCAACCACTGAGAAATCCTGTGAAGCAAAACAATGATAGTGACTATGGCTTGCTTTCTTCTCTATGGCTTTATTTCTGTTTTTCAGAAAGTATTGTTAGGTCTATTTTAAGGAATGCTAAAAGCTAGAAATTATATTGTGTTCATGAGGATTCATACATATACATCTATTTCCTATTTTGTGAGATCCCAAATTTGTTACTAAACAGGAAAAAAGATACCAACATTCAGCAAATGCTGCAAAGCTCTTATCTTCCAGTCAGTTGCAAACTATTGAGAAAACAACACCTTACATCGAAAGGATTATGGTAACTTATAATTACCTTCATTAATATTTTTTAAAATACAGTTGCAAAACCTATTTCTTTGCTATTTACCCATTCATAATTTCTCTGAAAATGAAAATGAAACAAAACAAAACCAAAACAAACAACCAGCAAAAAAGAGAAAAGATAGATTTCAGTGTCTTAAAGGAAATCACTCCTGAATGCCTGAAAACTTCCAATTTCCTTTACATAGACACTTTCTAGCTTACTATGCAGAGACACTCCGCTGTATCTTGCAATGAAAATTGTGTTCAGAGTTCATTAGAAACCTTCCTTGATTGTTTTCATAGGGCCCTCTTGTGGGTTCTAATAAATATTTCTTCGCCTTGAGCAAAAAATCACTAGAAATAAAACAAAAAGATCCGCATGATATGGTGCATACATCATTGCTTTTAAATTGCACCTTTAGAAAAATATCAATGGTCTTTTCATAGCCGTATATTTAGAGCAAGTAGATGTGACATTAAAAAGAGTCTTGGGATTGTTGGTTCCAGAAATCACAGTTTGAGCTACAGGGAAGAAACTGATATTGGCTGGGGGATAAATTATCTGCCATTTTTTTATGATGTGTAAGCCACAATGAACAAAACCTGTTGGTTTTTTGTGCTTACCATCTTTCATTTCATAGAGAAGTACCATGCCTGCTGTCAGTGGAAAGCCAACATTTGCCGGTGATTATCAGCTGTTAGCAACAGTTAGAGTAGCTGAAATTATGTCATGTTCCCTTTGCTAATAATAAACAACATAATCATTAGTGTTTTCTTTTGCAAGTACTTACTAGTTAAGAGAAGTAATCAACTGATAGTAAGATGACATAGCACAAAAAACCCCAATGTATTAGAGGTTATTCTGAGATGCAGCATAAGATATGGAGAGTTAAGTACGCTGAAGAATAGTATTCTGAATCTATAGATGCTGAAGTGATGAGTGAAATACCAGCAAACTTATTTGGTATAGTCAGAATCCTTCTCCAAGTTGTTTATTGAAACCTCAAATTTCAGTGTAGGCTTTCCACCAAATCCAATAATTATTTCTGCTGATTCAATAAAGAAGCATAAGAAGAATGACCCCAGCTAAATTGGAAATGGAAATACCGGACAAATTGATGTTTTAACCTTAAGGATGCCTTCACAATTTGAAGCACAGTATAGGGAGTATATGATCAGGAGATGAGAAGTACTATAATAACAGCAGAATAATTGTCAACAGGGAAAAGTAAAATATTGGACATAAAAGTCTGGTCATATTACTAAGTTTCTTTTTCATTTTCACATTAAAAATAGCAATGCGTGTTTGCATAGAATTGTGTTTGTTAACATATCCATATTAGAATTTACAGCAAATCTTTCAGTTGTAGTATCTCTTGCAGTACATGCTTTGTGTTTATATTACTAGTGGAATATATTATACTCAGATGAACAGAATAAAGTAAAACAGATAGCTAGTTATTGCAGAAAGCTGTATAAAGATGCTGCATCATTTCCATATTGTGTATTCTTTTCTGTCTTGGAGTTTTACTACATAAAACGTACAATAAACTATGTGTTAAGTAACAGATCGACCTTTATTTCTTCATCTTCTGCTTTGTTACAAACGAAACTTTAAGAAAAAGCAAAATTCTAACTCAGGATATTCAGTCTTGTGTTTCAAAGTCCTTGCAAACTCTGCAATTCAGGACTAGCATAAACTATGTTGGGGAAAAAGAAAACAAAAATTAAAACCAAAAAAATTTTGCATTGGTAGAAAAAGGTGCATTTTCTAAACTAAATAACAATGTATCATCTGTACCTGCTGCTTCAGCACTTCCAGGTTGTACTACTTCTTAGTTAATATCTTTCTGAAGTAGAGACTAAGTATAGAATTTCTCATTACAAAATTTGTTCCTATAACGCATTACTTTTTTTTTAATATATATATCCAGGGGTTTGCACTATTATGAAAAAAAATAATTCATTGTCAGCTTTTTCAAAATACTGGACAGCTGGACATTCTTTTCAGTTTGCTGCTATGACTTGTATATAATTTATTTTTAGTGTAGCAGAATAGTCATATTCCACTTAACATGACTATCTACCAGTCCAAGTAATTGGGAAATTATCTTTTTTTTCTTCAAGATTTGTACTTAGAAATTAAACATTTTGTATTTTAGTGTATTTCTGTTGAACAGAATGCAAAGGGAGTGAAAAAATAACACATTCAATTGTAATTTAGTGAGCAAACCAAATATTTAAGTTAATGAATATACATAGATTTTACAATATATGCTTCACTAGATCACGTAGCATTGATTGATTTTGATTGATATTTGGTTTCTTTCAAGTATATCAATTTAGTAAATGAAACACTTCATGTTACTGACACTATATACAGCTCAATTATTGCAGATGACTATATAAATTATATAATTTCATTTTTTATTCTCTCCATTGGGTCACTGCATTTTAAATATTCAAGGAACTTTATATGCATGTATCTAAGATCCTGTATCCTCTGTATGCATATAATTTTTTATTTTGGTCACAGAGTTCAGTCCTTTTGCACATGGACACAACACAATTAACAACATACTACTAAGTCTACGGATTCAAATGAGAAATTTTGACAGAATTTTTGTCTGAAAATGAACACTCAATTCAACTTCCTCCTCCTCCTCCCATTATGATTTTATATGTCAAGGCTGAAACATAAATCACCTTTTCAAGTTTCAGGCTTTTTCTTTAATGAGCTGGACTCTAATATAAGAAATCAACAGTGTTAGTCTGTGCTAATCACCTAAGGCTGAGTCATTTAACATAACATTACATTACCTTTTCTCTTTGAATTTCTAAGCTTTGTCTTGCACATCCCAAGAACTACTCTTATGATCACCAGCAAAATACTTAGATTTTTTATTTTTTTGTAAATTTGAACATTAAAAAAAATTCAGTCATTTTTGTAAGATAAGCATAAACTCAATGATTATTTGGATTGCCCTACATGTCCTGAGATATTTCATATATTTAAAAAAATATTTTACCCGTATTAAGCATTTTTTAAAAAGAGATAATTTAAAAAAAAAAACCAAAACAACCCCCAAAAAAAGAATTAAGAGGCTTTTAAAAAAAATTCTAAAAAAAGGGTTTTTTTGAAAGAAATGTTTAAAAAAGTTACAAAGATGCAATTAGTTTTTGTTACCTGAATTGGACATTAATTAGTTAATATTTTTATATCCATCACATTTTAAAAATTTTTTACTATTTTTTTGAAAGAAATGCCAGGCAAATAATATATATATGTATATATATATATATACACACTATCTGTAGTGAAAGTAATTCAGAATGTCATTCATGACAGCTGACTTATTCCACATAACAATTTGATTTAGTAATTTTTATAAGGATTTTCTAGAGGAGTTAAGAAAGGCTGTTGAGAAAAATATGTGAACTGAAGTGTGACTAGAGGGACTTGAAGTAAAGACCATGAGAGAGTTGGATTAATTAATAAAGAGGATGGTTTTAAATATTGGGACTGGGGCTTAAAACATACCACTGTAGAAAAATATTTTTGAGAAGATGGGAGAACTGTGGAGGAGAATAATTGCAACCACTAGGTCGCTCTTCCATAGCATAGTATGTGTTTTGAATTTAGGATGAGAATAATTCTGATTACACACTGATGTTTTTAGGTCTCGCTGTGTAGTTGTAGTGTCTACACTAAGTCAAGAACTTTTCAGCTGCATATCCACAATAGGAATTTTTAAAAAGGGGCATGTGCCTTGAACATACCAAGTACTACACAATGAAAATTACTTAGTCATAAGAAGTTCCCGCTGCCTTCGTGCCAAAACGTAGCAGCCTTTCAATTTTAATCTTCCTCTATTTTGGCTCTTCAGCTATAAAATGAAATTCCTCACCTCCCAAATATATCTTTTAACTGTCAAAAATACTGTACTGCTTAGAATAGTCCAGAACAGCCTGGAAGATAATTGATAACCTGTAATTATCACTTATCAATAATATTTAAATAGCATCCAGTAAATATACACTAAGGCTATACTTTGAACAATAGGTTAAAACAAAGCCAGAATCAAAAATATTAGCTATCTGGTGAAAGTAAACAATGTTGATTTTTCTAACAAATGGAGCAAGAGTAGACAAAAATATAGCAACATCAAAGAACACACAGAGAAGAGCCCTCTGAAATAAGCTTATAAAGGCAATTCTAAATTTCAGATTATTTTTTCTTTACTTAACTTTTCCACTTTTAGAATGTTCTTTTACATATACGCAGCAATTTAAAATAGTTGAATAGAATACGTGAAGTATTTATAGCAGCTACTTCGCCAGATTAACTCTGTGATTGTGATCATTTGCAACTGTGAGAAATCTAATGATACTATATAAGTAAGACAATGTGACAGGAAAGTGTATTTTTTTAAAATGAGCACTACATTTCTGTTTACTTGACCTAATCATCTAATTGTATCTCCAATTTTTTATTTCTTTATTTTTTAACTTTTTAAAAAAGATTCTGTTCTGATTCCTAGCATTAGTACTTCCAGATTGACTGTTTGTGAAAACAGTGAGACAGAACAGCTCACTCAGTCAATTTCCCTAATGATATTTTCATTTTCCCAAGGGAATGT
The DNA here is from genome assembly GCA_022605575.1 of Laterallus jamaicensis coturniculus. Classification (NCBI taxonomy): domain Eukaryota; kingdom Metazoa; phylum Chordata; class Aves; order Gruiformes; family Rallidae; genus Laterallus; species Laterallus jamaicensis. The sequence goes on from JAKCOX010000027.1 coordinate 4,474,067, forward strand.
TAACTTCAAACAGGGGCAGATTGACCAGCATGCTAAGATATGTAGTGCAGTGGAATCACATATTGAAGAAATCATACAGATGGAAATTGTTCAGAGTCTATTCCAATTGTACTTCTGACTTGGGCTTCAGTTTAACCACTGTTTTTTCAAAACTAAAGAATAAATAATGTGATGAAAATAGAAAATCAAGAACAAAGTAAGCTCAAAGATTTGTAATTTGTGTGAAAAACAAGTAGTAGCTAACATAGAATTTACAGTTATGTTTCTAAAATGAATCAGATTTATGTCCTAACCGTGAGCATTGGGCTAAGGAAGGTAATTTGCTGAGACAGAAGAGAGGAAAATGTCTTTGCCTGAAGTGGAACATGCAGTTTTTAGGACAAAAATTGCATCTAAATGTCTGAGGACTTTTATTTGATGTAATTAATTCATATGTATTATTTTAAAAGTGAATTCCCTCTTGATTTACCTGAGACATAACAGTGATTTATGTTGCCTACTCTCCTGACTGAGGTAAGCACTTAACTGATCATAAGTCTGGATTAGACTGTCATTTGTGACTGACTTTACTTGATAATTCAAGTATATACTGTTAGGGTAGTTAAACGGCATCTTCTCTGTTCCTATGTTAGGGAAGCCATTTTAATCTGATAGTATAAAAACCTTACAGAAATGTGTAAAGTCTGGAGCAGGAAATTGCAACTCAGGACCTTGAATATCTTTATTTACGTATATATATATATGCATAGTGTCAGGCTAATAATACACAAATACTACTAGGTTTCCAAAGTCACGCTAGACAAATAAGGGTGGACAAGGCAAGAAGGACCAAAGTGGAGTAGAGAACCAAAAGAGATTTTATGGCCTTGATGGGTCTGATCTTCTTCCTATGCATACATACAGTGCTTAGAATAATGGAACCTTGGTCCTCGATTCATACTGTTGGCTTGATAGATATAGTAAATAAGCCACACATGCAACAGAAGATACAAATTTTTTGAAGGAGGATAAAAAAATAATTACAGTCATAATTTAAGGGAATTGGGCCAACATCAGAGTGTGACAAATTTCATTGCACTGAAGGGTTCGGTTTCCTTGGGTTTAGTTGATTTTTGTGTGATTTTCAGGATTTCTTTCTAACTTTTTTTCCCAACTTTTAGTTCATCATGTTAATATCACACTTATCAATCTTACTCTACCTATTATCAGGTTAGGTAGGAGTGGTAAAGACAAAACCTTATGAACTGAATGCAACCAGGGAGGAGGACACAGAAGAGTTGTGAGTGAAGTTAACCTCTGGAAGAGGAGGAGTTTGGGGAGGAATATGATTGTAGTTTTGTTTTTATTTCTCACTATCATATTTTGTTATTAGTTGGCAAAAAAATTAAACAACCTCTGCAGAAAAGTGAGGTTGATAGACAATTATCTTCTGGGTTTTGATCTTTATTTTTTTTCCTTACTGAATACAAGACTGAGATCCTTACTCATGCATTTTCAAAGTTTTTGTTACTTGTGCATTTTTCTTATGAGTAACCAATGATGGAATATAATTTACTATTAATCTAGTGAGTATTCTATCAGATTAATCAAAATAGTTATTTTTAAGTCAAATATAAGCTGCTAATGTAACACTTATAGCCCAGTTTACCTAATTACTGATAACTCCTTTAAATAATACAATGAAATAATTATATACTGACTTTTAGCCTATATGCCTTTGTCTGGTGTAATACCCATCCTACTTATATGTTGTAGCATCTGCTGGGACAAGCACTATGTTGACAGTCAGAGTTTCTTCTGCTTCAGTCCTCAGGGTTATTGCTCAAGCTTATTGTCATACTTCTCAACCCTGTAGTTGCTAAAGAGTTACATACTAACATCATAATAATTTTTAGTCCACGTGGTTTACTCTACACGGGCTTGTTAGTCTGGTTTGGGTTAGGGTTTTCTGTTGTTGTTGTTCTTGTTGCTTTGTGGTTTGGTATTTTTTTTATACAGAAAAGAATAAGGATAAGAACCATGCAATTGCAAAAGAAATAATAAAAGTTTAAGTTATAGGCATGTTAGTTAATATGCCTTAAAAAAGATCAAAATCACAACACAAGCAATAATCCTGACCATTCTGCCAAAACAGCTAGCACAACCTAGGCAATACTCATCATAAAACAAGTTGACACACAGTAGAATTTTCTTAATTTTGAAATACATGTACAATTAAGCTAAAACATTTTCAAGATCAAACAAATCCAGATAAAACCTGGCAAATTCTGAGATACAGCATGGTTAATTATTGTTTTAAAAGCCTGAGGCTTGTTTCTAACACTTGGCAACATTAAGTTACCTTGGGCAAAGGAATTACTAAATTCACATTACTTATCCATTTCCTATTTTATGGAACTCTCTAATACCTTGCCATACTCTTTCCCACTATTACATTTTTGAACAAAGAAAATTATTATACTCCCTGTAGCCTCTCACTTTTTTTGATTGCAAACCATTCCATCATTATGTATACTCATCTTACAACCTATATCTTACCACAGTAGAAGCTTAATCTCACCAATTGAATCAAACACATTTTTCACTCTTCACAGACAAATGAATCAGGAATCTGATCTCAAGCATTATAAGATACACATATTCTTTCATACAAATGAATTGTGTTAGTGAAGTGAAAAAAAAGAGGTACGGCTTATATCAGTTCTCACTTTTTCCTTTAATAATCTGATGGCTTTAAATTGTAGTGTTATGATGATTCCATCTTGCTTAAATTAAAATGAAATCTTGCCTGATGATTTGATATTTTAATGCTCCTTTTCTTTAGATACTTTCCAGAATGGCTGCAACAGAAGTATATTCACATGAAAAAACTACAAGTGACTTGTAAACCATAATGCTTACTTAATTTGCACAATTTATCGTATCAGTTAATCATACACACAGCTGAAAAATTACCTAAGACATTAGTTTCTTAACTAGTGAGGAAAGAACCACCAGGAATTCTGTTCTCTTCTCCCCTAATAAATTGCTTTAGAGTAGAAGTCCTTCAAAATGTTCCTTATTTTTCCACTTCTTACTGTTAATGTGTTACAATGTATAATTCATTGTGAACTTCTGTCATTTAAATTTCATGTACAATAGTAATGATAATAACACCTGGCTTTCTTATAGTGTTTTTAATTAACAGATGTTTTGTGTAGAAAGTGTTTTGTGGAGAAAGTCAAAAGCTTTATTACTATTATAAAAAACTTCATGCCAATCATACGTTAAATAGCAAAAATACATTAGTCTGTCAAAAATAATCCCACACCAAGACACTTCCAGTTTCAACTTGGAGAAGACTTGCTATTTACTTGTGTGCTTGGCAAGATACATATTCATTAGTTACTGAAGAGAGACACATTCTATAATTTCTTTCCCTATTGCACTTCAGATTAAGCAATACTTGCATATTTTTCCCAGGTGCTGCTGAAGCAATTAACCCTATGAGATATATTTCTAAAAAGAAAAATAAAAATCCTGCCATAAAGCCACATGTGTTCTTTCTGATGTCCTTAAGAGACCTGAGTAGGCATTTTGTTGTGTGGTTTGTTTTTGGCCTTTTTTTACACTCCTGGGAGTATTAATCATAAATTGCATGTTTGTCTTTGCTTTACAGCAAGTTGCAGAAAATTCTGTAGTTTTCTTCTCACATTTCTAAGGATTTTCTGCTTCTAATGTATATGAATATTGCTGTATCAGCCTTTCCTTCTTTATAAAATTATTCAGTTATTTGAAAACTGAATTTGATTTGTAGGTGCAGAAAATATCAGACATGTTTTGTTCAGTTACACGTTTTTATCATGTATGAGTGTGGTAATGCAGATTTCATAATCAGGGATGTGCCAGCTGTGACTCTCAAGGTCAAGGCTATCAGGGAAGAGTAATTTGAAGGACGTTGGGTAGAGATCCGCTGCGATTTACCCTCCTGAATGACAGCGGTAAATCAGACGTTTTACCAGCAATATCAAAGCCTCCTATCTGCAGGTACAATTCCTCATAAGGGCCTTCAGCTAATCCAAGAAATGCTGGGAGGGAGAAGATACTTCTATACAGGCAATCCAAAAAGTTGCTAGGCTTTCCTAGTGAAAAACTAAATTGAATTTTTCTAAAATTAAGATCAGTTCTCTCTCACCCATTTTCTATGTGATTTTTGGGTTTGATTTTATTTGTTTGTTTTTATTGTTAGTTTGGAAGTGAATTAAAACTCTATACATACTAAAGACACATTTTTCTTTCTTCTGTAAAGATATGTAAAGATGCAAAACAGACACCAAACAGTATAGTTCCGAGAAAGCTTTGGTTATCATGCATTACTTACATATCTTCAACTAGTTCAGTTAATTTAAAAAAAAAAAAGAGTAGTGAAATTGTTTTAGATTTGGCTACTATAAGAAATCGAAATTATATAGCGAGGATAATTTCATTGTTGTTGCTATCTTAAGCTACTTGGACTTCCATTCTGTCTATACAGCTGGGAATTTAGTTTAAAATTGTGCTTGATTTTTTTAAGTCTTTCCATTATTGCATGTTGTCCGGAATATTTAGAGAGAAGTAGGTTATTAAACTGAAGTCATAAACTCTTACTGTACAGTGTAAATTCCCAAGATTCATCTCTTATATATTAGCAATCCAGTTTTTTTTCAGAGTTCAGCTTGCTGGTTAATTTATTCTACCAGGAACAAACTGATCAGCTTTGTAGTTGGTCTCTTTCTCTCAGTCATCTGTGCAAATCAAGAATAATATGTAGCCTGATTCAACTATGTATCTGTCTAGAGCCATAGAACATTTCCTATGACTAAGAGTTTTAAATCCTGCTTCTAGTTGTCAGCACTTTGGTTAGCCCTCAAATACATCTTACCAATGCCAAAATCCATTAAATGCTTTCGGTACCTTTATACTTTCACTATTTTGCCTCACAATGAATAATGAAAATCTTTTGTTCATATTTGCACATTCAACTTGTTCATTTTTTAGCAGCTTGTCTTTTGGCCTTGCATTTTTTTTATTTACTTATTCATAGTTATTTTCCTGCGTCTGTCTTTAAGAGGAAGTATGATTGTTTTGATGCCATTTATTTGCACTTTCATCAGCTATTTGATAAATAGAAAAGCGGATAGCAAAAAAATCTTGGTAACTGTGAATAACCAATAGCAACTCCTAATTTCTTAATCAAAGACTAAAATAATAAAAGCTTTTTATTTTACTGTGGTGGTTTAGGCCTGGCTGGAGGCCAGACACCCACCAAAGTAGGTCTATCACTCCCCTTTTTAGTTGGACAGGGGAGAAAATATATATTGAGAGGCTTTGGAGTCAAGGTAAGGACAAGGAGAGATCATCCTGTAATCAACAACTACTTCTATTGGTAGTAAAGCATAAAAAAGTTTTACTGATTTTGACAGTGCTGATTGTGGAGGACAGTAGTATTTTTCTGTGTTATGTTTTCAGTGCTAGTCTTCCAAAGGCAAAGTATCCCTGATCTTCATTCTGGGTATTTAATCCATGCCACTAGTTCATACTACATGACTCACTAATAGACTAAAACTTCACTCATTCAGAAACAGAACGAAGGTATGAACTCTTGCATTTAGCACAATTTTCAAATATATGTATTAAAATGATTGTCACATGCTTGTAACATGCTCTTATGTTATAAATTAGTCTTGCTTCTTACAGCTTCTAGCTCTGTGCACTCTTGCATTCATGCGTCATTGATTTAGAAGTGATTATCCTTTTCTAATATTAATAGCTGTCAGACAGTTTTACATACATTCTCAGACGGATTTCTATTTTCAGACCAGATTTCATCTACTTTATATCTCAGTGCTTTGGGATACAGGATATAATCTTTCTTCTTCTCCTTATTTTGAAGATAAGTTATTGTTTTTAAGAATTATTTAATGTAGAAATCTCTTTTACTATTACTATTCAATGTATCCTAGACTGTTAGTTGATCCTTGACTTATTCTTACCCACATTTCCATCTTGTAAGGATTTTTTTCTTGACTTAAGCCATAAGAACATATCCTAGCATACTTTTAATTGCCTGGTAATCTTGCATGATTGGTTTTCTAGCAAAAATTGTTCTCAAAAGCTGGGATATAACTGCACTGATGCTAAATCAACTCATCTAAAATGATTTTGCCAGAAGGCCCTTACTTTTAGTCAAGTTTTCTAGGTTATATTTTAAAAGCAGTTATAAATAGGAAAATTCCCCTGCTCCTTCCTGGGAAACACACTTTTTTTTTTTCCCAGGTTGCTGCTATTAAAATGTTCTCCAACTGCTTTAGTTAAATAAAAATTGATGATATAATACTGTTTCCTAGTAATTTTCGGAAGTGAAAATATCTGGGTTTTAATCTATTGTTAATTGGATCCACCAATGTGTTTGTAATGTTATTAAATGTTCTCTAGCCTGTCTCACTGCCAGTTTAGCTGTAGATTACAAGCTCTGTTGATGTGCTGAACTGGTCAGTTTGCATTTATATTTCAAGCAATTCACATTACTCGTGCTGCTAAAAGTGGCAAGTGTCATGATCTTCAAAATTCTAGGGAATACTTCTGATTAAAGAATAGTGTGAAGGGAATAGACCTCTCATTTCCACATTATCCATTCCATTTTGAAATGGTGATTAGTTTTTAATATCAAGATAATCTGAACTTTCCTGAGCTTCGGGCAAAAAAAGCTATATTCAAAATGCCATGTCCTTGACATAAAGATGAATTCTGCTAAGAATTCCTGTGGGAAGTTTTTTATAGACAAAATATAACACTCCTGCTATGATTCTTCCTCCCTCCCAAAATCAAGAAACTAATATATATGCGCAGAAATAAAGGAAACTATAAAAAACTTTTGTCTGGTGACCCCTGGAAGGCTTAATCATCCAGAAAATGAAAGCCATCTTACACATTTTCATAACTATGGTTTCTTAGAGGCACAATAGGACATAACAAGATGAACACAGCACCTATTCCTGTATGCTTAGGCTAAAAATTTTTAAATACCTAGTTTAAGTTTCTAGTTTCTCCGGAAGGATTACCACTTAAAATTCTGATCAGGGTTATAGCAAGCATTGCATCTACTTTGGAAACTGAGGTCTGAAGATTCAAAAAGAATATTGAATTGTTTGGAATATTAGAGTGAGCTTTACAATTCAAGCATAGTGTCAGTTCAAACATATCTTTAATTAATCATTTTTATTTCTATGCATAGCCATGCTTTTGGAATCATTGTAGAGAATTTGAAGTTTGATGTAATTTAAGTAAAGCCTATCAGCAAAGTTTTAATGGAGAAATTGGCAGACGTATTCAGTTTTATTGGCTGTACTGAGTAAAAGTCTTTATTTTGAAGAAATGTGTGACATCAGTCACAGATCTGAGAATATATATTATAGAATATCCCGAGTTGGAAGACACCCATAAAGATCACCAAGTTCAACTCTTGGCTCTATACAGGGCCAACCAAGTCAGAGCATGTGACCGAGTGTATTGTCCAGACGCTTCTTGAACTCAGTCAGGCTCAGTGCTGTGATCACTTCCCTGGGGAGCCTGTTCCAGTGCCCAACCACCCTCTCAGTAAAGAACCTCTACCTAATATCAAGCCTTAGCCTCCCCTGTCACAGCTACATGCAGTTCCCTTGGCTTCTATCACTGGTCACCAACGAGAGGTCGACACTGCCTTCCTCTTCGCTCCCCCTTGTCAGGAAGCCATAGGCCTCAATGCGGTTTCCCCCCAGCATCCACTTCTAGAGGCTGAACAAACCAAGGGACTTCAGCCTCTCCTCATAAGATTTCCCCTCCAGACCCTTCACCACCCTCATTGTTCTCCTCTGGACACTCTTCAATATTTTTATGTGCCTCTTGTACTGTGGTATATCCAGGTCATTGATAAAGATATTGAACAGAACTGGACCCAGGACTGAGCCCTGGGGGACACCACTTGTGACCAGCCTCCAACTGGATTTAGCTCAGTTTACCACCACCCTTTTGACCTGGCCATCCAGCCAGTTTTTTTCCCAGCAGAGGGTCCAGTGGCAGCCAGGTTCTCCAGCAGAATGCTGTGCAAAATGGTGTAAAAGGCTTTGCTCAAGTCAAGGTACACTATATCCACAGCTTTTCCCTCATCCATTAAGCAAGTTACTTTGTCATAAAAGGCAATCAGGTTAGTTTGGCAGGACCTGTCTTTCGTAAACCCATGTTGACTGGGCCTGATCACCTGGTTGTCATGCATGTGCTGTGTGATAGCACTCAAGATGACCTGTTCCTTGATCTTCCCTGGCACTGACATCAGACTGACTGGCCTGTAGTTTCCTGGATCCTTCCTCTAACCCTTCTTGTAAATGTGTGTAACGGTTTTATTCTGCTACACAATTGATTTTAACAGTTTAGCTATGTGTTCCTCAGAGTAAGGCCTACTGCATCTGAAGTAGTGGCAGAAGTTCGCAGGAGTAAGGGTTTACTCTTCAGTAGCATCGCCACTTAAAAACTGATAAGTTAATAAGCTTGGGGTTTTTTTGGGTTTTTTTTAAACTAAGATTTGATCATAGAATCATTATAGAGTCATAAAAAGGTTTGGTTTTGATGGGACCTTAAAGATTGTTTCGTTCCAATGCCCTGCCATGATCACAGACCTGTACAGGGAAACCCCATTAGATTTAGATATTTATGTATCTTAATTTCTCATAACAAATGAATGTATGAATCCCAAAGAAAAGTTTGAAGAATAATGCACATTTTTCTCTAGAAATAACAGGTGTGTGACAGAATCAGCAGCTGTCAATTCCCAATCTAAACCAAATTGTTTATACTAAGGAAGATGCTTCTTGAAGTGTTAAATTAAGGTCAAAATATCATGACTACATTATGTGGGACTCAAACGTGCATAGAATGATCAATGGAAACCATTATAATCATAGAGAGTAACATGCTTGCCTTATATTAACACTGATCATAAAATGGAAATAAACTACCTCCATTCTGAGCTGCATTCAGGAACATCAGTGAGCAGCTGGGTTGTACTAATAAACCTCATCTGCCAGCTCCAGCTGTGGGTAAAGCCGACATGACAACCCGCACTTAATGTAGGTAGACATGCCCAAATTTCCCCTAGTATGTTAAGTCCTACTCTAGTGGCTCATTTCAGTAAATGGAAAGAAATGCACTGTAAAGCATACTAATGGCTTTTGAATGGGATCCTTTCATACCGGTATTTGCCACATTTTAATTATCCAGTTATAAATATAGGGATATTGTTTGTTTTTAACAAGAGTGCTGCATGCATTTTTCTGTTGCTAGCAAATATTGTTCTTTCAGAAGATTAGTTAACAGAAAAAAATCCAGGCACCATAAAGCAGAAACTCAGATTATTCAGGCTTGTCTCAAAACCATTTTTAAAATTGTGATTACCTTAATTATTATGGCTTAAACTGCAGCAGCAACTAGGGCCCAAAGCAAGACTCAGATCCTGGTGCAGTTATATGTTTAGATAATTGTTCCACTATATGACTTGGAAGGAGAGAGTGAGACAAGCCTCAGGAAGGACTATAATGAGATGGAGTGAGTTTTCAGTAAGTATGATAGGTGTTTCCAATGGATGTGTGACTTCTCTGTGCTTTCTGGGGTTTCTGGAGGGACGGATGATCTGCATGATCAGAATGAATATGTATTCTGCTTGCCTTCTCATTCCTAACTTCTTCCTTTGTCTCATCTGTTTTACTGTTTGCCTTACAGCTCTTTCATTGCTGATCTCCCTGAATATCAAATAATAGCTGAATCTTCAGGTAATATAAATAGGTTCCTTTGTCTCCAGTGAAACTATGCTAATTTCCACCAGATGAAAATGTGGTTGTCCTTTTTATCACCTGATTTAGTTTCTAATCCAATTTCTTATTTGCAAATAATTCCTCTAGTAGTATGGGGAAAAGCTCTTCTACACACTGGGGACATCATTTACCTATAGTTCTTTTACAGTGGTTAGAATGCCGTAGTGAGGACCATGATTATGTCATGCTGGAACACACATTTCACTGAAAACAGATGTGTTGGTACATTTTGTAGGTCAGAAGAGAGTGGGTTTGTTTGGGGTTTTTTTATTTGTTTGTTTTCTAGAGTTCTCTTTTAGTTTTTGAAAAAGTGAAAAGAGAATTTTCAGAACGTATCATGAACCAGCCATAAAAAATAGTCAGCACAGCAGGTGTGCAGATAGCTTTAGACATCAAAGAGAAACTAATAATGCTTAGGTTTAGGATTTGCTTATCAGAACCTGTTATATTTACTAACCAATCAAATTAGTGTGATCAGTGTGTGCAACCAATTAGCAGTTATCTACTTGCCACGTTTGCAGTAAGAAATGTATCAAATCTGTGTGCTTTTTCTCAATAAATGGCTTCACCTTAATTCATATATGGAATTGCGTGCTGCCCATTGTCGGTCTCCACACTATCAGACTGAATTTTCTACTGTCATTGAGAGAGTTTAAGATGATTGCTTATTTTGTCCCTCCAAAGCAAACCCAGTGTTCTACCTTATCTGAACTGCTAATAAAGATATGAGGCCATTTGTAGAGGTCAGTGTAATGAAAAGAAATGACTTGTGGTAAGCACCTCGTTCCATTCAATGGCAGACTTTCAGTGTGTTCAGTGATCCCTTGCATTTGGCAAGTTAGGAAATATTAAGAAGAGGCAGGAGTTATATATGTTTTACCTGGTGTACTTAAAGTAGAGGTCTGATGCTTTGTAGGCTAGGGAAATCACTAATCAACTTTACTGATGATAGGTCAGGAGAAAGTATGTCTTATACTAAGCTGCCAGCAACTCCATACAGTCTCACTGACTGCTTCCAAATGATAAAAAGAATTTACTTCATATTATACTCACATTTCTTCAGTATATGCAGACTGATCAACTCCCAGGCACTCTAAACAGATGAAAAATCATTTCTTCCTGTGATGATAATAAGCAATCATTCCTTTATAAACGGAAGTTTTAAAAAAGTTCTTTTTGGTTGATTAGCAAGCTCAGACACAATTTAGAATTGTTTAATCATCAATGTTCCCTTGGTTTAGTATGAGCTTTCTTCTTATTTTCTAGTTCACTGAAATCTAAATCAGTTTAAAGAAGATAAAGGTTTCAGGTATCAAAATACTCAATACAGTTCAATGGCTGTTTGTATTTTCTTTCTAAAGTTTTACATTAAGGCAGGATTTTTTTTCCTTCTGGATATCCAGCCATTAATATAATGAACCATTAACCAGAATATATATATATATCTGTATTTTTTTTCTGTGGAGTGTCTACGTTTTCAGGGTAGGATTGAATTCATGTGTTGTTCTGTTCTGTGAAAACTTAATTTCTTTGTTTGGACATAAACTTTTTTTTTCTACCCCATCTCTAAAGGAAAAAACCTTAAAAAACCCCAGATATTATTTGATAGCTTCTTTGCAACCTATCAAACTCACTGTATGAGCCACTACAAACTTTTCCTTTTGTGCATTGTGAGACCTCAGTGGATTACTAGGTGATTTTATCAAGAGTAACAGTCTGCTCCAAGTCATGGTTGCTACAAGTAAAATCTACTACTTCTGCCTTGAAGAATGTCCATTTAAAGACAGTGAATTTATTGTGAAAAATAAAGGGGATTTTAATGCAAAATGAGAACAAAATCATTCTTTTTGCAATGGGGATTATTTAAAAGTTCCTTCCAAAACAAAAAATACATTTTGTTTCTTTGTTTCATCTCCCATTTTCTTATTCCTACTATTCTTATGCACAAAAAATTGTTTTTGTTGAAAATTCCTGTATTGCTTACACCTGAAGGAAATAGGTACCTTGTTTTTAAAATTGTCACTGATTTGCCTGGAACTAGGCTAAAGTCTAGCTTTGTGCGTTCAGTTTTCCATTGGGCATAGTAGTCACTGGGAAGCAGATAGTTGCTTCAATAAAACTCAGCCCCATACAGCTGGCTATGACTCCAAACACCTAGTATAAAGGCTAGTTCCCAATGTTTCCCAGAAAATCTGTATGTCAGGTGGATTTTATTTTAAAAAATAATAAAATAACCAGTCTCTATGCATATTTTCTAATTTGGGAAAGGAACAAGTTGTTTTCAGAATCAGTAACAAACTTCTGTTGTGCATATAAGTATTTGCTTATTGAAGCTTTTAATATTCCAGCAAAGATGAACCAAACAATGAAAAAAATTAAAATTATTTATCCTGTCAAAAGATCTGTGATCTTCTAAAGAGAACATAGAGCTACTGATGGTGAAAACTGATACTGAGGAAACGCTTTTTTATAGAAAGTTTGGGGAATGAATGCATGCAACCCTGTACTTTTTTATGTGAGTAAATATACTCTTAAGGCTTTTGGGAAAGGTTTAGTAGATATATGAATGATTTTTATTCAAACTGAAGGTAGGCCAGATGATTTGAACCGAGGAAAGGTGATCACTGAATCCCAGTATTACTTATTGACCCCTTCTAAAGACACTTGTCAAAGTGACAAAAAGTGCTTTAAAAGCTGCAGAGGAAAAATCCCTTGCCTGAAGAATTCTTCTGTTCTAAAAGAATATATTTGTCTGTCACACAGGTGCTTACTCTTGTTCCTTGGCTAAAAACTATACCTTCACATTTATCAGCTCCCTTAGAGGTTCTCCTAGATTATGGGTGGAGGCAAGTGGGAGACAAACTTGAAGGTCATAGACTGAAATTATCCTGTTAAGGTTATGGACTGTATTACTGTCCATGATGCATTGTGTGCAGAAATTGTTATTGCCTAACAAAGCATCTACTACTAGTTTTTGGAAGATTTACATTTATATCCCAAAGCCTTTAGCTGAAATGCAAGTGAGCTTTTCACTCTTGAAGCTGCCTATTCACAGTGGAAATGTATAAAATGCAGAATCTACAGTCATGCAGAATCTATATTTCTAGTTTGTCTCCTTTTGAGGTACTGTAAAAATGAAGAAACTTTAAAACAGTAATACTTCAGTTCACTAATTAAAACAAAGTCTACCTTACAATTTACAGACCCAAAATTATCTGATAAGGAGCTAGCCCTCTCCCCTTCATCTCTTCATAGATCAAATTTCATTAGTGCTTTCAACAGCCACCATAAATTTAAAGCCACAAGATATATTTGCAGTTTTCTTGGTTTTATTATTTATGTATTCAGGTTGGAAACAGTAAAAACTATTAGTTGTTGTAGTAATGTTAGGCATATTAATAAGATTTAGTAAGCCATAAAACCTTTTATTTATTTTGTTGTTGTTGCATTGACTTTGTGCACATAAATAATCAGAACTAAATTTTTCCTGGAAGTTTTTTATAAGAATAGGTCAGCAAAGTAAGGGCTAGTAATATTTTGAACTGTAATAGAGTATGTGCTGGGTTTGTGTGGTGCTTTTTCCCTGGCTGGAGGACAGATGCTCACCGAAGCCACTCTTATCACTCCCTCTTTCAGATGGACAGGGAAGAAAATAATATTGCGAGGCTTAGGAGTCAAGATAAAGACTAATTTTACAATTAGTGTCATGGACAAAACAGACTCAACACAGAATAAAGGAAAGAAAACTATCTAATTTATTGCACTATACTACACACATAGTGAAACCAGAGTCACATATTGAGAAGTGCAACCAGATCTTAAAAACACCTTCCACCCACCCCTCCATTCTTAGCAGATTTTTATTCATGTAGCATGGGGAGGGGCAGGAAATAGGGTTATGGGGGTTTGGTCAGTTCTCAGAAGTTATTTTCATTCTTAGCCTTGGCGGGGGCATTCCTCACACTCTTCTTCTCTCTAGCGTGGGGTCCCACCCATGGGAGATAGTCCTCCATGAACTTCTCCCTCAGGCCTTTCTGTTGGGGCTTCAGCTCCTCACCAATTGCCTCAGCGTGGCTCCCTTGCATGGGGTGCTGACCTTCAGGCCCAGACTGCTCCAGCCTGATCCCCCCCAGAGTCACAAGTCCCCCCAGCAAACCTGCTCCAGCGTGGGTCTGTCCCTCCACAGGCTGCAAGTCTTGCTGCCAGGAGTTTGCTCCACCATGAGCTTCCATGGTCACAGTGTCCTTCAGGTGTCTCCACCGGCTCCCATGTGGGGTCCTCCATGGGCTGTAGATGGGATCTCTGCTCCCTGTCATTATCCATGAGCTGTGGGGTGACAGCCTGCTTTACCACGGTCTTCCTCATGGGCTGCAGAGGAATCTCTTGTCTCCAACATCTGGAGCGCCTCACCACCCCCTCTCTTTCTTCACTGACCTTGGTGTCTACACAGATTCTTATATCTTCTCACTCCCTTCCCTGGTGGCAAAAAGCAGCAGCTTGTGGGGTTTTTTTCTCCTGTATGTGATTCCCAGAGGCACTGTCACCATCGCTGATGGGCTCTGCCTTGGTCAACAATGACTCCGGCCTTGAGCCAGCTGCTATTTGCTCTCTCAGGCCTGCAGATTGCTTCTGGCTGCTTCTTGCAGAAGCCACCCTTGCAGTCCCCCCTCCTCCACCAGAACCTAGCCACGCAAAACTACAACAGCTTGCTAGGAAGTGAAAGAAGCACACTCATCACCAGTGACATATATCCCTTTAGGAAGCTCCAGTAACTTTAAATATTTGTTTGGCTTTTTCTTTAAGCCTGGGAACAAATGGTTACCTTATACTTCTAATCTGCCCTATAAAAATGAAACAAACCACAAAGTGTTTGGAGTGTTGCTTTTTATTAGTTCTAATTACTTCTAAGCTAATTAGCATGCTTGTCAAAAGTACAGCCTAGAGCTGTAAAATTTTAGCATTGCATCTACTTGTTTATTCAGCATCCTCAACATTAGTAAATATATAGGGGCAAAATTTGCTAAACTAAGCTGTTCTTTAACCATATTTGTCATTGAATAAATGGTACTCCTTCAAAGACAGTTTTCTAAGTCTTCCCTTGCTTTCATTCAAAAGCCTCTAAGAAGTGTAGCCTGAAAAAAACCTGAATATAGTCATTAGCACAAATACTCACCTGGCAAAGAAATAATAAAATTTTGTTATTTTTACATTTAGAATTAAGGACTGCTGTACCAAATTATACCAACAGCAAATTTGCCATAGAGAAAGGAGCTGTGTAGTGAACATTTTTCAGTTAACCTTTTGACAGAGAAAATGCCTTGCAAATCTTCAGGGATCAGAAGCTGCCTAATGGGATTATGTTTTATTTTTCTGAGTCTTTATTTCTGAGATGCTCATGTTATACAAAGCAGTAAGTTCTAATGTACATTGAGTTTGGAGTTTTTTAATGACATAATAACAATACTTCCTAATAATAATTGATAAAATGATATATCAATACTGTCTGTATTAACTACAACAAAACTGAAAGACAAGCGCAAGATCTCTGCACAACACTAAAAATGTGTCGGTACATAGCATTGATGCAATATTACTGTTCAAGCGAAACAGGCACAGCTTTAGATAAAAATATCACAGAGCTTTTAAATCATTGATCCAAATAATTTTTAGCAATTCTATTTCTATCTCAAAGACATAAAGAACTTTTTACATACAGAACAACTGTGTCTTAGTGAGGCTGAAAGGTACTTCTAAATCACACAGGACATTTGTTGTAGAACTGGAAATAGAATATAGGTTCCTTAGGTCCAAAGAATCATTTTCCTTAGGTACAAGCCAACTTTTATTCAGCACTATGGATATATTCTCCTGTATCATTACTCTATATGCAACATATAAAAGAGCAAAGAAATCAGTATCCTTCAATACAGAAGTGTGTCTGTGTTTAGCTTTAGTTACTGGGTCGGTGTCACTTCTTCCATTGGAACAGAGTAGTTATATTCAGCTGTGAGCTTCCCCTCTAATTTGATAAATTACTTCTATTTTCAGAAGCAAACTCAAAAAAACCTCCAAAATACAAACAATCAAAAAAAACCCCCAACAAACCATCCAACCAAAAAACCCCCCAAAACCCCCCAGCCAAACCTAACCTCATAATAAAAGGGTATAGTGTGCCC
The DNA here is from genome assembly GCA_022605575.1 of Laterallus jamaicensis coturniculus. Lineage (NCBI taxonomy): Eukaryota > Metazoa > Chordata > Aves > Gruiformes > Rallidae > Laterallus > Laterallus jamaicensis. Next base: position 4,490,103 of record JAKCOX010000027.1, read on the forward strand.
TGGGAGGGAATCTGAACCAGTATTTATGGTTTAGTTGAGGCTTAGTATACCCCAGATTTCATCTACAGCTTTACTGCTGACTCTGATTTTCAACATCACTTCAACTTTTTATGCTGTATTTAACCCACATTTAAAGTAATACTGGTGATGATTACCCTCTTAACTGTTTTGAACTCTCAGGAAGGAATACTGCTAAATATTATTATTGGTATGGTAATGAATTTATGATAGGGCTACCACAGACACAGCTTAATTAAAGTCTGATTCTGCAAGGACACCAAATACAGTCTGTGATCCCAAGTAGGTAGCATAGAAGACATTCAATCACCTTACATAAAAGGAGAAATATGAAAGTATTATGATATCCAAGAATGAGTTTAATTTGTTCAGCTCCAGCTCCCAGCTGATTATAGTTTTGATACAGTATTTCAGTACTGTATTTTTTAATCCTGCATCTTTTTTCTTAATTCCATTTTCACAAAAAAAAACCCACCCAAAACCAACTCCACCAAAAATGTTAGCCTGACTTTGAAAAAACAAGTAAAAGAAATTAAGACAAAGCAATAAAAAAGAAGTACTTTTGTGTCTTGTATTGGATCAGGAAATTTGTGATTTGTAAGTCCATATACTGGAAAGTTACAAGAATAGCATTTCATAGAGTTACTGTTGTTCAACTGGCTTAGTAATATGGGTTTAAGTATACTGACTGCTATTTCGTTCTTGATATTATATATCAGACTGATTTATATCTACTTCTTTTCTTAAATAGTTTTTGTTTCTTATATTTTATTTACATTAGTTAAATAATAATTTTTCTTTTACTTTTCATTTTTTCTTTTTCCCCTGGTCCCATTCATTTTTACTGTCTACAAGATTTTCCTGAGAAATCAAAGTTATAACTAACATTCAGTCACATCTAAAATAGTCAATAAACTCTTCTTAGAAATACTCTTCCCTTAACATTCATAATTGTTACACTTTAGCCCCAGATGACAACTAAGTGACTGCTCATTCATTTCTCGCCCTCCCAGTGGAATGAGGAGGAGAATCAGAAGAAAAAGGTAAAACTCCTAGGTTGGGTTAAGGACAGTTTAATTTGTTGCAAAGCAAGACAAAAATAACAAAACCAATACTGATAAGATATTATATAAAGCGGGTGATATTCAATGCAATTTGCTCACTGCTTAGAAACCAATGTCCAGCCAGTCCCTGAGCAGTGGTCCCTCCTCCCCAGCCAGCTCACCTCCTCATATAGTGAGCATGACATCATATAGTATCAAATGTCCCTTTGGGTGGTTCAGTTATCTGTCCTGACCGTGTCCTCTCTCAGCTTCTTGTGAAAGAAGCTTTATCCCAGCTGAACATCAGAACAATAACTAATACAGCACTTATTTATTCTCTTTTTGTGAATTACATGTGTTCTTGCTATATTTCTCTTTTCAAGGATTTGTTGTTATTTGACTGCATGGACTGGACTACTACCTTTGTAATTTAGTCTTTAAAAGATCAGAGTTTGCTTTTTCTATATCTAAAATCTAACTACATTTTCTTCCAGTGATTTAGATTTAGTTCTGGCATCCATGTGTAACAAGCCCTTTTTTCTTTATTTTCTTTAATTTTACAGAGTAAGTATCTACATATAGGTTTTGCCATCAGTCCTCTAGAATGTGCTTATATTCTTGTCATTATTGTGCTTATATTCTTGTCATACTTAAATATCTTAAGTATGGGATGCAGGGGGAATTGGCCAGCCCCTTTTCTGTGGTCTGTGGAGACAGGACAAGGGGCAATGGCTGCAAATTGGAGCACAGTAAGTTCCACACCAACATGCGGAGGAATTTTTTCACACTGCGGATGACGAGAGCACTGGAATAGGCTGCCCAGGGAGGTGGTGGAGTCTCCTTCCCTGGAGATATTCAAGACTCGTCTGGATGCCTATCTGTGTAGTATGAGCTAGGGAGCCTGCTTTGGCAGGGGGGTTGGACCCGATGATCTCTCAAGGTCCCTTTCAACCCCTACAACTCTGTGATTCTGTGATTTTGCAATTATTTGGCCAAAAGAGGACTCAGATATAAAATGCTGATCAGCATAGTTCATCCAGAGGTAACAAAACATAATTTTTATTTGTAAGAGGCAACACATCTCTAGTCAATTAAATATTATATACACTGGACTGTGTGTACGTAGTACTTTAATATTACTTTTGCCTTCAAAGTGCATAACCACATACGTATTTAAAATACATGCCATAAGATGAATGTTTTCAGTTTACAAGAAAAATAATGAAATTTCTCTTCAGTAATACTGGGACTGTAATCTGTGCTCTGACAGGAGATTTAGTGGAAATATTCAGTGGAAATCTTCAGATTTCCACTATTAATAAAGGTTGATAAATTCTGCCTATTTGATGTCCCTGATCTCCTCTGTCTTCAATTCTTGACCTGAAAAGTTTTGGCTCACTACCAGAAAATGCATTCCTTTAATATTATGGGCAATGACATGATATTCTCATTTCACTTTGTGTAAGAATAAGGGTAAGCAGTTATCATGAATTTGGGAAATACAGACACATATTTGAGTCACACCATCTCGTAATGTTTGTACTGCACTGCCTTTGATGCAGTGAGGACTATGAAAAACAGCACAGATGTTTTTAGCTCCCCTTTACTTTTCATTTCCCTTCAGTTTCTCAGCCCAAATTAATCAGCATACACAGGAGGCAGGGTCGACAGCTTTTCAGACTGTCCCTTGCCCCTATACTGCTCACTGGCCATCCCAGCCTTCCTCTGTGCTGGCATGGTTGATTATAAGCAAATGCGGTGCTCTTTGTCCATGTTCTGGGGTGCACAAAGTTAAAGAAAAATCATATAATTATCCTAGGCTTCAGAAATGAAGACCTAGTTCTTAATCAAAGATCCTGATTGCTTTTCTAAATATAGTCATGTAGATGTACCCTTTCTAGTTTTGCTTTGTCAGACTAATAGAAAAAGAACTGCTTCAGAAGGTGCATAAAACATAAACAGGGTATCACGGTAATTTTTTTTTTTCACTCAGGTTTGCCTAGAGAGAAAAAGACTATTTCAGTCCTTACACTCTCACTGTTTGTATGTTTTAATCTAAGTAATTGGATTAAAAATGCTCAATCATGAGTGCAGACAGCAGAACACAATTGCCTAACTGCTCATCTACTAGAACTTTTTTCTCTTTTCTTTCTTCCCATGACCTCTCCATCTAGTATGGCTGTTAGAATAGGAATAATATATATGCGGTCCTGTCTCTGCTTATACACTCTCCTCAGAAGTGTGAGATACGGCTTTATAGCCTGGATGTAGGACAGATCTTAAGAATTCTGCTTTCTGAATGACTGTGGAATATGATAGCATAGAATCAAAGTATCATAGATTCATAGAATCTTTAAGGTTAGAAAAGACCACTAAGATCAAGTCAAACCATCAACCCAACTCCACCATATCTACTAAACCATGTCCTGAAGTGCAATGTCTACATGTTTTTTAACATCTCTGGGCATGGTGACTCCACCACCTCCCTTGGCAGCCTATTCCAGCTTTGTTGACCTATTCTGGACAAGCCTCAGTACCTCAATGTCTTTCTTATAGTGAGGTGCCCAGAACTGAACACAGTACTCAATGTGTGTATGTCATGTTTTTTCCCCATCTGAGCACCACACAGCTGCTCTCTCTAAGAGAGTGTAGGGGGCGGCATTGGGGGGATTGAAGGGAGGGAAAAGAAAACAAAAAAAACCCCAAACCTCACAGATTGGGATAAGGAGAGTTTACTGGGATAGCAGAGAGATAGATATAATAAAAATAGGACTTTATAGCAAAATATACGAAACTGGTAATACACAATGAAGTTTCTCCCTGTTCAACCAGGCCAATCGTCTTCTATCTTTAAGATTTCCTTCTTGAAGAATGCTCAGCCTTCCTGTACCTCTTTGCCTTTCAGGACTGTCTCCCTAGAGACTATCAATCAGTGTCCTGAGTAGGCCAATGTCTGTCCTTTAGAAATCTGTAGCAATGGTTTTACTGACACCCCCCCTTTACTCTGCTAAGAATCAAAAACTGTAATTTCATGGTTAGTTGCTAAACCCAAGCTGGCCTCTGACCATCTCCATCCGTTCCTCTGTTTGTAAACAGCAAGTAAGCAAGAGGCACTTGGTAAGCTCCCTTACCAGCTGTGTCACAAAATTATTTTGCACACACTACAGGAACCTCCTACAGACTGTCTCCTGTCTGCATTTCAAGCAGACCTCTGGTAAGTTGAAGTCCCCCATGAGAACAAGAGCTAGTGATTGTGAGACTTCTGCCAACTGCTTGTAGAATGCTACATCTTAACTTTTTCATTCTGGTTGGCTGGTCTTCAACAGACTCCTAGCAGGATATCTCATCCTTACTCATAAGTACTTGACCTTATCATCACAGCTCTTGAGCTCTCTACACTCAAAATACTAACATGCATACAACATTATCACCTTTGATTGATGAGACAGAAAAAAGAAAGTGCCCACTATAAAGAAAGTGTATTATTATAGAGAACAAGCTTGCCATCATGGGCTGAACCTCTTCCATATGGGCATCAATGGACCATAAACAGAGGCTAAGCTTTCAGGTGCTTTAGCAGCATTGAGTATGCAGAAATAGGTTATTGTAGACCTTTGTTTCAACCTTAAGCAATAATTAAGCAGTGTTTTTTTAATTACACTTTTGGACAGAGCATTTACATTCTACCCAAATTCTACCTAAATTCCCAGAGATCAGAAACAGAAAACTATACCTACCTGAGCATTGACCCACACATTTAGTTTCAGTGTAAGGCAGTGTTGTTCAAATCTGTGTGCTTAGTATCTTCTGTTGTTTAAATTACAGCAGTTTTATTTGGTAAAATGTTCCAGGCACAAAAGTATAGGAATTTCATGTGATATATCTGTCAGAAATAAATGTCTAAAGCCTATATTTGAATGTGACATCATTTTCTTTTCCATAACATTATTTGATTTTCTTAGAACATTTACTTTTGTCCAAACCTTGTTTTTTCTAGTCTATAGAGTGACATGTCCTTGATTTATTTTATTATCACATTTTCGAGAGCTATCAAGCAGTTCAATGATTACATTAATTTTTCATAACCCCACTTTCACTTTCAAACATATTGCTTGTCAACATAATTACTTTTTATAATCAAATGAAAATATTTACATGTACTTTAAAAATCACCTGTGTCTCAACCTAATTTACTTCTAAAAATTTAAATCTAATCACAAATTGCATTTCAGAAATTAGAGATGTCACATTTTTGTTTATTTAAGTGACAGAAGAGTATGTGAGGATATTTGAGAGTTAACATTTTTTCAACCAATGTAGGTTATGTTCAAATTGGAAATAAAAAGAACAAACACGTGTTCAGAATTTTAATTAGCAAAAATATCAAGACAAATAATGCTAAATTTTATATATTCAGTGCAACTCAGCGCCCTGAATTTCCTCTAAAATCCAAGAGGTAAAGTGTTTTTAAAAAGAACAATGTGTAAACTTGTTCCGTATAGTGTCACTTAACTTTGCTAATTCAAATAGCTTTGCAAATACGTTCTGGATGGCTGTGGTAGGTTGACCATGTCTGTGTGCCAGGTACCCCCAAACTGCTCTATACTTGTCCTCAGTAGAACAGGGTAGGAAATATGATGGGAAAGCTCATGGATAGAGACAAGGACAGGGAGATCACTCAGCAATTAATTTAACAGACAAAATAGACTCAACTTGGGAAAATTTTAATTTATTACTACCTATTGAGAGTAAAATATTGAGAAATAAAAGCAAAACCTCCTCTACCTAGGCTGTGTTTCACTGCTGACTTGACTTTCTCCTCACTGGGCAGCACAGGGCACATGAAGAATGGGGTTGTGCTTGGTCTTCCTCTCTGCTACTCCTTCCCAATTGTTCTGTTTCCCTGCTCCAGTGTAGGGTCACTCCCATGGGATACAGGCCTTCATGAACTTCCCCAAATAGGGTCTGTTCCATGTGCTACATTTCTTTAAGAACTGCTCCAGGAAAAGTCCCTTCCATGCATACAGTCCTTCAGGAACAGACTACTCCAGTCCAGGTCCCCCACTGTCTTTCCATAAAACTCCTTCCTGTGAGGGGTTCTCTCCAAAGGCTGCAGTTCATGCCTTCAGCATACTTCATCATGGGGTTGTCCATGGGTTGCAGTGAGCAGCCCACAGACAACAGGTAAATCTTTGCTTTGGTACCTGGAGCACATCCTTCCCTTGCACCTTCACTGGCATAAGTGTCTTCAGGGCTGTCTCACATTTTCTAATTCATCTCTCACAGCTGCTGTGCAGAATTTTTCACTTTTTCTTAAATGTGAATGATGAATGGGTGAAGAGCAGCGCTGCAGAGAAGGACTTGGGGATGCTCGTGAATGAAAAGTTGGACATGAGTAAGCAATGTGTGCTTGTAGCCCAGAAATTCAATCATATCCTAGGCTGCGTAAAAAGAAGCATGGCCAAATGGTTAAGGAGACAGATGTCCATTTAAAAGTCCCTCTTTATTCCACTCTTATGAAACCCCACCTGGAGTACTGTGTTCACCCTGAGCTTATAAGAGATGAGCTTATAAATGAGCTTATAAGAAATATGGAGAGAGACTTTTTGCCAGCTCATGTAGTGACAGGACAAGAGGGTAATGGCTTTAAGCTAAAAGAAGGTAGCTCAGACTGGGCATAAGGAAGACCTTCTTTACAATGAGGGTGCCAAAATGTTGGTACAGGTTGCCCAGGGAAGTTGTGAATGTCCCATAACTGGAAGTGTTTAAGGTCAGTTTGGAGACAACTTGATCTAATGAAAGATGTCCCTCACCAGGACAGGGGATAAAGACTGATGATATTTAAAGGTCCTTTCTATCCCAATCCATTTTATGACTATGTTTCTTTGTTCATCATATGCATCTATGGTTATAACTGGCTCTGTCTTACATGGAGGCTGTTCCCAGTCTCCTCTCATAGAACCCACACCCTGACCCTCCCCACTACCAAAGCCTTGCCACATAAACACAATACAGTGACTTAGTTCTTGGTTGTGCTTCTGCAGTTCACCAAAACTGTATCTTGTACTGCGAGTGCAAAAGCTATCTGGAAGAAAAATAGTATACATAATTTTTAGCTGTCAATTTCTTTTCAAGACTCTCTAGATTCAAGGGAATTTTCAGGACACACAATTTGAAACATTTGTTTTACAAATGTTGTGGGTGAGTCTTGTTGTCACGGGCCAGAGCTTTTCAGGCAGTAGAGATTTCTCTTACTGGATGGCAGTTCAAGAGAAGCTACTTACATAATAGTATATCCACTATCAAATTAACTTAAAACTGCAGTGATGACAGTAGGAAATGTAAATGGTTGAAAACTTGTCGGGATTTTTTTTTTGTTTGTTTGTTTCTGTTTCCTATATCTTGATTTGGAGCACTCTAGAAGTTGTCATGAATGATTCCCTAAAAAGAAGAATTTTCTAACCTGTCATTCCTTGTGTATGGAAACAGCAGTGATACAGAGAAAAGATGGATTCAAGAACTGCAAAACTCACTAGGCACAAGGAGGCTAGGAACACTCAGAAACCAAACTAAACCTTTATCATTTTTTTACTGAGTAGAGATATTGTCACTACTGAAAGAATGGATACAAAATAGGTTGCAAAAACATTAAGTGGAAAAAAATAAATACTTTGTAATTGGACTAATCCTGGAGGTATAGCAGCTTCTGAAAGTGAAGATAGTTCAAACATAGCAGTTTAGTTGAAATGGTACTAGATTGATTAACATTAACTATGACCAAACAGGCAAAGCAGTAAAAAGAGGTTATGTTTTGTCAATAATAACAAGTGGGGATAGTGTGGTAGAACCATGGAGTAGGCACTTCCAGTCAAGCATGAAATACAAAAAGGGAATGAACAGCTTGTCAGAGGGGGGAGAAAAGGGAGAAAAGCAGAGCAAGACAGAGGCATGAACAGAGGCAAATATGTTTCAGTTTACGTTTGTTTCTTTGCGCACTGAAATTTGCTTTAGCATTGTCTCTGAGTGACTAATTAGCTAGATCTGTAAGTATGCAGTGTTTTGAAATTCATAGGAGTTACTAGAAGAAATGCTGCTGCTTTAGTAATTTTTTTCTCTTTTGTTCATGTAGCATTGGAAGGATTAACACAAACACAGGAAGGGTGTCAACAATAAAACTGGCATTGAAAGGTACAACAGGTACCCACTGTTGTTTTTTTAAAGCTTGTAGACACCAGTAATATCTATGCACATATTACCAAGTTTTTGAAATCTGGGTCTAAGACATCTGATATTCTGTACATGTTTGGGTTCACTGGAAAAACTGGACCTCTAATGAATGCAAAATTAGTGCTAATATATTCTGCATTTTCCTTAACAGAACATTTTTAAACAGCCTTTAGGGACCTCAGTTTTTGCTCTGCAAACAGATAAGCATGAAAATGGAGATTTGGAGACTTTAAGGAGATACTGGAGGGTTTTTTTGTACTAACTTTCTTCATTGAAAGGAAGGCTATTTGATACCACAAGAAAGATATAACCATTTTTATAAAGTATTCAAAAGTTTAAAAAGAACTGATGATGAAAATTACTGTTTTAGAAAGTGACCCAAACTTCACATTGAAATTTAATCTGGATACTAATTAAGCTTCAGTCTTGCGCTGTAATGATTGAAAGAGGCTATAATCTGTTTGGGAACCTGTTTAAAGTTCATTTGAAGGTCTCTGTCTAGTCTAAGATTGCCAAGAAATTTATTCCTCATGCAAAAATTGCCTTAAAGGATTTCTGACAGTACATTGGTGTCACTTTTATATTGACCAGTGCTTTCTGGTTTGGATCACTGCTCATTTGGGAATACATTTATCTTCTCATTGATGTTCCTGTAGTATTTCAAGGCATAAAGAAAGAGCGTTTATTATATTAAAGTGCAAAACTAAGGTATAACTTGATAATTTGAAATAGATGTTTAAATCTGAAGATAGAACAAGTGAGTTCTCCCCCTCTTAAATCTGCTTTTCTTCTTTTAGTTTTTTATACTTCACTGGAAATACCTTTGTGTAATGCTCCCATAATATTCATGCTTCTGTTACTATTGGAGGGAAAAAAATACTCTTTAGTGCTTTGGTTATCTTATCTTAGTTTTTACCATTCTAGTATCACTTCAACTAAGCTATTGCTTTTGAACTGCTCCCACCTTCAGAGGCCACTACATCCACAGTATTAGTCACAGTAAAAAGCATTTGGGTTTGCTCACATTGAAGACAGAGGAAAAGGAAATGTAATTTACCTTATAAATACATCTGATTATGGTTTGTCTTCAGGCTTTCTCTGTGTATGCCTCTTCTATCAGATTGCCAAATGAACCAAGATCTTGTAGCAATTCACATGGCAACCCAGAACTCATATCTTTGTCATGCCCTATCATCCAACTGCTGAGTATGAAGTTAGGATTTCTCTGAAATGCACTTTAATGCATATATGCACATTTGTTAATTGATATACCTAGTCTGTTAACAGAAATCTTAGTTTCTGTGTGCTGTGACATAAGTTCTGGTTTTCTCTGCATGTTTCAGTTAAAGATATTATTGAATAGTTTTCCCAGGTGGGTATATTAGGCTTGCCACCTGAAACGTTGTAAAGAGCAAATTTATTCACTAAATGCAATCACAAAGTCTAGTTGTATCACTCTTAGGTCAGGCCTTTTCAGCTTTAGAACAATCAATTACAAAATTTTGTTGAAAAGTAAAAGCTGTTCTGTCTTGCTGCAGATTAGATATGAAGGACAATGAAAATCTTCGGTAAGAACAGTGTGGCTGAAGAAAGTGATCAAAAATACGCCTTTCATGGCATTGAAATTCAGGGTTGGCAACCTGACAGGCAAAAAGGTGTAAGAGGTGGTAAGTGGTAGTAAATACTGCACCTAAATATTGTGCCTTTTCTTCAAATAAATCAGGAAGCCCAAAATTTCTAAGGCATTTAATTATCTTCCACTGATTCAATTAAAATTATAGGAGAATATAGGATGAATACAAAGAAACAAGATTTTTTCTTTTTTTTTTTAAAGCATAGCAAAAGTAGCAAGATATAAAATGCACTTGTACTCTGGAGGTGCATTACCATGCCTTCCTCATAATTAATTAATGATATTCAATTATTTGCAAGTATTCCTTTGTTTTCTGTCTCCCCAGTAGAATGTTAGTGAGAATATACAGAAATTTCAAACATGAGCAACTTGCTGCATACAATTTTTTTTTTCTTTCTTTTTTTAGACGGATGCTTTTAATGGAAGCAGAATTGCAAGTTCTTGCATTCCCTTTTAAGTCATAGATGCCAGTTACTTCATGGATGATAGTCCACCTACATGATAAGAAAATGAAGTCTTTAATGGGAAAGGAGGGTGCTATAGTAGAAAGCCCCATTTACTCTTGGTACAAATGATAGCGTAATTCAGTCATCAACTTACACATTCTTTCTTTTGCTTTTCACCTAACTTCATTTAAAGATAATTATTTTCACTTTCTTCCTATATGTACAGAGTTTTAGTTCATAAGGGGTCCTGAAAACACAGCAAAACACATGCCCAAATACGGACAGATGAACATTTCTCTGATACCTTGTCGCTAGACAGTGCCTTTGCAGAGAACTCTGGTAAGGTGCACTAAGACTTACCTCCCTCTAGTGAGAAAAGGTTCCAATTGCACTTTTTAGTGTAGCTATTACATCATTATATTCTCTTCGGATTTCTTTGTAAGGCTGCCTCTTGTTCAGCTTCTCCATGTATCTGGAACCCTCCTGAACTTTCTTTTACCACTGTAGGTGGTGTTACTAATTATCTTATTTTATAATTCATCTCAGCTTTGAATGTTAATGTATGTCGTGTGTGAACTCTTTTGTGACTAATGGTTCACACCATTATTTCTTGTGAACATATGCTGTTTGTTTGTTGTATTATGTGTGGGCAGAATACTGAGTATTTCTTTGTTCCTGATTCATTAGAAATGCTGCGGAGTTCATGATTTTTTTTTCTTTTCTAGACTTTTTTTTAATGGAGATGCTGTTTCTATCCAGCTGTTCAAGAATTAAAGTTCACCATGTGTACAATGTGATGATGAAGGCAAAATTTTTGGTATCAGAAAGAAGAGCCCAAAATTTTTGTATTCTTAGAGAACTGTAGTATAGAAAAGATGGTTTCTAAAAATTTCTTGATGAAGGCAAAATTTTTGGTATCAGAAAGAAGAGCCCAAAATTTTTGTATTCTTAGAGAACTGTAGTATAGAAAAGATGGTTTCTAAAAATTTCTTTAAATATCTCTAAGTACAATAAAGTCTATGTCTGTCTCAGTTCCTGAATGTTTGAAATGTTAAAATCACTGAAACATTGGTTTGGGTTGAAAGGGAACAGATCACCTTGTTCCAACCCCTCTGCTGTGGGCAGAGACACCCTCCACTAGACCAGGTTGGCCAAAGTCCAATCCAACCTGGCCTTGAACACTGCCAGGGAAGGGGCAGCCACAGCTTCTCTGGGAAACCTGTACCAGTGCCTCACCACCATCACAGGGAATATTTTTTTCTACTTCAAAGGAGAGGAGCTCCAGCCCTTTGATTTTATGACCCTCCTCTGGACACGGTCCAACAGGTCCATGTCCTTATGTTGAGGGCTCCAAAGCTGGACACCGTATCCCAGGTGAGGTCTCACCAGAGCAGAGTAGAGGGGCAGAATCACCTCTCTCCATCTTCTGACCACATTTATTTTTATGCAGCCCAGGTTGGCCTTCATAGCCATTGGTGGCTCATGTCCAGCTTTTCATCCACAAGTACTCTCAAGTCCTTTTCTTCAGGGCTGCTTTCCATCTCCTAACCTGTATGAGTAACAGGGATTATCCTGACATAGGTGCAGTACCCTGCACTTGTCTTTGTTGAACCTCATAAGGTTCACCCTGGACCATTTCTCCAGCCTGTCCAGGTCCCTCTTGATGGCATCCCATCCCTCTGACACCTATACCTTTCAAGACATGCCTAACAGATACTTAAGGGGACACATTTTAACTGTTGCAAATCTCGAAGTCCAGACCAAGAAGCTTTCCTGAAGGTCTGCTGTATTTACTGGGAAAAAAGTCTGATAATATACTTGTATGTTTATATTCTGTTTTCTACTTGGCACTGTGGTCTTCCTGCTGCTTGGTACAAACCAACATTAGGCTTGCACGCTGTATTAGTCGGGGCAAGGTTAAGTATGTTTAAAGAGATACTGTCTATTAGCCTAAAGTGAATTACAGTGGAGATGCTGGATTTCTGCCCAGAGATAAAAAGTAGCAAAGATATCTCTTCAGCTACACTGATAAATTATGTATAAGTCTTACTATTAATTGTGTGGGTTTGTTCATTTGGTAAAATTGGGAAGTTACAGACAATTTTTTTTAATTTTTATTTTATATAGTAATTAAATAAATAAATATTTAATCAAGTCCATTGGATGAACACTATCTCTCAGAAGACAGAAATATGTGGCTGAAACAGAGCTATGGATTCTGGCCATCATCTGGCATGAGTGTATTCTATACAACATAGCATTACCAGTTTTGGTCATTTTTTTTCTAACAGAAGTAATGCACAAAGACCACTGATGGTATTTTCAAAATTATTTATCAGTTCTTGAACTTCTGAGCACACATTAGCTCTCTTGAATGTCTGAGGTGTCTAAGGCAATGATCTCCACACTTCAGTTACGTTTTAGTTTGTTGAATTATGATTTAATTTGATGTCATCTGCTTTTTTTTTAATATAATGACAATCAGTGAATTATTTTTGGTTTATGATTCTGTAATTTGCATTTCCAGCAAAGCTATAGAATTTCCTCCTTGAGCTGGTTGTAAAGGGGCTGGTGAATTTCTGTGATCAAACAATAACATTATCCAGCCTGCTTTAAAGTTCTAAATTGTGAGAGAAGTGCAGTAGGGCTTGACCTAGGGTTTTGATTAAACCTGAGCATGCAAAGTACCCTTTGAGACAGGATCCTTAACTTTGTAACCTGCTATTTAAGGCAGAGATTTGTCTATGTACATGTGAGAAAGAACTTTCAGAACTTGCTTAGTTTGAAAGTGTGGATGTTTGGACATTTACAGTTATTCCATTTGCCCATAGAGCATGTAGTTTGAAAACAAGTTTGGTAGAATGCATTCTAGAATTATGATAAAATAGTATGAACATAAGGAAGACAACATCCACATGCATCCATTCCTCCACAAGTGTCTAGCATCACCAGAATACTTACATTTAGCTTCTTCATTAGTCCCTCACTTTTTTTTTTCTCTTGTTCATTTGCACAACATATGTGATAGGGTTGTATTTATTCTTGATTGCATAATCATTATAATTAGTCCCTCACCTCATCAACTAAGAGGTTGCACAAATAACCTCCAATTTATTAAGCACAAAATGAATGATCTCAGAATTGTTCTTTATTCAAGTGGCATTTTGTCATTATCAACCTGTCAGCCTCACCTCTGTATCTGGGAAGATCATGGAACTGCTTCTCCTAGAAGCTATGCTATGGCACATCGAAGATGAGGAGATGATCTGTGACAGTCAGCAGGGCTTCACTAGGTACAAAACCTGCCTGACCAATACTGTGGGTTTCTATGATGGAGTGACCACATCAGTGGACAGAGGAAAAGCAGTGGAACAAGCTTGATGGGGCTCTAAGCGACCTGATATAGTAATGATGTCCCTGCTTACTGCTGGGAGGTTGGACTAGATGACCTTTAAAGGTCCCTTCTGACCTACCACATTCTGTGATTTTATGATTCTATATATTACTTTAGTAGCAAATATGATCTGATTGGAAGAAACTGAAATGTTATTTCTTGAACATTGCAAATACATTCTGATAACTATCTTAATTTTGCTTTACTGCTACAAGAAATTTGATTTTCTGTGTTCTTGCTCTTAGTACTTTCCTTTTTCTTTACAAGTTCTTACACACTCAAAGATGCACACAAAAAAGCTCCAGTCTTTGTGAGATGAGAAAATCAAGTCATCACAAAACAATTAAGGAAAACACATTTCTCTCTGTAGAGCTTCAATTCCTGAAAGGAGGAGCTGTGATAAGCTTGGGAGTTTGAAAAACAGGTGTGCATGCAACTTAAACACAATTAAGGGGGTGAGTAAGACTGCAGCAGCTGTAAAGCTGCCACAGATATGCGATCACACTCTTTGAAAGAGTCTCTAAAGACTCTTTATCCCTTATGTTTCCTTCTTTCTTTTGTTCCTTGCTAAATCTGTGCTTGGAGAGACAAGCTGGAAGACTTTAAATGTGGCTAGTCATTCAGGCAAGGAGTTACTGAAATTGTATGGCAAGAGCTTCTAGAGAGGAAAGATTGCCCAATGGTTACTGTATTAACCCTCCATGACGGTAGTTTGAATTAAATTTTGTTTTGTATTGCAGACTCCCTCAGATTTGAAACTACCAGTTTAATGTTTCTATCTTTGTTCCCATTCTGTTGAGTGGAACTAATAATGCTATTATGTTTCTTATAGAAAATATCACAGGAAGCAAGCTGTAGGGGAACTTACATGTGTCTTGAATTGAAGATGGGAAGTCTTTGTTTTCTGATATATTTGTACTTAGAAAAGTAGCATATCTTGGATAGTTGAGTCATGCCTACAGAAGAAATGAATGTATTAAAAAGCTTGTTTATATCTTGTCCTAATAGTCTTTGCCACTTCCTAAATTTCAGAGGCTCAAATGGGAAACCTGGGCTTGTAAATGCTGTATTTTGTCTTGCAATATATGGGTTATTACATTTTTCATTCACATTTTTTTAGTCAAAACATAACTGAACAAAAATTTATTTAGACATATTTATAAAAAATAACATTATGAACATTCCGTAATAGTTCTACTAAAATTTTAAATAAAAAGAAATCATCCAACTTTAATAAATAAATAAATCTTGCCAGAAAAAAACTTTGCTATTTTAAAATTCTTATTGATTCAATTCTGCTCAGCTTCACATATTTGGTATTTGCAAAACATATGATCAGGGTAATGTTGCCAACTCATGTATATATATGCAGAAAATTTCTCAATACATTGCGAGCACTCCCTAAATTATTCGACGAGCTGCAAAAAGACCTGTGGACTGTTAATTCTATTGTGAGCTATAAAGTCAGGGATGCATCCAAAAATTACTAGGTCAACCAAATTGATTTTAATAGGTCAAAGATATTTCTTGTTAAAGTATTTTCAATAGTATCTCTCTTATCTCACAAAATAAAGTTTGTTGGTTTATTTTAAATAGTAGTTTTATTACATATAAGTAGTGTGTCTGTGTGTGTGTTTCATTTGAGTTTATTCAGCAAATCTCCCCTCATAAACAGAAGGGCAAGCAGATTGTGCAAATTATGAACCAGGCATTTTAGGTGGATTAGTACTCATCTTTTACACATGTGGTAATGAACACCCATAATATATTTGGCATCTGAAAAATTATTACAAAGTAAAACTTTCTGTTTGCAGTTGCAATACAGAGAAAACCTGCAGCTTCCATAAAGATAAAGCTGCAAAGACGCTCAGCCAGCAAAATTATTAGAATTCCAAAGTCATCTATTTTTTCTCTTGACTTTTCTCAACCTTCCGTTTGTATTGAGCTACTCAGACTAATGTTAAAAAGACGTAGATATGGTAACTTTTCCTTAATAATGTCCTTTCCCATAATAAGTGTACATTATTAGGACACTTTCCTCTCCTGGGAAGCTTTCATTTGATTTAACACACACATATAAACCATTTTATGAATAATGTATATGGAGCTAGATCCCCAAACACAGTTAAGAAAGGAAGTTAATAAAGAGAGAGTCTGTTTCTGAAAATGTGCAAAAGGACTCCCTGAAATCTTGTCCCCTCCGTTGCTGTAAATATGGTCTCAGCTGGCAACTCCTGTCCAAAGAACAGGTGGAATAAAGTTTTTGCCACTGTTAAGCAGTAGCCAACAGAGCTGCTAAGTAAAAACCTTTAAGGGGAATGACAGATTGCTCAGTTCTCCTTGTACAGAATAATGTAGTCTGCTGTGAGATGTTTTACACAAAGCTTCCTGCTGCTTCATCCGGGCTGCTGAGCACTGAAAGTGTACTTGATTGTGTACAAGTCAAATATGAAGGCAATTCCTGACAGCAGGATCTTTTTATGAAAAGATGGACACTGAGGCGTGCAACTAGTATTATATTTCAGTCTTGAGCAAGTAGTAATATATTTCAGCTCCTAATTGTTCATTAAAAAATTAAGCCAATTTTACTTTTGAAGACGTGGGACAGTTATGAGCCTAAAAGCGCTCTCACAACTTGCAGTGAAAAAAGATATGGGGAAAATGGTGGTGATAAATTAGTGTAAGCTAGTAAAAGAACTGAAATAGAATATATAGAGAACCATAAATGCTCTAGAATTTTATTTAATGCATAATTATTATTTGCTATATCATTCTCCAGTATCAAAACCCCAAGATTGTTCCATTTACTTTTTCTTCTTACAGTTAACAGAACCTTCAGTGTAACTGCTGTTTTCTTCAGTTATAAATAGTGAACGGAAAGTATATTCAAAGCAAATTTATTTAAGTATTCTAAATGATAATTGTGTAAGGGTGTATTATTTCCAACAATCAACTATTTCTCATGCTAGTATATAAAGCTATCACTCACTCCTGTATCACAAGGACTTGGAATTCTTAAGGCTTTTGCCTCTGGCCTCCAATAAATTTGAAGGGCATATATAGAAACACTAAGGGCTGTGAACTTATGTGCTGATTGGGATTTTAACCTTTGCATTTGCTAGGCACAGCCCTCATTTATGAAGATAAAAGGTCTGTCCAGAAGAGCACTCTAGACATTATACCTTGAATTTTAGATGTATTTAATGAGCAAAAGAGGTTTATGGAAAAATCTTTCTGAACATCTACATTAAGAGTAACATAATACAAACAAATGCATTCTCCTACATTCCCTTGCATACTGTAGGGTTTATTTTGTATACCTGTAACCCATGGTAATTAATAGTGAAGGATAAATGACTGAGCTTTTTAGTTCAAACCAAAGTTCCAAACCAAAAAAGCAAGCAAAAAAATAACACACACACCCCAAAAAAACCCAACCAAACAAAAACAAAAATAACCCCCAAACCTAAAAAGTATTAGAAAATATTGCAGATTGCAAAAAAACCCAAAACAAAACAAAACCCATCTTGACAGAAGTTCTGGCCTCGCTTGCACCCAGAGACCAGCAAATCCTAATGAAACATTTCAAATCCTGTATGTCCAGAGTGATACCACTAGTCTCTTGTCATTAGCTCTATGGCTTAAAAATAATGCACGTGGTCTGGTGAACCATGTCACTCTCTGGGTACATCTGCTGCTCCAAGCTCAGTATGGTGATCAACTCTCATGTGACACGGGCTGGAGAAATCAAATTAACACCCTTGGATATATCAAAAAGGATATTTATCAGAGGCTTAAGCACTAGTTTTATTATACAGGACACTCAGGACATAATTTAAAGAAACTAAAGACACTGGGCAGTTATAGGGGACAGCTGGTTGTATAAAGGATACCAAGATCCTTGAAAGAAAAAGGTAAAAATCTTAGTAAAATAAAGGTGAGGGATTATTTTTATACCAATAAAAACATTAATTCTAGGGAAGGAAACAAGATATTTGCACAATGGTGCATCAAAATGTTTGGAAATAGTTATCAAAACAAAGTTATTTTCTAATTACATTCCAATGGAACTAACGAGGGTTCAATACTAAAACACTAAAGATGGCAAATCAAATTAATAAAGGTGTAACTATTATTCTTCTACCCAATTTACTGCACGTTTTGAAATAATATTGCTCATTAGCTCCAAGGCAGATCTTTGTACATGTACTATTTTAACAGTAAAGAGAGTGGAAGCATAAACACTTGTGCAGTAGAATTATGGCCTTTATTTATGTGGAAATACACATAAGCTAACTTCCAAGTAGAATTGTTTACCATAGTCTAAGCAAGAAACTTTCAGTCTATTTACAGTACTCTTTGGTCTCTTGAATCAATCTCAATCTTAATGTTATGAACTTTAATGGTATCACAGAATCCCACACATGATCACAGAAGCAGGCTTTGCAATGTTTCAACTTTCTGTCAGCTTACCTAGAGAATATCTTTTGGTACTGTAGCTCTCCAGAAGTAAGAAAAGTGCAGCTGCTATTCATTTGGAAAAAGATAATGGAAAAGAATACAGATAATTGTGCTACTCTCATCTCATGGTTACTTGCTGTCATTTGACACTGATCTCTTTCTCACTATATCAGTAATACTTCATGTAGAAATAGTGTGTTAGTAGGAATTTCTGGTTTGTTTCCATATTTTCAAAATTGTAATTCTCCTTACAACTATCATCTTGCAATATAATTCCAATAAACTAGTGAAAAGTATTACTGGTAAACATCTCAAAATGCAAGTTCTGAAAGAAATGTTGTGTTGAAAGCTAATCTAAAAATGTCTTCAGGTACAAGTATACAAGGAAGCATTATGCAGAAATCTGTTATTTTCTGGTCAGTGAGATAGAGAAGACAAACCAAGAAGATCTCATAAAATTTCTGCTGTAACTTGCTCTAAAACTTTTCATCATAGTTCTGCCTCGTTCTGCAGAGAAATGAGGTATCCATAAGATATCCCTGAATTCTCTAAAAAGAAGTTCCTTACCAATGACGATTTTCTTGAAGAATGAAGGATTACTGAAATAATGTCTTTTCAAGAAAAAAGAAAGATAAGACTTAGGTTATTTTTGCTTGATTACCTGTCATTGGTGTGATAGCAGCTGTGGAAGTTATATTTTGATGGGTGTATGACTACTGCAGTCAAATACATACCTGTTTCTAAATCTATATCTTTATATATACATCTATATAGATTTTTATGCCCCTATATCCATCTCTGCATGCAAGCAAAGAAACTTATTGCTTAGAGCGGAGAAAGGAACTGGGCACAAGTTGACTCCCCCAGCCTTTTTCATTTTACTGTACTTCTGATCCAGTTCAACATGCTACACGGAGCATACCAAAAAATTACAACCCATGGAGATTAAAAACTCATCAAAGCCTATTTTAATCAATCAATCAACTTTTCATTGGTTTCTGTTGGTTTGTTTGGTGGTGGTTTGTTTTTTTTTTGGTTGGTTTGTTTGGTTTTTCTTCATGTAGTTATTAAAGCAATGGAAATTACTCACAGCAGCTGTGTATTGTCAGCTCTCTACTCAGGTTCCCATAAACAGGGAGTTTTCAGATCTTTTTTGTCCTATCACAATTATAGGTCTGTTTATGATTTGATATATGCTACTGAACTACAAAGAATAAATAATATTGTGGTCTCAGTTCTGAGTAAAAAGAAACATTGCAGAAATTCCGTGATAAATTTTGTGCTGTATAACTTCTATATGTATAACTTTCAGCTAAAGTATGAAAGGAGAACAAGATCTTTTAACACTACTTAGTGACAAAAAGGTGACAATAAGGTAAGGACTACGTTGTGACATACTCGAGTAGAAACACTTCAGTTATGATCACTGAGAAGTTACCTTTTGAAAAAAAATAAAGCCCAGTGCTGGGAAAAACTGCTACAAATTAAAAATAAAATATTTTTTTAAAGATCTTATATAGTAAACTGACTCGAATTTTTTTGTATAGGTCTTTTATTTATTCTGTATTACTTAAAATGAGTCCATACAAAATATTACTAGAATTGTTCCTTTACCTTTTTCAAGAAGAGTGGTTATTACTTGAACGCCTTGAGAGACGAGTGTTATTTCAAGAAAGTTGTTAAAAAAACCCCAACAATTCTGTTTCTTATGAAATGCTATAATCTCTTAATATGTTTTATTCAGTAAGCACGGCATGCTAATCACTTTACGCAATGAAAAAAAATATGAGTTTCTACCAGAAGAACTAAAATCTAGACAGAAAAACATGAAGAGATATGAATGGGCAAGACAAGAGGAAAAAATCTGCTTTAGCTTATTTGACACAAAATATGTTTTACCAAGCATAAAGAAATGGGGTAACAAACTGTTTAAAAAAATTACAAAACAGGGTCTGGATACAAACAAACAAACAAAAAACGTATTATTGGAATAACAAAGTTTTTAAAAAAAATTAAGTACATTATAAAATATATAACAATTTATGTATTGTGAGGACAGCAAAAACAGGAATACACACTTAATTGCTACAGTAAAAGGTATGAGCAAAAATGTTAGCCTATCATGTTTGAACTTTTCCTTCTCTAGGTGGCAAGGCAAAATAGTATTTACTCAAAACCACAATCTAGGTCTTGATTTGCCAGCAGAGCAATGTCAGCTCCATCAGTTTCTAAAACAAACTGTGGTCAGACATCTGTGAGCATCACAAATCTCATTAGTACATAAAAATACTTTTCTGATGAAGTCTGAATACTCAAACTCTCACATAGACAGAAGAAACATCTGTACCTGGTGAATTAAGAATTGTTTTGAAATATGGTCCTTGCAGCTAGATGCTTGGATTTTACCTGTCATCTTCCAGTGACTGACTAAAAAGATACGTTTTTGTGGTGGTTTGCAGATGAATTACTGATTAGAAATTTTTAATGGAATCTACTAGTCCTCAGACCCATGACAGTGCTGAAGTTGCATCAGCTGACACAAATTGACCAAAACTGATGCCATCCTTGACTTTTCATCAAGCTAAAAAACTACATTAAGACCCTGTTCTTACAACTATGTACGGCTACAGCTGAGAAATTTGTTCAAATGCTTTGTGTAGGACACCTATGAATTGGGACCAGGTATTTTTCTAAAATCTGATTCATTAAAAGTACAGGATTCTGCAGGGCAAAGTTGTTACACTGAAAAAAGTTTAGGTGAAAAACTAGCTAGGATTAAATCCTGTTAAATTTCAATTAGTATTACATTTCTATACACATATATATATATTTATACACTCTGATCTGCTTCCAGGAATATAATAATAAGCCTGACCTTAAGTTTATGAAATAAATCTGTTATTTTGATATTAAAGCCATATGGTTCTGGGAGACAGGAATGAAAAATTGAAAGAAACTGGTAAAATTAGAATTTGCTGTACTTGAGGAAGTGATGAATCAATAGAAAACAGGAAACATCCAGGTTGCCTGGAGAGACTCAGTACCAGAGGCCACAGCTGAGTATGGTTCAGAGGCCATAGAATTGGGTAGGAGGGCAAGATGAGTGTTTGTGCCTTAAACTGCTGGTTTGGGTGAAACATTGTACTCCAGTTATCTGCAAATAAACTTTAGATAGGTATAGGTTAGTCACAGCTGACTTTTTAGTGGTCTGGATAGGACTCCCAAGACATACCACAGTAGCTACCATAATCACTGCTTTTCTGTGATAGACGGTTTATATGATTTAAACGCTAAATGTAGTTATGTGTGTGCTAAATAAAATCAATTAGTGGCATGCATATTTTTGAGCTGGCAACAGGAAAACTAAATATGACTTAAAAGTGCATTGAAAAAAACAATTGTTTGGGCTCTATCCTTCTTGGATTATTTCGGTTCAGAATTTGCAACTCTTGATAGTTACATCCTCAGTGAGTTTTGTTCACAATTTGAGCTAGCGATAAAAATATACAACTGAGTAGTTTAGAAAAGAGAGATAATATTTCAAGATATACAAGACTGCTAATATTTCCACTAGCCATAATATAATTCTGAAATAATTCTTGATTTCTGTGAAAACATACCAATAAGACAAGATTCAGTGTGCTCACTTCAGCTTCCTTGAGGTTTTTATTCTTATGTATTTCATTAGACTGTTGGCCAGTGGCTGTTGCAGTTACTCTTATGTAGTGCTAGTACATTGCTGCCAAATAAATTCTCTTAAGTGATGCATGATAAAACACCAGTATAAAATTAAAGTGGTGAGAGGGTAAGAAGTAAGTCTATAGGGTATGGAGACCAGGCATTTTATAATATATAGCCTGAAGTCCTGAAATAAAAGTGTTGCCACCTTTTAGAAACGTCAACTGCCAATATGCCTCCCAGACATTAGGGGGATTTTTTTTTCTTTTTTAAATACATGTATATTGAAAAATACATATAAGAAAGAAAAAAAACTGGGAATGATTATTAAATTAAATACGAAGTGATACAAAGTAAAACTCTGCATGTGAAATATGTGCCTGTGTTTTGTTTTAGAGTTTTTGTTATTGTTAGGTTTTTTGTTATTGTTTTGTTTCTGTTTTTCTTTGGTGTGGTTTCCCGCTGCCATTCCAGAAGAAAATGGATTCCTTGTCTCATATGCTCTGTTCTTTTGTTGTGTCTGCCGGATCTGAGCAAGCATCTTAAATATCCCAGAGAATCTCAAATAGCACCGGGTTCCAATGCTTAGGCAACTAAATCACACTCCAGATGCTGTAATTGTCAGAAGTAACATCTTTAAACTCCTTTGGGAAACTAAAGGGAAAGAAGGCATCTGAGCAACGTGCTGCATTGAAGAATGTAGATACTACTTCCAAATAAGCAGAAACACGTAAAGGTGTAATGACAACTCCTGCCAGTGATTTCTGGTTAGTTTGTGTCCAAATAATTTCTAATCTAGAGAAACAAAACTAGTTGCATTTCTGAAAAATGGAAGTCGGTCACTAAAGGCTCTGAAAATAAGTACATCAAATAATCCTTAAATTTGAGTTCAGAATATTAATTATATTTTCCTGTTATTTACAGCAGCATAAACCTACTTCTGCAAGGAAGTTAGATCTGACTTATATTGGTATAGATGAAGCTAGAAAGCTAGATTTGCAAAATCAGAAGGAAAAACACACAAAACGTGTGTGTGTGTATGAATTTAAAATGTGTCAGGCTGACCCATAGTCTGGTCCAGGCAAAGGAATCTTATACAAGACTCACTTCTGTTTCAGACACACATGTAAAGTTTACCCTAGATGTAGCAGTACCTAGTATATTAGTGCTACTTAAGATCTATTTGATCAACTTTTAGTCATCTGACCTCATTGATTAAAACAAGAGTATAGAAAAATAACTCAATATATAGAGATTTACAGCGTGACATTAAATTTAGGGACTGAATTTTTCTCTTACATTTGGTTTCTCCGAGGTCCTGTGCCATATTTGGCAACACTGTGCAGGTATCTTGGATATCCTTCCACATTTTAATGGGACTAGATAAGCATACTTACACAACAGTACTGAGCATCAACATTAATTATCCTGGACTTTTTTTTTTACTTTTTTTTTTTTTCCCCAAATATATTGAGAGAAATAGGGCCTTCTAATGTGCAAGTCAACTGATGTAAGTTAGGTATTTATCTTAATGTCGCAAAAATTACAGGCTATTAGGCAAGTTACCTAATTGTTTCATTAACTAAAAGAGCACTTACAATGAGTTGCCCAGATGATTGTATCCAATAAACCCAGGTATGTCCCTTTAAAAAAAAAAAAAAGAAAAAAATTTCTTTCTAAGTTCTGTTTTAACTCACACTTTACCGAATCCTTTACTTTTACAAAATGCTTTCACCTGCAGATTACAACAATATGAACTAAGTCAAGACGGTGCCCAACTTACCCAAGTTTCCTGTTTTTATAGAGGACCAATTTATTCTAAGGAATAAAATACATAGGGGTCAATGACTTGCCTAAGCCGCTTCATAGTCAGTCTATAGACTCAGGCAATGTCCCTGCTCCTTCTGCCTATTATCACCTAAAAAAGCAGTCATTGTTTGGGCACCTAGAAGAGGACATATCTGAGTTTTGGGAGAGGGGAAGGCGAGAGAAGAATAGGGGTTTGCCATTAATTTGAAAGCAATTCTGACTTGTTTTTCTTCTGACTTGAATGTTGTGGGTTTTGTTGTGGTGGTGTGGTTTGTTGTGGATTTTTTCCTTTTTTTTCTTCCATCTGCTTGTTTATGATGTCTTTGGCTACTGTTTCATATTCTTCACTCTGCGTTGGTCAACAGAAAATTTTTTCCAGTGTAAGACCCGATCTAAACCCTGCATTTTAAATTTGACCTTTAAAATGTGAATCTCTGTTAAAAAATAAAAATAATAATCCTGCTATGGGATGACAGCATAAGGTACTCGATATCCACCTTTAAAACATTGGAACAACACATAAACTAAAATATACAACCATGTAATAATCCTTTTTACTATTCTCATCCTTATCTACTATTCTCATCCTTATCGACTATTTGTCATGCTATGTCTTGGTGTAAAAGAAAGCACTTGGCTAGGGAATTCTTTTAAAATTGAATCAAGCAAGGTGCTGAACAGCTGGAGCTCCACCCAGAAAAGCCACTATAGAGGCTGAAATCAAATATGCCTAAAAGCATTTCTGGTTATGAGCCAGATTGCTCAATACCTTGCTCACTTGTGTTATAGAGATCTATGCTCTATAAATAGGTTTATACTTCTTAAGCTCTTTGTAAAATAATAGTAATAATAAATACTCTGCAAATTAGTTTGTTCATTTGTAACACTAAGGTTCTGTGAACTTTCTCAACAAGAAACTAAGGGCAGGCTAAAATGGTTGCATTCAGTTTGTTTTAAAATTCTTTAAAACAAACCCCTTTATTCTCCACACTGTAAGTATCTACATTACTTAAAGTAGTCAACTCAAGACATATTATTTTTTATAAGTAACATACTATAATTCAATCATGGCATATGGGACTTGAAACAGAACTAGTTGGATAATAATAACCTGTAACTGTATGAACTGATCCTATATATATAACTTATTTTGAAGCACCAATTACTGAATTTTAGGAGCCAGAATGAGATTCGAGTAATTTGATCAGAGGGATGAAAATACTACCTAGCTTTGTGGAAGATTCCTCAACGTGTCTGGAAAACCTCAGGCACTTTTGAAGACTTGAAAGCAAAAGTGATCTGCCTTTCTTCAGTAATTTGCTCTTTGTTCAGGGACTTCCATGGAATTTTTCATGAGATTTAGCCAAATGGATCTTACTTAGTGTGTTTAGTAATAATGTACCTCTTTTCCCCAAATTCTCCATAGCTTTATCATCGTTCTTTCCAACTTTTTTTTTTTACATAAAAGAAAATGTAAAGCTCTAAAATTGTTTATTTCACAGAGAAATTTTAAAACTACATTTCTGAAGACACATCATATACTCCAGAAAATTTTCAACATCGAGTGTTTAGGATAAAACTTCTGAAAAAGAATGGGTTTTGTATGTCACAAGAAAAACCTTTTTTGCTTAATGTATGCCAGACAGATGGTACCAATCTTCATGTGTTTTAAGCTTCCATGAAACTGGGCAATGAAATTCAGCTTTAAGAGAAGTTCAGGCAAGTTGAATTTCTCTTAGCTGTTGGGCAGCTGGCTTAGCTGTCATGTTGTGTTTGTACATATGTTCTTAACTGAAGTGGTGTTTGGGGACTTCCTCACAGATATTACTCTTCAGTTAATGCTGTTGAGAAGACTTCTGGAAGTTATGTCAACATTATCAGAGACCTTGAAAATATTTGAGGGTTAGAAGGTCAGACCTTCTTACTGAAGGAATGTTTTTCATTGAAATGTAAAAGGTTTCACCTCTTGCCAATGTTATCCTGCTGAACAATGCCACTGGATAAGCTCTTTCTTTCCCTAAGCCAAATAGATATGTTTTGACCTCATACTTTGTCAGTTGTAAGGAAATGTTGAAAAATAATTTTGTATGTATCTCCCCACTTGAAAATAAAAACTTGGAAACTGTAGGTTAGGAAATTTAGTAAAAGACTGTAGACTTTCCAATTTGTCAAAATTTGACTACAAGGACTACAAGGAATATTCCCTTGTAAACCAGGTCACACTGCTAAAATAGTATTTTTTCCAAATTATTAATTTTCTTGAATAATAATCAGATAAATGAATGAGCATGAAAACATAAAATAAGAAATAATCAAATATTTGATCATCAAAAATGCTTAGGAGTGTTTTTTGTTCTGGTTTTGTGTTCATGCATGGTTTATTTTGTCTTGGTGTTTGTTGGGTTGTATATTTGGTTTGGTTTTTTTTCTAATGAAGATGACAAGACATTGTTTTGGAAGCCAATTGTTTGATTTCTATTTACTCAATTTCAAATTTCAGTAAAAGTGAATAAAAATAGGAAAAAAAAATCCTGGGTTTGAGTATCTGTCTTAACTGGACAGATCCCTTCAAATAATTTACATCTCTATGGAAAAGATTGGAGTGTTCCTCAATCGGTCAATGCCACATTTGAGGAACACTGACAATCAAAATAAAGACTAAATTTACATTGTCTCCTGCTATAACCAGTTGGCTCAGAGACAAACCAACAAATTTACAACTAATTTTGTGTCATGAAATAACTATTTTGGGGTTAATTGTTTCTAATACAATGTCACCAAGCTAATACTTGGCTATCCTGAATGCAAAATCTGCAGACAGTTAATTTTCATTCAAAAATATGCTTTTTTTTTAGCAGAATCAAAATGTTGGAAAGCAGACAGCTGATTAACATATGAATGACATGCTACAAACCAAAAAGGGAAGGACAGATAAGTCACCACATTAAAAAAGCCCCAGACTTTTTATCTGAACTTTGGAATGCTACATTTTGTGAATAGCTGCTAATTGCTATGAGTCATATAGATATTTTTTTTTTAAATAATACAAAAACAAAAGAAGAGACCCCATGCTAAACATTTATGGACTCATTTTGGTCTTTCTTTGCCACGTGTAATATTTCCTCCCTCTACAGACCAGTAGAAAAGAGAAATTAGGATTTAACTGTATATATTCTTAATAGATCATACTTTGAAGATATGCACATTGTTCCATAAGGTGGAAGTTAATTGAATAGGATCTTGTGTAGTTAATTTCTCCACTAATTTACATACAGACTATATTTGGATTTGCCTACAGGGAGGATAAAGGGAGTTTCCATCAGTCTATAAGGTATAGCAAGGCCAGTCTTTCACTAGGGTGAATATCTTTCTCAATGCTCTTTCTCTGTAGACCACATTTGTATTTCTATTGTTTGTATTTCAATCATTTGTATTTGTGCCTAGTTATGGAAATGGCAGGTTGGCTATAATATCCTTGTGAGCTAGTTTTCGTTCCTGGCAAATGTCTTTCAGAAAGATGGGGGCTTAGTTTAATGCAACATTGTGTAAATAGATACCTAATGCTTCAAGATCCAAGCTGGTACCATGATTGCTAGATTTATTGGCTTGGTTTGACACTAGCTGGATATCTGTAATCCACACTGTAAACTCTTCCAGATAAAACTCTAGGTATTGTCGTAGTGGTACTTATATAAAAGTGCTTAAACTGATCCTCTTCCCCTACAAAATAAAAACTTGCCTCTAGAAGCTTAATTAGAACAATAGAAACTACACAGACTACAGACTACTATAGAACTCTGCCTTTCTCACATACATAACGCGATCCCAGAAATACCAGAAAATATTCAGAAAATCCAGTAAGACTGAAGACAGGGTTTCCATTGCATTTCCATCATTACTACTGAAAGATGTGCCCCTTGATAGATAAATAAATGGCTATAAAACAGAGGTTTAATCTCTTCCATCTAGGTGGGTGTTAGGTCTGAGCAAAATCTCACATGTAACTACATAACGCTATTTGTGCCCGGGTGCATATAGATTATAAAATATAGCCTAAATCAGAAGCAGATTAGTCTCTGTAAAGTACTGGGATGCGTTAACATATCTCATGAAATCCTTTACAAGGGGACACTGTGCCCTGTATATACATACACATCTTTATCAATGACATCTTTATCAATGATATCGATGATGGAATTGAGTGCACCCTCAGGAACTTTGCAGATGACACCAAGCTGTATGATGTGGTCGACACCCTAGAAGAAAAGGAAGCCATTCAGAGGGATCTTGACAGGCTGGAAAGGTGGGCCTGGGTGAACCTAATGAGGTTCAACACTGCCAAGTGTAAGGTGTTGCCCTTGGGCCGGAAGAATCACAGACATAGATACAGACTGGGAGAAGAGTTTGTTGAGAGTAGCCCTGCTGAGAAGGACTTGGGGATTCTGGTGGATGAGAAACTTAACATGAGCCAGCAGTGTGCTCTTGCAGCTCGCAAGGCCAATGGTATCATGGGCTCCATTAGAAGAGGGGTGGCCAGCAGGGACAGGGAGGTGATTGTCCCTCTCTACTCTGCCCTCGTGAGGCCCCATATGGATTACTGTGTCCAGATCTGGGGCCCCCAATACAAGAAAGATGTGGAACTGTTGGAGAGGGTTCAGAGGAGGGCCACGAAGATGATTAGAGGGCTGGAGCACCTGCCCTACAAAGAGAGGCTGAGCGAGCTGTGCCCAGCATACAAATATATGTAGGAAATGCACTCAAAGTGTTGTGGGGTTTTTTTCTCCATAGCCTATTTAGACTTTGTTTTATGGAAAAGCATAGAGGAATACTTTAATAAACCAATTAGAAGATTTTACAGCCTTCAGACTACCTGATTGACATCTGAGTTGAACTAAGGTGCAATGGAAAAGACAAAGTTCCAAAAATGATTGCTAAAGCATGTTCATTTCACTGCCTTGCATAGTGGACAACAAAGCATTTGTGTGCTTGAGATCTATGAAAGAGATGTGTTGAAACTCAGCCTGAATCCCAGAGGGACCCCAACTGTCTAGGGCTCTTTGAGCATGTCTAATAAACACAGACAGCACTGATTTACATATAAAGCACAGCAGCCATGTCCACCTTCATTCAAAACCACTTTTTGCTCCTTCAGATTATTTTTGCTTTTAGTCCAATGACTGATGAAAATGCATAAACAGAATCATGAGCAGAAATAAATTCTGCTTTTGCTCAGCATAATGAAACCTTCAGACTTGAGACTCCCAGTCTTTAGTCTTGTCCTTACCATTGTTTACTCCTTTCCTAGCCCCGTGGCGCTTGTATTCCTCACAATATCAGTTTCAAGATATGGGAGAGGAAGGAAGACTATGGGGGACAAGTCTGCACCTCATCATGTACCTTTTGTGCTGTGCCATGCCTACTGCTTGAACAGTAGTGCTCAAATGCTCGCAAATGGGAGATGTGTTTTGATGCTGAGGAACTTGACTCTATTCTGTGTT
This sequence comes from Laterallus jamaicensis coturniculus, assembly GCA_022605575.1. Classification (NCBI taxonomy): domain Eukaryota; kingdom Metazoa; phylum Chordata; class Aves; order Gruiformes; family Rallidae; genus Laterallus; species Laterallus jamaicensis. Next base: position 4,519,310 of record JAKCOX010000027.1, read on the forward strand.
TTTTGTGCAGTCAACTAGGCTTTTGCACACAGAAGCACCACTCTCCCAAGCACTTTTTACACCTTATAAAAGTGGCTCTGTTGTCTGATCTTAGTTAAAGATGAAGCAATCTGAAGCAGAGTCTGTGCAGGCTGACCCATGTTTTTAGTTCCAGGACTGTGCTTTGGGACTATGCATATCACCCTGAGGAAGCAGATTCCTGCATGAGCTCTCTGGTGAAGAGCTTAGGATCTTCATGCAGTCAAATGGAAGTCCAAGCGACTCAGCTATTTGAAATTGCTCCTCACAGGAATGTAGTGGGTTGCCATTGACTAAATATATAGGCCAGGCAATTAAAGGTGGTCTGTATGGCCCAAAGAAAAAAGCTAGGTGCTTGATTTCTAGGTATTGCCGTGACAAAGATTGCCTAGAGCATATAGTAGTCTGTGTCTTGCTGTTAAACCAGTTGACTTTCAAAATCCGAAATGTTTATTCTGGAGCACATTTCTTCACAGTGGGTGCTGTGATCATTGACAGACATACCTACCTATCCACAGGCATCTTTGCATTCTAACTGTGAATAGAGAAGCCAGTCCTACAGTTTGCAGAGCTCTATAATTGAATTAGTGAACCTTATTTTGTAACACAGAAGTGTTCCCACTGAAACATTCCAACATAAACAGCTCAAATATAAATTATTTACTCCTACATAAAACTACAAGGCTAAAGGTACCATTTCCATGATGTAGAAACTGTCTATAGAGAAGTGCTGTGAAAAATAACCCAAGCTGTTCCTGGCAAAGACTGCTTCAGCAAATAGCATAGTTGCATTATTATTCTGGCTAGGAATTTGCAGCATTGTGTAGAAGCTACATATCTACTCATACTGCTTCCATATATAAGCTAGAATTGCTGTGTGATATGGCATTGTATATCATGTGGAATTACAGCCTGAGTCTATGTTAATTTAGAGATTAACACATTGCATTAATCATGAGATACAGACTACTTGGGTCCTCTTCACTAGCTAAATCCCCAGGAAAAGAGGCCTCTAGGCATGTTTGACTTCATCTAATGTAACCTGAGACTATCAAAGTTTCTGTGCCTGGTTTCCCCAAAGCTTTAATACTTTTTTTTCAGTATATCTGATATACTGAAAGGAGGCATTCTGTCTTTGTAGAGGTCACTGAAGAGACATTCCCAATAATGACTACCAATAAGACTGGCTCAACAATTTAGTTACTGAGGATTGCCCCAGTCATGGGAAGCACTGTTTCTAATCCTGCAAAACTATTATAGAGACCTTAAACTTTGCCAGTGCATGTGTATAGAAGGTTTGCTACCATGATAGTTGCATCTTGGAATACCATCCTGAGTGTTGAGACCCCCTTGGCCTAAATTCATATAGTGGGATCATTCAGTTCAGCTCAAAACATCCCCCTCCCCTATGTATCTGCAGTGTTTTAAATATTTTTCAGGAAAGGTTAGATTTTAGGTCTGTACTTATGTATTTTGAGTACCTATGTACTCTAGAAAAAGGACAGAAAATGTGTATCTGACCATATATACCTAGACATGTGCCTTGGCTGGGAATTTGTGGGGATTTACTTCCTACTATCAAAAGAATGGGAATTGAATTTTTTTTTGTTATCCAGCAAAAATTTAGTTTCTTATTTTTCTGTTATCTTACCGACTGGATGATAAGCAAGTTTAGTTATTTTAATTTTTCATTTTCTGATAAGGTAACAATGAAGTTATGCTTCATTAATTTCTGCAACATTTATGATTGACTGTTCAAAATTTTAAATTTAGAAAGAAGTTCCTGTGCATGGCAATGAAGGTGGAGATAGCCAGTTTATGTCTGAATAGATAGGCTTGAGTACACCAGACTATATATCCTGGTTCAAATTACATTCTATGTGGCCTATATTCTCTTGATGAAAGCTGGTTATACCTTTTTCTCAAAAAAAACTTAATTGGCTTGTAAGTATAAACTGAATAGTGTGTGTTTGTAATTGGTCATGAAATCTTCTGTTCAACAGCTAACCCAATACATTCTTGAGGGGTACAAGTCTTCATCATATTCTGAGGATAAAAACATCACTTTGAAAAATATGGCTTTTTAACTCCTATCTTTTTAGAAATTCTGCTGTGGAAGATCCTGAAATAAACACTGTTATATATGACAGCAAGGTGACTGGAAAGTGAGATATAAGAGAGGTTCCACCAAATAGATTTAACTTTAAAAAAAATCTTTATACAGATAGATTCTCAAGAATTTATGAAGAAAGTCCCCATATATCTGAATCAAGTACCCCCAACAGCAATGTTCTGCCTGTCTGTCATAAATCCCAGTGACCTTTCCTTTATTCTAAAAGTTTTCTCCAGAATGACAACGTTCAATATGCTCCAATACAGAAGGCATTGCTACTCTAAGTATGTGAAAGTGCAATCTCTCCCCTTGTTTTGTTCATATTTGCCTTCTACAGCTGTTTGAGGAAAAAAGCAACCAACCAATCAACCAAAAACCCCCCAAAACACCACCCTGAAATTATCATTTCACTGTAAATTTGAAGTTTTATTTGTGGGTTGTTCTTATTCTCAAGACTAGAATGACAAACTAAAATTTCAAGCTCGTAAAGTAGAAATTCCAAAATATTTATTTTATGGCATTTGAGTCTACAGTTTTGACAACATTGAATCATCTCATTTGGATAGTAATTTTTATAAGGAAGTGTTTCTTCAATAACTCCGAAATGCTATAGTTAATATTGATAACTTATATCTCCACAATATTATAAAATATATACATTTAAACTAAATTCATTAGAAATAAAGTCTTTTATCTCATTGAAGCAAATTTATTTAACATTGAAATGAAACAAAAAAGTGACAACAGTATGTTTTGACACTTTTTCAATTAAAAAAATCAATATACTTTTATGACATTTTTCTGTTTTAATGAATTGCATTTTCCAAGGAAAATATTATCTGGAACAAATACTTTCAGGCAGTTTAAAGTTTTTTTTCAAATTTATTTTCTCCAAGCACTACTCCTGTCAGTTACTATCCCCTTTCAAATCGATCACAATTATTTGTGGTTCAGGTAGTTCTGTCCGAGTTGGCTGATGGTAAACCTATGAACCTGCTGGCCTAACCTATAAAATGTATGTCTCTTGACATGGGCTTTCCATATTTTATGTGTTTGCAGGTGCTGCAGCCAGTCTTCCGAGCACAGTTGCAAAGCTTGTCACCCACAGGAAGGACAGGAAGAAGGCAGTGTTTTATTGTTAATGGGCCTGAACTTAGAGGGACCTTGCAAGAAAACTCACTTCACAGCTGCATCCTGACAAAGTTATTCTTTCTTCACATTGCTGGATGTTGTCTTGTTACACGATAATCAACTCAATGTGCTTATCCTATACTGAAGCCTGACTCATGGAGCCAGATGTAAATTAATATACTATTAATGTATTTCTATTAAATCAACAATAGTAATACAATACAATAGTAACACTTTTTCAGCGTCTTCAGATGTGACACTTCAAATATTCCTGAAGCTGCAAGGTGGTAAAGCAGGAAATCTGTCAAGACCATTTTCATTAAACATCATCTTCTTGTAATTAAGTAAAATGGTAATTCTCAAACTTAAAAATATTGCATCCCATTTCTTGTCAGATTTCTACTATTTTAAACATATCTTATTCTTTTGCACAATACTCATTTTGTATTTCTCTCTTTTTTCCTCTGCCTTCAAAACTGTTAAGAGCTTTTGAAATTATATGTCTGGTCCAAATTAATGCCTTTGATAAGACTTCTGTTTTCTGTAAACCTTATTTTGAGATTACTGAGGGATAGTAAATAAAATGAGACTGAACATACCTCTCAAAAGTCTTTCGATCAGTTTATGAGCTTGAATAGATGCTTTTTCTGTATTCAATGATTTCTTGCTTTGAAAAGACAGCTCACCCACCTGTTCTTGTAGAATGGATTCCAGATTGTTAGATTTAATTGTTCACTTCAGAATAATTATAATAGGGAACAATTCTGAATGCACACATATTCCCCTGCAGCCTGAAGTTCTGCACATGCATTCTCATCTACAATTAGTGGCACTGACAGCAATTTGAAATTTAAATGAAGACAAAGGCATCTTCCAGTTTTTTTATGGGCATGTGCCAGAGGAATTCGCTTACTCAGTGGAAACCTAGATAGATAGGACAGAGGTTGTCAAGTTGTCTTAAGACAGAGGACTGAAAAATGCTATGTGCCAAAAGCTGCACCACAAAAGTATTTAAATATGCTTATTTTTTAAATTATTTTTCTATTCAATCATATCACCGAACCCTATGCAAAAACTCTGTGTTTAAAACAATATCACTTAAAATTAACAAATGGAATTTATCTAAATCTCTTCAGAATTAAAGAAGGTTAAGATGACATGTTACACTTATAAATGCAGGGTAAGGACATCTGAAACTTAGAAGACATAAAAGAGTTTCATTACATACACAAAGTTTCTATTTAACCATTCAGAAGGGGCTACATCTCTATTGATGTCAACATGATAAAAGATTTATATTACAAAATGTGTGAATAAAGCATAGTCTCTTGTGAGATGGAAAAGCAAAACTCCTTAGCATAATTTCAAATGACAAATGTTAAGTCTAAAGGACACATTTGTCAATAAGTATTAATTCCTACAGCCTTACAAACAATAAAATAAATTATTAGCATGACGTGGAGTCAAGAAGCACAAATACATGGAACTCTTTCACAAGAAATCCAGGTTATTGAAGAACCATGTGGAACTCTCCTTTATACAGTTATAGCCCTAAGTTAAAATATAGATGATGCTGACTAACACACTCTTTAAATAGGAAAAGACATTAATTCCCAAATGACTTCTGTAGGGATTTAAGATGCTTTTAACTTCTAACATTCTATGTCAGCTTCTGTTTTCAATCCTTCATTTGGTTCTAGTATAACCAAATGTTAAGATTAATTTTAAAATATATATATTTCAATAATGATGGTTGGGCTTTCTTTTGAATTATTTTATTCCTACAATAACTAGTCAGAATGGATCATGTTTATCAGGTAATAGAAATGCTTTATAATAATTGCCAGGGCTATTGGACCCTCTTTTTACCCATTTTTTACCCATTTGCTGAATGCCTTACAAAGTAATACAATATTTTTTCTGTCTTTTGTACTAAGACTCTATGAAGAAATTTGTGTCGTATTTTTATACAGCTAATGTTTAGGTTCAAGCAGAAAGAAAAGCCATGTGTTTCATTTGAGGCTTGAGTAGCAACATTGCTTTGCGGTACTAATTGCTGCAACAAAGCTTTCCTTGTTTGTCATTCTTCTAAATGCATTTAGTTGTGTTCTGTATCACTTGTCATCTTCCCTAGTAACTGGTACAATATTGAAACATTATTCTGCTGTAAGACTAGCCATTTATATCTTTTCCAGAGGGTGATCACAACTAAAATTGAGCGCTTGCTATTCAATTCTAGTGGAACTCTAGTGCGTACATTAACTCAGTACAAACTGGAGCAAGAGATAATGTATTTCCTGCTTTCTTACTTAATAGTCTTTGTCTAAGGAATAGACTGCCAAATAAATTGACGATTTAAATAATTCTATGTCATATGTATATGTACATAATATAGATGTAGACTGATGAATATTAGTGTGTCCTCTTAATATTATTTTTAGCATATACACAGTTTTTTATTAAAAAGTTACTTTTTCTCCCCAGAAGCACTTGTTTCCACCATATCTCAATGTTGATGGCTCTCACTTAGTAAAGAGGTAGTTATATTTTTTCTAACTTTCCAGTACACACTTTAGTAACTAGCCACTGTTTTAAACTCGGCTGCAAGAAAAAAATACTTTCTCATAGGTTTCTTTGTGATGCTCATTTTTACAGTTTGTTCAAAATGCACTTTTAATCATAGTCACAAAATCTATATAATCTGTTAAATTTCAACTAATTCTGAATGCATACATAGAGAGATGTAGCATTCTCTCTACATTTTCTTAAAACCATAGCATTTGCTACAGCACAATTTATAGTGTTTGCAGCTTCAGATTAGTTGGACAAAGATTTCAATTTATCTCTGCATCTTCATTTAACTGAATAAGTATTTTAAAAAGTATTTAATATTTAATTAAAATAGAAGATCCAAAATTCATTCTTAATTGAATACTTGTATGGAAGTCATACTGTAGGTAAGCTTTTCTAATATAAAGCTTGACCCCTCAGAGATATGCATTCACTTTTCTTGATAGAAAGAGAAAACGTATAGGTGGAAAAGAACAAAGATAGAGAAGCAAGAGGGTAAATAATGAAAAAGAAAGGAGGATGTGAGACATTCATGTAATTTTGTAAAATAGAAGCTGAATTTACAGACAGAATCCTTCACCAGCCATCTCCCTCAAGACAACTGAGGAGTGCCTCTCCCTAAGACAGCTGAAATGGAAAACTAAACCATTTTCATTTGAATGGAACAATGTGAAAAATACCCATGGAAAATACTTTATTCATGCTCCATATAACTTAAGGTTACAAGTCCATTCCTCATCCATCATAGCTCACTGCAATACTAATTGATCATCAGGGCAAGAGAAGGAAAAAGTAGGTTTGTTTGCAAGATGCTATGTTGAGTAATATATACAGAGAAATGGAATACAATTCATGCCTCGCACAAACAATTTCAGGGCAGATATTTTTAGCAAAGACATGACACAGTGTGGCTGAAGGCCTACTTCTCTTTTCTAATATAAGTCTGCTCTCCTTCAGATTAAACACATTACCCCTTGCACTGTCACTACATGCACTTGCAAACAGTCCCTCCAGTTTTCCTGTAGGCCACCTATAGGTACTGGAAAGCTGATACAAGGTTTCTCCTGATCCTTCTCTTCTCTGGGCTGCACAAGACCAACTCTCTTTGTGGCCCTCCTTTTGAGGGCCAACAGGCCCATGCTTTTCTTGTACTGGGGACCACAGAACTGGATACAGTACTCCAGGTGGGATGTCACGAGAGTGGAATAGAGGGGCAGAATCACCTCCCTCCACCTGCTGGTCATGTAGTTTTTCATGTAGCTTAAAATAAGTTTGGATTTCTGGGCTGCAAGTACACACCGCTAATTCATGTTGAGCCTTCCATGCACCAACACCTCCAAGTCCTTCTCCTCAGGGTTCCTCTCAATCCATCCTCCACCCAGTCTTTAGTTGTGCTTGAGATTTCCCTGACCCATGTACAGTATCTTGCACTTGGCCTTGATGAACTTCATGTGGTTTGCACAGGCACACCTCTCAAGCCTGTCAAGGTCCCTCTGGATGGTATCTCTTCCCTCCACTATGCTGATGGCACCACAGAGTATGGTAGCGTTGGCAAACTTGCTGAGGGTGCACTCAATCCCACTGTCCATGTTGCTGACAGAGATGTTAAACAGTGTTGGTTCCAGTATGGACCTCTAAAGAATGACACTTCTCACTGGTCTCTATTTGGACATCGAACCATTGACAACAACCCTTTGAATGCAATCATCCAGTCAGTTCCTTATTCATCAATTGGTCCATCCATCAGATCCACGTCTGTCCAATTTTAGAGATAAGGTTGTCAAATGGGACTGTGTCAAATGTTTTGCACAGGTCCAGGTAGATGGTGCCAGTTGCTCTTCCCTTATCTACCAATGCTGTAACTCCATCATAGAATGCCACCAGATTTGTTAGGCATAATTTTCCCTTCGTGAAGCCATGTTGGCTGCCATCATACCACTCTGTAAATTCCATGTGCCTGAGGCTAGGTTTGAGGAGGGTCTGCTCCATGTTTTTTGCCAGACACAGACGTGAAACTGACTGGACTATAGTTCCCTGAGTCTTTCTTCCCTTTTTTAAAACTGGGAGTTATGTTTCCCCTTTTTCAGCCAGTGGAAACTTCACTGGACTGACATGACTTCTCAAATATGGTGGAGAGTGGCTTAGTCACTTCATCCATCAGTTTCCAATGGACTCAAAAATTAATTTCCTCAGATCCCATGGATTTGTGCACCTGTCATCCAATCATCTGCTCTCTGTAATCTCTTTCCTTCCTTGAGCAGTTAATCTAAACTCTTATGAAAGACTGCTTTGCACCTCAAAGAGATTTAGGTTTTCAATTCTCTATGGTGAACACAGGGGTGGACTCTTTCTGGAGAGCTCAGTTCCAGATGATGAGGTAACAGTAGTTTGGATGACAGAAGTTCCTTTGAAACAGCAAGGAATTCTGAAGCTTGGTAATAGAAATTCTGTGGATGTCAAACATCTATTTTTGGAAAATAATCACTTGAATAGCAAGTTATCTTCTGTAAGATGAACTTAGTCATGAAAACAGCCTCTAGCTGCTGCATATTTATTTCAAGAAAATATTTGATGAAAATTCCATGTACAATGAAAACCTTTGTTATATAACTAGGCTATTGTAAAAAAAAAAAGCAAGTCCACTGCCATTTTAATGGAGAAATATGTGCATATTTGTTACATGATTTCTGAATGGTGTAGCTATCTTCATACCTATTGCACCGAATGTACATATATGAAAGTCTGATTTAGAGGCTTTTGTGTTGAGTGAACTGGTGTCTTTTAAGGACTGATTAATCTTTCTGTTTTCATTCTTCAGAGTGAGACTTTACCAGATTGAGACTTTACCAGATTGACAATTCATTAACAATACATATTGTCAGTCTGGATAATTATCAGCCATTATCATTAAGCATTCAAATGATTAGCTCTTAATACAAATATTCAACATTATCTTGGGATATAAAATACCATGGAGCTAATGCCACACATTTAGTAATAATCACTATTGATGATCTTAGTCACACAGGTTTGAGGTGACTTCACAGTTCTTTGACATGGGCAGCTTCTTTCTTCCCCATTAGTCCCTGCGAATCCACTGTGTTTTCCTTCCTCTCCCCACTCCCAAGGAAAAAAAGAAAAAAAAGGTGCGTTTTCATCTGCTGTGATAAAATTAATCCTATTTTTAGGGCCAGAACAAGTTTTGGTTTCATAAGGCATCTTTTCTTGACTAATCTGCAAGATAAAACTGGTTTCCACAGGCACATTTCCTACCTTATTTATCCTTTGTTTCTTATCTTATGGATACTACCAGTTACAAATTGATCTATGTACCATTTGCACAACTATCCCAGATTTGTCCCTTTGTGGTTACAGATTATTTATGTGGTGTTACAAAATGTGTATTGTTGCTGGGTATGGTGTTAAAAGTCTTTTTCATGGTTTAAAACCTGTTGGCAGCTAAGCACTGCACAGCCTCTTGCTCATTTCCCACACAGCAGGATGGAGGAGAGAATGGGAAGGGTAACAGTGAGAAAACTTCTGGGTTGAGATAAAGACAGTTTAATAGGAAAAGCAAAGGCTGTGTGTACAAGTAAAGAAAATAAGGAATTAATTGCCATGGGCAGGCAGGTGTTCAGCCATCTCCAGGAAAGCAGGGCTTCATCATGTGTAACAATTGCTTGATCAGCCAAATACCATAACTCCCAATGTCCTCTCCTACCTCCTTTTTCGCCCCAGCTTTTATTGATGAGCATGATGTCATATAGTATTAAACATCCCTTTGATCAGTTGTTATCAGCTGTCCCAGCTATGTCCCCTCACACCTCTTTGTGCACCCCCAGCCTCCTCGCTGGTGGGGTGGTGTGAGAAGAAAAGCCATTGGCTCTGTATAATCACTACTCAACAATAAAAAAAGCCTCTATATTATCTACATTGTTCTCAGTATGAATTCAAAACATAGCCTTGTACTACCTGCTATGAAGAAAAAATAACTCTATCCCAGTACAAATCAGATACCATAAATAATTAACTCTATCTCAACCAAACCCTATACAGAATTACAGAATGTTTCTATAATCTTGCTAATAATTCCACGTTAACAAACTTATATCTGGGGTAAATATCTGAAAAAATTAATTACATCTATCTTAATATGCTTTTTAATGGGTGAAAAGGGCTTCGGATTTAGCTGCACACTATGTTTGAAAGATCTGGTTTCTCTAACAAACTGTTATGATCAGATCTGAATCACATTAAACCTAGATGCAGGAGGCATGGGGTAGACATCTAACTCATGAAACGGGCCTTGTTCTGTCAAGCAAGAGAGCCCATAGAACTTTGTAAATCAAAGTAGAGAGTCCACTACTCTGTGAACAATGTCTGGATTAACCAGAGCTGAGCAGCAGGTCCTCTGAGCAATTTGCTTGGACTATACATTTGAAATTACATAAATTCCTTTTATGGCACACCTAGATGAAGTAGAAGAGTGAAGAGGACCTGAAAGGTCCAAGCAAACTGAAGACAGTTATTCAAACAATACTTTTGATTTCTTCAGCAACTTTTGCTTCCCTCCTTGACTCCATTTGAATGCAAAACTCCTGTTCAAGAGCTTTGGGTTTTTTGCATCAGAAATCTATCTGTCAGCATCACTTGTAGATTATGAGACACTGTAGGAAATGCAGAAGTTGTTCCTACTTACCTATGTGCAGGCAACTGAATCACCTCTCAAGGTTCTCTTGTGCTGTTGAGAGGTCTTCTGCAGTCAGTAGAGAGAGACAGGCACTTTCAGAAAGTTTCTCTACAGCTTCCTGAAGAGGGGAAATGAAGAAGGAGATGCTGAGTTCTTCTCCCTGATATCCAGTGATATGGTGTGTGTGAATCATTCTGGCAGTTCATCCCCAACCAGTGGTTGAGCACTACACGCTGCTCACTCACTCACAGAGGAGAGACAGAGCCTCCATGGGTTGGGACAAGGACAGTTTACTGACAAAAGCACCATGAAAGGAGAAGAGCCCACTGCAAGTTTTGCTTGTACCTGGTAATAACAAAGAGTACCTTATTGACCTAACAATGACACAGAGCACTGTATCAATCAAGGACCAACCTGACACCCCAGTCACACTCAGACTGCCATAGAGGCACACAGGAGCACCCTTCCTAGACCAGTCCCTTTTATGGGAGTGTGATGTCAGGTGGTATGGAAAACAGCTAACTCAGCTCACCTGGGCTGACTGCTTGGGGAAGTTGACTCTGGCCAGGACAAAACCAGGACAATAATGCAATGAGTAAGGTTTAGACAGGACAGCAGAAAACGTTTCTTTACCAAGAGGGTGGAAAAACACTGGAACAAGCTAGAGAGGTGATCAATGCCCCAATTCAGTTTTTTAAGAGACATTTGGACAATGCTCTTAATAATATAATTTTTTTCTTCAGCCCTGAATGGTTTGGGCTGTTGGACTAGATGATTGTTATAGGTCCCTTCCAAATTAAATATTTTATTCCTCTCCTCACTTTTCTCTTCTTTCAAAGATATGCAGCTATTGTTAGGAATTTTAAATTATTTTCAAAATAACTACTTCTCTGATATGTCAGCAATTTTATTTTGTCAGTAAGGATTAAAATACACTGTTGTGGGTGGTGTTTTTTAATATAAAGTAAAAAATAATCAGAAAGTAGATGTGAAACTGATTACACAAATGTGACAGAGTGAGTAGCGTTTTTTTAACCCTACTTCTTAAAGACAAGAGATCCATGATTATGAACTGTTCATTAAAGGAAGAATAGTTTTAATTGCATAACAAAATAAAGAATAGTTTAATCTATGTATTAGTTTCATATAGTCATTTGTCAAGCCTTAGGTTAGCCTGGTTAATGAGTATGTTGATATCACCTGTTTCCAGTCTGTTTGCTGAAGGTACTTAACTGAAAAGGGCAAAGGGCTACAATCACTGCTTACAGTTAGAGTCTCTGATGTGTTCTGGGCATTTCTGACACTTCGGTTACTGGATGAAAAACTGAAATCTCTCATCACTCCTGTGGTGAGAATTCTTCCGGAGTGAGTGATCTTTCAAGCAACTAGAGATTAATTATAATTGGCTTTTGTACCCTCAGTCTCTGCAGAAAATGAAAAAGTGTGGAATGAATTGTATTCATAAAATACCTAATGACTAATAGTTTTTGTGGACTGGAACACTGACAGAAACTAGAGTAGGGTCTTGGATGATTTGAATTAGGCTGAAAGAAAAGGTATGGCAAAATATACCAAAGATCTTACCGAAAATTAATTTCCACCTTCTTTTTGAAGAAAGAGAAGAAAGATTCTCTTATATACAGTTGGACTGGGATGATGAAAAATATGCTTCAGTGCTACCAGTACAATAACTGATTTTATATTACCAGAGTTTAACAGATTTGCAAGCAATAATACGCTTTCTGACTTGATTCCTGAAAAAGGTTGTTAAAGGGCACACTGAAAATAGTTATAGGAAAAAAAAGTTAGTGTTGTATCTGAACATGATCATCTCACAACAGAAGTGCGCATGCCCACAGGGCAAGTACTAAGAGATAACTAGAAAAGCAGGACTCCTAGATAATATAGGTCTTATGTGGAAATCAGGTTAATTTAAACTATTATGGATAAAGTCTACAGGCAAAGGACCAAACATACAGTATACATTATTTCTAATGTAGCCTCTCCTCAGGATTCAGTTTAGAGTACTGAAATAAATGTGATCTCCAGAATTCAGATTTGATGCTCTCTAATAAACACTTCCCCTGCTTCAGCTCTTCACCAACTGCCCCAGTGTGGATCACTTCTATGGGGTGCAGTCATAAAATCAGAATTAGCACTTTATACATATATTAATTTTTTCTACAAAACCTATTTTATGCAAAATATTAATCTCTTAAAGGTGTCCTGATTCATAGAAACTGTAAGAAACCTATCTATCTACTCAACATGAGAAGATAGGTGATGAAGATTGAGATTTTTTTACTAAATCTCATAAGTGAATGGCAAAACAGGTGTGCTTGGGTCTCCTTTCAAACAAAAGAAAACAAAACAAAACAAAGCAAAACAAAACACCAAACAGAAAAATGTACCTGATCTTAACATCCAGCAAATTAATATAATGGGTAAATATAGCAAAAGTCTTTATAATGTCCATCATCAAAACCTGCATATTAACTAGGATAATTAACCAGAAAAACACTAAATAATCTTGTCTTGAATATTAATTAATTAATTGCTTTTAAAATGGCATTTAAGAGGATCATGTCCTCACAGCCAACTTTGTTTAGAGTTCTCTTTGAGTTTCAGTTGAGAATGCCTGAAACTTTCTTTTCTTACTTAGGTAAAGGGATGTACCTACCTCTATTTTTGGATGAATAATAAATTCTATTTTACATCACTCAGATTCTAGCTCAGGCTTCTGAAGGCCATCTCTGCTATCATTCTGTTTCTAGTTAATTCCAGGAAGTCTGTGTCCACAAGGAAACTGTTTTACCAGTCTACTTGGACAATTTTTCATGAAATAGTGAAAACTTTGTTCTTAGTTTATCTCAAAACCCCAGAAATAATATGCCACACTCATCTCATATTCCAGCTGACATCACCAGTAACAATTATTTGCTGTCTTCAGTATAAATTTCTTATTTAGAAGTGATTTAATACAGTCCAAGTTGATAAAATGAACTTTGGTCATCCAAAGGAAGTTTTTTGTAATATACTTAAGTGAGATGGGGGGGAGGGAATTCAATTAAATTGTCAGGAAGAATGAATATCTGCAGGATGACAATTCAATGTCTCTACTGTAGGTGTCAGATAGACAGTCTGTATGTAATCACCACATTAAAAAATTGAATCTCTTCCTCAAAATTGCTTAAAAAAGACCATGAAATTCATTGGGTTGCATAAAATATACGCCAGACACTGAGTATGTTAAAAGAGCAAATATACCAGGCATGAAGGGGATGGTGATAAAAATGCAATTGAGGTGTAAATGAAGTGGTTGGGTCTTACATCTAAAAATATTCTATAGGAAAATTCTCACTTCTGAAAAAAAGAAGGCACTTCAGCAGCTCACACACATGCATGCACACACACACACACAAGTCCAACTCAAACAAAACTATCTATTGACAACCAGAAGCACAACACAAATGTTTCAGTTAAATTAGAATGGTTTGAACAAATTTGAAATCACCTGTAATCTGTTTAGCTGAAGCAATGTCCAAAGGGGTAGGTAAAGTTTTGGAATTGATACACAAGTAGTTTAATTATAAGCTTCTGCCATTGTAATGCAGAAAGTGGTTATATGCTCTGCAGTATTTAAGCAACTTGTCAGATACAGGAAGTTCTTTTTTAAAGACACCAAGACATTATATTTTAAAGTAGCTATTTAACAGTTTTTTCCAAGTCTGAAAATGTTCCAAAGACATTCAGGGTGTTTAAAATCACTGAAAATAGAAATTCAATGACATTCAAACATAGTAGAAAGTAACAGGACATCTCAGGAAGTCAAAAGAAGTCTGAAATCTAAAAGTCCCATTTCAGAAATACTTCTGTGACTTTCCTGTCACAAAACCAAAAGCAGTATACCTACCAAATGAGAGGAGAAAACCCCACCTACAATTCTATTACATATATATAAACAGATTTCATATCTGTAAAGTAAGGACAATAAGCTTATTTCATAAGCTAAGGATGTTACAGAAATCTGTGCTGAGAAAATGAAAAGATTAATGCAGCTGATATTGAAAATGGCTGAGACCTAGAAGAGGTGTGTTTCTCTTTTCTAGCTATTACAAGAGAACAATATAAAATGTCACTGTATTAAGCTAGAAACTGCTTTCTGATATCATCTTGGTTTTGGAAGGCAACACTCAACACAACATTCCATGCAGCACTTTTATTAGTCTCCATCCTAAGTCTGTTTTTTTATAACGAGTAATCAGGCAGCTGAAAAAGAATCTGCAAAATAACTTCAAAAGAATCACCCATTTATATTGGACACATATTTTCAGTGTGAAATGTCATTGTCTGAAACACTAACTAATAGCATAAAACTGCTTTGATAATTTATTTTTATACTATGACTTGTTGGATATAAAAATGTATTTTTAAATTAATTTATTAAAATATTTTCCTACATATTTAGATTTCAGAGAATCACAGAATTACAAGGTTGGAAAAGACCTTTAAGATCATCAAGTCCAACCGTTCTTTCATTTCATATTCCTGGAGAGGAAAATGAGGTAAAAATAGTGACATTTACATAGGAATTAAAGATTCTCAACATTAATTGGGTGCCTTAAAATGGGATCTTGTATGTCCATTTGAAATAACCTGTTTCCCTGAGTTTTGTGAGATTTAGCAGAGAACTCATGTTCATCAGAATCGCTCCCTGTGTTTCCTAAATCATAGAATCATGGAATCATAGAATGGTAAGGGTTGGAAGGGACCCCAGGGATGATCGAGTTCCAACCCGGTTGCCACAGGCAGGGCCACCAGCCTCCAGGACTGGATCTACACAGGGTTGCCCAGGGCCCCATCCGACATAGCCTTGAACACCTCCAGGGACGGGGCATCCACCACCTCTCTGGGCCACCTGTTCCAGCACCTCACCACTCTCTCTGTAAAATACTTCCCCCTAATATCTAATTTAAACTTTCCTTCCTTTAGCTTTAATCCATTCCACCTTGTCCTGCCATTGTCTACCCTTTTAAAAAGTTGATTCCCCTCCTGTTTATATGCTCCCTTCAGGGACTGGAAGGCTGCAATGATGTCCCCCTGCAGCCTTCTCTTCTCTTCTCTAGGCTGAACAAGCCCAGCTCCCCAGACTCTCTTCGTAGGGGCGGTGTTTCAGCCCTCTAATCATCTTTGTAGCCTTCCTCTGAACCCTCTCCAACAGTTCCACATCTTTCTTGTATTGCGAGCCCAAGATCTGGACACAGTACTCCAGATGGGGTCTCATAAGGGCAGAGTAGAGATCTCTTATAGTGATCTCTGATAAATTTCACAAATTTCACTGTGTTCTCCATAAAATTCCTTTACCAAACTATGAGATAGTGGGGAATTTTTCAATAATATATTTAGTTTTAACTTACTTGACAAAGAAACTCCATGTGAAGGAACATTCCCTCTCACAAAGAGATGACTACTTGAAACTCTCTATGGGAAGTAATACAGAAGCAATTGTAACTGACATAAGGGATGCAAAGTATTTGCTTTTTTTATCATAGTCCTGTGTTCGTTATACATAAAATATTAATAATTAATTGCTATGATTATTTGAAGTTTGTCTTTTGACACCTATCAATATCTGGCAAAGAACCTCATATGGCAAAACTCGTAGGTGGGATGTCCTTCTGAAGAAGATGGAGGCAGGATGATATATTTGGGACATCTCAAATGAAACTTAAACCTTGGTTTTTAGGGAATATCGAGTGCTGGAAGTCTAATCAAAGCAAACAATAGTGAATAGAACTATTCAGTTTACCTGTTCTTCACTTTAGGAAGAGATGATTTTAAAATATTATTTTTAAACAGTTATCTAATAAATATGTTCTATGAGGCAGATTGTTGCCTGAGGGAAGATGAATGTGCTTATTCCAGTAATTCATGTAAGTACCAGATTATGAGTAGTTCAGAGATTTCTTACTCTTCTCTGTTGAACTTCTACTTTGTATGAAATAAATAAAAGTGCATCCAACCAAGAGAGAGTATTAATACTTAAAGAGCTAAACTATTGGGTAGCAAGACTTGGCATCTATGCTTCACTCCTGTCAATAGATGACCGTTTCATTTCATGACTGTTAAATATATGATATATGAATAAGGTTGTAATGTAAATTGGAAGGAGGTTATGGTGAGGTGCAATTGTCACTTGACTCAGGGTTTATACGTGACTCCAAAGAGTAGGAAAGATCAGAATTTTGTATTCCCAAAAAAGAAATCTGTATGTGCTAAATTCACTGGATAAAAGACAGGAATACAGATTTTCCCTTCTTACAAGATTAAGGAGACATTTATTCACATTTCACCTCTTTACTCTTTGACGTACTTTTCCTACCTGTGCAAATGTGTAATGAATGTTTCACAAATTCATATGATTTAAACAAGTTCAGCATGGGAAGATTTCATTGCTTTTTCATCTGCATTTCAGGTAATGTGTTTTCATAATGGATTCTGAATGTTTATTTTTAGTGTGATCTTGAAAATGCAGAGTTTGAATGTTTAATTTTTATATTTACATCTCAAATGCAATTTATGTTTATATGTTTAACTATGTTAAACATTTAACTATGTTTAGTTAATTACAAACTATTATTACCAAGAATTTATTATTTTGTACACTTGTAATTTAAAATCTTATAATGATCTGATCAGGTTACTAAAATGGAAGCTGGCAAATTTTTAGAGGAGTTTATACAACACAAGTATATAAAGAAAACCATAAATGCTTTCAGTATTATTCCTTTAAAGCAGTGGGTGAGCAATTTTTCAGCCAAAATAATAGATTTCTTTATTAATGTATTTATAAAATATTGTTTTCCTTATATGGTTCGGATAGCTCCTGAAACATAATATAACCTCCTCCAGTCTTCCATTTTTCAAAGTATTAAAATAAACATCTACTTAGTTGTAAACTAATATTTATTCAATTATTTTAATATAAATAGTTTCAAGATATCTTGTAATTTATGTTCCTGAACAAATTAGAAAATTAAAATGAAGGTGTGGGGTAAAATACAGTAGCATGGTGGGAACAATACCATCTGTCTAGTTCAGTCCCAGTTCATGACATTTGATTGTTAAGAAACAGAAATATCTGTTCTGCTCTTTGGAAATGTTTTGTTGGGTTTTTTTAACAGAACCATGGGTATTTTCAAGTAAATCCTTGCCAAAGTCATTAGTCAATAATAATTACTTGTAGTCAGCTCTTAAATGCTAAACAAAAATCAGGGGGAAAAAGGAAGTATATTTTGAAGACTCTGCAATGGTGTAATTCTACCACACTATGGCTTTATAGAACAAAAACTTTTCTTCACAATAAAACATGAAGCATAGAAAACATTTTTACTACTGCTGCTGAGAATTTATTTTCAGATCCATTCTTGGAAACCAGCTCAATTGTCCTGGTATCTAAAATATTCTTATTATACTCCATATATTAAATTCTTCCTAAAGTTAAAAACTGTGAGGGAATATTCTAAAATGTCATCATTTATGTGAAACATTATCAAGCAGAAATGACAGATGTGGTTGCCAAAATAAAGTAATATTATTGGTCCTGAATTAGCAGTTTAGAAGGAATTTATATTTTAAAAATTCTTAAAACATTGAGAGTAGGGCCAAGAGAAAAATAAAATCCTACTGAGAGGTTTCATTCCACTTTCCTTTTTGGAAAAAATGAAGATGACAAGAAATTTCCCAGAGAAACTGTTTTATTTAAAATTATATCCCTAATTTATTTGCTTTCATTGAAACCCAAGAAAACAATCCTAACCAGAATTCCTCAGAATTTATTTTCTACAAGCTCTACTTTCTTCCTCAGAGGCATATTTGGGAAAGCTAATACTTCCAGTTATTACCAATGATCAATAGTCATTTCCTGTAGTTCCAGTCAAAGACATTGTCTCCTATTCCCTATTCAGATCTAATTGTTACTACCAGCAGTTTACAGTCTTGGCATAAACTTAATGTTAGTTGTTAAAGTGACATTAGTTGAAACTGTATGCCAATTAACTGTTGTTATTTTGTATTTTCTTACCACTAAGGAGACTGAGAATCAAAGGATTAACCATACCAATATGTAAAACATCCAATCAAGACATAATGAGGCAGATGTAATAACTGCTTTTGGATCTGTCATAGCGTATATGTGTTGTGTCTCTTTTGAGCACGTCTTTTTTCCTTCCTCCAAATTTGATAAAAACATGTCCACTGTTAAAATAGCCTTCTTATTGGCTTTTCCACTTTTTCCCATATCCTGCCTCACATTCTGGGATTTTTCTTTTTTTTTTTGGTTGGTTGGGGTTTTTTTGTTGGAATTTTTTTTTAAACAACAGAAACAAAAAAGTAAACCCCAAAAATTTGGTTTCTTATCTGAATCTCAGGCGCTGGAACCAGCTGCCTAGATAGGTAGTTGATCCCTGGATCAACCCTGGATATATTTAATACACCCCTGGATGTATTTAAAAGACAAGGTGCTTAGATATATGGTTTAGTAGAGGACATGTACAGTTGGACTCAATGATCTCAAAGATCTTTTCCAACCTAATTGTTCTGTGATTCTGGAATACTTCGATCTTAACCTTTCTGAACAGAAACCCAATACACATTTGTTGTTGTCTGTTTACAGATATAATGTTTTATGATAGATTTTATAATAATACATGCTCAGAAGTTCGTTAGCAATTTGTTGGTTCTGGATTTACCTCAATAGGTCAATCTTCATACAATTAGATAACTGTAGTACAGAATCATACTAAAGATTGCACATAAAATATGTTGACATACTAACCCTGAAATGGTTCACTCTTCATACTCCTCTAAACAATCTGAGCCCTATCTTGTGTACAACATACTGCATGGTCACCTTTTTCCCCTAACCTACCTACTGGAATTGGACCCCTTTGATATGTGTGATGGTTCAATGGTGTTTAAATATCCATTTCAAAAATATATCTTTGTCCAGAAGTTACCTTAATATTCATAAACGCCTCAGAGGCTTAGAAAAACATTATCAAATTGTTTGCAAATACTCATAACTTCAGGGATTTCTCCTTATCTTAAGAAGCAGATATGTACATCTTCACATTCTTTGTGTCCTTGAAAGGTAACAGTGCTATTTTGTCATTTAATTCTGTCATTTTAAACTAGAATTACTCCTCTCCTCTCCTCTCCTCTCCTCTCCTCTCCTCTCCTCTCCTCTCCTCTCCTCTCCTCTCCTCTCCTCTCCTCTCCTCTCCTCTCCTCTCCTCTCCTCTCCTCTCCTCTCCTCTCCTCTCCTCTCCTCTCCTCTCCTCTCCTCTCCTCTCCTCTCCTCTCCTCTCCTCTCCTCTCCTCTCCTCTCCTCTCCTCTCCTCTCCTCTCCTCTCCTCTCCTCTCCTCTCCTCTCCTCTCCATTCCCATATTAGAAATTACATTCAAAAGAAGCAAGGCTCTACTTTCTGCCAAAATGCTAAAGCTTTGCCTTTTTTTCAAGGGAGGAACTTAGTGTAGGTATGGTTACACTGAGAGGGAGAAAAGAGTGGGAACAATGCCCGCATGATGATAAGGAAAACCTTTTTTTTTTTTTTTTTAATTTGGAAACAGATGTTTTCAAAATTGGATTGTCTCTAGCATCATCATTTTCTGTTTCTGTGATTGAGATGCTGCCAAAGATTCAATTTTGAAAATGTCTTCATGAAGAACAGAACTACCTATTTGAAAAGACATGATTCTACTTATAGCTGGAGTTTCTTTTGATGAAACCTTTAAGTAGAATAAAACCAATTTTGTTTTTTTCCCCTCAGGTTTCCAGTTTCTTTCCTCAGTATAATTTCAAAATAAAAATCTATGACCATGTAAAAGACTTCTCTGAGCAAAAATATTTGTTTGGCTTAAAGATTTGACTGCAGTCACCAAATTCAGTGACTAATTTTCTTGGTTTATCATGTTATTGATGCTGAAACCTTTTCTATTTTATTAATATGACTTTATTGTGTGTACATTTTTGAAAACATGAGATTTGTGACTTGCTGGTTCTGGAGTTTGTAATCAATGTGACCATTAAATGTTCAAATAAAAATAATAAACCAAAAATATATTCTAAAAGTGTGTTTATTTCTGTTAAAAAAACCCCAAAACCACAAACAAAAAAACTCTCCCCATGCCCCCAACAATTCATCCCCATTATATGAGGACAGAATATCTTTTAGACTGTAGAGAGTAAAACCAATGTGATCCAGAAGGTAGCTGACGGCAGTTAGTTAAACTTTGATGCACAGAATGATTTCATTGGGATGGAACAGTCTGAGATCATACCCAGATCCCTGACTCAAGCAGGGTCACCTAGAACACACTGTCCAGGAATGTATTAAGTTAGATTTTTAATATTTTTGAACATGGATATTTCACAACTTCTTCGAGCTACTTGTGCCTGTGTTTGACTACCCTCACCACAAAATCTGTTTCCTTACGTCCAGGTGGAACTTTATGTTTTATTTTGTGTCTTGCCCTGTCAGTACAGAGAAGAACTTGGATCCTTCATTGTCATTCCCACCCATCAATCATTGTAATGACTCCTCCCTGAGTGTTCTCTGCTCTAGACTGATGAGTCCCTGCTCGGTCTCCCTTTTTTCATATGAAAGATGTTCCAATGTTTTAGCCATTTTTGCAACCCTATGCTGGTCTCACTCCAGGAAGTGTACGTATTTCTTCTTCTGGGGAGACCAGAACTGGACAAAGTATACCAATGGATTCCTTGTGTCTAACTTGAAGATAATAAACTTTTTATTTCAAATGTAAATATTAAAATATAGCTTTTAGGTAAACATAATATTGCATTACTAAGTTAGCATATTAATTTAAATAGACTGTAATTTAAAACATTATTTAAAATATTAAATTGAAAAATTTAACTTTCCAAAATAAAAAAATGTTAAGACCAACACTGTTAAAACCAGATGATTCCCTTACACTTTCCATGAGTTCCAAATTTTGCAGATCAAGTCCTTTATCTCCAAAAGCTGGTCTTTCATATTACATCAGAGATGTTGCAGCTTATAACTTACAATGACCATTTAGGCATGCCATAAACGAAAAGATTATTAGATTTTATAAACAATCATAACATTGGAAGGTACTTTTCTTTATTTGGTTGGGATTACGTTACTTAGCCTTATTAGGTGAAGATTATGTAAATGTTAAGTATTTAATTTACTTCCCATAATTGAAAGAAAAAAAGTATGGAGTTAATGAAGCAGATATTTGTAATCCAATATAGTCAGTTTATGTGCTAGCAATTAAACAGGGGTAATAGTTGCATCCATTTTAGAAACAAAGACTTTATCTTTTATTTATTCAGAGAAGAAGAAACAGAAGACAAAAACATTGCATTTAATGAAATTGCATGAGAATAAAGAGGTAAAAGTGAGTGATTCAAGATTGCCAGTCAAATTTATTTACTCCTTTTTACTGCAGAAGAGGATCCTCCTTCCAAAACTCACTTATCATCTGTGTATGATAAAGTAAAATCCCAGAAAGAAGCACATTAAGTCTGTGACACAGCCACCTTACTCTCTGGGGAAAATTGCAAAAGTCATGGAAATTACACCTTTTTTCTGTGACTAATGTTTTTAACCGCTTTTGTAAGGTTTTATTTTACAAATGAAAACAAATTATAGGACCTAGATTATAAAAGGCAAAACACTACTATTACTTTATTGCCAGAAATAATAGCCATTATAATTCCCTCTCCCAATTTTAATAAAACAAACAATTTTGAAGGAGATAAAAATAAAATCCAAGAAAAAAAAGGATTTACGGTTAAGGAATTACCTTAATTCAGTCTCTAAATGAGGCCTGAGATTGCATCACCATTCATTAAATATGCCTGGGGGCTCAAATACCTTTGCGTTTTGAGGATCCCCATTGAAGTCTCCCCACTGCACAGTCATAGTATGCTCCCTGGTGAGCCCAGGCCCAGTAAATGTGTGGTTGATAGCACAGCAGGAAAAGAGATACACAATGATTGTACAGATTAATGAAGTTCTGGAGGGAATTGGCTCCACATTAAGAGCTGCCCTTGAATATGAACAATCCTTTTTACTTTCTTGAGGCATTGGAATAGAAAATCCCACAGAAATCAGCTATAGCATAAAGAAAAACATTTGTGATTTGCAAGGGGAAAGGAAAGAGAGAAAAAACTTTTTCCACAGCAAAAACTCTATTCATTTTATTTCTTTCTTATTCATTCTTTTATGTGTCTCTTTTCTCCAACAATTCATCCATTCTCTTTCCCTATGAATACAGTTACATTTTGTCACATCACTTCGTTTCATTGTCCTCCATAGTTCAATCTCAATCTTGGTCCAAAATTGAATCTCCACTGCAGTTTTTACACTTTATATACAGAAAGGGTTATGTTTTTTTTTCATTATTATTTAAATAGAACCACTAAACTAGAAAGTTATGGGAGATAAATAGTATAATTACATAAGCCTATAACAAAGTAAAGAAAATAAAAGGAAAATCTTAAGGAATTCTAAAAGAAATTTGAAGAAAATTCATTAGGTTAAAGTAATGTAGATAATTTTGGAATAAAAGTATTTTTATTCAATGTCTAATTAGCAGAATTTTACCACATGGAATTCTTGTAAAACACCTTCCTACAGATATTTGCTTGCTTAAAATATTTAAATTTCCTACAGAGCATTATGACTGCCTCTGCTCCCACGGTATTCCTGTTAAAAGTTTTGACAGTTTGGAAATCACTTGTCAAATTACCTCACAGCAAATTAAGGTGTAAAGCAGCTATGAAAGTCCTTCTCTGATGCAGAACTTCATAAGAGTGGTGTTGCTCCTGATGATACCTGATGAAAGACATTTTTACTATTTGCTTTCATTCAAAAGAAAAGCCAAAGTCTATACAAGAACTTATATGAAGTTTTTCTCTGAAAAAGATTTGGATTCTCACTCACGGACTAAAATAACTTCTTGCATGTCTCTAGTGGAGGGTTTTTTCCCCCTCCTTGGTGCAAAAAATTGTTGTGCTGTCTACAGTCAGGGTGGTTAGTGGGAGGTGTATGTCAGTTTTAATATTGACAGTGTTACAACTATGAGAAGAAATTAAGGCAAAGACAGAGGTGTTGAATGTCTTTGAGCACCATGGTGTGTGTCCTTAAGAAAGAAATGGTCCTACGTGGTTGTATTTGACCACAAGACTACCTAAAGAATAACATTGGGTTTACATGGCAAGGTTATGTTATCAGGGAGGGCTATGGGGGTGACTTCTGTCCGAAAACCCCAGAAATTGCTCCATGTCAGACAGAGCTAGTTTCAGCAAGTTACAAGATGGACTCTGACTGCTGATCAAAGGAGAATCCATCAACAACGGTGCCTCTATGCTAGCATGTTTAAGAAAGTGTAAAAAAAAACCCCTTCACAATGGCAGCTGGGAGAGAAGAGTGACAATATGTGAAAGGAACAAATGGGCAGATACCAAGGTCATTTAAACTGAAAGGGAGAAGATCCTTCAGGCACTGGAGCAGATTTTCCCCTGCAGATTATGGTGAAGACCATAGAGATGAAAGCTTTTCCCCTGAAGACTATGAAGGTCCACAGTGGAGCAGATATCTATCCAATGCTGGAGCAAGTGGAAGTGCTCTGGAGGAAGCTGGGATCCTGTGAAAAGCCCACACTGGAGCAGGTTTTCTGGCAGCACCTGTGACCCCATTAGGGACCAACATTCGAGAAGGTCAAGAAGGACTGTATCTCATGCTCTGTGCTGGAACAGGGGAAGAGCATAAGGAAGAAGGAGCAGTACAGGAAAAGTATTATGAACTGATTGTGACCTCCATTCCCCATACACGGTACTGCTTGGAGGGGAGGAGAAGAGTGAAGCTGACCCTGGGAAAGATAGAGTTCGTGGGAAGGTTAAATTTCTTCTTATTACAGAATCACACAAGTTTGGAGAAGACATTTAAGATCATCGAGTCCAACCATTCCTGTTCTATGCTAAACCATATCCCAAGTGCCTCATCTACCCTTTTTTTTAAACACATCCAGGGATGGTGAATCAACCCCCTCCCTGGGCAGCCTGTTCCAGGCCCCAAAAACTCTTCCAGTGAAAAATATTTTCCTAACATCTAATCTGGTGCAGCATTGTGCCATTTCCCCTTGTCCTATCACCTGTCACCTGCCTGAAGAGACCACTTCCCACCTCTCTACAACCTCCTTTCAGGTAACTGTAGGCAATGATAAGGTCTCCCCTCAGCCTTCTCTTCTCAGGGCTAAACATCCCCAGCTCCCTCAGCTGCTCCTCATATGATTTGCCCTCCAGCTCCTTCGCCAGCCTGGTTGCCCTTCTCATGACTTGCTTGAGGACCTCAATGTCCTTTTTATGGTGAGGAGCCCAGAACTGGATACAACACTCAAGGTGCGGCCTCACCAATGCCAAGTACAGGGGCACAATCACCTCCCTAGATATCCTGGCCACACTATTTTTGATACAAGCCAGGATGCCATTGGCCTTCCTGGCCACCTGGGCACACTGCTGACTCATTTTCAGCCTGCAGTCAACCGACACCCCCAGGTCCTTCTTTACCTGACAGCTCTCCAGCCAGTCTTCCCCAAGCCTGTAACGCTGCATGGGGTTATGTCCCATGTGCAGCATTTTACCCTTGGCGTTGTTAAACCTCATCCCATTGGTCTCAGCTGATTCAGTGAAAAGTAATCATGCTGATTGATTTATATAGGTGTAGCTTAAGAGACAGTTAATATAACCTTAATATAAGAATTTTCGTAGTTTTAAGAATTAGACTGGTTTAAGAGCAAGCTGTAACTGTGTAAGCTGCTTGTGAGAGCAGATGCAAAACTTAGCCATAACAGTGCAACAGTCACAGCTTTGAAGACAAAGAAATAAGAATCTATGTGTTTTTAGGAATAGATTAGTTTTGAATTTTAGCAGAATTTGGCTGTAATCACATAAGATGTTTCATGAAAGCGCCTGCAAAACTTAGCAATAATAGTGCAACAGTTTTGAAACTAGAGGAAGTAAGAGATAGAGGATTCATAAATAATGAGACTATCGACCAATTAAAAGACAGATTATATCTTGTTTTCAGTGTAAAGCAAACTAGTCAGTGCAGGTGTTTGGAGCCCAGATAAGCATGGAGAAAACCGTAAAGAGCATGCGCTGAGAGCAAGGAAGATGACCAGCCTTCATCCCTGAGTGTCACTGAGCATGCTCTGTCTGGGTGGAGTTAATGTAAATGGCTTCCTGGAAATAATTTGCATAACTCTGCCTTTTCTTAGAAATTATAATGAATATCTATAGTAAATATGTATAAATATGAGAAATTTGTCTTTAAGGCGCGCACAAATTTGGAGGAGCGATCCCCTGTGTGCCCAGCGCTGAAATAAAGGATACCTGCTTAATAGTAACCAAGGCTATTGAGTTTTGATACCGGCTTTCCGAGGCATCACAGCCCATTGGTCCAGTCTGTTCAGGTCTCTTTGAAGAGTCTTCCTACCCTCAAGCAGATCAGCACTTACTTCCAGCTTATTCTCATCTGCAATCTTACTGAGGGAACATTCAATCCCTTCATTGAGGTCATTGATAAAGATGTTGAGCAAAACTCGACCCAAGACTGAGCCCTGGGGGACGCCACTTGTGACCGGCCTGCATCTGGATTTTGTTCTATTTACCACTACCTTCTGGGCAGTTTGTAACCCAGAGGATCCACCTGTCCAGGCCAGTGGCAGCCAGTTTCTTAATCAGAATGCTGAGAGAAATGGTGTCAAAGGCTTTACTGAAGTCCATGTAGGCTACTTCCACAGCCTTCCCCTTGTCCATTAAGTGGGTTACCTTGTCATAGAAGGTGATCAAGTTAGTTTGACAGGATCTACCTTTTGTAATTCCCCATATTTCTCACTACCCTACTCTTACTAATTGCTAATAAATTATTTTCCCCAAGTTTAATCTTCTTCACCTATGATGGTAATTGGTAAGTGATCTCCCTGTCCTAAAAGAAATCCCTGAGCATTTTCATCATATTTCCCCTCCCTGTTGAGGAGGGGAAGTAGTAGAATGGCTTGGTGGGGACCTAGTGGCTAAGGTCAACACAGCAGATATTGCTACATCAGGGAGTGTGTGGCAAAGGCTTACTTCCACCAGGGAACCTCCAAGAGTTATTCAAGTCAAGTCAAAAATGCATTAGCTCTGTCATGGTTATGCAATCCAAATGGTTGTTTACAAGATTCTTTCCTATCTTGTGAATGACAGAACCAAGGATCTACAAAAATGTATCATGAATAAATTTATCTTTCAAAAAGAAAGAAAAAATTATACAAACCATAGATTTAATTTTGAAAGTTGAACATATGCAGAAGTATGTTTGAAGCACTGAAAGAAAATCTTTCCAAATAACAGAGGCAAGGTTGTGTTAAAAATTTATTTGCTTTGGAATTCATGCATAATATGTCATTTCTGAAGTGAAAGGGGAAAAAAATATTAAAAAAGGAAAAATGGAACAGTTAATTGTGAAGATGACTACGCATTATTATTATTATTATTATTATTATTATTATTATGCTCATTGCAACTTCTGAACTGTGAGATTCCTGTATCAATAAAAATGTATTAGGTTAAGTATTAGAATAAACTTAAATGTGTGACTTAAACTTGTCTTTGCATGTAGAACCAGTTTTGCAGCTCCAGTAAGACTAATATGTTTCCTATTTCCATATCTTGAAAAAAACAGTATTCAGGCTTGAGCACACCTTTGACAGAACTTATGCATCCATTTAGTAAATTTACTATTAATTTACCCACTGACTAATTTTTTATGACCAGTGATGAATGTCTTTCCTTATGGATCTGTATCAGAACCAACACTGTTTAACATCTTTTTCAGCAACATGGACAGTGGGATTGAGTGCACCCTCAGCAAATTCGCAGATGGTGGTGTGGTCAATGCACTGGAGGGAGATACCATCCAGAAGGACTTTGACAGGCTTGAGAGGTGGGCCTGTGCAAACCACAAGAAGTTCTACAAGGCCAAGTGCAAGGTCCTGCACATGGGTGAAGGAAATCCCAAGCACAATTAGAGGAGCTTTGCCGAGAAAGACTCCGGAGTGTTGGTGAATGAAAAGCTCCACATGAGCTAAAAAGTCAACTGTATCCCGGGATGAATCAAAAGTAGCATGACCAGCAGGTTGAGGGAGGTGATTCTGCTCCTCTACTCCACTCTCGTGACATCCCACCTGGAGTACTGTATCAAACTCTGTGGTCCCCAGTACAAGAAAGGCATATGAAAGGCATCTCAGTACAAGATGTTAGAGCAAGTCCATAGGAGGGTCACAAAGATTACTGGAGGGCTGGAACCCCTCTCCTATGAAGGCAGGCTGAGAAAGTTGGAGTTGTTCAGCCTGGAGGAGAGGATCAGGAAAGCACTTCACTGCAGTCATCCAGTACCTAAAGGGGGCCTACAAGAAAGATGGAGAGGGGCTGTTTATCAGGGAGTATAGAGATAAGACAATAGGTAATTTAGATTATATATTAGGAAGAAATTATTCACTATTAAGGTGGTGAGGCACTGAAAAAGGTTACCCAGAGAATTTGTGGTTGTGTCCAAGGCCAGGTTGGGTGGGGCTTTGGGCAACCTGGGCTGGTGGAGGCTGTCCCTGCCTATTGCAAGGGGTTTGAAACTAGTTGATTTTCAAGGTTCCTTCAAACAAAAGGTATTCTAGGATTTTATGATTATGAAGACTACCACTATTATTTCTTTTTTATTAATAAAAAATCAAGGGAAAAAATTAAGATTTCCATCTCACATTTGATTTAATGTTGATAAGAGTAATACACAGGGAACTACTTCTAAACAGAGCAACTTTCATTGTGCTGGAATTTGTGGTTATGCATTGCCTTTTTGACAGAGAAGCTGAGCATGTTGCTATTAAAGCCTTTTACCGCATTATGTACTTATGTGTTCCAAGGAATGAGTATTCTGGGAAACTGCTGGTGATTGTACTTTATGATGCTTTGTCTACTGGAATAGCTAATAAATTAAGCTTTTTTCATAATATCCACAAGCAAAAAAAAAGCCTGTGGAGTTCCATTAGTATAAAACTAGAATAGCACAATAGTGAGTTATGTCTAAGGTTTCCTTTCCTTATTTCTTTTAACAGTTTGATAGATTGGCTTTGATTCTTCTTCATGTGATTTATGTTTTGGAGAAGAAGATTACTGAGGTAATAAAGCCCAAAATAACTGTCGGTTTTTCGATGAATTTATTCTTTTCAGTTGAAACAACTTCTTTATGATTATATAAATTGTATTTAATCATGGAGTGTGAAAAAAGAAGACTTTTTTTCTCCATTTGCTAACTCGAGCATTCAGCTGTCTTACCCCCAAAAAGAATATCTGATGTTTTGGTGGTCATTCAATTTTAGGAATTTATACCCCAAAAAAAGAAAAAGTGAAATTAGAACTAAACAATTAAAAAGCATATAAAGAAGATACTATAGGGAAATCTTAGTATTCAGATAAAAGTAGCAAAATCCTGACAATCTCCCATTTTCTTCCAGAGAAAACTCAAAAGCTGTCTTGCAGGAAATGCACATTCATACAACATTTCATTGCCTTGCAGTTCTCCTGCATAGTCATATACTTATTCTAATTCACTTTTAAAGTATTTGTAGAATTTTTTTAATAAAAAAAGCACCCACTTATTTATTTGTATATCTTGGAAGAAGGGAGATTTATATCTTTTCTTCCTTGTATTTTGAAGGTACAGGTTAGTTCAACCACAGAGGTATAGTTCTGTAATATGTCCACTAAGTTAATAAATTAATCCCTAATTGGAATACTCTGTTCAGCTCTTGCAGACACAGTACAGATGTCCTATCTGATGCAGGAAGCCTGCACAATAAGTTCCCTGCAAAGTGTGCTTGATAATATTTTCTTCTACTGTTGTGACAAATAGAAAGACAATTTGAGATATTCAGAAGTGTAATGGTATGCATATTCAGCTATGCAACAGGTATTCTGTTCTAATTGCCACTATAATCATGATGCTACTGAGTTGCCTGTAAGCAGGTCTTAGCCATATTAAGCATAACAGCTGACTTGTCTGGAATCATACTGTGTCAGGCACAAACATGTATCTTATTTTTCAATATTTTTTAATTGTTCTGGCTTTATATGGTAAATTTAGGTAGGCATATATATATTAGGTAAAGAGATGTATTTAACATAGCATTTAAAACCAGCCTATATTAGTCTAAATCTAGTCACAGTTTGCTGTAATAGCCTTGTAAAAAGGTGCATGCTAATGTTCTGTTGATTATGCTGGACTGTTTCTCTCTTTCTTTCCTCTTGCATTACATTTAGAGTGCCCAAAATTACAAGCTAAGGAAACTACTTCTTCATGAGTGGCTGATTCTTTGGCAGGTTTCACTAGCAATTGTGTTGGTAACTTTACAAATGCCTCTGGGTCTGTCAGAGAGTAATCCATTGTGCTAATGGAGGAGAGGATGCCTAGTATGCTTGAACATTATTTTCTTTTAATTAATTTCCCTTTCAATCTAGGAATATATTTAGTTTGAAGGGAAATTAGGATAAATGGAAAATACAAATGCTTTTTCACTTTCTTAGAACAAATATCTTACACCTGTGAATTCTCCAGATGAATTTAGTGACCTAGAATTTAAAAAGAAGCTTTCAGTAATGGTCATGTAGGTAAAAAAAAAAAAAAGGTTTATATTTTAGAGAATTTATAAGACATTATGCTGTGATTTTTCCATCTTTGAAAAGATAGTACCTCTGTTATCATGCAGGAGGAGCCCAGGAGATATAATACACAGGAAAATGGTGAACTGTGTTTAGTTTAGTTTAGTTTAGTTCCATTTTGTTTAGTTTATCTTAACTTTGTTTTGTTTGTGTGACTTGTTTACATGGGATATGCTTCAGAAGTTAGTCATGTTGCTAATCGCCACCCTGTCCCAATGTTCCAATGGTGATATCAAACAGAACAGGCCTGTGTATTACTGTAAGATAATTAAGTAGATATTCAATGAATCAGATAATCATTAAAACCACTTGTATTTAGTTTATGTGACAAGGTTTAGGTATCAGGGAGGGATGCAGGGGTGGATTCTGTGAGAAAATACCAGGACCTACACCCATGCTGGACAGAATCAATTCTAAATCTAACCGTCTGTTGGCCAAAGCTGAGCCCATCTCCAATGGTGGTGGTGCCTCTGTAATAACATATTTAGGAAAGGGTAAAAAAAACCATTATGAAGCAATTCTGAGAGAGGAGCAATAAAATGTGAGAGAAGTAGCCCTGCAGACCCCAGGGTCAGTGAAGGTAGAGGGAGAGGAGGGGCTCCAAGCACCAAAGCAACCATTTCGCTGCAGCCCATGAGAACAACGTGAGAGCAGATACCAACACTGCAGTCCATGGAGGACCCCACTCTGGAGCAGGAGTTCATGCAGGAACAAGTTCTGGTAGGAAGTAGAGCTTGTGGGGAACCCACAATGGACCTGTCTGTTTCTGAAGGACTGTGCTCTGCAGAAAGAAGGCATGCTGGAGCAGTTCTTGGAGAACTCCAGCACATGAGAAGGCTTCACGTTGGACCAGTTTGCAAAAGACTGCTGGAGCAGGGGATAAGTGACAAGGAAGAAGGAGCATCTATATCTTTATATCTATGCTTGTTAAAAACAGTTATCACTGAAATAAATCTGCACATTTGTATTTTAAGATTAATAATATTTTTCTTTATGATAAAATTTTATGTAATGAACATCATTAGGTATTTACAGTAGCATTATCTGAAGATGCAACCTAATTATTTTAGTAGTTTTAAAATACTCAGAGAAATTGTACACTTATCTTCAAGTATTTACTGGGAAGACAGTGAGGAGAAGTACCATCTATGCCAGAAAACCCCATGGGAAAGAAACAGATGAATGAAATGGGAAAGTGTGCCAGCCTTGAGCTTGTGAAGTCTGTTGTTTTGAAAAACTGTCTCCATTTAGACTGAACTTAAAAGTCTGGACTTAAAAGATAATGTTGATTTATTCCTAATCCCGAACAAATTCCATTATTCATATAATTATTCATAGTTGTAAACGTTTGCCAGCTGATTTTCTATATTCCATAAATAGTTGTCTTACATTTGCTGTTCATGTGGGAGACTTTGTAAGGACTGGAGTTTTGCAGTGGAGGTAGCATCAGCCCACTATAAACTGTGTCATTTTCTGCTTTCAGAAGCAAGTTGAACAATGTTTATCTCTCCTGTGTACAAATCTTCAGCTCCATACAGTATACCACAGCCTGCTGGATGGTGCAATCACCATGCATTTGAATCTTCACCCCCAAGGGAGCACTAGGAAAACAGGCTCTGCACACAAGCCAAGCATTAGAACCTTGTGTATATCCAGCTGTGATGCGCAAATGCAAACATGGACAACAGCTTGAATAAATAAAAATGTAATATTTATTTAAAAAAAAAAATCCCTATTCATTTTTTTACTCTAAAGTTCAGAAAAATGAAGAGAGAATCACAGACTGCGAACTATATCACTAGAAGGCATTTAGATATCATGGTGGCTTAAAAATGAGAAGGGCCTCTGTGTTCTTAGAAGTGCTTGTCCATTAGAAAGCTTTATAACTGGCTACAGTTATTCTTCTTTTAAGTCCAAATTTATGTTCTGTCCTCTGTTTCTAAACCTTCCCAAGCCAATAAGAATTAAAACTTGACCCTGCTGCTCTAAGGTGGCATAGTCTTTTCTGATTCACCCTGAATTAACCTTCTTAAGCCACGGAAATCAAGCTTCATACAGGCTTTGAAATACAACTTGAAATCTGGCCCCTGTTCCTGATATAGAGTATGAACATCTAATCTTCTAAGAATTGACTAATAACAACATTTCCTGTGCTGAGAGCAGTGATCAGTAGTTACTTCATGACCTGAGTAACATTTTGTTCTTTTTATATCATAACTCATAATGTCATGAAGCAGAGCTAATATTTGTGTCTCTGCTTGAATTGTAACTGGCTTGTTGAGATCATAGAAGGAGGAGAACCACAGAGCACTCTACTGATTTGGGACATTTAATCTTTGTAGAATTACATTCTCATGTAGAAATTTTCATTTAGTTGATATGCTTCATAATTAATCTCTGAGTCCATTGGTCTCAGTATCCTGTGTGTCTGTGTGTGATGCTTATGATATCCATTAGTTGGTAGTTCAAACATTTCTATCAGGTGGCTTTCTTTCATGTTGGTGCCAAATTTTTATGCATATTTTCTTTGCTATAAAATAGATCAATAGAATTGGAAGTGTGATTTTCTTCTTTGGCTCTTGACATATGTTTTCTTAGAATCTCATGGTATTCTGCTTAAAACAACATTGGTATTAGCTAGTCACCGGCACCCTCAATGTCTCCAAAAGTTTCTCTCTCTCTCTCTCTTTCTCTCTCTCTGTTTTTGGAATTTTTTTTTGTTATAATTTCAAATCTTCACTTATTCCAAACGGCAGATGGGAAAACATGCGTCTGCCCCAAGGTGTACTGAAGAATGCAGTTCACATGATTCCTCATGTAATTTTACTAGTCAGTATCTATTTTCAAATTCAGAATGGTAAAATATGTTTTACAAGCTTATCAGTCCTGAATATCTTGCTGGGAAGAGTGAGCAAACTGTCAATACAGTCCTGTTAAAATCTACGGAATTTGGTCAAATCCCAGTCCCCACTGTCCTGTCCCGCTTTTCAGCTGCAGGCAGTTAACTGACAGAAAGCAGCAATAGCTATAGAAATTCACTCCTGAATCCATCTGCCATTGTAAAAAGACACCGGGAAATCATACATATCAAAGGTAGCTGATATATTAATAATTATATGCAAAATTTTCCCTGAAAATTGTTTATCCTCCTAGCTATGTCATTGCACAGTGCAACGATTTGGGGAATCTTGCTGCACCCTATGTCTGTTCCATTTACTAAGTTAGGTGACGATGCCAGGTAATTCCCCTGTAGGGTGAAGAACTGTCACATGCTCTTCTTTTACAAAACAGGAATATGATGACTGTTACAGCTGGGTTTTGTTTCTTCGTTTATTTTCACCTACCTCTGAGTTTTTCTTGTGGATATGGAAGTGTTCAGATTTTGGTCTCAGACTCATCTTTGTTATATTCTGAGACAAAAATTCTTTCCAGTGACATAGCTGCCTCATGTAACACTGACAGGGAACACACACTACAGTGATGTCAACAGGAAACCATCACCCACCTCATCTCTTTATTAAAGCAGCACCTGAAGCCTTTGAAAATGCCAGCTAACAACGAAGTAATTTTGACCCATGATGTTCTCAGTTTCTCCAAGTCTCCTTCTGTGGCATATTGCAAGATATATTGTACTCTATGAGCACAGTTTGTTGGGTTTTTTTGCTGCACTGCTTTTGATCTCCTTTTTCTCCTAATAAAAAGACCAAATCAGTAGTTCAAGTAGAAAAGTCTCTTCTAAGATTACTTTGAGAGCTTGTCTAAGAAATCTTCCAAAGTGAAAAGCCATTTGTGTTGCTTCCCCTAATAAGGTGTTAAAACATTCAAAGTTTCTTCTTACACTGTTTTCATCAAGGATGACTATGTTCAGTCACCTCCTCTTTTAATCAAATCCTTTTGTAGATTTAGATGTTATTTCACTTTTCCACAAGGTGAGGGGACATAATTATTGTTTGACAGCCCCTTCACATTTTGATTTTATAAAAAAACCCAAACCAAAACCTTTTGCTCTTGTATTCATGTATTCATGATGCATCTAACAGAACATTTTCTACCAAATAAACAGTGGCCATTTTCAACCTAATGTGATTTTTTTTGCTGCACTTTGTGTAACACTTGTTCTCAGACTGAAGTGTTAAAAAGAGCATTCTTAGATAGGTAGTGTTTATTAGAAAAAAGCCACTTTGATATGAACCAGTCTTGTATAATAATAATTTTTGAATCCTATCAGATGCTTTTGTCTCATTTTATATAGATAATTCTAATGAATACACGAAGTAAAAATATACATGTAAATAAGTTTTCTTGTTATTCTTGAAATTATTTTCTAGCTAATTATTCAATCAATTTGTAAATAATTTTATAATCAATATCCTATTTATAATTAGAAAAAACTATGTGAAGAATTATTTAATTTCATATTATTTCTGTAAAACATTTGTCTTTCTTTAAAAATCTAATTTTACACAGATAGGGATCACTTCACAAATGAAAAGGAATAAAAGAAAAAATTTTAGGAGAAAAGGACGTTGTGAAAATTTGCCATAATGCATGTAGATTGAGTGTTTGATATAAACCCAAATTTGAGCCTAGGAGAGTTTTGAGAGGTAAACATATATATCTGACTCTTAATTGGTTCTCTCTCTGTATGTATCATAGTTTAAAATATGTTCTTGGGAAAAGGGCATATTCTCAGTTATGTTAGTCTGGGAATACTGAATTATGAAATACACTTCTTTTACATATGTATAGATTTTGTTTTCATTATAAAAATACATGTGTAATTAAAGTTATATCTTTATTAATCTAGGAATAGTGAACTCCAAGAAATATTGGAGATAGAGGTTAATAGAGAAAACAGGTGTTAAGTAGGAAGGTAGGTAGGTCTGTAAATATGTAGATACCGGGAAAGCAGAGCATCCAATTCTCCCAAGAAAAGATGAACTAAGTCTCAATAGATAGACATTTTTTTAAACTGTCCCTGTGCTGGAGAATCTACAAACTTCATGGCAAGTCTCGCACATTATTAATAGTCCATTATAACAATTCTTAGAACAAGCTGATCCAAATAATATTCAAAACAAACCTAGAAACCTCCCTTTGGAAAATTAAACATAAATTTAGCCTCTGAAAACACTTCCCCCCCTCCCATATCAGAGTGCATTTTGCTATAATCCACATGTATTGCCCATGAGTGTAAATCATCCAGTAAATATGCCCCATACAGGATCTCTCCACTTGTCTAGTTTGACTTTGACCGGAGCTGGGTTTAGTTTGTTTCATGTATGATGATTCCTGCCTGGGGGCCAAGTGTTTATTGTAAACCTGCTTTAGCCTAAGTTCTGTGAGTACTATGGTAAAGGTTAAATATATGGCAAAGTCTAGCAAACCTAGATACTCATTGCATAACAAAAAACGCCTGTTGTTTTACTTGAGGCTGTCTAGGAAGACATGGAAAAGAAGCAAATTGTGCAAAGGAAGCAAAAAAATAGCTCCAAGGAGACCCCAAGGTTGAAGAGGAAGAAACCTCCACCATTAGCAATGAACTCCGAGAAAACAATCTTTTATAATGTCTGGGGGTATAAAGGCATATCAGATATTAAGCAGGAATATCACAACATTGAGTTGTCCTGTCCTAAATGGAAATGATATCAAGGAAGATAAGTAGACCTTACTGATCATGGGACAGAAAAGAAAGGGAAAACATGATTCAGCTTTGAAGACTTTATATTAATAGTCAAAACACATCTGCTTAGATAGGAAATTATCAGTAACATTATACAAGATGTTGATAAAGCCACTCTGGAATAAAACTTACAACCCTAGAAAAACATGATCAAGAAAGAGAAATTGAAGAAAATAAAAAGTAATTATTTTAAAAATTTTAGAGAATCTATTCCAGCTCATAAAAAAGCTAATAGAGTTCTTGACTCAATTGCTTTTCCAAAAGTAACAGTAGGAAGGAATATGGTTGTTCTCTTTAAATATATGAGGAGAAAAGAGAAAAATTAAGCATTTAAACTGAAGGGCTAAAATTGGGAAAAGAAAAAAACATACAAAATGACAGAAGTGGTCACAGCTGAAATGAAAAGAAAGTTTCTACTATTGGATCAGGGAAGTCGTCTAACACAGGTTTCCCAAATATTGCACTGCGTGACATCTGTTCTATTCCCTATGGATTTTGTCTTTCTCCCTTTGCCTTTGCGTTGTGGTCTGCTGGTGGTTTTTTTCTGGGTTTTGGGGATTTTTTTCTTTCATTTTATTCCTTTTCTTTTGTTTCTTTTTTTTGTATGCAATTTTTGTAAAGATAAAAGTTAACTAATTGTTTGGAGGTTTATGAGAAAATGTTTTTGATAATAAATACAAAAATGGACTATTGCCATTTAAAAAAAAATGTATAACAGATCTAAATATATCCAGGAGGCTAGAAATCCTGAAGGAGCAAACAACAATATATCTAAATTAATATAAAGTTAAAAATAGTACTTTAATAATTTCTCTGTAATATATTCATTTTATCTGTTGTGCACCACAAAAAGAAATAAGCCCCCAAAGTTTTCTCTTCTCATTTTTCATGGTCCTTAGATATTTAACTTTTAATTTTGTTTTGCATTTAATTTTAAATTTACTTAACTATAAAATAAATGTTAAAATATTTTTTAAACAATAAAAATTTAGCTTTCTGGAAGAAGCTATGATTTACATTTTAGATGGTAACAGGATAAGATCTCCTTCATCAGTATCCTCAGTATCAGTCACATGCTCTGACTTGGCTGACCTTCTGTGGAGTCAGAAGTTGAACTTGATGATCCTCATGGTTCCCTTC
Organism: Laterallus jamaicensis coturniculus; assembly: GCA_022605575.1. Taxonomy (NCBI): domain Eukaryota; kingdom Metazoa; phylum Chordata; class Aves; order Gruiformes; family Rallidae; genus Laterallus; species Laterallus jamaicensis. Next base: position 4,556,466 of record JAKCOX010000027.1, read on the forward strand.
CAACTCAGTATATTCTATGATCCAAACTACCTCAAAAAGAGAAGCAAGAACATTTAAAATCATTTGGAACTAGTCACCTCATCCTCCTTTTCAGCTGTTTAATAGAACAACAAAATGTGTGGATCAGTTTTTCTCTCAGATCTCTCATTAATCCAAATGTTCAATATCATACTACTTTTCAACATGCCAAGGTTAAAACATAGAACAAACCCCGAGGCTAAGCAAATAAAAAAAGTAATTTATGATCATAAAATGGTGCAACTTGACTTTCTTCAGCAGACACCATTTTCTGTAACCTGAGATCATGATTCAGAAACACTGAACTCTCTCAGCCTTATACCTGTAAATGAGTCTGCACAAGAAGCCCTTAAAACCAGTAGCTTTTTACGATTAACCCTGAGGTGAATGGATGGCTGAATTGGAGCTCTTGTGGATCCAGAAATGAAACTGACTCTTAGCTACTATGTAATACTCCTATGGATTATTATATTGTCTTACAAATTGTATCAATGTCATTAACACATTATTAGCCATGAGTGTTAACAGTATATGAAGCTTTAGTAAAGACAGCATTTGAAGTCCGTATTGGGAAAGAACTGACCACATGTGTTTGTAAAATATAACATTGACAAAAATCTTCCCATTTCATTAGGAAATGAGGAGGCAAGACAAACCTACTAAAAATAAACAGAAGCAATGTTTGCCAAAAATTGGATGTTAAATCTTCTAGAAGAATAAAATGACCCATGTTGTCAAGGTTGGTGAGATTTAAATAACTTTAAGAGAAATTAGTGGTCAAATTAATTAAAAAAACCCCAAACAAACAAAAAAATTGTTACCTATGCCTATTACTTTGCTTTTACATGAAAGAAATTTTGGAACACATACATCCTTTATTAACTTTTCTCTTTAAAAAAATTACATAGAAAAAAACCCAAAAAACATAGACAAGGAAATAATGAAGGGGAAAAAAAAAACCCAAACATATGTTCATATGTTTATATTTCAGGAGTAGAAACTTGACTGACATAGGTAGCTGTCCATATGTTAATTTACTCAGAATGCTCCAAGGTCTTTGTCTAATACACCATATAGTTACATACATATTAAATGAAATACCTTTATCTAGAGAGAGACATTAAATGGGTTAACGATACAGTAATTTGGAATTCTTAAGAAGACCAGAGCCAACAGGAATAATTGTTGAATATTTGTCTTGATAGTTTTGACAGAGCTACTCTTCAACATTTTCACCAGTGAGTGGCAATGAATGTGAAAATGTAACTTGTGAAATTTGTGGATTGCTCTAGTCTCTACAGATGACATCAGAAGAATCCTGATTGCTTTTTAGTCTTGATCAAGCAGGCAAAATGTTTAATATGTACACCTATACGTCAAGAAGAGAGGACACATATTCAGAATGGGAAGAGCAAGAATGGAAGAAGTAACTACTGTAGGTGACATACGCAGTTTGGAGCTGTTGTGTGGCAAGAGAGAACTCAAGAGGCAGGAGACTGATGTCGTGCTTCCCTCTGCAGATTTTAATGCTGCCAAAGACACAGAAATCTTCTAGTGACAGCATGAGAAATGAAGCTTTGTCTTATCTTCCAAGAAGTCATTAACTGAGTACTCAGCTAAATTGCCTCTCTTTTGCTATGCTACCAAGCATTCAGCTGGAGTGCGCAATGACCTAGTCCAAGCTAGCAATGGCAGGATGACTTGCTCATGTGTGTGAGGACCTGGTTTGCAGAATGCCAGAACAGAAGCATTCTCAGAAGTATTGTGTGTCTTTCATTCTAATAGCGTGCTGGTTCAAACATAATAGCAAATTGTTTGTCAACATTCTTTAACTGTTGTATGGCTTAATATTTGATACAGAACACCAAAATCCTAGATATTGAAGTGGAGGTCTCAAGGAATTCTTTTACTGATGTGTGTTGCTCTAAAGGATGACAAATTCCAATTTTCCATTAAAACACATGAATAGAATTGCTCAACTTCCATCAAAAATAGGAAGAAATACAGAAACATCCTCTTTATAGGTCAAAATTCACCTGCAGCTGTTCAAGATGGAGGATTTGTATCTTCCTAATGACTGAAAGAGCATAAAATTTTTCAGAGAGATACTACTTTTTTAATATCTTAAAAGTTCAATAGGGGAAAAATGAAGCTGCAGGGAGGAAACATTTTAAAAGTGAGAGTGTTGCAAGACTGTTTCTGCAGCAGATGAAGCTCAATGTAGTACTAAGGCATTTTACAGCACATGGGTTTTCATACTACAGTAACAGCTGCAGTTTATGGACACTCAGTATATGGATTTCTGTGGGCCAAATTTACAGACCATCATTTCTATTAAGCCTAAGATTCAGGCACTGGTATTATGTAACAAAGAAAAATATTGCACATAGAATAACATATATTCTAATCTATTATATAAAGATATTTCAGGCACCACTGGTTGACATCATTAAACTCCATTCATGTACTTGTCATTGCAGTTTCCATAGAAACTAGTATTGCAAAAGGAAATGGAGAAACAGGATTGAGAAAAGGCAGGGGGGATGGGAAAAATATAATTAGAAAAATACCTCATTAAAATCAGCAATGTGTAGTTTAATGCAATCTAGAGAGAAATCTGTGTATAGAAATCCTGTGAAAGTTAATGGCAGTCACGACAGACACAGCTGCGTCAACTGCTTTGTTGTGAACAACATTACATTATTTAGGGTATTTGAGTGAATTCTAATGTTGTATTAGTACAGTGTCCTGACAGAGGGGTTTATTTGCTTGTTTGTTTCTTTCCCTTGGGATGGAAGGGGGGAAATTACATACTAGGACACATAAAATATCTTTGAGTTTTATACAGTTTCTACTTTCTGAATTAGTTGGCTTCACGTGAAAATTTCATTCTGATTTCCTTTAATTTTCTGTATATTTTGTCCTTAATTTAGTTAATTTACTTAATTTAAAACACCTAGTTTTTGCTTTATATCATTTATTTGGCATAATAGAAAAAAAAAGTTCTATTTAGTACATGTTGCAATGATTAAATAGCTCCCAGTTTTACAATATAACCAGATGTTTTTATTGTATAATGGTAGCTATTTGTACCACTGGAATATGCAAAATTTTATTTCTTAAAATCTGGTATTATCAGCTCTATATTACTTACAACAGTTTCCAAGGTGTTTTACCAGAGCCTTAATCAGTTATGATCTGTAATTTTTGGGAGGGCAGACTTTATTTTCAGAACATTTCACTGCACATTCAAATTCTGTACATCTTACATCCACAGTACAGCAGAGACCTTCATTTGTCTGTGACCTGTAATAAAATTTGTCTTACCTGTAAACCAAAAAATATTGGGAAAAAAAAAAAAGTCACATGCCATTGTAAAAAATCACTTGCCATTGCCATCCTAGTAAAAAAATATCTGATATACAAGAATCTCACTACAAAAGCTAATTCTTGAATTTTCTTTGTGAATGGAACTTGGGTTTTGGTTTTCAGAAATTAAAAAACCCATCCCAGGTGATTTATTCAAAGATGTACAGCATCTTAATTACAAAAACTTTTTCATGCAAGCCATGAGGGCATGAGACCATAGTGTACTTCACCTTATGCATAACAAAATCATACACAAGTAATGTGAACCAAACTCACTTATTTATATAATAAATGGATTTTCTGGGGAGTAATTTGGGTCATCTCACAGATGCTGATATTTAGTGTAATATAGTTGTAAAACAGGAACCATTGTAGAACAAAGACAACATGTAAGACTGCATATATGAATGTATGATGAAGATACAACCAAACACCTCCTGAATATTCTTTCTATAGTTATTAGAATAAATTGCAAGTTATTTACAAGCAGACTGTGTGATATGGGCCTTACTGCACTTTAGAGAAGGACTTTGGTACAGAGTTTATTATTGGATATATGCTTAGTATTTTTGAAGGTCGTCAAGGGAAATCCATGTTTTGTACTTCTGTGTGATTTCTTCACAGTAATATTCTGTGTAGATTCATTATAGAATGATCTATAAATCCAAAATTCGTGTCCAAGGAATAATATCGAGTAAACCATTTTGCAATTTTTTCAGAACACCTTTAGTAAAAAAAACGCAAAACAAAACAAAACATGAGAGGGAGAGAACGAGTCTATCAAGAGGAATGGCTAGAGCTCATGTGTTTATTGGAAAATGAGCAATGAGTCCAAAGGAAAACCTGCTGAAGACAGGAGTATTTAATAATGAAGAAATAATCTGTTCATAAAGCCAGAAAGAATCAACCAAAATAAGAAGAATAAAAATTCAAACAAACAAAAAAATAAACCTAAAAAGGAATAACACTGTACTTGTTATTTTCTGATCCCCGAGGCTGACAAACTTTGTGAAGTTTTTGGTTTCTATTTGAACCAAAACAGTAACTGTATAGAACAGAAACTACTTATATTTCAGTTCTAAATTAGTTTAAAACTCAGACCTCAGGAAGTCTCTTGTCTAACTGCCTACTCAAAGGTACATCAGCTCTAAGACCAGGTTTGCTCAGGACTTTGTCCAGTCAATTCTGAGAAGCTTTAAGGGATGGAGACTACACAATCTCTCTGGGTAACCTGTTCCAAACCAACTAAAAACTGTAAGGTCAAAACTGAAATAGGGGATCATTTCAAGGTGATTGAAGTAAAATTTTTGATACCTTGATATCATTGGAAACCTTTGCTTGCTTGAGGGTGGTTTCTTTTTTAAATTATTATTTCTGGAGAGAAAAGTTGGATCCCTGCCATTAACATAGACCACATTTGTCAGAATTTGATTTTATTCCAAAGAATCATTCACCCATTGGCTGTAACGGAGAAATTTAGGAACCAGATTTGCTCAGTTTTGGTAGTGCCAAGTCCTAATTTTCTTGTTTTCTGTGTTAATTTCAGTTCTTAGTGTTATTAAACTTTGTTTCTAGTAGATGAATATTCTTAATGATTAAAACAAACCTAATGAAATGAAAAATAGAAGATAAAACTGTGTCTTGAAAAATATTCAATATATTTAGACTTTTGATCAAGGTAATCCAGAAGATGGGACATCTTAAAATCTTCCAAAACACAGATTCACACTGTAGCAGTTTGAAAATGCTAGTGAGTGACAGAAATCTGTATTTAGAAAAATATTTTGGCACTTCCATATTTTAACTGCATTGGTTTCTGTTTATCTTTGCCTATTTTCCATGAAAAAAGAAATACAGGCAAAAATCTTGTAATCTACTTTATGGGACCACATATTCACATGATTCAGTTTCTTCAAAATATTTTATAGGTTACACCATTAGCACACCAGTTAGGTTGGGGCTTGTTATTCTATGAAAATACTATAATTTTTAACTTCTTTATCAAAGTTCACATTTGAAAGAAAGATATATTGAGTGGCACTGCAGAATGGGCCACCCTTCTTTTCTGAATGTACTACTTTTTACATGATTCCAAGCTGATATCCAATGAAGGAATTAAAGCTGAAAAGTAGTCATCATGCAGGTTAATAAAATTTTGCACCACCATTTTTTCTGTTCCAGGATGTAGTTAACACAGGTGTCGCTGGTCAGCAATGAGCTATTTTTTAGGCTTCTAAAAGGTATGATATTTGGGTAAGGTCTGAAGTTTATGTATGGAGACATACATATACATTCACAGTTTTGCCTTTCATTCTCACATCAGGAGATGCTGTAATCATTCTGGTTTTATCTTCTCCTAATTAATTAATGAGTATGATAAAAAATGTGTGAGAATCATAGAATCATTTTGGTTGTAAAAGACCTTTAAGGTCAAGAAGAGAGTTCCAGTGGAGAAAAAAAATTAGATACCTTGTAGAAATCTCTGCCTTATATACAGCTAATTATTTAAATATTATCTGTTATAATTAATTTATTCTAAAAAATAATACCTATATTTCCATACAAGATAGTGATAATATTGGTTCCAATAAAATCCATAAAAAAATAGTCAAATTTACTAATCAATATAGATTATTAGGGAACTATCAAACACTTCTTTTCAGAATGAAGTTTTAAAAAACTGATTTTTATTGAGTTTTTTGGATGGGCTTTCTTAACAGAGATTGTAATAATATTTTTAATTTAATACTTTTAATATAGTTTATAAGTGCAATTGTGATAACAATGCACATAACTGCATGAAAAGAAATATGGCTTTAATGACACTTATTAATTGAATGTTGCCATAACAACTGAAAGTCTGCATTGGAAGACCGTCTGTTACAAACCAGTTGTCCTCCATGACCCTTATACTCATTTTTTAACACTTGTGCATGCACAGCATGCTTAAGCAGGATGAATTTGCACTGAGAAACTATGAAAGTGAAAAGGACATGACATAAATGAAGGTAATGGCAACTACTAAGAACTAAACTAAACTAAACACAGTTCACCATTTTCCTGTGTATTATATCTCCTGGGCTTCTCCTGCATGATAACAGAGGTAGTATCTTAATGTTTCTTTCTGCAAGTCAGCTTCATGAAATTATAGTTTTCTGTATACAGATGCTTCTTAGTCTCTGCCAGTACAGTATATGTGCAAGCAAAATTAATATGAGTGTTATGGAGAAGATTTCATCTTTTGGTTACAGTTTTGTTTATCCTATAATAATTAAAATAATAGCTTTTTTTTTAAGCAATGAATGATATGCTGAATATATAGCCAAACATAACTGAAAAAGAGCTGGGTGAAAGATTATTAATTTTCAGGTAAGGGATTTGCTTGGAAAAGTTTTGTGAGTGTATTATTTTCCTTAAAATAAAATAACATAATTTAAACAGAAATATTATGAATTTAAGGACAGTCACTTGTAGAGAAATATGTTTGTGATGATGAGTAGTTGAATAATTAAGGAAGCTGTTGTGCAAACACTAAAATAAATATATATCAAAACAACAGATTGGTGGCAAGGGGTATTTGTCCTGGTTTCTGTCTGTGATAATTTTCACAAGAAACTGGGAAGCGACATAGTATAGCTGACCAAAACTAGACACAGGTATATTTGATGACAAGACAACATGGTCAGCGTATAAGGGAGGAGCCGGTTGGGGAGGAGGAATCACTACCTGGGAATTGGCTGGGCATTGTGTTCTGGGCATTGAGCAAATAGCACTGTATGTCACCTGATTTATATATCTGTTATAAACATTATTCTTGCTATTTTCCTCTTTGCTGTACCAGCAAACTGCCCTTATTCCTACTCATAAGCTTTACCTTTTTCTTCAAATTCTCCGCCCATCACACTGAGAGGGAGAGGAGCAAGTGAGCAACTGTTTGCTACTTAGTTGCCAGCTGAGACTAAGCTGTATGACAGTATGCTAAATGGATCCACTGTGAGAAGGGAACAAGAAATATGTTTATCATTTGCAGCATCTTGTTTGTTGGTTATACTTATATTCAAGTATAATTACCTGTAGGGTAATTGATATGTTGCTTACAATCATGCTGAAATTCAGCTTTTCAGGAACTTAAATACTATGAAGAACAAAAAACCTAATACCGTATGACATATGGATAATGAAATAAATAAAGTCATCCATATATGCATGCTTATTAACAAAGGACCTGTAGGACTTGTATAAGCAGACAGACTTCAAAGTTTAAACATATGATGCAAGTGGTTTTGCTTAACAATAAAAGCTCATTGGATTTTTTTTCCAATAATGTATTAGAATTTTTTTCTTCATATTTATGAAGAAAAAAGTATTTTTAAAGTAACATAAAGAGAAATAAAAAATATTCCCAGTACTCATGTAAATGCCATCAGTTCTTAGACAACTTTGAAAACATTTTTTCCAAACCACAATTTCATACATTTTTTCATCTTTAAATTCTGTTGTTGAATGGTAGGTGTAAACTATGCATTCATGAGCTAACATTCCTATGGAGGTAAACCAGATTCCAGGACAAAAGGTTTAGTCATTTGGTCATGTATTCAATAAGGTAACAGGAAACCACAAAAAAGTTAAAAAAAAAAAAATTCATATAGAAACAGAATAGAAAGGTGGTGAATAAGAGTTAATCAAGAACATAGAACCTCAACTCCTATTTCATACATCAAAAAATTACGCAAGTTTTCTAACTGATCCAGAGCTGTTATTTTGTCAGTTTCTGTACCAAATATTTCTCTATTTCCTTTTACCACCTAATGAGAGGGCTGCTTGAGCAACTGGCTTTTAGTCTTTACTATCTGAAGATGAGACATCAGTTATTCAAGGAGGCAAGAATATGAAAACTTTCCCACACATAAAACTTACCACAGCTGTTTCAAAATGTCCATGGGAATCTACATAGATTTGAAACAATGTGCTATTCAGTCTTGAAAAATTAGGATTTTCTATTCTTTTGGGTAAAATCTTGGAAATATCTGGAGTTTACAGTTGCTCTACAGCATGCCTAATAGGCTGTGTTTGCTCTTTTCCATGTACTTGACTGCCTTGGTTCTCCATCTCCTAAATCTGTGGGGTTTTTTCCCAGTGTTTAATCTTATATGTAAATGTATAACCTTTTCCTAATTTTTACTTTCTCAGTTTTTACTCCCTATATCTTTTTCTATTGTTCTACTCTTTGTTCTCCTTTTTTTTTAAACTCCTCTGAGACTATATCCTCATGCTTTCTCAGCCCCATTCAGAGGAAAATGTGACCGCCTTTGATGTTACATTCATTCCAAGGCTAACATTTAATACTTGAATTTCCTCCTCTAAATGTATGCCCTATCATCTTCAAGTTCTTGACCCTCAAATATTTTACAGAGTCTTCAAACCTATAGAAGTTACCTTTAATCCAAAATTCACAAGGAAACTAGCTTTATATTTTTTTAAAAGCAGATTGGTTTTTTAGCATTCACAGCTTGGAATAGAAATCTCAAGGAACAAAATGGTAAGTGTAGATAATTTGCAGCACAAAAAAAAAATTACAACTTTTAATAGTTTGAACTATTTTACATTTATGGGAAGTACAGGCAGTTTACACAGGAAACAATTCAGTGTAACGAAGACAGAACTACACAGACATTTGTTAGTTAAATCAAATTTCTGTCGCAAAGAAGTTATTGCATGAAGTGCCATGAAACTGCGTTTCTTCTATAAAAGTTAGGCATAGTCGTGGGTGGAGAAGAATAAAGCAAAGCAACGCAAACCAAACCAAACCAAATCAAACCAAAAGTAGCACTTGAAGACCCTCTGTCTTTACCACAGATGAAGAGACATTTGAAATATCATTAGCTAAGTTTTATCCACAAAAATATAAAGAGAAGATTATGTATTTTTGGTACTATTCAATACTGTACAGAAGTTTTTCTCATATAAGTTTACAGACATAAACAGAAACAGGTCACAATAAGTGATGCAATAAGTTCTGGTTTTAAATTCCTATTATTTAGAGATAAATTCTTGGGGTTTTTCATTTTTCTGATGAAAATTAGTGGGCTTTTTTTCCTTTTTTTTCCAGAAGCTATTTACTTTCCCAAGACACTTACTTAAGATGTGTTAGAAAGTAATAAAGGCCTGGGACAATAAAGAGCAGCAGCTCAAGAGCTTCTGCATTATCAGAGACCTGCTTGGTAGAATACCATGTAACAAAGTCCTGAAGGGAAGATGAACCTAAGAAAGCTGGTTACTATTCAAGGATCACCTTCTCTAAGCTCAGGAGCTATATATCCCAAAAAAGAGGAAGGCAGGCCAAAACTCCTTGAGGCTTGCATGGATGAACAACAAGCTCCTGGACAAAGCCTACAACAGGTGGAAGCAAGGACAGGTAGCCTGGGGTGAGTACAGAGAAATTACCAGGCACATAGGAAATGGGTTAGGAAAGTTAAAACGCACCTAGAATTAAATCTGGCGAGGGCTGTCAAGTGCAATAAGAAAAACTTCTATAGGTTTATCTGTGATAGAAGGAAGATGAGGGAAAACGTGGGCCCTCTCTGTAAGAAAACAGAGGACCTGGTTACCTGGGATATGGAGAACTTTGAGGTAATTAACAAATTCTTTGTTCTATCCACACCACCCAAGTTGCAGAAGGTAAAGGCAGGGATTGAGAGAATAAAGAACTGCCAACTGTAGGAGAAGATCATGTTCGAGAAGATCTAAGGAACCTGAAGGTGCACAGGGTCCTGGGACCTGATAAGATGCATTTGTGGGTCCTGAAAGAAACAGCATATAAAGTTGCTGAGCCAGCATCTATAATATATGAGAAGTTGTGTCACTCTGATAATGTTCCCACTGACTGAAAAAGGGGAAATATAAACCAAGTTTTTTAAAAGGGGAAAAAAGGAAGACCTGGGAAACAGGCCAGTCAGTGTCTCCAGTCAGAGGGTTGGAGCATCTCTCATGTGAAGCCTGTAGAAGAGAAGGCTCTCAGAACACCTTATAGCAAGTCTTACAGTACTTAAAGGGGGGCTAAAAGATAGCTGGGGAGGGACTGTTTACAAGGGCATATAGTGATGGGACAAAGGTTAATGGTCTTAATCTGAAGGAGGGTTAGTTTAGATTAGGTATTAGGAAGAAATTTACTAATGTAAAATTCTTTACTTACAAGGGGGTGGAACTAGGTGATCTTTAAGGTCCCTTCTACCCTAGACCATTCTATGATTCCATGATCTCTTCATCCCATTAAACAGTCACCATGCAGATCAACAGATCATGTGTCAGAGAGCAGTTTCAGGGCATATACCTTCACAACATATGGCCTCTAAGTGTTGCAGTGATTATATAAGATAAACAGTTAGCTCAGTATAGCTGTGCAGTTGTAGGAGTTCAGTTGCTTCTTACACAAATGTAGATGTTTCATCTAAAAACTAATAACTTGGACTTTTTGGCTTTTTGAATATTTAAATCAGCATTTCTGTAGCTTTTATATTATAAAGAGAATTACTTCATATGTTTATATATATATATAATGATAATAAGATATGTTTTCAGATTGGATCTAGATAAAGGTTAATAAATTCACTGGAAAGATCCTTTTTGATAAATTATGAATTAATTCACAAAACTTTATTCCTTCTGCCTGATTTTTGACACTTCATTGAGCTTTCTCCTTTGGAAAGGAGATCTCCATAGATCCTGTAGAAGGAGAGTTACAGGCCAATATAGAAGGAAAGTATAATCATTTAAATTGTCAGCTAGGGTTTTTTTTCAGATAGTTATTTCTAACTGCAAGCAACTTTTGATGGATATTCTTAAACTATTCTACTACTTCTCTCTGTATATTTTCCAAAGTGACTTTCATTTATCTAAGCGGTGTATACTCATCTGTTCATGTATTCACTAGCCAACTTTCTGTGACACATAATGATAATACTCTTATATTATTGCTCTACTGATGTAGCTTGTGGATGACTAGTACATGGTTTCATGATAAATTGTTTTCTTAAGAGATTCACAGAACAGATAAAGGAGATCTGATAAAGCAGTGGTACAAAAATTCAGGTTTATGGTACAGGTTTTTAAGAGAAAAGTTAGGGCAATATGTCCCAGAATATTAAAAATTTACTTACTATTAAGAGACCATCCTTATGAAGTGCACTGGCTTTATACAATTTATCCAAAAGATGAAATTTTTGTGTTATCAAAACGTGAGGAATGCCAGTTTAGTATTATGCTGAAATGTGGAAATGCTTATTAATAAAAAGCCTGCAGGCCAGATGGCAGATGGTGCTTCAATAAAGGGTGCAAGGACTGAAATCATTGTCTTCCTCCTTTGTAAATTTCTTCATTTTCCCATGTCTTCAGTTTAGTTGAAGCCTAACTGGACAGTTGTTAGATGAATGTTTCTTTTCAACCAGGCAGAGAACCAAAGTATAGTTAATGTTATTGCATTATTAAACCTTAATTTCCTGAGGTTTGTGTGCTGTAAATAACGTCAGTGGCAACACTGACACTAAAATTCTGCCTTCACTTGAAACTCCCACATAAGCTGACCACTCTGTCAGTGATACTTTGACAGTATCATTGCCTGAAGTTGTATTGAGAACTATAAAAATATAAGGTTTTATGATATAGGGCCAAAAAGTTACTTGGGATTCTTTTGCAAAAACAGTTGTGTTAACAAAAAGCAGATGTGCTACAACAAATCCACCTGCAAAACTCTGAAACTGTTCAGTATTGCTTAAAATAACTGTTCAGTGCCTGAGCAATTTGGTGCATGCATCCTGCTGTGCTCTCTTGAATTTTCACTAGAAATTGTCTTGTTTCTGACCAGATGTAATGCACTCACTCCTTACCTCTCAGTGTGCTGGCACGCTGCTGTGACTTCTCACAGCAAAATCTTTGGGAGCTGCAGGACACATTTAAACTCTTGAATTAATTTTTCAGTAATGACATATGGGCGTCAGCATTTTCTCCTGCCCTTTTTAATAAGCAGTCTCTTGTTTGGATTCACTGCTGATTTTGCTTTTAGCTGTGGACCCCCTGAGGAGCGCAGGGTCAACATCCTGTTCTTGGTATTGTCTCTCTCCACAGACATGCTCTCTGTTGATTCACAGCAGTAATGATTTTGCCTTCTTTCTTGCTCTTAGTGTAAAGTTCAATGTAAATGAATTATAACATTCAAGTGTGGGTCTTTCTCAGGATTAATAAGGGAACTTCCTAGGGTATTCATCACTGATTTAATTCTAGAAGAAGTCATGTAGAAAAAATAAAAATGAAGTCTTGTGCCCATCAACCTCTTAGGTTCACAATTAAAATTTTAAATCTCTAGGGAAGAAAGACAGGAGAAAACCAGGTATCTTTTACTGATTTGATACATCAAACAGAACAAATTTGCAGTTATTTTAACATGGTGACATCTATTATATCTGAATTGCCTGGAGGGAGAGATTTGAGTTTTGCTTCTCCTGTTATTCTTTTTCTTGTCAAAGAAATTCTGTCTTATATTTTTGTGGGATACTCCTCTCCATAATCCTGGTATACCAGACTATACGAGACCCCGTCTGCTTAGTGGAAGAATCTTCTTTTGCTCACAGTACTCTTACACCTACACAAGTGGCACATCAATAGTGTAGCTTCATGGACTCATAGAACAGGTAGAATTCAGTGTCACATCATGCAGAATTTTCTTAATTCTGTAAATAAAAAATATTATTTTATTGTATTAAACTTGAGTTCATGTACCTTTTCTTTAATAGAAAAAGATGTCAAAGTATACGACAGTTCAGTGCCAGATTATGGTTTTAGGGTTTCCTTTTCTGTTTCAGTCTCTCATCTAAGTTTGAAAGCTGACATTTTAGAGCACTTTTTACACAGCTAAATAAAAAAGGGACAAAAACTGTTCTCTGGCACTGACTCAAAATGTCCCTGACTAGTTCACACCTATGCTGTATAGGGCTAGCTTGCTCTTTAGAGGTTTGTTTCAGAGTGAGCTGGGTGGAGAAATCTGAGAAACAACTAAGAGTAAGGTAGTAAGTATGCACTGAGGTTGATGGCCAGTCCACTGCTCTTGTTGATCCTTACTTAAGAGTTCATACATTTCCTGTACTGGAAAGCATAAGAAAATAATTTATAATAGAGAAAATAATCGTCTTGTCTTTTACCCAGAAAGCTAGAGAGATCATAAGATAAAATACAATGCCTATCAGCTATCTCAATTTAAACTAAAATAACTAACTTTTTGTTGAGCTCCTTACAGTTTAGATTGTCCTCAAAGTTCATGGTAACTTGGTGCTAGGATATCAGATGATAAGCAAAAAGTGTAGATACTTTCTTCTCTCCTCCTTCATCAAATTTCTGCCACTTTACTTTCCACTTTTTACTTTTCTTATTATAAAGATTAATCTTATATAAGCATCTTCTTAGAATTATAGGACTTAGCAAGCTGCAAAATTTCGTATTAAGCTCAGTCATGATATACCATATGGTTAAATAAAGACATAGAATGCCCAGAATAAGTAGTACAGATCCTGTATGCACTCTGAGTTTTAGGAAGCCCTTTTTGGATATCTTGTTAAAGGTAGTTGTCATGCTATACAGACAGTATAATTTTTTTAAAATAGGATGGAATGTCTAATGGCATAATTTGGTTCTTCAGCTGTGCAATGACATTTAATCAGCAGTGCTTCCCATAATAATGTCATAGAACTACAGATCTTAAATGCAATTACTAGTCTAAAATGCACTACCAATATAAAATATACAGGGTAGTTTAATTAGTTAATGTTCTGTGACCACACATATCTGTAGCTTCCGGAGGCTAATATTACCTTGGCTTTCTAGTTCATCTCTGCATTCATAAGATTCATGTTTGGATTCTGAAATGGTTGTAAGTTGTTATGTATGAAGTGAAATGGGTATAACATAAAACATATTTTCTGTTGTCTTATTCTGAATGGCATCTGAATGGTTTCACATTGAACTGTATATGTACAAGAAGACATGTAAAAGTTAGTGGATGGATGCAGCTGGATATTTATGTAATAATTTTGTTTTCTTAAAAAAAACAAAACAAAACTAATCTGCATTTCTCTCAATATTCTCAGCTAATCATGATAATTATAGCAATTTAGTGAGAAGATACAGGATTGTGAAACTCCTCCAAATAACTATATGCATGATTTTACCTTCAGGTCTGAGATAAAATCTTTAAACTTAAATCTTTCTTGACAATTTCATTGCAACCTGAAGTTATGCTTAAATAATGGTTTCAATGCCACAAGTTCAATTCCTCCAGACAAGGCATAAACCTCCTCTGTATGTGAGTGACATAAAAATAAATAAATGTAGAAATACAGCTGTAAAATGTTGTGGGGGTTTTTTTTAATTTGTGATAGGTTATGGTTTAACAGCCATAAGGCCATCATTTCACCTTGGTCACAGACAAAGTATCAGAGGCATAAAAGGCTATTTGATCTCAGACAAAATCACAGAATAAAACTGTATGACCACTTGGCCTGCACTGGTGTTTGTGACACATATGATCCACTTAGATGAATCATAGAATCATAGCATGATAGAATGGTCTGGGTTGGAAGGGACCCCAAGGATCGTATAGCTCCAACCCCCCTACCACAGGCAAGACCACCAACTTCCAGGCCAGCATCTACAAAAGATTACCCAGGGACCCATCCAACCTGGCCGTAAACACTTCCAGGGATAGGGCATCCACCACCTCTCTGGGCAGCCTGTTCCAGCACCTTACCACTCTCTCTGTAAAATCTTCCCCCTGATATCTAACCTAAACCTTCCATCCTTTAGCTTTAGTCCATTCCCCCTTGTCCTGACATTGTTTACTCTTTTAAATACTTGATGAAGGAAAGGCAGTGGATATTTTCTACTGAGACTTTAGTAAAGCCTTTGACATTGTTTCCTACAGCATTCTCCTGGAGAAGCTGGCTGCTTAGGGCTTGGATAGGTGCAATATTCTCTGGGTAAAAATTGGCTGGATGGCCATGCTCAGAGAGTTGTGGTGAGTGCAGTTACATACACTTGGTGGTCAGTCACAAGTAGCACTCAGTATTGGATCAAGCTTAATAGCTTGATATTAAAGAAGAATCAAGTAGGTTTGCAAGTGACACCAAGGAGTCTTGATCTGTTCGAAGGTAGTAAGGTTCTAAAAAGGGATCTGGACCATCTGGATCAGTGGTCTGAGACTAGCTCCATGATATTCAACAAGGCCAAGTGTCAGATCCAGCACTTGGGTCATAACAAGCCCATGCAATGCTGGAAAGCTGCGTGGTGGGAAAGGAACATTGCTTGAGAGATGGTTAAATAACAGCTGGATATGGTATTTTCATGGCATTTTTTTATTTATGTAGGCAAGTCATGCAAACCTTAGCCGCAGATAATCTAAGAGAAATTTCTTTTAAAATTATCAACACAATGAAAATTGCAATTTCTTGCTTAACTTCTACATGCTTGCAACTTTCTCTTATTCATTGAAAATCCATAAAGTTTTTGTAAAAATTAGTGGCTTATAAGGTCACTTATTCATAATAAATGTACTTATAAGGTACAGTCACATGTAGAGGAATATTATTTCCATGGCCTTTAGAAATCCAAGGGAAATTTGCTTTAAATGCGAACACAGTTCAGGATCTACTCTGATTATTTCCACATAATCAACAATGCAAATGTGTATCTGCTTGCAGACTAGGTTGATAAATATTGCAGTTTGAGAGATTTTATAATTTATTTTTATTTATTATTCTAAATAAATAGAAATAAGACAATCACTTTCTAATTCCAAGTATCATCTTACAGGGTTAGGCAGGAAAAGAAATATGATTTGCTATACATGTTAAAATCCATGATTAAACACTCTAGGAAGGGGAGGAATACATTACTGGTTGTATTGCTGAATGAGCAAAATAATTCTTGGATGGATGCCTAATAGAAACAGTTGTGTCTTTGGAGAAATTTCCTTTCAGATAGATTTAAATATGTGACCAGAGAATCTATTTTAGGAAGTTGTTGATTAACAGAATAGTACTAGCTCTGGTGGTAGGGACTGTTCTGAGAAAGATTTATTATTTTTTTAAATGTTTACTTCAACTAGCCATGCCAAAATTTTGTTTGTCCACTTAATTTTTGTACCAGCATTCAGACATCCTTACACACCTCAGTACTTTGTACTGCTTTATTGAGGGGGATAATTCTGAGTCATTTCACACTTCTACATAATTGGAAGTGTTTAAACTTATGTTTTGATTTGAGAAGATCACAGTGATCTGTGGTGAAATATTCTGACTGGTAGAAAATGGAGGTATGTTCATGCCTGATTTTAATTGGAAGGTAAATGAAATTCCAATTAACCACAAAAAGAAGCATTTTAGAACTACTGATTAGTTTGATTATTATTTTGTTGAATAGATGTTTGTAAACCTGAGGCTTTCAAAACAACGTATCTTCTATGACAATTTACATAAACTTAATATGCCTTCTACAAATGTCACCGTTATGATATAAAATAGAATAGGAGGCTGTAGCTAAATTCAACCCTTGTCAGTCCAATTGGTTGATTGGTCTCCTTTCAAAAGAATCAATAAGATATAAACAATTCATTCATTTATATGTTCGAAGAAAGTTTGTACGGAAAAGGTTTGTATAACATATAAAGTCTAGTTAAAGACATTCCTTACGGGAGCAGACAAAGCAGTCCCTAATGGAAGAAGGATATTTTTTCGACTTAGTGCAGCAAAGAGTTGTTTACTAGTTAGGTAAACAGAAAGCTGAGCAGCTATGGTGCTAACCATAGAAACAAAACAAACTTTATTCTAATTAAGAAAGTGTCATGAATGTCTCCCACTTGAGAAGGAAATAGAACACATTTCCAAGTGAAAGATTTAAGTGTCCTGGACTGTCCAGACACCTTACAAATGGCAGTTTGGCAATAAATAATAGCCATACTCTGTAAAAAAAGGAGGCCATCAAAAGGCCTGAGATGCTAACCTCTCTTCTGAGGTGTCCTGGTTTAGATATGGTTAATTTTCTTTCTAGTACGTGGGAGAGTGCTGTGTTTTTGATTTAGGATGAGAATAATGCTGATAACACACTGATGTTTTTAATTGTTGCCTGGTAGTTGTGGCGCTTGAACTAATTGAAGAACTTTACATCTCATGCCCTGCCGGGTGCACAAGGAGCTGCGAGAGCAGAGACAGGACAGCTGACCCAGATACACCAAATGGATATTCCCTACCAAATAGTGTCATGCTCTGGCTATAACTTAGAAAACCAGTCAAGGGGCAGAATTGCTGCTCAGAAGCAGATGCAGCAATGTTGGGGGTTTTTTGTTTTTTTGGTTTTTTTTTTAACTACTGCATGTGATGAGCAATTGCATTTGTACATTATTATTATATATAATAATAATAACAATGTACAATTATTATATATAATAATAATTGTCTTCCTGTGCTATTAAACTATTCAACAGTCTTTATCTCAAATCACAAGCTTTTTTTCCTCATTCTCCTCCACCTGTATGGAGGAAGAGTGCCTGCTTGGTGCTTAGTTACCAGCTACTACCAAACGTGTACTCAGCTGGATAAGGAAAAGTAAGCTTTCAAATGTATCCTTTTTCTGGATCCACAGCTTAGCTTTATGGCACAAGGAAAGTACACTTATGGAGTCAGAAGAAGAAAAAATTGTTTTCCAATAACTGTTTGAAATATCATAGATTCTCTGGTTTAAAATAAGAAATTGAAAATATAAATTTAAATCTTGAAGGATACAGTAGAGACAAGTTATTAGACACGCGGAATTTATTCCTTGAAGATATTCACAATGCAAGAGTGAATCTTGACTAAAATTATGTGCACTCTGCATGCAGTCACCGTGATATTTGAGTTCTACTTCTCTTTAAAGCATAGCATAAAGGTGCAAAGAATGCCTGATAAAAATAAACTTAAATCAGGTAATTTCAAGATGTTTGAAGGTATCATATATTTATATATGGATTTTTTTCCCCATTAAGATATAGGCATATTATTACAGTACCAAATTACTCTTACAACAATGTGTAAGGAAGACGCCATTGTGGTTTTTACAAGCAGATAACAAATGCCTCATATTTGGATTGGATAGCTGTATCCTGATATGATTCTTTTTTGCTATTTCTTTTCTACTCTGAATAGAACTTTTGAGCATTATTTTAAGATGTACTGCCAGAACTCTGTTATAATTAAAGATAGTGCTATGGAAGTAAGTAGAGGATACTTTTAGTACATGCTATATCAGGCTACCATTATAGAATTTACCTAATTTACTGCCAAACTTGCATCTGTGGCTCGCTGGAGATTCTGTAAGATTAATTAGAGGTCTTCTTCCTTCTGTGTCAAATTAATTTAGTTTGATTCTATTTTCAAGAATTTTTAAAATTTTACATGGTTGATAGAGATGTATCTTTTACATTTAGTATATATTTGGAAAAAAGCTTCTTAAGATGATGTTGTGGCATAGGGTTGTTTCTGGGTTTTTGCATAATTTTTTTTTTTTACAGGCACGTCAAAGAGACAAAGAAATTTTATATATATATATATATAAGAACCATCAGATCTCTCCACTTGGTTATTCCACATTTGTGCACAATACAGGTTATAATAGGGTATTGATAAAAGGGTTGGGGTTTTGTTGGTATGTTTGTAATTTTGTTTGTTTGTTTGAGGGTTTTTTTACATTTTTACTCTTGACTGTATACCAAAACTTAAACTAACATAAAGGACATATGCAAAGTATTAATGACATGTCTTTAAATTACTAAGTGCACTGAAACAGTCTCATTTCACATTTGTTTGTGTTCTTTATCCATTGCAAAGTCAAGTACCTGTAACATTTTTGGGAGATGCATTTCACGGATTGTTAATTATGCAATGCAGTTTAAAGAACTGATGCAGTGCAAATGGGTGGAACTCCTTTTCTACAAAAATCTAAACACCCTTGGGGTGTTCCATCGAATTAATTTCAAATTGAATCTCGTAAGTAAATGAGATAAGTTCCCTGCTTCTCTAGGTTATCTGAAAACTTTTAACAAACTTTGGGTTTTAACAAACTTTAGCTTTGTTAAAAGTTATAATAATGGAGCTCCATTTCCACAACATTAATTTTTCAGGTCTAGTTATATTATTGAATTATAATAGCATGTAGACTGTCCTCGCTTATCCCCATGTAGAACCTCTCATATTGTTGCACTTAAAAAAATAAAAATACAGGTGGGAATGAGATCTTATATAGCTGTGATTGGATAAGGAATTAGAAATCTATCCTCCAAGATTCATGTCTAAAGCCAGTTGATGGCATAGATCCATTGAAAACCAGGGAGACATCCTGCAACAGGCCTAACTCTATGGAACGAAAACAAAGACACCACACAGTAACCACAAAGCAGTTCAGAAAAAAAGGTAGTTGACTTTGTCAATTGCTGATAAAGCAAATCACCTGTTTTCCCAACCTATCATCTAAACCCAGTAATTTTCACTAACTTAGCCACTTTCTTGTTTCCTGGATTACTTTTCTTTATCGGTTCCCCGAATTTCAATTTGAGCTTTGTAAGTACATGAAGTAAGTTCCCTGCTTTTTTTGTGTGTTAGTCTTGGCAATACCTGGAAGACTTAAAGTGAACTGAGTTACACTGATATGGAAACTAAGTATTAGTATTATTAGTAGTGTTCTTAAGAACTATGCTGCTGCCCAATTTTTTTTCTTTTGTATATTTGATTAGATCTGAAAGATCTTCTAATTTTGTATGATATTGTGATCCGTCCTTAGTCAACACTTCTATCACATGACACAGAAGCAGAGGAAAAGAGCAGAGCCAGAGTTCACCTATGCCTGCTGAAAGCTTGTACATTCTTTGGAGTGATATTTGGCTGAATGCGTTTGGTTGGAGCAACAACAGAGTTTGGTGGGAAGGCAATTCTTAATATCCAGGCAAAAAAACTGATGCCAGTTTTTAGTGTGATTTTTCCCAGTACTTTGTTCAGATTTTTATCATGAAGAATAAAGCTAAACTGGTATCAAGAAATTGAAGTTTTGATTAAACAACCTACTTGACAATGCAACAGAATGAATGCTTTTAATTTATTACAGTTAGTTCTGGTTGTATTATTTGCTGTAAATAATTTTGGCCACAAATTCTAATATTTTTGGTGAGTGAATTATATGTTAATGTTTTCCTATTATCTGACTAGCTGTATAGTTAATCATATCATACACAAAGAAAAATTACTTTACTTGTTGTCTTGCAAATTCTGATGTCACCAGTATAAATTATAAATTATTTTTTCATCATCTGACAATGGATACTCTAGAGATGGATGAATAGTACCTTTCTATTGTTTTTCAAGTATTGTCTACAAAAAGGGAAATACGTGACTTACCATAGCTAATGAATTTGACAGTCTCTAAAATCCTTAGAGCACCTAAGCTGTAAAATCTAAGCTCAGTATTTTGTGCATATTTTATATATATATATGTGTGCATATATAAGTACACATATACACATGCATACTAACTTCAGAGGCTAAAAAATAAACCCTCAAGCAAGTTTTGTGGGTTTTGTTGGGTTTAGGGTTTTTAGAGGGTGTTTATGTATGTTTTCGGGGTTTGTTTTGTTTTGTTTTAAATGTCTGTGATCCTTAATATGGCTTTCCTAAGATCCCATAAAAATATGTTGATCAGGGAGTGGAAACAAATCTTCTTAATTATGGGTTAGTGGATTACTCCACTCCTGGGAGTAGTAAACCTCTGCATAGTCACATCAGAAAGCCTAAGGAAATTTTTGGATGAGGCTGGTTACTGTAATCCCGTAAAATTTAAATAGCCTATTCTTAAGAATTTTAAATGTTTTGGTTTTTAAAGTAAGGATTCAAGATTTTCAGCCACAAATAAACACATCTAAGTTCTGAAATAAAAATTCTGATAATCCTATGTTCACAGGTCCAGTTACCTCCTTAGAAAACCTTTCAGTAAAATGAACCCTGCCTAAACAATGGGATAAAATTATTGCAGCTGGGAGTAAAAAACATCCAGGCAGGTGTTCATGCCTGTCACTCTTATTAATGTTTTATGTACTATTTCCATTTAAATATTAAAGAAGATGGACTCTGGCACTTGTGAAATTTTAGGTATGAATATCCTCTTACAACAGTTTATCTTTTGCTCCAACATTTTAATATAACAAATCACCAATAGTAGTCTGAGCTGCATACTCTGCAGCTTTGACAAAAATATAAACCAGATTTATATTCTATGTTATATAAATATGTATTGTATAGGCAAATTAAACTAATATTTCATAGTCAAGTCCTAGAAGAGATATTGTAAATGAGACAAATTTTGTCTTTAAAAAAGTAGAATAAACAGCTAAAGTACATTCAGACTTTGTGTCCTTGTAGCAATGCATCCCATGTTTAATCTATCAAGAATCAGTATTAAGATCTATCTATCTGCCTTGTTCCCAAAAATCTGTGATTCAGCAGTCTTGTTGATTTGCAACGTTTTCATATTTAAATTTTAATGCATTTGTTCTTTATTAATAAAAATAATAAAATTACTTTATAATTTGTAAACTTTAAAAAATATTTTGAAATATTGATACTAGGAGAAATTAGACATTTGAAACAGATGCTGAATATTAAACGCTTGCTCCTGGTAAAGTTTGGAATTCTCAAAGATTTGCTTTCTCTAATCTAAAATATGAACTAGAAAAGTTTTTTAAAAAAAAAAGTTTGAGATATTACTTTTAGTTTTACATGTATGGAGCTAGGCTATGCATTTTGAAGTAACTTTTAATAGCATGTATTGGGTATTTTCTAAGTGAGAACATCTTCTGTAACTATAGCAGAAGAGAGAAAATGAACAGGACTTTAGTTAAAGACTTTCTTCATCATGAGAACAGTTTGTGCTTTTTTTTCTTTTTTTTTTCACTGTTGCTACCATGCTGACACCTGCAGCACCACTACCAACAAAGAAGCTACAGAATCATTATTCTCCTTTACAGAGTTCACATTCTTTTCTTCTCATAACATCAAAATAAAGGCATAAAGAAATTGAATTAAATGTATAAATCTGTTTTTAAAGCTGGTATCTAACCCCCCTCTTAGAAGGTGCTGAGCTCCTCAGCTTCTGCAGATTCAGTCAGTGCTGAAAATGCTCAGCATCTTCTTGAAGGCATTCAAGACAGCAACTGTTGTCTGTAATGCAGACATCTGTGCTTGTCACCATAGGCTTCTTCTCTACTGTTGATGGAGAAAGACAGAGACTTAAATAGCAATTAATCTGATCCATCATGGATCTCCACTTTAGGGTGAAATGCGTTATGCCCCAAGGTGCTTATTTCTCTATGTTGACTAAAAAAGGAGTGTTGAATGACAGAATTTTTACCAGTTTAATCCTGTATCTAGTATCTAAATTAATACTAGAAAAATGAGAAAGACACAAAAGGGCAATAGCAATATATTAAAATTCTGGCACTTTAAAACTGTTGGATATTTGAAAGATTAGTTGCAGCAATGCACTTTGCATAAGGTTCTGCATGTTCTTAAGCACTGGCATCTTGTATCTAAATCTATACATATTTACAATCCTAAGGGTTTCCAAAATAAATTAAAAATAACGTCATTTGTGACGTATCCTTGCACACAGCACAGTCTCTGTTATTCTTTACAGTATAATGTAAAATTGGTGGAGTATTGTTCAGTGGAATATATTTGTGCCTGACATGGGTCTGTCTCTAATGGCTGGACTTCGGTCAGTTCGGAAGAACTTGAGACACTCAATCTGAACAACATTTGTTTGAGTCAATTATGTTTGTTCAACCAATCAATGCCTTAGATTTCTATTACAGCACATTAGGGAGATAGGAAATAAACAAGCTTGATGGACAAGTACCACTTTAAAGTATCAATGATTTCCATGTAAATTAAAATTATATAGCTGAAAGGGAAATAACTACTCTGGAGAAATATTTGGCAGTCTGCCTGCTTATTTCTGTTATTCAGACACCAAACAAGGGTGTCAAGGCTATTTAGAATTACATCTGTAACTTTTCTTTGAAGCTGAGTGTTTGAGAATTAGTAAATACTGCTTAAGGGTTGGTTTTGGGAATTCGGGATGATGCTGAAAGCAGTGAAGCTTGGTAGTGCCGCAGCTAGGAAGGTGGAAAGCTTGAACTTTGCAATTTAGTTCTATAAAGGATGTGACAGCATTTATTTCACAGCAATTCTTTGAGCTGATTCATTTCACATTTACATGGCCCTCAGGACTAGTTCTTCTGCTCATCCCACTAGTCAGACTGAGAAAAACATATCCTTAACTGTTTTGATGATGGTAGAAGTGTCACAGATAGAGTGATAGAGATGCACTTCATTCGCTGGAGAGAAGCAGTAATGTATTTTATTAATCATAAAGTTCAATGGCAAATGCAATAGTGGTTTAACAAGATTTGATAGAAAAGTACATTTGATTATTTACTGGATAGAGACAGGGTCAGGAGAAACTGTCATGAGGTTCAGAGAAGACTCTCTTCTTTCTAAAGGTGCTGCTGGATCCAATCCTAGTCCTAGACTTGACCAGTAGCTTATGTTTAAAAGATTATATGTGCAAAAGCAATCCTTTACATCACTTAGCTAAGATTTTAAAAGTTTCAGCACACTTCTTCCCAATTCATTTACAAATATCTGACGTGGTAAGGATTCTCTTAACCTCAAGGAATAACCTTGAGAGGCATCCTTACTCAAGGGGAGACCCTGGCATGAAGCCCATTGCCACGTAGGAAGGCTCAAAGGGCTTTTGAGCTGCTTGCTCCTTATGGGGTAAGATGACAGTCATATTTGCATATGGACCACAGATACTAGTTTCTTCCAAACATGGCTTAAGTTGGACATTGACTGGCACTGTGGTGAGGTGACGTTTCTTCCAAACATGGCTTAAGTTGGACATTGACTGGCACTGTGGTGAGGTGACTGCACTGTTCAAATTAGCCTTTGGCTATTGTGTCACTGTCTCCAAACCCACTTTCAGCAGGATGCAGCCATCGCAACTAGACATGTCCATTACCATTGCCACTGGTGGTTACCTGAAGAGGGTTATAGGAAACAAAAGTCATGTTGGAGGAACAGGAGTACAGCATCATAAGAAGCAAGGCAATTCCGATTGCTGTGACTTTTTGATTCCTCAAATACATAGTAACTCATTGTAAGTGCAAGAAAAGTGAGAAGAGCAAGTTGATACCGAGTTAAGGATGTAAGGAGGGTTTCATCTTGTGAACAAGGAGACTAGTTCAGATAAGTGAAGAATTTAATTTTAAAGGTAAAATCATGTGAAATGTAGTCACTAAAATGTTCTAAGTTCAGTGTTCTATTTACTTTTTTTTTTATGACTATCGCAGAAAATGTAGAACTTACGGGAACAAAACGAACAAAAAAGTAGAAACAAAGACACTATGGCACCCAAAACTATTAAAGACTGAATTTGATCTATGTGTAACAGCATGGACAGAACAAACACTAAATTTTTATAGGATTAGTATTTTATTCCATGACTGGTCAATTCAACAACTAAATGTTGTAACAAACTCTTCAGACCTTTCCAGGTTTCTAGGAATGTATTTTTGCATAATTTCTGTTGCATAATTTCTGTTTGCATAATTTCTTCTGTTCTTTAGGATCCTTATCATAACGTTGTCTCCTATTTTTACTTTCCCATATAATATTCACTATATTTTTTTATCTCCAGATGAACATAATCATCTGCCTTTATGCCAGGAACATTCCATCCTTTCTCTGCTCCATGCAGAATGCAGAGACCAAGACAATGCAAACAGCGAAGCACAAGTTAAATCCTGATACTTAGTTGTACTCTTTTAACAAAACAGTGCACATAGTTGATGAAAAATAGTAGACAAAATTTAAAAACTATCCCTAAAGTAGAGGGCTATAGATGTACATTTAGATTGGTGAGTGACAAGAACTAGTACAGCTTACAGAATTTGTGGCATCAGATGTACCTTATAAGAAATCAGTTCTGATATGGAATTATTCCTGGTATGATAAAAGTCATTCCTTGCATCTCTTTGGAAATAATTCAATTTCATGAACTATCCCTTTATTTACGGGGTATTAGAGAGGGAGATTTTTTAGAGGGAGATTAGAATCTCCAGCATTTTTTTTCCTACAGCTTTTATTATTTTATATGATTGTATCATATGCTCTTTCATTTCTTTACTAAGGAAAATACCGGCATTACACACCATCCTTCCCTGCTGCACTGTGGGGTACTACCCACAGGACACAATCCTCCACGAACTTCTCAGCGTGAGTCCTTTCTATCAGGATGTCATCTCCTCACCAATTGCCTCAGCACAGCTCCCTTGCATGGGGTGCTGACCTTCGGGCCCAGACTGCTCCAGCCCGGTACCCCAGAGTCACAAGTTCCCCAGCAAACCTGCTGCAGCATGGGTCAGTCACTCCACAGGCTGTAGATGGTCTCTACTCCCTGTCATTATCCATGGGCTGCAGGGGGATAGCCTGCTTCACCATGGTCTTCTCCACGGGCTGCAGGGGAATCTCTCTCTCTGGCACCTGCCCTTGGTGTCGCACGGCTTCTTACGTCTTCTCACTCCCTTCTCTGGTGGCAGAATGCATCTGCTAGTGGTTTTTTTGCTCATAAATGTGATTCACGGAGACACTATGACTATCGTAGTGACTCTGGCCTTGAATCAGCTGATGTTTGCTCTCTGGGGCCTGCAGAGAGCTTCTATCTGATTCTTGAAGAAGCCACCCCTGCAGACCCCCCTTCTCCATTAGAACCCAGCCACGCAAAGCTGCGACATGTAATTACATAATCTTGTCCTGAATACTTTTTAAAGTTTATTTTATGTCTTCCTCTGCTAAATTCTTAATCAACTGTTTCTAGAAGCATAAAGCTAAATGTACTGAACACTAAGAAGACCTTCATGAACTATTGTGGACTCTGTAACAAATTAGCAGATTTTTAAAAATAACCAGATGGTCTATAAAACAGCAAAGTGAGACACACTGGGTAGTACAATAAAAGCTACAGTGAATATAAATTGAATGATAGATGGTGAGTCACAGCTTTATTGTCATGTTTTTAATGTGTGCTGCTTCAAAAAACAACAACATTTATTGTAATAAGTGACATGCCATTCACAGTTGACCAAGTGATGAAAAGGTGTTGTCAAAAAGAATAATAGTGGGAAAATGCTAATTCGGTGAAAATGATCAGATGTTTTGTAAAAATTTGCATGGAAATATCTCTGTCAACATATTACAAAATAACCTTTATTAATATTTAGCTTGATCAATATTTCTTTACAGATGCTTTAAAACAGCAGTTCTAACTGTGGCTATTGAATTCAAAGAGAAGTTAGTAGTCCTCTCTGAACTCCAAGTATTTCTTTTCACATTGGGTCATTTCAGTGACAGAAGACATGAAATAATGTGATGGAAAACTAACAGAAATATTTTGGTTTAAAAACCCCTCCTAGACACTATTTCCATCTTAAAACATTGGAAAGAATAATGAATAATCAAGGTGCAAAATCCAGAGCTCTGTGATTCACTTTTGCTTTCCCTCATTCACAGTCTGTGTGAATTTTGTTTTACAGCTGTTGCTCTTTCTGGTTTACCTTCGAACTTGATTCCCGTCCTTCTCTCCCCCTTTTTTCTCCCTGTTGTATTTAAAAAAAGAAATGAAACATGGTTAGAAGCAGAATGTCCCAGTTCCCTTCTTATTGCTTAGCCTTCTGGAATCTCCTTCCCTGTAACTTTCGCTAAGGTTGTTCTTTGCATATTTAAAGCTTTTTGGTACAGTGCATTTTGGCTAGAAATTTTCCATTGAAACTGATGTACATTTACTCTTGCATACAATACCTCATTTTCTGGAGAGTTAGAAATCATTCAAAGGCAATTATGTTACACTTGGTCTGCATGTTCTTGCAGTTTTCTGGAAAACAAACAAACCAAAAAACTCAAATGCTCAAAAAATTTAATGTAAATGATCATACGTTAGCAATCATACCTTCATAGATTTTGATGCCGTATTTGAGAAAGTCTCATTCTCAGGATTAACAACAGATTCTTTTGTGGGTTTTATCACTGTTATTGTCATAATTATGCCTCTGATTTCTTTGGGATTTTGTAGAACATGTGTCATGTTCCAGTTAGAAGCACTTCTGAATGAGCTAGGACCCATAAATTTTCACTTACATTTTCTATTCTAAACAATTTTCCTTATTTCTTTGTCATTTTGCTCAAATTCAAGAAAAAAGAAATCTTGATTGTGAATCCTAACTGAAGGCAAACAAATATCTCAGAAACATGTGTTAGCTTTTTTTGAGCTGAGGGATTTTCTAGAACCCATTCTAAATGACCTAATTTTAGACATGTATTGTGTATGTATTGAATGTACTCCGCATTGTGTATGTATTGAATGTACTCCTGGAGTACATTGAAAGGCTACCTTTTGTGACAGGAGCTTTGTGACAATTTTTCTAATGCAAAAATCCTAACTCACAATATTCGCCTTTGGTGTCAAATGTTAAAAAGAAGTATAACTGCAGTATCTTCCCTTCCATGCTATATTTCATGTTGTTATTATTACAAAACATTCAATTAATCTCTTTAAGTGTCTCACCCAAATCAGCACAATTAACATTTTAAAAAAAAACCCACAGTGGATATGGAAAGTGAGTTTGAGATATTAATACCAAAAAACCAAAAAAGAAAGAAAAAGTAAACTATAAAATATTCAACTATTTTTGTCACAGAATATATTTTTGCGAACAATGATTGTTCTGGAAGGTTGAAATATCTATTAAGTATATGGTAAATTACTTTAATGCAAAACATTTTTTATGCATTAAATAAGACAGCCCTTATCCCAGACAGTTTACACATTACTCATTGTCTATATCTGTACAGATAATGTAGTGTAGCTTTTTTCTTTTTTATTTTTAATTCTGTCTTTTCCTCAACAAAAGTTGTGGGATTTTTTATAATGGATTATTAATCTGGCTTTATCTCCATCCTAACGTTCTGCTGACAGGAAATTTTGTTTGTAGACAGATGAAAGAGAAGTATTTTCTGAAAATAGGAAGTTTAGAGAAAAAGCTGTTAAAAGTTAGCTAATTATCACGAAGACATAGGAGTGCATAGAGAAGAAGCACTTTGAGCTGGCAATAGGTGCTGTTAATTTCGATTTTTCACCAGTAGATGATTTTTTTCTGTTCTTTCACCTTATTTTTTCCAGATTATTTTCCTGTCCTTAAAGTTAAATCAGCCAATGACAGTTACCAATTTTTGCTTTCGGAGGATGCTTCCACCTTTTCTCAGACTAATTTTTGTCTTTTCAGATGATAAATTACTGTTACAGTTCTTTGCCTTTTTACATATTGATCATATCTCAGAATGTCTCTCTCCCATATCCAGGTACCTCATTGTACTTCCAAGATGCCAGTTGCACTTCTCAAGGCTGCTACTGATTCAGAGGCCTTGTTCCCAAACTCACTGTTCTCAGGCTACAGGCATTTTCTCTATCAGTACTTTTCATGAGACATTTCTTCCCTTCAGTAGTTTTCCACTGCTAACCACACTGCCTTTATGACTGCCCAAATCACATTTGCAAGTAACAAAGGACTTTCTACAAGGAAAAAAAGAGCATTGCATATATTTGAATTGAGTCTGTTTGCACATTGCTTTCAAAACATATGGAGTTCTTAATTTCTAAGAGATTTTAGTGAAGCTCATTCCATAAAAAATAAACTGTGTTAAGAGGTGTGTCAGATATCTGCGCATGAGCTATTTCAGTTCCTCTTGTAAGAATAACTTCCTCTATTCAGTGAGAGGGAAAACTGATTAGTTTTCCAAGATGTAGTGACTCAAATCACATTCTTGTTTGGTATAGAGTATGGGGACCTTAGAAAATGACAGGGGGGAATGTTTTGTTTTTTTTTTAAAAGTTTAAGTAACACCATGAAGCACCTGACAATGCACCTGAAATATTCTTAGCAGTGATAGATTCTTAGATATTGAGAAAGAAGATGAAAAGTAAAAATTACACCATAAAAATGTGGTGAAGTGTATCTTGAAATGTAATCATAATCCAGGCAGTGATCTCTGCATGGTAGAATAATATACATATGAAATAATGAGGGATATATATATAAAAGCCATTAAAAGTCCACTTATATTTCTTTTGATAAAGACGGAGGAAGAGGCTTAGGTATTTCTTTCATTTTATTATAATAAATAACTTTAAGTATATGTCAGACTTTAATGAAAAAGGTATTAAATTTCTCCTGTGGGCAGCATTGTTCAATAATCATCTGCTAAGGAGTATCTTTTACTATCATAGTGTCTGTCAAAGTTAAGATATCTGGCTAGATAAACTACTGGTCTGATCCATTATTGCAATTCCTATGTTCCTATGGCTTTTTATTTCCTTAGTAACAATTACTTTGAACTGGATAATGCAATTTAATGCCTACTTCCCTTGTTATTTAGAATGAATAATACTCAGAATAATAGGCAAGTCTTACAAAGAGCTTTTACTTCTGAGTAGTGAATGATGCACTGACATTTTCAGTAGTGAATAGATTTCACAACTGACACATTAATAGTCCTTAAATGGAGAAAGGTCTGGTTGTACATCTGTGAAAACTTCTGAACATGAGACAAGTGTTTCCAGTGTAAAGACTTATTTCTTTTCACAATGGTAAATTGTTAAAATTTTTGTTGTTTTGTCTTCTTTTTTTAAAATGTCAAAATTCTGTGTCAAAGTTAATATTTATGCATATATAAGTTGTTATTTTAAAAGTAATTGGCATCTGAAGCTACCATTAAAAGTGCCAAATCTTAGCTGTCTCACAAGGTGTATATTTTATGGGGTTTGTAAGAATGTAAGTGAATACGGTGCAAAATCTTATGGTTAATATTTTGACCACAGTTCTACCTATTTCCAAAAGTACTAATTAGTCCCACGTCACTAAGTGGTAACATCACAGTATTTCTGAGCCATGGAGCACATTGTCCTATGTTATAAGGATATTAGGCCTAGAAATTCAAAATCCCACATTTAAATGTTTTCTCCCGCAGAAGTCCTGTGGGATCTCGAACTAATCATTTAGGGCAGTAAGCATAGATAATATAAAAAAGACAAAAATTATTATTCTCTCCCGAATTTTCCATTGTATCAGCAATAGACAAAATACATAGTGTTGTTCTACATATGAAACTTCAACCTCAAATATATTAGAAAAAGATAGACCTTCTATGGGTCTACTGTAGATGGCTTCTTCTTAAGGCTCTTACTGTTAACAATCTAAAGAAGTTTGCCACTTGATCTCTGAATGAAGGTTTCATGCACAGATTTCAAAAGCTTCTTTTAGACACTATGCTTTAGTTCTCCACCAGCAATGTATACGGGTTCTTAGGTATGTCTGTTGTAAGAATAAATTAATTTTAAAATGCAGAAACTTTTAATTGCCACAGGGAGCTCGATCAGTATCTTTATTAGTTTGTATTTCAGATAGGTCATCAAATTAAATCAAAGTATTAGCTTTCATCTGCCTGTGACATAAGACACATTTCAATTCAGAAATGTAGTAAGTATTGTTAATACTATTCCCCTAAACTACTCAGTATTTCTAAATTAAATTAATTCTTTCCAGAAGAAAAGTAATTAAATAATAAACCTTATTTCATGCTATTGTAGCATAATTTCCTGCTTCTTAACAGAATGTCATTGATAAGACATTTGAGATTTTTTTTTTAATTTTAAATCAGTAAATATAGATCATAGGTATTATTATCTAGGCATATGAAATATGACTGGTTACCTTTATAGCAGCAACTGTAGTGGAATGAATAAACCTGCAGCCCAGTTATAATACAAATAGTAATTAATACCATATCAGGAAGAATATTTAGGGAAATGCATATATATAACCTGAAATTCAGCAAACAGGAATGCATCTTTAACTTTATTTAAACGTTACTTTATACAAAAAGATCAGAATCAATATACTTCTAAATGCATGACAACTTACCAGTAAAAGGAGATATGTTAAAAATGTTTGCACAGATTTAAATTTATTCAAGTAAGTAATTATGTAAAACAAAAATGATACATGTAGTTGTCTTGTTAACTGTTCATTCACATATTGTTTGTATGAATTATTTAGCTCAAGGTATTAGGGAAAATTTTTTATGCCCAGACATATCTGGCTGAAATATTAACATTGCTTTAGTCATTATTTGTGTCACAAAGGACTCTCATTTGAGGGAATGAAGATCAAAACTTTGCTTTATATTGTTTCAAAGAAGTTTCGTTCTACTAAAATATTTAAATGCATGCAAATGAAAATATTGTAAAATTAAATTACACTACTAGAGGGACTTTTAATAATGTCATCAATATGAGAAGCAATTTGGTTTATAACACTCCTTATGTTCCAAACTGTCCTTTCATGCATGACTAGTTCTGTTCAATAGTGTTAGTATTTTCATTATAATAAAAATTTGAGCATACAGCTCTTTCTGTTACTTTTGATCTAAAAAGATACTTGTAATACTGTTTTTAGAGCAGAAAATTTCAATTATAGGGTTGGTTTTGGGTTTTTTATAACAGTAAAAAAAAAAAGAAAAAAGAAAAAGGCTTTAAAATCTCCTGAAATCATAATTTAAATAACTCATTATATTTGCTAACATTTCCTCCCCATCCATTAAAAATAAACTATTTTCCACTGAAAAGTTATACAAATATTGCTCAGATAATTTTTTATTAATGCATTAAACAAATAGCAAAACTGACATGGTGGATGCTGGATTTTTAGATTAATTTTTAGATTAATTAATAGATTGTGTGAATATCCACATCTTATCTGATTTTCTGTTTATCTTCTGAAATGTCTTAGAAAAGCAGCACAAAAATAATACTAATGGAAAACATTTTTTCCCCCCTAGACATTAAGTTCTATTGTTCTAGAAATCAAAACCAAAGTTAGACAATCCAACTCATCTCTTCTTCCCAAGACTGGCTGTCAGAATTTGACACATAATGCTTAAGGGCAAAATATTTCTGGCTAATTGAAATATTCAAATTTTATTTTAGATATCATATTTATATCTCTAACTATATCTCAAATTACTTTAGGCCTTCTATATTCCTAGGTTTTCAGTTTTCTAATGTTTCAGACTCTTCAGTGGTTTTTCCCCCACAACTTTTAGAGGGAAAATAAGCATATTTTGATAACAGTTGGATTTTAAACCAAAACCCATACTTTGAAGTTGACTTTCAATGTGTTTGCAATCAAATATTCAGTTTTATTGAAATAAATGTGGTTTTGGAAAATACACAAACAAAACTCTACTCCAAAACAGCATGGAATATAATAAAGTGGTAAGACTATGTAAAAAAATATTTTGACTAGCTACCATTTTCCAATGGAAGCGTGTATCATAGAATCATAGAATATACTGAGTTGGAAGGGACCCCTAAGGATCAAGTCCAGCTCCTGGCCTTGATCAGAGCATGCAACTGAGTGCATTGTCCAGATGCTTCTCTAGAACTCAGTCAAGCTCGGTGCTGTGTCCACTGCCCTGGGGAACCTGCTTCACCCTCTCAGTAAATAACCTCTTCCTAATATAAACCTGACCTGTCACAGCTTCATGCTGTTCTCTTGAGTTCTTTCACTGGTCACCAAAGAGAGGAGATCAATACCTGCAACTTTACTCCCCATTGTCAGGAAGCCATAGACCATGATGAGCTCTCCCCTCAGCCTCCTCTTCTCCAGGCTGTACAAACCGAGGGACTTCAGCCTCTTCTCGTAAGACTTCACCTCCAGACCATACTCGTTTCCCTCCTCTGGACACGCCAGTATTTTTGTGTCCCTCTTGTATTATGGCACACAAAACAGCACACAGTACTTAAGGTGTCAAGCAGGACAATCATCTCTCTGGACCGGCTTGCAATGCCAAGTTTCATAGAACCAGAAACTCAGAAGGACTAAGTTGGTAAACACCTTTAAGGTCATCTAGTCCAATCGTACCTGTCCTTTACGATCATGTTTGATTCACCCCAGGATATGGTTGGCCCTTCTGGCTCCCTGGTCACACAACTGGCTCATGTTTAACTTGCTATTGACCAATACCCCCAAATGCCTCTCAGCATGGCTGGTGTCCAGCATCTGATCTGATCTGATCTGTATGTGCAGCCAGGGTTGCCCCTTCCTAGGTGCAGAATCTGGCACTTACCCTTGTCAAACTTCATGCAGTTGATGATTACTCAGCTCTCCAATCTGTCCAGATCTCTCTGCAAGGCTTCTCCACCCTCAACAGAGTCAGCAGATCCTCCCAATATGATGTCATCTGCAAACTTACTTAAGACACCTTCTAGTCCTGTTGACATTTGGTCATCTAAACACAGGATAGGCTTATTTTTGTGTTTGTTACTGAATCATTTTAAGACCTCTGTCCATTTTATCTATCTTTGATCCAACCATCATAGAAACATATTAAAATGTGATAATAGTCTAAAGACAGAAAGGATTTGCTAACAAATTCTGAGAACAATAGATATGACAAGAAAGTATATTTTGTAAGAAAACACCTGTTGTAGAAAAATATTTAATGGACAAGGTAATCAGAACACAGGACAGGAGTCCAACGTTGTTTTACAGGGGAAATAAGATTAAAGAAAAAATTAATCCGTGCAACGTTATCATAGCTTTACTTATGCTGTGCAAATGGCATTGGGGAAGGAAAGGAAAATAAGGAACATTAAATATCCTTAAATGTTTAATTTACTTAATTTAAATTACAATGCATTTTTACATTAAATTTATATATTTTCTTAGTTACAGTTCAAACAATGTCAATGTTAAAGCATCAATAAGTGAAGAGTTGTCTCTTGATGACATTGTATCTCTGAAATACATTCCTAAGTAGAGATAGATGACATTTTCAACAATGCATATTTAAGAAAAAAGGATTTTTTAAAGTTACATTTTTTCAAGGCTGGTTTTGAATACACACAATTCATATTCCACAGTGGGACAAACCTTTTCTTGAGCAAAAAATTATACAGGTTTCTAATATAATGATATCCTGATATCTTTAATGTTACCCTGAGAAGTGTACAGTAGGTAGGCTCAGGCACAGAACATATTGTATACCTCACTTGCCTTTCTGTCAATATGCCTTTGAGATGAATAGAAAATTCTTACTAAATAGAAGGGAAAAATACTAATAAACTTTTTTTTTCCCCCTCTGGAACTTAAGATACATTTTTCTATATTGAAGAACATCTGAAGACAAAGAACAAAACAATATATCTGTGACATTTTTTGTGAATAGAATGCATGTTTTCTTGACCTTTTCTAGCTGATATTCCCTGACTCAAGTTTTAAGAAGTGATTTTAGTACATATTTGATCCAAATAAAAAAGTGCAACACAGGAGAAAAAGTGAAAAATGGTACTGACAAAAAATACAGCACTGATAAAATGAAAGTCTAGATACAGCAAATTATTAAATGTAACTTCAACAGTTGATGTGACTTACAACATGGCCCTCATTAAAGCTAAAATAGGAAATAGCTCGTTGACCTTTCCTGAGTCCCGGAGTAACACTACTGAGCATCTGCTAGTTTTCTACTCCTAGTGTATGCTAATTAAGAAAAGAGGATTTACTTAATGGAGACATTCTGAAAAGGATCCCTACCTGTTGTAGAATTCCTATGAATTTCATGTATGTTGTTATTTTCAGACACCATAAGAAAAAGTAAGACAAGAAAATTCTATTACCTCCCTAGGCCAGAAGTAGTCTTTTTGTCACATTCTTGTATTGATGCTGCTACTACATTCTAAGTTAATACCATAATTAACTGTCCTATTTTCCCCCCAAGACAGGTAATAAATCTAATAATAATGAAAATAACATTATGGAAATCCTACCCATGTTCTGCTATTAGCAATAGCAATATTATTTGGCTTTTTAAAAATCTTTGAAGACAAAATAATTATTATGAGGATCTATAAAATAAAGTTTAATTTATCAGCAAATAACTTCTATACCAAGGCCAATGACTTGAAATACCAAGGCCTATTATATAGAGATCAGGTTAGAAGACTTAAATTTCTCTTCTATCTTGAAGTCTGTCAATTTATGAACCTATGGCTGAACTTATGCAGATCTTTAAGAAAGGGAAAGCAAAATTACAAAGAACAAAAGTTAATGAAGAGAAACTTTACCATCAGCTTCTGAATGAAAGAGTAGATTTCAGGGAAGACATCTGAGATTTATTCACTGCACAACCAGTTCATGTTGCATTATCTATTCCCTTAAGTTACGACATAATTGTTATCTTTATTACAAACTTGATATATTGCAAGTATATATCTTGAATGGGGGTGAAAGATTATGTCTCAGATCCTTTGTCTTGTTGGAAGGATGTAGTCAATGTATTTTTTTGTACAGACAAAGAAATGATACTTTTAAATATTGACTGATAACCAAATACCACATGTTTAAGCAACATAATGATAATGCCTTCTATTGATGCCACCTTATCACAGAAATCCTCATGTATCTGAAAATGAATTCCAGTGATAAATAAAAGTTCTGATAAGAAGGCTCAGGTTCTTCCAGTAACTAAATTCAATAAAATAACTGAATTTCAGTTTTCCGTGTTAAATATTAGGGGAAAATGTCAATATCAGGGGATTCACTAATTACCATGAGCCTTATATTAGAAAAGCAAAAATTCCTCTAGTCTCATAAATATTATTTTACTTCCTACAATCTGAATTTGAATTCTGAATGGACATTACACTTATAATTTCCTATTTCTAATTAAACTACTAGAATAGAGCAGTAATAACAATCCATGAACAAAGCATGGAAGGGTCTCCTCATACTGGACCATCAGTTCAGTAGCTAAATTTTGGCATACATGTAATTATAAGTTGTAATTTTGCCCTCATACTTTGAATGTTTCTCAATCACCCAGTTCTTTCTAATGTTGATTAAGCATAAAAATACTTAATGGTTGATGAGGAATGAAAAATAAAATCACAGCTTTCAGTCTAAATTCGAACAATCTAGGTCTCTCTCATACCTAAGCAAATCTAGAGGGTCAACATATAAACGGGTTAGGACTCATCCAGAAATTCACCTGTGTTCAAACTTGGTTAAGTCTAAGGAGTTTTAATTGCTATCTCACACCTTCAAATCAGTCTTTCATCTGTACCAGTGAGGATTCTCCCCAGATTTGGAGACAGAACCATGTATTAGGAACAATCCTTTATCAATTGCTAACAGTAAAAAGTATCAAAACTTCAGTAAACAGACCTTTAGATCATAAAGCATTTTTAGCTTTCCTAAACAGTATGAGTGTTTTGTTTTCAGCTGTGATAAGAGTTATTTTTCTTCCTAGTACCTGGTATAGTGCTGTTAATAACACAGTGATGTTTAGTTCTTGCTTGAGCAGTATTAACAATTAAGTCGAAAGACTTTTCAGCTTCCCAGGCCCTACCAGCAAGGAGTCATGAGCCTTCTGCAGGAGGTGTGCCAGAAAAAGGGTGGGTACACAGCCAGGACAGCTGACCCAAACTGGTTAGAGATATTCCATACCATATGATGTCATGTTCAGTACATCGCTGAGGAGAGTTGTCTGGGTAGTATTGAGGCTCAGGAACTAGCTGGGTGTCAGTCACAGACTGGTGAGCAATTATGTTGTACATAATTTGTTTTGCATTTTCTATCATCATCATCGTCGTCCTTTTCTGTTCTATTAAACTAATTTTATCTCAAACCAGAAGTTGTTGCTTTTGTTGGGGTTTTTTTTCAGTTCTCTCCCCCATCTCACTGTGGGAGAGGCTAGTGAGAGAATGGCTGTGTGGTTGTTTTAGCTGCCTGATGGGTTAAAACATAACAATGAGAATGAACAAAACAACATGCAGTCAATAAATAACTTTCCAAAAACAAACAAAAAGCTTTTTCAAATACTGGAAAATTTACTTAAGCTCCAAAAATATATGTTGAATATTTATTTAAATATATATCTGAAATATTTTATTGTCTTTGGGATCTGCAACTATACTCTAATCTGCTAAAATCCTGACTATTTTTCCCCAGATTTTTGGAAAAAAGTGTCACTGACCAAAACTCTGAATGTAAACACAGCAGTGATATTTTCTGTTCTTTCCATTCATTTAATTGCCTGTTTTAGTAATTATAGGTTTTAATTTGGAATCTGGTCAATTACAATGAACAGTATATTTGACTTTTGCTTGCTAGTTTTCTAATCAAGACCTTTGGAAATGCCAATCCCTTTCCTTTGATTTAATAAAATAATTTTGTTGCAGGGATTACTCTAAGCATTAATTAGACTACCAAGAGAAAAGGAAAACTGCTAAGCTGCATGTTTAAAAATTAACTATAAGGGTAAACCGTAGATTCACTGAAAGGTACCTGCTTTCAGATCATTTGATGTATGTGTGTATGCTGTGTAACATATTGAGAGTTTCGAATGAAATTTTTAGGGTAGTCTTTATTACATGTTACTATAAAAATCTCCATTTTATCTCAGCTGGTGTACCTGATTAATGTTGCCTGCATGAGGTTATAGGCAACCTGAATGGAAGTCGCAAACTGTTTTAACCTCTGATTAACCCCAATTAATAGGCTACAGTGAGCAATGGAAAACAAAGGACAAAAATATTTCTTGGCCTTGAAACTGAGTGATTTTTAGCTAATGTTTGTTTTTCTGCTTCTCAAAATACAAAACATTTAGACTGTTTTTTTTTTTTAATAACTTTTTAGGAAAAACCCATTCCATCTCAAACAAATAGAACATTAATCATGCCACTTAACTTTGACAGTACAGCAACATAACATTCAGTAATAACTCCATGATCAAGTACTTACAGCTAGAACATCTTTGGAACCAAATGGTCTAATTAGACTAGGTTATTCTTTTAAGGAAGTAGATTGTTTATTTTTAAAGGATTCACAGTTACCCTGTAGATACAGAGAAATAATTTGCCTTCTCTAAAGTTCCATACAGAAACTGAAAATACATAGATTTTTGTATCTTTTTTAGTCAGGAAAATTAATCAAAGAATAGGGGATTTCATATTTTAATTTTAAAAAATAAAAGAAAATGGAAACAATAAGGTAATACAGATAGCATTATATCTGGAAGAACTCCAGGTCTGAAATGGAAATTCAGATAGATTAAATATCTGGAACTTAAGTAAGAGATCCCTGGTGTAATTCAGAGACACATATTTACTAAACCACATGCACCAGTGTTCCTCAGCTATACAAGCAAATAAAATGAGCTTAGGGGATTTAGAGCTTTCTAATGTCCTTATCAAAACTCCTTAATCAAAAGCCCTTAAGTAATTTATCTCTGTCTTCTGCACTGGGCACTCTAGACACACACTTGAAAAGTGGATTAATGAAAAGGCAGTGATTGGTTTTGATTTCTGACATATATTTCTTCAAAGATCCCTTCTAAATACTCTAATTTCTATTAATAGCTATTTAACACCTACCATGTGCTGGGTTTTAGGACAAAACAAACATCAAAGAATGCTTATTCTAGGATGCTTCAAACC
Organism: Laterallus jamaicensis coturniculus; assembly: GCA_022605575.1. Taxonomy (NCBI): domain Eukaryota; kingdom Metazoa; phylum Chordata; class Aves; order Gruiformes; family Rallidae; genus Laterallus; species Laterallus jamaicensis. The sequence continues at coordinate 4,595,580 of JAKCOX010000027.1, forward strand.
CTAAACCTCAGTGTTATAAATAAAAGCTTTAGCATGTATAAGCAAAAGCTTAAGCTAAGCAAACTCCCTCCTCCAAAAAAAACCAACCAACTAACCTAAACCAAGAATAACAACAAAAAAACCCCCACAAAAAACCCCCACCAAATCCTTCATGCTTCTCAAATCTATTGCACTGTCCGCAGAAAAGATTGTAGGCTGCTGAGAAAAGGTGCATTAGAAATTTGAGGCAAAGATAACTAAAATCTTTCAAATTTTTGTTCCTTAAAAAAAAACCCCAAAAAACCAAAAAACGACCTTCACTTATTGTGATGTTTAAGGGAAAGTGTTCAGTTGCAGTTTAAGTGGGAGTGGGTTTGTCAAGTGTTTAGTAACAGGTTTTCTGGTTTTCCCATACTGATAATGTTAGAAATAATACCAGCATGAGACTAGGTTTTTCCCAGCATTGCTCTGAACTGCTATTTTGCAATGCTTAATGAATACATGCTTGAAAAGTTTTGTGTGTGCTTTGTTTGAAACTTAATCCCCAACCTCCTGCAACAATGTTCAAGGACAGGCTGGATGGGCTTTGAGCAACCTGGTCTAGTAAAGGGCATGTTCCCGTCCATGGCAGAAGGGTTGGAGCTAGGTGACCTTTGAGGTTCCAACCCAAAACAGTCTATGATTCTAAGAACACCCAGACTGACTTCAGTCATAATGAAAGTGTTTTGATCAGTAGGCAAATATGGAAAATCATAAATCTGTTACTTTTTTTTAATTGTTATTCAGGTGTTTGAGTTAGTGATCAAAGCATTGTAAAGCCTTTGACAATGCGGCTATAGGTTCCCTTCCCCTGCCTTATTCCACATCATAATTCATACTGCAGAGCTTAATTCTTAGGGTTGTTGTATATGGATCAAGTTACTATAACAGTTGTATACCTGAAAGAGCCAGCAACAAAAGTTAAGGAGTAGTGCTTGCCTAAACCTCTATTTCTTTTTTCCTCTTCAAACTCAGAGAAGCTGTTACAAAATTCACCAGATGTTGAAGTGCTTTGCAATTTACACTTCAATATTTTTCAAAGTATATTTTAATCTGATAGGGAATAACTTTCTTGAATAATTAAAATTCTGGATGAGATATGGAAGGTAAAGTGTCAGTCTTTTTCTTCATTCTAAAGGAAATTTTAAAGTAAGACATCAGCTGGATTTAATAAAAGCAGAGGTGAATGTTGTGATCCTGACTCAGCAAGAAAGAGGAGGACCTATGTGCAGGGCTCTGGCAAGGGGTTGATCTCTGGATAGTATTCTATAAAGGTTGTTTAACCCTAAACAAGATCTGAACCATGTTCAAGAAAACTAGCAATAGAAGCATGCCTGAAAGAAAGATAATTTCATGGGATATCAAAGGAAGGTGATGGTGTTGAAAATTATGATGATGATTTTGACAATAATAAATTTTTTAAAAGTGATGCACAGATGCAATGTTCACAGCATGCAGAAGGAAAACTTAATAACTTGTTGTCCTGTTTCCAAGCAGCAGTACCACCTTCCAGCTAGCTTCACCAGTTATATGCAGATCATGACATTCCATGGTAGATAATATCCCTTTGAACAGTCAGCTGTCTGTGCTCTCCCTGCTCTTGTGCATCTGGCAGGATGTGAGAAGCTGAAAAGTCCTTGAGTGTGGTTCACAACTACCTAGCAACATCAGTATGTTTTTATCATTATTCTTATACTAAATCCAAAACACAGCACTATACCAGCTACTAGAATGAAAATTAACTCAATCTCAGATGAAACCAGGACAAGTGGATTTACCAAAGTTCAGCATTGTACTCCTTCATGGCTGAATAACACATGAATTGCACCATTAGCAATTTGAGTCACCTGAAGGGAGAAAAATCTGAAAGTTTAGCAGTCTAACAGTCTGTTCAGTTAAGTTGAAAAAATTAGCTTGACTGTATATGGAGTCAAAATAAAGTGAGTGAGCAGACTGGCTATCAGCCAGAATCAGGTTTTCTATGGAGTTTCTCTAGAAATATATATTGATAAGTTATATTAAAAGTAGTATTGTACGGTTGTGCATAATTACCTTAAAAATCAAGAAATTTCCAGTGTGCGTATATTCACTAGATACATATTTAATGATGCAATTAGCTATTATTACTTTGCAGAAGGACCCAGATCAGTTACTCCTTGGGGAAGATAATTGAACACTTCATTCTGAAATACAAGCCTTGAAAAATTCACTGAGGTAAGACTCAGAGATAGTAATTGCTGACATCTAGAAGGTCTCTCCTGAAAGGATATACTCATTACAATTTTCCAAAGGTTTACTTCTCTGCCTAATCTATGTACATTTGCAGGACAGTGAAGATACTATTGAAAGGAAAATGGACAAAAATTAAATCAGAAACAGTCAAAACCTAGGAATTTGCATAGAAAAAATGACATTTCTTTTTCTACATACACAAGATTATGTATTTTCTTTTTCTAGAAAACACAAACCTTTTTTACAGCAATTAGCTACAAAATATTTTCAATACTGAGAACAGAGTAGTTTTTCTTAAATTCTTAGATATTTTTAAAATGATGATCAGTAGAATTTTGAATCATAATATTAAATGTTATTAGATTAAGCTTGATAATAGGCGGGGCCAACTGACATGTGACTTTTATTGGAACTGGTTCAGTATAATCACATAAAAAACATTAAGACAACCATAGAATTACTCCAGGAGAAATGAAGAGGTAAAATTAATATACTTTTGCTTTTAGAGTCAAAGCAATTGACTTCCATAAACTAGTAATTGTTTACCTTACGCTTCCTTTTATATGTCTGGAATCTAAGTTATAATAAACATCCATTCAGGGGAAGAATCACAGAAATCAGTCTCACGGAAATTATTTTGTCCATATCATTTTCCTACCTGTTTTCTGACTCATTTGTTCAACACCTTTGGAAAGCATTTTTATTGCCTACTGCAAATTTAAATTTCTACAATTAATGTAAAAATTTCATTGGCACATGCTGAAATTTTCTAATATGTAGATAATTTATAGTATAGGAGTATAATTTTTAGTATAGAAAAATATTATATCATATTATTGTACATTATCTCTTTATGTAATTATTAATGGGAAAAACTGCTATAAAAATGACATAACTTTGGAAAAATATAATCATTTAATTCCTTACTAATACTTGAAAAATAGTGGTAACTAATTATATCTGATTCAGAGAAAAAAACAAACGAACAAACACTTATGTTTTAATATTTCCATACCTCAAACATAAATTTTAGGCTTCATTCCTTCATTTCTTTCATAGTCTATGAGAACTGCTTAACCTTATTCTAGTATTGAGCATCAAACACACACTCCAGAACCAATAGAAGACTGCATTTAACATAGGACAATTCCTTTCTGCTCAGCCATGATGTTGCACAACTAAGCAAGTATAATTTGCATGTGGGTTCCTGCAGAAGTTATTGGCCAATCAGTTTTCTCTCTTGTGGTCCTAATGTAAAACCTGCTCTCACTGTACCCAGTACACACTGAGGCTTGTAAACTGCTTACACCTTTATTACATCAGAGTTCTGAAGCATATTCTCTGTTCATCTTTTCCAACAACAAGTTACTTTAACAAGTAACTTTCTTATCAGGAAAGATGCACTCTTGCTGATGTTATCAAGAGGAAAGAGATATTTTCTTATTAATTCTGCCTTATTCCTGCACCACAATTTTGTCTGTGACTAGTTTCACTGGGCAGAAACACTTTTTAATTTTGAAAATATTCTGGCTGTGAAAACGTCACGTTTACACTTGGCGGAAATTGATGAATATTCACCATTTTGCTCACCTTGAGAAGCTGTGTCTAACAGGTAACAATGAAGAGTTTATGTCCAGAAAATTATGACCATATTTGAAAATATATTATGACCAAAGGTTTCTAAACAGATTTGTTTTTCTGAACTGCTTTAACCAAGCTGAGTGGTGTGTTTGACACCCTAGAAGGAAAGGAAGCCATCCAGAGGGATCTTGAGAGGCTAGAAAGGTGGGCCTGGGTGAACTTAATGAAATTCAGCACTGTGAAGTGCAAGGTGTTGCACTTGGACTGCAAGAATCCCAGACATATATACAGATTGGGAGAAGAGCTTCTTGAGAGTAGCTCTGCTGAGAAGGACCTGGGTGTCATGGTGGATGAGAAACTTAACCCGAGCCAGCAGTATGCTCTTTCAGCTCGCAAGGCCAATGGTATCCTGGGCTCCATCAGAAGAGGGGTGGCCAGCAGGGACAGGGAGATGATTGTCCCTCTCTACTCTGCCCTTGTGAGGCCCCATCTGGTACGCTGTGTCCAGATCTGGGGCCTGCAATTCAAGAAAGATGTGGAACTGTTGGAGAGGGTTCAGAGGAGGGCCACAAAGATGACTAGAGGGCTGGAGCACCTCCGCTACGAAGAGAGTCTGAGGGAGCTGGGCTTGTTCAGCCTAGAGAAGAGAAGCTGCAGGGGGACCTCACTGTAGGCTTCCAGTACCTGAAGGGACCATACAAACAGGAGGGGAATCAACCTTTTAAAAGGGTAGATAATGACAAGACAAGGGGGGATGAACTAAAGCTAAAGGAGGGAAGGTTTAAATTAGATATTAGGGGGAAGTTTTTTACAGAGGGAGTGGTGAGGTGCTGGAACAGGTGGTCCAGAGAGGTGGTGGATACCCCGTTACTGTAGGTGTTCAAGGCCAGGTTGGATGGGGCCCTGGGAAGCCTTGTGTAGATCCAGGCCTGGAGGTTGGTGGCCCTGCCTGTGGCAAGGGGGTTGGAGCTGTATGATCCTTGGGGTCCCTTCCAACCCAAAGCATTCTACGATTCTATGATTCTTTGATTCTATGAACTGCTTAAATTCAGTCCCAAAATCAGCTGAATGTAAGAAAACCCTCCATACAGTTTGTTTTCTCTTCCTTTGCATCACATATACATCACATAATACAGCCATGCTACCTGCAATTGTGTTATTTGCTGGTCGTTCCCTAATAAAAAACTCCAGATACTTGTAAGAAACCCCTGACAGAATCATAGTCTAGCCTCATTCTCAATGAAAGCATTTAAAATCAGGGTTTCAGAAACTAAAAATAAGTAATGTACAGTTTGAAATATAATTTAGTAGCAGCAGAGATACCTTTATTGTTCACCAGTGTTGACTTACCTGAAAGATCAAATTAAATCTTTTTTTCCTTTTTGACTTTCTTACATTTAACAGTGCCTTCTTTTTTCCATGTAGTGATTTTCATTCTGAGGGAAGTATGTGAGCATAAAACTTTTTTTTTTTTTTTGAGTGACTTCAAGTCTTTAGACTCCATGAAATGTACTGCTTTTCATTTAATGGTGTTCCAGCTTGTTTCAGCTTGTAATACTTGAGAATTACTATGCAAATGATTAGACAATAACAAATGTTGCTGACTAGATCCTTGTACATAAAATGTATGTACACTGTGTAGCTAAAGATGTAGAGAGAAGTGTCAACAGATATTCATGACCTCTTGATATTTTGATTAATGTAGAATTGTCTTTGAGCAGCAACAGTTCCACTTAAAACCCATTTACACCATCACCAAAACAAGAACAGGACCAATTGAAAATTATTATTAATTATAATTTCTACTATATGCACATCCATATAATAATTAGTGTTAATTTTAAATATATAAAGTATTTACCTAAAGATGGAAAATTAAAAAGTATAACATCTCCTGAAACACTGCTTTAAGTCTAACATCTGAAACTGAATGTGCTATTGTATTGTTGTAATAGCATCATAAAGCAACTGAATTTAGCCAATGGTTATAACCTCTTCCAGCAAAGTTTTTGGTGGATTAAAATCCAACAAAAGTATTGTAAAAGTATTTATTTTCTTATTCTCTACCTTTGTTTGCTTCTCATTGAACTAATCTGTAACCAAAACTATTTTAAACCTATAAGACCATTCAAAAAAATTTTAGGTGTGTGCTTTTTGTGGGATTTTTTTAAAGGGTGCCAAAATGATGACTTATTTTTAATTTGAATGGTCTTACTATTCACAAATATACCTTGCTTATATTCTCAGAAAAGCCTTCTTATTGGGTTGATAGAGCTTCTGTCTGCATTGTTTCATTCAAAAATGTTCAAATACCTCATTTTAACATTGAGTTGCTTCACGAAGATTTTCACTGTACATATGTTGGATACCATACAGCAATGGCCTCTGAGAACAGAGCTCACTACATTATTAGTTAAACAATAATCACTCCATAGGAAGGATATACAACAACTGAGGAAACAAGCAAGTAATTGTATTTCTCTTACGTTTATTGTAGCATCGTTAAAATGTTGTACCAATATTGTTCCAAAACAGGTTATCAGGTTACTGGCAGCTCTAATAGTAATGCACCCAGATATGTAGTTTCTTCCCTCTGTGTCTCAGTACATTGTAATCGTTCTGGTCTTGCCTCTTAGCACTTTTTAATTTTGCGGCATTCTCTGCCTTCAGTATCTTGCAGTAGAAAATGAGATAGCATCTTTTCCAGTCAGTAATAGTTTTTATTCCATGGTCTTGTGATTACTTTATTCTGAAGTATGTGGGTTGCAGCAGCATTTGTGTAAAGACAGAAAAGCATTTCCTCATATCCTGCCTACAGACAATGCAAGACAGTACGCTGTGCATGCCAGACATATGTTACTTTGATCCCAGAGAACTAGTCTGATACCTCTGCTTTAGATAGCCAATTTCTAGAAAATAGGTTTTGGTTTTTTTGTAACGGTTCGCTCTTACTCATTGCATCGAAATGATCAGAGAAAGAGTTTCCATTTCCAAGACACCATAAAACTACTCCCTTTTACTTCTTTCAAAAGGATACAGTCATTCTCTGTCTAGGAGCACTGTTCTCTCATTTAGGACTGGAAGAATGTGCTGAATTGCCTCCCAGGTTAATTTTTTTTTTTTTATAGGGAAATGCATTTGCTATTCTGAAATCGTAAATGCTAGAATTTGCTGGAGTGAAAACACAACTGTAACCCCCTCCCTCTAAAAACAGCTGTAGCTGGCTTACAATAAAAGTATTTCAGGAATGTCATGGAACTATACCATACTTTACAAACCTTAAAGCCCTTATAGGACTCTATTCCTACACTGAATAACACCCACCAGTTATTACACTGTAATGACACCTTCCCAGTTTTAGCCTTATGACTGAAAGAACACGACCTATATGGACATTTAAGCGTTTACTGGTTTGCATTGATCAATAACAAAGCCTGTTTTTACGAATAAGTTTTTTTACAACTTAAAATGCTTTCAATCTGGAGTTTGCTTACCTCCTCTCCAACATCCTCACAATTTTGTGCAAAGTCCTGACACAAAGAATTTATCTCTTCATCTTCTCACAATGTGTTAATGACAAGTGCACTTCTAACAAAGTGTTAGCGTGTTCAAATGCACTACTAGTTTTTCATCAGTGACTGATATTGTGTTCAATAGTTCACTCCAGCAGGTCTGTACAATATGCAACATTGCTTTATTGTTAATATATATGACACAATAATAACTTTCCTGTAATTGAATTAGTATGTTATAGTGTAGCAGAATTTTAAAAAAAATGTTTGAAAATTACTATACTCTATGCTTTGTCACCTAATATTTTCACAAGACCAGATAATTTTTTCCTTGTTTTCTTTTGTGACCAGCTTAATAGCCCATGGCTATTTCTCAGTTTGGTTTTATTTTATTGACTTTATTGTGTTGTTGTCAGAATTCATATATTTGAACCCAAGATTATAATTGTAGGAGACAAGGTTCTAGACCATCTGCTTGACTGACAGATGGATCACTGGAAAAGAATCTAAATAATATTTTTTCCTTTTCAAAATGTCCTATTGTGTTCCACTGATTATTGGCATGTTATGATTTTAAGAAGTTGCTGTCAGAAGGGACAAGATAAAAATGTGCCACCCTGCATTATTTGTGAAGAAAAACATCCAGCTTCTGGCTGGAAATGAGGCCTGCAAGAAAAGGCAAGGAGTTCCAGTGGACATCTAGTTGAGCACAAGCCAGCAACGCTCCAAGTATTGCTGGCTTTAGAGTGGAGCATCAGCATATGACAATTGGCTGAGGGCTGGGGCAGAGGGTGGGGAGCAACTTATCAATGTATAAAAATTCATGGTGGGAGGGAGCAAAGGAGATGGTGGAGTCCAAACCTTCTTAGACGTAGTCAGTGACAAGCTGCAATGGAAAAAAACAGAAATAAAGAAAATTCCACTTGAAAATAGGAAAAATATTGTGAGAGTGATCGAACTCTGAAACAGGCTGCCCAGAGAGTCTGTAAAGTTTCCATCCTTGCAGATACTGAAAACACAGCCCTATACAACCTGCCCTATCTAACCTAGCTTTGAGAAGGGGGGTGGACTACACAATCTTCAAGGCTTTTTTAGTTCTGTAGTTTCAATACTGGAAGAACTTCACCCTTTAAGTGAATTAGCATGATACTTTGTGATAGAAATAGGTGGCCCATAGGATTTCTTTACCAACTTTGTACTTCAATGCATTTATGTTCTGTCTGAGTTGATACTATACCAAGTATTTATTCATGTACAGGAATTGTTCTGTGTTTGGGGTTTTTTAAATATTTCATATTATTTCAGAAACAGATTTCAATGTATCTGGGGATGTATAGTTCATTTGATTCCTTACCTATTTTGGTTTAACAATTTTGCCTTTTTTGTCATTACAATAAAAAGGGTATTAAAAGACAGAGCACTACAGACATCCTGAAGAGATTTACGTCCTTGACAGAAAGCCATTTCTCATTACATAGATGTCCAAATAGTTAACCCATGAAGTGCGTTTTCTTTGGTTATGATCTTCTTTTAATAAACAGTAGCTCAGAATCTGAGTCTGCAAAGGATTCTTGTGAGATCTGAGAAAGTGATAGACCATAATGACTTTAAGACTTTAAGACACACTCTTAGGACCTTACAGTAATGTCAGAACAAGCTCTTTTTTCCTTTGGGTGTCTAAAGGTTCACCTTCCCACTTTGAGGGTTCAGTTCAATAAGTGTTCTAAAAAAAAGCCCTCAAAGTGGGAACATCCTTATTTATGTACAATACATCTCTATAGTCCTCTTTTCTACTGTGTGGAATGAAATATCTCTTTCTAAACTCCCTGATATTGTATCTACTCCTAAAATTTTCATATAGATGTAGAAATGCAGTTTCCTACTGTCCAATTTCCAGTAAGATTTCAGAGTAAAAATCCAGTCTGTGGTGGCTTGCAACACTGTGTTCTCATTTACTTATAGTGCTATGCTTATTTAATGAATGCAACATGACCTTTTTTTTTTCTTGTTCATGCTCTTGTGTCCCAACTAAAACAACCTCCCCTTCCTCAGGAATTTATTGGCTGTTTCTAACTTAATATCTTATTTTTTTGTTGTCATATCTGAGCGAATCAGGAAGCCAGAATGAGATCAAGGATACATAGGGATTTATAAGACATGACATGAGAATTGTTTCAATGATATTCTGAGATGATACATATACCCTACGAGAGATCATACTTACCTGGAAGAAATTAAATGAACAATTGGAAAAAAATAAAAGGGTAGATAAAACAAAAGAAAGTGTTGATCCTTGGAATAACAACTTGTTCATATGGGAAAAGCATGACAGGGTCATCTCTAATGTAAATACAAAGGAGCTGACCAAGTAACCTCTGATGGAAAGATTTTCTCTTACCAGTTTCCAGGATCACCCTAGAAGGACAGAATATTTTTTATTTTAACTAATGCAATGCCACTTCACAAGGGTGACAAATACTCTTCTTAAGGTCAGATTCATTTTCCTTTTCATTGCAGAGAACTTTGCATATGCATTGGCAGCTCTGCAAGGAGTATGCAATGTATTAATATCCTGACTGGCTTGCTATTTGTGACTTTGTAAGGTAAAAGTCAAAGCTGAATTAAAGCTCTGGTGATGGAAATCTTAAACCCACACCGAAGCCTGAAAGTTAATGAAATCTATCTACCATTTAAGAAGAGGACAGTGAAGCATATTAATATAGCCTGATTGTGGGAAAGAAAAAAATAATTAAAATGATTAAACGCACACAGTCTACAAATAAATCATATAGATCTTAAAAAAAACCCCACCAAACCTCAGGATCTAGATTCTAGACTTTTGAACGCTGGAAAAAAACCATACAGCTTTCAGGTTTGCTTCTTTTATTTCCATACTTTTCCATCCTTTTTAGACTTCAATATAGATCATTATTTTACAACACATATAGTAACTATTACATATATAGTATCTATTTTGTAAAGTAAAATAAAAATAATTAAAAAGCAAAGTAAATGAAGTTTGAGTATTTCTTTGGGGGTTAATATATCAGTGTAATATACAATATAGAGGGTTTGGGTTTTTTTTAAATACATCAATTCCATACATTATTTTGTACTGATTTAAAAGAAAATCTGTTGAATGTGGCATTTTACAGAAGAACCCACTGCAATTTTAGTATGCATATATGAACTCAAAATACAAAATACATTCACATTTTCTAAGTAAAGTTAAAATTATCCAGAAAAAAATATATATTTACATTCAAGTGAAAAAACCCAACAAACCAACAGAAAACATTATTTTCTTCAATATTTTCCACTGAGCTGGTAAAACTGAGTGATCTAAAATGGTGTTCTGAGGTTCTTATTTAATATTATAGCGATGGTAGCTAGATTATTCACAGAATTAAAGAATGACTAGGTTGGAAAAGACATTTAAGGTCACAAGTCCAACCGTACCTGTCCTCTACTAAACAATATCTCTAAGCACCTCATCTAACCATCTTTTAAACACATCCAGGGATGGTGACTCAACCACCTCCCTGGGCAGACTGTTCCACATCCCAACATCTCTATCTGTGAAGAAAGTGAAGAATTGTGGTGACTAATAAATGTTCTGACTCACCTAATGTTATATTACTTAGCCATACTAGCTTTTCTTATTTCCTTATCCTGTGTTTACTTTCTTGTTCCAATCTTTTTCTTATGTCTCCCTGTCATCCCTATTTCATTGCTTCAGATATGTCAATAGAGTTACTCCAGTTACATTTGTTTCCCACTGATCTTAATAGTACAGTGTTGAAAGACTATGAATAGTGACTGATATTTAGACAAGCAGATTTGTACGCTGTCAATAATGAATGTTCTAACTTGTTTGTGAGTTCTCTTCTAACACTGTATCTTTGCTAATCATAATTATATCTGTATTTCACATTTATTTATGACAGAGCACAAAGAAACCTGAAAGCATTTAAGTGATATTTCTTTTTTAAAATTCCAAACACTGACAAGTAGTGATTTAACTGCAACTGAATCATGACTTGGAAAAACCAACAAGGAATACAGGAACTAGGTGAAGGATGTTGTTAATTTTTTTGTGACTTTCAGCCTATTGCAGCTATTTTGAAATGACAGGAGGCATACAGAACTTTTAATGAGTTTCTGTATTAAACACTTTGACTTAATGCTGGAAAGGCAAATTACTACTAATAATGGTGAATGTGTCATAAGTCACTGTTTTCCCTAACAAGCAAGAAACATGCAATCATACAATGAGTTTTTTTATGAGGTTGTCAAGTGCAGTAATTGCAGTAATTGGACAACACCAAGATAGGGATTTCATCTATACTTATTTCAACAAAAACTAAAACAAGCCAATGAGGTTATACACAGCTATCAAATGCAGTTACTGGACATTGCATGCTTAATTCAAGACTGTACTTCTCTCATTTTAGGTAAAAATGTCTGCATTTTCCTTGACACATTGCTGTTTAGTTATAGTGTGAAAAGATTATGTTTAAATAAGACTATATTAATATAATCCAGACAGAATGTTTCCAGAAAAGAATTGCTGACAATTATAGACCTCAGCTGAAACTGGGTTTGTGTTTGCTGAGACTGATGAACCCACAGGTGGTTTCTGACTCTCCAGAGAGTTTATATGGATGTAGCTAATTTTTTTTTTCCTTTATGGTTTTTGTTTTTAAAGCAGCTGTGGATGTGCATACAGGATTGATTTACCTCAGTTATTGCTACATGACAGTGACATATGTTCATGTAAGAATGAAAGCATGAGTCATATTCAGTAGAAGTTAAACCTATGGGCTATTTTAGGGTTATTTGCTATGATTGACACCCATGTAGTAAACAGGTTTTTCACATTCAGAAGGCTTTAGGATCCTACTTTAAAAATTCACTGAAGAGGTTAATGTAACTCAAGTCTTCAGTAAAGGTATGTCCTGAGCATAAAGCAAAGCAAATCTGGATAGTATAGAACCTACTGATCACTACATTATTAGGCAGGAAGAATAAACATTTCTGAAATTAAATGTAGGATGTCAAATACACTACACAATCCTAACTTAACTCTGAGAAAGGTCAAAAGAAAATATTTTCTTCACTGTGGGATCTTTCCAATAACAAATCTATAACATTTACTATTCACAGTTGCAATAATGAAATTTCTGTTGTAACAGAAATGCTAACGTTTTTTCCTCTCTTAATAATGACTGTTGAATCCTTAAATTACAGTACATCCTTATACCTCTTTCTGGAAATCATTCTCATTATATTATCCTTATCCAGATTCTATTATCTTATCCAGTTTCTTCAAAATATTCTTTTAAATAAATGTGAAAATGCATGAAGCTTTTCTTTCTTCTGTGAAATTCATAGATGTAGTCCTTAAGTATATAAAACTTACCAAAGCCTTTTAGAAATGTCAGGATACTGTGCAAGAGATAATACAACCTTTTGTTATATGCTAGACATACTTGATATACAGCAATGCCCAAACCCAGCTAACAATAAGCACTGTGAATTGTGAAATCATATAGGAATAGTTCAGTGGAACTATTTAAAAGATTTTTTTTGGTAACATTTTTTCAAACTTTATTCACTAAATGAAGTGATAAATTTCACATATTTGAATTGAACAGAAGGATAAAGTGTGCTGAAAACAGATATTCAGTACATTGTATTTGTACTGCTAAAGTTCAAATTTACAAGGTTTCTCACAAATGAATTTTAGCCACTTTTGTGGAAAGAACCAGTCATGTGCTGAAACACATTTTCAATTTTTTTTGCATATTTCAGTATATTTTCAAGATATTTATCAATAAGCTTAATGATTCAGCACGTTCTGATGAAAGAAAAAGAAAAAGATCCTTTAAGTGATTATTTGATTCGTGATCAAAGTAATGGCGGTATTTAATGAGAAAAGCATCATATGAGTTTATGACCTTGGAGAAATGAAAGTTAAAAACATCTAAAGATATTGTTATGTCTTTACATATAAAGATATAGAAAGGGACAACCTTTGTTTTCCTTGAGCAAAGTAATAGTGTTAAAGCAATGAAATTTCAAATAAAATAAAATGCTGAGTGTTAACTGTCATTTTAAAATCTAAGCTCTGTAACACAGAACTTACATTTTTAGGTTTAGCATACAACCTTGCTTTGATACTTATCTATAGGTTTAATGTTCTCAATCATGAACTATTTTAACTTTTGAAAGTGAGGTCATCTCTCACGAACCCATGTGCAATATTGTATCAGCAAGGATAATCTTGAGGTAAAAACCCTGTTTATACTTTAAATTAAAAATAAAAGCAGAAACGCGATGAGATCATTTGATAGCTAGTAACATCAATTAAGCATCTGTAAGCAATTTAAATTGTCTTCCCATTTTCATCTGTTTCTTTGTACTCTGGAGAGTTCAAGCCTACCAGTGAAAATACATGTGTATTGAGTATGCTTTCTACTTATATAAAATCCCAACATACTCTATATTTTAAAATATTCATAGGTACTTAGCTAAAGTAGTTGCCTTTAAAAAAGTGCATCTAGAACTTCTGCTTAAATGAATGGATCTACCTTGATTTACATCAGCTGTAATTTCCTTCAGAAAATGTTTTATATAGTTACATTTTAAATAGATGACATTTCTATCAGTATTTTAGTAGGAACTGATGGATGCATAAACAAAAGTCTAGTGAGTAGAAGTGTGTACACTTTACTATCTTGATTTTCATTTCTATGATTCCATATTCCTCACATTATATTAGTTTTACTGTCACTTCTTGAAATTTTTCATCCTCTGGGGGAAAAAAAAGTTATTGGAAAACCAGGAACCAGTTGGATAAAAAAGACTAACTTCTAAGTTAATTTGTTTCTCTCTCAGGTAAAACATTTTTTTGTCAGATCATACTTGGACTACATTAACCCTGAACAACTTGCAGGATAGACATATATGGTGGGTTGACCCTTGGTGGAGGCCAGATGCCTACCAAAGCTGCTCTATCACTCCCCCTCCTCAAGTGGACAGGGCAGAAAAGATATAATGAAAGGGTCACAGATTGAGATAAGGACAGGGAGCAATCATTCAGCAATTACTGTCATGGGCAAACCAGGCTAAACAAGGAATAAAATGTATCTGTTACCCAATGAAAATAGAGTAGGATAATGAGAAATATAACCAAATCTTAAAACACCTACCCCCACCCCTCCCTTTTTCTTAGGTTCTACATTTTTCCTGACTGATCTACTTCCTCCCCCTGAGCACCAAAGGGGTACGGGGAATGGAGGTTATGATCAGTTCAGATGCACTCCCACCTTTGCTGATGAGTTCGGCCTTGGACAGCATTGGTTCCATCTTGGAGCCAGCTGGCATTTGCTTTATTGGACCTAGGCTAAGCTTCTAGCAGCTTATCTCAGCCCCACCCCGCTACAAAAACCTTTCCATGCAAACTCAAATCATCATGTAATAAATATAACATGTGGCCTCAGAAGAAGGAAACATTAGGAAAATACTGGTATCCAGAGTGAGGTTATGATGACTGAGGTATTCAGCAGGGACAATAATGTTGATAGTTTGTCACTTGTCCCTTAGTACAAGTCAACAGGTGCTGTGGAAGTCAAGCCTAAGGTCTCTAATGCAACAGGCTGATGCCCATCCTCAGGAAACCAGGACCTGGTTTTGGAACTATTAAGTGGGTAGTAGGAAATCAGAAACCCTTAGATGTCCGTCCTGGATTAGCTTGATTTGGCTGAAGGCCATAGGATAGATACAAGGCAAAGAGAAAAACATTGGTTCCTGTCATTATTCTCAGATTCATATATGTCAAGTTTTATGCGGTTTAACAATATCCAGGAGCTGAAGCCCACAACAACACCTATAGCTTTTATTTTTAGCATTTAGTTACTAAAATATGCTTTTTAAAAAATTCTGAAACTTGGAGTTTGCAATAATTGTACAGTGGGTGGTTCCTCTTGTGATTCTGTTCTATTAATTTGTCCTTTTAATCTTCATGATATGCTGCTAAATATAAAAATAAAAAATAAGCCACATAGCACACCTCTGGAATTATCATGAAGTTCATATTCAAATTACCAGAAGACAATCATGTAGAGAACCAGGCAGCAATTCTGATGTGTCTTAAGTAGTTACTAAAAGAAGGAAAGCAAACTCATGCATCCGTGCATGTCTAGGAATTGGCACAAATAATATATTTATCCAAACTGTGTCTTCTGTGGTCTTTTTCTTTGTAACATATATAGTTTAATAAAGCTCTGGAGCAGATACATAGCAAAAATACTGTATATGTACAGGGAACATCTCAAGTACTTTCCATATGACAAATCTCTCTCTTCTGAATTATGTTATTTTAAATGGAAAGTGGCTTTTAGTTTCTCTCTTTTGATGGTCAGCATTTCATCACCAAACACACATGTACCACATCCCTCCCCCCCACCCCAGCCCCCACCCTGGCCCCAGTACACATATTTTAGCTCTCCAATTAACTTTTAATTCTGGAAATTACTTGTATTCCTGGGTTAGAAAGGTCAAGCAATTAATAACAAGAGATATTAGTGTATGTGAAGTGTAACACAAAATAATATGACTATAGAACTGAATCAGTTTGTCAAGAAATAAGTGATTTCCTTGCAGAAGACTCTTCTAACAGGATAAAATCAGAGGAATCAGAGGAATCTGGTTCATAAAGATATTGCATTTAACCACACAAATTAGTGCTCTTAATTTATTGCTTTCCCTCTCCCTACTGTTTTCTAACGTTAATAACTGTAGAAAACTGCACTGTTTCTTGCTTTAATAAACTAGTGTCTCTTTTATTCGTTTTGAAGTATAGGATTAGGTTCTTCTTTTTTACCAACACTGCTGGTATCAATGATTAAAAAAAAGGCAGCTACATCATAACAAATCCAGGATAGCCTTGCAAATCTATAATAAAAATAAATAAACCCCCCCACACCACTACCAAAAAACACAAACAAATTAACAATCAACTGATTAAAGAAGATGAAAGGAATTCCACCTCAAGTATATGAACAAAAAAACTCTGTTTCAGCTTAGTCAAGCCACTCTCCTGATATATATTCCCATTTTCCTGAGTACATGGATGAACTGTTTACATACTTGAATGATGCCATCCTGAAAAACCTGCCAGCTTTTCTGAGCTCCTTTACTGGCATCTTGTCTGATCTAGACACACAACCTCTAACCTAGTCTCTCATACACTTTCACAAATCAGCTCACTATGTTGGAGGTCTACTTCACATAGAGGAAACAGGCCCCAGTTGTCTCCCCTGCCCATCATTACTGAAAAGCCCCCCAAAGAAGTCAGGCAGTAGGATTAGATGATTGTTGTTTATAGTCTGCTTCCCAGACTATGTGCATTTATGTACATATATTTGACCATGGACTCTTTCAGGTTCTTCCATAGCTTTATTGTTTTGTTTTACAGTTCATTCACAACTTGGATGGGGAAAGAAATGAAGTACCTTACTGAGTACAACATCACTTCCACTGACAATATTTTGAAGAATTATTCTTCTATGTCTCAGGTTACAAATCTGTTAATTATTTCAGATAGAATAAAAGAATCATCCTCCATGATATTGTGCCAAACTAAAAATTTGTTGCAGCATTTAGTATTCATATAACACTCTACATATATAAATATGTACAGAGGTCAGAAAGTGCTATCAATTTCTTGTGTTGGACACTGAAGTCCAGGGGGCAATGCTTTGCTAAAAATACTCACCTATGAGTATTGTGAATCAATGGAATAAGCAAAAAAATCAGATCTTAGTGTTCCCTGATATATACTTGTTCCTTGTATTGTAACCTTTTAAAAGTATGAACATAAAATAATAGGGCTTTTTTTTTTCCTGGTATCAAGGGAATGAAGAAAATAGTCTAACCTACACTATGGCCTTAAAATGTTTATTTCAAAAAGTGTACGTCGTTTTTTTTTTTCTCCTTTTACTCTTATAGTCAAGACATCAACACACACACAAAAAAAAAAAAAAAAAGGAAAAATTGGAACAGATCATAAGTTATATTACCTGGATGCAATTTTCTCCAGCTATGCTTCCTCAAGGACATTAGTAATTTATCTACTCATTTACCTTTAGGTAGAAAGTATTAGTTTTGTCTGAAAACACATGAAAACATCAATTACAGGACTATGAATTGTACATGGTTAAAAGATTTATTGCTTGATCATACAGCAGGACCTAATAATAGCTGCAATAAGGAAGACTTTGAAATAAGTAAGATATTAAATTATTTCACCATATGCTTATAATCATCATGTTCTTGCTAAGTGTCACAGTATGGCTACCCTTAAAAGAGAGAAGCAGTATAAACTTCTCTGTTATTTGGTGTTCTGTAAGTAGAGAGCAATTGGCACAAAATATGTTGAAATTTGTATTATAGCTGGCCAAGGCATTATAATGCTTGTGTTTCCTGGGTGATAGAACACTTTTTAAAGAAGGAACAACAACAAACAGATGGCAAAAAAAGAAGATAAACTAACGGTAAAAATTAAGGTGGAGAAATCAACAGGCAAGTGAAAAAAAAGAAATTGAGAAAATAAGCATCCTAAAAAGACTGAGACTAAAAATAGGGAGGTTTATTCATAATTATTTTAAAAGTTTTCAACCTAACCTTCTTTTGCTGTTTTCTGATATTCCCTTTAAAACTCTGGAGTAAGTTTGTGTAATTTCCAAATGTTGTGTCTTTTTGTTTAATTTTTTTTTTTTTTAGGGTACTTATTAGCTAGGAACAAAATAGTTAGAACCCAAAGTAAATGAAAGCAATTCTGAAAAAAACAAAAAACAAAGCAACCAACCAAACACCCCCCTAAACAAAGCAACAAACAAACAAACAGAAAACAACCCCGAAGAAACCCCAAAGAGATTTATGAAACAACAATTAAAAAACGAAATTTAGGGTAAATAAATAAAATATATGATAGAATGTCCTGATTCTAAGACAGCAGAGTGATGGTTACTCCACCTGGAGTATTGTATCCAGTTCTGGGCTCCCTGGTATAAAAAAGACAGGGATCTCCTTGAGTCCAGAGAAGGGCTATGAAGATGATTAAGTGCCTGGAACATCTCCCCTATGAGGAAAGGCTGAGAGAGCGGAGGCTGTTCAGCCTGGAGAAAAGAAGACTGAGGGGGGACTTAATCAATGTTTATAAATATCTTAAGTATAGGGTGCAGGGGGAATTGGCCAGCCCCTTTTCTGTGGTCTGTGGAGAAAGGACAAGGGGCAATGGCTGCAAATTGGAGCACAGGAAGTTCTGCACCAATATGTGGAGGAACTTTTTCACAGTGAGGGTGAGAGAGCCCTGGGACAGGCTGCCCAGGGAGGTGGTGGAGTCTCCTTCTCTGGAGATACTCAAGACTTGTCTGGACGCCCATCTGTGCAGTATGAGCTAGGGAGCCTGCTTTGGCAGGGGGGTTGGACCTGATGATCTCTCGAGGTCCCTTCCAACCCCTACAACCCTGTGATTATCCTTTACCAGTTCTAACTTTAACCAGCTTTGAGTTCTTGAATTGCACTGAGTGTGAGCATAGTACTGAAAATACTATATTGTACTGGGATTTATTACTTAGCCAACCTTTAGTCATTTGCTTTGGTGTTGCTGGTTTCTGAATACTGTCTAGAGATTTAGGGATAGCAAATTCATAGAAATGACAGACCGCACACTTGGTGTTTACTGCTGTGATAAGTATTTATTCAATAGGTGCACTTGTTGGTTGACAATTTAGCCCTTGAAAGGTTAAAATGCTCATGTCCTATGCCACTGTTCTTTAGTATGCCACTTTATTAGTAGCACTATATATTTATAAGCCAGGTAGATCCCTGATGTAACTATTCATTATATTTCCTTGACCGACACACAATCAATATACAAAATACGTTAAGTTGTTCATATTTATAGCTCTGATCTCTGAGTGTAGTGAACTGTGAGTATTTGAATTGCTGAACTGTATTCTGGAATTTGATATTTATCAGGGAATCATTGAGCAAGTTGCAGTTCAAAGAATTAAAATAAAAAACTAAATGCTCACACCTTCCCATGCTAAATTACACCTTTAATGCACATATTGGCTTGTTTCCTTCCCCTCTGAGAATAAAGAGGAGCATTTGCAATCAGTACATGAAAGTCTCAGCCTTGAATTGACAGTAGCCTTGAAAGGAAGTTGCCTTGTGTACTATATCTCAGAAACACACACTACATACTGAATGCTGCCTTTAATAAAGGGGGAACCATTGAATTGAGAGTGACCTTCTTAGTCCCTTTGACCAATGGAGAAAGGAATAAGCACCCATACTGAGTCTGGTTGGGGCAGGGTATGTCTTCATAGCAACCTATATAATGCTGTGGTTTAGATTTATGACAAAAACATCATTGATAGCACATCAGTGTTTTGGCTATTGCTGTACAGTGCTTGCATATCATCAAGGTCTTTTGATCACTCTCCCTACCATCAACACCTCAAAGTGAGGAGGCTAGAAGGGAAAGAAACTGGGACAGGACCCTTTTTTTACCTTGAGGTAACCATGAGACCTCATTGTCTATCCATTGCTCTGCAAGGCCTGGACCTCCCTGTTGTGTCCCTTAAACATCAAAGTGGACAACATTTATAGATGTAGCTTTTAGGGAGCTTTGTGCCATTATGAGAGACAGAGCTGAAGAACCACAATGACTCTAAATATAAGACAGGATTGCATGTATGTGGTCACCCAGGCACTAACCAGCAGTATTTCTGGACTGATTGCTGGATAAGGGGATGGTAAAAAAGGGAATAAGTATTCTTTTCTTCAGTAACTTGTATCTTTGGAAACCAAGAGTTTGAACATTCTTTGTAATATGTCTGAATACCAAACTTTGGTTAATTTTTTATGTTAAATTTTTAATAATTGTATAGTCCCTATCAGGAGGACATTTCTCTACGATTTAAAAAAATAGTTAAAACAACCAACATAAAATCTATCTTTGATAGAGTTCTCCATTATCCGTCTATTTAAATGTCAGTTTAAATCCGATGGAGTTTTTAATTAAAAGAAATAAATAATCATAAAGAGTAGCCAATGCTTACTTACATTTATATATATATATACATAGATATACAGTCAAGGTGTCCTCTGGATTACATTTCCAAATGTCCAGAGGCAGATGTGTAGTGCCTTAAATGACTCTTACATTTTTATTACAGCCAAAGTCATCAGGCAAGCTGATACCATCTGGAAGAGCAAATAAGAGTGAATTCATTTAAATAAATATTAATGATACCTACGCATCTGAAAGCACAGCAAAGATCAACCATACTGATAAAGGACATGACCCATAACTTTTCCTCTCCTGCTAATTGAAATATCAATGCAGAAAACAAATCATATTCTTTATAATCACAATAGATTTTCTTAGTTTTTGGTGTGACAACTAATTTATATTTTTACTGAATGAAAATGCACATTTAAATGTCTTAGAATCAACTGAAAGATTTTAATAGCATTTACAGTCTATTCTCTCTTTTTTCCCTCCCTGGGATGATAAACCATATAATAATCATCATATTTTTAGTTAATACAGCAACTTTCAATCTAGAGAATATTGATGTGGATATAGATTGTCAGTGAAAGTCTTGGAGTCGATCAACATGAATAAATACATTCATTCTGTATGATGCAAAGGAGCAGCAAAATCACAAGTGTAGTAAGTGTAAGATTAAAAAAAGTTAAGAAACCAACAGCCATTTTTTCCCCTTCAGGTGCCATGATCTTCTATGACAGTCTTGAAAAATCAAAGAAATCTTTTTTTCTCCTGTGCTTTACAGTGTTATCTCAAAATCCCTACAGTTGTCCTATATGGTTCTTCTTGACCCTACATCAGCAATGTTGAAAGTCTGAGTCTGTCATGTGCTTTCCATTGAAGTGTTTTTAGCAGTTATTGTGTGACTTGTCTGAATGAGCCTGCTTTAGGGGGGAGTCTGGAGTCGATCTCTAGAGGTCCTTTCCAACCCCTAAAATTCTGTGAATCTGTGAAATTCCGTCTTGTTTATTTTTCTTCTGTGATTACATATTTCATTACACCATTAGCTCTATATAAAGACCATAAATATCATCCTATGGGTGCTAGAAGTATACTGAGATAGAAAAGAAAAATCTATATAACTGGTACATAATAGACCATGAGATAAATACTGGATAATTCCAATGGAAGCATGGGGTTGAAGTCAGCATCATGTTATCATGCATAAAGAAAGACTCATTCTCTCTTCCTTTTCAAGACAGTTTACAATAAAGAACTAATAAAACATTGTTTAAAAGATCAGATAAAGTCAAGATATCAAAGAACGATTCCACTACAAATCTTTTTTTCTTTTTCTTCTTTTCCCATTATGCAGAAAAAACAGCAGTTATAGGGGAAAGTTAATCAGCAAGAACTTCATAGAAAGTGAGTTCTTATATCCCTCTGGCCCTAATCACAATCATAATTGGTTGTAAATAATGGACAGGACCAGTCTTTTTCTTCTATTATTTGATGTAATTCTGAAGTAAGTATATTGACTTCAGATCATTATTCTGGATTTACAGTGATTTGAATTAAGCTACAATTTGTCCTTGCCTTTTTAAATACTTAAGACTTCTAAATACATCCTGAAGTTCACTTTCAGAATGTTTTTCTTCCTCCAATTTTCTTTTTTCACTATTATTAAAGTTTATAAAACTCTTTTAAATGTTTTGTGATTTTTTTTTTCTCATGTAGTTCTTGGTCACACAGGGACTTAAAGTCCTAGTTTGACCACATTGCTTTAGCTGCTCTTTTAAGTTTATGCATTTATTTATGCTTACATGGCTTTTTTCTTTTTCTTTTTTTTTTCCTAATGTGACCTACCAAAATAGATTCTTGCTTTTCACTCTTGATTTTTCATGAATTATTGAATTTTGGCCATTTTTATTCAACTTGTTTCACATTTCCTCCAAGTCAGCTTTTCTTACAGTGCAATACTTTTGTGTTTGCTGACCTCTTTACAGAACCCCATCAGCATTTCAAACTTAATGATATTATAATAATGGTATTCTTGTGCTTTCCAGCTTTAACCTTGTTTATCTTACATCAGTAGCCTCATTTTCAGTTATCAGGCCCTTTTGACCTCATTTGCTGCTTGTTAAACTTACTGTGTAAGAAAGAAATGGTTTCAAAACTCTTTTTGTAGCTTGCTTATTCTATTTCTCTCACTGTGATTTTCTTTCAGTACTGTATTTTTACCTTAGACAATTATCTTTTGCATATAAAACTTTATAAACTATATGTATCATTTCCTTCTACTGCTTAAACCTGTCTATAGAAATATGATTTTAACAAGAAATCATGTTTTTCTTTTAGTTATTTAACTCATAGCTTATTATTTTGTCATATCAGTAAAAACAAAGCAAAACCAAAACCAAAACCACTTAAAAAAATTATTAGAATCTCTCCTACTGGTATTTCTGGCTACACATATGCTGTCATATGCAAGTCTGCTAATAAAAGCTAATTTAAGACCTACTTGAGAGTCATCCTTTCAAGAATAGAGGCAGAAGACAGGTTTATTTATCAACCCTTCATTATCCATACCAGCACTAAGTGGTAGTTGCAATTTATAATACTATCTGTTATAATTTTCTCCTCTTCTATACAGCAAACGGTTCTGATCATTCCAATCTTTACAAGTAGGTCATATTTTTTGACCTCTTATAATGCCCATTTCTGCCTTCTGTATTTTCTTATTGAATTTAATTCCAAACAAAGGTGATACCAACACTGAACAGAGCAAAGGAGCTATTTCATGCCTGAAGATAGACAGAAAGGAAAACTTGATATCTGAAATTTAGTCATCTAAAACCAAGGTGATATCCTTATGTACCTTTTATAGTAAATTAAAAGAAGCAAGTATCCTCAGAGACTGACTGAAAATCCTACAATCCCCTACAATGACTGGAAGAACCTAGGATTACTTTTGCAGAAGTAGATGCTGTCACTGTAAGCATTTAAATATAGATAAATTCAACTGTTGAATTTAGACAACGTAGCAAAGTGATACAGCACTCCAGTACTTAAAGGGGCCTGATAGGAAAGATGGGGACAAATGTTTTAGTTTATTACAAGGAGTAATAATGCTAAACGAAAAAAGGGTAGATTTAAGCTAAATAGAATAAATAATTTTTTTACAATGAAGATGGTGAACCACTGCCCAGAAAAATGGCAGATGCCCCATTGCTGGAAACACTGTCAGTTTGGACATGGCTCTGAGCATAAACTACAAGTACTGTGCTTAAAAAACATCAGTGAAAATATTAAATTCTTTTTGAATTGCAGATATTTAAGGAATACTGACAAAATTAAAAATTAAAAGTAGAGCACTGGTATTTTCTGTATTCTGTATTCTGTTTTACATTTAGTTTGTACCACCAGCCATGTATTATTTATTT
Organism: Laterallus jamaicensis coturniculus; assembly: GCA_022605575.1. NCBI lineage: Eukaryota > Metazoa > Chordata > Aves > Gruiformes > Rallidae > Laterallus > Laterallus jamaicensis. The sequence goes on from JAKCOX010000027.1 coordinate 4,619,435, forward strand.
ATTTTATTTCAAAAATATCCCATGGTATCAAGTGAACCATCCTGAAAAATATTTAATTTTGCAAACAAAATCATGCTCTATTCTGAAATTTTCTGATCTAGGTGTCTGAGTCCCTCATAATACTCATCAAACCCATTATTTTCTGAAAATAGCTGAAATAATTTCATTGCAGACATTAAAACCTCGTATAAATTACAGCAGGGATAGATTAAAGAAATGTTTGCAATCTATCTTCTTGCACAATTCTGGCACAAAAAGATGATTCAAAGATAAGGCTTTCTGTGTCACTAATTTTGTTGATTAATTTAAGGTTTCTAAATCCTTTTGGCAAACATAAGTAGAGAGCACTTAAGAAGAGAAAATTTAAATACAGAGTACATAAGGAAAGATAAAAAATATGGTGCTTGGAAGATGTGACTGTATGAACAGAGGGACACTGATCATGAATGTAATATGTTCAGAAGGCAGAAAAGCATTCTGTAGTGTCTCTACTAACATATATGATGGTAAAGCATTTTTTAAGTAAAAAAATTGACTCATCCAACTCAATAGGGTCATTTCATGTTCCTGCTTATATTTGAAGAGCCAAAAAGTGTCTTGCTTTTTCTATATCCTCTCTCAGCTTGGTCATATTCTTTAAATGTGTATTTTTAACTCTGTCTTTAGAAAAGCATCTAATGACATTCTCAAATGATTCCAACAGATTTCTCATTCTAACAAGACTCTCACATACTATAAAGTACCTTACACTGCTGTTTATGTCTATTAGAAACCATCATGAAATTAACGTTGGAATGTGTCCAATTATTTTATTAAGAAGAAACTTTGTAACCAAATATATCTTTTTACTCTAATATTGATTTTTGCAAAATATTTCATATTCTATAAAATGCTTTTGTTATCACAGACTGAGTCCCTTAAAAAACTGTCTTTAATTAAATGTGGATTCAGGTATTTTATGGAGAAAAATATTGGATGTAGTAGCGAATTACTTTTCCTTTCAAATAGATTCTGAGTTGGACTTTTTGTTGTTTTGGGGGAAGAGGGGGTTGGGGTTTTTTTTGGTTGGGTTTTTTTGTTGTTGTTGTTGAATTATTCCATCAACAATACAGACAGCAAAGACAGGCAAACACTTTCTTTCCCATGCTAAGTAAATAGGCTACATGTCTGATTTTCCTTATAAATAAAAACACCCCCACTTTAGTAATTTCTGATATGTGCATATATTGATAGACATTGATGTATAAAATATAAAGTAAGTGTACAGTATTTCTGAGAGGGGAGGTTTTGTGTGTGTGTGTGTGTGTGTGTTTTGGTGTTTTTGTTGTTTTTTGGGTTTTTTTAAGGAAAAAAGTTGGCAATATGGCATCAAAAATAGAAAGATTGAGCATTAAGCACTTAAAGGAAATAGTTCCCTGCCAGGTCAGATTGCCAGTGAGCATATTGTGAAAAGGTTTATGCGTTTTAGAAAAATAATTTTAATGAGCAGAATGGGAGAATGCAGTTGCTGCTGGTAGGAGTGTATAATACAGTCTAAAAGCATTGGACAATTGTCTTCAACTAGCAGGCTTAAATAGAATGACAGCCACAACAGGCATACAATCCAGGATTTCAAGCAACTGCTTTCAAAATGTATTTTATGTTCTTCAGGTTGATATATTCCTCTGTGACATATTGTGTTGAGCTGTGTCAACTGAACAATTTAATAGAAGGGGTTTCTTAAAATCACAGGTAAGGAAACTATTATTAGAGGAGAAAGAAGAGCTTATTATGTATACCATCTGCACACACAGAGAAAGTTCAGACACAAGTTCATGAGGAGGATTAGTGCCATGTTATCCCTTTCCACCTACAGATAGACATTTTACATTGTACAGTAGTAAAACTGTTCGACTTATGAATAAGGTTATCAAAGGAATAAAACCTTCTGTTTGTTTTTAAGTAAACAATGATTTAAGAGAGTTCAGTGCAAAAGTTTATTCTGAGAAATGCAGGAACTGCTTGAAAAGAAGAAAGCTGATGATTATAATCCTTTTGATCAATAAATTTTGACTAGTAGAGAATACAGGAACAAGTCAGTGTGCAGAGCACAACAGTATCCAATTATGCTTTTTGGTCTATAAAGGACAAGAGTTGTGGGTTAAATTATATTAGAATGAAATTTCTTCTGCCAGATATTGGTTATAGACATGGTTTACTATCTATATAGTAAAACATAAGTAATTATAAGAGATATGCATAAGCATAACATAAAAGCAAAATTTTATGTTCTTATTTTATATATATTTTATAGAATATAAAAATATTGTTAACCTAATTGTAAAGAAGAAAAAAAACAAAACACAAAAATATTCTGCCCAAGACTTATAAAGAGTAAAGTTTAGGAAAACAATGCCTTGATTTTCTTCATTTCACCAGCCCGAATAGGGAAAAAAAAACCCACTGAAAAGCTGCTCTAATTTAAACTACAGAAGGCAAGTTGGATAAGAAATTTAACTATGCATTTTCTTTTTTTGGGGGTAAATGCCTTCTACCACCTTATACAAATTCTATTATAGGTGTGATGAAGGAAAACACACTTTCACAGAGTACTCGCTTTAAGTAAATTGGATCCAATTGTTATAAAAGACTTGTTTTATTTTATATTGATCAGCATGATCTGAACAGTGAATGAAGCAGACCTTGTCAGATTTGTTGATGTTAAGGGACGACTGAACAAGATGAAGGTTACCAGAAGCTCCATCATTATGCAAGCAAATTATTACCTTGTCCAGAGCAAACATTCGGTTTTTGTGACCAAATTTGAACATCTCTCCACTTCCCAAGAGCTTCAAAACAGTAAAGATTCACATATGCAGTACAATATGAGTATTTCTGAATGGTACTAACTTCATAGACAGAGAAAGCATAAAATTGTAGAGTTGAAGACACCTTCAAACTTTCACTAGATTATAACTTTGGATAACATTGTCTCTAAACAATTTAATTTTAAAATGTTAGTCTACATTTATTCATTCCAAACAGTAGGCTTTTGAAAGAACAGTATTTATAGGAAAAATTTTGATAACTTTCAGGCCTCTTGAGGTATTCAAAAACGCTTGCAGATATAGAAAACCTATTCTTATGAAGAAACCTATAAATGTGTAAGGGGAGAGGTGATGTCAAGACTCCATGTACATGTACAAAAGAACACATGTATGTATACTGTTTCCCCAAATAAAATTTATTTCTATATAATTCTATTTGTACTTTTATGATTAGATATGTGTGTATGTGTACATCTCTACAAATTATATGCCTGTCTGAAAAGAAAAAAGATAATTTATACATACATACAAAAGCATATATAGGTAGGCTTCAAATTTCTATTATACCATTTGTACTAAAAAGGCAGAATTAGAAAGGAAAAATTCTCTCTTCAATTTTTTTCTAATTTATTTCTCGAATAGTCTGGAATTATGTATTATGCCCCAACCCTGGAAGTGTTCAAGGCTAGGTTAGATGGGTCTTTGAGCAACCTGGTCTAGTGGAGGGTGTCTTTTGCCCATGGCAGGAGGTTGGAACTAGGTGATCTTGCAATCTTTAAGGTACCTTCTAACCTAAACCAGTCTCTGATTCTAGGATTATAAAATACTGCTTTGCTATGTCAGCTAAAAGGAGAAAGAAGATAGAAGATAGCATTATTAAAAGTTAATAACGTAAATTCAGTTCTTATAAAAGGTGTAATTACTGGAATTTTACCAGAATGCTATATGCCCAAAGTTAGAATAGTATGACATTTTTGTAAGTCAAATTTAGACTAGATTTAGTAATGGAATGTTTGGAAATATTTGCCATAAACCTCAGACTGAACATAATGTGTTTGTTTCCATAGAAAATAATATGCACATAGAATAATATGCATAGAATAATTTTGATTGGAAAAGTTCTTTAAGATCATGCGGTCTTACCAGGAACATAACACTTCCAGTCTACCACTAAACTATGTTCCTAAGCAACATGTCCATGTGTTTTTTTAAATACCTCCAATGATGGTGATACCTCGTCCTGCTGGCCATGCTGGTTTTGATGCAGCTGAGGACACGGGCACAATAAGGACTTGTCTCAACTGTCACACTCAAAGAGTTGTCAGTGGCTCAGTGTCCAAAGCAAAACCAGTCACAAGTGGCATTCCGCAGGCATGGCTGCCAAAGGGATCAAGAAAAATACATTAGCAGCATGGTGCATCACTTGTCTGCCTTTGAATCCAGTTCATATTGAAATTCCAATGTGCCTGGTACAGCAGCACTCACAGACAGCAGGATTTTATTCAGGCCATGATAGTCTACTTGTTGGCCTCCACTCCCCCCTGAACTTCTCTGCTGGCCATATGGGACTGTTAAAGGATGAATCAGTTCCCCCAGTGAGATGGGAAGGAGAATGGGAAGGCAAAACAAACCTTGTGGTATGGGAAAAGCACAGTTTACTAGGACTGGAAAGGAGAATAACAGCAAGACTTCGAATATACAAAATGGGTGATAACACTAAGTAATTTATTTACCCAACCAGCAACCAGACACTCAGCCAACATTCAGACCATCTGGGAGGCCAACTGCCGCTCCATTTTATGATGAGTCTAATGCCACATGGTATGAAATACCCACTTGGCCAGTCTGAGTCACCTGTCCTGGCTCCTTTTGAAAATTAATTCCCTCCTAGTTGAAGCCAAGACACCATCTTCTTTTCATTAATGTATCATCAAGATGGGCAGATGCATTGCATAGTTCTGTACTACATGAGCTAGTTGAGAAAAATTTAGGGAATAGAAGCAAGGAGAGAATCTGGAGAGGAAAGATTAACTGTGAAAATCTTGCCAACTCTTCACAACTTTCTCCTGAGAGCTTAAAAAAGGATTTCAGACATCCTTCCTTAGCATGGAGTGGCAAGTTTTACTTGCTGGTAACACACTTGTTTGTTTCCTATTCCTCCTTGTCCTTAACTGCAGTTTTGAATTTTTTTCCCCCTTTCTGAACTATAACCGTCCCAGATCAATCTCTGTCAAATCTGATGCTCCTTCAACTTTTGGTTTCCTATCTTTTTACAGTTTCAACTCTCCAGGATTCAAACTCTTGCCTCAGCCTATCTTTTCTATGCAACTATAATTTTTTCCTCTCTGGGATTCTGACTCATATAACTCCTTTACACTTCTTGTAACCTTTTCCACACTATTTCTTTCAGGTCTGATGTTTTTCTCCCAGCCAGCTGTTTGTATTATATCCAAAATTTTGTTATGGACAAAAAGGAGATAACTCCTCATATGTAAATCCAGGAACTGACTGTCATTTTAATTGACATTTTTGACACTTTAAACAGCAAACAATGAATGGTTATTGTTCTTGCATTTACTCTGATACTGTCTCTCAACATACGAATACATACAACATATAAATATATAATTATAATATGTCTATAAGTTCACATGTCTATTATTACAAAAATATGGGCTGCAAATACATCAACAGGCTTTAATTCCTCTGACTGGCCTTATCTGGGACCTCCATTGACACTATTTGCCCACATCCCATAAATTCTACTTAAGTTCATTCCTGCAGTAGGTGTGTTGTCCTCTGCTTATCTGGCTTTCTGGAGAGATTCCGGACTTGACCTATTACCTTGCTTTGTTCAGTTGTCACCAGACGGTGGAGAGAACCTGGGTTCTCTTCCCTTGTGGTGCAGCCTTATGGTATAGTTGGACAAATGGGATACAGGAAAACACATCCAAGGAAAAATAATTATCTAATTAAAAAGCTAAGCAAATTAAAATAAATTTGGTGATAACCACCTACTCATTAGACAACTGCTGTTCTGGCTAAAAAAGTTAGAAGAAATGTTCTTGTAGTCACAGAATTTAAAAACTTAGTGTACAGCCTGTTGCCTATTGTCAGTGATGGAAATAATACATTTAATATATGAATAAACTTACTAACTAGACTGGCTTTGGCCCACTTTTGCAAATCCTAATGTTAGTCTTTAGAGATGTAGCTGCCTTAAATTTCTGCTCTGTAGTGTAGGTCACAGATACTTTTTAGCAGTTTCTCTCGTTAGCCAACTACTCAGTGAAATTGCTTTACGCCTGCAGGGTTCTGTTCAACCAGAAGGATCAATATTTTGCATGAGTATGAACTGATAAAGGACCTAAAGAAGAATGGTTCTTTTTCTAAAACTGCAGAATCAGGGAACTGACATTACTATGAAAATGGATTGAATTATTCTTCGCTATAGCAGTAACATATTAGTCTTTTCATGTTGGTGGTTCATTTGAAAACAGACAAGATTTTGAAAAATACAGTCATGATTCTAAATTATTCAGATGTATTATGCCTTGTAGTCTCAGCCCATATACTGATAGGAAATTATTCAGTATTGTCTAAAGTATTGAGTATTCTGAATTTGCTCATGTAAAACCTCATTGACCTTGATTCGTAGGTCAAGAAATATGAAATGTTCTTTTGAAAGAAAGCAAAAATTTGCTTTATGATATCTTAGAAGTTCTACTGTAGTCAGAAGATAATTCACTCTTTTTGACTTTATGGAACTGTCAGCTGTGCTTTTTCATCTATGTACATGTGTTATGGCTGCCATGATTCCTTCCTAGAACATAAAAATTGAGTACACTGTATTTATCCTGGAACATGCCTTTTGAGATATTGTACAGGTAATGGGATTCTGTTTGCATTTCAAGAGATGCAGATAGGAGAGAAATCCCATATATCAGCTATTTTATACTCTTTCTTATAGTTTCATACTGCCCAAGCTACTATTGAATTTTCACCTTCTAATCAAATAGCTAGATTTGACTGCTTTGATGAGAAAGGCTTTTCAGACTCTGTAGGACAGAGTGGCTGAGTTTCTGTTATGCATGTTAACAAACCAAGATATTTATATGCCAGGGATGCCAACCTGGGCACTATTTTTTACTATTTACTCAAGAAAAACAGATGTGGAAAATTTACAAAAGCAAGGGGGGAAAAAATCAACTTTTTCCTCTCTCCAAGCATGATTATTTTTCGTTTGAGATACATAATATAAATGTCTTTGAGTAGGCTCAGCTTCTTACTTTTTATCCTTTAGAATAACAAATGCAAATCTAAATAGGAGTCTACCAAGAAAAAATAAATATTTCTGAGTCTTATGTCATGCGGAAAAAGCAAGAAACATATAAATAAGTGACTGCTCAAATCACTTTATGAGATGATGACATAGTGAAAGAATGAGAGCTTTAGAGTCCTTTAGTTTCTGCGAATTATATGAAACATTTTTCAAAGTAGTAAAACATGAGTCACTGACAATCTGTTCATTCTTTTTTTTTAAACTCATTCTGATTACTTATGTTCCAAAACTCTTTCTTCCTGTGAAAAGCTATCAGGGAAGTTAATAACATCAGAAGTCATATCCTTCAATAGCTTTCGGTGAAATCACAAATTGTATTCTCTTGTATTGTATTCCAATATTTTTCTGTCACTCTCATTGTTATTGTTGCTTTAGGGTTTTTTTTTATTTAAAAAAGAGAAGAAAAATTAATTTAAATTTTAAGAAGAAGCTTTTGTTTTCTTGAAATTAAAAAAAAAAAGGAAGCCTCATTTAATAAGAAGAGTGAAGAATTTTCAGTTCATATATTTCAGTTGTAATTTGACTATATATAGGGAAAAAAATATAATCCTGTCCATCGTTTTGCACTGTATTTTATGTTAAAGTATAAACCAGAAGTTAGAAAGGCACTTCTTGAGATTAAAAATTTTGTAGGAAATATACAATGGATAGCTCAGATTGTAACTCTGAAACTCCACTATTTCTATGTCAATTCTCTAATGAAAGAGAGGAAAAAAAGAAACCATCTCATCATGTCCATAAGGAAGAAAACGGGGGTCACAACCAGGAAACCATGACATGGTTTTGGTGAGGTTTTTAACAGAAACTGTGGCAGATATCTTTTGGCAGGGTTACAAGCAATCTATGAATGTCTGGAGTATAGAGATCATCACATTCTGCTACACAAGTTTATTGATATATTAACAGTTACTGTGTATGCATTAGATACCTGGCCCTTCAGTGACTACAGGAAAGGGTGACATCCAGCATGATGAACTTACTTATTTTTATTTCAAGGCATCCAGATAATTGATAGCCGAAGCACATATTTTGAAAGTATAACTACACTAGAAATGCCAAAAATTATGATAAAGAGAGCTTTTGGATTGTGAAAGAGATTTTATAGAATTGCAAAATCATTAATGCTAGAATAGACTGTTAAGATCATTGATTCCAAACATTAATTTAACACTACCAATTCCACCACTAAATCATGTCCATAAGCACTATGGCACTATGTGTATACTTCTTTTAAATACTGCCAGAGATAGTGACAACCACCTCCCTGGGAAGCCTGTTCAACCTTGACAACCCTTTTGAGTGAAGAAATTTTTTTCCTAATATCCAACTGAAACCTCCCCTGATGCAACTTGAGGCCATTTCCTCTTATCCTATCATTTGTTACTTGGGAGAAGAGACCAACACCCACCTGGCTACAACCCCCTCCCAGGCAGTTGTAGAGGGTGATACGGTGTCTCCTCAGGGAGGCCATTCATCTTCTGGAGATGATCAATACTTAGATTAACCGATATTCACCCAGATCTCATGCACATTCTGTTATATCTTGTCTAGCAAATGCTATAGCAGGACTTATAAATGAGGTAGTATATGGAGGAGCATTTTGGGAACTGGGCGTGGTCTGGCTCACCTGGCTTCATCTCCAGGCTTGTATACACCTGTCAGGCTGCCTCATAAACCTGCACAGCCACCTATGGATTCCACGTAAATACTCTAATTTAATGGAGAACATATGCCTCCAGAGGCTTCCAAAAGCATTTCTTTACACTGACTTTGTATGAAAATTAGGTAGCTGGAGAATCAAGTCAGTGTGCTTGCAGAAATGTAAAACATAAACATATTGGCCTGGTGATAAAATTAGATCCAACCTAAAATAATAGTTGATATAGAAGTGGGATTATTTTAGGAATGGCTCTGTGAAAAATGATTTAAAGTTACAATATTCATTGTTCTCCTCTTGCTCTCCAGACCTTGCTCTAATTTGAAAATCAGGCTATATAAGTTCACAGACCAACAGTAATGCTACAATGCACTGATAGATTTAAAAGCTGAAAGGAAAGTTGTAGGAAAAATATGTAAAAATATAAAAATCTTAACATTCTTAATGCAGGTGATTTGGGTGTCACATTTTTCATTATGATTGCAAAATAATAACATCTGTTTTAGCATTTCATGGATGAGCAAAGTAAAACAACACACATTAAGAAACCAAATTGCTACATATGTCTGTTTTGCAAAAAAAATACTTATTGACTGCTAAATCTGCTGTGTAAAAGCTCAAGATAAAAAGGGAACTAAGTAAGTAAACATCAAATAAAGGATTATCCTTCTTTATAAAGGGTCTGTTCTAGTAGGAATTCTAAACAGGGACCTTGACATTAAAGTGACAGGGTAGATTCCTAGGAAGTTAAAAGTAAATCATCCAGTACTGGCACTTTAACAGCTTTAAGTAAATGATTTAGATGGACTAATTTTTAAGATTATCCATAAAAAGAAAGAAGTCATGATATTCTCAGTTGGCCAGTAGTACGTCTCAGAGGAATCAGGCTGCAAAACTTTTTATTTAATAACAGATATTTTCTGTTTGGCACAGTCTTCTGCTATTCTCTACCATTTTGAGCACAAGTTACTTTAGAGCTGAGATTTATAGTACATAGTGACACTATTTGAATTCAGAGAAGCATTTTCACGTGTTGGTGTTTATTCAAGCTGAAGTCTACTTTGCAATAGAACAATTTTGCAAAACCTGACCACTTCCTCTTAAATTCTTAACTTTTACAAAATTCCATGCTTCAGACTGCCTCCCACTCTCATGCTCATCAGTAGAACATTTGTGCTGTTTCTTGATGATTTCCCCAGTAAGAGAGCATTTTGCATAACTGAGAAATAAGGAACATTTAATTAAACTTCCTAATGATTCAAAAAGACAGGCTCATGCATCTGTTTTGGAAGCCAGCAGTGATATATAATTTTAGAAAATGTTTACTCACTTCTACTTAATGAGATTAGACCCCAAAAGGAACTGGGCAGAAGTGAATTTCTTAATGATTTTCAACATCTAATTTTTTTTCCTTTTTTTAAGTTGACAAATTTATCTTTCTGAAATGAATCTTCCAAATATTAATCTTCAATCTGAACTTTTGGAAAATGTTTAAATTTTCCCATCTTTCAAAACAAAATATTATTTTTCTGGAAAATATCAAAATAAAAACATATTTTACTCTTCCAAATTTTCTTTTCTTCTCCTCTTTCCCATAAAGCTATTTTCACCATCTTTTATTTTCTGTTTTTATATTGTTATATTTCTATGGCCCTACAGAGAAATTCCCTACATAGGACTGGGATAACAACAGAAAGACTCAGAATAAGGTATGTCAGAAAAGACAAGATGTGCTTACTAACAGAGCTAATTCTACCAAGTAACTAAATAATTCTGTTCTGTAATGTTTCATGATGAGAACCAAATCATCATCATGGAAGGATCATGGAACACAGATTTGTTAGCTAAAACCTTACTGTTATAGTACTAGTTTGTAATCATAGGGGAAAAAAACAAACAAATAAACAAAGAAAAAAAAAAACCTTAAAAAAAAAAAAGCTAAACCGAAACAGCAGATATCAAAGAAGAGGGGGAGATAGACTGAACCCTTCAAATTGTTCACTGTGATCAACTACATGTCTAAACACTTCTGAAAGGCCATTCTTTGCAATATTTTATGAAGTTTTCTTTAGTATCATAAGCAATTAGAATTTTCAAGGAACAGAGAAAGTGCTGTGCGCTAAGTTGTTGTGTTCTAGATAATTGGATATAAATGAAATAACTTTTAAAAAATCCATTTACAATATTTATGTTGCGTTGCTCTTTTGTATTTGGTTTGGTTTTTTTTCCCTTGTGGGATATCCACTATTCTAATTTATAAGCCATTTACTTTTACTTACTTTTGGTCTTTTTAAATACTAAATTCCACATTGCTTGGTTTGGTTTTAATACTTTAGTACTAATAGTTTGGTATTTAACTCTTTACAGCAAGACAGATACTGTTTTGTTTCTCTGTCTTACATTGTCTTTAAGTATAATTTATAATTGAAGTGTTTCAGTTTAATACACAAAAACATAGAAATTTTTATCCCTCCATCCAATTTAGTGCTTACATACGAGTATTTCTGAGATCTAGTGAAAGTGCAGTGGAATATCTTTCATGCAGAAAAATGGACCCACCTGTGCTACCTCTAAGGGATGGAGATAAAGAGTTTTAAATAGCCTGAAAAATAAACACATAAGAATAATACTATGAATGCAATAACCAAGGTAAGCATTTGTGGTTCTATTTGGAAATGTAATGTGTATTCTTCAAAAGCGTTGTTTTCAGACTGAATTTTTTTTTTTAAATTTAAGTGCAGCAAGTCTTCTACACCTCCAGAAATATTAGGTAAGGAATGACTGGCTTTCAGGTTTGAGTGAGATTCATCTGATTTTAAAGTTATTGTTTTCATCTTGTCTTTCTGTTGTTTTGAAAACATGTTAGGTAGCCATTTTTAGTTGCAATATTGAACTAAAGTGTCTACTGGACTGAACAGTTTGTGTTTCCCACTTCTGTTGGCTCCTCACACTCAGCTTGAAGTCATTGAACCATGACAAAATGGTACTAATTTGTAATCATATACAGAACTTCATGGGCAGCTGGAAAAATGTGAATCTCAAACTGAAGTGTCTGAGCAGTTGAAGGCACTCTGTAGTTAAGGTACAACACAGTAGGAATTTTGAAGGCTGGATTTTTGAAAATGGACATGTAAAATTCACCTTAACCTCGGTTATGTGTAACAGCATTAGCCTTCTTGAACGTCATTCCTCTTGCCCAAGACTAGCTTGAGTACTAGTGGAAATAGCATCTCTAAGAGTCTTCAGGAAAAACTACATGCCAAAGAAGCAAGCACAAAAGTATTAAACCTACAGCCATTCGAAACCGAAAACAGCGTGTATGAACTGTTATACTACAGAACACTTTAAAGCCTTTTAGTTAACCTAGAAACTACAGTATTAAATTGTACACAAGGTTGCCCGGGGCCCCATCCAGCCTGGCCTTAAACACTTCCAGGGATGGGGCATCCTATGGGCAGCCTGTTCCAGCACCTCACCACTCTCTCTGTAAAAAACTTCCCCCTAATATCTAATTTAAACCTTCCTTCCTTTAGCTTTAATCCATTCCCCCTTGTCTTGCCATTGTCTACCCTTTTAGACACTTTGTCTTTTTAACTTTAAAAAAGAATTATATAACTGGATCCTAATATTTGACATATAGAGCACCTCCAGTTACAACCTTTCTAAATGCTATATTAGAGTTTTAAAAAAATCCAAAAAAACCAACAACCAAAAAACCAAAACAAAACAAGAGAAAGCTGATTTTAAAATGGAACTATATTCCTTCTATTTCATGCAATGAAAAGATGAAAGCACTATGTTACTGGAACTGTTTACTAAAAAATTGCTTTTTGACATAATTGAATTTTTCTTTAGGCTGAATTTATCAGATATTCTAATGAAAAAAGTGAAATATATTATTTTGGTTATAGCTTCTTCTGATCTTTTAAATAAGACATTGAAAATTAAAATTTTGTCATATTTTATACAGTAAATTATGCTAAAAACTAGAAATTTTTTTTTTCTTTGACTAAGGATAATTTCAAGCCAGCAGATAGTCTAATACCAATGATATATAATTTTTTTGTGGATTTTTGGCATCATGAGGTTGTCTTGCACTATGAAAAATAATACCCTCATGCTTTTGTATTACCTGAGTTATATGACATATTTTTAATTATATTTAAGAAAAACTCCTGAAGATTTTATTTTAACATTGCACAGGAGTCAGTTCACTGAAGCAAAATATTTCATGAAACTAACAGTGCTGCAGGATCAAAATCAAGTTCTATAATCCATATATAACCTTTATTAAATTGCTCCAATTCCAGAGTTGATAACCTAAGAGGCTTTCTGGACTTTTATCTTTCTTCCAAAATTATGGAGTGCTTTGTAAATAGATAAATATATATGGAAGAATTTCAAAGTAATAAATCCATAGTGAAAAAATCTCAATAATATATGTGCCAGTAACCCGACAATTTTTACATATATGATTCATTTTTAATGCTTTCTATTTCACTTTCATTGCTGTATTTCTTACTCGTTATCTTTACAGCCATTTTCACTCATGCACCAGTACTCTCACCAGTCATTTCAGAAAATGCTCTGAGATTCAAATACACATGTATGCTTATTCCAGTTCACCTTGTATATTCCCTGTCATTTCTTCTGGGCACCGGCACAGAGTAACATACAACAGGTGCCCTTGTAGGATCCAACGCAAAACATTCTCCATTGTGCTTTGTTTCAGTGCATCTCCAGATTTGCAGACTGCATAGCCTTCTAGACTCTTCCAGAAGTCTGTAAAACAGCCTTCCTTTGACTGGGATTTTCCATATCTTTGTCACACATGAATAAAGGATTGTGACAACCAGTGATAGATCCAGGAACAACTGTATTGTGGTTTTTCCTGAACTGGTGACTAAGCACCACAGTGTTGATTATATGTTTTGGGATGCTGGGCCTGGCTAGAGAGGAGTAAACATTGCTGTTTAACCCCCCCTGGCAACTAGATACTACATAGCCACTCCCTCCCACCCCTCTCTTCTTCCCTCCTTGCAACAGCAGGAGGGAAAGAATAGGAAAAGTGAAAAAACTCATGGGTTGAGATAAAGACAGTAAAGCAAAAGCCCTGCACGCAAGCAAAGGAAGGCAAGGAATCCATTCACCACTTGCCATGGGCAGGAATGTGTTCAACCATCACCCAGAAATCAGTGCTTCATCATGCATAAGAGTGACTTGGGAAGACAAATGCCATTACTCCAAACATATCCCTCCCCCTTCTTCTTCCCTCTCGGTTTTAATTGCTGAACATGACATCATACAGTCAAGTGGGGTCTCCTTCCAGTTGATTATGAACCTCCAGTCTACTTGCAAAACAGGCTTTGAGTTGGCATAAGCACTGCTTGGCAATAACTAAGACAAACCTTTATTAGCAACACTGTTTTCAGCAAAATCCAAAACACAGCCCTATACTAGCTACTATGAAGAAAATTAGCTCTGTCTCAGCCAAAACCAGCACAAGGTGCCAGTGAATAAACATTCATATATTTATACCAGGGGAAAAAAACAACCCAGAAAAAAACCAAAAAACCACAAAAAAAATGCAGTCTTTATTCTCCCTCCCATTTTCCCCTGTTTTCTTAATAACGTGATGTTTTAAATTGATAAGGGGCTTTCCACTGACTCTCAGAACAGGCTGATATTTGAGAAGCTGCTGAGGTGAGTTACCAAACTGCTGCAGAACTCTTTTCTGAGAGTTTCAGGCTTTCCTTTATTGTCTCACAATATTATTTTAAGGCTACAAACTATTCTATTTCATTAATAATAGCTTCACATGTGTTCACTGCTCTGTATTTTAAGGAATGGAGAGGAAAAAAGAATGCAGAAAGTAGCAACAAGTTGAATACCACTTCCATGTCCATTTATATAAATAATTACCATTTTGATCAGTGTGAAATGATAAAACAATGCCTATGATCTGAAATTCTGAAAGACACACTCCACTACCGAATGTGTTATTTCTTGTCACGTTTTAACAGCTTCAGTGAAAATTCCGCACCCCACCAAGCTGCTTTCCCAAATACACTCACAGGTATTTTGCAGCTTTTTTCATATAAGTAGTTTGCACAAAGAAGTAAATGCTGCTCTGCTATGAATATGCAAATTGAAAGTGACAGCACCAGTACTGTCATATTATGCAGAGAAGCCCGAGAATCATTTAGGATCTCTAGATCTTGAAGATATCCTACATTCTACCAGCTGATTAAAAATACTCTTTAACAACAACAGCTTATTTATTGATGGGGAGATGCTACTATCCATAAGTAATTATTCTGAAAAGCAAGACACCATAATGCATATGCTTGCAAATCTTACAAACTCAGCTGCTGCTCCTAAGAGGTGTGGGCATGTTAAGAACTTATGACGATGAAATTAAGGGGGTGGAGTGTGTTTGTGTGTGTGTGTGTGTGTGTGTGTGATGCCTGCAGGATACAGACTGAATTTCCACCTGATCTTGCTACTACATTTCCAAAAGTTTGCAACCTAAATTGAGTCATGCAACTAAATTATTCCCACTTACTGCTCTGCCTTTGCCTACCTGGTATTTCTTACCCTGCAAATAACTAGGCAATGACAGACTTTTTTACTTAGTTTTTGATTTTACAACATACAGAGTAGCTGCTTTGCCATTTCATGAGGTATTTAGAATGCAGTTATACAAATTAAGTAAATAATAACAATACTCAGCCTGTATGTCTGGGGCTGTACCTGCACCTGTGAGCTATTTGTTAATTCCTGTTCAGCATCTTAAGGATTTCCAATGATGTCTTTTTGCAGACTAACATTCAAATAAAGGGCCATGAGGAGAGTTTATAGATGATCATAAAGTCATGTTGTGTACATTTTCTGTATTTTTAAATAAAATTTTAAAAGATCTTTAAATGGTTTTAAAGTTCACACCAAACTAGTAATTTTCTTTGATCTTGACATTTCAAAAATATCCTTTGCTGTAGTGTCCTGAGTTTGGGTATTTTGCAATTTATTTTCCATATCATAAATGGTTGTTTCATAAAATGTGCAAACAGATATTACTCAGAGTGTGTTTTAATCAAAATTCTGTAAACATTAAATGCTTTCAGATGCCTAAAGATCAACTAAGACACAAAAAATATTTTCAATTATCAAGATCACTGAAAATTAAAATAGCTATATTATCTCAAATCTCCCAGCTTAAAAAAAACAAAGAATGGCTTGATCATTATTTAGCTTGAATTCTTAAAATGGGATCATTTCATAGTTTTAAAAAGGGCTGTTTTGCCTTTAACTTAGATATAGAAGTATTCTGAATATATAATCATTCCACTTTTTTTCACATTTCTAATGCAATTTTTCATTATAAATTCTTTATTCTACAGCAATTTCAAACCTTGGCATTCCTTAGAGGGCAGATATTTCCAGTTATTCTTTAAACATAACTCTTGAAATGTTTAAGTGGAAACACAATGCTAGAAGAAACTATATTACTGTAATGTGCCCTACAGTCCAAAACACCTTTGGAATATTGTTCTTTTCAGATGTATTTATTTATCCTATTTCTTCATTCACTTGACCTTACAGATGGCTGATATTCATTATTGTGTAATACTGCTCTTATTATATTATTATTTAGATGATTACATAGAAATAGTAGAAACAGAATAGTACAATTGATGCCTCGGAAAACCGGAATCAAAACTCAATAGCCTTGGTGACTATTAAGCAGGTGTCCTTTATTGCAACGCTGGGCACACAGGGGATCATGTGTGCGCCCATTAAAGACAAATTTCTCATAATTCTACAGATTACCTCTACATATCCATTATTCTTTCTAGGAAAAGGCAGAGTTCCGCACCAACATGCGGAAGAACCTTTTCACAGTGAGGATGACAGAGCACTGGAATGGGCTGCCCAGGGAGGTGGTGGAGTCTCCTTCTCTGGAGATATTCAAGACCCATCTGGACTCCTATCTGAGTGATATATCCTAGGGAGCCTGCTTTGGCAGGGGGATTGGACCCGATGATCTCTCGAGGTCCCTTCCAACCCCTACAATTCTATGATTCTATGATTCAAGGCTGATACTTTTGCACTGTTATGGTTACGTTTTGCATCTACTCTCACAAGCAGCTTACACAGTTACAGCTTTCTCTTAAACTAGTCTATTCTTAAAACTATGAAAATTCTCATATTAAAGTTATATTGTCTCTTAAGCTACACCTATATCAATCTATTCAGCATGATTACTTTTCACAGAATCACAAGAGAATAAAAGAGCAGAATTGAATTATACAACAGTATTTCTATTCTTGTAAATAATAGAGAAATCAAAATATTTGTAAATAATAGAAATATCTGAAATCCATGTGCTTAGTCTGATAAAATTGGTAGTGATATAATTGGTAGTGCATGTGTCTTCTAGATCAGTCAGAATATACCATGGCTTAGATGTTCTATGTGGGTATCCGCATGCCTCTGTGGAGACATTCTGTTCAATTCAGCTACCAGGAAGGTCATTGTCCCTCTCTACTCTGCCCTCGCGAGGCCCCACCTGGAGTACTGTGTCCAGATCTGAGGCTCGCAATACAAGAAAGATGTTGAACTGTTGGAGAGGGTCCAGAGTAGTGCCACAAAGATGATCAGAGGGCTGGAGGACGTCCCCTACAAAGAAAGGCTGAGGGAGCTGGGTTTGTTCAGCCTAGAGAAGAGAAGGCTGCGGGGGGACCTCATTGCAGCCTTCCAGTACCTGAAGGGAGCTCTTTTTGCACTCTTTTCTCTTTCTCCACCCCCTCCCTCCCCCCTCCCCCCCTTCTCTTGCACGTTTGCTGTGGGCCAAATAAAGTGACTTGAACCTTGACTCCATTTTGAGTCTAAATTCTGTTCTCCACAAATTGCAAAGATCTGGTCAAGATAAAACACCTAATTGGACATCATTCAGGAGCTAAGCCCAGCCTCCCCCAGCCACCCAGAGCAATCTGAAGTCGGTTGGAATGTGAGGGGGTTTAACCTCTGCCAAATTAGTCTATCTGGTTGTGGATCGTGACCACCATGTGCATGTTTTGTGTAACCTAAGACAACTCATATCGCACAAGATGTCTATCTGGGCTCAACTGATTTATAGCCATCAGTTCAGTCACTGGGCCACGGAGAACTATTTGCTTGCCCTAACTCTAATGGGAATTCACCTGGCAAAAGATAGGTTTCTAATGTAGTTGAGGCACTGTGTAAATTCCCATCTGGCTTTCATCTTCCACCCCAAGAGCATGTGGAGGTTGCAGACTGCCACAGAGTTTAGCCATGTTCTGTCCCCACGGACATGTACATAGAGGTCTTAAAATGTTGACTGAGTCTTACCCTTGCCTATCACTAGAGTGAAAATACTGTGTTCTTGTGTATTTGGTCTTCAGCATTGCTTTTCAAGATGACATTTGTTGCAGTCATTTCTCTGGAACTCCAGGTCACAGACCCAGTCTAACCAAGATAATCAGTTTCTTTATTTCTGTACTTTATTTCAGTCAATATAAGAAAGACTTCATGCTCGTGAGAATCACTATCCTAGGATTACTTTGGTCTGGCCAAACTTATATAAAATAGGTCTTGTATACAAGGTAGTTGATAGTCAAATCAGTTTACTTACTGTCCGTAAAAGCAGAACAATTCCCCCTGAGGGTTTGGGAATGTTGCCTGCTTAATTACCCAAGCATGAAAATAATAATAAACTCTCTCCTTTAAAATAATAACAATAACACTAATTAAGTAATTTTCTGCCTTCTTTAACAATAAAATTGTGTCATCAGTAGTTGAGACAGCTACATCCTTTCAGAATATAATCTAACTCCATCTGAAATAGCATAATTTTTTCCTAGTGTGTGAAATAGATCACCAATGTGTCCAGAAATAAGCGATTTTGCAGGAAAATCTGTACATTAGTTTGTAATAGGGACATTTAATTGACCTATTTCTCCCATCTTGTATGGCTTTCTGTCAATATTTAGACATTTTGGGGGGGAGGTGTTCAGTTATCATGTCAGATTATTTTTACTAGAATTGAATTCTAATTTTAAAGGATATATATCCTCAGGATCTTAATTGCACACTGTGTATCTCTCTTTAAGGAACTGAAAAAGAATTGACAACATAGGAAATGTCTCTGCCTGTACTCTATGAGGACATCACAGTGGTGGCCTTTAACAGAAGTCAGTGATTTCCAGTAAGATACAGCAAGAGTGAAGCTGAGTGAGCATACAAAATTTTAGTCTGCCAGTTGTGTTTGTTCTGGTGACAGGATGTATTCTATTGCTCTCAGCCAGATTGGGTTTTAAGAGTTTTATGTCCAGAATAAGACTACAGCCTAAAATGAGATGTAGACTGTGTGGCAAATATAAAATCCATCAATGGATTTGTGTTTTGCAAGGCAAATGGAAGTACTACACTTTTTACTCCATATTTGGTCTCTCTTGACATTACTTTTACTCATATACAAAAAAAACCCCACCCACAAAAACTGAAAACCAAACCAAAACACCAAAAAGTACAACTCTTATATGCTCATGAATAAAAAAGAACCATTGATATGCTGCAAATGTCAGTGATCAGACTGAAGTACCATCAATAATACAAGATCAGAGGCTTGTCAATTCTCAGCAAGATTACAAACAGATCAATGCTGAATTATTTGAGTTTCATCCTCAGTAATTCATCTGCAAGTTTTCATGAATGGTAGAATCATTAAATAGCTTGGACCAAGCAAAAGTAAACAATCAACTGTGCTTGGAATAATTCTATCGCAAAGGGTTATTTTGCCCATCTCAACCTACATTGATCAAAGGTGTGCACTGAGAAAAATCTAACTGTGAAAAAGGACTTTAAGAGTGCCATTTCTAAACACAAAACTGAAAAATACTAACCTGATTTTTTAAGATTCATGAGAGGCAGGGAAATTCTATTAGGCTGCAAAAATAATGTCAAAAATCAATTACCTTATTAAATTAAATTATGTTGGAATTAATTTCCAGGTGTCAGGTTCCAAACTTTTTAGACTTAATGAAACGTTATAAACACTGCATTTACTGCAGTGTCAAAGTACACATATATCAGTTACACATGGAATGCTTAGTATGTTTTATACCTACAGCTCTCATTATCTTGCTTGTATTTATAATAATTTCCATTGTTAACATGAAAATCTAACAATTCTACTAACCCAACTGGCACCTTATGCTGGGTATAATTCACTTAATATTCTAAAAACTAAGTAGATTGGATGTTTATTAAACATTTACATTATTTTCTCTTAATTACTCTCATGATACCAATAATTTAAATATTTCAGCTACTCTTTTTTCAGTGAACACTAAAAAGGGATACTGCATTACAGTAGTGTGAATAGTGGAATACAGCTGAGGGTGAATTGCTGGAAGTCAAGCAATGTTACGCATACCAGCTACAGAGGTAATACAAAGTCCATATACAATTTGATTTTTTTTTTTTTCCTTTTTTCCCGACTAAGGCTTTGCTTAGCCTTTCTGACCACAAAATTGAATCAGGACATTATCTTTAGCAGATTAATCACCACAGTCTGCAAGTTTTTCAAGGCAAAGTTTTAGGAATAAAAATTGGATTTTAGGAATAAAAATTGGATTTGGTCAGTGGAAGTTTCTGAAACCAGAACTGCTTGATGATGATTTCCCATTAATAATACAATATGCAACTGGATTTTGCATTGGTTTTCTTCAGGAAATAGTTTGATTTGAAATTAGAGCTCTGTAATGGTAATGGTAACGTGATTGCCTCTATTTCTTTGCAGTATATTGACATTGAGTCCTTTCATAGTATTTGTTCATCACCAACAGGATCTTAACAAATGTTTTTCTCCTTTAGTATGTAACTTTCCTGCTCCTGGTAATGACCGAAGAACAGAGGTGCATTTACCTTCTGGTGAAATAATTGCCAATAGTCAGAGATAAGTCAGTAAAGGCGGCATAGTTGTTCACCTCACCAATGGAATATGTAATGTGTTCTAGGGAGTAATATTCCTATTTTTTGATGGGGTTTGGTTGGTTGGTTGGCTTTTAGCTTTCCTCTATGACACAGTGCATTTTTTCAGGAATTTAACTTAGCAATTGCTTTTAAATGTAGGAACCTAGGACACTGGTGAGGTTTCTGTCCTCTCAGCTTGATATTGTTGTAATTTTGAACTTTTTTTTTAATACAGACCTTGTTACTGACAGTCAAGAAGTACTTTATGGCTTTCTCTGTGTTGGTATGTGAAGCAGATGCTCTGTGGTTTTAGAACAAAGTATCTTTTAAGTAGTTATAGAGATAGTACTGCTGAAAGTAATGTCAATATGGGAACTTTACCATTGTATTTCACAAATAATGACAGAGGCTCCATATTTCTGACTTTCTTTCCTGCAAAGTTAAATTAAAAACAAGATCAAGAGCTATTGCTTCTTGCCTCTATCAAACAGGAATATTCTGAAAAGCTAAACAAAACATTTATTGAAGCAATTTCGTCAGAAGAACTTGAAAGCAGAGAGGGTCCAAAATTTGTATCACTCACAGTTGTCAAAATTTTCATGTTTTTTCCTAAGGGAGTCATTAAGTAGTCATACTGAAGTAGCTTGTAGAAAGGACCTGTAAATCTCACAAGAAAAAATACCAGTAAATTGAGGGTACTCAGAAATCCCACAAATAATGGAAAAATGGCTGATTGTCAAAGAAAATTGTTTTAGTGATTAGGAAATAACAAGCATAAATCAAGTGCAACTTTAAAAAGAAAATTTAAATAGACAAAATATCAAAACTTTTTTTGTACAGAAGAAAACAAGGACAGACATATGGATAGAGATAGTAACTGGGATATTATGAATCAGAACTATACTTCTCAGTAAGAATTCAGAAAAATCAAAGGGGATAATGAGAAGGGAAAATGAATTCACAGGGGAATTAGAACTGAAACTTAACCATTTAATGAATTAATAACATTTAGGTTTTCTGTGTCAACTCCCTCTTAGAACATTGAGTCAACTTGTGTATGAAATCACCAGCTCAGTGATAAATTATTTTAATTAAAAATGTCTGTTCATGGTAGATACTCTTTCACTGAAAAAGTAGCAAACATTTTTACCTAGGTGAATCATAGAATCACACAGAATCACAGAATCACAGAATGATTTGGGTTGGAAGGGACCTCTAGTCCAACCCCCCCTGCCAGAGCAGCATCACCTAGGACAGGATGCGGAGGACAGCATCCAGGCAGGTTTTGAATATCTCCAGAGATGGAGAATCCACAACCTGTGCCAGTGTTCTGTCACCCTCACAGTAAGGAAGTTCCTCCTCATGTTTAGGTTGAACTTCCTATATTCAAGTTTATGATCATTGCCCCTTGTCCTGTCACTGGGCACCATTAAAAAAAAGACTGACCCCTTTCTCCCAACACCCACCCCTCAAGTATATATAAACATTGATAAGATCACCCCTCAGTCTTCTCTTCTCTAGGCTAAAAGGTCCCATGTCTCTCAGCCTCTTTTTATAAGAGAAATGTTCTAGCCCCCTAATCATCTTTGCAGCCCTTTGTTGTACCCTCTCCAGTAGCTCCCTGTCCTTGAACCAAAAAGCCCAGAACTGCCCATAATATGAAGTAAAAATTATTAACTTGACCTAGATATCATACAGTAACAATTTTAAAGAAAATAGCAATAAAAGATATAGAACATGAGAAATAAATCTAAATAGTATTTTCCAAAGGTAGTTTCAACTAGAGTAATGTGATAGATTTCTTTAGTCAAGAGAATCATAACTTACCTAATCTATCAATTTTAGATAAACATTTTAGAACCACATGGGAAATTTTAAGTGAAGCTGAAGAAGATGAGACTTGTTACTATAAATTGTTTAACTGATTAAGGGAGAAATCGTGAAAAAGTTGCTGTGAATGAGGATTATGATACTTGCTGGCATTTGTTTATGGAGTTCCTTAAGAATTCGTTGTGGCTCATTTAAGGTGACTGATGTTGGTCAAAAAAAAGTTAAAGTTTGCTAATGAAATATTCTAATTATGCAGTGATGTGAGATGTGTTAATGCAGAAGATTAAAATAGCATATGGAAAGATTTGAATGACCTTGAAAGGTTGAGTAATAGATTGATAGTAAAAGGTGTATGTGCAAGTTCATGCAAAGGATAACTCCACACATTATGCATACCATCACTTTTGTATAGATCTAGTCGCTCATCTGTGACATGATGATGAATTCTGAAGAAAAGGTGATTAGAAAGAGGCCACTAAAGACTTCTGTGAGAATGGGAGCCCACTGTATGAAAAATTACCAAAAAACTTGATGAGTGAGGTGATACTTATGGAAATATGTAATTTTTTAATGTTTTACCCCCAAACCTATTAAATACACAAGATAAAATTTTAAACAAATAATTAATAAAAATATTTTTAATTATACAAACATAAAACTTTCTGGGAATAAATTTAATAGATTTAGTGTAATTGTAGGCTGACCTTCTAGGAAAAAAGGGCAGAAACTTAATAGCTATTTCTATTCCTGAAGGTTATATATAAAAATATGTTGAAGAATTATTTCAGTAGTACAGGAAGTTTCTTCCAGTCTCTTGTTTCTAAAATGACTTATCTTAAAGTAGAATACTTAACTTATATCTAAGAATTGCATCAGTGCTATGGCATATATCAGTTATGTAAACTGATGAAAAATTATAGAAATTGGGTAACTTCTGTTTTCTGTGAATCATTATTGATTTATATTTTCTCTGTTATTTGTTTTGAATTCTTTAGTCTTGGAGTTCTACATGAAATGTTCCAGTTTATTCCTGAGATTAAAGCTAGGTTATGGATATATAATTACATGGCTCATCCTGCTTACCTTTTTGAAGTATTGACCCATTAGGTTTGTTCCAATCCTCTGGAGTTTCCCTACTGTTCCAAGACTTATTGAAAAATCAATGTCAATTGTCTAGAGAGCTTTCCAGCCATCTTTTTTTAAATTATCGAATGCAAGAATTATTTAAAAATATCTAGTTTTAGTAGTTGCCTCTTAACAATCCCCAGAGTAACTGTGGGAGTGGGAGGCATTTCATCATCATCTGATATGACTATACCGTCTTGACTTTTTCTAAATACAAAAGAGATTATGAGTATATTTCTGCTGCTTCTGCATTATTATTGGCTTAGTTAAATGGTTTTCTTATAACTGTAGATAAATATCAGTGCTAGGATTTCTTTTGCAGTAGCTTTTCCATTGTGGAGACATACAGGTTTCTGACTTATATCCATTGCTATAAAATCAAATTTTGTCTGAACCTCAGTACTTAAAATACAAGTTTCTGTATGATTTTTTACAAAATTAGTATGTTTTCTAAATTTACACTACTTAGCATGGAGCAAATTTTCTTATACTGCAGTGTTGGTTTAGGTTTTTTTGTTTGTTTGTTTTTTGAATACTGTGGAAAAAGCATTTTACATTTGTTTTGAGTTTGTGTTCAGGGAATAGTATTTTCACTATCCCCATCATAAGAAAATATTCTTTCCCCTTTTGTGTCTATTCTAAATAGGTAAATTTTGCTTCCCTGAGATATTACTTTATATTCAACACTTCTCAATTATCTTTCCTGTACCTAAGGAAAGATTCCTTTTCTTCCTCTGCAACAGATCTCTCCATATTGGGCACAAGGCCCCTTTTCAGAAGCTCATATAGCCCTCTTACTTCTTTAGGATAATTTTAATGCAAACCACTTTCCTGAGACACCTACTACAACAGAGTTATTAATATTTAGAAGTATCTTACTCATGGATACTTAAGGGAATGTTCCTATACTTTTCACAGATACTCTATGAAAGATTAATCTGAACAAGTCTTCATTATTAAAATGTATTTAGAGGCTGATTCATCTCATCCTAAAGCAAACATTTAAAATTGCTTGTATGACTTAGGCCTCAGAGTATCCATTGCTACTGCCTTTTGAGAGTAGCCTCAAATGGACAGTTTGCTACCTAAAACAGAAGAAACTTAACCTGTTCACTGACTGCTTTCCTCATTGACAGAGTTGTTTTTTAAGAACAGTTTTAAGTTTTGTTCTAACATAGCCATATTACAGTGAAAATTCTTTCATCATAGAACCATGGTACCATAGAACCACAGAACGATAGAACCATGAAAACATTGAATGGCCTGGGTTAGAAAAGACCATAAAGATCATATACTCACAACTTTCCTGACATAGACAGGGACACCCTCACTAGACTAGGTTGCCCAAAGCCCCATCAAACCTGTCCCTGCACACTTCCAATCACAGGGCATCCACAGCTTTTCTGGAACACCTGTTCTAGTGCTTCACCACTCTCACAGTAAAGGATTTCTTCCTTATATCTAATCTAAATCTACCCTCTTTTAGTTTAAACTCATTACCCCTTGTCCTATCATGACATGCTCAGTTCTTTGGAGTTGAATACCAAGAGTCTGAGTTAGGAAATTTTAGCATATGACAAGCACTTTTGAGTACTGACAGCTCAAATATAGCACACATGCCTCTCTCCATATATTTCAATGCAGTCAAATCATAATTGGAATCTTGTTTTTTCCTACTACATGACTTTATCATTAGGTGAGATTTCTGTGCTTTTCCCAAGAGTATCTGAAGATTTAATGTAAACTTTACAAGTAATACCACAATCTAACATCTTTAATTAAACAACATTACTACTTACTTTCAAGAAATGCAAATGTATGACAGAACAAGTTTCACTAATATAAATGACACTTATTTTAAGACAAATTTATTCTTCTACAGTTTAGATGTTCATAAGAGTAATTCTCTCTATACCACTTTATGAGTTGTTAGAATATTAGAAACCATTGTTGATTTTCAGATCAGAGTGAAATTAGATTAACATTTTTAATATTACTATGTTTTGGGTTTTTTAGCTAGAAAATTTTATTTAAGCTGTTGTAACTAACTGATTTACTAAAGCAAAATCATTAAGCAGCATTAACAATCTTTATTACTAGAAAGAAGGAATCTCTCATTTAATATTCTTGCCAGCATTTTTTTCTTCATTCTAATCCAAGTCTCTATCATGGCAAATTAAAAATATTTTAATTTCGAATCTGTCTCACTTCTACCTGCACTATCATAGCTGCTACTAATAATTGGTCAGTGGAAAAATTATAATTTGATAGGTTTCTAACGGGAACTATGAAATAAGTAGTTTTTTGACAAGGGCTATTGATGGCTTTTCCCTTTGACCGCTGACTACTTCCCAAGATGGATTATAATGACTGATTTTAAAAAGACTTATCTTGCACACCTCTCCATCAGGTTCTAACAATAGGCATTGAAATGAATTAGCCCATATAGTCCTTTCTACAAGTACTCTTTAAATCCTTTTCAATACATTTCTAATCTGAGAGAATCATGACTCCCACCTACTTGGATACCCATAAGACCAAGAAAGCCTATATTTCTACATATTATTCTCCTTTCTTTCTGCAGCAGTTTTTTGTTACACAGCCTTGAAGACAAAGTGCAATGGACATTTTTTTCTGCATTAAATCAAAATTCACAACTTGCTCTTGATTTTACTTCAATAATTGTAGTTTATCTTAAAACAGCATTCTTGAAAACATTTTCACTTTAATAAAAAAGCAAATCCACTACTGATATCAGTGCATTACATCCTAAGTGGTCACCAAGATGAATGAACTGAATGCCTGGATCTTATGGATACCCTATTCTTTTAAATATGAGGCACCAGTAATAATTCCCGGTAATGACTGTTTTAGGAACATTGATAGAGTAGTTTCTAGATCTGATACACTTTGCCTTTTAGAGGGGAAAAAAAAATTCTACTGCATTTGCTTGGAGCCTTTTTCCTCTTAAACTCATATCAGTACAGGATTTCACTTTTCCTCAGATAATCTTTCAGTATATTTAGGAAGGCAGAATAAAACCGATTTGACCTATAATTATCAGAGATTTAAATCATAACAATGCTCTAAAGTGAGAAAGTTTGAGGTTCTGTAAAAAAAAGATACATCTGTGCAATCCCTTAAGAAGTAAGCTCTGTCTGATCTCACTGGTCATGATATTAGTGGCCATTCTTGGGCCAGAAATCTTCTGTTCTTATTTTTTCTTCTCTGAAGGAAAGAACTCTATAACTTTGCCCTTATGCCTAAAGTAGGAAATTCTGCATATTGCCTAAATTACGCTTCTGTGTAGACAATAAATTAGTCTTATCAGTATGGTGGTGGCTGTATTTGCTCTGTCAGATGGATCTTCAAAGAAATTACTGGGTATCTTTTAACCTCTTCTTATGAATGCTGTGTCAAAATAGACTACTTCTGTTGCTAACCAGAAAGGTCATACCGAAGTGTACATTAAAATGGGACTTTCACATACTGTATTTCTTAATTTGGCATAAGCAAAAAGGTGAAAATTATGTTGAAGGTGCACAACTCCAATTCTGTTGTTCATGAGCCACACTTATGAAAGTGGCAAATCAGTATTAAACACTGAAAAGGCTTCACTATATCCTATGTTGCATTTTGCTCTTAATATGAGAATCTTGTACTTTTTTTTTCTCAGAGCAGAGAAACAGGAAGAGATTTACTATTCATTGATATTAAATACTAGGGCATATACATCATAATCACATAATATTCACAGATATTAAACAGATGTCTCCTCTGATCTCACCAGCTCAGCTAGGTGACCAGTAAGAGTGAATAAACCATGAATAAACCATGACACTCATAGTTGAATTGCTCCAGCTAGGAGATCTATTACAATTCATTAAACACTATTGTTGCTCCTCCATTTGATAGTTTTGTTGAAAATTATGATGCATTACTTACCAAATTTACTATTTTAGACAGCATTGGAGGGGTTTTGTTTGTTTGCTTATTTGTTTTCTTCTTCCCAAATAAATCAGGAATAAAAATGCACCACTTAAATCTACTCTATTTGATTAAAAACATCAACGCTTAAGTCAAATATATTCCATACAAATCTTCTGGATCACTAAGCTCTTTGTTCTTCTCTCCCTGCTTCTACTCTTAGCTTCCAGCCTCCCACCTCAACTAATATGAAAATTTTACATATTAGTTTAAGAAGGTACTTTATTGTTATTAAAATTTGCTTTTTCCCTAAAATTGTAATTAACTTGTACAAATACCATTAAAAATAATAATAAAAATCAACCAACCAGAAATAAAGGGTTTTTTTTGGGGGGTAAGGATCTACAACCAGAAACCATTATGATCATTTGGAAAACATTTAGTTAATCTTACAATTCAGTTAATTCTTACTGCTGTGAACAGCAATAGTAGACAGATAAAAAACAGTCTTGTTGAGGAAAAAAAAAAAAAAAGACAAGAAAAAAATGACAGCAACAGAATGGAATGAAACAGTGTAGAAAGTCACCTGGGAAATTAATGTTGCTGTTAAGCTTCAAGGACGTGCTAGAAAATATGGAAAGTCGAAAACAAAAATCAGCCATTTCACTATGGCAAAGCAAGCTGAACATTCCACATGGTTGGTTTGATAAAGACTTGTTGCAGCCAAATAAACTGAAAGATCTAAGCTCTCAAAACATAAAGAGCCTTGTCATCCTCCATTTACTACCATTGTCTCTGATCTTTAAGGAGGTCCCAGATTAAGGTCTACTGAACTCTTTCCTTTTCTCCTAGCCTCTCTATTCAGTCTCTCACTGCACACTCTATAAATAGTCTGGGGACTTGCATGCATTTTACTTTGAATCAAAATAAATATTAGACATACAATTTTTCAACTTGTTTGAACATGGTCTCTATCAAGTCATGTCTTTCAAAGCAGAAGTTGAAAAATGTTTAACCAACTCCATATAACTATATGGGGCATTAACTTATTTGATGGTTTTCTATAAGAGTAGGTCTTGACCCTAAAAAGTGAATACTTTTGGTAGTCTGCAAATAATTCCTAAGGCTATGATTATTGCATAGCTTTATATTGCATATGATTATTGTCACCAAGCACATCTACTCTTCTCATAAATACCTTCAAGAATGGTGACTCAGCCACTTCCCTGGACAGCCTGTTCTAAAATCTGACAACACTTTCAGTAAAGAATTTTTTTCCTAATTTCCAACCTTAACTTCAGGCCCTTTCCCCTTGTCCTGTTACTAGATACCAGGGAGAAGAGACCCTGTTGCAGAATAGTGCTTCTACAGCTTCATGGTTTTCTCAATCTCCTCTCTAAGCCCATAGAGATTTGGAAAGACCTTGAAAGATGACATAACCAAGACAGCTGACTTAAGCTGACCCAAGTCATACAATGCCATCCCATATACTGCCATGCTCAGCAATAGATACTCAGGGAAAGGAGGAAGGGGAGTAATGTTTACGGTTTTGCTGGTTGTCTTTCCAAGCAATTGTTAGATGTACTGATCGCTGCTTTCCTGGAAATGGATTAGATTCTATTCTGTTGATGTGAAGCAATAAAAAGTTAATGAATTCTTCTCTTCGCTGTGCATGTACACACAGCTTTTGCTTTCCTTATTAAACTATTACCTCTATCCATGAGACGTTATGCCCTCCACCTATTTTTCTCCTCATCTCATAAGAGAGGAGTGACTGAGAGGTTGAATGAGGGTATTTGGCCAGCTGGTGTAAACTCACCAGTATCTAATAAGTAAAGCAAGTAAGTGTCTGATAAATAAAGTTGTGTTATCCTATATCATGTAATATAGATACACTTCTAAAGAAACAAGCCTCTACACTGGGGTTGTTGCTCAGGAAAATTTTCAAACCAACTTCATGTTCAACAGAAATAAACATTAAGGTAAAATTTTTTTTTTTTTACTGTATATCACTTTATGATGAGTGTAGTATTGTAATCTAGAAGCATGAAACCCACTCACAAAATCCCCTCATATTTCCACATGAGAATATATAAATAGTAGATGCAAAGTTTAACATCTGGAGTAAAAAAACGTGATTTTTTGAGGTTACAATTCCAAATTTATTACATGATCCTGATGAGTCAAGAAGTTGGTGTTTACTCAGGTAAAAGAAATTTTCTCATCTATGTAATAAGGATTGCAATGTACCTCATGAGGGCATCAGGTTATGGAAGTTCAAAGTAATTAGTAATATTTTACCCAATCAATTCACTGAATAGGGGTCCTCAGAAAATTAATTTCAGTCCTATAGCCTCAGTTAACCAGTCCACTTAAGCACATGCTTCATTTTGACTCTCAGTAACTTGAATTATATTATCTTTTTAAGTATTGCAACTGACTAGAATGAGTATACTTTCAAAGGGTTTGGTAAACTGGCATCTCTTCAAAAGCATGTGCTAATTTCTATTCCTTCCTGGTAAATGTACTAGAAATACAGGTTGATATTTCTGCCTCTTTTGGTAAATTTTAAAGACAGAAGTTGAATGAATATATTCTAAATAATAACCATTGATATTGTTCAATCTGGCTGTTTTCCACTATTCTTCCAGGAAAAAAGTTCATACTTGAAATAGAAAATTCAGAATTTCTCTGAAAAATAAATACATACTGTCCACAATCTACAGTAATCAGTATATGGCATGTGTCTTTGTCTAGAAGACACACTCTTTACCATAGGACTTTTTATTTTTTAGAAAGAAGCATTTCATTGTGTTTGAAAGTACAATACTGGAATTGCCATAAATTAATTCTATTAATTAAAATTCAGTTGTTATCAACTATGTACCCCTTCAGGCATGTGAATTATTATTTTTAAACATGTCTTCTTGTCATATCCCCTTCTCCTACCTGTTCCACTGCTCCTAATATTTTTGTTGTTTTTCTGTGGATCTTTTCCTTTAATTTCCCTCATCCTTTTTATTATCCTATGGCTGAAGCCAAATCTGCTCAACTTTATGTTCCTTTAATCCCTTTTCTTAAATTTCACATAATTTTTCTCAATAATTTTGCTCCAGCTGCTTCAGAACCAGCTGTGTAGACCTTTGCATGTAGCTGCAGAAATCCACCCATTGAGTGATCTATCTACTGTCCACCAAGGAAAATGACTGTAGTCTGACTGTCATAAAGAATTCAAAATAGGTCTGACTCAAACTTCTGACAGAGATCGTGAGAGGGATTCATGGGAGAGACAAATATCAGGATGGGAAGGAGGGAGATTAATGCTGAATAGACTTGCAATTGTCTACTTGGATTAATGATTTTTTTTCCCCTCACAAAATTCCATCTAATTTCTGGCCTGGTTTTATATGTTCTTAAACGTGTTCAGTATCTGACTTGATGTACCAGAGACTTGGACATCCCCAAATTGGTCTTGTGCTTCTATGTGCCATACATTTTTAGTCATCATTCTTCATGGTACTTCAATGTTCTTTAAAAAAAAAGCCAACAAAACAAAAAAAAATAAAAATCCAAACCTCAATAAAATATCAGTGATACATTCTTAAGCCAGTAAATTCTAAAGTAACATTATGGAAGATGAACTGAGTTGAATGTAGGAAGTTTTCAAAGTGACAGGAGGCATGTTTTGCCCACCCCATTAATTTTTAATAATTGCAAATAGAAAACAATTTTGAAAAGGCACAGTGTATCTAGGGCTATGTATGCATAAATCCATTATTACAATTGCATTATTAGGTTTTGGCAGTACCACTAAATTAAATCATTATTAACTTCAGACAGTATTTCAATAATATTAGGATACCCTGTTGATTTTTAGTAACTTTTAATATTAAAATTAGTTTTAGTTTAATTGATTAAACGGTCAATAAAACAAATAATATTGATTAATTGTGGTGCTTTTGCATAGCAAGGTTCTGGTGGGGAAGGGGGGCTGCCAGGGTGGCTTCTGCAAGAAGCAGCTACAAACTTTCTGTGGATCTGACAGAGTAAATACCAGCTAGGCTCAAGGATGGACCCGCTGCTGACCAAGGCCAAGTCCATCAGCAACAGTCATAGCAACAGTCAAAGGTTGAATGAGGTACTGAGGGACATGGTTTAGTTAGTAATATAGGTGGTAGGGGCATGGCTGGACTAGGTGATCTTGGAGGCCTTTTCAAACCTTAATGATTCTGTGATTCTGTGATTAATATAGAAGACTCTTAATTATACTTTACTATATTAGGTTATAATAATTGTATTATAGTCTAAAATGTTAAAAACATGGTCAGCAGACCACTAAAAGATTGGGAATTAGGTAACACTTCTGGGGATGACAAATGTTATATAATAGTTTACATATGTAATATTTCTAACAGTACCTCAGCTCTGATAGAAGTGTTTTATTTTTTTTTAGCTTAAAATGAAGAAAACTATTCTTCTGTTGCAAAGCAAAACTATTTTTCAATGAAATACAGAGAAAGAATACATGCTCATTGCAAACTATTCTGACTTCATGATAGATAAATTTACTATTGAATACATTTTTGAATGAAACTATGTAATATGTCTGTTTAGGTATTTTCTATTGCAAGTGCTACCTGAAGAACTTAACACCCCATGTCACCAATCACTATTTTTACTTTTAAATAAATTTAATTTAATATGGTACACTAAGAGCTGAGTTTATGTACTTGGAATATTATGTTGAAAAACTAATATGAGTACCTTATAATATTTCCATATACAAAAGGGACCTCCTTCTGCTCTGAGTGCAGTATAAAGTTTGATTGAATGAAAAATGATTGACAGCAATATATGAAAATATTGCAGAAGGTGCAGAGCAAAAATAATCAGAAATTTAAAGTGAACATTTTTATTTCATGGTCATATCTGTGATCATATATATGAGAAAAATAAATGGAAAACTGGAGGACTTTTCTCAGTATTTTGATATTCTAATAGTTGCATTTGGCTATTTCTCACTATCTAAGAAACCTGCAGTGGGAATTGAGAGAAAAGGATGAGGAAACACAGGTAGTTGTAATGGATCATATAGCAAGTCCAATTAAATGAATACTCCGTCAAAGGTCATTTGCACATTGTTTCAGAGGGAGAAGGAAATCAAACAATGATAAGCACTGCTGTGATCAGAAGCAAGTAAGTATTTAGTCTCTAAGTCCAAATCATTAAGAAGCTGACATGCATACTGAAGTATGAAGGTATGTATTGCCTGAAAAAAATATTATTTAAAATAGTCCTTATAAAAATATAACAGAAAAGTGTCCTCTTTTGTTATATTAATCATTACAAATATAAAAATTAATTCTGCACCCAAAGTTGTTCTGTGATAAATCTTAAGTTATCCTTGTTTATGAGAGTAACTCAGTTCAGAGGACAGGAAAAGAAAACTGAAGGCAGTGAGAAGATGGGACCGAGGCTGACAACAATAAATTGTTTCAGGATATTTTGGAAATACAACCTGAGTGAAGACATCAAGTATTGAGGGATAAATTTAAATTTTAAAATTAGGTCTAATTTCTCTCCCTGCAGGACAGACTTATGTACAAGAATACATATGTGTTAAAACTGAAGGGATTTCCAGTGTAAGCAAAGTTTTTGTAACTAGAGGAAGGATAGAGTTTGCGAATCTTGTTGAAGAGTAAAACATGATGATAAATGTTTGATAAATAATACTTGCTTAGACTCCTTTTCTTTCTAAACTTGATCCATTTTATGTCAGAAGGCTCCATCCAGCCTTCCAGTACGTAAAGGTGGCCTACAGGCAAGCTAGAAAGGGATTGTAGTGATAGGATAAGGGGTAATGGGGTTAAGATGAAGGAGGGCAGATTTGGATGAGATATGAGGAAGAAATTCTCCCCTGTGAGGATGGTTAGGCCCGGGCACAGGCTGCGAGGGAAACATAGCCATGCCAGAATTTAGCATATTCTCTTTCTGACAAGTCTTTGTTGTGTTGGTAAGTTAAGGTAAACCACAGGAAAACTATGACTGTGCATCATCACACTTGTGTTCAAAAAGGATAAAGTTTTTTCCAAGGGATTAGTGACCAGGATGTGACCTAAATAACTTCACTGAGAGTTTAAACTAGAAGTAAAAGAATTTTAATGAACAGGTTTCTTTTCTGTCAACAATAAACTCTGTCTCTACCCCTTCTTTGCCCTTAGTTTTGGTTTGGCCTCTACTTCTATTTGTTCCCTCTCCTTTCTTCTTTCTATTCTTTCGATTCTTACTATTGTGCCTTAGTGTAATAAAATTGAGATTTTTTTTTTCCGAAAATGTTATAGCTGTTTTCTCCTTTCATCTTCAGTGTCTTCTCTATGGATGATAAAATTAATTATCTGCAAGATTCACTCTCAGTACAGTACTGATGCAGCATCACTCTCACAGCTGCAATATTCCAACTTAATAATCACCTTTCTTCTGCTCAGGAAGAAATATCAGGCGAGTGTTGCAGCTAATCCTGGGCTAGACAATAGCATTGAGACTGACATCCTGTATCAGACTATGTGTTAGAGTGCATTATGTATGTGTACATGTGTATCCTGTATACATACATAGGAATTGCATTAGATATTTTTTTTCAGAACCACACTAGAAAAACCATTTTCCCACTCTTTTCTAAAAGCATTTCTGAGTTATTGCTTTTGACTGTTCCTTATTTATTGCTATGAAATTGTGAATGTCAACCCTTTGTGTCCCAAATGTCTTCCTGATTCTTCTGAAAATATTCTGTTGTATTAAGATTCCAAACCATAGCACAGCTTAAAACATATCAGCATAGCAAATATAATATTTTTGTCACATTCCTTCACTGTTCCAGAGAACGTAATCAGTTCTGACTTCTTGGAACACATACTACTGAATTACAAGTTCTATGTTGCTACAATCAAAATAGCTCATCCTATGAGTAAGATCAGAAATAATATTGCTGGGCTTAAGAGGCTATTAAAATGATGCAAAAGGATAGAAAAGCAGACTGGATTAAGATTTTTTACTAGCCTTAGATTTAGAAGATGACTGACTAGTGAAAACTCAGTTATAAGGCAAAGATTTTAGAAGTCTTAATGGAGGTATCCACACAAGAATGTAAATATATTTGATTTTTATCCTAATTAATTTTTTGATGCTTATATATCATCAAGATTCTTAACATAAATAAACTGATTAATACAGACTTCTGAGCTGAGATTAGTAAAGCCTTACAGAATACGCATGTAATTTAGGTCTCTTTGAATAGTTCTATATACATCAGTGTCCATGTCATGAAGTAGATTTTTTTTTTTTTTGATTCTCATTGCAAATGAGAAAGCAATAAGTTTATAAATTTTGGCATTAGTTCTGGTTACAGACCGTACCACAGAAGCTGAAAATTGGAGCTTCAAAGAATAACTAAAAAGGTCTTAGGCTAGTAACAATTGGTTGAAAGTGGTTTTGGTTTTTTTTTAAGGGTGAGGAGAGGAAACGGGAAGTGGAACGGGAGTGTTTGGGAGAGGAAGGTGGGGGTAAAACACACATCCATTGATGGATTTTATATTTGCCACACAGTCTACATCTCATTTTAGGCTGTAGTCTTATTCTGGACATAAAACTCTTAAAACCCAATCTGGCTGAGAGCAATAGAATACATCCTGTCACCAGAACAAACACAACTGACAGACTAAAATTTTGTATGCTCACTCAGCTTCACTCTTGCTGTATCTTACTGGAAATCACTGACTTCTGTTAAAGGCCACCACTGTGCTGTCCTCATAGAGTACAGGCAGAGACATTTCCTATGTTGCCAATTCTTTTTCAGTTCCATAAAGAGATACACAGTGTGCAATTAAGATCCTGAGGATATATATCCTTTAAAATTAAATTCAATTCTAGTAAAATTATTATTGCTAACGTTATTGTTTTAAAGGAGAGAGTTTATTATTATTTTCATGCTTGGGTAATTAAGCAGGCAACATTCCCAAACCCTCAGGGGGAATTGTTCTGCTTTTACGGACAGTAAGTAAACTGATTTGACTATCAACTACCTTGTATACAAGACCTATTTTATATAAGTTTGGCCAGACCAAAGTAATCCTAGGATAGTGATTCTCACGAACATGGAGTCTTTCTTATATTGACTGAAATAAAGTACAGAAATAAAGAAACTGATTGTCTTGGTTAGACTGGGTCTGTGACCTGGAGTTCCAGAGAAATGACTGCAACAAATGTCATCTTGAAAAGCAATGCTGAAGACCAAATACACAAGAACACAGTATTTTCACTCTAGTGATAGGCAAGGGTAAGACTCAGTCAACATTTTAAGACCTCTATGTACATGTCCGTGGGGACAGAACATGGCTAAACTCCGTGGCAGTCTGCAACCTCCACATGCTCTTGGGGTGGAAGATGAAAGCCAGATGGGAATTTACACAGTGCCTCAACTACATTAGAAACCTATCTTTTGCCAGGTGAATTCCCATTAGAGTTAGGGCAAGCAAATAGTTCTCCGTGGCCCAGTGACTGAACTGATGGCTATAAATCAGTTGAGCCCAGATAGACATCTTGTGCGATACGAGTTGTCTTAGGTTACACAAAACATGCACATGGTGGTCACGATCCACAACCAGATAGACTTAATTTGGCAGAGGTTAAACCCCCTCACATTCCAACCGACTTCAGATTGCTCTGGGTGGCTGGGGGAGGCTGGGCTCAGCTCCTGAATGATGTCCAATTAGGTGTTTTATCTTGACCAGATCTTTGCAATTTGTGGAGAACAGAATTTAGACTCAAAATGGAGTCAAGGTTCAAGTCACTTTATTTGGCCCACAGCAAATGTGCAAGAGAAGTGGGGGAGGGCGGAGGGAGGGGGTGGAGAAAGAGAAAAGAGTGCAAAAAGAGAGAGAGAGAAATAAGAGGGAGAGAGAGATTGCAATATTGGTTTATGGTGACTGGAAGAGAGGAAAGGGGCGCGTAGGGAAGAGAGGAAGTTACGGTTCTGTCTGCAATTGTTAAGGCATGTCTCTAGTACCTTACAAACGTACTCTTAGAAATGACACTAGGCTAGTGAGACACCTCTAAGATGCTGAAACAACACCTGGAGACTTGGGCAGATAACATAGAAGATCTTACATGATAGTGATGATAGAATCATAGAATGGTCTGGGTTGGAAGGGACCAACCCCCTGTCACAGGTAGGGCCACCAACCTCCAAGCCTTTAATAAGTTGATTCCCCTCCTGTTTATAAGCTCCCTTTATGTATCTTTATGTATTGCGGGCCTGAGATCTGGACACAGTACTCCAGATGGGGCCTCGCGAGGGCAGAGTAGAGAGGGACAATGACCTTCCTGGTAGCTGAATTGAACAGAATGTCTCCACAGAGGCATGCGGATACCCACATAAAACATCTAAGCCATGGTATATTCTGACTGATCTAGAAGACACATACACTACCAATTATATCACTGCCAATTTTATCAGACTAAGCACATGGATTTCAGATATTTCTATTATTTACAAATATTTTGATTTCTCTATTATTTACAAGAATAGAAATACTGTTGTATAATTCTGCTCTTTTATTCTCTTGTGATTCTGTGAAAAGTAATCATGCTGAATAGATTGATATAGGTGTAGCTTAAGAGACAATATAACTTTAATATGAGAATTTTCATAGTTTTAAGAATAGACTAGTTTAAGAGAAAGCTGTAACTGTGTAAGCTGCTTGTGAGAGTAGATGCAAAACTTAACCATAACAGTGCAAAAGTATCAGCCTTGAATCATAGAATCATAGAATTGTAGGGGTTGGAAGGGACCTCGAGAGATCATCGGGTCCAACCCCCCTGCCAAAGCAGGCTCCCTAGGACATATCACTCAGATAGGAGTCCAGACGGGTCTTGAATATCTCCACAGAAGGAGACTCCACCACCTCCCTGGGCAGCCCATTCCAGTGCTCTGTCATGCTCACTGTGAAAAAGTTCCTCCGCATGTTGGTGCGGAACTTCCTATGCTCCAACTTGCAGCCATTGCCCCTTGTCCTATCCCCAGACACCATTGAAAAGGGTCTGGCTGATTCCCCTGCATCCCCTGCTTCAGATAATTATAGACTTTAATTAGGTCCCCCTTTAGTCTTCTCTTCTCAAGGCTGAAGAGTCCCAACTTACTCAGCCTATCCTCATAGGGGAGATGCTCCAGGACCCTAATCATCTTTACAGATAAAGAAGTAAGAATTCAGTGTTTTTAGGAATAGATTAGGTTTGAATTTTAGCAGAATTTGGCTGTAATCACATAAGCTGTTTCATGAAAGCGGCTACAAAACTTAACCATAATAGTGCAACACCCTTGAAACTAGAGGAAGTAAGAGATATAGGAGTCATAAATAATGAGACCAATGACCAATTGAAAGACAGAGTATATCTTGTTTTCAGTGAAAAACTATCTAGTCAGTGCAGATGTTGGGAGCCCAGATAA
This sequence comes from Laterallus jamaicensis coturniculus, assembly GCA_022605575.1. Taxonomy (NCBI): domain Eukaryota; kingdom Metazoa; phylum Chordata; class Aves; order Gruiformes; family Rallidae; genus Laterallus; species Laterallus jamaicensis. Next base: position 4,657,621 of record JAKCOX010000027.1, read on the forward strand.
GCATGGAGAAGACATGTAAAGAGCATGCACTGAGAATGAGGAAGACATCCAGCTTTCATCGCTGTAGACCATTGGAAGACTCCATGAGTGTCACTGAGCGTGCTCTATCTGAGAGGAATTAATATAAATGACTTCTTGGAAATAATTTACATAACTCTGCCTTTTCCTAGAAAGTATAATGGATATGTAGAGGTAATCTGTAGAATTATGAGAAATTTGTCTTTAATGGGCGCACACATTTGGAGGAGCGATCCCCTGTGTGCCCAGCGTTGCAATAAAGGACACCTGCTTAATAGTCACCAAGGCTATTGAGTTTTGATTCCGGTTTTCCGAGGCATCAATTGTACTATTCTGTTTCTACTATTTCTATGTAATCATCTAAATAATAATATAATAAGAGCAGTATTACACAATAATGAATATCAGCCATCTGTAAGGTCAAGTGAATGAAGAAATAGGATAAATAAATACATCTGAAAAGAACAATATTCCAAAGGTGTTTTGGACTGTAGGGCACATTACAGTAATATAGTTTCTTCTAGCATTGTGTTTCCACTTAAACATTTCAAGAGTTATGTTTAAAGAATAACTGGAAATATCTGCCCTCTAAGGAATGCCAAGGTTTGAAATTGCTGTAGAATAAAGAATTTATAATGAAAAATTGCATTAGAAATGTGAAAAAAAGTGGAATGATTATATATTCAGAATACTTCTATATCTAAGTTAAAGGCAAAACAGCCCTTTTTAAAACTATGAAATGATCCCATTTTAAGAATTCAAGCTAAATAATGATCAAGCCATTCTTTGTTTTTTTTAAGCTGGGAGATTTGAGATAATATAGCTATTTTAATTTTCAGTGATCTTGATAATTGAAAATATTTTTTGTGTCTTAGTTGATCTTTAGGCATTTGAAAGCATTTAATGTTTACAGAATTTTGATTAAAACACACTCTGAGTAATATCTGTTGCACATTTTATGAAACAACCATTTATGATATGGAAAATAAATTGCAAAATACCCAAACTCAGGACACTACAGCAAAGGATATTTTTGAAATGTCAAGATCAAAAAAAATTACTAGTTTGGTGTGAACTTTAAAACCATTTAAAGATCTTTTAAAATTTTATTTAAAAATACAGAAAATGTACACAACATGACTTTATGATCATCTATAAACTCTCCTCATGGCCCTTTATTTGAATGTTAGTCTGCAAAAAGACATCATTGGAAATCCTTAAGATGCTGAACAGGAATTAACAAATAGCTCACAGGTGCAGGTACAGCCCCAGACATACAGGCTGAGTATTGTTATTATTTACTTAATTTGTATAACTGCATTCTAAATACCTCATGAAATGGCAAAGCAGCTACTCTGTATGTTGTAAAATCAAAAACTACGTAAAAAAGTCTGTCATTGCCTAATTATTTGCAGGGTAAGAAATACCAGGTAGGCAAAGGCAGAGCAGTAAGTGGGAATAATTTAGTTGCATGACTCAATTTAGGTTGCAAACTTTTGGAAATGTAGTAGCAAGATCAGGTGGAAATTCAGTCTGTATCCTGCAGGCATCACACACACACACACACACACGCACACACACAAACACACTCCACCCCCTTAATTTCATCGTCATAAGTTCTTAACATGCCCACACCTCTTAGGAGCAGCAGCTGAGTTTGTAAGATTTGCAAGCATATGCATTATGGTGTCTTGCTTTTCAGAATAATTACTTATGGATAGTAGCATCTCCCCATCAATAAATAAACTGTTGTTGTTAAAGAGTATTTTTAATCAGCTGGTAGAATGTAGGATATCTTCAAGATCTAGAGATCCTAAATGATTCTCGGGCTTCTCTGCATAATATGACAGTACTGGTGCTGTCACTTTCAATTTGCATATTCATAGCAGAGCAGCATTTACTTCTTTGTGCAAACTACTCATTATATGAAAAAGGCTGCTAAATACCTGTGAGCATACAAGATCACAGAATCATAGAGGTTGGAAGGGATCTCGAGAGATCATCAAGTCCAACACCCCTGCCAAAGCCGGCTCTCTAGTTCATAGTGCACAGATAGGCATCCAGAGGTGTCTTGAATATCTCCAGAGATGGACACTCTAGGTGTCACTGAATGGCAGCACAGTATTCTTGTGTGTCAGCCAGTCCTCCCAGCTTTGTATCATCGGCATACTTGCTGAGGGTGGATTCTATTCCCTGATCGAGGTCGTCGATGAAGATGTTAAAGACCCAACACTGACCCCTGGAGAGCACCTCTAGTCACGGGTCTCCAGCCAGACTGCTCCACTGATCACCACCCTCTGAGCTCCGCCTGACAGCCAGCTCTCAACCCACCTCACTTTCCACTCATCTATCCCATACTTTCTCAGCTTGTCAGGATGTCATGGGAGACAGAATCAAAAGCCTTGCTGAAGTCAAGGTAGATGACATCCATTGCTGTCCCTCTATCTACCCAGCCGGTGATTGCATCATAGAAGGCTATGAGATTGATCTAGCACAATCTCCCCCTGGTGAATCTATGCTGACTACTCATAACCTTCTCTTCCAATTGCTTGGAGATGGCATCCAGAACAAGCTGTTCCATTACCTTTCCAGGGACAGAAGTGAGGCTGACTGGCTTGTAGTTACTCAGACACCAACTATCAGGGACCTTAGAGAGTGATTGATATTAAGTAAAACACATTGATGTTCATGGGAAGGAAATTATATCAACTTCCTCATATTTGGACAGCATAGGTTTTAAGTTGTGTTGAAAATGCTGGGGAATGTTGCTTTTGCAAACTTTTCCCATATTTTTTCAATGATAGAGAGTATCATTGGATTGAAAGTGAGGGTTTGTTTTTTTTTTAATTTGGGTTGTTGTTGCTAGTTAACTGGTGTTTCTATTTGGTTTATTTTATGCTTGATCTATGTGATTTAAGAAATAAAATTACAGTATTTGTTTTGGGTACTCCAGAACAGATTTATAGTTTTCAATCTAAAATATTTTTTACTGATGATCATGAATGTGGTCATTTCATTCAGCAGAGACAAGAAATATTGTTGATGGAAAAAAAATAAAATATATATGAATATTTAAAAATTATTATTATGTAGCTTCTGTTCTGATATTTGTTTCATACAGATTGCAGTTCTGGGTGGCAGAAATTTGTTGGTATTTAGTAACAGAAAATACAACAAATATAACTATATATATTCCCTCATCAGAAAATATCTGGCCTAGACCTCAAGAAACATTTGGGATGAGATTTTAATTCTCTTGGGAGATAAAAATCTTCAATCTTCCAGCCGAAAGCAAGTGGAAATATATTTTAAAAGTATAGCCCAGAGATCGGAAATTAATTTATTAACTTGTTTTCACTGCTTATTAAGGTCATTATTAAGCATAGCCGTTCACCTTTTAAAGGAACATTTTTGTGGATTTAGCTTCTGTAGTACTTATTAGTTAAATCTGGGGCAGATTAAAGTCTAATGAGGAGGAAACAGATTGTACAGACACTTTTTATATGCTGGTTAGGAGCTGCCAGAGTCATTTATATACATTTTTATTAAAATGTGTTGTAAAGCCATCTGGTGAATGTTGTTTATGATTTTACAGGGCCACTAAGACCATCCAGCTTTTACTCTCAGTTATCTCATTTACAAACATGTTAGTAAATTCTTCCATAAGGGTTCTCTCTCCCTTTCCTCTTACCTTTTACTAGATGTTGAGACTTGACGATTATTCTTAACAGGTATATATGGTGGTTTGTGAGTTTCCAAAACATTACTGTTCACGGAATTGCAGTATCTCTGGAGAACTGTAGGATAAACATGCAGTTAGGGGTTGGAAAGTTGTCACAGAAAGATTCGAATGCAGGGTTTTAAAGAAAAAAAAAAATTTTAACCACGTGCATTCAATACCCCACTACTGCCGGTTTCATGGACACAATGGAGAAATGCACTATGGCTGTTTAGAAGTATGACTACACTTACTAGAACCACAAGAGAGTCACAAAATACACTACTGCCAACACCAGTTACGGAATGCAGTATCACCGCCCGCAACAGAATCACCTCACTCACCGCTACCGCCCGCAGGCAATTCGCAAGGTTCAATATTACAACCACAGTAGATTCAGAAAACACGCGATCACAAGCGCACTAAATACTACACGTGTGTTAGTCCATCACCCGATACTACAAACTTAAAGCGCAGCAAATACTCACCCATCTCTCTGGTAAGGGTTCTCTGCATGTTACCTCTGCCAACATCCTGGCCAAGGAGGAAGAGCCTCTTCACAGAGTTTTAAAAGAGCCTCAGAATGAATGCAAGGGGGGGGGGGGGGGGGTGTATTTGATTTTTTTGTCTGATGTAGGTGACGGTGGGCAGGGCTGTGTCCTAGTGGGCAATGCGGTCTTCCATGTTTGTCATTAGCAATGATCCCCCTTATCTCATGCCCTATCTGTTGCATATCTTTGCATTGTCTGGGCCCATTAAGGCCAAATGGGGACCCTCTGGATTCCCTTTATCTTACTGTTAGACCGCTTGATTGGGACTCAGGGCGTATTGTTTGTTGAAGGAATTCCAGGGCTCAACCCAGGTTTCCATTCATTGAATTATGTAGCACTGCCCGTTTAGTCTCATTTTGCAGGACAACTAAAGACTGAGCTCTCTACATAGCTCCCCATGGGCTGTCTTTGGTGAGATGGGGCCTCAAGGCAATCCAAGGCTGACTTGCTTTACAACCCTCCAAGAGTCGCTTGATGGCTTAAACATTGCTGCCTGATGGGCTAGGCATTGCTGAAACCTGTTTGTGGAGCTCGATGGGTATCCTGTTTCAGTGCTTAATTACTCCATCAGTAAATTTTACTTTCTTTCCTCCTTACATCCAGTTGGAAACTCCCATTTCAATTTATGATATGTCAATGATTTTGCCTTGTTTGCATGCGGTAAAATTTCAGTTAAAATTCTGGCTATGCCTTATCATCCTAGGTAAGATACTGAAAGTTAGCTGTTAAATCTCCCCAAGAAAGCTTTTTCATCTCCACACTAATAATCTCAGTGCCCTCAATCTCTCCTCATATGGATTAGGTGCTCCATCCTCTGACCGTCTTGGCTGTTTGCTGAACTCACTCAAGTTTATAATTTTCTTTTTGGTACTGGGTGGAGCAGAGCTGGGCACAGTGTTCCAGATATAGTCTAATGAATGTATGTGAGAAACTATGGACTAGGGTATTGTTTATTAAGATTTAAAATCGTAGTCTGTACTATTTTCTTTCTCCCTCTTTTTCTCTTTCTATTTCTGTTTTCTCTGCTGCCACCACAATATGTTGTCAGTCAGATCCACGGGGTGGAATGTAAGGGTTTTGTGCTGGGAAGCACAACTACAGAAAATAGCAACAAGGAAATTCCTTGGTACTAGCCACAAAGTTTCGAAAACTGTAAATCCTTCTATAGATGCCTGTCTCTGACTGATGGTGGGATGAGCATCCATAAATAATAGGATGCTTTGCAGACATGGGTTTAAGGAGTTACATTTCAAGGTCTGGACAAAGAATAGACCTTAGTCTTAATCAATAGAAGCCTTGTGCAAGGAATTTAAGGAGGAAACACTTCCAAGGACTAAATCAACTTTAATGCCAATTACGAAGGACCATTTGGCACTTGGAGGTTGTTAGAGGAGATAACCTCTGATAACGACAGTGTCCAGCTGGGATACTGGTGACTACTCATGCCTCAGGAGGAAGAGGTGAAAAGTTTAGACTGACGAAGACTACAGGCCTTCATCCTGAATACCCCCTTAGGACTACAGGGAGGCAGAAAACGACCCCCTAACAACAACTGAAGCATGCGCAGAGTACCTCCACTACTTCATTGAACACGGAAGTAAAGATGTATAAAAAGGGACTGTTGGAACTGCTCAGCACGGCAGTTGGCGGAGCGCAGACTCCCCTGCCGTCCAGCGCTGTATTTGCTCATATTCTACTTGCTATAATTAATCAAATTTTAATTAGATTATGATACTTTGTGGTCTCAATTTATAACAATGTAGAATAGAGGGGAGTAAGAACTTCACTTATCTATTGCCTATGTTCCCATTAGCCCCTAAACCATGGTGTGGCAGAGCAGTTAGTCTGCTCCTCATAGAGTATTTTGCATCTGTTGAATTATAGGAGTTTCCAGTTGAACCATTCCTGTACCACATTTAAGATCCTCTGAAAGACTCCATGATTTCTAGCAAGTCATCTGGAACCTTGATGAGGTTCTTGTTCTTGAGAACCTTATTCTCTCTCATTCTCCAGGTAGCTGATAAATATTATTACAAGATACACCCTTGCTACACTGCAGGATAGAGAAACTGCAGTTGCAAACAAATTTCATGTAAAGTATGAAAAATTATCTACTTTTATTTGAATCTGAGAATGCAGCCAGTATAATTCCATTTAGTAGTTCATCTAACACTTTCCCATCTAGTAGCAACTTGATTGGAATGTCAAAACTTGGATATAATGATGCTCTGGAAGACTGTGACAAAAGTTCTGCAGTAGTCAAGGCAGAATACTTCTGCTGCTCTCACCCTTGGTAAATCCAAGCTGGCTACTCCCAATTACTTTCATCTTTTTCACTGGCCCAGGAATGGTACGCAATGTTTCCCAGGGACTGAAGTTAAGCAGCCTGGATTGTCACTCTCTGAATTATCTTTCTAGCCTTTGTTTTAAAAAGGGCTTCAACATTTGGCACACATCTCTTCATAGGGGTTATTACAGTCATGAGTAAAGAATTAGGAATTGTTTTGCATATAATGAGCAAAATTAAGTTGACATAGCAAGTTAATATTCCTAATTTCTTATTAAACTAACCAATAGAGCTGGAAATAACAGACAAGCTACAGGTTTGTTTATTTAAAACCTTGTCTGATTATATAAACTGATTTGAAGTTATTACTTCTTCCTGCAGAAATGTCCTAGAATAAAAAAATTTTAGAAGATCATACCCCCCCATTCTATGCACCAGAAATACTGCCTTTCCATACATTCAGTGTTTTGTTTCAGTGATTGCATATGTGAAATAAAGATATGCAACTGAATGTAAGTACATTCTAAAATATCCTAGTTTTTCACTCCTACTAGATTTTATGCATACAGAAATTTAACAGCAGTGGAATACAATCTTTGCCTCACCAATAAGGTATGAATAACAGGAAAATACAAAGAAGTTGGATTACATTCTCAAACCAATTTAAACTTTTTACATTTGTTACTGATAATGTTATTCCTATTATCCTCCCTGAAACTATGGGAGGTTATCCTCAACTACATCTGCTATTACTAGAAGAAAACAATAAGCTTTTTCTAGGAATATCAGCAAATACACCCACTTCCCTATGTAAATAACTAAAAATTACTCATTTAACAGACAGTTTGTCCTGGTTTCAGCTTGGATAGAGTTAATTTCTTTCTACCAGTGGTTGGAATGCTGTGTTTGGGAGTTAGGATGAGAGCAGTGCTGGTAACACACTGATTTTTCTAGTTGTCGCCAAGCAGTCAAGGACTTTACAGTTGTTCATATTTCCCCACTAATGAGAAGGGAGGGGACACAGCCAGGAGAGGTTGCCCGAACTGGCCAAAGAAGATATTCCATGCCAATTATGTCATGCTCAGCATAAAACGGCGGCGGGGGGGGGGGGGCGAGGGCGAGGGGAGAAGCAGGCAGCTCCAGGTCGCGTGGCTTCTGGGACAGTCCAGTTTTTCGGGACAGCTTTGAGCTGTACAGCCTGAGTTGTGCGGTCCGGTGAGAAACTGCATCCTGTATCACCAGTATCGTATATTTTGCTACAAAGTCCCGTTATTATTGTTATATCTATCTTTCTGCTACCCCAGTAAACTATCTTTATCCCAACCAGCGAGGTTTTGTTTCCTTGGATTTTCTTCTCCCTCCCTTTCCCCCTTCCTCAATTCTACACACCACCCCCCCACACCCCCTATTAAAGAACAAGCGGCTGTTTGATGCTCGGCTCTCAGCTGGGGCAAAACCACGACACGGTTTCAAATGCCTCACATATTTGAGATGAATGAATTTGTTTTGTTCAGGGGTAAGTATCTGAATTCTATCCACCTCAATTTCATGTAATGTAAATGCAATTTAAACGACTCTGATCCTTTGTATATAAATCAATCTGCAATGTGTACAACTCTAACTGACTCTATGGTGTAAAAGTATTCTTTGTTCTTTGTAAAAAAAACCAAGATATTTCATTACCTTGCTGTTTATGCTAAGGAGAGGAAAAGAACAGTAAATGGAAAAAATGCTAACTGTAAGTTAGAACTATCTAAGTGAAAGGAAAAAACCTGTGATGCTAGGAGTCCTGAAAGCAGAACAAAGCTTGTGACTTGGACTCTGCTAACATACATAGTCAAATGCCTGGCTTGCAAGATGACTACCAAAGTAGCTGATATGTACAGCCTCCTTGGAGGGAGAGGAATGTGATAGACCCTGAGAATATCTCAGAAGATACGGTGAAGGTGCTTTTTCTTATAAATGCTTTAAAGATTATCAAAGTAATCTTAAAAGTAGCTAGCTAAGAGTTAGATATTTCCTACAAAGACCAATGTGTAAATACTGAATTATGTATCTCCCCTAACATAGCTGTCAATGGAGTTTCCAACATCTGCAGCTCCATTAGGACTGCTGCTAGGCGCAGAAGCTCATCCTGACCCTGCTGACCCATCTTGTCTGACCAACAATGACTGTCTGGGTGCTTCCTTAGAGCTGGTGAGTATGCAGGTTCTAGCCTGGAACTGTCCTTATTGCCTTATTTTTCTCTTTAGGTTTGCAATCAAATGCTTTCTGTTTTAAATTTAAAAATTGCAACAGCATTCTTGGCCTAAAATATATGGTATTAAATATGCATTTGGAAGAGTCAGAAAACTTGAGGTTTATGCTTCATTTGTGGGCATATTCTGGCCACCCAGTTTCATTGCAGAGGCTATTCAAATATATGATGCCTGTATTTGGCATCTCTAACTCTAAAAATCCTGCTTTACTTCAAAATTGACTGTCTTTTAAAATGTCATGAGTAAGAGAAATAGCTCAAATCTCAGAAAAATATTCATCTGGACTGGTTTGTATATTAAAAAAAAATAAAAAAGTTGCATTATCCACAAGTATTTTAAAATGTAATGGTCTGCAGTCATTCTCCAGCATTTTTTTCAGGTCTATTGAACAGATATCTTGGAAGAAATTCTGGAGATCCTCACTCGGTCTACATACCAAGAAGCTCAGGACTGCAAATTGTGTTGTGATGGCCAGGTGCCTAATCTTTGGGCTTGGCATTGGCAGATTTAGCATTAGAGAATTTATCAGTTTACCACAGGAAGTCTATGGCAGAGGACTCAACCTGTATCAGTTTCTGAAATTCCAGCCTAGCTTCCCTCTCTCTGTAACATTCGTCTTCTCTCCTGATACACAATGTCTAATTCAGACAAGGACATTCCTTCTTAACGGGGAATTAAGAAGTGTCGGGGTTATTCAGAGGTTCTCTACACCATGATTAACTTTATCTACTTGAGTTCATATTCTGTTTATAATGTAGTCGGAAGTAAAATTGGCATTTGTCGTATAACAGAAGGTGTAGCATAGTATAAACAGCTTGCTTTAAGAACTGAAAGCATTTTTCTTTGACTTGAAAAAGCAATCAAACTGCTGTCAATGATACCTGTTTCCTGTGTACTGTCATTTCAATAACGCATGAAAACATTCATACTTTGAAATACTGAAATAAAGGCAGCTGCAAGCATTTTTACGTTTGAAGATTACAGTTTTCTGCCTATAGAGACAACAGTTACAAATTTTAAAATCTATATTAAAATATTTGCCATCCATTTGAGCATACTTAACATCTTTTCTGTTTGTGTATGTATAGACAAAACAAAAATAGCTCTCTGTCAGAACACAGAAAGTAGATACTAGGTTTAAGTACTGCTTCTTTCTGTAAGCTAATTTACCAGCAGTATCCAGGGAAACTTTCATTCTGCCACAATTTTTTTTCATACAAAATCACTGTAATTGCACTTGATTGCAACTCTCCAATGTTTTTAGAGATAATTTTAAATGTATAATTTTTACTCCTTTAAGCTGTCAAGCAATGTTTTGGGTTGTTTCTTTTTTTCTTTTTTTTTTTTACCCCCATCTCTTTAAAGATCTTCTTGGAAATATTTCTACAGCAATAAAATTCCACCTTCTCCCCAGACCTTGTAAATGGTGAGTACACAAGCACGACACCAGTTTTGAAGTCAGGCATCACAGTATTTGATTCATCTCTTGTTCTGTTCCTTAGTCTGGAATGATGCTGATGTTTTCTTCCCTTTCAGAAATCTGGTATGTGCTGTCATATTCACTTGCAATTAATACATGTCTGTTACAGTCCAATGGCTTTAACAATTGCAAACCTTCAAATATTACTTCAGCTTCTGCTAACCAGGTGTTGCCATGGTATCCAGAGACGGCTGGAAAAAAAATAGCATAGTCTGTTCTTGACAACTGTGTTGATGAGTATGAGTGCTTTGTCTTATAGCTCTAATAAATACACTCTTATTGCTAAAAACTGTGTGAGAAATTTGGTAATTCCATTAGGGTTAAAAGAGTGCACATGACTTTTTCATAATCCTGTAAGTAATTTTACAGCTCTATACCCCTTGTTCCTATTTTTAAACAGTGAGCAGGCATTCATGGACAGGATGTATTTTTACTATATGCCAATCTAAAGTATCTGATACTGCAGGCAATTTTTAACAGCAAACAAACGAATGTGAAAATTCAGGAAAGCACCATGGTATCACACCAAGTTGAAATTCTAAATGGATGTGAACAAAAGGAAGCTTGTTCCTGCAATGGGCTAATGCTAGCATTACAACAAGGGGACTACTACAGGAAAGAAAAGGTCCATCCAGAGTTTGTTGTTTAGTGACCAGTCCTTCTAAGAGCATGTATGTAAGTCTAAATGTTAGAAAACATGCACTTATATGAATAAGGTATATTATTAAAAAAAAAAAACCTGAATGGTTTTCATATTTAAATGATCATCATTTATATAAAGATAGATTAAACTAGCCAGATTCCCCACCCCCAACCCCTCCCAAATGGAGGCTGAGGGGATATATACTTTCCAGGACATTTTTTGAACTACCTTTCAGTTCATTAAAACCGATCTCTTAAAGCAACTCACATGCAAGGGTAAAACTTTTTATCAAGTTGCACAGATTCTCAAAGTAATAAGCTTCCCTCTAGCCTCCCAAATAACCATTGAAACTGTTTTCAGTGGATGATGCCAATAATTAGACGGATTACATTATAAATTAACTAACTGCTTTTCCTGAGATCATTAGATAGCAATTAAAAGAAAAAAATGAATAGAAAAAAAATTTTAATAGCTTTAAATTGAAACTAGTAAAAATTAAATTAGAGAAAATTAATTGTGGGGAATAGAAGATTAGGCTTACTTCTGTATTGTATTTATGAAATTTTCTTAGCAGATACTACTTTATATTATTTCAAATATTACAGTATAAAGGTAACATTTACTATATTGCCATTTCCAATTTTGCTAGTAAAGGAAAACTTTTGTCCTGAGTGTAGAAAATATTGTGTCCAATTTTACCAACAGATGAAGCACATTTTTGTACACTATCATGTAAATCATTTAGATGAGAAAGGACACTGGCTGAGACTATGAGCCGACTATTTTTCACTAACAGAAGAAAAAGGAAACAGATTATATGGATATGTAAACTAGGATATTATATTAATTTTCACTGAAGTGCTAATCTGCATTATCCCATACTCTATTATCAGGCCAATTTGATACATGTACCCTAGGCTTTAATTGCTGGTCTACATTTAGGATGTCTAGCTGTTGGATTTCAAATGCGCTGCTTGGCAAAAATAGACATACTTGTTAAACACATACTTTTGTGAGTAAACCAAAGCTTTAAAAATATCTGCAAAGATGTAGATCTTTATTTAGGTGTATTCAGAAGAGCAGCACATTTGAAAGATGGCTCTAAATAAATACAAGATCCTCTTTCAAACTACTATGACTTCAGTTAAATGACAAGATCCTCTTTCAAACTACTATGACTTCAGTTAAATGAGTCAGGGCTTCTGGGTGACCTGAACTTAAATCTGTAGCATTAGCTGCATATGTTTAAACATTAAATTATCATCTGGTCCAAACACTACAAACCAGTTTACATCAATGTATTTAGTGTCATAATTATTCAGACATATTAGAGGATTTTTACTCCTTCATTGCTTATCTAATCAGTAATTTAAGATATCATTGTGACTTTTAGTCATGCTTGAATAAATTTTCAGAATTTTTCTTTGCATTTATCATTCATTTATATTACTTGTGTAATTATGTCATTTGAGCTTAATTAGATGTTTAAACAAAAATTTTAGTCTGATGTCTAGAGGACAATATTTAAGAATATACTAAATTTTGTGCATTGACTAAAGTATTGCTACTGATACATTTAAAACCCAAGACTTGAAGCTTCACTTTTGAATTATCCTTTTGGAGGCTGTATTGCTAAAAAGATTCAGAGCTTGGTTTTTACTTGTTTTTTGGTGGTTTTTTTTCTATTCTTCTTCCTATCCCTTGGGTGTGGGGTTGAGCAAGTGACTGTGTGGTACATAGTTACTGGAAGTTTTTAACTATGACATTATCAAAATATATTTCCTCCAAGAATCACAATTAATCTGACTAGCTCTCAGTTAGTGGAAGATTCATGTGAACAATGTCCTTTATTATAACAGTCATAATAGCGTTGTGGAGTTAGCCAATTTTCATTTGTTTGCTATGCTTTACTGAGTGTCAACAGATGAAGACATGTGAAGGACATATGCAGCAATGTAGATAAGATGTGAACAAAAGTTTCTTAAATTAAGAGATACTTGCTGAAGGTAAGTATTAGGTGACCTAATGATAATGAGTGACTGGTTGCTTCCATCAAGTGGAAATAGTAGTTGGTTGCAGAACTGTACCAGCTGTTCTGCAACCAACTACATTCACTGTGAGCACATCTATGTAAAAGAGCAGGTTGAAATTACTTACCTAGTGCACATTATTGCCTATCCTTCCTCCAGAACCTGCACCAGTATCATGGGAAATATTAGTATGATGAAGGCCATGTTTTTGTAAGTTTTCAAATACTGCATCCTGGGATTTTTAGTACAATATATTTCTTTTTTCTGGAAGAGTAAGGAACTGTATCTGTCCAGCATCATTCATTTCTTTTTACTGGAGTGACATATTATCTGCATGTCTTCCATATCTTTCATGTTGAATAGAGGAGAAATAGAAAAATGACTCAGGGATTAATATTCAACCAGGATATTTAAAAAAAAAAATCTATTTCTGATCAATTGCAGGTTTAGTGTTCTACTCCAAGCATCAAAACAGTTCCCTTCCTTCTTAGTTTTTTGGGGGGATTGTTAGGTTTTCTTGTGTTTTTTTTTTTCCTCAACATTGTATTCACTAGTGTTTTAGATGGTGAAATCCCTGAAACAGACTTTGTTCTGTACAGCAAACCATTAGAGGCCTGAATGTGTCTTTATGTGATCGATAAATAATATCAGGTGTTCTTCCATTAAGTTCCAGTCCAGTATAACACCACTTGCATGAAACGGAGTGGCCTGCTCCGATTCATTCTTATGCAACAGAAGAATTTTGACAGTACACAATGTTATTCACAAGTACATGCACATCCATAACCACATCATTTTCTTCCAGTGATAAAAGAGTTAAGAAAATGTAGAATAGGAACACAAACAAAACTACACAAAAAAATTAAGATTAAATGGAAGAAAAACCTTTACATTTTTTGAACAATCACTTGAATGTGATAGTTTTCTGATTAAAAAGACAAATATCTGGAAGTGCAGAAGTATAACAAAGGCTATTTGATCCTATTCTGTCAGCTAAATTAGATGATGAGCCTGTGAAAATGAAGAGTTTGCCAGATGTATATGAAGTGTTGAATCTAATCAGGCCCTAGAAGGATCATTTTTCTCCTGCATTTTCTAACAAGGTTAGAATTTGTAATGATTCTTTTTGTTGGAGCTTCTAAATTGCAAAAAAAAACCCAAAAGAGAACATTCTTCATTTTAGAAATATTCACAGGTCCATGAATTCTTTAGATTTATACTTCAGCTAAGTTCAGATTTTCAAGAAACTGCAAATAACAGTTTTCATTCATTAAACAAAAAAATAGTTCAACTTCTTTTTAGAACGGAGTAAAGTGCAAAAAAATTTGAAAAGGTGCTTATCCTTCAACATCTGTTGTGAGACAGAGAAAATGTTTGTGTTAAGGCTTAGGTTGTGTCAGTTTCAGGGTTTCATGTCTTAGAAGAATTTTTCAGTGAATATTTTGCTCTGCAAGCTTTGGTCTGTCTTATGCTCTTCTTGAATCCTTATGCAACAAATGTAAAGTCACAGAATTTTCTAATCTATTGACTCATGGCCTAATAATAATGAACTGAGGGTGGTTTTATAAAGTAAAATTTAATAAATAAACACACCCCCAAATATTTTCTTTTGTTCCAAATTAAGACTGGAATACTTAGATGCTTTCTTAAATTAAAAATGTTCACTCTTGGTATTACTGAATTAAATCAATACTATTACTGTTTCCTATGCCTTCTACACATGTAACTCTGGGGGATACAGTGTGGACTGGCTCTTTTGCTAAGTCAGTTATCCTATCTGTGTCCCCTCTCCAAACCCTTACCCACTCCTGCCTACTTCCTGAGGTGACAAGACCTGGAAACAGAAGGCCTTGATATTGTGCAAGCACTGCTCAACAGTTGCCAAAACACTGATATGCTATAACCAGTGTTTAAGTCACAAATTCAAAGTACAGCACTCTGAGGGCTGCTGTGAAGAAAGTTAACTCCATTCCACCTAGACTCACTAGCATTTTGTAGCGGTCGGTTTTTTTCTGAAATATTTCAGAAAATGAAATTTTAAATGTCCCTAAAATGTCTTTGTCTTACCCCTTTCTCACTCAGCTTTATCCCAAAGTTATGTCAAAGGTTAATATCAATCCTTATTACTGTAACTGTAGGGTCCTTCACAGTTGTGTGTGTGTGTTGGGTTGGGCTTTTTTTTTTTTTTTTGCATTGGGAGAGAGTGCAAAATTACTTTTCATGTGTATAAAGTTAATTTTATCTTAAATGACTATGTTCCCTAGCCATATGTCCCCCCAGATATAGTAGTTTCACTAAGACATTGTATTTATTTTATACATTCCCGTAACATCAGTCATGATTAAGTTGTAAGCCTATACATTTTTACTTAACTTGTCAGTTTGGCCATCTACTGTCTAAATCATGATTCATTGGACTAAAACCTGTCAATTCATGTACCTTTCTGAAGCTTTTTGAAACTAAATGAAATGAACAAGGCTTGCAAACTCTAAGTAAAGTCATTCTTATGCAGTACATTAGCTACTTGAGAAAGAGGAAGCCAAATGATCTCTTTCTACAGAGCACAAGTATCCTGCAGTGTATATGTTATTTATGGATTACTGAAAAAGATCACAGAGCACACATAGAAGTTAATTAATGTGCTGAGGAAATCCAGAAATCCTCAACCAAATTCCAAAAGACTTAAGTATGGATAGAGTGACATTAAAATATTACACCACGTGGTTAGAGGGTACAAACATACTTTGAGTCTTCTAAAATTACAAAAGAAATCCAAGTAAGACAGGATCAAAACTTTCATAAGTATGCTACCTCACTCATACACACCAAAACTCATAGAACTCATACTATGACAAAGTACAGTCATACTGTACTTTGTCAGTGATTACAAGACTCATTTGTCTTTCATGAAAGTTCCAATTCAACTCTCAGTGAACAGATCTGAACCGAGAATCAGCCCCAAAGGCAACTTTCTGTTGTGACTGAAAGTGAAATCAAAGCTAAGAATCACACTGACATTAAATTATCTCAATCAAAGGTCTTCTTTGAATGTTGACCATTAATTTTCCTTCTTTATATAGCTCTTTACATCCAGTACCATGAGTGGCATCTGCAATATACCACATATTTTCCATTGGGAAATTAACCTCACTGATATTTCTAAACCTGTCTAACATACACGCTTAAGTTTAAATTATCCTCTTTAATTACTTCCAAGGCTTCTCAAGAAATTCAACTTTTCTTTTGGCACTTAAGATAATAATTCCTTCATCCTCCATGCCTAACTTTTAGTATAGTGTAACTTCTGCATGTCAACCACTGCCATTTCCTTCAGGAATCCAAATCCTTTTCAGTGGAGAGGGTAAAGATTTGTCATATAGAAACACTATTCCTGATCTCCACAGAGTAATTAATAATAAGAATCCTTTGTCTTATTTGTCAGTTTTTATACATAGACCCCAAAATAATTTTAGTACTGTAACTGAAGATGCCTAAAATAACTGCCACGGTCAGGTCAATTTAATATTTATGAAGGTTGACCGTTTAGTCTGTCATTTGATTTCTAAGATACACAATCACTGTCCACTAGCAAATCCTCTCTAGGTAACAGGTCTCAGTCCTGAAAATTATTGTAAGACTCTTTCCTTTTTTCATCTGGAAAAATCTTTTCGTTTGTTTGGTTATATAGTTTTTTCTACCTAAACTCCAAGGTCTTAAAACTCTCAGAAAAAAAATTGAAAACATTTAGTTTTAGGTTGGTAAAATTTGTTTGAAAATTTATATGGAATTTTCTCCAATACTATCAACTTAAACATTTGCTAACAAATATATATATCAATAATTTCTTTTCTTTGAGAGAGTTCCTTTTAAAAATTACATTCTAAATTCTTGAAATGAACTATAAGACAACTATAATTTTATTTTATTTTTCTCAAAATCACAATTTCAGTCGTGGCATTTTTATCAAAAATAAATGGTGATGGAACGTATTATTGATCCAACTTTTGATATAGGCCACGCATGCCTAGTAGTTTGCAGGATGTGACTTCTGTAATTATAAAATGTTAAGGGAAAATATTAGGATGGATTGGTCAACCTGAGACATGAGAGGTTGCAGCAGCTCTCTGCCATCAGGTCCAATTAATTAAAAGGCAAAAAATGTATGCCCAGTAGGCGCATGCACACATACACACCCCACATATGTACATACACAGCCAGCCATACGGATCGTAGACAGACACATAAGCCACTCACATGACCTCAGCATCTCAACCTGTCCCCCTCTTTGAAATATATATACATATATATATATGTCTATATATATAAGTGCATTTGTGTGTGCATGTATATGTATATATATATGCATATCCATATATGAAAAATGTGGGCTCCTTCAGCTCCAGGACCCAGACACATAGTTTTCCGTGGTTGCTCCTGCTTGGTGTCTCCAAGTCTTCCTAGCACCTGGCACCTAAACATACAAGCTGGTGCAGTTGGCAGGATCTCTGCATCTGCAATCGATTCTGTAAAGGAAAGACTGCTGATCAAATGCAAAGCATAGCCAGATAAGCATACTGACAAGCAAACTCCTTACATGTGACCAGACATTTTTATCCCTTTATACTTGCACTGTACTGCTCTTGATCTTTTAGAAATCACTTAAATCCCTTCCTTTTCCTGGGTTTGGTTTCTCTCATAAATGTCCCATAATAAATCTTATGTAATCACCAAATGCTCTTCATCTCTACCTCATAATGGGTGTCATATCCCTAGGCAGCAACCCCACTCAATCCAAAAGGTACTACAGCACTAATTCATCTTGATCTTTTCACAATGGGACAACTGGGTTAAGGCTCTCAAGCATCACTGGAAGGGGTCTGGATTGGGTGTTCCTTCCTCTGAGTCCACATATGCATATATATGTATCTTTCTTTTTGCTCCTGTGCTTTTCTGGGATTGTGGAATTGGGCCTTAAACATGTTGATAGCCCCTGTGATGGGCCTGCAAGCATCCACAGAACATTATTTCTCAATGTGTCTTTCTGTTATTTTGTGGATTAGCTGCTTCTCACACTTCTCCACCAGTGAGTAGGTGGGGGGGTGCAAGGACAGCTGACCTCAGCTAACCAAAGGGATGTTCTATAGTTTATGACCTCATGCTCAGCGTAGAAAACCTGAGCAAGTGTTGCAGTTTTGTGTAACTGTGCTGCTTCATAGGCTTTTGTAAGCCACAGTTACAGCTTTCTGCAAGCCCCATATTTTGAAAACATGGTCAGCTCAAGGCCAAATTCGAGACCGGGCCAATCAGAGCTGGTCATAGCGCCTCTGTGAAATCACATATAGGAGAAAATAAAACTGCTGGCAGGTGCACTTTGCCACTGGAGCGGGAGAGAGAAGATGTAACAAGCTGCACAGACATCAAGGCCAGGCCTGCAGGAGGAGGGGGGGAGGGGGTGTGTGAAGAATGCGAAAAAAGAGTTTCCCTGGCAGCTCGTGGTGAGACCATGGTGAAACGGGTCTCCCCCCCGAAGTCCATGGATGAGGATGGGGAGCAGAGACAGCTATGCCCTGTGAAGATTGATCCACGCCTCAGCAGGTTTGCTGGGGGACTTGTGACTTTGCGGGGGACCAGGCTGGGGGTCTGGACCCGAATGTCAGCACCCCATGGAGAGCAGTCCTGCTGAGAGGCTTGTGGTGAGGAGATGGCTCCCCGATAGAGAGGACTCACGCTGCAGAAGCTGTGGATATGACTCTCGCGTGGGTGGGACCCCATGGCGCTGCCAGGGAAGCATGCGTGTGTGTGGAATGCCCCCCCCCTCCTTCCCAGCAGAGACGGAAGACAACTCGGGAAGAATGGACTGAAACCCCCACTCCCCATTCTCTGCCCCTCCCTGTGCTGCTAGGGGAGGGAAGAATGGATGATTAAAGTCAAGAGTGCGAAGAGGCGAGGGGTGGGGGGAAGTAGAAGTGTTAAGATCTTGAGAGGACAAGCAGCTTGTGAGGAATCGCTGGAACCCCACTGCCCATTCCCTGCCCCTCCCTGCGCCATGGTGGGGGGGAAGAAGGGAGTAATATCGTGATGAGTTTTAAGTGTGCTAAGAAGGGAGGGGTGGTGGGAAGGTGCTTTAAGACCTGGCCGCTTCTTATCTCATTCTGGTTCACCGGGTGTATTAGCTGTAGTAGTAATAAATCACTTTTCTTTCCTTTATTCTGTGCTGAGTCTGTTTTGCCCATTGCACTAATTGGAGAGCGATCCCTCTATCCTTACCTCAGTTCCTAAGCCTCGTAATATCAATTTTCTCCCCTCTTCGGCTGAAGGGGGGAGTGAGCGAGCGGCTTGGTGGGTATTTGGCCTCTGGTTAGGGCCAAACCACCACAGCAAGAAGTAATGGGGATGGTGGTGTTTGTAGTTACGGCTTTTGTCTTCTAAAAAATCAGTTATATGTTATGGAGTCTTGCTGTCCTGGAAATGGCTGAACATCCTCATGCCAATGAGAAGTGGTGAATTAATTCCTCAATTTGCTTGTGTGCACAGCTTCTGCCTTGCCTATTTAATCATATTTAAGTTAAACCCAAAATTTTCACACTTTAACCCTCCTAATTCTCTGCCCAATCCCACCACTGGGAAAGTGCGCTATTTCCTGTGTGGTGCTTTGTGGCCATCTGGGTTAAACAAGAGTCACATAACCTGAAATAAAATATCATACTTGAAGTCATGGTTCAGCCTCAGGCAGCAGTTGAGCACCATGTGGCTGCTCACTCACCTCTCCCCCAGCAGGATGGGGAGGAGAAAATGGGCAAAATCAAACCACAGGGTTGGGATAAAGACAGTTAGTGACACAGCATAGGGAGAGGGGAACTATAACAACAGAAATTATGACAGAATATACACAAACATTGATAACACAAAGACCCAATGACTGACCAGACACTCAGCCAATACTCTGACAAGGAACTGCATGGAGCCACCCCTCCTCCTCCCCCTTTTATGATGAGCATGAAGTAAATGGGTGTGGAAAACACCCTTGGCCAGCTCATCTGTGTTGGCTCATTGTGAAATTTAACTCCATCCTAGCCAAAAACCAGGACACTTAACTACATATTGAGGAAGAGAGATGCACAATTTTCCATAGAATTTCAAAGGCATTCAGCTAAATACACAAATTCTTTGTAGACAGAGTGACTGCACAGAAAAATAGATGGCATATTGAATTTGAATTAAGAATAAAACTGAGTATTACTGGATAAATTTATATTACTACTTATATTCTATTGAATCTGAAAAGTTAACAGGACTTTGACTTGCTGAGATAAATCACCATTGCCATATAGAATGCTTTTAAGTACTTCTTCTAGAAAGGATCATAGCAGATAGATACATTAAAAAGCAACATTAAAAAAAAGAATAAAAAAGAATAATGGAGAAAAAACCAAGGAGAATGAAAAAAAATTATTTCAAGAAAATTCAACAAAATAATTTTTAAAAATTTGAGAAGACAACAAATGGAAACTAGCGGTGAAATTGCAGATGGAACAGGTGTTATGGCTATCCAGACAGAGAAATGGGTGTCACGGAAACCCAGAAAGAGATAACATTACTGGATATTGGGGCCTTATGGACTCACTTCCCAAAGGCATCACTCTCCTGCTTGCTCTTTTCAGGGGAGGACTTCAATCATAGCCCCTTAAGTACCATAGTGTGAGATTTTCCTATAAAAAAAAGACTGAAGTCAAGAGCAAGTTCATTAAAACTAAGCAATATTAATTGGTATTTTTCCCCACTTATTTGGACAAAATACAACCTTAAAGAGGATCTGTACAATACCTTACCTAGTATTCATATTTCTGCTGATGACCTAGATCAGTCACATTTCTGTTCCCCAAGGTAGGTTGAGACAAATAACTGTATTTTCTATAGGCTACTGACTGGGGTTTATCTCAGTTTAACTTCAAGTCCAGATTTACTTTCCTACTTACTAGTCTCTAGTAGTAATTTCAAGTGGTTACTAGAAATAGAAATGCCAGAATGTTCTCTCAAAGGGAAATATTGCTTGGTTTTAACTATTTTCTATTTTGTCTTAAACCAGAAAATGAAAGGTGAGAGATCAGTTTTAAGTTTCTCTTTAATTTTGAGGGCAAGGGAATTTTTAACAGATACTGACATCATACCTTGTAATTTTTCTTTCACTAATTTGTGTCCACATCTTTTTATAGTCCATGGAGAAAAAATGAAAATCAGATAAATAGCTATAGATCTCCACTAAGAAAAAAAAAAAAAGGGGAGGGAATAATACTACTGATCTACAAAAGTAGGCCAACTATCTGAGTTTAACATCTCAAATGTCACTTTCCAATTGGACCTGAGTATCAAACAGTAGTTTGTGTCTAAAATGTTGGTAATTAATACATTTTTGTTGTCAGATGAATAGAGAGGATCAGCTTTACAAAAAAAATGAGTTGCAGACCAGAGTAAAAAAACCAAAACCAAACAAAAATGCCAATCTTGTTAAAATAATTTTTCATTTTCAAAATAAACTGTTATGTTTATCAACATAAAAAGCCTATTCTAAATTTCATTGAAGATAACAGAAAAAACACTGATTTTTGTAAGCTTTAAAATTATTATAATCTTCTTATAAAAATTGGCAACAGTATTAGAAATTTCTGACAATTAAAAATTAATTTACAATTATAAAAATAAAAATAATCTATCATCTGACAACAATAGATGAGGGTTTGGGTGTTTTTTTCAGTTTTGGTTTGCTTTATTTGTTCTATTCAGATACATCGCTAAAAAGACTAGGAACAGATGAAAATTTTAATGTGGCCCATGCAAATCACTAAATGAATATTGCTCTTTATCTTAAAGTTGAGATGTGAGAACTGGGTGGTTGGCACTTTTTTTTCCCACTCTGATTGAAAAGAGTCATTATTCTTCTCTCATTTTTCTTGAAAACAGTGAATCAGAATGGACTATTTAACTTCACTGATGTTGAGACTATCATTATATTGGTCTAACTTCTTGCTGATGACATGAATTGGAAGAAGGAAATGTAACCTGAACCACAATGCAAAGTCAAAAACTGGATCAATGCAGAAGCATGTTGCAGATCCACAGCTACTGATAAAAAACAATAATGTAAACAATTTTATAAAATTGTATATAACAGAATTATAAGATGTGCTATAGATTAAAAAAACCCACAAACTCTGCAGTTGAGCCTACAAAATATCCGTACTTCAGGCAAAAGAAGAGTGGCCATAAATGAACTGCTAACCCCTAACCCCTCTCCCAGTTATCAGTTGGTGTTTCCATAGTTATTCGTTCCTTTAGGAGGTGTCATGGACCTATAGAAGCTACTTAACCTGTTATCTATAAAGAATGCAACAACAGGTTTCACAGAAGTCCCTAATACACAGCAACACAGAGATTTTATTTCCTAAACTTCATAATCACAGATTACTACAAATTACTACTAGTAAAGCAAGTATACTTCTTATCAATAAAAAGGCAAATATATGTATTTCAATTGTAACTGCAATCAGTAGCAGCAGCAAGTATATATTTCAATATTACAAATTGCAAGATAGCCATCACTAAAGTGGCAAATATGATTAACTACCTATATGTATTCATATATATATATGTACATATAACAGTATATATATATATATACTGTTAAAAGTAATACAGGTATAGGGATAATCAAACCACTTTCAGAAGCCTGGCCTCCAAATGGCTTCCTGGAATCTGTCTTCTGCCAGAAATTGCAACTACAGAACAGTAAATTCAAAGTTAAGTTAAACTTATGTAAAATTTTTTAACCATAGAAAACTTTGCAAATATTTTTTTCATGGCCAATTGCCAGATACCTTGGTCAGCTTTACTGTTGGATTTTTATTTGCTATCAGTTATTTTCCCTGATTTAATAAAGTTGTTTTTTTTTTTCCCAGCTGTGTTTGGAGAGTACACATTAACATATGAGGTTATGGACATTGTAACATACAATTGGGTATGTCTGTGCCATTTTCAGTTACATTTTATAGTCTTGGAGTCCCTAGGAAAAGCATCTTATCCTGGAATATAGTCAGATAGAATCTGTCCTTACACAGCATGCAGTCCAAGTCATAGATATGCTATGGATTTTTTCAAGATGTGGTGTAGATACTGCTTCAATGTCTTTGCTTTGGTGATGATGTAGGCAATGGCAAAGTCAACATCATATAAAACATGTGATTTTGCATTTTTTATTAGTACTTTTATCATCCCTATTTTCTAGATTATGGAATTCTTCCTGGAATTATTTCTTGTCTTCCATAGTATTGGTTATGTTTAGCAATTTTCTGTCATTCCTCAACCTCAAATCTCACTTACCTAGTTTATACTCCTAGGACACTGATGAACGCAATTAAAAGTTGAGGAACATTGACTGAACAACAGTGAACCCCAGAGATGACAGTTAAATGTTGGAGATGTCTACTTTTGACAATATTTCCTTTTGTAATGTAAAACAATGAAGCTCAATGAAGCCTTACTTGCATCACCTAAGTCAAAAGTCAACATCTTCATTTCTGAACCATGATTATTCCCATACATATGAAACAATACTCTGCTGAGTTTAATCTTGCCTTTTCAGTGTTTATCTGTGGTAGTTTAACAAAAAGAATGCACTTTCACAGAAAATGCAGTTTTATATTAGGCAGTATTTTGTGATTGTGTTTTACAATTCACTTAATTAGTGCTCAGTTTTTGCTCCATTCTGACTAAATTTGTCCCCTAGTGTTCCTGTGTTCAGTGACCTTACTTCCACAGTATGCGTTGATGGGCTGCCTGTATTCTTCATGGTACATGTATTTTGACAACTCTGGTGATATTAATTGGTCTCTCAGGAGCTTTCTATAATAAATCTATCTCACTGGCAGTCAGAAGTACATATGAACTCTCTGCCTTCCTTATCTTCATTGTTCAGCAGAACCATACAAAAGAGAAGTAATGTGGCAAATGTGGTATCAGTTTTTCATCCTTTACACTCTACTGTTCAGAATGTAAGAAAAACACAATCATGATCAGAGAGTGTTGTATGACCTTTGCAGGTCCCTCGCAAAACCAGGAAAAGAACCCAAGGTTGTTCGAGAACACATAAAACTCCTTCAAAATACAACCAAACATCACTATATATAGTATGGGTCCAGTATCAAAGGCATGTTCCATGCTTAAATGTTGGAATTATCACTTCTAAAATCATCATTGCTCTGAAACCACTTGAAGAACACATTTCTTAAAGGGCTATGTGTGTCTGGAGCAGGGGAGAGGATATGGGAACTTGGTGTAGTCTAATACTTACATAGGGAATTAATCTCACTTTAACGACAGCCAGTAGCCATCTGGTGGTGATGGGAATCTCTTTTGCAAGGGTCCTTGCAGTGGCATCTTCAGCTGTATAGACAGAGAGTATCTGAGTCACTCTTTTTCTTGAATCACTGTATTTGTTTAGTTTTCATAGTCCAGCTAACTATGATTGTATATGTCCACCAGCATACATGCCTAATTCAATGGTATTTGTGTAACTTAACATCATGTGAAACATCTCTTACATAATTATATGAAAAACACTCTTATGTGACCTTTTCTATTTTTAATTGATCATTTAAAACTGTCTTATCTATGGATAAACTGTTGCATTGTCTCAAGCCAGTCCATTAGCTCATATTGACAGATTACTGGTTGGAAATTCCTGGGCCATCAGAGGAATTAATAATGTAAAAGCACTGAGCCTGTATACAGGATACAGCCCAATTGTAACAAAAGAATAAACTTGGTTTTCATAGAAGCAACTTACTTATAACTGAAATCTCATACTCTTGGAGCAAGTGAGAGAGAACTTTCATAAAATACCTCAAGTCACAAAAAGCACTTGCATTTTATTAATATTTATTTAACTAATCCCTACATAATATACGCTGGTTTATGCTGATAAAATATGCATTGATAGATTTGGATTCAAAGGTTATTTTCAAAGTTTAGATTGAAGCATGATTTTCTTTATGGATAGTTTGTGAACAGTTTATTTTGTGTACTAATGATGAGCTGAAAGTGTCATGTTTATTGAAATTATGTCAGTTCTCTTTCTAGATTATGAAAAGTTAATGAAGCCTTGGTAAAAACTTTCAAAGTATTCTTTTTATAAGTGCACATATTATAAGCATAGAAGCTGACATTCACTTTTGGCAAATAGCATGACCTCAAGCTTTCAGTTTATTTTTTGGCTGGAGTAACTTGCACTTTCTGAAGGACCACACAAGTTTGTGCAAGGAGATCAATTCTACAGTGAAATCAGTGCAAATCTTTTATAAAATGTGGAAAAGTATAACAATAAAATGCTTGTTATTTTCCTTTCAGAATCTTAAGAAAACATCTTTTGGACTAGGAAAAACAAGAATTGTGATTATTGGCTGTGAACACGCCATCAGTGTTTATCTGAGTTTATAGAACATGCTTACTAATATATAAGGTTATTATTTATTACTACTTTAGTGCATAATTAAGTCTTTAACATATTATTATGTATAGCAGCTGAATTCATAAAGCAGTAAATATTAAAAAGAGCAGTTTAAAGAGAACAAACTATAATGATGGCTGTCAGTGATCAAATGTGTAATAGTTACAAATTAATAATATCCTATATCCTATAAACTACTGATAAAATATAAGGTCTATCAATCTATTGTGGAGCAAGCCTTTTCAAACAATCTGGAGAGCATTTTCAGACTTCTCAGGAGGTTCCAGCAATGCTGCAATGGTTGAGGTCTCTCTTAAAGAAAAAAATCAGATATTATAGGTAAATAATTTTGATTCTTAAAATGCAAAGACTGAGACATCTCTCTCTTTTTTATTTTATATGTTATAGATTCAGTCCTAAGGAAAGGAATAGGTTCACATGTACCTACACCTATACACATGTTGATAAATCCAGAGTAAAAATCTATTCTTCAAGAGACTCTTTTAACTTGCAGGCCTTTAATCTAAACAAGCAGAAAATAGAACATTTGAAGTTTTTTTGGAATCTCACCTGATTATCTTTCAATACAATACAGTATGACCTAAGTTCTAGCCATATTTTCTGAGTGATTTCTTTGTCACTCATATTTCATGTGCAGAGTTGTGGGGGTTTTCCACAGATTTGCCTAAAAAGTCTTATTATGTTCATGTTAGCCTCAAGAATTGGGAAACTGAGAGAGAAGAGTAGGCATTAAAAGCCCTATTTGAACTCCATTCTTAAAATTCAGCAATATTGACTTAAAAATATATTTCAACGCAGAAAAATTCTAAGGCATGTATGAAGCTTCTTTGATGTAATATGACTGTCACTATACATGAGGGCAATAACACTTTATTGTGAAGCTCATACTGTGGGTTTTTTTTTTCCTGATTCTTCCAAAATGCTCTACTATTGCTCCCTGAGGAGGCCATAACTTTTTTTTTTTTTTTTTTCTTTTGAGAGAGAGAGAGAGAGAGATAGTAGAACATTTATTATGCCTCCTGCTTAAGCAAGAAACTTATGGCTTTAGACTGTGGTCTTTTCCATGACCTAATCAGTATCAGCTTTGCCCGTGTCAGCTTTGCCCACCTCGAAATTTTAGTCTTACATTTGTTCCTAGTAAGAATAGTCAAATGTGTATGTACTCAGGAGGATTATGGAATGTCTGTCCTGCTCACCCTTAAATTCAGTAGCGATGTACATTCTTAGAGCACTCAGAGGGGTTGAGGCAACATAGTTACACCATTCTTACCTTCTGTAAGGATCAGAGATACATTCCATGCCAGTACCAGGATTTGCAGTTGTTTGGTTTTACCTTTTTTCATCCGTAGTATAATGTGCTAATCTCTAATGCTATGCATCTCTCTTGACACATTCATGAATTAAAGATAGCATAGCCAGCAACTAGGAGATTCGTGTAGCTAGAATACTTCTAGCAGCATGAAGTTCCTCTGTGGTTTCTAAATTAATAGCATAAGGAACTGTTTTTATAACTATAAAGTCAGGGAACAGAAGCTTAATCCCCAATTTTTATATGACGATTTTATGTTTGGGAACAGATTTAAGGGGAACGACATAAATTATTATATTTTAGGGAACTAAAAAAAAAAAAAAGACTTCTGGTACAAATAAATAAATAAATAAATAAGATAATCAAAATCCTACAACCAAATAACATTCCCAGCTGTGTGGATAAACATATAGTAACCATCTTTAAGTTTATCACCACAGATTATAAAATAAGCTTAGGAAGATTGGTTATTTGGAATGAAAATTAACTTTTGTGAAAAATCCCCTAATTTCTTAATGGCACAGAATATCTCAGGAAATTATGCTAATATGTTAGGAGTAATATCTAAGACTTCCCATGTCACTAGTGGGAAGAGTGAAAATGGAGACACTTCCCAGGAGTGTCTATGTGTTTATGAAAGAACAGGTATATGCTAGAAACATAAGAAGAAAATTAGTTTGATGGGCAACTGTGTATCTTTCCATTAAAAAAAACAAAAAACCCCAAAAAACCCCACCAGAAATATTTTCTCTTGAAATTCCAGATCCATATTTCTAAAGTTACATTTTCAATAAAATGTTATGTGAGAAAACTAGGTTCTCTCAAATTCAATATTAGCATTATCATTGCCTTCAACAGTTGCATTATACCTCATAGAAATGTATTTTCAAAGGAGAGGAATTTTTACTCCTATTTTCTTTCCCTGTCACAATTTATGATATTTCTATGTGTGCTGCAATGTTTGATGTATTTGACCAGATGTTGGATGCATTGGAGTCAGGAATACAGGGGTTTGTTTGGTACCTATCTGGTTTTCAAATTCTAAATATCTGCATTACAACAACTAAGTGGGGTACATCTGAAAACCCACTGCAAACTGCAAAACAGATATTTCTGTTCCTGTTTCAGTTTGTGTATAGCTTGAATATTTTTTTTAGATATAGAACATGTATGCTTCTTTCAGGAATTGAAAGGCAGTACAGTTCCTAGTTGGTAAGCTGTTTAAACAGAAACAAAATTAGAAATTACCAGTCTCAAATTATCTTCTGTTTTCCTGTAACTCAAAGATTGCATTTTAAAATGAGTCTTTGGTAGGAGAAGTACAAAAGACATCTTGTTAAGAAAAGCAGCTACTGCATACGAATGGGGATGTTATTCAACATAAAATCACAAGGCCTTCAGCACATGAATTTAATGTGCACGTGCAGCAATCTTTCTGACACTGTAAAGCTTCAAAGGATCCATTACTGTCTTCTGGTTTACAATCTGTGCACTAACAGGTTTCATGATAGACAGAGCTATTACACACTCTATTGTGCCAGTGTTATTACTTCAGGGATAGAGAGAAATTAAACAAAAGTCGTGAAATAGGAAAGAGGTATTAACATGTAACAAAGTAATTTAAAATATTACAATACATTTGGTATAATATTATATAACACAAGAGAGTGATTGTGTCATTTGAATAAAGAATCTAACCAAAACAATTATTTAGATTCAGTTCTTTATAATTGTGATTGAAAATATTGCTGCAAATTTACTTCAGGGATAGCATTGCTGAAGCACGTTCTTGGGAAGCAGAAAAGTGACTTCTCAAAAAAGCATCCTTTTGGATAATATTTCTGAGGATAAGGAAGATCTTTCATACCTATTCTGTATCAATTTCTTCTGAGCTATTTCTGAGCCCTATTTGTGCCAGAAGCATGCTGAACAGGAAACATACATTTTGATTTTATTTTTATGGTTGTGATTTTACTTAAGCAGACAGCAAACAATTAAATGTATACTTGGTAACAATCCACTTGTTTTAAGGCCTTCATATTCCATGTTTTTTTATATCGAGAGGCCAACTCATATAGATAAATAATAGGACCTACAACCTTGTATTTTTATCTTTTTCTTGATCTGCTCCTAACAATCTAAATTTCTGTGCTGAAGTTAAAGGACCAAATTCTTCCTCCATGTAAGAAATCAAAAAATTAAATGGCATAAAAATGTGTGACTACTTTAATCTGAGATTCTGTAAGTAATCCCACCTGGTTTCCACCTGCCACAGCAGGATTTGCTTCTTTTCCATGTCTTACATAGTTCTTTCAGGACTATTCAAAGTCCCTTCGTGTCCCATAGTCTATGAAAAAGCACTAAGCACAGATGTTTCAGCAAATGTACATGTAAAAGGAAGAACTCTTAATGAGAGTAGCAATGCAAATTCTTCCAAAATGGGGCTAGAAATTAAAAGCTTCTGTATAAATTGATAATATTCCAGTTTATTAAGGCCACATTTTCAAGTCCAGGTAACTGCAGACTAAATACCAGGCTATTTTTTCTTTATTCTGAGACTGGGGCAAAAGAAGGGTTCTTTTCCTTTTTTCCTTCTCATCATCTCTAAACTTAGTTCAGAAATTAATCTAAAGCAAGCAGGATTAATTCAAAGAGTGTACATTAACTGATGCAGTCTAACATGTTTGTCTGTCTCATACAGAGCAATAATCTTCTATAATGGATTTTTACAGTAGTCTGTAGTACAAAGTACACTTCAAGGGTTTACTTCCAGTGCTTGCAGATTTGGATTAGTTTACACATTTCCAAATTGAGTTACACTGCCCATCCCTTTGGTGTATTTTAAAAGACATATTTACTAAAGGAAACAGGTTTTTTCATATTTAGATCCTTTAACCACTCTCAAAACGAAGAAACTGGCAAAGCATCAGGATTGGCATGATTTTACGAATCTTGAACAGATGTTCATAAAATTAATGTAATCTTTATAATTGCACATATCATTTGGACATTCACAGAAGGATATTGACTTTAATTACAAAACTCATCTGAATACTAATGAAGGTGTCTTTATTTCTGTGTGAGTACAATCTATAGCTTTTGCAATACTGGCACGTTTCTCATTATAAGAAAATCCTGTAATGCTGTACAGCGAATTTGGGGAAACAAGTAGAATTTTTAGGGAATAAAAAAAGATATAAGAAGGCCCCAAAACATTTATGTAAGAGCATCTTTATTCTCCTCTCACATTAACAAAAGTTCTAGTTTAGTCCAGGTCCATGACAGTAGAATTTTTGGTTGAGTGTCAGCTGGATGACTGATGTGAACAGGTCATGCTTGACATTCATTAATGACATTTCCTTCAAACATGTCAGCATACTTAAAGTCTTGTCCCATTTAATTGAAAACACATTATTGCCCTGTGTTCTTTAAGAAAGGAGCCGCAGTTTTAGGCATTTGGAAAAACAAAGTCCCTAGTTATTAGTCTCCCTCCCTCCCTCCCTCCCTCCCTTCCTCCCTTCCTCCCTTCCTCCCTTCCTCCCTTCCTTCCTTCCTTCCTTCCTTCCTTCCATCTTGCTAAGGTACTTTGCAGTGAATAACATTTATGAAGTTGATGGATGGACAGTAAATGGCACTGGGCAGCGAGGAGCCATTGGTATATTAGAGACTCACTTCCCTCCAATGACTGGTTGGAGTATATAACAAACACAGCTTGTTTTCATCACTGTGATAACACAACAAACTGTAGAAGTTAGACAGTACAGTGTGGTTAGTAATTTTCACTATTATGCAAAATATTTGTTTTTGAAAATATGGATTTTCATCACATAAATCACATATAATAATGTATACTGATCATATTCCCTAGATAGCATATAGGAAAAGATGCATTTATTTCTCTTACTCTCCAAGTTTTTTGCTGATTATTCTCTTTTGTCTGTTGAGAATATTTTAAGAATTTCACACATGGAGATTGGAAATTTCTCATGATGCTTTGATTATATAAAAACTGCTTTAGTTCTGATTGTAATGAGTAGGAGGTATGTTTTAATACTTCAAGGTATAATTTAACTGCTCATTTTCCTTGTCTCTGGCACATTTCTAGTTCAAGTACACACTATAAAAGGAAATTATCTTCCCTGTTTTCACCAAACCCTGAATGTTTTAATTTATCTTTGTGTTAATTATGATGTCTCATGGATCGTTTGTTCACAGTAATAGAATTTCACTCTTCATTGGTACAAAATTCAGAAGTTCTGTGGAGTTCTGTGTGTTAGTAGAATTTAAACCAGTTACCAAGGTAGATCATTGGTGTCAGAATAGGTGCTCAACAGAGCAGCAAGTGGACATGGGTAGCATGAAACACACTTAAAGGAAACCACCCTATCTTAAACAGGGCATCAGAGCAGAACTATTGCCCCTGAAAGATATCAGACTTATGCTGGAAAGAGTTTCAGAAGGTATTAAAATACAAACCTGAGAGTGGTCCCAGCTGTTCTTTTCCAGACAGTCATATTGGAAAGAGTGGCACATCAAAGTGGAAGTCTCACCAAATACCCACTAGGAAGTCAGTCAACAGATTTTCTCTTGGTGTGATTCCACCCATGATCAGCCACTCCTGAAGAGCACAGCTGTCAGGGTAATAAGGCTATGATGGAAGTACAGGCGCTGCAGCCATCTTCTGTAATAAATTTCACCAAGTGGTCTCCATGTACTGGGAGATGCTATAGGTGACTTGATATACTCCTGTGACCTTGCTGGTCTTGGAAAAAGAGTTAGTGCTCCAGGAGTTTAAAGGGGATAGCAAAACCTCACACTCTTGTTTGTTTGATTGTTTGCTTGCTTGTTTGCATGTTTGTCTGCTTGTTTGTTTGTGATTTGGGCTTGTTTCTTTGATTATTGTGCTGTTTTTTTCTGGGAAATTATTGCTGGGGTTGGTTTCATTTTCTTCATATAGTTATAAGTTCATAAGGCTATAGAATCATAGAATCATAGGGGTTGGAAGGGACCTCAGGAGATCATTGGGTCTAACCCCCCTGCCAAAGCAGGCTCCCTAGCTCATATTGCACAGATAGGCATCCAGACAGGTCTTGAATATCTCCAGAGAAGGAGACTCCACAACCTCCCAGGGCGGCCTATTCCACTGTTCTGTCACCTTCACTGTGTAAAAGTTCTTCTGGTTTGGATTTGTGCCAAAACCAGTGTTAATAATATAGAAATGGTTTAGTTATTGCTGAACAGTGCTTATATAGAGTCAAAATTTTTTATGTTTCTTATACCACACCACCTGTGAGTGGGCTGGAGGTGCAGAAGAAACTGCGCGGAGATATAACCATGACAGCTGACCCCAACTAACCAAATGGACATATGGTGTCAAGCTCAACATATAAAGCTGGAGGGCAAGAAGGAAGGGTGATATTTGTAGTGATGGTGTTTGTCTGGAAACGATTATGAATGATAGGCCTCTGCTTTCCTGGAGATGACTGAACACTTGCCTGCCCACAAGAAGAGGTGAATGAATTGACTTACTTTGTTTACATGCACAGCTTTTTCTTTACCTATTAAACTGCCTTTATCTCAAACCATGGGTTTATTCACTTTTACTCTCCCAATTCTCTCCCCCATCCCACTGTGGGGCAAGACAGCAAGTGGCTACATGGGGCTTAGTTGGTAGCTTGGGTTAAACTCTTTTTATTTTCTTGCCCATTCAAGTAGAAACAGTTAAAATGGATAGAAATTTGGTACAAAATTGGAGGGAATGGAGAGTCATACAAGTGAGAAAATGAATATTCAAGGAAGGATAAAAAAAGGAAATACCACTTGTGGCTTCATGGTAAGTGACAATAACAGAACAAGACATAAAATGTATAGGGGCTGAGGGAAAACATAAAATTTGAGAAAAGCTCCTGCACCTGTATATTGGCTTGTTATGAGGAAAGAGGAGGGAAATTGAGACATTTTGAACTGGGAGTAAAATAAGAAAAGTTGGTGGAGCTAAAAAGGAAGACACAAAAATGTTATTTTTGTATTTGCTCATCATCATCATCATCTATGCAGTAGAGGAAAAAGGTCAATGACTATATATTTTCTTAGTGAGACGGTGGAAATACCTATCTGCCTGTAGATGTTCATCAGATTTTGGGACTACTTTGTAGTGTCCTAGATGAAGATGATGAAGGTGATTACAATACTACACTGGAACTTGTCATCACAGTAATCATGGAAAAATGTTATTAAAATAAACAATCATGCTTGACTAATAATCTTCTCTCACCTGTTAAGAAAGAGGTAGGGCCTGACAGTCACTATCCCACTCAGGCAACCAAAAGCAGAAAAAGAAGAGTTGCTTTCTGCTACCTACTGTAGAAGCAGGATGCTAGGCTAGGAGGACTGCTCACATGCAACTTTTTGGCAGTAGCATACTAAATAGAGGGTGCATTTAACTCCTTAGATTTATAATCCAAATAGTGCTGCTTTGCCTGATTTATGATACAGAACATGGACAAAAACCACAATCTAGTTCTGTTTCTCTAATTGAGAAAAACATTGACACAATAGTCACAAAGGTTCAGACTCTTATAAATATAAGAACAGCTGGGATGTGTAAGGTTTTCAGATGTAGTTCTTAAATTTATTTAAAAATTGTGCATTCCTGTAGGGGACCTCAAGTTTTACATCAGCTTGTATAATGTCAATATGGTAAATTGTTGAGTGCTGCGTTAGTTTATTGGAATGAAGACATTAATTTTAAAAGCACTAGTTATTTAATAAAATTTCCTTCATTTGAGCAGTTGTAGACATTTTTACAGATGAACCTGACAGTGTATACTGAAATTTACATCATTAAAATTTCAAGCCACATTAAATTCCAAAGTACTTTATTTATTTTTATTATACAAATACAGGTTATTTAGTTTTTTGTGTGTAAAATTGTGATTTGAGCAACCAAATAACATAATGTGGCTTTTAACTTTTTCAACTATTTCCCTCATACCATGGAAAAAAGAACTAAAAAGCAAAACTACACTAAGAAGGAAATCATATCAATATATGCAATCATATTGCTTATTGTTATATTATGACATATTACTTAGATATTCATCTTAAACTTTTTTTTCTCAAAGTAAAAGAAAAATGTTATACTGATCAATGAAATTGTCTTCTTAACTCCAGGTTGCTTTTTATTATGGCTACCTTTCCTTCTAGACTTTACTTGCTTGCCTTTGATCTTTCTTTTGTTTCTATTTTTAGTGTTTGCCATGCTTTTTCTTAGCTTTTGTGAGCTTTTACTAGTTTTTTAGCCAAGTTCATTCATTTTCAGTTATCCTTCTCATCTTTTTCTCGATGCCACTCAGATTTCCTTCTGCTTCATTGCTATAGCACTTGAAAGCCTTCTATGTAAAATCAATATCAACACAAATATTCGTAACTGGCCATAGATTTACATATCAGCAACATTAATCTTTAACAGGCTTTCTAGGACATGGATTCTTCTTACATATATCCAGATTGCAAAAAATAAGCAACAATAAATGGATAAATAAGACCCCACCTCCAAAGAAAAACCCAAAACAACAAACCCAAACCCTTCAAGAAAATCAAAACAATGTAGGTAAGATTAAAATGCAGCACTTACTGAAAGATAGAAATGCAAGAGAAATCATCTGCTTTAATCCAGGCTACACTCAGGACTAATTTCCAGAGTTGACAGTAGTTGTTCCAAATGAAAAAGTTTGGGTGGATTTAAAATCTATTATATTTGAGCCTGACCTTTTCTAGGTGATTTGATAGTCATTACTATATTAGTGTCCTTGTGTAAGGGAGGAGAATCTTACCTTTCAAAGATAATATCATTCAATATCACAGACAAATATATGAAGTTCATTGTAACATCTGCCTTGTGCTAAGGATTTGGCATAGTATAGAGATAACCATAGAGATGCTAAGAGAAGTTCCAAGATCATATTAATTTGGTCACTAATAATAATACATCACAAAAAATAAGACATGATCACTAAAATGGTATGAACAATAAAATGTTACAATTATCTCTTATTTTTCTTCTTTCACTTTTGGTGCTTTAAATTCAAAGTGTTTCCTTCCAATTTATTTTTCATATTTCTCTATAAAACCCTTTAAAATGCCAGACTCATGTCTCCCTGTATCTTTTACTGAGATTACATCAGTAATAGAACTCCAAAATTATTTGGAGGCATGGGATCATAGGACATAATTTCATCACCCTCCTGCTTCACCTTTGTAAAACAAGGTCAGCAGTCATATGACCATCTAGATTACATCCATCAATATCCCTGCAAGTCTTCTAAATGTGTTAGTTCTTAAACTTTTAAACTTCCACTTTTATTAATAATCCAGGGTAAATTCAAGCAACTTTCCAATAAAAAAAACCAATTTTCTAAACATTTTCTTGGATAAATATATCTTTTCCTACTGCAATATACTATATTCAAAATCCATTATGTAATGTACCATATATACTCATTATATCTTGTATAAAAATGACAACAGGTTCAGCAAAGTTTAGTAGACGTTCTGAAAGCTCTAGCATGGATCTCAGTCATACAAGGAAATTCAGATCTTTTTAAAAAAGCTTATTTCCTTCATCTCTTCTTCTTTTTTTCCCCCACTTTGCTTTAGCCCTTTCTTCCCTATTAGAATTATTTACAAGTTACATGGAGTGAAAAAATTGATGTATTTGCAGTTGAAAAAAACTATAATATGCTCTAATTAGTAATCAGTCATTTTGAAATCCATTTTAAATGAACAGTGAAATCTCAAATGTTATTTATTAATGTTCCTCAGACAGAAATTTATTTTGTTCAACACTCTTAAATAGCTTTGGAGTCAGTGTGTGCAAATTTACCCCATCATCATTCTATTGTGGGAAGGAAAAAAAAGTGATTGGACAATCTGCGGAGAAAGCAAGAAAAGACAATTATTTTATGTTCCAGTCAGTTACTTTCAAGTGACAGTCCTAATGGAAGTGGGGAATGTATTTGATGCAAGTTTGACTAACAGCGTTGAGCTGGCTCCAAAGTCACTGTTTTACTTACTTGAAGTTAGAACTAAGTCAGCAGTTTGTTAGGCTCAAGGTAAGGAGGATTCACATAGGTCAATCATTTGGAGTGTAATAAACAGCAGATACAGTAATTCTGCTTGGCAGTTCAACTGCAGGCATTGAGAGCTGCAACCACAAATCAGCAGTGCTTACTCAAATGTTCCATGACTCTTCTTATCACTTTTTCAAAAGAATGCCATCATTCAACAAAATGAACATGCTGTCACTATTAAAAATATGGAACTAAGCTATAGCTCTAATAAGTTGAAAGCCACTTGAACCTATATCATTCCCTACTGTACTATGCCAAACCACTTTTATATTTTTAAGTTTTTGTGCAAAACCTTTCTTGCTTTACTTACTTGGCATCTTATTTGTAGAGGACTACACCTGGAACAAGACATAAAACCCACCTCAAACTTAAATAACGTGAATAGGAAGAGAGCTGAATAATACTATTTCTTGGGGAGGGGAGGGGGGGAAGAATATTTTTTAGAGTGTATAAACATTAAAACATGCCAAGTCTCATTCTTATTTAAATACTTACATTTGTTCAGTTCTTTAGCCATACTTTTAGAAAGGTTTAAGAATCATATATATTGTCAGTAAAATATATAGGAAGCCTTGTAAGTGAGGATCAAACACTCAATTTTTGTATAGGCAAACTCAAATTTCACTTAAGAAAGGGTGATTTATTTATTGCAAACAAAAAACCCCCAAACTACAAAATATTTCAGATTCTACAGAGGAAACATTGTAAGAGAGAACCAAGAGGACATGCACCTTGGCAGCAAGTAGCATATTACTTGATTACCTTTATTTCCAGACATTAATCCAGGGTTGTATAAACACAGTTGCCTTTGGGTTTTTGTGAAGCATTTTTGTACAAATCAGCTTTTATATTAAACTATTTTTGTGTTATAAGAATTTCATAAGCATACTGAAAAAAATGCTATGCTAAAGTATAAGCTGAGTAAAGTTTTGTTTTGAATTACGTAGCTGGTTATTTTTCTGTTTCCTTTGGTTTGTAGCTTTTCCCTCATAAACAAACCCTTGGTTTATAAATAAGTGAAAAGAAAATTTCAAGTATAGATTTTGTAAGACTTTTCACAACATTTTTATGAACTACAGAGATGATTGTTAGGAAAGCTGTCTTCCCTTTTATACCTGTAACCCCATAAACTAGCCTGGGTACTCAGCAGTTCTCTCTCCTTCACTACAAATGGCTTTGGTGATCCCTGAAAGTGATGTTAATGCAAACAATATTCAAATAGAAATGAATAGTAGAGACTTCCATGTTCCTCCCGTTTGGTTAACCGGGGTGCACATGCACTGCTCCAGTAGCTGTCTCTAGATACTTTATCCATGGGTGGAGGCTAGGTCCACTTTTCTTTAGTTGCTGGTTTCGTGACTTCTCATTGTTACTATCCAATTGTTGCACTGGCAGATCTCTAGCAATTTAACATATACACATATGTGCACATACATGTGCATTCATGCACTGCATAACACACCTAACAAAACCCAGAAGTAGTTTAAGAAGAAGGTAAAAGAGAGGTAATGATCAGACCTGGGGTTTGTGCATAAAAATGCTTTGACAATTATGACCTGCCCCCTCCATTTCCACTCTGGTTTCTTTTTGATACACCTCAATCTCTTTCTTTCCTTGCCTTCCACACTTCCTCTAAACATCCCATAATAAGCTTTGAAAATTCTCACAACCTCCTAAAAGCACGTATTCATAAACAAACCTCAGATAATAAACCCACTTCAATACAATAAAGCATTGAAGATCCTGGGAAAAGAAAATCATATCTTTTAAAAGCTTAAACACAACAGATTATATCTGTTTCATGTACCACCTCAAAAGAACCACTGACATAATCCATGTTCATTATTTTTTATATACAGATCAGTTTTGTGTTTGTGTGGCAATATTTTTGGTTTTGAGGGCTACAGGGATGGCTTCTGTGAAAAGCTGCTGGAAGCTTCCTCTGGGTCCAACAGAGTAAATACCAGTCAGCTCAAGAATAGACCTACTGCTGACCAAGGCCAAGCCAATCAGTGACGGTGGCAGCGCCTCTGTGGCAACATATTTAAAAAGGGAAAAAAAATTGCAAGTGGCAGCATTTTACTGACAGAGAAAGAAATGAGATGATGTAAGAAACTGCAGACGCCAAGGTCAGTGAAGAAGGCGGTGGGAGGTGCTCCAGGCACTGGAGAGAGAGCCTATGGAGAAGATCATAGTGAAACAAGCTGTCTTCCTGCAGCCCTTGGAAGATGATAGGGAGTAGAGATTCCACCTGCAGCTCATGAGAGACCCCACAGTGGAGCAGGTGGAGACACCTGAAGGACACAGTGGTCTAGTGGGAAGTCTGCACTTGACCAAGCTCCTGGCAGGACCCGCAGCCCATGGAGATAATGGCCCACACTGGAGTAAGTTTGCTGGCAGAACTTGTGGTCCCGTGGGGGACTGTGCTGCAGAAGTCTGTTCCTGAAGGTCTTAACCTCATGGAAGGGACCTGTGCTGTGGAAATTTGTGAAGAACCGAAAACCCCATGAGAAGGACTCACATTGGAGAAGTTTGTGGAGGATTGTCTCCCATGAGAAGGACCCCATGCTGAAGCAGAGAAAGAGTGTGAGGAGACCTCATCCTGAGAAGGATGGAGTGTCAGAGACAATGTGTGATAATGTGACCGCAAGCCCCATTCCTCTTCCCCCTGTGCCACTCATGGATGTACAGGAGAGAAATTTGAAATAAAGTTGAGCCTGGGAAGAAGGGAGGGGTAAAGGGAGTGTTTTAAGATTTGGTTTTATTCCTCATTATCCTACTCTATTTTCATTTGATTTGATGAGTTATGTCTTTAACAGAGTAGGTCTGTGCTAACTTAGTTGAAAGTGATGGAGAACATAAATCATGACAGTAAGTAGATTTGGAAGGCAGCTGTTGAACTCAGATCTTCCTAGCAACAAAGCACCATAAAGCATAGTGTTCTTATTGCTACCTATATATTTTTTGTTTCTCTTGTATGTGTCATCAGGATGAAAAACTTCATGACTCTAGGGTATCTTATATTCAGGTAGAATCAATTATGTCAAAGTAGTTGTGTAGTTCACGACATAAAAAGGTTCTCTTAGCATAAAGAAAATTCATATTGCTTGATATAAAACTGAATTAAAAATTGTGGGAATCCAGAGTTCAAGAATATTAGGTTTCTTGAGTATTGGAAAAGCTGTCTTCTGGAGGGGTTTGTTTGTTTGTTTCATAATTTTTCTTTTATTTTCTCTTCTTTTTCCTATTCCTGATAATTACCAGACCAAATAAGAAATTGCTATCGAACAAAACCCCCTTCCTATATTTCTTGCAAAATATAGATTCTGATACTCTTCATATTAAGCAACACTTCTCTTCCTAGGACTGTGCAAGACAAAAGACTTTTCAAGAGTAGTAAGAAACTTTTGTTTCCCATTCCACCCATTACATTTTACTTTGAAAAAAAAATATTTCAGTGTTAAATTGTTTGAATGACAAGCACACAAGGAAAGTAAATTAAAGTTTCTGAAGACCAAGTCTTTCACAAAATACCTAGAGAAGCTTTAGCAAATTTCTTAGATACCATGAAAAATCCAGCTTAAAAATAAACAAATTACAAAACTGGTATTGTGATTATTGTAATAAAGCCCAAATGTTTGTGGATAGCTTGTAAAACTACCTGCTTTTTCTGAACTAGATACCAGTACTTAAGTGATTTGTATCATCCTAATATCTCAGTGCTAAATTATACAAGACTTCAGCTCAGCAGAGCTGCAATAGTGCTGCTAAATATTGAACACATTCTAACCATGCAAATGATTGATGTTTGAATGATAAATGATTAAATGTAAATGTTTGGTTTTAAGATGCCATTCGGTTTTCATCTCAGCTCTGGTAACACATACTTGGAGTGCTTGGTTCCATTCTGGCTTCTCCAGTATAAGATAGATGGGCACATGCTGGAGCAACTCCAGCAAAGAGCCACAAAGATAATGAATGGACTGGAGCATGTGGCATACAAGAAGAGTCTGAGAGAGCTGTGGCTGTGCATCCTGGAGAAAACAAGGCCCAGGGTAATCTGGTCAATGTATATAAATAACTGAAGGCAGGAAGTAAAGCAGGAGGAGCAGACTTCTCTCCATGGTGCCAATGAGAGGATAAGAGGGAAAGGCCACAAATGAAAAGAGGAGAAATTAAACATAAGAAAATACTTTTTACAGTGACGGTGCTTACAGTCTTCCAAGGCTGGAAGACGTTACCTCTGCAGAGAGGCTGTGCATTTTTCAACCTTGGAGACAGTCAAACATAACACAACGTGGCCCGAAGCAACCAGATGTAGGTGACCCTGCTTTGAGCAGTGGGATTTGGACTGGATGGTTGCCAGAGGCCCTTTCCAACTCCAACTGTTCTATTGTTCTGTTTCTGCCTCTTTCAGTCCCCTGAGCTATTTGGTCAGTAGTTATGGGGATGTGCATTGTCACTGCTAATCTACATTAGAATCAGAAGTGGGATTTTATTTATTTTTAAATTTAATTTTCAAAGTAAAGAATAATTACATTAAAGGGCCAACATTACTACAAAATTTTGTAATAGAGAATGCTACACAGATTGTTGCAGAATTCTCTTTACAGTACTTTACCACCTGAAACAAGAAATGCAAATTAAGAGATGGAAAAGATGTGACTGATTTAATTCAGTACTCATAGAAGTCTACTTGGAATCAACCAGTTGTTCAAATTAAACAGAACTATGCCTGATTTTTTTTGGTATGCAAAAAAGATTTCTTTTAATAGTGAAAGTCATAAATCTTATTTTCGAAACACAGTAGATGACAGCAAATATTCCAGTCTAGATATTTGGAGAAATTAATAAAAAATATAAGAATCATTGGACCTTAATATTCTAAAAAAAAAAAAAGTCTAATTTTTAAAACTGTAGAGATTTGGATTTTAAATTCATTGACCAAGTAATGATTTTGTTCTATTAAGAGAAAAAAAAAGTTTACACTATGATATTGTTTACACTTCAATATTTCATTCTATTTTGCCTGCACAGACCTGAGTATATTTCTACATCATCAGCTGATTTTAATATTTTTGATAGCTTTTCAGGCATATGTAACTGAAATCTTGTACTTACAAAAAGATCAATTTTATCGGGTTTGTATATAATCTGAAACAAAATGTCTTTAGGGGAAACAAATGCACTGCTCTTTTATAGGCTCTATGACCACCTTTCAAACATGCACAGGATAAGCTAATTCTCTGCATCTATTTAATTTTCCCCCAAAGAAAGCAACAGAGAAAGGTATTTCTTCTCAAAGCATCAAGTTTCCTGGCTAAATGGCAGCATCAAAAACCTATGTTTGCTCACAGTTAGGTGCCTTCCATGAATAAATATACCCTAGGAATGCGACATTAATCCCAGAGCAGAAGACTTGCACACAGCTCAAGAATAGCACTAAAAACTCATTTTTTTTCCTGTAATACAACGATTTTTTATCATTTAAACTTGTTTTGTGTTCTAATCAGCTCTCAGTCATGATTGCATGCAGTGAAATAATCTCTAAATTATACAAGAATAATCATCAAAATGGGATATAGTCAGAATATTACTACTGACATTTTCAAGGTTGGTAGTAGTCTACTACACAAGTCTTGCTATAAGTACTACTGGGGCCCTGAGTGAGCAGAAGAGTATGAGGAGTCCTCTTCCTGAGGAGGAAGGAACTGCAGACGCATTGTGTGGTGCAGAGCTGTGCAACCACTTCTCCCTTCCCAGCGTTATAGGTCCCTGTGGTGAAAGTCTGGTCTGCTGTATGACAGTTTTGTAACTGTGGACCAGACTGCTGTGGTAGTGTCAAAAAACAAGGTTTCAAATGTCTCAAAGTTGCCTTTTTACATTTTTGGCTGAAATTCAGAATAAATTATTAGAGTGTTTCTAGTCCTCTTTTAATAGCTTGTGAGAACAATCTTGATAATGTATATACATAAAATTAATCAATATATATTTAATATTATTATATAACAATCTCAGGTGTTCTTTAACACTCTAAAATATTTTCCTTGAGAGAGTTACTTCACCAAAAAACAGCCTCTTAAAAGCATGTTCAGAATAATTCACTAAACTCACTACCTGTGGACTCTCCTCCTGAAAACATATTCCCTTCCATTCCCATCCATTTTCTTCCCTTGATTCCCATTGGCATAGTATGAAACCACCTGTACAAGTGATATTTTGATTACTGTGACAGCATCATTCTCAAAATCTGAGTTTTTTAAAGGTTCACAGTAGTTTTTGCTTACACATGCTTGATACTAACCTGTTTTTCTATTATTTTTTCACAGGAGAAGCCTAGCTTAGACAGAGCCAAAGACTAGAAATTCGAAGTTTAGTGAGATGAATCCAGCACGGATTCCCAAGGAATTAAAAAGCTTCTGAATCCAAAACTGTGAATCCAGTATAAACCCTTTGTATAAGTATTTTTCTGTTGAATAACAGAAAGTTTAGAGATGTTACCTACTGTTGAGGTTCCACATGTCTTCCTCTGAAACATCCAGTACTCGTACACACTGTGTGAAAAAAACAATAAGCAGTGAATGCCAATCTGATACAGATCTGAATTTTCTTGGTCTAAATTAAGTGGGTTTAATGACTACATTTCCATCAGGTTTAATTACAACATCTCCATCAGGTTTAAATATTTCAGAATAGGAATAGGAAGTAGCTCTAATGTGAATGAAGGTACATGCCAGCCACTATAAGAGAGCTGATAAATCTGAAAACCACATCCGTCTGACCTGAAATGGCTTGTAATCACCCTAGACAATTACAGCCTAGAGAATGTCTATAACGTGGACCTCCTTAATCATAGAATCATAGAATTATCGAATATGTACAGTTAGAAGGGACTCTTAGAGGTCATCTAGTCCAACCTCCCAGCAGAAGCAGGGACATCTTCACTAGATCAGGTTGCCCAAAGACCCATCAAGCCTGGCCTTGAATATCTCCAGGGATGGGGCCTCTCTGGGAAACCTGTTCCAGTGATCTACCACCATCATATTGAAGAATATTTTCCTAATATCCAACCTAAATCTGCCTGTTTCTAGTTTAAAACTGTTACCCCTCATCCTGTTGCTACATGCCCTTGTGAACAGTTCTTCCCCAGATTTCCATTAGGCATCTTTCATATAGTGGAAGGTCTCTATAAGGTCGCCCTGGAGCCTTCTCTTTTCCAAGCTGAACAATACCAAACCTCTAAGCCTATCTTCATAGGAGAGCTGCTCCAGCATTTTGATAATTTTTGTGGCCCTCCTTTAGATGTGCTCCAACAGGTCCGTGTCCTTCTTGTGTTGAGGGTTCCAAAGCTGGATACAGTACTACAGTGAGGACTCACCAGAGCAGAGAAGAGAGGGGCAGAATTCCCTCTCTCAATCTGCTGGCCATACTCCTTTTGATGCAGCCCAGGATGCGGTTGGCCTTCTGGGCTACAGATGCACATTGATGGGTCTTGTCCAGCTTCTCATCCATGAGTACTAATAAGTCATTTTCCTCGGGGTTGTTTTCAAGCACATTATCTCCTAACCTGTATGGATAACAGGAGTTGTCAGGACCCTGCACTTGACTTTGTTGAACCTCATGAGGTTCACCTGGGCCCACTTCTCCAGCCTGTCCAGGTCCCTCTGGATTGCATCCCATGCCTCCAGCACATTAACCTCATCACTCAGTCTCATCAACAAATTTGCTGAGGATGCACTGAATCCCACTGTCAATATCATTAATAAAGATATTAAACAGCACCAGTCCCAGCAGAGACACTTGAGGTACTCCACTTGTCACTGTCTTCTGTCTAGCCTTGGAACCATTCACCACCACCCTCTGGATGCGATCATCCAGCCAATTCCTCATCCACTGAACAATCCACCCATCAAATGCATATCTCTCCAACATAGAGAGAAGGATGTTGTGGGGGACCATGTCAAAGGCTTGGAGAAATCCAGATAGATTACATCCATAGCTCTTCCCTTGCCCAATGATGAAGTCACTCCATTGTAGAAAGCCACTAGATTGGTCAGACAGGATTTGCACCCAGTAAAGCCATGCTGGCTGTTACGAATCACTCCCTGCCCTCCATGTGCCTCAGCATATCCTCTAGGTGCATCTGTTCCTTGATGTTCAGTGAGACTGACCTAACTTGTTTATGAGTGTCACGGCCTCTACTTATAAAGTTGTGTGAACCATTAGGCCTTACAGTAAAGAATCTTGAAAAAATTGGGGGGGGAAGAGGAAGGATAACTTTGTCTGCCTGGTGATTCTTAAATTTGAAAAGATATATCTATTTGTGTTTATTAATTTCATATCTCTTCATATTTATGAATATGAATGAGATAGTGAACAAGGGAAGGACTGACAACATCTTCCTGGACTTGTGCAAGGTATTCAACAGTGTAATTGGAGACGCATGGATTCAACAGATGGACCACTCTGTGGATAAGAAACTGGCTGGACAGTCACACCCAAAGTGTCAACATCTCAATGTCCA
Source organism: Laterallus jamaicensis coturniculus (assembly GCA_022605575.1). Lineage (NCBI taxonomy): Eukaryota > Metazoa > Chordata > Aves > Gruiformes > Rallidae > Laterallus > Laterallus jamaicensis. The sequence goes on from JAKCOX010000027.1 coordinate 4,702,090, forward strand.
TTTGGAAGTCTCTGGCAAGTGGTGTTTCTCAGGGATCAGTACTGGGACTGGCACTGTTCAATATCTTTGTCAGTGACATGGACAGCGGGATACAGTGCACCCTCAGCAAGTTTGCCAGTGACATCAAGCTGTGTGATGAGGTTGACACACTGGAGGCAAGGGATGCCATCCAGAGGGACCTTGACAGGCTGGAGAGATAGGCCCATGTGAACTGCATGAAGTTCAACAAGGCCAAGTGCAAGGTCCTGCATGCGGGTTATCGCAATCCAAGCACAGCTACAGGCTGGGCAGAGAATGGATGGAGAGCAGCCCTGAGGAGAAGGACTTGGGGGTGTTGATCGATAACAAACTCACTCTGGCCAACTATGTCCTGGGCTGCATCAAGAACAATGTGGCCAGCAGGTTGAGGGAGGTGATTCTGCCCCTCCACTCTGCTCTTGTGAGACCCCACCTGGAGTACTGTGTCCAGCTCTGGGATCCCCAGTACAGGAAAGACCTAGAGCTGTTGAAGTGAGTCCAGAGGAGGGCCATGAAGATTATCAGGGGACTAGAGCACTTCTCCTGTGAAGACAAGTCTCTTCCAACCCAAAGCATTCTATGATTCTACAATTCTATGAAAAATCTCTTAATGAATATGTGTAATTATTAGAAATTCTTAGAACTCTGTGCTAGTATTTGTTATTGTTTCATCGCTAGTACTTATATCTAAATAGAATTTGAAGTGTTAGTTTTTATTATATTACAGAAGAGAAAAGCTGCACACAGGGATCTTCTTCAAAGAAGTTTGACTTAATCATCAGTAAAGCTATAATTACACTGCCTCAGTTAAGCCCTACATAGTTAGACTATTTGCTTCTAAAATTATTTTGGTTTCTTTTGTTTACAAAATACACAAAAAAGGAATATATTTTTCCCTTATTCTATGAAAAAGAAAAAAAATCCTATATCTCAACAGACTTCATATTTGTCTCAAGGGAAATGGTTAAATATCAGAAGGATAAAATATTATTTTATTTATTCTACAAAATGTGAACTTAAAACTCTTGTAGTGAGGTCCTATGGAACATCATATGTTATAGATAACAATTATTTTTAATTAGATAGATCTCAATTCTCTTTTACAGAACTCAATGGTAAAAATGGCTGGTGATTGCAGTAATGAAAAAAGTTGCCCTTAGTTATTTTTAATGGAAATTATTAGTATGTTCCAGGTCTTGTAAAAATAGTTTTTATCGATAGGATGATGGTAGCCCTCAAGGGGGGTAACTGAGTGGCATAATCTGAACTAACCACTGGATTGAGGTTAGTAATGCCACATATCCTACATGATTCAAAATTGACCAGCTGTATTGTTGCCTGTAGGACTTTTGCAATTTCTATAGTTGGAAATTTGCAGGCAATATGTTTAAAGACATGGCATCACATATCACTCAGCAAAACTGGGGTTTTTTTGTGAGGCAAGCTTTTGGTAGCGGGGTTACAGAGGTGGCTTCTGTGAGAAGTTGCTAGATGCTTCTTCTATATCTGATATAGCCAATACGAGTTGACTCCAAGGTGGACCCACCACTGGCAAAGGCCAAACCAGTCAGTGGTAGTGGTAGCACATCTGTGACAACAAATTTAGGAGGGGGAAAAATAAACCAAACAAGAAAAGCAGATTTTGCAGCCAGAGAGAGGAGTTGGGGACATGTGAGATGTATAACTCTGCAGAAACCAAGGTCAATGAAAAAGGGGCAGGAGGAAGTCAACCAGGTGCTGGAGCAGAGATTACCCTGCAGCCTATGGTGAAGACCATAATGAGGCAGGTTGTCACTCCACAACCTGTGGAGGATGATGGTGGGACAGAGGTCTCACCTGCAGTCCATGGAAGACCCCCACCCTGGACCAGGTGGATGCACTTAAAGAAGGCTATGGGAAGCCTCAGATGGTGCACATTTCTGGTAGGATTTGCAGTCTATAGTGAAAGGAGCCCAGGTTGGAGCAGGTTTTCTGGCAGAACTTGTGACCCTATGAAGGATCCATGCTAGAACAATCTGGTCTTGAAGATCTGCACATTTTGGAAAAGACCTGCACTGGAGGAGTTTGTGAAGAACTGAAGCCCATGGGAGTGACTCACAATTGGAGTAGAGGAAGAGTGTTAGGAGTCCTCCTTGAAAAGAAAGAAGGAGCAAAGACAATGTGTCATGAACTGACTGAAATCCCTATTTCCCAACCCTTTTCGAATTGAATTAATCGTAACATAACCTCAAAAAATGTTATGCAATAATTTGAAGTTCTAGAATGCAAATTTGTACCACTATTTCTAGAATAATGCTGATAGTATTTCCTTTTTTATAAGGTTTTAACTTTTCAGTCATACTTATTAAAAAAATTCAGCTGAGTAATATTGTGTCACATATACTGGTTAGTTTACATAATATGCAAATCAATGAAGCTCACCACCGAGATAAAGGAAAATCTAGAACAACATTTCTATCCTCGTTGTCACTCTGATTCCTGTTTCTTTCCATTCAGAGTTTCTTCGGTAATTATTATGTTTTCTTAATTTTACTAGAAAATAAAATAACATGTTTACTAGACCACAATATTCCTATCTTCTCCCCTGTACTTCCAGGTCCACCACATTTCACAGGGAGAAAGACTGAGAGCGCTGTTATTAAAAGACTCTCTAGCATGAGTGTTCGAGGTAATCTATCAAACATTTGCCTGTCTCTTTTTATTTAACAGTGATCCTATATCTTTGTGCATTTCAATTACCACAGCTTCTTTTATAAACAACAGAAAACTACAAACTAGTATAATTGTATTAAAATCAGTAGAGCTATTCCTAACTTACATTTCTTGAGATCAAATTGCCATTGATGTTGGGAGTAACACCTTGCATTTCTATATTACTCTTTACTTGCAGATCTCAAACTGCTTACAAATGAGATAATTATCTTCATAATCCCTATTTTGCAGAGAAAGCAATTGAAACATAAGAGGTGAAGTGACTTGTTCAGCATCTTTTAAGTCTTGTACATGTAATCTTTAGACTGCATTGCCTAGTTATAACCTATTTACTAGCACATTGATAAACCATCACATTTTTCATCTTTCATCAGGTATTTCCAAATCCTTTCATGTCCGAACCATTGATTGCTTTTTCATGTGTGTGTGGTTTTGATTATATTATTAATAATAACAATAATTTATAGCTTTGATAAATTATTTTTCTTTTTAATATCTTATCTATAATGCTCTCCTTTATTTAGTTTAATTAAAGCCAAAATAAAGGGGCAGATAATTTCTACAAATTGAGTATTTAAAATTTCAGTTCTGAGTGCACCAGCTAAAACTGAAGATTAAGATCAGTTGAGTTAATGGTGACATTTAATCTTTTTCTTCAGACATCTAGACTGTGAAATTATAATTATTTATAGTATTTTCTTTTAAAGTATCTAACTGTAATATATTTATAAATTCTGCAGAGTACAAAGTCAACAAAAGTCTTGAAAGTTCAAGTAAAATTGAGGAATAATACTAATATGAGTACATTTTTGTATAACATTGGAACCACTTCTACTTTAAAAAGCAAATAAAGTCATAAAAATAGTATAGGAGTAGAACAGAAACATTCACTTCTTCCTTTTCAGTGCACAAGAAAATTGTTCTACTATATTCTTGAATAACAAAGAAAATACTGTTTCACATTATGAACAAGTCATTTGTACAATGTATAACCAAAGAATAGAATTTATCTGGATTCTAAAAAGGCATGAAAGCTTATATGTATAACAATAATCATAACTAGGAATCATTTAAACAACAATTGAGAGTGTTGAAAAGGGTAAACTATTTAAAATCTCAAAGCAGAAAGCAAATAAGATTACTTGCGATTACAGGAAATTTTACTTAGGTGAAGAATACATTGTTAATTCGTCAGTATCATTCTTCCCAGCATGGTATGAAGACCATCTCACAAGTGTCTGGACAAATCAATACAGTCATTAATCTTACTGTTGAACCTTCTCTAGACTAGCATGTAAAAGGAAATTCTGCTCATATGAGCTGACAAATTGGGATTTTCATGAAGGCTAAACAAGCAACTGTTCAGGTAAGTCTCAAGTTTTCAGAGTAAATCTTCCAGGATTCTCCCTGGTAAATTTTTCACTCACTATATGCTTAGGTAACTTTTCTCTTCAAGCACCTAAATTCAAAATTTTTGTACTAATAACGTATTTCAAAGTTACTATTCCATTTGTATCAATCAGGTCCAATGCTAAATCTGCATGACATACAATCGTTTTCTCAAGAAAGAAGAGTCTTTAAGGTCTGTACCCTGACTCTGAAATCTTGGAGTAATCTAGGAATGTAGAGGCCTACAGACTGCTATCACATTATGTATTATCTCTGGTTCTTGCCTTGCCCATCTTGCCAAGTATTTGTGATTCCAAATACATGCATACAGAGTACTAAATCCAGAAACAAAAACATTTTGGGGTGTGTTAATAACACCAGTGGTTCTCTACAGCTGAGTAAATGTCCGCATTAAAATTGACTCACTTCCACCATGAATGTAAAGATCAGTTTTACAGTAAATGCACTATTCTTGAAGAAAACTTTGTACATGGTCACAAAGAAAATTTTTATATTGTTGTCTCTGTCTCATATTTGAACAAGCTTCAGAAATTTCATTAATTTGTTCTCACTAGAAAGTTAAGGAAGGTGACTTGCAATTATAGTCCTTCCACCTGATCTACTTTACCTTTTCAGGCAAGCTGAAGAGGTAATTCCTTCAACTGGACTGTTCAGAGGGCTTTAACAATTCCTTAAATGTAAATAGAAGACATGCTACCACAGAAGCATCAGATTGCTACAATAAGAAAGATACCATTAACTTCCCAGGAAAAGGCAAAAATAGCAAAGAAAGGGCGTGTTCTCTTCCCATTTCTCGGAATTACTTACTCTGATATTGCTTTGTCATTATTTTCAGCAGAATTCCCAGACAATCCAGGTTTGTGAAGTAATTTATTTTCATCTGAGACCACCATACCATAAGCCAGCTTTAACTCAACTTGCATCATGATTTCTGCATTTACATATAATTTTAAGAAGGTGTCCTTCATGCCTGAAATCTGCTCAATGAAGGACCAAGGGAAAAGTAGCATGAAGTGTACAAAAGATTCCCTAGAAAGAAGCCTCTGTACGTTATCTGGTGAATATTTTGCTTGGGATAAGAATATTTAGATTTTTCCTACAATTGCCTGTAGATATCACTAACAAATCCCCCTGAATGCAGCATGTTGCCAGCTTGAAGTAGAAGGATTTCACTGCTCTAATGAGTCTGATAGGTTCATTTAATCATTGCACTTACAGGTATTTTACCCAAATTGCTGCAATAAAGAAGGTACTATACAAATAGAAATTGTTTTTCTCCCACTCAAGAAAGCAATAACACACTTCACTGAGCAAATTGAAACATGAATATAAAGATCTCATGGCTGATTGAAGATATCTGAACTTTGATCTCTTGGATTATATACATAGATACACACTTTCCTTGTAACAATTTACTGTTTTTTCCATACATATTTTAATCATAATGCAGCATTAACATCAACAAAGTCATCATCTTGACCTGGGTATTAATTGACTAGACATGTTTCACATATCTGATCTTGTTTAGTCAATATAATTTTAAGGTCTGGTGCAGACCTTTAGTTCTGGCTTGTGTTATGTCATAGTTCCGGTTTGCAGTCCTTGTTTCTGAATGGAACCGGAGTCCATCTGGTCAGAAGTCCCGACTCCTTTTACTTCTGCTTGCACATTCCTCATACTAAATGGACTTTGGACCTGGTTAGTTCCTTTGCCTTGTCTGGTGCTGTTGATGCACACCTTTGGCACCCACTAATTCTGCCTGCTGTTATCAGCCCCTGTGGGACTGCACCCATCCATGAAGGCATGGTCTGCACTAGCATCCCCCTCACCTTGTTCCTGTTACAGGGCAGTTTTATTGCTCCCTGGCACTTAAACATAAGTAATTTATTCATGATGTACAGACAGAGTCCATATTGCAATCTGAATTACACTGTTGATTAATTTAGTGTGTCAATGTGAAAGAAGAATATTTTTCACATGGATCAATCAGTTTATCTGATTTTTATTTATTGTTGGCACAGGAAGACCAATGACATGGTTACTGTAACAAATTGCAGAATTCTTCCTTTGAGTAATGTATTAGTAACATTTCTACTTCAGAAGTCCCTGGAAGCCATGGTTATCTAGTTCAAAATAACATTATCTTAAAATTAGCTTCTGGAATCAAGAGTTAAATGTATCATTCTGGATTTTTTTGGTGTATTTATATTTTCTCTTCACGATACCAAGAAAAGCAGGAAGATACTTTCACATCTGTTCTGCGTTAAAAAGCAGAATTTGCATGGGATGTGTATTGATAAAATGACAAGATGTTGTGAGAACGAACAGATCTGTGAGTGTTTATCGTTTTTTATTATAATCTTGATTAGATTTGCCATCCACTTAACAGGCAACATAGAGAGGTTGCACACAGAGCTTCTGCCAGTAAAGCAGTATGCTGCACGTATTTTCCTACTTTCTCCTTGTCCATCAAAATGCACTAATGAGGTACCTTCCAGTTTTCCACTTCATAGTACCTTATATATCTCACAATAGGGAACTTAATGAAGAAAGAAGATACCTCTTTTAATTTTTCAAAATGGTAATTGTTTCGGGAAGTTAAAAACTTGTTTTGAGAGGAATAAATATATTTTTAATGAAAACTTCTATATTAATTTGGCAGGATGGTAACAGAAATTGACTGTTTTGATCTATGGGATCACCATTGACTCTAAAAGTGAGAATAGCATTTTCTGTCCATTTACAGAGGTTCTATCTGCCTTCTCACAGAAAGTAATCTTCAGAGCGGTTTTGAATAGACACATGAGCTTGTGGGACACTGTCCCACAGGAGTTGTCAGGCAAGATATGGAAGACAGCTCAGAAGGTGACTCTTTCAGAGAATAGGTGTCACAGTTAAGAGTTTTCTTTGAGAGTAAACGGTCTTTCTGGATTAGGTTATCTGAAGAATAGAGGATAGACGTTGGAACCACTTTGCAGTATGTTATAACTACTGTCTGTTACCTTCTGTTCCCCACTTTCTTTCACTGTGATTTGTAAAGGAATTGTGACACAGGTTTCAAGCTACAGGCTTCTGATGGATTGTGTTATTGCTGTTCTGGCCCCATTGTCCTTCCTATTCACTTGGTGAGAATCTGTCAGAAGCCTGTAGTTCCCATTCTCTTCCTTGTCTATAGTACTTGCTTCTATCTGTTCTGCGAAAGGTGGCAGTTCCTTGCATATGAAACAGATGTGCTTCATGGAATGTGATTTATCTGAGTCTCATTTAGTGCAATAAGTCTCATCTGAAAGCTACTTGATCATCCTGTTCATTCTTCATTAAATTCCTTTTCACAACTTCTGTTATTTTGAAAGTATGTTGTGCAGTGAACTACATTTGTGAGTGGATTGAAAAATTTTTGCAGACTAAGTACAGGAGAAATCACTGTTCCATATACTCTGGTACTTTACACCAAAACGTGGTGTTGAAGGCTTACTAAACTGAAATGTAATTTTACATAGATTTACACAGTGTTAAAATATAGCTCTATGGAAAAAAAAAGGACATACAAGTATAACTTCAGTAGTATCCTCTGAAACATTGTATTGAAATTGTATTTTTTTAATGCTTTCTCTGTTGTCTTTAAATGGGGCTGCTGAGTTAACCCCTGGCTCTGGAAATATTTATTATTCTGTTCATTCAGTGACAATACCTGAAAGATACTAGCTGGTGAAGCAAAAGATGAAGAAAATCACTAATATAAGAAAATGATGACATTTCTTCCATTAATTCCTGGCAATGATGCTCCACTGCTATGAATCAGAGTGCAAAGCAGAACATTCAGCACTATATCAGTACTATTTAAAAAATATTTAATCTCCCCATTGAGAGGAAAGCATTTGACATTGCTCCTTATATCAGAAATTTTATGCAGAGTATCTCATGTTACAAACTCTCAGTTTCTGATTTTTCTACCTCAAATTCAGTGCAGTTTCTGACGTCATTAAATTGTGTATATCAAAATTCTCTGTTCCTGAGTCTAGAATCAAGGAAATAGAAGCTGCTGGAACTTTTTCTATGCCAAATAATAAATATGATACAAAACATTCTATTACACCATGCTTAAAAGAAGTTTATCAATTAATTCCATCAATATTTGTGAAAGGGGAAAAAGTTAGCAGTCCAGACTCTCTAGTGAAATGTAGGGTTTGTGTGGCAAGATTTGGGGCAGGGATGGGGGAGATGGTGGGGAGGCCATAGGTGTGGCTTCTGTGTGAAGCTGTCAGAAGCTTCCACTGTGTCAAATAGAGTCAATGCCAAGCCCATCAAGAACAGTGGTAGCACCTCTGGATTAATGAATTGAAGCAAGAGAGGGGAGGGGGAAGCAAATCACCAAAGGCATTTGCAGTCAGAAAGGGGACTGAGAATATGTGAAAGAAATAACTCTGCAGACACCAAGGTCAGTGAAGAAAAAGAGAGAGGAGGTGCTCCAGCAGAGATTCCTCTGCAGCCCATGGATTTTGATGATAGATATCCACTTGCAGCCCATGGAGGACCCCATGTGTGGAGACACATGAAGGAGGCTGTGACCCTATGGGAAGCCTGTGCCAGAGGAGGGTCCTGGCAGGACCTGCCAGTGCTGAGAATGAAGCATGAATGAAGCATGTTTTCTGGAAGAACTTGCAACCCCATGGGGGACCCATACTGAAGCAGTCTGGTCCTGAAGATCTGAAACCCATGGAAAGGCCCCATGCTGGAGCAGTTTGTGAAGAACTGTAGCCTGTGGGAAGGACTCACGTTGAAGAAGTTCGAGGATGACTGTTTACCATGAGGGGGATCCTATTCTGGGGTATGGAAAGAGTGTGAGAAGTCCTCTCTCTGAGGAGGAAGGAGTGGCAGAGGTAATTTGCTGTGAACTGACCACAACTACATCCCTTGACCCCACTGTGCTGCTGGCAGAAGAGGAGGTAGAGAAAAAACGTGAGTGAAGTTGAGCCCGGCAAGAAGGATGGCATGAAGGGAAGGTGGTTTAAGATTTGGTTTTATTTCTCCCTTTTAATCAAATCCTATGAACTTTTACTAGAATTTTAATTTGTTTTTTCCTTCCAAATTTTTTGTATTCCAAATTCTTCTCATTTTTTTGCTATATTTGCTCTGTATTCCTAAAACCAAAAGGCAGCAGAAACAGGACTGATCTAATTTCTAATTCCTTCTATCATATTATGTATACAGAAGAACAGAAAATTGGAGAGAAAATAATTGAAGCTGGAGGGCAGATAATTTTTTTAAGTTTTTATGGAGGAAATTGTCAGGTCTTCTAGGGACCAGATAGATCTTTACTTACCATCTGCAAATTTTTGCAAAGATGTATAATTTAGCCAAGTTCTTGCAGATTTTCACTGAAAAGGCAACTGTCAGTCTCAGGATAAACCACTAAATAAGTAAGTTAAGACCCTAGCAGTGAGGTGAAATAAGATTTCACAGCGAACCAAATAATTGGTTATTTTCAGTGAGAACCAAGAAATACATCGCCCTAATTTCTTATTCTTTAAAGCAACTAATTCACTGAAGCTGACATTAAAAAGAAAAATTCATCAGTCTGAATGAAGTTGAAGTCTAAACCAGACATTTCTCTTGGAGCATACAATATTGCATTTTGTCATTATAAAACCAACTAAAATAAAATTTTGCTAAGAGAATTGTTCCTGTAATATGTATAGAATCTCTTACTAGAACATTATATGTCAATACAGTAAGAAATAAGTTGTGCAAGTGCTGTATTTTAATTGCTATCATACTTTGCTGTAAATATGAGTCCAAATATTTCACGTCTTTAACAGAGAGAAAAAAAAATTATGTGCACTCTGAATAGAATAAAGAAGAAAACAAAGCGTGAAGTGAGAGTAATTAAAAGGCACCTACAAAACATAAAAATAAATATCCAAGAGACATTTTGAATATAGAAGCTTTCTATACAATAACCTAATTCCTGTTGAAATGTCACATGAAAGTATATGATTGTGTAATGATCTCAGATGGCCTCTGTTTTACATTCAGAGCACAGTCCTGTTCAGCTTTCATATATTCAGCCATTTTGAATAGCAATTTTAGAAGTATTTAAGCAAGTCTAATACTTAGAATAAGAAAGCTAAAGAAGCCTGACTTTCAGTACTTTCTTCATGCAAATTATTTTATTTGAATAATAATGGGATAGTTAGTTTTATTTAAAGTGTTCTCTGGCTTACTCAAGCACATAATTACGTAAAAAGCACCTGAAAGCAGACACCTGGAGACCAGAAAGATGTGAGCAGAGCTATCTATATGTGACTATTTTTTTTTGAGAACAAGACAATTCCTCTGGAGAAAGAGAATCTCATGTGTTTTGAATGACGCAATTTCTAGTACGTTGGTCTGTATTTTGATTCCTTTTTGTGCCTTATAGAAACTGTATGGTGTTTAAAGAATAAAAGCGTTGTGTCTTAGTATAAAAAGTTTGAGGAGAGGATGAAAATAGTTTTCTAATTAATCAAAAAAGACAGAAAAGAGAACAGAACAGCTAGATGGTGATGATGATGAACTAATCATCAAGATCCCGGGCACTGATCCTTATGGGGGACTTCAACTATCCAGATATTTGCTGGGCAAGCAACACGGCCAGTCGTATGCAGTCCAGGCAATTTCTGCAGTGTGTTGAAGACAATTTCCTGCTACAGATGGTGCAGGAGCCTACAAGGGGAGGTCGGGTGCTGGACCTTGTTTTCACTAACAAGGACGGGCTTGTTAGTGAAGTAAAGGTCGGGGGCAGCTTAGGACAAGGCGACCATGAAATGGTTGAGTTCAAGATCCTTGGTGGAAGAAACAAGCCAAAAAGTAGGGTAGCTACCCTGAATTTTGGAAGATCTAACTTTGAGCTCCCCCGCAACTTAATAGGGGCTATCCTGTGGACTACGCTGTTTGAAGTAATGGGAGCCTGTGAGAGCTGGCTATCATTTAAACAGCACTTCTTCCAAGCACAAGAACGATGCATCCCTTCGAGTAAAAAATCAGGAAAGAGAGGCAGAAGACCTGCATGGATGAACACAGAGCTATTGAGTAAACTCAAAGAGAAGCAGAAGATCTATGAATTGTGGAAAAAGGGTCTGAGCACCTGGGGAGAATACAGGAATGTGGTCAGGGCCTGTAGGGATGCAACTAGGAAGGCTAAAGCCCTCTTGGAAATGAAGCTGGCAAGGGACATGAAGGATAATAAAAAGGGTTTTTTTAGATATGTGAATAGTAAGAGGATGACCACGGATAATGTAGGTCCCTTACTGAATGAGGAGGGTGTCCTGGTAACGGGGGATGCTGAGAAGGTGGAGATACTGAATGCTGCCTTTGCTTCGGTCTTCACTTCAAAGGTCCCTCGGGACCCACAGATCCTATATGAATGTTGGAGTGTTTGGGAAACGAAGAATTTCCCTCTGGTTGAGGTAGGGGAGGTCCAGGAGCGTCTCAAAGGGATTAATGCACACAAATCCATGGGCCCTGATGGGTTACATCCACATGTGCTGAGGGAGCTGGCGGAGGTGATTGCTGAGCCACTCTCTATCATCTTCAACAGGTCTTGGAGGACAGGTGAAGTGCCTGAAGACTGGAGGATAGCCAATGTCACTTCAGTCTTTTAAAAGGGCAAGAAAGAGGAACCTAGTAACTATAGGCCAGTCAGCCTCACCTCTGTCCCGGGAAAGGTAATGGAACAGCTTGTTCTGGATGCCATCTCCAAGCAATTGGAAGAGAAGAAGGTCATGAGGAGTAGTCAGCATGGATTCACCAAGGGGAAATCGTGCTTGACCAATCTCATAGCCTTCTACGATCTCATAACAGGCTGGGTAGATGGAGGGAGAGCAGTGGATGTCATCTACCTTGACTTCAGTAAGGCCTCTGATACTGTCTCCCATGACATCCTGATAGCAAAGCTGAGAAAGCATGGGATAGATGAGTGGACAGTGAGGTGGGTTGAGAATTGGCTGTCGGACCAAGCCCAGAGGGTTGTGATTCGAGGAGCAGAATCTGACTGGAGGCCTGTGACTAGCGGTGTTCCCCAGGGCTCGATGTTGGGTCCAGTCCTCTTTAATATCTTCATTGACGACCTTGATGAGGAAATAGCATCCACCCTCAGCAAGTATGCCGATGATACAAAGCTGGGAGGAGTGGCTGACAAGCAGGAACACTGCGCTGCCATCCAGCAAGACCTGGACAGGCTGGAGAGCAGGGCAGTTAGAAACCGGATGAAATTCAACAAAAGCAAGTGTAAAGTCTTGCACCTGGGAAGGAACAACCGCATGTATCAGTACAGGCTGGGGGATGAACTGCTGGAGAAGAGCACTATAGAAAAGGACCTGGGGGTCCTGGTGGATGACAGGTTGGCTATGAGCCAGCAGTGTGCCCCGATGGTTAAGAGAGCCAATGGGATCCTGGGGTGCATCAGGAGGAGTGTAGCCAGCAGGTCAAAGGAGGTGATCCTCCCCCTCTACTCTGCCCTGGACAGGCTCCACCTGGAGTATTGTGTCTAGTTCTGGGCTCCTTGGTTTAAAAAGGATAAGGATCTCCTGGAGAGAGTCCAAAGAAGGGCTACAAAGATGATTAGGGGCCTGGAGCATCTCCCCTATGAGGATAGGCTGAGTAAGTTGGGACTCTTCAGCCTTGAGAAGACTAAGGGGGGGACCTAATTAAAGTCTATAATTATCTCAAGCAGGGGATGCGTGGGGACTCAGCCAGCCCCTTTTCAGTGGTCTGTGGGGATAGGACAAGGGGCAATGGCTGTAAGTTGGAGCATAGAAAGTTCTGCACCAACATGCGGAAGAACTTTTTCACAGTGAGGGTGACGGAGCAGTGGAATAGGCTGCCCAGGGAGGTGGTGGAGTCTCCTTCTCTGGAGATATTCAAGACCCGTCTGGACTCCTATCTGAGTGATATGTCCTAGGGAACCTGCTTTGGCAGGGGGGTTGGACCCGATGATCTCTCGAGGTCCCTTCCAACCCCTACAATTCTATGATTCTATGATTCTAATGAAATATATAGACCTAAGACTATTATAATCAAGACAAATTGTTTGATTAGTTCCAGTTTTCAGTGAAAGTAGAGTGTAGCTTTCATTCAGCATAAACAGACAGAATTTTTCCTTAAGAAAATTAAATCTACTTCACTTTTGGTGATTTTGCTGCTTCTCTGATTAGAATACAGACATGGAAACTTTGTTATCATAGAAAATTTTAGGAAATTATTTTGTATATTGTCCTTGTCTAGGCCTTCTTTAAGTATCCCTTAAAACATCAACAACCATATGGTCCAAAACACTGTTTCTGTTGTTCATAGTATTTCAAACCTTCCTCTGTCCTTCTGCTATCATTAGTAGTCACGCTTCTAAGAATGGAAGTAAGAATAGGACGACCTGAAATTTAAAACAGATGTTGTCAGAAAGTGTCTTTTAAATAAGTTTAGTTTACTGTGGGGAAATGTTTAATGCAGTGAAATCACTGACCAGAACAGAGAAATTTCTTGCTGAACTTAAAGGAAAATTTCCTCATGGCAATGGGCTTTTATTTTATATTAAATGTATACAAAGTTACACTTTCATCAGCAGTGAGTAGCAGCGTGTTAAAGAAGTAAACATAATAATATGCTCAGGGGGTTAGTTAATAAAATGGTCACACTCCAGAGCACTTAAGTCAAAATTTATGAAGTTAAACAGTTCAGTGATTTTATTTAATCCCCATAACACCAACATAGAGGTCAAAAAGGGACAGTTATTTTCAGGGAACATCCATGTTAGTAGAAAAGCAGGCTAGAGAAGTGTCCAGTAAGAAAAGTGACAATAAGGAAAAAAAAACCCAAACCCAAAACAACAAACAAAATACCCCAAACTAGGTCCAGAAAAATAGTACAGAAAATCAATTTTGAGGGAAAAGAAAAAGGAGATAAAGAGGTTACTCTAATACCTAAGAGGAAATATTCACTGGCAGTAATTTTTATAGTCCAAAACGTACAGATAATTGTTTATGTGGCAAGAACATAACATTGGAAAGCAGGATGGGAGTCCTCCACAGGAGCCACCCCACCAGTGTGACATCCCTTGGCACAAAATGTGGGCCAAGAAAACGGCATCATTATTGATTGTACTTGGCAGACCACTTTACTGTACTGTTTAGTATACACTGCACATGTTTATAGATAAACATATGTCATAAAACAGTGCCAGATCTGTTGCATGCAGGTAAACTGTAATTTGTATGCTGGTGTAGTAGAGGAAATGTAGAATGAAAAGCAGCCAAAGCCATAACCTCTTTACCATTTTTTGTATGCAGTGAGCACAGTATTCAGTCATATCTATCTGAATTACCTTAGACCACCTGTACTCCCAAGTAAATTATACCATCAAATAACCTGAAAAAAAAAATCAAAACTGAACCCCAAGGATAGTGGAATAGAGGAAGAAAATATATAGAATCAGTTACAGAGAACTGAGAAGAAACAGTAAAATTAAGATCTTACATAATTTTTTCCTCTCATACCACCAGTAATAATGAGTCAAATCATATATAACAGCTAACCAGTGGACAGTATTCCTGAAGATGTTACAATAATGTATTAATGACCTAACAGTGAAAAATGTTATAAGATTCTTAAAATCTAAATTATTTGTCCTTTGAAATATTATCATTTAGATGAATAGCTGTTGTCCTGAAGCAAGATTTGTTTCTTGCCTCAAATCATGATACGGGATATATGATCCACAAATTACAGCTGCACTGTGGCATTTTACTCAGGTAACCTGATTTACCTCAGAATTTTTCCCTACCCTCAAGACTGTAACGCACAAGTCTGTGGATGAATTTTGGCTGAAATCTAATTTTCAGCCTTGCAAATAATGAGAAAGACTTAAGTGAAGTACATGGCTTAGTTTATCTCTTTGGAATCAATAAAAATGTGAGGAAGTAAGCAGTTTCTGAAGCGCTTATCCCTTCTGTCCAAAGCCATTTTCAATAGGAGGTTGTGGGGAAAAGTCATGGGATACTGTATCAGAAATTCCAAATTAATTCAAGTTTAAAGGTTGTTGTTGCAGGTTGTTTGTAGTTTTTTGGGTTGGTTTTGTTCATTTGTTTCTTTGGGTTATGTTTGGTTGGTTGGGGTTTTTTGAGTACAGTTGAATTCTGGCAAACAGAACACTTTGTGTGTGGGGGAAAACACTATCCTACAGTGCTTAATGAAGTTCCTGTATAACAAGGAGTGTGAGGACAAGAGAAAGTCATACCTGTTTTTTTTTGGCATCTTTGTATGTTGAAGTTATCCATTCCCACCTCTGTGCATCTCAAAAAAATGTCCTTAATTGCCTATTGTCTATTTTCTGCCTAAACTGGAACAAAATGTGTCATTACTCTCTA
The DNA here is from genome assembly GCA_022605575.1 of Laterallus jamaicensis coturniculus. Taxonomy (NCBI): domain Eukaryota; kingdom Metazoa; phylum Chordata; class Aves; order Gruiformes; family Rallidae; genus Laterallus; species Laterallus jamaicensis. The sequence continues at coordinate 4,717,629 of JAKCOX010000027.1, forward strand.
TAAGGAATCTACTAAACATTACTATACTGAAATCTCTATAGTGATTCCTACATCTTCTTAAAACCTCAAAAAAAGCTGTGATAATATCTTTTCTTTAAAACAGTTGCCACAGATGGTGGATGATTTCACCTCTTTATGTACTATCACATTAATTAGTCTTTTAATCTTTAAAATTAATCAGGAATTTTTACTGATCTTTGCTTGAAGCAGACAACTCATTTATTGACCCACAGTGTTAACTGTTCACGCTTTCAGACTCTGAACTTGTCAAGACAGCAGCATACTTTTGTAATGGACTAGCATATTCATTCTTGGTTGAGGCAAGATTTCAGGAATGTCTGTGTGCTATACTTTCCTATTTGATGAAACTGCAACCAGAATACTGCACATTTTTTTTATTTTTTCAATTTCTATTTTCACTTATTTCATTTTTATTTTTTCAATTTCTATTTTCACTTATTTCATTTCCCCCACACACACCTGTACTCAAAGATTTTAGTTTCCACATGAGCCTAAAAACTAGATGCTGCAACACTCGTTGTCAGTATACTTGCAATTTTTATTATTTTTTATTTGCACTCCCTATGTGTGGTTATTTATCAGAAAATCACAGTAAACACACACAACTTGAATGGGGTCTTCAAGAAGTTTGGGTGAAAGATATGCTCAAAAGATAATGTCTTGGACATTTGCATTGATCTTTTAATTATAATTCCCAACACCTAGTTACAAAATTTTGACACAAAAAGGTATCTGCATGTTTTCATTACTTATTCTTTGAATTATTTCCTTAAGGCAGTAATTTCTAATAAAAACGAAGCTTCATAGAGAAGGTAATGTAAGAATGTCACCTGGATTTCAAACTACTCTCATGATTGTACTGTACCACAGCTTCGCTGTGTTAGAGCTTCACAGACTGCACTTATTGGCACTTCGGGGGATACAGAATTAGAACATGTGTTTGAATTAATTGTATTTTTATTGTGAGTAGAAATATCCTGTGCTATCCAAATATTTATAATAAATGAACCCTTCTTCCTTCTAAAACACGTTATGTGGGGGGTTGGACCCGATGATCTCTTGAGGTCCCTTCCAACCCCTAAGATTCTGTGATTCTGTGATTCTGTGATTCTGTGATTTCTAGACAAAGTATGACGTCATAGGATAAACTTACTTAAAGAATAAGTTCCAGTTCCAAAGAGTTCCAAAAGAATCTGAAAGGACCCTATAGAAATACACAGACACACACACATATGCATGTAACTATACTCAGAAGTGTATTTCTCTTAAGAGCAATATTCTGAGGAAAAGGTAGCATCCATACATATTTTCTTATTCTTATATATTTTTCTTTCTTATATGGGAGAAAAATAGTCTGTAACAATGTTGATTTTTATCCTTAAAAAAGGTATTAAGAAAATGGAAATTTGATTTTAAATAATTTCTCTACCTGTCTTTCTGTAGAAAGAGTCAGTTATGGGTAATCCAAGCAGAATTAAGCAGCATCAGATAATGAAAATACTTATTGTTTAGTATTCTAATTTAACAATAATTTAATTACATGTTTTAATTATTATTAATTTTATGACCTGCCAAAATGTATTTTAATTGTTATTTTTCAGTTATGTTATACATATTTTTATTTTGCTTAAGTACTTTTATTTTTTTATATAAAGGTAATGTCCAAGTTAGTTTCTCGTGGAGATAGGATTGTCTTAGAATACAAGATTAGTATATATTGAGTGAATGCTAGAATGCTAGATACAGCCAGCTTTTTAAAAACATAAATACTGTTAATAATTTGAAAGCTGGATAATTTTAGACTACTCAGCAATAGTTCCATCAGTTTGATGTATGAAAGCAAATAGAAAAACATTCATCCTACTGCTCTTTGTCACAAATTTTGAATTAAGGAAAGCTAAACAATTAGTAGCAAACATATCAATTTTGTTTCCTTATTTTCTGAAATGTTATTAAAATAGTTTCATACAAAAAAAAAATCAGTCTGGTTTTGAAGTTATCAAGAACTGTAACATAACCAAAATCAATACTAAGACTTTGACTTAGCATTATAAACAGATTTTGTACATGGAAAAATTTCTTCTGTTATGAAATGCAAAGTAAAACTTCAAACCAGGACACATATTTGTATCTGAATGCTACCACTACTACTACTGCCACTGCTACTAGCATATGTTTCACATGCTTTACTGTTGCTAGAGTATATTAAACACTAAGATTATATGTTAATTTTTAATATTTGCTCTTTAATGTGAAGGAAATTATCTACATTGAAAAATACATGGAACAGTTTCAAATAAACACTGTCAAAATAAGAAAATCAACTTACATGGATAAAGTGAAAGTACAATCAAACCTGGGATAAAAGTAAACTACCAGTTGAAGGAGTACTTTTTTATGTCCTTAAAAATCTCAACAATCCCAATCAAAAACCTAAAAAAAATCCCCAACCCAAAGACATCTCAACAAAAAAAGCCAAACAAAAAACCCCATAAACCAAAACAACTGACACAGTTTGAAAATTTCATGCATTTTGTAGCTTAAAACGATTAGTTGTTTTCAAATGTTATTGAAGACAACTTCAGGAGTCTTCTGAACCCCTCTGGGAAAGGTTACATCTACAGGGAGTGAAGATTTACCATCTGCACAGGAACCTGGCAAGCTGCAGTTTGAGAATCTAACAGAGGTTGTTTGGGAGCGTCAACTATGAGAAATTTTTCTTTCAGTGCAAAAGAATTACATAATATAAGAATTCTAATGGCTGAAGAAAATATCATTAAATTTCCAACTGGCTCATAAGAGATTTTTATACAGATCTTTTGATAAACTTTTATGACAATCTTTTAGAAAAAAAAAAAATTCTAATAAAACCTCAAATTGAAGATAAGTTGCCAATTGTAATATAGTCACTGAATATAGGAGGGTACTAACATTCCAAAATAAATTATTTTGAGAAGATATTGCACATGGAAGCTGCTTGTTGCGGGAGGTTTCATGTGTTATTTGCTACCATTTTTCTGAGTATGAGAAAATATAGTTCTGTGGTTAGTCATTTTATCCCTGTCTGAGGAACAGTGATCGACAGTGGAACCGTCTTTCCCATGTGATAGGCAATTTGTTGCTACCTTTGCACAGACGCATATTTTGACGAACAAGGACACAGAATCTCTTTTCTCTCCCTAGGAGATTTGAGCTGGTCAGTAAAGAGAAAGAAAAAAAAGTGAATCAGCTTGATTTTTTTTTGTGGAGGTTGGAAGGAAGGGTTGGGTAGTGGTTTGAAATGGAAAAAAAATATGTATAAATGAACGGAGAAAAATCTTTAAGAGAATAATTTTCAGCGTTCCCTATTTAAAAGCAGGTCTGAGAAGACAGGGATAATAATTTAATAATTTAGTTTTGGTTTAGGCCCCACCTTGTCAGTTCATCTTAAATATAGCCTTTCCCATTTAAATATCATTTTTATATAAAAATATATACAAATACTATATTTATAGTCTAATCCTTTAGTATGTACTAGCTCAGTTGTAAGGGGTAAAAGATCTGCCTTATGTTTCTAGAAGCAACCAACATTTCCCTTCCCCCTGCAATTAATGCAGCTAGAGTTCCAGAGCTTATTCTATAATGCACTGACATGAGCTAACATATAAGCCTCTACAGTTCAGAGTAGCCAATTATACCTGCTGACTGTCTGCTGGTAGCCATGGTATCTGCAGGCTTTGCTGGTTGTTCTCACAGCAATCTCAGAGCTTAAATAAGCTCAGACACTGGCTCAGCTAGTTCAAAATTCATACTGCACTGGCTTTTGCAGAGGGATCACACTGCCATTCATTAGGGACTGAAACGCAAGGCTGTGGAGCCCAGAGGGCTTAGTGCTATGCCAAGTAGCCTTCACAGGAACAGGAGGGATATATTTTTCTTAGGCTCATGCAGATGTTTCAGCAAAATTTAGCGAAATTCCAGAGCTTCTATTTACGCATATACTTTTCATATAAATTTGGTTTTATGCTCTGTTTATTTCTTGAAAAATGTCTGCAAACAATGTATGCTGAAGTTAAAAGATCTTGTTTCTTTATGTGGGTCTCATTTCATTGGAGAAAGTAATAAAGTAAAAAAAATTTCCAATATATTACTAATCACTGAACTTGCACAGGTAAACAGAATTTTCCAAGCACTCCTTGGCCATTGTAATTTCTTAGTTCTCATTTTGTGTATTTGTAATTGGAAAAAAGACACTTTTGGAGGAAGGTGACTTTCCTCAAAGTGTGAAAAGAACATTTTCTAAATCTGGTGGAAATACAGTTGGGTTTGAGTTTCTAAAGCATTTGAATTACTGAGTGTGAACAGATGAACAGTTTAATCCAAGAATTCCTCTTCTCTACAAGGAGTTAACAACAAAGGAACAATTTTTTTGTGTGAAAACCAGAAAAATTATCTGTGGTAATTTACCCTAAGTTCTTAACTCTGTCACTGTCCCATACAAAGAAAGCTGAAATATTTCCCAGCAGCAGGTGCAATTTGTACTATTCTGCAGTCTGTTTCAACTGGATAGCCTGTGCAGAAGTGTAATTGAGAAGCATTAGTGTTTCTTCTATAGCTTCATCTTTCTGCCTAAAGGAATTTCATTCAAGTGTTGGCTGTGATTATTCAGTTGTGTCACTTCTGAAGAGAAGGGTCTGTGTCTTTCTGAACTGCAGTTTTCTCTTACCTCTACTACTGACATTCCTGATAAGAATAAAGGTGTGAAAAGTGGGGCCTCTTTTTCTTCTTTTAAGGTCTCAAAAGATCTACTTGTTATAATACCTGAACTGTATGCAGGCCTCTACATAATGCTAAGAACCTACCCTGAGAACCACAAGAAAGAAGTGAAGACAATTTATTTTTGCTGGGGTTTATTTCCCCTAATTACAGCTATGAAAAAACACTTTTGATCAGTATTGTTTGTCTAAAACCATAGGATTATTCAGAGGTTTATATTTCATTCCTCGAATGTCTATTCAATCTCCATGATTTTGAGGGGTTTTTCCAAAGAAAATATAATCAATTGACATTGTGGAATGTCCTTGAGTGTAATTCTGCCTCCACCAATTAAGTTAATGTTTACTATGCTGTATTACCTGAAACCTGGAATAATAATGTGCCTTTCCAGTGGGATAGGTAAATATTTATATAGGTAAGTTCAAAGCATACTGGTTTTCTGCATCAGAAATACAATATTGTTCCACCATTATGTGTTATGGTTTTCGGTGGGTTTTTTTTTCATTTTCCACCTCTTTCTAGTATCCCTACTTGTCATGTTCTAGCTTGTCATGTTCTATTAAGTGTTTCATTAAAAACTATTACCTCTGTGATCACATAAGTATATTAGAAGTTCAATTTATCTTCAGAATGAGACCAGCATAATGGATAACAAAATTTAGATATGAGAAGACAACGAAATGTTTTCCTGGTATGTAACATTTTGTAAAACATAGCTTACTGGCCCTTGTGGATTGACATGACATTATTAGAACTATGCAATATTTTCTTTATTATTTTACATGACTACTTGAACTTTCTAAATACACATTAAGGGGGGGGCAGCAGACATTGGACCAAATAATGCCCATCACAGTGATGTTACATAGAAGTCCAGTAATGTTTCTTCATTCCAAATGCAAAAGTAAAACCTACATGTGATCATGTGTAAGCAACATTTCCCCACATCAAATCTCATGAAGCAGGTTATTCTTATCACAATCTGTCACTCATTCTATTTCCCATAATATTACACTTACATTTCACACAGTTCTTAGGGAGAGTGTAGTCCATTCCCACCAGAACCTCGAATTCCTCATAAAATATTAACAAGTTTTCATGGTTTTGCTTTCATCCTAACTCCCAAAACCAGCACTACACTAGCTACTTGAAAGAAAATTAACTCTATCCTAGTTGGGCCCAGGACACAAGTCCTATTTCCTTGCCATGCTAAGGACATGCTGGTATCAAGCCCATCATTGCAACGCACTGGAAGATGAATTCTACTGCATCTACATGTTGGAATCCTCTCTGGCATTAGACCTTACACACATCTCATGACAGTTGAAAATAATGTGATTTATCTGCAGGGAAAATACATACATCAATGGACAGGGTAGACTAATGCTTTATATGTGTGAGGGGAAATGAGGGAGAAGTGTAAATATCTGCAGAATTAATAACTTTACAATTATAGGCCTTTTAATTGAAAAAAAAGTCCTAAAAGTGAAATCCATGAAAGCAAAAGAATTACTAAAGGCAGATAAAAGCCAGTGCATTCTCTGTCATTATTGCTGGAGGTGAAGGCAGCAAAAATGAGACATTTTTTGATATCTAATACATTCCATATCCTTCCTTAGCCTGACTCTAAAATAAATACATACTTAACCATAGACACACTTACGTACGGACATGTAAGATTTTGCAGTACACACTTAATCCTTCACCTCTAACCAGGTATTGAACTTCAAGAACTTAGATCTAGTACTGTTAAATCCATGTGTCCTGGAAGTATATGTTGCCTGCACAGAATAATAAGCCAATAAGAAAACCTTAATAGCTTTCTGTGCTTTAACTCCTTAAAATCAAAAGGCCAGTGTTTGCAACTATTAATACAAGATAAAAGGAGGGGTGATTTTTATGACTGCTTTCTACCAAAGGCTTCTCCTAAAAGCAACCATCTTCACATATTTCACAATATTTAAACACAATTCTATAATAAAAAAAACCTTAAATCTGGATATCTAGTAAATCAATGATATATCCCTGAACCATACCAGACACAGCTACATTTATATTAATTTGAACGCAAAGAGTATGATCTTATACTTTAATGATAAAGAAGGCAGCACAAAACCTTTTAAAATCATAATTGGCCTCTGTTTTCCCAGTGGTATGAAAGTACCATTTTCCATGAAACATCCTGATTATATCAGTTCAACAAACTTGAAAATGTACACATTTCAAATGTCTTTAATTTTTTGGCAGATAAACTCTACATCCTTAGTTGGGAGTCAGTGCATACCCTTGACAATAAATAAATAAATAAATATCCAGACAGATAAATAAGTAAATTGGAAGGAAAACCAAGCCTGTAAAGCTATTATACAAAAAAAAAATTATAAAGCTATTATACAAAATAAATGCAATGGAAAAATACATAATGTCCTAGGTGTAATAAAAACATAGTTCCAGGTAAAAAAAAAAAGAAGATACAATCCTTTATTATAACTCAGAAGACTAAAGATAAATCACTGAGAACTTAACTATCTCAAGCACCAGAGTTTAGCTCAAACTCCACAAGAGTTGACCTAGTATGTGGAAAATAAATAAATAAATTTGGTTTCACTGCACCCTTTTGAGGGCGATAACAGGGCAAAAATGTCCCATGTAACTTTCCAATGCACAGTGTTTTAGATCTACTTATGTATTGCAATATGTTCTCCTTGCTGTACTGGTGGTGGAGGACTTCAGTGGTTATTCCCAGATAGGCAGATACAGTTCTGTCTTCAAGGGAGCAAGCTACCTCTAGACTTAACGCTTCCTCGAGCACCATGAGTGCTGCCATGGATATTCCCTATGTGAGGTTTTTGTCTGTTTCTGTAACTATCTAAAAGTAAGCCCAGGTAAATGACTGACAGATCTTGCTAAATGAAAACCTAGTCAACCTGGAAAAATGTTTTTGAAGAAAACACTCATTTGCTTAAAAGGCATCCATTGCTAATGTGGCTCCCAGAATCATAGCCAGCAAACATTTAAGAAACAATTAGTTGTGTAGTGCATGATTTTATTGGGTAAATATTAAGATCTTCCAGGTACTATTATATGATGACATTTAGCTGCAGCCCTGCATGTTATGCCACATAGATCTGCACAGACCAAAAGAAAGCAGCTTACACAGATGTAGTCTTTATAGCTTTTCAATTACCAAGCTTATTTGATCTTAATGATTTAATCTTTCTTTGCTCTGTATTTTCTCTGCCTCTTCTCTGCCTCTTCTGATTATACCTATTTTGTTATGAATTAATAATAAGAAGGGATAACAAAGATATAAACAAGAGCACTAAAAATAATATGGTGATGAATAAACACCCATGCTGTAAACAATTTACCAAATTATTTCAAGATAAAATGAACATTTTTAAGTTTCATCTGTCTTCATAGAAAACAGACACATTATAAAGTCATTGCTTTAATTGATCTATTATTTGTAGTCTTCAGTAACCAGAAAATCAACCATATATATAAAAACCCAGTACATTTCCCTAAAAATTTTAGACATTTCCTTGAACCATCAATATGGCTACTGCAAGAACATATCTATAGTATCAACATATTTTTTCACAAAAATTTAAAATATTTAGTAAGTCTTACCACTTCAAATTGACTTTTTGTTTTTGCTTTTTGCAATGGGTAGGTTTTTTACACACACACCATTGAAGTTAATAATGAGTTGCATTGCAGTTAATAGATGTTATTCATACATTTACTTTTAAATAGAACAAATTCCTTTCTACTATTTAATTCTTGAACCACTTGGAGTTTTATTAAATTGGCTCTCTACATGTTAATACATCTTGGCAGACAATTTATGCTATTATTCTTATGATAATGCTACATCAGAAGAAGAAAACAAAGTATATGGGGAATCTATCCATGCTTATTCTGTTTTTATAACCTGCCTTACTCTTTATAAGAATATTAAGTAAAGCACTTGTGATGTAAATCACGTATTTTTTTATAATTTTTAAGGAGCACATCATCCCTTTCTTAGCTAATAAGGACTCTTTTTGAACTTTAAATAATGCTAATAGCTCTGTTAGCTTTAGGGAAATACACAGAGTTAGTTTTAGCTTTTGGCTTCTCTTTTCTGAGGCTTAATAAACCACAACGTTTATTCTTTTTGTGCCCAGTGTTGAGATCACACAAATAGAATAAGTCCACTAAAGAAATTACACCCATGTCGATATTAAAAAAAAAAAACAAATGGCATAACTAATGTAAGGTAGATCTGTTTCATGATTTCCATTACCTTTTTCTTATTTTTTTCTCTCTGAGGTTAAAGTCAATTCTTTAAAAGTATTTGAGAACTGGAATAGACTGTCATAAGTTATAACACTGCCACTTACGTATATATTTCTTTTTTTTCTAAGAGACAACACTGTAGATCTTTCCCAGTTTTGCTAAAACAGTGCCACAATGTATTTGGAAGTTAGATTTCTTAAGTTATTTTTCCAAGTCCCCTATATTGTGTGACTTGTTTGAAAAGAAATCTTATTCATGTAGGTAGTGGATTTTTCATTGTATCTATTATTACAAATAAACCACCTATATACTAGATTGTCATGTTATTGCTTTTCACCTGTTCGGCCTAGAACTGTGCTGACAAGTTGAGTGGAAGAGGAGATAAAGGAATAATTTTTGTGACACTGTAGTAAATAATTAGTAGATTGATGACTAGCTATTACTTTGAGGAATATCTGTTCTGGTCTAATGAAAAAAGCTATTGACTTAAGGTAAGTACATTGCATAATTACTGTGTTTAATTTAATATTTCCTCTACTTAAAGTCTTGCCAGATACCTAAACCTCTTTTTCTTTTTCTTCCCCTCCCCGCCGCCCCCCGCTTTGTCACCATCAATTCATTTCTGGATGCTACATTGTAGAAATGCATATACATTTTCTGGTTTTCATACAATGAACTATTCAATGTACTGGTTTTTACATTTTCTTTTTTTTTTCCTGGAAGTAGAAATTTTCATCATCAAACCAAAAAAAAGTTCAACGAATAATATGTCTTCTTTTTATCTCTCCCCTTCTATTTTGTAAAGCAACAGGCATTGAAAACTTACCTGCTTAATGGATTTAATAAGAATGCATTTAACACAAGAGGTTATAATACAATATAAATAAAGGTCTTTCTTACCTCACTCCACAAAACCCCCAAAATTAAATATTTTTTTTTTAAAAAAGAGAGAGAGAGAGGTTTTCAAAAAGTATGAGAATGCTAAGAGGTTAGTTTAATTTTTATTTTGCAGTAAATAGTTCAGTGGTTAAAGTGATCATGTTTTTCATGCTTTGGAAACAGAAAAGATAAAGCTCCATTAGAAGTTGGAAAGTATTTTTCTGTTCACTGAAAATTGAAATAATGGTAATGCATTTTTGACCTGTTAACCCCACCCTGATTTAATGGTATCTGAAATAATGCTAAGAAAATAAGCAGAGTCAAGTAGTCCTACAGTGTTCTGAGTGCAGCATTCTGTGTCTTCAATACTGTCCTTTTTTTGCCTTATGGTGAAACAATGTTGAGACAGATTTTTTTTATTTAACTCTCCTGATAATATAATAATAGCAGGAGTAAATGTCAATAAAAGAAACCGATCTAAAAAAAAAAATCTAAAGAAAGAAGGTATGGGATATATTGAAAGTAAAACTCATTTCATTATGAAAAGGTCAAAGGCTAACACTAATTGGATTAAATACCCATTGGACACTAAATAAGTCCATTTCTAAGTAATTTTTAATGATGATTTGCAAAAGAATTAATATGTCCTTATGACGAAGACAGAAAATTGTCTCTATTCAGTTCTTAAAATAATTGAAAGCTGCTTTGGTCAGGAACATTTGGTGTATTTCATAAAGAAAGCGTGGCATTTTACATGCAACACACGTAGAAGAGATTGGAAAAAAGTAAACAGTAGGGCAATTTGACAACACATGTAACCCCCTTTTTTTTTTCTAAATGAATCTATCCTTAAACATGATTTGTTTTCTATAATAGTATTTCTGACAGAACCTTAAAGTATTCACTATTCTTTATAATATTAAAATTTACAAAACAATAATAATTGGCAAGACTTTGTAGACTGAAACTTAAGATGAGACATTTTCTGCTTTGACAAGTAGCTTTATGCTATTCAATACTGAATGTTGCATGAGAATGTTACTGTCAGATTTGGTTGCAATATTTATCATTCTCCTTTGTAATCAATACGTTAAATGGCTGATGACTAGCAGGGGACAGAAGTGAGAAAACATTTAGCTGCTTGTCTTGCTATCCATTGTCATTTAACCTAATCTTAAAAGCTGCCTTCAGATGTCATTGAAAAAAAGTCAGGTTATACAGACCACTACCTTGAAATTAATCTCTCTTTCATGTTGGTATTATTTTTATCTTGATGTAAGTCAAGTCATGTTGCCAGTACAACTAAAGAACAACCGATACCCATCACTAATCCTTTAAGAATTATCTTTTGTTCTCAGCAATATATATATATATGTTTGTAGTTATATACCTTTTAATTTGTTCTCATATAATTAAGAATACGTAACACTAACATATTTCATGTATCTGCTAAATGACATTGGGAAAATTCTGCTTATCATAAACATAATATACTTAATATCTTAAGAAAATACTTCTACAGGTTTATTTAATTACAGCTCATCTAGTAATACTATTCCTTGCTATATTTGTAAAATTGAATGTACCTAGAAATGTTAATTCCTCAGAAACAGAAAAGAAGTTCAGTTGTAATTAAAAATGTTATTTTTTCCGCACAATTGCAAAGTATATTGCTAACAATTCAGGAACAGATAAGACTTTCCACAATAATTTTTAGTATGTTGCTTTCTCAGCCTGCTTACTACTTTGTTCTTTGTTGTTTATATTTGGTCAATGACAATATTAGCTTTTTTTTTTTTTAGAATAAAATTGCACGGTGTCAATGTCATCCTCTTTTCCTTTTTTTCCCTCTAGAAGAGATCATCTCCATTTCATCTGTATGACCCTAATTTATTTTTCCTAGATGATTACCTTTTTCTTAATTAAAAATGTTTGCTTAAGGTGACTCCATTTCTTCAATATGATTGCTGAATGATTCCTTTACCTTTTTAGTATTATCCAGAAATCATGAAGAGTGAAATTACACTACCTTTTTCATCACTTAGGAGACTATGGATGGCACCAGTCTCTCTAGACTGTAGAGCATTTTTAAAGTTCCTATAATTCACTGAAGATTTTGCACTGCCAACCTTTTTTTTATATTACTGATTATTCTTATAAAATATTTTTATCATGTTTTCCAACACATAAATCACATGTATAATTTATTTTACACCAGTCTTTTAAAATTATATTCACAATAATCTATTGTATATTGTTCTTTAATTCTTTTTTTAGAAACTGATGCTATCATCACATGAATCATCACGTTTGCCTTTCCTGAATATTTTGTACAACATTAGCCCTATGTCTGTTTAATGAAATTTCTGTAGTATATCAACATTCATTAAAAATAGATTTCAGCAAGCCACATATCTTCTCATTCAGCTCTTTTATAAGTCCCACATGCAAGTTATCAAGATATGATGATTTAAAGTTGTTTATCCCCTATAAATTTTCCTTGGAATTCCTCCCATTCCTTTACTAATGGAAAAATAAAGCACTTTATCTTTTTTATGTGATATGTTCCTGTTTCCTTCCACATACATTAATTATTTATTGAAAATTCTATCAGCACTTTCTTAATCATTGTAAAAACTGTTACCCCATGTCTCTTATAAAACTATTAGTGCTCCTAACATAATTTGAAAGCATGTGGTTATTTTTTCCTCCTCTCAACATAGTACTTTCCTTGATGTCTTCAGACCTACTTGATAATCATTATTCAGTAAATTTACATTTTTCCGTTATTTGAATTCTAGTTCCTATTATTCTTGCTTATATTATAAAATAATGTTATGGATTAATTAATTATTTTAGATGTCTTACTAGGTTCAAGATCAATAATTTACCATAATGAAACTTCAGCTAGGAAAGCTGTATTTAAGAATGGAGGTTAATTTTATATAAATGCATGTTTAGCTAGTAATTTAGCTAGGTAGACAAGATAATATTCAGAGATTATAAACACTTTTCATTTGGCATTTAAATTGTTAAAAGAATGAGAAAATATAATTCTGAAATTACATCAAATGCATGTTTGATAATTGACATTTTTTCTTTAATTATAGGATTAATAGTTCAAAATTTTCATAGAATTAAAAAATATTTTCTTTGACCTTTTCCTGTAAATATATACTTACATACTTATCTGAGTAATACCATTCAAGTCACTGGAGGAAAAAAAAACCCACAACACCCAAAAGCTTGAGAATTTACTCTGATATGTATATACATGCAAAACTGCCCAACAACCTCATCTGTCTGAATGAGCTCTTTTCATTACTGTCCTTTCAAAAACTGGAGTAGCAAAATCCATTACCCACTTCTTCCTTTCAATGCCTCCATATACAGTAAAAAACATTTTCTCAACATAGAGTTTAATTAACTGCAGTATCCATCATGGATCAAGTTCAAGGTCATTGCTTAATGAAGCATTTCTTTCTATTTCTATAACCAAAACATAAGCTTTAAATTAAGGCTGTGCATATCCTTTGTTTTTTGATTTCCTGATTTATCTAAATTATTTCCATAGCATTTAAAAGTGCATGGCAATTATTCGATATGATAGATTTTGTTCCTGAAACCTGTTTGCCTCCAAAGATCAAGGAATAACAAGTACAAGTTTTCTGTAAGATGATGCATTAGATAAAATTAAACTCTAAATTGAAAGTTTAAATACATCTTTTTAAAAGGGGTAAAACAAATGGTCTTGTTTTCTCAGTGCTACAAGTAAGATTTCCACTTGTGTATACATGTATACAGATATCTTTTCACAGGAAGGACTATGTTACTTAAAAATTGAAAACAACCAAAAAACAGGCTCTACACATATCACTACGTGGACTTGATAAAGCTCTAATTACCATCCTGTGCTTTGTATTTGTGGCTAAAGTGGTGTTAACATGTCTATATTTTGGGCTATACTGAAGTGTTAGTACATAGCATCATGACTTTTTCCCTTTGCCCTTCCCCGCCCCAAAGTGAATAGGCTGAGAGTGAGAGTTTTGGGAGGAAAAACAAGCTGGACAGCTGGGTCTGACCAACCAAAGAGTGAGTCCATGTCATAGGAAATTGCACTCTGCAATGAAAGCTCAGGGGGAGGAGCAGAAAGGGGCAATGTTTGTGGTTATGGTATGTGTTTTCCCAAGTAACTGTTATATGTACTAAATCCCTGCTTTCCAGAAAGTATCTGGACATCTGCCTTGTGATGGAAAGTAGTGCATTAATTCCTCTTACTCTTTGCTTGCACATGCAGCTTTTGCTTTCTCTATTAAACTGTCATTATCCTGATCCATGATTTATGCTTTATTTTTGTTTGTTTCCTCCCCATCCTCCAGGATAAGGGAATGAATGAGAAGTTGGGTGGGTCTTTGGCTGGCAGAGTCATTCCACTACAGCAACAAAGTCCCTGAGGCAAAGTTCAATATAGTGCAATTTCCTGATGGCCTTGTCCTTAAAATAAGGTCATAATTATAATTTGATGTGGGAAAAAAAAAAAAAGATATCTAATGCTCTACTGGCTCTGCAAAATGTAGATATTCACCTACAAATAAATAAGCATAAAAATAAGTTGTGTCTTGTTATACTCTTGTAATGGTTTACCCCCATAGGAAACAGATTTATTAGGCCTATCACAAGTTGATCTTTCTTACTTTCCTGTCCTGACATGACTCATTTTCTTAGGCCAGTCCACCTGTGTCTCCTTTAAAACTCAGTGAAACTTACAATAATTTTGGAGAAACACAGAGAAATTGTGGTGAGGTGCCAGAAATTGGAATTAAGTCAATATTGCAACAGAGGAGGAGGAAACAAAAGGAACTGAAGATTTAAAACTGTCATAAATCTCTCTTCACTACTTGGTCTCCACAGTGAAAAAGTGAAGGACCTACACCACTTGTCTATTTGGTTACTGTCTGTGTTAGCTGTACTAATAAGCTTGGAAACCAAGGACTTAGTATTAGATATTAATAATCATGGTCCTTAATTTTTTTTTTTTACATATACTGTATTTTGGCCCATAAGATGGGTTTAAATCTCAAGTGCTTCTAAATTCTGCTGAGAAGAGTGTGTTTAGTCGTGGGAACTATTTCCATTTATTGGCTGGATGTCAAAATCTTCATGGCTCTATGATACACTGTGCAGAAACATGAATATCAGTTTGCAGAGGTAGAAAACAATGAAAACCTGTGTTGGCAATTAGGAAGGCTCACTGAAAGGATGGTTGTTGGTAGGAATTCACTATCTGGCCTGAGTATCTCAGATAAACTCATCTTAGAGAGCTCCTGCTCCCTCTACTACAATTATACTACAAAGAAAAAGATTTTTTAAAAAATGATAATTGGAGACGTTAAGAGGATAAATCAGTTGGAGAAACTCAGTCCAATTAGATATCCCATTTTTAAGTTTCTGAACCTGTAGCTACATTTTCTTGTGTCACAAAAAGCTGATGCAGTGAATTGTGGCTCAGTTAAAAAACGGTCTGTAATGTATCCAAAATGACCTCGCACAGCTTTCAATAAAACTTAAAGTGTTTATACATCTTATCTTTGGCTGGAAACACAGTTATGCATTAGGAGCTGATTAACCAAGTAAGAGGGTCCAGGAGTTTAGAAGCTTTATTCATCGTTTAGAACATTTTAATTAAGATCACATATTAATACTTTGCATTCCAGATTATAATTAACACATTGCTAAAGTCCCTGGAGGAGAAAAAAAAACCAAAACCGAAACATGCTACACAAAACATTATTTCTGTCTTCTCTGGAAGAGAGGAATTAATAATATAAAATCACCTATGTTATATTCAGAGATTTAGAAAGCTATGGATCAAAACCAGTAGACTACAAAATAAAGTAATTTGCATCACACGTATAAGAAATGGTAAATTGATGGTTTAGAGAAGAAGCAAGTAATCCACAACAGATAGTGAAATTGACAGAAGTCTTAAAAATACATTTTAGATTTTCATAAGTTAAAGGAAATATGCCTACTTGATAGTCTTTTACACAAATGAGTTTCTATTTGCTTAATCCATAGTTGAGATTTCCATTTGGTGCCATTTTTAAACTACACAATAAACTTTCCAGAATCACTTCACAAAAAGCAGGAACAAATGCCTATCCATCTTTGTTTATTTATGGAACAGGAAGCGTTTTTCCAGTACATTGGAAATGGAATATTTTATGCAACATTATAGCCCGTCCTGGTTTAGAATCACAGAATGAAGAACTGGCCCATTTTTCAACTGTCTTTTCTCCTTACTCCAGGTAATTTTTTTCCTAACATCCGACTAAGCTTGCTTC
Source organism: Laterallus jamaicensis coturniculus (assembly GCA_022605575.1). Taxonomy (NCBI): domain Eukaryota; kingdom Metazoa; phylum Chordata; class Aves; order Gruiformes; family Rallidae; genus Laterallus; species Laterallus jamaicensis. The sequence continues at coordinate 4,733,912 of JAKCOX010000027.1, forward strand.
TTAAAAAACACTGAAGATTTTTGAATTTAAAGAAACTAGTTCTGGTAAACAAACATGAGTGAAACATCTTTACTTCATCAAGGCTGACAATCTGTAAGTCACCTTAGTAACTTCTGAACATAGAGACAATCTTGTCTGCCTCAGCTTTTGTACAGAAATGAGATTAGAACCTCTGAGTGAAACTAGATGTTTCATGTACCTTTGATGTGCCTGCAACTGTCTGAAATTCGGGTGAAAATTACTACATGACTCAGTATGTGAAAAGGAAGAGAAAAGTCACTTTGGAGCTTTCTGGATGCATTGGAAGTAAAGAACCATCATGGTCTAAGTATCTTTGCTCTGATTTTGAAATGTTTATTTTTTCAATAACTTCACAGTAATTCTGATTATTAATGAAATTAGGGCAGCATTTCAGACATTCTTCTGCCCTAAAAGAAACCCTTTAAACCCAGAAGTGGGCCAAGGTAGAAACTAAAATCTTAACTAAGGCATAATGATATAGTGCTGCTGAACAAGAGGGAAAAAAAAAATCCAAACCAAAAACAAAACTAAAAACTGTAGGACAAAAATTGGTTCTTGTCTGAATATTTGTCATATTGTTTTCCATCTGCATAAATATAAATTCCCATGTACTACAAATTAGGACTCTATCTCTTCACAGTAGAATAAAAAAATTAACTATGTAAGATTATACTAGCAAGTTCATTCACTTGAAAACGCTTGTTTATTTAACTAATGAATGTTGTTTCATTTGATGATCACATTTCTATAATATAATAACAAGGCAGCATCAAAAACAGTGATGGAGTAGGTTTTTCCCCCAAATCCACTCTTATGAGATGCCATCTGGGCTTCTATGTTGAGCTCTGGGTCCAGCATAAGAAAGATATGGACCTCCTCAAGCAGGACCAGAAGGCGGCTGTGAAGATGACAGCAGGGCTGGAGTACCTCTCCCATGAAGACAGGCTGAGAGAGTTGGGCTTGTTCAGCCTGGAGAAGAGAAGGCTCTGGGGAGACCTTATTGCAGCCTTCCAGTACTTAAAGGGGCCTTCAAAAAAACTGGAGAGTGACTTTTAAACAAAAGTTGGCAGATGTGTTCACCAAGCCACTTTCCATCATTTATGAGCAGTCCTGGAAAACAAGAGAGGTCCCAGTTGACTGGAGGTTAGCAAATGTGACGCCCATCTACAAGCAGGGTTGGAATGAGGACCTGGAGGACTACAGATATATAAATCTGACTGGTGCCTGGAAGGTTATGGAACAGATCATCCTGAGTGCCATTATGTGGCACATATTGGACAGCCATGTAATCATAGAATCATCAAGGTTGGAAAAAAACCTTTCAAGACCATCAAGTCCAACCATCAGGCCTACACCATCATAACTAAACCATCTCCCGACGTCTCATGTCTGTGTCTATCCATTTTTTGAACACCACCAGGGACAGTGACTCTACCATGTCCCTGGGCAGCCCCTTTCAATGCTTTGCCACTCTTTTCATGAAGACGTGTTTCCTAATATCCAATCTGAACCTCCCATGGTGCAACTTGAGATCACTTCCTCTTGTCCTAAGAAGGACAGAAAAAAAATGAGGCCCAGTCAGAATGGGTTCATGAAGGGCAGGTCCTGCTTGACCAACTTGATCTCCTTCTATGTCAAGGTGACCTAATTAGTGGATGAGGGATAAGCTGAGGGTGTTGTCTACCTTGACTTAAGTAAAGCTTTTGACACTTTCTCACAGACAGAGAAACTGGTAGTTCATTGCTTGGACAGGTATATTTGCTGGGTAAAAACTGCCTGGATGGCTGGGCCCAAAGAATGGTGGTGAACGGAGGTAAATCCAGTTGGCAGTCGCTCACAAGTGATGTTTCCTGGAGCTTGGTGCTGGGTCCAGTTCTCATTAATCTATCAATGACCTGGACAAGGGGATCAAGTATACCCTCAGTAAGTTCTCATATGACACTAACGCAGGAGTGTTGATCAGCTTGAGGGTAGGATAGGCCTACAGGGAGATCTGGAGAGACTGGATCAATGGGCTAAGGCCAATGGTATGAAGTTGGGTCCCACACTTGGGTCACAGCAGCCCACAGCAGTGCTACAGGCTTGGGGAAGAGTGGCTAGAAAGCTGCCCAGCAGAGAGAGACCTAGGAGTGCTGAACATCAGCCAGCAGTTATATGCCCAAGTTTGGCACAGTGTAGTCGGAAGGAATAGGAAAGTAAGCATTCCCCTGTACTCAGCATCAGTGAGGCCACACCGAAAGACCAATGTTCAGTTTTGGTCCTCTACCTACAGAAAACACATTGAGACACTGGAGAGTGTGCAGAGAAGGGCGGATGAGAGGACTGGAAGATATATTTTACGAGGAGCAACTGAGGGACCTGGAACGTTTAGTCCGGAGAAGAGGATGCTCGAGGAAAACCTAATTGCTCTCTACAAGTACCTAAAGGGAGGTTGTACAGTGTTAGGTATTGATCTCTTCTCCCTAGAGACAAGATATAGGACAAGAGGAAATGGCTTCAGGTTTCAGCAGGGTATGTTTAGATCCGATGTGAGAAAAAAATTCTTCCCAAAGGTGTTTGTTAGGTATTGGAAGGCTGCCCAGGAAGGTGGTGAAGTCACCGTCCCTGGAGGTATTTAAAAGATGGGTAGATGCGGTCCTTAGAGACATGGTTTAGTGGTGGTTTTGGCAGGTTAGGTTGATGGTTGGACTTGATGATCTGAAAGGTCTCTTCCAACCATAACAATTCTGTGACTGTATGATTCTAAGGGCATGTGATGATAGGAAAAGGTAGATTTAGATGAAAATTAGGAAGAAACTCTTGAATGTGAGGGTAGCAAGGCACTGGTACAGGGTGCCCAGAGAAGCTGTGGCTGCCTCCTCCCTGGCAGTGTGCAAGGCCAGATTGGATGTGACTTAGGGCAACCTGGTCTAGTGGAGGATCTCCTTGCCCATGTTGGAGGATCTTTGAGGTCCCTGCCAGCCCAAACTGTTCTATGATTCTATTACTGGACAAGAAACATCTAACAGAGCTGACGGGGTTATTCTTTTATTTTGTCTTTGCTTGTTTAGTTGCTTTTCACAGAGTGTTGGTGAAAAGACTGTGGATTCAGCACTGTAAATTGCTTGTATTACACACATTTGTTAAAACACCAAAAGCATTTAAATTCTAGACATATAACTATTACAATAGTTAAACATTAACTATAAACATTGAAGATAATATCTCAGCTAAATTTTGAAATTAGGTATCTTCTTCAAGAATGTAAGATAACTTGAAGGTGAAGGTCTATTAAATATTGATGTGTTGGATTACTTTTATTTCTTGACTCATATCTTTCAACAAAAGTTGCCAGAGCTCTGAGTCACAGGAAGCACTTACACAGAAAGAATTTCTTTTTTTTTCAGTGAAGATCTTATGTCTCATCCACAGGCCAAATTCTACCCCCACAAGATTTAGCCTTGAATTCTTAGCTGCTTGTTAACCTTCAAAATGTCTTTGATTACTATGAATTAAGATGATGGTTCAATAAAAGACATATTTTCTTTTGTATTCTTAGAAACATATGAATGGTTCTTATTTTTTCTTAGGCAGAAAGACCTCCATGCAACACACGCATGCCCTGCAGCATACATGGCAGAGTGTAGTCATTGAAACATCAACAAATGTTTCTAACACTATCCATAGATAGGTTTTGTGGGAAAGACAGGAATAACATAGGAATACTCTCCTTCAGATGCAGAAATGTTGAGCTTTTTAAAAGTTTATCACATCTAGCTGTGTAAGGTTTAGGGCTCAATCTGAGTTACACACCTACATTTTGATATTGATGTGCCTGAATATTTGTTAAATGCATACACTCCTTTTATAGTCTGCAGAGTTTAACTATGCATTTAAAGGAGTCTAGAGACTGGCTCATCTAATTCAATTACTCACCTACACATGGGTATCTAGTTCCCTCTGTGACTCCCTAAGAATCCCAAATCAGGATTACAAAGGGATTACAGATATCAGACATAAGAGATACACAGAACTTTCTCCAGCAAAAGATTGAGGCAAATATAGCAATGCAAGTAGCACTAAATGCCTTTTTTTCAGAGATCTGAATCTCTCTTTAGAGGGACTGAGATCTCTCCCTAGAGAAATTCAGTGGCCTTTGCACTGGGTGCATCTGAGCTGTCAGTCCACAAAGCAATGATCTCTTGTTCATATCTTTGTCATACCAGCTTGTGGACATCTTAGAGCAATTCAAATGGCAATAGATTCCTGTGTATATGAAAATGATATTTTCCACTAGTTACCTAATTTAAAGAGAGCAAAATTGTTATGTAGGCTCCAACAATATCTACTAAATCTTTACTGAGTATAATAGAAGCTTAGACACCTATCTTACTTGTAGACACTTAGGTTATAGACAACTTGTATATTATCTGAATCTGCAGTGGGGTGTTACCAGAAGTCTTGTAGAAGGAATCACCATAGAAATGCTTGCAGAAACTCCAGTCAGCTGCCAGGACTACAGAATATCCAGTACGGATCGCTGTAAAATGAAAAGTCTCTGAGGGTTAAAAAAATTGAGTGCTTTTCTCAAATACAAAGCATTTTAGGAAAAGAATGATGAAAAAATAGACTTGTACATCATCTTGGTTTGCTTAAGCAATATGTTCATTATAGTATATTAAATTCTCCTTTAACAATTTCACAGTATAGGTGATCATATACCAGTTAATAAGAACTGTTTAATATGATATTACATATATAACCACTGTGCTTCAGGTTAGATGTTCAGTTAGCTTACAGCTTGGATTATTAAGGTAATTTGCCTAACCTAGATAACTGTTTTGGGAAGAGGTTAAGTTGTTTCTGAATTTTGGAGTGGTAAATTAATGCTATAATTGTTATTTACAGTGTGCCTTATGTATATGTAATGCTTCCTTCAAGCACATTATACAGAATAAACTATATCCCTAGCAAACTATGCGATAGTCTTGTACAGAAGAAACAAAACACTTTAATTAATTTCTATGATCTATAGGAAAAAAGAGACACATCCATTTATCATATGTATTTAATGGCATTTTTTTCTCTTTTCCCAGTGAATTTAAAAACTGTATAGTCAGACTATTTACTGAAAATAACTCTGTGAGAAAATTTTATTTAAATAGTTTCAAAATAACTAATTTATCAGTTTGTGTCAAGAACTAAACTTTTCTATTCCAGTAGAGTAGGGGTCTTTCGTCTCGAGTAGCAATGGCAAACATGTTACCCGCATCATGGTATGGCTCCTGCTTTTGTAATCTACCTTTTTCTGAGTTATTACAACATTTAAACTAAATGTGATATCTATCTTCTATAAATGAAGCATTTGTAAACTTGCCAGTTCCTTTTATATGTAGAACAACCAGACTCAGCCCCAAGAGTAGGAGAAAATTCATTCACAGCAGAAACTACATGAGACGTGTTGCATCTGGCTGGTAGCAATTTAAGAAAAAGGCATAATATATGAAGTCTGACTTTTTGTTTCTCATATAAATATGGAGAAAAGTTTTAGAAGATAATTTTCTGTTATTTCACAACAAATTAATTATCTCTGTAGATAATTTAAAATTGCTTGCAGCACTTGAAATATTGACATTACAGAATATGCTAATACAGTACTCCCCCACACTTATTTTCAATATTCAACCTTTTAATATAGGTATACAAGTGAAATAATTACTAGAATTATTTTTTTAATTGCAAATTAGTTGCAACATATGATAACCTGCAAAGCTTTTCATAGTTCAGATATCATCAAGAGTTATCTTACAATCAATGAAATCTGTTTTCTGGAGCTTATTTGACTAAACTAAATACCTCGAAAATAGAACATCATCTGAGAATGTATGCTCACCCATTGTCTTAAAAGCATGTGGCCATGTTCTGTGTTTTTCAAATTCATGTAATTGAACAAATGCTTTTCAAAAATGCTTTTTATCTAGAATTTCTTATAAATCTCAACCTTTACAATTTACTGTTAAACAGCTATATGTTTAATTCTTACAATATAGTTTTATTTGTTTCTAAGGTACATATCATGATTTCCAAAGGTAATTTAGACTAAAAATTCCTCAATCATTACTGTGTAGATGAAAACAAAAGGCATTAAGGAGACTCCAGTTTGTCATTAGTAAGCTAATCTGAACATCCATGGTAGTCGTCTTAGTGCCTTTGACATTCAGACCTTTCAGGAGAGAAGTAGTGGGAAAGATGCAGCTATTGCTGTAAATCAATCCTTTTCTCTACCAGAAATACTTTATAAAGGATTACACCATGCTGTTAGATTGCACAGGAACTGATCCATACAGTGAAGTGCCAGGAACTCTCACACAGACAGCCTTGGTGTGCAGCTTGGAGTGCCAGCAAAATGTCAAGTTTCAAGTCGGTGGCAGGAAACGGTCTGAACACAGCTTTAAAGAGAAGAATATTCTTTAGCTTTAGACTAGATGAACTTACTCTGTTGGCTATCCAACAAATGTGCATGAAGAAATGTTCCCTTTGACTATTTGAAATTAAATGTAGATTCTGATTTTGAGATGTAGTCTGGCAGTACGAATGTTGACCATATGAGTAAATTAAATGATGTGGCTTTATATTTATGTAAGATTTATAAAACAAAAATCCTTACATGACAATGTCTTTTGATGACATCATGTCATTATTTTCTATTAAACTTTCTAACTTCTGAACCCAGAGATGTATGGATATGGATATGGGGTTTTATGTGGTAAGGGATATATCTTTACACTTACAAAATAAGAGAAGTATTTACATTTTCTAAAAGTCAAAAATATTTTTTGTTATTGTAATTAAAAAAACGCTGCATCTTGTATTCACAAGTTTTATTTGAACATAGTAAAAAAGTAGGTATTATTGGCTACCATTCTTCATTCCCATTGATCACAGGAAAAAAATCAGCCAAAAAACCAAACTAAAAAGCTTTAGGTCCTTCAATGAAAACAATTCAGAGAATCTAAATTGCTTTATATTTGGAATATAACAGGACAGCTATGTGCACTTCTGTTATTTTTTTCTTCAGAAAATATGTACCTTAGTCAAATGCTTGTTCAATGGATTGTACAAACCAAAGGAACCATTTACAGGAAATCAACTAGTTTTCTCCTTTCCCCTCCAGTAAAACTGAATCTTAAGAGGCATAAAAGAGTTATGAGACTTGTTCTGGTTTTGGCTAGGATAGAGTTTATTTCTTTCTAGCAGTGTATGGAATGCCGTGTTTGGGAGTTAGGATGAGAGCAGTGCTGATAACACACTGATGTTTCTAGTTGTAGCCAAGCAGTCAAGGACTTTACAGTTGTTCATATTTCCCTACTAATGAGAAGGGAGGGGACACAGCCAGGACAGGTGACCCAATCTGGCCAAATAGGATATTCCTTGCCAATTAATTCATGCTCAGCATAAAAGGGGGGCAGGTGGGGGGAGGAGAAGGCAGCTCCTGGATGCACGGTTTTGGGTCAGTCTGGTTTTTGGACACCTCTGAGCTGTATGGCCTGAGTTATGTGGTTTGATGTATCGCCATTTTTGTATATTTGCTATAAAGTCTTGTTATTATCATTATTATATTTACCTTTCTGCTATTCCAGTAAACTGTCCTTATCCCAACCAATGAGGTTTTAGTTTCTTGGGTTTTCTTCTTCCCTCCTTTACCTACCCTCTCTGCCCCGCCTTAAAGGACAAGTGGCTGCATGGTGCTTGTCTCAGCTGGGGGAAAACTACAACAGTCTGCGGGGAAAAATGAATAAAACTGATTCACCTCATGCTGAAACAGGTAAAAATGTAACATTTTTTGAGAGAATGAAACAGGGTTCAATTTAAGGTGTCAGATAAAGATTTATAGTCATTGCTGGAAATAAATCACACTGTGTAACTTGAAGAGACAAAAATAGTCAGAAAAGAGGCAGAGCTCTGCAGCTGGCTACTTTACCTTCATCCAAAATGAGAGGAATAAGGAAATATTCCCTTCACCTGAAGGGAGATTATAAACAGGAGGGGAATCAACTTTTTAAAAGGGCAGATAATGGCAGGAAAATGGATTAAAGCTCAAGGAGGGAAGGTTTTGATTGGATATTAGGGGGAAGTCTTTTACAGAACGAGTGGTGAGGTGCTCGAACAGGCTGCCCAGAGAAGTACTGGATGCCCCATCCCTGGAAGTGTTCAAGGCCAGGTTGGATGGGGCCCTGGGCAACCTTGTGTAGATCCAGGCCTGAGGTTGGTGTCCCTGCCTGTGGCAGGGGGGTTGGAGCTCTATGATCCTTGGGGTCCCTTCCAACCCATGCCATTCTATGATTCTATGATATATCACTCCATTATCCAAACAAAGTATTAAATATCATCTTGGTGAGCAGAAAAATAAAGTAAGTGAACATCAGTTCATACACAAAGTTTTAACTTGCATATTTTAAATTGGAAGGGAATTCCATTATGCTGTTATGTTTATGGATACATACCTCTGTAGAAATTGAAAGGTTGCAGATCTGGAAAAAATATTAACTTTTTTTCCCCCACTTGTCTAATTGTCTTTGTGTGTGTGTGTGACTGAAAACAGGGTATATAACAAGGACATTAAGTAGCTAAGTTGTAGGAACTTTTGAATAAAGGGAATTTTTATAATGTGTTTATAAATAATACATTCCGAAAAAGTTGTTCTGCTCTGATTAACTTATGGTATGAAGTATTCAAATATTGGCTAGATTATATTGTTCAGGTATCAAGTAGAACCCTGAATCAGATTCTCAAATGAAAACCACAAAGAAAAGAAAAAATAAATTTGCCACGAATGTGTTGGATAAACTGAAGTGGAATGCACATGGAAACTGATTGCGTATTAAACTGATGTGAAACTAAACTTTGTCACATGGACATATTAAGAAACAACAACTATAGCTAAGTTTCAGTGCCAAAGGCTTTGATGGTCCTTTACCCCATATGTTCAACTCCGGAAAGCTTTACTCTTAAAGATTTTTCACAGCACCTATTTTATCATTAAGCAAATATACCTTATTGCAATTAAACAATAAAAGGATTTTTTTTTAGTATAAAAACATAGATAATGAAGTGTCCATGGAATTCCAGATTTTCCATGCACAAACACATTTTACTACAGAAAGTAAAAGAGCTCCTTTGCAGCAACTTTTGGTGCTTCATTCAGAGGAGGTTTGACTGACAGGAAGGTGTGGAAGTGCAGTAGGTAGTCACGTCTTCATTTTGAAAATGAGCGTGGGTGCTAGGATCACTGAAGTAGTCAAAGAGTGGACTAATATGTTTGGTTATATTACTTCCGGGTTAGAGAAAAAGCGAATTTAGGTTGGTGATCTTATTGTAGTCCTCAGTGGAAGGCTGGCTTGTTAAAAACCCACCACACAATTCAACACAAGACTGACAGCCTTGGCACAAGGAAAAAGCAGGAAACCAGTATGAGCACAGCAGAGGTGTTGTAAGTCAGGAATGGAGTGCCTTGTGGAGAGATGTATAGAGATGTTAATGCACAGCACCTGTCACCACTGTGCCTTGATCCAGCCTGTACTATAAATCTCTCATTTTCATGAACAGTAAAATCCCCTAAGCGTACAAAGAAATATAAATGCAATAAAAAATATTTTCCCCAGCCCAAATACAGTTTATTCTTTATGAATATAACTGTGCTTCTTTGAGTATACTTTTAAACCAGGGAACTTGTCAAGAGAAGAGTAAATGGGAGATAGAATATATGAAGGTCCTTTTGGGAAAGCAAAAAAACCAAAACAAACCAACAGACTTAAATATGAACATAAACCATTTTCTAAGGCTTCTGAAATACAATGTGCTGGTTCTGAAAAATCTTTGAAGTCTCCTTGAGGATCTTCACTATAAAATAATGAGTAAGTTTGCTTTATTACACCCAGGGGTATTTTTTTTAAGATTACCTGCTAATAAAAATAATCTAAAATTAGTACATATGAGAGAAGAAAAATATTAGTTTTGATATTAATTCAAACTCGGTAAGATTTCAGAACTGGATAGATTAAGAACATGCAGATTTACATCATAAAAATAGTTTTGATCCCTACTTTTTACCCAAAAGGTATTTAAAAGAATAATCATGGGTTTTATTTGTCCTCTTTATCAGTTTAGATTTTCCTAAAAGGTTTTGACCTTGTTTTGCAATCATACAATATAACTGTTATTCTGTTTGCTGTATAAATTAAAGGATTTATCAGACCACAAATATGCATTAACATAATTTTAAAGCAGTAACACAGAAAATATCAAAATATCATTTTTGCACATTTTCCTAGTATTAAGCCATATTAAGTTTCTGCTTTCTTCTTTGCTTCTTATATAATTTTCTAGTACGGACTTAAAAATAATTTCTTCATATTTAGGGTCCTTCTTGGTTATAATACATTCTGTGCATGAGTTTAGGAAAAATCAATGAACTATCTCATAACTGAGATATCAAGTATCAGTATGTACGGTTTTTCTGTATGTCCCTATAAGACACATTAGTATTCCTGTCCTCCATATAGTTTATAACATCTCAAAGTGCATATCATTATATTGCTCATACCCACACTCTTGAAGTGGCTTAGATAAATAAGGCTAAGTAAGACAAAAGAGAAGATTTGTTTGCATAAAGATTATGTTAAACTTGCTGGAAGCAGTAGTGAAATCTCAGGAGGAGAAATAAAAAGCAAGCAGGCAATCTGTGTGTCTCTCATCTCCCTGCAATTCCTAGAGGTTACGTATAAGAAGATTAGGAAACAACACACAGACACAATTGAAAAGCTTCCTAATGAAAACAAATTTGCCATGTTTGATGGCTTATAGAAATCATCATTTTTTGACAGCAACATAATGTGTAAAGACAATTTAATGCAATCAGAAGCTTTCACATTCTAAGCAAATTGTTAGGGATAGTTTTCTTACAAAGAAGGAAGAATTGAAATGACATTGGAATAACCCAATTCCAACACTTCTAAGAAGCGGATAGGCATTGTTGGAAGTGGTACTGGTTATGTGAGAATTCAGAAAGCACTGTTTCTTGAATGGATTGGTCAATATATGATATCTATGGGCACTGCCATGACACCTTTATTTAGGCAAAACTGATTAGCACAAACATTAGACATTTGAGACAGAAAGCTGAAGAAATTAATTTCTTTGACACAGAAACCCTAACTGGCTTGTTGTAAAGAAGTATTCATGCTGTGTTGAACTTCCTTATGTTCAGCTTTACACTAGTAATTCTCAAAAATACTTTACAGATATCCTCTTTTAAAATATTAATATACATCAGATACTTGTCTCTGCCCTCTGTAATATTTATGCCTGATTATTCACATATTCAACTTCCCTTAAAGTGAACATCTCTCCTTGAGCTTGTAATCCCTTCCTTACATTTTACCAGTGCTCACCTCACAGTGGTTTAATTTGAATTCCCTGTGATATTCTGAAGCCATGAGTAAATCAGACAAGATTAAGCTATTTGCTTAATTTAATGTTTATTTGACTAGTGTGTCAAATGGTTTTCACATTCTTTTAGGCTAAAAATCCACCCCTTCCACTGACTTCCACTGAAGGTCCATAAAACTTCTACTGGCATGTTGTAATCTCTCAAGGTACATACATACTCCTGCAGAACCACTGAAAGTAGATATTCTTCTATTACTAACATTGTACCAGCATTGCTTTTTTCATGTACTGAGAAACAATGAACTCTAGTACTGGGAGAGCCTGAGCCACATTCTTATCTGACACACTTAATAGTACAGTTCAACTGTATAGTTCTGTTGTTTGGGTTTTTTTAAGTAATACAAATTAAAATTAATTTAAAGAAAAAAAAAATGTACTTACTAAAAATAAAATGCATCAGAAATTACTTTGAAGGTTATTTAATTTGGACTGAACTAGTCAATTTTCTTCAAAGGGGAATAAACTGTGTAGTACTTGTATGCAAATGATTCTGGCTGAATGGTAACTGCAAGACCTGTTTTGGGGGGAGTTAGGGCACACTAGTGACTGAACACAAGTAATTTCTTTCACTGGAGCTACTGTTTTATGTGTGAATCCAAAAGTGTTAGCAAAGTCTAAGACAATGATGAGAAGCAGCTCTGTTTTATTGGAAAAGCAGGTAGAAGTGACTGACACCGGAAAAGGTAGAAATGATCTCTCCTCCAAAGTTTGTTATCTACTGATACAGCAGTGCCCTGAAAAAAACCAAAACAAAAAAAAGCCATATTAAGTTTCTGCTTTCTTCTTTGCTTCTTATATAATTTTCTAGTACTGACTGGCCTATAGTTGCTAGGATCCTCCTTCTTGCCCTTTATAAAGACCGGTGTGACATTGGCTATCCTCCAATCCTCAGGCACTTCTCCTGTTCACCAAGACCTGTCGATGATGATAGAGAGCGGCTCCACAATCACTTCCACTAGCTCCCTCAGCACACATGGGTGCATCCCATCCAGGCCCATGGATTTGTGTGCATTAATCCCTATGAGCAGCTCCTGGACCTCCCCTACCTCAACTAGAGGGAAGCTCTTCGTTCCCCAAACACTCCTATCACAGAATTACAAGGTTGGAAAAGACCTTTAAGATGACCAAATCCAACCGCTCCTGTCCTAAGATAAGCCATATCCCTAAGTACCTCGTCTACCCTTTTTTTAAACACATCCAGGGATGGTGACTCAAACCCATCCCTGGGCAGCCTGTTGCAGGCCCTGACAACTCTTTCAGTGAAAATTTTTTCCTAGCATCTAATCTGAACCTGTTGCCCTTAGAAAAGCTTTTCATTAGAGAAAGGGTCTGAACACAAGCATCAGCTAACTGTCTTAACCATGGTGCTTGTGAGTAGTTGCTAATTAGGACCATCACTAATTGTGTGATGTATTTAAAATAATTAAATGTGGACTAATTAAAAATAATGTTGAAAGTACTACTTGTGAGGATGAAACAGGGATATTCAGAGTTCTCTCAGGGATCTCACAGACTAAGGGACAGTGAATGTTTGAACTAGAATAGTCTCAGTAAATGGTCTTTCAGTTCAAGATTTACAGGTTTTACAAACTACCTGTGCATTGAAGGCAATAAATGCCTAATAAACTTATTTTAAATTGTTAAAAAGAGAAGATGACAAAAAGAAAGGAATTTCAACTGATTTTTTGAGGATTTCATGGCAGTGAAGGGAACAATGAAAGACCATTCACCTTCTTATTTTTGATGGCAGATGGATTTGAAACCTGTTCTAAATAGAGAGCATTGATTTTACTTAAAGTGAAACAAATTTTCTTTTTCCCAAGAGATCTAAAAGATGTCTATCTTAAAACCCTCTCTGAACACATACTTTTGTTCACTGAGCTGAAAAATCAGTTATTCCAATAATCATGTGCCTGCAAAGCATTTCTAACTATAAACATGTTTTCAGAAAAGTTATTCCATATTAGAAAAAATGACAGATAGTACTGAATAAAAAGATCATTGCTTGTTTAGCAAAGGCATAATTCTAAAAAGAAGAAATAAGTTGTTGTGAAAACAAATTTTCTTTATTCTCTCTCCTTTTACACATGCTTCCTTCATTATCATATATTATTTTTCAGTACAAGAAAAAATATATTAGGCAACAAATATTAAATCTAGCTCCTAGTACAACACACAGTTTTGTTGTGTGCTTTCAGAGAGCTCTTCCCTGACTGGCCCAAGCTTACTTTCTCCTTAACTAGCACATTTGATTTTGATTTGAAAATAGATCCCAGCTGTTCTTGTACATGCTACAGGATTTTAGTACATCTATGTGAAAGGCACAGATGTGTTTGAAGCTGCCCTTCCAGATCCCATAAAAGCAACATAACAAGTCCAGATTCTCTTTGCAGATTCTCACATGAGAACATGCATGGGGCAAGAGGGTTGAATACGTGTAGTAAGGATCTTTAAATGTCTCATTCTTTTTACTCCTACTGCAAGAGGAGGGATAGTACTACTTCAGTAGGAGGGACAGGACTTCACAGAGAGAGCCCTAAGACCCTAGAAGAAGATATTGCTTATGTTTGGTCTAGGCTGGTCCTTTCTGAATATTTCTTGCCAAAACTCATATTCTTTTTCCTTAAATTTTCCAGTCTTCCACCCACACTCAAGCAAATCATCTATCATTAGAAATGTAAAGATGATTTGGCTTACTCACCTTTCTATTCTTGCTTCACTCAGAAAACTCAATTTAGCACTTATTTACCAAATCTTACTTTGAATCTGTGTATATTAATTAATACATTAAAAATGTTACTTTACCTTTTCCTTACTTTACAGGTGATGAAGACTACAAAAACTGATTTGATAACAGACTTGAGATGCAGAGTAGGACAAAAAAATATAGGAATAAGTTGAAAAAAGAGGGGTTCAGACTAGAAATAATGAAAAATCTTTCAATCTTGAGGACAGAAAAATGTATGAACACGTTTCCTGGAGGCTATACAGTCTCTAACCTTGGTGGTTAGTAAAGCCTGACTGGATACAGTGCTGAGCAGCCTGATGTGATCTCAGAACTGACCTTCAGTTGAGCAGGGAGTTGGAATAGGTATGCCCTGAGGTCCCTTCCACCCTGAATTATATTATGAAAACAGGTCTTTCTTCTGTCCCAGCTCATAGTGAACAAAAGCAATGAAACTGTATTTCTTTAGTAGGAGTAACCGACAATAATTCCTTACAGTAATTGGTAGCAATGATTGTGTAGCTTATAATTATTTGAGTGAATAATTATCTTATGAAGTTTTTAAATCCCAGTCTGGTTGCATTGTAACAATTCAACAGTAACTCTTGAAGTTTCATTTATTTTTCATGTTACTTTTAAATGCTATTAACATTAGAAATAATTTTCTGTAAACCAATCTCTTTTAACTTCATGTCATCTTTTATTTCCTTACCTTTCTTCTAAATATTAACAATAGGCTGTTGGCTTAACTGTTTACCTAATGTTAATTAATATGCTGTTTCTGATTTTATCCAGATCATCAATGAAGATGATCTGACTTAACACAGTTCTTTGATCATATTCTACAGAAGTAATGAAAAAATACTTTTTTTGGTAGGAGTAACCCAATGTGCTAACTCCTTACAATGATTCTTATCAATGTTGCTATAGCTTGTAATTAAGTGAATATCATTTAGCTTGAATTATGACTGAGAAATTTATATTAATATTAACCTAATACTTTGTTTACATTTACAGCTGGTTTTAATTATTTGAAAAATCACACAAAAAACCCCCACCTTCAATCAGTGAAGTTTCACCTTCACAGATGATTTTCTGGGAATTTAGTAAACAAAGGAGACACAAATATGATTAATTATTCCTAGGACATTGCCTATGCAACTACCTATCAAATGTCTCTATTACAGCAGTTCAATGTTGTGTATATCTCTGTTAAACTCTAATGAAACCAAAAGAAAACAAAAAAAATCCCACTCCCCTAATCCTCAAATCCCAAACTTTCCAAAACTCATCTTTCTGTCCTCCTTATTCATGTCTCATACAGGAATGTCATCTGTTGATGCTCTTTAATGTGATGAATTTCTCAAAATGTGGTGGCATACAGGTTTTACCATCTCTTCATGTTTTAAAATGTAATGAACTTATTTGTAATATCTTAGTAGAGACAGATTTTCCTCTTCTGTCTATCAAGTTTCCCCCTCACCCACAGTAGAAGCAATGTGTGAAAAGTATTTTCAATATTTTTATCAATCTATTTTTTCCAAAGAGAAAGCAGGAAGATAAACAGTCTTCTCACTAGTATTTAAATGAGCTTTCCCAATTTAGTCACAAATAAATGTGAGTTGGAATTTTCTAAAAATTTCTTAGAGAACTGTATTTCCCTTTGGAGAATATGATCTAAGTGTCCTACTCCATTATTGTTTCTCAAAAACTTAGTCCAGAAATTCAAAACATAGCACCATACAAGCTACTATGAAGAGAATTAACTCCATGCCACCCAAACCAGTACATGCCCAAAAAAAGATTTGCTGAAGAATTTTCAGTAATTCCTGGTTATATTGAGCTATTCATAAAATCACATAATGGTTTGTATTGGAAGGACTTTTGAGATCTTCTAGACAAGCAAGGTCACCTAGATCTGGTGTCCAGGATTGTGTCTGGAGTGGTTTTGTATGTCTCCAAGGATTGATTTCAGAACTTCTGAAAGACCATTAAAAGTAAAAAAAATGTTTTCTTAACTGTGTGATAGAGCTGTGGTTGGTTGACTTTGGCCAGCTGCCCACCCAGCTTCTCTCTCAATTCCTTTCTTTAACTGGACAGGGGAAGAAAATAAGACAAAAACTCATGAAGGAGATAACTTACTAATTACCACCCTTTTTTCCCAGAATAAACCTGACTCCATTTTCTGACACTTCTATCTCCCTCCCTCCTCCTCCACTCATTGGCCGGAGCAGTGTAGGGGGATGGGGACTTGGGGAGGGGTACAATTAGTCCATAAAAATTCCTCTCTACCACTCCCTCCTCCTTATACTTTTCCCATATTTCTGGGCTGGAATCCTTCAAGATAAACCTGCTTATTCATAGGCTCCTGTCCTGGTTTCTGGTACCAAAAAAGTGTGTAAGTACCTGGAAGTTGCAGTAATACGTTAAAGAGTCCAAGAGTCATAGGAGAATTAAAGTTGAAAGTGACTTCAGGAAGTTTCTAATCCATGCCTCTACACAAAGAGGTCAGCTACAGGGTCATACCAGGTTGCTTTGGGCTTTATCATTTGGGAAACCACTGATGAAGGGGACTGCACAACATCTCTGGGCAATCTGTCCTATTGTTTGACTGTCCTCTTAAGGAAAATGTATTAGGAAATGTTCATCTATGTAATGTTCATCTATGTCTACTTATTAAATTTGATTGTTTTATCAAACAAGACTAACAGCAAAAGTTTGTTCTACGGGAATGAAAATTTGCACACTATTTTGCCTGACAAATGTTTCAGAAGACACAAGAAAAGACAGGTCATCTTGGCTCTGTAGTTCCCCAAAAACTCATTACCTTAGATTTACTTCAAGT
Source organism: Laterallus jamaicensis coturniculus (assembly GCA_022605575.1). Taxonomy (NCBI): domain Eukaryota; kingdom Metazoa; phylum Chordata; class Aves; order Gruiformes; family Rallidae; genus Laterallus; species Laterallus jamaicensis. Next base: position 4,750,990 of record JAKCOX010000027.1, read on the forward strand.
GAACCTTATAGAAGGGTAACCTGTTGTTGGTATCCTACCTTAAACATTTCTTTTTCAGTCTGGTTAAACAATAGTCTAGGAATCACATATCAGTCCCTGTGCTGTCCAAACTTTGATTCCTTTTTCTTCTAATGTTTTTTTTTTTCCCCCCTTTTTGTCTTTTCTGGCAATTAATATCTTTCTGGGATGTATAAGGTAATTTTAATAAGTTTTCTTCAGAAAGGGAGAAAGAAGGCTAAACAGGCTCAAATAGTTTAGAGCCTAAACCATTCCTTTCAGACATGACTTAGACAGCCATATAGAGGTGGCATTAATGTTTTCCATTTAATTATATAAAAAACTTTTTTTTCTAAAATTTAAAGCTGATTTGACCTGAATTCAGATACTTTTAATGCTCAAAATTTGTAGTCAGTCATTGAAGCACTGCAGGATCAAATGTCAGTGTTTCTGTGCATTTCCTCAGATGTTGGATGATCATCTAAAGTAATTCGAAAAGTCAGTTAAATTTCCTCAACTAAGAACAAATACACTCTGTGTGGAAAGACAAGTTGTTCCAATTGTTTCTAAATTCTTAACCTTACTTAATACCTACTCTATATTTTGTGTAATACCTTACTTAATACCTATTCTATATTTCTGTGTAATAAAATTTAATGTAGATATTTTAAAATTTATAATTGGAAGAAAATAACTTCTAAAATTCTGTATGAAGTTCCAGAGCTAAATTTTATGTATGTGACATTGTAAGGAGATTATTGTGAATTATTTACAATAAAAGACTAATTTGTGTTGGCCTAATTATCGTCTTAGGGAAATTTCAGGTTTGAGAAAAAATATAGAATAGATGTTTAATTCTATACAATCAATGAACTGGACTACAGACAAGCCCTCTTGTTGTTTGCATCAATATAAACCTGGATAAGCCTCTTGGCTTTCTTAGTGTTATTAGTGAGGTAGAATCTATATTTTTTCAATATTTGTACTGAATACACAGTAGCAAAATAATGTCACATAGATTTAGGATACAAAAGATTTGCAGTTTGAAGCAAAGAATTCAGCAATCTAGTATTCACACCTTGCCTAAAAGTAGTGTAATTTTTTTGGCAAGGAATAACTGAAAATATCTCCCAGGTCTCTAAAACATGACTTTAACTGCTGGCGACAGAGTTTCAAGTGAAAAAAAAAAAATTCTCAAAGAAGCAGAATGCCTTGAAGTATAATTGAAGTTTCACTCATTAAGGGTAAACCTGTGAAGACTTGACATTTCATCAAGTTTTCAAAGAGAGTTCCTAAGAAAATAGGCTTGAAAAAGTTGTACAGAAGACTGGGATTTCTTTTGCAGAATTACCTTTTGACATGAGTCTTAGAGTCACTCTCTCCATTTTTGAAAAACCAATAGTGTAATTGGGAACTTTTTAGCCACATGTTGACCAAGAAGAGCATAAGCTAAAGGAGGTTGCACTGTAATACTCGTTAGAAACAGAAGCCAGACACTGTCATTGTTCTAAGTACTTAATTGATTTCCCTCTCTAGACAGACTCTGATGGTTTGGTACAGCTCTAAAAAGAGCTAAAAACTGAGGCAAACTACTCCAAAATAGATTGTCTCTAACAAAGAAAGTGTGTGAGAGCCAATACTAAAATAGTCATTGAGAAACATCACTTTTTCTGTAAAAACAGAAAAGTCACATATGTTCAAATGTTTCAAACTACAAATAACTGCAATAATTTACTCTGAATCTTCAGCCTTAGGTAATTCAGGTGTAGTTTTCTTTTATCTTTTTTTTCTTTTTTCTACTCTCACTTTTGTATTTTACATTTTTCCCACACCACTGATTTGATTATATTTATATCCTTTCTCTGAGCACCAGCCTATATTTGCAGGCTTCCTTTCATATGCTGTTTTTACATATAAGATTATTGTTATTTCCCAACATCTCCTCTTTTTTCTACATATTATCACTGGCAAGTTTTATATAGTCATTCCAGGAGTATGATCATGAGCCTTCTTTGGATATTCGTGTACAATTTGTATTCAATAACAAACATCTGTGCTATTAACATTACTTGGATTAACATTACTTGGAAAACTTAGCACTCTTATATGAGAAACGAAGTTTTATGCACTCATTATTTCCAAGAAGACTCATGTCTTGGATAAACATAGTTATTTTTAATATTTAAAAATTTATCATATCTGGTCAGTATTGCTAATATGTTTCATATTCCAGTCACCAAAAAGCCAGCAGATTAAAAAAAATTTTAAAAATTGCAATCATTATTGAGCTAGTTGAGATAGAAATGATGATCTAAAAATAAAAATTTCATCAACAGTAAAAAAAAAATTAAGTTCCACAAAAACGGTCTTATCATTTTGAGAAGCAAGTTCACTTGAATTTATGAAAACAAGATCTATGTTTTCTTTGAACAATAGAGGAAGTAAAGTATCCACACTGCTCTAAAACATCCTCAGTGAACAAGGGTCTGTATTTTTGCTGTTAAATTGATGTTTTCCTTTTGGATCATTTCTGGACACTTTAATGTTACCAGGCACTGAAATTTTGAAAATCTCAAAGGAACAACAACAGTGAGGTTCGACTCATCCAAGAAGAGAAGAATGTGTATACCAGTTTTGAATTTGACATGTGTGGAATAGACTAGGGAAGAATTCAGATACTTAAACTGCAACCTGAACTCCTTGTTCCTGGAATCTAATCTGAAGGATTTAGATAAGAGTGACTGTTTCCTACTGAATTTTATTATTATTATTATTATTTTTTAAAGGCTGAGTTAAGTCTATAATCTCTGTAAGAAAAATAATCTGTTTAGAATATCCCAGTGCTAAGGCAAACACTTGCCATGTTTCAGACCTCACTAAACCTTACTGTATAGACCAAAAAAATCAGATTGAAAACCTCTGCTTTGAAAGATATCTCATAAACTGTGTGTTTAAGATCTGACACTAGACATATTGGACGTATCTTTATGTGGTCTGCAAAAGCCCAGCAAACCTAGAGCTAGGCATTTTGAATGTGTTCAAAACCTCTGTATATTGCACACACAAGAGATTCTGTACACATATAGCATAAAGTCTCTGATGACATGCCTAACCAGGTGTATGCTCACACACTCCACCGCTTTCAAGAAAGCTCTAGGACACTTTGTAAGACAATCGTTTGCTCTGACAGAAGAACTGATTCGGTGTGTGACTTTTAGATTTCTCTTTATCTAGGTTCACAAGTTCCAATTAGATGTGTTCCAGATGGCTCTCTTCATGGTCTGACAAAACTGTGACTAAAATATACCCATATGCATTAAGTCAAAGCAAAAATATCTGAGAATACCGCTTTCCTGCACTGGATATCTCATTTCCACTCCATCTGCACAGGTATAACAAAGAAAAATATGTCAGAATCACTGTCATTATAGAATACGAAGGAAACAGATTGAAAGCCACCAACCATTTGGGTAGTCATATTAAGAATTTGCTATTTTGATTTGAACCACCAGTACCTTTATATAGGTTCTTTGCACTGTAAAAATCTTTCTTCTCCCTCATTTTGCTGCTTCTGCCCCAGTACTATTTCTTGTATTCTGAAAGTGCCTCATGCTAGAGACTTTTATTGATGCTGATCAGCTTAGTCAGAGTGACTACCAGAAATGTCTAATACTCTTCTACTAACACACCAATAATGCTAAAGAGTGTCCAGAATGTTGGAAAGATTAAAAAAATACATTTTCTCAACAAAACCAAACAATATAAAACACTGTAGTCCCATCTTTCTGTATTGAATTATAGGATTATCTGCAAAATGTTTCACAGAATAGTAGCTCATTTATTCATAGTATTTGAGAAAACATTCAGTGCTTCTCAAGCAAACAATTTTCCACTGAAATAACAATTCATAGACTGCACAATATATTTTAAAGAGAAGAGAAAATGGAAAATATTTTAAAGGAAAACCTGTATCCCTTAATATTATTAGAGTCTATACAAGCCACTCATTTGCTTTTACTTGACTGATTATATTTTCCAACATAGAAATACAGGGTTATAATATATACAACTCATACAGTACTGATTAGACACCATCCCAAGGCAAATTTGGGGGATTTGCCTTTTAAACAGTGCAGAATCTCAAAGATTTTAAGGCAGTGTTCTACACTCCTTCAGAATTCTGTCTATTCTGAGTGTGCCAGCTGAGCCATTTAAGCAGCAAAGACAGTTCTGTAGGGAGCACACTGATAGACCTGGGTTCTTTGAAGCTAGGAGGTATCAGAAGCTATTGATAGCAGAACCTAAATCTTTCAGTCCTGCAATTTGATGTTCATGCTTGGAGCCTTGCAGCTTGGACCCTTGAAGCCCCTTTTTTGTATAGGGGAACCTCAGGAGAAGTAGAACCACTTGCAGAACAAGATGGAAAAAAATTACAAGACAATGATTGTTGTTCTCTAGTATGTTTCGAAGTATCAGTTGTCTCTGTCTACTGGTTTGTGATGAACTGGCATCAAGCATTTGACTGATATCTGAAAAGTCTTGAAAGAATATAAAATAAACAAATAGGGAACAGAGGATAATCTTCTTTCCCTAACACCTTTCACTTTCATTTATACATTTTTTACAATAATAGCAGATACGATGTAGGTACTAAATGTCAGTTAGAAATACATTTTTAACTTTACAGTATTCCTGCAGTAGAATTTTCTTTTTTACAGCTTTTAGAGGTAATATATATATTTTTCCACTGGAAATGCTATATATACAGAATTTGTTTCATTAAAACAAAGGTGGGTTTATTATTTTTTTAATAACAGCTAAATAAAGACATTTAACAAATCCAAAAATAAATAGGATAAATGTTTACCTTATAAATGATCTTATTGTAAATCTGTGACCTGTCTATGAAATAAATGACACTTATTTTAGCCCTTTAAGTCTCAAGTATTGAATTGTAACCTTAATAGGTTACAATTGCAATGTAAATAGATTGCAATTACAGCTGTGTTAGAAAGAAGAAGGAATAGCTGCAAAGCAGAGAAGAATAAATATTGACTGGACATTGGATTAGCCACCGAAAGCCAGAGTTCTTCCAGCAAGCATATCTAGCTCCATTTGTTTAGTATATGCAGATCTGCTGTATAGGTTGTGTCTGTGTATTTGCACACACTTGGGTGAGGCCTGAAGTTGAGGGGGTACCTGGTACCACCTGATTGTGTGTATGTGGGTGATAGAGAACTAAAACTGCCTGGTAGAGAGGGAGCATCTGGTATCACCTGCAAGAGGTGAGCTCAAGCTGTTGAAACCATCTGTGAAGAGGAGGGAGATACAGAAGACGGATACAAGTTTCAGACACCAGCATTAAGTACCAAAACTGAAAATCCACGTTTTTAAATAGCAAACCTGCTCCAAATAAGTTCTTAACTAGGGACACTTTTTGGGTGCTGACAAAAAGAAACAGTGAAGATTCCCTAGTGAGAGAACTGTCTATCTCTGCTGCCTGGGGAAGACATATCATACATCAAGAGTCTGCACACACACTATGTGGCATGTCATAAATCTACAGATGTCCATGTTCTTTAACAGCAAGAACCCTTTTGACTGTGATTTTTGAGGGGATAAGGCAAACATGTCATTCCTCTGAACCATCTACTTCCAAGTCCTACTTGGCCAGCCAACTTCCACTACTGAAACCAGTGCTGTCAAGATGCTTATATATTCCTTTGTTAGGAGGATTTTTTTGCCTCCACTCTCTTAATCATATTTGAACTTGTCTCCTTTGGACCCACCTAAAATATTTCTACATGGATTTGTAAAAATCATTATGTTGCTCATTGCCTCAAACATAACTAAGGCAAACCTTCCTTACCAGAGCTCTCATTTTAAGCAACTTCTTAACAGCACTTTTAAAACCCTTCAAGGTTATTACCCACCTCATCTGCAGCTGTATACGTACATCAAGGATGCAAATTCCTGTTGCTGTTCTGGCTGGAATCCTGGCTTCTGATATCCTATTTGTGGCACTTCTCACACAAACAATGTCATTTTCTCTTGTTGCCATTTCTGTGTGGAAATGACTCTTAAAAAAAAAATAAAAAATCCTCACTTCCACTTTAAATCATTCCTTCAAGCTTGTCTTTGTGGCAATGATAGAAACCACTTGTCAGTGATTAGCCAGCTGGTGAGACCACTGCTTACTGCACTGGTTACAGCTGTCTTGCTGCTATTTTTGTGTTTCCTCTCCATCTGTCTTATCCACCTGCTGTCTCTCATTTCAAACTTAAATTTAAGCTCCCTGGACAAAACCTCTCAATTTGTTATGCTTGTACAGTGGCTAGCACAGTGTGTCCTTAGCTATATGTTCTTCAGTACAAACTAATATGCACTAAGCTGACTGAGAATGAGGGATGCAGATTCTGCATCTCAGGGTGTGTTTGCACTGTCTATTCACTGATATGGAAGCCTGAGCAAGTTTAAACACTGCTGGTGTTCTTGGCTAATGACCTGGGAAGTAGGATGAAATAGCATATTTTGAGTTCCAGGCTGTCATGACTGGACCACTGCAGGGGATGAAGAGGGGTGTCTTTGCGCAAAGGTGGAAAAGGTAAACTCAGGATTATGTCTGTTGAAGGAAGGACAAAATCTATACTTTAGGAACTACAATTCATACACATATTTGTACAAGTTACATGATACTGTACACAATTCAGAAGTGCAATGTTTATATTTTTTTATGTTCTTTAATGCCTTTTCACAGCAGCAGAAAAGACTGAGTAATAGCCACAAAATCTCAAATAGAAAATGGACATTGTGGAGCTCTGTTTTAGCTTCACCACTCAAATATTGCTTTCTAATATTCTGTGCCAGTGTCCAAATTTAGAGGTACTTTAAAGATTTCATGCAGAATTTTTAAATTTTTGGTTTGGTTGTGTCTATTATTGTTATTACTATAATTAAAACAAGAAAATACCTTTTTACAAGAAGACTTTCTTAAATATTCCCAGGTCTGATTCAAATGTTATGTAACACCATATCTCTATCACAGTTCAAATATACATAGCCCAACAATTTTGATTTATTGTAGTCATGCTTGCAAACCTTTACGCATGTTTGAGAAGTCACTTCTATGATAAACTTCTGTGTTAAAACATGTAACACTGGGGAAAAAAAATATATCAATGAGATTAAAATTTATACTCATTCCCTAAAGACAAATTTACATGCTCAAGTTAAGAAAAAAATCATTTAGTTTTTCATAAGTTTAAAGTTATGGAGATATAATTTTTTTTAAAGACTTCTTCAAGTGCTTTATAGTTGTGTGGCTGGAAACCTGGTGCTCATCAAAGCTGCTCTATCACTCTGACTCTTCAACTGGATGAGGGAAGAAAATACAATGTTAGGCTCATAGGTTAAGATAAGGACAGGGAGAGATCTCTCAGCAATTACAGTCATGAGCAGAAGAGACTCAACTAGGAAAAAAAAATCTACTTTGTTACCAAGCAAAACAGAATAGAGTAAAAAGAAATAAACCCAAATCTCCCTCCTGCCCCCTAGCAGCACAGGAGGACCAAGAATGAATGTTTTGTTCGGTTCATCACACATTGCTTCTGCTGTGCCTTCTTCCTCAAGAGGATCATTCCTTACACACTTCCCCTGCTCCGCCATGGAGTCCTGCTCACTGGAGATAGTCCTTCACTGATTATTCCAATGTGAGTCCTTCCCACAGGCTGTAGACCTTTACAGACTGCTGCAGTTTGGGTCCCTTGCACAGGGTGCGGATCTTCAGGAACAAACTACTACACTATTCCACTCCTGTGTATTCTCCATGGGGTCACAAGTTCTGCTAGCAAACCTTCTTCATTGTGGGCTTCTCTCTCAACAGGTCCACAGATCCTGGAATGAGCTTTCTCCAGCTCAGGCTTCTCATGGCACTGCAGTCTCCTTCAGGTCTCTCCACCTGCTCTGGCATGGGATCCTCCACCAGCTGCAGGTAGAATCTCTATTCCCCATTATCTTCCAGGGGCTGCAGGGGGGGCAGCCTGCCTCATCACAGCCTGTCTTCTCCACAAGCTGCAGAGGAATCTCTGTTCTGGTGCCTGAAGCATCTCCTCCCACTCCTTCTTCACTGATCTTGTGTCTGCAGAGGTTCTCACATCTTCTCACTCCTCTCTCTGGCTGCAAAAGCTGTTGATCCTTTTATGTTATCACAGATTTGCTATCACCGTTTCCTGATGGGCTCAGCCCTGGCCAGTGGTGAGTCTGTCTTGGAGCCAGTTCATGTTTGCATGAGAAAATTAACATGAGCTTGCAGCGTGCTTTGGCCAGCCAGCCAGCACCAAGGCCAATGGTACCCTGGGCTCTATCAGAAGAGGAGTGGCCAGCAGGGACAGGGAGGTGGTTGTCCCTCTCTATTCTGCCCTCTTGAGGCCCCACCTGGAGTACTGTGTTCAGATCTGGGGCCCGCAATACAAGAAAGATGTGGAACTGTTGGTGAGGGTTCAGAGGAGGGCCACAAGGATGATTAGAGGGCTGGAGCACCTGCCCTACAAGGAGAGGCTGAGGGAGCTGGGCTTGTTCAGCCTGGAGAAGTCTGCGGGGGGACCTCATTGCAGCCTTCCAGTACCTGAAGGGAACATATGAACAGGAGGGGAATCAACTTTTTAAAAGGGCAGATAATGACAGGACAAGGGGGAATGGACTAAAGCTAAAGGAGGGAAGGTTTTGATTGGATATTAGGGGGAAGTCTTCTACAGAGAGAGTGGTGAGGTGCTGGAACAGGCTGCCCAGAGAGTTGGTGGATGCCCCAACCTGGAAGTGTCCAAGGCCAGGTTGGATGGGGCCCTGGGCAACCTTGTGTAGATCCAGGCCTGAGGTTGGTGTCCCTGCCTGTGGCAGGGGGGTTGGAGCTGTATGATCCTTGGGGTCCCTTCCAACACATGCCATTCTATGATTCTATGATTCTATGATTTAACACTCCTTTATTGGATATGAAGGAAGCTTCTAACAGCTTATCTCAGAAGCCTCCCCTATAGCACCCCCACCACTACCATAACCTTACCATACATATCCAAACAATATTTATTTTAGATATTCACAGGTTGCACATAGAAGGAGTAGGCTGAAATAAAATTGGGCTATGAATTTAAGGCACAAAAAATAAAAAATGCATCTATCTGTACATATTGTCTTGTCCTGTTCTATGGATGTCTGCCAATATCTTAGGTTTATTTATTTTATATTTAAAATATCCCAGATCCTGTCCTTGGTAGTTCACTTTGATAAACTTCAGATAATGAATGTAATGTAATACTACAATGATAGATCTAGCAGAGATATTATGAGTGAATGAAAACTCATTTACGCCATTATTAATGACTAATATTGTCTGTGCTTTTATTACTAATTTCTGTGTTGCCTTTCCTAAACTGACAATGTTTACACAATGCTTATAAAACCAAAAAAGGTAAGAATGCAGTCCCAATGTCTGCATTAATGTCAGTAAAAAATATAGATAGGACTATATAGAAAAAAGTGTGGAACAACTGAAATAACAACTGATGAACCAACCTCCCTTCCCACCTCAAAGGAAAACAGCCAGGACAAAAACTCCAGAAAGTTCTGTAGATATTGACTGAAAATTTCTTGTCCACTGTTCCCAGGACCACTTTCAGAATAAGAATGTATGTTAGCTAGCAGCATGGATTCCCTTCCTTGCTTTCCTCCTCCTCCCTCAAACCTCCCACACACCTTGGTTTCTGTTCTGGTTTCAGCTGAGGTAGAGTTCATTTTCTTCAGAGTAACAATTATGGGGCTGGGTTTTGGATTTGTGTTGGAAAACATTGAAAATACAAGGATGTTTCTGTTATATATAGATGTTTTTTGTTATTTTTGAGTAGTGCTTACAAAAGGTAAAGGGTTTTTTTCCTTACTTCTCACAGTACCATGCTAGTGGGATGGCTGAAAGTACACAAGAAGTTTTGAGAGGATACAGATGGTACAGTTGACCTAAATTGACCCAAGGGACATTACATACCACATGACATCAATCTCACTATATAAGGGGCTTAGGGAAGAGGGAGGACTGAGCAGTGTTCAGAGCAATGGTACCCAAGTAACCGTTAATCGTGATGGAGCCTTGCTGTCCTGGAGATGGCTGACCACCTGCCTGCCCATGGGAAGTGGCGCATGAAATCCTTGTCATTCTTTGATTGTACATGTGGCTTTTGCTTTACCTATTAAACTGCCTTTATCTCAACCCATAAGTTTTCTCACTTTCACTCATCCAATTCTCTTTGCCATCCCAGCAGAAGAGCAAGCAAGCGACTGCATGGTGCTTAGCTTCCAGCTGGGGCTAAGCCATGACAGTTTCTGTGCAAAGAAATCATAGGCACTACAGGCTGAAGGGAAACAGTCAAGTGGTCCAAGATCCTCTGATCTGGGTGATTAGGAAAGTGCAACCCTCAGGCGCTCTGCAGCTTGCACCAGCAGGTAATCTTAAATTGGTACACCAGGGAATATGAATTTTAGACTTAAATGGAGAAAGGCAAAACAAGAACCACAGGCAGGAAACTTATTTGCAAATTCATAGGAAAATTGAGTAATATTTTAAGGCAACTTTTTTTTTTTTTTCTACTTTAAGCACTGAGAGATTTGATATTAGAATAAAATTCTAAACAAACTAATAAAGTACTTTAGTTGACCCTAGCTGTTTTTCAAATGTATATATTTTGATCAGCTGGAAGACACTGTGATAAAATCAGTATTATTTTGAATAAATTATTTAGTATAGTATGATATAAAATTGATAATATCTTCTGACATTAGATTTGTGTTAGAAGTGTGGCCAGCAGGTTAAGGGAGGTGATTTTTTCTCTCTACTTCATTCTTGTGAGACAAGACCTAGGTTTCTGTGTTCAGTTCTTTGTCCAGCATAAGACAGACATGGACCTGCTCCTCCTAGAGGAGGGCTGCAAAGATGATAGCAAAGCTGGAGCACCTCTTCTGTGAAGACAGGCTGAGACAGTTGGGCTTGTTCAGCCTGGAGAAGAGAAGACTCTGGGGAGACTTTATAGCAGTCTTCTGGTACATAAAATAGCCTACAGGAAAGGTAGAGTGCAGGCTGTTTACAAGGGCATGGAGTGATAGGGCAAGGGTTAATGGGTTTAAACTAAAAGAAGGTAGATATTAGGAAGAAATTATTCCCCATGAGGGTGGCAAGGCACCGGAACACAGACTGCCCAGAGAAGCTGTGGCTGCCCCCTCCCTGGCAGTGTTCAAGGCCAGGATGAATGGGGCTTTGAGCAAACTGGTCTAGTGGAGAGTGTCTCTGCTCATGGCAGAAGGTCAAAACTATATGGTCTCTGAGGCCCCTTTCAACCCAAACAATTTGTTGATTTTATGATTCTATTTACAGATTTGAGTGTTAAAGATTTATTCTATTCCCTGCCAAAACAGGTGTTTGGTGTTTGACTTTACTCTTTGTTTATTTGAGGCTTCCTAATATTAATTCCCTGTGGAATAATTTGCTGGTCTTGGTTATTTTCAGTTTAGAAATTTTAACAAGTCTGAGCATGTATAGCCAACCTTTTTGGACATTTAAGGTTAGAGTCACAGAAAATCAACATCCCTGAATTGGAGGGGAACTTGTACCAGCAGTGTAATTACATCACTTAAATTTGCATAAACTTTAAAAAAAAAAAATGTTCAAAATTAGCAAATTACAATTGTTATCTTGTGTGAAAACTGCCTTTACTCAAGCAGTGGTCAAAACTCTGTGATCACAAACGCTGTCACCTAGAATGTGAAAATGTAGTTTCAGGTGACAGGCAGTCACAAACAGTTACAGTTTCATTAATTTCTGCAATTCCTCATATTTCTACTTTTACAGTAGTACAGTCTCCTTTTTTGAATATCCCTAATAAGCAAGATGATTAAAAAGCCTGTAGTGCCACTGATTAATCTACACTTCTTCATTACATTGTACCACCATTTGTTTTCTGTAGGTTCTGCATCCACACACTTAATTTGCCTGCTCTTTTTTCTTTTATTATTTTTTTTAACAGTTAACAAAATACCAACCCTAATTTAGCAATGTCTCTGAGCGCTCTCTGTTTTTGATTGGGGACTATTTCAAAGTCATTAATTTGCTAAATTAATGCAGTTGGAAACAACTAATTTTAGTGGAGTGGGTATTTTTTTCAGCCTTCTTGTCATCCACTTTTATGATAGTAAAACTGTTGTGCAGTACACTGATTAGATATAGGCTGAAAAGAGATTTTAGTGCTTAGAAATCCTGGACAGAAGTAGTCTACATTGGTTTTCTCATGAGCTAACTGGTTATATATACAGATACAGTCATTGGCCTAAGAAAAGTGTACAAATTTGAAAGCATTCATAAAATTTAGAAGATACTTCTAGTCTTCATTTTAGTAACAAGAGGAAGCAGACCACAGTGCTACATGAACTTTCCTTCCTATACACAGTTGCTCTGAACACAGGATCTCTCACTATATGCTATTGCATAAGTCTTATTTGCAGTTTTGTGATGCAGATTAATAAAAAGCTGAGGCTGTGTTTCAGAATGTAGTTAATTGGTCATAGAGCAATAAAAAATATATGATAATGATCAAAATAGCATTGTCTTCCTCTCTGAGGACCTTTCAGGTGTTATATGAAAAATGATGGATAAAATAGTCCAAAGTTTGGCTTCATTGCTAATTTTATTCCCAGTTCATAGTATTTAAAGAAAGCAAGCACGTTTCAATTTTTTTTTTTTAATTTGCAATTAATGACCTTCCGTACAAAAGATATACAGAAAAGTAAGTGCAGTATTTATTTATTTGATTTATTTTTAATTTATAGTCTTATTTTGCTATCAGCTCCAACTGCAGTCACCTTTTTTTTTGCTTTTTCATTGGGGGTACCTTCCGTGAATCTAAAGCTGAAGAACACAAAGGTTGTTAACTGGTGAACTGCAGAGAGAGGAAATGGAGTTCCTTCAGAATTTGGCATACTTCAAATTTCAATTGTATCTTTACCTTATTGTAATCACTGCCTTTTTTTGTTACTTATCTACATATTATATACTTTGGTGTCTATTACATTTTTTTTTCTGTTTTTTTTAGAACAATCTACCTTCTAGTTTATTTGTTTATTTATGTATTTAATCTAAATTAAACTACTATTCCCCTGTGCCATTGTCCTTCTTAAGTGAAAACCCTATCTGGGAAATGAGTGGGATAAAGACATCTAATATGAGAAATAAGTCTCTCAGTAAAGAAGGCAGTCCACTAAAACATGAGTCTATCACCTGCTTTTCTTCCATGATTACAAGAAGAACATCTGTGCTTGTTTTCTATAGTTTTCCTAGTTAAAATTGATTAGTGGTTTTCTACTGTCTAACCTATTCCTATGTGATATACACAAATTCTGTTGGCTAAACAAACAGAAATACCTGAAAGATGCTGATGAGAACATTTCTCAGGGTGGCACCTGTAAGGATCATCTGGCTCAGAATTCCACAAACAGGTTTCAGCAATGTCCAGCCCATCAGACATCTCATAGGGGGTTGTAAAGCAACTCAGCCTTGGATTGCCTTGTCTCTCCACAGAGACAGGCTATGGGGAACTGTGTAGGTAGCTCAGATCTTGAGTTGTCCTGCAAAACGAGACTAAATGGGCAGTGAATGAGAACTGTGTTGAGCCCTGGAATTCCTTCAACAAACAATACACCCTGAGTCCCAATCAAGCCACTATTCAGCTGTCTAACAGTAAGATAAAGGGAATCCAGAGGGTCCCCATTTGGCCTTAATGGGCCCAGACAATGCAAAGATATGCAACAGATAGTGCATGAGATAAGGGGGATCATTGCTAATGACAAATATGGAAGACCGCATTGCCCACTAGGGCACAACCCTGCAACTGTCAGACATAAAACCAAATTAAATCCCTTGGATTCAGTCTGAGATGAGGGATCTGCTTCTACAACTCTGGAGGAGATTCCCTGCACCCTCCTCCCCTCCTCCCTCACCCCAGGCCAGAATGCTGATAGAGGTAACATACAGAGAACCCTTACCAGAGAGATGGGCAAGTGAATATTTGCTATGCTTTAAGTATGTAGTCTCGTGTGATGGTCTAACACACGTGTAGTATTTATTGCACCTGTGAGTTGTGGTAGTGCGTTCCATGGATCAGCTGTGGTCCTAATATTGAATCTTGCGAATTGCCCGCAGGCGGTAGCAGTGAGAGACGTGATTCTGTTGCGGGCGGAGATACTGCATTCCGTGACTGTGGTGTTGGCAGTAGTGTATTTTGTGACTCTCTTGTGGTTTTGATAAGTGTAGTCACGCTTCTAAACAGCATTTCTCCATTGTGTCCATGAAACCTGTAGTAGAGACATATTGAATCTGCACGTGGGTTTTAAATAAATAAAAAAAATTATTCTTATTTTTTATTTTAAAAACAGCAGAGTTGAGTGTCTTTCCATCACAGTACCCTTGAGGAAAAATGCCTTTCTTATTTTCCAAAGTTGTCATCTTTGTATTAAAAAGTATTAATTCTCAATGTTTTGTTTTGTTTTTTTCTTTTAGTACCCCTTAGTACTTTGGGTTCGTGCTTTGTGTTTGTTTATTTGAGAAGAAAAATCCCCAGAACTTTAAAGAAAAGGAACATAAGACAAGAGATAAAAGAAAAACTGCTATAAGGAGAAAAAAAAAAAAGGGAAGAAGGAATCTGTACCTATTTAAGAAGGAGGGAAAATATTAAGATCTGGAGGAATCAGATATCTTGTAGGACTATAGACTGTTTTCTGCTTGCTTTTTGAAACAACATCTATGCATCCATGGTAAGCTTTTGTGTTGGTTCAGGAAAGATGGATTTTATAGAGGGAACATATCTTTTGGAGTACTGTAGCACAGAGTTCACCTACAGATGAATCTTCTGTCCGAATGCAAGGTTGTTCCAGCCCTCTCATGTAAATTAAAATTAGAATTACCATGAGAAAGAGCCCTGTATTCAGAAGCAAAACAGTCCAGAGCTACTATTTTTCCACTTACTGCTCTTTGCCATGAAAAGGTTTCAATGTACAGTATCACTAAATGAGAAATGCTACACTTCCTATTCAAACCAAACTTTTGAGATCAGAATGACTATCCTTTTCCAGTGCATAACCTTATCTTGACACACCAGCTAGTAACCTTGCTTCTTTAGGATGCTGTGTACTTCAATAAAAACAAATTGGTCTCACCTCCCTTCTCTCCAGTTTAGGGAGGTCTGTGTTGCAATCAATAATGAGACTGGTCAGTGTTATTCTTGGCTCTAGCAAAAGCAAGACAAACTCTGAAGTGTTTTAGGGCAGGGTAGCTTATATATAGGAGAATAATGGTGTGTTTTGAGGGACAAAATGTAGGAATACACCAAAAAAGGCCTTCCTTATTTCCCCTTAGAGATATTACTCATGGGCAATGACCTTGTAAGCAGAAAAGAAAGTTGAGAATATTGGTATGTACACCTTTTCTGACTACATACAGTAGCAAAATATTAAGAACAGCAGCTCATTAAATTCAGAGTAGAAATCATTTATTAGATTTTAATATAGTTATACCTGTCTGATAATAAAGTGAAATACAGTCTTTGTTTTACTAGGAGACAACTGCATGCATTCTCAGTTACCAATATGCTCTGAATCTTGACTCAAAGTTTGAAGTTTTCATAGGGATAAAAAAGAGAGAAAGATCCAACATAAAATGCTGTAAATTAAGTTTTCTTATAGCTTTTATTGGAATAGATCATATTTCTGAAGTTAGTCATTAAGCTCTTCACACCTCAGGTTTTATGAGGTCATCTTAGGCATATTATAGGCTGTATTGGGTTTTTTGGTAAGGTTTTCATAGTGAGGGGCACTACAGGGGTGGCTTCTGTGACAGCTGAGAAGCTTACCCCATGTCTAACAATGATGGTGGTAGCACCTCTGAAATAACAGTTAAAAGGAGGGAAAATTGCTGTGCAACAGCAGCTAGAGAGAGGAGTGAGACTATATGAGAGAAACAACTGCAGACACCAAGGTCAGTGAAGAAGAGAGAGGAGGTACTCAAGGTACTGGAGCAGAGATTTCCCAGCAGCTTGTGAAGACCATGGTGAAGCAGGCCGTCCCAGTGCAACCCATGGAGGATGATGGTGGACCAGATATCCACCGGCTGCCTGTGGAAGACCCCATGCCAGAGCAGGTGGATGCACCCAAAAGAGATTGTGACCCCATGGGAAGCCCATGCTGTTACAAGTTTGCTGGCAGGACTTGTGACCATGCTGGAGGGGATCCATGCTAGAGCAGTCCGGTCCTGAAGGACTGCACCTTGTGGAAAAGACCCACAGTGTAGCAGTTTGTGAAGAACTGCAGCCCATGGGAAGGACTCACTTTGGAGAAGATTGTGGAGGGCTGTCCCTCATCAAACAGGAGAAAAGTGTGAGGAGTCCTCCAGCTTAAGTGGAAGGAGCGGCAGAAACAGTGTGTGATGAATTAACTGCAACTCCCATTCTCTGTCCCTGTGGGCCTCTGGCAGGGACGCAGAAGAGAAAGTCGTGTCTGATGTGAAGCTCGGGAAGAAGGGAGGGGTGGCAGGAGGGTGGTTTTTAGATTTTAGTTTCTCATTATTCTGATTTGATTGGCAATAAATTAAATTGTTTTTTTCCCTAAGTCAAGTCCCTTTTGCCCATGATTGTAATAGGTAAATGATTTCTCCCTGTCCTTATCTCAACCTGAAATAATTTTGTTTTATTTTCTTTCCCCTATTGAGCTGATGAGGGGAGTAATAGAACAGCTTTGGTGAGCACCTGGCATCCTGCCACGGTTACTTCACCACAGAAGGACTGAAAAAATTGAAAAGTTCCTAAGGCTGTTGTTCTTACTTAAAAGAAATTTAAGAAACCTAGGTCTAGAATTCTGTTGAGAAGATACAGTCAATAAAGAATGACAGGGAGCTATAGATCCTTGAAAGTTTATACATACATATGTATAATAAGAATAGTAAGTCTCGTGACAAGACAGCTGTAGAAGAACTGAATTGAAGTATCAGGCATATAAAGAAAGGAGTCCTCTAATAGAAGAAAAATGAAAGCTAATGTAACATAGAAGCATGAAGGAAAAAAAAATAAAAAAGAAGAAATGTATGCCTAAATCAGCATCCTGGATCCCATTCCCTGTACCACTTCTTACTGGTAGTAACCCTTTTTATATTATCACAGATGAGAAATGCTTCCTTTTGAGGGGACATTATGCCTCACCCCAAAGGTACAACTTCAAGACAGAGAAAGCTGTTTCCATTTTGCAGGGAATGAAGGGTTGATAGAATGATACTAAAGCAGAAAATTTATAATCTCTGTGAAATCCCCAAACTGTGTTGTGATCAGATTAAGTGCTAGATACTACAAATTGCTCTGGGCTGTAAATGAGAGTATTTTAGTCAAGTGATTCACATAAGGTGTTCCTTATCTTTGTACCCCTAGATGTTTGGTCTTGCTGCATATTTGTATAAAGAGAGAATAAACACAGAGAGGAATTGACAGGTCAGCTGTGGACATCAATTAGGCTAATTCAGCATCTGAAGTAACCCTAGTGCTGCTCATTTTAATGTTTGCCTGCTTAACTAGAGCTAACAAGAGAGGAACAAAAAACAACCTGAAGAAATATTGTTATTTTCTACTATGATCCTCAGCGATCTTCATAAGTCAGAAATATTTTTGTGGTTTCAAATGGGTGGGGGAACTACTTATGGAAACCTTCTAGTTTATTGCAATAAAAATCTTACCAAATTTCTTTTTCTGACATCAATGCACTAGCATAAAAATAACTCTTCCAAAGAAAGTGTAAGGAGAAAATAAAAAGGGATAGGGGAAGGATAATCATTTAAAGGGTTCATTTTATTATTTCTCACTAGTTAGTCAAATCTGAAAATTTTATATAGACTTCTTTATGAAGAAGAGAACTTCAGGTAAAAGTTTGTTTCTTTTTTGTTTGTTTCCCATTTCAACAGGGATCCACTCATTATTTGACATCAGGAATAAATTTTGACTACTACGAGTGCTATGTCATGGCAACTTTATATCATGGCTGTTTTATGTTGAAATTCCAAAAAAGAAATGTCCATTGCTTGGAATGATATCAATATGTTCTGAAGCCAACTAACAAAACAACAAAGAAACAAATAAAAAAAGACCCAAACACAACAAACACCAGCTAATCAAACTTTGTATTAGGTAAATTAAGCTAAAAGTCTTTTGTATCACTTTGACTTTAAACTATACACACACTATGATATTAAGGCTTCAGCTTTTGCTGTAAAGAATGCTTTCTCTTTTTCCTTTTCCAGCTAAGGTTCAGTTTCTCCAGTTTAGATTAGGCAAAAGAAAAAACAGAGATATAAAAGTGTAATTGACTTAATTTACTTTAATTAACTGCAAGAGAAGGAGACAATTATTTAATGCATCTTAATGAATTGAATTATGAAATGTATTGCTCCCAATGGGTGAAAATGATCCCTGTAATGGGAAAAGTAGGTATGGATTGTAAAAATTAAACAGAAGATTGGTTGACCAATCCAAAACAGCTAGTATATTACAAATATATCAAACAGTCTGTAGTAGCATTCAATGTTTTCCAGATGAACCCTACTTGGTGAATTCTAGGGGGTCAACACCCTAAAATTACCAAATGGGGGCAAAATCCTGATTTCTGGAAATGACTGTCAACCCTAACTGAGTTATCAAGGTATCTTAGTAAGCAACAGTAAAGTATGTGTTTCAGAAATAATTTTTTTTTTAAAAAAATGAAAACTCATTCAGCTACATTTTATGGTGTGGTAGTTTAACCTTCGCTGGATGTCAGGTGCCCAGCAAGCTTCCCTTCTTGGCAGAACAGGGAAAGGAAATAAATAAGATGGGGAAAAACAACCCCAGACTCATGGGTCAAGATAAAATAATTTCAATACAGGAAAAGCAAAAGGCCACGTGCAGGAGAAAACGAAAGCAAAGATTATTCTGTACCTCCCATCAGTAGGTGATGTCCAGCCATTTCTTGGAAGCAGGGTTTCAGAACGAATAGCAGATGCTCTAGAAGACAAATGTAAAAAATAGTTCCTCCCACTTCCTTCCTTTATATTTCAACTTCAGCTCAGTAGTGAGATATCATATAGTATAGAATATTCCTCTGGTCAGTTTGGGTCAGATGTCCTGGCTGTGTCCCCTCACAAGATCTTGCCCACCTCCAGCCTACTGAGGAGGGGATAATGTTGGAGAGACAGCCTGGATATTGTTCCAGCACTGCTCAGTAATACCCAAAACCACTAGTGTGTTATCAGTACCATGCTAGCTACCAGTACACAGCTCAGCACTGCAAGGGCTGCTACTGGGTAAATTATATCCAGCTCAGCCAGACCCAATACATATGGATACTAAACACTAAAAAAAAATCCAAGTCAATGTATGTATTACATTAATAGAATAAACAGAAAAGAACCAAAACAAACAGATAAGTTTTCAGCATTCCTATATGAATGTAGTGCCAAGTGGATCACTGGAAAATTATAAATTCTACATGAACTCAATTGTAAACATTAAATCTAATTGTTTCTGCTATCTAATAGCATTCATTTTGCTACAATCATAATTTTTTTCACTAATGGAGGGTTAATGATTTGAAAATTTGCATCTTATTAAAACTTGAAGGATTTTATCCATTAGAAACTTGGGTTCCTTATTCTCGGGTTTTCTGCATTTTCCATGTGAAAATTGTAATATGCTCCTGACGTTATGTAAATGAAACGGCACTACTATTCAAGTACTCCAGTTGTACATTGCTTGATGGAAAAGGTGCACAGGCAAGGACCTACAAAGGGATTGGAAAGCTTTGGTGAAGTATGTTACATTGGGAGTTAGCTAGATGGCGCTAAAAGATATTTATGTGTTGCTTAAGATAACGTGACAAAAATCAACAGTATCTTAGGTCAGAGGTGAGAATAAAATGTAAAAATTGATCTGACTGGCAGTTTGATGATTGGAGTTCGAGGAAGGGAGTAGAATAGCTTCAGTATTTAGTACAACAGAACAATACAGCACTAGAAGAATCAATGCTTTGCATAGATATTGTCAGTTGAACACTGGAAGACCTGAACATCTGAGGTTTCAGAGATGTCAAAAATGATGGCTACAAGGAGCTAACTACTTTCATTGTGTCTATTGCACAAATCTAGTTTTGGTACTTAGCCATATAAGATCATGATCAATTTTCTGTCAAAAAACCCCAAAGCTACACAGAATAATCAAATTATTAAAAAAAAAAAATCTTCCTGGTAGTAAAGCCAGAGCATCTTATATGGGTTTGACATGAGCTACACAAAGCAGGAAAAAATGTTTTTAAAAAGTTCAGTTGTATAATGTTTCTTCAGGCCAAATAAAAGTTGATGAATGGAACAAATAAAAGGAAAACTAAATACAAATTAACATTATAATTAGCCAACAAAAAAAATCTTGTTTACCTTTTAGTAATCTACACAGCTGCCACATTATAGCCACACATTTATACGTTTGTATATGCATGCCAACAGTGATAAGAAACAATCCTATTGACATGGGAACATGGTTTGAATAATAACTACTAAAGTCTATTGAGATATAATCTCATTCTGTTTAAAGGAAAAGAGTGTGCTCAGCTACATGTTCTCCTGCAAGAACTCTCTTTCTTTTCAGCAATAGCCTCTGCTATTACTGGCAGCAGCTGGTAAGCGATATGTTGGTACGTTCACTCAAATATCCTGTTTAAGATTCTTTAGTCTTAAACTAGTCAGACTTCCCAAACAGAACAGATCAGAGTACAAAATCAATCAGTAGTACACAAAGTAGTATACCGTAGGTGGAACTGGTTGGGAATTTTCTGCTGCAGTATGTCTTTCAAAAAAACCCAAAACCAAAACCAAACAAACCCCCAAAATTATGATGGGGAAAATAGTGCATGAAATCTGCCTGATATAAAAAACTGGGACAATGAACTGCGTACCCCCTAGGAAAAATTGGAACAGCTTAGGCAGAGATAATTCATTTCCATTAATTCCCTCTTAGAAAAAGGAAATTATTTGGCTCAACAAGCCAAACTCTTCACTCAGCATGGTCCTGATTATAGAAGAGGTTTGGATTAGATCTACTCTAAATCCTTTACTCAGAGGAGCAGTAGCAAAGTCTCCCACAAGCAATTACAGAGTTAAGATGTTGTTCCTGGGAGAAGTAGTAAGACAGTGGGGTGGGCAACACCGTGCTTGCAGCAGCATTATTTCTCAGTAATAGACTGTAAGATAAGACTTAGAGAATGGATTTTGGCTCTTTCAGAAGTGTTGGCCAAAAGTTCATTCCCTGTTTTCAGAAGGGGAAAGGTGACTCTTGGTATGTGTAATTCAGTGCACAGAGATATCTGATCACCTGTTATATCATGCTGGTTTGGACAAATCAGAAATTTTCTACAATGCGCTTTTTAATAATCATGCTATAAAGAAATAATTTGTAATAAAAGTAAGCATATAAAAAATTATTAATAGCTTTTTTTTTTTCCTGAAGAGAATGCAGAAAAGGTAAACAATTCTCTTGAAACAGGTACATTTAGTTCCAAGTTCATCTCTCACTCTCAACTTTGGTTGCTTTATATATATATATGTATATATATATATAAATATAAATTTGGGTGGGTTTTTTTCCCCATCTAAGAGCATAGAAGATGAAAGCAACACTAACCTGTGAAATAGAGAATAACATACATTCCATTCATGTTGGAAATGTGGTCCCCTTTCATACCTGTGAAAACATATTCTCCCAAAGAAAAAGCTTAACATTTAGTAAAATAGGAGTTGGGATATAGGTGCTATACTGCCAAAGACAACTTCATACATAGTGTGATGGTACTAGTATCATCATTTAGTACCACTCTCTTTGAGGTAGTTATAATGTATTTTGGAAATACAGTCTGAATATATTGAGAATAACTGATGTCATAGCGAAGACATGTCTAATATTAATTTGAAGATAGGTAATCTCCATCTTACTTTTCCATTGAGTTTTTGGTAATAACAAGCAGAAAAATATTGAGATAGATTTCAGAAAGCTAGTTTCCAGCATATGTACAAGGAATTTTTAGTCACATTGGGAGGCTTCACCATTGAACATCATTATAACAATATCAGATTAATTTTAAGGCTAAGCTCATTCCCATTGCTGTCTTCTTTCAAAGAACACATGCTGCTCATTTCTGGAACTTCAGCACAGAGAGCTCCCAGTATTCCTGGGAAACCAGCAATACCTGAGAGATTGGAGAAAACATTTCAAGTATGACCGCTTATATTATTTAAACTTTTTCCTACTTTTTAACTTCTTTTTCACAACATGCTGAGAGAATACATCATCATGATGACTCCTAGGTTGTCACTTCTGCATTTTAAGTTATGCAGAGGAATCTGTCTTTGTAGCTATATTTTCCCGTTATCGAACCTTTATGTTTCTGGAAAATCAGATACATCAGGATTCTTCTCCCCATTCACCACTAAAAAAGAACAGACAACTGTTTAGTAGCAAAAGCATTGGACTGCAGAGTTATGTTTTCAAGAAATAAAATGTATTTTCAACAAGTAAAGATCTGAAGCCTCAGCCACACCAATTGCACCACACTTCATTACACCAATCAGCATAACGTGATCAGTGACAATGGAACACCCATTCTGATTTATTTTCAAACAATGTCTTACCAGGAAATTTCTAAGTTTCCTCAATAGTAATTTAAACTTTGCTAATTCTCATGCAGTTTAAAGAACCCAATTAACATTAACATTTGTCATGACAGCACATGAGCAATTTTTTATATTTATGTATGTATTTATTTATTTACTATGATCTGCAACACTGACAAGGTTATCCACTCTTCTCCATTTCCAGCTGAATGGAATTTAACTGTTTAGTTGGTTTAGTCTAATGATGTTGGTGCACATCTCAGCAAAGGTACTTCTATTTCTCTAGTGGGTTGTGTAACTTGCTCTGCTTATGAAATTAGGTTGCTACCTATGCCTGGGAGCTTTCATTTAAAATTGGTTTGATTATGTCTAGACTGAACCATAGACAGTGAAGCATAAAATGATTTTAGAGAAATTTTTGACATAATAGCTATCTGGTAAGTATTTTTTTCACAGTCAACTTACTTGGCCGTGAATAATTGCTGTAGCAAGATGGAGCCTCTATCCTAATCATACCAGGACTGTGGACCCTATCAATTTAATCTGGAATCTGCATTTCTTTCTGACGGTGTATCAGTAAGGTGAAATAGGAGCAAACATTTTATACAGTGAAGTGAAACTTAGAGTGCCAAAAAGAAAAGAGGTGAGGGTTCTGGTTTGTAATTGCTTGATGGGAGGTTTGGAGGCATGAGAGTGGAATCTCACTTTGGGAAAGAAGGACATGTGGCACCAGAACAAGGGATAGGAGATCATGTATCTGGGATCAACACCTCAGTTTCTGACGTCAGCTGATACAGGTGTGAGAACTACTACTATGTTTGTCTATGGACTATCTAGACAGAAGTGGAGGGATACATAGTCAAAACAGATATTCAGAAACATTAGCTTTATTGCATATTAATCATTCATGCGTATGAAATTCAAACTGATAGCGCCTTTAGGGGAAAAAAATACCAACAAAAACCAGCAAACAAACCACAAGACAGGACCCTACAAAACAGAAAAATTGAAACTTGCAAGCAGCACTAGGCTTACCTGGCTTGAGCATTCAAGGTGATTTGCACATTTGCTTAAAAAATCGTCTGACATCCTGAGTACATGGCAATTTGTTACTACTTGAAGTGGCTCAGACCATGATGCCAAGTGTCTGGGTAACCAAGCACAAGCCTTAAATATATCTTTATGAATGTTTTAAGTGGTGAAAAACAAAATGCTGACATTAAAATTTAGCTATATGCACGCCCTGAAACTTGTCCTCTAACAACAGGTGTTTCACTAGACAGCACTGCTGTTCAGTGGGTACTAGAGCTAACCAAGTTTAGAAATTCCTGTACCGAAATAAAGCACGTTTTCTAAGAAGTGATTCTTGAGAGAACAGGTTCACTTTTTCAGTAGTTGCCTGTATGTGACATGTGAGATGTTATGTAAAGAAAAATTCACTTTTATCTCAGCAGGGGAATGAAAAGTCATCAGCAACTTGATAGTTTCCATGGATGCACAAATTTTCTTGTCAGAAAAAACGTTCCTATAATCCAGGAGACTCCTTTCAATAACTTTTGAGTATCATCCATTTATTTCTACAAGAATTAGACCTCATAATTTTATGTTACAGTATGGAAAAAACCCAAGTGTCCTAAAGTATGTATGACAACTGAGCAAGACTCAACATTTAAATTACAATGTGTTAGTGTTTTTAAAGCCCCCTACTTGAGAGAATAAAGGAAGAAAATATCTAGTTTATTTTTATCTCAAAAATACATTGAGGAATAGGTTGATGAGAACACCTCACTTGGAGTGTCAGGAACCTGACTGTGTTGCAAAGTTTTATCAGTTCCAAATTTCTACAGATGCTGATGGAAAAAGAAATAAAAATCTCATGTACATCATCTTGGAAGAAAGATTTTGCTGTTACTTTTAATTAACAGATTATACCCTCTGGGGAGCCACCTATTTATTATTCTTTCAATGTCAGGGATACATACCAGCAAATCTCACCCCCCTACCCCTCCAAAAAAAAAAAAGCTATGGGTTAGAGGATATGTACTTGTTAGTTCTATTCTTTAAGTCTCAGACAATATGGGGAAATAAGTGTGTACTCAATATTTGATTGCTGGTGATTCTGAACTCATTCCTTTCTGAAGAAATATCTCTCCTGTCAAACTATTAAAACACACAAAGAACAAGTGTGACCGGAATGTGTAGAATGGAAGGATGCTGAAGATCAGTTCTTATTTGTCATTGTGATAATGCAGACTGAACTTTCCCTTTGTACTAGAAATGTCCAAGAAAGGAATGTTATACAGTCTAACACCATAAAGCATTATTAAACTAATGAAGTCATTCATTGTACTGCTCTTTAAAAAAAAAAAGAACAGTCACTGACATAGCATCAGACCCTTGAGTATAATGACAGGCCATAATGGTCATGGCTACCTTTTACTTCACCCCCTTCCCTTTCTCTCCACATGGTCTTCATTTTAGTTTCATTTTAACTCCTTGTCTGAGCTGTACTTTAGTTATACCTCTACTTAGCTGTGTTGCCTGCTCATACTGAGGTGGTTTGGATGACCTGTATCTGACCTTACTTTGCCTCGGCTGATAGTTTTTGGACTGTCAGTAGTACCTCTTTCTTTTTATCATCGTCTCAGTTCCTGTCACTCTGCTCATGCTGTGGAAGTGCACAATTGTCTAGGCCATCACTGACTTGCTTGTGCAGTCACCTTGGCTCCTGGGGTTGCTTCCTTCACAAATCAGCCCTGTTTCTATTGCTCCCTGACTTATCTAGATATGAAGAAAGTTTCAATCTGTGATTGCTGGGTATTGTTTGCTAAAACATCACACTGTGACAAATAACATCTTTATAATTTAAATCTGGTTAATTTCAGGGATCCTATATGAGATTATTGCTACATTGGTAGTAATTAGTTTTGGTATTGTTCTTCTTGATATCTTATAAAACTAGACTAGAATGGTACAGAACTGAATAGTTCAGTTGGAAGTGACCCAGGGTCATTGAGGCCAATTGTCCAACCAATTCAGGGCTGAAAAAAACCCCAATCATATTATTAAGGGTATTTTTCAAATGCCTCTGAAATTGTTACTGGCTTGTGGTATCAACCACCTCTCTAGGAACCCCTTTCCAGTGTTTAACGAATCTCTCTGTAGAAAAATGCTTCCTATTGTCCAGTCTGAACCTTGCCTGGTGCAGCTTTGAACCATTCCCACATGTTCTCTCACAGGATACCAGGGAAAAGAAATCAACACTTCCTGCTTTGTGTCCCCTCTTCATGAATGTGTAGAGAGCCATTAGGTTGTCCCTCACCATCCTTTTCTCCAAACTAGACAAACCTCAGAGCCCTTAGCCTTCCAGCCCTTTCACAAGCTTTGATCTCCTCTGAATGTTTTGAAGTACCTTAAATGTGTAGCAAGGAAAAAAAACACCAAAAAACCAACAACTTTATAACAAGAACAACAACAAAAAAACCCCTTTACATTTCTTTGGATTATGCTTTCCATGTATTTTCTTTTCCAGTCAATCTAACAAATAAAAAGAAAATTTTTTGTTCCATGGTTATTGAAAAGCTATAAAAAGCTGTTGTTCAATCTTTCATCTCTGTATATTTCAATGCCGTCCTTTGATACAACTGGGGGAAAAACTATTTCTGGTTATATGGATCTGTACTGGTTTTCCTATTTTCTTTCTATCCTAGATATTACATCAAATTCTTTTTGTTTGAGAGTAAACTCAAAGTACTGATTTCTTAAAAACATTCTTTTTGAATCTTCAAATATAAGAGCTGTTTATCTGGAACAAATGGATAAAGAACATTTCCTTCAGTTGAAACTGAAGACCCATGATTAGATATAAATCTGTATTTGCCCTTAATATCTAAGAACATTATTTTAATGATAAGTGCCAGCCTGATTTCTTGTGCACTTTGCTAAAGGCAGATACAATTCTATAGCCAATTGAACCTGTTCAGATACTTTTGCTAGATCTTGAGCCAATGTTATGGGATTTTAATCCTTCTTCCTTCCCTCCCTCTCTGTTTTAAGGTGAAATTCTGCACTTCTTTCCGCTTAAATATTTTATCAGCTTTACTCGTTCTACATTTCAGCAGCTGGACCGGTTTAGTACCCAGGGAGAAACAAATCAAACTATTGGGTGTTGGACTCTCCTCTTTTCCTCCTCTTTGCCAGAGGCAGATAAATTTTAGTATACAAAAACCTTGATAGTGACAAATCCAGAAGCAATATTTAAAATTAAAAAGCTCCTCCACATTCATAGCAGGGAGTACTCATAATTCTTAAAAATGCAGGTGTCTTTAATTTTACAAGGAAAACTGTTCTTTAGGATGTCTTTCATTCAGTGTATTCTTAAATTATTTGAAGATGAACCAAGCTGAATAAAAAAAGGGAATCGATAACTCCAAATTTTTATTAAGAGAAAGTATGGGGTTTTTTCTGTCCAGTTAGTGAAAATACTATGATCAATCCAAAAGAGTGAAGAAAAGTAGGAGAAAGGGCTGCTTGAGAGCTATATAACAGAAACTACTTTCAGCTTCTGATTTAGTTTTGAGGTCTTCTGAAAAGTTACAGTGGATGTATTGTTGCCGATATAATTCAATTATCGCTGTCATACATATGTCTTACAATTCTTCATATTGTACTAAAAAAATACTTTATTCAGTATGTTCCAAGGGCAAATAATGAAAAGAGTTGGACTATATGACTATATTCCCAGCTTTATTTGAAAGCATTATCTTTTACTCATGTGCCATGTGTCAGGTGTAGTCAATGGAAGAAATCTATTGAAACAAACTAGTTTGGTGGCATGAATATGATGTGAGAGTATAATAACAACTAAGTCTTTAGATCACTTGGGTTCTAACTACAATAATTTTACGGTATCAATTTAGAAGTGAAAGAGCTCCTCAAAGACCATGTATTGGGTTTGTCTGCCAAGGTTTTGGCAGCAAGGGCTCATTACAGGGACTGCTTGTATGAGAAGCTGACAGAAATTTCCCCCATGTCCAACAGAACCAAGGCTAGCTGTCTCCAAGATGGACCTGCTGCAGGTGAAGGCCAAGCCCATCAGCAATGATGGTAGCTGGCTCACCTGGGATAATGTATTTAAGAAAGAGGAAACAAAGAAACCAACCAAACTCTAAGAGCAATTGAAGCAACTACAGCCAGAAAGAGGAATGAGAAGATATGAGAGAAATAACTCTGCAGACAGAGAAGTCAGTGAAGAAGGAGAGGGAGTGCTCTATGTGCTAGAGTAGGTTCTCCTGCAGCCCATGGAGGACCCCATGCCAGTGCAGGTGGCATCACCTGAAGGAGGCTGTGAACCCATGAGTAGCCTGTGGTCGAACAAGGTCCTGGCAAGACCTGTGGCCCTGGTTGCAGCAGGTTTGCTGGCCCGACTTGTGACCCCATGGGGTATCCACAGTAGGGCAGTCTTCTGTTCCCAAATAACTGCACCCTATGGATTTCCCATGCTGGAGAAGTTCATGAGGAACTGAAGCCCATAAGAAAGACTCATGTTGGAGAAGTCGGTGGAGGACTGTCTCCTGTGGGAGGGACCCTATGCTGGAGCAGGGGAAGAGTGTGAGAAATCCTTTCCCCCGAGGAGGAAGGAGCAACACAGACAACAGGATATGAAAGGACTGCAACCCCCTTTCCCTATGCAACTCAGTCCTTACTCCAACTTCAGTCCCTACTCTGAGGCTAGTTTCTAATAAAATTCAGATTTGTCTCACTCCTCATCCTTGAAAAAAATTATTCCTTTTTAATATTTTTAGGAGTCAATCTTGACCTTATTTCTTTGATTTATTAATTGCTCTGTGGAAATTACAGTATCTCTCTGATAGGTTGTGTGAAATCATTCCCTCCTCTGACATTAAACAGAATCTTGTTAATGTCTATTAACTCATTAAAGCAATTTTCTGTTTAACAAGTCAAATTGCAGTACTCATTACAGAACCTTGTATTTTATATAAACCCCAAATAACTAGCATAAATTCAATCATTTATATAAGGTATGCATTAGCTCAGCAATGCCACCAACTAGTGACAGACTATCTATTTTGAACCAATATAAGCTTGAAGTCACTTCTACCCCTCTTTGGTTTTAGATTAATGTTTTGACAGTCTTTCTCCTAACCCCTTGTCCCCTTACGTAATTCAGGCAACAGAATCAGAACTGCAGGAAAATATAACAGAAAGGCTTTTCATATAGAAGAATTTAGCCTCTATTAACTAAAATGTAAATTGTTTCTAATGTCTTCTGAATTACATATATTGACCAAAAGTGCCTGTATGCTTCATAGGGCTAAGGAAAAATAGACAATCATATCTGAATGTGAAACTTAACCACTAGGCAGACTGAAAGACAATATGAAACTCTCATTTTGTTATTTATTCTACTTCTTTATAATGTCAACCTTAGAATTATTCTCTTTTCCTCACCTGTGTCTTTTACTCTTCGTGATATATTGCAGTAAAAATAAAAAATTATGCTAAGTGATCTCCTACGACTAATGTGTTTAGAACCTAAAGGAAGAGCATGTCTTCTCCAAAAAGCCTCTGAAGCAAGCATAAGGGAAAATTAAAGCAATGCTTTCTTATCTTATAGTGACATTCTCATTCGGTGATTGACTTTGCAAAATCTAGATTAAGTGGACTAATCAAAAAACTGTGGAAGAACATCTCAATCAACCCAGAAAACTACAGAATACTTAGTTTGTTTTCATTCTGTCTGCCACCTAGGAGAGCAATGAGTATTCCTGGGTTTTCTTTTGGGTACAATTGATAGGAATTTCTATTGGCTAAATTCTGTTATCCATACTAATTTTGAAAAGTTCCCTACTGAATGAAGGACATAAGGACTATAAAATTTTAGAGCAATGCTCAATTCACTAACCTCAGAAATGTCAGAATGCAAAACTTAAATATAAATATATATATTTGGCACATCTTTTAATATTTACTTATACTAAACTGCAATCAAAACCTCCACACCCTCATCCTGTATCCTAAGTACAATGCATTTAATTTGGTAATTATCTTTAGCTATTTAAATCTAAATAGCTTTTAAATACTTAGATTTAGTACTAGTCTCCTGTTTAAAGGTGTGACCAGACAAGCAATTATATTTCAGATTAAAACCACCCATTGATAAGGTATTGCATTTTCAAGAAGATATATCAATTGCTTTCCAATGGACTGGAAACAGAGATGTGAAGATGTTGTCACGATCCACAACCTAGACAAGACTTTGGTTTGGCAGAGGCTAAACCCCCTTGCGTTCCAGCCGAACCTCAGATCGCTCTGGGTGGCTGGGGGCGGCTGGGCTTAACCCCTGAGTGATGTCCAATCACTAGGTGTTTTATCGTGATAAGTTCTTAATTAAATTCTCGGAGAACAGAATTGAGACTCGAAACGGAGTCAAGGTGAAGGTTGTTTTATTTAGAAAGAAACGTGCAGGGAAAGGGGGGAAGAAAGAAAACGGGGGTGAAAAAGAGAGATAAAAAGAGAGAGAGAGAGTGGAAAAAGGGAAGAGGGGTGAGGGGAGGCTATATCTACCACCACGAGGCTACGGCATTCCGTCCGATGGCAGAGTATTCTCTGGGTCCGATGGGATGGGAGAGCGCTCCCTTCGTTGTCCCTCCATGACGAAGTATGAAGATAAAGAGAGAGTGGAGGATGACCGTTGCCTCTCGTTGCACCCCTTTTTATCGGGATATAGCTCCTTTGTCTCACTACAAGCTTCCACCTGGCCTGTAGGAATGCTCCAGGGTGGATGACGGAATGTCCGATGTGCAAATGGCTCTCCTGAGGTGTGAATGGCTCCCGATGTGTATTCCTGGCAGTGGAACAATGGCTCCTGATGTATGCTAAGAGTTTCTCGGAAACCTGGGCCTTGACCGGTGGTGATGTAGTGTTACAGGAATGAAGTTTGGTAAGGTGAGAGGAGAAGAGAGGGGGGTCGGTTCTGTTGGCAATTGGTAAGGCATAATTCCGGTACCTTACACCACCCCGTGACTTAACATTGTCAACAGAAAAAGAAGATAGAAAGAGTACAAACGTGCAGGGAAAGTGGGGGAAGAAAGAGAAACTGGGGGTGAAAAGGAGAGATAGAGATAGAGAGAGCAGAAAGTTTACTATGAAGCTAAAACATTACAACAATACAAACTCTAAGCAAGGCCAATGCCTGGCAATTATTTTCTCGGTACACATTAAGAAGGTAAAACATCTTATACAATTTCTACGGTGGATGATACAGATTGATGTACAGGTCGAATTTGTTTACCTCCATCAGGTGACACGGTGGATACAAATTGCATATTGGCAACAACACATTGAATTAATTGAATAAAACATGGGATAACACATGGTAGAAACAGGGTAGCTAAACCACACAGCAAGTGAAATATGTTTCACCCGGTGACTTCCTGGAAGCCAGGAAAACATATCGACATTCCAACATTCCCAAATTAGCACTGGTTAATTTTTGTATTTCAGCAGTAATTTGTTCAACTATCTTGCCATTGTCAGCAATTTTAAGCAACAATCGGGAACATTCAGTTTTGCAAAGATCCCGCCCTTTGGCTAGTAGGTGGTAGAGAACCACGCAATGTTGATAAATTGCATTCCTCATTTGAGTTGCTTGATCTGCCAATAGGTCAAGGGCCTCAGCTGTTTGATTAGTAACAATCTCCAATATGGCTTGCAATCGGATAATGCGATTGAGGTTATTCATAGGTTCTCTAGCACCACTAACCCACTTGTTAGGATTCCAGGTTGCAGGTCCATAATGTTGTATGATACGTTGGGGGGTCCATCTGTCCTTACCCCAGGTTTGGTAACTCCCGTCAGTGAGGGAGTTGTCAATGACAGGTCTTTTTTCTCGTTTCAAATCATCATATATTTGAATACCTAAATGATCTTCACCATTTTCAGGAAGTAAGAAAAACAAAGGACGGATCACCCCAACGTAACACACTCCTGACCAATTTGCTGGCAGTGATTTATATGCATTATTACCACATATCCAATAGTGTCCTTTTCAGGCCACTGACACATTAGCAAAGGGTCCTCTCCAACATCCCACACGAGGAGAAGGGTCAAAATAAGGAGTGAATTCTAACCCAAAGGGGTCACTTTCAACGCAACAATACAGGGATTCTGTTGTAGTATTTTCACAGCAGGATATGTCTCAACATAGGTCTTCCCATATTTTGCCTTTTGTCTCACTATATCTATTCACTAGCCATTTTGGTAGCAAGGGTGTAGCTGCCCATGGCCAACTTGATAGACCAAATGGTCCTCCACATACCCAGCATTTTGTGAGGTTGTAAACATTTGCTATTTGTTCAGCCAGCTGTACAACAGAATTTTTTTATATCACTGTCTTCATTCCTGTTCCCACGGGGATCTCCTCTGAAATGAAATGAAAATCGACGGGCCCCTCTTGGGTTCCGCCTACACAGTTAAAGTGAGGGAACAATCCAGCACGTTAATTTTGTATTATTTTCCTTGGGTGTCTTTAGCTTTCCAAGGAAAAACAGCCCGGCACTTCCAGTTTGCTCTCTAGTTTAGCAGAGGCATCTGTAAACCACAGATTTCACAGCTCCTCTGAAAACTTTGGGCAATCTTAACAAAAGGCAGGGGTGTGGGGGAGGGAATTTGGTTTGTTAACACCTTTAGGGGTGCCTTTGTCCTCACAGTATCTCTGAGCCACCCTGTCAGGGGGAGGGGTCCCTGCCAGGTTGTTGGCATACTGCTTGCCCCTTTAAGGTCTCAGTTCACTACAAACCACCTTTTTCCCTGGGTGTCATGCCACTGTCCCCCTTTCAGCAGTTTGATTGTTTGTTTGTTTGTTTGTTTGGTGGTTTGTTATCGGTGCATCTCAAGAAGGTCGTATAACTTATCTATTCCTCTGGCCAAGGAAGGGACATTTCCTTGGACATTGGATGCCTTAGGGGCAGCCATTCTATACAACTCAAAAAGGGGTAATATTGTCCACACCTTGGTATCAAAATTTCCCCTATCCACTTTACTCACAGGGTTTATTACACAGTAATTACAAAAAATGGGAATACATCCTGAGAGGACCACACTTTCAAGTGTCCAGCTCCCCCACTCTCAGAAGCTCAAATGGGGAATACATTCTAAGAGGGCCACAGTTTTAAGTGTCTATAGAGTTCCCCGCCCACTTAGAAGCTCAAAGGGGAATACATCCTGAGAGGACCACACTTTCAAGTGTCCAGCTCCCCACTCTCAGAAGCTCAAATGGGGAATACATTCTAAGAGGGCCACAGTTTTAAGTGTCTATAGAGTTCCCCGCCCACTTAGAAGCTCAAAGGGGCAATACATCCTGAGAGGACCACAGTTAGAATCCAGATTTCCCCTATTCACTCTCAGGAGGTCATACACTGTAATCACGCAGCAACCACACAGCCCACACACAGAACCACGCAGCCTACGTACAGAATTGATAGGGGCAATACATCCTGAGAGGGCCAAAAGGCATAATTCCGGTACCTTACAGATGTGATCAAAATATAACATGTTTCTTCATTTACTTCAACAATTGCAATGAGTAAGGTGCATAATCATCTTCAAGGAGATTAATGTTTCATCTTGTTCTAACAGGAATTTACACTAATGTTGTATCAAACAGAAAATGTTATAAAAACATCTTTTGAAATGTGTAGTCCTGGCAGTCTACTACAATCAGTTACTACTAGTATTTATTAGAGAAGTCTAGATAGGGAATCCTTTGGTTCAAAAGATCCCTGGCCTCAGGAATACAAATCCATTCCATGCTTATGTCCCCTAATCTGTCATCCGCAGCATAATTTAATGCAAAGCCATCTAAAACATCTTAGAATTAGAAGATAAAGGAAATACAGTACGATAAAAAATAGATTGGCTACTGTGTAGGGTACATGTTCAGTTTTAGGTCTTATTCTCGCTAAGTTTTCCCTTTTTTTTATATCCCTTAACAATTTCTAATGAACCATATATATATTTCAGGTTCCTTTTATCCAGCCTCGACATACTATATCATTATGAATTCTCCTGTGATATGTCAAATAATCTTTGGTTCTTTGTGGCACAATACAGAAATTTCATCAGTAGAGAACTATGTGGTGATGCCTCGGAAACAGTGGAAGGTTGTCAAGACCAGCAAAATGTCTTGATAATGCTTGGATTTAGAATATGGATTCTTCAAATGACCTCTACTGGTATCATTTTTGTTAAGTGTTAACAACAGAACATTAAGAAATATCAGAGCATCCAGTTCCTTCAGGTTTATAGGAAAGGGAGATTCACTGTGAGGTATCAGCACCAGAAAATACTTTCTTCAAAATAAAATCTGATTTTTTTGGCTTATTATTCTCAATTTTTAACCAAACTCTGGAATCTAAATCCTGTATGTGAATCTAGATGTTTCAGTAGGAAAAAGCCTTGTTTGGATGTTTTTTTCTTGGGATGAATTTTTATTTTCTCCTTTACTGAAAGCATTCAGATATGTATACACACATAAGCACACACACCAAAAAGAATCTACCATAATGCCCTATTTATAATGCTGATGGACTAGCACACAGGTCAGTGATCATACCTGTCATGGTCTCTAAAGACAATGACTTTTAAAAATCATGACTACTATCACAGTTAGTTTTTAAAACATAGCTTAACAGATTCATACTTCCAGTTGCACGTGAGTATTTTGAAAGGGATAGGTCCAAATTCTGTTCTTAACTTCCTCCCCAATAGGTTTAGTCATTATAAACCTATCTAAATCTTTAGCACTCTTTTTTGTACAATGAAAACCCTATGAACATCATCAGACTAACTTCTCACAGTGTAGGAATAGAATTGTGAATCTACTCAGAGAGAACCAGCAATTTTTATTTCTACCTCAAATATAATTTGATATTTTTAAAGTTTAACTTTTAGCAGACACTTCTTAATTTAATTAGCTTCTGACAACCTGCAGTTTATTGATTTTAATTTTATATTTAATTTAATGGTTCCTGATATTTATGACAACTTCCATTGACTGACTTCATCAAAACTATTCTGGTTTTCAATGGTGTCCTATTTTCAGTTAATGCTTGAGTTTTAAATAAGGACACTAATTAGCTCTCCATGAGAGAAGTTACATGATTAATAATTTCAGCTTTCAAAATAGACTAAATATTTTGAAATTATGTATCCTATTGGTAAGTTAGGCTGAAAATATCCCTTGAGAAACATATGACAGGTGCCAATCAGATTTGCAAAATGTTGTTTTTGTTTAGCTGCTCAGCATTCTATCTCTTGGGAATTCACAACCCCAGATAACACCAAGTTCAACACATTGAATGTCTAATATTGCTCTGTGTTACAACAAATGACCTTTATTAAAGTTCACAAAAAATGCTGTTTCAGGCAGTTAAAACCAAATTTCATACAGTTTGGGTTGAATATTTTCAAACATAGAGAAAGTAAGTGGACTTGAATTCTATAACCATATTGTAATTTAGGTATTGGTGGGGTTTTTTTTTACTCTTAGATGAACAAAAGAACTAGGAAAAGAGTTCCATTTTTTGGTTTCCAATTTCCCTAGAATTAAGAAGTGTCAGTAAATCATATGGGATGAAAATTACAAGAAAGCAAGCATGCACATAAAAGGAGGGAAAAATCCTGAAGGAAGGTTCTAGAAGACCTTTGAATATATTGAAGATTTAGAGATATGTAAGTGTGATGGGTTTGGTCATAACAGAGTTAGTTTTCTTCATGGTAGATATGTTGCTGTGTTTGGATTTGTGTTGAAAACAGTCTTGATAACACAAGAATGTTTTTTGTTATTGATGAGCAGAGCCAAGGCCTTTTCTGCTTCTCAGACTCCCCAATGGGATGGCTGGGGGTGTGTGGCATATTGAAAGGCACGGACTCCGATTGTGGTGGATCAAAAACAACTTTAATAACAACTGAGCAAACTTTTATACCCTCCCGATGCCTGATGCAGCAGCCTCGAGTCAGGTTTTCAGGACTTTTCATTAATACAAGAACCACAACATTCTTATGCAAAGGGTTGTCCCACCCTGGAGACTCCTGCTCTGCAGGCTCTTTCAGTCAGCACCTTCCTTAACATGACAAACCACACCGTGCCACCTCACTGCTAAACGATGCACAAATTTGCATCTCTACAGGACCCTCTTTCCTGCTTTTTCTCTTGCTTTTGCAGCTTCCGTCCAACAAGCATAACTGTCTCTTTTGTTGTGAGGGGACACAGACAGAACAGCAGACCCAAACTGACTAAAGGGATATTCCATAGCATATGATGTAATGCTTGGTAGATAAAGCTGATGGAAGAAGGAAAAGAGGGATGTTTGAAGTGGTGGTGCTTGTCTTCCCAAGTAACAGTTACATGTGATGGAGCCCTGCTTTTCCTGTGGACAAGTGAACACCTGCCTGCCCATTGGAAGCAGTGAACTAATTTCTTGGTTTTCTTTGCTTGCATGTGTATTTTTTGTTCTACTTACTTAACTGTTTTTATCTCAACCTAAAAGTTCTCACTTTTACCCCTCCAATTCTGTTTGCCATTCTACCATGGGGAGAGTGGGAAAGTTGCCTCATGGTGCTTAGTTGCTGGGTGTAGTAAAACCACAGCATTAAGGCAAAGTTTCAAGCATTGCTCACTCAAATGAATTAATATTTATAGCATGACAGTAAAACAGCTTGATATGATAAAGGTCTAATACTCTTAATTAGTTTGGCCAGATTAGTTTAAAAAATAAATCTAGAAGTATTTCCATGTTTTCATCATCACATCTGCAGAAAATTTTGGCATGAGTAATAACATGTATCTGATTGCTGAACACTTTGATACCTCAGTAGGTAGACTAGAAATATTCCATAGTCTTTAGACAGAAGCTTTTTTTTCCTGTCTTCTCTACAAGCAATACTTCCCCTCTTCTTCATAATTTTAAACTCCTTTTCCTCAATTGTGACCTTCATTCTGAACACGATTTTTTTTCTGCAAAGCACCATGTAAAAATGACTGAAACATATCTGAACTGCAATACTTTTCAAAGGTCCATACTTCATTATTTTTAGACTTAAGCTAATAGGCCTAACAGCCTTTTAAAGTTCTCCCCCAAAAGTATAACACTGATAGATGAACTTGTCAGCTCTAAAATATACCGTGGGGTAAGGTAGTTTCTTGAACCAACTTAAATTTTTCAGGGTCAGTGACTGTGGATATTGATTAAACAATTACTTTTTGATGGCTAGCAGATTGTAGGCGTATGACGTATTCTTATACTATATCTGAAGCTGTGACAGGGGAGGTTTAGGTTGGATATTAAGAAGAGGTTCTTTACTGAGAGAATGGTCAGGCACTGGAATAGGCTCCTCAGGGAAGTGGTCACAGCGCTGAGCTTGACTGAGTTCAAGAAGCATCTGGACCGTGCACCCAGTCACATGCTCTGATTTACCTGGCCCTGTGTGGAGCCAGGATTTGGACTTGATGATCCTTATGGTGGGTCACTTCCAAATCGCTATATGTTTCTATGATTCCATGATCTGTTTTTCTTTGCCTAGAAAAACAGATGGTTCCTTCAGATTTAAAGTATACAAAGTCAAAATTGTCAACTTATAGAAATTAATAAGAGGAAGTGGAGTTTAATTTCCAACATAACATGACAATAAATTTGAACTCAATAGAGTTGTTGGAAGATGTAAAAGTGATAGGCCAAGTCAGGTGTTAGGCAATTAATGTAAATGATAGATTAATAGGAATAAATGCCTGGTCAGTGTTTGCCTCGCGCAAACACAAGTAAGCCACTGGTTGGGTTAAGGGCAGTTTACTGACAAAAGAACCATGAACAAAGAGCAATAACAGCCAGTCACACTCACACCCACTAACACCAAAGAGTACCTTACCAACCTGATGATTGCAGAGTGCTGCAGGACACAAGGACCAATCCAACACCCCATCCACACTCAGACTGCTTTGGAGGCACCCAGAAGTGCCCCTCCCAATCACCCCCTTTTATGGGGAAGTGATGTCAGATGGTGTGGAAAACAGACTGAGCTAACTCAGCTCACCTGGGCTAACTGTTATGGGCCAGAACCAGGACAGCCACAAAATGAGCAAGGAGACACCTCTAAGCTGGAAGGAAATACAGAGGTTTCCTGGCAAACAGTTGTAGTGCCTTAGCTATACAATAGGCCCTACGAGCCACTTCTCAAGCCTGTAAAGTTCAAGAATGCTCAAAAAAATTGTTGTCATCAAAGCAAACTAAAAGGATATTCGGGCTATCCTCTACTGCAGTTTACAGCTATTATTTACTGGCTGTAAATTAATTTTTTTCTTCTCTTT
Source organism: Laterallus jamaicensis coturniculus (assembly GCA_022605575.1). NCBI lineage: Eukaryota > Metazoa > Chordata > Aves > Gruiformes > Rallidae > Laterallus > Laterallus jamaicensis. The sequence continues at coordinate 4,789,125 of JAKCOX010000027.1, forward strand.
TTTGGCCATAAAACAACAAAATACAAAGTCTGGATTATCTTTCTGAATGTAATGAATCTTGATATAATTTATTAAATCAGGAAACAGTCAAAATATAAAAGGATAAAAAACAAAATGATGCCACAATGTTGGTAGAATTTTTTCTGTACAGCTTACTTAGGTCATAGACTAAATAAAGAAAACCTATTAGCAAAGTCAAAGCCATTAACCTTTCCCTTTTACCTTGACAGATGAAAATACACATATCAAGCAGCACTGTCCTCCAATCCTTCATACTTGATGCTTTTACTTGCGTTACATACTCCTTCATTAAACTTTACATCTTTTAGCCATACAGCTCATTCCTGAACTTCAGCAAATCCTTGACATAAATCATTGAAAGGACGACACTGTCTGCATCTACATCAACGTCTTTAAAGAAGCTCCTTAACAGGGGGACTTTGACTCACTTTTCAAGCTTTATTCTATAATACCTTATGAAAATGCATAAAGATTTTCACAATAAAAAAAGTAAAATTAATAAAATGCTCTAATGACCATCAGTACCAGAACTGAAATGGCTTGGTATTTTCTGAAATATTGTATTATTGAATAGGTAGCAAGGAACATTCTATACAAGGCCTAAAGGAATATCTGAACAAACACCAAGAATACATTACATATTAGTCAACGGTACATTCAGTACACTATTGAAAAAAACCCATGAATAAATGTTTAAATTAGAGATATGTAGCTATAATTACAACAGTGATATGGTGAGAAAATAATGACCATAAAATGATTTTTGCAAGTATAAAGTCCAACTGTAAGCACAGTTCAACAAACTATTTAAAAGACTGTTTAAAGAACTGTTTCCTGAAGCTTACTGAACATCTAAGCACATGAACAGAGCATTTTGTGGTCTGGGAACACAATCCAAATTTTTATGCTATTTAGCATGTCTCAGCATCCCTGTTCTGCAAGGTCTATCCCATTTCAGGTCCAGTGGAAGGGATTAAAAAAAAATTATATGTTGATAACTCAAAAATACACCACAAAGTAGGAAAAGCATAAAGCAGAATTTCAGAATTTCTTACCATTTTATACTCATGGTGATCTATCAGCAGCAATTTAGACTTGGATGATCATCAGATTTTCCATATGCCATCATTTTCTAAACTGTTAAGTTGGAAGAACTTTGTCTACACATTGTTGTTTTAATTATGCACACACTCGGTCTTTATCAAACATTGACTGATTAATATATTTTTTTAAAAAATACTAAAAAAGAAATATTTTTATACTCTATTCATTTTTATACTACGAACTTCGGCACGGGATATACAGATATTGAGAGTATCATATTGTGATGTTTCAAAAACAATACAACTGAAATATCTCCAGAATGAGTTTATTTTTAACATAATGTAAATAGTCCAAAATTGGAATTTAAATTAAAATTATATATTTTCAGTTAAAAAAAAATCAACATTTCTGTCATTATGGTGGTTCAGCCCCAAGCAGTGGCAGAGCACCACACACTGCTTGCTCACTCTCAAAGGGGAAACAGAGAGAGCCTGACACATGGCCCAATCCAACCCCCCACCCACATTCAGACTGTCCTGGAGGCACCCAGGAGTACCTCTCCTGATCAGCCCCTTTTATGCGGGAGTGATGTCAGATGGTGTGGAAAACAGCCCGGGCTAACTCTGCTCACCTGTGCTGACTGCATGGTGAGGTTAACTCTGGCCTGGCCAGAACCAGGATAGTCGTCACAACAGAAAGTGCTTGAGGGAGATGCACTTTTCTAAAAAGGCTGCTAAGTATTTTCCTTCCAAAATCTTAATGCTTCTTTCAATGACCGTAAGTGAAAACACATGGGACTTAAACACAAAACAACCCCAGAAAGGCAACGTTCAGCTGACAGGCAAAAGAGTGCCTGGGATTCTTTGAGGAAATCAGGCATATGTTCACCCTAGGGGAAGTCAACCCATGTTCTGAATATGTCATAGTTACAGCATTTTCCCCTCTTTGATCCCAACTAATCTAATAAAGGTGTGTAGTTAACCTGCCCTGTGGGACAGGATAATTCGATTTAATGAAGTGGCAATGTGAAAGTGAGAAGAGTAGCATATATATCACTGCCTCGAACTATTTAAGTCATCTGTTGGAAAATCAAGTTTATATAAAAAAGAATTCTATAGCATTGAATCAAAGGTATTCACATTATATATTATATTTTTATACAGTTGTTCCCTGTGAATGGATGTGACCTAGCTACGAATGTGCCTGTTATTTCAGTCTCAGAATGGACACACAGATTGCTCTTTTCTGTGGGATCCCACAAAGAGTGGTCTGCAAAATGATACCATTCCAGCATAGACTTTCCTTTCCTGGCAAGAAAGGAAGGAGTATGTTGAAATACTGGTCTACAGAGAAGGTAAACACCTTCTGGAGCTCTCTTGTAAACAGATTTGTTCTTCTACTGACATAATATAAAAACATAAACCTTCTCTATTTTCTTTTTTTTTTCCCTTTTTTTCTTCAGAATAGCTCAGGGTGCAACGTTCTTTTGAGAAACAATAGAACAGCACATAATGGTTTCTACCACATTTCCTCAGCTCATAAAGGGATTTTGGTTTTCAGGAAGCAATAATTACATTGCTATTCATAATCATCTCAGTTTTGTCCAGAAATTCTGAGTATATTTTTTTTTGTTTGGCTTTAATGGCTTTTTCTATTCTATTTTTAAAGGACTTTTTAAATGGCTTTAAAAAAAATGTATTTTAATAGAGCTCAGAACTCATCTGTCTTCCGAAACTATGCATTTTTATAAAAGTTCTAAATGAAACAAGCATTGTCAATGCAGAAAGCTTAAGCTTAGAATTTTAATTAGTAAGAATCTGTAATGATTTAGATATCTTCAGAAAATATCGATGAATAAAATAAACACAAAGGGACAGAAAAAACTTTTGTTCAAGTGGTCCAATCATAGGCATTTCATAGTATTTATTACAAATTAAACAGTATATATTACTGAATACCATTACTACGGTTTATTTAATGATCCACTAACTTACTAACTTTTGAAACAAGATTTAGTGGGGGGAAAAAAAACCCTTCTCCATGCCAAATACTTAATCTCTAGCTGAAGTTTCTGCTTATACAGAAAATTATGGAAAGGCCTCTAAAATGCCATTCATTCAGAATATCAGAGTAATTCATATCAAGCAGAAGGAAAATGATCCTATGTGATAGTTTGATACAAGGCTTTAAGTGAAGACCAAATACCCACCAACCACCCTCTTTGTAATGCATATTAATTCTTAAATCTTTGAAGTATCAACTAACCTCTAATTAACAGAATCAGGAATCATGTTCCTTCATAATTACGTTTCTTTTGGTATGTATTTTCTTCTAAGTGATCTGGACCTGTTAGATGGTAAACTATTTACTGGATTAGATATCTGACTATTCTAATCCTAAATGGTGGTTCTAAGGATATAAAAAACTGTTCATCAGCCACTTTCATCTGGTAAAATATAGATGTCCCCAACCCATCAAACACTGGAAGTAAAAGTCCCAAATATTTATCTTGCCAATTGTTCATTTCTAAATTCAATTGTCTGTTATTTTCCCTACAAATGAATGACTCCTACATCAAAGATACCAGCAAAACACAAAGATACTCTTTTCTTAAGAAACTTTCCTCTGAAGTGTCAAATGAATTCTCAAGACAGAAAACCTGAGACCTTTAGTTACTAGCTTACTGGAAAAGTATTACATTTACTTTTGCTGTATTTCAATTTCCAGGGTTTATTTTTTTACTTAGTTTCCAACAGATGAAAGCAAATGTTATTTTTGGAACTCACAGTGTGAAACACAACCGAGTTTTGGTAACAGAAATCTCTCCATTGTGTTGAGGTAAAGTTTATTTCTGAAAGTCAAACGAGCCCAGGGAATTCACAGCTTGAACAGTAAGCAACTGACAAAGAGAAATGTATCTACTTCCTAAGACAACCCTCCTTAAGTAAGATCTCCCACATCAGTAATGGTCACCTTTGGAACATGCCTTTCAGCAGAGCTGGGAAGGTAATTAAAATCCATCATTCCAGTGTAATCAGGTGTGTGCCTACACTTACTGAGAGGAAAGAACTTCAAGGATGCAAGTATAACAGCAGATACAGGAGAAGAAAATAATAGTAATTTTAAAAATACATGAAAAGTTACAAAACAAAAGAAAAGTCAATGTCAGGACTAGAGTATGAACAGAAGCAAGGTTAGATTGTAAATAACGGAGATATAAATGTTCAAAGTTGCTGAATTTTTCTTGCGTTCTACATGTATAATTCTTCAAACTTCTACAAAATACTTCTCTCTCCTGATTCTAATCATCATGCTGCTGACAGTTCCTGTTTTCATCCATCTTCAATAAGTCAACAATGACTTCAAATATTTTTAGAGTCTTATCTCACACAACTGTGGCTGCTATGCTAAGAGAATTGAGTACTATTACATTTTGATTAAGTCATTCATACTTTACAGTGGCCCAATTTTTCTCTATAAGCATACCTAATAGATGATGGAAACTGTTAATTGCCTAAGTCCAATTTAAAGTCAGGCCATCAGCTGTCAGAAAGCAATCATTTAGGGCTAAGAAATTTTTAAAACAGTAATAGACATTAAAATAAAAGTGAGTAAACTTTAGTTTCTGTTTGCTCACTCTATAACATAAATGATTGAGTATTATTGCTTCTAACTTGCCTCAAATGTTTTTTCCATGTTACTGTATAAAATATGAATTATAGGTAAGCTTACTTCAATTCATTTACATTTATTCCTATTACTCAGTAAAAGCAGAATCTGAATTTTTGACAACATGTAGTGAATAATACTGAAATTTTTCTTGTCCTTTTCCTCTACAAAAACAGTGTTTCTAAAATATGTACCTGAGGTGCATTTCTCGTGATGAAATTTCACCTTGGTTGGCTCTGCACCTGTCATTCTACTCCTGACCAATGTTTTACTCCATACCAATTGATAATTTTTTTAAATTGTTTTTCTAAAATTTTCCTGTAAAAGGCACTGTCATCATTAAAATGTTTGGCTAAAGAAAACAGTTAACATTTCTGTTTTAGAAAGTATCAGAATTAGGCTTTTACATCCTAATTCAGTTGCTCAAGGAATTGCTCTTATTTTCATACATGCTAAGTACTCCTTAAATAGGGGTATTCAGGATCTGATGGTAGTTTAGCATTTTGGGAAACCTTAAACTACTTGTCAGGATTTTTTACAGCTCTTGAAATTTACATCTGCCATTCCACTTTACCTAATAAAAAAAAAAAAAATCACATGGGATACTGTAGAGAATAAATAGTCTTGTTTATGAGTTCCATATTTAACACTTATGCCTAGGTAAACATTTTTGCCATTGACACAGTGCTTATAAAATGCATATAGAATTGGTGTATATGTTTCGTGCAAAGAATTTTATCAACCTGATAGCTATGTAATATTTAGACTTTTATGACTGAAGATTTCTAGAGGTGTAGTTTCACCATATAAAGAACCTGAATATGTTATGGAACTGAGGCTGAGTTTTACTGCTGAGAAAAAAACAAAACTGGTTTTTTTTTAAATTAGAAAATAGATAGCAATCCATCCCACTGGAGCATATGAAGTCAAATAAGCATAACCATATCCTAACTGTTGAATAACATATTATTTGCTATGGGATAAAAAATATCAGGGTTTTTCAAATACAATATTGAATCTTTGGGGGGGGGGAAGCAGCATACTTAAGGTATAAAAATTCACTCTTATTAGTCAACATTACATCCAGTTTGTTTGATTTCTTTTATTTACTGGGGACAAAAAAATCTCCCCAGCCTTCTTTAATATACATGAATATTTAAAACTATTTTTGTCATTTGGTTAATTATGTTATTCTGCCAAAGTAAGTGCTAAGTAGTACAAATTATGTAGTATAGAAATAATTCTAGTTGATTCCTGGAATTGCTAAATATCCAGGGCAGTTCTCTTTTGAACACAAATATGTAGAGATATTGAAGACAGAATTTTTCAGTTGCAAAATAAAATTCTGAACTTCTGTTCAGAATGTATCTCTCAGTAAAAGGAGAAGGCAAAGCAATTTGCTTCATTAGGCCACTTGTCCTCCTCCACTTGATGTAATTTCTGTCTCTAGTTCAAGTTAAACTGTTAAAGCTGTTTATTTTGCAAGGAATTGTTAGCTATTAAGGCTAAAAAGTCAGTGTTACTATAACTAGGACAGTCATCTGGTATACAGAATTAGTTTGTCTCATAAGAATGGTCTATAATTTGCTTGATTTAAATAAATTAACTACTTTTGCAGCTAATACTAAATATAAATTGCTATTCAATTGCATGACAGTGTCCTGGGGCATTAGATTAAAGGCAAACAAACAAAAAATCATTCACACACCCTCACCCTTAAACATCTCCCATGCGTTCTCCGCATTTCAGCACCACATTCAAGTATCAATGAAATAGGAATAGTTTCAAGAAATGCCAAGAATTTCAGCAGGAGTCAAAAATTGCTACATTATGGATAAAAGGGGAAAGGACTCCCTGTCAGGAATTAAGTTCAATTCTTAGAACAAGACACCATTTTAGAAAAATGTCAGTTTGATATTTCCTATCTATCAGTGATCTTCTTGAGCTTGGGTGTTTTTACATCTCCTAGATCTCTTTTGCTTAGGGAGCTCCTGTGAAGAATGTTACAAGAGATGCTGAATCCCATGAATATCACATCCAAGCTTCCTCTGTCTGGCCACTGAGACTAGACCAGTGCGCCCTACAACCTGGGAAAGTTAGAAATAATACACCTAGATTTGCTAAGATTTGGTGGGGTATTGTAAGCATGGAGAGGAAAATGTTTGTGCTGTGGAATAAAATTCAACAGCAATTACAGATTAAATAGAAGTAAGACAATTTCTAAGACCAAAGCTATAAAATGGGGTGGAAATTGGCAAATTAAACCACAACATACCGACATTTGGAAACATGTATTTTTCATATTTTTCATCTTGTTTGCAATAAGTCATTGAGCATGAAGGGGTTTAATAGTTCTTGGCTCCCCATATACTTATACAGATGTACTTCCTATTTGCCAAGTTAAAGACATGCAGCAAAAATGTAAAATAATGTAAATAGTCCACAAAAATACAAAGAATGTTTGGGGGTTTTTTTTGGTTTGTTTTTTTCCCCAGTTCCTTGGAAGGTGTCAGATAGGTTTCTCCCTGGATATGCTAAGAGGATTAAAAAGAAGATTTAAAGAAAAATGAAATCTTACATTTATACTTTGATTTTTCTGTAATGCTTATCAAATGGTAAATGCTGAATAAATATTTAGAAGCTAGACAATCCCTTTCAGAAAGCTAATCTTTTTCTATTTTGCTACCTATTGCAGATAGACATTTGACATATATAAACAAACATAGAAAAGCAATGATTTTAAGAAAGATTTTGAAATACAGTCCTTTGTCAGTGAGGTTTATGTTTAGTTTTTACTCATGGGGATTCCACAGTGTAAGTATCTGGCACTGGGAGAACAGTCAAACAAGAAATATTTTCAAGGAACCTGCATATTCTTTATTCCTATTGGATGAAACAATATTGGTGTCAAACTTGCCTTTTCCTCCTGCCTGCCCCAGGATTTTCCTTTATTTTAGTCTAGATACTGCTTTAAAACATATCAACTAGAAAATATAACCATTATTAAATCCTAATTATTGCAAAAGCTTTGTTTTTCATGAATAAACAGATTATCTTCTCGCTGCTGTAGTTTAAACAGTGTCAGAACTGATGTAATTGCAGGTATGACTATGCTCTGCCTCCGATAAATTCACTGACCTTGAACATTGGTTTCACTGTTGAAGTTTCAGTTGTCATGCCCAAACTATGCCGTTTAATACTGTGTCTGAGTTCTGTTCATTATCATAGTTACTTTTCACTGAACATTCACATTTTCCCATTTTTTTTTACTATTGGCAAAATTTCAAATATAAAGAATATAAAGACAGATTTCTGTGGTATTTTTAAAAAAACATTGGTTCTCATATGAATTTCTGCTGTAATAATACAGAACTCAATCTGACTGGCTTTACTCACGAGAGACTCTGAAAACACTATTTCTGTAAATAAAGTGGTCAAAATATTTTTCTAAATAATCTGGTTGGGATTTCTGTCACACATGTTACCTCAACTTTTTAATATTTTACTTCAGCTTCTTTTAATACACTTAGTATGGATTTTAATCTGGTGGTCCAGAAAGGTAAACAGGCAAAACTCAGTCTCAAGCCATGTGACACACATTAAGTACAAGTATGTACAAGTACATACATAAATACATTACATTGTAGATGTGTAAAAATGTAGAAACTGCTGAATTACCCTTTAATATACATTACTGTATTTGTTGTGCTGTTTGTTAGAAGTATTTCAGTTAATAAGCTAACAAAGTTATTTCAAAAGAATGTAGTATGTTCAGTAGAATAACAGAAAATTTAATATTTGGTAACATACATATTACAGCTGTCCCATCTGCGTCTCTCAGTACCTTGTGCACCCCCAGCCTACTTGCTGGTGGGGTGGTGTAAGAAGCAGAGAAAGGCTTTGATATTTTACCCTGATGTTAAAACATCACTATATTATCAACACTTTTTTCATCACAAATCCAAACCAGAGCACCACCTCCCAGCACAAAACTGTGATGAGTGTCTGATACACTGCCATTCAGTGAGACCTATACAGGCTGGAGAGGTGGGCAGGGCAAAATTTAATGAAATACAACAAGTGCAAGTGTAAAGTCTTGCATCTGGGGAAGAACAACTCCATGTACTAGTATAGGTTGGGGATAGACCTGTTGGAGAGCAGCATAGGGGAAAGGGACCTGGGTGTCCTTTGCGGACAGCAGGAGGATGGAGCCAGAGATATCTAATGATAGGACATAGGGCAAAAAGTGCAAGCTGGAGCATAGGAGGTTCCATGCAAACATAAGGGAAAACTTTTTCACTGTGAGTGTGACAGAGCACTGGCACAGGTTGCTCAAAGAGGTTGTGGAGTCTCCTCTAGAGGCATTCAAAACCCACTGTTACTGTGTGACTCAGGTGGTTCAGCCCCAGGCAGCAGCCGAGCTTGCTCACTCCCAAAGCCCCCATGGGCTGGGATAAGGATGGTTTACTGACAAAAGCACCATGAACAGAGAACAATAACACCCCATGGTGAATGTCACTTATACGCACCGCACCGCACCGCACCGCACCGCACCGCACCGCACCGCACCGCACCGCACCGCACCGCACCGCACCGCACCGCACAGCACAGCACCGCACAGCACAGCACAGCACAGCACAGCACAGCACAGCACAGCACAGCACAGCACAGCACAGCACAGCACAGCACAGCACAGCACAGCACAGCACAGCACAGCACAGCACAGCACAGCACAGCACAGCACAGCACAGCACAGCACAGCACAGCACAGCACAGCATCCCTCCCTGACCAGCCCCTTTTATGGAGGAGTAATGTCAGGTGGTGTGGAAAACAGCCTGGACTAACTCAGATTACCTGTGCTAACTCAGTTTATGGGTGCTGGCTGCTTGGGGAGGTTAACTCTGCCCTGGCCAGAACCAGGACAGTGACCTACTCTAGGTGATCCTGCTCATGAACTACTCTGAAGAAAATTACCAGTATCCCAGCCAAAACCAGTACAAATTTCTTCTTGGAAAGAATTCTCATTAAAAATTAAGAATTAGGTTTAAGATTTATTTGTACTTAACTTTCACAAGTGGTTTTGTGTTTACACAGTTTTTGTCTTGAAATATTTTTATACTTTAGGATTTATAAATATTCTAAAAAAATTTTACCACTCCATATACTATGATAAAGTAAAAAAAAAGATAAAAAAGGTTTTCATATGATTAAAAAAAGAAAAATAAATTAAAACTCTAGCTTTACCCAAAAGGTTGTATTTTGATACCTTTTTTGGTTTGGTATAGTTTATTTTGCCTTTCCAATGTCCTGGTCAGAACTTGTTTTGACTTGAGCTCAGTGGTGTTCTCAAGAGGAATGGTTTAGTACATGCTCTAGGATGCTGAATTAGCTGCTTTTTCTGATCCCACTTTTGTATTATGCTGTTGGGTTTCTGACTAGAGCCCTGACTTTTGAAATAGGGTAATGAGATCACCTACTCCTTGATATTTCTTTCCCCTTGCAGGCTTTGACAGTAATCATGGAAACATGATTCAGGCAAGCAGAAGTCAGTAGAATACGTAAGTATTATTGTTATGGTTTTGCTGGGGAGTGATCGAGTGACTTTGATAGGCATCTGGCCTCCAGCCAGGGTCAAACCACCACAATTATTTTCTGTAGTTTTTTACACATACTGAAGTATTTCTTAGAAAATGCTATTCATATAAAACAATGAAACTAAATATACCATTCGGGTTGCTAATATTTGTCTTTACCTGATAAATGTATTCTGGTTTTCTGGTTTTAATCTAAAAATTTAATCAAATAGAAATTAAAGGTTGCCTGCTCCATACTTCCACCCATCTCTTACTTGTATTTTGTTACTAAAATAATTCCACTGGTAAACCCAGACATTTAGCTTTTCATCGTGCCATAAAAATTCAAAAGCACCCATGATTCCAAACTTCTTAAGATCCATTAGAAACTGTCTTCTGAAATTAACTGAAACCTTACTACAGAATATTAAATGATTGGAGCAAATGGAACATCAAGGGTAGTCTTGCAAAAACTCCAGGTATCTTGAATAATCTGCAAGCAGGAGACTGATGGATGTTGAAATCTCTGTAGTGGCAAAGCCAGTTCCATCAGAGATCTTGCCTATAGCTCTTTCAGAGTAAATAATTGTGGAGACAATATACTGTATGACTTAGGGAGCAAAGTTGAACCCTGAAAATTAAAAGAAGTAATCATATTTTTAATTTTGTATTTGTACCTGCCTCCTTATTTGTGTGAATTATTGTGGAGATGATTGCATGGCTCACACTGCACTGCCTTCCAGCAAGACCTGGACAGCCTGGAGAGCTGTGCAGTTAGAAACCGGATGAAATTCAACAAGTGCAAGTGTAAAGTCTTGCACCTGGGAAGGAACAACCACATGTATCAGTCCAGGCTGGGGGATGACCTGCTGGAGAAGAGCTCTGTGGAGAAGGACCTGGGGGTCCTGGTAGATGACAGGTTGGCCATGAGCCAGCAGTGTGCCCTGGTGGCTAAGAGAGCCAATGGGATCCTGGGGTGCATCAGGAGGAGTGTAGCCAGCAGGTCAAAGGAGGTGATCCTCCCCCTCTACTCTGCCCTGGTCAGGCCCCACCTGGAGTATTGTGTCCAGTTCTGGGCTCCTTGTTATAAAAAGGACAGGGGTCTCCTGGAGAGAGTCCAAAGAATGGCTACGAAGATGATTAGGGGCCTGGAGCATCTCCCCTACAAGGATAGGCTGAGTAAGTTGGGACTCTTCAGCCTTGAGAAGACTAAGGGGGGACCTAATTATAGTCTATAATTATCTGAAGCAGGGGATGCAGGGGGAATCAGCCAGCCCCTTTTCAGTGGTGTGTGGGGATAGGACAAGGGGCAATGGCTATAAGTTGGAGCATAGGAAGTTCTGCACCAACATGCGGAAGAACTGTTTCACAGTGAGGGTGACAGAGCACTGGAATAGGCTGCCCAGGGAGGTGGTGGAGTCTCCTTCCCTGGAGATATTCAAGACCCGTCTGGAGGCCTATCTGAGTGATATGTCCTAGGGAGCCTGCTTTGGCTGTGGGGTTGGACCCAATGATCTCTCGAGGTCCCTTCCAACCCCTACAATTCTATGATTCTATGATTCTATGATCTTTGGAGAAAGGTCTTTGATAACTATAGCTGTTAAGATGGGAATATCAGCATAGCCAGTGTGTGGGCCTGGGGCACTGAAACTATCTAAGGAAGCATTTCATTAAAAATGATCATTTTAAAGAAGACAGCCATCCACCAGATTAAAGAGTTAAAGAGGAAATTACAAAGGGATTTTTAAAACTAAGAAAACTTGAAAAATATGGAAGCATGAATATTTATACTGGAGAGGAAACAGGGCAGGTAACAGAACATGGTCCCCATGAGGGTCACAGACCACTTCTGATGTCAGGCAAAAGAGACTCATGTGTGTGTTTGCACCTGTGTGTGTGTGTGTACACACCTGTGTGTGTAACCCATTTGGCCTTTGAGGGAGGTGTGCATGTAACCTAGGAGGGGTAGGATGGGCACTTCTGGGGATTAGTTATAGAGGGTTGTTTAAACTTTTCTTGTAGTATAAATTAGCATTTTCTGTCTAATGCTGAAGTTTATTTGTTGTACTTCTTATACTAATCTGCATTTACAGGCCATTGCCAGTTAATTATGTGTCTTTGATAGATTAATAAACCACTTGAATCTATTTCAATCCATATCAAATTAAAATCTTGTTTAGCTCCTTCTAGTAGAAATACAGACTAGAACACTGAACTGAACCCATTTGGCTGCTGTATTCTTTACTGGCAAATAGTCAATGACACAAAATGTTTAATCACTCTACATTACTTGAATGGATCAGCCCCTAAAATGGATAATGTTCAGGTAAAAATTGCTTAGCTGTTTTCATTTTGCTGAAGGAGTTATAATTTGGATTTTTTGTTTTCCCTCTGACATGCTGAAGAATTTGTTCAATGCTATAATGAAAAGCTAAGGATTCCACCAGCTGAAGCACAATTTTGTAAAGGGAAATATTTTTCAAAGTAACAGTACAGTTTCCCTTTTTCCCAGCACCTTTTGGCTTTCTTCTGAATGTGAATTAATAAATAATAGTACGTATGTTCCCAGGTATTTGATCACCTCAAGTTCTGAGAAGTTCTTTGAGTTAAATGCAAGAGCAGTCAGGGTTTTTTTCTAGAACAATTTTACAGATATATATGTTACACCTGCCACTTCTGCACAACTTTGGAATATTCTTGGTTTGAATTTGTTGATAGGTTGATCACAAGATAACAAGCTGCTTGGCCTCAAAATGTATGTAATTTAGGATAACTATTTTGTTTCGCAGACAGTGCAGTTCTTATCTAGGTATCAGCTATAAATATTTTAACATTTACAATCCATTAACATGTTTTTCCAGTGTGATTCATTCTTCCTATAGGAACTGTGTGTTTCCATGCACTCTATCATATTTTCTATCACTTAGATTAAATAAATAATACTCATTTTACCATACTTACTAAAAATTAATAAGGACTTGGAATTTAGTTATATTTAATATTTGTTGCACAACTAGGAATTTATAACCATTTTAATGTTTAATACTGTGATTTGGAGTTTTCGTTTCTTTGCATTTTTAAAGTACACTTTATGTCTCTGATAACCTATTTCAAGTCTAATGCAAATCCATTCCCTTTAACAGTTCCTCTTTTGATACCTGAAGTCTGCTATTTTATTTTCCGATCAATCACTCACCTAAAGAACAACTATAATTCCTTTCCCTCCCCCCCACCCCCCGCCATGTTATAGATCATCTCAAACTGCAGAGAGCTTACAGAATAAGGCTCAAGAACTCTTCAATTAGGACTCAGTTTGGTTTTAGAAAACGTGCCATCTATGGCAATCACTCCTACCCAGCGTTTCTCAGTGATTTGATACAGTCCTTCAAGGCATAATGCAAGAAGATCCAATAGATATAAAGCAACAACTCCTCTTCTGACAGTTAGTAAAAATTGTTTATAGTAGAATATATTAAACTTGAAAAATGTGCCTTATTCTGATCCAAATCAATAATTATCTTTATAATAATCCAGAAAATAGATTCCATGAACTGAAGATATACAGGTGGGCTAGAATGAGTTTATTCCCTAATTAACTATCATTAACTAATTATCTATCAGTTTACTCCCTGATGATCAGCAGGTATAATGTCAGTAATACTTGCTGCTATGTGGACCATTTGGGAAAATCTTTTTTAAAGAAAATAAAATGGTTAGGAATACAACCACTAAATATTAAACAATATATGACTAATCTGTTCTACTCTATTTCTACTGTTCTATTTTAAATTTTCTTGTCCCAAGTGTCTAAGCGCTGGTATAACTGTAAGACGGAGGGTGGGTTTTTTTTATTTTCAAAGAACAAAGCAAAACTAATGCAGAGACACCAATGGATGTGAGGGAAGAAATGAGCTCACAATACCTTCTTTTTTCACTCTTTCACCACATGCTCCATAGCCGTTTTCACACGGAACACCTGGACACATCTAGGTCATAAAACCTAAGACTTCCAAGCCCTGTTTTCTAGCCCCTCATACATGCTGACTGTGCCCATACTCTTAAAGTGCTGGTTTTATGGATATTTTGTGATTGCAAATTATTTTGATTTTGCAGCTTGTTTTTGAGTGGAAATCAGAATAATTACTCAGATAATCTAATTTACTTTACAGATAAGCAAATATCTTCTTATTTGTGAAATATCACAAATCTTTAAGAGACTGAAAGTGCCTCTTAAAATTCTTATTATTACCAACAAGATTATATTAACATAACATTAAAATGCTATTAAGAACATTTTCTGTGTCAATGCTGATATTTGTTCCTGGCATCCTCATGTCTGAAAAAATATTATGCTTGATCTGTACAGGCAGATATGAATTTATTTTGCTACAAGCTGAGTGCAAAACTAAAAATCATCTCAGGCCAAAATATAAGTAACTACAGATAAAATTTTGGGCTATTGCTGCTGGAATTTTTTCTAAGACTCAAACGAGGAAGATGCATGTCACTGCATTGTGTTTAAAAAAGAGACCACCTCTTCTGGAGCTAACATGGAAACACCTAACAGAAAAGTAATTGTACAGCTGATCTTCTCTGCTTATGGATATGAACATCTGTATTTACTTCTTTCTCAAAAACAATTTTTTCTTTATGGTAAACATGCTTCACCAGGCATCTTATTGCTGCTCTGTATATGCTGGATGTTTGTGCTTGAAGAAAATTAAATCATTACCAATCTATAGAGTCTTCTATAGATTTCTGTTTAAATTGCAGTCCTCAAAGTGTTAAGAGCCTTTTAGATGGGTAAGAATTTTTTAAAAAATCAGCCTCTAAACAGGGCTAAAGTTAATCAAAGAAACAATAAAAAAATAGTGCTGGATTTAAATGAGAGACCTGTTGAGTTTGGGAGAAGATGCCCTCAAACTCAAATTCAAAAAGTGTAGAAGTTTCTTGATACTAAACGATATTTTATTCTTAGATGACAGTGGTCAGAATACACTATTCATGTAATGTTTCCTTAGTATATCAGGGAAAGCATGCATTGTGAAAATTATATAGTAACCTTATAAAACTACTTGATTAGAACTTTTTTCCACAAAATTACTGCAAAGACCTGTAATTTCTTAGATTTAAGCTGCTTGAATTGATTTGCAACTTGTCCAAAAACATCTGTAATACAATAAGTGAGATTTATAATAACAAAGTGGCATTAGTCAAACAAATAATAATGAATGTTGCAATAATGTTCAATTAGTGATCACATACATTTGTCCATAGTACTAAGAATTCTCTTTTAAGGCCTGAATTGTGTATGAAAACCGAGTTTTTATGTTAAAAGCCTAAGAACAACTGGATACATTAAAGGCAGCAAATCTACTCCTGTTGCTCTTTAAAATTTCAGGGATGCCTATTAAACTAGATGTACATTTTAAAATATTCTGTAATCTTGTCATTGTCTGAATCCTGCACAGATAACTGCCAGCTATCATCTGGCATATGGGATTACTGTGGTAGTCCATATGCTTTGTAACAGTTGGTGTTCAAATGCAAATTTGCAAAGTCAAATAAGAAGGTGGCCCAAGCAACAAAGCCTAATTACTAGTAGCTACCACAAGCTGCCAGCTCCAACTCAAAATATTTTGCTGTCAATTTGTTGTTGTTTTTTGGGGGTTTTGTGTGTGTGTGTGTGTGTGGGGGAGTTAAATGAATTGTATTAACCTGGTTTCCAGCTCCAAAAGTGTACTGACAACATGGACCTGTATTTGTAAAATAAACTTAAGGCCAAATAAAATTGATTTGATATGCTACAGATTATTTCAAGGAGGATCTGGTTTGTTTATCTGAGCCATGCCTTAGAAAGTATCTGTAGTATTGACGTGTCAGTATGCCTTTGTGTAATGGAAAATATTACAGTTCTGGAGATATATTGGTCTAGTTTGTTGATGTTTCATACTACAACACGCCTCAAACACAAAAAATCTGAATAATTTCCATCTCAAGTCACTTTTTCAGTTTCACCCGTTTTTCTGACACTATTTTCCTTCTGTTTGCTGTATGTTTCTAAAAAGCTGTTCTGGAATCCTCCTGATTTTCTTGTTCATCTAAAGCCATGTACCTGTCTCTCTAAACTTGAACCATTGCTGCTGTGGCTGTTGGGTGAGGTCCCCAGGGACTGGACAAAGCATCACGTCACTCTCATTTACAAGAAAGGGAGAAAGCAGGACTACAGGCCAGTGAGCCTCGCCTCTGTGACTGGGAAGATCATGGAACAGATCCTCCTGGATGACACATTAGAGCACATGAGCATGTGATCAGGGACAACCAGCACAGCTTCACCAAGTGTAGCTCATGCCTCACCAGTCTGGTGACCTTCTATGACGGAGTGACAGTATCGGTGGATAAAAGGAAGGCAACCAATGTCAAATACCTGGATTTGTGCAAGGCCTTTGACATGGTCCCCCACCACATCATTGTCTCTAAATTGGAGAGATGTGGTTTTGATGGATGGACCATTCAGTGGATAAGGAACTGGTTGAAAGGAAGCAGACAAAGGGTGGTGAGGTCAGTAACAAGCGGTGTTCCCCAGGGATCTGTCTTGGACAGATGTTCTTTAACATCTTTATCAATGACATCGATGATGGAATTGAGGGCACCCTCAGTAAGTTTGTGAATTACACCAAGTTGAGTGGTGTAGTTGACACAACAGAAGGAAAGGAAGCCATCCAGAGGGATCTTGACAGGCTGGAAAGGTGGGCCCAGGTGAATCTAAGGAGGTTCAACACTGCCAAGTGTAAGGTCTTGCACTTGGACCGGAGGAATCCCAGACATAGATACAGACTGGGAGAAGAGCTCCTTGGGAGTAGCCCTGCTGAGAAGGACCTGGGGGCTTTTGTGGATGACAAACTTAACAGTAGTGTGTTCTTGCAGCTCTGAAGGTCAATGGTATCCTGGGTTCCATCAGAAGAGGGGTGGCCATCAGGGACAGGGAGATAGTTGTCCCTCTCTACTCCGCCCTTGTGAGGCCCCATCTGGCAAGGGGGGTTGGAACTCTATGATCCTTGGGTTCCCTTCCAACCCAGATCATTCTATGATTCTATGATTCTATGATTGCTTAACTATTGAGGTTGATCTCTTGATCATACCTACTTCTTACACTAGATTTGCATCATTACAGTCTATTCTGGATACAAAATTTATTATGTGGGATGTTGAGGTTTTGGTGCTGTTTGGTGGTTGGTTTTGGGTTTGGTTTTGGTTTTTTTAGGGAGGGTTTTGTATATGGTTTTGCTGGAAGTTTGCCTGGAATTTTAGTGCCTTACAGTGTGCCCTAGAGTAGACTTCTAATGTGTTCAAAGCAGTTTTCTTCTTGTTGGAAATAAAATTTAAGTTAAGCAAAAGCATCATATGGAGTAATGTAATGTGAACAAATTAGCTCTGCCCTCCAGTTAGCTCTCCATGCATGTGCCTGAGACAGGCAGCCACTGTGAACTTGATTTCAACAGACACGATGTGAACTACAGTGTTAGAACTGTAATAAATCACAATAAAGGGTGCTTCAGTCTATCTATATTTGCACTGCAGCAGTCAGTAATGTGGAAGTTCACTCCAAAGGTGCAAATTGGATTCATATCAGCACAAGGTAACCTGGAAGATAGTCTCTGGGAGAAGGATTCAAACAGCTAAGGGGTGTCTGAGTAGGGGACCAGGCAGGACTTCAGAATAACATCCTGTCAGTGAATTCAGGCATACTCAACGATTTCACTCTGCAGATCTGTTCCTATTGTACTTTTCTGTTTGGTAGGACAAACATAATTGTATTCTCCCAGACCTCCACTCAAACTGTTGGCACACTAGAGCCCAAATTAATCCCTGCTATCTCAGCCAGCAAATGGAGTTATCTACCTTAGGAACTACTCTGAATTTCCTTTACAGTTGGTAGAGAGGATGATTTAGGTCCTATCTCTACTGAGAGCAAAGGGAGCTTTAGATAAATATGTTCTCAAATAATTCACTTTGCTTAGAAGTCTAACATAAGCTGGAATGAATGCAAGCTAATTAAAGCTTATTTGGGGACAATATGGTAGACTGACAAGAAACCCATTTTAAAGGAAGAATTTTTTTCTTTAGCTGGAGAACTCACAAATAATTGAAGGTAGGCTTAAGAGGAGGTTTGAAACTATTGCAGAGTTGTCAAAGTCCCTATTCCAAGTTCCATTTATGTACTAAAATTACTTTCACCTATAATGATAATAGGTTTTTAAACATTGCAGTTTCTAACCTTGTGTAAAAAACCTTCTACCATGTGAGGAGTTTAAGACTCTCTGACTTCTGATTTGACAACAAAATAAACAACAAAAACCTCAAAGCAAACAAGCAAACGAACAAAAAACAGTTTCAAGTGGTTTAACCCATAATCAGAACACAATGAAGGTAGATAATCCATCCTTCAGCACTGACAACTTCTAATTACTAGTTCTTTCATGAGGTGTCAGACACTTTCTTTGATACAGGAAGTACCAGTAATGCATCTTTCATGGTTTAGCTCCAGTCAGCAACTAAGCACCCCCAGCCTCTCACTCACTATCCCCATCGGGACGAGAGAGAAGTAGAATTCTGAAAGTGAGAGAACCTGTGGGTTGAGATATAAACTGTTGAGTAGGACGCATGCTCAAAAAAGGAAGATAATAATAAGAATATATACACAAGTGATAAGCAGTACAATTCCTGTTTACCCAAAGTTTATGCTACATGAGACCCTAGATGCTGCATAAGACCGCAAAACTGCCTAGCCTCTCAGCCCACATGTGCAAGTAAAGTGAAGTAAGGAATTAATTCAACACTTCCCATGGGCAGGAAGGTGTTCGGCCATCTCAGAGAAAGCAGGGCATCCTCACAGATAGCAGTTATTTGGGAAGATAAATGCCATCACACTCAAGTTGATGGCTGCCAGGCCAGGCGCCAGCTGCCACTAAAGGCCCCAAGCTGCTGCTGTGAAAGAGCCCCAGACCCCCAGCTCCCACTCAGCCTCTCAGCCCACGCCCAGTAATAAATGGAACATGATGCAATATGGTATGGAATATCTCTTTGGTTAGTCTGGGTCAGCTGCCTTAGCTGTGTCTTGTCCCAGCTTCTTGAGTGATCCCCCTCCACTGCAGCATGAGAAGCTGAAAAGTCCCTGACTATTTGGCAACAAATAAAACCTTATGTTTGTTATCAACATTAGTCTCATTTTAAATGCAAATCACAGCACTACACCAGCAACCAGAAATAAAACTAACTCTATTCCTGCTGAAACCAGGACAGCATCATAAGACTGTCCTTAGACAAGTTTAAATATGCTCAGGAAAAAAAATGTGGTAAGGAAGTCAAAACCTAACATAAATGCATTCTATTACCACAGTTCTATGGATCAATAAATCAATCTGTTACTATTTCAAAAAACTTGAAAGGGACTTACACAAAATCTGGAGAGGGACTCATTACAAGGGCATGTTGTGAGACGACAAGGGATAATGGCTTTAAGATAAAAAAGATTAGATTTAGATTAGATATTAGGAAGAAATTCTTGACTATGAGGGTGGTGAAGCACTGGGACAAGTTGCCCAGAGCTGCTGTGGCTGCCCCCTCCCTGGCAGTGTTCAAGGCCAAGTTGGATGGGGCTTTGGGCAACCTGGTCTAGTGGAGGGTGTCCTTGCCCATGTTGGATGATCTTTGAGGTCCCTGCCAACCCAAACTGTTCTAGAATTCTATGTTCCTTTGTCTCAAGACCAAAGGATTCATCTGGAGTTCTACAAAGTATTTTTTAATTCTATTTGGATTTAGTTATACAAAGTAGAACATGGAAATGCTATCAGACAGGGATGTATCTAGCCCCGTACCCGTACAAGTTTTACACTTACCTGTGATTTACAGTTGTGGACTGTGATATACAATTACAAGGGTGGTGCACAAACTAAGGGAATAATATCTGTGCATACGTCAAAGGATGGTAATGGGAAGGTAGTAGTTATTTAATAAGTGGTTATTTTATGAGGACATAATCCAGAGTGTATCATATGAGTATGACATAAATTCTGTGGATCAAGGAGTGAAAGTTTTACTGGTTCTGGACAAGATGGAGTTAATTTTCTTCATATCTTGTATGATTCTGTGGTTTGGATTTGTGACTAAAACGTTGATATCAGACTAATGATTTAGTGATTGCTTAACCTTCTTAGTATTGCCTCAAGGACTTTTTCCCTACTCTGTCCCCTCCAGCTAGTAGGGTGGGGGTATACAAGAAGTTTTGAGGAGGCCCAAAAAGGACAGGTGCATATTCCATAGCATATAGTGTTGTGATCAACAATAAAGTTTTAGGGAGAGGAAGAAAGAGGAAAGTTCTTGGTTGTGACATTTGATTTTCCAAGTAACTTTTATGTTATGAAGCCCTGCTTCCCTAGAAATTGCTAAACATCTGCCTGCAGATAGGGTAATGAATGAACACCTTATTTTGCTTGGCTTGAAAAATGCTGCATTGCTTCACTTATTAAATTATCTTTATCCTGAACCACAAGATTTCTTGCATTTGCCTTTCCAATACTTCTGTCCATCATGTTGGGTGTGGGTGTGATTGATCAGCTGAGTTGGGGTTTAGCTGCTGTCCAGGGCCAATCCAGCACAGCACTAGAAATAACCTTAGACACCAGATGGCTGATAAGCCTGTGGCAGCACAGTTTTAAATTTCTGATATTCTTGCATTTAATGAAAGAGATTAATAGACTGTTTACAACAGCTACAAAGTACAGTGTGCAATGCTTGCATGCATACTATCCATCATGTCAACCATGCTACCTTAATGTCTGAAGTATTACAGGATAAAGTAATTTTCTGCCTTTGAATGCTAGTGAATGTGAAAAGTATTCTTTTTTTTTTCCTGTATCAGTCTTCCTTTGTATAGGTATGCCACTCACATACACTTCTTTCAAAAACTAATGTTCAAAATCATAAACACAAGCCTCCATTTTATTGATGTGCTCAAATTAAGCATTAACAGAAAACAAAAGACTCCCAAATTCCATAAACAACTGTAGTTTATCATCCCCAATTAAAATTCACATGCCATAAACAAATTAGTTTGCATGCACCCAAAGAAGGCTCATTTTGTAACTGCATTAGTATAATTAACTCTCTATCAACTGTAGCGGTCCGATCTCCTGTAGTTAAGAATGGAAGTCTCATTCTTTCCTCATCCTAAGTAAACCACTGAGTAGACCCTCTATTTTTTCTATTGTGCATGAGATTTTTAACATATCATTCTCTACTCTAATTTATGCATTAATCAGCACAGTATTTATAAATTTTAATTAAACTCTTCACAATGAAATCAACCTCACGTATGAAGTCCTAACAATTCAAGTTCTAAGATTATAAAAATTTAAAGTTTTAAATATGTATTACCACACTATAAAGAGAACTTAAAAGTGTTTAATGGTAGCAGAACCTATGGGAAGACATTTTACTCCATTTGAATAAGTATTTTTGCACGGTTTTGTAATCTTTTCAAATTACCTATATCTTATGAGGCATTCAGTAGATTGATTTCGTCCTGACCTGCTTTGTGGAAGATCAGTAAATCATCTTTAGAGATCTTCCCACACTCAAACTTACTTTTGGACACAAGATACTAAGTCCTAGATCCTCCCTGCTACTTCTTCCTAGTACTTCTTCCATCACTGTTACTAGAAATTAAGACCTGCTCAAGACAGATCTACAACAGCAAAGCTAACTGGCATAGATTGGCTCCTGTCCCCTCTACCTGCTGGAAATTAAGTGTTCCTGGTCTATTCTAATTCACCATGCTTGGAAATTGTTTTGGAGTCCTATTTAGCACAAGCATAAACAGCACTAAGATGTGTACTATTTCGCCATACCAAATTGACTTACAATCACAGAACTGTTTGGGGGAAGAAGTACTTTAAAGATGTAGTTCCATCCTCCCTGCCATGGGCAGGGAAATCCTCCACTAGACCAGGTTTCCCAAAGCTCCATCCATCCATGAACATTGCCAGAGAGGGGGCAGACACACCTTCTCTTGGCAACCTGTGCCAGTGCCTCACAAGCCTCATAGCGAAGAATTTAGAAAATATATAAGCAGCCAAGAATAGTAGAAAATATTATGCACTAACCAAGTTAATGAAAATCATAAGAAATAAGATTTTCTTGGTTATTGGCTAGGGTCAGGATCCAGGAAGATAACTTTTGAGCTAGCAGGCTGAAATATTTTGAGGATATGTACTGAAATTTTGGCAGCTGAAGTGGGAGGAAGCTGTGAATATGTGGCAAGGTAAACAAGAGCTGAAAATGGAAATCTTGAAATCCAAACAAAATATTTTGACATATTTTCCAGCTGGAGCATAAAGCTGACAATTAAAAATCACTGACTTAGCATAGTCAGACACAATAGAAATACAAACATTGGCAGAACACAATGTGAGAAAGAATATACCACACATCAAGGTGCATTACAAACTGTTAATGAGAAAATAGAATTCAGGAAAACACTGGGGAAAAGAATATCCAAACAGGAAATGCAGCAAAATAAATCAGAGTGAAGTAAGCTTGGGATCCAGCAACCTATTCTGGGCACCCAAGAACACACTTGACCAAAAGATTTCTAATACTTCCAGTTTATTAGCTTTACTTCTCAAAAAAGTACTCATGATACATCAAATATGTACTTAAGTCATCAGTTTCTGCAAAAATTACTCTTTTTATACTATGCTTGCCTGCTGTCAGCAGTTAGGCAAAGCTCTCTACTCCTTTCACTAGTCAATTATCTGCAGGATTCATTCTACAAGCCCATCTGCCTAAAAATCTGAACCGAATGAAAACAAACTCTGCAGCCAATAATTCACCAGCATTTTTCAATTATTCACTGTTACATGGAACATGTTAACTTTAAACTCTGGTTACCATCACTAAACCTAATCTGCTCACCTTGTTCAGTCACCATGGAACTGTTCCCTTGTTGGTAATGTCCCTGGTCTGCTAGACCTGCCATGACTCTGTAGGTTTCCGTTCCTTTGCAGGAAACCACCTAACACTGCTCCCTGAAAGTGATAAATCCTGTCTTTGATAAGAGATGAAAAGCCAGGATTAGATGTTTTTCACTAATGATGAGTGATATTTCCTGAAATCCACCTCCTGCTCTCTTAGAAAGCAAAAAAATGCAAAAAGCAAAACTGAAAATGAACCGCATATACTTTCATAGTATTTTCTGTCTCACTTCAGCCTGAGTATTTTGGTCTTAAGACTAAGGAAAAAGACCTAGGATTCTAGAATGGTTTGGTTTGGAAGGGACCTCAAAGATCATCTAGTTCCAGACCCCTGCCATGGTCAGGGACACCCTCCACTAGACCAGGTTGCCCAAAGCCCCATCCAACTTGGCCTTGAACACTGCCAGGGAGGGGGCAGCCACAGCAGCTCTGGTCATCCTGTTCCAGTGCTTCACCACTCTCACAGTGAAGAATTTCTTCCTAATATCTAATCTAAATCTAATCTTTTTCATCTTAAAGCCATTAGCCCTTGTCCTCTCACAACATGCCCTTGTAATGAGTCCCTCTCCAGACTTCTTGTAGGCCCTTTTCAGGTACTGGAAGGTTGCTGAAAGGTTCCCCTGGAGTAAGCCCAACTCTCTCAGCCTGTTTTCATAGGAGAGGTGGTCCAGCCCTCTAATTGTCTCTGTGGCACTCCTCTGGATTCACTCCAACAACTCCATGTCTTTCTTGTACTGGGGAACCCAGAGTTGGATGCACTACTAAAGGTGGGGTGTCATGAGAGTGTAGTAGAGGGGCATAATCACCTCCCTGGACCTGCTGGTCACTGGTTTTGATGGAGCCCAGGGTATGGCTGGTTCATGTCCAGCTTCTCCTCCAGCAAAAACCCCAAATCCTTCTCAGGGCTGTCCTCGTTCTTTGTCCAGCCTGTAGTTGTGCTTGGGATTGAGCCGACCAATGTGAAGGACCTTAGACTTGACTTTTGTTGAATTTCATCCAGTTCACATCAGCCCACCTCTCAAGCCTGTCAATTTTCCTCTTGATGGTATCCCTTTTCTCTAGTGTGTCAACCATATCATACAGCTTGGTGTCATCAGTGAAATTGCTGAGAGTGCACTTAATCTCAAAATCCATTTTGCTGAAAAAGATATTAAACATTGTTGGTCCCACTACTAACCTTTGAGGAATGCCACTCATCACTTGGACATTGAGCTGTTGACCACAACTCTTTGACAATGACTGTCCAGCCAATCCCTTATCCATCAAGTTGTCCATCTGTCAAACCCATGTCTTTCTAGTTTAGCGGTAGCAATGTTGTGTGGGACAGCATCAGATGTTTTACACAATTCCAGGTAGGTTATGTCAGTTGATCTTCCCTTATCCACCAACATTATAACCCCATTGTAGAAGTCTACCAAATTTTTCAGGCATGATTTGCCCTTTGTGAAGTCATATTAGCTGTCACAAATTACCTCCTTATTTTCCATGTGCCTTAGCATAGTTTCCAGGAGAAAATCGATTATCTGTGATGTTATAAATGACTATAAAATATCAAGGAATAGAGACATTGAGCAAGCTACCCTACCTCCATACACACTCCAGAAATTTTCAAGAAAAATATTAAGAATTTTGCATTATTATATTAATAATTTTAAACCACATTATCTTTTCTCATAGTTTTTAACAGATAGGAACTCACTTAAATATCAGAGGTGTCAGAACCTGTTCCAAATCTTATGACCAGAATCTGTTTAAACAAGCCTAAATCCCATTTTTAAGTCTTTTTGAGCTTTTGGCTTTAAGAGATTTGAGTTATAAGGAGATCCACAGTGTAGTTATGCATTTTGTATTACAAGTGTTTAATCAGAAAGGAATTTTCTGTATTTCTGTTAATCTTGGCTTTATCCATAAATTTGACATGTTTATAGAATTATTGTAAACTAATAAAAAGTGATTTCTCTTTGTGGAATTCTTATCATTGCACTTCATCTTATGTTGCAAACCCAAATATCTCAGTATTCTTTTTACTTTAATTTCATAATTAAATAAACCAAAAGTCCCAATGAAGCTCCGGCTTGAGAGCAATGGCAACACAGGTCATAATGAATATGCATTCTTGTTCTCCCTCTTTGCATAATTTACTCTCTAGAAATTTATCATAACATTCAGTACGACAGTTTTCCGCTTTCCAAGAAACAGCTTTTCCTTTCATCCCAGGGCAGATGTAAATCTGTCCTTCTTGAATTTTTATTTTATATTAGTCTAATGATTAGTAAAAGCTAGCTACATTTGCAAGCATAGGACAAGAATTTTGATAAAATTCAAAGCTCTAGGATGTAACTATTCTATTAATTGTGTGAAAGAGAACTGTATTAGAAATAGCAAAATTCAATGTTATCTGGGGTTTTTTTTAACTTATATAGAAAACAACACTATTTCTTGTCAAATCGTATTACAAGTTTTGTAATTCTCAGCTTGTCTGAAAATGTATCATTTCCTACAGCCTAATCTTTTGACCAAATTCATCCAATATATAATCACATCTTAGGTTCCATCCATTCAGGGGAGACAAATGTGTCATTCTGACATAAACATATTCACTTACACATATAATTTCACATATACATGTTGCAAACAAAATGACCCTACTTATAATTCAAATAACTTCATCATTAACAGGAAGAGAAAAGATATTACACATTTGAAGTAGTTGTCATGTTTAAAGAAAACTATCTGCCATTAGAATTTATGCATTCTGGGAAAATGTTTTATTGAGTTTCTACAGCACAAAGAGAAAAAAAATGTTCCTTGGACTATAGTTTTTAGAATTTAGATCTATTGTTGGATTGAGTATTAAGGTATTTTGTTTTGTTTTCCAGAAGTCTCTCATTTCTTTCTTGTACTGTACCACCTTTGATGTTTTGAAGTAATTGTCCCTTAGAACATTCATTGCTAATCTTATTACTTAGTTGTGATAGGAGACCATCTGGGTAATACAACATATAGCATAGTTTGACTTAAGAAAATTTATCTGAAATATTTAATTTAAAATTAAGTATAAATTATCTAAACAAGATTATTCTAAAGGTATAACTTCCCAATTGTGGAATGCAAAACACAGATGATGAGTGTAGTGAAATATAACATATTTTGAATATGTTTTGAAACATTTTTTCCTCATGAAATTATGAACTCATAAAGACATACATAATATCTAGGAGAAAGGTATATTTCTGTATGTACACGTGTGTGGACTAATTCAGAATGGCTACCAACATTTAAGATTAGTTATGTAAGAGGATGCAAGATGTCTCTACTAGGAGTATCTCGGTATTCCTTCATGTCTAAATACAAGATATATTAAAATATTTAAATACTTGCTCCCATTATGTCTGCATACATAGTGTACTGAAATATGTGGTTAGATTGTTTTCTGCATATTCTCCAACTGGTTTTCTGAAAGTATAACATATCTGTCCATTATTCATATATATGTGCCTAAAACCAAACTACTTTCAGCTGCAATGAGGAATGAGAAGATCTTCAATTTGTCTGTGTCTGTCCAAACTTTGGGCCAGATCTTCAGCCAGAGTCTAAACAGCCAGCTGATGTTCTTGCTTGTTTGTGTCAATCAAGAAACTGACAGAAACAATAAGTATGGATTTTAACTTCAGTAATATCACAGAAAGGCAATTACAGACCCTGACGATTTTTGGCTTTAGACTTCTGGGTTTTCTGCCAAATATGTAATCCCAGGAAATAGCGTAATTGGCCACAAAATATACGCATGCCAATTGTATTGCCATATGAAAAGTACCTTATTTGTTTACTTATTTCTTGCTTAGTAAATCTAAGCTATAAACTAAGAATCTGTAGTAGTTCTGATAAGGCAAATAAATTATTCTGTTCTATATATAAACTCAGGACTTGATTTAGGCAGATGATGCTGACAAAAACTCTTGAAAGCAGGGTAACTACATATGGTAGATTTTATTAAAATAACAATAATAAAAAGTAGTATTTTTTTTCCTTATATAACAAACTCATTTGCCTTCAAGATCATTTAAAATTATTTCCTTAGGCTATGAGTTGACAAAGAATATTAACATTTTATATCAGCTTAGATCCCAGTATGTGAGTAGAGATTTTTCTCATACCTATATCTACAAGTGAAATATTCATCTCTGCAACAAAAAAAGGTTAAAATTTAGTAAAGAACACATACAAGAACTTGCCCTTCTTTCTATAGAACTATCTAAAGATGTAACAGACGAGTGTGCATTCAGTGAAACAACAAAGCTTCTCTAGATAATAAGAAATGCCTCTTCCTTTCATAGAGGTTCTTACAATTTTCTCCTGAGTTTCAACACAGTTTTTTTTATAGGACCCATTTTTAGTATGTGAACTGCAAGAATATGTTGTGCTACACAGAGTGGGTTTTGGGTTTTTTTTTAGTTTTACACTTGCCTGGAGAGTCGTTTGTAACTAATTGAACTCACTTTTATCTCTGTGTCTTCAAAATCTCCTTCTTCAGCTGCATCCTATACTGAGAAATGTAAATCCTCTCACAATAGCACTGGCTTAGAGATAAGATGTTGGACAAACATCTTTAAGAGAAAAATAGCCCATTTTTAGATCATAATGGGTTCCACAGACATCTACTTCTTTTTTTTTTTTTCTTATTCTTCACAGATTTTACTAACACATCTCATTTGTGATTAACTTCCAACTGTTTTGACTTAAACATGTTAGAAATATCTCCCATAGTATCTGCAGGGTCAAAGAACTCAATAAAAGGACTTGTTCTTCCCTCAGGCTGAAAACATGGATTATATCATTAGATTTGTGGAAATTCATAAGTTTAAGCACAACTGTGGAGGGTCATTTTCTTCCATGATGTGCTAGCCTGGATTCTGTTTACTTTTTAGAATAACTTTTGTTTATCTAGTTCAATCCAACAATACATAGGAAACTCCATTTACAGACCTCAATTTAATCCAGAAATAAAAAAAAAAGAAAACCTTTTTGTCTTGATTTCTTTAAAAGGAAATGTTATTGAATATGCTTTTCCTTGCTTATTTACTTCAACTCTTTACTACTAAGTTATGGAAATTTATTTTTGTGAGAAATCCTCATTTGCCATTCTTTATTGCTAAAAAACATATCAAAACTCCTTTTTCCCAAGATGCAGTTTCACCGTCTGTTTAGTCTCGTCTGTTTACTGGCTACAAAAAGGATGAGCAGCCCCATTTTCTCTCACTCTTGTCCATATTTCCTTAATACTTCCACTGGATACAGAACTAGTAAGACTGCTGCTCTAACTAGGGAACTGACTCTTCTTACTGATGGAAATTTTTTTTTCCAGGTGTTTTTTATTTGGTTGTTTGTTTTGTTTTGTTTTTCTTTTGTTCCCTTCATGTGATTTACCCTGCAATCATAGACTTTTAATATTGACAGGAGGGAAAAATGAAAATATTTTCTTTTAGGAGATAAAGTTGCTTTCTTACCAATGAAAGTAAAAATATATAAAATTATCTCCATCCACCTGAGATAAAGCAACTATTTTTTCTGAAAGGATTTTTCTATTACTGTTAACCATATCTTACATTGACTATTCACTTGACATCACAATTTGAGTGTTGATTCTCAACATTGATCAAGTCACACTCCTCAAATTAAATACTTAGATAAACAAAAGTAAGTAGTAGTTCTGCAAGAGAGGAAATGTGAACCTACAGACAACCCTGTAAGTCCCAAACCCTATTCCTTCTATCTCCCATAAAGATTAGACATTTTTCCCTGCCCTTCCATCTTGTTCTTGAGTGCTGCTTCTTTACCTCTGATGAGTGTCCAACACAAAATGTAAAGATCTTTCTTCTTCTAACAGAAATAATCTCACCTCCCTGTTTGCCTCTTGTTCCCTTTGGATATCTATCTTGCATTGCTAGTTCTTACGTTGGAAACTTTAGAAAAAAGTGACTTTTTTGTTATACCCTAAGAACTTCTAATTGAAATACATGAAGCAAGTACAATGGATTGTACTGAGAAACAGGAGTGTCATTAAATGATGACTTTGTATTGATATATGCCATTAGTATACTCTTCCAATGCAGTAATTTAGGTAGTTTTATAGAGTCAAAATGTCACCTTTTTCTAAATTTGTGATCAACTTTTTTCTGTCTCAAAAAGGAGATCTTTTGTACTAGAATATATGACATAAGATGTGCTTATATATATATATATATATACACACTAATTTATTTTACTCTGAGTACTTGTGCTAAATTACTCCAGTAAGATTGCCTCCACAGTTTGGTCTTCTTAACAGTGGACTTCTGACTTGTAAACAGAAAGGACTGCAGCTTTAGCAGCAATGGAGATATTTATATTATTTAAAAAAAAATGGTTTTGTTACATTTTGATCAAATTCTGGTTGTCTGATGTTCAGACAGGAAGGATTAATAATGTGAAGGAAAAAAATAGCAAAGACAAATAGTCAATGAGGGAATTTATTCAAATTAAGAATCATACTGCTCCTATTAATTTATTATGAGTTAACTATTTAATTCACATTTTCAATGTTGCATTTGCTTAACTTTAATATACATCTTAGCGTTCAAGACTAAGTATTAATAGAAAGCCATTCAAATAAAATTACCATGCAGACCAGTTATATTTTCATCACCAAATTGCAATATTTGAATTAACATAATTAAATAATAACCATTTAGACTGGCATCTCTTAGCTACTTAAAATATATTTATATGTTTTTTTCTATTATTCATTCTCACTTGGAAAACAGCAGAAATTAATTTAGTCATAAGTAAAGTTTTGATATCTGATGGCTCACCACACTATTTCAGCTGGAAAAAGACCTGTTCCGGGGGGGGTGGGGAAAAGTCTTTCCAAGCTGATAAGAAGTCATTTTGAATTTAAAGCAGTTATTCAGCATCCCATCATCAAGCTGTCCTATTCATTTTATTATATGATTCAAAAGATCAGTGCTTCATTCCAAGGTTTTATCATTACACATCTCAAATGTTAGAAGAAATGCAGGCACATAGAGTTTGATCTGTTTCCTTGGAGATATACAGCATTAAAACAGGGCTAGTTATAGGAAGGGTTGTCCATTTGAGCAATCCCTTTATCATGAAGTTGCTAACACTGTTCTATTATAAAATATATTCTGTAGTCATTCTGTACAGAGGAGAAATTGTCCTTTTCTTTATAGAAAATTGCAGCTCTTAATTTTTTACTTCAACTCTGGATGGAACCTGACTACTTACCATCAAATATGAGCATTATGAGTATACATACATACATACACATAAAAAAAAAAAGTAAAAGGCAATAAATCTGTTGGTATGAAACACTGAAGTTCCAGATAGTAATATATTATGTCTCTTTCCCAGACTCACTTGACCCTATAGTGGTCTATTATCTTTACAAGTTTCCTTACTTCACTTGACACTTGACAAAATGCCATTTGACAATTACCCTCTCAGAGCATCACCCAGATGTAAACAGACAGGCAACACACTTCTGATCTAGATTTAAGAAAATTGGTATACTCATTTTCAGTCTAGGACCTCTGTAAAAATTTTAAAATCGTTAATA
This sequence comes from Laterallus jamaicensis coturniculus, assembly GCA_022605575.1. Taxonomy (NCBI): domain Eukaryota; kingdom Metazoa; phylum Chordata; class Aves; order Gruiformes; family Rallidae; genus Laterallus; species Laterallus jamaicensis. The sequence goes on from JAKCOX010000027.1 coordinate 4,820,085, forward strand.
ACATTGAATCTTTATAACCCAGAAGTTCCAGATGTAGTGATGCTGTAATATTGTAGATGTAGTCTTGTCTCAGTGCCTTACTCATGACTGATATTCCTCGATGAGCAGTGACTCCAGGGACAATATGAGGAAAAACGCTAATCCTATTAAAAGGTAAAAGGCACTGCTCCCATCAAAAAGCTCAACAGGAATTCATCATTTGCTGCTTCAAGCTGTGCTGTTCTCCTTCTGCCTTTATGATAATTATCTCGAGGAAGTTTTTTTTAGGGGAAGTCGTGACCTTGTTCTCACTCTTCCTGTGTGAGTATTTGATTATTGCACACAAAACTAGTTCCACCATTTTTTGGTTTAGGCATTGTAAAAGGGGTCCAGACTATCATTTTACTATTCTTCATATGAAGCATGCACTCACAGAGACTTATTCTTCCGTTGGAGACACTTACACATGTAGTTGTGGACTTTTCATCCACTCACTGTGCTCATGCTGGTTAATATATCTTCTTTTGCAAGTTTATGGATGTCTCTTTTTTTCCCTTATTAATCATTAAATATATAGAAGCACCCCATTCTGGTATCTTTCCTCCCTACAGATAACAGGTTATAACAAAGATTTAAACTTCAATGACAATATCAGCATCAGAAAACATTATTTCCACGCTCAAAATTTAAATAAATTGTCTTCAAAATCAGATGTTTTCTCCTGAACATACTGATAAATGCCTGCATCTCCTCCACCAATCCTGAAGACAAAAACTAACTGGAAAGACTTATCAGCAGTGGTTTGTATGTAGGGTCAGTCTAAACTATTTTTATTGTCACTTTCATCAACTGAGTAGTGAAAATGGAGAGTCATGGATATTGGCGGCAAAACAATTATGCTTCACATATGAGTATTATCATAAGCTATTGTTTTATCTCAGGAAATTTTCCTTCTGCACAGTGCAGTAATATACTTTCTACCCTAAAAGTAGATTTATCAAACTGCTTTCATAATTTACATTCATGTATCCTATGTATGATCAATTAAAAAAAGAAAGAACTGTGACTCAGAAACATTGCAGGTTGCACACAAAGGCAACTTACTCGAGAAACCTCTCTTTCTTGGAAATATAAATTTTATGTGTGCCTTCTTAATATATTTTATTTTGCATGTTTTGTATTACCAATCTCACTTCAGAATTGTTGAATTTGTGAAAGCTTCTCGCTTTTATTAAGCATGTGAGTTATCCAAGATTTGTGAGAGGATATGCTGTAACTCAGCAGATCTCTTAAGTTACTTGGAGGGAAACATGAATACTTTGATTGTTTGTTTATTTTATGATGCCTGGAAGGGAAGCTATTATTAAATAAGTTAAAAAAAGTACCCAAAACCAAAACAACTGGGTACTAGTTAATTACATAGGTTTATTGAAAACACACTTAGGTTAAAAGCTGTAAAAGTCAAAGCATCTATATATATTGACTGTACAGTCCAATAAGTAGAATGCTTAGGAGGTCTGGAAGGGTTTCAGCATTGTGGTCTGGTTGCCTTATTCTGTTTGCAGTGGGCAGAACTCACCGATTTTATGTATGTAAAATCAGTAGATAGGTAAATCAGTTACATGCTTGATCTGTAACATCCTATATTTGTTCTAAATATTCCTCATTATATATATATACTGTATATTTTATCCCCTAATCTTACCCAGTTTCACTACCTGGATTTCCAATAATAATTGCGGTTGATTAATTAAGCCAAAACAACTTTGCTGTCTCTTTTTATAGTGCTAGAAATATATCACAAATTAAACCACTCAGAGGACTGTTTACACAAAGCGGGAGTGAGTTTTAATCCTAATTTAATTTAATTTAATTTAATAGTAGAAAAGCTATAAAAATAGATTTATTTACATTTTAGAGGTTTTTTGAATACTTTGTGGGTTTTATATTCTAAAGATGTATAGCTCAAAGAGACAGAAATCAAAACTACATTTTTCAGATTTTATTGGTGTGTATATATATATATACACAAAAATATGAATATATGAACATATATACATATTCACATACACTCATACAGGAAATATATGCAGAAAAGTTTTATTCCGTTGTCTTATTCAGTTCATTGGGAACATATCACACTTAAAGGAAATTTTCTGGTTTGCTGTTCCTTTGTTACTAGGAATCTTATGGAATAGAAGATGGCCTTTGCAACCAGTTTTAGAAATGTTGGCAAGTATTTGTTTTTATTAAGAAAACATGTCAACATGTAGCAAAAACATGAGCATATACCACAACATAAATTCTCATTTACATTCTTTTTAAAGTATGTTAAGTATTCGGTTATTATGCATACTTAATATCAGTTATTTTCATGTAAGAGGTGTAGGAAGATAAATTTATCCATAATGCCTGTATGAAGACAAGGAAATATATGTGAAGGTGTTGCTTCTAAACATAAATGAAGAGTAACCAATAATCTGTTTTTTTCTTCTTATAAGCATATCCTGACTTGGTATTTCCACAATTCAAACTAAATTCTCAATATGATGTACTGTGTTTTGTCAATTTAAAAAGGAAAAAAAAGTGCCACAATATTTTTAAAAGATATTAGTATAAGTAGACCTCTATAGATATCCACAAATCTGCACTGTAATTCTGAACTAGGTCTTATGATAACATATAAGAATTTGGGAGTGTGGAGGGAGAAGTTTTGTGGAAGGAAATGTTTTAGGTGTTCCATAATCCTTTCATTGTTATGTGTCTTTTGGAATGCAACTTTCCTCAAAATATAAACACAACGGTACTCTCAAATTGTGAAAAATCATACACTCATATCTTGCAGAAAGACAAAGACTCTAACAACTCAACTAGAGTAATAAAATTAGTGCATCCATTGCAGCCAAATCTGTGCGAAAAACATGTTGGGTGGAGGACACACACACGACAGACATGAGCCACAAAAAGACCACAATGAAAAAAGCCAAAACCAGAGCATGATGGGAGACAGATCAGTTTCAGAGCACCAAGATATTATTCCCAGGCTTATTCTAATACATTATTCCTAGCTCTAGTATGTTTTATGTAGGTCATTAGCAGAAGACAACTCCCTGATTCCCATATATTTACAAAACATTTCAACAAATCTGTCACATAAATATAAAAATTTCAAAGAAAAAAAATTCTGTAGTTTAGTCAGGGGTGGAGAGTGTGATATCAGACTATTTTTATCAGGGGTCTATCAGTTCTGTAATAGTTCCCCTTCCATTAACACTAATAAGGCTATCAAGTATCCTTTGCAACACTGCTCCAGATACTTGTATTTTTTACAGCTCAGTATGGATCTGCTCCCTGTACCTCAAGGGGAAATGGTGACCTATGAATATAAAAAATTCCTCCCTATTGTAGTGATGACCACTTATCACCAGTAGTGATCTCCCACTGTTTATTCTCCTATCATTAAATGTTAATTTTTACTGAGCATAGATATTTAGATTTTTTCATTAGGTTTGCAAAATTCCTTCCCCTTTACTCTTTCTGTTACACACTAGTGAGCATTCGGGACATACCCTGACCAACTAACTTTATTTTCAAAAGGCACAGCACATGAGATATATTGAAATGAAAAGCACCCCTGAAAAGAGATTATTCTGAAACCATTTGTTTACTGAATTTTAGTTCTTAGAGGTGTATGTCCTCCAAGTAGCAACTTTCTACAGTATTCTTTATAAGGTATCATAAATACTCTTAAAATGTAATCATTTTGGTTATGATTTCCTGGAAGAAAATATGAGTGCACGTATAATACTTCATTACAATATTGATTTGCAACAATTTCACTCGACCATAGAGAGAGTAATCTGATCTGCACTTATCTGTTTACCGCTGCAGGCAGCATGCATAGAAGAACTAGATTCACAGACCACTTTGGAGATATCCTTAAAGGCAGAAAAGGCTTAAAGATAATATTTTGGTTTCTCCAAAGAATTTCAATTGGACAGGAAACCTTTACTTGAAACAGATATTTTATCTAATGGTAATTCTTTAAGGATTTATGCCAACACTGCATAGAAAGTTAGAGAAATGTAGAATTAGGATTTACGCAACATACTCTGGACTTATCTGGAATATAGCTGGAGGCTGGTATCCAAATTTTACCTTGATTCAATAGGATTAAACTTTTAAAGACAAGTATTCTCACTGCAATGGATAGGCAGCATTTCAACAAACAGCACGTTTGCTTTCCAACAAGATGCTACTTCAGTGCCATTTTAGTTCCAGCAAAAGATGGGTTAACATCACAACTCATATTTTGAGGTGTTTAGCTGTCTGCCACCAAGTTTGTTGAATATTCCTTTTTTTCCTTCAATCACAGTACAAGTCTACATATATAACTGCGACTGAGAAATTAATATTAGTCTGTATCCTCACAGGCTTCCATAAACTAATAACTGGTAATGCTAGAAGAGCTTTACTGTGATAATCTAAGCTGCTTTTCTCTATAAAGCAAGTCATAACATTTCCGTGAAATAGATCCTATTAAAAAAAGGGAAAATATACTGTTGATTAAAAATTGCCACTGAAGGATGTTTAGCAGTAATAGTGACATGCATTCAAGATTCATTTAATGTCAGAAAAAGAGGCCTGTGATGCCTATAAATTAAAAATGTACTGAAAATGATACAGTTAGCATTTTTTAGCCATGCAGCTAAATATAAATGGTGATGCTAACAACAATATAGAAACATTTTGCAGCTCAGAGAGACATAACTGTATTCAGGTTTGGGCCCCTCACTACAAGAAAGACAGTGACATGCTGGAGAGTGTCCAAAGAAGGGCAATGAAGTTGGTCTTGAGTGCAATGAAGGGTCTAGAGCACAGGTCTGATGAGAAGTGGCTGAGGGAGCTGGGGGTGGGTTAGCCTGGAGAAGAGGAAGCTGTGAGGGGCCCAAACCTGAAAGCTACCTGAAAGGAGGTTGTAGCCAGGCAGGGGTTGCTCTCTTCTCCCAAGTAACAAGTGATAGGAGAAGAGAAAGTGGACTGAAGTGTGCCAGGGGGGTTTAGATTGGATATTTGGAAAAAATTCTTCACCGAAAGCATTGCCAATCTGCCCAGGGAAGTGGTTGACTCACTGTCTCTGGAGGTATTTTACGTGACAAAAAGATGTGGGCGTGTAGTGCTTAAGGACAGGGTTGAGTGGTGGACTTCATAGGGTCAGGTTTATTGTTGTACTCAATGATCTTAAAGACATTTTCCAATCTAAAAATTCTGTGATTCTGAGTACTAAACACATTATGTGAGTTTGTAAGCCATGTGAACTGCAACATCAAAAAGACCTGTAGTTCCATGTAGGACACCCTTAAGTATAAAAAAAAAGGCTAGACAAATCATAAGTACAAAAGACTGCAAGTAAGCAGGACATTATGAAGGATACATGAGATGGATGACTGGCAAAGCTAAAACCAATACATGCATTATGAGGAGCATAGCCCCAGCACCCCTTATTGGGAGGAAAACTGCAGCATAAAAAATCACTCATGAGTGGAAAATTGGAAAAGAAAAATGACAAACTGACTGCTGTCCCAAGTTCATTCATTAAACAGCTTTCAATCCTGATTACTTCTGTAGCCATGAGCCATAGTCATCGCTACAAACTACATGTGCTAACTGCATCACTCCAAACACATCAGCCCTGTAGTAATAGCTGACTTAAAGTATAAGTGTATAAAATAACATTTTTTGTATTTAGTAATGACTAATATTAATTCATTAATTAATATTAGAGAAAAACTAATTATTAGCCAAGTGAGTGTTGTTAAATAGTTTAGTCAGGAAAGTTTTCTTTTACAGTTTAAAACTGACCTGATATGACAGTCTTCCTAACCCTCTCATCACAGTGGTCTTAAGTGTCCAATTGTCCAGGGTTTGGCCAGGGTAGTGTTTATTTTCTTTCTAGCAGCTGATGGAATGACATGTCTGGGAGCCACGATGAGACCAGTGCTGATAGCACACTGATGTTTTCAGCTGTTGCCAAGCAGTCAAGGACTTTTCAGCTTTTCATACTGCCTTGCCAACTAGAAGGTGGGGTGGGCACCCAGGAATCTGGGAGGGGACACAGCCAGGACTGGTGACCTAAACTAACCAAAGAGGATATTCCATACCATGATATAAAAATTAACATTAAGGGGGGCCAGTGGGGGGAGGAGTGAGTAATTGTGTGATGGTCAGTTGCTGGCTGGGGCAAAACCACAACACTGATACGTAAGCATATACATATACCCCATAGCAAAATTAAAAGTATACCTACATGCAGGTGTCTACTTTTAAGTGTTCACATCTGCATTAGGTGTCTAGATGCCAGTCATAATATTTAGTCAGTGGAGTATTACTACTAGGTTCCTACTTAAATGACTCTTCTTCCTCAATTGACTGTATTGATTATATATCTGTTGATGACAATGACTCCTTTTTTGACTCATGGTGAGTCTGTGGTTATGAACATAGAGCTATCTGACTGGACTGTAGTAGAGTCTTTGGGTTTAGTTGGACAAATATAGGCAATCAGTGCCATTTTAAACATACTAGAGTATGCAAGACATATGGAGCAGGCAAGTAAGACCCAGGACTTGTAAGACTGTCGTAACTCTTTAGAGTTGAAGCTAAAGGTCAGATGCAATATCTTAAGCCATCCAAAATGATAGTACAGGCCTGTGTTTAGGCTATCATCTTTTTGCTACAGTCTTATTTTGTTTACAACAAACTCTGATTTTATCTAGCTTATGTTTCAGTCATTCATCTAATCTTTGTGGAAAATACATATCTTTGTCACTGTATCCTATAATATACACTGGCTTTTAAAAACAGATGTGAGCCAGAGACAATGCTTTTCCAGCTGAAAGAAAAAAAAAGTTTGGAAATGAACTCTTGTAGTGGATCAGATTAATTAGAAATGTAGTATTTTCAGAATTAATCTGAAATTATTATATAAACATTTTTTGTCATTCATGTTGGCATACTTTTAACTGAAGATAGAGTATTATAATCAATGACCACATGCAATTATCTCAAGATTTTCCTATTTTCATTTTCTTTTTCACATAGATCATATTAATACCAAAAATGAAAGAAAAATCACAAGTGAAAAAACACCAAAGGTGTTTCTTGCTCTATGAAATGAAGGCATATCTTTACTTGAGAGTAATTTACAAAACTTACATATTTTCCATTATCTTATTTTTGTGTATTTGATTAATAGTTCTTATGGAAGTATTTATACTAATGTGATCTGTTAATTTTTTTATTTATTTATAAGAACACTGAGATTAGAAACTGAAATAGCCACTGCTCCTCTAGAATGGAGAACATGGCAAAGCCAGTTTTACCCTTGAAAAAACTACAATGCTTCAGTCCCTGTAACACGACTTACACATTACAGGACACAGGTTACATTAGATCATGTCAAAGCAGATAGTTTGACATACATAGAAGTGTGTATCAGCTTGGCAATTATATAAAAATCAAAAGCATATACTTGCTTTAGAAAAAGTCCTACAGATGGAGAGAATCATGCTCATTATGGTAGATGGTTGTACGACAACAGTCATGAATGGTGGTGGTGGAGTGGAGGATGTTCAAGGTATTTTTAAATAGCAGTATTTTAAAAACCAGTAAACCAGGTTGTTTTTTTAAAAAAACTACTTTTCCTTGTGTCCTGGTTCCATCCAGCTAACTCCCCCAAGCAGCCAGTGCAGGTGAGCCGAGCTGGTCAAGGGTGCTTTTCACACCACCTGACATTACACACCCAGAAAGAGTCTGGGCGGGGAGGAGCAGGTCTGTGCGGCTTGGGGCCAGTCCGAGTGCAGTCATGCGTCTGGCCACTAAAGCGTTATCGCCTCGTCGGGTCGGTAAATGCCCCGCGGTACTCGCGCGCGTGTGCGCCTCACGTCCCGGGCTCTGCTGCTCTCCCTCCCTTCACCTCGCCGTGCTGTGCCGGTAACTGCTCCTGTCCCACCCGCGGGGCTCTGTCTGCTTGTGCCCCCGGGGGAGGGGTGAGAGAGCGGCGCGGGGTGTTCAGCCGCTGCCTGGGGCTTAACCATGGTGTATGCAGGAACATCTGTGCTGAAAAGTGATAGCAATTCTTGGCAGCCTGTTGAAATTATTGGAGTTAGCTTTTTCCCTGGTGACAGAATGAATCCGCTTTTACAAAAAAAGTTCACAGATCACCTTAGAAATAGGTAACTTGGAGCCTGACGTACTTTTGTATCTTGATTATATTAGAACTGTCATCAGAAAATAGAATAACGTGGGTTTGGACGTGACTGTGCTACTCTCCCGGATTAAACTGTTCTATCAATTAGCATTATCTATGATCTCATTGTAGCAGTTTCCATCCTGACAGTTTCCTGCATCCATTCCTGATACTCTTCTACACCACCTTTGCTTTCAGACACTCTTGACATGAACCCAAACTCTTCTTCCCTGTAGGAGAAAGGTCAAAACAAACCCTGAGTGATCCTCCTCCTCTTTCTAAAAGATGTAGAAAAATCCAGAAGCTATAGGATCTGGCCATTATACACTTTTTCTATTAATGTCTTTTTAATACTTTTTTTTCTTTACTTTTTTTTTTATAAACTCAGATATTTCTCCTGAGTTTCCCTGATCTCTTGCAACACTCTGGCATTCAAAGCATTTAAATAAGAATAAAATATCCATTAGGTAAACCTGTGTCCTGGGTTCAGCCCAGCAGCAGGCTGTGTTAGCCCTGAGAGTATTCCATACCAATTGCATCATGATCCGACAGGCTGCCCCCCCCCCCCCTTTTGCAGGGGCGACTTCGGACCCAGGCACGGGAAGTCCCGGTCTGGGCAGCCGCAGTGCCAGTTCCGGGGGAGACTCCAGACCTATCAGAATCTGCTCCGGGCACGGGAAGTGCTGGTCTGAGCAGGCGTGTGGGAGTTCCGGTTTCTCTCTCGCTCTCTCTTTCTGGGATCAGCGTGGCAGGAGGTGGTGAGGGGGGTGCCCGGGGGTGCTGGGCTCGGGGAGTGCTGCATTCGGGAATCTGAATCTGAATCAGTTCGGGCACGGCTCAAATGACATAGTGTGGTGAGAGGTTTGCACTGTATATAATAATAGCACTGTAGTTAGTTGTTTTCATACTTTTCCCTGTTGTTTAGTAAACTATCCTTATCCTAACCTTGCAAGCCTGTGGTTTTTTTTCCTCTGGCTCTGCAGCTCCTTCGTTCGCCCATCCTCCACCTCTTAAAGTGGTAGGGGGTTTTTTTGTCAGACCTTTGTGGCCTCAGCTTTCCATTGAGGTATAAACCACAACAACTTTTGGCGCCCCACGTTGGGCGCCAAAAGTTGTTGTGGTTTAACCTCAGCGGAAAACTGAGGCCACAAAGGTCAGACCAAAAAGCCCCCCTACCTCTTTAAGAGGTGGAGGATGGGCGAACGGAGCTAGCTGCAAAGCCAGAGGAAAAAAAAACCACAGGCTTGCAAGGTTAGGATAAGGATAGTTTACTAAACAACAGGGAAAAGTATGAAAACAACTAACTACAGTGCTATTATTATATACAGTGCAAACCTTTCCCCACACTATATCATTTGAGCCATGCCCGAACCAATTCAGATTCCCGAACGCAGCACTCCCCGAGCCCAGCACCCCCGAGCACCCCCCTCACCACCTCCTGCCACGCCGATCCCGAAAGAGAGAGAGAGAACCCGGAACTCCCACACGCCTGCTCAGACCGGCACTTCCCGAGCCCAGCAGTTTCTGATAGGTCCGGAGTCTCCCCCGGAACTGGCACTGCGGCTGCCCAGACCGGGACTTCCCGTGCCTGGGTCCGAAGTCGCCCCTGCAAAGGGGGGGGGGGCAGCCTGTCGGATCATGATGCAATTGGCATGGAATACTCTCAGGGCTAACATAGCCTGCTGCTGGGCTGAACCCAGGACAACCTGTTAGCATGATACTCTCCAGATTGAAGACACAGTTTGTGTTAGTATGATGATCCCTGAATAACTAATGGAATGAAAACAGCTAAGAAAAGTTACCACCCATATATTCTACAGATCCTGCCATGTATGCCTGTCTTTATCATCTGAGTTGTAGTTTTCAGGATGTGATATAAAGTCAAAGTAATAACAACACAGTCGTATTTCTCAGAAGAAATATTTCCTCTCCATAATAAACTTTTTAAAAGTAGTTCCTATGGCTTGTACAACTTCTATGAGTTCATTTGCAAGAGCTTGTGGACACACACAGGTTTATGTGTGTATTACAATTGCATAACACTAATATATGTACTAGAATGCGGATTTTCGGAATTGTTTACCTTCCACAAAGAATTAGTTGTTTGCCCACCAGAGCCTGCAGCTGAGGGAACATGAAAAATAGCAGCGTTTCTGTTTAATGATGTATGCATGAATAAATGGGATGTTAATCACTAATTCTGAAATGGTTTTCTTGCTGCACAGAGGAATGGAAAATATTAAGGGAGTTTGGACTGACCAAAGTGTTAAGTCCTATCTTAGAAGGTGGTATTGTCACAGTTTTTGAAACCGCTCTGGGTATTTCAATTCACTTATGCCTTAAAAAATACTTTCTTCTACAAACTCTATTTAAAAAAAAAAGTGGCTTGTGGACATTGTAATAGAAAGGTACTTTTTTTTTTTTTGATGAGTCTTTGATGATGAGTCTGCCCATCCCCTTAAAGCAACAGCATTTTTTTATCTCTATACTGGCTTGCCACCCATGTATCCGATTAATGAGCCATATAATGTTGGGAAAATAGTGTATCATTTCATAATCAGTGCATGAAAAAGTGAAAGGGAGGAGAAGACAATAACAGCATATTTGGAGAATTTATGGCTCTGGGCAATGGACCAAAACAGAAAAAAGAAACAACAGCTAGGCAAGGATGAGGTGTAACTCACCAGGGTGGAATTTACTGGTTCTATCCATGAATAGCCCCTCATTGTAACACGTTGCAGGCACCTGGTGATTATTTTTTCTCATTATAGCATTACTAAGATGTGTTACACTAATCAGAGAAATAGGATATTTTTCATAGGTTAGTGACTTGAAATTATATAATCAATTTCTATATGCTATTTCTTCTACCTTGTGGTAAAAGAAAGAAAGAAAGATGTTTCCATAAGCAACTCTTAGCTAGCCTGTTTTGAAGAGAATAGGTGTTGTGGACAGCACAACAGTTCAGATGAACTTGATTAATTAAATGCATCATAAATTACAACAAAACAAACAAAAATAAAACCATAAAAGCAAATTAATATCAAATCAGATATTGACAAATCTCAGGAACCATGTTAACACTGCATCTGTCCAACAAGGGAGCAAGAAACAAAGCAATAGACTGTAAATGATGAAGTAATAAATAATTCCAGAAAGTAGTAAGACAATGAAATATCTTTTTCACTTTAAACCTTTTAATAATGATAGAAGGAAAATACATGGGCATAAGGGGTCACCAAAGAAAACCCTTCAAGTTTTCATTGACTTGGACCAAAAATATTATTTGATCTTAACATTACTTGTTATGAGATGCATCTGTTATGTTTTTAGCACCCTCTGTTTTGCATTCTAAATTAACAGGTTTTTTTCTTGCCTTGAAAACCTCTTGGTTTTGCCTTCTAAGCCAAAATCTACTTCAGATGATCGAGATATGACATTAGTCATCTATTCCATGGCTATAGCTGTAGAAGTAGCTGCTGCTTTTTAGTTCTCAGACACGAATATGTAGCTTTACTAATAAGACAGTGCTGTATTGACTCACTAGGAATGCTTAAAAGCTTGCATCTTTCCATTTTAGACTAACAGTTTCCAACAACAAATTCATCAGAGGCTATTTCCTTTTCTAGATTTGCTGTGCTTTTACCTGTTATCCTCCACGTATTTCTCATTTTCATGGAAACAAGAGTTGACTTCAGCAACAAGAAAACATAAAAATGATCAGCCCATTTCAACTCACTGTCTTTCCTCTGAGAGACTATATATTAAATGAAACTTAATGGTGTCTAAATGATTGTGACACAATATATTCTTCTTTAAGGAAAAAAAAAAATTAATAGAAACTTGAAGCACTGAGAATTAGGGTGATGTTAAAGACTCATTTCACACTATGTCAGTATTTTTAGAGATGATTTTTTTACCTCCCTCTATTTTTTTCTTTTTTACAGTCTTAACTAAATTTGTTCGAATGATATTAACAACGTGAACACTTGTGGTTGAAAAATATATCCTTACTAGAGTCATCCAAACTACCAGCACATTTCACTGACAAGCGAATGTCTTAGCTGTCTGGGCCTTCCTATTCCTCAACATCATCAGAAAAGCAACTGTGAGTCCCATAGCAACACTGTCCACAGAGCCAACTCAGCTGCTGTTTCACTAAGTGACATCTCTTAATGATGCTGCAATCAGTGTCATTCATGTAGTAACGTTCTCTGAACAGCTGTCTTAGAAACTACTGTGGCTGTGCTTTTCACATGAGTGAAGAGGTTCGTTGAAGTTTATATATGTTTACCATGGAGAAATGAGAGGATGGAGAGAAAGGAACCATTCCTTTCACTATCACAATCTGCACATTTTGGCTGTTAAGTATTCACAGAGAAGCCTCTCATTATTGCATTTACAGTGACAGCCCTGTTTATTAACTTCTTAAGATTTATGTGTCTGTATCTTGAATGTATCTAACAAAGCTATAGACCATTAGTTATTGTTGATAACACAAAGGCTTTGTTTGCAAATAAGTTTAGTTAATTAGATTGATACAATAGCTTTTACAAGGTTAATAAATGTCTTAACAGAACTGTGTTTGAGTACTTTGAAAGTAAAAAGGCACAAGTGCTTAAATTTACCCTTGAAACAAAGGTTAGGTGAGAAAGACGAGGTTTCAAAGTATTTTTTGAAAGTCAAAATTAAGATGTTTCTACACTTCCATGTTATTCCAATGAAAGATGACTTCCAAACTCCCAAATTGGCATAGTTCAGAGGTTGTTAAGTTTAACAAATCACTTCTCATTGCATACTTGCTTTCTTACTTAAATATATTACAGATACATGACTAACAACAAAGAATAAGCAACAGGGCTTCTCTCATGAAAAGAACTCTGCCCTAGCATGGTGACCCACTCCTCTTGAAAGTTAGTGCAGCAGTGACTACCTTTGAGAACTTCAGCCAAATCAGTTACAGAATTGTATTTAACATTTTAAAATTTATTTACTGCTGAATACTGATGCTAGAGATGGTTGAACTGTTAAAAATTAATACTCCATTTGCATAAGCTCCTTCTCTCTCTTCACATAGTGTCCAAACTCTGCCTCCTTCATAGCATAAAGATGCTATGCATGAAGTTCTTAGTCTGCATGAGTCGCATTCCAAGATTTTCCTCAACTCTGTGACGATTACACTTACATATCCAGATACTTTCTATTCCAGACTTCAATGTTCTTTCTGATTTAGGATTTATTCTCATATTGTAGATAATAATTTCCAGAGTAGAATGAATAAGAATGTTTTCATTAGAACTGTGCAAACACAAACTAACTTCCGTTCAAAGCAGAAGTGAAATCACAAATGTATATATTTATGTAAAGTATAGTAAAATAAAAAATCATGAGAAATTGACCAAAACCCCCATTTTCCCACTTCTTGCCCCTCCTCATGCCACAATGGGGGGAAGAAGGGAGCGAAATCGTGACTAGAATGAAGTCTGCTAAAAGGGGAGGATTGGTGGTGGGGGTGGGTGTGAGGGGGGAGGTAGAGGTCTTCTAAGATCTGGAGAAGGAAAACAGCTCTTGAGGAACTGACCAAAAACCCCATTCCCCCAGTCCCTGCCCCTCTTCATGCTACAATGCAGGGGGGAAGGAGTGGAGCAAAATCATGATTAGAGTGAAGTCTGCTAAGAAAAGAGGGGTGGAGGGAGATGCTTTAAGATCTGGTCACGTTTCTCATTATCCAACTCTGTTTTCACTGTGTGTGTACTGTAATGTAACAGAGTTTCGTTCCCTTTCTTCTGTTTTGAATCTGTTTTGCCCATGACGCTGATTGCGGAATGATCTCTCCCTGTCCTTATCTCAACTCCTAATTATATATTATATATATTTTCTCCACTGTCCAGCTGAAAAGGGGAGTGAAAAGGTGGATGTCTGGTCTCCAGCCACGGCTAAACCACCACAGTGTGGATGTTGGATTTCTTCAGCCTTTAAAAAAATCCAAGACCAGAATCCAACCCCAAAACAAAACCCAACAGTAAAAAAACCCCACACTTGGAGCTATTTCATCGCTATCTAATGAAAGGGTATAAGAGAGATGATGCCACCATCATCTCTCAGAGCTTTCTGAGGTGCACAGTAGAGATGTAAGAGACAGTTGGCACAAGTCGGAACACAGAAAACTCTGACTTTACATGAGGAAAGAAAAAATACCTGAACGTTGTCAAACACTGGAACAGATTGCCCAGAGAGACTGTGAAATTTCTTCGGAGACACTCAGAGCTTTAATGGGCACAGCCCTAAACAATCCAATCTTTTCTAACTTAAACTCCTTTGAGCAGGATGTTGTACTAGATGATCTCCTAGATGATCTCTGGAGGTCCCTTCCAACCTACATGATTTTATGACTATAAGATTATGTTCATCATCCCCAAAGTAATTCAGTGTGAGCCTTATCAAATCTCCTTAGTCATGCTGTTTATAGAAATTTAATGGTGCTTAGACCACTCCTCTCAGCTCAGTGCCATGACAACACAACTGAGGAACAGTGAGGTCATACACTGTGAATACTTTTTTAAAAATTATTTTTATTTCTGCTAGGTGCAGGATTATCATCACTTTTCCGAACAGAGATTTGAGGTTAAGTGACTGAACTGAATTAATGAATGAAATTTGTAAGAAGTATAATAGTTGAACAGAGAACCAATTTCCTGACCAGTATCTTAATTACACCATGTTTGAAAATGTTGTCTTAAAAATGGTACTGTTGACTGGAAATTAATTTTACATTTCTCATAGTTTTCTAGATTTAAACAAAAAGATATTTTGAATAACTACTTTTCACTTTACTATTCTCACAGCAATTAGTCTCTTTTGTGAGCTATAATAAAAAAAAAAGCAGAAGCTGCTTATAATATTTACATCTTTGATTCATATCTCAAAGTAATAGATTTAGCCATTTTTAATTTCATGGATTATCATATTTCTTAATATTTCACTTATTTCAGTGGACCAAAACCAGTTAATCTTAAAATTTACTATATTAAGGTAGTGTTAAAACTTAAAGGCAGAATACCTGAAGAATTAATTTGTTGCTGCAAAGAAATATGTGTCCATCAGGTGCTTGAAGTCTTATTATACAGTGACTAAGCCACTTTTTTTCACTAAGGAGATTACTGCATGATTAAAATGTTTTGTACTGTTTCCTAGAGAAGTCTGTCATTCCACAATGAAACAACTGAAGAAATTATAGGTTGAAGAAGTAAATGAGTTTAGTGTTTGGCTGGTCTCAGGACAATATTTGTTAACACTTGGTAAAGACTTCTAATGTGAATAATTCATAAGAGATTTAAACATTTATGTTCTTATACAGTCTTAATGTCCCCAACTCAAATAATGTTGGAGATTTTTTAAGATAGTGGTGGAAAGAAAGTATTTGATATTTTTTAAAGTTTTTACCCTTAATAGTTTTGTAAAATTATTCAAACACCAGTCACACAGTCTTTTCCTCTTCCTGTTCATTTATGGGTAAATATACTATATGAAATACAAACGTGTTGTTTTACTGTAAAACAAATAAAATTGGATACTCATGCACTGTATAAAAATCGTTTAGTGATTCCCAGCCAATTCTAGGCAATCATGTAGACTATAGTTTAAACATCTATTAGAAACATAATCAGCACTCATTTAGATTCATTCTCACTTTGTTTCCTCATATTATACATGTCTTTAGGAAAGCATTTGTATTGACATATCTCTAGTTTTGCTACAGCGGTGTTTGAATGAGAGCATTTATCTGCTCACGAGAGAAGAAAGAGGAATTTGACAGGAACTTGTAAAACTCTTCAACTTCAGAGAATTTCCACTTATCTCTACTAATTTTCTCTCTTTTGCTGTCATACACTAGTCTCTCTTGAAAATATAAGGCTCTACAAGAATAAAAATTCATATGTACATACCAATTAAAAACAGCTATTGGACTTCATATTACCACAAATTCAGAAATTGAGATCTTGTTAATGAAAACACTGATCAGAAATAAGAGACCCTTAGTGAATGTTTAGTGGGTTTTGAAGTGAAAACAAGGTATTTTGGTTGACAAAGTCTTTCCAAGTGCTGAAATACTAATTGTGGATTACACTTCATTGCCTCTTTGCCTATGGTAATATTTGTGTGAGTAAAGCAAGCTAAAACCTGCTGTCTAACCGTGAGTTAGAGCAACTTGCACCAGTTTAGCAAATTTTCTTCCCCATCTGTATAGCTTCATCTGTACGGTCCATGAGGACAAGTTCTTGTCTTACAGGATACGTGACCATATTTGACCATTGTCTAAGAGACTGTTACTTAGCATTGGCCAAAAGTATGGCAAGGAGCATACTCACGCTTAACCATGTTAGAGGAATGGACAACAGAAATTCACTTGAGTGGTAGTCCTACTTTGCTCATTAATTTTGACTTATGGGTCAGGCTGCCTGGCCAGAAATGTGTGCTGGAATGTATTGCAGTGGTCAAGAAGAGAAGATGCAGTGATGTTTGGTGAAAGACATAGCTTGTTCAGACTGTCTGCCACAAGAAGAAATAGAATAAAAATTGAAGCTTGAAAAATCAGTATTCGTTGTGTTTATCCAGGAACTTATATCATCCTTCATCACACATAAAAACTTTTAGGAGTTTTCTGTCGCCTATACTGGTAATTATAAAAGTAATTTAGCACAAATGATGTGTCTGTGTCATTTTAAGAGTGCTGGTTCTCTGGTGTTCAGTTTAGGAGGACAAATGGATGTCATACTGAATTTAATAAAATAGGTTTTTTTAACAATTCAGCTCTAATGATGAAAGAGTTGTCTGACATATTAAAAGGACTTTGTTACTAGCATTATTTCTTTCTCACTCTTCGTCCTAAGCTGGAGAAGGTCCTGGAGAGCATTCACTGCTTATGGGTGTCTCACTGGAAAGAAGTACCTAATTATCAAGCTAGTGGCAGGGCATCATTTATGAAGAGCACACAGTATTTCAGTGTTACATGATTAAACAACATAACAGTGAATGAAAAGCTCTAGAACTTTATTGGTACAATCCTATCATGATTAGCAGCCTGAGCAATCATACCACCACGCTGCCGCCAGTAGTTGAGGGACCATCCTGCAAACACCTAAGTTACTGAAGGAGTCAGAACTTTGTGACTGGCAGAATGCAATCCTCACTACTTATGCTGATCAGACACACTGGCACAATGAGGCTAATGAAGATGACCACGCAAAACAAGAATGGCAAGCATACCAAGACAATGTATACCATATGGGTTTTCAGCTCAGATGAAGGATTTAGTCTGGGTTCCTCAAAAAAAAAATCATAGTGTGACTCTCTGCTACCAATAGACATAACTCACTTTTGGAAAGCATAGCATACACTAATGCAGCATTTGATTATGACTAAGTACAGGAAATGGAAACAGAACTCCTGGATAGGGTCAGCAATCATCTATGCAACTGTAGTGTATAATCTCTGTAGTAGGGTGCTGCATGAGGCTCCTGGCCCTGCAGGATCCCCCAGCCAGGATGAAGGGCAGGCTCAGGGGGTGCTGGGGGAGCCCCATTTCCACCAGCCCCCAGTATCAGGCACCTCCCTGAAGATGGGCCAGTGCTGGGCTGGGACATGGGCTTCACTGTATCAGGCTCTGACAGCCCTGGAGTTCTGAAATGGACAGGGTGTTTAGTCCCAGGCACGCGGGCAGAGACATTCAGGGGTTGATGGTGCCCTCAGGGCCCTGACACTACTTTAATGATAAATTACTCATCCATCATGTTACATTTCTTAAACATGAAAAACCCCTAAAGAGTTCACAATTGAGAGGAGAGAAAAAATTTCTTCCTTAAGGGAAATTTTCCTGACAAAGCTTTTCATGATAATACATCTAGGTAGTTTTAAAGGTTTTAGAGAACTGTTAAAGGCATTTTGGAATAGAAATTAAAGAAATAAACAATGTCAAATAATTTGGATTCTTTATTTGTAATTATCAATAAAATCTGTTCTTTATAGTTTGGAAGATTTTCCTCTTGGAAACAGTGACAATTCTGTGTATGATGTTTAGTGTAATTAGCAATTGAAATTGCAAGAGCATTATTTCAGCAGAAGGCTTGGACAAAAGAAGCATCTAAAGTGGATTTCGTCAAAACTGTCAGAACCTTATAGCGGTGCTCTGAATTGCCCTCTGAGAGGACCTGTCTTTCCAATAACTATATATTTACTTCGTAACTCAGACCCTGATGCTACATCTGTGCTAATAAACTAAGTGAGGCCAGGACAGAAGCATGAACACTGGCCGCTGATGATCCATACTGCTCTACTCTTAGCATCAGCATTGGCAAGACTTTGGCCTTTGCTACCTGGCACACTCAGGACACAGCTGACGAAAAAAAATAGACAGTCTGAAGAAAAACATTTCTATAGAGGTCAAAGCACTTTAACACTGTAAATATGACCAGTCTGTGAAAGCATGTTTCTCAATCAAGGAGACAACACCAGAGCCGTGTAGTACACTGGGAAGTGGCCAAAGTAATTCTACATAAAATTTTAAGGAAATTAATTATGTTTCACTCAATGAAGTAAAAGCAGCCACGGTCATAGCAGTAAATAACTGCTTTCAAGTCTGTCCAAAACCTGGGCATTTTGAAGATACCCAGTCATGAAATAGAAATTTCCCCCTGCCCTCACACACTGCCTCATTTTGGTTTTCAGTTAAAAGTATACAGTTTGTGCCCACGTGATTGCATCTTTGTATCTGAAACACAAGAAGTTTTAAGTGAACAATAAGATCGTCTTAGAACAGCCTGTCCTATACAGTCTTCAAATATTAAAGTATGTTCATCAAAATTAAAGTTTCAAGTAGCCTGTCCAAACAATTCTAATGATAATGAAACAGAAGCATGTCTCCCTATCCTGCTCTTTGTTTAGTTCTGATGTTTTTAGATCATTTTGGTATAATTGCATTGAACTTTTACAAATTTCTGTGATGTACAAACCAAATGTTTAACAAATCTGACAATGAAAACAGATCTGGCAGATGAAACAGATGCACGTACTAGGTAACATTGTAAGATATTTAAGCATCTTAGTAATTGAAGATGTGTGCATTGTTCAAACAAATGTATAGACTTATTAAGAGAATTACAAACAAAGAAAAAATCACCTAAAGTTGGGTTAATCAACCTAAATATGAGGTGCTTAATAGTTCATTGTCTAAGCCAAAGATTGTAATGCTAAGCTTCTTTTATAGTTAATGGAGAGAAATAGGCACCTTCAAATGGCTCATGTTATCCCAAAAAAGATGTCCAAGGGGAGATGAAGCACTCTCTCGAGGTTCCTATTTTCTTGTATTAAGAATCCAGGAAAGCCAAAATTATTTGCTTTGAGTTGGATAACTAATCATTAGACATGTAATATTAGGTCAGAGATAACCCCCAAAACTTTAGAATTTACAGAGTTAAAATATATTTTACACACCTGAAACTGGACCTCTGAAAAGTAAGTAGGTTACTAATACCCATGCTTTTATTTGGGAACAGAATGAACATTGAATCCAGGTCTGAGTAGCATTCAGTTCTTTCTCAGAGTACTCTAAATCCTTCTCTATGTATTATAGACAGTAAAAGAAAAAAATTGTACAGAACCCCATATCTTTAAAAACAAAGGACTGTATGTACCTATCCTAAAGGTGTACATTTGAAAATTATGTAGAAAAGTAGACCTTTTCACTTGGTTTAATCCGTGTCCAAATCGTAGGAAAACTTTTATCAAGATTGGGGACTGTGAAGTCATTTGATAGGTCATCTGTGAAGAGCAAGGACTAATGCATGAACAGATTCTTCAATATTTCATCTAAATAGAGGCAAAACACTCACCATTGATTACTAGCTTTGCCTTTAAATAAAAAGTGAAGTATGAACTCTCCTACACACAATTACCGGGTCAAAACTGCTTTCACTTAGATGAAAACTGTTCTTAGCTGCTCAACTATGTTTTTCATTAGTACTAGGGCTTATTCCTATCCTGCTGCCTTAAATATTTTAGCATTCCCTTTATCAGAAGTTAAAAATTCAGTGTATGCTTTAGGCAAACCAAATAAAATCAACATCTCAATTACTGAATTACAGTTTCACTAGCTGCCATCGTTAACAGAAAACTAACAAACCAAGCCCAGTGCCTGAACAGAAATGACACTGTCTTACCTGAAGGCATTGTGTGAGCTGGGGGTTCTCAGGCCTGGCAGCCTGGCCTGGCAGGCAGACAGGATCTTTCCTACCACTCCAACAAGAAGCAGACGAACTGGAGGAGCACCAGGAGCAGCCCCAATCCTGACAGTCTGACAGATCTCTGGGGACAGATCTGTGGGCTGGGATTGGATGTGGTTGGGACCTGTGGATGGACAGGGTTGGGCTGTGGGAAGCTGGAGACCAGCCTTGCTGTGGCATTGCTTTAGCAGGGACAGCGATTGTTGGTTCTGGGCACTGAAATAGGTTTCTGGGCTTTGAGCAAGTTGGGGAAGACACAGGAGACACTGGTCAAGGGAATGGCATCTTATTGCCCTCAGACCCCTGACATCTTGTACTTCATGGATACCTGCAAAACAAGTAAGAAATACTGAAGTTCCTAGCAACCGTGTTCTAGCAGGATGCACTTGGATGGATAGTACAGAGATAGTCATAGGAAACTTTAAAAAGGGGAGAAAAATAAACAGGGGGGGAAATAAATAAAAGTCTTACTTTAAAATACAAAGCATACCTCATAAACAGAGTTTCATCTTTAGCTTCCAAATCGATTTTGTGAAAACAATCTGTTGCTTGGGCCTGTTATTTGTTTATAATCGAACATGTCAACAGGGAGGTATTATAAGCAGAAATTAATTTTAAGTAGACAGAAACAATAGAGATCTGGGAGAGTGCACTGCACAATTTTCTGGCCTGAACATAGTAAATACAATTGTTAACTAAAAATTCCAGTTTCAGTTCCAATTCTTTTTTTTTGCGTTGCTTTTAGTTACATTTCTGCAACCTGGACTGAGAGTGATGAGGATGCACAAGTGAATCTGAAGGCAACATTCGACCTGCAAAAATCTTTATTATTGCTGATCCATAAGTCAGAAACAAGGCAAACAAACTTCTAAATCCCATTCCTAATGTAAAGGGCTGGAAGTCAGAAAAGCCATTTCAATTGCAAGGTGCATGAATTTGGTTGAGAAACTTGGGGGAGGGAGGATATACTATTGAATGCGACAATACTAGTTTTGTAGAAAGTTTTCAGAATAGCCTTTCATTTTAAGAATTAATCACATCCTGCTGCTTATTCCTTACTTGAAGGCAAAATGCTCCATTTTGATATTACAATTGGTTGTCATAGAAATGATAATCAGGTCAAGAAAAAAAAGCCAAAAAGGTTATGATTTCAGGTAAGCCATAAACTGCAGGAACCCTTGACAAAGAAAAAGCATCTGTCATAGCAGATGTAAATATAAAGATTATAAATATATTTACATATAGATACACGCATATATATACATGAAGTTAAATAACATGCTTGCAACTTTAGGAAAAAACAGCTTCATTTGGTTGCAAAGAAAGAGTGGTGGAGTATTACATTGCTATTTAAGACCTGAACCATGCAAAACCAAATTATAGTGTAGGTCATAAAAACATACAAAAAAAGTGACAACCAACCCAACCACAAACACTCCACAGATAAAAAATATTCCAAACAATAAACCCCAAAGTTAAAAAAAAAAAACCAAACCAAAACAAACCAAAAACACATCCCCCAATACCTATGTATCTGTTTACCAGATGAGACCTTCAGGTTATCAAGATTTTTTTTCAGTCCTTCATGTATCTTCCTTAAAAAAAGAAATATGTACTTAATTTTTTTCACATAATCAGAAAATATATTCACTGACTTTTAGTGTTATGAAATAAAGAACCTGGAGTGTATCAGAACTGTTTAAATGCTCAAAAAAAAAAAATCATACTTATAAGAAGCACATTTAACTACTGCTATACTTACACTACTGACTCTTATTTGGACGCCTCACCAGGCCAATGTAGCCAGGCTATGCCATGCAGTTATTCGGCTTCTCAGGATCTGACTACAAGCTGCCTTAGTTAACTAATCAGTAGAGACCCCTTTCCTTATATGATCACGTGATAAAGGAGAGGAAAAGACAAAAGAAAAAAGATATAATCTGGTAATTTTATACTGCTGCTAGAGAAATTAATTTAACCCACAGGAAGTTTCTGAGAGTACTTTAGGAAATAAGTTAAAGATGAAAAGACTATTGGTATTGTTCTTATAGCAAACATCCTCAACCACCCTTTTTCTACTGTGATGGTTCAGCCACAACCGGTCATGACTTTAGTCATGATTTTGATCCCTTCTTCACTGCCCCTTGCCGCATGGGGAGGGGCAGGGAATGGGGCTTTCAGTCAGTTCCTCACAAGTTGTTTTTCATCTTAGCTGGGGGAGGGGGAGCATTCTGTCCACCCCTTCCCCTGCCACACCATGGGGTCCCAACCATGGGAGACAGTCCTCCACAAACGTCTCTGTGAGTCTTTTCTGTTGGGGCGTCATCTCCTCACCAATTACCTCAGCACAGCTCCCTTCCATGGGCTGCTGACCTTCAGGCCCAGACTGCTCCAGCCTGGTCCACCTTAGAGTCACAAGTCCACCAGCAAACCTGCTGCAGCATGGGTCGGTCTCTCCACAGTCTGTAGATGGAATCTCTGCTCCCCATCATTATCCATAGGCTGTGAGGGGACACCTGCTCCACCATGGTCTTTTCCACTGGTCTCTCTCTCTCCAGCACCTGGAGTGCCTCATCCCCCCCTTCTCCTTCTTAATTGACCTTGTTGCCTCCACAGTTTCTTACATCTTCTCACTCCCTTCTCTGGCGGCGCAATGAGGCTGCTTGAAGGGTTTTTTTCCCCTCCTAAATGTCATTCACAGAGGCACCGTGACCATCACTGATTACCTCAACCTTGGTCAGCAAGACTCTGGCCTTGAATTGGCAGATGCTTTCTTGCTGAGTTTTGCAGAAGCCAGCCTGCAGCTCCCTCTTCTCCACCAGGACCCAGCCATACAAAACTGCAATGTCTACTCATGAGTAGACACAAGTTTTCTTAGGTGTCTGTGCAGCACATCTGGCCTATTAGTCATATTGCAAACTTCCACAATAATTCCTCCAGACATGGTCAGTAGGTACAATAATGTGATGGAGGAGTTTTCTCCTCTGTGAGTGGAGACTATTCTGTTGTAATGAGTGCACAGTAAGCTCCCAGTCAAGGCAGTCTTCTTAAATGATGGAAACAAAATTCATATACTGCTGGCGTGGCTTTTAAACATTTTCATTCTGTGATCTCACACTATACCTGAAGAAAAATGGAATTTATAATAAATTCTAAACTGAAAACTTTACTTATAATAACACAGTTATAAATAAAAATATGTGTCACCCTATAAAAGACAGCACAAGATACTATCTCCAGGCAATTATGCAAACCATTCAAATATACAGAACAATGAGTTAGCTAATAAATCACAATACAATGCATACAGAGTTTCTCTAAATGCAAGCACAAGCCAATGATCTATTGAATATACTTATATTATACACATTTCAAGAGTTTAGTCCTCATTTTTACTAAAGAATCTTTTATTGAAGAATCCGGAGAGCATTTATTTTGAGGGTTTGAAAAAAACAACAGTCTTTTTTCTGTCAAGAGTTGTTTTTGTGGTTTTTTTTTAAATGCTTCTTCCTCTCAAAAGGGAGTGTCCTTTTGGCATACGGTTAGAAACAAGAAAACCACAGAAAAGCTGTGGAAAATGGACAGAACCATGTTACTTCTCGAATGCTTTTGAATACTATGATCCAGAAAAGAAGTTGGAATGTTCCTTTCCTTCTTTTCATTTCCTAAAGCAGCTCTAACTTTTTAACTGAATGCTTGCAAAGTTGCTCCAGTTCCTGATAGGAAAAGCTATGACGCTGCAATAAAGATGCACCTAAAAGAAGTGTTCATGTACGTCTCATTTCAGGCTTGCTATGAGAGCACCAGTGAAGTATGACTTGGGTTCTGCTAATGAATACTCTAATGCATACATTATAGGAACAAATGTGGTGGGATGGCTCCCATGACTGGAGTGTTGCAATGGAGGACTACAGGCCTTTTTAGGAAGAACAGTTTGGAAAAATGAGGAAGAGGGGTTGCTTTTTATTTGAGAGAGCTGCTGAAATGCACATATCTCTGTCTCGAGGAGGAGCCACCTGAGAGGTTATGGGCTAGGTATTTACTTAGTCTAATAGAGGATATTTCCATAGGTGAAGTTGGTCCCTCAGGTCTTCCAAATGAGATACATACTCCCTTCTCCAATTCTCAGGGTAATAATGCTCATTGTTGATAGCTTTTGGTACACATTTCTTTCCATTACTTACTCTGTTCAGTGCTCTGACAATTCTTATTTCACCTTTTGTTATCCTCCTTGAAATAATCCACCTTTATTTGACTATTATAATGATTTTTTCACTGGGCTACTAACATTATATTTATAGTTTCCTAAGTTGACAATGACAAGCATCTGCAAAGCCTATTTGTGATGCTTCCATTTTTCACTCCTATTTTCACACTCTCATTAGAGGCTGATACTGAAAGTTGTGTCACTGCTGTATTCATTTATTCATTTGCCAAACCTATCACTTGTGGATTTGTTATAGAGTAGTCATACTTTCACTAATAATTTTGCTGCTGATATCAGAAAGTTAAACTTGTCAAAGAATGGATTCATTATAAGTGAAGGAAAAAACAACAGTCCTCTGAGTCAGTGAATAACAAACTACACTATAAAATGTCTTATTATCAGTTGTCAGAATCAGGACTGGTGATTAGCCCCATAAATTCACAAAAAACCCTAAATGCTGTTGGTGGATGCAAGTTATTACTCAAGTATTATAGCTGGACAGTCTCCTTTAACAGAGAATTAGATATGAAGAATATATTCATACAAAATTTAATGATGGAACTTTCCTCTACGAGTTACAAAATCAGTAAAAATTAGGAAAAGTTCCTTGTTCTAGGATTTTGTTGGTCCTTTTTAAGTGAAGTGCATAAAGTATCTTTACTAATAAAGCCAAAACCGATGTCTGGTGGATAAGGAGCACCGCTGGAGGTCTTGTGAATATTTCAGGTCAGTTAACAATTCTAATCTGTGAAATTCAGAACTAAATTCTAGATCTGACTTTCTTGCCTGGAAGAAAAAATATTCTACTTCATCTATGATCACAGGAGACATCTCCAAAAACCACATTAAACAAACCTGTTTTTCATTAAACCTGCATTAGATTTTATGAATAGCTTATTTCCATCTGATTTTTTTTGTTGTTGTTCTTAAACCTGTGTCCTAAGCCAGTATTGGTTCACTTTCATGATCCAGTACACAGCTGCTACAATTGAAATATTAATTTAAATACTTATGTCAATAAACTTTTTCTTTCATTCAACAAAAACTTCCTTGTCTTCAACAGGCGATGATAAAAAAGAAAAAGGTTATCTCACCTGTCTGAGCAGTTAATAGATTTGGCCTTGACAAAACTTCATAAATTGTTTTTGTTTAAGATTACCTCCAGTGTTTCTAGATCCTTCTAGAACACTGACATAAAAAAATTGCAGTGAAAAAGTTAAACACTTAAGAGTCTAGAAATTTGTATAACTTACTAATTATATCATATGTAAGACACAGGGATAATATGACAAAAATAAAGTCTGCCACCTTAAGAAAAACTTTTCTGTTGCAAGAACATGCTATCTTTGTTAAATTGTTCATCAAAGTGACTATTATTTGAAGCAAGACCTACCAGCTAAAGCATTTGACCTAACTCACAGACACCACATCCACCTGAAAAGAACTTAGAAAAAGAACTATCCCAGCCAAATCAATGAGCTGCAAAGAGCTCTGTGAAAGGCTATATAACTAAAGGAAAAAGGGTTAGGAGAGAATCTTTGACAGCAGCTTTACCCTTCATATATGCCAAGCTGATACATCCTTACCATGTCAGTCACAGTTTCCTTTTTGATGTACCTAAATTTCCTTTCACCTATCGGTTAAATTCACAGGTAGACCTCTGTCTGGCATAAAGAACTCCACCTGAATTAATTCTGCTGGAGCTATGTTGATTTAAGAAGAATCTACTGATTAATAAGATTCACAGAATGCAATGTCTTCCAATGTTTTCTATGTGAAAAGTGTAGGCCTAGTTTGTAATGAGATTTGTTGTTTTGGGGTGATCTTTAGTTTGCTTATTTCAATTTCAAATTCTTTTATTTGTCTTTCAAAGTGTCCTCTGCCCAATAATCATCCAGAATCTCTACTATAATGCTCCCAGAGAAACTCCCACACTTCCTAGATTTAATTAAATCAATCTGAAAATAGAGATCACTTTGACACAATATCTGATATAGAACTCTTAAATTCTTCGCCATACTCTAAACATCTCTGTTTAAAGTCCTAGGCATTATACATTAAATCTGTAGGGCTCCTATAAGGGCTGTGCCTGGGCATATAATCAATAAAACATCAAAGTTCTCTACCTAAACTTTTACAATTTAAACATGTACTTATAAGACTGATCTTAACACGCTGTAATTTGCCTTTCATTTTGAACTACAAATTGAACCTTTTGTATTACTTCTCTGTATCTGAACATGACGTTCTGTGGGCCTCTATTAGTTTTGATGGGTTACCATGGAAACTGGAGAGAGAAAAAGAGAAGAATACGTTTGTATGCTTAACCACAGCAAGTTACATCCTTTTCCACATTTCTGTGAAAGAAATCAGTGACTGAACATAGAGACAAAAACATATTTTTAGAGATAGGCCATAGTACAAGTATATTTTTGGCAAGATGGAAAGTATTCATGACTTACACTGGATTTGCATTAAAGGCTTCTGTTCATACTAACTGCAAGAAATCTTTATCAACTGACCTACCCAACCCAAATGGTGCATGAGAGTTGAAAGGTAAACCTACCAAATTGTGCTGCATGGCAAAACACCAGGAAACAACTGCTCATTCTGAACAGGACCAAAAATTCATCCCCTGGAGCCTATCAATATGCTCTCAGCTTACAGTGACTTTTTGTCCTATCAACAGTAAAATAGTGATGACAGGTTTTGTGTAAGGTCGATACAAGGCTATTCAACGCGTAAGTGTGGAAAAAAAACAGTAATGGAAGAATTTTGTGGGTTCTAAATAGAGTTAAAAATTAAAGTGGTATTGGGGCTTTTTTTTTTTTTAGGGTAGCATGTATGAACACACACACTCAATCCCCTCTCCTCAGTTTTTACAAATTAAAAATAAGCAGAAATTTGACAGTGATATTACATATTACTATTTCTTTCCACCTTTGTGAATACTTCACAAAGTATTCCATGTGGGGAGAACAAAATAAGCAGATTAATCCTCTAATATATTTATTTGTATAAATACTCTCTGTTATATATTTACACAGTATATTTTAGATAGATATTGTGAAAAAACAAGGTATTTTATAGCGCAGCTGTATATACTTGCTTAGACTTGGACCTTTTGGTCAGCTAGGTGTGCAGGAAAGAGTTAGATTATATGCATTTACTTTGCAAGCAGACCAACAGATCTTTTTTATTTTATTATTTCTTACAGAGAAGTAGGAATTTGGATATTCTGTTAAAAGAAAAAAAGAAAGCCAAATAAAACATCTATGGCATTCACAGTTATTCCATCTAATTTTAACATATGACATGATTAGAAATACCCATACCCTAACTGTAGGTTCAGATCCTCTTCTTTCTGCTTTAGGATTAAACCTCTCTTCAAGATCCAGTAAAAATTGCAGTGTTGAGGAGCTGTAAGTAGTGACTTGCCTATAACTGGAAATTTCTATTTGACGGTGATCTCTGGAATGAAAACAACCACCCAAAAAAAAGCATTTAAATCCTGTATATGTGCAAATTTAATAGAAAAGCTGAGTTTTTTGGCTTTGGCCTTGGCGTGGTTTCTGTCTTCCATTGGGTCACTGTGCCATACCAAGAAAATGGCATGGTGGTTTTCCCATTCTTCCTTGACTCATGTGGAGAGAAACAGGGAGAAACTGTATGGGTAAAAAATACAGGAGCAAATATATATGTATTTTCTGATGGAAGTGCTATACTTTCACACCGTTCGTTTTGTGATTACAATTCTTTGATTCTGTGACCTGAAAATCATGCAAGATTCATGTTTCTGATGTGAGACCCATGCCCCTTTCATATGTACAACAGATGGGCATGAAATATCTTATCTTAAAATATATTGAAAACAAAGTTATGCCCTTAGCATTCCTTTTTCCTTAGATGTAGTCCCATTTCATATGATGACTTTTGCCATTTTTTTTTTCTGACATCTTAAACACTCAGTCTTGTTTCGGGACTGCAGTTTCCCAAGAAATGGGATTCCTTCAGAAAGCAAGGCATCTAAAGCCAGGCACTGGAGTTGTCTGTGTGAGATACCTAGGTGTTGTTATGTGCATGTGTATAGGTCTGTAAGGTACACTTTTGACTGGAAATCTGCGGTAAAATTAAGTTTTACCATTCTTATCAAACCTTGAGTTATGGAGTTTCAACAAAAGAAAGCTCTGACTCAATTAAGATCACCTCTAAAACTTTTACTGTCTTTAACAGTGAGAACTGTTTATATCTAAGTATAAAAACACATCTTCAAACTGTTTATCAGAGATAGCTTGTCAGTCAATTATGTGCAATGTTTAATTACTTTTAAATTACCATGCCAGCAGGAGAAATTTAAATATTCATGCTGAGAGTGTGAGTTGATATTTGCAATGAAACAGAAAGGAAAGTAAATAATCTCTATTTACTCAGTAAAAATTCTAGGGGATAACGGATGCTAGACTGAGTATGAACAAGTTTCAGTGGAACAGAAGACAAATTAAGATATTAAAGAAATACCCTATATAAAAAGGAAATTGACATCTTTGGCATATATGAAAGTGACAAGAACCTTGAAGTTATATTTAATAATAAAAGTACCCTGCATATTCCCATAGGTTATATGTATTATCTATCAATGCTTTCACAAGGGGAGCATGCATCAGTAAGAAACATTTTAATTTAAAATGATGCAAAGTGGTCCCAGTGCAAACGGAGACACTGAAAAAATTATTAAGCTATTGAAAACTGTCCAAGTACTGAATTATAAAATGACAAAGTATATAAAAAGTCATCATACAATGATGGTGGTTGTGCAAGAATGAATCTAGTGCCCAATATAGTTACAGTTATTATCTTCAGCTTTCAATTAAAGACAGAAATCTTACAATTCTCAGTTATTCAGGTAAGTTACTTAAACTGTACTTTTTGGAAAAGGTTTCTTTTTTTTCTCCATTTGTAAGGCAAACAATTTTTCCCAATTCATATGAATCACTCTAGCATCACTGAGCTGATGTCAATTTCCATTACCAAGGAACAGTACAGAAACATTCAGAACATTTTTAGATTATACAAGGGCTGTATTGCATTCTCCATACTGATCAGGAGACAATAATGTTCTGATTAGACGGTATTTGACTGTAGAAATTTCTTGCAGAGTTTTAGTGTTCTGAAGCACTAAAATGAAATATCCCAGAATAAAAAGAATGATTTGAAAAGGTTTTTAATGAAGAAAAGAATCTTATCATTCTATAAAATTCATGCAGTATGTTACATTTCAGAAGTTCTCATGATACTATTCTGAAAAAATAATCGAGGATTTTTGGTAAAACAAAGTTCCATGCATAAGTATTATCTTTCTTGTGCAATTTGACATTCTTGCAAATAGGAATAGAAGCTATTCCACTTTTGCAAAGATATTATAGTACTGCATGCACTAAGGATCTCCTGTCGCTTTGGTAATGCCATAACAATCATTCTCAGATGTAACATGAGTACCTCAAATTGCAGGTTCCTAGTAGTGACAGGGAAAAGTCAGACCAGGCAATTTGGTCTTAAAAGAGGTCAAATTTAGCTACTTTCAACTCTGATGTTTTAAATAAACTGTAATGTGCAACATGGACATTTAGACACTGAAAGAGCTTCCATTTAAAGGGCATAATATTAGCTTACATGTATTTTATACAGAGTGTTTTATCCTTTTTTTCACATGCAGTCAAAGGGGTAGGGAATTAAATTAATAAATGGGGAAAAAGTAAAAACAAACAAACAAACATGGACCAAAACTATTAACGGATTAACTGTAATTCATTTATTAAGATAACTGCCTTATTCCTTGCTGCTTCCAAGACTCCATATTTTAACTACTTTATCCTCAGGGCTTGTAAATCCATTAGCAAGAATTGATGGACCACAATATTCACTGGTGTGTTTGTATGCTTTACTCAGGTACTAAGTACTTATATTTACATTTACATTTTTCCAGAACCGGAACATCAAAACTTTAAAGCAGATGTTTGTTTTTTTGTTTTAAATTCACTGGCACATTTAAAGTAGTACTACAGAATCAGAATCACAGAATCACAGAGTTGTAGGGGTTGGAAGGGACCTCGAGAGATCATTGGGTCCAACCCTCCTGCCAAAGCAGGCTCCCTAGCTCATATTGCACAGATAGGCGTCCAGACGAGACCTGAATATCTCCAGAGAAGGAGACTCCACCACCTCCCTGGGCAGCCTATTCCAGTGTTCTGTCACCCTTACTGTGAAAAAGTATCAGATGAATTTGCTTTCTGAAAATACATTTTTATTTTTACTAGGTCAAATTCATTGGTAAGGAAAATAATACCTATTTAATATTGTTCTATTACTAATTTTAAAACAAAATTCAGAATCAGTACATTTATATTTTCTTCCACATTTTGTGATAAAAAGCCTCTGAGGAATAGTAGATCTATTTCTAAACACTAGAATCTATGTACAGCTGGTACTAAGATGTTTTTCTCATGAAAAATAAAAACGATTGCCTTTTATATTTCATGAAAATTATCTCACAAAAGAAATTTAATATGACTCTTCTTTCTGTGAAATTTAGCAAATTTTTCACTACCCAGGCTGTTTTGGGTCCGCATTTTTTTCAACTGCTTTTTCTTCAGACAAAATATTTGATGAGACACATAGTTTCCAAATTTTACCATTTACCAATATAACAGTCACAGAAATATCATCAAAATTTTTGTATACTTACAGAAAATGTAACCAATACACCTGTGTTCTACTGTTTGAATAAATTTTTACTTCTACTCTCTGCCAATGATGCTGGCAGGTCAAGGGAGCTGATCTTTCCCTTCTACTCAGCACACCTGGAGTATGGTGTTCAGTTCTGGGCTACCCTATAAAAAACAGACATGTGGGAATCCAGTGATGGGCCATGAAGATAAAAGAGCTGGAGCATGCCAGGAAAGGTTGAGAGAGATGGAGGAGAAGGAATTCACAGCTGTCTGCTGCACTTGTAAGGTATATGTAAGCTTTCTGTGGTTTAAGAACCACTGACAGGACAAAAGGAAATGCCCTCAAGGCAGGGGAGATTTAGGAAAACTTTCTCCACCAAAAGGGTTGTTAGAAATGGAACAGGTTTTCAAGGTAAGTGGTATGTGATTATCCCTGGAGATAATTAAAGGCCCTTTAGATGTGATGCTTAGGGGCATGGTTTAGTGGTGGACTTGGTAGGTTAGGTTAATGGTTGGACTTAGCAGTCTTAAATACCTTTTCCAACCTAAACTGTTTTATGATTCTATGATTCTACTGTCACTGATGACATGATTTCACCTTACCTACAAACTAAGTAGTTCTGCAATATTGATCATGTCTGCTGGAGTCATGGAGTGTTCTGAAAAACAACTCAATTACCTAACCTTGAAGAAAAAGATTTTGATACAGAATTGTACCTTTAGGGTACCCCACAATATATGCAATTCATCAATTTATTGTGGAGGAAGATAAAAAAAAAGAGCATTGCAATGTTTGGAGAGGGGTGATTGGGTTATTTGTCTTAACTGCAAAATGCAGAGCGGAGTTCCCACAATAATGGCAAAGGCCAGTATTTAGACACAACTCAAATACACTTTTCAAGGGAACAAGAAAAAGTGTAGTGTTTTTGTTTTGTTGGTTTTGCTTTCTTTTTCAAATAGTGATTAGACTGGAAAATTAGCCACTTTGGGATTTTTCAGCCAGTAGTAACAGATGGCTAAGTTAGTGATGAACCACTGAAGGGTCTGGAGAGTTGATTAGGGAGACTAACTGAAAGCATGTATCCTCAAATTGGCAGAATGCCTAGTAAAAGCAGTGACCCATCACTTACAGTAAGTCTTTAAAATATTAAAGAGGATAGATACATTCAGGGGAGGGGGGAAGCTTGCCCTACTAATATTTTTTTTTATAAAGTTTGAGGTGGAAGCAATTTCTCAGTCCTTGCTTGTCTTTCTAGTGTAAATTCTTCTCCTGCTCCTGTCTCTTTAAAGGGGAAAAAAGGAGAAAGTTTTGTTTGCAGAAAAAGGAGTAAGTTTTATTTTATTAGTGATAGTTTCTTCTTAGAAAAAGAGCTATCTTATAAAACCCCTTTGTTTGAAAAAGCATCCTTTTAGAAAGGCTAATTAACTGAAACAAGGTACCACTGTACTATAGCTGCATTTCTCTGTCATTTGAGCTGGACAGTAAGTACAATGTAAAGTCACCTCTTATGCATGCACAGGTGTTCACACATGCACAGCTTATGCCCGATTTTAGCTCACCAGCTTTACAAAGAAACGAAGTAATTACCTCCTGGGATCAATATGGCTGTTATATCTTGGACCCAGGTAAAATAGACTTTCTAGAAGTTCAGTATTATCTCTTTGGACCAGAGTCTGTTGCATAAATGCATTAAAGTTCTATATCACCCAGATCTCCACTTCTTTTTCCTCAGCCTATATATGGCTACTTAGTGGGGTGATTTATTTTCCTCTAGAGTTTGATACGATATGATATTCTGCTACCACTGCCCACATATGAATATGCTATGCCAGCATGGATGCATACTAATCTGCTAGTAAACAGGGATGGCACTGAAATGTTTTTTTTCCAGGTATCACTGTTTGTCTGTCTTTCTACAGAGATCTCCATCTACCTAAGCTGGTACAAAACATTAAGAATTAAAAAATAGCTTTCAGATATGGAAATATTGTACCTCTAAAATAAATGTGTTTTTAATATAAGTTGGTCTTTGATACAGCTTTATTTTAGACCCAGAAATTTTTTTGTTCTTCTAGCCAGGAAATAATGAAAAGGTCAGGAATCATTCTCAGTAGGTGTTTTTACAGGAATATACTCAGTGGAACCTGTTGGCATTTGTTTTTAACATTTTACCCAAACCCTCCTTTAACTCTCCTAATAGACATACAAATAACTGTGCTGAATAGAAGCACCAAGGACAAGTGCCCAAGCAGCCATAAAAATCTACAGTGTTAACTGCTCTAGGAAAATTTTCATAGAATCATAGAATGCTTCAGTTTGGAAGGGACCTCAAAGATCATCTAGTACCAACCCCTCCTGTGATGGGCAAGGACACCCTTACTAGACCAGGTTGCCCAAAGCCCAATCTAACCAGGCCTTAAACATCTCTAAGGATGGGGCTTCCACAGCCTCTCTGGACAACCTGTACCAGGGCCTCACTACCCTCATAGTAAAGAATCTCTTCCTATTTTGCAACCCGAACCTACTCTCTTTCAGCTTAAAGCCATCGCCCCTTGTCCTAATAATACCTATACAGACATTGTCCCTAATAATGCCTATGCAAAGAGACATGCACTCTCTCAGACCTCAGTGATTTCAGGAACTGGTAGTAGAAAAGCAATAGATCATCCCTGCTGTAGCACTCTAAAGTTACATCTTACTTTCAGTTGAATGTAGGTAAAAACATGCTCCCTTTAGATATATGTGGGTATCATCAGTGTATTTTTTTTATGTGATATACTAGTTCTGGCTGGGATAGAGTTAATATTCTTCTTATTCCAGTATGAAACTGTGTTTTGGATTTATGCTGAACACAGTGTTGATGATATAGAGATTTTTCATTATTATTGAGAACTGTTTACACAAAGTCAAGGTCTTTTCTTCCAGAACACGGGGCACCACCAGTGAGTAGGATGGGGGGGTGCAAGAAGCTTGGAGAGAACACAGTCAAGACCCAAAGAAAGCTGAGGGAAGAAGGAAGAAGTGGGGGGTGACATTTGGAATAGTGGCATTTATCTTCCCAAGTCACTATTAAGCATGATGGATCCCTGCTTTCCTAGGGATGGCTGAACACCTGCCTGCCCATGGGATGTGGTGATTGACTTCCTTGTTTTGCTTTGCTTGCATGTGTGACTTTTTTTTTTACTTATTAAAGTGTCTTTATTTCCATTCACAAGTTTTCTCACTTTCACCCTTTTGATTCTCTCTTCCAGTCTCACCAGGGGGGAGTAAGGTAGAGGCTGTGTGGTGCTTCACTGTCAGCTGGAGTTAAACTGTGACACGTAGCAACATTTTGGTGGGAAGGGGACATCAGGAGTGAATTCTGTAAGAAGACACCAGAATCCACCCCCATGTCTGATAACGTAATTTCAAATGGCTGCAAGACAGACCCACTGCTGGGCAAGGCTAAGCCCATCAGTGATGTTGGCAGTGACTCTGTGATAACATATTTAAGAAAGGATAAAAATTTTGCACAACAATAGTTGAGAGAGAGGAGTGGGAAAATGTGAGAGGAACACCTCTGCAATCACCAAGGTCAGTGAAGAAGGAGGGGCAGGGCAGAAGGTACTCCAGAGATTCTTCTGCATCCAATGGAGAAGACCATGGTGGTCTTGGGTGTGAAATTTAACCTGTGAAGAAGGGAGAGGTGACAGGACAAGGGGGAATGGACTAAAGCTAAAGGAGGGAAGGTTTAGATTAGATATTAGGGAGGAAGATTTTTATAGAGAGAATGGTAAGGTACTGGAACAGGCTGTCCAGAGAGGTAGTGGATGCCCCATCCCTGGAAGTGTTCAAGGCCATTTTGGATGGGGCCCTGGGCAACCTTGTGTAGATCCAGGCCTGGAGACTGATGGTCCTGCCTGTGGCAGGGGGGTTGGAACTCTGTGATCCTTGGGGTCCCCTCCAACCCAGACCAAATGTATCAGGCACAACCAGCAGGGTCTGAGGGGATGGAGTCTGCCAGGGTGTCCTCCATGGGAGGTGGCCTTGACCTGGCCTTTCCTGGGAACAGTTGGTTCCAGCTAGAGCTGACACTGATCTAAGCAGCTCATCACACCCCAAAACCACTGCAGCTGGGGGAGTCCACAGCACCTCTGCTCAAACAGTCATGAGATAGCAGCAGCCTCTATGCAAGGAGAAATGAGAGATGCACAGAAAACTGAGGGAGACATAATAAGAAACAGAAGAACAAGATATGTGTGGGAAACATGAGGAAATGCAGAGATATGCTTAGAGTGGGAAGTCACCTATGGGGAGGGAGAAGCATGGAATGAAATGCTGGGAACATTGGAAGCTCTTGGTGGTCGGTCCTCTATACTAAATGAGCTCCATCTCTGAATGGCTGCCACCATGAGGACCCAAGTCAAGGCAGAGACATCTCTGAGGGACTGCAGCATATGGACAACCTGTGCCAGGGCAGATGAAAATGGGAAAGAAGCCAGAAGAGCAAAGGAAAATGTATAAGCAAGGAGAACAAAGGAAAATGTATTAGCAAGGAGAGCAAATGAAAATGTATTAGCAAGGAGAGGCAGAAAGAATCTGTTATGCATCAACTTAAAACTCCTGTGCTGCTGTCACCTCTCCAAAGTAATTGCCTTGTCTGAGTGTAACACGGTGAAAACAAAGCAAATTGAAAGTGGGAAAGGGTGGGAGAGTAATTTGGCTTAAGTTGAACCTGGGAAAAGTACTTCACTAAGTATTTGTTTAATTATGTATGTTTTCTTTTTTTCTGATTACCTAAAGCAGTGATCAGGAGTTTGTCTTAAGTGGTAATAAATTAAGTAAAATTCTTGAATTGAGACTGTTTTGCCTGCAACAAAACAAAATCAATACAAAATCAATAATTTTTAAAAGAATGTTCAGTAACACAAAGGAGTTCTCTGTGTAACAGCTCTACTTTTACTACCTGGCTTTTTTTCTTGCTTTTTGGTTTTTTTGTACAGGCAACATTGCCACAGGCTAAAAAGACATTTTTCCTACCAATTCATCCACTCATTTATTTGCAGTTGGAGAATACATCACTTTCCATTTGCCCCAGAGATGCAATCAATTTAGGATTAGTCATTTAGTGGCATATAAAAGAGTGTGAATGTGTAAATACATGGCAGTTCTAATTCAGACAACAAAAACTTAAAAATCCTTTAACCTCAGTTTTTGAAAAGCTAATACTCTGGGTTCTGGTTCTTTTTCAGTCAGATACCATATATTTCTATTACTGTAATGCTGAAGTGCTTTGTCCCATATGACACAGATAATGATATTCCTGAAATTCTGTAATACAGAAGAAACTTGAAGGAGGCAGACTCCTTCAATATCTAACTATCGGTAGAAGAAAACGACTCAGTTGTGAACAACTATATATTCATGCTAACTTTGCAATATCAAAACCTAAAATAGTTCATGTTACGGATTTTTGTCTGTCAGTAAAACTACTAGTGTTTAAAGGGGCTGAAATATGCTGGGAAAAAATGTAATGGAAAGAGATTCTTGAAGCTTCTTCAAAAATAACATTTTCCATCTGAGCAGGAAAATAACTACGGATTAGCATTCAATAGTCTACTTTTGCAGACTGGGTAACTGATTTTGTCCAATAGCTAACAACATACAAAGAAAAAATTTGGGTTGAAAAATGGAAGAAATTTTGGAAAGGTTTAAATATATGAGAGATTGATTTATTTGCTTCATTCTAGGATCAACGTTAAGCAGGAGAAGAAACTTAATAGAAAACAAGAGGACACTAGAAGTAATTTGGAATGAGTCTGATACATCTGGTCTTTTATCTCATGCCTCCATGTCTTTTCTGTGTCACTGTATGTTCTGCAGCAAAGAGTATAGATTAGCCTAGACCCTTGCAAGTTGAATTTGAACTTAGCACAAGCTTAATATTTCTTTTCCATATAGATTTGCAATGTATTTGCATTTTAATATACAATAATTTCCTGGCTGCTCAATAGTCCTAGTTGTTTTTTTTGGATCTAAAAGATTTTATTTCATTTTCTGCTCAACTTACCTCCTTCTTAGAAACCTATTTCTAGTTTTCTCCTTGAAGAACTCCCATTTTTACTCAATGAGATCTCTGTGTAGTTCACTTGAGAATGAAATTAAAAACAATTCCATATTTGCAACACAAGATAGCTAGGTTTTGGGCCATATTATTATTTTATTCTGACATGAGTGGGTCCTGCATTTGACCTCTAAACCTGCCAAACACATCAGATGTGGAAAGAATCAGGTAGTATATTTGGAGACATACTAAAAAAACCAAGTTCATTGTATTATAGGTAGGTTGCAGTAGTGAATGATGTAAAATTTTCAGCAATCATAAAATGTACTTGAACTTTTCAAGCAAATAATTCAAATTAATTTGCTTTCTGTATAATTATTCATCTGCGTTGTTTAAGCACCATTCAGTAATGTTTTGTGACCCTTTGTTTTTGAGTAGTGAACCTGAAACTATTCAGTATGGTTCAGAAAATTCACTAGAGGCTTGAGGATATTATAATATAGTTGAATTGAGTATCTTTCCATTAGGCATATATTTAATGAAGAAATTACACCTTTTGGTTTGGTTAGTGGGAAAATTAATGACTAAGTGCTCTTCTTCTGACAAAAAATGACATGCTTTTCAGAAAATAAGTTAATATTTCAGTTCTGGTTTTTGTTTTGTATTGCTTTTCCTCAGTATATAGTGGATTTGTCTTTCAGTGTAAGATATAGGTCAACTACTCGGAAAGACGGGATATGATTACATATTACTCACAACATATTGTTTGTTAATAACAGTGCAAAATAGCATGTGTCACGAACCTGACAGTTTTGATCATTTGTCTTCTAAATTGCAGAGAACGTTGCTTATTTGTATTCAAATATGCAGGTATTAACACACAATTAATTATATCAATCAACTCAAAGGCTATTTGAAACGGTAAACATTACTGGGGAAAAAAGTAAAGGTGATTTGATTTCTAAATATTATTTGACTCACTATCATGACCAAAATTTTGGTTATTAATCAACAAGGTGTTTTGCTGTATGTAATCAAAAGGAACATTCAATGAAGAAAAGTATTTGTCAGTAACAACTCAGACCAGGTAAAATTCTGGGAGCTCAATTGCTAAAGAAATTACATTATCCATGATTATGTAGATGTGTATATAAAAGCATGTGTGTGTATGTGTGCGTGTGTATATCTATCTATCTATATATCTGTGTGTCTACATGTGCATAAACATTTTCCTTTCTCAGAAACATAACATTGTTTTTTCTTTTGTTTCTCATTTTGTATTGACTTAATATTGTAGTTAGTACTTTAGAATAGATAGAATTTAGCATTCAGCTTAATTTGTTTGCAACATTGCTTATTTTATGTTACTCCGTGAAAATAGTTCCTGATACTGACCTTGCAGATTAAAAACAAAATAGATAGTACCTGATGGTACAAAACCAGGTTAAAATAAAGTTTTATCACATGAGCAGACTGTTTGATCTTTTTGTTTAGATTAAATATGGAGAAAACTAATGAGAAAAAGACGATGTTCTGTGTCTTTATGGAAGCCATCTTTAGAAAGACCAATGATCAGCACTGCAAGAGTAGCACCTGAGTCTGATTCTTTAAGGTGTCAACTACAACTGCACCATTTTGTGAAAAGTGACGCTGTTGCCTGTTTTAAAGAGAGAAAGCTAAAACATTTTGTTTAAGGAAAAAATATTTTAGGAAAAAAATTTCACAGAAAGAGTTGTCAGGATGTGGAACAGGCTGCCTACGGAGGGGCTTGAGTCACCATCCCTGTATGTATTTAAAAAAAGGGTAGATCAGATACTTAGGGATGTGGTTTAGCATAGGACAGTAACAGTTGGACTCAATGATCTTTAAATTCTTTTCCAACCTAGTGATTCTGTGATTCTGTCAACACAAATGCAAATATTCAGCTGTCTGATGACAAAATTTGTCTGTTTAGGCAGTAATGACAAATTCATAACATTAGTGTCTATAGATCAGAAAAAAACCCAACAAACCCCCTAAGTCTCAGCATTTGTACCATACCATTAATTTTCATTTATTCTTGGAGTGCAGATATAAAACATATTCTTAGCTATTGTGAGGATCCTTTAAGACACATACATGCAATGTTATTTTCTCCTGAGCAAGTATGAACAACTCTGTCAAATCCTGGCTTTGCAGCTTCCATCCCATTTTACAGTGTGGCTTCATTCTGGAATATTATAGAAATCTTGATTTTATACCTCAGCATCAAGACCATTTGATAGGAATTTTATACATTAAGAATCATATACAGCAATGCATATTTAAGTTATGCTGTCAAATTGCAGCTTAATAGTTTCAAAACTATTTCTTAGAAATAATAATAAAAAGCATTAACTTTGCAAGGAACAATTCAAGATTGAGATCTTCTGCATATGATTAGTTGTTGCTATTTTAACCACTGTAAAGGAAGCTGTGTCTGGCCACTACTATTACCATGTGTTTCCACTTCATTGATGTTGCAGAAATATATCTATATATATATATGTTGTGGTTTTTTCCCTACAGACTATTTACAGCAGTTCATGAATGTGAATAATATGAACTAGGTTGAGAGTTTATCCAGTGGTTCTAAATCCAAATATCAGTTGCTTGCACAGGAAGATGATAAGACTTTGCAGGGTGTATGAAGACATGTTCTTGAGTGCCCGAAGTAGGCTATATTTTTGTATATTTTTGCTGAAGAGCTATCTTTTTATTGTTAACACAATTACTATCAGGAATTGATAGTGTCGAATGTATTAGTAACAGATATAAGTAATGTATATTTCAAAATTGTATACATATTTCTCAAAATATGATAGCATGCAAGGTAAATCATCTTTGCTGCACAAAACAGTGGAATAATTTTAATCAAAAGCAGAGAAAACTCCATCCAACAAAACCAGAGAAAAAGGACTATGTATTCGAGATCTGGGCAGTTGTACCATGTCTCTTCCCTTTAGTGCTCTGAAATCACCATTTTGGGTCGCTTTAGAGATACTGTTGTTTATCTTTCAAAAAGCACAGATGCTGTTCTACTCCTCCTTTGCAAGAGTGAAATTATTTTTTTGACTGGAACAAAAATTTCTATTAATAGAACATGAATGGAGATTTTCCTTTAATGCAAGAATAAATTTCTAGTGTTCTGTAAAACTTTGAGATGCCAATCAATTTACTATGTATTCTAAGTATCTATTGTATTCAAGTCAACAGCTTTATTAGCTGTCCTCACAGCCCAAACATGAAGACTATAGACTCCTCAAAATTTATATTATTTTTTTTCCATTGAGAAGAGATTGAGACTGTGCTGTGACCTTGCGTTGGATTCCCTTGGCTCTTAATGAGTAGCCCTGGTGCTCAATAAAGGCCATTGTTCTTCACTCGAATATAAATACCAAAGGGGAGCACTTCAGTGCATGGGTAGTGAGTGTCCTTGGAGGATTAAATGAAGGATTATGTTTCTGTAATTTAATATATGAAATAATGTTAATACCAATTAAACATCTGTTCATTATAGAAATCAGTCAATTTACAACATGGGAATTTTCATTGCCTACTTCCTTCTACTCCCTGACAGAAACGGATTACTTCTATCTTTGATTTTAAGACCAAAATCTGGTGTGGACATCGGATATTTAGCTGGCTTTTTAATGTCATCCAATTTCTGTTCTATTGCACAGTGCAGGTAGCTGAAATGATGTATCTGAACCTGTGCGAACGGTGCTTCATCTCATGGGTGTGCTTCATCACAGTGTGATGCTTCTGAGACTCCATAGGAAGGCATTTTGTTCCAGCTCCATAGCCCTCATAGTAGGGCACATTTTCCTGTTTGAAGTAGGGGGTTTAAGGATGTGTTTGAAAAAGTTACAACTTTTGATTGAAACACAGAAACAGCTAGAGAATCTATTGTTTGCTTTTGCCCTTCTGGTTCTTTGGGGAGGATGCTTAGACTGCTGCAACTTCATCCCAGTGAATTTTCTCATACCGTATCGCTCTAGAGGACTCTTCACACAATTCATATGTTTTTTGTGCTGTTTTTCTAATTCTAGATCAAACTGTCCATCAGTGATGCTACTAGGTCTGCATCTTTTGCCTCTGTGATTAATCATTCTCACTGTATAAATATTCTTATTGTTGCAAATGTAAATGTGTCCAGCTGCAGTTTCCAGCATTTTGCTTAGGCTATGTTTTCCTCTGTTAGAGAGTACATTTCACCTCATACACTTTAATCAAAATGTCTCAAAAATTTTTGATTTTAACTGAGTTCCTTCAGAATCCATTATAAAAGCAGCATCAAAAATGCTTAAATGAGAGGAAACCTTTTTAACAGTTATTCAGTATGTAAGTATAACAGTATGTCTATATGCATATAAGGGCAGACAGCTAGTTTTGTCAGCCTCAGAAATGCTTATGCTTCTGCAGCCAACAAAAGAGAAAAATTAATAGCTTCTGGGAATAAGCAGAATCAGAAATGAAGAACATGCTGAATTTCCCTGTAGCTAACAAAGCTAAATATGAAAAGACAATGTAAGTCATCCACCTTTACTGTTCTCAGGCAGAGGGACAATGCCCCTAACCTAGCTTTGAAGAAAGTGAAATGTAAGCATTAAAGACTTTAGAAAAAACAGGTTTTCTTCTTTTTTAATGTCTGCAGCTAGAAAAGTGATTCCAGAGAAAATAGGCCAATTTCACTACATTACCTATATTCTCTATCATGCACTGTGTAATTGAGATCAGCACTTTACAAGGAACATGTACCTTTTAAAACATGCACAGTGTTCTTCTGGTTACTGTGTAATTACTTGGAGTAAAGGCTATCCAATTAGATCAAAGTTCATTATTAGAAGTACTAGAAATAATTTATTTTAGTGAGAATAAGAACACTTCAAGAAAGGAAACGTCAGTGCCACATGCAGGAAGAGCACAATTGTCTTCCATATGAGAACAGTATCAATAATATTTAATTTCTATCATAGAATCACAGAACAGGCCACTAATGTAAGCTTCCCAGGACCATGGCCAGATGGCTTTTGAATATTTCTATGGATGGAGACTCCCCAACCTCTCTGGACAATCTGCACCTGTAATCAGTCTCCTGACGTGCTATTCTC
This sequence comes from Laterallus jamaicensis coturniculus, assembly GCA_022605575.1. NCBI lineage: Eukaryota > Metazoa > Chordata > Aves > Gruiformes > Rallidae > Laterallus > Laterallus jamaicensis. Next base: position 4,862,698 of record JAKCOX010000027.1, read on the forward strand.
CATTATGCACACACGATCATATAATTAAAGACAAACAAAAAACAAACTGAAGAATGCTATGTTCTTTCATTTGATTGAAGGTGAAAAGTTAAAAGATGAAATTAGAAAACATATAAAATTAAGAGTCATAGAAAATTAAGATGGTCAAGATAATTAATAATCAAGAAATTTTAGGATTAATTTTTTCTAGTTTTTTTTCTTTAAAATCCATTCTGAAAGTGATGTTTCTTTTCTCTAATGTCCAGAATATAAGGTTATTGATAGTAAAAATGGATGAATACAAATATACCTGCATTTTAGGAGAGACAAAGATGAGCTGGGTTTGCCCATATGGTTAAGTTGCTTTGTGTCACTTGATTATTTCAAATGTAATGCAAAACTCTTTAACCAACTGGTTAAGTTAGATTTTTATCTATCTGCTTTGCACTGTGACACTGTGGAGGGAAACCATACAGGAAGGGATATATGGACTGTATATTTTTACAGATTGCAATTCTAGAAAGAAGGTATTAGGCAAAATATGTTATGGACCACTAAAAATACAGGAAAATGTACGCACATATGTGGATTGAGAGTCAGTATAGTATTAGAAAAATGTTTATAGCTTCATTTCTAAAATGAAAATGGAACTGTCTCACCCAATGAAATGACAAGATGTCTGTGAAGCTTAACTTACATAACAGTACATTTACCTTAGGTTACAGATTCAACATGACTGATTTATTCTGTACCATTCTCAGCAGCAATATAGGAGGTGAATTTTCTTTTTGCATATGAATGACATTATCATATAAAACTATGTAAATAAATAAGTCTAAACCTCTGCAGTTTTGGGGAAAGATCTAGCTGGAATAATAATAATAATAAAAACAAAACCCAAAACAAAAATTTGTATTATAAAATAGTGCAGGAAATCATCTCTGTAGCACTTAAAGGTTTTCTTCACCAAAGAACAGACCACAGTGGTTAAGACAAATATCAGACAGTACCTTACTCACTCCCGTGCAGTGAGATGGGAGAGAGAATTAAAAGGGTAAAAGAGAGAAAACCCATGGGTTGAGATAAAGAAAGTTTGATAGGTTAAGAAAACTCTGTGTGCACAAACAAAGCACAATGAGGAATTCATTCACTACTTCCCATAGGCAGGCAGGTGTTTAGCCATCTCCATGAAAACAGGGGTTCATCCTGCATAATGATTACTTGAGAAGACAAACACCATCACTCCAAATGTCACCCTTTCCTCCTTCTTTCCCCCAGCTTTTATTGCTGCACATCGTATCATATGTTAAGGAATATCCCTTTGGCCAGCTGGGGTCAGTTGTCCCATCTTTGTCCCCTCCCAACTCCTCACGCACCCCCAGACAACTTACTGGAAGAGCAGGATCAGAAACAGAAAAGGCCTTGACGCTGTGTCAGTACTGTTCGACAATAACTAAAATATCACTGTGTTATCAACACCTTTTTCATCAACAATCCTAAACACATCACCATATGAACTACTATGAAGAAAATTAACTCTGCCCTAGAGAAACCCAGCACAATAGATCATGGGACCCTGGCTTTGCTGAGGAAGAATGTTAAGTTGCTAACTGTAAAGCATTCAGGACATCCAAGATGCTTAGTCTTTCCTACATATATTCATTCCTTTACAATAATATTTTTTTAATGTAAGAGATCTAGGAAAAGTACTTTTTTTAGGAAATTATGCAGTACTTAACAGAATAGATTTAGAATTTGAGTGAATACATAACATTGTTTCCATTGAGTGTTACATAACATTGGCACTTGTCACCAACTACATTGCCAGATATGTGTAGTGAGGTTTCAGTTCTCACGCAACAAAAATTTAACTGGGGTTTTGTTGTTTGCTTTTGTGGGGATTTTTAACCTGTGTACTGCAAACATGAAACAGATCTCTTGTATGAACTGTCACATTTCTCAAACAGTAAACAAAATGTATAAATACACAACAGGTAACTCTGGATATTTTTTATGCTCATGTTCCACAACCACTCCTAGCTTCTGTCCCCAGCTTCCTCCTTCCATATTATGGCAGGAAACAAACACGCATCTGCCTCCATATTCATCTGTTCATCCTTTTCACCTTAGAGGAAACTTGGACACTCAGACTAGATCAAGAGCACAAGATCCTCTTTACCTGAGTACCTTACACACAACTTAAAACTAGATCAGGAGAGACTTCAGATTCAATTTATATGAGAGATGGTTGAACCTCACTGTTGTAACTAAATGCTGGTTCTGCAGCAGTCAAAGATTTCAGGCAAGGAAATTACTGTTTTTATGAGGTCAAAGAAAAATATTCTGGGTGATCTGAACAATTCATAGAGTCAGTTAAGACCAATGCTACTGTAAGATCCCAAATCAAAATCAATTATGGACAACAATAGTAAAGTGAAAAGTAGATTGCTGTCAATTTTAGCCTTCACAGTTTCAGCATTGTGAAAGTTAGCATCTAAATTGCACTCCTTGAAACCTGTTATCAGTGGGATGAGCCTAAAATTGGAAAGTAATCATTCATTTCCAATTGTTCTTAGTTCGATCTAAAAAGGGGAAGGAAGGAAAAAAAAAAGACATGAAGGCAACAAATTACTTTTCCTTTTGCAGAGCTACTAAGTATGTTCTTGTAACTGGACATGTGTATCCCATACGATATAATGAAAATGCAATTACTATATAGAGGCATTATTAGAAGTCAATGTTAATTGGATCTAAAATAAATTGCTAATGATCTGCTGTGTATACTGCAGTAATATGTCTAGGTGGATGACAATTTAAATTGTGATAGTTGAATATGGTAAGTAAAATAAATCGCTATATCTCCAGATCTAGAAATGAAGATAAAATAGAGAGTAAGCTGTACAGTATGATTCAAAGGAATAGACATAAATATCACTGTCATGAGCAAAAATACATAAGAAAATAATTCTTCCACAATATGTGATATAGAGTACCAAGAATCAATTTTGATATCCATGTTAAGCACTGAGATGAAAGAGAATAGCTCCAGAATATTTTGCCATCTCATGTTAATACTGAATCCTTTGATTACTGTAAGTTGTCAGCATTCAGGACTCTGCCTAAGTGTCCTGATAAAATCTAAGAGGATGTTGTGCCTAGAGGAATACTAACCATTGCATTATCACCCAAAATAAATGGAGGACTCTCAATTTTTAGTTCATGCTATTATATATCTTGTGTATCTGTCTGTTATGATGTTCTGAAAACTTTAGAAAGCCATTTTCATCTTGATTTCTGCAAAATGAACATTTGACCTATAAGTATGAATGACGATTTTTTTATAGGAATGGACTTAAGCACATTTTCTTGGAGTTTATTTTGATTTTTGTTGATCTTTTTAAGACTTTTTGCCAGGGGAAGCTTCACAAATGCACAGACAAAAAAAAAAGACATAAGAATGATCTAATTCTCAATTACATGGCTGAGATATAAATACTAAGAGTTTTGTTTTTTTTTTTTATTCGAGTCAGGGGAATAAGCACCATTTATTATTCACCTTGTCTGACACTTCTCATAATAAGCCCTCGTGATCACTTATAATTGCAGCTGACTGTAACAGTATGGTTGGGTTAAAAATTTGGAATGTCAAATGTCTGATTCAATCTCAACAATTTCTGAAATGTCTGTAATACTTTCTACATTTCTGAAACTGTGGTAGGTAATATTTATGTTTTATATTTTAAAAAAACCAAACTCATTTAAGTATCAACAAGCACCTATTCATATGAGACTTTGCAGCATGCACTTAAAGTCAGAGAGGAGGCCTTCAGTCTTTTGTTTTTGAAAAAGCTCATTACACAGGAAAGCATGTGTAGAGTAGATTAGCTAAAACTTGACTTCATTTTTAATATGCAATGGTCCTCCGTAAATTTCTCTGAAGATGTGCCTTCCTAAGAGAGCTCTCTTCAACTCTTATAGTTTATGCATATTTCGGGCAGGGGGAAATGAGGATGAAATGGTTAAGATGCATATTGCAAGGAAATTTATAGGCTAGGCAGAATAATTGATCCTAGAAGCTTTTATTCCCCTTTCTTTCAAATGCCTCAGATTCATACCCTTCGTTCTCTATTCCCTAGAATTGAAAGGAAGATGGGACTTCTCTTCAGAGAGAAACAACCAGCCAGATTGGAGGCCAAACTGACAGGAAAAATAATTACTATCAAGCTATGAGAGATGTAAAATTATGAATTCTGAGTGATTTTACTTCTCAGGTAGAACTCAAGACTATGGAGTCTGATCTTTCCTTTGCTGTCATCAATTGTGACAGATGGCATTGTCAAAGTGTGACTTATTTATTCTGCTAAATCCAATAGCAAAAATCTCTGCAGTAGATGAGAAGACCATGATATCCCACTGATTTATATACAATGATAAAAAAATTGTGTTTATTCAAAATTTGAATTTATCAATTAATTATCCTATAATCATGTTTTCTGTAAAACCAAATGCTGACCAGTTGGAGGGTGCCCAATTGACCTTAGCCTTGCCAAAGCTATGGAATAACAGAGGAGTTGAGGCTGGCAGGGACCTCCAGAGATTCCCCAGACAGCCACAAATCTTCAATGAAGTCATTTGCAGCAGGTTGCTCAGAATGATGTCCAATTTTGAGTTTTGATGTCCAATTTTGAGGCTGGAGATTCTACCACCTTTCTGAGCAACCTGGTATAGTTACACTACTTAGTTATAGCTACATCATGCAGTAGTAAATATGCTTTAGATTCTTTCCTCTATCAGAAGATTTGAGAATATCCTTTCCATACTGTAGTACCAGAACAAAGTTGCCACACACATACACACACACACACACACACACATATATATGCATTTCAGTTGCTAATAACTCCCTGTACTATTACCGTAGCTTTATTTTTTCTTTGTCACAAAATCATAATGTGGAGGTAGAATATGCTTCTTATTGCCACTTTAACTTTACACTTTTAAAAGTGGTTATTTCTTGACAAATTCCTATTAACCTAAATATTAATGAACTCTGTGCTTGGGACCTGTAGAAATTTAGGAGTAAGCCTGTAAATGTATTAATATTGAAATTTATTCCTTTGATGTCATCACAGAAAATGTTAAATATAGATAATAAAATACCTAAATTCCTAAGGATGTCCTAAGTTTCATTTACAAAAATCATTGAATGTCTGCACCTCAAATGCATTTATATTTTCATTCGTCACATTTGAAGCACATCCTGACATATATGCTGGTTATCTATGCCATATGAATATTGCAGCCTTTAACAAATGGACTGCTGTAAGTTGCTTTGAGAATGTTGTCAGATGTAAAATAAAAATAACTTCAGACTTTTGCTGTTCAATTGAAAACATATTGAGTGGAAAGTACTGATCATTCCTCTATTTTTTTAATAATCATACACATCTTAGTTTTCTATCTTGGAAATTACTTTGCATTTGACTTCATCTGACATAGAGATGGTTCCTTTGTGATAGAAAAGCACTCAGAAAGATAAAACCATTTGCCTAAATTTGTCGTCACTCTAAAATATACTTCTTCACTGTCCCTATTTTATGACACAGATTATAGCATTTTTCCTGTAGACAGCAGTGAAAATATATCTTTTCCAATAAACTATCTGTCTTTGGGTTTTGCAAGTTTAGGTTTTAGAGCTATATTTCTATGAAGATTCTCAAGGGAAACATAACACTGTTAGGAAGTCTGGAAGTCATTCCTTGAATTACTTTTGCTACCTAAGAGGTGGATTCCATTCCTACCTAGAAGATGTGGTCAAAAAATTTAAGCATCATGGATTAATGGATTCTGAGTGAAAGGAAGAAGAATTATTGTTATTTGTTAGGATTGTCTTTATGTATTGATTATTGAGAAAGGTAACACTAAGTGCAAAAAATAATCCATAATTAGGAATCAGCTAAATAGGCAGTGAATATTTTTTTGTTCATTTGGGTTTTTTTTTCTCCCATAAAGCCAATTAAGGGGTGTACATTCCATTTGGTTAGCAACCTGGATTTCCAAGATCAGTTCTTGGGCAGAAATATCACTGATATAAATAATGAGAATAATCACAGTTAATTGTTCTGCCTTCTTGTGAGAGAAAAGAACAAAATAAAAAGATTGACTGATAAATAGTAGTCCTTCCTTCCTCCCTCCCTTTCTTCCTTTTTCCCCGTATTATTGAAATAATCCTGTTAAAGTCACTCTCCCCTTCGAATGTACCATATACTTTACATCTCAGAATAGTAAATCCTGTAAGTGTATAATATAAGCAGATAATTGAATAACCATATGAGAAAATAATTAAATGTTTCAATTAATGCTAAGCACAGCTATCTAAAAGATAAAGTGATCAATCAGCGCTAATTATATATACTCTTCTGTCATATATTCTCAATAATGTTATTACCTTAGCTCACTCTAGTGGAGTCTCTATGAGGAGGCTGCACAATCTCAGATTAAATACATACTTTATATATTTTGGCACACATTCATCTGGAGTATGATCTAGGCATAGGCATCTGGAAAGATTATGTCTGCTTCTGAGGTGTCTACCTGGATCCTCATTAAATTCAGTGGAGATACAGCTAATCAGTCTGACCAGAAATTGGTTCTTTTCAACCTGAACTCAACATCTAAAGAGAGGAGATACTGGTTGATCAAATCTACCTTTCATAGAGTGCGAGTGGAAATTCTAAGATACTTATATTGTGTCTCAGTTGTAGAAGGTGTGATGAATCCAGCCTCTAGCAACAGTAGAAAGAACCCTGCTTTAGTATAAAGACATATGAAGTTAGGATAGGTTAATCTTATCATAGATACTAATTTATCAAATTCAGAATATCATGGATAAGAGGGAGTAAATCCATGCCTATCAAGAGAGAATGAAAAATATTCATTTATTTCTTGTACTTCTGTGACATTAGTTCATGTTCTTTCTTCTAGAATGAAAGTTACCCAGTCTAGTGGAAGGTGTCCCTGTCTATGGCAGAGGGGTTGGAACTACAGGATCTTTGAGATCCCTTACAGTGAAAACCTTTCTATGATTTTCTGAAAACAGATTAGCAGCAAATATTGTTAATATCCTCAGTGATAATAGCATTTTAATACCCCATTAAAGTATTTTAAAAAAAAATCTACACCCTGTGCTACAGCTTCATCTAATCATGACATATTTAATCCATATGAAGTCGTGAACTGGAAACTTGCTTCCTCTTGATCCTGTTGTAGAAACATAGTTTGTTTTAGTTGTATTAGTTGACTGACTTTTGCAGGTTTATGCAAGTAAAGAGTACTGTTTAATCAAGGATTGGAGAACAAAGAAATATAGAATTTTTTCAGCTCAAGGATATGTTTTAATGTTCTTTTCCATCATTTCACAAAGAGCACAAACATCCTTCTTTCATGCATGGTTTCATTCAAAATTAGCTTCTATCATCCTTTCATTAGCTTAGTGCCATAACTAGTCTTTTTTATAAGGACAACATGTTACTGTTTAGCATATTTTAATTATCTTTCTCCATGTGGAAAATTTCTAAACAACCTTTAAAGTAGGATTTTGACATTTTTTCTTTCTTCAAGCAAATATCTAGAATATTTCTCTAATTTTGCCTTCATTTAACAAGACATAATTTTATCTTTTAAATTAATGGAAAAAATATTGCTATTTTGTACAAAGTTTTAATCTCAATGTATTTTTAAATTGATATAAATCTGTAATTCATGCTAAACTTAGTCTAAAAGAGTCCTAAAATAAACATTAAACACTTTTTAACAGTCATTTTGTTTCTTTTTTAACAACTTTTAGAAAGTTCTCTTTCTCTCTAAGAATTTTTTAATAGATTACTGTGTATATATTTACCTGCCTTCAGCAATAATAATCACATCAAGTTCATACACAGTCTTATTCTACAATGAACTCTCTGTTCATCACTCCTCAGGAATACAATTACACTGCTAAGGCAATGGGTTTATCATAGATTCTTGATATTTTAATGCTGCAAAACTCATTCATTTTAGCACCTAAACCACTTCAAATGGTTCTCTGAAATTGGGGTTTAAATAAACTTTTTTGTGCCTTGTTTTTTTCCAATAATCTATGGCCCCTTCACTTAATTATAGCATATTACATATTACCTCATAGTCTTTTTGTCTAACTCGTAATGGTGGAAAAAATGTCACACTGAGTCTATGCTAATGCAGTGCTTCTTAAGAGCCTATTTTTGTACATGTGTTTATTATGGTTAGTAAGAATAATACATAAATTCTGTCAATGAAAGAAAAGACATAATAATTAGTGTTTTAGATACAATTTTTGGATTAAATTTTTTGCTGTTCCTAATCGCATTGTATTTTCTGCCTAAGCCGACTGTAACATAGCATATTTACACCAACAACTTACAACCATGATTTTATGATTAAATACTAAAAAGAAAAGATAAATTGAAAAGCTGTTATTTATCACCTAAATTTTCCCTATATTTTTATATCATTTAACCAACTGATTTTCTTTCTTTTTTCCTTTTTCCTGCTCTTTTTTCTCACTTTTTCCCACTTTTCCCTCTCTTTTTCCACATTCTCCCCCTATTATCCCTGCCCTAGTTTGCTACATTCTATTCTTTCCTATTTGATTTAACACCCATACAAACAATATGTTATGCGGAAAAGGTATTTTACTTCCCTTCAGCCCCTCCTCTCCAACCCAGTCTTCCAATAGACAGTTTTCCCTTTCAATTCAAGATGATGACTGTGTGCTCACTCACTCCCCCACAGTGGGATGGTGTTGGGAACTACAAGAATGGAAATGAGAAAACTTGTGAGTTGATCTTAAAGGTTTATTCCAACCTAAGTGATTCTATGATTCTCTGATGTCATATGGTACAGAATATTTTTGTCAGTTTGGATCAGCTATCCTGCCTCTGTCCTCTCCCAACTTCTTGTGCAGCTCAGCCATCCTGCTGGCAGGGTGGAGTGAGAAGCTGAACAGGCCTTGACTTTGCATAAGCATTACTCAACAGCAGCAAAAACATCTCTCTCTTAAAAATACCCTCGATATTATCAATACTCTTTCCAGCACAAATACAAGGCATAGCCCAATACTAACTACTGTGAAGAAAATTAACTCTAACCCGGCTGAAGCCAGAGCAATTTTCCAAGTCTTTTTTACTTTCCTTCTGGTTTTGGAATTTTTTTTTTTTTTTAATACACAGTATATTTAATAAAAAATAACTTCTCTTTTTACCCTTTTAGATCTGCTTTTCTCACAGTCAGCTTTTCTTTGCTCAGTTCTTATCTATATCCCCATACTCTGAATCACTGTAGTATACCTTAGATATGATTCTTAGGAGAACAGTTAAAATATTATTATAATCCAGGTGGATTTTGAAGACACAACTGAAGTCGAAGTTCTTAGCACACTGATAAAGTCTCCATAGTAAATAGCATAGGACTTGTCTCTTCATGGCTGTTTCAGGAGTCTATGATGTGAAAACTAGCAAGGCTTAAAATCCAGACCTATGATTCAAGAATTTGCTTCACAGAGCAACTGTATTTCAGATTTCTCTGCAAGAGAAGTGCCTTTTAAAAACATCCATCTTACATAAGGTAAGAATCCCTTGCTACTCAAAGTTAGAGGTGCTGATACTGTACCTACATTCTCCATGGTTTTTGTACCATGTTTTTGTTTGTTTTGTTTTTTTTTTTTACTGAGGAAAGAGGTTCCTTTCACAATCTACCACTCACAAAACCATTTGATCTATTATGGATAGTATCACTAAAGATTGGCTGCCACTAGCTTCTTCAACAGCAAAGTATATTAAAGTCCTCCTGAAGAAGACAGCAGCCTGTACTTGAGAGAAAATCCTCTGTGTAGGAAATTTGGAAACAAGAAATTTTCATGTAAAATACATTATTGCTTTTATTACCATATTTTGAACAGACATCCTGATCTTTTGTTCTTTGATATGAAATTGGATCTATAATGTGATACTTCAAATTGGGAGTTTAAGAGTGTATTAGAGGATGAAGACTTGATTTTCTTTCAGAAGAGAAAGTAAAAGTAGCAATGGTCGCCTTAGAAAACACTTTGTTGAGAAGAAATTGCGGAGTTTGTTTTGGAGCCTTTGTCAAGAAATCCTGACATAGAGGGATAATTTCTAGACTTCTATGTTAGGCTATGCATATTTCTTTCTCAATTTGAAGTAATTAGCTAATTGGGGAGGAGGAGGGAAATTAGAAGTGAATATCATTTTCAGAATGTATAGATTCAGGAAGTATACCTCAGGGAAAAAGCGTAGTCAGTTCACTAAAACTCATTGTTATTTCCTAATAACCTTATATCCTCAAGCATAAGACATATCCTATTCTGTGAAACTTTATGTGAGAGACAGTATGTGAAATACAGTATCAGAGCAACTGTGTATTCAAAATGAGGAAGGAAAAAAGGAAGAGAATTTTTAGAAAGCTTTTCTACTGAGCTTTTCAGGTTTTGGATGCATATGGATTTTACTTAAAAATACATCTCATACTTTTATTTGCTAACATTAGATAATTTAATATAAATGATATCTAGATAAAATAACATCTTTATAAAAGTCTACAATCTAATAAAATAAATATACAATGCAATGAAATTTGCTAATGTTTAGACAAAAAATTTGAAATATTCACATACATTAAACCTCTCAAGGGCACGGAATAATCAGTTCTAGGTGGATGTCATTTTATCAGAAGCAATAAGAACCAATATCCAACACATTTGTATAGGACTTTAAATTTATTTTAGGAGAAATAAAAGTTCGCTTGGATACTTATAGTCCATTGTTCATCAATGAAGTTGGGACAGGGAACGTTCAGATGCTATCTTCTGTAACTCATGTATATGGTGTTCCACATCCATTCAGGGAAATAAATAAATATATTTCTATACTTAATAGCAATTTAAGATTTTTTACTTCCTATGAACTGAACTGGAAGCTTCCATAGTCATATATTGCATTTGAGTTGGACATCTTCCAGTTTAGGAACTTTTCTAAGTATTTCCCTTCCTCCAAGATTTGATATATGGAAGAAATAAAAAGTAAAGCATAATAATATACTACTGCAGAAATATATGGATGAAATAAGTACAGAAGTACACCATGATAACTTAACAGCATGAAACTATATTATTCATTCAGATATACCAAAGACAAAAAGCATCTTGAAAAAAAAACTTCCTCCCGCCCCCCTTTTTATTATGAGTTTCGTATTGAACTGTTTAAAAGCATGATACAGATATGGGCTTTGTCTGTCTAACACAGCCGCCCTTTTTGTTTGGAAAATTAGAATCAGACTTTAGAATCAGACTCAAAAATAAAAACAGCCCACTGTGAAACTTCTTTTAAAATATAGAATAAAAAGTTATAAAGAATATTAAATAAGTAATAGTAGTCTATTTTCACTGACGTGCTTAAATGTTAAAGTTTTACACTTCAATAATGTAAAAGCTTAAAACTTAAGATGGGATATTTCAATATTGTAAAATCTTATGGAAATAGATTTTTTAATTTTTCTGATTATTTGAACAAAGACTAGATTATAGTAATGCTCCTGGGAAACTGAGACATTCTAAGAACTAGAAATTATAGAGTGACACCAATATTATGATACATTTCTTTTTTATCAAATGGACTTTCTACATCTTTGAATCTGTACCTCAAATAAGAAATCAAGAGTCTAACAAGTTCAAAGTGTAGTGCAATGTGATACTAATAAACTCTAGTTAGTAGAAAAATAATTTCTGTGTTTTTCTCTTTTCACCAATCATTTTATGTCAGTTTAATTGATCCTTATCTTCAAAATAAGAAAGATCTACCTGAAGCTACTGTGAATTGCTAAGGCAATTATGATTAGCCAGTATGAAAAAAATTGATCTAAAATGACATTTTCTACAGCTGAAGATAAAGCAATTCATAAGTCTATTTTTATCAAGTCCCCCAACAAACCCTGAATTTTCTCCTCAGGAAATATACATGATCTTGAATATGTCCTGGCTTCAGTTGTGATATTTTTTTTCTTGTAGCTGGTATAGCATTGATTTTTCAATTTAGTATGAGAATAATGTTCATAACGCACTGAGGTTTTATTTGTTGCTAAGTAATTACAATATCGAAACTAAGTCAAGGACTTTTCAGCTTCTCATGCCCTGCCAGGTGCATAAGTAGCTGGAACAGCACAGCCAGAACAGCTGATCCAGATTGGCCAAAGGGATATTCCCTACCATAGAATGTCATGCTCCTTATATATAAGTGGGGAAGCAGAATCACTGCTTGAAAAAGATATTGGGCATTGTACTTTGTTTGGTTTGGATTTTCTTTTTTCCTACCCGTGGTGAGAAATTGCATTTATGTATAATTTGGGGTTATTAATGTTGCTGCTGTTATTATTATTATTGTTGTTGTTATTAGTGTTATTCTCTTCTTTTGTTATCCTATCAAACAGTCTTTATCTCAGCCCACAAGGGTTTTTTATCCATTTTCCTTCCTGTCCCCTGTGGTGGGAGAAGTGAGCAAATAGTTGTATGATGTTTAGTTACCCACTGGAGTGAAACCACAGCAGAATAATACAGCTGAAAATAAATCACTGAAAACAGTACATTACATATCTTTGTAGATGCCAGGCTATAGGATTTATGAAGTCTAAAAGTTATCATGTTAAACTTTCACATAATGTGTTATGATTATTTGTATTTTAGGTTGTGTGCAGTCGGAAAATACTCAAATCCTTGTAACAAAATCTAAATTAAGAAATGTTTTGTGAAAATGATGGATGAGTGGAAAATAATCAACCATTCATCAAACTGTAGCTAAATAGTACGGTAGCTAAATAGTAAAATCATGTCAATGATGTTTAGGAAAGACTGAATTCAGAGTTCACCACCACAGTGTTAATGCTTTAGTGATAATGCCTACAACATTATAAAATGCTTTAATTTCCCACCTCCCCTAGTTTGTACTACCTCTTTGAATTGTATTTCTTTGTCTGTTTGTTTGTCTTTTAGATACCTAAACCTAAATTACAGCCACCTTAAGAAATGGGGCACTTGCTGGAAATTGGTTTTCTGCAGGAAGCTGATTACGTGCAATGTGGTGTAAGAACAGGTCAGATGTGCCTGGCAGTGCAGTTTGCCTAACTGGTGGTTAATCCTGATTTAAATGAGGAAGCTGGCCTCCGGTGTGGACTCAAGAAGCATACCATCAGCATTGTGTAGCACAGAGAGTTGGGAATGAGGATAAAGGGGAATATGGTGTAGCTATACCTAAGAAAAGAAACTCTATGGGAGTATAGATCCAAGTATGAGTTTGTACTTATTATTTTTATGTGGAAAAGGGTGTTGCAATAACTGAGAAAGATGATGACAGAAAATGCAATGGTAACAGCCTGGATGAGACTTACACCTGTGAAAGTGGCTAGGAATGAGGTTTATGCAAATAAATTTTGTGAGATATAGTTTGTAATCAGGTGTCTAAATTGAATGTTCTGTCTAGGTGTTGAATCTGAGTGACAGTGCTGCTGAGAGTGAGATCTGAAGGGGTCATAAGGTGTAGAAATGTGAGATTGAGAGTCCTGTTTTAGTGTGAACTCATAGCTATATGTCTCAAAGCGGTACAAATTTATTTATTTATTTATTTATTTTAAAGTTTTAGTGAGAACTTAAATTGATTTTAAAGCTAGGTACTGCTGTACAAAAGCTACAGAATAGGTTTCCGGATTTGTGGATCCCAGCTATTTCCACTCTCCTTTTTCAGGCTGCCTCTGATCAGAAAAGTCAAGTTTAATTCAGAAATAAGTCAAATTTGATGTTAAAATTGAATGGTTTGTTTTTTTTGTTACACAACTTTGCCTTAAAATGTGAAGACAGTAGAAATATTTCTACACAAAAGTAATACTGTTGAAGTTTATGTCCATCCGTTTAAGGAGTAGAACTAGTTCTTAAAAAAATGTTACTGTGTCATGAAAGATTGTTTACAGAAGAAGGCTAAAAATGATGGTGCAAAAATTTCTTCTTCTACGCCTTTAGGAATTTGGAAATTGATAATATTTCTCTGATGGTCATCTGTGGCTCTTATTCCTGACTTTAACATTTGGTATATACAAGTGAAGTCAGTCTCAATAAGTATCTTTAACAATTTTAAGATAAGCTTTTACCTTAACATTGAAACAGTTTAGTGCAACAGTGATGCCAGAAGGACAAAGTAATAACTAATAACATGCCTATTTTCATACCAGTTATCTTGAAAATCTATACTATTAGAGTTTTTCACAACCTACTTTTTATTTGATTCATTAAAAAATTTTACAAAATATGTGCATTGGCAGGAGATTAAAGGAAATTTACTTGGTTGGAACTCACACTAACCTCTTGCTAATTGGTTTTCCTGACCTCCAAAATGTTTATACAAGGTCTAAAATCTGCAGCATAGGAAGTAGACTCTATTTTTCCACTTAGCTAGCATCAAACCATTTTCTTTCTTCTTTTTCTAAATACGTTGTAAATGGACTGTACTTAGATCTGTATTAACGCTTTCAAAGTAATTAGGTACAATATGAAACACACGATTCCTCATGCATAAAGGACATATGAAGAAATAAGTATGACTTTTAAAACATGAAAAATCTTATATAATTATAATTTTCTACAGGAACAGAATAAGCCCATCAAACATAAAATCAGTATGTGAAAAAGAAATGCTTTACTTGAAGAGATTTTTAAATCCTTTGACAGAGATCATGGCAGATATGATGACCCTGTATTGCTGTTGTTACCAGCTATCACTGAATCCCTCATATAAATAGAGATTTGTTTTGAAACTGCATTGACCCCAAAGTGTTCTATGTTGGCAACATGTTTTTAGCAGCAATGCCTTTACAACAGGAAAATATTGCCTCTGTACAGGCATCTCTGATTTATCTTATTTTTGTAATTTTTTTTCACAGCTGAGCATTACCAAACAGTTAATATCCAGATGAGGACATACTTTTTTTTTTTTTTTTTTTTTTTGTAATCACAACACAGTAGAAAAGGCAAACAGTGCCAATATCTATTCATTCCCCCACTGAAAAGCTTGGCCTAATGAGAGCTTTGATTTTACCACCCTCATAGATGTTGGAAACTTGTCCTGGAACACTTCCTGGACATAAAATGACAAATCTGAAATGCTCAGCAGACTCACAGTCGTTCTCACACAAATCTAACAGGGAATACTCCATGAGTGCAAACGACAGTTCAGTTCTTCCTAATGCCCGAAGTAAAGGAATATAAAGCATATCATCAGACTGCACACAGCTCTACAGAGACCCATTATGTGGTACGCTTTACAGTAAGGTTTTTGATCATTATTCATGAAAATGGAATGCATAAAAGCCATAACCAGGACAGTGTTACCCTATGTAATTGATGTGCAATCAAACGCAACGTTGAGCATAACAAGTTGCTACTGCATGTAGAAAGTTTTGCTAATCCTTGGGACTACAACATCTGTTTGGCTAACAAACATTCTTTAAATAAGGTATTTTAAAGCTAAAATCTAATATGAGCTAAAATTACCTCAGCATGAGTTGTGCAGTAATTTCCTTTGAGTCCACTATAAATTATTTAAACATGAATCAACACTTTCATTTTCTCCAAGATAATAAATGGGCAATATATGTCTTCAGCATTGAGCACTGAATATAATTTTGTTAGTTCTGAAGTCCAGGTTATCATTGTCTATACAAGGTAACTAGGAATCACAACCCAAACGAACCATATTTGAAACATTGTCCTTGAAATAACACAACTCTATGAAGCCAAGAACTACGGCATACAAAAGCTAGAGAGTGGATATAAATTTCTCAAACTTGCAAATCTAGGGCTGTGACAAGTTTTTGCAGGCTTTTCTACACTAAAGATCTTGAATGAGTTCATCTTCTGTAAATAGGCAATCATCTCTATAGTAGGAAATTGACATTATTGGCGTTATGGGTGGGGCTCATTGCAGTTTTAGTTAACATTAAACAAAAGCATCGTTTGATATTTTTCATTATAATCAAACAATGTTTTGTACATAATTAATTTTCTTTTGAGAGAGATTTGAAGTTCACCCGATCATCCTCATCAGTCATGTGTGATAAAATTCTTTGAGCAGTAAATCAACTGATGCCCTTTGTGCAAAAAGCTATCCTGTTTCTGGATATCTTGAAACCCCCTCTGTTAGATATATAAAAGTTACAGGCACTGTTGCATAGATCAGTGACAGTAGATGGTTGCCTCAATGTTCTTGAATGTTTTTTCCAACCAAAACCATTTTATGATTCTATGATTTTGTGATAGTAATGTGTATCATTAATGTAACAAATGAAACTGACTACAGAAAGTCAATATGGCCATGTAAAAGCAGCACCTTAATAAGACTGGAGTGTGTTGGATTTGTCTCTTGGGTGTATGGGTGCACAAAGAGCTAAAGTTCTGTGATGCCATTTCACTTATTCATAATCCGGATTTCAGGCTAAAATAAATATTTCATTTTTTAAAATGTTTCCTTTTTTCTTGAAACACTGGCAAAAATTTTGATCTGAGGGGAGTGAATCTGTAAAGTGGTACAAGACAAAGAGTCAGTGCAAGTGAATACAGAAACTTAGAAAAACTGGAAAATATTTGGTAAATGTATCTAAAATTATATTTTTTTTTTCTTTAAAGTGTTTAAACCAGTTTGAAAGTAACAGAACTTGCATATGCCAGGGAATCACAGAATGAGCATTCATGCTGATGCTCCAACAGATAATACATGTCTACAAATCCTGATAATTATTTTCATTAAAAGTGTTCTGTAATTGCTTGGCAGGCTTTTGCAGTTGTCAGCAAGGCAGTAATAAGACTGAATATACCTACTAAACTGAAGAAGCAAAGTATCACTTGATCTGTAAGTATACCATCACAGAAACTAAATGAGAGAATTTCAAAGAAAATAATTTAGAATTGGAAATATTGCATTCATTATAAACATGTTTAGTATGGGACTGAAAATGAGCACTGATATTGACAAAAGTATAAATCAACTGGCTTGGAGATATTCACATTCTATCTGAATAAAATTTGTCAGACAAAAGATAATATGTGATACAGGCTATTCTAACAGTACAGGTGCAACAGCTGTACACAAGCTCTGGAACATCTGTGCATTTGAATTTACAAGTATTGTCCTGAACAGTTTGTTATGTAATACAGTATGCCTGCTTTGGGGAAAAAAATGTGGTAGAAAATAACAAGAAGATTGCCTACTATGACATAGGAAATGATAAAGCTAAAATGACAGGTTCATAGAACAGTATGGGTTGAAAAGGACCTTGAAAGAACATGTAGTGTGATCCATTGCCATGGGCAGAGAAACCTTTCACAGCTTAAGATGCTCAAAGCCCTATCCAACGTAACCTTGAATGCTTCCAGTGATGGGGCATCCAGTTTCTCTGGGAAACGTGTTCCAGCATCTCACCACCCTCATAGTAAAGAATGTCTTCCATATATCTAATCTCAATCTATCTGTTTTATATTAAGACCTTATCTTTATAGACCTTGGTAAAAAGTCCCTCTCCCTGTCCTTCTTATAACCTCCCTTAAGTACTGAAAGGTCTTCTCTGAAGCCTTCTCCTCTTACAACCTCAGTTCTCTCAGGCTTTCTTCACAGAAGTGTTATGGCCCTTTGATCATTTTTGTGGACCTCCACTGTACCTACTCTAGCAGGCGCATGTCATTCTTGTACTGGGAACGCTCAAGCAGGATTCAGAACTCCAAGTGGGTCTCACAAGAGCAGAGGCAGTATCACTTCCCTTGACCTGCTGGCCACACTTCTTTTTACACAGCCCTGGATACAATTGGATTTCTGGGCACACATTGCCAAATCATATCTAATTTTTCCCTTACCAATATTTTGAAGTTCCTCCACATGGCCAATCTCTGTCCATTCATTACCCAGTCTGTACTGATATTGGGAAATGCTCCAAGTCAGATGCATGTCCAGTTCTGGGCTCCATGGTTTAAAAAGGACAGGGATCTCCTGGAGAGAGTCCAAAGAATGGCTACAAAGATGATTAGGGGCCTGGAGCATCTCCCCTATGAGGATAGGCTGAGTAAGTTGGGACTTTTCAGCCTTGAGAAGAGAAGACTAAGGGGGGACCTAATTATAGTCTATAATTATCTGAAGCAGGGGATGCAGGGGGAATCAGCCAGTCCCTTTTCAGTGGTCTGTGGAGACAGGACAAGGGGCAATGGCTGCAAGTTAGAGCATAGCTAAGTTCCGCACCAACATGCGGAAGAACTTTTACACAGTGAGGGTGACAGAGCAACTGGAATACGCTGCCCAGGGAGGTGGTGGAGTCTCCATCTCTGAAGATATTCGAGACCTGTCTAGACACCTATACGTGCAATATGAGCTAGGAAGCCTGCTTTGGCAGGAGGGTTGGACCCGATGATCTCTCGAGGTCCCTTCCAACCCTTACGATTCTATGATTCTACGAATTTGCCCTTCTCATTTTTCTCTATGTTCAATTGAAGATGAAATTTATTACTACATTCACATTTTTAGGGACTTCCAAGATCATTTTGCTCATCTGAGTTCTAAAAAACTCAATGAAATTAAGTTCTTGCAATAGACTTAACATAAAAATTCATAAATTCCAGAACCCTTATTATTATTCCTATGGAATCCTTACACATAGTGACTTAGAGTTCTGCTTTTGCCTCTCTATTTTTTTGTTTTCATCTGCTTGCATAAGATCTTAATATGTTTTAAGTGGGCTCCATGTCAAAGAACACATTATGTCAACTAGTTTTGAAATGAATGAAATCAACAAGCATGCTGAGATATCTTAGTGTTCTAATTCTATTTTTTCTAGCATTAAGTCCATTATCTTCCCAAAAAACCCAGAATTCTTATACAGCTGAGTAGAATGTTCAAATTAAAATCTCTTCTATATACAAGCTAAAGACGCTGCACAGAACAATTCAGAGCTGAATTTGAGCTTCATGTGTTGCATCTCCCTCTGACACAGACATATTAATGTACACATGCACACAGAAATGCACACACACCTACAAGCGTTTCTCAGTGTAAAACACAATTCAGATTAGTATGTTCTTTCCTTGGCAAATCATGATAATTTCAGCACTTTATGCCAATTAAACTTGCATTAGTCTGGTCTCCTGATGTGTTTCAAGTTCTGCTGAATGCATTCCACAGATTATGATTTTGGTACCATTAGATAAAATGTCAGAGCTCTTTTCAAGCTATCTACCACCTATGCTGCGCTGTTCTCTTTGTTGCCATTCCAGACCACTCAAACTAAGGCCACAAAATTTTCTGTCAATTATAACCTCAAAGACCCCATCAGCAGTTACTACTTCCAATGGTATGTATAATTTTCTTATTTCACACATATTTCTTAGCAAACTGCAATGCAAGTACAGCTGATATTCTCAAAGTTGTGTTAATTAATTGGTAGTTGGCTAAACTGTTTCTCTGTTTCTTAACAGTTAAACACAGTAATTTGACCAAGTTGTAGCTTGCCAAACATTTTTTTGAAAAAGACATTATTCTTTCAAAATATTTCCCTTCAGCTAAAATACATCTGAAAATATTTAAATATTATATAAAAATTTAAGCAGTTTTTGACTGCTTACTTATGAGTTCAAGATCCTGTAACATACATTACTGAGCTTGGATCATTTGGAGATTTTCATCATAGCTTAACACATATTTTTCCACGTGACTTCAATTAGTTTTCTGTTACTGACCTCTGTGAGGCTATGTTCAGCTAAACATATTAATAACAACTTCTAATGACTTTTTTATTTAGTTTTCAAAAAAATAATTTTAATGGGGAAAAGATAAATACATGTAGAGCTGTAATGAAGTCATTACTCTGGAGATAGTTCAATGTTAGCATTAAAGCTATTTAAATCTGACTTAACACATACCTAAGCTTTGCCCAAAATAATATGATCTGTATGTGGGTTTCTATGTGTATTGGGTTGTGGGTTTTTTATTTATATTTGTATCACAATAAGAAAAGTAATCGATCATTTTATTCTTCATAACACTTTTATTTTGTTTCACCAGAACTCAGTTGTATTGCTTTATACAGTCTTTTCTACGCATAACAGAAAAAAATTAAACATTACTGATACTGCACAAGGAAGTTCAGGATCATTTAGACTCTGTGCTGTGCAAACAGTTTCTAAGTGAAGCAAGAAGGACAAAGGAAGGAAAACAGTTTGGATTTTTCTTTTTTATACTAAATTAATTTAACTAGGTAGTCTTTAGGAAAAGGCACTGAGTTTCTAAAATAAATATATTTGACACATATACATAAACTACTTTTGCTATATTTGGGTAGTTATTTCTGAAGTTACCAACCAGATTACTTGTTTCTTTTCAGATAATATGGATGTGTTGCATGCTGACAAGAAGTTTTATATTACTTTATTTGTTCAAACTATTATATTTTTAAAGAATTTTTTTAAATCATTGCAGATTTTTTCTTACTTTAAATATATACAGTATACTTTTATATTTTCTTTAATCTAATCCCAAGTTCTCAATTTATTTCAGAATTGTATAACCATAGTCAACAGGATTCAGCTTGCTTTTTATGATTTCCATCTGTATGTGAAAAAGTCAGGACTGAGAACTCATGTGCATTTTCATTTTATTTCTCTGTATAGAATCAAATTAAAACCTACTGCTTTGGGGGAATCAATTCGGCCCAAGGATCAATTAATAGTTTTCCGTCTTTCACCCACATTTATGCCAGAGGTGACATTGTGTGTGTCATTTGCATATACAGCTGAGAAAATACAAAATAAAGTGATTAAAAGTAAATTAAGTAAACAGTCCACTCTGGACTCCTGGGTAATTAGGAAACATTGTTTTTGATAGTTATATATTATGCTTGTGCCTGTACTGAATTTAAATGCCAATTATAATTGGTTCACTATTTAAATTTTACTTTGTTACATATTTATTTGAAGATACTGAAATACATATTGTTAAGCATAAACTGTTTTACTATACTTTCAAAGAAAAGAGAAAAAAAAAGGAAAAAATTTCTATCTATACCCATCTGATCTTTGTTCTAAGTGTAACTCCTTCCAAACTACAAACATTGCTGCAGTCTTAAAGGGAATACCACATGACTCTACTATTTCCATCCACAGCCTGCTAGCAAGTAATCAAACAGAATATTATTTGAGGTAAATTCTTAAATTGCCTTTTGGAAGTTTTTGTAGATTGGTATCACTTCTGAATCCACTGTTCTGGTTTTCCAACATTATCTCTGGAATTCAATGCATGACTAAGTAACTGTTAATCAGCTAGTAAGATTAAATTCAGTAGCTGTTCTATAAAATAGGTACAAACATTAAATCCTCTATTTTAGTTCACAAAGAATTTTAAGAAAAAACAAAATAAATGCCCTGAAAAGAATGAATAAAGCTTATGCCAGAAAATTCTCTTTTGCCTAAAGAAGCATATCTTTGTCAGAACCATTTAGTTTGTCATTGTAAATGAAATATGACCTTTATGTGGATTATTATGTTCCTTCCTGAGCCATCATGTTCCTTCCATAACAGTTTGCCTTCACTTTTAACACTTCTTCCCCATCACTCCTTGTCTTTCAGAAAATCATGGGACCTTTGATGTGTGAAATCTATGATAGATTTAAAGTTAGAACTGAAAAAAAAATTGATGTAAATCTTCTGAAGTATTCATAAACAATTAATTTTATATAGGCTGGTGCTCTGCTCTGGAAGAAGTGGGTCACCTGAAAAGAATTCAGAGAGCTGAACAGGAGTTCAACTGCATGCTTTAAATGTCAGCCTCTATTTAGACTTCCTTTAATGGAAATAAATAGCAGTTTTCAGAGAGCAGTTGATTTCATGGTGAGATAGATGTCTAGCATCTTTGGGATAAATCACCTGGTCTTTCTCTTCATAGATGATAGTGTTAGCTTAGGTGAGTAGCTCAGACTATTCACTTAAGTTTCCTTGTAAGACTAAATCTAGGTGATATGAATCCTATGCTTTGTATCTAACATCATAGATGGGTGTGGAACAGCTGTGAGTACAGGTATACCTAACTAATAAATCATACAGTGGTTTAGTTGTTATATAGTGATAATTATTTTTTATGTGAGAAGAAAGCTTTTAACATTCCGCCATTGTGCCTAAATATGAATTTTCTTAAATATATGTAATAAGTTTTAAAGTTTATTACTTCTTTGCTTCGTTCATACTCTGAACACCTACAATTAACACTGACAAGTGATCAAAAGTAATGTAGCTCAAATCACATCTCAAATGGATACAGTGAAATATGGTACAATACATCGAGAACAAGTTGAACAACTAAAAATTCAGCAACTAATAAATTCCAGTCATAACATAAAAGGCTACAAGCACTAAGACAAACCAGAAGAGTGAATTCAGCAGTGAATTATTCACTTCAAATTTTCTGTTCATCACTCCACGCAAATAATTTCTTGACAACATTTCTGGGAAGCTAGATCAATTATCAAGCTTTTTTTTTTTCCCCCTCTTTTTCAGTTGTGTGTCCTCTCCTCTCTCCTCTGTTGTTCCCAGGCAGCTCTTAGAAACCTGTGGGGAGATGTCATTAACAGATTCTCTTTTGCCTGTGCGCACTGCCAGCAGCTTAACAGGCTTCCCATATCTCCATGATATGAAACAGATTAATTAGTGATGCCTCTCGTCTCATCTGCCCTTAGGTGTATGCAGTAAAGTCTAGAGATACAGCATAGCATTTGCTGAGAGACCAAGTGCAGTATCATGCCTGTAGCAAAAGCAAGAAGACGGAGTGTGTCTGGGAGAAACTGGTAAGCACTGGTATGTCTGTGAAGACCCCAAACAGGGAAATCTAAAAAAGAGTGACAAATATGTGATGGTAAAAGACAGCAGTTGTGTGTTCTGTGAAGATAAAAGGGAAGAAAATGCAGGGGAAAAAAAAAAAAAAGGATGTACATTGTTAGAAATGCTTATGAAAATGCCTGGGAGAGGTTATGTCTACATTACAAATACAGTACTATTGCCAGTCTTTGATTTACATTTACTCAAGGGCACGTAGCTAGAAAGTAGAAAAGGCAAGGATGTTATAAACCAAGCACAGAAAAATTATTTCAGCATTATCAAGATTTTTGTTATAAAATAGGAAAAATGAGACATTTGGTAAAAGGAAAAAAGTAAAGGGATAAGGTGGAAGTAAAAATTTATCAGTTAGCAATTAGATAAAAGGCCTGGAGGAATTATAATGATTAAGTAAGAAATGAAAGGGTAACAGAGCTGTAAGACTAAAAATATTTTGTGGCCTCCATTCTTTCTACTCAGTTCCTTAGTAAGCAGTGTCCTAAAAAAACTGCTGGGAGGATTCAAGTCTAGAGCAGGAAAGAAACATCAAAGTTGGATGTGAACTCAAGGATGTATCGCAATGTTTGACTAAAGAGTATAAAAATGAAATAACAATAAGAAAAAAGAATAGAAAAAACACAAAACAAAGCAATAAGTTTTAAAATCACTGCTAAAGAGTTCAACTAAATTTAGTGTATGTTTTAGATTATTTGACTCTTCATCTTATGCATAATTTGTGCTTGATATTTTTCTACATTCACATACGCACTGGCTGGTTAAGATGTCAAGACATGAGCTCAAAGGTCTTTGATAAGACTGACAAGGTCTTCCTATTCCCCCCAAACTACATAAATTATCCTTCAGGATGAAGCGTTCACATCCATGGCAAACATTCATTAGCAATAGGACTTAAAAATGCTGACTGGCAGGAATTGAATTAATTTTGATCCTACCGGGTTGCAAAATTTTATTTCCCTTGCTCTAGTCCCAAGTCTGTGTGGTCAGACTGTGGCTCTTTCACATTATCATGTCTGACTGCTCAATTTCAGTGTCTCACAGGCACTCAAATTTGGTCTTTTCTCAGACTGAAGTAATGATCACATATAGTTAAAGAAAACCCTATTTTAATGTACTGAAGCAAAAAGGCAATCTGTAACTTGACCAAGAAGGAAAGGAGGGCAGGGTGGAGGGGTGGAATATTGGAATTTTAGGGATAAAGACAGGATTTTGATATTAAAAGCATCGAGAAACGTAGCTGAAGCTGAAATGATTTTTGAATTATATGACAACATAAGAGTGTCTCTTTTGCATGTTCAGGCTAGTTCACCTTGCAATGGAGGTATTTATTTTCTGACACTCAATTCATGTTCCTCCAATTTTCTTTATATTCTTTTTACCTAAGGACAGAACAGGGTCACAGAGGCTTAAATGACGAAGGAAAGCATGAGATTTCTTCTCTATAGCTGGTATCATTTGGTGAAAGACAAAAATAGAAAGTCTCGATGTAATATGCAACGTGACTTGATTTTAAGCACTTCCCACACTGTACCCATCTGCTAGATGCCCTCTTTCTGCATTTATTGTTCCATGTATTCAACAGAAAGACTGCTAATAAAAGCAGGATACTTGACTATTCGCTATTGAAATAAATGCCCTCAAGTATATTCTTGAGTCATATAATATTCAAACAAAGAGTAGTAACACATTCATGTAGAAAGCAATGCAAATTTCCAAAGTTATATTGTGTATTGAGTTCTGGTTCAGTTTACCATAAAAATAAAAAGACAAGACTAAACTCTTCTTTTTAATTCTATTTTGGTTTTTGTTTTTTTTCCTGTTTATATTTTACAACAGTTTGGATCCCTCTTCTGAAAATTACTCACTTTAACCACAGGTGCAGAATATCGAAGTGAATAAAGCACAGGCACAAATAGAGGAAAAAAAGAAACACACACAAGGAAATGAGATTTAATTAAAGCCTGAAAATTTATATTTATTACCACTTTTTAAATCATGAGCTAATATAAATGGATATTTTTGTTATTAACACTTTAGCAACAGATACTGTGCATACAGTGAGGGTCAGTTTAGAAAATAAAGATTAGATCCCCTGTGTTTTCAATTCATAAATACTTGGACTAATGATCTGACTCCTAGGAACTTGCTGATAGAGCCCTGACAGAAATAGAAACCCATGCCAGTGGCTGATGCACATTAAAGGACTATGAAGGTTTTGGAAGCCAAGTTCCGTGTGACAAAGACATTCCAGAATCCAGCTCCAGCTGTCTTACTTTGTGCATAAATCTTCTGAACAAAAATCTCAGGGAATATGCTTACTGCTTTTGATAAAAGAGATGCTCCAATCCAGAGGAAGCTACCATCAATAGCTAAATTTGAAATTAAAAAATAACTAAAAACCTAAAGCTGAGTTTTATGAAGTTAGGCAACTTAGCACTTACTTAGTTCCCTATGTTATGGGAGTAGTTTCTTGATTTATTTGGCATAGGTAATCTTTTTCTTTTGTTTTTTTTTATTCCCTTTAGAGGTATATACCTGTCTCCAGTTATTTTAATTAAGTGTTAATTTGAAGAGAAATGGATTTCACTTTATTTCCTTCTCTTTTAAAGCAAGTTCGGGTTTTTTTTATTACTATAAGGCATAAAACCAAGATATACATGATTACATATTTAGTGTGAAAACAGAAAATCTCCATAATCCATTTTATCTGGGAGTCTTTAGACTTTGAAGTCAATATGGACTAGGTTAATTTTATTGTCTACACACTGATGAAGAATTAAAATAAGATGCTTGATTTAATTCTTTTTATAGTGAAACATCTATTCTTTCTGCACCATCTGTCCCTTTATACATTTTATCTTCACTCCTTTTCCAGGACAATTCCCACAACCACCTCATGGGTAAGATCAGAGCTCTGTGTCATAATATACCGCTGGAAAGTGAGCCAAGCTTTACAACATTCTCCTCTGAAGAAACAAAGAACTAGCCTTATAGAAAACTGAACTGAAAACTTGAGTAAATGGGAATAGCAGACTTGGTAGTGATTAGATCCCACAACTAATGCTACACAGTAGTATAAATGCCACTCATACTAATATCCTGCTACCATGACTAATGTGACACAGCTTTAATCTCCTTATAGTGAACGAGGTGGAAGAGAGGAAAAAGAGTATGTTCCCTGTTCTTTACTTTTCAAACATCTTTCTTGAAGTGAGACAGAGAGATGCCAAAATTAATTATGCTGTAATCTGGACACTGTCTTTGCTTAAAACATGAGCAATCCCCTGTAAGCTACTGAATGTGTATGAATGCATCTTTTTTCCAAATGGTAAATACCAGTTGGGAGGCTGTCCTTTGCTCTTGCTAAAATAATTAGAGCAGCATAGTAGGTAACACATCCTGTATCCCCAGATTAGGTCTTGTCCTTTGTCTTTCTATTTCTGAATATAAAACATTATTTGTAGATGGTAAACTTTGTTCCTGAACACATTTCCCACTTTCCCTGTCTAACTCAAAGGGCTATTAATCAAAGTTGCAAATACTCTCAAGTTACTTAATGTTTATTATGAGAAAGAAACAAGCAGTGACTTAATTTGTTTAGGCTGAGATTTTATCATCTTATCACGTGTTTTAGTCTTGAGTGGCAAGGTATTGGTAGTAGGAGGGGGCTGCATGGGTGGATTCTGTGAGAAGCTTCTAGAAGCTTTCCTTAAGTCTGATAGAGCAATACCAGCTGGCTCCAAGATGGACCCACAGCTGACCAAAGCCCCAAGTCAATCAGTGATGGTGGTAGTGCATCTGTGATAACATGTTTAAGAAGGAAGGTATTGCATACTAATTACATCATGCTCAGCATAAAGGGGAGCTGGTGGGGGGAGGAGTGCATGGCTCCAGGACACACAGTTTTTGCGGATGACCCAGCTTTGGGATGGCTCTGAGCTGTACAGTCTGAGTTGTGTGGTTTGGTGAGAAACTGCATTGTGCATCACCAATTTCATGTATTTTTTGCTATAAAAGTCTTATTACTGTTATTTCTCTCTCTACTGTCCTAGAAAGCTATTCTTATCTCAACCCATGAAGTTCATCTTTGGTTTCTTTTCCCTTTTCACCTTCCTCTTTCCCCCTCAGAGTGAGTGGTTGAGTGGTCCTCAGATCCCAGCTGGGGGCACAGCCACAACAGTAATAAATTAGATTAATTTTCTTCTGTTTTCTTCAAATGGAAAATGGCACACAAAGACATATTTAATTCAAAGAAAAGTCACTACTTTCCATCCCAGCAAGTTTCAGCATACATTTCACAAGAGGGCATGATTTTTGCAGTAGATAGGGTACGAAGCTGGGCAGTGAAAACTGTACTGTCTAAAACCTGAATATTGTCTGGTTTTCAAGCAGTGGAAACATATGAGCTTCTGTGTCTTCTGTGAGTTCTTTGCCTGTTTCATAGAAGGTGTACTAATGAAGTTATGTTTTACTAATTGCAATTCTATATTACATTATATTATACGATGTTATAGAACATAGTTATGTATTCATACATCACATTGTAAATAATATCATATAGTACATGAAGTAATTCTAAATTTGGCTATATACCATAATACTTACATAATTATATAAGTTATATAATGATCTTCAGTTACAACCATAATACAAAGAAAATATCCCACAACACCAAACTAATATAATATTCAGAAAACAAGACATAGAGGAACTGGAAGGGGAAAGTGTAAGGACAGGGGAATAAACACTTGAATTAAGATTAAACTCCAGTCCTAATCTTAGTAAATAACTCTTAGAAAATAGTGATGTAAATTGTTCTAGGACCTCCACTAATAAACATCACAAAAAACTCAATGGAGTAGTAGCACTTCTATCCAGCAATTAATCTGACCATCTTTCTTAGCTTTTAATTTTTATTATGTTTACTCACTTGAGGAATGAAATATCTCATTTCTGACAGCAAATCGGTCTTACATTTACACTGATTTTTTTTTTCTAAAACTCTGTTTTCCAATGGCTATGGTTCCATTTTCATCAAGAGGTTGGAAATCAACCTGTCATGAGCTAAGAATTTTTCTCATAATGATAAGCACTGTCCTTTTTTCTATGCCTAACTATTGCTTTGGAGTTCCCTTTGTTTTATGAAACACGGGTATGGATTATTTAGCATCTCCATCTGCCCACTAACCAAAACAGTTCTATTAACTCCAGTCTATCTATAATAATGCCGGCTCCTCACTGTTTTTTGCACAGTGTAATTTAAACTGAACTGAGGAAAAAAAAGTGTCATATTACTTAGAGGCTTTCATTATTTATGCTGAAGGTATGTCAATTGTTCTCTGAAGGAAGTATTAATAGGCCCTTATTCTTCATATTTTCAAGATACGCTGACAGTGTTTACAGATTAGTCCTACGTCTTACTCAGTTTCAAAACTAATTAATTGTGGTGAACACTAGAGACTGCAGTAAATTCTTCCCCAGATCTATCAGAGGATTTCAACTAACATTCATATTTTTTAACAGACTGGGGGTGGACAAGTCTTCTTAAAAAAAAAACAAAACACCCAAACAACCCACCACAAATGGTGTGCATGATTTATATGTAGGTGAACCTATTCGCATCTTAAGCAATTACCCTTTATGAATCTCTGCAGTGCAGAGTGGCAGTGAATAGCCTCTGTGTGTTGCCATCTGGAGGTTCTTTCAAGAGCTGCCGTTAGACACATATCTACATCTTGGTATCCTCGTATCTTTTCTAGTATGTCAGGCTGCTAGGGTAAGTAAAGGTAAGGTGTTCAGGAGTTGTGTGATAATAGTGTGTAGATGGAAACAGGTGGGACTCAAGATAGGAACAGATACAATTCTTGATTAAAGAAGGTAAATTTTTTCAGGTGATGAGCCTGTTCTTATGAAAGTATGTCACAGCAAGACAATCAGCAGTGCCAGTTTGCTTACTAGGCAACAAACAAACAAATAATCCCATTTCTATCACTGACAGAAAAATCAGATGACATTCCAGAGCTGCTCTTTTCAATGAAAATAAATAATAATAATAAAAAATGCAGACAGATCCTTCAGAATTAAACCGATTTGTAACATAATTTTTTTTAAAAGCCCTAAAAAAATACTGCAATTCTGAAGAAATGTGCTGCAGAATAGTATTTGTTAGCAAAAGTTCATGATTGGCAGCCTGTTATACAGAAAATGTACAAAATCAATACAGATACAAAACTCTAGAGCTGGCTGTGTCAAAAGGCTCTGATCAGTCTGAATTAACTGGATTATTTAATATTATTCTACATATGCCACCACCCTCAAAATGCCCAGACCAAGATTTGAACAGGAACCTACTGATATTGAAAAGTCTCAGAACTCCAGGCAAGAAACAATGAAGGACAGAAAAATATTCATGCCAAGTCCAAATATAGCTGATAGTGGAGGTGGAAAACTTGACAGCTATCTCACACCATTTTTATCATTGGAACGCTTTGGAGTTCAGAAAAAAATAATCAAAGCATAAACCTCATGTAAACAGGTACAAACGATAGGCCAGTTAAATCCAGAATGCTAAAATAACTCTTTTAAACTAAGTGTGATTATATGTTAAGAAGGCAGAAGGAGAAGTAGTGAAGAGTTATTGACAAGGACCAAAAAATATAGAAAAAAATCCCAAGCCTTGACACCATTAAGCTTCAATTGGTTCTCAGAAAACTAGTCAGAATGGATGCTGCTTTGTAGCTACTGAACTGAAGGCGTTGTTCTGTATCTGTTAATAGCATTGACTACTCTGTTCAATGAGAAAATAACTGGAAATTATTTTTTATGCCAAATATGATATTCTGAATGTTATTACCAACAGGAAAGATAACTCATATCTGCTATTGAATGCTGCAGATAAAACAATGAATTTACATTATATGGCACATTTTCTCAGACAACTGTTTTCTAAGTAAAATCAAACTCTTAGACACACAGTGCTTAGTAGATTTTTTTAAAGACACTTTTAGCAGTAGGGCATTTTAGAAAATACTAAATATAAGAATGATTAGACAGTTTCTGACAACATGTATTTTCTGTGGAAGAACATAATAATTAAAATTATATTTCCTATGGGAAAAAAATCTTTAGAGCAAAATCAAATTAACATGGCAAAAGATTAAGAGTTACTCTGCCATTTTTCTGACCTTTATGCATTCCTGAACATGTGAATAATTTTCAGGTAATGCTCCTCCCTAGTGAAGACCTGAGTGGAATGTTGAATGTGCATTTTCTACTTAAGTAACTTCTTAACTAGTCTACGACTTATTTCTGGTTTATTCTTTTTTGTTTTTCTAAAAAACAACTTAAGATGATTTGATAAATTGTAAACATTTTTAACATCTCAGAAATATTGGAAAGTGGAAAATATATACCAAATCAACATAAAATCATAAATAAATATGATTTATCTGAAAGATTTTAACTAGTTAGGCAAAGTACTGGATATTCTGACTGAACACTTCCACAGTCTTTTCTGTGATCATGATAGGCAGTAACTTCCTCTTTAAATTCACAGTTGTTTGCAGAATACTACCTCAAGATCATTTCTTTCTGTGCCTGATATATTCATGGCTCTCCTGAACATATATGAAAGTACACTAGTAACTGCTTTAAAGCTTTGATTAAGGTGTTGGGAAAGCTCAATGACTTAATAAGCTCAGCACACAGGATCCATGCTTTACATTTCTGTATGACAGAAAAACAAACAGGTCATTCATTCCTCAAGATTTTCATTTTGCAGATAAGATTCTTTTCACTATTGAAGGATAATAGCATGGTTCAGGTCAAAAGGGATCTCAGGAGATCACCTGCTCAACCACCTGGTCAAACTAGAGTGAGCTATGAGGCTCACTGCCACTTCATGTCCAGATCACTGTCTGACACAAACCCCGGGGCTATTTTTTGCAGAGGCACAATCCAGACAATCAGGCAGTCCCTAGCCCATATCATCCTAGGTGCAAGACTTGGCATTAGTCTTTGTTGAATTTCATAAGGTTCCTTATGGCACATTCCCTCACCCTGTCTGGGAGCCATTGGTTGACAATCTGCATTTACCACCAGACTTAGCAATAAATATATTGTTACTTCTCTGTAAGAAGTGAACTGCATTCACTCAGTCCATCTGTAACACATGTATGGGTTCAGTTCTTGTAAATAATCCCTGACTCAATCATCATGTAACAGAGATATGTCTTGGATCCTGCCTGTAAGCACAGAGGCCTGGGAAACCTGATGGTACCTCAGGCAGTGATGGCTTTAAGAACCTCAACTGTATCTGTTGCCACTACTCCATACAATAATAAACCAGGTTTAGGCTTTTCCTACTTGATGTAGCAATAAAGATCTATCTACTGACCTCAAAGCTCATCTCAAGTTGCAACTTCAAATGAGCTTTCAGTTCCTTAACATCATCCATGCATTCCCAGACAATGTTTCTAAAATCCTAAAAACAATTTAATTAACAAAGTATAGAAAACAGGAATTTTACCATTTAAAAGTATGTTAGGACCGAGTTTCTAAGGCACAGGATATTGATTCAAACAATTTTCATTCTTTCTAAAGTCCCACCCCTCCAACAATATACTCTAGAAAAAAAGCCCTTCTGGAGTATTCCATTTTGAGGCACTCCTATCAGTGCAAAAAGAATAATCTGTGTCAGACTTGGTTATTTACTCTCCAAATATTGAAAAGGATATATACATATACTTATATTCTTGGTATTCTATCCAATTTTTACATAAAAAAAAAAGTATATTGCAATGTAACACTTTTGAGTGTTCAAAGATCCTGGAAGAACTAGTGTTCATCCACAGTATATCCCAGGAAAACAGATATATTCAAAATTCTTTTTACACTTGAAGGAAAGTGGAAAACAACAACAATGCAAAGTAATAAATAATAAAACAAATGCAAGTATTTAATGTTGCTAATCATGCACTTTCTAATAGAGAAGTCAAATGCATGGCTGTGTTAAGAGACCTCTGAAGTTCAAGGAAGGTTGTGTTGATTTTGTAGCCTTCTATGATGTCATCACTGGCTGGATAGATGGAAGTAAAGCAGTGGATATCATCTACCTTGACTTCAACAATGCTTTTGATACTGTCTCCCATGGCATCCTAATAGAAAAGCTGAGAAATTATGGGATCATAGAATCATAGAATCATAGAATGGCAAGGGTTGGAAGGGACCCCCAGGATCATAAAGCTCCAACCCCCCTGCCACAGGCAGGGACACCAACCTCAGGCCTGGATCTACACAAGGTTGCCCAGGGCCCCATCCAACCTGGCCTTGAACACTTCCAGGGATGGGGCATCCACCACCTCTCTGGGCAGCCTGTTCCAGCACCTCACCACTCTTTCTGTAAAAAACTTCCCCCTAATATTCAATCTAAACCTTCCCTCCATCAGCTTTAAACCATTCCCCCTTGTCCTTCCATTATCTGCCCTTTTAAAAAGTTGATTCCCCTCCTGTTTGTATGCTCCCTTCAGGTACTGGAAGGCTGCAATGAGGTCCCCCCGCACCCTTCTCTTCTCCAGACTGAACAAGCCTAGCTCCCTCAGCCTCTCCTTGTAGGGCAGGTGCTCCAGCCCTCTAATCATCCTTGTGGCCCTCCTCTGAACCCTCTCCAACAGTTCTACATCCTTCTTGTATTGGGGGCCCCAGATCTGGACACAGTACTCCAGGTGGGGCCTCATGAGGGCAGAGTAGAGAGGGACAATCACCTCCCTGTCCCTGCTGGCTACCCCTCTTCTAATGGAGCCCAGGATACCATTGGCCTTGCGAGTTGCAAGAGCACACTGCTGGCTCATGTTAAGTTTCTCATCCACTATGACACCCAGGTCCTTCTCAGCAGGGCTACTCTCAAGGAGCTCTTCTCCTAGTCTGTATCTATGTCTGGGATTCTTCCGGCCCAAGTGCAAGACCTTACACTTGGCAGTGTTGAACCTCATTAGGTTCACCCGGGCCCATTTTTCCAGCCTGTCAAGATCCCTCTGGATGGCTTCCTTTCCTTCTAGGGTGTCAACCACACCACTCAGCTTGGTGTCATCCGCAAACTTGCTGAGGGTGCACTCAATCCCATCATCGATGTCATTGATAAAGATGCTAAAGAGAACCGGGATAGATGAGTGGACAGTGAGGTGGGTTGAGAATTGGGTTGTCGGGCTGAGCTCAGAGGGTGGTGATTAGTGGAACAGAGTCCAGATGGAGACCTGTGACCAGCAGTGTTCCCCAGGGGTCGGTGTTGGGTCCAGTCCTGTTCAGTATCTTCATTGACGACCTTGATGAGGGAATAGTGTCCACCCTCAGCGAGTATGCAGGTGATACAAAGCTGGGAGGAGTGGCTGACATACAGGAACACTATGCTGTTGTGTATCAAGAACTGGACAGGCTGGAGAACTGCAGTAAGAAACTAGATGAAGTTTAATAAAAGCAAGTTTAGAGTCGTGCACCTGGGAAGGAATAACAGCATGTATCAGTACAGGCTGGAGAGGAGCTCTGTAAAGAAGGACCTGAGAGTTCTGATGGACAAAGGTTGGCCATGAGCCAGCAGTGTGCCCTGGTGGCTAAGAGAGTCAATGGGATTCTGGGTGCATTAAAAGGAACGTGGTCAACAGGTGAAAGGAGGTGATCCTTCCCCTCTAGTCTGCCCTGGTCAGGCCTCACTTGGAGTACTCTGCCCAGTTCTGGGCTCCTTGGTATAAAAAAGATAGGGATCTTCTGGAAAGAGTCCAGCGGACGGCTACAAAGATGATTAAAGGCCTGGAGCATGTCCCCTACAAAGAAAGGTTGAATGAACTGGGGCTGCTCAGCTTTGAGAAAAGAAGACTGAGAGAGGATCTTATCATTTTTTATAAATACCTGAAGTGTGGGATGCAGGGGGAAATGGTCAGATTCTTTGCAGTAGTCTGTGGAGACAGGATAAGGGGCAATGGCCTCAAGCACAGGAAGTTCTGCACGAATATGCAGAAGAACTTTTTCCCAGTGAGAGTGACAGAACCCTGGAATAGGCTGCCCAGGGGGGTTGTGGAGTTTCCTTCTCTGGAGATATTCAAGACCTGTCTGGATGCCTATCTGTGCAATATGTCCCAGGGAACCTGCTTTGGATCCGATGAACTCTCAAGGTCCCTTCTAACTCCTACAATTCTACTATTCTGTGATTTTTAACAAATATATTGGATTTAATTACTTTGGATAATTACATGTTTTCCAATTATTGTTCTTTGGAATTTTACGTTTACCCTGCTGTGCATTTCCAAGTTTAGACTAATCGTAAAAATTACTATGACTATCAGCAGATTTTACCAACCTGAATTAAAAACATTTGAAATGTCCCCATAAAATTCAGAGAAAATACATCAGAGGATTGAAAGCTGTAGCAAAACACAGGAGAGAGGCTTTAAGAACAGAGAAACATATGTTCCCAGCACACAGAAACTGTATAATTTAATATGGAACTCTCAAGCCACATTTGCCTTTGAAGAAACTAGTTACAAACAAAAGTAAATTTTTCTCCAACATGAGACATCTAAATTGCATACTGGGACTTAAAAGCACATTAAACTACATCCACTTTCACCTGCTGATTTTTAGACAGTACTGATTCTGTCTGCATCTCTGTTCAATTCTTTTTAGCATAAAAGGTTTTTCTGTCAAAAGTGTTAAAGTACAACATTACATAAAAATAAATATAACCTTATTTTATAAGTGGGGGAAAAAAAGTGTTCTCTGGAACTTTAAAATATTACTTCTTCTAAGTAGGCCTAATTTTCAGAACATGGTTCACTTGTCATGTGCAGATGTCATAGTGTTACATGGGGAATACTCTAGAATCTTTAGGAAAAAGCTATAGATCCAGCTGTCCAGCTGAAAAGGGGAGGATTGAGAGGCTTTGTTGGGTATCTGGCCTTTAGCCAAAGTCAAACCACCACATCTAGTAATGAATGTTTAGTTTATTATGTCACTGAACAGCTGAAAAAGACATGTAAGTCTGTCTTTCTGTTTGTGATCTAACAGGATGGGGAAAACATCTAAGGAAAATCAAGAAGTTTGAATACTATGTCCAGCAGAGAAAATGAAAAGACGTGTACCTCATGTTTTAATTTTCTGATACATAGCTATTGAATTCACTACTAATACCATACCGCTAGATTTCTTTGGCTTCAGGTTTGATTTTTACATAAGCACATTAGTTGCAGTGAGGTCTTCCTCTGGATTTTGAACGATATGAATGGTATAATGAGCCAATTAAAATTATTTTTATAAAAGTAGATAATAATTAGTCCTCTTTTTCCCCTGGATTTAATATAATTCAATTTTTCCTTAAGACTTCTGAAAAATAAGTGTTTTCTGGCAAACCACTGAAATGCAGACATCTCTGTTACCATGTAGTCATTTGAGTCGTTAATTAAAATTTCTTTCCCTGGTTTTTTTTTTTTTGCTTTTTTCAGACATTGCAGCTTTGTTTCAGCACTATGACATTTACTATACTGTCCAATTATTCTTTCCTTGCTTTGGTTTAGTTAAACTAGATAATGTAATCATTTAATGCCATTGTAGACAGTGATTTAACAGAAGAAAGGACGGGAAGTATCTCAGTTGTTTGCACTGGCTGTTATAAAATACTCTCTCCTACACCAGGTGACTCAGTGACAGCTCTGTATCAGGAATGTATCTGGCTCTCATATCTAGGTAGTGAGTTCTCCTTAAAGAATTATATCATGGTCATTCATTTCCTGCCAGACTGATCTGTTATAACAAATATTGACCTTTAATCTGTCTTTTCCAAGCCATACAGTCTGCAGAAATGCAGATGACACATGTAAGACCTTTTCAAGCAGAGCTATGCATACAGCTCTTGAAAAACAGCTAGGAAATTCTTACTCACAAGGGAAGAGGTCCTCTGGGTTAAAAGTGTCAGCATCTTTATGCTTTTAGGTAATCATCCTTCATGACTACTTACTAAAAACAATAACCTCTAGAGATATTGGAACCGAGGTGGTTTTACTTGTTTTTAGGAGGGGTTTGTGGGTTTTAAAATTCAGGACATTTCTTTGTCACTACTCTACTTAGGAACTTACTTTTCAGTGTCTGCCTGATACTTTCAGCTTAATTTTTCCCCTAAACACAAAGGATTGAGACTTCCTATTAAGCTCCGTACTGGACCAGTTGTATTTTCTATTCTTTTTGTCTTTTGTGTTATGCTGAAGGGCACTTCAGGCTGTCTGAAACTAACAACATGGTTTTGTGATTGGAGCATTTGATGACACAAAGTACCAACTGTTCCTGTATGTCTTTTATTTTCTCATATCAACACAGCAGATTTTAGATTGAAACTTTATATGTGTATTTTAAAATGCAATGAAATCTTGTCTTAGATATTGAAGATGTTAAGGAATTCACAACTGTTTGTCTCCCATTTTATCTAGGACATATAAATAATGTACAAAAAGAATTTCAGAATTATCTTGTATCTTTCATGAACTCTAGGCTCCAGCCCATGAAAAGCACTAGATCAGCCCATAAAAGGGGCTATCTTAAACCCTGTTTAGATTCAGGAGAGAGAAGAGAGACCACCTGAGGTTGAATAAGTGTACACTATAGCTAGGGTAATGTCCACAACAGCCTTTCCCATGGGATATAGACTACAGTCTTCTGGTATGTTCAGGGTCCTGTCAATACCAAAGGAGATGTATTACAATATGGCTTCACCACATACAATACCAGAAGAAAACACAGTGGTATAGGGAAGATTAATTTCTGTGAAATACCATCCTGTTTCTTAAGAAATCTTGAAATTTAGGAGGACAAAAGAAATACTTTTGCTTTACAAGACTAAGAAGTGAAATAACCAACAAGGCGTTTTGCAAGTGAGTTTACTTAAAGTACCTTCCCCCTGCCCCCCTCTCCAAAAAAAAATAAAAAACCACAACAAAATAGAAGAAAAATAAAATCTAGAAAACATGACCAGCAAAAATTATTAATCCTAGAACCAAAGAAAACAAAAAGAAGAAAATATAGGTTACCAACAGATTGCTAGTTATATTGTAACAATTCATGCCAAATTGGGTTCTATTTACAAATTATTTTCTGTGTTGCAACTCTGATTCTAAAGTCTGAAGATACTGAAATTCTCAATTACATACACAGCAATTTAGTCTTCAGTGCATCAGAAAGCAGCAGGATAAAACAAACTAAAAAACAAAACAGAAGCCTCTGTTACCTGAACCTAACTTAGGAGTGCACATTGTCTATTTAGGGTGCAATATTTATATAAATTACCAGTTCCAGAAACAACACTGTGCTTACAGAACTTTATTGGGATCAAGGGATAAACTAGAGCTAAGCATTCTACATTCTACAAAAGTCTATTTTTACTGTTAAGCTTTGTGAAGCAATATTATCACTTATGAAAAAAACCACTATGGGGTTTTTTTTACTTCTTTTTTTTCCTGGAAGAGGTATTACCTGCCAAATATTTCTGATGCAGCATTTTTCATATTGTGCATCATAATATCAGGTATCAAAGGTAATCACATTGTCTAAAACTTCTAGCACTGTTCAGTCTTGAAGCAGAAAGACCTGCATTGCAAGTTAGACACTCTAAAGTCCTGCTAATTTCTTTTAAATTCAAGATTTTGCTGCTAGTACTGGAAGCAAGGAGGAGCAAAGAAATCTTTATTATTGTTGTATACTATTATTATTTTCCAGTTTTCAATTTGCTGATGAAAAATCTGTATTCCTTGGATTATATGTGTCTGGGGACCTGTGTTAGCATACAAAAATTCCACTAGTTCAACTATGTATGATTACAGTGAACATAAAATATTTTGAGGAAAGGTTTTAATGGCATCCTTTCCTGATAATATCAAGTGAAAAACTGCAATTAAAAATGAAAAAGTATAGGAAGTAGGTAGATATTTGCTCAAGAGGGAAATTTTACTGTTCAAAGCTAAAATAAGATATGAATGATGCTTACTTGCACAAGGGCAAAGGAATATATAATTTAACCTTAGAAAGTCTATTTCAAGAAACATCTTACTCTATGAAACATATTCAGGTTTCCTGGAGACTTCTCATGTGCTAGGCATACCCATAACAAAGGTTTTCACTGATAGAACACCTTTGAAGGATAGTTTGGATCAGTTGAAGCAATTGCAAAAGATGTGGTAGGGTACAGAAGAATGAAGGAACCAAGGAAGGATGGAGAAACATCAGTGCCTTTCTCTTGATCATATATTCCTCCTGACTCTGACAAAGCATATCTATAAAACTGCATTTGAACTTATGTCTAATTGTCAACAACATTGCCATCATTAACTGCATTTCAAATAAATTTAATATTTCTGTTAGTTGGATTAAAATTGTGTGTTTTGATGCCTTCAGAACAAGCGAAGTAGAGCAAGAATGCCTTGAGGAAGCAAGTTGTGCTTACTGGAGAAGAGCAGCCCCTTCTCAGAATAATTTGATTTCAGAACTGAAATAAATTATTTTTGTCTTAAAGACACTGAAGTAATAAAATCTCTATTTTCTTAGCATTTAAGCTTATTCTTAGATAATAACTTACACTAATTTGCAGTGTGCAGCTTTTTTCTGTTAACAGTCCTTACCTTAATGTCAGAAAATAGTACAAGCTACTTTCATAGGCAATGGAAATAGATATAGGTAGGACATGAATCATCTCAACTTAGTTTAGCTGTCTAAAACAAGTTAAATGCATCACAACAAAAAAGTTTCCATCGATATTTGTTATACTGCAACTATTGAAAGAGTTTAGCCAGTTAGCTCAGATGTAAATTTTTACACTACTGATACAAATATGAACAAGCTAGATTAGATCATAGAATCATAGAATTGTAGGGGTTGGAAGGGACCTCGAGAGATCATTGGGTCCAACTCCCCTGCCAAAGCAGGATCCCTAGCTCATATTGCACACATAGGCGTCCAGACGGGTCTGGAATATCTCCAGAGAAGGAGACTCCACCACCTCCCTGGGCAGCCTATTCCAGCGCTCTGTCACCCTCACTATGAAAATGTTCCTCCACACGTTGGTGCAGAACTTCCTATGCTCCAACTTCAAGCCATTGCCCCTTGTCCTATCCCCACAGACCACTGAAAAGGGGCTGGCTGATTCCCCCTGCATCCCCCGCTTCAGATAATTATAGACTATAATTAGGTCCCCCCTTAGTCTTCTCTTCTCAAAGCTGAAGAGTCCCAACTTACTCAGCCTATCCTGAGTAAGATAGGCTGTAAGGGGAGATGCTCCAGGCCCCTAATCATCTTTGTAGCCATTCTTTGGACTCTCTCCAGGAGATCTCTATCCTTTTTAAACCAAGGAGCCCAGAACTGGACACAATACTCCAGGTGGGGCCTGACCAGGGCTGAGTAGAGGGGGAGGATCACCTCCTTCGACCTGAACTCCTTTGAGTCATCTCAGTATTCTAGGAAATAGTTTAAAACATCACTAATGTGTTCTTCTGTGATGTTGTGAAAATAACTAGATTGGAAAGATAAAGCAGGATTATCTTTATGTTGTTTTTCCAATTAGTAATTTAATAATGAATGCTCAATTAGGCCACAAGAAAAAAAAGGCAGAATTGCAGGATTGTCAAGTCTCAGCTTAATGTTCTCATGAGCATTCTAAAGAGTCAGAATTCCCTTTCTGGAAAATCCCATAGGCTGATGAATAGAGCATTTTCCTGGGAAAAGGGTAATGTGAAGCTCTTCAAATTGCAATTTTGAGCTGAGAAGCTTAAATGCAACTGAAATAATCTAATTCATTTAGCCCAGAGGAAACTGTGCTCTGCTGACAAGCAAAGAGGGTGCTTTGTTGGGAAAAGCAATAGACACTTTCTCGTCTATGTTGAATATAGTGGGCAGATGGTGGTTCACTCTGCATCAACTAAAAGCCAGGCAGAAGCCAGAGTTTATTAGTTCAGACTAAATGAGAAACTGCTTTGAGGGTGTACAGAGGCAGCTTTATAACTACTCATGGTTTTCCCACTCTAAGCGTCATGAAACAAACATGCTTGGTAAAATCAAAACTATATATTTGTGTTCACCTGTGAGTAAAATGACTCCATAATTGTGCCAGAGATTACACAGTACCTCTCTTTTTAAGAACTGGGGCAAAAAAAGTTTAAAAATATCAAAAATAGCTTTATAAAACAAAGATTCTTCATGTTTTCCATGGCTCCGTGGCTTTCCTAAGATCTGTGCTCACACATCATGTTCCTTCTGTTGACTGACTTTTCTAACAAGAAGTTGTTTAGTAATGGTTACTTCTCAGCACCAGTACTGGTGGCAGAGGCTGTGCAAGATAACCATGTGCATACACAGGGACTGAAAAAAGTTTCTCATTATTTATGTTGACTTCTATAGGATAGATGTTATTGACTTAGTCACTCTTTCCAGGATATTTCTCCATCCCAGCTACTGGGATACAGATACTACTGCATTTTGAGTAGTGAATGTCACCTCTGTGCTTCTTCATCCTTTTAAAATTCTCAGCAGTTTTATAACTGCAGCAGAATCATTGACACGAGAAATTACTAATTCAATACCTGAAATGTAATGGTAATGGTAAATGAGGGCAATAGCATCAAAGGAAATCATTTAACATTGTAATTAGGATGTTCTTGTAAACTGGTCCCACAATCTGATATATTAATTCTCTAGATATGGCAGATATAAGATTATATGTAACAAGGGAGAAATGAGAGTTAAAAGAATGTGAAATGGTACTGAAGCCCTACTCTTTCAGAAGGCTATCAGAGCTTCAACAGAGCACCAGAAATGCTTTAAAATGTTATTTCACAGTGAAAATAGCAGATGTTTAGTAGAAAATTAACTCACCCCCCCAAAAAAGTCCACCAAAAAAAAAATAAATCCAAACCAACCAACACAACCCCCCAAACCAAAATGAACCAACCAAGCAAAAATAAAAATTTTTTAAAACTACAAAGGAAATAATGATATCATTCATATTTTTTTCCAGCTTACCCTTCCTTTCCAGAAATCCATGAACTGAGTGGAAATTATTCCTTTATGTTATACATACCAATTTATTGTCCTTTTACATATATACTGACCATATGATACCATGTTCTGTGAATACTATTTGTATTTTGGTTTGGTCATTTTGTTGCATTTCCTTTCATCTTTCCAAGGGTTTTTTTTTTGTTTGTTTGGGGATTTGTTTTGTTTTGTTTTGTTTTTCCAGGTTGATTTATCTGAACACGATCCATTATGGTGTCATAATTATATAGTCTTAATATCTCCTAGTCAAATGCTTTCTGTATTACTTGCTGCTCCTTTTGTAAGAATGCTTATATTCTGTGTTTTATTTTTCTGTGTCCTTGGTTGGTTGGTTTTTCACCCCTAGCATTTTTAGTGAATATCCACTCATTGAAGAGTATTAATAGCAAATTAAGAGTCTATTGGACACCAACTGGACTACATGCATTTCTTTGTACTTTTATGCTTTGAATTTCATCATTTTTGCATATTCTTTTCATCTACCACTGCTACCCTAGAATGTCTTGAGTTGAAAGGGACCCACAGGGTTCATCAAGTTGAACTCCTGACTCCACACAGGGCAACCTAAAAGCTAAGCCATGTATCTAAAAGTGTTGTTCACATGCTTCTTGAACACTGACAAACTCCACTGGAAACTTGTTCAGTGTTTGACCAGTCTCTTAGTCAAGAACATTTTTCCAATGTCCAATCTGAAATTCTTATTCAGCTTTAAGCCATCCCTTCATGTCCTATCACCAGATTTAAAAAATATTTAAAAATCAGCAACTATCTCTGTTTTCCCGCATGAGGAAGTTGTAGATAACGAGGTCACCTCTCAATCGCCTCTTCTCTGAGCTGAGCAGTCCTAGTATCCTCAGTTGCTCCTCATATGTCATGCTCTGTAGTCCCTTAGCCATCTTTTTTGCCTTCCTTTGCTCGCATTATAATATTTTCATATGCTTCTTATATTGGGGAGCGAAAAAATGCAGACAGTACTCAAGGTGAGGCTGCACCAATGCTGGTAAATTCAGCTTTCTCATGTTTGAATTTCTTTACAACTCTTCAATGACTGCTGACTAGTCTTAGCTATTTGCATTATTTAGTTCTGAAACTTTTTTAAAAATTATTTTATATTTTAACTTCAGACAGCTTTTCCCAACAAGAAGTGATTCTTAGATGCTCTTTTTTCTAAATATCAGTAGAAAAGTGGTCTGATTTTCCTATGGTATAATCTTTTGAATTCCTTTTAGAATCTTATGAGTTTCACCATTTCTGTCAAGCTTCCTAATTCTGCTGTTCTTGAAAATGTTTTTATTAAAAGCTGATATTTTCAGTTAATTGCTCTCCTTAAAATATTTTGACTTGGTTTTACTCTGCTTTTTCATATTTAACTTGCTAGTTTAAAGTTTTTCTTAATTTTCTTTCCTGAGAGCAGTACTGACTTAGAAAAATTACCATATTGAAAATTTTATAATGCAATATTTGTTTACTGCATAGATGATACTCTATTTTTTAACAGGTCATGACTATTACTGTTTCTGATTTTCTTTTTTAAGGCACAAATTTCCTAAAATTATTCTGATATCTAGTAACAATATTATCAAGTTTCTTAGATAGCTACAGAAATATTTATGTGGTGGGGGGGGTTTCAGGGGTTTTTTTAGTGGACAGTAGTGTAGGGTGGCTTGTTATGTTTAGTATTAATTTGCCTTTATAATGTGATTAATTTGGAAGTAGCCATCTGCACTAAAGTTATTTTTAACATTACATGGTTGTTTCATACTCTTCCATTCTTGGCATCAGAATCTAGTATAAGAAGTTATTCAGTATTAATTTAAAAATCTAAGTTTTCTATTCCTTTCAGTTTGTTTAATAT
Organism: Laterallus jamaicensis coturniculus; assembly: GCA_022605575.1. Taxonomy (NCBI): domain Eukaryota; kingdom Metazoa; phylum Chordata; class Aves; order Gruiformes; family Rallidae; genus Laterallus; species Laterallus jamaicensis. The sequence continues at coordinate 4,905,594 of JAKCOX010000027.1, forward strand.
ACCTCACTTTATGTACATGTGTGAGAGGAAGTGGGGAAGTATGTAAGAGGTCATCTTTTATAATACATGGAGGAAATTAAAACAAACAATTAAACCTTTTTATCAATAACAGCAATGGATTTATTCCTCTAAATCTATGGATTAGATAATCTGAATGTGAAGGTACGAAATGCATGAAATCAAAGACTGTATCTTAGGGTTTATATTTTAATTTTGACGATTTTAAAAGAATAAAGGGGGAAAGTGGAAAAAATGTTGCAAATCAACCAAATCAAAGACAAGTCTAAACTACCTTTATTAAAGATGTATTTATACTCATTATTATAGTAATACTACTACTACTACAAAATATATGGAGAAAGAAACATTATAATTTGGTTATAATTAGTTTTATTTTACCTGTGTACCATATTTTTTGAGTATAGTTTTAGATTGTCACATTAAGTAACATCAAAGTAAGGGAAAATGCTGACATGATTCCCAACACGCTTTATGTGACTGAAATTATATCCTTAAGACAGAAATTTTTCAAAACTTTACTGTAACTTGATTACCTCTATGTGCATATGAATTCTGATAATTTTGATATTATTTATAGAAAATAAATCACAATTATCCACCAAATCCAAGTTTTGGGTTAAGACATCTTGTGTTTTTGTACATGATTTTTAATATGAATGGAATTTATTTGTAATGGAATTACTACATGTTAGCTGTGAATTCCTGTGTTACAAGTGACTTCTAGTGATTTTGTTTGCAGCTGAAAAGTTTCAAAAAAATCTAAGTTCTGTTTTGGGTTAATAGTCTGAAAAAAACCCCTAATGATCATATGTGAAAAGTGTGTTTTGGAAACCTCATGGTAAACTGTGGCAGAATTGTCAAACTTGAAATATTTTTATCTTATTCTGATTGTGAGGAATAGTCAATATAAATATTTTCTCAAGTATCAAATGTTATGCGTGCCCCTAAAGGAAATCAGGAAGGATATTGTCCATGCTACTTTCATTGACATAAGTGAGCAACAGTCCAAATATAATACCAAATCTTTTTATCCCCTCTTCTGCCTGATATTATGGAAGAATCCAAACTTAAACCTCTTGACAGATATTATTCTAGAGTGAGTGTTTTATTAGTCTATTTTGTAGAAAATATTCCAGTCTGTGTAGTTCCATACATACATCTCCACACATTAACTGGAGATGACTCTTGAGACTAAAATGCTATATAATGCTGTACAGAGAAATTGGAAGTGGCTCCAGGTGGATATAAGTTGTATCTCCTATGTGATATTGGGCATGAGCTATTAAACTGGGATTTTTTTAACTGATTCTGTGAGCTAAATATCCTCTTTTTCATGGCTCTGTGACAGCAGTAATAACCATAGATAGCTTACAGAGATCTGTATAGAGATAGTTTGTTTACACCCATTTCAAGTCCTCAGTCTAACTGAAAACTGGGTAAATGTCAGGATTAATCCAGGTAAATTCTTGCTATGTAATTGGCAAATGGTACTTCATACCTTAAAAAAAGCCTTTACCATATCTGCAGGGATGCACTGTCATTCAGAAAATGTTGAAGGCTCCCAGAAAAAAATCTGCTCAGGTAAGACTCCAAAGGAAGAATTGGTAAAGAAATGATCCTTTTATAAGAGATTTGTTACTTACCTTGAATGTAATTTAGTGATAGTACCAACCTATAGCAACAAAGTTCTGAAGACTTTCACACTTGGGAAGAAATGCAGTGGGGTCTGTTGTTAAAATTGACAGGACAAATCTTCTAACCAGATAAAAATTAGTTTTGTGCTGCAAAACTTGTAAAGAGTGCCTGATGGGACAGAAGGCATGAAGAATAGCAATGGGACCTGAGAAACAGCATGAGGAAACAGATTCCCCCAAAGCTACCTGTGAAATCTCATTAAATCTTTCTTGAATGTAGCCTTCTTATATGTTGTAGTCACAGAAATAATTTTACCTATACTGTAGCTGTCAGCAATAAAGCTTAGACTTCAAATGATGCATCCTCCCTTCAGCTATTGATTCACATTGATGAGATCCCCCTGAGACTTCTCCTCTCTAGGCTACATAGTCCTGGCTCTTTCAGCCTTTTCACATATGAGAGATGTTCCAATCCTTTAATCATTTTTGTAGCCTTTTACTGGAATCTCTACAGTATTTCCATGTCTCTCTTGTACCAGAGAGTTCAGAACTGGACACAGTATTCTATGTGGCTGGTTCAGCAGTGCTGAGTAGAAGGGAAGAATCACCTCCATTGACATGCTGGCCATATTTTGTCTAATGCAGCAAGGACACACTGTTAGGTCGTGTTTAACCTGCTGTCCACCATGACCTTCAGGTCCATTTCTAACAAGCTATTTTCAGCTGATCAGCCTCCGACTTATACTGATTGATTTATTTATGCGTACCGTACTTTGGGTTTGCTCCTCCACAGAGGTAGAACTTTGCATTTTTCTGTGCTGAGCTTCATGAGGTCCCCGTCAGCTGATTTCTCCATCATGTTCAGGTACTTCTGAATGGCAGCACAATACTCTGGTGTATAAGTAACTCCTCCTAGTTTGGTAATATCAGTACACTTGCTGAGGGTACTGTCTGCCTCATGATCTCAATCATTAGTGAAGACGTTAAACAGGACCAGACCCACTATTGTCCACTAGACTGGCCTCCAACTAGACTTTCATTGCTGTTCACCACCCTATGGGCCTGGCCGCTGAGCCATATTTCAACCCCAAGTAAGTATTCCCTGGCCTGATCATCTTTTATCAAGGGTAGATCTCCACTGCTTCAGCCTTTCCCCCTGATCTCCAGGGCCTGGATTCCTTGAGAGGTGGTCTTTCTAGTAAAGACTGAGTCATAGAAGGCATTCAGTACCTCAGCCTGGGTAACCAGGTCTCCTACCTCATTCAGCAACAGGCTTATATTTTACCTAGCCTTCCTCTTTTTATCACTTTTGTACTTAAGATTCATAGAATCATAGAATACACCGAGTTGGAAGGGACCCATAAAGATCATCTCGTCTTGTTGCCTTTGATATCCCTGGTCAAATTTTATTCCATTTGGACTTAAACTTTCCTAACTTCATCCCTGGATGCTTAGACAGTGCCTCTGTATTCCTCCTAGGCTGCTTATTTTTTCTTCCACTGTCTGTATGTTCTTGAGCTTTGCCAGAATGTCCTTGTTCATCCATACAAGGCCTCCTGGCACATTTTCCTGACTTCATATTCTTTTGGACAGAACATTCTTGAAGTTGGAGGAGATGAACCTTTTATATTAACTACCTTCTTACAACTCCAGTCCCTTATCCCATGGGAGTCTTCAATCTTTGAAGAGGCCAATTTCTCCCCTCCTGTATTTGGATTTTGAAATTTAATGATAAATGACAATAACTACTTGTCATTACTGTGGGAATTTCCTTGCCAGCTTCCTTTCCAGTGTGCCAGCTCATGAACAAACTGGAGATATCTCTCCAGCTGGCGGTCCCATTTGCATGGTGACATCAGTGGGCAACAGTAATGTGGATCTGGATACTTACACATAAACATTACTGTATCAAATGTGTGTGTTCAGATCTAAACCAGTGAAAGTTCACTGTGTTAACCAATAAAAATCAAGTCCACTGTTAGTCAGTATACATACACAAATTTCCCTCATAGCCACAATCTATGTGCACAGAAGGAAGATAAATGGTGGACATCCATTTATGGAAAAATTTTTTTCTAAAAAAAGCTTTATTTAACACCTCTTATTATGTCCCCAAATACAACTTAAATGCTAAATATCTTCTGTGTATGACCTTACCATCAACTTCATTCCTGTTGTCTCAATATATTTTGTCATCATGTGCACCACAATAATATGAAAAAGTATAATGTTAGGATTACTGAATTGTGTATATACTTAGCATTTAAACTAGACTTAATTAAAAAGATTATCAACTGTCAAATTTCAAGAGCACTTTCTAAACTACTCCAGAAATTGACTCAGATAACAAACAAAAACAAAACCAATGTCATTCTTTAATATATATGTATATATATGTTTCTAACTTCCTAAGCACTTAAAAAAATTTTTACAATAATTTTAAGAGACTTATAGAACTTGCATATACAAGCTATGTCTTTCATAAATAAAATTGTCTAAAAGAGTCTTTGAAGGCAACTTTGCGGAAATGGACAAATTTTACATGATATTCTGTTTCATACTGTATGGTGACTTAGAGCAAAGCAAAGCTGTTGAGACCCATGGCATAACACTACCACATGAACAATGACCTAGAGATATACTAAGGGGAGGTACAGGAGGAAATACTCGCTGAAGCAGTAACAGCTGTGAAATCTGGATTTTATCTGGATCTCTGTGAAACAAAATGTTTCAGTCAGATGAACTTTTTCCTGCATATTGAGCCCTAACCTTTTTGATTTCTTTTAAAGCTTGTGTACCCATGCTTCCCCTTCATATCTGCCTCATTTTCTAGTACTGTATCTCATACTCACCTAGAATATTTTTATTTTTCCGTCTCAGACTTTTTTTTTCAATCAGCTTTTGTTATTTTTATAACTTTTGACTATCTTTGCATTCAGCTCCTACTCTGACCTTCTTCACTTACCCACATCCTACCTGCTGGCTTGGTTTCTCTCCTTCTTCTCCCCTGCTGGGTCATTCCTCTTTATCCAAGCTTAACGCACTCTTTCAAACCTCTCTAGCTCTCAATCACCATTTTTCCTCTTTTACATGTCCTAGATCCTGTATATGCATTGTTCCACTTTGACACATGTAATCTCTTACTGTATTTTGTACCTATTCCATCATACAGTCATAGTTTCTTCCCTTTGGCAGCTTCAGTCTTCATCCAGATCCTGACAGTCAACACACATGGAGGTATGCACATTCTGAAGTCTTCTCTAAAACACCACATTCCTCATCTCATTATGCTTTTACTTTCTCTGGCTCTGAATTCAAATGCTCTAAATTAATTCCATATTGATTCTGTTCTACTAGCACATTTCTTTGTACAAAAAGAAAAAAATCTAACTGGTGTTAAAAGTAATTCTTCTTTAGCTCTGCATAACTTTAAAAATATAGAGAGATCTGTACTAATGATTTATTTTTAATTGTATTCCTGTACTGCCTACAGGCAGTTTACACAGTCCATGGAAAACAGATTAATATATTTTTCTTCAAGACACTGTGTCTGGTTTTTTTTTTCATTTACTTCAAAATGGTCAGGTGAAATATAACATGAAAGAAAATATGTTCCTAACTGAAGATATTTCTGAGATATTTCTAAATGCCTATGTAATTCAAACTACAAAATACATGTTTATATACTTCATCTGCAATATGAAGAAAAGATAAAGTGTCTTTAGAAAACCAGGAAGATATGAAATGGCTGGGCAGCATACCATGTAGACTCAAATTGAATGGTTACAGTTTCATATATTTTCAATAACTTTTTTGTATGGGTGAATGATTTCTGCATCCTTTTTCTATGCAAATCATTCATTTATTTCCAATCACTGGGCCAGCACTAAAGTGTGTAGGAAACAGAATGATTTTTTCTCCATTTGGTGCTAATATCTATCTTGAATACCCTATGAAAACCTGCACACCATTAAAAATTCAAATTCAAGTAGAAAGACCTTTTTAAAAAGAAAAGCTTGAATCACAGGAGACTATTTGAGAAACTTTTTTTTTTTTTCCTCCCCATTATTTTGTGGCAAAATAATGAATATACGGTTGGGTTTTTTCAAGTCTAATACTTGAAAGACAATGAGATATTTCTGGTCACTAGGTGTCCTGGTTCTGGCCAGGCCAGAGTTAAACTTCCCAAACAGCCAGCACAGGTGAAGTGAGTTAGTCCAGGTAAGCTGAGTTAGCTGAGCTATTTTCCACACCACCTGACATCATTCCTCCATAAAAGGGGGTGGTCAGGGAGGGGTGCTCCTGGGTGCTTCCAAGGCAGTCTTGAGTGTGGCTGAGGTGTTGGGTTGGTCCTTACATTGTGCAGTATCCTGTGTTATCACCAGGCATGAGTGAAATCTACTGTGGGCTGTTATTGATCCCCTTTCACGGTGATTTTGTCAGTAAACTGTCCAATCCCAACCCACTGGGGCCCTGTCGCTTTCTCCTCTGTGAATGAGCAAGCAGCATGTGGTGCTCAGCCACTGGTTGGGACTAAACCACCACACCAATATTTTGGCGGAAGTCCATTTGAAGTAAGGGTATATTGATAAAGACAAGAAAATATGTTATGTGGCACTATGAGGATGTTTATAGGTATTTCCAACTCAATTTCAATGAAGCTGACAGGAATTTATTTTTTTTAAAAAAGTATATAAAAAGAGTATTACAAAAATATTTGCTGCTTTAGATAATGTGATATACGTCCCTCTGATTCGTGTTAATATGGAATAATGTTGGGGTGCATAATGACATACCCTTGTATGGTCACAGGCCTGGGAGGGACAGTTGGAGATTTTGCATGTAGTGAATGTAGTATGTTGAAGCAGCAACAAACTACATAAAGGATGTGCAAATCTTTGCCTAGAAGACCACAATGTAGCACATTGTGTGCATTGTGATACTTCTGGAGAAACAACTTGTCTCTGTAAAGAAGCTGATCAAGAAGGAAAAAGAGGAAGGCGCCTGAGCCTACAGAACCAGCTGCCCGACCATTAGCAAGACAAAAGCTACAGGATGTCTTGTGGGGGTTAACTGGACGGCACTCCAGCATGTCAGTTTAAGATGTATATGGTTATGTCTTGTGGGGATCGCCTGGCAGCACTCCAGCATGTCAGTTTAAGCCGGTGTTATCCCTGGAAGGTATATAAGCCAGGGACTGGAACTGTTCCGTGTGCATTTTGGTGGAGTGGAGACTCCCGGCGCACCCGGTGCTGACTGTGCACCCCAGCACCGTTTGCTTGTCTTTATTCGTTTAATAAATTATTCAATTTGGCTAAAATCCTGTTTCGGAACAAGTAATTTATAACAGATATGGTATTTCTTATTTCTCTATACTGTAAACTTCTCAGATCAGGGATCAGCACTGACTTTTTTATGAGCACCTTGAAAATACTGGTTATGCTCCACTGTGTAAAATATTATTATTTTTAAAAATTTATTCAGAACTGTGATTTTTCAGATGCCTCATACTTGGATTAATGAACAATTGAATGTAGATTATACCCATTGGGCTCAATCGTTCCTCTTCATAGCCTTAATTCTAGAAACAACCCTAGGTACATGCATTGTAAGAACTGAATCTTTATGTTTCTTATTCATTAATTTGTTCAGAACTCAACTTCTTTCTCTTGTTCTTTATCTCCTCACCTCATTTCACAGTTTCAACTTTCACAGCATTTAGGTTCTCCCTAAGCTTTGGGAAACTGCTGTTAACAAGTGCATTGATTTCCTGTTATGCTGGAGCAGACATATTGTTTGTTTTCTCTCTGTAACTCCAATGAAAAGTAACATTAAACAGCACATACTTCATTCATGGATTGGGTTCTTAAAAATGCAAGTGCTTATGTTTTAAGTAAGCTTGATGTAGTTTTTGCATTTAACACCTCAGCAGCTCAGATGCCAAGGGGCTAACAAAAGGCCTTTTGGCAAATGTACAAATCCCACTTTGGATTAAATTTAACTGTCTAATGCAATCTGAGAGTATTTCTTCTGGCCTGATGACTTTTCTATCATGAAAGAGCAAATAGGAAAAGATTACAAAAGCAGTGCAGACAGCTCAGAAGCTCTGTACTGGCTGTTTCTGAACAGCATGAGGTATTTTGCCTGTAAGTCATTGTGACAATTTATTCAAAACTGCATCTCTAAATTTGTATGTGGCACTTGTCATAGAAAATGAGCCTGTGATAATCTCATATAACTTCCTACAAAACACAAGTCTGCAAAACTCAGGCAAGTCAATAGAAGTAGACTGTGACAGACCCTTTATCCCGGTGTACAAGAAGATCAGTCACTAGAAATTAAAGCTTTTATGGTAAACTATCTAATCCACTGATGGGATCATGCCTTCTGCAGGAACCAAGGACATATTGTTTAATGTTTAATTACAGATGTTAAGATTATCTATTAAATAAGGCAAAGCTACCGATGCCAACAAAGGCAGTCAGAAACTCATAAAAAATAATCCTGCCATCTGCTATGTACTGTAACTCCCATATCGTATTTTCTTATCACTGTAGCCTTCAAAACTTTTAACAAAGAACTTAGGATGCATTTAATGTAGCCTAAGTTTGAGAGTATTCATATAGTTGTAACTTTCACTGATTCTTATAAACTGTGGTTTTTCCAGGGGCAGAATGCAAAATTCTTTCTTATCAAAAGGAAGATGGTTTTTTAAGAGAGATTTTAGCATTGACTGAAAATCCTTTGTTATCCCAAGATGGGAATGATTTTAAGACTGTATTACTAGATGATTTTCATGTTTCCTGAGCCGAGAACAGATTATGTTGTTAAAATTATAACACTGGAGAGTGTTATGTTTTTAAAGAATTTAACTGCTACACAGTTTTACTCGTAAGAGAAAATTCTACCATCAGTAAAGACTTCAAAGACTGCCAGCTGCCGACTTTTGGCTTAGTTATGGGAGACTTTGTCCACCTTGCTTTCTTTAAGTGGTCATGATAGAATATGTAGGTGTGAAAAACCTGTTTGTTTCACTGAATTTAATTAATGTCAGCTTAGAATGTAACTCACCCTTCAAACTTAAACATTTTACTCAACAGGAAAATTAAGAAAAAAACTAAAAAGTCTATTTGTTGGAAAATGGATCATCTTGAAAAAATGTGTATCATTATTAAAAATAACGTACAGATACTTTAATGTCTTAAGTAGTGATATTTAATTGTAATATAGCATTTTCCATGTGAATTAGGTGTTTAAAAAGAGGTCATGTTAAATAAATGTATCACAAGGAAGAGATTGTTAGCTGTTTCCTGCCTTCAAGATACATTACAGTACAACTAGAACCTCTACTAAATATTACCTTCCAAAATAAATGGCATGGAAAAAAATTACTCTGTCCATTCCTTGCAAACAGTATATTTGATGAGTCTTGGAAATTACTTCCTTCAGAATAATTGTTCTAGATGCATTTAGCACTCTAGTGGCAAGCAAGAAGATTACTCATTTAGAGAAGTGTCTGAAAATCTGATTGGAAGTGCTAATACAAATTCTTTACAAGGTGCACATAGCTAAGAAATGAAGTTTGTTCTTGAATAAATGCAAATGAACATTTAACAGTAAAATTTATTTTTAATTATTTTATTTATAGATATTGCTAGAATATCTCACTCCTCTAGCTTTCTTTTTTTTCAGTTATTCACTCTTTCTGTGCTATTCTGCCCTGTTCTCCACTCAGCAAATTGTTTCCTATCCGTATCTGACTTTTTAATTCAGTTTCATCTTCTCAGAACTCAGATGTTCTCATCTTGTCATTATAAAATCACTTGGCTTTCTGATTTAATCCTCACCAAGGTTATTTTTTAATATCTGTTGTGGCCACACTTCCCATTCAAACTTCTCAGAATAACTGCACAGTTTACATTCCCTCTCCCCTGTTTTCTTTCCTTAATGTTGTCCTTTGTAATGATGAAATTTGTCTAATCCTTGCTGACGACTTCTAATACTTCACTTCTACTTTCTGAAGTCTTTGTTTTCCTTGACATGTACTAAAGTTAAATATAACCTGAGTTAACAACTTTTTTTTTTCCAATTTTTCTCTGTCCCCTCCCTTTTTATTGTGATCCACCAACTGCTTTCTTGTTTACTTTAGGGAAAATGTTTTTATCCCTTATTTCCTTTGTGTGTCTTCAATCTGCAAAAGCAAGCAGCCACTCTTTTAGGAAATATAGGTCAAATACTGTTGACAATTTGCAGCACACATAGCTACTTTGCAGTACTGAACAGTCCATACATCCAATGTTTTTATCCCTTATTTCCTTTGTGTGTCTTCAATCCGCAAAAGCAAGCAGCCACTCTTTTAGGAAATATAGGTCAAATACTGTTGACAATTTGCAGCACACGTAGCTACTTTGCAGTACTGAACAGTCCATACATCCAAGTCCTAACGATGCTCATTCTCAGGAGTTTATCTCCACATAGTTTAAACTCTGTTTCTCACCAAAAGTGCAAACTGCTGTGCTTTCATTGTTTGGGGATTTTTTGCATGGGTTGTTTGTTTGTTGGGTTTTTTTTTCCCTGCGACTTTATTTCACCCATCTAACATCAACATGCATGAAAAAAATCCACTAATGGTGCCAATATTCTCATTCCTTTCCTTCCCTATAACATGTTCCCTGAAACTACTAATCTCTGATTAAAATCTCAGTGTTGTTTTTTTTTCTTAAACATCTGTCATAAATCTTTCTTTTTAATTCATTTAGGGATGAGTAGAGTTTGTAAGATTATCAGCAGTTATAATTCTCTTCCTACAGGACAGGCAAGATCCATTTCCCTGGCAGTTCTGTGTTCACCTTTCTCTTTAATCCACTAAAACTCTTGTTCACTATCCTACACAGCGCTGTTTTATAACAATTTAAGGAAAAAAACTTCCATCAGGCTCACAAGTATGCACTCTGTTATGGTGCCTTTAGAAAACCACCACGCAGTTCTGAGTAAATAAGTAGACGACAGGGAGAATTATTTATAATGAATAATCTGTGATCATGTGTAAATGTCAAGCTTCAGACAGACAGCCCGAGTAATAACATACTTATGTTGCACACCTGCCTTCCTTTTGTTATTCATTAGAGGCATTAACTTAGGACCTGGAATTGGATACCTCTTAAATGTTTGGATATTGATTTAATCTGTAATTTCAAGGCAGAATTACAGCACTGAGACTGTTTTCATTTGAATTTTATAGTCCCTTTCCGATTTTTCAATGGAGTAGTGGAAATGTGCTTCTTTCAAAAGCATTTAAAACAGATCATAAAACCAAACCAAAAAAGCTTAATTAAAACATGACGGGGTTCTTTTCCTGTTGAATTTTGAGTACTGAGTACTTCTCCTTCATAAGAAATATAAAAATAAAAAAAAATTGCTTGAATGTACCAATGAATTTCTGTTTCTTTCTAACACAACCTGAGCAGGTTGCAAATAAAACAACAGCTGAGGTTTATGTTATGGAATTAAAAGTTAAAACTTATGTCGCTTAGTTCAACATTTACTAGTAATAAGCTGGAAAATATATAAGTACTGCAAGAAGTAAAATCTGATGGGTTATAAGGTTTATGCTTTTATGATATTATTTCACCTTTTAGATGAGGTATTATAAACTTATTTGGAAATTAAGTACATCTTTAAATGCTAACTTTTATTACAAATACAATGTCAATCAAGCCTAGGTTTTACAAACTATATAAAATTAATAACAAATGAGAATATATTGCTTACATCCTATCAGAAAGAAAAAAAAGATCACAATAGGATAAAGGTCAGTCACGTTCATTTACTAGTCTCATTATGTCTTCATATCTGATTTAAGGAACAGCTCTTAAGAAAGCACTGCCCTTTTTTATGGGTTTGTATTAGCTGTGACGATCTGTAGAAATATGCTCACAAGTTCTAGTATGTATAGACATTACTGAAATTTGAATCTACCTCACTATAAGAGAAGTACTATTTCCTTCAAAGTAGATTAACAAGTTTTCTTGTAAGTACTGATGCTGGAACCTATCCAGTATCAATATCTGTGATAGTGCCAAGAGTCTCACTAAGAAGATCAACCAACCATAAAAATCTAGGGCACAGTGAAAAGGAGCAAGAGGTAGATAAAGCTCTTGTTAATACTTTCAAAGCTCAGGTAGAAATGCATACATCCTCCAAAGAAGGGGGTAAATCTACAGATGTTAATACCAGAAAATTTTTGCTTTCTCAGACATAAATGATTGAATAATGGCAGGCTACCTATTTATCATTGATATGATAAATTGAGTGAACACTTTTAAGCAAGCATGAGAAGAACAGGGTAGCAAATCTTGAGAGGTGAACAAATGCAAATTTATTCAACAATGTTCTATTGTAGAGAAAAAAAGTCTCAGCCTACAACAAAGAGCAGAAATCTGGAGAGATACATTCATAAATTATTTGAATTACCACGATCCAATGAATTTCCCGCAAAACTACTTAAAGCAGTGGACAGTGAAATCTTAGTTACTATTGGCCATGTTTGAGAGCTCCCATGTGGCAGGTATTTAGATTATTTGAGGAAATTAAATTCAATATTTATACTTCAATGAGGAGGTAAAAGGAAGTAGAGGTAGGAATAGATCAGGAATGGATTTGACGTCAAGACATTTAACTCCTATGGAAGAACTGAACAGCTGAAATAATTGTAGAAATGAACTAAAAAAAAAAAAAAGGATGAAATGCAACAGTGACAAGTATCTATACTTAAAATGGACTAATTATCTGCATATACATATGGTATTAGCAATAAAAGCTGAGCAGGTAGAATATCAACAGAAGGATCTTGTGACGGAAAGACACTCCAATGCTGGGTTTTAAAAATAAAAACTAAGAATTATTTATTTTTTAACCACATGCATTCAATACGCCACTACTGCAGGTTTCATAGATACAATGGAGAAATGCACTATCGCTATTTAGAAATACGGCTACGCTTATTACAACCACAAGAGAGTCACGAAATATACTACTGCCAACACCACAGTCACAGAATTCCGTATCACCGCCCGCATCAGAGTCACGTCACACGCTGCTACCACTCGCGGGCAATTTGCAAGGTTCAATATTACAACCACAGCAGGTTCAAAGAACACACTATCACAAGCGCACTAGATACTACACGTGTGTTAGTCCATCACTCGAGACTACAAACTTAAAGCATAGCAAAGATTCACTTACCCATCTCTCTGGTAAGGATTCTCAGTACTTTCCCTCTGCCAGCATCCTGGCCAAGGGGGAAGAGTCTCCTCGCAAGAGTTGGAAAAGCGACTCCCCCATTTCAGACTGAATTCCAGGGGTTTTATTAGGTTTTATGTCTGATATAAGTGACGGTGGGCAGGGTTGTGTCCTAGTGGACAATGCCACCTTTCATGTTTGTCATTAGCAGTGATTCCCCTTATTTTACTCCCTATCTGTTGCATATCTTTGCATTGTCTGGGTCCATTAAAGAAAAATGGGGACCCTCTGGCTTCCCTTTATCTTACTGCTAGACTACTGAATAGTGGGCTTGACTGGGACTCGGCGTATTGTTTGTTGAAAGAATTCAAGGCTCAGCACAGGTTTAATTGTTTGAATTACGCAGCACTGCCCATTTAGTCTCATTTTGCATGACAGTTCAAGACTGAGCTACCTACACAGCTCCCCATGGGCTGTCTGCTGAGATGGGGCCTCAAGGCAATCCAAGGCTCAGTCGCTTTACAACCCCCTATGAGATGCCTGATGGGCTGGACATTGCTGAAACCTGTTAGTGGAACTCTGAGCCAGACGATCCTTACAGAATCTATATGAAGAATCCTTAAAATACTCTTATAAAACTTCCCCTGCTCAGTACCAGCAAGACTGCATCTGAACACTTTTAACTTTTAGATCCTGAACTTCTCAAAGTTTAGATGATTTGAGGAAAGCAAATATTTATACTTCAGTGACGAGGTAAAAAAGAAGTAGAGGTAGGAAGAGATCAGTGACATGGATTTGACATAGTTGTGAATAGAATCCATGAGAAAGATCAGTTGCATAAAAACATGATGTATCAAAACCAAATAAGAAAATAGGCTTTGCTTATCTAGAAATTGAGAAAACTTGAAACATTTAAGTTTAAGAAAAAGGATTAGATCTGTTCTCTGGGACTCAAAAAATAAGAATAGTTATAAAAACATTTACCAGGTTTCATCAACAGAAGAGCCTTTTTTGTTATTGTTGTTTTTAAAGCAGCTTGATATGTCAGTTGGGAGGAAGGAAACTAGAAATCCTGCATAAGAAGTGTATCAGAAAAGTTTGTAAGGCAAGTATAGTGATCCTGACTGGAAGATAGGACAAGGACCCTGTGCTGTGCTGCATGTCCAGTGTGACCTTCACGCTGTGCTGTGCTGCACAAATCCATTGACAGCAAGAAAAGCTCAGTAACCTCACTGCAACAGAAGCCTGTGGGCAGCTCCCACTTGGTACCAGCGGTTATGCCTTACAGCAAGAAATTCTTATGCAAATGTCATTTCAGTTTGACTTTAGAAATTATATCCTATAACTTGAATGACTGAAATGGGAGGATCTCTCCTGTGGACGGGTTCTACGCATCTATGTTGGACGTGGCCCACTCAATGCCATAGCTCCCAGGGTTCCCAACATCTAAAAGGATGTAAGTTTATCTATTGTATTTTTTCTTTTCGATAATGTAGTATAAATATTAATTATAAAATATATCCAAATGCTCAGGAAAAAAGTGTTTTCATTAGTTAACCGCTTCCATATGCGAAGCCGCCGAGTTGTTTTTTTTAAAGGCAGAACACAAACTCACAAAACCCTCCTATCAGTATGTATAGAGAAATTATTTTTATTTTCTTTCCTGTGTTTGGTTTATGTGAGGGATTGTTCTCATTTCTCTTTCGCAAAAGATTTCCCCTCCTACGGGAAATCAAATGGAACCTAGTTAAGAAGTTATTTTACCTTTGCATGTTCTCAATTTGTTTTCAATGGAGCAGGAAGAGAATGGAATTTTTCCCTGTTGTTATAGATAAGAATTTGCTTGCTATCATTTTGTCTTTAAAGTGACTGCTGTTTGGAGAGCACTTACAGGGTGCAGAACTCCTCACATCTGCTATGCACAAGTGTGAAAAGCTTTTGTGAACCATATTCTTCCTTTAGTCCTTTCTAAGCCTCCTGTTTCTGTAGTAGATCTTACTGATACTGTACCGAGTAGAGTTGCCTCTTGAGTCTTTAGTTTAGTATGCCTTAAAGTGATACATATTTTTATATTGCAAAATTGTGGAGAGCTGACTGGTACTTTTACATTATAAAATTCTGGGGAGCTGACGGTGGAAGCAAGCAGTATTTACACCTTAAAGAATTTTTATTGTGTTAATACTGATTCCTGCTGAAGCTTCCAGGAAGATAGATTTTTTTCTCCAGTATCATTTCAAAATTTGAGAAGGTGTTTGTTTGATGACTTACCTGTATACTGCATTATTAGGTTTGATCTGTAGCGTCTCTTTTATGTCTTGTATATCAAATTTTATTTCCTTTGATCCTTCTTTCTTCTTCTTTGCTGATATTTTCTTTGTTCTTTTGCTTCTCCCATTCCTGTGCTTTGCTCTTCTAAGACTCATTCACCTTCATTTTCATTTAGTCCCTGCCTATGTCACTGCCTGTATCTTTGTTGTCATAGTTATGATGTTTCTCTACTGGTTATCTTTTTATCTGGCTATCTGATTTTGTTTAGCTCTTAGTCTTTTAAATTTTCTCCATTGCTCGATTCTCTTTTAATCTTCCCTTAGTACTGCTTCCTGTTATAGCTCTTGATCTTTCAGAGAGGAGTGACAAAGATGACAGGGACCATCGCTTATTAAATTTAAAACAAAAACAAGTAGTCACTTTTTGCTTCTGAGATATGTAAGGTATGTAACCAGATGTGGGGCACAGTAAAGCCTTTTTTTGCTGCACCTGAGGCATTCAGAGTTTGCAATGGAGGTTTTTGGCTACTAGAATCAGTGAGGGGTAAACTTTTTGATCGTTTGTGACCTCACTTCTGCTTGCCAATTAATCTGTGGGGTTTTATGCATATTTGAGCTATTCATACATTCCTGATGGAGGATTTGAGATTTAATTTGAGAGCAGGGGTGCTAGCTTGGAAGATTTGGTGAATTATTAATGCCTATTGCCCCATGGGAAAAACAGGCTTCAAACTGGGCTACTGCTTTCCTAAATCACTTGACAAATATCCTCACTCAGAAGTGGATGAACCTAACATATATGCAAATATCATATCTGAAGAAATGAGAAAGAAATTAAACATGTATTAGAAATTTTATTCTACATTTTAATATATATGTAAGAATGAAAGCTAAAAAGTGCAAAACCAAACTTTTAGAATATCTTAAATCCTTCTTAGACTTTCTCAATATTTCTGCCTATGGTTATGCACCCAGATTAGGCTGCTTTCTGATGTAGGGATATAAATGTTTTCCATCAGAAATATAATCTACTCAATTTATTTATACTTTTTTACATGTGTATGTATATGTGAAAAACCACATTAATGTTTTCATAATCTAATTGATACCATAAATAACATTAATACATATAGAAATACTGATGTTTATATATGTACATGCACTGTTTTATTTGTTTAAACTGAAGTTCCTCTTTAAATTTTACTTTGACATTCCAAAAGAATAACAGAGACAGTTTACCCAGCAGATTGATTAGGGTCAGGTTTCTCTTGGCAATGTGCGACTCATTTCTCATCCTTTTTTCAGACAGCATCTACACCTTTCCAAGTAATTTCTGAAGTTAAATCTTTAATGTCTTTTTTAGTTTTGCAAGTTCAAGCCTTTGCACAAGGGTATTAAACTAGCAAATGGGTGGGAAAAAGACATGTGGTTTTAGTTTCACTTTTTGGCAGTATTGATATTTGGTGTCCCTTCTATCCTTTACTATTCAAATTCATCAGAAAGCAAACTTTAGAAGTTATCCCCAAAAATACCATTTACAAGGCATTTGATGCATGACCCATCTTCTCCAAAAGCAAACATGCCTTATCTGATGTTATTGGGGCATTTGATATATATCATATTGATAACTTGCCCACTTACACAGCAGGACTTCATTAGCTAAGAATAATAGGAAGAACTAGACAGTCTCTACTATGCTGAACTTTGTATATGTGGCAGATATCTTTTGTTCAATTTCAGGATGAAATCTCAGATTTGGAGGCTCAGTTGCAGTAGTAATATCCAGTGGGGTTTTTTGTTTTACCTTGTTTTGCAGAATTATGTTTTGGTTTGATTGTTTTCCTCATGTATTTTTAGAAGAAAATATTTCATTTTAATAAAGGAAAGAACATGCTTTAAAATAAAAAAATAACAGGTCAGTCCATCTATTCATACACTTGAACTCTGTTCCACTCATTTAGAGGGTGTATAGGGCATAATATCTAGCAAGTGTGTAGACATCAACTATTTGGCAGAAGCACAAATCATGACTGAGAGTGTGATAGTAATAATACCTGGCATTAATACATGTAAGCCAGTGCTCCAGATCATTCTCTACCCCCATTTAACTTATTTATATAATACAGGTTTTCAAAATCAACGAATGCTCAGCCTTTGATAAGCAATTTTTAATTTATTCTAGCGCTGCCATTTGCATGGAAGATTTCCCTGTGAACATCCCATACTTCTCTCCCAGATATTAAAAATATTATATTCCTTAAGAATGCTGCAGAAATAAAATTAATTCTAAATATTAATATATAGATTTAGAAACTCTTGCTATATAAATACTGTGTTTTGTTAACATAATATATACACTATGAAACATATATATGCTTACAATTCAAATAGATGCCTGTTCTTTCAAGTGGACTTTAAGGGATCCCTCCTTACATTTAGATTATATCATATGTTCAAACATTCCAGAAAAAATCTCATCCCACAGAAAAGCCTGTGCCAGTCTTCAGTCTTTTATAAAGGTTGTAGTTCATCAACAGTAATCTCTGAACTCAGAAAATGGTGTAATATTGAATTAAAAAGAAAAAAAATCAACAAAACATAACACCCAACAAAACTCATTTCACTTCACCTGTTTCCTACACTTGTCCTTTCTTCAAAGTCCTCACAGGCTACCACATCACTTCATGGTTCCATTCTGAGTGATTAAGAAAATAAATATATTTTGAGAATTTAACTTTAACTCTTCCTCCCTCATTATTGCTTCTTTCTGGTTAGTTCAAGAACATCTTAAAACTTTTTCTAGTGACTTTTTCCAGTTACTTTTTCCAGTTGGCTCTTCCTTTCTTCAAAAAGACCAGCTATCGGTATTTCTGAAAGATAAAAGGAAATGTGAAACCTCAAACAGATTCTCTTTTTTTTTTTTTCCCCTAAATTCTGCATACCACAGTCCTGCTGAGAAGCTTTTATATATTCTGATTAAATCCAGCTATTCACAGTTATCAGTGATCTTCTTCTATTCCTAGGGACCTTCCTCCCTTGTTCTCAGCTTTTCTTCACAGGGATCCTAAGCCAATCTGGTCTGTTTAATTGCTGGTTTTCTACACACCTAAGGATAGCACTGCGGGAAAACAGTGGGTGGACAGCTCAGCACTGACTTACAGTTTTAGCGAAGGTGATGGCATGATGGATTAAAGCATTACTGCATGTGGCACCCTGACAGACAGAGCGAGAGAGATGTGTATGAGAAAAGTCCTCACCTACTTCATTGTATTCTGAAATCTGCCTCGTATGAAGAGTGGGTAGGTATATGACCTCCACTTGCTGCTTCTTCTGGCATTTATAAAGTTTGTGAAAATTAAACTTGCTTTGAAAGTATAATCTCCAATTCAGAGGCAAGTACAGTTCTGAGGAAACCTGAAACATTAAACATTTAGGTTGGAACTCTAATTGCTTTTTTCACATTAATAAATAATCTAGTAGGGTTTAAGTTGTCATTCAAGTAATAACATATTCCTCTCACCTAAATATTTCAAGGCATCTAGCTTACACTTAATCAAATAAAAAAGCTGTGGCTTTTTAGATTTAAACATAAGTTTGCATCTCACGCCTTTTTTATTTATATAAGAACTCTCATTTGCAGCTACAATGGTTCAGCTGTGCTGTCAGCAACTAGGTTAAATAGGCACCTCACAGACTTCCTAAAAAGCAAAAGAAGTTGATATCTCAAAATTGTATTTAAACACCAGTTGCGTAAAACCAAGTGATGGGAAATGAGTCAAAGGAATCAAAAAAAATTTGTGAATAAGGATATCTGAAACAAAAAGGGCGTACATGCTTTTCTGATTTTCTGTCATTGGGTTATCCTAATGAAGCCAAAAACTTTACCTATGCTAAGTCATACTTGTTTTAAGACTGAAAATCTCAGCACTGCAAGCACTGCAAGGAGACATCAGGTTGTGATTTAATTGGTACTTGGGAAGCAAGGTAACACAAAAGTGTGCTTTTTGGTGTAAGAGTTCAACAAACAATCAGAAAACTCTCAGTTTATATAAAAATGCTATATAAGACTCTCTAGTCTGTCACACAGGTAGATGAGATAGAAGAAGAAAGAGAACTGCCTCTCAGAAAACATCAATATTTTCCTTTGGGATAAATTCACAAGGTCACCTGTTCTATCCATTTGGCCAGAAACCACGGAAGGGCAGGCCTGTGATGGTCAGTAAGAAGAAACCTTCCAGAGCATGAAAGATGCAAGCTTCTGAAGTAAGCCTGGCTTAGCACCTTGCTGCTATGGCATCCAGTGACCTGACATCCTCCGAGTCCACCCATAGACACTTTTTCCCCATCAATCGGATGTTTCTATAGGCTAATCAAGAGACACACATTTAAGTAGTGGACCTGGCAGGTAGATAACTTAAAATAAGTGCAAGCACAGTTGAAACATCTTACACCTAAACACCTAATGGAAATTCAATAGCATTGAAATCCCCATTATTTTCTGGATTTGGAACTGCCATCAGTCAGCTAACAGATTTCATTATTTCTTTGCTGATTTCAGCAAGTTGTTCATGCAGAGGGAGTTCTTATAATTTCACGTACTAAAAACAAACGCCATATTCACAACACATCTTTGTTGCAGACAAATTAATTGTTATCTGTTTCATCAGTGGAATAATTGTGATGAATGCATAGGTGATAAGCCTTTTTCTATCCATTCTTGCAAAACAGTAATTGAGACAGTTGAATATTCCATACAAATTTTAAAAGAATAAAACACAAATGTAATATACTTGACAGCAAGGATATCTTGGAGATAAAGATAGTAAATCTTGGTAACTTAATCATATTCAAATTTTTTTTAAAAAAGCCCTTTAAAATATATAACACTTGGAGTGGGGAAGAGGAGCTAATATTCTCATTAGTGACAGTTGGAAAGGAACAATTTACTACTTGACAGAATTTCCTTGAGGGGATTCTTACATGAAGAAAGCATGTTTAATTGAAGCTGCCAAAATCGATATAGGGAAAAAGAAAAGTTCTTACTTTAAGTCGAAATAATTCTAGGGAAAACACTTAAAGATGCAGGCCTAAACTCTTTACCATAAAAACAGCACAGAAGAACAAGAATGTTTTCATAGAGGATGTAGTTGTAGAGGAAACTTGCTCAGAATACTAAGCATGATGCACAGAAGGTTATTTGTTTTCCCATTAGATGGAGTAGGAGACCCAAAAGGACATATCTGGATTAATTAGTTTTAACAAGAAATATATACCTTATGTTTATAAATAAAGGATGTAAAAATAGTACCATTTTTTTTCTGTGAATTCCTTGTGAGGAGTGAAAATATCAATAAATTTAAGAAAAAAATAAAAGTTGGAGAGTGATCTAGTTCCTAAGTGACATAAAATAATTTCAAACATATGTACATGTCAATATATAGCACCTGAACAACAGATGTTTTAATTTTAAATAGAAGACCACAAATGAAGATGAAGAACTCTGTCTTCACTAAATTGTCATTCTTTATTATATAAAATGTTGCTAGACCCACCTTAAGGGTTATTTTCCGTATATGAGTCTGATGGGTTTATTCTACAAATGGGGACCAAGAGCTTCTAAAATCAATCTGCTTTGTATAGATAATAACATGCTAAAACCAAACCCAGCGCATCTGATTCTTATCCACATCAGCAAATATGAAAGTGTGTAGTCTCTTGTTTCCAAATCTCATGCTTGACTGCAACTAGGATGAAAAATAAAAATCCCAGAATGTCAACTAAATTTAGAGTTTAAAACCAAAAATCTGTGAAAGCATTTCTAGCACCGAGAACCTGGGAGCTCTGAGGTTCTAAGACAATGGCAAGTGCAGACCTTTAGACCCTTCAGATAGTGGTATAATTTCTGAAATTTCCAGGAGCCAGTTCCACAGAGCATCTCCAGATCCCAGTAAGTTCATCTTACCTGGGAATTTTAGTGTTTCTTTTGTACAGCACTCCCTCACTACATTATTGTGTATATGTTTTAAACCATTTTTTCTATTAAAAATGTTTCATCCTAATTCATAAGTTTTAAAGGCATGCTACTACACTGTGATCACTTTTCAGCCCAGTCTCATTGTGAAATCAGTATTTTCCTCACCATTTCTTTTCAGCAAAATCAAATTCATGGACTAAGTGTAATAATAATGTGTGGGCAATTCATGCTTACTACTGGCCAATTATACCAAGCTTCTAATTAAGTAAAATTAAAGTGTAAAATGCTGACACTGAAGAACAATCAAAGAAACACCAGCAGTGTAAATAGTCTGTATAAATGTAGGTTTATGAGTTCACGTCAAACTAGATATTTGTATTTCAGATATTATGTCATTTGTATAATTTGAAATTTTAAGAAAAATCTCATGAAGCCTATGAAAAAAGAAACAAAAAGGAAAAGAAAACCAAACCAAACCCATTCATGATACTGCAAAAAAACCCCTGTAACTATTTCATACTGTGCATTTACATTTAAAAATAGTGGAAACAATATTTCAAGCCCTTGGGTTTGTTCTAACGGGTATTACACAAAGGATAACCCGAGCTGACACTCCTCCAGGCACCTGTGACAAGCTGACATTGACAGTATTGTAAGCTTCAATATTGCAACTGTCTGCATGAAGACAAAGCAGCATCTACAAAGTCAGCCCTGCTCTAGTTTTTAGTGTCAGACCACCTCATCATTCTATTCTAAACAAATATAATTATCAAAGTTATTGCAAGAATAGCATTATTTCTAGTTGCTCACAGATAAAAATGGAGGGTCAAAATGGATGTGAATTTAATGGCTATGGAAATACCATGCCCTTGTTAAATCTGCCCCTTTCAGCAGACCAACTTCTGTCTCATTATTGTAGTATTTATTTGGCTATTCAACCTTTGAGCTTGGGCATCATCTTACTGCATTTGTATCAGTAACTTTTAGTTTAAAAATCATATACGATTATTGTAAGTATCCAACAAAACAAGTGCTATAACAGCAGAGTTCATGTGAAGTGCAATAGAAAATGCAACACAAATAAGACAGACAAATATACAATACAGGCTTCTAGAACTTCAGATTTTCTTTTAATATTTCTGTGTTATAACAATCATAAAAAATATGTAGTGTATAAAAGTTTCTGTAGGTCTGTATGAACATTGTTTAGAGAGCATGTTAAATTGTTTTGATTTTGTTGTTGCTTTTTCTTGAACTTATTCCTCTGCAGTACCTTTAAAAGAGTGTAATTAATGATAACTTTAATTAATTTTATGACACATACTTCAGGAAAATAATCTTCTCAGAGAAAAATAGGAATCAATGTAGCTAGAGTTTCCATCTTTCATATAAAGTGCAAAATTAATGTTCACATTAACTATAGTAATCAAGGTTCTTGTGGCACTTCTAAAAAGCATCAGGTTGTTAATTCCAGTGTCTTGGTTAAATTATATTACTCTCCAGTTCCAGTTGCAGTCTTCATAATTTCTGCTACATTATTGTAAATCAGCACATTCCAAGAGGCTACATGTCAGTGGAAAGAATTAAACTTCCATCTGTTTGATCTGCAAATTATTTTAGGACTCTATGAAATAATACTAGCATAAAAAACTGAAGTCAAGAAATATGATTCCACCATGAGGTAAAACTTTTTCATAGAGCTATTTTTTTTTTAAATCAAGAATTTTTATGTCTTAAAATTCTTCGGATTCTTAATTCCAGGGAAAATATTATAATATTATGCTTTTCCAAAATCTTTGCTTCCCTCTACTACAATCATTATATATGAGGCTGTTTTGAAAAAATATGATTCAAATCCCATTACTTTCTCCTGAATTAACTTCTACTGCTCAGTCTGAAAAATGAAAGGTGAAGTGTGTTTTATCACTTCATGCTATGATGTGATGTGTCAATTTAAAAATAACCGTGAAAAACAGATTTGGATTTGTCAGCACCTTCTTTGTTGAAGTTTATCCAGGTTCTTTTAATTAATTTGGTCTAATTCTAATTTTCTCTATGCTTGATTAAAAATAATGGCAAAATCACAGGTTTTTCAGTACAAGAACTAATTATATATAGATTATTTATCTGGAGTTAAAATAAAATATAATACTTCCCTTATGCAATGAAAACAAACATAAGCATGGAAGTACCATGAGGAACATTTCATATGAATGATTAGATTTTCATTGACTGTGTTATAGTGGGCCATTAAAACTAAGAAAATAACAAAGGAATTTGTTCCCTACAGCACATCTGAATATATGTCTGTTTTTTTTCTTAAAGAAGTATCATTTCTTTCTTTTTCTTTCTCAATAAATATGCAGAAATAGTAATATAGTATGTTCATTTGTCAAGAGGAGTAAGTTTATTTTATGTCTAACTAGGCAATGAAGAGATCTCATATGCATAGTTAGATTCTAAAGCTATCCATGTAACACTATGGTTTTGATTTATTAATTTTGTATTACTACTTATTTAAGTATTTTTAAATAGCAATCTTGTCAGAGCATTAAAAAAATCCCCACAGCACAACAAATAATCAGAAAAAAAACCCCACCTCAAGAGTTATATTCTGTCCCATACCATTTAAGTGATTTAAATTTTTTTGTGGTCCTCTGATTCAGAGCTGTACCAGAGCTTAAGAAATTTATAATTTAGAAATACATGGTTCCTGGCTGTCTTTGTTGCCTTATCAGTACCCTTATTTTGTTTCCTCATTTTTAGATAATGACCTCTTTACTAATGCTTCAATATTTTTGTACTTCCCAAAGGCATCCTCTGCATTTAAATCTCTCACAAATTGGAATTTTCAGGTGAAGGAACTTTGATAAATTCTTTCAAAGAGGATTCAGGTTTATTATTTTGCTTTTACAGCAAGTATTTCCTAACTTGCTGGTGCAAATTGATAGCTATCAAGCCATTTTCTGTTTTACACATAGGCTGCAAGGAATCTGACAGATCATCCCAGGCACCTGTATCAGTTAGAAAACCATTACAATTCATTAACCAGACTATATTTCTGGTGAGCATATATATACTACAGGAGTGCTTAATCAAAGACTTTAACAAATGCCTCACAATGTTGAAATTGGCAGCTTTTCTTTTTTAATGACTGGGCTTTTTCCTTGACCTTCTGAGATGTCTTCAGCAAACTAAATAAGGGAAGAATCTAGCCATCATCATCTCTGTGGCTGTATCTGAAGATCTTCCTGAAACGTGAAGACAAGTTTTCCGCTCTTTCCTTCCTGCTGTGTTGATTTCTATTGCTGTCTTTTTCTTCTCACCTGTCTTCAATCTTTTCATTTTACTTTCCACCTATTAAGAACCTAACTTAGAAAAGCAGCTGGTAGGATATAGCTCAGGCCAATTTGGCACATTAAAAGCAGTACTATGGTCAGTGTTTTTTTGAACAACTTAACTATAGGAAAGTGAGATAGCTTTTTTACCTTTTTAATTTTTTTTTCTCTTTTCTTCTGCTCATGTATGTATAGTATATGAATTGTAATAGTTTATTGCATCCAAAAAGGAACTGGCTAAACCAGACAAAAGAACACAGAAAGAATGCATGAAAGTAATTTTCTTACACTCTTTCAAAGGATTTTCAATAAAATTCTCTGTTAGAATTTAGAAATAATAGTTCTTGTGGATTTTTTCTTTAATTCATAGATACTTTATAATTAAAAAAATTATAAAACAATTCTGTAAAACAGTATATATTCAGCCTTTTGATTTCAGTTATTTTCTGTAAGGATATTTTCTGTTGTCTCTTATTTCATTGTATGTGTAATTAATGTTAAGAGCAAATTCTTGACTGGTAATGTGCAACTAGTGTAAGAATATTCTGTAGCAGAAGCCCAAAACCTAAAATTACTGTCAACAATGGGGGGAGGGAAATCAGCTCAAACATTCTTAAAATCTGCCTAATTTACCCAAGCAGAGTTATAACACTGTCAGCTTTTATTCTCTAGCAGCAAGAAAAATTTTCTCCCTTTTTCACACCCCTAGTAATAAATATAGGACCTCCATATAATTGGACTATTCCAGTAATCTCATCCAGAATATTAGGTCAGCTACCTTTTTACCAGAGAATGGTGGGTCTGAATACAAGATTCAAGTGAAAACAAATGGCAGCAAGGAATCTATCATCCTGGGAAACAAAGTTGAGACACGTTGACTAGAAGTACAGATCTTGCTCTTGTAAATCTGTGTTTTATGCAATGTGAAACAAAAAAGACATTTTCAGATCGACAGCAAGAAATGAATTTTGGAACAATTCAGATTTTAAGTGGGTTCTTAATAAAATATTTAAGACAGTTACACTTAAGATACGTGCTTGCATTCATACTGTCACTTATCAGGAGTACTTCCCCACGTCCCCTCTCCCCCCTTAAGGCCTTAAAATTACATTAATCTATTACTGAACAGATAATTATATTATGTCCTTCTGAACAACTAGTAACCTAAATGAAATGCAAGAACACAAACTGACTTAGAAATTAATTCATGTAACTTATCTACCCAACTGTAGTCTTGGTTTGAATACTGAGGGAAGATGGTACCTACTCTCTGTAAGGCAAAAATGCTATTATGAGGCAAAAGAGATTTCACCTTTTGTCTTTATGTGCCTTATTCCTAAATCATTGGACTCTGCCATGATCTTGTTGTCCTTTGAAAAGCTGAATTCTGCCATTAATTGTATGGACATGATCTGATCAGATCAGATAAAATCAGAAATGGTGTGCAGAGGGAAATATGCATGATTTATGAAGAGTTAGGGGAAAGAAATCTTTCTGATTGTATTGTTCTGCAGTGCTTGTATGACACTTGACTGTAGCCTCCAGATAAACCTGTTACATAAAATGACAACAACAATAATTAGGAAAAGTGGCAGCAGATACTTTGGTTTTTTCCAGCCGATACTCAGGGAAAATCTCTCTGCCCTGTCATTCATGCTATGCACAAAAGACAGTGTTAAACAGAATTGATTCTTGATGATACAGTGGTTGGAGTAGATGGCCATGCCTGGGATAAAGCAATTCACACACTCTATGCTCCTCTTCATTCTTCATCCTGGTTTAGCCCTGCTTAGAAAGACAAAAATCATATATTTTTGTGGTTACTCATTAAGTCTTGCATAATAATATCAGTTTTTATCATTAAGGTCATTCTTTACCTTTATTTAAAAAAGAAACAAAACAAAGGGAAAACCACACAGCCACTCTTATCCTCACCCCTCCTCAAAGCCCCAAATGCATCTTCATCAGTTAGAATTAAAGTTTAGCCAAGTTATTTCAATGCACCATTCCTACATTTTAAGGTTACCACTAGCAAGTCTCTGATACTCAATACCTACTGTGTCTGAGGAAGGCTATTCATGAAAATTCTGATTTATGGAAGAAGGTAAGACACATTTTCATTGCATTTGACAATTCCTCATTGCACTGGCTGTATTTCAACAGTATTTTATTTGTGGATAATAGGGCTTAAGCTAAAAACTAGATAAGTGCACAACCACAGAATAAAAGCAAGAGGACTAATCAAATAATGCTTAGAGATCCTTCTACACAGATTAGAATTGAATCCCCGCTCCTTGTGAAGTTTTCTTTTTACCAAGGACATAGAAGAAAAAGATGGCTGTCACAGAGAAAAAAACCGAAGAGCTAGTGCAGAGAATAAGATAAAAGGAAGCTGTGAGTATGTGTGTTGAGCAGGAAACAAAAAGCTCTAAAACATGAATAGAACTATACAGAATGAGCCACGCTAACGGTCAAGTTATATATAAGGGAGAGGTTAAAAGTGAAATCTGAGGGCAAAAATGGTGCTTAGATGATCAAAAGATGTATTTTTAAACAGGGAGTGATTAAAATGAGAAAACCAGAGAGAATTAGAATAGAGGTGATAATTAGTACAGGCTGTTCATTTTTCCATTAACTCATATAGCAGAACAGTCATGATTTGCAAGTTTATGAATTTCTAGACTTTTAACCCAGATTCTTCATAGCCAATTTGCTCACATTTCATCTAGAAGCCGTTAGTAGACTCCACAGGTAGAATTGCTTTGTGCTTGCTATTGTGATTGCTTTTACATATCTGAAAGGAATCCAGGTTTTCATCATTTTTGCTTCCTGACATCATCAAATTATACATATAACAAAGGTGCATTTATCTAAATAACGAAAGGCTGAATTCCTGCTGACAATGAAATTAGTATTCATTTATTGTAGCTGAAGAAGCTATGATAGGTTTTCCTAGTGAAAACAAAAAAAAGAATTTTTAGACATTTTTTTCACTCTTGTATCAAAAAACTATGTGGCTCTTTCATGGGTGAGTTGGAGGTGGTGGTGTAGTAACAGAACTAGTTAATCTAGATTAAGAGCTGTGAACAGAAATATGCATATTCATATTGGTGCTAAATAGGTTAGATTAACAGGGGTTTTGGGGGGGGAAGAGAAAGAAAAGAAACCAGACTTAAATATTTTACTTTTAGTCCTGAAAACATATTTTAAATTATTTGAAGTTTCATCCTTTTCTAAAGCCTTAAAACACCTCTAAATGACTGACTGGAGTCTCAATATGTTTTCAAACAATCTTTACAAAAAGTAAACAAATCAACAAATAAAAACCCCATCAGTATTTCCTTTTAATTTTGCCCTAAGTGCAAAAAAAAATTTGAGAATTAATACAGTTCTATGGACAGTTAAGGCAGTTAGGAAGGGATATTAGGTTGTGTCCTCCAAATTCCCCTGTTCATGCTAGAAACAGAGCTGCAGGTATTCTCTCAGCAGTGCCAGGGAGATCATTGCCAGGTCCTTCCTGATGACAGGAACAGGTCAGACAAAAGCAGAAAAAATTGTCCTAATTGTAGTAGTCAACCACTGAAGTACTTTACCCCTGAACTATACTGATTACATAATTTGTTCCACTTTATACCTCCTTTTCTTCTGCTTTCCCCTCACAGATTCTCCTTCAGTTATGGCTCTTTTCCCCTCCCAAGTAAAAAACCTGTTCCTAAACCATTGTCTCCAGCCTGTTTTCATGATAATGCTTTTTTGGCATTTATGATATAAACCTTCTTCAGCCAGTGACCCACAGAATCACTATCCTACTTTTGCTATCTACAAGGTATTTTTCATACCATAGTCTTGTTAGTGTAGCCATAAAACAGAATTTATTGTTGATTTAAGGCACATTCGGCAGTTTCTTATGTTGCTGTTTTATTAATATAACTATATGGGCAAAGTAATTTCTCTGCAAAGCTCAGCAACATCAGCTTCTATTTCCAAATATGTACCTTGCCTCTTGGAACAGAAAAGCCTTTCCAAGGTGTGGGATTAATTAAAATCAATTTTGCTGATTTAAAAGGTGAGCACAAGCATGATGGTTTTATCTATTATAAGGAAAATGGAGATTTCAGAAATAATTTATACTAAAAAGAAAAAAAAGGTGGGAGGAGGGAAGTAACAGCTGTATTCTTTTAGCCTCAGTGTTTAGCTACTACTCTGAACTCACTTAGTTCACAGATCCAGAGAGGAGTTGTGTGTGTGTACACACATGTGAAAGCCTGAATTATACTATCTTTTCATCACGTTTGTAGGACCAATTCCTAAGTTTAAAGTCTTGATATCATAAGTAAATTTTGAAGAACTTCTTAAGGTAATTCTAGAAGCTGCTACTGACAGGAGAAAACCTCTTAAAACTGGCAAGGAGCCAGTGGAGAGCCATAGATAAAAGGAACTGATTTTTTGCCCACAGGAACAATGGTTCAGCTGTGTCTAAGTTAAAACATAACCAGAAGAATATACAAAGTTCTTCCTTGTAGAAAATTTCAGTTTGTAACTAATATCAGTTCAATCAGATAAAACCAGTCTATTATAATACACAATACCTTAATTTCTCTTTTCTAGGAACAGGGATTCTTTTGTTCGTTATTCTTAAAGAAAATTAAAATTTGATCATGGCATTTTTTTAAATGGAAACAAATAAATAGTTTTTTATTTAAAGCAAATTACTTCTAAATTTATTCTATTTTTTCTATATCACCATCATATGACCCAAGAAGTCAAAAATAACATTCGTAGAAAGTAAAGAGGTATTTACCAGCCTGTCTTTCCCATAAGTCTGTAAATGTCAGCATACTGAAAACACAGAAGTACAACTGTCCTGAAAGTCATGTGTAATGGCTTCAGAAAGCATGTTCCTGTGCCTGTTCCACGATTTAACCTACTCATTAAATCTTTTTGAATCACATAATATGGAATTAACGAAAGGAAAGGGAAGGGAAAAGAAGTAATTTCATAAAATTTTATTAAACACATGCTGATTAAATTCTTCCAAATTCACTCTTTGTTCATTTATTTTTCAGTGTAATGCAATGAATCTCAAAAGCACATTTTCTAGAAACTTAAAAGCCACAATGCTGAAAATAACACTGGCGCACAGAGTCTCTCATAGTTCTATGAAGCTGTGTTGCATCCTACTGTGAAAGAATTGAAAGGTAGCTTGTAATTAAAATTCAGGTTTGTTTCAGTATGCACCTAATAAAGCGATCAGTAAAATTGAAGGGAATGCCATTAAAAAAAAAAAAAAAAGGAGAGCCAAAATTTGAGCTGCTTCTGGGAAAAGCTTTTCAAGCTCTTTAGCTTTAGAAAACTGACTTCTTCCAGGTGGGTTAAAAAAAAAAAAAGAAAAAAAAAAGAAGAAGGAATAAAATTAAATGATCTTGGAAATATTTTCATATTTCTTCCCATATGTTTTACGATTAGCATGATTACCATGAAATCTGCATTTAAGAAGTAATTCACCCCAGTCTGGACAAGGGGAGAAAAAAAAGAGAAAAAGTTCCACGTTTAATTTTTCAGCAATTAACTTTCTTGTGAGTTCATTCTTGTTCCAAAAGGAAAGCTATTTATCCTTCAATCTTATATACTAGGGCTTTACTCTGTATCCAAAACATGAAAATGGAAATTAATTCCAATATTGGAATGCGTTGAATATGTACCTGTGCAAGAAGGAACCTTTTAACAGATCCTTATTCCCTCTAAAGAGAAGCATGTTTATGCCAGTACCTCTTAGTCTCTAAGGTCTGGACTTTCTCTCTTTGCCTGCACTGGAGGACAGAGGTTGCCTGCTCTGCTTGCATCCTTTCACAAGGCAAGCCCCAGAAAACTGCTTTTCTTTTGCTTTTATCACAGTGAGCTGCCAGACTCCAGTCACTATGGGAGCTATGCCATCCACCTGCTTAATGCTGGAATCATGCTGGTTATTGCATCCCAGGTCAAGGAACTGATAAAGAGTTCAGACCATACATTATCTTCAGCTGACAAAATCTTTTGACCTTCATGCCCATTGAAAAGAGTTCTGCAGTAATTGCAGTAGACATGATGCATGAGACTCCCCTTTATCTGGCTTAAACTGTCTAAAATCAGGTGACTAACCCATATCATCATCTAGTATTTCTCTAGACACTTAAAGAAGGTGATTCACCCTATCCAACAATACAAGTCCAAGACAGCAAGGATGAACTGTCAGTTGGAGTGCTTTTCTCTCTACTGACAATATAGAAAGTTGCCTTCCCTAGAATAGGCACCTAATTTTAGACGGAGCCAATAAAACAAGACAGATCCACTCCCACAGAAGAAAAGATCAGTATAACACTAGGACTATAAATAACTTTTCCTAAAAGAGCCTTGAATTCAGACTAATAAATGTATTATATGTTATAATATATTTTATTTACTGTTCATTTTTTAACGGGTCACTGTAATGTCCACAAATCACACTAGTCAGTGCAGACATTTACAAACAACTGGTGTTATTGTGCTGGCAAACCTATAGATCCTAGCATTAGGTCAAGGACTTCCTTGAGGACAAAGAAGTGAAGTTCTCTTAAATATTAAAGTAGAAACTTAGAATAAAACTACCAGACTCGTCTGCCCTAGAAACCCTATTTTAAAATATGGGAGACTGGAACATAATTGAATCACTTGGACTAACCTCTTCTTTGCATACTTGATTATTTCCATTATAATAGGCACCCATTCAATCATTTAATGTTATCTCAATGTGAAGCCATACCAACAAAACATAAACTGCATAAATAGTAAAGTTAAAACTCTTGGAGACCTTTAAGCCCTAAGCCTAAATTCTTCTTTATATGACTGGAAGTCAAAAAGGTGACTGTAGAATATGCAAAAAGAATGTGAAAATTAGCCTATGGAAGACAAGTACAATATAAGAGAAGCACTGTGAAAGAGGGAAACATATCAAAAGATGGCATGTCCACTGACAAGGCTGAATCAGAATGTGTCAAGAGAGTATATTGCCACAATATTAAATATGGTTAAAAACATTTAAAAGTAATTGAAAGAAATAGGTTACTGACAGAGTTGAAGGCTAATCTTTCTACTGAAGAAAACCTTTAGGATAATTTCTCTTTCTCAAGGTACAAAAGTCAAATATATCGTATAAACTCTTCAAATTTAGCAGTGCATTTTGGACATTCTGAGACAACAAATTGACTTCATGTCTTGATATCTGTCTTTCACAATGGTCAAAAATATTAGTTTAATCTAATAAATTGGTACACAAAGAACTTTACATAACCTAGGTTTTCCATAATGCAAAATTTTAGAATCTTGGTAACTGACATCATAGTGTATGAATTCCCTATAGTTTCAGAGAAAAAAAATATGTACAGTCATATTTTGGTGTATTTTAGCCTTTCTGATTTTTCTTCTATTAAGCTTTCACTCATAGCTTCCCCTATCTCTTTTCCTCAGATTTACTACATCTTATTGCAAGGCTAACAGCAAATTTGTTAAAGTTATTATTGAAATAATTTTTGGCTTCTAGATAGGAAAGAATAGAAGTGAATGTTTCAAATATTTGTCTTTTTCTCAGCTAGCTACTAGATGGCATACTGATACAGTAGTAATTGATGTGATAAAATAATTTAGCCAGAACAGAATATCTATACAGACTGCTACAGATTTGGATCAAGTGCTTAGTTTTTGTATTAAGAAATAACAACTATTCTCTTTTTTTGTCATTTTATCTTATTTGTAAACAAAACATCTACATTTTCTTGAAACATTGGCAGTAATTGCATGTCTGTACATTAATGCTATACATAGCTCTTGAACTACTGGACAATCATGACAATAATGTGGAAAAGATATCAACAGTAAGGTAGTAATGTTGTTGACGAAAGGTATGGTCTCCAGTGGAACTTTATCTTTGGCTGAGCTCACATTTGTCCCCAAAATTATTATTTTGGAAATAGTTCTGAAGAGTTATAAAAGTTCCCAGAAAAGAAAAGGCGGAATCAGTTTAGGACTGTAAACCACTGCTGGGATACATCGCCTCTGGTCACTTTTACATGTTTATTTTTATTTTTCAGGTAAGTGCAGTCAGCAGTGCTTTATAGCCCACATAACCTTGCTGCCTACTGTCAGTAGAAATCAGGTGCACACCTCTGTCTTTTTATGACATGAGCTGACATGCAGCAAATGTATACTGGATATCATGTAGGTGTTCAACTTTGCTATTAAACACAACCCTTAGGACTGAAGTTAAGAAAAGTCAAACATGTGCCTGAGTAGAGACTATCAGTCAGAAACCATTCTTGACAGGGATTGCTCACACAGCACCTAGTAACTAGCCCGGTTTTCATGACATCCTCCAAAACAGATTTTGAACCCTTCTGGACTCACACACCGTATGTACACATAAGGAAATTTGTGTTGTTCTAGAAGCCTAAAACCAAAAACTACTGTCTAAAAAACTATCCATGATGGGTCCAAATGCATCCAGTGTATCTAGCTCTTCTGCGTTTTACTTTGTCAAACAGCATCACAAAGGCACCTAGTGTGCGCCACAAAGACTGACCGTGGAGCGGCTGTTGGCTGAGTAAAACCAAGCCCACCAAATACAGGTTTTATTCAGATACAAATGCAAAGGACTCAAGTAAAACATAACAAAACCATGGAGAGAGTTTGGGACAGCAGAAAGATCTACCGTGGGCTGGAGGCAAAATGCAGTGCAAGAATAGGATTACATAGCTTTGGAAAATTGAGTAAAAGGGTTCCTCTGAATTCATCTGTTCTTCTGTTTGTATTCATAGATTTGAGGATCAAAGTTAGGTCTTTTAGTGCTTTATTTGATTTTTTAAAGATATTTTTGAAGTAATATATGTTCACCTCTGAGAAGCCAGAACTATACGTGATTCTGTATCATCACCTTCTTTAACTAATACCTGTCTCTACAGATATTTTATTTGATACATGAAAATACTACACCTCCATAATTAATCTTTTATTTATGAAGCTGAAATAATTTTTGTTTCTAGGTCTGAGAAATTTTGAACTTGTTGCAAGTAGTTTAGTCAATATTAGCTGCTCTTGCATATTGCTCTCATTTCATGTTTACTTTCAATTGACCTTGTAATTACTAAAGCAAAAACTATATCTAGCAATGGAAGACAGTGTTCTCAAAAGGAAATTATTTTTATCTTTATATCTTGTTATATTTAAATGGGGAAATTTAGAGGTTTTTATAACTACACAAATAGATGCAGCACGTAATGATAAGCAAGTAAGGACAAGCCATCAATTTCAATCTGCTGAAGCTTGCATGCTCCTATAATTACAGGCTTCAGATGTTCAGAACACTCCTGGAAATCTCCGAATTAACTTTGTAGGTTTTTTTAATTTCTCATTGCAGCTATGGACAAAGAATACAACCTCTGTATACTCCATTCTTACAGGAAAAATAGGTATTGCAACTGAAACAGAAAGATAAGAAGTGTCAGAAGAACAGTGCTTAACATGTCACAGCATAGCCCTGGTAATCAGCTCATCCCCACACAGCTGCTCATTTACTTCCTCCACTGTGGAACAGGGAGAGAATTGAAAGGGGAAAAGTGGGAAAATAAAGTTTAATAGGTAAAGCAAAAATTGTGGGCACAATGTAAAATGAGGACTTCATTCCCTCAAAACCATTTTGTAAAGAACATGTTGGTGTTTAACTCAAGGTAAGTTCATTAATGAATCCTAATCAAGAAGTAGCATAACTCAGATCTATGTTACTGCAACAGATAGAAAAATGTCTGTCCTTTTGAATGTTTAATGTCAATGAATTCTTGACAAAACAATTGCTAACTTCACAGCAGAGCATGAAGGAGTTATAATACAGAAGCTTTTTGAAAGTTTCAGATCAGAAAGATCAATTGAAAGTATGTTTGTTCTTTACATTGCATTGTAGCCAGTTCTATGGCTATTGACTGCTGGGTCCCACCTTTGTTACTTCATCATTGAATGAATCAGGCACCAAGACTGAAGATTATCTTTTGCAGTCATGTAGGAACAAATTCCTTAAGTTTGATATTTACTGTTATCACATTATTAAAAAGAAAAAAAAGAAAAAGAAAATACAAAGTATACAATCCCAGTGTTTAAAATTCTTTGGCAGTAAGTGAATCAGTAAAATATATATACAATGTCACCTTCTGAAGCTAACACACCCATTTAGGACATACTGTTGAAACAAAGTTTAAAACCTTGAAAGAACCCACAACACTTAGAAAGCATAAAATATTTTTTGTTACCTCTTTGGTAACCTCTTTGGTAACCTCTTTTGTTTCCTCCTATTTGGGGAAATTTTTTTCTGCTATTATGCCAATGACTTATTTTATACATTTCTGAGTAGGGCTATGAAGAAAATTGTTCAAGGGTGAAAAGCCCTGTTAACTGTATGTATTCCAGCTTATAGCTTACCCATCAGCCTAGCCAAGTCCCTCCTCAAACGTGCAGTCTTAACCTATAATCTTACCTTTCCTGTCTATAGCTCCAAATATGTATGTCTCCACACATATCCAAGACCATTATAGCTTATTCATCTTTCGTGTTAAAGAACATGTAAGGAAAGCTGTGCTGCCAGCTCTGAAGTCTGATAAAATGAAGATCCCCAAGCAGTACTTGTAATGACATTGGAATCCAGCTCTATATTGAGTGTGGACCAAGTCCAGGTAGATGTTATGAATTGGAGAATCATACTGAGAGAATAATGGCTAAAAACTCACAAGTGCAAAGCTAGTTCCATTACAAAAAGTGAGACCCTTCATTTGGCTAACTGTTTCCAATCACTGATCATGTTAATTTAGAGAATGAGGCATGAAACAGCAATAGGCTAGAGATCTTGCCAGTGAATTTTATTTTTATGCATGTGTTTAAGTAAGGCTGGGTAGAATCTTTTTTTAAGATAATCAGGCCATTTTGCTGTATTTTCTCCTAGCTGAAAAGTGAGTCCTTGGTTGGGGAAAGAGGAGATATGTGCATTTTTTCTAGTGAATCTTTCAGTTTCTAAACGCAATCTTATATTAAATTCTATTTGATTAATTAAACATTCTTGAACCCATTTGCCTTCTAAGAATTGTCATGCCACTAGACTACGGAGTGAATTGTGTTGCAGTCTTTCTACAGTTGATAATACACTGTAAAGGCAGGAATGTACCAATTAACAAAGGGAAGAATAACCAACAAGGAAGAATTTTTGTCAATTGTTCTTGTGTAGTTGCAGATAGTTCTTCAAATTAAAAAGACAAAATAGGTTCTAATCTGCAACTGTTTGTGTAGGACTGTAGAGTCCATCCCATAGAGAGTCCTAGTCACCCACTCAGTTTCTAAACTGCTCTTTTAGAAGACAAGCATTGCCTAAAAATGAGTATTTTCAATACTGTCTTTTTACAACTCTGAATTTATCGTTAAGTTCTCTGATCCTCAGTACAAGCAAGGACAGAAGCTTCATTCTCATGTATGCTCCTGAGCTGTAAGATAAATAAATATGGAAAGGAACAGGGAATGTTCCTAAATCTACTTTCATTTTTCTTTTCCCTGGTTTGGGAAATCATACAGGAACACATTCCTTTGATGTTTATGTGTCAGGTAATAACTCGTGATAGTATTATGGTGTACTCATTTAACTGTTGTCTAAAATAGCCTGTGAAAAGTGTCAATACAGGAAACTGGATCAAACTAGTGCCACGTGATTCATAAAATCATAGACTCATAGAATAGCCTGAATTGGAAAAGAGCCATCAGGATCATCAAGTCTAGCTCCTGGCTCCACACAGGGCCAGATAAATCAGAGCACGTGACTGACTGCATCGTCCAGAAGCTTCTTGAACTCAGTCAAGCTTGGTGCTGGGACCACCTTTTCCAGTGCTTGACCACCCTCTCAATAAAGAACCTCTTCCAAAAATCCAGCCTAAAACTCCTCTGTTGCAGCTTCATATCATTCCCTTGGGTTCTATCAGTGTTCACTAAAGAGAGGAGATCAGCACCTGCCCCTTTGCTTCCCCTCATCAGGAAGCCATAGACCATGATGAGGTCTCCCCTCAGTCTCCTTTTCTCCAGACAGAACAAACCAAGGCACTGCATCCTTTCCTCATAAGTCTTCTTCTCCAGACACGTCACCATCCTCATTGCCCTCTTTTGGTCACTCTCCAGTAATTTCAAATACCTTTTGTACTATTATTCCCAAAACTCCACTCAGCACCCAGCGAAGTGTAGGGTGGGACAATCACTTCCCCAGCCCAGCTGGCAATGCTGTACTTGACGCACCCCAAGGTTGGCCCTCCTGTCTGCCTGCGCCCACTGCTGGCTCATGTTTAACTTGATGTCAACAAAAGACCCCCAAAATGGTTCTCTCTCCATTTCCCTAGAGTAGGGTCTAGTCTTCTAGACAAGAAGTTCTTAAGTTGAAAGTATTTTCTTACTGCAAAGGCAAGCGAGCAGAAACAGAGTCCACCAGAGAGACCTTTTAGTTCATCTATTACTACCACTCTGCACTACAATGAAACATTTAGGTACCAAAAAGAAGCTTGAGGTAAACAGACATTCTGATATATTTTTTTAAGATTTAAAATGCTAAAAATTGACTAATCTTATGAGACAACTAAGTCTGTCAGAACTGTAAAGGTATACTTTCAAAGCAATATCTGAGGCTTTAACTTTGATTCTGTGACTTTAGAGACATATGTGAGCAAAAGGCCATTTAAACAGAATCCTCTGGGTTCACTACAAAAATCCTGATGATGGTTTCCACATTGTTGGCATCGCATAGCATTTATGTTTTTCAGTGCAAGTGAATTCTGGCACTTGCTGTAAATACTGTGATGTAGCAGCTGTTTTCTGTTGATGAGACTGTGAGTCATGAGAATTAAGATCTATTCTTAACAGATATTGTAGAGTATCTCATTAAAAACACAATGAATTGTTAATTCTTTGAATTTAGAGTCAAGTCTTTTCAAAAAGCTACTTGGCTACTTTCAGTGTCTCTGTGCTCCAGAGTAAAATGGGGAAATTGAAGGAAATGTTTATAAAGTTCTAAGTTCTTCAAGCCTTCAAAAGTGCTACATATTTAATTTATTTTACCATCTCGATTTAAAAATAATGGCATTCAGTATTAGGGGTTTTTTTTGAGGTAGGAAGAAAAAAGGATAGCTTTTGTTCAGAATCAGAAAGCTATCAGGAAGGAAAATTGAAGGAAATTGAAAATATTTTATACTTGAAGAGCACTTGCCATTGTAATTGTATTACTAGATAGAGCTGCTACAAATATTATGCAGGTCAGCAGTAAACCACCTTTGCAAATTTTTTAATTTTTTTTATTTTTTTATGTGGGGAATAGTGTATTCCTTTACT
The DNA here is from genome assembly GCA_022605575.1 of Laterallus jamaicensis coturniculus. Classification (NCBI taxonomy): domain Eukaryota; kingdom Metazoa; phylum Chordata; class Aves; order Gruiformes; family Rallidae; genus Laterallus; species Laterallus jamaicensis. The sequence continues at coordinate 4,943,473 of JAKCOX010000027.1, forward strand.
GCCTGATTTTTAACTGAAGGCATGCCAGAAGCAATGCAACTTTACAGTCTAGGCTACTCATCATAGCTTTGTTTGGAGGCCTGTACTAGATCAGCTTTGTGCTAAGCTTTTGCACTGCAGAGCCATGTAAATCAGATAGACTTTCTAAAAAAACCAAAACAACAGTGTTTATAGAATCATAGGACCTGAATGAGAGTCACAGTGGCTGCAAGAATTCATATACAAAGTACATCTATTTCAGCATTACCTTCCTAGGAAAGTACAAGATAGTGCATGAAAATATGTTCTATTGGAAAATTATATACTTGAGTGTTGTTAATATTATGGTGACAGGAGAGAAATGTGAAAATTACATACACAACAGATTGCAAACAGTGGAAAAGATATTTATAAGTTCTTGCATTGCAACCGTAAACATAAAAATTGATATGACTAGACATTGTGCTAAAACTGTACTTACATACTAATTGTTTGGAATTTTTTTATTAAATCAAACCAGAGATTGTTTCTGCAATAATTTCTTGGTTTAAAATTTGGACAGCCACTAAAACATCTTAAGGGAATTTAACAATGTCCTGTAATAGTTTTTTATTTAAATATTTCCAAAAGTTGCTTTCAGACATCATGTTAGAAACAAACAAATAAGTCTATATTTAAGCATTTCCTTCTAATTTTTGCAATTTATATTTTAAATTTTAAATTATTTTAAATTTGATTTTGTGAGAGCTATGTATTTTTTTTAAGTACTCAGGCCAAAATAGTCCCTGCCCTGTTTATGGTTAAAATCATGCACACGTCAGGATACAGAGACTGAAGCTTCATTTTGGGACTTTGCTGCTTTAGAGTAGCAAAAAAGTAGAACTAAAACATCACTGTCACCTACCTTCTTAATCAAAAAGCAGAGCCAGTGGCTTTTGAATGTTTCAGAAGGACTAATATTATTAATCAAATGGATAATATTAGTTTATAATGAACTTTATTATAATATTAACTCCAATAATAATAATAAAAATAATAATAGGAGTCAATAGACTTTTCCCTATAGATTTTGTAGGAAAAATCTGACTTCAGAGATCAGATAGATTCACAAAAAGTCTATGGTATTTTTCAGAAATTTTAGAGGAATTAAGTAATATTTCAAATTTCTCACTCAAGGTACTAACAAAGTAAGTAAAATAATAAAATTCTGTAGTCACTTAAATTTCTACTTCTGGGAATAAACTATTTTCAATTGGCCGGTAGTCTTAGTACATTCAACTCTACTGGCACTATTAAAAAGTATCCAAGATTGTAAGGTTAAAGGTAGATCTGGAAATACAACCACAGCCTACATAATATAGTAAAAAGGAAATGTATCCTGACAAAGTAGCTTTAGCTAGCTTATCACCCATATACATCCTTTCCTGTAATATTGTATTAAACTTTCTGTCTTCTTTTGTGGTGTGTATTGGAAACCTGAGTGCCTAACATCCACCTATAGATCAGCAGGGAGACAAAGAGCTTTTATGCTCATTGCAAAACTATTTGGATACATCTGATGAATCTAGAAGTGCTCCTCAGGACTTAGGCACAGCTCTGCAGCTCTGGCCTTTTTCTCTTTTGGTATCAAGCAAAAGCAGATAAAGATCAAGAAAGAGTCCCTTGGGGCTTTTTTCTCCATTATGTTCTCCTTCCACCTCCTATACACTGGGCACACGAATCAGAAATAAGTTGGCATGTTCTCACACCAGCTCCTTAATTTGGTTGTGACATGAAGCCAACCTGCAACTTAATACAGTAAGAGCCCTTAAAGTTTGATCCTCTACCCCCTAAGCCAGTAGATAAATTTAAGTGCTTTCATTAGTGCATAATGAGAAAAGTCATGAGTTTTATACGGTCACTTGGTATGCCTCCCTCTTTGCCACTGGAAATATTCTCAGGTTGACTTCTTCCTGCATCTCAGAATAAAAGGTGTGAGTCTTCCTTTGATACAGTTTTTTGCCTGGCCAGTAAAATGCATATTTTACTACACACTGTGATATTCTGTAGCAGCACAAGCATGAAATCATTGCATGCATAATGCACAAAATTCATCTGAAGATTTACCCATAACTAAGGCTAACAAATGAGGCATTAATAAAGATTATGAAGTGCTTTCTGTGAAACAACTCACAGGCCATCATCTGTCAGATTCCTTGCATATTTTACCCCCACTGTACTTTACTGCAATGTCTGTGTGACAGAGGCAGTTCAAACAGACCTAATATACAAAGCTCGTATAATAGCTTGTGCTACTCTGTTTTAAATCCAAAGGAAATAATGATCCTACTACTGCTAATCAAAACAAACTTGGTCCTATGCAATTATAACATCCTGACCTTTTAAAACTGTATATTAAGTGTTTGAAAGCATCTAGTGCTAGTGAGTGTTATGGGGTGTTTTTGCCATTAGCTTCATGCACTCACATGAATACAAATTGAGTATCAGAAACAGCTCTGGGAAAATAAATTTATTTTAGTATTTTTTCCCTTCAATCTTCAGGAAAAATAAGGTTTTCCAGTATCGGACTTTTAAAATCAGTATTTACAGATATATGTTGCTATTTTAGAGTTCATGCGAGTGTGCGTATACGTATACATGATTTTATATTTAAGTGTATATATATATATAAAAATATATATAATAGTCACCACTGAACATGGAAACACATATATATATGCACATGCACACATAACATTCATCTGTTCAAGAAAGATAATTTTATCACAAAACTCTTTATATCATATGTGGACTTCAGCAGCGTCAGCAAACACTCATTAACAGCACCATGAGAGATGGCTGCTCTCTGACAGACACCCTCACACCTCACAGAGAAAAGAAATTAGACAGAATTTTCAAATGCATGTGCCTCAAAATGATTTACAGTTTACCATGTCTATTTGTAAACGTATGCATTAGAATATTTGAGATTAAGGAATATTTTCCAGTATATTTAGCTACATAGAGCTGAGATGAGATGATGCAGGATCTTTGCCTTTTTCTGCGCATTTCCCAGACTAGCATTGTACCCCGCAGTAATCAGCAATGTAAAGGAATTTATTTACTTGCCAAACAGAACTTCTGCTCTGTTTACCACTACCTACAGCTGAGGTGCCCACTGGTTATTTGGATTGATGTTATCATCTCCACCCCAGCAGGACTAAAGCTGCTGTATTAGTCTCTAGAATTGAGCTTAGTGCAGATTCCTAAAATAGCCCAATATAAAATTGCCCTGGAATGAATTCTCTGTCCTCTACCATTTTTTTGGTGGCATTTATAAAAAGCACCTGAGATAGATAACTTAAGGTAGTTTAAGAGAAATTAAAATTCCTAAACCACCATGGCTGCTTTTGAAAATTATTTTTGACAGCAAGTGGATATTTTGGTGCCTGAACGCTTTTGGGAATCTGACTTCAGGAGACTTCTCAAGAAAAATAATGTGAGAAACCAGACTGGAACACAGCAGTTCTTGTGCTTCAGAACTGCCATTACATTAGTATTCTTTCAATCTTATATTTATTGAAGATGAATAGATATATTGTAGAAAAAATACAATAGGAAAAAATACATCTGAATTTTAATTATAACTGTGCAGAAGTAGGGATGGAAAGTGTCCTAAATAAGTAATGTTTTATGCTAACTTTTAAGCAACCTTTAAAAAATGTGATATTAAAACAAAACAAATATTCTAAGTTGAAATAATCAAAGCTTTGCAGATTTCATTTTTAATGGACCAAATAAAGGTCAAAAAAATTAAAGTCATTGTAACTGCTGGGTAATTTCCTATATTTGACAAAAGCAATGTAAAAAGGACAATTTTAAAAATATGACTGATGTTTAACATATATTTCAAGACTTTGCTGATGCATTCTAATGTACAAGATCAGTTCAATGCATAAGCCAAACCACAGATCTCCACATTCTTTATTTATTTATTTATTCACATATTTTTTGGGGGGGGTTTGATTCTGTGTCTTACACTCCAAAATATGGTGACAAGATTTTTTGGCCGATTTTCCATATGCGCAAAATATCTAGTTAATATCTCAAGTTGTAAGTTAAAAAACCAGTTTTTCTTCTGTGCTTGCAAATAACTGAAAATTGACATTTAAGTAATACAGTTATGATCTGAGAAACATGCAAGCGAAAAGACATTAAAAGATAGCATTGTTTATAAGCCAGGAAAATTGGATGCTATGCTATCACAGATAGCATACTTTATGACCTGGGACAGTGTTTTTCCTTTGCCATGGGATTTCCCCTGCTAATAAAGTAAACAAATACTAGCTGAGTCTGGTAGATCTCATGCTAGGGAACACTTCTCAAGATTCTCTGCATTTTACCCCCTACACATATTTGGTGGGCTTTTAAGCTGCTTTTGGTCTTTAGAATGTGTTTACATTATTGTGTCTTTCTCCCTCTGGCTCATGTACTGTTTTCCTTTACATCTGCGTAGAGTAGGATATTCTTTCCTGCAGCTGTAGTCCTGTGTTTTAAATTTCAACCTCGACCTAAAGTATGGTGAAAAACAGACACACACTGACTTAGTCACAATTCTAAAGCTGATTCCTTTCTAATTAGGGAGTGACCGCACCCATCTACCTTCAAAAAACAAAACCAACAAAAAAAAAACCCCAAACCCCACAACCAAACAAATCTAGACAAAAGGCGAAAGTTTTAGTGGACTGGATGCCCATTAGCAGTTACAGTACTTTTCATGTATTCCTGGAGTGCATGTTCCAGGGAAGTTTAATCAGAAAGAAATTGCTTTGCACTCTCCAAGATGGCTTGACAGCATGAACAAAATTGTAGGTCAAAGGGACAATTAGAAAGTTCACCTGATCCAAACATAATCTCCAATAAATATATAACTGCACAGACAGCCACAGCGGTGTGAAATATGTTATTTATTTTTGTTTCTCTCTCACACACTTTTTTAAAGTTCATTTATGTCTTCTGAAGCTAACCTTGCAATTAATACATTTCAGTGAAATTGGGTTGTCTTAACACTATGAGTTTCAAGATTTCCAAGGAATTTTCTGCACAAATGTTAAAAGACAGGGCTACTATTTTGTCTCAGTGTTATTTCTTTTTTTTGTTTGTTCCCCCCCCCCGCTGCTATGTCTCCTGCTATAAACATGGAAAACATTAATTTTACTTTGTCATCTCTTCTTTCTGTTAAAATGATAGCCACCCATCAAAAAATTTCTCCACTTGTCCCTCATATAGAGCACATCAGGCACAGTCTTTAAAGCATATAGTTTGAAACTTTTTAGGCTTAGTAAAAATTAGTTGGCTGTAGAAATAAGAGATTTTCTCTACTATCCCACGTAAAAGAGTGGTAGAGCTTCTCTCTTTTTTCAAAACCAGATGAATTCTGCTGCTGTAGCAAGCAGATATAAATCACTTAATTCACAGAAAGAAACAAAACATGGATAAAGGAATTGGTACAAAAGAAGTGTCCTCAGTTGGACACGTGGTCATGTTGAGATATCTGGTTACAGTGAGAGTCAGAAAGTGTCAGGAAATGTGCTTGTAGTATGAAGGAAGAGGTGGAGAATACGAAGACAACTAGTGATATTGCTAAGGTAATGTCAGTAGACTATTGCTTAGCACTAAGAAAGGACTAAATAGCAAGGGAAACAATGTTTGACAGCTAAGGATCACATTAATTGCCTAAGAATTACAGACATTGCCAAAATATTCTGCGCAAAGATAACAAATAAGTGTAACATGACTAATGACAGTTGGTCATTAGAGCTGAAATCCAGGTTTCTTTATACAAATAATCTGCATGTTTATACTTTTATGAGAATGGGACTCTTAATGTGATGTGTTATGATATGCCTATGCATTGCTGGAAATTATGTTATTGCCAGTTTAATGGATTCATTGGATTATTCCCTGCATGGGTTGATATGTTTTATTTGCTTTTTTTTTTTTTACTTCTGAAGAAATGAAATATCCTCATAGGCAATACAGCTAATTGAATTTCTATTCTGCAATCAATATGAGCTTTAAATGTTCAAGCATAATTCCCAAAATAGCACAGATTGTTTAGCTCTTTCCTGAATCAGACAGCTTGGTAGAATAGCTCCTCTGATTCTAGTGGGCTAAGCAGATAAACAAATATAAGTATCTAATGCTGTTCCAAAAACACAGAAGGAAATAAAACCATATTATGTCCTCTTAAAGCAACAGCAAAAATTCTTTTCACTTTGCCATAATCTGCTTTATTCTCTACTACTAATATTTACCCACAAAAATCGCTCAGTGGATTTAATTAAGGATCCTATCTTTACTGAAAGGTAGTGACAAGTGTTGCCTAGTCAGCTAATTATCTAACGAGAAAATTTGGAATGTCATGACAGAATTGTATGTTATGCCATTCACAATTTACTTAGTTTTCCCTGAGTAAAACTTTTCCCACAGTACAGGTGAAAGAAATTCACTTCATTGCCACGCATCAGCTGACAGCATCCTAGGCAGGTGACGGTTGATCAGACTGAATGTGGAAGCTAACAAGTAGATGGCAAAGACAAATACCAGCATGAGTAACAACCCAGAAAGAATGACACTCAAAAATGAGTAAATCTAAAAATCTTGCAGAGAAAACAATTACAAAAATAGATCAAAGTCATAGATCAAATAAGAGCACTTCTTATCCTTTCTACACATAAAGCCAAGGTGTCTTTGGAAACCTTACTGCTAAAGTACACAGCTATGTTTCTTCGGCTGCTGCATATAGATGACTAAGGATAAATCATAGAGTTCAATAGGCTTCATATTCATTACACTCATCTTTTTTTAACTATATGTCAAAAGCCCATTCCATTCAAAAGATTTCTCTAAAATCTATGAATTTTTCAAGGTGAATCTCAATTTTATGTACTAGGGTACATGTCAAGCATTATAGATTTGGCAATATTGGAGAAAAAGATTTTCCAATGCACCATGTTCTGGAAAAAACCCCAAACAGCAATAACAAAACCCACCAAAAATAAAAGCCATACACTGCAAAGACATCAGGTTACCATGTTGTTTTCATACTCCACCATATATCCATGGTTCAAAATAAATCCAGCCATTACTCAAACTGCATAGAATTATTTGAGTCTTTTTTTCAGCTAATAAAAGGCACATAATAACATAAAATCAAACTCCAGATGGAGTTTTAGTCTCAATAAATGCTTGTAGAAGAGTAGAAAGCAGTGTGTATAATTATCCTGACATCTAAGATACATTTCTAAAGTTAAATTCCTGTTGTTTATCAAATGAAAAACTAGTAGTTCTCTTCATTTTCAGAAGTAATTAGAAATATTCTTCAGTTAAGAAGTCCTACAGTTTTCTCTTCTGAAATATTACATTGAACCATATGTAATAGCTAAAAGCAAATTATTTCAAGATACAGAGAGTGATGAAAAAATATATGGCAGTAGATATTCCAAAACTTATGCAGATAACTACTTGGACTGTTACATGTCAAATTATATGCACAGATATTTAATTTTACTTTCCATCTGTCCATTGACATCACACAGTAACAACAAATGTCACAGTGAAAAGATTTTATAAAAATCAGATCACTTACATGACCTAATAATTGTTGGAGAGACTTTTGAGAATATTTTTAAAGCAGGCAAGGCATTACAAAAAGCATTTTTAAGAGAAACTCTGTGAGTATATGAAAAAATCAAACCACAGTCAACTACAACACATACTTAATATGGCAGTTTAACTTAGGGAGAAGGACCATTACCAGCTCTAGAAGAGATAACATCCGTTTTTCCTGCATCTTTTTCAAACATAATCAGAAAACAGTTTCTCTGTCTTCTGAGGATCTTAACTGGCAAGAAAATTTTAAGTTAGCCTTTTTTACAAAAGTTTCACAAGATTAGAACATGATTTAACACCCTTTATTCACATTCCTTATTCACAATTCTATGAGTTGACATAGTATCCAGTACTATATTTTTAATAGAGTAACCCACTAAAATTTTGCTCTCCTTCTCACTTTGTTATAAAAGTCAATGTTGTTTTTAATTTTCACAAGTTAAGAATTCTTAATCTATTATAAGCATGCTGAAATTTTAAACATACATAAATATGGGATGCACATTTAACAACATTTAGTATTTGCATTTAATTATATCTTGGTCTCTCATTTTTTTCTTTCTATGTATATAAGCTATTCAAGAAGTTAGTATAATAAAACACCTTCACTTTATCTTGCGTTGTTCTAGTTGTAGTCCTAAGGTAAGAGGTTAGCAAGATATTAATTTTAACACAATTTTGAAACATTTTCCTCTTATGTTATAAATACATTGGCTTTCTGTGGGGAAAAATAATAATCAGAAAACTAATGAGTACCCATGGCATGTTCTCCTATCCTACTTTGAACTATTATTAAAGAATACAATATATTGATGACCAAACAGCTGTGAAAACTATTTCTGTCTGTGACTTGTAGTCATCTTGGATGGATTTCATCTTACAAAATGTAGATGTCTATACCACAGAGCTAGTTACTGTAAAGGATCCTTTTGAGTGAAAGTAAGGAACATTTCTAGGTTGTACATCTTCTCTTCCTAAAGAAGACATCTGAAGCTGAACTGCTCTCTTTTTCAAAGAGCCTATTTTTCTCCATTACTTCTAAAGAAAGCTTCAGTGGGATCCCACTCTTGAACCCTGAAAAATCATATAACAATTATGATCCATCAAAAACTCAGCTCACAGCAAGACTGCACAGAAGGCTGTTATCCTGTTAGCTAGAGCTGCCTGTGAGAGAATTCGATATATTTTTCTTACAGAAAGATATAACTTTAATCTTGTATAAATTATCTGTTTTTCTAGGTGGTGGCTTGGACTGTGGTTTTGGAGAAAATGAGAGATGCTGATGCTTCAGCATTCTCTGGTTAGAGAAATCACCAACTACTAAATTTCTAAAAGTGGGAAGCTGGAATTCTTTAACCAAGAAAAACAATGTCCTCCATGGGAAATTATGTTTTCACCTGTCCTTTGGGTTACCAGAAACTGCAAGTGCTGGTATTGAACAGGATAGAAGATGGCTTTTTTTTTCCATTGTGGAGAATCTGTTCATACCAATGTAAATTCAATGTGTTCCTTTTGTTTCTCCCTTACAGAAAACTGTGTTTCTGGAAACAACAGAATTAAAATGAGGTAATTAAAATGCAAAGAAAGAATGCCACTTTTTCAGTTTCTTTTTGATGAATTGTAGTATTAATCTACTCAAGAGACAAAGTGCAAGAATCATCATTTGGATTCTGAGTTACTGCTAGTGCTAACAGAACTTCTTTTTAGTCTAAACTTTTTTTTGCTTTGGGTGTCACAAATGTAAACCATCTGGTATGCCAGCTGCCTGTGTTTCTTTTTACATATACAGCAATAGTGGGTGGAAAGACTCCAAAATTGCAGACATTATCCTTTTTCTGCTTATAATCATCATCGTTGTCATCATCATCATCATTATAATCCTCTTAGCATTTTAATATATGACTTTGCTTCTTGTGGCCTCTGAGATCTGTCAATATGTTGTAGAATGGAGTTTTGTTTTGCTTCCAGTGAGTGTTATGTGATTTAAGAGGGGCAGAAATCTGCAATATGTCTTATTATGGCTTTGCAGTTCATCAGTTGCAGAAATTGTATTCCACAAGTTAATTTAAATTTGATTACTCTATTTATCCATGTCTCTGCTTTTAGAAAAGTTGAATTTCTCGATACAAAATAATTTTAAATACAGTTGAAGAGTATATTAAGTTGAAGGGTATATTAAGACTAACCTGAGGATTAGTTTTGTCCTCTGCATTTCATTTCATTTACACAGGTTTACCAGAGCTTCTCAAAGTTGCATCTTCTGCTGAAGTTCTAACAGAAGAATGATTTCATTACACCTTAGCTACATGGTATCACCTTTCTGCCTGAGATAACAGAAAATGTAATCAGTAGTCAAATGTGAGTATCTTCCACATATGAGCAATTTGTTGCTTCCATGCATAACTTTATTCAGTTTAAAGGAATCCCAGGATTCTGATCCGTCATTATAAATTATTGTCCAGATTGCTATTCAAAGCTTTGTCCAGATGATTCTCAAGAAGCCAACTTTTCTCTATATAGCATAAATCTATTACGGTTGACATAAATTCTCACATATGTGTCAGGGAAAAAAACCCAACAATACAAACCCAGACAGATGGAGACCATTTTTTTGCTAGAGTCACCCCTCTGGGTAGATACACCCTTTGTCTAAATAGGATCTGTTAATTTGGAGGGGTATCTAAGGAGGGACTAAAAATTTGGAGTCTGATTTCACAGGTAGTTACTCCATATCTGGGAGCATAATGTGGAAAGAACTAAACCAGCACGACACTAGTCCTTCTTTCATGAAATCCATCCCACACAAGGTAATCAAGGGAGCATTATATGACCACACATCAAAAGCAAAATATGAGTTTATCAATCAGCTTTATTCCTTATTTTGAAAAATCAGAGTAGTTGCACTCACAAGGAAAAACCTGTTAGGATTTTGTTCTGTGTTTGTGTACTCACAATCTTGTTAATCTTCTCTGCTTGACAGAACAAGATAAAGCAATTCTGAGGATACTATCTTGAAGAAAAGTTGATCTAAAACAATAATCTTTGGCATGCCTCATTATAGAAGTTGTCAGGCTGCAGAACAACCTTTTTTCTATTAATAGTAGAAAAAGCTCTGGAGAAATAGAATATGCAATTAAAAAAATTATGCACATAGTGTAATGGTCTTGTCCTGTGAATTTCTGATAGATAAGTATGGTACTCTTCTGAGAAGGCTGCATGGAGTGCATGGGATTGATGACTGAATTAATAGAAGAGTGTCAGGATTTTGGGGGAGGCTAGTGAAGCAAATTTGTGGTCTTGAAACTTTATGTGAGATAGTAAAGGTACATGTAAATCTTATTATTATTTTGTCCCAAATTACACAGGAATATTAGTGTGCTACAGCATACAGGTAACCACATCCTGCCAGGAATTTTCAGACCAGTAAAATCCAGTGAGTGAATAGTTTCTAGAATTACAATAGCCCATTCAGGATTAGTATATAGAAGATCTACATCTGGATATATATATACTACAGGTAAAGCAGAATTTAAATTTAAAAAAAATCCACAATTTCTTCTGGGCAGAATTTTTTAATGAATCAAGAAAAATTATTATTAAAAAGCACTATGGCTTTCTATATGAGGTCTAGGAAAAAAATGTTAAATTCGAGAGCACACGTCATTATTCATTCACCTATCCATTAATGTTTAAAGAAAATTAGTATTTAATTCTTTTCCCACAGTACAGTTGTGGACTCCATCTCTATTGATTATCCACCTCTAAGTTACACCAACACTATGTCTGTGGTTACATTATTACTATGAATTTACTCTGCAAAAGTCTTATCAAAGTATCTAATATAAAAATTATCTTCACTAGCTGTTATTCCCTTAACCTTTTTAGTCTATTGCTGAGTAAGAGGACAAAATATCCTCTTCTGAGACAGAAGCAGGACAATGTCAGTATTGTCTATACATAACCAAGTCCCTTATAGGAAATAACCATATATATACAAAATATTTTAATTAATATGGAATCAATTATGGTTTGGGTTTATTTTGCTTTTCTTTATGCATTAGTTTTTATATACGTAAAAGTCAGAAATTGAATATGCCCACCAAAAAATAAAGACTAGTAACTTTAATACTTTTCAACTTCTTAATCATAAGATTGTAATAGTGAATCTATACTCTGAAATGCTGTCCTGGCTTTAGCCTAGCAGTGAGCCATGTTTTAACCAATGAGAATATTCCATACCAATTACGTCATGTTCTGTATAAAGGAGAAAAAGCGTGCCAAAACCACAGCTTGAGGCAGGTAAGGCAGGCGTGGTTCCGGCCTGAGGCAAACACGGCCTTTCAGTGGTGAACACAGGCAGCTGGGTCCAGGGTCAGCTGAGGCATGGCATGGCCTAGTCGCGGGGTGTGGTGAGAGGTTGCATGGTATATCAGCAGTTTCGTGTACCCGGTGTTCTAAAGTAGTGTTAGCACTGTTGTTTGTTATTCTTTGTATATTTTTCTACTGTTTTAGTAAACTATCCTTATCCCAACCCACGGAGTTTTTGGGTTTTTTTCCTTTCCTTTACCCAGTGGATTCTCCGTTCGCCCCACCCCCGCCTCTCTTAAAGAGACAGGTAACTTTTGTGGAACCCAGCTCTCAGCTGAGGTTAAACCACTACAAATGCCAATAGCCATTATACATTTCTTCAAAGGTGCTTTTTTTTTTTTACATTATTTTTGAAGGCATTCACCTACTAAAAATACAAATAACAGTGAAAAAAAAAATCTCAAACATATTTTGTCTAGAAAAACAAGCCATCTGCACATATCTACAATTTAATCTACCTTCTGGCAGCTTCTTATGCAAGAAAACTGGAGTAGCAGTCAATCCCAAGCAGAAATACAGCCTGAGCAGCAAGGGCCCTGGGGAGAAGGTCTTGGGGCTGTTGGTAGATGAAAGCTAAATATGACCTAGCAATATGAGCTTGCAGCCCAGAAAGCCAACCATTTTCTGGTCTGCATCAAAAGAAGCCTGATCAGCAGGTTGAAGGAGGTGATTCTGTGCCTCTACTCTGCTCTCATGAGACCCCACCTGGAGTAGTGCATCCAGTTCTGGTGTCCCCAGTACAAGAAAGACGTAGAGCTGTTGGAGTGAGTCCAGAGGAGGGCCAAAAGATAATCAGAGGGCTGGAGCACCTCTCCTATGAAGACAGGCTGGAGAGTTGGTCTTATTCAGACTGGGGACAAGAAGACTCCAGGAATACTCATAGCTGTCTTCCAATACCTAAAGGGGGCCTAACAGACAGATTAAAAGGGACTGTTTACAAAGGCATGTAGTGATAGGACAATGGGTAACATTTTTAAACCAAAAGAGTGTAGATTTAGATTATATATAATATATTTACTGTGAGGGTAGTAAAGGACTGGCATATTTTGCCCAGAGAAGCTGTGTATGCCCCCTTCCTGGAGGTGTTCAAGGTCAGGTTGGATGGAGCCTATACATAACCAAGTCCCTTATAGCAAATAACCGTATATACCAAATGTATGGTATATTTTTTGTCAGCCTGGTCTAGTAGGTGGTGTTCTTGCCCATGGCTAGGTATTTGGGACTAAATAGTCTGGGATATCATTTCCAAACCAAACCATTCTATGATTCTATAATTATTCAGATACCAGTTAACAGATAAATAGTAGCTATTTAGAAACTACTGAGTAATGCATAGAAAAGGCCTTGTAGTGGATGTTGCTTAATCAAGGGCCTGGTTATTTATTAATGGAAGAACTGATTAAAATTTCAGGTGTTTTCTTGTTACAGGGACAGATAGAATTGTTATGGTGCTATGATAATCCATCTTGCAGAAGGAAAGAGCATAGACTAGGATTTGACAAGAGGAAGTTTTTTTATGATGCGGGTAGCAGGGCACTGAAACAGGTTGCCCAAAGAAATTGTGGTTGTGACATCACTGGAATTGTTCAGGATCAGGTTGAATGGTCTTGGACCTAGTGAAAGATTTTCCTGTCCATGGCAGGGGGTTGGAGAAGATGGTCTTAAAGGGACTTTCCAATCCAAACTTTTTTATGATTCTTTGAAATTACTGGTGGCTAGACCATTGGGATTATAGGTGAAAGATAATGGTGATAAGCCTTAACAGAGTTGTGAAACTCACTGTAGGGACTTGTAAATGAGGGAAGTTAATTGAGGGAATATCTTATTATCTGAGAGTTGCTGAAGACAGTGAGACAAATCATCCTAATAAGGAAAATGATAAACATAGAAAATAAGTGACCAGGATGGTCAGAAGAAGCTTTTTGGATTACAAAAATTTTTTAAAAAGAAAAAAAAATCAATCTTTTTAAAAAAGGAGAGAACAAAGAAAAGAAATCAAGGTCAAACCATGCAGCACATGAAAAGGGAAAAGTGAAAGATGTTATAACTTCATTGTTTCTGTGAAAAACTAAAGATTCAGAAAATATGTCTTAGTGTAATTCTTCATATATGCATGAAAGTTTGTGATGAAAAAATAATTAACACAAAATATAGTAAGAGTGGGTTGGGAGAGTGAGTTGCAGAATAAGGGATACTTTCAGATAAATGTAGAATTAATGGCATCACACAATCAGTCCTAAGGAACCTGCTTTGGCAGGCAGGTTGGAGTTGATGATCTCTTGAGGACCCTTCCAACTCCTACAATTCTGTGATTCTGTGATAAGGAAGAAAGAAAGGAATCTCTAAACCTAAAATAACTTTTTTAAAAAATCATATTGATATTTTATAAAATTAAGAGTGAAATAATTCTTATATTTGAAAAGTGCAAAGAGAATGATCAAAGAGTCTAATTTTATAACTGGAAAGTTGGAAAAAATTATTAAATATCCTGTTTTCCATCACCTGAAGGACAATGAGGTATCAAGATACAGAGGACATGGATCTGTCAAGAACAAATCATATCAACCAATACAATTTATATCATTGACAGGGTAATTGGTCCAGTGGGTGTGTTAGATTTTAGTAAAACTTTTGACACAGTCTCAAATGACATTTCATAAGCTATGAAAAGACTGCCCAGATGAAATTGCTATAAAGCAAATACATAGTCTGTTGCACAAGCTCATTCAGAAAGCAAAGAACTTCAGCCTCAAAATAGTAAACCAGATAAAACTAATGGCCCCAACTTTGGTCCTATTCAATATTGTAATTAACTGAGTGACGGAAGATAGTATGCCTCTTACACTGATCTGGTTCAGGTTACAAAACAAGACTTACCATTCAAAAAAAAAAATTATTCATTGAAGAAATGATGTAAAATTAATTTGTTCAATTTTTAGTAGAGGAGTTCTAATGAGCAATTACTGAAATAAGGAAACAGATATGAGGCAGTAGCACAGCAGAAGTTTAGAGCTTTTTCTTAATTCACAGACAGTGGCTGAATTAAGGAAATCAGTAACTACCTTTTTAAAATAAATATAAAAAAAATGGAGAGGGTCCAGTATGAAGTGACATATATAAGAGTGGGAAAATAGAACTTGATGTGGAGCTCGGAAAAGCCTGAATTTACCTCATACAGAAAACAAAAAGATAAATATTGCTTTATCAATCTTGATGTATGTTGTGGTTTTACCCCAGCTGAGAGCCGGGATGTTCTTTAAGAGGGAGTGGAGTGGGTATTGAGGGAGACAGAAAGGAAGGGAGAAGATAACCCAAGGAACCAAGACCCTGTGGGTTGGGATAAGGACAGTTTACTGAGATAGCAGAAAGATAGATATGATATTAGTAGCAGGATCTTATAGCAAAATATATTAAACTGGTGATACACAATGCAGTTTCTCATTAACCGCACAACTCACACAATACAGCTCAGAGCCCTCCCATAACTGGACCATCTCCAAACCTTGCATCCTGGAGCCACCTGCTCCTCCCCCTATCAGCCCCCCATTTTATGCTGAGCATGACGTAATTGGCATGGAATACCCCCTTTGACCAGTTCGGGTCGCCTGTCCTGGCTCTGTCCCCTCCCTTCTCGTTAGCAGGGAAATAGGAACAACTGAAAAGTTCTTGACTGCTTGGAGACAACTAGAAACATCTGTGTGTTATCGGCCTTGCTCACATCCTAACTCCCAAATGTGGTATTCCATCTGCTGCTAGAAAAAAAATTAACTCTATCCTAGTCAAAACTAGAACAATGTATTTATTCGCTTTTGGGTTTTTTCATAAATTTAGCAAAATGCTACAATATACTATTACTTCAATTACTTCAATAATTCTTGAGACTTGACAGCTGCGGTCATAAGAAAAGCATCCATTGACCTACTCTTTATAAAACACAGAGCATGATGGCATTCGATGGCCCAGCCATCTGATTTGCTGTTATCATAGTGTGACACTGTTGTTTTGGACACATAAGTGGGCACAGAGATTTTATATAATAAATAATATTCTGAAGCAATTCTTTTATTGAATCTGAGCTTCCTCTTCTAAGCAAGCTGCCAGTAAAATCTGAGTGTAGGATCTTTATGGTCTTCTGAGCATGGGCTAATGTAAAGCTTTTTGTCTTTCTTGAGCATCTGAGTAGTGTCTTGTCTTGGTGAGATGTTGGATTCCACCAATGGAATTTAGCAAATGTCAGAAATTGCACAGAACAATTCATCATAAATCAGGATTAAACCTGCTGCTTCCAAGGAGTCCAAACATGGTCAATTATTTGATTCAGCAAAAGAGTACTTCCAGTTCCTTCTGGAAACTGAAAGCTGATAACTTCTCTAATTAGTTAGTTATCCATGATAACTGATAAGTTATCCTGTCAGTTCCTGGGAGTCAGGACTCTTGCCATGGAGAGTCAAATAATAATTTGTCTTTGTACAAGACAGTGACTCTGGTAGTCACAGAAACCCAGCATGTTTCTCTTCATCATAATGATGAAAAATATAATTTAAGCAAATAATTTATGTTCCTTAGTTTCTCTTTAAGAATGGAATTCTTTTTTGGTTATCAGTAAGATAGTAAGATGGTAAGACATTGAATGTTTGGCAAAAAACACACTTTGATTTTGCTTCCCCATCAATACTCTTTAATTTATCTCCCAATATACTTACACTAATCCCAAATTTATAATATAGTTTCTCTTAAGAAGGAAGGACTTATTGAACAAGTGTGGGAATCTGAGAAATAAAACCCACATAAATTTATAGGTAAAAATTCTAAAATGCTATGAGGAATTGCACACATGCAAAAGAAAACTTTAAAAAGCATAATTTGTAACATACACTGCATAAAATTTTATAGATGTGAGGACACATTATTTTGCATTGATCACCTGTGATCTTTCAATTCAATTGTGCATTACAAATCAAGCAATGTGAGCTTGTCATACTTGTCTATGCAAACATGTAAGCAATCCCATTGCTAATGGAAAGAAAATGGTTAGAACTCTGCAATAAAATAATTATTTAATGAATGTTAGAACTTTTTGCATAAACTCCACAAGACATCCATATACCTTTAATTGCAACAACAAGAGATTATCTTTTGGAGGTTAAATCCATGATGTTAATTTTCACCTCTGGTGAAAAAAAACGTTAAGATGAATGGATGCAGATGGTGACAAAGTTTGCACACTTCTAGCTTACTCTTTCACTCACTGTTGAATATTGCTCACATGTTGCTGTAATGTAGACGTTAGATTATAAAGCTGATAGCTTGTTACACAAAGAAGTATTCTGAGAAGATAATTAGTAGAGGTAAAATGTTAGTATTTCTGACTGGGAGAGAAAAAGTTTTTGACCAGCTCATGAATTATGTGTCATTTAATACTCTAACTACAAACCAACCTGCCTTATTTGTTTGTTTGTTTATTTATTTCTTTATTCATTCATTCATTATGGGAGTGGGTTTGTTTAAGAATTAATGACAGCAATTTTCACAATAGCTGCAGAACCCCTGAAGATAAGTTTAAAATGCAGCAATGAAGGGGGGAAAATTGGAAAGCTTTGCTGAAATAAGAACTTTCTCCTCATTTGTACTGACAGGAATTGCTAGAATGTGATTTCCAGCACTTCTCCCCTGTCACATTAATACAAAGTTATTTTTAATGAAAAACCAGGGATATGACATAACAGATTTCTATTTTCTTTAGATGGATGTCCAAAAGCTTTTAGATTCTCAAATCAATTCATTATTAGAATAGGAAGGTGCTCCGTATCACCTGTGCTCAAGAAAAAGGGGTAGACCTTTTGTTCTAAGCCTGATGAAAGACCAGACTTAAAGAATAGCACAGGATATCTTATGGAAAACCTGACCAAAATACAAACATTACAAATGGCTAATAATTTCCTAATTCTGCAGTAGCTAACACTTGTCTTTGTGATGAAATGTTGCTTCTTGTAGCCATTTACCACAGGCAGAGCCAAGTAACATCTATTCAGGTGTTTAACCCCTGAACTTCCAAATATAAAAATACTTCTTCCCACTACCTACTGTTTTAACAAAGATTTAAGTAATTTTCTTTCTGGAGAAAAATATTTGTCATAACTATGTTGATTCCAACGGCCTACTGCTTCCCAGTATCTGTGGAAAAATTTTACTTTTCTTTCTTTGAATACTGATTCATATCTCTAAATTTATTACTATCTCCATGCCACAACATGGAACTGCAAAAAGAAAATTATCAGTAGCTGTGAACTGTTAAGGTGCTTCATTTGTGTGTTGCACAGAAAACAACATGCGGATACATTCTCTCTGCCTAGAAGATTTTTTTTATCTTTTATTTTGCCTATTTTTATCACTGGTTGAAAACAAGGTTCACAAAAAATTAGCACGGAGTGCATAATTACACCACTTTGTTCACCAGTGGAAAATTAAAATTGCTTAGATTAATTGCTTTAACTATTATCTGCATTTCTTATCTTTTAAAATCTTGGCCTTATAATCTCAAAAATTCTGTATTCATTATTTAGTATATTTTCACCTGTCTGTATATTTTCATAATTATTTTAAATGACTTGATATTTGGATATATTGAAAAATTTTTTAGTATTCTTCAAATTTAGTTCTTCTTTTTAGAAATTTAAATAAATACCTTCTTAAATATTTGTCATCTAAACTTTTACATATCCTGATTTAATTGATAAATGATTGTCTCTGTAGTTGAAAGATGAAAAGAATATATTATAGAGAATGTAGCAGGTTATCACCTTCTCATTTCAGCCATCCAAGGAATCACCCAGTTACTTTAATATTCTTCAAATGACAAGCATTGCTTTACTGAAGATTTAAATTTCAAAGCACTTCACAACTCTTCAAATTATTGATGCTTTTCTTTTTGTTCTGGTTATATTCATACTTCATTTCTCTTTACAAAAAATATAAGGAAGTCAACAGCACAATATTGAAAAATTATTGAGGAAAAGATAGATACCATAGTTGTTCTGATGTCCTGTTTCGTGCATAAATACAACTTTACAGGGGCCTGCTGGTTTAGAACTTGTAAACAGGTGTACTTTTTATGAGTACAAGGGGAAAATAAAGGCTTTGTTCTCTGTATCATCGCTTTTTTGACCTTCATGGTCAAAGAATGTAGATAATATATAAGGCAGAATACTTTCTGCTTGACTTTAACACAAAGTAGTAACTACAATGAGATAAAAGATAGACACTTTTCTTCCTATATAGACCATGAAAATAGCTTTTTCTCACACTATTTCATGTGTTGGGCCTAGAGTTGATGCGTTATTCTTACATTGTGGGGTATTAAGGAGGAATTGGAGTTCATAACTAAAAAGGACAGAGGAAGACTTTTTTATTGGCAGGTTCCATCTTAACTGTAGTAAAACACTTATTACTGGTACCCATTCTTCATCTACCTGTTAGCCCATTTGACACAACTCTCTTCATGGAACAGAGATAGAAATGGGCTTTATATTATTAGTATTGTTAACATTAAAATTCTAATGATCGTCCAAAATAAGGATGGGAAAATGGAAAACTCATTTAATAAAAAACCAACAACTTAAACCAAATCTAAAAGCACAGAAGTTTTGATAATAATTCAACACCTTGAATGGGGAAATAAGTAATACAGGAAAAGAAAAAAAAATAGGGTGTTTTGGCTCATATAACTGCACTCTTGTTAACAGCTTTTGCTGTCATTCCTATTAAAGAGGATTTTTGGACTAAGGAATAAGAAACAATAAAAACATGTTTATAAAATAAATGAACAGAAATGAAGTACAAATCTAGTCCAACATTATTTGGGCATATAATTAAGATAGACATTTTCTTTTCTTTCATATCACATTTGTTGTTGGGGCCACAACTTGGGGTGGTCCAGAAAGGAATGTTAGAAACTCAGGAGGAAAATATGGTGTGAATGGGATATAAGTATCAAAGAGCTGTGAGAAACAAGGACAATGATGGAAGCTGAAGCAAATTTGACTATGTCTTTGGGCAGCTACTAAAATCAGAGAGAGGGGAAAGCCTATATTTGGACAATGAAATTTTGGATCTGAATTAGAAAACTTGTTGACATATTACAGTGTGAATGAGAGATTAAATTCTGTCTTCACTGGAAGAGTGTGGATTCACATACTGGTATACTGATGTAGCACCTAGCTACTTTGCTTCCATTAGATGCGTCCTTCATGTTGGCACTGACATCTGTGTGCTGCTCAATGAGCTGGGTCAGAGCAGAGGACTCGTTCAGCAAAAAGTACTTTTACACTGGTTTTGGTCCTGAACAAGATCACTGATGAGGGTCAGAGAAATGTCGATGATGACACAGGGAAAGACAGGAAAGAAGGCAAACCCACTCTTTTCTTCAGATTTGATGAAGCTAGCTGTATCCTCAAGTTTCACTTATAAATTCTACCCCAACATCAACCTTGATGGTGTTTTGGGTTCTCTTTCCTTCTGTCACTACAGAAATGAACATCCGAGTTTAAGGTTCTAATTTTAGGCCTAAAATTAGGCAATGTAAATGTACACACATAAAAAGCCATCTATTTTGTGGCTTTTTATGTCTACCATTTAAGACACAGCTTATGCAGTGATGAATTGGCCATCTTGTACTTAGTTGCAGTGGTCCCATGTCACCATTTCAATTCACCTGCTAAGTTCAATCAGCCATTAAGCTATAAATCTTTAAGGCCATGTAAGGGACATGTGTGCACAAATCAAATTATTTATTAACAATATACCTTAGCAAAATGTCTGTGTGGACCGAAGACCTCCTGCACACCCCTTTAAAATTAAGCTCCCTGGAGCCCAAACCAAAGAAATTGATTGAGCTCACTAATGTATTCTCATGTATTCCTCTTGATGCTGAATTTATCTCATGCATGAAAGACTTTGCAGGGCATTACACAAATTCTTCATCCCTGCTTTTAAAGGTGTTGAGCTAAGAGTTTCCAAGTATATCTAAGCATGTGCAAAAAGCAATCCTTTGCAAATATTTCTGGGAAAAAAAGTCAGAAGTAAACCTTTGCCATTGTTCCACATGTGCTTGAATAAGTCAGAACTATTGAGTTTATTTGCAAAAGAACTTACTGCACCGTGGCACATACAGTATATGAGGTGAAGACAGAAGTAAGGACTGCACATGGCTACCAAAATGATGTTTTATCTTAGAATCATAGAATCATAGAATGGCATGGGTTGGAAGGGTCCCCAAGGATCATAGAGCTCCAACCTACCTGCCACAGACAGGGCCACCAAACTCCAGGCCTGGATCTATACAAGGTTGCCCAGGGCCTCATCCAACCTGGCCTTCAACACTTTCAGAGACGGGGCATGCACTATTTCTCTGAACAGCCTGTTCCAACACCTCACCACTCTTTCCGTAAAAAACTTCCCCCTAATATCCAATTTAAACCTTCTCTCCTTTAGCTTTAATCCATTCCCCCTTGTCCTGCCCTCCCACACTAGTTTGCAACTTTCATCTTATTTCTTTCAATGTGATTTCTTTAGATTTTCTTAATTTATTTCTGTATCTCTTGCATCACTTTTTCTTCATTTCAGTTTGTCACTCTCTTCGCTCCAGTGTCTCATTTGCCATCACATCTTCCCCTTTGTGTCCTTTGTGACAAGGAAATGACAGATACATAGACTAGTTTCTGTTTAAAAAAAAAATTCCAAATTAAATTTGGATAAATAGTAACTGGGTAACTTACTTTAGCCAAATAGCAGGCTTTTGAGAGTGTTGTATCTTTATTGTATATGTTTCAATTATGTATGTTTACATAAACTTTAACATATTTTAGTAGTATGTTACAAGAATGAGTAGGTATCGACAATGTATGCTAACATTTCCCCAGACAATACCTTCAAGCAAGCACTGAGGCAAATATTATTTTGGCAGCTTTGAACTGTGCAGAATTGCCAAATATTTTGACTGAATTTCACGAGGCAGGAAATACTGTAAATTACATTGTGTCTGTCCCAATATAACAAATGTGATTCAATATTCATATAAACCTATTCTGACAATTTCATTATGTAATTTACATATGCATTTTGTATTAAAGTAGTTATCTTGAAGCAAATGTTGTGGCCTTGTATACTGTAATTCTATTGGCAAGTGGAACACAAAGGTCATCAAGGTTATCAGTATCGTGCTTATATTAGAATGCTTCTGCAAGCATAACTTTTAGAAACCAGGTGACATTTTGTTTATATTATAAAGACGATGAAGGAATTTTTTAACTTCATTACAGTATAATTGCAGCATAGTCAAGAGAAATAAATGCCACTCAGTAGATAAACACTCTTCCTTTTTAGTCCACAAATAACTATGAATATCCTTGCTGGTTCTGTGCTGTGAAGATTTTTAATATATCTGCTTTCCCATTAAAAAGATCAATATTGATAAGACAGTACAATGAAACAATAATGGATGTGAGATATTTAAAGGAAAACACATAACTTTTGTAGCACAAATTTGACATCTCTGCAATCACTCATCTATGATCTCAGAAGACTGGTAGTTCACAGAAGAAATTATGAAGTTTATTAAACTCACCATTTCTTGATAAGCTAACAAGATTTATGTGAAATAAATTCTTCAAAATGAATCCACTCTTTTTGTCCAATTTATTTCAAGCAAATGTAGTACAAAGCTTTTGGGTTTTTTTCTTTTTTTGCCTTAGTGGAAATGAAATAATTAAATAAAAATGTTATTCATTTTTTCATAAGAAGCAATATATTTGAGGGCAGTGGGTTTCTCCTCAGAGACAGTATGCTCCAGTTTTCCAGCCCCCACCTCCATGTTTCATTTTGACACTCTAATTTAGCAAACTTTCTTCAAAATATTTCTGTCAAACAACTAGTCAAACCCTTAAAGCTCAGCTGGTTCTTCTAATTGTAATGTAGTGTTGAGATCATGAATGATTTAAAAAAAAAATCAAATAAAATAATAATTTAATAATAAAAATTGTTGTTAAAAAGTACACTCAAGAATACTTTCATTTTTTCAGATCAAATTCAGCTGAAGTTTTCATATTTTTTGAAGGCTTTACTAAAAACCTGTTGAAGGAAATAAATTTGTCTTGGATCATATCCTAGGAACCTGTTTCAGCAAAATGCTGAGGAACTTTATGAAGAATTTGTTTAAGTCCCCCTGACTTTTCTGGAAGTTTGATGACCAAGTTGTTCAAATATCTATTTTCTTGTAATTAAGCTATGCATGATTTCAGCACTGCTTCATGGTTGAATACAAATAGAGCTGTCCACCCATTCTTTTATATTTGTTACCGCAGTGATAGGGAGAGTAGTTTTGATGCATTGCTTCAGTATTGCAAGAACCATATTTGGAAAATGGCCTCACTAATAATTTATTGTGGTTTTAAAACATCAATTTCTTTGCAGAAAGCAACTTCTTTCTTTCACTGGTCACTTAATACAAATGGAAAGAGTTGTATTTTAGAGGTGTTGTCTTGCTTGTCTCATTCCATTAAAAGAATTGTAAAAAATCTATATTCATTCTGCTCTACTAAACAAAACAACAACAAAAACAAAACCAACAAACAAAACCCAAAAAGCCCCCCAAAAAACCTAAACTCTCTGAACTCTGGTAAGTGTTAATATAGTCCAGGAAGATGACACAAAGGATGAATTTATGTGATACAAATACAACATATCCTCTTTGACTATAATGAAAAGGTAGTGTGATTGATACAAGTACAGTCATAGAAAAATTCATCAAAAGGGACATGGAAAGCCTTTATCATAAAATTATCTTCTCAAAGTGGGACTGTACTCAATGCTAGATCTGGGCAGGGTTGTTGGGGTTGTTTTTTTCCAGTTATTTTTAGCATGGAAAAAACTTTTAATATTTGGACATTTTTTCTAAGTACCTGAACTCTGACCTCAGAGACTGAATTGTGGTTGACCATTCTTAGCCAAGTAAAGGTCTGTAAGAAATATATCTAAACACAGATGAGAGATAACCCATAGTTCAATCACATTTAAGTGAAATCAGCTCAAACCCATGAATTTTTAAAGCTAAATATAATTTCAAAATTCTTAAATGCTTTCATGGCAAATCAGTTTAAGCTGTAGCCAATGGTTATATTTTCTCTTTTAAAAAACCTCAACAATATTGTTTCTCCTAGTAGTATTTAGAAAAATTAAATTACATCAAGTCCTTCAATCCTTCTTTAAGTCTTACTGTCATCAACTCTAGTAAGACCAGAATGAATATTAAGAATCAACCTTTCCATCTTCATATCAGCTGTTACAGAACAAAAACTCTGTCAATCTTGTTATCATCAAAAAGAAGAAGAATATCCCTTGAAACTGTGCACCTTAAATATTATACTTTGAATAATTTGATTTCCTAGAATTATTTCTTTAAAAAGTCACAACTAATAAATGGATGAACTAAAGTTGATAGATGCTTTTTTACTACAGGCATCTTAAGATCGTGGAGGTTCAGCAGACCGACTTTTCTCATGAAGCTTTACTGAGCTCTACTATGCTGAGAAGATCAGAAAAAGAAGTTTAATCTTCATACATGTGCTAGTTAAACCAGAGTATAAAGTGGTGATCAAAATGTTTTCACGGATTACATGAGCATCTTAAGTCTTCAATGTGAGCTTCTGTCTAACTGTAAAAATTAAGAAATTAGATAAAAGTAATTTGAGTTTTCTCAGAACCACCTTATTCAGCCATGCACAGGAGAGTCCTACTGGAACATGGCAAACAATTTGAACCCTTTTCTTCCTCCTATATATGAAGTGAAAATCCTAATAGTTACATCTATCTAAACAGCTATACTTAATTATATTTTACAGCAAAACTTCACTTAGCAGAACAAAGGTGGGTAGTTAGTGGGTATCTAGCAAATAAATATTTCTGAAATACCCCAAAGTACACACGAGAGAGGTTATTTGAAGTACACAGTAGCTGAAAATACTTGAAGAGAAGGATATCACACTTGCAGCACTTATCTACAGCCATGAGCTTCTAAAGAGGAGTGGGTGTGAAGCTGTGAAGAAAAGCAATTCCATTCTCAGTAGGCAACCACTGTACATTTTCAAAAGTTTCTAATTGAAGATATGCTTCATTTGCCTTAGCTATAAAAGAAGTCACATTTACTCATGATTATGTCTGTAAATGACCTCATAAAAAGTAGTCTTGAAAAAACCCCAAACAAACAAAAAGACCCAAAACACAAAATCAAACCAAACCAAAAGTAACATTTGGAAAGCATTTTTAATCATATGAAGTTGTACGCTCTTTTTTTTTAAATTGTGGTGGGTTATTTTAACCTATGCAATATCAAGAGATATAAACGGCATTAAGCTCAATAATTTGAAACTATTTTGATTGCAGATATATTATCTATATACTTCACTCTGAAATGAAAATATCATGAAGTTAGGCTCTCAAAAACAGTTTATGAAAATTATAGTACTGTGAATAATGTATTATTCATAGTAAATGCATACAGGGGATCCTTCAGAGTAGTTTTTGTTAAGCTAACACAAAGTTATCATGAAACATGCAAACAAACTGAAGAATTGTGATACATGAAGTATATTGACTTCACTGGCAATTCTATTTGACTATGAGGACTAGAAAGTTCATCTAATCTCATTTTTCTGACATTTAGACATACTTATCCACACAGAACACAGAGATTTATGGTTCATTACATTGTTTAAGGTTTGGGGGTGGTTTTTTGTGTGTTTGCATTAATTTTTTACTTGGAAGAAGACTAGTCCAGATACTCTGGGATTGAGACAGATCTTGTCTAATTCTCTATCAGACTTCATCAGACAAACTCATTTACTTGTAAATGATGAAAATAAGCTTTTTCTGACATATTTTTATGATAATTAAAGGTAAATATAAAGAAATACACAGATAGATGTTGAGTTGGGTCTTTTTTTTTTAATATCCATTTCTTTCTACTGATTATAAAGTCTGCTTTGAGACCAAGCAGGTATGTAGATAAGGGCAAGGAGAATATTCTGTTATTTTCTCCCTCACATATGTCTATACTTCCTTGGTCAAGCACTGCTGGAAAAAGCCTTCTGTGAGAACGGTAGCTCAAGTGGAAGGCCATACGTTCTACATATGATTTTCATTCAATCCAATCAGAATAAACCACTGCTAAGACTACATAGGGGCTCATCCTGCTTCAAACTAATGAACCAGCACAACTGAGAATTTAATGATATTTCACTCACCTATTTTTTTCTTTCTTCCTCCCCATAATGAGAAAAGAGTACCTATTTCCTGATTTAGGGTAGGAAAAAATACTGAAAATAATTCCAATCTTATTCAATTATCTTTACTTTCAATATTCTAATGCTTAGTTTCGCTGTGGAAAGTCTCCAGGAATATAGATACTGTGCTGTAAAAATTTCTCAGAACTCAAATTTGTTGATTGTAAAGCAGCATGGTTAAATACGGTATATGTGCAAAAGCTCCCTCACCTGTCCCAGTGCCCCAAATGGGTCATGATTGTGTGTTGAACATCAGCAAATAGTATGTATATTTCTGTAAAAATAAAAACCTCTATGCAATTGTGAGATAGAGGTCAAAATTAAGGAAAATACACATAGGTTTCAATGTTTTCCCTGTTGTTACAAGAATGAAAGAAAACGTGCTGTATCAGGTAATTTTTCATTTATAACCACTCTAGGATGTTTTTCCTACAGAGTTTAAATTCATCTTCTTTTCTTCTGAATGTTATTTCAACAAACTAGTTGTTTCACAAAATAAACTTTTGAAAGGCATATATAAGTTGATCAACTAATAATTTAGCCTATTTTCATTGTTTGATCACTATTTTGGCTGAGAAAATTCACCTTCTCTTTTCAATAGTTTGTTGAAGTTACTCTCATAGCTGCCAATTCATCTCTTTGAAGGACATGAAGCCAAATGAAGTTTGTATGCATATGTAGTGTGTGTATATGTGTCACTAATAATTATCATGACATGCTGCATTTCCAGTTTTTGAACTGTTGGAACTGATAAAAAATATTAAAGAAGCACTATAGTATTCTGGTTTATATCACTGGCAGTTTCAATAAGTTAGTTCATGAAGTTTATAGACACTTTTCCTTATTTATCTAATTATGGGTGCTGAACAGGCCAACATATGCAATTTAATGGTGCAATTTGCAGAAGTTACAAAAAGCAGGATCCCTGCTGAAAATGTAAAGAGAGAACGTACCTATTTTCTGCTTCTATTACTCCATATAATGGCTTCCCAGATGAGACAGAATAGCAAGCAAACAAAATGCTGATGATGCATGACTTACACCAACTGCTTGTGAATTGAAAGCAGATGTGGACAGTGGGAGGGTGGCCATCTCTAAATACTATACAAATAACGGGGAAAAAAAGAAAAATAAAGTCTACCAATGGTATTCAATAATATATCTTATAGTTAAAATCTGTCCACTTTTAAGCAGGCAATCTGAATCACAGTCACCATAGTAAGCATAGGGAAATTGCAACAAACATCTAGCGTAATGAAACATAAATTAGAAACATAGTGTAGCTAAATAAAGCAAAGTGACGTCACTGTGATCATGTATGTTGCTATGTATCTATAAATCAGATGTGTTTTCAGCTTTACAATAAAAACACCCAGTAGCATTGCAACTTGAACACCTGCAAGTATCACTGCAATTGCACTGTCATAAATCCATTGTTTTGTACATAAAAACTCTTCATTAAAGAAGAGACCCAATACACAATTTTTCCTTTTTTCTTTTCTTTTTTTTTTTTTTTTTGTGAAGTGTACACTTGAATATGCTTTCATGCTCTGTAAAAGGGCAAAACAAACATTTAACTCCACTAGCATAATTTTATGAGTCGGTACACTACTCATTACCTATATTTTCATTTTATGTTGGAGGGACAACACAGCTGAACACAAACAATCTAGGTGTTTCCTGGAATGTGTTGATGATAACTTCCTTCTCCAGGTGATGGAGGAGCCAAAGAGGAGAGGTGCCATGCTGGACCTTGTCCTCACCAACAAGGAGGGACTGGTGGGGATGTGAGGATCAAGGGCAGTCTTGGATGCAGCAGCCACAAAATGATGGAGTTACAAAGCCTCAGGGCAGCAAGAAAGGTGGACAGCAAGCTTGCTACCTTTGATTTCAGGAGAAAAGACTTTGGCCTCTTTGGGTAACTTCTGGGTAGAGTACAATGGGACAAAGCCTTAGAGGGAAGAGGAGCCCAGAACAGCTGGCTAGTATTCAAGGGTTACCTCCTCCAAGCCCAGGAGCGAGTCACCCCAACAAAGAGTAAATTTGGCAAAAACAGTAAGAGACCTGCATGGCTGAATAAGGAGGTTCTGTGCAAACTCAAACAAAAAAAAAAAAGGATGCCTACCAAGGATGGAGGGAAAGACTGGTATCCTGGGAAGAATACAGGGGAACCATCCAAGCAGCCAGGGAGCAGGTTAGAAAAGCTAAAGCCCTGTTAGAAATAGATCTGTCCAGGGATGTAAAGGGAAACCAGAACAGTTTTTATAGGTATATCAATGAGAAAAGGACAATGAGGGAAAATGTGGGCCCTCTCCAGAATGGATCAAATGACCTTGCTGCATGGGATATAGAGAAGGCTGAAGTACTCAATGAATTCTTTGCCTCAGTCTTCACTGGCAAGAGCTCTAGACGCAGCACCCAAATAGCAGAGGATGAAGGAAGGGACTGGGAGCATGAGGAACTGCCCACTGTAGATCAGGTTCAAGATCACCTAAAGAACCTGAAGGTGCACAAGTCCATAGGGCCTAATAAGGTGCATCCATGTGTCTTGAAGGAACTGGTAGATGAAGTGGCCAAGCCACTCTCGATCATATTTGAAAGGTCCTGGCAGTCTGGAGAAGTCCCCACTGACTGGAAAAGTGGAAAGATGACCCCCATTTTTAATAAGGGGAAAAGGAAGACCTGGGGAACTAAAGGCTGGTCAGTCTCATCTCTGTGCCTTGTAAGATCATGCAGCAGATCCTTCTGGAGACTATGCTCAGGCACATGGAAAATAAGGAGGTGATGGTGACAACCAACATGGCTTCACTAAGAGCAAATTTTGCCTGACAAATCTGGTGGCCTTTTATGATGGAATGACAAAATGGTGGACAAGAGAAGGATGACAAACATAATCTTCCTGGACTTGTGCATGGCCTTTGACACTGTCCAGCATGACATCCTTGTCTCTAAATTGGGGAGACATGGATTCAATAGAAGGACCACTTGGTGGATAAAGAATTGGCCGGATGGTTCTGTTGTGGTCAATGGCTCAATGTCCACATGGAGGTCTGTGATGAGTAGTGTTCCCCAGGGGTCAGTACTCGGATCAGCACTCTTAAATATCTCTGTCAGTTAATGGACAGTGAAATAGAGTGCCCCCTCAGCAAGTTTACCATCTACATCAAGCTGTGTGGTGAGGTTGACACACTGGAGGGAAGGGATGCCAACCAGAGGGTCTTTGACAAGGTGGAGAAATGGGCCAATGTGAACTGCATGAATTACAATAAGGCCAAGTGCAAGGTCCTGCATGTGGTTTGGCACACTCTCAAGCACTACAAGCTGGATGGAGAAGAGATGGAGAACAGCCCTGAGAAGAAGGACTTAGGTTTGCTGATCTAAGACAAGCTCAACATGAGCTGTCAGTGTGTTCTACCAGCTCAGAAGGCCAACCATGTCCTGGGCTGCATCAAGAATAGCAATATAACCTTCCTTCTGGCAGCTTCTTATGCAAGAAAACTGGGGTAGCAGTCAATCCCAAGCAGAAATACAGCCTGAGCAGAAGAATGCCCTGAGGAGAAGGTCTTGGGGCTGTTGGTAGATGAAAGCTAAATATGACCTGGCGATATGAGCTTGCAGCCCAGAAAGCCAACCATTCTCTGGTCTGCATCAAAAGAAGCCTGATCAGCAGGTCCAGGGAGGTAATTCTGCGCCTCTACCCTACTCTGATGAGATGCTACCTGGAGTAGTGCATCCAGTTATGGGGTCCCCAGTACAGGAAAGACGTAGAGCTGTTGGAGTGAGTCCAGAGGAGGACCACAAAGATGATCAGAGGGCTGGAGCACCTCTCCTATGAAGACAGGATGAGAGATCTGGGCCTGTTCAGTCTGGAGAAGAGAAGGCTCTGGGGTGACCAAATTATGGTGTACCAATACCTGAATGGGGCCTGCAGAAAAGTGGGACTGTTCACCAGGGAGTGTAATGATAGGACAAGGGGCAATGGCTTTAAGGTTTAAGAGGGCAGGTTTAGGTTAGACGTTAGGAAGAAATTGTTTACTATGAGGGTAGTGAGTCACTGGCCCAGGTTACCCAGAGAGGCTGTGGAAGTCCCATCTCTGGAGATGTTTAAGGCCAGGTTAGATTGGGCTTTGGACAACCTGGGCCCATGGCAGGGGGGCTGGAAGTAGATGATCTTTGAGGTCCCTTCCAACCTAAAGTATTCTGTGATTCTACCATTACAATTTTTTTCTATTTTCAACTACACCTTATGCTAATACTTTTATTAATTGCAATTCTTTACCTTCCCAGGTGCACCGTACTTCTCTCCTATAGACCCTTTCAAAAATCAATTTTATTTACTGTTCTTTGGGGGTTGTATCATAGCAAAACTTTCTGCAAAAACAAAATTCTCCAAGGGATATTGATAGGTTTTATTCTACTAATTGGTTTTTGGTATCTAAAGAAAATAAAATCTTTCCTACCTTCAATTCACTAGACTTCTTTATTAAAGATCAATGCTAAATACCCGTAATTAGTGTCAAAGCTCTCTTGGTGTTTCAGGTTGTATGCAATTCAAGTTTATATTCAGTATACTGCACTAAAGGTTATTGGTCTCCTGAGACTATTTTACTGAAGCTATGTTAAATCACTTTCTACATACTGTGACAACATTTAACTTTCTCTACCCATATTAGTTTTCCAGCTCTCAATAAGTTTTTGGATATACTACTAACAGTTGCCCATTTTTTTTCCTGCACTCTTTAGATGAAAGCTCCATTTGGCTTGGGCATTTTGGCAGCTTTCAGAGGGTGAAGCCATTCATCCTGGTTTGATCCTTATTTCAACTCCATATTTTTTCTTTCTTCCTGTGAAATTTATATCTTCTTTTCTGGAGTATGGAACTTCTCTCCCTTTTGAAATGCTACAGTTAAAAACGTATATGACATTTTTTTGTCAGTTGATTCACATTTCAATAAATAACCAACTTCATTATTTAGAAGCCTTACAAGTTCAACCAATAATCTATACCCCTTAAAAAGACTTGCAAAAAAAAATCTATTTGCCTCTATTAGTCTTCAGGGCCATTTTATTTGCGCCCATTATCTCTACTGGTTTTCTTAACCATTACTGTAGTCAAATTTCCACTAGGATTTTTCTACCTCTCTAAATCTCTTTCTCTCTCTCTCTCAGCTTGCTTTTCCTTTACTAAAGAATATTCTGTTTTCCCATTAATGTGCCTAAAAAACTGTCACACATCTATTACTTTAAGGCAACAACCACTTTGTACATGGGGAAAAGTATTGACAGAGCTAAGTGTCATGTCCTACCAGGCAGGCAAGCCAGAGACATTTAGACTGGACCCCCTTGCTTTCTAAACTCCTTCTCAAGAAAGGAGTCTAGGTGCAGCTGGATACAATCCTTCTCTCAGACCTGTCTGTCCTGTCCCAGAAGATGGGTATGCATAGATTTAGCCTTTTTTACCTGCCCCAGGGACTAGGTTAACCCTCTCTTAGCTAGTCTCTTTTAACAACCACCCTGGCAAGATGAGCTTCTATAATCCTCTGCACGGTTCTCAGGAGTTAAAACAATTACCCAGGAGTTCCAAACAAAGCACAAGTTTACTTCAAAGTGAGTATGATTATAAAGCTTGCAAACAAAACCACACAACACTATATATTCAGAGAAATGGATTACAATTGATAGAATTTAGGTAGCTTAGAAATACTGTTACTCTTATGTGACAAGGATAAGGTTAGAAGTTGAGAAAGAGAGAGAGATTGATAGAGATTGATTTATTGACTGATTGAGAGAGAAAATAAGATGATATCACTGCCCAGGGATCCAGCATAGATCATAATAAAGTTGTAGTCCTTGGAAGACAGGCATGTGCCAGATGTCCTAAATCTTTATCTTTTATGCTACCCAGCCTCACCCTTCTGGGGAGGCCTAGCATATCTTGCACAAAGTCAGTTTTGAGTTGTAGTGTGTTCTGGAAATGAGTCGGTGGAGAATGGGGGTCCTGGGTGAACATTTCACCACCCCCCGCCCCGCAGCTGCGCTGATCAAGCAATCATCGAATCATAGAATGGTTAGGGTTGGAAGGGACCTTAAAAATCATCAAGTTCCAACCACACTTCCATTGGGCTAAAGGTCCTGCCAGGAGCCTGCTGCCGCACTGGCTTCCCATGGGGCCACAGCCTCCTTAGGGTGCATCCATGTGCTCTGGCATGGGGTCCTCTATACACTGTAGGTAGATATATGCTCCACTGTTAACCTCCATGGGGACAGCCTACCTCACCATGATCTTTCTTCTCCATGGGCTACAGGGGAATATCTGCTCTGGTGGCTGGAGCACCTCCACCCCTTTCCTTCTCCCCCACTCCTTTCTCAGGCTGCGGTTGCTGTTGTGCAGTAACTCTCTCCTAGTCTTAATTCTTTAATCCCAGAGGCAGTACCACTGTCACTGATGGGCTTGGCCTTGGCTTCTATAGCTGGCTGACATAGTCTCTATTGGACATGGGGAAGCTTCTAGCAGCTTCACCTCTGTAGCCCTTCTGCTACCAAAACCTTGCCATGAAAACCAAATGCAAGGATACAGGAAAAATAATTTAACAAAACACGTTTTACATATAAGGCATTTAATTAGAAAAAGTAGCTACTGAATTACAGTTTCTGGCTGCTTTATCCTCTGAGGTTTATGACCAGCATATATTATTGCACTCTTTGTATATATAGCTTAAAAGTTTCTTTCTTTCTTTCTCTTTCATACGTATTTTATTTCTCAAGTTTGTGCAAACTAGTCATTGAATTGATCTACTCAGATAAGTTTGAATAAATAAAATGTTCTTTCTGCACCTGCAGAACAAGCAAATGCTGTCAGAAGTGTTTTAACACTTTAGCAGACTGCTTCTGTCCGCATAGGCAATGACTTTTGCTAGTTTAGTACTCTGATTTCCTTAAAGCTTTGGCAGCAAATATGTTCTACTTCATACCTTTTTCTTTTAAAGTAAATGTAATGCACTGTAATGAGTTTGGCTCTGACTGTCATATAAATCATCATAAATTAAAGGCTTTTAATGTGTGAAATATGTACAAACATTTAAATAAACAACTCTGTATCTGTTTTGGTACATCATTGCATTTAAAAACAGTTCTGCAATTGTTCTATGTTTTGCTTGAGATTCCTTAGGAGTCTTTTTTTTGAGATAATGAGCTATGTGTGACCCAGTGGATATTTCTCTGTTGATCAAGGTCCTTCTTGTCCTACTTGCCTTCCATAAAAAAGTATTGCTTTCAATCCCTTCTTAGCATGGTAGGCTGTCATGTTCTAAAACACAGGAGGGATGAATGACGGTATGTGCAGTTGGCTCTCACTGCTCTCCCAGAGGAGTCAGGGCCACCTAGTCTCTCAAAATACATTGCTCCACATTTCTCTGTTGATTTTTTTGGCTTCTTTTCAGTTTGTCCATCTTTATCCTAGAGAGCAGGAAGTACTTACTAATTTTTATTCAGTGGCATGACAGTTCAGCTAGATGAACCAACACATCCTAATACTGTGTCTTGTAACTCAAATCTTTGTACCATACTTCTTTGCTCAGAGTAGGCATGATCTGCATCCTTACAACACATCATAGAAGGTACTTGGATATCTAATCCTTATTAGTTTCACTAGGATTTATGGCTTAGGTCCTCAATTGCATGCAGACATTTCCAGTCCCTGATCCTGCAGCAACAAGGTTAAGAAGTTCTTCATCAGTGAGTTAACTGAGGGTAGAATTGGATATGAAATATGACTGTAATTAATTAACAGGAAAACATTATTGCAGGCTTCTCATAAGATACTTATGCAAGGTGTCAGAAAATGGGAAATTTGCACCTACTCTTCCTAATTCCATATTCAAACTAGTACATTTTCAGTGTTTTTCTCTGAGTTATTGTGTAACATGGATACATTAATTACCTTATATAGTCAGACTAATTAACAGTCCTAATTTTTGCTTGTGTTATGAAAATAAGTGAGTTAATCAAAATGGCATTGTTTAAATAAGGGGAAGTATTGTGCAGTACAGAAGTGCTCATCACTGGTGAAATGAGAACTTCTCTTTGAAAAGCTCTTTAGAAGTTAGTTAAGCTACAAATTGCATCAAGCTTGCGATTATTTTCCTGCTCTTTTATCTAATTATACTTTATCATTCAGCAAACTGCTTCTCAATATCTTTTTTTGTACTAAAAGAAAGCCCTCCAGAAATCAAATAAGCTTATCTCCATCACTGTGGCTTATGTACTTATCTTCATTTTACAGAAATGTGTGACAAACTCTCTGTCCCATTGGGTGAATGGCAATTGGATGTTTATATTTTCAGTTCATAACCAATTGATTAAATGTATCTAAATTTTCTGCTTTCTCTGGTATTTGGGATGTGTACATAATATATGTGTGACTGCATTAACACATATAAGTATTAATTACTGACACAGTCATATGCTGCCCATTTATATTCACACACATATATTGGTCACACATGATCTTGGCTTCCTACTATCTTTTAGTTAGAGCTCTTTAAAACACCCCAAATTTGCATTTGAATATTTGAATTCCATGTAATGAACTCAATATGTTTTATGCAAATTCATCCTTTTTCAGATTTTGTTTAATATATCTTTTCAAGAATGAGGTTGTACTCTTGAATACGCTTATTGTTGGTTTACCTGGAAGATGCATGTGGTCAGCCTGACTTTGTTCTATGCTATGATGTGTAAGGCCCACCTTTGAAGTATGCATCTTAAAAAAAAAAGGCATTTCCATGTTGCATGAAATTTTATAGAAGTTAAAATATTATAAAAGAAACTTTTAAACTTAATACTATTCATCAGACTGTGATATAATATTTATATAGATACAAATCTGAATTTCAGATAGAGCAGAAATTCGTATAGTTGCTTTGCTTTTACAAGTGAAATTGTG
The DNA here is from genome assembly GCA_022605575.1 of Laterallus jamaicensis coturniculus. Classification (NCBI taxonomy): domain Eukaryota; kingdom Metazoa; phylum Chordata; class Aves; order Gruiformes; family Rallidae; genus Laterallus; species Laterallus jamaicensis. The sequence goes on from JAKCOX010000027.1 coordinate 4,978,750, forward strand.
GTAACACACAGATGCAACTGAATTTCCTTTTTTAATACAGGTTTGCTTTTACCCTTGAGGTATGTTTGGTTTGCTTTGAGGATTTTTTTTGCCATTTGAACAGAAGAATATGAGGGAGTACGTAATGGTTGCTGGACATTCGTAGGAAGATTTTTTGTATCTCAAATATATTTTGGAGCATAAGAAGTTCTTGGAGCAGAGGAAGTTCTGCACCAATATGTGGAAGAACTTTTTCACAGTAAGGGTGACAGAACACTGGCACAGGCTGCCCAGGGGAGTTGTGGAGTCTCCCTCTCTGGAGATATTCAAGACCTGTCTTGATGTCTATCTGTGTGACCTGTCCAAAGGAACCTGCTTTGGCAGTGGAGTTGGACCCGAAGATCTCTTGAGGTCCCTTCCAACCTTTACAGTTCAGTAATTCAGTGATTACTGCTGAGATGCTATTAAAAAAATAAAATTTCAAAAATACAAATAGTTAATGGTGTATTTTGTATACCAGGTGTAATTGAGATAGCTGAATAACAACGCTTACTATAATTCAGAGAGAATATATTTTATAAACCACAGAAATAATGTAAAAACTAATATTGCAGTTTTAAAAGAGAGTGGAATTTTGACTGGCATAGGTCCTGTTGGTAGTATGTGTGGGTATGCAGTGGATTACAAAATTGTTGGGAAAAAAAAGAGGTAAGTCAGAGGAACACCTGATAACAAACTAGACATTTTTTTTTTTCCTTTCTCCTCCTCTCCATCACTGTCTGCAAACAACAAATAGAATATTGATGTGTATTTAAGAAATCTGTGATCTATCCTGGATAAAGATCCATCATCGTTGTAAATTAATCCAACAGGTAGCTAAACCAACCACACAGCCTTTAGCCTACTCCCCTTTCAAACATAGTGGGATGGGGAAAACCTGGACGTGTTCCAGTGAACTTCGTGTGATTTTGGGGTTGGAGGGTTTTTTACGTTTTGTTTGGTTTTCTGTTTTCTGAGCTGAAAATGACAATGTTAAAAATGCTATTAGATATTTTATCATAATTTACACTCAGATTTTATATTTTTAATCAAAACTGCAAAGAAAACTAAGTTATTCCTTTAAGAAAGACTTGTTGCTTTCTTTGCATTGCAGAAATCTTCATGCATATGGAAAATGATTGTAAAAATATTCATAGGATAAGATTGACTAAGTACATGAATTTATATAAACCTGAACATATGATTAGTTCAAAAGGAATAACAGATACTGCACTTCAAGATATCACTATGAATTATTAAAAACAATGAGATGCTATGGAATTTTATTGGTACGCTAAAGATTTTACTTTTTCCTTTCTTTTAATCTTAGGTATTAGGTATAATCTTATGTGTTAAAGAAGTCCAGAAAATTTAATACCCCTTTGTTTCATATTTCTTAGTCTAGGAATCTTTTTTCTTTCTTATTAAGAATTCACATTCTTCTAGGAATATATACACATAAGAATATATAATCAGAAATGCTCTGATTCTAAGATACCATGTTTTAGATTGCTGGTTAGCAATAACAAATCAAAGGAAATAACTGTTAATTTAGAAAGAAGAAATTTTACTGGATATTACATACTGAATAATGAAAACATTTAGAACAAAATTAGAGATATTAAATATCCAAATTCATACCCTAAAGCACACCATTATCTTCAATGTTGTAACAGCTAGGATTCTTACTGTTTTAGGAGTAGAGAAGGCTTATACAAGTTCCTGCCTCTTTCTCTTAAAGATGCTGTGTTACTTAGTTGGATGTGGTGATGTTCTGAATAAAACCCACCTAATATGCTATTCCTGACACATCTTCAATATAGTTGGCGTCTTTCCAGCTAATAAATTTTACCATTTTGTATTCTTTTAGCCACTAGGGAAACCAACATAGTAAGAAATACAGTACTCTATATTTCAACTTACTTTCTAGCTGCAATACTTCTGAAGGTAGTACCTTTTCCTCTATGTAATAAGAGCTCTATGCTTCACAAATTAAGGCTACGACACCTCACAGATTCACAGAATTGTAGGGGTTGGAAGGGACCTCGAGAGATCATCGTAGCGCTCCACTGGACTGTCTCCAAGAGATCCCTGTCTTTTTTTACACCAGGGAGCCCAGAACTGCATACAAGACTCCAGGTGGGACCTGACCAGGGCAGTGGAGAGGGAGAGGATCACCTCCTTTGACCTGCTGGCCACACTTCTCTTGATTCACCCCAGGATCCCATTGGCTCTCTTAGCCACCAGGGCACACTGCTGGCTCATAGACAACCTGTCATCCACCAGGACCCCCATGTCCTTCTCCGCGGAGCACCTCTCCAACAGGTCATCCACCAGCCTGTACTGATATAAGCAGTTACTGCTTCCCAGGTACGAGACTCTTCATTTGCTTTTATTAAACGTCATCTAGTTTCTTACTACCCAGCTCTCCAGCCTGTCCAGGTCTTGCTGAATGGAAGCACAGTATTCCTGTGTGTCAGCCACTCCCCCCAGCTTTGTATCATCAGCTTACTTGCTCATCAAGGTCATCAATGAAGATGTTAAACAAGACCGGACCCAACAGTGACCCCTGAGGAATATTGCTGGTCACAGGTCTCCAGCCAAACTCTGCTCCACTGATCACCACCCTCTGAGCTCTGCCTGTCAGTCAGTTATCAACCCACCTCACTGCCTACTCATCTATCCCATACTTTCTCTGCTTTACTACCAGGATGCCATGGGAGACAGTATCAAAAGCCTTGTTGAAGTCGAGGTATATGACATCCACTGCTTTCCCTCCATCTACCCAGCCAGTGATGACATCATAGAAGGCTATGAGATTGGTCAAGCACAATCTCCCCTTGGTGAATCCATGCTGACTACTCCTCATGACCTTCTTCTCTTCCAATTGCTTGGAGATGGCATCCAGAACAAGCTGTTCATAGCCTCTCACAGAGGTGAGACTGACTGGCCTGTAGTTACTTGGATCCTCCTTCTTGCCCTTTTTGAAGACCAGAGTGACATTGGCTATCCTCCAGTCTTCAGGCACCTCTCCTGTTCTAAAAGATCTGTCAAAGATGATAGAGAGCAGCTCAGCAATCACCTCTGCCAGCTCCCTCAGTACATGTGGATGCATCCCATCAAGACCCATGGATTTATGTGTGTTGATCCCACCAAGACACTCCCTGATCACTCCCACCTCAACCAGAGGGAAGCTCTCCATTTCCCCAAATTTCTTTCTTCCCGCCAGTGTCTAGGAGTCCTGAAGGGCAGTCTTTGAAGTTAAGACCAAAGCAAAGAAGGCATTCAGTATCTCCACCTTCTCAGCATCCCATGTTACCAGGACAACCTGCTTGTTCAGCAGAGGACCAAATCCCAGACTCAGAGCCTCTGCATCCCCTCTCTGACAGGTTCACAGGAAAAGCACAAAATTTATTTTGCCTCTCACAACTCTCTAACTTGCTGTTTCCTCACTTGCAACCTGACACTTTATTCCCCACCCCAAATACTGCAAAGTCATTTACTAATATTCCTAGAGTGATTCACAGGTGCCTTCTGTTAAAGTGCTAGCCTTCAGGTAGAGATGTAGAATGTCCTTAAATTTTCTCTGGAGGAAATCTGTGTCTTTCTCAAACAAGAATATCTCATTGTTCTCCCTAACTGTGGAAAAGCCAGTCAAACCACTCAAAAATGTTGAGCACAGAATAGAAATAGCACCCTCTCACAGGAACATAGGCTGAGATACTGGAGGAAGATTCATGCTGCAAATTAGCAGCTTTCTGTTAGAAAAACTGGCAATTCACATTTCTTGGATCTATTTTGTTGATTGCATAGAGATTGAGGCAGATATAGGAAATTTGCAGCCCATATTTTCTTTCACTGATAAATAATCTTTTAAAATATTTTTCAGGAGACAAAATAAAAAGTAATATTAATATTTCAATTATTTTCAGGTGTTTATTTTTCTTAGAGTACATAAGCACTTAAAAAATCAAGCATATGAATTACATCGTAGCAAAGACATTTAAATGTATCATGGGTACACTGAAGGAGTTACAATACATCCACAGATTGTTCTCCAGAAAGTCCATTAATCTGAAAAAAATAGTTACAGTTCTGGTTTTAATATAGTTTGAGGGTAAATAATTTTGTAAGAAAATATGTTGTCTTGTCTTCCACTTACCTTGTCTTGCATATATACACAAATAGATACACATGCAAGCAATAGTATGCTACATTTAAAATTATATTGTAATAACTAAAGATTTAACATGAGGAGTATGCTACACTCTATAGAGCTTTCAGGGTTTCATTTATAGAAGAAAAAAAAAAAAAGTAGTATATAATCCTGTCAGATATTGGTAATTCAGTGTGTATGTCTGAAGGACAAAAATGAAGAAATGCAGAAAGTTGGGAAGGGTTGTCCTAAAAAGTCAACACTGATGAGATAACGTAGCTTTAAAAATGAAGCATGGGACACCTTTTCATCTAAAACTTACAAATTAAGTTATATCATTGGGAGACCTCAAAAAATAAAAATTATGTTTAGGAAAAAGAGTGTATTTTTTTCTCAAAACGTAGGAAAATGCAGTAAATTTCTTGCATGTTTGCAGTCAGCAAGTCACACTCTTCTAGAAGACATAATAAACTATTTCTAAATAGCCCAGTCTAAGCAGGTAGGAAATTATTAAAAGGTAGCATATGCTAACTATCTGTTATTTCTCTCCATTTAGTCCTTCAGTTGTTAATGTAGTTTTTTGTTTGTTGTTTTTTTTCCCCAGCTTTGTATCATCTGGTAAATTGTCAGTTATCAAGTTAGTAACTGGTCACTTTATAATTAATAAATATCCCTAAAATAACCTCTCTATACTGTGAAGTATCTTCGGATTTTGAAGGTCCCTGACCCCGCAGTTTCTGTCAGGGATATATGATTTCCCAAATGAGCTAGCTGCAAGGTTTTTCCCCCCTCATCTTAAGGACGGTATAAAATCTCTGCTGCTCTTTCACTGGTTTTCTTTTGCATTCACAACACAGTATGGTCATAAATGTGCCTCCCCAGAACTAACATGCAACGCATAACAAACACACATGATATTTTTCAAAGCTTTTAGGGGAAAATGGACACCCATTACCACCAAAATATTTTATGAAATCTACTTGTGATTGTGCTGTTCCTGAGGAACAAGTCAGTAAATTCTAATTTGGACAGCCTTTATGCTCTGGATGACTAATATAAAAAACAAGCCATGACTTTCCTACAGTCAGTGCTATGAAAATGGCACCTCCATGGAGGTAATCACCGTTCCTTAAAATAAGTATTTAAACCAATGTTGTTGGGTATGTTGGTGGAGATTTACATGGATTTAGAGCATTATTTTTTTTAACTCTGAAGTTTGGCAAAATTAATATCTTCTTAGCTATAACAATAATACCATTAGTATAATAGCAGACCAAATTAAAGGGTTCGGTAGAATAATGACATAATAGTTTTAAATAGCTAATTATTTTTTTCATAATGTGGTAAATTTTGCTTGCATTTCTCCCCTCCTCTCCCCCACTTTATATTTTACTGTGGCTTTACTTATAGATTTTCTTTTGCTGTTTTTACGGGCAAGGAATAGTTGCCCTAATCAAAAGGCCCATTATTGTGCTTTTCTTCAATCCCTAAGCTTTAGTAGTTGTATATATATCCTTATAAAGTTCTTTGCAATTTAAACTACAAAATAGGAACCAAATCAGTAAAGCAATGGTTTAGATAATTTACAGAAATATTTCAAAAGTGGTTTGTAGTAAGAGCAGATATATAGTGTTCTTTAAAAGTGAAAATTTTACTAATATTCTAATATCAAAAATGGTAGCGATTTATTTTACACTATTTCTTGCTTCTACAGTGTAGAATTGCTGCACCAGAAGCTGTTACAACATTTTTTTTTTGCTGATTATCGTCATTCAACAACTTGAAGTTCATTCATATTTATTCTGGTAGTTTGCTTTTATTTTTCTATGGTAATGTCAGCATCTGTCATGGTTAAACCCCAGCTGATAACTGAGTACCAGATAGCCACTTGCTCACTCTTTCATCCACAAGGGGATGGTGAGGAAAATGGGGAAAAAAAAACCCCTCATGTGTTGAGATAAAGAGAGTTTTATAGGATAACAAAGGATTATCGTTGTTGTTGTTGTTATTATTATATTGCAATAATGCAAGTGATGCACAAATGCAATTGCTCAGTGCATGTGAAAGGAAAACTAAATAATCCAACGTCTAGCCTGTTTCCAAGCAGCGAATCTGTCTCCCAGCAAATTCCTGATTCATGACATTCTATAGTAGGGAATGTCCCTTTAGCCTACCAGTGCCTGCTGTCCTGGCTGCCCTCTCCCAGCTTCTTGTGCACTTGACAGAGTGTGAGAAACTGAAAAGTCCTTGAGTTAGTGTAGATACTGTAACTACTTATTAATGGCTAAAACCATCAGTGTGTAATCATCATTATTCTCATGCTAAATCGAAAATACAGTACTGTTATCTGTTGCTGGAAAGAAAAATTAACTCTCAGTTGAAACAAAGACAGCATCCAGGCCTTGGCAACTTGCAGTATACTCTATTAATGATAAACTAACTTTAATAGCACTTTAAATGTCAGAAACCACGTAAATTGTATATCTTCTATTGTTCCTTGAGAGATTACTCCATTATCTTATTCATCAAACAGCTCTAAAAACTTATATTTTTGCTTAAAACATCTTTTGATGTTTTACATGTTCTGTAAATGGCATAAAATTTAAATTCATATTAATTATAGCAGTAAGAGCTGATGTTAAACCAAAATTGACACTCAGTTTTCTTTCTAGAAATGATTTTGAGAAAGCATCTCATGAAGAAACATCCCATGCAAGATTACCATTATGCTGTATAAATAAACCATTCACTCTCAAAAGTTTCTGTCTTCCATTAACCCATTGACACCCTGGCTAATAAAAAAAAAAATTAAAAAATCATTATAAGGTTGAACAATTTGTCCACCATATTTTGGACATATAGAAAAAAGAAATTTGGCTTAAGACCAGACCTGTGTTTCTTATCTTTCTCAAAATGAAATAAAAGTGCTCTAGACTGAAATAAGATTTTCCTTACAAAAGGTGCAGTTGTACAAAATTTGCACCAAATTCCTTAAAAAAGTAAATTTACTACTTATTTGAACAAATTGTATTTATTTTTATGACTTCTTACAATGAAGTCAAATTTACAAAACTGATCAGTTAATGATATTTATAGCACAAGAACTTTTTTTTAAAATTATTTTTCTGACAGTCCTGTCATAAACAGTTTTCATTGCAAATACAGAGTTTGGCTTTCAAATATATCCAAAAATAAAGTGAATTACATTTCCAGCATACAAAAACACAGCAACAACAACAAAATCACTGACTTCACAGATTAAATTGTGGTCATCTTCAGGAAAAAAGCACATACACATAGGCATGTGCTTAATGTGTTGTAAAGGGATGACATTTCTGGGTCCATTAGAGAAGAAAGAAGACTAATTTGGAACTGCCAGGTAGAAATCCTCTTATATGAAAATCTTTTATTATTCGACAGGCTTACAAAACTGTCAAAATCAACAAACATCAGCATTAAGAGATACCATTCATCACTGAAAATATAATCCCCTTTGCTAGAAAGCAGCAGTTTAGGTCTTGTTTTGTCCCCAAATCTGTATTTTCCTTTGCCTCTTCCTCTGTACCTAATTTGTTTCTTTCACAGCACCAACCAGACTCTCATGCTTTTCACAGGTCTTTTATACATTTTTGTCAACAGTATAACAGACTCCCTCTGGTCTGTCCTGCATGCTGACCGCCCATCTGGTGGAAACCACCTTGTGCGCTCCTGGAGCACATTCAGCTGCACACATACAGCCATACACAGACACAGACACACATACGCATATATATGTACATAAGAGGTACTGTTAAGTAGCCTTTACACTCACTTCTTGTCTTTACAAAGACTTCTCCCTTTTTTCACTGCTTAATTCTCTTCATTTTTTAATGCTGCAGTTTCTTTTAGTGACAGTTTAATGTATTTTTCCTATCTATATGTTTATATAACCTAACAAAGGTTATGTGTTCTGGGGTCCCAAGAATAACAAGAAAATGTCAATCTCCTTGTTATTTGTAAATGCTAAGGCCTTTTTCCTGAAATAAAAGATGAATGTTCCTGAAAATTCTTTCATCAAACATTTTCCACAATAGCTACGTTAATAATGGTGAATATTCAAAGGTAGGTAAAACCAACTGATTAAGCCTCGGAGTAAAGCAAAGATACATTATATTCTGTCTATAACTCCCTCAGTGGCATTCAGGAAAAGTGTGGCATATATGAAGTTCTCATTGCATTTCATAACTGTGAGCACTGGAAGACTTATAATAGCCTTCCTTACAGATAGATCACATATATGCCAACAGTCTGTAGGCATCAGCAATCCAGCTCCTTCTTAAAAGAGTAAACTTGACCTCAGGAGGAATATATCATAGCACAACTAACAGTTGAATGTGAGCATACAGCAGCTCCAGGGAGAAAAATCCTCACAAAGATTTGCTCTCAAGAAGACTTCAGAGGTTTCACTGGATCCTGAAAAAGAATAAGCAGAAAAGAAAGTTCTAACTTACAACAGTGATTCCTTGAGAGTATTTTTAGCAAAAATTTGCTTGTTTGTCCAGTGACACTTATGAGTGTGTTAATATCCAGTATACAATTATGTCTCACATATTATTCTCGCATACAATTTTCTCAATATACAGCATATTTGAAATTGTTTTCTTCTTTCTGTTCTTTATTTGCTAATAACGAATTTTTCATTTTTCAATATCCTGTTATAAGGGAAACAAATGATTACATGGGGATTTTTTTTGGTAGCAGTTAGAGCTAGTTTGGGGCTTTACTTCTTCACTTTTCCATCTTGAAAAGAAATTCCTTGTTCTTGGTAACATTCATGTTTTTGTATATTCCTTGGAATTTTCAAATATCTTTGGAGGTTGACCACTTTCATGGGAATTGCTCTAGGGCAGTAACATGCTGCCAAATGTTTTAAATTTGTCACTGTGTTCTTAATTCAGTTGTTTTAACTGCACAACCTAAATTCTGTTTCAGAATTTGTAACTGTGAATGTATTCAAGTAGATGTCAGCACAAGTCTGCAGGAGTGAAAATTTTAACCTCATCTATCTCTTAGAAATACAGTCCTGTGATCAAAAAGTTAATCATGACTGATCCCTAGTCAAAGCAGACTGAACGTGACTCAGACCTGTCTGGTTATGTCTTTGTGGTCTTTGATCTATATTTCTTCATTTCTGCTAGAGCTGACATTCTCCTTTGAAAGCAGTTTGGCTTCTAGCTACCTATTTATTTATTTATTTGATCACTTGTCGCAATCTAGAGCATAAATATTAACAAGATTAGCGAAAAACAAATAAATTTAAATAAATTCAAAAAGTAAATGTTCAAAGACATCAACGTTTCATTCTTATTTAAATATTCTACACCTCCCATTTTCTCAAGTCACTAAAATACTGTAATATATCTAGAAAAATCTCTGTGTTTTTTTCACACTACTTTTTTTCTTAACAGGTAGTCTATTTTATACTTTTAAGTTCATAAAGGAATACTTTTTTGTTACTGACATATGCATTTATATTAAGGATTTTCAAATAATCCATTACTTGCTTTTCATCATCATAAAAGAAATTTAATTTCTCCAATTTCAGAAAGAACTGATTGAACATTCATTATAAAAGAAAAATAAAATCTGGTTTGAACACTGATCTCTGGTTTGATTCCTGAATACCTTTGATCATAAGGTTTCTACACTTCCTTGGAAAAAGGTCAAACTGACTGCTTCAACAGTCCCAGATTTTACACAGTTATTGTTTTTCTATTCTATGTGACCGACATTATTTCTTATGTTTGAGGTAAGCTGTCAAGCTTTATAATGATAAGCTTTGTTAACAGTTTATACTTCTGTTTTTGCAAAATTGTTGTTTCAGCAGCCATGTACTTAATCAATGGCTATACTCATATGTCTTTGAAAGACTCTTAAAAGGATTATCAGTGAAGAACCGTATTCCATTGTTGCCCATCTCCAAAGTCAGGATACTGCTCTGCTATTATTTTGCCAAAATGTGTCACTTCATGTCATTACATTTATTCCCATCATAACTTCCCATCCAGTTCAATGATAAAAGCAACAATGAATTTGGCTAGGTCAAACACAGAATTTTTCTATTGTCTTTCTGTGAAGAGTTTCCACTACTTCTGTTATGCTGTTATTCTGTGTACTTCTGTTATTCATGAGGTTCTGGAGATCATTTCACCTTTTTTTTTTGTTTGATTTCAGGAGTTAAATATTTAGGCTTTTTAAGAAGTCTCAGTGAGACAACATTGTGAATCCCAGTAGTGTTATGACAAAGGAGTACTCAAAGTTGTTTGGTATTTTGTTCACAGAAACAAGGATGAGAATATTAGCTGTTCTTAAATGGTCAATTATAAGGTCTAATTCATACAGAATCCCTTCAAAATAATTTATAATAAGAATTCTTCTTCCACATAAATCTCTTCATAAAAACCCTAAACCTGCTTCTATTCATCTGGCTGGTCAATATGTTCTGCTATACCATCTGGGAACTTGTCATTTCAGATCACGACTTGTTTTTTAAACGTTGCATACACAAATTACAAATAGCATCATATAATGCCTTAAATTATTGCTTACATATTCTAGTCCTCTAATATAGATGTTAGGATAGTGATTTGCAGCTTCTGGTGCATTTTTAATTGTTTCTCACTCCACTTTACTGTATGTTACAGAAATGTGCTGTCAGTCATTGCTCAGTGACACTTTCTACATGTCCATAATAGAAAATATCTCCTTTTTTTAAAGAGCATAGCTGTGTACTTTTATAATTCAGAAACATAATTATTTTTGAATACCATGTCCTCAAAAACTGAACATAACCTTAAAATACTACCTGTAAGAATCTTATCAGAATAAATTTTATAACCAACTTAATTTATAACCAATATTGGCAAAAATAAACAGAACCTATGTTTAAGATTTTAGAAATAGTCTGACCGGTAAAAATTGCAAATCACAGGCTTCATTTTTTTCTTACTGCATATTTGGTATGTGCCATCACTGAATAGAATGTCACCGATTAAGTCCTTTTTCCTCATTTACAGCATTATAAATTTCAGGGTATATGAAGTCATTCTCAATTAATGGTGTACCAATTGCCTATTAGAATTCTACGCTTTGTGCATTTTTGTCTTTTTTTTCAACAGCTTTGAAAAACTGGAAAGCTATGAGCCAACAATGCTGCTGAAGTTTAATTTTCTTCTTTATCTTGCTATGAAACAACAACAAAGACAAAAAACCAAACAAACCAAAAAAAAAAACCCACCACCAAAAAAATTATCATTCTGTCCTTCAAAATATATACTGAGGTATGAAAACTGATGAAAGTAAGCAATGTAGAGCTCATACCACATAATTCTTGCTCTTTGACAGATAGGGTTTCTCTGTTTCATGTCCAAAAATAATGCTATGAAGAGTGTGATCAGTGAGATTCGCAGTAAATAGATTTTGAAGAAGCTGTGAAAAATGTAAACACAAAGCAGAACGCTCAAAAGAAAAAATAGCTGCCAAAATAGATGTGGATGCATTGTTCTGTACAAAAAGCCGATTTTGTTTTTCTTTCTTTGTTTTTCATTTAAGCTACCTATTTAAAGTTTAATAGTTTTCAGAAGGGAAAAAAATGTATACATATGATCACCAAAACTAAAAGGTGGTTCCATTATTATATGCTAGTATGGAATTTCGAGAAAAGCAAGTAGGTTTTGTTGGTAGCAAAATTAAAACTACTTTCTTTTTTTGTTTAGGTACAATGAGTAACTTTGAATCTGTGCTTGGAAATAGATAGTGTAATAATATCTAAGGTGGAACCACTGCCTAGGGTTTTCTGGTGGTTTGCGCATCTATAATGCTGTCCTACGCCAACTTTCTCATATTCTATGTGTTTTGAAAAAATGGTAATAAAAAGTCCTTCTAATCTACTCAGGCAACATTTTAATGATACCATAAAATATAAAACATTTTCAAATTTCTATCTTTCTGTCAAATTTGATCAAAATTTACTATGTTCAAAGAACATAGAAACAAAGTATGTTTATTTTCTTATCAAACACCTGCAAATAAAAGCAGTTACAAATGAAGAACAGGGGATGGGAGGAATGGGAAAAAGACCGTTTTTATTACAACCATGTGGCATAAGGAGGAAACATGGATTGATTGGTTAAGTGACCTTTCATCTGCAAAAATTCAAAGGAAAATTTTTCATATTTTCATTATCTTCTTTTCGGTACATTTTTTCAGGGCATTTGGGAGCCTTCAACACATAATCATGTCTTGGATTAATTTATCAGCTTGTGATTGGATGCAATACAGTATTTTCAGTGCAGTCTTAATTTACAATAATATAGATACATTATTTGCTGTTGTTCAGGAAAGGGCCTCTTCCTTGTTCATGGAATAGCTGATAAAAATAAAATTACTACGAACTGATAATTACTAATTAGTAAAAATTACTAATAGTTGATAATAGTAAAATTTCATAGAATAGTTTAAATATTTTTAAAATACTGTCTGGTGAGGAAAGAACCCAGGCAATCAAATGAAAAAAAAAAGTCCATGAACCAACCCACAAACATTGGAAATGTACGCCATTTCCCAGGAAAGGGTATATGTCAATTATATATTACTATTGTATCTTATGATCATTCATATTGCACTACAACTTAAAATGTGAATTGTTGCTTATAATTAAATAAAACCAAAGCATTTTTTTCTTTCTGCCAATATTAGTTGGTAGAAGAAACTTATAGTTCAGGTGGCAACTATTATGAAATCAAGACAATATTTTAAAATCAAAGTCATCTTAAGGGAAGGAAAAGTTTTTGTTCTGTCAAACTGCAGTTTCACTTTTTTTTTTAAATTGAGACTGATGTATTGCCATCAGTGTTTCAATACCAGTGTACTAGAATGTTTTTCACAGATCCTTACAATTTCTTGCCGAATAATTCAAGAGGAGTTTGGTCCTATTTTGTTATGTTTTTCTTTTTTTTTTCTCTTGCTGTTTTCACTTACTGCAGTTAGATTATATTTTCCTTCCTACTGCAACTTTAGGAATTTGTTAAACTTAGTCATTTCAACTCTTTAAAATACTTTTCTCTTCACAGAATCTCACAGAACTACATAATCACAGAATGGCTGAGGTTGGAAGGGATGTCTGGACACATCTGCACACAAACACTTCTGGTATTAAATCTTCAAGGCCCAAACTGTAATCTTCCTGTGATGTTTTAGGTTTGGATGGCAAGGATTTCGTAGCAGTGGGGCTAGAGGGTGCCTTCTGTGAGAAGACTGACCTATCGCTCGCTGGTCATGGCCATGGCAATGAACAGTGGCTTTTGCAGCCAGAGAGAGGAGAAGATGTGAAACAACTCTGCAGACAGCAAGGCCAGTGAAGAAGGAGGAAGAGGAGGTGATCCAGGCACCAGAGCAGAGATTCCCCTGCAGCCTGTGGTGAAACCATGGTGAGGGAGGAAGTCCTGCAGCCCATGGAGGTTACTGGTGGAACAGATATCCACATCCAGTCTGTGCCACTGGTGGGGAGGAGGTAGAGAAATCAGGTGTGAAGTTAATCCTTGGAAGAAGGAGGTGTGGGGAGAAGGTGTTTCCTAAGACTTGGTTTTATTTTGCATTATCCTACTATAATTTGATTAGTATTAGATCAATTTTTTTCTGAGTCTTTTTTGTCCTTGGTGGGTGATGTCCCTTGACCTTAACTCTACCCACAAACCTTTAATTATATTTTCTATCCCCTGTCCAGTTGAGGAGGAGAGTGATAGAGCATCTTTTGTGAGCAAATGGCCTCTAGCTGGAGTCAACCCACCACACTGTGACCAGTTGGATGTAGTGATTGCAGTTTAATATCATCAGCATCATAAATTTTTAACAAATTAATTACTTTTGACGCAACATTTCACAACTTTTCAGTTTTCAAGATGATTTAAATTCTATGGAAGTGTCACTGTACATTGTTTTGATCTAGGACAAGGATAATTTTTCATCACCTTTTAAGAAAATGAGCTAATGCCTCTACAATTTTATGGGCTAAGCAGTACTCACATATAAAAGTTACTAAAATCAATAAGTTGAATGTAACATAATCCTACATCTATTAGAAACAAATTGAGGTCTGATAAAAGCGTCACATTTAATACTAGGGATGTAAAGGTAGCTGCTTTGTAATTCTTATATGTAGAAAGAAATAATTAAAAAAAAGCAAACTTTAATTCTAAACCAGAAACTTTGAATGACCGCTTTTACAAAAGTAGTAAAGCATATAATGCTTCCGTTTTTACTTCTCTTTGGGGTTGTAAGGAATGTACTAAGAAAATGAGTCTTTGTGATGAAATCTGAATACATGCTTCACCTTCTAGAAGAGTGTTCTCAGATTGGTACATTTTCATCACACATATCTGTATGTCTGGATAAGTAGACAGACTTTGTGTATGAAGTAGAATCAGCAGACTCTGAAACAGGTAGAACAAATACTGTACCTTACCACCTTTTCCTCTTTCCCCTTACTGACTCCTACTCTATTCCTCAGTCTCAGTTGTGTTTCTTTTCAGAGATGGCCTGGTGCATAACTAAACATGCTCTAAACATTTTTTTTTAGATATATAAAGCTTTGAAATCTGCTGCTTCTATTTCAGATATAAAGAATGGTTTGAGTGTCTAAAAGAGTGGCTAATATTCTCATATACACCAGCTGGTGAAAACCTTTATCTCTAGCTACAAATCCTGTGCTGTCAAAAATTTTAGACCATTGAAACCACATCAAAGCACGAGCATTGTTTCACAACAAAAATCATTCCCTGACACCTACAGAACCACAAAAATCTCATGCTGTTGTTTAACACTTTACATGAAGTAGTGAGCTTTTCACTGAGGTTTCTTCACATGTAAAATGAAAATCTGAAGAATTTTTCCTCCCACATGATATTCCCTATTTTACCCTTCCCTCTTTGAAACTTCAAGGAAACAGATATCTACTTCAAGGTTACTTCAACTAAAAGGAGGTGAAAATAGATAATTTTTAAAAGGTTATGTCCCGGTTTTGGCTTGGAGAGAATTAATTTTATTTATGGTCGCTTATATGGTTCTATGTTTTGCATTTGTGAAGAAAATGGTGTTGCTTAGCACACTAATGATTAGGTTACTGCTGAGGCTTTTTCTGCTTCTCCAACTGCCTCACCAGTAAGTTGGCTACAGGTTCAGAAGATGTTGTGAGGGAAAACAGTTGAGACAGCTGACCCAAACTGACCAAAAAAGTGTCCCAGACCATATTACAAAGTGGTCAACAATAAAAGCTGGGAGAAAAGGGAGGAAGAGTGATAATGTTCAGAGCTGTGGCCTTTATCTTCCCAAGTAACAATTACATGTGATGAAGCCTGGTTTCCTAGAGATGATCTGCTGGACAAAGAGAAATAATGAATGACTTTATTTTTGCCTTGTTTGCGTGCTTGGCTTTTGCTTTACCTATATCTTGGTTTCAGCCAGGATGGATTTAATTTCCACAAGGAGACAGAGCTGGAAGAGGGTGTTTTCCATACCATGTGAGGTCAGGCTCACCATAAAAGTGGGATAGTTGGGGAGGGGTGATTCTGCATGGTTCTGGGATGGTCTGAGGGTCTGGTTGGTTGTTGAGTCAGTAAGTGCCTTGTGTCATTGCTCTTGTATACATTCTGTCACTAGTCCTGTTGTTGTTGTTTCCCTATCCCTGTGCTGTCTCTGTAAATTGTCCATACCCCAACCCACATGTTTGCCCTTGTCTCCCCATTCTCTCCCTTGTCCTGCTGGGGGAGGAATGAGAGAGTGGCATGTCTTCATCTCAAACAAAGTTTCTTTTCCGCTTCCTCCTTTCAATACTCTCCCCTATCCCTTCGCGGAGGAATGAGTGAGTGGCTGTATGGAGCTTTAGCTGTCAACCATGGACAGCCACAGCAAGCTATTAAAACTATACAGATAGCAAAACTGAATTTTAGTAGGTTGCCTAAAAACCCAAATAAAATTTTTATTTTCTGAACTTTAAGTGAGTAATGAAGTCAAAAGACCTGTCTCATCCTGGTTAGACAACTGTGGTAGTTAGCTGGATGCCCGGTGCCCACCAAGCCACTCTATCACTCACTTTCTCAGCAGGACAGGGAGGTGAGAAAAATAAGATGGAAAAAACCAACCTCAAATATTTAGGTCAAGGTAAGGGCAGTTTAATGTAGCAAAAACAAAAGGTTGCATGCTACAGCAAAGAAAAGCAGAACCTTATTGTCTACTTTCCATCAGCAGGTGATGTCCAGCCACTTCCTGGAAGCAGGGCTTCAATACATGAGGTAATTGCTCCAGAAGACAAACATTGTAAAAACAAATGCCCCCATTTCTTCCCTCATCTCTCATCTTCTTATTGCTGAGTAGATGTCATATAGTATGAAATATTCCTTTGATCAGTCTGGGTCAGCTGTCCTGTCTGTGTCCCCTCCCAGGATCTTGCCCATCCCTAGACTATTGCTGAGGGAGAGAAAAAATGTTGGACTGACAGCTCTGATGTTTGTCAGCATTGCTGAGCAGTAGCCACAATACTGCTTTGTTATCAGTACCTCACTAGCTACTGGTACACAGCTCAGCACTGTGAAGGCTGGTATGGGGAAAATTAAATATTTTTTTTATCTTCAGGTACTCTGAAAAGATTTTGACCTTTGTTATTGTGTAAGACAGCACATTACCCACTGCAATCCAAAGTTTAAAATTGACTTTTAATAGCTACCATCTTCACAGCCTAAAAAGTAAGGGGGTTTATATGCTATTATATAAATGATCACATTTCTATTGTACACATCTTTGGGAAATTATGTTTATACAAAGATATTGGATGGATTAATAACTCCTTATGTGCTTGAAAGAAAAATGGTCAGGTTGCCATCCCATATACCACAGTTTATAAAATAGCTGAAATTAATAGTAAAAAAGACCTACTTAGTCACTTAGCACATTCTGTTTTCCAACTGAAATGAGTTCTATATAGTCTCATTTCACTGAGGGTCAAATGATGGTCATGCTATTACCCTTGGGTGGCTTTTTCACAATCTAATAAATTTAATTATGCATACTCTGTTTATAAATATTTCACTCATAAGCTCCCCCCCACCCCTAACCCCCATGTTTTATCATACTTCTAATTACAAATTACCATAATTTTGGTTGGAATACTAATTCAGTGTTTAGTTTAGATCATTTTTAATGCTTCACTTTCTGCTTCTAAGCCTATATTTTTTGAACACAGCAACCAAAAAAACCAAACAACAACCAAACACACTTCTTTTTTATTTCTATTTCAGTACAGGACAAAATTCTATTTTCAAATATAAAGCTTATCCCCAAATGGAATAACTTTTTGGATCAGCTGATAAAAATACTCTTGGACTGTTGTTCATCTATTAGTTGGACTTCAACAAGAACTGAATGAATTATAGGCTGATTTTTAACTTGTTTTTCCATGCCTTGAGGTGCAACTAATCTCCTCCCAGTTTTTTGTGTTGTTTTTATCTCTTTAAATTTCTACAGACATTCCTTCCTAAACTTATTAACACCTGGAGGTGTCTCATTACTTTGAAAAGTGCTTGAAAATATTAATTTAGAAAGTAGCATTAGCAATCTTATCACAAGTAATCAATTCTCACTTTTTCCCTAAGGTCATTCCCTTTATCAACATTTTTAAGAAACATATTTAAATTAATTGTGAGAAAAGGATATAATTTTAAAAAAATAATATATTTTGAGTTGAGCCCTTCATAAAGTTAACAGTGTTACGTCCCCTGTGAGAAACAAGTCAGTGAAATGAGATTATCTGGTTTCTGTATCCAAAATAGAAGAAAAAACCCAACCAAATCAACAGTATAAATAGATGGAATTAAATGACACAAAAAACTTTTTAAAAGTTGAGCTTTCTGCTTTAAATGTGATTTAGCAAAATGTTATACTGTCCCCTGTGTATTCTGGCTCATTTTTCCTGTTTCCAAATCTTATGAAAGTTTGTTTGTAAGCTTTATTTACTTTTGGCCTTAATTTCATAGTATTTTGATCATTTTGATACATACAGTATCATTATACAGGACTTTTTTTTTTTTTTAAATCAGCATATCTCTGAAGTGGAAAAGACAGAAGGATATATATTGTGTTTTCATGGAAAGGTTTTGGTAGTGGGGCATGCTATAGGAGTGACTTCTGTGAGAAACTGCCAGAAGCTTCCCCCACGTCCAACAGAGCTAATGCCAGCTAGCTCCAAGAGAGACCCACTGCTGACCAAAACCAAGTCCATTGTTGGTAGTGTCTCTGGGATAACAGAGTTCATAATGGGAAAATGTTGCTGCACAACAGCAACTACAGCCAGAGAAATGAGTGGGACAATGAAAGAAACAGCTTTTGCAAACACCAAGGTCAGTGAAGAAGGGGGAGGAGGTGCTTCAGGCACCAGGGCAGAGATTCTCCTGCCACCTGTGGTGAAGACCATGGTGAAACAGGCATCCCCCTGCAGCCCATGGAGGTTAATGGTGGAGCAGATATCCACCTGAAGCCCATAAGGAACACCTCATGCCAGAGAAGTTGGATGCACCCAAAGGAGTCTGTGAGAAGCCTATGTTGTAGAAGGCTCCTTGCAGGACCTGTAGACCCATGGAAAGAGGAGCCCAGGATGGAGCAGGTTTGCTGACAGGATCTGTGACCTCATGAGGGTTCCATGCACATGGAAAGAATGCATATTAGAAAGGCTGACAGAGGTTCATAGTTTCTCTGGGCAGCCTGTTCCAGTGCCCAGAGAAGACTTTCTTCCTTATATCTAATCTAAATCTAGCCTATTTAATCTTAAATTCATCATCCCTTGTCCTATCAGTACATACCCTTGTAAAGAGTCCCTCTCAAAGTTTTCTGTATGGCTCCCTTTAAGTACTGAAAGGCTGTTCTCCCCTGAGCCTTCTCTCCTCCAAGCTGAACAAGCCCAACTCTCTTAGCCTATCCTCATAGGAGAGGTGCCCCAGCCCATTTAAAGGTGGAGTTATGTTTCTCCTTTTCCAGACAGCTAGAACTTTACTGGATTTCAAGAAATTTTCAAATATGATGGAGAAAACCAATTGCCGTGGGCCCACAGATACATCTCATCAAATCCCATGGGTATGTACACCTTCAGGTTCTTTAAGTGGTATTGAGCCTGACCTTTTACAGTGGCTGGTTATTCATTCTCCCATTCCCTGTCTTTGCTTTCTGTGGCTTGGGGATGTGGATAGAGTGCTAACTAGTGAAGACTGAGGCAGAAAGTGACCCTTCTCTATCTCCTCAGTAATCAGGTCTCTTGTTTTCTTCCAGAGTGGGTCCACATTTTCCCTAGCCCTTTTTTATATCCAAAATACCTATAGACGCTTTTTCTGTTGTCTTTTATGTCCCTGGACAGATTGAGTTCTGTCAGAGCTTTGGCTTTCCTAAGCTTTTCCACATTTGGCAGGATTATATGATTGCATAGTCAGAAGGGAAAAATATGATCATACTCCATCTTCTTTCTCTAAGACCAGAGCTGGGAATGCAGACAACAGAGTTATGACTGCCTTTTACTGCAGTCAAGTGGGGTTTTTTTTGAAACTCAGCACTCAGAACTTTACGGAAAAATAGGTTGGTAGAGTCATTTTGGCACAAACACTGGGTGAGGAAAGGTCAAACCTATGAAAAACCTGGATAGTGTGTGTATCCCTCTGTTATTCCTTCTCCTTGTCTCTCTTTCTCTCTCTTAAGGATTTGATTTTGCTACTCTTATCAGTATGTCAACCATGGCAACTACATCTTTCTTTTGTAACCTGCTTTATACAGACAGAAAGACAGTTATTTATTTTTCAAGATACAGTTTAACTCAGTGCATGGAAAAGTTTGAATAATTTTGGCCTGGTTTTATCAAGAATTCTTTGGGTTTTTGACAGACATGTTAAGTGGGAAGCCTCTGACTGAAATATATCTACACCGCTTCCATATACAGCTGAATTAGTCATCATAGCTTCTTTCTATAATTAATGGAAGGAAATAGGCATTTCTAAAACATGAATCACCTCATTTAACTGTCTGAAATAGGTCAGATGAGTCATGTCCTAAAAGTATCTATCCATTTTCTGTAAAGACTAGCTAGCATTGCTGGTTCAGATGTAGATGACTGAAGCAAATTAGATTAATATTTTTAAAGGAATCTTTGAAATAAAAAAAATTAAATATATGTAACTACCTGCTTGTATATCTACCTTTCATACACAATCACACATATAAATGTCAGTTCCTCAAAATTTAGGATTGCAAAGCAGAAGTGTTTTTCTCATACCATTGACTTATGCAAAGTGACACTTCGCCCTCCATGATTACCTATTCTGAACTGATGATTCAGAAGAAAAATCAACTGGCAGCAGAACCAAGGACACAGATGTTTAATACCTAATTAAATGTATGTACAATTTACATGTGTAAATATTGCAATATAAGCTCCCTTTACTTTGTATTCCTGCATTAAAGTCAGGGTATCCCTCACCATTACTTTAAGATTAATTTATTTTATTATGCTTTGTGCAGATAGAAAGATAGATAATTACAAAAATGGACTAAATTGTGTTTCTAAAGAATGTTCATAAAATTACTTATAAAAATAATGTATTTTTAAAGCACGGGTGTCATTTTTCCAATTGCCACCCTACATACCATATAAGAACTTTCCACTTTCAGCCTGCAAATATTTAGTAGATGTACAGTTGAAAATTAATGACTGTAATGCTCTGTATGTCTTTCCCCCAACCTCCATAGAATCCATTTTACGTACATAATCGTGATAAATAGCAGGAATGGACTGAATGTCTGCAAGGAGATGAACTTCAGTCCTACAGACTTGGAGAAAATTACTTCAAAAGGGGTTTCTAGCAGAGATCACCATGTTTCCAGTCACTAAAAATGAACTTCAAAGGACTCATAGGTGTTGTATATAAATGAATATTACTCTATAGAATTATTTGATCAATATTCCACAGAGAATGAATACAAGACATGAATAAGTCATTGCCAATCCTAACATTTCACTTCACTGCATTCATGGCTGTAATCCACCTGCTTCTTATCTACTTATGCATCATTTATATGTTATTTATTTCAGTCACTTTGGGGAGTTACAGCTTTATTACTACATTCTTATTCTACCTCTGAGAAATATGATGTGCTTTAATTTGAGAAAAAGCCTAATAGTATATAGTTTTTATTTTGTGCTCCATACCTTTGTTAGTCACAGTAAGGAATTACCTATTGAAGCAGAAAACTAAAGCAATCTGGATTTGTTTTATAATAAATTGTATTGGATTATCCCCAGAGGCCTGAGTAGAAAGAGTTTGTTCAATAATAAGGTCAGTTCATTAAACATTAGAGTATTGTGTTCTCTCCCAGAGTTGCATGTTGATTTCATATAGAGTAATAGTGTTTGCTTCTGTAAGTACATGTTCCTATAAGGCATGGAATTAACATTTTATATAACATCATCAATACTCGAATAAGGGAAAAATACTGCTTCCCAGAAAAAAGTTAATCTGTGCCACTATAAGTACCTGTGAATTACTAAATAACATATTCTGAATTGCAGAAGAGGAGAGGGGAAAACTTCAGTGTTGCTTATATCTATCTTGTGACAGAGCATCAGCTAATACATGTAAATTGCAGAACTTGGACCATGATTTTTACTCCCTTTTCAGACTGTATATCTCAAAAGTATGAAGGGAAACAGTCATCTGAGTTCAAAACTAGGCTTCAGTTGGACATTTCTATACCCCTTTATTATTTACAGTTCATATTTTTTTCATACACTTTGAAGTAAATTATGGTCACTGAATATGCATGGATAACTAGCAGCACATTCAGCTTCCTAAAATTAATCTGAGCCAACAAAGAGCTATTTTCACCCATATCTGAGAAGTGCCAGGCTTGATATATGGCCTGGACGTAGAAGGTGTTGAAATCCAGTGTTCTGTTCTCAGTTCAATGCTGATTAGCTCTAAAAAATCAAATGTTCTTCTCAAACACTATGGAAAAGCATTTCACACAAGTTTCAGCTTCTGCTGGTCTGCCACATACTAGTCTGACACTTTTTGCTGTGAAGAACTGTTTTCATGATGCTCTTTGCACAGTGCTTTGGAAGAAGCATACAGTCTATTTCAAATGTTAAATTCACTGGATGGTATTTGCCAGATACATCATCACAACCATTTGGAAACACTGTTGTACATGAATGATTCCCATAACAGCTAGCTATACTAGTTATAGTATTTAGAAAAGAAAAACAAACAAAAAAACTAATGCATATTTACTTGTTGGTGACTAAAGACAGTCAAAATTCTAAAGCAATAGAACTTTTAACTTCAAACTTTGTTAGAATATGGATTTTTTATGAAAGTCTGTAAAAACCCTGTTTCAGAAATAGCAGTCCATATGCCATTTTAAAAACAAAATATATAACCCATGTAAGGAAACACTGAGCATTTTCTGTCTCCTTCATCTGCAGCCAGAAGTCCTTATCTCATAAACTCATATTCTGAAGTATTCTAGACTCGGGGCAACAGAAGCAAAAGCAAAATTTCAAGCACAGACAGTTTTATTATTCTGAAAGTCATCTAATCGACTTACTCCAACAGTCATACAGACTGTGACAGTAAATATGGACTCAGACAGAGCCTGTATGAGCTGGTTTTGGTACTGGCAGATGTATAAATCAGTTACACTGCCAGGCATGCGGAGAAGCAAGAGAAGGGTTAGTTTAGTGTCTGATAAAAACTGTTTAAAAGTTGATGCTGCCCTCTGGTTTGCTTCAGCTCAGAAAGAATAAACCAATGTGGGTTTTTTTATAAAATCTATCTACTAAATGTTAAAATATAATTTTTGAGAAAACAAGGAAGGACAAACATGTATGATCCAATAGTTTAACTACTATTGGATAATTACATTTCCATTGTGTAAAAAACCTAGTCTATCTTTTCCACCTTTTCAAAAAGCAGCTGGGCATGCAATCTTGGGCTTACATGTTCTGGAATAAATTGGTTTCAGCACTTTACTACAAGCATTCAAGTGAACTGGGTATTTCT
Organism: Laterallus jamaicensis coturniculus; assembly: GCA_022605575.1. Lineage (NCBI taxonomy): Eukaryota > Metazoa > Chordata > Aves > Gruiformes > Rallidae > Laterallus > Laterallus jamaicensis. Next base: position 5,002,048 of record JAKCOX010000027.1, read on the forward strand.
CTTACAGCTTTAATTATTTAAATGTTAGTTGTATGTCCCAAACTAGTCTAGGTTCTTTCTGCAGACGTATAGTAATCCTAAATAGGTTGATAGGATTGATATGAAAATTGAGTGAAGTAAATTCTGCTCTTGATTTGCTTATTTTTCTTCATTAATTGTAAAGAAGATCCAGACAAGAAAACAAAGTTTGGTGAAATGAGTGTGAGCCTTTACTGTTAAAGTAAAAAAAGGAGACATGGGAAAATGGGAACAGATAAGTATATATAACTACTATCAACTAAACTGGTTTGGCTAGATGTCTTTGCAATGGACTTGGGAAGGGGTTTTTATAAAACTCAGAACAATGTCTGTAGGTGGGCAGTGGCATCAATACCAAATAGAGGAAATATATATAAGGATATCTTATATGAAACTTCCTTTTCCCCTCCCCATGAAAGGATATGATCCTCTTCACAAGTCCAAAAGTAAGGTTTCAATTTGATTAATCCAATTTGAAATATGATTAGCTCATGACAGATTTTCTGAGAATGCAAGCTACTTCCTTATCTGCAAAAATCTTTTCACAAGAGAAGAAATAACATCATGATGGGGCTGAAGACAAAGTTCAGTGAATTAGCTGTACTGAAGAATGGTGTTCTGAAGCTGTGAATTGCCTTTTCTTGGAGAAGGAGTGTGGGAATTTAAAAATCTTTGCCCTGATAACCAACTGAAGGTCTGGTAAAATAAATGGGAGATTATATAAAGTAATCTGTGCTTCGCTTAATGATGACAGAAACAAACTCTGTTGCATTTTTCTTTTCTTTCTTTTATCATAAAGAATATATATAAAGAGACATTCAAAGGGCGGGTTGGGGGCTGGGGCAGAGGGGGTGGGGCAGAGGAGGACAGAAGAGGGAGGAGAGAGGAAGAAGGGGATTGACCACACTCCAGGGCCATTGTTAGAACACTTTGTTATCAAATTGTTAGAGCACTTTTTCCATAATGAAAGAAGGAGAAGATGAAGGTACTGAGGTGAAGACATAGCATGGCAGATATGTCACTGGGCCCATAGAAGAATCATGCCTTTTTGGAGTGATGCTGAAAAGGATATACTCTACAGTTGTTGAAATAGCACTAGAAACTCATGTAAGCAACTGACACAAATGCAATGAATATAAACACTAAAGAAAAAAGTTCGCTATAGAGTGACTGTAATGAGTAAAAGATATTTTTTTATTAAATTTCTCAGAAGGCTAACCAATCAAATATATTGCAACTACACTTTCAAGATTTTTTGCATTGCTGTAATTTGTGACATAGTTGTCAACAATCAACCTGAAGGCAAGGAACACAATAACAGATTATGTGCAATAATAGATTATTGATGGAAGGTTTGAATGGACCTGTTTGCACCCTGACAAAATCTATTCTAAAGTAAAATCTGAAAAAAGGTTTTCAAAAATATCCAGAAATATTTAAACGACACTTTTGTTTCCTGTGAATAGTCAGCTGCAGGCAAAATCAGAAGGATTCATTTTTCAAACAAATTATTCTGGCAGAAATATTTACACTATTAAAAAAGATTATTCACATGATGAAAAGAAGTGATTTTTTTTTTTTTTAATTACTACTGGGAAAACAATAAACATGCATGGATATTTAGGGAACATCTGTTTGAACAGAAAAGAAGACAATAGGCTGTTAAATGTTTCTTCTAGTGCAAGAAGTCAGCAGACAATCCTTAACTGAAAAATATCAGTACCACCTAAAGGTCATCAAAATTTCTCAGTCAATAGCAATATTCTCATAGAGAGAACTTCTGCAAAGAATATAGATGAATGATGAAGTATCAGGAAAATCTTAAACTGCGAGCTACTTCTGAACTTCCACTCTTTGAATGTGCCAAACAGGAAAATCATCCCGCCCCAAATAATCTTTTAATGTAATTTCAGCTAATTGAATTAGCATTCTTGGCAAAATTAAATGATTGAACCAGTAATATATTCTCTGTTTTACCACAATATTTGAAGACAAATCTTACTAGAAATACTGACATATTTGAACATGATACTTGAAATTATAGCAAGACATAATGTTGCATGTGAACGATTATTTGCTGTAGGTACAGTCCTCCAAAGGAGAAAAAATTTCTTAAGAGTTCAAAAATGTGCATGATACTAATCAAGAATTAATTTTTAGTTTGTTAGATCTCTCTAAAAAAACCATGGAGAGGAAATAAGAACCTTTGAGTGACAGTTGACTTTTATTTCATAGGAAGAAAGTTTTGTGGGGTTTTTTTTCTTCAAAATAACAATATCAAGAACTGTCCAAAAGTCTTAGATGAACAAACTGTGCCCAAATGAACATGCTCTAAATATAATGGAATCAGACAACAGTACCCATTGTGAAAAAGCAATTGCTAAAATAATTTTTAAAATGTGTGAATTCAAGCAACAATTTAATAAATCCTATCACGTACAGTACAGCAGGCAAGAAGAGTAATGGACCATTAAGGAGTCACTGTCAAAGGAACAGGAAAATCCTGGGATAAAAGTCTTCTCTTGATCTTGATGGCCTTACAGGCAGCACTTAATATCTTCACTGGATTTTCTTTATTCAAAGTGAGAAACAAAAGGAAGCTACTGAAAAGGTGATATGTCCTGATACCCCAGGAAACACAAGTGTTGAACGGAAAAGGGTTTTCAACAAATGTTGAATGAAAAATATTAAAGACTAAAATTTGATGGCAAATACCCACTGGAAGAGTGGGCTAACAAGAATATTGCAAAGTTCAATATGGACATGTATCAGGTCTTGCACCTGGGAAAACTTAATCCAGGAGTGCAGCACAGGCTGTGACTGACCTGGTTGGAGAGCAGCTCTGTGTAGAGGGAACTAGAAGTCATAGTGGACAAAATGCTCAATATGAGTGAAGAGTGTGCTGCAGTAGCAAAGAAAGCCCACAAGATGCTGTGCTGCATCAACAAGGGTATCACCGACAGAGATTAAGATGTCATTATCATACTCTACTCATTGCTTCCCAGGCCACACCTGGAATGCTGTATTCAGTTTTGGTCCCTGCTATACAAGAAAGGCTGAGAGAACTGGGCTTGTTCAGCCTTGGGAAAAGAATGCTTAGGGAACACCTCATCATTTTGTTCAAGTATTTAAAATGTGGCTACAAAGAAAATGGACACCCCTTTTGAAAGGAGACACATGGAAAAGATGAGGGATAACAGATGCCAGTTACTTTCTGGGAGAGTCTGACTGAGCACAAGAGGAAAATTTTTCACAATGAAAATAATCACCCATTGAAATAATCTTGTCAGGGATGTGATAGATTCCCCCACATTGGACACTTTTAAAATTAAATTTAGGCCACCTTGTTTAGATGGTGCTTTTGTCTAGACAGAGCTTTATTCAAAAAAGGTTGGACCAAATGATTCTTGGTGTCTCTTCCAACCTCATATTGCATGATTCTATGATTAATATAATGAATAATTTGGGCATCAGTGAGTTTCTATACCAAAATAGTTTTTTAATTTTGTGAATTGTCTTATTCAAGGGCAAAAATGAAGAAAATACAATTATAATGTTAGATGTCTTTATCATAATGTTAGATGTCTTTAACTATTGAAGTGGAACATCTGGTGAAAGATACTTTCCTTACTGAAAAACTCCAACATGATATTGAAAGTGAATATAGTTTTGCTGCTCTAAGAGGCCAAGAGTTCTTTCCAAATTAATCAAGCATAACAAACAGCTCCTAGACATTTACAAGTTTGTGAGGAAAACTACTTCTAATTTGGAATAAGTAGGACTTAATCCATTAAACTGCATCCATTAATCTGGTTTACCCTCTCTAAAATACTTCACAGAAGAAACTGTTACATGTAAATCCTGACTGAAGAACTAAACATATATGTTTTGAGGCTGTATACAGGTTAAGTCTTGTGGATAGTAAGGCATAAGGAATTTATAGGCAGTTGAAAATATCACTTTGATGCAGTAAAAACAGAGAAGAAAAAGGAAAAAACAGACAAGTGGAGAAATGACAGAGACTTAGTCAAAACTCCAGACACTCATTATTGATTCATACCAATCTATATTTCCTTCCCAACTTCAATTCCTCCTTCTTCATCCCCTGGCTGAACTTACCAGAGCTAAAGCCATATTTTGTTTTCACACTCTTCTATTCTATACAATTATAATATCCACAATGGAACACAATAGGAAAGGTGTATGCAACAAGAATTGGCTATCATTAACTCAAATTGCAATTTCCCTGATCATGAGGAGTAATAGCAAAAGTCTAAGAGACTCTGAAAAAGTTTTCATGACTGTACTGTACTTTAGTTCAAGCATCACAGAAGTCCAGACCATCCTACGAGCCTACCAGATAAGCTGGTGACAGTACTGTTAAAAATCTTGCTGAAAGATAACTTTCATTGCTCTCCCATCATTTACTGATCTAGTAATTTAATTGTAGTACTCTGCTAGGTTGGTGAAGCCTGATTTCATAAGTCCATGGTGACTATTCCAAATCACTGTCTTGTCCTTTTTTACATTTGGAAAAAAACTCCATAATTATTCTATCAACTGCCCAGTAACTGAGGTGAGGCTGACCAGCCTGTAGCTCCGCAGAGCCTTCTTCTTGCTCTTCTTGAAGATAGGACTGGCATTTGATTTCTTCTAGTTCACAGTCATTTAATGGGATTCCAAGGTCCTTGATCGGGCCAAGGTTTTATCTTCTGCAATCCAGGTCTGTGATCTTGCTGTTTACCTTCTTCCCTCTCTTCAGGATCCTGATTGCGAATAAATACTTATTAATAAAAATAATATAAAAAGACACAATAGTATTCCACTACCTCAGAGTCACGGCCGCAAAAGGCTGCCCCTAACCTTCATATCCCAGACTACTCAGATTAAAAGGAAGCTTAGACATTTCCTTTAAAGTAGAGAAATATTTCTGGTCATAGTTATGATAATATATCTGAAATAAAACTTTTATTCTGTAGCTTGAAAAAAAATTTTTCTACAGTACCCACAGACATTCTTGTAAATAAATTAATATTCACAGTGTCTAAGAAAACCCAAGAGATTTTTGAAAGAAAAGCATTTATATACATGCAGAAAAAATTAATGAATGGTTGTATTAGTATTTTCTGTCTTTAATATACCTTTGATACATGCTACATTCAAACTTGCACAAAAAACTTTGGAAAAGTTATCACAAGAATGCTGTACATGATCACAGATATAGTATTAAACTGAGAGAAAGTGAATTATGCTTTATAAATATAAAGAAGGTATTCACATTTATTACAAATATCTGGCCAAAATGTGTTCTGTGTTTCATGTAATGAGAACCCTTGATTTAGGTTCCATGACTTTACATTCCAGACACTCAATAGTATATGTAAAATAATGACCCTGTTCTCTCTCCCTTCAAATTCTCGATTGAAGTATAAATTTATTTTGATTGAATCTGCTTTATCTGGATAACATGTACTACCCCTGCAGAACCTATTGTCAAAATTTAGTACAACCTTTAATACAATTCTGTAATAATCGGAGAGACAGCCATAGACTACAGCATTAAAATAAAATCTAATGAACCCACAGTGGTTCCATTATTATGATGAGTAAATGCTAGAGAAAAAGGAAAACACTGGGGGGGTGTTGTTTGTTTGTTTGTTTGTTTTTAATACTGCCAATATTGTTTTCCATTTAGCATTTCCAGAACAGAAGAGGCCATAACCTGTGTAAAACAGGTTCAGCTTTATTTTTATTTAAAAAATAAAGAGTAGAATAACAAAATATGTTACTGGTTTTCTGAAGAAATAATTTTTTCTACTCTTCTTTAAATACCTAACATTCTTTGAGGAGATTTTTTGTCAGCTATGGCATACTGTTTTGTCTTTTTATATTATCTTTATTAATAAGTATTTATTCTCAATCTGTAAGCACACCTTTATAGTCATCGAAGCCTTCTTAATGATGACGGTGTCAAAAAGAACATTTCAGCAGATGCACTTAAAAAACTTTTATGCCAAGTCAATTCAAGAGGTTTTTCATCCCTTATCTCAGTCATGACTTAAACTGCCCTTGCCCGTAGCAGAAATAAGGTTGTCAAACTGAATTTTCAAATTTATCAGTTTAAAGCCTCTTTTTAGGGCACTCAAAGTTATCTGTACTGAATTAATTATACAAACACACAGATCTATGCTTTATCTACAGTCTGAACAGACTGGGACCAGGTAGATGAGGTGACTTTCTGACCTGTCTCAGTACATTTACTGCAGCACTCCCAGGAAATAATAAACCTTTTTTCCTCTTTTTTTTTTTCCTTTCTTTTCTTCTCCAAACTCTATACATTTGAGCGTAAAACTATCAGTTCGATTTCAACTCAACATCAAGATTGACAAAGGAAAAAGATTAACAAATAATTCAAAGAAGTTAAAGTGCTGTTTTAGTTTGAGAAGGCATTCTTTAGTAGGAAAAGAAGAAAGAACGTCTTTATTTCAGACTTACTAGACTTATTTGAGTAACACTTGGTCTCTCGCTCTCTTTTTTTTTTTTTCCTTTAGTTTGAACATAAATTAAGGTATATTTGAGAACAACATATTTTGATATTTTAGTTCCACTATAATTGGTCCATGGAGGTTAGTGATGTGTTTCAGTCCATCAAAAAATCAGTCATTCACCCTCCACGGGGATCAGTTCCCTTAAAAACAATCTCTCTGCAACGAGGTATTGAAATATAGCTTTAAAAATGAACATTATGGAATTTCACACTTCACCAGCTAAAGGTAGTAAGAGTCTAGTGATGATATGACAGAGGATGTGATATTTTCCCTGTAGATATTTCAACTTTCATTAATCAGTTCTCTTATTCTTTATTGATGCTTCCCCACAAATGATAAAAAAAGGTTCACAGACAGATGTCCAAAAAGATTTAAAATGCATTGTTCTAGTTGACTGAATACAATCACCACAAACAAATATGTCTTCTGCACTCTGCTTTAGTTTCTGATGTATGTCACCAGAAATTAACAATAAAATAATAAGAATAAGGAAAAAAGGAATAATTTCTTATCCATTTCCTATTTCCTTCCTGATATCTCAACACAGACTAGAAGTATTTCACATTCCAAATATGATCATACTTCCCAGCTTGATGTTCATCTTTCTTACACCTTTATGACAGTTCTGGCTAATGTTCACCTTTTTGTCCATTTTAATCACAACAGATAATTTCACATGTAGAATGGTACCTGGCCAGCTATTTCCCATCTTGGATATTTGTTACTGATTATTTGCACTTAAATACATAATTATTCATTTTACCTTGTTGGACTGTAGCCTACTTTTTTGACCATGTTTCCAATCTTTCAACATCTTTTAACATTTTAATTCTGATGTCCAAAATATTTGAAGACCCTCCCAGTTAGGAATGTCTACAAATTTGTGTTCCTTCATCCAAGTTGCTAATGAAAGTATCCCAAATATATATGTACATCTTTGATATAGTTTAATCTCCCTATGTCATGTACTGAGACATCTGATACTTCATATGTATCAACAAGGGTTTATAAGGTCTGATGCTCTTTTTATTGAAAACTATAACAACAGCTATTTTGATCTTATTTATTCCTGAAAAATCTATATTGGTTATTATTTTTTCAAGTCTAACAAATGTTTGCATTCCTTAGGCACTTGTTCTTAATGTAGACAAAATATGTCCTTTTTTGATTTTCTAGAACCTTTTCCTATCCTCTTCAGCTTCCCAGAGAAAATGGCTTCATTTTCTAGGTACTCCTGTGTGAATTTCACCAGACACAACCAATTTGAAATCATCTAATTTATGTAAGCACTCTCTAAACTGCTATTTCCCTGTTTTACCACTCTGTCCTTGATATTGCTAGCCAGCTAATCAGAGCTGACTCCTTTTGTGAAGACTGAATTAAAAAAAAAAAAAATTAAACATGCTGTCTTCTCAGCACCAAGCACCAGCTTTCCTTTTATGTGGAACAGCAAAACAACTTGGATGCCATGTCTAGTAATATTTGTAAAGAAGCCATTTCTGTATTACCAAGCCAATGGATTCCTTAAATATATTTTGCTCATCATTCATTATATGACTTGTCAAAGTTTATGCAATTCTTTTACACTTATACATCTCTCTCCAGTTTAAATTTTGCAGGGTTTCACAATACAGCCCAGCTGATCTATCATGACCATCCTAGCTTTATGTTGGTTGAAAGTGTCTGTTTGTGCCCTTGACACTTTTTAAAGAATTCTCAACTGTTATAAACTCTTTCTTGCATGTATTTTCCATGGAATCTTTTCCACTGGTTCTCTTACTTCATGAATTTCACTCTTGTGAAGTCTCTTTTTTTCCTTTTCCCCCTTCTTATGCTGCAAAAAATGCAGACTTTATATGGTCCATACCACCTCAGTTGTGTTCTGGTTTCCTCACCAACATAATAATCTCAGTTAGAAAACGCCTCTTAGACTGGATCCACCCATTGACTTCAAAGGAACAATCCTCAGTGAACAGCCCTTTCAGGAACAGGACGCAAGGTCTCCTAAGTCTAGAATACCAGTCTAGAGGGATCTTTCTGACACCTGTGTGCAGGTTTTAGCGACAGAAGGATATGTCATGTACCCCCATTAAAGAAAGAAAAGAAATTTAATTTGGAGTTTCAAATTTACTCCCATATGTAGGGGGGTTATCCATAATGATATAAAGATAAAATTTTCTTTAACATTTTACCAAAAAAGTTTTTTTCTAGCAAAACATAAATACCCGCTACTAGGAGTGACAGGTCTTTTTCCCTGAAAATTGAACTAGTACAAATACAAACATTTTTTAGGCTTGAAATGCTAGGGGGGGTTGCATTTGAAATCATCTCACAAGTTAAATTATATTTTCAACATGTTTTCAATTTTAAAAATAAAAATAGACAAATAGAAAAGGGGCTACATATTGCTAAAAGTTGAATTTCTACTAACATTACAGGACAAAGTTATCTATATTATTTCAGTTTCTTAATTGTAGCAAAAAAGTATTCACCTGGGACAAATGTTACAAATGTTAAGTAGTAAAGAACATATCTTTGAGAAGAAAAGTAAGTTCTCATACACATCATATCTTGTGTTTGACTGAAGAGACTTTTTCCCCTTTTTTTGTCTCCCTTTCCCTTCCTCAATATAATGCATGAGTCTAGAGAATATATTCTTTTTTCCACGGCTCAATCACATAAAGTTCCTCCTTCACAATATTTTCAGAAAGAAGTTGAATTTTTATCTAGGTGGGTGAAAGAACTCATGCCAGTCAAAGCACTGGAAATTTCTATCAACAGTATCCAAATTTAGAAGATGAGCACAAGGTAGATACTGACAGCAAAGATCACCCTTGAGGATATTTAGAAGAAAATCTATCATCTGTAAAACTGAAATGATAACAGCCATTAGCTATCAGGGATGTATTCCTTGTCAATTTTCCAAAGAGAAAAAGCATTTAGAAAAAGCATTTCCAAAGAGAAAAAGATAAACTGTGACTGTCATGATGAAAAAAAAAAAAATCCCCAAGAAACAACCAGACCTAAAAGAACAGAAAAAAGTCACTGACGAGCCTAGAGACTAAGAAAATTTTAACAGAATAGCATAGTGGGACAGTTCACAAGGCTGTTGTGTTCTGTGGTTTAACCATGTGTTTATGAAAGGGGCTCTTTGTACAATGAAAAAAAATTAAACACATAGAGAGCTTTTGTAGAAAAAAAAAATGTTTTCAAATATCCAATGCTTAATACAATAATCAAGACAGTTCAAACTGCTTGTTTTCACAAATTCGTATATTTCATTGCAAAGTGAAAGTTCTCAGGGAAAGGAAATATGCTCATTTCTGTTAATTGGTACCATCATAAATCTATTCGGTTGACAAATAATATATTTTAGAAAATTGGATGATGGAAGGTATATACATACAATGAACTCCTATTTAATACTAATTTCTCCTTTAATTCTTTCTAATCTAGTATGTTATTCAGAAATAACATTAAGCATTGGATGAAATAATAGCCATCCGTACCCAAAGCAATTACTTTAAAGCCTCTCATAAAACATATACATTGAATATGTACCTAGGTATATATATTTATACAACATATATAAAGAATTAATATTCTATGCAGCACTGAACATTATATTCATATTTATGCCTGAAACTTTGTAAAACAGAAACTCCAACCCACTCCATAAGACATTAAACAAAACAAAACAAAAAAAAGAATGTTGTCCTTTTTCAAAATTGCTTATAGTCCACAAATAATGACAGGTGCTTCAAATATCTTGAAGCACAAGACAGGTAGAAGGTATCTACAGACATTGAGATAAGTAGTTGTCAAATTATTGGCTGGTTTGTTTGGAACCCAAATTGACTGAAACTAAGAAAACTCTTGAGGCTGTGAAATTCCTAAACAATAACTTTATCAATGCAGATTTTTGAACAAAAACACTACAGATGGGGATAGAAATTAGTTTTTCTGAAAAGAGTTAGTTCTCTGGGGAGGCAGGGAAGAGAAATCCTATGTTAGTGAATGTTTTAAAAGTCAAAGAACACATTTCATTTCTTCTCACTGAATATTAACTGAAGAATTAACATTCCTCAAACCCTAATTTTTGTTAGAAAGAGATTTTCAGTGATGCTGATGTAAAAACCAGATACACAGGAAAGTCTGCATTGCTCCAGAAGTTTTTCATACATAGAGAAGAGGGAGACTGGAATACCTCAGGTAAATAAAGCAGCAAGCAAACTTTACAAAAAATTAATTAGGAAATATTACCAAGTTAAAACCAAGAAGGAAGCATGGTCAGTGACTGCTTCGTTATCTTTTTTAGCTGGTGAGAATCATAACAGAAAGTAGTGCAGCAAATGGGGGTACCTACATAAGTATTTAGGGGTGTGTGCGTGTGTGTGCACTTTAATAACACAAGTGACTTCAAAGGAAAAATACCATGCAAAAGAAGAAAAGTATATGTTGTTTATTATCAGGATAACACTGGTAAGATGAGGATATTAAGTTGTAAGTTGGAAAAATGAGAAAAAAACAAACACCCTCTCAACTTGTGAAAAACCTTGTTAGACTCTTATGTGTACTCATGCCCATGTTGCTCCCTACAAATATCTACAAGCTTGGAAAAAACCAGCAAAATCCCTCCTGAGCACTATGACACAGGTGCTTAAATGTTGTTTTTCATTTGATTGTGGGTTTAAACAAAATCAAAATCTATGGAAACTTTGTGCATGCCATTAGTTTTTCTATATTCTTTAACATCTCTGCACAGGGTTGAACAGCAAATAAAGATTTATTTTAGTGAAGTTTATAAATTGCGGCTAGATTCTATTATCCATTAGTAGTATGAGCTGTCTCTGAATGTGGGAACTGAACAAGTTCAGTTCAGTCTTCCATGTCTGTAAAAGGAACTACCTATTGAGCCAAATTTCCTTGGTCCCCAGGAGAAAAATCAGCAGGGGCAAGAAATGTGTTGGCTGAAAATGCCTTTAACAGTTAGTCTGGCAATCAGCTGTGTTTTTAACATTTAGATATACCAAACCGGCCAAAACTATTGCCAGCGTAGCTCAACATGTTAATTATAACAGTACTGTAGAATACAAATGAGAAAAATAAATGCACATTGAAGAGGAAACTCAAGCAACTGTTACCAACAAATTTTAACTCTGGACCAAAAATTTCCTGTCAAAGAATAGGATGGGGGTTGGACTTGATGATCTCTGGAGGTACCTTCCAACCCCTAAAATTCTGTGAATCTGTGAATATAGTCCAACTGATATGTTTACATGAATAATAATAATGATGCTCAAAATATCAGAAAATTTTTAAGATTGGTCAATATTTTGACCCAAGTAGGCTACAATATACACGCAGTTTATAAAGAACACCTATTCGCTGTTTAAAAGCTGAAGAACATAAGAATGTTTTTGAGATGCATTGACAGTCAGCTTGAAAACAGTCCAGGATGAAATTCATCTTTGTAAACCTTGTTGATGTCAAGGAATTTATAATTCCCATTGTTCTTCTGGCATTTATCTACTTGACTGAAACACTGTCATGGAAGTTATAGGTTCCATTAGAGCAATATTTAATTCCAATAATATGCTGTATTATGCTTTAGTAAGTTGTTCATTTTGGTTCCACATACCCATTTGAGCCAGGAGTTCAGGAAGAAACTCAGTCTATGGCAAGTTCTAACACATTATTGTTATTTCTTTTTAAATGTCTCAGTCACTTCCCCGAAACATCTCTCTCTATATGGCCAACTAGAGTTCTTCTCAACAGCATTACTCTCACTGAGACAAATGCCTCAACCTTTACTATCATCCTTTACAGATGGATTCAACAACTAGCAGACCTTGAATAAGATATGCTTAATTTCAGATGCAACTGCTAATGTTGAATGTGGTTTTTGCTCCTCTGATCTAAAGGGTATAATATAATGTAATATACATATGTATCTGTATACATATGTCTACATATGTAAAATGCCAATCACTCCTCACTTCCTTCTTCAAAACAAATAATATTTTTATATTTGTGGGAGTTCGGAACTCCCACGATTCTCCACCAATATGGTTTTAATATAACTTTATAACTCATTACTAAATTAAATGTCAAAGTCAATATTTGAGAGAAAAATTAGAGAATTACATTCAATCACTTGAATACTGCAGTAAAATTCTGGTCATTTACATATTTTCAAGTTTCCAGTGTGCCACAGCTTGCTTATGCTAATTAGAGCTACACATATAACGGGGGGGGGGGGGGGGGGGGGGGAATCACACTATCTGTTGCCAAAACACATCCTTTATTAATCTATATCGTTATTATTTATGCAGAAAGAAGTTTATCAAGTCAAAATACTGATTTTTCATTTTTAATTATTTTTTATATTGGCCTAAAAAACCCCATAACTCAAATTTCAAATTATATTCTATTTAATACTTAACTGTGCTAACTTTTAATTTTAAAGTAACATTTCAGAAAATAACTGGTTAAACCAAGGGTAAAACACCACAGAATTTTACAGTTATTACAATTTATTTATTTTTCAGAGTTTGCTATCATAAGTAATATGCTTGCCTTTCAGTTTTGCAAGGGAAACAGAATTCTCTTCTGAGTAAAACCTGCAAGATACGCACTCTCATGGTCATCTATGTAGCTGTTAAAAAGATAATGTTTTTTTTCTCTTAAACACATGCTTGCATGAAAGGCAGGATGCTAAAACTGGATGATTTATCTTAATGATCACTCAACATTGTCATGCAACAAAAGGTCAGGAAAAAGCAACATGAAAAGTTAGAAGAGAAAAACAAAAGTAGGATTTTTTTTTCCAATCAAATAAGAAATCAGTGCCTCTCAATTGGTGATTTAACTGAAGTGGAACAGGGAAATGCTAAGACATGTTTCTCACATCAGCTGGTTGCAGATGGAATATAATCACACTTCTGAAAGCAAGTAGGATGGCACCCTGCAGTAGTACCTTGTGATTCTTGCTCTCACAGCAAGCTGTACTAAGCTACAATACCTTTCATGTGGTATTTTATATGGTGCAGCTTTATCTGTTTGTGCAAATACCTGTGACTATGTCTAGAGTAGTGCCCTACCTGGTGGTGGTTCCTGGATGCTGCTGCTCAGCTGGCTGCACTGCTCAACTCTTGTTGTAATGGCAATCTGGCATACATTGGGCCAGTGCCAGCTGGCACCTTCCCAAGGGCAAGGTCAGGGGGCCAAGGGCAGGTCAGGATCGTTCCTAAAAGGTTGAAAGCAACTGTATCATTTCAGGGGCTGGAACGGTTTCATCCTACAGACATGGCCAGTCTCTCTGGTGCATGAGCACCAGAGAAGAGGCTCTTTTCTATATTGTTTACTAACATTGATAATATATACTTTCCCTGCACACAGGACTAGAGGAGTAATTAGGTTTGTTCATAATATTTCAAATAATGAAGTCTTAACAAGCTCACCCTGAGTTTTCTCTGTCCTTAAGGGAAACGTAACTGTCTCACAGAGCACCATGAACATGATATATTATACATGCAGATTACATGTTTCCTGTATTCCTAAATTCAACATCTCTTCTCCAAAACCAAAAACATAATTTAGCTACAGGGAGATCATTGTATGAGCAGCAAAACTTTAAACTGATGTGGAATTGCAGTCTTTTCTTTCACTGATAATCAAAAACGGCTAATGCCCCAAGTGTACAAAGTGGAGAATTTCAGCATTTCCATATTAGCAATTAATTATTCCAAACAATGTGCAAATCAGGAACTATTCACTAAAGGCCTCTATGAATTATTTAAAACAGTAAATAATTCCAAGCTTTTTTGGAATTCGAGAAATCACAGTGACGGTAAAAAGAGGCACCAAGGTATATATAATCTACCATAGAAGGCAGAATTCTAATCTACTAATGTTTTAAAGAATTTTAGAACAGGGGAGATACAACATCTTCTATAGAGCTGTGTTACTCAGTGAAGAATGACTCTGAACTTTCTTTTTAAATGCTTCCTGATTTATTTGAGAAAATGTTATAAACTGCCGCCAGCTGCTGTAGATTAACTCTTATAGGGGAGTCCTCATTCTGTGAATTTAGAGAACCTTTCACAACTCAATGTTAAGGCAGGATGAGGACCTCTTAGAGCTACAGAAAAGATCAGGTAATCATGGATATCCAGGGAAACTTAGTTTCTTTCTCCACATTTTAATTTAGACCAGCTTTTTCTTAATTTTCAAATATATTAATAAGCTTGCATGCAATTTTTCTTCATTATATTACTGCATATTTTTTAAAGTTTGTTTGTGTGTTCATATATATATACTCTCTAATGCAGTGCAAATAAAAATAAGTCTATTGCAGAAAAAGAAACATCATTTTTCACTGTACCACTATATTTAAGGTGTTGACATAAAACTTTATGTTACTCATAAATGCAGCTAATATTTTATATCCAGATGTACAAAGAATGTATGTCATGCACAGATTTGACTCAAAGAACATTAACTATCTCCTGACTTTGCGAAGTTTAGAGAAAAAAGAGAGCACATGTTTTCCCAAGCTGTGTAACAGTTTTTACAGACAAAAATATTTTTGCTTTGCAAGATAACAAGGAAAGTGTTTTTATTTGAACTCCAACTAATTTTGTCACAACAGAAAAATATCTGATCCACTGAGATTTTTCTATCCAAATAAGTGACTTCAGTTATGACTGTGAAAATAAAGTGACATTCAAAGTTGATATAAGGCAAACCCACATCTGTCAGTCTTTATTTGAATGTCAATAATACACATTATTCCAGTGAGAGGAGACCTTGCCTGAGGAATAAAAATTCTAAGCCTGTCAGAAGACAATTTCTCTTATAGTGAATGGAAAATCATTTGCCCGTGTTTAAAATTTTCTACCATCTCTGGTATTTCAGGTATAACGGTTGGGTGTAGTGGAATGCTTTATTTTTTTTTCTTTTGTTAATGGGGTATAGAAATGGTAACAGATTGGGCAAAGGGAAACAAAGAGGTAAGGAATCATAACTGCAGTAGTTCAACATCACTGTAGTAGTTCATGCCAGTTCATTTGCAACTGAAACCAATATAAGAACCTCCACATAAGGAAGAGAAAGAACCCACAAAAAACTTTTAAGTATGCTGAACCTGCCTTCCAGACTTAAGGCAAATGCTCACTTAACACAATCTTAAATGTCAAGCTGTTTGCATGTAAGGTTTATGGTTGTGTCATTTTTACCTAGAAGACTGAATAATATCCCCTTCCTAGACCCAGATCACAGAATCGCAGGATGATAAGGGTTGGAAGGGACCTTGAAAGATCATCTAGTCCAACCCCCCCACATCAGAACAGGATCACCTAGAGCAGGCTGCATAGGACAGCATCCAGCCAGGTCTTGAATGTCTCCAGAGAAGGAAACTCCACAACCTCTTTGGGCAGCCTGTGCCAGTGATCACCCTCACAGTCAAGAAGTCCGTCCTCATGTTTATGTGGAACTTCCTGTTGCCCAGTCTGCACCCACCACCTCTAGCCCTGGGCATCACTGAAAAGAGACTGATCCCTTCCTCCTGAAACCCACTCCTGAAGTATTTATAAGCATTGATAGGATCCCCCCTCAATCTTCTCTATGTTTCTGGAAAAGTTTACTTTCACGGCTAAGCTGATTTTTTTTAGTTATTCATCCTGTCTCCCTGATAGCTTTTACAAAGAAAAATGAACAGTGAAGCAGACGGACCCAAGAAAGGACGAGGTCAGAGCTGACATATTGAGTCCCACTGGCCAGGCAGGAAGGTACGAAAACAAATCAGTTTCTTCTTCCTTTATTTTTTATCTTTCCTCTATGTAACAATACAGATCTTTGTTCTTGCAGCTGTAGTAGAGCAAACATGTTCTAAGAGATCATAGTGCTCAGAGTCCACAGTTTTCATGTATTCTTTTTTTTTCTCATCTATTTTAAGGGTCAAATGACAGATTCTGAGGAAGATTTCCACCTTTCTCATAGAAACAGAGTCAGTTTGAATAAAGTTGGTATTTTTAAGATAATATCTGTAGAGAAAATTACCATGATTACAAGATGGGTTGATTCTGAAGGTAATATTCTAAAGATATACTGCTTGGAGTAGTAGTAGTATCAGTAGTATAATTAGAGCTATCCTTAGTATTATTATTATGTCTTTCATTGTACTTTATAAGAATAGGCATTTTACTTATCCTTTTCAGTTTTGGTCATATGTATGAATATCTGACCACATTAAATATGTATTTTAGAATTCATCTTTCCACATTCAAAAATGTTAGCTAAAAAGATTAAGTTTTAAATCTCTATCACATACTTTCATAGTCCCCTATCACAGTTGCAAAAAAATTGTTCTCTGAAGTTGTTGCATCACAATATCCAGTCAAGAAGTTGTGAAACAAAGGACTTGAAATGCATTTGAAATGAAGGTTTTAGAAAAACATCCGAAGCCACTGTTTTATGGGAGAGGAGGTGAGGGGTGGGGTTGGTTCCTTTTTGGAAGGAAAGTAAACAATCTTCCATAACCAAAATTTGTCTTAATCACTTATTCCTAATTCCACATGGGACTTTCATAGCAAAGACACCTCAAAACACCTGAACTGAGCAGCGGTGGATTGCAGTTGCAGTAATAGGAACGGAATTTATCAAATGCATAAATGTAATATGCTAAGTCAGGAAGCAAAGTACTTTCACTGTAGCAGTGTGTGAATACAATTTTAAAAATAAGACAGAAAAAACCGGGACATTTGTACTTGTAAAATGAGTCTTTTGAAAAGCATCACAGATAGATGGCTACAAGTGATAGGGAGATACTACTACATTGGATGGATTTCCATTCAATGTATTGCTTGCACTACCTGTTTAAAAAGATATCTTCCTCTGAGATTTTTAAATAGCTTGTGATATTTGAGAAGGCTAGTTCAACAAAATAAAAACGAAAGAGGATGTTATGCACCATAAGCTGGTACAAGAAGGAATTAGTTTAAATAGGATATATGAAAAACTGTTTCTTTATACATGGTTTTAATATATTAATAAATTTGCAGTTGCCATAGGAAATTTTACAAATGACTGCAGAACATATATGCAAAACATACACGTAACACTTTGACTGGTACAAATTTAGTTTGCAAGGGCTATGTAATTATGTTGTTCTGAAAAAGAAAAAATGCAAAACAATAATTTTATATTTTTATAGATAATTTGTTTCTGGGAGAAAAAAAATCCTGGTATGACAGTATTAATATAATATTAGTTCTATTAATAGAACATATAACAGTATTAATAAAATAACAGTATTAATATAATATTACTTCTATTTGTTTTCTCTCCAGTCCTTTTTGGAATAGATGTGACTTGGGAGAGTTATATGACTCCTGTTTTGTACCCAAATTCCGACTTCAGAAAGTAGTCTGTTCCATCTCCATAGAAGTACATGACCTGTTTCACAGTCATAAGAATCTCATATCTGAAGTGCTGAACTTTTCAATAGCTTGGGATCTCATTAGAAAGTTCACTCACAAAATCAATATTTTTGTTTTGTTTTGTTTCTATGAAGCCACCCAAGTAATGAAAGATAATAACCAATTTTAGTTACAAGTTAGCTATCTTGCAGGTGTCAGACTTATTTTTGTTTGAGTTTGTTGGGGGTTTTTTTCAAAGATGGTGTGGATTAGTCTTAAGTAGAATATAGGAATCTTCTTTCCAAACCATTTTAAACCAAAAGTTTACTAGGTAATGGACTTCACAACAGTTTTTCCTGATAGCAGTAGAATGAGATCTGGGTTAATTCTCAGAGATCCATTCCCAAGAATTATCAGCATATAATTTTGGCTAGTTTTAGTGACACCATTTTTCTTTACATTAGATATTCCTCACTAGGATGAAACAAGTGAGATGGTATTTGAGTACTTGACTGGATAAATATCTAAGACAGTTTTAACCAGCGAAGAGCAGTTTAATATGGAAATTGTTAAGGAGTTCATTAGTTCCCACAGGGCAAAGTGATTCTGTGTATGCAAAACAGATATTGTGTTTCAAAAACTTTGAATGAAAAACATATTGATTATTTTAGTTATGAAAAGGTTTATGCTGACAGGTTTATGATGCAATATGTAATGCGCAATATACATACCTATAACAGATGCATTTGTGTCTACGCTGTGTAGAAAAACTAAGAGTTGCAGTAATTAATTATCTGTTTCAGTTCAATTTGCTTTCTATTGAGAACATCTCATGCTGTTTTATAGTACTTAATAAAATCTAATCCATTAGGCAATGTGATAGAGTCTTATAATATATACTGACTGCGGGCCCCCTTTGGTTCTAAAACCAATTTATATGTAGATGATACCCATTTTAAATCTCCTGCAAAATAATTTAGTTTACAGTTGCAAATAGTACAAATAAAGTAGTTCTTGAAGGCCAGCATCAAGTTCACAAACTCTTTTCATTGTGTTGCTCATGTAAAAACAGAAAATGAGGCCCAAATGAAATGATTTTTTTAAATTTTTTTTTTTGAAGGTACAAGCTTGAACCCCACAATGTTCAGTAATATATGAGACAACTCTGATACAATTTTTGGACTACTGAAAGTTCATTGCTAGCACAAGAAGTGGAAATACGAATTCATAGATAGAGCAATTGGGAAATTTTCTGGAACACAAAACATAAAAAATCCTTTGTTTTCCTCATCAAGCACTGATCTGCTTAAACCAGATTTCTTTGTAAAAAAGATTTTTTCCTTAAAAACAAAGTTGATAATGTTATGACATTATTTCATTGCCCTTATTATCCAAATGTTTGAATGATATATGTGATTTCTAAGTATCTTTTTTGTTTGGTTTGCAAGTGTATGTATAGAAAATACTATAAACATTAAAGAAACTGTTTTTTTAAAAAAAATTTTATTAGTAAGAAAGGGAGCTGAGAATGAAGCTAGGGTTTAACATATCATCCAGACTCACAAGGTTAAAAAATAAAACAAACAAAACCAACCAACAAAACAAACAAAACCAAACAAAAACCCCACAACAGAATCTTAATAATTGCTAGACAGATAAACTTCTTGCCACACAAATGAATGAGAAAATCACACACAATTACTTTTATTAATATGGACTTACAACAAGCAGACAAAATCAAAAAGAATACAAGTTGTATCTCTAAATTAAATTTTATTATTCTCTTTACATTACTAACTTGCTTGTTTCTGGCTTTTGACTTCTAGAAATCAACAGTGTTCTAGGCATCTTAGGTGAACAATCACTGCATATCACAATTTTGACTGCTGATGGCTTTTGCTGTTGAATCCACTAAGAAAAGGTCAGAAATCACAATCACCTATCCAACACAAAGGAGTCCTTTAAAATGTTCTATAGCATTTCACATTTGTGGAAAGGATCTTTGCATGCCACATTATGTCATGGCCCCCAAAAGTCCATTTTTATGCCCAGCGTAAAGCAGGAAAAACAGAGGTGTTTCGTCCTGCAGAGAGATGAAGTTAGGATCTCCAATGCATGCAAATAGTGAGAAGGTAATAGAAGAAAGAAAGTCCCATTGAGCTCTGTTTCA
Source organism: Laterallus jamaicensis coturniculus (assembly GCA_022605575.1). Taxonomy (NCBI): domain Eukaryota; kingdom Metazoa; phylum Chordata; class Aves; order Gruiformes; family Rallidae; genus Laterallus; species Laterallus jamaicensis. Next base: position 5,022,204 of record JAKCOX010000027.1, read on the forward strand.
AATTCTACACACAAAGAGCTCTTCGGGGTACTTTGACCCTGGCTGGAGGTCAGATGCCCTCCAAAGCCACTCTGTCACTTCCCTTTTCGGCTGGACATATCGAGAGGCTTAGGAGTCAAGATAAGGATGGAGAAAGATCATTCCGTAATTAGTGTCACAGGCAAAACAGACTCAACACAGAATAAAGGAAAGAAAACTCTCTAATTTATTATACTACATACACAGGGAAACCAGAGTTGGATAATGAGAAGTGTGGCCAGGTCTTAAAGCACCTCTTCTCACCCCTCCTTTCATAGCAGACTTTAGTCATGATTTTACTCCCTTCTTCTCCCTGCATTGTGGCACAGGGAGGGTCAGGGACTGGGGAAATGGGGTTCTCAGTTCCTCACGAGTTGTTTTCCTTCTTAGCCGGGTGTGGGGGGGGTGGGGGGGCATTGCTCACACTTCTCTGGCCCAGTGTGGGCTCCCACCAACCTCTCCAATGTGAGTCTTTTCCACAGAATTAGAGAATCACTAGCTTTGAAAAGACCTTTAAGATCATTGAGTCCAACCATTCCTGTCCTATGCTAAAAAGTATAAGTACTTCATCTACCCGTTTACACGCTCTTCACCAGCTGCCCCAGTGTGTGTCACTTCTATGGGGTGCAGTCATAGAATGACAGAATATCTCAGTCTCTCAAGCCCAGACGTCTCCAGACAGGTCCTCCATGGAATCATAAGTTCCCCCTTCTCCCGCCCCAGCAAACCTGCTCTGGCACAGATCTCTCTTTCTCAGTCATCTCTATGTCTCTATCTCTCTCCACATGCTGCAAGTGCTGGCAGGGGCTTGCTCCAACACAGGTCACAGCATCTGCCGTATGTCTCCACCTGCTCTAGCATGGGGCCTCTCCACAGGCTGTAGGTGGGGTCTCTGTCTTTTCCATGGGCTGTGGGGGGGGACACCTGCTCCACCATGGTTTTCTTCACAGACTGCAGGGGAATCTTTCTCTCCAGAACCTGGGGCGCCGCCTCCCTGCTCCCCTTCTCCATTAACCTTGTTGTCTGCAGAGTTTCTTACATCATCTCACTCCCTTCTCTGGTGGAAAAACGTGTCTGCTTGTGATTTTTTATTTCTTAAATGTGATTCCCAGAGACACTGTGACTATTGCTGATGGGCTTGGCCTTGGTCAATGATGCCAGTCTTAAGCCAGCTGGTGTTCGCTCTGTCAGGCCTGCAGGGAGCTTCTTGCTGCTTCTTGCAGAAGCCACCCCTGCAGCCCCTCCTTCTCCACCAGAATACAGCCACGCTAGACTATAACACTCCTAGAAATTAGAAGTTGAGATAAATTAGTCAACACAACTTGAATTGGAAAATAATTTGGGGGGGGGGGTGTTGTGGGTTTTTTTTGTTTAAGTAATAATTATCATTCCATACTAAAATATTTCTTAACTGAAGAATACTATTCTCAGAGAGAAATTACATGTTTAGCACTCATCTAACATTATGCTTTACCCCTGGGGGCTTTACCTTATAAATATATATACAGGAATCATGCTGGTAACATTTTAACTAAACAACCCTATACTGTAACCCAGGTGTCAGAAGACCATGATGTTTCTGTCTCAGTTCTTTTTAAGGGATTCATCTCATGTTTCTACATTTCAAAATTTGACAACTGAGCTTATTTTAGTTATCCTGAGCTCCTTTGCAGCCAAGAGGGAGAGAGACTAGCCTCCATTTAGATTAAGAATTTTGCTATAAAGATGGAGTTTCTGGGATTAAAATATTGAAAGACTTCCTGCTACCAAGAAAAATGACTCTTGACTGGAAAGCAAAGCAAAGAGGTATATATATTACTTGATAAAGGTAATAGAAGTAATATAGCACAAACACCTATGAGGGAAGAGCTAGGTGTGTTTCAAGATGCTGCTGCTGATATCTATTTATATCTCTCTCTGGTCCATTTTCATATTCCTCAACCCCCTTTTTTTAATTGTCTTTTTTATTTGTATTTCTTCTTTGGACCTCTTCACGTAAAACAATTACCCCCAAAGACATTCTAAAGAATATGCCTGTGAAGTGAAAGCGAAGATTGTCCAAAAAGATTTCTGAGAGCTTATCTATGAATAGACATAGCCAGCTTAATTTCATTACTATTTAATAGAATAAATATTCAATTACTTTTGCAATGGCCTTTCAATTAAGTAAACTCTCCACAGTCTATTTGTCAGAAGAATGGGATTGAAACCAGGCATTTTTAACTATTAATTGAAGTCCATAGATTTATTTTTTTCCCTCCATACCTATTTAAAAATATGAATACTGAATTTTCAAATTTTTGAAATAGTTATAAAGTAGGTTATCTAGAAGCTTGTTTTATGAACTGCAGTGTATTTCAAGTGCTTGTCTCCACAGGGAGATAGTTCCAATAGTATCTACAGATACCTAGTGGAAACTACCGTTTATTGCACATAACCTTGTTCATGTTGGTAAATCCTTTAAGGCACTTAGAAATGTATACTTATAATCTCATTATCACTTTTAAATAGCAAAATTGAATGAAATCATTACATTGGAAATATTTTATGAATTTCTAAAGACATTGTGAAAAATGTCACAACCAGCTGTTCTAATTCCCTGTAAGATACTTTCCCCATTGTAACAAACATAACAATTGTAGATAATCACCGTGTTTTCAGCCTATATTTAAATTTTCCAGGATTTTTGAATAACTAAAATTTCTCACAAGACTATGAAGAGAATGCAATAAAGCATGAAGAATTTAAGTTCATGAATCTGATTCATCTTCATGCCAGTAACAGGTGGCAGTAATGATACAAGGCCAGATTGTAAGCTTCTGTAAGTATTAGAATAGCTTAGCTGATGACAGCGAATATGTGATCCAAGTTCTGCAGCTAAGATTTTAGGTCTCATATAGGCTGTTTAGAAAATAACACTGACATTGAGCTAACTTTGTCTTGCTGTCTGCTTCCTCTGTTGAAACAAAACCACCTATTTGGTCTAATAATTCCATCACAGTAACTCCACTGCCTTCAGTTGTGAGCTCGAATTATTTCAGTTATATGGATTATAATAGAGCTATTTGCATGAATAAAAGAAGGTATTTGCAAGGCTTCCAATAAATAAGAATGTTTGTTTATTACTATAAAACTGAAACATCATTTCAGCTCCTACATACAGCTGTCTAAAATTGATTTTGAACAGAGACATAGCCTACGTATGTATAGATACACACACACGTTTAATATAATATATTCTTCTTTAAATGTAATGAATGATTCAGAGATGGTGTAGCTTCATCACTCTAACTATGCATTTTGTTGCATATTGTAAAAAACATTAGACTAATTCAGACTAAAATCTTGTTCTAGGACAGAATCCTGTCTCATAGGAACAAGTCGGCCCTGAACTGTGAGTCTACTGACTACTCTCCCATTCTTTCACTACTTCCAGCTTAGAGGATCTTCTCATCTCTCAGTTTGTCCATTTGGTAATCTTCAGTGGGCTTCTCTTTCTCTTCCAGGCTCTATAGTCTCCACTTATTAAATAAAATTAAAATTCCTTTAGCTCCACAGTTCTACCATGCTTGTGTGTGAAGCCATCTTTTGTTTCTTTTTAACATGACTGTTAGCAACTATTTCTTAATGGTGCCCAGTTCTTATACAATCAAACACCATTCACCCTATGTCACTTACAATTTTGTAATACGTGTTGTATTCACACTTTACCTTAAAAATTATCCCTTTGCCATTAAGATATATATTGTAACTGGTATATATTGTAACTGATAATTCTCCCTTCAGTCACTCCTTTTATGTGAACCAGTTAAAATGGTTCTTCAGCAATACCCACATAAATTACATCTATTTCACACAAGACATGAGAAATGTTACTATTGCCTGAATAAAGTTGATCTTAATATTTCCATTCAAATCTTTTTCTATTTCCAGTTTCTCATAGCTGCAACAGGGAAGTTACCATTTATACTACATATTATTGATTCAATCAGTAATATGAATTTCCGTTCTACCTTTGCATTAAGTACTAAATTAACTAAGGGGAGCAAAGCTGAGGGGAAGCTATATTTTTCTCCAATATAGAGAAAAAGAGTGAACTTATTTCATTTATGACATAATGTATGACAAATCAGGAGTGATTCAAGTCAAAAAGGAGGTGTCAAACCTACAAAAACTGAACGCTATTAGAATTTTTATTCTAAAAAATGGCCCTGTGAAAGTGCTATATACCTTTTGTTAAGGAGCAACAAAAAATATGAAAAGGAACTTTTACACCATAGAAACTGCATAGCATAAATATTTGTCTACCACAGACATTGCTTGAATAGTCTGAAGAAACTTCTGCTAGCACCCTTCTCATGGAACTATTGACTCAGGTTTGGTGTCTGATGCTTGGCAACATAGTTTTAACACTTTCCTGTTTGGAATGTTCTCACATATAGTAAATAGTATTTCAGGGTTGTTTTTTTTAATAACCTATATCTTTGCTACTCCATTTCCAGCTTTGGGTAGTGTTTATCTTGCTTTCCTATCTTTTTCTAGGTACTTCTAATATGGTGGGTTTGGTCTTGTTTGGGTTTTTTGGGGGGTTGGTTTTTTTCTTTGGTTTGGTTTGGTTTGGCTTTATTGGTTTTTTTTCAGGTCATACTACAGTTGATATTTGTCTTTCTTAACTCGACCTTAAAAATTAGGTATCACATATCACTATCATTTTATAGTCTTTTTCTACAGTGAAAGTACAAAGGCACTTACAAAGGCAATATATTCGGACTCTTCTAGACAAGTGTTTTAAGGGTAGATTGTGTGTTTCTGTTCAGTAAAGATAAGAAGATCCTATCTTTGGATTATATGTCTAAAGTAAAGGGTAGATGAATCCTACTTCATATGCTTTGTTCAATCTAAACAATGAATTTATTTATTTATAGCAAATGATAACATTGTTATACACTGGCTATATAGATACCACTATAAATGCAAAATTCAAAATAAAAATAAGTTAAATTGTTTGACACAGGATACTGCACTCCATTTCTCTTATGGGCAATGCCACAAAGCTGTCATAGAACAGAGAAAGATTAAAAATTAAATATTAACAGTGAGGAATTTTTCTTTACAGACATATTAGGGTGCCACACCTGGAGCATAATCAAATCATAAAATTCAGTAGACTACATTTTCAACTGTACATTCTTACAGAAATGTAGGTTTAATAGTCCCTCATAACCAAACCAAAACAAAACGACACTGGCTGCAGCCCCAGTTTCTCTCAAACTCTGAAGTTGTTAGGTGAGAAAGGTGAGGTCATATTCCCACTGCACCACTTATCAAGTGCAGTACTTGAGACATTCAGGCTTAAAGTCTTTTCAGTAATTCTTCAATACATTGTAGCTCAAATAGATCTGTAATCTACTTTGACAGACAAAATTTCTCACTGTATACTTCTGGTGAGTATATTTTCACCCCAAATGAACTCCATAATGGGAAGACAGTTTGGAACCCTGAAGAACTGAGGCATCACTTCACTGAGTATAATGCCTGAGCCAAAGCTGCACACCAAAATCAAGGGTCAAGAGGTAGACAAAACACAAAGGCAGAGCGAAAAATAATGTTGTCATCCAAAGCTGGATAGCTGAGGCAGCCCAGAGCTGCATACCAAATACCTTGTTCTCTGATCCTGAAAAAAATTATTATCTGTAGCAATCCTGATCCCTCTTTTGATTGCCAATGAAAATCAAAATCAAGACACTAGCGATTAGTATAACATTACCTCAAAATCCATCCAGGAAAGGAAAGATGAATTCCAGTGAAGCTAAACTTGTTTCACTGGTATGATGCAGGCAGTGCAGGCAGACATGCTCCTCAAGACTCTGGAGTGTGTCCAGTGAAGGGCAAAGGAGCTGGTGAAGGTTCTGGAACACAAGTCTTACGAGAAACAGCTGAGGGAACCAGGGTTGTTTAGCCTGGAGAAGAGGACGCTCAGGGGAAACCTTATTGATCTCTACAGCTACTTGAAAGGAGGTTCTGGTGATATGGGATTCAGTCTCTTCTCTCAGATAACTAGCAATAGGACAAGAGGGAATGGCTGCAAATTGTGCCAGGAGAAGTTCCAATTAGAAATTAGGAGACATTACTTCTCAGAAAGAGTGGTTAGGCATTGGAACAGGTTTCCTCCCTGGGAGGTGGTGGAATCACCAGCCCTTGGGGTGTTCAAAAAGAGGTTGGATGAGGTACTCAGGGACATGGTTTAGTAACCCATAGGTGGTAGGGGGACAGACTAGATGATCTTGGACGTCTATTCCAACCTTAATGATTCTATGCCCAGGCAGAAGCCAGGTGCAGGATGGGTTGCTCTTGCCTCAGGGTGCCTCTGTACACTTACTGACATGAACATGCTGGGTAGAACTTGCTGACCTAATTGTTATTTCATACTCAGAGTCAGCAAAGTCCTGAAGAAAACAAACACACTGGCCTGCCTTTGTTGCTCTCAGCTGACCTTCACATAATCCACAGGAAGGTTCTTTGTATAGGAATAGACTCACAGTAGTCAAATGTTTTTGATCAATTACCCTTCCAAAGAAATATATCCCATCCTCTGCTGTTTCTGAGCTTCAGGTTCACTACTGGCACTTTCCCGACAGAGAGACTGGCTGACTGCTGCTATGATCTTTGAGGGACATGTTGCTTGCCAAAGTCATTGCTCATTAAGATGGATACTTGACAGTACCCGTCTTTTTCTTACTTTCAAATTTACTTAGTCCCCTAATAAAATTTATTGCTGAAATTTAGCTGTGCATTTTTAGTATCTTAAATTAAGCAATGTGAGGGAATTTTGATGTATGAATGACAGACTTCATAACTTTCAGTGTTTAACCTAATAAAGGACTTGGCACCCATGATTTCCCAGGTTTTCTTTTGTTATGTTTTGTTCTCTTCTCAGTTTCCTACTGAGGAGATGATTTTTTTTTTTTTCCCTATAGTGGACTGGATGTGAAACATAATTTAAGGAAAATACTTACATAGAACTGCTCCCCATACATCAGTTCCTCAATTTTGTTCCTAGTAAAATAAAACTTATGACCACTTTTGAAGTTGACAAACACTCTTCACTTGTCAGATAAGAAACTTCATGAATCACAGCCAAGCAAAGCTAACATTTCAGTGGTAAATGCTGCAAATAAAGCATACATTATTAAAATTAACTTAAAATTGAATTAATAAATTAATTCATAACCAGCAATTTATTGACCCTGAAATGAAGATATATCCTTTGAACAAGCCATATAGTCATTAAGTCAGTGTTATACTTTTCATTAAGTCAGTATTATACTTTAGATTTCATTCCAAAGTGGGTTTTATTCTTACTTTATCTGGGAAAAAATAAATTAAATATTACTGCAAGGTGTACAAGAACATTGAGGTTTCTCTACATAGTATGTAAGCATACACATTACATCCGTACTGTAGATGCATAGATCTTGTCCATAATATATTCTGAACTGCTCATCTCATATCAATACCAATGAAAAGATAAACAATTTAGGGAAACAGAAAAATACGACAAAATACCTTTCCATAAAGGAAAAAGAAAAGAAAAGAAAGAAAGAGCAGAAAACCAATTTTAAAGCCACAGCAAAATCTTCATATTAGTTATCTGTGCTTATTCTACTAAAATATTTCTCTCTCAGGTATTTTTTAAGTTAAACATTCTAAGCAAATGAATGTGAGGCTGGGATTCACTTAAATTTAATGATCTAAAAATTCAGTCCTGTTTTTTGTAGCATAATCTTTATTCCAAATGGCAGAAAACATCCCATCTTACTTGTACTCTGCTTTCATTTTTGGATTAACACAGAAGCTTAGTAATATGGCCATCCAGGTTTATTTTTGCAGGTTAAATAGAACAAGTGAAGTTGCATGGGTAGTCCAAATGAACAGGTAAAATGGGAATAATTTTGGAAAACTGGAAGAAAGTGTGTTGTCAAAGGCTTAAAGGACAGTAGACTTGGCAGACTTTAAATCCAATGATTTCTGCTTCCCATTCTGATAAATAGAGGCTGTTATTTGTACAATATGAATACCAAAGATGCAAATATACACACAATATATATATGATTTTACTATGCTTACTTCAACTTATAAAGCATTTAAATCAACAAGAACAACCCAGATAATCAGTCATGTTTCTCCTCCCCAGCTGATCACAACTAAGTTCACTGGTGGAACACACACTCACCCTCACTCTCACAAGCACACTCACACCAGTAGGTCTCAAAGCTAACTCCATGTGCTGTAAATATGTTTGGCCCCCTACCGAGCCACTGGCTCTGATTTTGGCTTTTTTCTGATAGGTGGTGTCTTCTCACTCAAACTGAGAGCGCAGAGAACATATTCAGATGGGGGGGAAAATGAAGGTTAGGAACACAGGTCTTATGCAGGGCTTGGCCATATAATCATGCTGACCATCAGGCTGTTTATACATGATGAAAGCCATTTTTCTTTCTTCATTTCCACACGATTATTTTTGTTGGTCCTCATGCATTTTTCTTGATCCCTAGCTTTCCTTATCTATCCTGTAAAAAGTTTCACTGATTCATGATTCCCTTAAACCATACTACAGTAAGTTATAAACAGTCCCACAAAAATGCTGAAATATCCCATAATGAGTTTGCTATTTCCCGTGGGCCCCAAAACAATTCAAGGTTATTCCATCAGTCAGAGATCTGAGCACTCCACTCTTTGTTATGTTCATTGATACCTCTTAATCCATAGCGTTTGCAGGATTTATTTTGCTTTTATGCTTATTTACCATTAACCAAATATCAAATATCCTTATCAGCCAGATGTTCTTGCATACAAGACATTAGATTTGTCGAGCAAAATCAATATAACCAGACTATATTTTTACTCTAGTGATGCATACATGTTATAGGATGAGAAAGTCTATCTTACCAGCCAAAACCTTTATTGAGAGGCCTAAGCAAGTAGAAAGAACAGCTGTTTGGGACATGTCCTATTCACACAGAAGCTGTTTTAAGGCATTCAGTTGTTGGGGGATGTTGGAGCTCCTACAACTTCACCATAGCAACAGCCCCTCACTGCCAATCACTTTTCATTTCCAAATGTAATATATGAAATTAAATTTAACACAGTTCTTGCCACTTATTTCTAAATCAAAGCCCCATCCATGAAAAATCAGCTGCAGTGGAGTTCTTTAATAAACTTCTCAAAATCTCTGGTACTTCTCCTCTTTCAGGACCAGGGGGGGCATGGGCTTCTGTCCTTTATTAAAATTGTATTTTTCTGAAGGTGGATTTGTTTGGTTTTCATACAGTAGGGTTTATTGGGTAAAGGTTGACATTTTGTGAATGTCATGACCACCTCAGAGGATACCACTCATGTAGATCAATTGAGATAGCATTATACCAACTAAGATTAGACCTGTGAGCATGGTAGCCACAGAAACATGGAGCTTCCCATGGTCTGCTGAAAATGCTTAGGTGTCTGGCCTGCACAGAGCTTCTGTGATCAGGGCCTGAGGTTGCTCACGAAAAATTGACTGATCTGTATCTACTTGTGTATTGGTGAATGCAGCATAGAAAAGAGCCAACCTTAACCCTTGAGAGGGCTGAATATCTGAAAGATTTTCCATTTGCGAACTGACTATGATATATCATGAGGTGTTTATAGCATATTTCAAAGCAACTTCTGCTCTCAAGAACATGAAATGTAAGAGAGACTTCAGTCATATTTAACAAAGCTGGATGACAAAAATGTTCCTAGAACTTTTGCTAATGTGTAGTAGTGGTTGCTGTTTACCTTGACTTCAGCAAGGCTTTTACCACCATAACCTTGTAAACAAACATAGGGAGTATGAGTAGGATGAGTGGACAATGAGGTGGATTGAGAACTGGCTGAATGGCAGAGTCCAGAGCATTATGATAAGTGAATATTCTAATTGGAGGCCTGCAGGCAGTAGTGTACGCCAAAGAATAGTACTTAGTCCAGTCTTCTACAGATTTATCAATGACCTAGACAAGGGGACAGAGTGTACCATCAGTAAATTTGCTGACAATACAGAACAGAACAGAACAGAGTGCCTGGCACACAAGAAAGCTGCGCTGCCATTCAGTAAGGTCTTGACAGACTAGAGAATTGGGAGAAGAGGAACCAAATTAAGTACAGCAAGGACAAGTGTAGTTTCCTGCACATAGGGAGGACCAACACCAGGCATCAGTATAGGTTAGGGGTTGACCTCCTAGGAAGCAGCTCTGTGGAAAAGGACCTGGGAGTCCTGAAGGATAACAAACTCTCCATGCTTGAGCCAGCAGTGTGCCCTCATGGCCAAGAAGACCAATGGTACCCTGAGGTGCATTGAGCGTGGCCCGCAGGTTGAGAGAGGTTATCCTCCCCCTCTACTCCACCATAGTTAAGCCACATCTGGAATATTGTGTGCAGTTATGGGGTCCCCAGTTCAAGAGACAGGGAACTTCTGGATAGATTACAGTGGAGAGCAACAAAGTTGATTGAGGGACTGGAGCACCTCTTGTGTGAGGAAAGGCTGAGGGAGCTGGGGCTGTTTAGTTTGGAGAAGACTGAGAGGGGATCTGATTAATGCTTATAAATATCTAAAAAGTGGATGTCTAGAGGAAGGGGAGAGAATCTTTTCATTAGTTCCCAGTGACAGGACAAGGGGCAATGGGCACAGCCTGAAACACTGGAAGTTCTGTCTGAACATGAGAAAAAAATTCTTTACTCTGAGGGTAACAGAGGACTGGAACAGGCTGCCCAGAGAGGTTGTAGAATCTCCTTCTCTGAAGATATTTAAAACCCACTTGTACACAATCCTGTGCAATGTGCTGTAGGTGATCCTGATTAGTAGGGAGGTTGGACTAAGTGATCTTCAGGGGTCTCTTCCAACCAAAAAAAAACAAAACTAGACTGATTCAAAAGCATGGTAAGTTTTGCTCCTTTTTCACATGCAGAGTGTGATATTACAAGCAATAAAAGTCAACTTCTATTTAGAAATAGATCAGTCAGCGGTTTTGATTTCTAAGAGTTGGTAGATATACAAACAACTAATGTGATATAAACCCTTGCTTTATTCCAAAAAAGCAATATTTATGTGAGGGAAAAAATTAATCTTCACATCCCTCTGATTAGAGCTGATATTTTCATTTAGATTCTAGATAATGAAGTCTCTAAGCTACGAAACCACAAATGCAAACTTTGAGGTGATTAAAGCCTTAGGCCTATTACCGCAGAAAATGACCTTATTTAGGAAACAAGAACAATCTGATGCTAATGGATTTGGAAAGAGAATAGACAAAAGAGCTTTCTTAATGTTTATTTACTTTTCTCTGTGGAAACAAGAGTTTGTTTACAAGTATTGTTCCCAGTACATATTCTAAATAGTAATGGGTGCATTTAATTTAATTACATTTAATTGTATTGCATTACATTTAATTACAGTTAATTAGACTACTAGTTAGCTATGTGTTCCTATACAGTTCTAATCTGATGCTCAAACCCAGAACCATGAAAGAACCAAAATGCATAAATTATGATCTAATCCAATTTTAGAGTTCATCTAGAGTATGTTTTTAAAAGTTCAACATGAATGTTGGGTATTTAACATCTACAGAAGCTTCAGTGTTTGGTATAGAATAATTCAGTTGGAAGCAACCTCCAATGATCACCTGGTCCAACTGCCTGATCAAATCAGGACTGACCAAAAGTTAAAGTACGTTTTAAGGTCATTTTCCAAATGCCTCTTAAATACTGACTGCTTTGCAGGATCAACTACCTCTCTAAGAAGACTCTTCCAGTGTTTTACCATCCCTTTAGTAAATAAACGCTTCCTAATGTCCAATCTAAATCTTTCCTGGTGCAGCTTTCACCCATTTCCACACGACCAAGTAGGAAGAGCTTAGTACATCCCTTTCAACTTTTCATGCTCATGAAGCTGTAGAGAGCCTTGAGGTCATCCTTAGCCTCCTGTTCTTCAAATTAGACAAGCCCAGAGTCCTTAGCTGTTCCTTATAGGGCATGTCTTCTAGCCCTTTCAACAGCTTTGTTGTCCTCCTATGGATGCATTCTAAGACCTTTGCACTCTTCTTAAACTGTGGAGCCCAGAAATGTGCTCACTACTCAAGGTGAGGCCACACCATTTCTGAATACAGTTGGGTAATCACCTTTTTTGATGATCTGGTTATACTGTGTTTGTTGCACCTCATGGTACAGTTTGCCTTCTTGACTGCCAGGGCACAATGATGACTCATATTGAGCCTACTGTTGACCATCACCCCCAAATCCCTTTCTGCAGAGCTGTTCTTCAGCCACTCCTCTAGCAATTTATACTCCTACCTGTAATTCTCCATCCTAGATGCTATATCTGACACTTTGACTTGCTAAATTTCTTGCCATTAATCATAGCCCGGTGCTCCAATCCATATGGATATATAGACCTTATCGTAGAAAGATATTGAACTGTCAGCCTCACTTCCATCTCTGGAAAGGTGATGAAATAACTTATCCTTGGTGCTATCTCTAGGTATGTCAAGGATAAGAAGGTTGCTAGGAGCAGTCTACATGGTTTTGCCAAGGGAGAATCCTGTTTGACTAATCTAATAGCCTTTTATGAGGATGTAACCAGGTGGATAGATGAAGGTAGGGCAGTGGGTGGGGTCTACCTTGCCCTCAGTAAAGTATTTGACACCATCTCCCACTTCCTCATGGCTAAACTGAGGAAGTGTGGTCTGGAAGGTTGAGTAGTGAGGTGGATTGAGAGCTGGTTGAAGGGAAGAAGCCAGCAAATTTTGATCAATGGGACAGTCTAACTGGAGGCCTGTATCTAGTGGAGTCCTTCAGGAATTAGTACTAGGACCAGTACTATTCAATATATTCGTTGATGACCTGTATAAGTATACAGTTAAGAAGTTTGTGGAGTCTCCTTCTCTGGAGACATTCAAAACCCACCTGGATGCATTTCTGTGTGATTTAGTCTAGGTGATCCTGGTCTGGCAGTGGGGTTGGACTAGATGATCTTTCAAGGTCCCTTCCAACTCCTAACATTCTGTGATTCAGTGATTATGTGAATTAGTTAAAAAGGACATTCCTTCTGTAAACCTATATTGACTGTGCCTGATGATTCCATTATTTAAATACCTTTCAGTAGTATCCAGTAAAATCTTGTCTATACTTTTTCCAGAAACTAAGGTTAGACTAACAGGTTTGTAGTTCCCTCACACCCTTTTTGTAGCTTGGAATAATGTTAGCTAGTTGTGAAGTTACTTGACTCACAAAAATGTCTGCTTTTTTTGAGGCTTGGAACTATTGTCATGTTTGCAATGCTGAGATCTATATCCACTTTTTCAACTCTCAAAGTATATGATAGTCTTGTTAAGATCCAGGGATCCTTACAAAGCCTGTTTTAACATGTCCAATACATTAGTCAAAACAAGTTCTACAGACAACAGAGAATCTACAGTGTCTCTTCAAAAATAGAGCAGGAGGAATATATTTTATCCCTTACTTAATGAAAATTTGAGGTATAGTGCACAGATATGATACTGAAGAACTTCCTTGCATACACTCATCAAACAGAGACATTTTACAATTACATCTGCAAAATCATAAAGAGATTTTAAGTAAAAGCCAGAAGTTAGACTTTTGAGAGCAAATATTGATTTAGCCTCTTTTATTTTTTTAAAATTTAAAGTTTATATTAAATGAAGGGGGGAGGGTACAATCAATCAGTAATGATTAGTGCTTATTGTTGTCATGCAAGACTGTACCATTTTGGCTGAAATTTCTCCCTTTTTCCTTTTCATTTCACAATCCATATCTTTCAACCAAGGAATTCAGTCTTATACTGGAAAGGACCAGGTAACCTAGTATAGAAAATGGAAACGTATTTCCAAAGACTGGTCCAGGCAACATGTAAAGAAGCGATGGTTAAATAAAGAACATGGGAGTGTGTGTTGAGCAATAATCTGGAACAGCAAGATATGCATTAATCTGGAAGTGAATGGGAACTTGGAGGAGGCTGTGGAATGCCAGCCTGGAAAGAGAAGTATTTAGCTTTATACTATTTAGAGACCCAAGTTGAGTGACTACTGGGGGAACGAGTGAAGCTTTCCTTTAGAGAAAGGTATTTAGCAGTAATATATGTAATAAGGCTGAGTCTATGCTTGCATCTACTGGAGTCTGTGTCTTCCATATGCCACAACCTAGTACTTAGGTGTCTCTGACAGGTTACTTTTCAAATATCTATACAAAACCTAGACTTGTTGTGCCTGATAATTTATAGAATTATATATTAGGAAGCCTGTGAGGGTGGTGAGGCACTGGCACAGGCTTCCCATAAAAGTTGTGGATGCCTTCTCCCTAGTAGTGTTCAAGGCCAGATTGGATGGGGCTTTGGGCAACCAGGTCCAGTGGAAGGTGTCCCTGCCCATGGCATTGCAGATGGAACTAGATGAGTTTTCACCTCAAACCATTCTATGATTCTATGATATGCATATTATAAAATTAATATTAAAATTCTTTGATTATACAAAAGTAATGAGGTTTTTTGTAATGATTTCCTACCATATAATCTGTACAGAGTTTTAACATTTAAATGATATTGAAGTATGAGGAATAAATATGAGATATTCCCTTCATATTATTTACATCAAGACAAATTGTGGAAGTAAAAGTAACAAAGATACAATGCGTAATAATCAAATGACAGCAAAACAACTACGAAGATTAAACAAAGAATTTTAAAAGTGAAACTATGGGGATATATGGTCTCTTTAATTAAAAATGGAAAAAGAATTCATTTAAACTTTATCTTTTTGTCTGCAGAGATAGCAGTAACTACATGATACTAATTGGAAAGAGCTTGAAAAGGGTCTTTTATGTCAAAGTTTAACAAAGCGGTGCCCTGCATTATTCTTGTTTTGTAGATAATTACCTTGCAATTGTTTGTATTTGATTAAATGAACATGGTACAAACAAGTGGCATAAAACTTTTGCTCAGGGGCAGAAACCACACTGGAAAAAAGTCCTGCATTTACATCATTTTTGAGCATTTGCACTGAGTGCAATTATGCTTTTCAACAGCCTTTTTTTCAGTGCACTTTTATTTTAAAGAGTTTGAAAACATAACTATCATTTGGGTGGACTTCTGGTTTAGAATATCTCACAAAATCCAAATCAGTGTTATGTCAACAGCAAATATTCAACATTTGTAAAGCCTCAAGGAGCATGACAGCTAAAGAAACTGTGTTTGCTGGAGTGCAGAACCCCATTTATAAGCAGCTTTCTTATTACAGTAATCTATTCAGTACAATGTCCCACAAAGACTGTTCACCTCACAAGGATATTCATTATTAATTAACTTATAGCAGTTGTCATCGATCGCCACAGCAGAATGCCATGGAGCAAGCTGGTTTTAAATCTAATTAGATTTCCTCTAACAAATTTTTGTATCACAATTATACTGTACAATGCAGAAATACATGTATCACAGCCTAAAAACTATCCCATATTCTCAAGCATTGAATGTGTAAGAAAAAGAGAACGAAAACTTATCAGAATTTTGTCTTTTTTATATGCTACATCTAGAGCTTTTGGAATGTTCATGAGCAATCTGAACTGTAGTGCTAGACAGTGCACAAACATAACTGTGAAACTGTCTTATCTAAAAATATTACAGCTCATTCCTATCAGATGAGCTTGAACCCATAAATAACTTTCTGGTTAATGTTTCTAGCTTTTCTATCTACTTGTCTGATTTCTTTTATTTTTGAAGGACAATCTCTAAAGACAGCATCATAATTTTAACCAGTCTTTATTAAGACAATTCCCTCAGAAGCATGTATTAGTTTAAATTTGCTCATTTAATACTCTTCCTTTGGAGGTTTCCCCAAAGCATCTAAAAACACTGTTTATTCTGCATTTTTTGCTTTTTATCACTTTGAAAGAGAAATGCAAAGAATTTTGAGTAAATTAATGACATTTTCAAGATGACACTGAAACCCTTGGCATAAGATTTCAACTGTCTGTGATCCAAAGCCAGCTTGACGCAACACAGCTGTATGAAGTTAATTCAGTTTTATGAGAAAATAATTGTGAAGGTGTGAAAATTATATGAGCTAAAGAATTATAGATAAGAAATGTAAAAACACGGAAGCTTAAGATAGCAATTATCAGGAGCTCAA
Organism: Laterallus jamaicensis coturniculus; assembly: GCA_022605575.1. Lineage (NCBI taxonomy): Eukaryota > Metazoa > Chordata > Aves > Gruiformes > Rallidae > Laterallus > Laterallus jamaicensis. Next base: position 5,038,430 of record JAKCOX010000027.1, read on the forward strand.
AGTCACATGAGAAATAATACTACCTGGAAGCTATAAAATCTTAAGGAAACAATCAAATAATTAGAAGATGGTAACTTGAAAATATCAGTGACTGTCCTTCTTCAAGTAACCGTCAACCATTCCTCACTGTAGATGACTACCCAACCAGCAGAATCTCACTAGATGTGTTGCTTGTGCTGGTAAGCATGTCAATGTATAGCCTAGTTGCTTGTTAAGTACTAGGTATCTTCTATATACAATAGAAAATATATAATTATACTGTACACTGCAGAGCTGTACAAATATTTTCTGAAGTCTCTTTGTGTGGCACAAAAATTGTCCAATAAAAGTAACCCAGAGAAGAATTATAAAATTTCTGATGATACATTGCTGAAGGAATGTGACTTCTCAAGCAGGAAAGCACCATCACCTTTGCTTCCTAGCAGACATGTTCTGACAAAAGATTAATGAAAGGTACCAATGGACAACGGTAAAATATGGTCTGACATTTACTGCTTAGCTACTCACAATAAATGTCACTCTTTCTTACAAGCAAGCCAACTCATACAGAGGAGCATATATAAAATATTCACAGCAGTCCTAATCCCAGAGTATTTATGGAGAAAAATAAAACCACAGAAACCTTTGCTAAAGGCAGACAAAGTAAACAAAATGTTGACTCATCCACTAGATTGGACATGGTATTTAGTATGAAAAAAATCAATCTATATATATATTTCTAATATATATGTTTGCTGTCATTACATTTGCAACAGTGTCAACTTTTGCTGAAGTGAATCCAAATTTTTCTTAAAATAAGATCACAAGCAGAGAGCTAAATAGTATTTCCCTTTTCAGACATGAGTCCTAGTATATGAAAACCCATGGCCAAAGGAAACCAAGGGACAGGTTCTGGTCCACGCTACATTTAACCTCTGTTACCTCAGCTTTAGTAAGAGGTCTTCAATCCTACCTATCTCAGAATTCTTTTTGTATTGATAGAAATAAGCTTTACAGGAATTTATGTTGTCCAGATAGTTCCACACAAGTAGGATTTAAGACATGTTTGTCAACACAAGAAGATACATATGTTCCAACTATTCTGAAATGTACAATTGCTCTTTGGGAGTTATTTAAAGGCCTGAAGGAAGCTGGCTTTTTTTCAACACATGTTACAGCTTACACAAACCTGTGGTTTCACCAGCTCACTATGAGCACAATATGCAGCATAAGGGAGAAGAGTGTAAGTGAAGAAGTTGATTTTTTTTTTTTTTAAATTCAAACATATTAATTAGTTGGACATGTTTTGACATTCCCTTTAAACATTTTCTTTTTTGAGCGAAATAATTCTTTGCCATCTCCTGTTGCTTCCGAATTCAAAACACCTTGTTGTCTATAACATCAAAGGACAGAGCTCCTTAGTGGAACTCGTGATGTACTAATAAAACAAACACTTAAAATCAAAGAAACACTATGGTTCAGAAGAATAACATTCCCAACAATTTGAACTGAATTTATTGAAGGTTACAAAAAGAATGAATGAAAAATTAGTAAAAAAGATATTTGGTGATGGACACATAAGCAATTAAGCTTTTTAGAATCCAAGGTAAATATGTGGAATTATGAGTCAAGTTGTATCACATTTTGAAGACTGAAATATCAACTCTGTTCTTGAGAATGTCTACAGTAGACACCTAACTCTGTCCACAGTAAGTGTTGTGTTAGATTTATGATCTACTACATGAAACAAGTACAGTTGGACAACCTTATCAGTATATTTGTTTGAAATTTGGTTTTATTTTCCTTTTAGCTTAAATATGTGGTGTAATTATTGAGGGGAGATTTTTGTAAAAACAGTGTTTGTTGGTGTGAGTCTGTACACAGGAACCTTATTCTTGGAGTTACTCATGCAGTTTGCAAACAAACACAGTGGGCTTTCTTACATAGTTTAGCAGCAGTCCACAGGCATATAAATGTGTGAGCATCTAGCAGTTAACAGAACAACATATTGGTTGATGCCATGTAGCTGGTTTATCTGAGACCCGGCTATCACAGGAGAAGAAAGAACAAATTACAGACCGATAGTGAATTATGCATATACATTCAAAACAAACCATTCAGCAAGGCTGGATGGGGCTTTGAGCTTCCTGGTCTAGTGAAGGGTGTCTCCTCGTGGCAGTGGCTTTTAAACTAGATGATCTTTAAGACCTCTTTCAACTCAAAACATTCTATATTTTAAAATCCTTCACTGAATCAATTAGAAACATTGCTTGTACAAGGATTCTTGCGACATCTCCAATACATAATATTGTGCATATGGAGAAACAAAATTGCAGTTTTCAAGTAATGCCTCTATGTAAATGTGCTATTTTTAAAATGTCCAATTTCCAGCTGCAGAATTAAAGCATATGACCTGGTTTTCCTGGGGATTGTTCAGAGCTTTAATTCATTCCCATTGTGATTTTTTTTTTCTTTAATTATGTTCACTGTCAAAAATGCTTAATTTCTTTTTTTGATTAGCTAATTATTTCTTGTCATTGCCTGATTACTATTTTGGAATGTGCTGTTATCTGTTTGTTTGCATATGCTTAATTTTTGGTTTTCAGTAATCTTTCTGACATTTAGTTCTTTATCTTCCCCTTTCTTGCATGCAATTGTTCAGATTGGTTTTAGTCAGCTTAGCTAAGTGTTTGCTTACAGTGATTGACTTTTTTCCCCTTTTCTTCGCTGCCTTAATAATTCCTATTAGAAATGTTAAGTAGCCTAGCAATTCTTCTTCCTTTTTCATGTATGAAGGATGCAAAGATCAGTCTGTTTAACCAGTCTCCTCCTTCTTTGAGTTTTTGAAAAGGTGGATATTGTCCATTTCATCCTTTGCAAAACTGTTTTGATGCTGTGAATCCTGAGTTCTTCAATAGTCTATGTGTGATGGGACAGTTTCACTGTTAAATTTTTACTTTTGTTTATGGTTTTCTTACATGCTATACTCAAAGTCTAGAACAGTAATATAGGAATATGAAAATATACAAACAGAAAATAGAAGAAACTTACTTCAGTTTTAGTCCTTCACTTTCAAAGCTGATGAGAGAAAGAAATTAGCAAAGGAAAACAGGACCAAAAAAAGAAAAATGTGCAAAAGTATACAGGAATACCTGAAATAACAGGATACTTCAATGACAGGGTACTACAGTTTTCATTCTGTAATTATCAAGATAGCAAAAAAAATTATAAAAATGGTGATAGAATCATTATGTACTAAAGTTGGTTATAAATATTCAGTACATAAATTAAGGAGTTTCATGATGTCCATTTCATTTGATGTTGAAATAGTTGTGAAGGATGTGGGATTGATTTAATCTTGATTTTTGATGATTCGGGGAGAAGACATGCAAGACTTAAGTCATAAAAGCTAGAATTCTAAAATTTATCTGAAAGGAAGTTATCATGGTGGAAAATAAAGTGTAAATGAGCTTTTGAAACATAAAACATACCAATTTGAGACCAAGGTCAACAGTCAATTTCTCACCAGCATCTGATATAAATAATTTTTTGTATATTTCAACATCATGTTAGGAAAATATTCCATTTATGGAATTTCAGGTGTACATTATGAGGCAGAAAAATAAATTTTATTCTGGATGGAATACAATTACTGGTACTACAGATTACCAGTAGGAGATTCCTATAAAAATAAGCATAAGAGAGAGAATTCTACCAATCATCTTAAATAATGTATTAATTCAAGTGTTAGATATCTATTCTAAAGAGAAAAGATCTTTTTTTTGGTTTTGCCTTTTATTCTGACTAAAAATCAGAATAAAAAATACAAGCACTTGGAGCTTTAGATAATCCTTTATACATGTTTTGCAAGGGTCCAACGAGACAAATCCCTGTTTTCAGAGTTCACAAAGAATACAGAAACAGAGAAAAAAAATATTATTTGTCTAGGAAGTTATACTATTCTGTTATGTATTGTCTTAGGTATATTGATTATTAATAGATTCACTGCAAAGTGATGAAGGTATGTATTACTGACACCACATCACCTGTCTTAAGTAAAGGTAAGATTTTTTTCAAAGAACACTGAAGATATTAGAAAGGATACCTTAAATAAGCATAAAATAATGTATCCAGTTGCTTTTTTCACATAATTAATTGATCGGTACTGAATGAATTTTAACAAAGATGAAATTCCACATTGGCTGTGACCTTTCCTGAGATTCTTTCCTTACTATAAGAAAAGTGATTTGCTTGAGCCTGTACATCAATCAAACACTTATCTGAATATGAGAAGTTACTTGTGAAGGAGGAAATCCTTGATTATTAATATATAATGTGAGAAAATGTATTAATATTATAATTATAAATATAAATGTGTTATCCTTTGCATAGGAATGATGATGTGATTTATGCCATGATGGTTTGTGAGGGGTAAAAATGTTATAATTAAAAGCAATATTCAGGGCTTGAAATGAAAGAATATCAGGTACATAATTGTTGCTTCAAAAGACAGAATAAAATATCCTCATATTTGTTAGCAGGTGTAGAATAAGAAAATTATTAACTATATTACCCCAAGAAGAAATACGCTGCAAGAGGATGGTCCATGCTGATGGATGGGACTGTATAGTCTCAAAAGTGGGAAAGCATTGAACTCTGCAGAAAGATTCCATGCAGAGTAGAAATAATTTTAAAGGTGCCAGGATCAAGAGAGATCTCGACAGAATGAGGAAAAGAAAAATATTTTTGCCAGTGATGGCATTAAGATTACAGTCAAGTGGAAGAAATGAGTGAAAGGATTAAGGAAGACAAGTGTGGAGAGGAACCTGAAAGAAGTTTTTCCTGTATAGAGTTTTTAAAGTAATTTTTTTAAAAGACAGGTAGACCTAGTGTTTTCACAGTTCTGCAGTTGCATCCTTTTTCATTCTGGCATTTTCTCAAAGTAGGGATCACAGAGTATTGTAAGAGAATACTTCTGTCTCCTACATATTTGGAAAACTTTTGTAATACTCATTAAATGACATGTAACTAGCAGGAATAATAGTAATTTACGTTGTTTGTGGCAGTGAGTACAACTGCCATCTAACTTTTCCAAGTTAACTGAGTTCCCATTGACTGTAAGACTGAACATGAAATTTAGAGGTACCCTTATAGATTAAAGCACTTTTTGTTAATACAAATTCTGTCACTTGGATGAAATATTTGAAGGCTAATGTTTTTGTGTGTGCAAGAGTATGCTGTTATTTTGATCTTTTCTAAACTGTGTTCTAAATATTGGCAGCCATTTTCATTTTTCTCATGTACTACTACCCTGTCCTGAGAGGAACAGACAACATACCATGTACTAAAAATGAGATTTCATTGGGGTTTTGTCTTTACATGAAACATTATGTGTTCTCTCCCATTTTGCTACTTTTAACATTCAGATATACATTATTTATTTCCTGCTATAATTTTATTTTCACTGTTCATTCTTTTTCCTGCCTTGTAGTAATATATTAGAACAAGAGAATAATGAAATATAAGAATTTTCCAGTGACATTAATAACTCACAAATGGGCAAGTCCATAGGCAGTATAATAGGGGTTTATATCTTTTAAGGCACAATGGAATTTTTCAGTTTTATTAGTGAAAATATTACTGTCCAGCCTTTGATAGCATTAGCACAGATGTTGCCAGATATCAAGGGCATCTAATTGGCTTAGGCTACTAAGCAATTTAGGCAGCTGGGGAATTTTTTGTTCAGAGAACAAAATATACCCTGTGCATTTTAGTGCACTGAGAAGTGACATCTGTATCCATATTCTCTGTTACGCTAAATCATGTGGATGAGAGATTACAAGCCACAGTTAATTAGGGAACAGTGGATGCAGATGGAAAGCAAAGAGTGGGGATATCTGAATAAGAAAGACCTCAGGATAACAAAAAAAGATGAAAGGTATCCAACCTCAAGCATCTCTATGTAAATGTTTGTGGTATGGGAAACATGTAGGAAGAACTCTTAACTCCTCGTGAAGTCACAGACCTGTGAAATCACCAGAATACCTGAGAGCTAGAGGGACAGCTTACATGGCTGGGGTGCTATGATGGGTCATAGCAAAGAGTGATAGGCAAAGAAAATAAGGAGACAAGCGTGCCCTTTATGTGATGGATCCACATAGATGTATGAAGATGTCTTGTGGGATGGACAAAAGATTAGCTGAGAGCTTGGGGGTTAGGATGAGAGAAGAGGCTAGGTAAATGGAAGGTGAAAGGAAAACAGTAAAGGATCTCAAGACTCAGGTCTCTTAGTGATTAGTGAAAGGGTTGTAGGAGGCAAATGAGCAACATGAGAATCAAGTGAGAGATAGCTTCAAAGAGCAAACTTCATACAAGTTGATGGAACCAGTGCGCTTGCAAGGCCTCTCTCTAGCATGGATATTGGATAAGGTGTATGGCCAGTAGAAAAAGCAAAAGTGTCACCCATCTTTAGAAAAGATGAAGATTCTGGGATATACAGGCCAATCAGCCCCGTTTTGTTGCCTGGAAAAATCATGGAACACATTTCTGGACACACAAAGAAGGTGATTGGGAACCATGAGCAATGGTTTACCAATTTTTTACCAACCATGCCTCACCATCTTGATTGACGTTTACAATAAAATGACTGATTTTGTGGATAAGGAAAAAATCTTGACATTTAATAGGCTTTCAACACCGTCTCACACAGTTTGCATATCCACGTGTAGCCATTGTGGTCTGTATGGGCAAAAATTAGATAGGTAAAAATCTTGTGGAACAGTTGGACTCAGAGACCAGCAGTTAATGTTTCACCCTGAATTTGGAAGCCATCAATAAGTGAGGTACCACATGTGTCTCTTCCCATGCATGTCTCTACCAGTGATCAGGTGATGGAGTGCTTACTTATAGTTTGTAGATTATACCAAGCTAGGGATACAGGGTGATAACTTAAGGTCCAAGAGGTTGCAGACAGACTGGAGGAATGGGCTAAGAGGAACCTGTTGATATCCAACAAGAATATCCTGAGTCCCCCACTCCGAAAGAAATACTTTGTCAATAAAAGACATGTAGACATGGTGCTTATGAATGTGATTTACTGCTGTACCTGGAATTGTTAGGTTTGTATTTGCATTTGTTGAACTTAAAGGTCTTTTCCAACCTAAAGGATTCTATAATTCTATGATTCTATATTTATTCTGATATATTCTATAATGATATAGGCTGGGGACAGCCTGACTGGGAAGCCCTGACTCTGCAGAAAAGGCTTTGGAGTTCCTGGTGCGGAGCAAGCTGTGCATGAGCCATCAGTGGAGCACGGCAACAAAGAGGCTAAGACAAGACAGGTTTGTATTAGGATAAGTACAATCTGTCATTCAAGAGGAGTGATTTTTCTCCTTTATTCAGGATTCATTAGGTTGCATCCAGTTCTGGGGCCCTGAGTGAAAGAAAGACATCACTAACCCAAAGAGAATTCAGTAGGGGTCTAACTGGAACAGTTGGGATCTGGAACACTTCATGAGGACAGGCTGAGGGAGCTGGGCTAGTTCAGCCTGAAGACACCTCTGGAAGGAGCTATCAGTACCTATGAAGATGCTACTTATAATATGGAAGAAGGCCTCTCAGTGGCCCACGGATCTCATGGAACGGAAGACAAAAGACATAAGCTGAAACAGGAGAGGCTCAGAATGGATGTAAGAAAAACCTTTTTTGCTATGAGGGCACTCAAGCCATGGGCCAGGCTGCCCAGGAAGGCTGTGTAGTCTCTTGTCCTTGGAGGTACTCCAGACTTGTTGGATAAAGCCTGAAGAACATGAGAGCTGATGTCAGAGCTGACCCTACTTTGGTCATGGAATTAGAATAGAGACTTTCTGAGGTCTCTTCCACCATGAATTACTCTGTGTTTCTGTGATTCTATGAAGAGTTAATTGTCTAAATAGCTATAACATTCAAGGACTCAAGATATGGAGTCACTCCCTTTATTAAAATCGAAGTGTTATATACTGAAGTCAGCTTTAGATGTACACATAGCCATTCAGATGAATAATGGACTGTCACAAAATCAAATATATTTAAGATAGCTGTTTCAAGTGGCCAGGATACACTCATTTAGTAAGACAGACATGAGTTTATATTATTCCTACATCTATAACATCATGATATTGAATAACTACTTATGTAGAAAAATGGGAAAACATGTGACCTTGATGATCACTACCTTCCCCAGTTATCAGTAGCATGATTCCAAAAAAAAAAAGCACAGCAAAAGAAACTCTTCATATATACATGCTTTACTGTACCTTCATGCACCTGGAAATCTCTTATGGAATGGTGTGTTGATAAGTATACAGATTTACATAGTAAATCTTATAGCAAATCTTACTTTCTGACATGTTGTGCTGTATCAGAGCATGCTCACGGGATGGAGAGGAAGATACTGCAAGTGTCATGCTTCTTCAACCCATTTTGTAATAAAATCTGAATCTCAGATGAGACACCCTATCATACACAGTGTTTGCAGTCTTCCCACATCTCCACAAACAAAAGACCATGGATAAGGATTTATTTTAACTGCTTTAGCCTTCACATTAGAGCTTTTGTTGCAAAAACTTAACATTAGCTAAATGAGGAATAAAATTATGATACATGGACTACAGAGATTTATTCTAAGACTGTCCATCAATTTTCTATACTATTTTTCTAACCCTTATCTTGATTTACTCGGGTTTATGCCAAAGAAGGTTTTATAAGTCTTTGTCCAGATACAAGTTACACTCGTGTTTATCAAAGTCATTCTCTTCTTATCTTCTTTTAAAAAGTGCATATTAATCTGAATCATTGTCAGCCTGTTAAACACTAAATCTAACATATGGGTCAAGAAATTTAAGTACATTTTATCTCACTGCTGATTAGACCACTACATAATACGTATCATATGTGAGATGTTGAACTCGGTAGAACTAGTTACATAATACGGTGAAAAGTCTTTGTTCACTTTATTATAACTAACATCTCTAAATAAACTTTGTTAGTTAAAATTCTGTACTGATAAAGTAAATGCTGAAATGTGTGAAGTAATGTTTGAAGTGGGTTTTTTTTTGGGGGGAGGGGGTTTGTTGTGGTTTTGGTTGGTTTTTATTCAAGGACTCAAGAGTGTCCAAGAAAGGGGTCAGAATCAAACATAAATATCTACTGCTGGATTCCTTTTAAACCAGTTCTTCAGCACCTCTTCAGCAGAGCTGGGACCTGAACAAATCTACTTTCCTGATGTTCTCAGGAACAGGTAATGAAAACCACACCCCACACACTTTAGATATAAAAAATTCTTATAAGGAGGATTAAAACTTCATGGTTTTATAGTTACACAATAACTTCAAAATGTTTTTGCCTCCAGGGATCCAGTTTGAAATATAGATTTCTCTGAAACTCATACATGGGTTAATTAATATATTAACCTGCCATAGCTTGCGAGGTTGGTACACAGAGTTCAGAATCAACCTAGCTGCAACAGCACAGTGAGGAAAATTTAATTTCTCTTTAAGAAAGACTAGCCAATGGTCCTGTTATTGCTCTCTCTGATCACACATATAATTTCAAACATATCAAATAAAAGTATAAGCAACCTAAGACCATAGAGTATTTTAAAAATATATTCCCATTTAAGAAATTCTTGGTATGAAATCAATATTTTTATATTTAACTTTGGTGAAAGAAAAGGTCATAGAAAGAGGGGAGAAGGGAAGAGAGGAGAGGAGAGGACAGGAGAAACTGAAGATAATATCTACAAGGCCTTGCCATAACATTTGACTCTTATCAAAAGAGAAAAGTCTCAATAGAAAAGTAAGAAACAGATCCCTTTTTTTCTACTATTCCAATCTGGTTTCACACTTTGTGATCAGTACTAGACTGAAAAATGCTTCATGTATAATCATTTGCACATTTCTTATGCTACTCTCTTTACAGGAGTGAGACCTGTTTCAGTAGTCTGCATAAATAGTGTGCGGTTAAGTGGCAGCTGTTCAGATTTCATACTGTCTTCACATTAAGTATATATCTTCACCTTCTATACAGCAAAAATACCCTCTTCTGAAGTCACGGGCTTTCTTATAATGTTCTCCGCTACTTGAGAATTTCACAATTATTAATGAGCTTGTGCAGTGGTTTTTATTTTTTCCATATTCTGCTTAGAGGATGAAGCTGCTCTATGCCATCATCTGTATTCAGATCACAGCTATCATTTATTCCAGTTTTATTTTTGAATACTGAATATTTACATCAGGACATAAGGAGTGACCTTAGGTACAGGCTTTTTAAGGCACTGCCTCCTTATTCTCACTGCTCTGGATTCACTACCTTTACTCCCTAAGCATATCTACTTGCCTCTGCCTGCCTGACTCATGTTACTATGAGAGAACAGCAAAAGAATGACTTTGTGTGAATGTGTGTGTGCATGTGTATGCTGAGCAGATGGGAAAGTCTGGCTGGAGATCCCTGCCCAGGATTTCATGGGAAATTCACAGTAGTTAGAGCTCTGTTCTCCAAGATACTGGTATAGCATCCAGCTTCTACTGCAGAGAGTCTTAACAATAAGAACCTCCTTTATTTGCTTCATCACTGTTGAAAGAGTGTGCTGTGCATCAAATAACAATGGGTTCTGCTGCATAAAAGAGGAAAAAGTAATCACTGTAGTTATGAATATCATTAGTGGGTTTTCTTTCTGTATGTAGAGAAGTTACTCAAGACACACATTATTAGCCAATATGCTGACTACAGATCACTGAATCCCACTAAGCCAAAACTGCATTTTATGTCCTGGAAAACAGGGTATACTAACCATTTTTCTTCTCTTTCATATGACCTTGAATTAATCATTCTTATACCCCCACCCTTGTTTCAAACCTAGCTTCCTTACTTAAGTTTCTTGTTAGAATTGAAATCCTTTTTCTCACTTCAAGTTTGGCTAGCACATTATTTTCAGCTCCCATTGCATCATACCCAACCTCTCTTTAAGGTCTTATTTTCTGTATATACACCAAAGGCTTTATTTTGTTACCTCTGCATCACAATCTTAGTGCTGCTTGGCCACAGGGGAATGTTTAAAAGTGGAGATCCAAACTTTTAATTTTCCTATTAGCCTATAGACCAAAGCATCAGACTTTAGTAGCTTCGAGAAAACTCCCATCCAGCTACTACACCTGTCATCTGAAATATGTAGATTGCAAAATAATTCCTTGATTTTCTTCTGAAATGCAATGCGTTTCTGCTGAGCAAATGTAAGCTGCCGTTTTCTTGAACAGAATGTAATTATATCAATCAGGTGGATTATACAGAATAAAAGAAAAAAATAAAGGAAAAATAAATTACAAAGAAGTTTTCAAACTTTTTTTCCAAAGAACTTGTAAATTTTTTCCCTTTTTTGAACATAGGTTACTCTTTAAAAAATCAGATCTGTTTCTCAGGTATAAAAATAATTTTTGTGAAAAATTTGGATGTACTATCAGAACTAATATGGATAGAATTTAGTTCTCCAGGACTGAAAAATGTACTGAATCACAAAATCATAGAATAATTATGGTTGGAAAATACCTTTAAGATTATCAAGTCCAACCGTTAACATCAGACTGCCAAATCCAACAATAACCTGTGCTCCTAAGCACCACATCTACATGTCTTTTAAATATCTCCAGGGATGGAGACTCCGCCACTTCTCTGGGCAGCCTTTTCCAATCATTGATAATATTTCAGTGAATGAATTTTCCCTAATATCGAATCTAAACCTCTTGCAGTTACAACTTGAGGCTATTTCCTCTTGTCCTATTGCTTGTTACTTGGAAGAAGAGACCAACACCGACCTGGCTACAGCCTCCTTTCAAGTAGCTGTAGCAAGATTTCCCCTCAGCCTCGTTTTCTCCAGGCTAAACAACCCCAGTTCCTTCAGCCGCTCCTCATAAGACTTGTGCTCTAGACCCTTTATCATCATGATTTCTCTTCTTTGGGCAAGCTCTAGGACCTTGATGTCTTTCTTGTAGCAAAGGGCCCAGAACTGAACACAGTACTCGAGATGCAGCCTCACCTGGGCTTACTGTAGTGGGTCAATCACTTCCCCAGTCCTGCTGGCCACACTATTTCTGGTACAAGCCAGGATGCTGTTGGCCTTCTTGGCCACCTGGGCACACTGCTGGCATATACTCAGCTGTCAACCAATACCCTGATGTCCTTTTTTTGCCAGGCAGGTTTCCAGCCACTCTTCCCCAAGCATATGGGGTATGTTGTATGGGGTTGTTGCGATACAGGACCGAACTCCTGGCCTTGTTGAACCTCATACTGTTGTCCTTGATCCACCTGCAAAGCCTTCTTACCCTCCCACCCAACTCAGTGTCATCTGCAAACTTACTGAGGGCACACTCAATGTCCTTGTCCAGATCATTGATAAAGATATTAAAGAGAACCAGCCCAAATAATCAGCCCTGGGGAACATCACTTAGGACAGACTACCAACTAGATGTAAATCCATTCACCACACCTCTTCATGCCCCGCCATCCGCCAGATTTTGATCCACAGAAATGTACACCCTTCCAACTGTGAGCTGTCAGCTTATCCAGGATAATGCAGTGGGAAATGGTGTCAAAGGCTTTACTAAAGTACAGTTAACATCCAGAGGCATGCCCCCATCCACTAAGCAGGCATCTTGTCATAGAAGGAAACCAGGTTAGTCATGCAGTACTTGCTTTTCATAAACCCGTGCTGACTGGACCAGATTGCCTTGCTACCCTGTATGCGCCACATGATGGCACATACGATAATCAGCTCCATAACTTTCCCCAGCACCATGGTCAGAATGACAGGCCAGTAGTTCCCCAGATGCACAGAGAAATAGTTACCAAAAATTGTAGAAAGCGACAAAAATGTCTTGGAATGGGATATTCCACGCCATAACCCACAGTACAAGATACAATAAACAAAGTTTTAAGTGAAAACCTAAAGGGCACATTAAAAAGCTCTTTTTTTCTTGGTTTGGTTTGGTTGGTTTTTTGGTTTGTTATTGTTGTTGTTTTGGGGGTTTTTTTGTAGCAGGAATTTAACCTGTCACACATACCACAGAAAGCACAACAGCCAATATATCTTATGCCCATGGAAGCAATAGAAACAGTTAGTTCTTTTCACAATTGATTCCCTGATTCTTCCCCTGCCCACCCAACCCCATCCTGCTTCCTCCAGTTCTACTGAGGTATCTAGAGCTGCTCTGATTCAAAGGGATGTTTCCAGCCCAATGGTGCTTCTCCAATTTATTCACCAAAGAGACTTGGGAAGCATTCCCACAGCCTGCCTCCTACTTACCATGTCTGCTGCTGGGGAGAAGGTTGGTAGAAGGCCTAAACTGGAAATGATTATGACACAGAAGCAACACCAAGATCAGAGAGCCACAGTTGTGTCTTTTAGAGCAGCATTAAGTTATTCTGATGTCAAATATTGTTCATTCTGAGCAAATTCACCTCCAGCTGAAGTCAGCAGGAGTCTTCAATGGATTTCAGTCATTTTCATGTAAAGCCAGGAGAAAGCAAAAACTTCTTTCTTCCTTGTATGAGCAAGATAATAAAAGAGGAAATGGAAATGATTGATTATGTAGGTCATTGTCAGTTCTGTGAACTATACATTATATATAATGCATTAGACTAACCCTAAGGAAAAGTAGTTTGTGACAAGGAGTAGAGATGACTAAGCCTAGGTCCTGGGGTACTTGTTTTGATCATCTTGATCTGAATAACTCTTGTGCTTTACTGGGTCTTGGTAGGACACAGACAAACTTAGAAGCAAATTTTGCCTTAGATCTTCACTCACAGTGCCTATTGACTTAAATGAAAACTGATCTGTTTTAGCTAGGGCAGAATTTTGTCTTTACACTTCTGAATTGTAGTAGAATATCTATGACCTAAGGTGCTATGTTCACTTTTCCAATGTTGTTCTTACTTGCCAGTTGTTATTTTTAGTGTATTTTAAAATAAATATGCACTCCTAGAAGCAAAATACATTTTAAAAAACATCTTTTCACTTTTTAAAAAAAATTTTAAGTATGCCCTGTATACTCTATTGTACATGCCTATGTAAGAAAAGCTTGGTTGCTAGATCTTGTGGTTTTGAAGTCATTAAGAACATGGCCCTAATGAGCAACTTAAAAGTGCACCTCAAATGAATATCAGAGCATTAGGAATAAATCACACAGAAATATCTCTCTGTTGCATTCCCTAGCAGATACAATTCTTAAAGCAAACAAAACACAAGTGCAGTCTTCAAAAGCCTGGAGTTACTGTAGAGTTTAATTATCCATTTGGTTTTGGGTTTGGTTATGTTTGGTTTTTTTGGTTAGAGGGAGTTGGGGGGGGGTGTTTGTTGGGTTTTTTGGTTGGTTGGTTGGTTGGTTTTTTTATAACATATATTGGTGGCAGTGGGAAGAAGTAAGACAGAGTAAGAAAAAAAACCAAACCAAACACCCTTCCAAGCATTTAGAAAAACTTGTGTCCTCTCCAGAGATGCTCGATCTGTTTTGCAATAGCTAAATAGGTTGCTCCTTTGGCAAGAGTTGGTGTGGTAGGTCAGTCGTTCACACAATTAATTTACAAGACTTCCAACTGCAGCAGCTGCAACTCCATTCTTTACTGGAAGATAGACAGAATGCATCCAAATGTATTATAAATATACAAGTCAGATGTGCTTCTGCCAGATACCATCCACAAAGACATTTCACTTGCAATGAGTGAATTGAAACCTCCAGGTATTATTTCACACTGAGAAAAGGTAATAAGGAAAACCGTACATTTAAAGAAGAGATAGAGGGTTTATTTATCTATTTATCCTGGGATGCAGCAAAGTAATATCTTAAAGGATCTTTTAAAGGGCATAAGTAAAGCAATCTATTTTGAGCTCCTATTTCCTTATCAAAAAATACAGTCTTTCTATTTTTCATGGCACCAGCCATCCAGCCAATAAAATATTTTTAGGGAAATGTAAATTATATATTACTATGATTATTGAAGATTTGTTTCATTTTAATAGTATTTGATTATCATGCTTGTTCCCTCATGCTAGGCTGAATATTGGATTACCAATGGATCATTAGAAGTTCTTGCATGTTAAACTGTCTTGGTCAGTCACGTTAGCACAAAATATGGCACATAAGAGATATCTCAAAAGATACACAAGGAATAGCACAGTTTCTTTATAACACTTCATTAAATCCCAGATTACAAATAGAAATGGGAAACTGCTTTTGTTCCATTCAGTGCCCAGTTACCTAAATTTAGATTTTTCAAGATAAAGGATTTGGCAAGATTATCAGTCATTGAGCAATCACTGATGTAACCAGGGCCATGAAGTGCTCCTTTTCAGACATGCAATAGGATGAGCTCAGCTGTGCCGCCCCAGATTTTCCCCTTGACTTTTGTCTTGACCAGCGATACTCTGCAGTAGAGGTGTTTCCAGCATTCCTGCTTCCCCACAAACAGTAGCCAATTCAGGATTCATTCTTACATTAAAGACTTAAATAATGTTAAAAACCTGGTTGGTGAAAGTTATGGAAAGTTATTGTAATAAATTATTATTACAATAATTGAATGTAATTTATTTTGTTAATAGTTTTATTATATTGATTTTTAATTATCTTTATTATTTTATTTTATTATTTTTATTATTGCTTTAATTTTTACTTGTTCAGTTAATAGAAAGCAATAAAATTGTGAGGAGTTTTAAGAAGTATTTTAAGATCCCATTCCTTTTGTTGAACAACTACAGGAAATGTTCATAATTTTAAACAGCACTATTTACATGCATATATTCTTAATGAATTTATTCTAAAGAGTGAAAGAAATTAACTTTGAACTAATCATTTGACATTTGTAGCCTTTTAACATTATAGTATTCCTATCTCTGCTTTCTAGGTGAAAGATGGCAACTACATAGTTTAGTAACATAATATAGGATTTAAATATATTAGAAATATCCCTTAATACCACATATATTATTTTTTCATGATTACTTATATTTTTGTGTATTTATATATCTATCAATGTATATTTATATGTATGCATGAGTAGAAAGGTGCACTAGAAAAAATACATGAATTTCGGTTGCTTAGTTTTGAAAAAATTATGGAAGTACTGTGTGACATACTCTTCAAATACATGAAAAACTGCTGCAAAGAGGAAGGTAGCAGTCTACTTTCTGTATCTGTCATGGATCATGCAAGAAGCTTAAATTGCAGTAGAATATTTCAAGGGAAATGTTACAAACAGGAAAACTGCATTTTGTTTTATTTAATAATAAAATTATTTGCCTTTGCTTGTAGCTTGTAGTACACAGTTTGAATATCAGTTGGCACAAAAAGGTGAATTTCTTCAGTTAGATGCATAGATCATATCATAAGGCTCTGTTACTTGACCACACAACAAACAGATGTGTGATGTAAATATGCATGTTAATCCATTAAAAACTTTATTCATGCAATCCCATTTCACAGAAAAGAAAAAAAAAAAGATAACCCATTGAAAATTGAAACAAATATTTGAAGAAAACACCTGGCAGAATTTTTGCTCTTCAAGTTATATGTTACAATAATTGAATAGAGCAAGAGTGAGGTGATATATGAAATATCGACAAGAAAATTAAAACATTTCATCAGAAGGCAGAGAAAATAAAATATGTCTGACTTGTACATTCCACTTGACGGAAAGTTCTGCTTGCTAATTGAATGTTATTTTAAAAAATCAATATTTAAAAGGTTCTGTTGAAATTTATCAATGTTACATTCTTCTTCCTCATGCAAATTGAGTGCATACTTAGTCAAATAAGTTTGGAAAATATCCATTCTTTCTACTTGGTCATCTGTATTCTATGTTATTCAGAATTAATTTTATGTCAACACATCATCATCTATACATATCCATGTAAATAAGGAACATGTAGTATTCATGTTTCATCGCCAGGAAAAAAATAAATACACCCTCCCCCCCAAAAAACCCAAAGAAGCTAGGTATTATTTCAATATTTGAAAAAATATTATAAGGTACCACATTTCATTTTTTTTCTTACAGACACAGAGATGTGGATGGATTTATTTCATATGTGTGCTGAAATATCAATAAAATATAAACAAAGATATAATAGATTTTGAAATTTAGAATATAATAAATATGTTTTAAACAATCTACTTTGTCCAATGTGTTTGTAGACCATTTGCTACTGTGGTATCAGAGAACTTAATTATTTTAATACAAATATCCCTGTGAGACATAAAATGGATAGACACGAGAAATTCAGACAAAATTCGATTGACATCTCGAGTTATATATAATTTTGCATGAATTAGGTGCTCAAGGATGAGGGTCAACAAGACTAGCCATCTAAATAGTGCAATGCTTTTCAGACAATAAAAAACATGGACAAGGTTGTCAAAATCACATCACTACATCTGTCAAGGGAATGTAAATGTTAAACTGTTTTCTTACCTTGTGTAAGTTGTCTCCCTGAGGGCTGTTTCAGATTGGTTTCTTTGATTAAATTATGGAAAGCAAGTTGTTAGTAATATCGAGAATGAAGGGAGCCTGGTTTCCAGATTTTCCTTTACCTGAGAAATCTTGATCCTACTCTGAAAAATAAATATCAGGTTTAGTGTCAAAATTAATCATTGTGGGTGTGGAAGTGGTTTTGGTTTTTGAGCAAGAAGCCAAGATGTGCAGAGGAAGAGTCAGAATGAGTAAGAGTAAGCATATTGTCATGGTGCCAAGGCCAGGAAAGAGAGTGACTGTTAGGGGTGAGTTAATGAGGAAGGCCACAATGGGACAACAGCCTCAGGTGAGAGGCTGTGATGGCACAGACAGGAATAAACACAAGCTCTGTGTGCCAACATCTCCCTGACTGAAAGAAAAGCCCCAAATCATGTGAGGAGGTAGTCTGATCACTGATATCAAATGATCTCTTTCTCCCGCCACTCTTAACTCCACAATTATAGAATCACCAAAGTTGGAAGAGATCTTTAGATCATTGTGTCAAACCATAGCCTAATCCTGACTAGTTCACGTCTAGATCATGTCCTTAAAGACTTGATTTACACATCTTTTAAATATCTCCAGGGATGGTGTTGTGGTTCTGCCGGAGCCGGGAACCACGCGTTCAGGTTTCCCCCGGAGCAGGGGGGGGGAACCAAAGCACGAGCCCCGCAAGTTGGGATAAGGGTATTTTTACTGGAAATAACAGGGGAAGAACAAATAACAATGAACAATACAACCTTTTGCTGAGATGAGCAGTTCAGATCGCGCACTCCCCGTAACGGACGCCGCGCCGCAGCCCGCGCAAACCCCAGCCGCAACACAAAGGTCCCGAGCTCGCGCCGCGAGTAAACAAAGCCCCGAGCCGAGAGCACACTGCCGCCCGGTCCCTGCTGTTCGCGCGCCAACACTGCAACACCCCCTGCTTCTTATACTCGGCATGATGTAACTGGCATGGAATGATCCTATTGGTCAATTTGAGTTACTTGTCCCGAGCCCAGCAGGTTAGCCCCTTCCTGGCTGAAGCCCCTGGCTGAAACCAGGACATCATCCACCCCTCATTCCATGCCATTTACGTCATAACCAAAACCAACAAAATCTTTTATACAACATATAACAATTATAATTATGGCAGTAATGAATATACAGCAACAAGTTATTTTACAGTCATTATACTACAATTTCTACTTAGTAATTGTATTGGTTATTCTCCCCCAAAATCAAATCCCGTTGAGGTACACATCGCACTTCTCCATCTCTCTGCATTACCCACCAGGTACAACCAGGTCCTTGTGCAAAAACAACTCCAGATATGGGTTTGCCTTTGCCCGAAGCAGGGATGACCCAAACTGTCTTTCCCAGTATGCTCTTCAGATGCACTACTGGGACTCTATTTCCTTCTACAGTATGTGGAAACTTTGTTTGGACAGGGCCATCCCGATTGGTAGATCCTCTGGAGTTGACTAACCAGGTGGCTTCGGCTAGGTGTGTGTCCCAATGCTTGAATGTTCCACCCCCCATTGCTTTCAATGTAGCTTTTAAAAGTCCATTATATCGCTCAATTTTCCCAGAAGCTGGTGCATGGTACGGAATATGGTACACCCACTCAATGCCATGCTCTTTGGCCCAGGTGTCTATTAGGGTGTTCCGGAAGTGAGTCCCGTTGTCAGATTCAATTCTTTCAGGGGTACCATGTCGCCACAGGATTTGCCTTTCAAGGCCCAGGATTGTATTCCGGGCAGTAGCATGGGGCACAGGGTATGTCTCTAGCCAGCCAGTTGTTGCCTCCACCATTGTAAGTACATAATGCTTTCCCTGGCGGGTTTGTGGGAGAGTGATGTAATCAATCTGCCAGGCCTCCCCATATTTATATTTCATCCACCGCCCTCCATACCAAAGGGGCTTTAACCGCTTGGCTTGTTTAATTACAGCACATGTCTCACATTCATGGATGACTTGTGCAATAGCATCCATGGTCAAATCCACCCCTCGATCGCGTGCCCATCTATATGTCGCATCTCTCCCCTGATGACCTGAAGTATCATGAGCCCATCGAGCTATGAATAGCTCACCCTTACGTTGCCAGTCTAGATCTACCTGAGCTGCTCCAATCCTAGCTGCCTTATCCACCTGATGGTTGCTTTGATGTTCTTCTGTGGCCCGACTCTTAGGTACATGGGCATCAACATGACGTACCTTTACGACAAGCTTCTCTACCCGAGCAGCAATGTCTTGCCAAAGATCAGCAGCCCATATGGGTTTGCCTCTCCGCTGCCAGTTGTTCTTCTTCCATTGCTGCAGCCACCCCCACAGGGCATTGGCCACCATCCATGAATCGGTGTAGAGATAGAGCATTGGCCACTTCTCTCTTTCAGCAATGTCCAGGGCTAACTGAATAGCCTTAACCTCAGCGAACTGGCTTGATTCACCTTTTCCTTCAGTAGCTTCTGCTACTCGTCTTGTTGGACTCCATACAGCAGCTTTCCACATGCGATTCTTTCCCACAAGGCGACAGGAACCATCGGTGAAGAGAGCATATTGCTTCTCATTTTCTGGCAGTGTGTTGTAAGGTGGGGCTTCTTCAGCACGTGTTACCTCCTCATCCTCTGGTGACATTCCAAAATCTTTGCCTTCTGGCCAGTCTGTGATTACTTCCACAATTCCGGGGCGATTGGGATTTCCTATTCGAGCTCGCTGTGTAATTAATGCAACCCACTTGCTCCATGTAGCATCAGTGGCATGATGCGTAGAAGGGACCTTCCCTTTGAACATCCAGCCCAGCACTGGCAGTCGGGGTGCCAGGAGGAGCTGGGCTTCAGTTCCAATCACCTCTGAAGCAGCTCGAACTCCTTCATAGGCGGCCAATATTTCTTTTTCTGTTGGAGTGTAATTGGCCTCTGATCCTTTGTAGCCCCGACTCCAAAAACCCAGCGGTCGACCCCGAGTCTCCCCTTGTGCTTTCTGCCAGAGACTCCAAGTAGGGCCATTCTCCCCCGCTGCAGTGTAGAGCACGTTTTTAATATCTGTCCCTGTCCGGACAGGTCCAAGGGCTACTGCGTGGACTATCTCACGTTTAATCTGCTCAAAGGCTTGCTGCTGCTCAGGGCCCCATTGGAAGTCATTCTTCTTTCGAGTCACATGGTAGAGTGGGCTCACAATAAAACTGTAGTTTGGCACATGCATTCGCCAAAAACCTATAACGCCCAAGAAAGCCTGTGTTTCCTTTTTATTGTTTGGTGGAGACATGGCTGCTATTTTATTGATAATGTCCATGGGGATCTGACGACGTCCATCCTGCCATTTTATTCCTAAAAACTGGATCTCTTGTGCAGGACCCTTGACTTTACTTTGTTTTATGGCAAGGCCAGCCTTTAAGAGGATTTGAATTATCTTTTCTCCTTTCTTAAACACTTCTTCTGCTGTGTCGCCCCATACAATGATGTCGTCAATGTACTGTAAATGCTCTGGTGCTTCACCCTTTTTCAAAGTGGTCTGGACTAGTCCATGGCAGATGGTGGGACTGTGTTTCCACCCCTGGGGCAGACGATTCCACGTATATTGTGTGCCTCTCCAGGTGAAAGCGAATTGTGGCCTGCACTCTGGCGCCAGTGGGATTGAGAAGAAGGCATTGGCAATGTCAATCGTGGCATACCACTTAGCTGCTTTCGATTCCAATTCATATTGGAGTTCCAGCATGTCCGGCACAGCAGCACTCATACCTGGAGTGACTTCATTTAGGCCACGATAATCTACTGTCAGCCTCCACTCTCCATTGGACTTCCGCACTGGCCATATGGGACTATTAAAGGGTGAGCGAGTCCGGCTGATCACTCCTTGACTCTCCAGTTGACGAATCAGGTTGTGGATGGGGATCAGAGAATCTCGGTTGGTTCGGTACTGTCGTCTGTGTACTGTTGTTGTAGCAATTGGCACTTGCTGTTCTTCAACTTTCAACAACCCCACAACAGAAGGATCCTCTGAGAGTCCAGGCAAGTTACACAACTGTTCAATTTCGTCTGTCTCCACAGCAGCTATTCCAAAAGCCCACCGGTACCCTTTTGGGTCTTTGAAATACCCTCTACGGAGATAGTCTATACCTAGAATGCATGGAGCTTCTGGGCCAGTCACAATGGGGTGTCTCTCCCAGTCCTTTCCAGTCAGGCTTACCTCAGCCTCTAGTACAGTCAATTGTTGGGACCCCCCTGTGACTCCAGAAATGCAAACAGGTTCTGTGCCTTTATAATTTGACGGCATTAAAGTACACTGGGCACCAGTATCCACTAGAGCCTTGTACTCTTGTGGGTCTGACGTGCCAGGCCATCGAATCCACACCGTCCAGTAAACTCTGTTATCCCTCTCCTCCACCTGGCTGGAGGCAGGGCCCCTCTATTGCTGCTGATCATACTTGCCGTTCATTGAGTGCATGAAGGACTTGGAGGTTCCCTCAAGAGGATCAGACATATCAGGAGTGTAGATAGGCCTTCTGCTTGGTCGAGGGTTCTGTTCGGTGGTAACTGGTGCAGCGTTCCTCCTGGTGAAATCTCGACGTGCGATTGTTTTACCTTGCAGCTCGTTCACTCGTGCTCGAAGGGCTGAAGTGGGCTGCATATCCCACTTCCTCATGTCCTCCCCTTGGTCAACCAGGTAAAACCACAGTTTACCTCGTGGTGAGTACCCTCGGTTTTCTCCCTCTCGGGATGATGGACGCCTTCTTCCAAAAGCTGCCACACTGCTCTGCAAGGGTCGGGAGCTGTACACATTGTTGTCAAGGCGCTGGACCAGTTTCTCTACCGCTGCGATGACAGAGAGGGAAATATTGTCTTGGTATTTGCGGAGCCTATAAGACACATTGGCTACAGTTGGTAGATCAGTATCACTCCAGTCTATTGCTGCCAGTGAATTGACGTGCCCTGATGGTACACTTTGTACAACCTTTCGCCACATGCCTGGGGTGCACGGGACTTCATCAGGATCGGCAGGGAGTTGTGAATTGTTCAAGTCATAACTAATTATCTCCCGTACAGCTAATTCTCTAAGGTACTGGACAACTCTTTCCATATTGTCGCACTTGGGCATACGGCATGTAATGTATTCTTTTATGGGGTACCTTTCCTTCACACTTAACAGTAACCGTTTCCAGAGGCTGAGGATTCCTGACCTTTTTCCAAGGGCTTTATCAATGCCTCCTTCTCTGGCAAGGGATCCCAACTGCTTGGCCTCCCTGCCATCTAACTCCAAGCTATTAGCCCCATGATCCCAGCACCGAAGCAACCAGGTGACAATGGGCTCACTAGGTTGGCGGCTAAAATCCTTTCTAACCTCACGAAGCTCACTCAGGGACAGGGATCGGGTGACAACCTCTGGTTCTGCCTCATCTTGATATCCCCCTGATGAGCCCGGTTGATCATCATCATCAGCTGTTGTACGAACTGATTTTTTTTTGTATTTTCTCTTTTGAACCGGGGCGACAGACACTGGTGGGGATTGTTTCTTTTGATCATCAGTGGTGTCTGCTGTGGGGATTGCAGTAACTGCAGTGCCAGTTACAGGGGTTGCAGTAGCTGCAGTGCCAATTACGGGGGTTGCCGCAGCTGCAGTGCCAATTACAGGGGTTGCCGCAGCTGCAGTGCCAATTACGGGGGTTGCCGCAGCTGCAGTGCCAACTACGGGGGTTGCCGCAGCTGCAGTGCCAATTACGGGGGTTGCCGCAGCTGCAGTGCCAATTACAGGGGTTGCTGCAGTATCTGACAATCTGTTTTCTTCCCCTCCCCCCTGACAGTACGGGCAATGCAGACAGCGCTGTCTGATATCAAGCAGTGTTTGAGCCGTACTTAGGTAATGGCCTATGTTCTGCCCCTCGTGGTTGTCCTGCCCCTTGTGGTTATCCTGCCTTTGGGAAACCTCTTGAGCAGTATTCATAAACCTGCTCTTAATATATGATGAAAGCAGGATCAAGTGCAGAAGAACTTCTAGCACTGTGGCCATAGTTTCCATGTCAAGGTGATGGTGAAAGTTTTCAAAAACTCTCATAAGAGCTGTTATGTTTAGCCCAGAAAGGAAAAAACCAGTGTAGTTCTCTCCCTCTGTGCTCTCACCAAAATGGCCACCACCACCAGCCCCTCTCAGCCCAGGGACTAGACAGGACCGCAAAACCTCATACACTTTCCAGATTAAACTCATAGTCACTAATATAACTGCATCATAAAACATTGTCATAAAGCACACTAGAGCAAAGTATGGGAACAAGCAGGGAAGCTGCAGCCCCGAGATGATACAACATCCTGCCAGGACTGCAAACAGCCTGCTGAGGTTTTTTTTCCACAGCCAGGACCACACCTTTGTAAATAATACCCACAGCATCTTAAACAGCATCCTTACAACTTTTACCGTAATTGCAACCGGGTCAGAGTCAGATCTACCGTTATCCCAACCTTTATTGCCCCACGTTGGGCGCCAAAATATGTTGTGGTTCTGCCGGAGCCGGGAACCACGCGTTCAGGTTTCCCCCGGAGCAGGGGGGGGGAACCAAAGCACGAGCCCCGCAAGTTGGGATAAGGGTATTTTTACTGGAAATAACAGGGGAAGAACAAATAACAATGAACAATACAACCTTTTGCTGAGATGAGCAGTTCAGATCGCGCACTCCCCGTAACGGACGCCGCGCCGCAGCCCGCGCAAACCCCAGCCGCAACACAAAGGTCCCGAGCTCGCGCCGCGAGTAAACAAAGCCCCGAGCCGAGAGCACACTGCCGCCCGGTCCCTGCTGTTCGCGCGCCAACACTGCAACACCCCCTGCTTCTTATACTCGGCATGATGTAACTGGCATGGAATGATCCTATTGGTCAATTTGAGTTACTTGTCCCGAGCCCAGCAGGTTAGCCCCTTCCTGGCTGAAGCCCCTGGCTGAAACCAGGACAGATGGCAAGTCCATCACTTCCCTGGACAGCTTATTCCAGGGTTTGACAACTCTTTCAGCACAGAAATACTTCCTGATATCTAACTGAAATCTCCCCTGGTGCAATTTCAACCCATTCTCTATTACTTTTTACCCAAGAGATCAGCCCCAACATCTCTGCAACTGCCTTGCAGGTAGTTGTAAAGAGCAATAAGGTCTCTCCTCAGCCTCCTTTTCTCAAGACTAAAAAGCCCCAGCTCCCTCAGCTGTTCCTCACAGGACTTGTGCTTAAGACCAGCTTTGTTGCCCTCCTCTGGACATGATCCAGCGTCTCAACATCCTTCCTGTAGTGAAGGGCCCAAAACTGAACACAGTACGTAAGATGCCACCTCACTGGAGCTGAGTATAATGGAACTACCATGTCCCTACTCCTGCTGGTTACACTATTCTTGATACAGGCCGGGATGCTATTGGACAAAAGTCCATTTAAGGTGTGACACGTGTTTCTGGAATGCCCTATTCCTCTCCAACACCACAAAGCGCCCTTCCAGCAACCTCATCCCTGCCTGTTGCCTGTCACCCAGAGTGGACACTCATGGGGCAATCTCTCAAGGATGCACCCCCAGGATCCAGAAAGCTGCTTAGCCACTGGCACACTCCCTCCCCTCTCTGCATATGTGCTGTGTCAGTGAGTAGGCACTCACCAAGATAACTATGACCAGAGAATCCAGAAGGGTGGCAGTGTCCGCACACATGAGGAGAGAGTTTGTTCTAGCTGAGCAAGGGTTTCAGAGCCAGGCTGGCAGCAGGCTTTCTTTGTGTTCTGTCCACCTCAAGTTTAGCCATCCACAGAAAGTTAGGCATCTGAGGAGGTGTTTTTGCAAAGGGCCACCACTTTTCCTAAATGGCATAAGCCACCAACAGCCACATTTATCACATAACCCCAGGCTGATCTCTTTGATTTTCTCCATATGAAAAGTGAATTAGCTACTATGATCTTGTGGTCTACTGTCCTAAGCATATTACCTGGGTGTAAAGACACTAAGAATTCATCTGCAGTTCTTTGTTTCCTTTCTGTGTATATACAAACCGTTAGAGGAAGGCAAATGCCATTCAGAGCTTTGGGGAAGCATCCCCCAACAACTCCCTGTGCTTGGTTTGCATTCCTCAGTGCATACCAGAATCACTTAATGAGTTTATGATGGGCAAATGTAGATACATTTAGGAAGTGTTCACCTGTGATACTTGTGAAATATTTTCTGCTAAATGATGCCTACCTTATGCAAGAATTAATGACTCTTCTGGTGCTAGGTGTCACTGGCACTCTTCTTGTTACTTTGGAGCCACTATTGTTACGGTACCATTTACTGCATATTTTGATAGTTTCTCAGAAACGATTTACAGCTAAATCTTTGCTTCAGGTGGGAGAATTTTTCTTTCTTTATGTATACAGGTACACACATACAGATATACATATCTATCAACAAATGAAAAACCATATTTTGCATCAATGTGAACAACAGAACAAAACAATTGTTTTGTATAGCAGATGGTCTAGCTGAGACTTAAAACTGTAAAAAAAATAAAATATTCAGAAGTCCTGCACCTGTTAAATACTTTGGCTTAAAATAAATGTTTGGTCAGAAATTTTATTTCTGCCAAAGAGAATGAAGGCTAGAGAGCTGATTGATAGGTGTATAATTGCACTGTATGATTTGTCTTTGTGTGAAAGTTTAGTGGTGGAAAGAATGATTCATAATCAAGTATTTGGAAAGGGAAAATGTTCAACAATACCAGAAGATTTGACATCTGACAAGACTGAGTTTCTTAAAAGTACTTACAGGTATCAGTTCAGAGAAGACAATCTCTCATAAATGTCCCATGTACAATGAAAATAAAAGCCATGTGCATTTTATTTCAGAAACATTATTTAGTGTAATAGTCAGATAAAAACTAAATATTTGTCTTATTGTTGCTTAAGTCCTGTAAAATCAAGTGGGTTTTTACAATCTCCTGTGCATTTTTCAATTTTGTTTAGCATTTTTAACAGCTTTCTCATCTGTGTGGAATCTCCATGTAAGTGCCAAATAAAATATTATACCAAACAGAATCCTACCCACTAGAATCCACATGCAAAGTCAATAATTTGCAAAACAAGTAACCATCTACTTTTTTTTTCTTTAATTGAAAGTATATAACTATGCACAAATAATTTTAAGCGAGTATTTTAGTAACTGAATATGAGCCAGCAGTGCCCAGGTGGTCAAGAAGGCTAATGGCATCTTAGCTTGTATCAGTAACAGTGTGGCCAGCAGGTCCAGGGAAGTGATTGTGCCCCTTTATTCAGTACTTAAACCAGTTTATTTGTCCAAGAAACCAGACCTTGGAATAATTCTGTGTTACCTAATGTAAGGTACTGGAAATATGCCTTAACAACTGCCAACAGAACCGTAGCCCCTCTTTTTTCTCTTACCCAACCAAACCTTATTCCTACCACACCCGATCACCACCTGTCAGGCTTAAAGTGGCTTGTGCCAAGTACCTAATGATTATTCAACGAGCCACCCTGAAGACATCAGGATAGCATTCCTTCCACATTCCACCCAAAAGATATCAGGAGAGACATCAGGAGCCATTCACACATCAGGAGAGCATTCCACCATCAGGAGAGACATCAGGAGCCATTCACACATCAGGAAGCATTCACAAATCGGTATTCTCACCATAAAGGATAAAATCACAGTTGCTTAGCAAGAAGGTGTCACGGTCTTGGGAGAAGAAGAAGCACAGCCCCTTGACTCGCTCTTCAGGGTGTTCAGTTTCTTCTCTCCTCTGCAACAGTAACTTCCCCAAAACCCTTCATACCCCAGTCTTAGCTGTTCCCTCCTAGGGGAAACGTTTAACATGATCTTGGTGGAGACTCGGGTACTACAGTCATACATATTTAGCTTGTACTCTTTTTTGTTCATTAGCCTATTTAGGGCTGTTAACTTTAATATTAATTTTCCAGTTAATGATTAGGTCTCACTCCAAGGTCTCACTCCAGGTACTGTGGCAATCAAATTTCTGTGTAGAAACCATCTCTCTTTATTCCACGGTCTCTAGCAAAAACAAAACCATCACTCCTGCAGCTGAAGGATCTCTATCTACAATATTTTCATAAGAGGTAAGTGGACACCTGTGTTTTTAACATCTCAGGTGCAATTCCCTTAGAAACATACTTGGAAAGCAAACTGACTGGTGTTTAGCAGATAACCTCAGAAGCTCAGGAAATCCCCTGAACTGAAAAGAGACATCAGGGCTAGTGTTCAAAGGGAATACAGCATAGTCTTATCTTCTTCATATTCTTCCGTACATCTGCACTTTTGACCAATGCTGGAGACAGCATAGTAGGCTAGATAGATACTTGTTCTGAACCATCAAAGCTGGTTTTAGTTCCATATGTAAAATTATTTTTGTCTTTGGAAAACAGGTCAATTTTTCTTAAATATATATATACGTGTGTGTAGTTTGTCATCTATACATCTTAGACGTATACAAAATAAAGATAGGTAAAATATACTTAGATAAGTATAGTCTAATAATTTTCTCCTTTCTTTCAAAGTCATCTGTCAAAACCACAATACATGCTACTTCTCCTCAGGGAAGTAAGAAAGGGATTTTAAAAGGACTTAGCTAAAATTCATAT
Organism: Laterallus jamaicensis coturniculus; assembly: GCA_022605575.1. Taxonomy (NCBI): domain Eukaryota; kingdom Metazoa; phylum Chordata; class Aves; order Gruiformes; family Rallidae; genus Laterallus; species Laterallus jamaicensis. Next base: position 5,066,527 of record JAKCOX010000027.1, read on the forward strand.
GCTTCATCTTGCTTTCTAAAATCACCAAGATATTGCTTTTAAGTACATTCTTTTGGAAATATGGAAGAAAATGTCACTTTGAATATGTCCTTTTACTGACACTTTATGTGCAGGCTAAACAAAAGATGTTTCTCACCTTTCATGCAATTTCTACCTATTCTAGAAACACATTCTCCAAAACAATGTTAGAAATTCACAATGAAGCCTTTCCATGCCAGAAAACAAGTTAGTTAATTGAAAATTCAAAAAGTATTAAATATCTGTGACTGGTTTTATTTCTGTTTGTTTCTATATCTAGGTCACAAATTTTTATTTCAAGAATTTGGATTCTGTAGTGAAATACAAAGCAGAACACTATTTAATGCATACTCTGGCCTTCTAACAACATGAAGAAAACTTATGGCTTCAGAAAACGATGTTCTAAGGCAGTAGTGCTCAAATTATAGCTCTTAAGGGACCTGAATATGGCTCTCATGAAACCCATGTGTCTCGTTTGTGTTTCTTCTTTGTATTTTAGTCCTGTGCAAACAATAACAGTCATAGTAGCAACAATCCCCATGCAAAACCAAACCTTCAAGGGAATACTTGATCAGTAGAGAATGACCTTGCAATTTTTTAATTAAGTGAAAGATGCAGAAGAAAAAAAAGACACAGAAAGTAGTTACTTCTCTGAATAGAAATGCATATGTCAGCGAGGAAAAAATAAACCTTTTTAACACTTAAATCTCCCTTAGCCCTCTGGTTATGGATGTTGATTGAGTCTGATATACAGTTAAAAAAATAAATTTTGTTGCTCCAAAACTCAGGTTCTACTTCTAAAGGGTGTTCTGTTTGTGCAATTGCAACCCAACCTTAACTTCCATTTCCATCTTAGAATTTTCTCCCACACATGAATTCAAAGGCTGACAAAAGGATAAAATGACAGAAATATCCCTCACCACCACTCGCCTTGGAAAACCCTGAGTTCAATTTTAGTCCCATCTTGAAGGCTTGGATTTCTATGATTCCATTAGCCTTCAGCACAGATTGAAAGGAAGATATTAAACGAAAGAGTGTTGGACATAGAAAGATTTGTTGAATATATTTTTAAACCTTATTTTATTCTAGATGCTGAAACATACTTTCAGTGAGGTTCATGTTGGTTTGTTCTGAAGTCACTGCTACATCCCTTCTCCTCTGTCAACACTGACATTTCCAGATCCTTTTGCACACAAACTTTATAATGATTTAATTTTAAAACCCAACTAGAAGAATTCTCCAATAACTCCTATGTGGTCTCAAGACAGATGAATAATAATTTAAAAAACCCTACTACATATGTTTGCTTTATTAACTTTCTATATATTTTTATCCCTTGAATTTTTTACCCCAAAATCTTGGTAAACTTTTTAACTGCCCATAATATTTGTTGAAAAAAATGTTTTGACCCTCAGTGTTATATCAGAAAGAACATTGCATATAAAACACCACATAACCATATATTAAATGCAGGATCATACTTGTGGACAATGATCATTTTAATTAATTGTTTTTGATTTTTTGTTTTGACACTTTGAAGGGAGGTCCAGTCCAACAGAATACTGTGTGCTATAGTGCTGTGTTATACACAAAAGATGTCAGCAGTTGCTTAGAGCCAAGCACTTTACCCCTGATGCAGTGAGGCAGATAAGCATGTGCTTAGCTTAACATACAAGAGCAGCTAACAAGGGACACATGGTGAGGTTTGAGTATTTGACTCATTTCCTGAAGCACAGCACAAGAGTAGAAAGAGATATTTAATGATCTTAAGGTCAGCAGACCTTGTGCTGCAAATATACTGGCTTCAGAAAAATAAAAATCATAGAGGTACATTTTTATCCTTTATTGCTACACAGAGGAGATATGAATCTCCTGTACAAACAAACAGATAAAAACAGAAAGAGTATTAGAAAAAGTGTAATCTTTTAACCAATATATAGTATGACTAATCATGCCAGGCTGGCTGCACTCTAGGAACAGTTTCCAGGCAATATATAAACCAGAAGTTATTTGAAAACCTACAAATACTTTTGTCTGATGCATACCCTTAAAGAAGCTACCTCTTTTTCTACTACTGTTGTACTATTATCCAGCACTGGAAATAGATTATTGAGCTAAGTTTGACTTGGAATAACTGATATTCTGGTCAAAGAACACATTTATTTTTTTTTTCCATAAAACATGTGAATATAAAGTGTTCAGAAATAATACTGTTTATATAATATATAAAGTGTTGAGTTAATATTGTCACTGAAATCTGTTAAAATATGGTAAAAGGAAATGAAAAAAAAATGAAACAATATAATAGGTTGCTCTTTGCAGGTGTCATCCTCAGTGTCTACTGGTTATATAGAGTAGCTAGTCTCATAGTCATGTTGTTCCACATGGGTGTTGTAAAAGAATGAAACAGAATTATATAAGTTATTAAGTACAATTTTCCATTTCCATATATAAAGTTTACAAGGATCCTTGTCCTTCACAATAGATTGTTACCTAAAATATAGACTTTAGACTTATCACAGTCACATAGCCAGGACAAATCTCCTGACGTCCATATGATTCCCATCTTAGTTGTGCAAGTGATTGTGAGGCTATTTGTCTTCTCCTTCCTGTGAAAGGAAGTCAGGGACAGGGACAGTAAGGTTGGGCTTGGAAATTATGATTAGAAAAGTACTATCCTAAAACAGAGAAAAAGTGTTTCCTGTTGTTCTGAGTTTGGCTAGGATAGAGTTAATTTTCTTTCTAGCAGTTAGTGGAATGTGGTGTGTGGTAGTCAGAATGAGAGTAGTGCTGATAACACACAGATAGTTTAGTTGTTGCCAAGTAGTCAAGGACATTTCAGCTTCTCATATTGCCCTGCTAAGAGAAGGTGAGGGTGCCCAGGAAGCTGGGAGGTGACACAGCCAGAACAGGTGACCCAAACTGGCCAAAGAGGGTATTCCATACCTATTACGTCATGCTCAGCATAAAAGGCGGGCTGGTGGGGGGAGGAGTGCAGCTCAAGGACATGTAGCTTTTGGGAATGGTCCAGCTTTGGGATGGCTCTGAGCTGTATGGTCTGAGTTGTGTGGTTTGGTGAGAAACTGCATTGTATATCACCAGTTTCATATATTTTTTGCTATAAAAGTCCTATTATTATTAAGCAGCCTCTGCTGTCCTAGTAAACTATACATACCCCAAGCCACAAGTTTCACCTTTGGGTTTTTTCCCTTTTCCCCTTCCCCTTTTCCCCGAGTGAACAGCTGCATGGCGCTCAGCTCCCAGCTGGGGGCAGAACCATGACAACTGTATATAACCAGTTGGTAGCTTGTCCTTGCCCACATATTTCTGAGAAATCTAGACCGAGCCTTGTGGCTATCAGTCATGCATAAATTCTTGTATGTTGTTCTTAGAAGATGAGAAAACTTGGAGTACATTTACCTGTTTCTTTCACATTAGAGTATGAGGGTACTCTCTCTGAAGATGAAAGATTAAGGTCTTTCTGTGTGCGCAGGAGAAGGAAGTTCTTAACAGGGAAGGCTGATAACACCTTTCTGCTAATTTATTATGAGTTTAGAAGTGCTGATGAACATTTAGTCTCTTTCAATCTTTAAAATCTGTAAAATGTAAATTATATTTGTCTTACTTTGGAATTTTACAGGATTTACATACCAGATGAAATAAACTTTTCAAATCTGAAGGACAAAGGCTGAAGTAGAAATAACAAAATTAAGTCTTAAAAGGAGACACTGAAGTCCCTCCATTTCTTCAGCCTGGAGAAGAGGAGGGTGAGGGAAAGACCTCATCGTGGCCTATGGCAACTTGATGAGGGGGAGCAAAAAGGCTGGTGCTCATCTCCTCTCTTTGGTGACCACTGTTAGAGCCCAAGGGAATGTCATTGAGCTGTGACAAGGGAGATTTAGGTTGGATGTTAGGAAGAGGTTCTTTACTGAGAGGGTGGTCAGGCACTGGAACAGATTCCCATGGGAAGTGTCACAGCACGGAGCTTGGCTGAGTTCAAGAAGCCCCTGGACAATGCACTCTGTCCCATTTTCTGACTTGGCTGGCCCTGTGTGCAGCCAGGAGCTGAACTCAATGATCCTTATGGGTCCTTCCAACTCAGGAGTTACTATGGATTTATGATCATCACCTTTCTACCCAGTCTTCTTTTTTTTTTTTTAAATAGGGTATCCAGCCCCTCAGCAATTGCCAAGATCTGCGGAAAGTGGGGTAGGAATAAAAATAAACCATTTTAATAATTAGAAAATTCACATATTTTCCATTTGCATATTGGTCTTTACTTTTTAAATTCTAAATAGTAATGTTTATGCTCCACACAATTAAATCTTTTTTAAAAAAAACAACAAACCCAAGTCTGCATACCTGATAGAATAATTTAAATAAAATTCAGATTTTTTTGTACTTTAAAATTATTATTTTCTCTAAGAAAAAAGATTTGTACTAAAATAAGGGACTTTTAGCTAAATTTGATGCCCAGTTCAGGGAATGTCACATTTTGGGTATGAGGAGAATTTGTATCTATTCTCTCTAACGAATGTTAGGCTCCAGGGATACAGTGCTCCACTCTGCCCACTCCAAACACCCACTGAAAACATATTTGGTCTTACAGTGGCTATATCGACCTAATATAATGCAAAATATGGAAGGAGAAAATGTTATCTTTGCTCTGTGTGAATCATTTCATTCTATTCATTCCTTTCAAAGTTCATTGCTGGCTGGATAAACAACTATTATGTGAGGGAAACTAAAACCTGCTTTGGTGATTATACTAACATAAACTAAAAATGTTCTGAAGTTTGCTCGTACTCATTCCTTGTACTCCTGCCTTGTTCTATAAAATTTCTGTGATGTAAAGCAGATAAGTGTTTTACTTCAAACTTCATCAGTGTGAGAAAAAGAAAGCTATTTGTCTTCAATGAAATAATTTCATATTACAATAAGTGGAGGAAGGCAGTTCAGCAGTCATCTCAGTGTCAGGTACTTCAATTGAGACATAAATGTTTACAGCTGCATCCCACTGCATGCTCAGCATTGTTTGTCATTTTATAGGTAGATCACTTCTTAAGATTTTTGTTTTAATTTATGATTAACTGTGATGTTTGTATTATGTTGCAATGCTGAAATCTCCATTATAATGCACCGAATCACTTTAAAAATTGTCAGTAAACTACTGTAGCTGTACAGTGTCACCTTGATGATATTTCATTGCTGCTCCTACTGCTGTTGTTTTTAAATTGTGGTAGTTTTTATAATTTTATCAAATGCTTATTAAGATTTTCAAAAGTTTCTCGTCAACTCAAGTGATGAAGAAATTATCAAATAAAGCCCAGAAAACCCATCCAATAAAAGTAAAAAAAAAAAAAACTTTGCAAAAAAACCTGCAAAGCGGTGTATTAAGACCAAACCAAGAGGATATGAACTGCAAATGCTGCTTACACATAATTATCTTCAGCGATACAGTCAAAATATTTTGTCAAGATGCATTGCCAGAAGAGTGAAAGATAATGTATTTTACAGCTTTCTGGTCACATGATTGAATAGAGTTGATCCAGATGTCTTGTAAAATTAAAACCATTACCCTTTACTTAGAATCACATAATTTAAACCTATGACCAAAGTGGAATCTCCCCACAGAATAATAAAGAAGATAATTTATTCCCGTTGCTTTCTCAATTTCTATCTACCAAAACCTTGCTGTGCATTGTGGGGAAAAGAAGGACATGTCCTTGTATTGTACCTTTAATTCCACTATTTTCATGACAGAAAAAGTAGAACTGATCTGTAATATTGGTTAATTAAAAACTAAATATCTTTTACTTGCACTCTAGCTTGCCACTTAAAAATTAATTATGGACAATAACAAATAGCAAAATGTTCCTTTTCCAGAATAAGTTCCCCACTGGGATGCAGTGAGAATGTTAATAATTAATCAAATAGTCTAACTTAGTATTATTTTTTTGCTACCTCACACATATACAAAACCCCACTGATGTTTGACTTTTTTGGTTACATAAATATTTATACATAATTGCATTTTCCTTGTAAATTGCATATTCTCTGCCTAAAGGGAGGAAAAAACAATTTGTGTGTTAATTTTATCTCAGCGGTTTTGTTCAGCTTCAGTAGTTCTGTATATAAAATGAGAGATTAGATAAAAAGTAATGTACACAACCTGTGTTTGTAAATGTAAAGAATATTAATTAGATAATGTTGGTGATTTTTAGCAATTCAGGTACATTGCTACCTCCATACATTATAGTGAAAAAGAAGCAATTCAGTGTTTCTGTTCCCCCTGCCTTCATACTTTAATATTTATGTTGTTTAGATTCTGCTGCCCCCTACAGAATATATCACGATATCTAGGCTTTAACAAAATCAAGGATTGCTGCCCGCTGTTTTTTTAATCTTACTTGGACAAATAAATGCAAGGCTTTAATACTCTTCCAGAGTCTTTTAGAGCTATATTTGTTGGTATTGCGACTTTTTAAAATATGTTCTGCATGTCCATGAACTTAAAAAAATTTCCCCACTTTGTGTTATATAAATAAATACAACTAGAAGTGATAGGCACCATTGTTAAATGACTGAAATAAGATTAAACATATTTTGTATCCTCAAAGAGACCAGAAAGCAAGTTTACTAACCTTTGACCCTCAGGACGTAAGCTAATTATATACTTTATCAGCTGCTACTTGTATGCTACTATTCTTTCCAAACCCTACTATCTGTAACAAACAGCAGTGGTTAAATGCAGTGATGCACTTAAGTTTCTAATAGAAAACAGACTGCCAATAGGACAGAGGGGAATAGAAAAGACTCTCAATGTAAACTGTACACTTTCAATTACAGTTCAGAAATGTAACATGCTCTTTGAAATCAAAGGAAAAGTAGCATTCCTTCAAACTGATATTCCTAAAATCTAGCTAACTAAAAAAACCCCCAAGACCTAGATTATACTTCCTGCAGCTAACCTCAAAGGTGAATACAACAGTCTGTTCTTGATGGATATGCCCTGGCTGTCTCCATCGCACTGTATCTGTCCATCATTTAGGAGATCATGCATGAAGGAGAGGAGGCCAAGGAATCTTTCCATCATATTCTGTCCTTGTAAATGTGTGGAGAAAGTAAATAAGCAGGAGATTTCATAAGGCCTGAATTAGCTCCCTTTGTACTGCTCTGCTGAGTTATAAACTGTGTAACCTAGAAAATAGGCTTTGGGGGGGAAGAGAACTGTCATAGATGTGCAGGAGTTTCTCTTTCTGAATACTTTCCAAAACTCACATAGGACAGAAACTGTCTTTGGTTTACCAAGATTAGCAAGAAGTTAGAACACAACATTAATGACATCTGTCAAACATCTTCAGTTTTCCTTATTTTTCCCCGAAGTGGAAAAAGGGACACAGGTACAAGTGCATCTGCTATGGCATACAGCAAATACATCATGGAGCACAAAGATAGTCATAGAATCATAGGATGTGTAAGTTTGGAATGGACTTTTAAAGACCATCTAGTCCAACCTCCCTACAGTGAGCAGGAATGTCTTCACTAGATCAGGTTGCTCAGAGCCCCATCAAGCCTGACCTTGACTATCTCCAGGGTTGGGGTCTCCACTACCTCTCTGGGCAACCTGTTCCAGTGAGCTACCACCCTCATATTTGTAGAAGTTTTGCTTAGCTGGGTGCTGAAAGAGAATGGGGGCTGGAAAAAAATGGCTGCTGTAAGAAGCAGCTAGAAACTCTGCAGGCCCCAAAGACTAAACAACAGCTGTTTCAAGGACAGAGTTGCTGCTGACTAGGTCCAAGCCAATCGTCGATGTTCACAGTGCCTCTGTGAATCACATTTAGGAGAAAAAACCCCACAAGCAGCTGCATTTTGCCACCAGAGAAGGGAGTGAGAAGATGTAATGAGCTGTGCAGACACCAAGGCAGGGGAGGGGAGGGAGGAGGTGCCCCATGTGCTGGAGAGAATGGTGCCCCTGCAGCCCATGGAGAAACCCATGGTGGAGTGGGTGTCTCCTTGCTGCCCATGGAAAAGGCCAAGACCCCACCTGTAGCCCGTGGAGAGGCTCCATGCTGGATAGAGCAGGTGGAGACATACAGATGCTGTGAGCTGTGTATGACCAAGCCCTTGCCAGCACTTGCAGTCCATGGAGAGAGACAGAGAAACAGAGATGAGCAAGAGAGATTTGCCCTGGAACAGGTTTGCTGGGGGGAGGCTTGTGACCCCATGGAGGACTGGGACTGAGAGACATTGTGATTTATGACTGCCAGCCATAGCAGTGACCCACATCAGGGCAGCTGATGAAGAGATAAAGCCCTGTGAGAAAGGACTCACGTTGGAGAAGTTCGTGAAGGACTGTCTCCCATGGGTGGGACCCCATGGTGCAGCAGGGGCAGGGTGTGTGGAATGAATGCTCCCCCTGCCAACAAGTAACCAATTTGCAAGGAACTGACCGAAGCCCCCATTTTCTCAGTCCCCACCCCTCCCTGTACCACAATGTGGGGGAAGAAGGGAGCAAAATCCTGACTAAAGTCTGCTAGGAAGAAGAGGTAGGGGAAGGTGCTTTAAGGTCTGGTCACGTTGTTTTAAGATCTGGTCGCGCTTCTCATTTTCTGACTCTGGTTTCACTGTGTGTGTAGCGTAGTGTAAGTTTTCTTTCCTTCACTGTGTTGAGTTTGTTTTGCCCATGTCATTGATTGCAGGATGATCTCTCCCTGTCCTTATCTTGACTCCTAAGCCTCTCAATATTTATTTTCTCCCTCCAACTAAAAAGGGGAGTGATAGACTGACTGTGGTGGGAGTCTGGCCTCCAGCCAGGCCTAAACCACAACAATATTGAAGAATGTTTTCCTAATATCCAACCTAAACCTACCTTTTTCGAGTTTAAACCATTACCCATTGTTCTATTGTCACATGTCTTCATGAAACAGTTCTTCCTCATCTTTCTCCTAGGCATCTTTCAGGCACTGAAAGGCCACTGTAAGGTTCCCCCTCCAGCACCTTCTCTTCTCCAAGCTGAACAGGCCCAACTCTCTCAGCTCATCTTCATAGGAGAGGTGGTCCAGCACTTTGATCATTTTTGTGGCACTCCTCTGGACACGCTCTGACAGGTCCATGTCCTTCATGTGTTGATGGCTCCAGAGCTGGACACAGTACTCCAGGTGAGGTCTCACCAGAGCAGAGTAGAAGGGCAGAATCAGCTCTTTTTATGTGCTGGCCACACTTCTCGATGCAGCCCACGATGTGGTTGGACTTCTGGGCTGCAGATGCACATTGGTGGCTCATAGCCAGCTTCTTGCTTTGAGCATGACTGATTTTGCTTCTATGGACATATCAGAAAAATAAGAAAACTTAGCAGCATTTTGATGCCTCAGCTCCTTCATGTCTGTTTATTGATCAATAGCTCCTGTATGTCCAGAAGCTTTCTCATTCTTCTCTAGTTAAGGCTTCCTTTCAATATCCTTTCTGCAGATCCTATTATCTCCTGTTAATGTCCTTTTTCTTTAGCCTTGATTCTCCTGATGTTTTCACTAAGTTGCTTGTGTACATGCTGTACTCTTTCTATGGCTCAAAACTTTCTGTAAGCACACCATTAATATTAGTGTTCTTTGTTCTCCTTGGTCTGCTCCAGGTTAGCTAAATAAGGCTGATAATACGTATCAATAGAAACTGATGGAGAGAAAGTTCAGTCAGAAACTTACTTCAGTTGTTTCAAATGTGCTTGTAGAGGAGAGTTTCTGCCCTTTCTCTTTCCATTATGTGTAGGAGAATCCTTGAGAAATAAATTTCTCTGAGTTAACATTAGCCTTTGTAAAAAGTACCCTAAACCAGATACATTTCTTTAAATTGAGGAAGTCAGTTGAGTGTGTGTCATTGGATCTTTCTCTTATGAGCTTCCTGGGCAGGCTGTATGTCAAGAATTTCAATGCTCTGAATGGCTTCAGCACTTTAGGTACAAATTCATGTTACAACTAAGGTGATCTGACAGCTTGACCTACTGCTGAAATTGGCTGGCTGTTTCTCACTCTTGGCCATAAACTCCTGCTGCTCTCCTTGTGCAAGTTCCAGTGATCTTCTAACCATTGGATGAAGGGATTAACCATGACAAAAAGAACAATTGTCTCTATTTAGCTCTTTAAGTCTTCTCACGATGCTGTAACAAAATCACTATACTAAGCGCAAAGGAAACATGCCACTTGGAAGGGCATGTGTTTAGGTATAGCCAAAAACTTCAGCCTTGGATTATAGGTCACTGCACAGCACTTTATTTCTTATTCTTACTCCTAGATGAGGTCTGAATGCTTCAAAGATTTTGGCTGTGGTCACCATTCCCTATGAATCACCCCCTTCACCCTAGAGGAAGTAAACACCTGGTTGAATTTAGTGCACAGTGTTTGGAAGAGTAGGTTCTATCAACTTCTGGTAATGGGTTTTGGATTATTTTTTTTAATTAATTATATACTAAATCCCCCCTTGCATATTATTAATTTCACAAATAAACAACAAAAAAATAGGCATAATTTTATAAAAGAGCTATGAAGACAGAATCAAAGGCTTTAATGGGGGTGCTGCCTAAATAAAAATAGCATAAATGTCCTACAGAAAACAAAAATCTTTCTCAGATGAGAGAAATATTTTTCTGATCATAGCATTTGTTGTGACAACTTTGCATCAATAAATACAACAAAGGGAACACGATGTGTGTAGAGAATAGCTTGGCCAGAGAAACTTGCTGGTCAGGATCCCTTTCAAGTAACAAACTGTTTGCTTTTGAAATCAATTTCAGTATTTTCTCACCTGTACATTTAAAGGAAGAATGTATTTCCTGGAGATAGGAAAAAGGAACAGAAAGATGAAAAAGTCTCCAGAAAAAAGAAGGGTTTACTTTTTGATGTTTTCCTTTTTTTTTCCCCCTCAGAAAGAATAGAGGTATTAAAGGTAAGGGGGACCCCCCCCGTAAAAGTACCTGTTAAATATATTCCCTAACTTTGTCCCTTCTCTTACCCTATCTTAAAATCTGCCATTCACTTAAATAATGCATTTATTTCCTACACATGTCAGAAGCATATATGTTCACTACTTCACAAAAAACTATAATTTAACATGCAGCACTGGGCTATTAAAGCTAAAAGCTTTGAGAATAAATCACAAACCTGACACTTTTCTATGGTTTTAACTTGACTAGTTTGGGAGAAGGAACTGAATAAGAGAACAGCTTTGCATGCTTTATCTAATACTTCAAATAGACTAAGTGCAGATTTTGTAGATTTAAATATCCACATTAATATTGATTTGCAGGAGTATCAGGGAAGAAAAACAACACCATTAAAAAGATAGACATAATTCCAATTATAGTTGTTGGTAATGGAACTGCTGCATTACTAAAAGCTACAGTCTTATATTAGAAAGGCACAGTAGTGATTCAAGCCCAGTGAGAAGATAAAAGGAACAAGTCACATGTCATTGCTACAAAGCCAGAACCAATAAAGAATGTAAGCATTTAAATAGTAGGACATTATTCCTCCCAATAAAATGGTGTCATTATATGGAAGAAGAACTTTCAAACATTTATTGAGCAAAGGACTGAAGACCTGTAGGCTATGAATGAGTCCAGGTTTCCAGTTCAGACTTTTAAGACTGTTTCTGTATTTTACATGCTTGCTCATGAATTTATATAACAAAGAAGTTGTTTTTCTAGGAGCAGGGATGGAAACCATGAAACTCCCTATGAGTTCTTCATCTACTAGGGTACAGTCAGGTTTGTGCTTCTCTTCACTCTTCTCCCTTATTTTCTCCCATGTGCTCAGCCCTGGTCTGAGTCTTTTATACAATCCTAGAAGCTGAAGAGTGCTACCTCACTCAACTTTCATTATAGCCTGCTACGAGAAATCATTTTAGGCAAACATTGGTGAAGAAACTCCTTAGATTATGGATTCCAGCATGTTTTAAGTAGGAATAATGTGTTCTTGCAAATCAGGTGATCTCATGGCTGGTGTGACAGTTAGAGGAAGGAAGATGGAGGAGTGTGGATGGAAGTCATCTTAGGGCTACAGATTTAAATTCTCTGCAAAGACGAATTTTCTTTATTACAGAGTGTATTTCCTCTTGTGTTTCTGACAAGGAGATGGTTTCATTGTTTTGATGGCACACAGCATTAATGCCAAGTCCCATCTATCCTCCGTGAAACGTAGTGATAAAACAACTTCCTTGAGGTAATCCAGAATTTTAACATTTCTAAGGAAGTGATTTTTCTCTCCAGCTAAGAGTTGCTGAATGTTAGAATCCAATGTTCTTTTCCTACCAAATGCAGCAAGAATCATTATTCAGACAGCTTCAAAACTGTCCCTGAGATCACCAGGTACAAAATAATACAGAATTTATAGTCCCCTCGAAAACTCAGGATTATTTGAAATGATAGTCTTAATCACATCAGAGAATGAAATATGCTTCCTTTAACTTGAATGACCCAAAGACTATCTGTGAAAGACCTTTCAAATATTAGTCACATTGTGTCTTTCAGGCCCTGGAAGATGCTTGGTTTGTGTAAAGATCAAATCTCCCAGCATATGAAGTGTCTTTTCAGGGTTACAAATAAAGATATGCAGAAGAAAATTCCTCATACTTTCAGTCCCTAACTTCCTTACTCCTTCTACAATCACTATAAACGTAAAATACGAATAAGGTTTTGACAGATTAGGGACAGTCCCAGAAATAACTGCAGATCTGGCTTTCTGTATGCAAGATTACCTCTCTCTCTATAATTTTTGATTTGCATTTTTTAAAGCAGTTTAATTTTGTCAATTTTGTTTACTTTGGTATCTTTTTCTATTACTCTCTTGACATTAGTATTTTGTTTAATGATGTGGTTCATTAGTAGGGCATTAGTAGTTCCAACTATGTAAATTTTAAATCTAACCTAAATATTTTAATGATATTCTTGTTTCCTTCTCAACTTCTTATGTTGTGCAGCATTGCCTTTTGTTATTTAAGTGGTAGGATAGGACTCCTTTCTGGTGAGACATTTATGGAAATATTTGTATACAATGGAACTGTTCTCTTTATAATTTATCTTTTCATATGTTAGAATGTATCATAAACAGGAAATTTAGAATATGCAGCTAAGTATCAGAGCATATTTTTAATTTTAGATGTCAGCCTAACACATTTGGCTACATTTTATATGACATTCCAAATATTATATGGTGTTATATGCAGTTGAAGTAACAGTACATAACAAATAAGCCTAACACTATAAGTGTGGGAAACAAGATGTGCACAAGATGCTGTCTACTTTATATGAATTCACTGGGAAACTATTACTTTCCTTTTATAATTCTGGCTTACAAAGTGAAACCCAAGGTTTTGGTGTGAATGCAGCAATAACTGGCTACTTTGGTTAAGGGACAGGATTCTCTATGCCTCAGGGCCTCAGTGAGGATCACTATTCCCTTCATAAGGACAAGAGGTCTTCAATTCCCTTAATGCATCCCATTGTGCTTCATAATTTAAGACAATCACTGCTCCACCATATCATCTCCCATTTAGTCCTGAAATTTGACAGGCAAGATCACCTTGATACGCAAAACAAAATTATTCTGTACAGAGTTCATATACAATATAAAAAAGTGGAAGACTGTGTGATCCCATTCAGCATATGGTAGTCCCCAGAATTCCCCATCTTGTCAAGACAACAGCCCACTAATCTTTTTACGAAAAAATCAGCAATAGCCAGAAAAAAGTGTTAACCAATGAAGGGCACAACCATCTGTTCCCACTGTAAGTGAAGATTCTCAGGTGTTCCCTGAACACTCAAGAGAAAGCAACAATCCTTGGTCATCCAGTTTTAATCAGAGAATGGGACAAGCACTGGAGTTGTTGCCCCTTACACGCTCTGTCACCTTGCAGCAATGTGTAGTGTAGGCCCTCCCTGAACTACAGGTTGTGTTTTTATGGCTGTGCTTTAGTAGTTCTCCATAATTTCAGTGACTTAATATTGTCTTGAACTGCTTATTTTTATCATTAAGTCATTCTGCAACAGTGAGATACAGAATGCAAGTCTTCACTATGTGAAAAAATATAATAATTTTAATTTGTTTTATATATTTTTTAAAGAAATTGTCTTCTCTACTACTTGTAACATGAGAAAAGTTAATCAACTTTTCACTGTACATTTTTTCTATATCAACATTTTATCTACCTCTATCTATCCTATCTTTCTGTTTTCCATGATGAAAAGTCATAATCTAAAATAAATATTCCTATACATGCAGCATAAGGTACATTGTCTTTTTATCATTACATCACAGATATATACACACACACACACACACACACAAGTGTGTACTGATGTTATTTTTTATGATGGTTTGCTTAGTGAAAACCTTTCTTTGATCACCTTCATTGACCCTAGTTCTACTATTTTTTTTCTTGGACAGTCTGACTACAACACACCAATATTCAGAACATGCGTTGGTCTTGATCTTTCCCTTTCTGGTAAATTCTGAGATTTAATTTACATGTTAGAGCATTGCTGAATAATGTTTTCACAAGGATTTGATGTCATGGGCATGGTGCACCTGTAAAATAGTTGCTATTTTTGAATCCACTGCAGTGTATCTTCAGTTAGGATTACATTTCTCCTTTTATACTTGCTTTTATTTATGGACATTATATTTATTAGATTTTTTAATTTATTTCAGAGTAAGTTAGACTCATATGATTTCTCAGATATTCACAGTCTGTGTTACATCTCAGTAGCCTGAATAATTATCTATCATCAGCCAGCACCAGTCACTTCTCATGCCTGATCTGGACAATTCATAAATACAGTGAGAAACTTGGGTCAAATACAAACCCCTGTGGAATTCTTATAATTACTCTCCATCCATTATAGGAGTTGATAATTTTTTCCTACATTTGTCGCCACTGTTTTGGTCAACTATTTATCAGTGACTTTTCCATATTTGCAAAAGTGTTTGTTAAAAGCTTTTTGGAAGTCCATATAAGGTGTTACAAACCTTACTTAAAAGTTCATTGACATCATTAACAACCTTTTCAAAAGCGGTAGATTATGACTTTTTTCTACAAAAGCTGTATTGACAGCAGCATTGTATCACACATTCATATAATTCTACTATTTATTATAGTTCTGACTGCTTTGCTTCGTGCACAAGTCAAATGCACTCAGACTGTTTCTGTATTCTACAGGATTCTTCTAAAGACCCTTGAAAAAATGACACTGTGTCTACCGTCTTCCTTTCCTGCGGTAAGGAGACTAATTTATGAGAATATATACCTTAGTTATCACTGTGGCAATTTTATATTAAGCTTCTTCATAGTTGATGTGCTAAGAGAATCAAATCTTTGCTGTTTATTTCTCCTGATGGATTATCTTATAGAATCATAGAATCATAGAATGGCAAGGGTTGGAAGGGACCCCAAGGATCATAAAGCTCCAACCCCCCTGCCACAGGCAGGGCCACCAACCTCAGCCCTGGATCTACACAAGGTTGCCCAGGGCCCCATCCAACCTTGCCTTGAACACTTCCAGGGATGAGGCATCCACCACCTCTCTGGGCAGCCTATTCCAGGACCTCACCACTCTTTCCGTAAAAAACTTCCCCCTAATATTCAATCTAAATCTTCCCTCCTTTAGCTTTAAACCATTCCCCCTTGTCCTGCCATTATCTGCCCTTTTAAAAAGTTGATTCCCCTCCTGTTTGTATGCTCCTTTCAGGTACTGGAAGGCTGCAATGAGGTCCCCCCGCAGCCTTCTCTTCTCCAGGCTGAACAAGCCTCTAACAATACTTCAACATAAGATAATTTTTCATATTTCTCCCCTATGAAGTCTTCTATCGTGTTAAACTTTCTAACCTATCTGTCTCAAGTGAACTGTTATAAAAAAATAGCTCGTTTAGTTTTTCTGCTATGACATTGGCTTCTCTGAGTGTGCTTTTTATAACTTCATTATCCAGCAGTGTGAGAAAAGCATTCAGAGATTTTATTTGAATAGAAATCTTAACCTTAAAACTCTGTATCTATGAAGAGCTGTAAAAGAGCATGATAGTTTTGCCTCTTAACATGTACCTGAATACGCTGGTCTAAGAAATCTAAGAGTTCACATTTTCTTTCTTCTCAGTAATTATAACTTCCCAGAAGAGATATCAGTTGAACTTCCCTACCCAACAAACCTACATATATACTGGAATTTTGTAATTTGAATTTTTTAATTTACTGTAGACTTTTGAATGCCTGTGTAAGGGGAGGAGTCTATGAATCTTTTTAAGACTTTGAGGCATGTAGAACAAGTCAGTAACTCTGAAGATTATAGAGTAATTTGGCTACAGCAACAGTGTAATGGAATCAGAATAAAATTATGCTACAATCAATGCAGCAATTTCCCACTTTTTGTACTTGTGTAAAATTCAAAACATTCCAAGCATTAGACTCAAATATTCCATAACTGTAGGTAAGAGAACCCACATTATATATCACATTACAGTAATTATATACTAGCTAGAGTTGTACTCTGGTAGCTTCAAGCTCTGTTCATGTATCTACTGTCATCTCAAAGCATTTTAAGAGAAAACACAATGGAACTATGTAAGGTGAGTATATGGAAGAAAAAAAACACAAACAACCAAAAAAACCCAAAACACAAACCACCAAAACAAATAATCAACAGCAAAAAAGAAAACAAAACCAACAAACCCCTACATCTACAGCAGTGAATAATGCAGTATATTTTTATATAGAGGAATGTGTATTTAGTATATAGATTTTAATGTTTCAGTAATTACTGCAGTAGAAACAGGGAAGGAGTTGTAATAATAACAATGTCATGATCTCAGTTGCCTACAAACAACTTGCAGGCACTGTTGTCAGTGAAGGAGGGGGAGGAGGTGCTCTAGGTGCCAGCGCAGATCCCCTTGCAGCCCACGGAGGACCATAGTAGAGCAGATGTCTACATTGCCGTCTGTGGAACCCTCCATGCCAGAGCAGGGTCCTGACATGAACTACAGCCTATTGAAAGGGGTGAATGCAGGGATCTTCTGGCCACTCTGGAGCAGTCTGTTCCTGAAGGACTGAAACTTGTGGAAAGCACCCAGGCTGGAACAGTTCATGAAGAATTACATTCAACAGGAAGGACCCATTTTAGAGAAGCTGATGACGGATTGTATCCTGTGAGAGGGAAACGATTCTGAAGCAGGGGAAGAATGTGAAGTGAAAGGAACGAGCATCAGTGACAATATGTGATTAACTGACTGCAAACCCCATGCCCTAATTCCCTATACCATTTGGGGGGAGCAGGTATAAAAGTCATGGCTGGAATTGAATCTAGGAAGAAAGGAGATGGGGAAAAGTGCTTTTGGTTTTATTCTTATTTCTCATTATCCTGCTCTGCTATTCATTGGCAATAAATTAAGTTCCCTATGTTGATACTGTTTTGCCCATTAAGGTAACTTGCAAATGATCTCCCTGTCCTTATCTTGATTCATGAGCTTTTATTCATATTTTCTCCCTCTGTAATATTGAGGAGAGGGAGTGATAGAGCAACTTGGTGGGCACCTGGCAGGCAGCCAAGGTGAAGCCATTACATTTAGATATTGATACCAAAGCCAACCATAAAATATACATCTAAATTTAATTTACTGGGACTATTTCTGAACTTATCTTGGCTATTCTCTCTCGCAACTCCATTTATGTCAAGGTGGTGTTCAGTCTGGTACTGTCTGCAACAACATATGTCATGTACCTATGCCTATTACACTTCTGAATAAGAAATTTGCATTCTCTCCACACTGTAGGCTATGTCATGTTCTCTGCAGTATTAGCTGAGAAACTTCTGGAGAAGTTGCTTCAGAAATGTTTCTTCTGAGAAGCTGCAGAACTTTCTTCTTGGAACCTTCACAAGTCTTCTGCACCTAGAAATAAAATGCTGGTTTGCTTTTTGAAAATACTGTATTTTCCATGGGCAATATGAAGTCACAACTATGATTTATAAATGCAAATGGGCTTTCTTCAGAACATATAGTCTGATTTTTATATAAGTAGAGTCTTTCAAATACTGCTTCTACCCTGTTATACAACTAATATTGTGATGTGATTAAAATGTATTTCTAGAAAAGTGTCACATATATATTTAATAAGAAATAGATGCCTATAGCACTCTAACAATTTGAAGGGACTGGTAGTGATGGGGTGTGTAGCCATTTTTAGTATTCTCCTTACTCTATGGTCTGCTGCAGAAATAATCTTGTATTATTTTTCCTTCAAGAAAAGCATGGAGGATTAAAATGAGGGAGATAGCACCATCTACATAGGTAATATTGTCATTAAAATAGCATATGAAATAATGCTGAACACTGAAATAGCATTAAACGTTGAAATAATATCTGACAAAACACTAATTTTGGATTTTCTTCCCTTTGGCACTCACTGATGTTGAAAAGTGAAGTTCTACCTGGTACCAGTGGCTGGACAGTAGTTCCCTGCACCTGATCATAATTTATAATTCAGGTATGTATCTATTTGTCTGAAGGGGAAATTCAAATTGTAACAGCTTAGCAGCAATAATTTGTGACCAAGGAATGATCTGGCACAGAAGCAAGGAGGCCCAACTGCAGAAGGACTTAAGGTAGCTAGAAGCAGAAATGGCAGAGACAAGTCCCTCCATGTCATGGAGTGAAGTTTCCCTTGGCGCAACTCTATCTTGGTGCAGCTCTATCTTCTAACCATCCTGGAATGCATGTGCTCAGGGACCACATTTGGGCAGCAAAGCTGGGCTTAGGGTTGGATCCAAGGCTGGGCCAAGGTGTCACATGCAACTGATCATGGAACTGATGCTGGTCCAAGTGCCTGTAAAGATTTGGCTTGTGACACATCTTCCTAGACTCTTTACAGAACCACTCATGGCAGCAGGACTCTGCCCAATGCATTGTTCTTTATTTTATATTTAAGCAGACACGTGTTTAATTCATCTCAAAGAGGACCATAAAAATCCCTGTAGCACCTGTGCTGTTCCATGACAACTAGATCTGGCTCCAGATCACAGATGAAGGCCAAGCTTCTTAAAGAAGCACTACCAAAAGATTCTTGACCTCAGATTACTTAGTTCCTTGGTTTTAAAGTGTTGTCCAGTGGAAAATCCACTAATCCCATGTAAGTGTCTTATTCATTGTAAGGAACACTATTCCTCTGCAAACAGCGACTTCTACTCAGTATGACAAAAAAAGTCCTTATCTTTTGTACTTTCAGGAAAGATTTTTAGATCAGGATTCTCAATGAGAAGGGAATGCTTACCAGCATTGCTGGAAATAAGGTATTTTTAAGTCAAAATTCCTAAAATTAATAGGCACACGTGAACATAGTATTTGCCTTTGTCACTTTAATTTTCTCAACTGATTGGGTAGCTTTAATTTATTTTTATATTTGCTGGGGTGTATTTGAAAATTATTTCATGTCTGTTCAAACAATCAAGATAAATGGCTTTATTTATACCTGGAGTCTGCTTAAGGAGTGTCTCTAAACCTGGATTGAGGAAACATTTCCTTAAATACAGCACAGTCATAAACATCTTAAATAGTGGCATCTGGCTGATATATAGAAAATGAGACACAATCGTGTGTGGCAGGCAGATTTGCACAAAAACCGATGACAAACACATATGACAACAGGCATAGCTATCGGCTTAATCTTCCTTGATTAATAAACTGTATCAGATACAGTTGTGTAACAAGACAGGTCTGAAATGCAGTTAATGCTACTTATCGTTAAGCAGTCACATATCTATATGGCCGTGACTAGAATGATCTCCTGCCTAGGGTTTTGGAAAAGCCACATTCAAAATTTTTATAGCTTTTGTCATATGTAAGTTGGTGCATCAGCATAACTGTTCCTCTGTCCTGTCAGTAAACGTGATAATAATATATCCCCAAAGGACCTCCTTTGCCTTTGAGGTAACTAGAGGTCCAGTTGCAATTCTGGTTCTTCTGGGAACAGGGAAAACTGACTGCTCTTCACCATTTTTATACCTATCAGAAAATAACTCCTGTCTAGATCATTAACCTTATCTAAACATGCCCTAAAATCTGACATTTAAGGGTTTAAATCCTCATTAAAAGTTACAGGAAGGTAATAAATATTGAAATTAGGCAGTACTGTCAGCCAACTACATCTTTGCAAGAAAGTAATCTCAAGGTTGAGTAACCATGTGGTGAGTATGTCAGGAAAAAAACTTTTATGTGGCCCTGGGAAAAAAAAATATCGGAGCATTTTTTTCCACTGCCTCACAGTTTTGTACACTCACACTGTAGATGTGTACTGTGGCCAAATGCCAACTGGAGCATCAAGCACCCACAGAGCCCAGATATAGAGAACCATGCAAGACTTTTTTAAGAGAAACAGACTTCTAAAATTTGCCATCTTTAAAATCAGTGAAAAAAATCCCATTCCAGTCAGAATTTCACTGCTGAGGTTTAAGATTCCCCAAAACCTGTTTTTTGTTGTTTTTTTTTTAAAAAAATCTAAACAGGGATCAATGCCTTTCATCAAATAAGAATATTGTTGAGAATTAAGGTTCTGATATTTAATTATATGATATTCTAGACTTATTCACTAGTGTTTGTAGATGCAGGTAATTAGGTGTTTACTATGTAGGTATCTATATCTGGACTACTCACCTTCAGATTACTCTATAGTCAGTGAAGAAAAATAAGCAATCGCAAGTCGTGAGTCTCTTGGCTTTAGACATCTACTTTAGAACAAGACAAATCAAACCACAAAATTGCCTACCAACTTTGCTGACTGCCTGTAAAGAGAGGACAAATAAAGCCCCACATTTGGTAGACAACTCTTGCTTTCTGAGACTTCAGTGTGACAATGCAAGTTATCTGTGCACGTTGCATGCATGACTTCATAATAAAATAGCAGACCAAGAAGCAAAACTGTTCAAAGGCAGTTTTTGCCAGTACAAAAAAAGACAGGGATCTCTTGGAAGGAGTCCAGCAGAGGGCTACGAAGATGATTAAGGGCCTGGAGCATCTCCCCTTTGAAAAAAGGCTGAATGAACTGGGGATGTTCAGCCTTGAGAAAAGAAGGCTAAGAGGGGATCTGATTAATGTTTCTAAATATCTCAAGTGTGGGAGACAGCGGGAAATAACCAGTCTCTTTTCAGTTGTCTGTGGAGACAGGACAAGGGGCAATGGCCTGAAGTTCGAGCATAGGAAGTTTTACACCAATGTGCAGAAAAGCTTTTTCACAGTGAGGGTGACAGAGCACTGGAAAAGGCTGCCCAGGGGGGTTGTGGAGTCTCCATCTCTGGAGATATTCAAGACCCATCTGAACATCTACCTATGCAATCTGTCCTAAGGAACCTGCTTTGGCAGGGAGTTTGGACTCTATGATCTCTTGAGGTCCCTTCCAACCCCTACAATTCTGTGAATTCTGTGAATCTGTGTATGAAAGGCAAAACTGCAATAACATCTGATACAGAAAATATGTATCCTGAGATTAGGAAAAGTCAGTAAAAGAACAGAAGAAAATATGACATAGTCATCTTAAAAAATTAACCTGGTGTATATGGCAGAGAGCAGCAATCCACTCCCATATCTGTGATCATACTCAGATCTTGTAAGTACATACAGAATGTTTTGGCCATATTAATGTTGTACAATCACCAACCAACAGAAGTGTCAATTTAAGAAAGTAGAATTACTAACATATAGGAATGAAATGTATGAAAATGAGAGGCAGAGGCATCACTTTATAGCAGCCTATAGTGACAAGAAGAATTACTATCATCTCTCTGTCCTGCCACTGAGAGCAATTTAATTTCGCTCCATTCGACTGTTTTGCAGGCACATTATTTCTGGAGTCCACATGATAGTTTTTGTGCTTTTTTTTACATCTGGTTTGCAATATTTGCAGCTGTGTTGGAAGAATCTTGAATTGCTATTAAGAACTTTTATTGAATTTATTGAATTTATTGTATTTATTGAATTTATTGTATTTATTGAATTTAATCTGAAAAGCATACTCATGCATGCATCATCCATCACTTTCTATTAGCTTGAGTCAGCTATGGCTCCTGAGCTGAGCTGCTGACTCTTACTGAAACCTAACACATGGATTGTATTACCATTCTTACAGATTTTATCAGTGTCATAGGCACAGACTGCTACTGAAATTAAGAGTGTTTGTATCTTAGAGTGGAAGCTGAATCACTGATGAGATACATAGATATTCTGAGTCTGCAACTCTTCTTAGAGGCCTTTGGTCAGGAGACACACAAAAGCAGTAGTTGTGTGACTTCTATTGTAATGTTACTTTATCCATTTCTTAAACATTCAACCATAACAAGGAGTGTACAATAATGAGTCAGAAGGAACAAAACCATGACTCAACTAAGGTTGTAAAAGCTCCAGGTCTTGCAACACCTGCGGGATTGCTGGGATAGAAGAGAAGCAATAGGTGGCATGATCCAACCGTTTTACTCTGCATTTCTTCAGCTGCAATAAACTTCCCCACTTCTGTTATGAAGTTCTGAATTCCTATTAAACCCGTGATATGGGATGTCAACAACAGTGTTACATCCTAAAATAAAACTTGGGGTGTGGAGGCCGGTGGGAATGTAGAACGCTTGAATGAATGAAAAATATGGAGACAGGGGTCCTCTCAGTCAACAAAGTGATCGCAAAGATCTGGTAAACCTCACAATAAACCATAGACATAAGCATACTGGGTTATCAACAACAGCAAAGCAAAAAGTTTAGGGAAGTCTTTTTTTCCTGAACTTTCACATCTCACAATACAAGGCACACTGGTGCTAATCACTGTGATCCTTAGGGGCTAAAACAAAAATTAGAGTTTGAAGCTGAATTAAATTGGTTTCTTTAGCATGGAGAAAAGGCGACTGAGGGAAATCTTACTGTAGACTTCCACTGAAGGGGGCTGCAGAAGAACGTGAGCCAGACTTCCCCCAGCAACATACAGTAAATAGCAAGATACAACAGTCCTAAGTTTCAGCAAGTGAAATCCTGATTGGATGTCAGAAAAACTTCTGTTTTGCAGTAAGAGCATTTATGCACTGGAACAATTTGTGTGGAGTGGCTATAGGATAACTACCCTCAGAGAAATTCAGAACCTGACTGGACAAGTGTCAGAGCAATGTGGTCTAACTTACAAGCCAGCAGTGCCTTGAACTGCAACTTGTCCTGAATCACCTCCAGGGGTCCCTTCCAAACATTCTTTATTTTTATGGTGCCTTGCTGCCTGTTAGCTTTGGAATCTGTGGTCATTAATATATACATAAAATCCTGCAGCAGTTGTCAGCCAGCTATCTTCATCTTTGGACTGCTGAAATCAGTCACTTAGAACACCAGTGACTAGAATATGTTGGAACAAACATAATATAATGAAAATTAGAGGAAATGATGAAAATTACTTGCATCCTGAATTTGTTTCAGGGAAATAAATCATGCACATCATTGTAGCCATTCACTGAAAACATCTGTTCAGTAGAAACTAAAAACAACTAAGACTTTTAACTCTACTGAAAAAAGATCGAGATCATGGAGAAACTGCCACTGAGGCATAGCTTCTCCTATGATTTAGCCTGCAACTACTTTATTTATTCTAGTGTGCTGATTTTGACTGGAATAGAGTTAATTTTCATCATAGTAGCTAGTATGTTTCAGATTTGTTCAGAAAACACTGTTAATAATATAGGGATGTTTTGTTATTGCTGAGTAGTGCTTACACAGAGTTAAGGCCTCTTTTGCTTCTCAAACTACCCCACCAACAAGTAGGTTGAGGATGTACCAGAAGCTGGGAGGGGACACAGCTGAGACAGCTGACCCCATCTGACCAGAAGGATATTCCATACCATACGATGCCATGCTCAGCAATAAAAGCTGGGGGAAGAAGGAGAGAGAGGGACTTTGGGAGAGACGACATTTGTCTTAAGTTACTATTACACATGACAGAGCCCTTCATTCCTGGAGATGGTTGAACACCTGCTGACCAATAGGACATGATGAATGAATTCTTTGTTTCATTTCGTTTGTGCTTATGACTTTTGCTGTATCATTTACTCTGTCGTTATCTAAATTTATGAGGTTTCTCACTGTAACTCTTCTGACTCTCTGCCTCCTCCCACTGTGGGGTAATAAGCAAGTGGCTGTGTGGTGTTAAGTTGCCAGTTGGGGTTAAACCACAACATCTAGTTTTCACAGCAAGGTTAAAGGAATGTTACTATTAACTTACTGGGTTAAGAAGTATTTTTAAGATTTCTATCTGCATATTTTTGATGCCTTAATGAAGTCAGTAAATAAGCTCACTCAATATATGATGGTCTGAGTATCAGAATTATGAGTGGTTGACTGCCTTGATAATGAGATGGTTTTTGTTCCAAATGTCAAATGTACATATTCTGCCTTTTCACCACATTTATTCGTAAGTGCTCTGTGCTCTGGATTTCACAAATTGTCAGGCATATTTATTGTAGGAGGGTAGCTTTTTGCTTCCAGTTTGCTTTCCATTTAGAATTGCTAATTAGTTACCTCACAGTTTAAGATGATATGCCATAGATTGCAAATTATTTCAGGGTAGTTATAAGCTAGACGTAGAGAAGCTGAAAAACAGGTGTCTGCCTTTTGATTGGATGCAATGCTAGAAATTATGAGAAAATAATGATTGCTGAAGAAGGGAGTTGGATAGAAATCTTTACCTCAATGTGTAAGTGCACCCAGTATGCTTGACATTTTATCAAGAAAGGAAAACACCATGTATTTATAGAGATTTCAAGGGCAAAATCTAGAACAATATGTGAGTGAAAGGCTAGGATATCAGCAGACACATGAAAATTTGCATTGAAAAATATACACAGGATGTGAAAAAATGTGGACAATGTAGAGGAAGCAGGGGCCTGATTCATGTAGTCAGTTTGCATCCCTGCCCAATTTACATCCAAATTTGAGGTTTTAAATTCATTATGTTATGTGTTTCTATGACTTCTGTATTTAAACAGTTAAAAGCATGTTATGCTTAACAGTATAGATTAAAGCTCTTCCTTCTAGGACAAACAATACATTCCTCCAAGTCAAGATAAGCCTTAAACTTTTGATATGCAAAATCCTTCAGCTTACAATAATTTCTCTAAGAATTAGCTCTTTTAAAAGTATTATGTATATAAGGCCAGTAAGAATTTGCCGGTTTTGAATGTCATTCCTTCAGCTGGAAATACTCCCAATAACCATGTAGGGAAACTTTCCTGCAAAAGACAGCCTATCAAGTTCTGCCATGCATAAATTCAAAGACAAGTTCTCTCAAAACAGAGAGGATAAGCAAAAACTTTTAACCTCCTGTGAACCTTTTTAGTCACTTCTAAGTTAGCCAGCATCCTTTTCAATAGTATATACCAATGTTTCTCTCCTGTCAGTTATGACTCCTTGAAATTTACCAGGAAAAAAACCCCAACAGAACAACAAACAATGCATAAGGAAACAAAACAACCAAAAAATTGTGTAGTACTTGCAATCTTCTGCCATTTCTCAGGTTTTGTGGGTGCAGAGCACAGAACTGCAGTTTCTACAGTCTGTTGCTGCCTTTCTTTTCTTACAGAAATTGCTGAAGGAGGGAGCCTGGAAAGCACACGAGGCTGGAAACTGAGATGAAACTGTACTGTTCTGAAAGCCATAGGAACCCTGTCTTGAAAAGCACGTTTCCATGACATTCATGTCATTTGCACATTTTCCGTGGCATTGCAGACACTTTTGCTGCCTGGGTAATCAATTGACTACCAAGCCAAAAAGAGACAGAAAAATCTCTCCTCTGAGACAATACTGCTTATACAGTTGGTAGCCTGACAATATTGTTGCATCCCACCACTACTAGTAACAAATCCGACTCAATTGTTGAATTATTTTTACTGCTATTACATAGCATATGTCCTGCAAATGCAGTTGTGTTTAGAAATAAACCTTTCATAATTGAAAGGATTTTGCATATAGAATTATTGTTTGTTATTTTATTCTGAGTAAGAATATTATTTTACTAGAAAACAAACACAAAAACCTCATAAAAATTCAATTTTCTGATCAGCTCTTGCTAAACATATTTGGAACAGAGAAAAGTGGGTTTACTGACACCTTTGACAAGAGCCAATCATGGCATGGATAGAAATAGATAGAATTAAGGTTTTTCCTTAACAATAAAATTTTGAATCACAAATTTAGAAAGCAAGGGAATGAATTTTAGCCTTTCCAAATAACTTAATAGAAAGTTGCAATTATCATAAAATCATAGAATATACTGATTTGGAAGTGACCCATAAGGATCATCGAGTCCAACTCCTGGCTCCACACAAGGTCAGCCAAGTCAAAATTATTTCTTCATGTGTGCAAAAATTATTCCAAAAAATTATTCAAAGTATCTATGGAGAGGATTTTTTTCTAACTAGAAGCTACAACTTCAGAGTCAGTTTTCTCTTATTAAGAAATAAAAATATATACTTTCAAGATTCAGTACTTGGAATAGTATTTGATATTATGACATACAAATGTAGATATCTTCATGGTGATATCTTTAGGTGCTGTGGATGTCCATGCAACAGGGATGGGGGACATGATTCAGTTTCTAAACAAGATTTCCCAGGGCTGCTTTAGGTGCCCTACAGTATCACACCCAGTTTCTTGCTGACACAGCAGAAAGTTGTGGATATCCTTATATCTACTAGCCATACTGGAAGCTTTAAGAAAATGTCATATATGTTCTAGATAGCTGAATTTGAAACCAGGACGAAGTAACACATGACAAAGGACATACAGAAAACTCATGCCTTTTTGAAGGAGCAGCTGGTAGACCTAGAAGAATGTCTTAGGACATCATCAGTATTACTAGATCCTATGTATGGGCACCTGAATAAATTCCTCAGTGCTTATATAAGCTAGATTTATGCAAGATACAGACACCAACAAAGTTTACAAACTCATTCTTAAAGATTAAATAATTGTCTAAAGATATGCTGCATACTAATGATCCCTTCTTCAGTATCCTAATGAATATGTTAATTTGGTTTATTTTTCACCAATTACGAAACAGATAATTTCTTAAAAATATATATGAATTTTGATTTAACTACAGAGGGAAAAAGAAGAATATTTGAGAAATGTTTGTAGCTTCCATATAAATATTACAGATTATCAATCCTTTTTAAGCTGTTATCACTTCCATGGAGTTTGAGGATATTTCCTCAATTAAAGCAGGCATTGGTGACTAAAAAATAAGGATTTTGTTGATGTTTGTTCAGTTTTGATATATATTAAATTATTTTGGTGAAGAAAATAAAATCGCAGTACAACTTTTGCCACTTTTTTCAGGAACAAATAATCATGCTCACTGTTCATTAGAACTGCTTCAAGAAATATTTCTAACATATATTTTAACTGTTGGAAGTTCTCTTGATTTATTAATAGACAATATTTTCTCCTTTCCCATCCATTCTCTAAATGACTGGGAAACTCTCAAAGTGCAGTCATGACACTTCTAGATAAATTGGCATTTGGTTAGACAGTCTCACCAGGAACTGGTCTGGCAGAATTTATTCTTCACTATGATCTGGCCTGGTTGAATTAATCCTTCTGTATGGCATGGTCATTTCTTTCAAATCCATTCTTTGCTTATTCAAGAATTTATTTGAAAATGTAGTGATTGGAATAGAAGGATATCTCAATAGCTTCTTGAAGACATTTATTGAGAAACAGAGGAACAGAACAAATGAAATACATCATTGTTCAAAATCATTGCATATTGTTGCTCGAAATTAGGAACAACTCACAATGAAAAAGACAATTAAAGACAATTATTCAGCTAGATCGCAAGGAGATTATACTTGATTCCCAGAATATCATTATATCTACAGTTTTCTATTTTTTTTCCCTTTTCTTCTCTCTCTCTTTCCATCTGCTGATTGGTCACATTAGAAATTGCATATAATATTAACTAATTACAGATTTCCAATTATGCTAAATTTATTTCCCCATAGTATTAATTTAGTTAGCATGAACTATTTCTCTGTGGTTTTAACAGTAAAATGAGTATTATAATATGGCTCAACCCAAGTTTTTTTCTTTGATTTGTTGTTTTTCTAATACTGTTTTTAAAATAATTTATATATCATGATCATTTAAGTCTTAAGTGCATTGTTTAATAAAAACTAAAGGAGTCAGAATTTAGATTTTTTTTTGCATTGTTTTGATATAGATGTAAGCTCTACTGAGACATGTAAAGAAAGTAATCATGAAGTTGATGCTACAGTGCATTTCTCTCACTAAAGAATATAATGAAGTTTGAGGCCAAATTGTACATTCTTATTCCACTCCTCAGAGAATACTTTGCCATTCCTGGATGGTAAGCAAGAAATTAATAAATTTTAGATGAGCTAGTAATTAAAATTATTTATTCAAATAATATGGATCTATACAGACATATTCACCCCATAATTAAGATATTTATAAACATTTATTAGGTCCCCTCTCAGTCTTCTTTTCTCCAGGTTGAACAGCTCCATCTCTCTCAGCCTTTCCTCATAGAGGAGATGCTCCAGGCCTTTAATCATCTTCATAGGTCTCCACTGGACTCTTTCCAAGAGATCCCTGTCCTTTTTTATACCAGGGAGCCCAGAACTGGACACAATACTCCAGGTGGGTCGTGACCAGGGCAGAGTAGAGGGGGAGGATCCTATCTTTTGACCTGCTGGCCATGCTCCTTTTAATGCACCCCAGGATCCCATTGGGCCTTCTAACCACTAGGGCACGCTGATGGCTAATGGCCAACTTGTCATCCACTAGGACCCCCAGGTCCTTCTCCGCAGAGCTTCTCTCCAACAGCTCATCCACCAGCCTGTACTAATATAAGCAATTATTGCTTCCCAGGTGCAAGACTCTTCATTTGCTTTTATTAAACCTCATCTAGTTTCTTACTGCCCAGCTCTCCAGCCTGTCCAGGTCGTGCTGAATGGCAGCACAGTATTCCTGTGTGTCAGCCACTCCTCCCAGGTTTGTATCATCAGCTTACTTACTGAGGGTGGATGCTCTTCCCTCATTTAGGTAGTCGATGAAGATGTTAAACAAGACCGACCCAACACTGACCTCTGGGGAACACCACTAGTCACAGGTTTCCAGCTGGACTCTGCTCCATTGATCACCACCCTCTGAGCTCGGCCTGTCAGCCTGTTCTCAACCCACCTCATTTAATTTATAAAAGGAGATAATCAACTGCCTTGGAAAATAAGGGGTAGAGGGGAAGCATCAGCAAGACAATGACTGGATAGGACATAGAATTTCTGCAGTGTATGGGTGTTGACTGGACCAGCAGGGAAGATTTACCAAGAAAAAAATTTCTATGAAGTTGAAGTCCAAATAGCAGTACCAGGAACATTTTAGTAAACTCTAAAAAAATTAATAATTAAGTGGTCACTAATAAAGGTCACATACCTCCGATGCTGAATAATATGGCAGTATGCAGTGACAATTTACTGCAGTAAATTCTCTCAAAAAAATTTTAATTGGGCATGTTCACAATTAAGTGTCAGCTAGGGCTTTCATCTACCAACCATTACTACATTTGACAAAACAGTTTCTGTTGTCTTTTTATTACAAATGAATTTAAAGAAGTCATATCTAACTTCTTGCAAACATCCTTGAAGAACCATAGACAGCTTCTTGAGGACCACATTCCAAAGCAGCAGTTCTCTTAGAAAGATTACTAAAAGCTTTTTATGCTTTGCTTTTTATGGTCATATCAGTTTCATAAGATGAAACTGAAAGGTCAAATTATCCAAAGTAGTATTACAGTATTCACTGAAAAAACTAAGTGATACTAGATTGTTGGCTTAAATACTATAGAAAATCATTATCACACAAGAACCTGCAAGATTTACTGCATTTTTCATGCTGCTTCTTTTAGTAAAGTTTTTTTTTGCTATTATGTTTCAGATTTTGACACTAGATCTCGTTAGAAAAACAGCTGAAAATTTATTGTAAGGTGTACAATATTTATAGAAACAAAATGTCTAGCTTTTATTTCAATAGAAGCTAAGCTTGCTTACTTGCTTTTCTTCTTTTTTTCTTTTTCTTTCCCCCCAACCCCCCTTAATGTAAGCATCTCTTTCTGGGGAGCTTGGAGAGACAAATGACAGCAGATCCAAAGAAATGCAGCCTGGCATCTAACTAAATTGACTAGTGCAACATAATACTGTTACCAGTCTGTATGTGTCAGAAGTAGCTACAAGAATAAGACCTAAAATATGTTTGTGAGAAAGACAAGAAGTTGGCAAAAACAAGCGTAAGAATTTGCAAACAAATTAACATGTGAACTTTGAAGATTCCTGGAAAGAGGACATGCCCGCTACAGGAACGTGAGGAACTTTTTTGGTAATTGATAATAAAAAATAATGGCTAAGAAAAACATCAGTTAATTTGTTTCACAAGTTTTCTTTAAAATGATGTTTTGTTTTGCAATGAATAATCTCAAATGGCAAGAACTATGCTACTGAGAAAATGATTGAGGCAAATATTGAAAACATCAAGCATTTTAAAAAGATAGAATCTCATTTGAAAAATTACAATCTGTTCTTCTTTTTTACTTAGACTCTTCCTGGATTTTCAGGAATACTCCATTTTGTTTAGCATGTTTTCCTCAATACAATGTAGTCTATTGTATTCTATTAGTTTTGTTTTTAAATCGTGCACTTGTATATCCCCAAAACTTCTGTGTTTTAAGTTATCTTAAATATAACATTGAAAGCACAAAAGCGGTGAGTTTTGCCATAACGTGTACCGTTTCATTTATATTTTCAAAATAATCTAAAATAAACAAACAATACCAAAAGTTAGATCTTTGCAAATCTGTGATGATGCTGTTCCCAGATTCTAATGGAACAATAATAGACCACATGATCCCAAAAGTTAATATTCCTGGCAGCTCACATATCTCACGCAGAAGCCAATATTTCAGCCTTCAATGGGGATAAAGCTGCCCATAGGAAAGGTTCTTGCATTATTTATGAGAGGGGTTCTCTCTCTGTAGACACCACGAACTGAAGGAAGACCAAGCTCAGAAAGCATATACCTACTTCCCACAGGTCAGACAGATTAAAATTCAAATAAGAGCCAAGCTCTTGAGAAACAGAATAATTACAAGAACATGACTATTTAATCTCATTTCAGGTCGTACTTTATATCAGAAAACACAAATTCAAAGGCTGGTACAAGAGCCAGGAGCACTAACTAAAAAATATCCAATGAGTTCTTAGGCAGAAAGCTTTCAGGCTATAGTAGTGGAGGCAGAATAATCTTATCAGGCCTGGTAAAGTTCAACCTGTAGCTTGTGAAAGACTGAGAGAAGTGATCTCTTTCAAGAGAAGATATTTGTTCTAATTTTCCAAAAGAATGTTTCCACTTGGTATATTTCATACCTTTCCCCCCCCCCCCCTTTAATTTCTTTCTGAAAAATTCAGAAGCTGAACATTCTTCTTACTGTCAAAAGCATATACATTTCTCCCTTTTTCTCTTGTCCAATTTTCCATTAAAAATATATATACACATATATATATTTACTGATAATGCATATCTGCTTAACACAGAAGGTTTTCTTTCCCCAGCTACAGGTGTTCTGGCAAACTCAGTAGCCGTGGAAAAATAACATTTAAAGCAATTTCAGCAGCTTATGACTATTTTCCTTAGAGACCTTATTGTCAGGTTTACAAAGTTAAAATCAACAGAATACTCAATCACCCTACACTTATTCTATTTTTGGTCCATAGTTTTCAAATTAATTTAACGTTGTTCAATAGTTGTCCAAAATTACTAAGTAGAGGAATGCTATCCAAATTTCCTCATTGTTCCTTATAGACAAAGTTCTCTTTTAAGCCAAATGCAAGTTGCACCAGCCGTGATCTAAAAGTAAGAGACAAACTCTTTTTGTATTCCTTATCTTCCACAACAGACAACACATTAGAATGAAAAATATTGATCCTACTGTTGGAATACATAACCCCTTCTCCCATATTCTCAACATCTCTAAAAGTAATCTTTACACATCACACTAGTAACACAGTTTATCTCTTTCCGTAGATGAATCCAATAGCATTTATAAAAAAGCAACACAGAAGACTTCCTCATAGAAAAGAAAGAAAAGGCCTTTACTTTCTGGATCCACAGTATCACCAATTGTGAATTCCAGAATTGCTATCACTATGAAATACTGTCTCTTTTAAATTAATTCCTTAGTATTAAGGAACTTAAAGAAATGTTAATAACTTAGTTTCAATAACTCCTGTTATTTATAAATTTTCATGAAAAGCTTCATTAAAAAATCCTAAAAATAAGCTGAGAAAAATTACTGAAATGCAGTCCTGCTATGAATTTCCAATTTGGATGCAGATTTTCTTCTGGTTGTGTTCTGGTATGTTATGTCACCTGTTTCAGTTTCTGGCTATTGTCTCTCATTTTGGAGGTCATGTGTATATGATTGTGAGTTTTTTCCTGGTGCTATAAATCTAGTAACTAGATTTCACATTGGAAAGTGTAAAAATCCAGTAGTCAGGTGCTACTGGAGAAAGAAATGGCAAGAGAGAGAAGGGATGGGAAAAATATACTTCTAAGATGATTTTTCCTAAAAGTTCTGTATTTTCTGGACATTCTTGTCATTATTATATTGTAAATCAGTAATTCAGAAAGCATGTCAAGTATGTTGTTTTCTGTTTCTGATAAGAGAGATTGACATCTCAGGTAAATGCCACTCATTTTTTGAGGGATTTTTTTTTTTTTCCTAATGCATATACATTTGAATCTTCATGAGTTAATTTCTGTTAAATTAAATGCCCAAAATTCAGAAACTTATGTGTAAAAATCAGAAAACATACAAAAGAACAAACAAGTAAAGGTATTGTTTGGAAGTACGCATCCCTTGAAAATCTAATGCATGTTGTCCTACTCTTACCAAGAAATTAGATTCTGTAACTGCCTGCATAAGCATTTTTCATGAAAATGGGAAACATTACAACTTAAATAACCGGAAAATTAGTAGAGAAATACAAATACTGAATAAAAAATCTTATTCTCTGGTTAATTTTTTCATCTCACATATTTTTGTAAACAAATTTTACATTTCAATGCATTACTGAACATTCTTTACAACTTCTCAATAGAATAGGTTTGTATTTTTCCTAGCAATCCTGGCATTTCCAACGGTTTGTGACTTAAATAGGAGTTATTTTTAGTAGATTTTGTTATTGCTATGATTATTTACAAAATAGTCACATTTGTTGACCAATCTGTTAAAGCTAGTGTAATCACTACTTTTGGTTGCACCTGTCCATTAATTTTTGAAACACCTATTCATTATGTCATTTCAGTGCTGAAGTCAAAGACACTATCAACGCAATTAAAATTAAAAAATCAGATTTGAAAAAAATGAGACTACAATTTATTAAAATGTATCATATTGTTTCAAGTCTACTAGATTTGGGTGTTTTGTTGGATGTTTTATTGAGGGGTACTTTGTGTTTTAAAGGAAAATTTTAAGAAATATATACAAGCATTAAATAATCACTAAATTATACCCGAGCAATTTTTCCTTTACAGACACTTATTAAAGTAACAAAGATGGAACGAGATGGCTTGTTCCATACAAAAGCCTCATGATAGTGAGGGGAAAGGATTAGCAAGGGTTTGCAGAATATTAGCAGAAATATTTAAAAATATGAGGTGAAAGTCCAACACACATTTAAAGCTTTATCTGAATCTTAATACACCTCCAGGGTTTAAGGAGTTCTCTAAACACTGTCTCCATAACACAGAGATATAACAGAAAGAAATCCCAAACAAACATTCTTCTGTCATGCAAAAGCATAGTAATTAACTTCAGAATAATTAAAAACTCTCCAAGATAAAAATCGCAGGAAATGTAAAGACAATAAAAGCATGCCTCCCACTTTCAGATTAGTTTTGGTTGCAAACTAAAACATCACCAGCTGAAAGTGTAATAGACAACTTATAGAAAACTTAAAATAGACACTATTGTCCAGTCAAGTTTTCTTTCTTGAATTGCCATTCAGCACAGTTTCCAAAATCCTACAGAAAGGAAAATAATAAAAACAACAACAACAAAAATTTGCTTCATTACTTGGGCAATGCTGAGATTAGCTTTCTGCAATCTAGATTATTTTTAGTTTCCTGTAATTCTATGTTACAGCTGGAGGGTCTAGTTGATTGATTATACTGTTGCTATGGATTAGAGCCAGTCTATTCTCTCAGTTCAGGGTAATCCATTACAGGTCCTGAATAAAGGTGTAAACTTTTTTCATCCATCTTATGGGAAGGATGATATTTAAAAAAAAAAAAAAAACAGAAAAAAAAAAGAAAGAAAAAAAAAGAAAAAAGAAGTGGCTTTAAAAACTGTAATCTTCACCCATAATAAAGTGTGTTTTTCCAGGAGCCAGTGTAGACAGAAGTGGACTCATAAAAAAGCTTTATCTTACACTGGTACTTTGGTAGAGAACATATATTAATATGGGGAACAGCGTTATGCTTCTTTCTACTGAAAATCCTCCATTTGCTATATATAAAGGTTAGGCCGTATAACGATAGATGAAATGTTATCTAGACTTCTTAGAATAGAAGAGAAACAATTTGTTATTTCAAAATGTTTTCAACCATTTCAATTAAATAGATGGGTCATTGCTTTTGATATGTAAGAACTGAACCAGGTTTTGAAATAAACTGTCAGTCTTCCCTTCTTCTTTAATGACACTATTTAAGAACTTCAGAACACAGGACCAGGTATGATAAATATCAATATCAAATAATTTTCTGCTGTTCTCCCTAGTTTTTTTTTAGAACTGCATAGTGTTAACTTACAAGATTTGTGTTGACATCTGATTTCATTTTCATAGGCTCATGAAACTAAACATGACAGAATTTACTTCTAATCTTGTCTCAAACATCCAAGGACATTTAAACCTGCAAAACAGATTAGATAAAATACAGTTATCCTTATTGGTATATGTTACCATATAAAATATTATTGACATGGCTGATTACCTTTCTTCCTGAATGGTACACAGCTTTGTCTGATGTTTGGGAGTCAGACATCCCAAAAATGTACTGGTGTTGGCTTGTTTGTAGAATTACTATATAAATAATATAGATGTTTTACAGATACAGAAACAGCATCCAACTTTTAAGAGAGCTTTATAGCCATAAACACTGTTGAGAGAGCTTCCATAAACTCTGTCTGCTTAAAAATTGATCTGACTTGCATTTTAATATTTCCAGCTTTTCTCATTCCTCGTTTCTTTCTTTATTTTATTCCTTTCTTTTGCACTTTTATGAGATTGACTCTTTTTACTGTTGACAAAATGGAGGAGGAGAAAATCAATCATTGCTCAGTGTATATGATGCCTTGGGCATAACATCATACTACCGGGAATACTTTACA
Source organism: Laterallus jamaicensis coturniculus (assembly GCA_022605575.1). NCBI lineage: Eukaryota > Metazoa > Chordata > Aves > Gruiformes > Rallidae > Laterallus > Laterallus jamaicensis. The sequence goes on from JAKCOX010000027.1 coordinate 5,102,044, forward strand.
GATTTAAGATACACATTTGTACTTTATTTTCAGGAGGAATGAACTTCCCCATCATAGGTACTTATTTACTGATTTTATTTTCCATAAAAAAATATTTATTGTATCAAAAGTTCAAAGGCTTCAGTCACATATTACAAACTAAAAACAAATGTAATAGCTTCCCTTAAACCAAGATAGAAAAGAAAATATAAAGCATCCAGTTCTTTGTGCAGTCTGGGTAGCACATATTCAAGTTTATCAATCACAGCTGAGTATTTTGGACTGGAGGACAGAAAGAACTCTAGAGTTTATGGATTGTCCTACCAAAAATTTCTATACTTAACTTATGTGATCACTGCTCTTTTTGTTCGCAGACTGCTCTGGATGTTATGAGTCAGTATCTATAAACTGATGTAGTGATCTGATGGCTAAAAGAGAAGTCCTGTGAAACTGCCATATTTAAACAATCACAAGAGTCCACATCTTCTGATTAACACTCTGAGAATCCTCCGTATGAGATAAACAAGAGAAAGTGGTGTATTCCTGAAGAATGAATTGTACAACCTCTCTAATGCCTTTCTTGTGCAATCTTGAAGGACCCTTAAATAAAGCTCTACCTTCTCAAAAGGCTTCTAAAGAAAAGCAAAGTCTTTCCAGTACATTGAAGAGAACTCACAGGTGGAGGTGCAGAAAATCATATTTGATGAGTAAATGTTTCCAGTGTTCTGATCTTCAGCTTGAACATGGTTACAAGTGAAAATTAGCTGGATGATACCCTTGCCCTTCTCCTATCATTGTTATTGTAGTTTAAAATATATCTGGAGAAATCATCAATCATTTTCAGCATTGGCACTTTGTATTTAGTAGATGAAAAATTTCATATTGGGACTTTATAGTGAAGTAGGATTGTCAGAGACCACCTGCCTAACAGATATGAATTGATTCAATTTGCAGAATATGTAATAATGTGCTGTAGGAAGGAGGAAGTATTCTTTTAATCCACAAGGCTTATTCAAGAGACAATAATTACATTTTAAAACATGTAAGCTTTTGCATGTCATCCATGATTTTCAGGAATTTTTATTTCTCAATCTGTGTTTCTTCTCCAAGTCCTTAACAACATCTACCATGACACCTTTACGTTGAATGACAGTGAAAGAGGAAGAAGTATGCTTGATAATGTTTTATTGTTCATGGAACAGTAATTCCCAGCTCAGGAAAATGTGCAGACATCATATTCCCGTTGCACCAAGGCATTCGTACAGAGGAAAATGATCCAGTTAAACTTAATAATCATTCTGAGTTTGCGTGAAAGATTTATTGTGTTTGGATGAAAATCAAAGCCATACCTCTCCTCTTGTCATCTTCTCTTCTGCTTGTAATCCTAGGTACATCTGGAGCCATTCCTGCTAATATAACAGATTTATTCACCAACCACGTTTCTCTAATTTATTCAGAATAATGAGGTCTGATTATTATAACAATCTGAGACTGTACCATTTAGCAAAAGCCAAAAACTCCACATGAACAGCTTTTTTCCTTGGAACAGAAGTGGAAATACCTGTGGTTTAGACAAAGGACAGATAGATGTGATTGTGAAAAGGAACAATAAATTAATAATAAACTTGATATTGCACTACCTGTGGTAATCTGGGAGTCACGGAGTTTAGCAAGTTTAAATCAAAGATAATGAAGACTTTTGCATTAGTATTTTGCAAAAAATATATACCAGCCAACAGTAAAATGTAACACAATTGATGCAGGATATTGAATTGACTTACTTTATCCAAAATTAATTTGGTAACGGAATTAAGGCTAGTTGACTCAGTGCTGTAATATAATTGTCTCTTCAGAAATGCATTCATTTTATACTGTGTTGTAACATTTTTCTGATCATGAGTAAAATTCCTTTATTCTTATACTTTTCCTTCTTCATACATAGTCCTCTAGCATTCCATTATCAAGAACAGTCAACACGAAATATTCTCATTGATTTATAAATATGATATACACACATATAATTATATATATATCATGTCATTGCCCAAGAGTACAATACAGGTATTTATCATGTTTATTGGCTAAAAGCAAAAACAATTACCATTTAAAGAAAAAGAAAAGTAATTCCTGTTTAAATAAAACTAACTATATGTATTCCAGGTATCTGATACGGTTTCTGTGGTTAACCAAAAGTTCGCTAAATTAGCTACACTAGTTTAAAGACTACTAAGTTATTATTTTTTATCATTGTCTCCAGTTCCTCTGAAAACAATTTTTCAGGAGCTGAGTTCTCTGATCATTTCAGGTTTTTAATAGATTTTATTTTCTTTATTATATGTATACAGGCTGACGATTTAAATAATGTGAAAGCTATTGAAGGTAAATTAAAAATTGAGTTAAAATTAAACTGCAATGAAAGAAAAGCCCAGGGCCCATGAGGCGATATTCACATTAATACCTAATGAACAATTTTACTGGAATAAATAGCAGATGAATTTAAATTGCTGAGGCTATTAATTAATATTTTACTAAGAAGTGTATGAATCTGGCATATTTTCAGCTTAATATTACTAAGGTAAGCAGGCAGATGAACAAGACCTGGCATGAGCTTTAGCTAACTGAATAGACATGAGAAATTACTGTGTACAAAAGAAAAAATACTTGATATAATAACCAGCAGGTGTTGGAACAACTATCCCTGCTGAGACAGAGGCTTTGACCCAGATGCAGCTTCAGATGCTGGATGCAGCTTTGCAAGGCCCAGGCTGCAGGGAGTGCCTGTGGCCTCTCTTTATTGCCAGGAAAGATGTCTCTCCATCCTGCAGATGTGCTGTCTTTGGAGAGCTGTGTTGCTATGTGGAGGAATTACAGGAGTAAGTGAGCAGTCTGCCCAGCATCATCAGAGAGCGTGAAAGAGAAATTAGATCATCTGAGAGATGATCTAACAGCTTAAAGAGCCCAGGAACCCACCATCAGTGGAGACATAGACACTGTCCATTTCAGCAGTAATGCAACCTGTGGGGAAAGTGAAGAATAGAAGCTGCTGACTACTGGCATCAAGAGATCTCCTACTTCACCTAAAGGCCTACAACTGTGACACTGGTTTACCTGATTTAAATTTGAAGAGGAGTTAGATGGTTTTAAACCATGCAAGACCACTATGAGGAAGCAGGGTGCTGGTAATACCATGAAGGTGGCTGGATTTCTTTAATGGTTAAAGGGGAGTTCTATGAGAGACAGCCAGGCTCCCCAGATAGTGAGGTACAGTACTGGGGCCTTCTCAGAAGCAGGGTTTTGCAAGGTGAGCAGTGCCTTGGTGACCATATCAGTAAGTATTTAAGGCTGAAGTAGTATGAGATCTAGGTAGCAGAATCAGAAGTACCACATTTAGCTGCAGACATAGCAAATACTGGGAATGACAGGAAGAAATTAATTAGAGGTGGGTTGTTTATCTGAGAATAAGTAGTGCTGGAATGGGACTGATGGGGCAGGATCTCATTAGACAAGCAAAGATCAAGGGAACCCAAGCTGTATTTCATGCTCCCATGCAGTCAGCATATACTTTCCATGTAAGCAAAGATGAAAAAAAATTATTTCAGGATACACATTATCTGATCTATTTTAGATATCTGTGAATGGTGTCCATGATTATAAACATATGCCATTTTAAAAAATTCTCATACTACTGTTTTTTCTTGTATTTTCACACAAACATTTCCATTCGTTTTTCATATGTACCAATTTCAATATTTCTGTTACACATCTCTGTACCATTCCAAAAAACATCTCCATTAAACAATACATATGAAATGCACTGTCTCTACAGATACAGGTATATACTATCTATACATCTATTTTTTTTTTAACTACAAAAGCGCTACACACATCTGTATAAATGATTGAGCCATTTTTTCTTTACAAATATTTTTTTCTTACATATTAGATGTTATACTTATGGTTTAAATGTTTAAAAAATCAAAATGCAGAACCTATTATAAAATGCATTATGTAAATAAAACTACTTTGCATAAGAGTAAAAATATTCTTTCTTAAAATATATATCAAGATAAGGAATACGTTTTCACACAGGAGCAGAGTTTCAGCAGCTGACACAAGTGTCTAATGCCATCCTAGGAAACAAATGTCAGAAGAGAACTTCCAGGTACCATATCCAGGCTTTAAATGTCAAAATCTGTTGTAAACTTGGAAGTACCTAGTCCTTATCTGTCTGCCTTTCTGCCTTGAGCCATAGACAGAACTGTGGAAGTGTTTGTACATGAAAATGGAGACTGGGAAATATCCACTAGCTAATGTCCATGTAAGGCTCTGTGGGTCTATTGCTTCAGGTTCTGAGACTGACCTATGGAGAAACAGGTTAGATTAGGGATAGTGGCCCACATCATGAGGACATTTCTAGTGACTGAAGAGTGACTAACTGGTTAGCACATATCACAGTTAGGTCTCAGTATGTGTGAATTTTGAAAACTGTGTTTACTGAAAACAGCAGTGTCCATCTTTTATACAGTTACCAGGCCACCTCTTGACGAAGTCAGAATAAAATGCTTATTGCATTATTACAGTGACTATTTTGGACAGTATTCTAGCTGTCCTTAAAGCAGACTTGTTCTAGAAGAATGAGGTCAACTCAAAATGACAATTTTTCTGTTAATCTGTCAATGCTATATCTTCTAAACAGTACTGAAAAGAATCACAGCCTAGTTCAATGATATTCATGTACAGTGAGATGCAGTAGACAAGGTCTATGCTTATCACTTTATATAAAAGTATATAGCTGTATACCTATCAAGAAGGAAACATTCTAAATTAGTTTTATATATAATTTACCGTATATGATTTATGTTTAGCTAAATCTCATTTTCAACATGACTTAAAAAGATTAAAGTGGGTTTTTTCTCTTATTTTTTTATACAACTAAAAAAAACCCAACACCCAAACAAACATGTATATAAGCTTGGACTTTGAAAAACAAGTCCTGTGGCAACATGGCACCTCAGAAAGAATCAAGTCAGACAATGGGACTCATTTCCGAGACATTCTCTTAGACACCTGGGTCAAAGAGCACACCATTGAATGAGTGTATCACATTCCTTATCATGCACCAGCCTCTGGGAAAATCAAATGATATAATGGGATGCTAAAGACTACATTGAGAGCAACGGGTGGTGGGACCTTCAAACATTGGGGTACACATTTAGCAAAGGCCACCTGGTTCATTAACTGTAGTGTGTCTACCAATTGAGCAGGCCCTGCCCAATCAAAATTTCCATGTACTGTGGAAGGAGAGAGAGTCCCAATAGTGTGTATGAAGATTATGTTGGGGAAGACAGTTTGGGTTATGCCAGGTTCAGGCAAAGACAAATACATTTACAGAATTGTTTTACTCAAGGACTGCACTTGGTGGGTGATGCAGAAGGATGATGAAGTCTGATTTGTACCCCAAGGGGGGTTGATTTTAGAGAAGAATAGCCAATATAACAACAAATTAGAAATCATATTATGTCAATTGCTAAATAACCCTGCTATTGTATATTATCATTGCCACAATTGCTATACGTTGTACCAGTGGTATTGAAGTAAGAATCACACAAATTAATGAAGGATGGATGTCATGATGATGGGACTAGAAATGGACTCAGCAACCAACATCCAGAAAGCTTCTTTGAAAATCGACACCTTCAGCCTGCAGACCACAAGCATGGACCACGCCAGATGCACCAGTTGCGAGTCCTGGATACAGCGTGCAACAATCCAACAGCACATGTCTTCAATCCTGCTCTGAGACTGTTATAACAGATGGAGTCCAAAGTCATGGACTAAATGAATTCCACATATATTTTTGAGGGATGGCCCATAGATTAAGGGAATTATATCTGTGTATATGTGTATACATATGTGTGTGTGTGTGTGTGTGTGTGTGTGTGTGTGTGTGTGTGTGTGTGAAAAATGGGAAAGAGGTGGTACTTAAGAAAATTGTTGGATCTGAGCATATTGTAAATGGTATAGAATAAGGGTTGGATAATGTCTCGGGTTTAGCTCGGATAGAGTTAATTTTCTTTCTAGCAGCTGGTGCATTTCAGAGTCAGGATGAGAGAAGTGCTGATGACACAGATGGTTTTAGTTATTGCCAAGCAGTCAGCTTTTCATGCTGCCCTGATACCAAGGAGAAGGTGGGAGGCACCCAAGAAGTTGGGAGGGCACACAGCCACATCAGTGGCATCATGCTCAGCATAAAGGGGGGCTAGTATGAGAGGAGTGCACAGCTCCAGGAAGTGCAGTTTGGAGACAGTCTAGCTTCAGGACAGCTCTGAGCTGTATGGTCTGAGTTGTGTGGTTCACTGAGGAACTGCATTGTATATAATTAGTTTGCTATATTTTGCAATTAAGTCCTGCTATTGCTATATCACTCTCTGCTGTCCCAGTAAACTGTCTTTATCCCATATCATGAGGTTTGCCTTTTTTTACCCCTTCCCTCCTCCCTGTCCCCCTGAGCAAGCAGCTGCATGGTGCACAGCTGCTGGCTGGGGCAAAACCATGACGTGGTGTGTGGGAGTACTATAGCTTTTGTGTGCTAGATTTTTGCATTGGCTTTGTTGCTTCAATGCTAGGTGCAGAGTCTTCCACAAATATTGTCAAAATGAAATGCCTAGATTTTTTTGTGCCATGAGAATCTGGACTTTTATGTTTCAGTCATTAGTTGTTCTATGAAAGGTTGTTGTAATGATAGAAGGTGAAAATGAACTTGACTTTTATCTTGACTATAGTTTCATCCTGAGTCAGACAATGGCAAATTAGTTAATGAAAATTAGTGATTATCTTGTTCGAATTGACAGGCTGTTGAAGTTAACCCATTAATGTACCTTTCGTTAAGTTTACAGGAACCTACCTTACATAGCAATTAAAGTTAGGGAAATACATCTCATGTTGCAGCCACGCTCACTAGAACCATGGTGATCAAGGCAAGGTCCATCCAGAATTTCTATTATAAACCATGTTCTACAGCTTCTAATTTCTCAGCTATTTCATAGACTATTTGGATGATGCTTGGTCCAAAAATTTAACACTCGGTCCTTCAATTTCTCCCTTTCTCTCCCAACAGTCAAAATAGACAAAACATTGAATGTAAAAAAACCCCCGTATTTCTATGTAGATATTTTCTTTGCAATGCTCTTGAGGAAGACTTAGCTGGATATGAAATGGGCATGTATGTATTGCCCTACCTGAAGTTGTGTACCTTTTATTGTGATACAAAATAAAGAAAAATTTTATTTACTCCAATATGCAATTTAAAACTTTGCTGCCAGACATGTACAGTTGCTGTTTTAGATTTCATTATTGAAAGTACAATACCTTCATTACAAATAAAAATTTTATATGCTTCCGTGGGATTTCACATTAGCTAATTAGTGATGATTCTGCAATTGCAATTTTATGTTACATAAAAGATTTAATGCAAGAAACGTAGTCCTTTTGGAAAGACATTTTTATGACTTCTAAAAAAAGGAAGAACAAGATGCCAGGAAATGAAAAATAAAAAATATATAAATAATTTTCTCAGATAAGATTGATGGTGCATGTGAAAGAGGACTGAATGATATAACTATTAGTGTATTACTACATATATTGGTTTAAATGTGTGTCTGGTTTTTCCCAGAAGTTTGGAAGCAGGTTGGCTTAGAAATGGCTCAGAAAAATACACTTGCATTCAAATAAATGTAAGCAAATTTCCTAATTGGTCCAGTCCAAAGGCTCTGAAGGTATCGTATTCAACTCCAGTTTTTACAGGGTGAGATATCATCATACTTATCAATCATGATTCAATATTTTTTTTGAATTATTCTAATATTTTAAAGTGTACTTTAGAAATGAATACATCATATACTTTCTAGGGGCAAATTTGAATTTTGAACTATGCCGACAAATAAAGTTTTTATTGTTAATTAATTTCAACCTTCTAACTCAAAGTCAATTTAGATTACCATTAATTACATGAATAAGCAGAGACTCTTTTAATTTATGAGTTATTGTTCATATCAAATTAAGGGGACTTAATCCACCCTCAATTAGTAAACCATCTGTAACAAGTTTTTTAATTTTCCTTCAAAAAGATTTTTATTTACTTTGAAAGTCTCCTACAACAACCTGAGCCACAGACAAAGCAGAAATGGAGAGAATTGAAATGTGGAAAATTGTTCATTTTGGAGGAAGACAAGCATGCAACACTATTTTCATCACAGCAGAATTCCTGCATCTCTTTAAACTCTGCTGTCAAACAGAAGTTTGAAAACCCATCCAAGTATTTCTGAGCTGCTCGGAATAAGGCTCAGTTTGAGGATCATATATAAAATCCTCTGTTCAGGATCCCTGAAGGAGTGCAAACTTTAAATAGCATTAGTTTATTTCTCTCCATATAAAACATGTCAGTGACAAATAGAAGTTTAATTAACTGAACTGGATTAAAAAGATTATGGGCCTTAGATATAACAAGTGAATTTTCCATAGTGTGGAGAGATGTGATTAAAACTTTACATATATACCAACAAACAAATAAGATTAAAATTGCAAACATAAACTTGTCCCTTACTTTTCTATAAGCATCTAAAGATGGTGAGAAGCCAACACTGTATAAGGTTTTCATCTTAAAGGGTGTAACAGAGGCAATAATTCTTTACAAAATCCAGTCATTTTGAGGAAAAAATGAACAAGTAGTACAGTACACAGTTCTGAAATAGTTCAATAAGAATAATATATAAGATTTAAAAGCCACATTTATGCTTTTTTGTTTATCAGAAGCTATTTTAGTTGCTTTTTTTTTTCTTCCTAGTGAAAATGTGTACATTGGTCTTCAACTTGGTGTAATGTCAAAGTGTGTAATGGAAATAAATTTTCTTTAAGAAGCATGTTTGTGCTCTTGGGGGTTTTTTTGGGTTGGTTTTTTTTTTCTAATTAATATTGCCTATTCTTACAGATACATAATTAACTGTTCATAAAAAATCAAAGTAAATATACATTATTACCTACAGAGACACATTATTTATTTTACAATGATGTGAATTGCTTTCAAATACCTGAAACTTGTAGTTGCAATTTTACTTTTATTGACAATCAAATTTCTCCAACAATGTTCAGTGATGGACTTGTTATGAGTTCAGCAGATTATGACTAATGGTTTACTAACAAAGTATTTAATGTTAACAGCTACATGTAAATGACCATAGACTTATATCTATACTATAATTTTTCACATGTGGTCTGATCCATACCTTGACTGTATTGAATGTAACTAATTTTCAAGGAATCACAGTCGTTGCAAAAAATGGAGTAATATTGGGAAAATTAAAAATTATTGGTCTATTTATTCCTATTTTTAGTCAAGCAAATTTGCTATATTCAATAGGATTATATCTCAGGTTTTTTGAATGTTATTTTGGTGACTGAATCCCAGCAAAAATCTCCAATACCTGCTCTTTCAGTTATAGTCACTTGCCTGAGAGAAAATCAGTGGGGAAGTGAATTTTGACATTAACTAATGATGCCAGCTGACCAAGACAAGTACATTAACAATTCAATAAAACTGACCAAAACTCAGATACTCAAGGTGTCAAGTGCCTCTGGTACCCAAATACCTCATATACTGCAAGTTCTTACATATGCCCTTTCACAGATTTGATGGTGAAAACCATGTTTATGGGAAAAAAAAAAAGGGGGCTCACTTATGTACATAGTTCTCCCTCCCCTTGCACTGAAAAATGGCTGATAAATTTCACATGTAATTCACCTGTGCATTTTGACAAATCAGTATGTCTAAGAAGGCATCGTCCAACTTCTCTATCAGAATATTTGGAGAATTTTTTACCTGTCCTATGAACTATGAATCCTAAAGAGGAAGACTTCAGCGTTTTTCTGAAGATGTGCTTCCTCCCCAATGCAACTTTGCGTGAACATCTTAAATAAGAATTTAATGTTTGTATTCATCAGTATTCAGCCTGAATAGTTCGATATGTGACAGGGAGATTTATCAGCAGTGATTCTGTAGGCATCATCTGCGCCACAGTACCACAAACAACCTGAAAAGGTTTAGGAAGCTAGGAAGCAAATAGCCAGTGAATACAGTTTTGAAGATTTACTTGAAAAATGGAAGTGCTTCCCAGACGCTTGGACTGTTTAAATCTCGTAAGTTCTCCTGGAACTAAAGGATATTTTAGGGTTCTTCATGAAAGTGAGAGAAATTTAACTAGGGAATTCCTAAAAATTTTTTGCCTGTTTTCTTATTTAGGTTTTAATTCACCTGGATGTTGAAAGAATCCAGAACTGAATCACTGTCAGTTTTGTCACTTGTAATTTCTGAGGTGCAACATGAAGCTAGTTTGGTGGAACAAGTGAAGTCAGAATAAGATCATTCAACATCAGAGAACTTAGTGAGGACAGGACAGTCTCTTACAAATCACACTGTCACAGACAATTCAAAACAAGTCAAGCAAACAAATACTTTCCACACAATCCCAGATATGCTTGTAATTGAGATTTTTGAGAGCAAAAGACTGAAAGCTGTTTTTTGACACCATCTTGAAAAATTACCTCATAGTAGAAATAATGTGATAATGTTTGCTAAGTTATATCTTCAGTTGTTGAATTCCTTAAAGAGTAAATATTAGTATGTCTTAAATGTACTATATTTTGACTGAATTTTCATGCATTACTCCATACTGACTAATTTTCAAAATTAATTTTCCATTTCTTCTGTGCCTGATATAAAGTGCTGAAAAATTGCTGAATGTAACAAAAAACATGAGTTATACTGCACAGTTTTACAAGCTGGCAGTGTTGTTGGCTATTATACACTTTCTTATAAGAGCCTTTGAAATGAAAGATTCACCCTTATCAAGAACCCTCTCTATTGAGACAGCGTTTACACCGCACTATTGTGAAATTCAGCTTCAAAATAAGACAGAAATATCAATTCACATTTTACTCTTCAGTTAACATATTCAGAGTTTTACATCTCCTGAAATGTCAAAGAATAAAAATTAAATTTCATGTAATAAAATACATGGAGGAAAAAAAATATTAGTATCTCCTGGCAGTAAGCTTTCTGACTTGTACAGGCATTTCTTTTATGATGTAATGAGCCACTAAGGCACATGTAAAACTGTATGTGTTAGTAGGGTAAATGATGCCTCTCTTGGAAGGCTAGTGAGATAAACAATCTTTTTTAGCAGTGTTGCTTTAACAATCGTAAAGGATCTCATTGTGTCTAATAATATTATGTAAAACTACTTTACTGAGGATAACTAGGCCCCAACTCAACTGTCCTTTGCCTGAATCACTTATTGGTGAAATATATTTCTGTAGGTGTTGTTTTGGGTTTTTGGCCTTTTTTTTGTTTGCTTGTTTTTTTAACGTGTGTGATTGATTGGTTTTAAGATTTGGGATCGGATTTTTCCTTCAATTTTTTTAAGGAGTCTTTTTTCATCTTACAGGAAAGAATGTTCTTAAGTGGAAAGATTTTATCTTATAGATCTTAACCTATCAAGGTACTCAGATCTTCTGATGAGAGCTAGGGTGTCTAATTTAGGTATTTGGTAGGTTATAGGTTACTAGTTTTGTCTTCATAAATCAAGTATTTCTAATTCCTATCCAGTCAATGAAGAGAAGAAATACCTATTCCAACAGAGATGATCTAGTCCATCTAATTCAGGAAGCTGCTTCTGTCTCCATTGGATGCCCTGAGCCTTTCTTATAAGGTATATAAGTTCATATGCACTTGGTTGCCCAACCACTTTTGTTAATTAGTTCAATTATTTATACTATAATAATAATGCTTGTATTATGTAACAGATTTATGATAATTTCAATTTAATTACAATTTTACGTTCATATCTATGTAGTTTATATAGCTCACATGAGCATTTTCATGGTGTTTTATTTTCTTGAGAAGGAATTCCATTATGTAAATGTCTTCTTATCCAAATTAATAGCCCATTCTTTTTTGATGTGGAGGGTAATTATATGCTGTTAAATTAATTTTAATAAAATCAAATATCAATTTTTCCTTGCATCCATCTGTATATCTACCTAATTAAAATGTCATGTAATTTTTCTTGAGGATAAAGAAGGAATAGCCTGTTTCACTCTACTGTATTTTAAGTAAATATTTATATCAGATGGTGCATTCAATAAAAATAAGATTAGTATCTTCCATACTGTGTTGCAGAAAGTCTTTCATTAACAGCTTAAGGAATGGAGTACTTCTGAAAAAGCTGTGGAAAATTGTAATTTGTTCCAAGGCTCTTTACCATTAATTCATTCATATGGTCTAATTCATGTTACGTTAAATTTGTTCCTTGCTTCTTTCTAGCTACCTTTTTATGCTTTACTGCTCCTAAATAGGATAAATGTAAACTCAGTCCTTGCAATGAATATTGAACATGAGACTGATTCAGAACCTTTCTTCTCTTGTCATTTCTAAGAGTTACATAGTATGAAACTAACGTATCTTAAGCATCTTTTTATTAAGAAACATTTCACTCTTCTATTCTGTGATTCTGTGAAGGTAGGAAGATGAGAAAAGACAGAAAATGCCAATGGATAAAAATTACAGTATAACACTTAGGCTGATCCACATCCTGATACAGGCCAGGATGCCATTGGCCTTCTTGGCCATTTGGGGACATTGCTGGCTCATGGTCACGTCCTTTTCCTCCAGGCAGCTCTCCAGCTACTCTGCCCCAAGCCTGTAGCATTGCCTGGGGTATTATGACCAAAGTGCAGCACCTGGCACTTGGCCGTGTTGAACCCCATAAGGTTGGCCTCTGCCCATCTATCCAGCCTGTCCAGGTCCCCCTGCAGAGCCTTCCTGCCTTACAGCAGATAGACGCTGCCACACAGTTTGGTGTCATCTGCAAACTACTGAGGGTGCACTCGATCCCCTTGTCCAGATCACTAATAAAGATGTTAAAGAGGATTTGCCCCAGCACTGACTCCTAGAGAACACCAGTTGTGACCGGCTGCCATCTGGATTTAACTCCGTTTGCCACAACTCTTTGGGCCCAGCCATCCAGTCAGTTTTTAACCCAGCAAAGAGTAGTAGTAGAAGTGGTGCGGCTGCCTCCTTCCTTCTTTTGCCTTTTGTAATTTGAAAGGGATTAGTGAGAGCAAAAGTGGTACCACCTTTTTTGTAGCAGTTTTCAAAAATTATAACCAAAAACTGTTCTCAAAATGATAAATGAAAAAATAATCTCTTTAGACTGCTTTTTCAGATGAGAACCTTTAAGTGTAAGGAAGTAGAATTGTTTTCTTAGAGCTCATCAAGCAGCTAAGTTGCAGAACCTGTACTAAAAACTTAAATCATTCACTTGATACTCCACTAACTTCAAAGCTTCATAAAAGCATTACCAGTACATGTCAGGAAGAACAGCCCCTAAGCACAGATGCATCACAGGAACTTCACAAGTCTCATTATTTTCTGGTGCTCACTATGATACAGGACAGCATTTGAGCCTTCTTCAGACTGTCCAAATTTGATAGTATAGTATAGCATAGCATAGCATAGCATAGTATAGCATACATTTATCTGGCTGTTCAGCAGTTGTACTACACAGACTTTTAATATTTTAGCAGACTTTAATTATAGAGTCAGGAGACTTTCAAGGGTAAAGATCCTTTTTTAAAAGATTACATATAGATAGATATATAGATAGATAGATAGATCCACATCTGCAGCAAAAACTAGGTTTTCTTAAGTCTATGTCAGACAGACACACAGACAGAAAGAATATCCTATCTTCTTTTCTGGCTAGTTATCTCTTAGAAAATTACTAAATGACATTTAAACAATCATTATATTTCATTAAATTTTTGGTGTTCATGTGTTTTGTCTTGCATTTTAGAAAGAAGAGATTGCAGCACATTTTGCTGATTAATGGTCATGCAGTTGTTTGCAAGAACTTGGTATATTTTGAGTAACATGATATTACTGCTGATATTTAGTGAAAGTGTATTCATGAGAAAGTGTGTTCATGAGAACTGTCTAATTTAAAATTAGTTGGAACTTAGCCTATAAGATCTCTAGCAAAAAAACCTTTTTAAAAGCACAGATGTTATTCTCTATTGTCATTGGGGTGGGGGAGCAAGATGTAAAGAATTAAAACTGCAGTGGATTATTCGACATGCTAATTTTTTAAACTATATTTCAGTTTGATTAGCTTTATGCATTTCTATTCATCTTGCAGATACTACCTTTCGGTTTTTAATGTTCATTGTATTTCATGTTCTACCTTTCCATTTCTTCAGGCACAATTGGGATGAATGCAGACTGTTAAAGTTGACACTATATTCAAGCTTCTTATATCGGGGGTATCTCCCACACCCAACATTTATGTGGCAGGCAAGCAGGAAGGAAGGAAGAAAGGAAGAAAGGGAGTCTTTATGAGTCATCAAAATAAAAGTTCTTTGCTGAGCTGATATGCTTCCTTATGCTGAAAATTTATTTTCGGTGGTAACATAGAAATTACTTTACTCTGCCCTGGTCAGGCCCCACCTGGAGGATTGTGTCCAGTTCTGGGCTCCCTGGTATAAAAAAGACAGGGATCTCCTGGAGAGAGTCCAGAGAAGAGCTACAGAGATGATTAAGAGCCTGGAGCAGCTCCCCTATGAGGAAAGGCTGAGTGAGCTGGGACTCTTCAGCCTGGGGAAAAGAAAACTAATGGGGGCCCTAATGAATGTCTATAAATATCTTAAGTATGGGATGCAGGGTGAAATGGCCGGCTGGACAAGGGGCAATGGCTGCAAGTTAGACCATAGGAAGTTCTGCACCAACATGGGGAAGAGCTTTTTCACAGTAAGGGCGACAGAGCACTGGAATCGGCTGCCCAGGGAGGTGGTGGAGTCTCCTTCTCTGAAGATATTCCAGACCCGTCTGGACGCCTATCTGTGTAATATGAGCTAGGGAGCCTGCTTTGTCAGGGGGGTTGGACCCGATGATCTCTTGAGGTCCCTTCCAATCCCTATGATTCTATGATTCTGTGATTCTACGATTCTACTATCTCTATATCTATTGAAGTGGTGTAAGAGGTGTATGCCTGTCTTGTACTGGGACCCCAAAACTGGACTCAGTACTCCAAGTTGCAAAAAAGAGGAGTGGGAGAAACACCTCCCTCAACCTGCTGGTCACACTTCTTTTGATGCAACCCAGGATATAATTGGCTTTCTGGAGTACAAACAGGAATTTCTGGCTCATCCACTAGTACCCCCCAAATCTCTACAGGACTGTTTCTGTAATAATGTAATACAAAACTGTTTTGAACTTAGACTACATTGGATATAAATGCTAAAACCATATATTATTGTGTTTGGCTTATCATTTGTTATTTTTGAGCTTATTTCAATGGGAACTATATTAATAGCAACCAATCACATTAAAACATTAAATAATATATGTAACTATAATTAACACAAATACCTTAGTACTAATTCCCATCTTGTATTTTAATAATGCAGGTCTATAATTTGTCCTTTTCTGCAGCTCAATATTTTTGGTTTTAAAGACAAAAGCTACATTACACTTGTCAAAATTTATTTGAATTCCATCAAATAGAACAAGTTATAAAGCTGAATATGAGATTATATTTTTGGTTTTGTTATGTAGATTGTATCTATCATTTTTTCTACTTGTTTCTCCCAACATCCTAAAACTATTTAAGCAGAATTAACACTTCCTGGTGTATGAGATTCAGTCATTATGAAAGAAAAGTTGATGTATTTGCAACATCAAATTATATCTTTATGATGCTGTTAGTCTGTAGAATCATTTATAAGGTGGAATATGCTGGAAAAAGTTAACAGCAAAAATTTGTTTTATTTAAAAACCCCAAAACTTACAAATTAAACATCCCTTGGGTACTCAGCAGTTCCACGTTTACCAAAGATGGTTGATCATAGTAATCGGTCTTTCTGAGAGGTAAAGCCTGGAAATGACTCTTTCTGAGGTCTGAAAGAACCATTCTCCATATCAGCTAGAAAAGGCAAAATAATCCTTCCAAAGGCTAAAGCACACAGGTTAAGCAGTTGTCAAATACTCCAATACCAAGAGTGAAGAAGCAAACTAGTTTAGTTCCCATTAGAATGCTTGAAATAGAGTAGAGACTCATCCATTTTCAGTTAAACCTAAAGAGCATTAAACCTTTTGTATAAGGAGCATGAATCCTTTTGGCTAGCTCTTCAGGGACCAGAAGTAGTCTTGTACAAATTCTGAAACAGTATCTTAACATAAATGAGACATAATAACCCACTTAACTGGTGCAAGTTTTACAAGACTGTGAACAATGGAGGGTTTTCATGGATAACATTTAATGGGCAATAACTTATTTCCACTGAGAGCTTTCAAGTAAAACCACAACTGAAAGTGAAATATCCCAAAAGAAGACAAAATATGATAGAGGAAAAAAAACGGTGGGATACAAAATCTAAATCATTATGCAATAAGTAAAACTAAAGTATCTGTAGTGGTTTTGCTATGCATCAAAGTTACTGTGAGCTTTGAATATTTTTTACATTTATGACCAGAGAGGTTCAGATTAAATAAATGCTAACTACCATCCAGATATGCCCAAAGTTAAAAGTCTGCTTCACAAAATCACAGACAATATCACTAACTGAATCTTGGCAGGCAGGTCTAACCTTTCTTCAGTAGATAATGAACCTGAGTCTCAAGACATGACAAGAAATCAGGTCCCCATGCTGTCTCCTGTACACCCTCAGGATGCATCATTCTTCCCAATCTTTCCTCTTGACTGAATGGCAGCATGGTGGTATAATCTCTCAGCTAAGAGATCACCTCCAGAGTGCATTTCTGGCCTTAACCATACACCTTCTAGATTAATCTTGACCTTCTACAGGCAAGTGACTGTATAAGATGGGGTGAGTACACCACAAGTTTCAAAGTTTTTACTTCAACTCTGCAAACAACTACACCATGACATTTACTATTTCAGTAGGCAAAACTCAATTTGTGACAGGAAGTACATGTAAGTAGTATCATTCCATACAGATCTACAGGGATTAGGCAATCTCCAAGTGTGCTGAAGGACTGAGGCACATAGCTGCCACAGATATTTGACTGACCCTATATTTATAAATCGACACAGGAAATTTGAAAAGCCCATTTCACATACTGGCTTCTTTGTCTGTGTTGGGAAGTATTTTATCATATAGACTAACGTATCAGTGCTGTGAGAATGCATTAACATTCCAACAGTGTCTTCAAAACATTAAGTGTTTTAAGTAGTAGAATATTTATTCAAATTCAAATAGGTTTCTAAAATAAATTAATTGAGAGAAGAGAAAGTTTATTGAGTGGTTTCAGCTACAACACTAAGATGAACTCTTATTCTACTGATTGTACCTCTTGACATTTCATCTTTAGCTTGTAGTGCTGAATCTTCAATACTCTGGGACTAAATGCTAAAGTATGGGTGAAACTCAAATCAGATGAAATTCCACATGAGTTCAAGCTGCTAAGGATGCATGCATTGCACAGTGTACTGAAGATTCATACCTATGAGGCAAGATGAGAGTACTCTAGAAGCTGTCAGTGTTATATTTGTATGGCAAACCAACAGATGTTACACACAGTATTTCTAATTTTTATTCACAGTGATTAAGCACAATTTTTAGTCTTAAAAAGCCTCTATATTGCTAGATGTGTGTGAAAGGTTCCCTCTAAGATTGAGATACTGGAAGCAGGTGATACTTAGAGATGACCTAATCTTAGCGCCATATGTTGTTCTTCTGTGGGGAATTTAGGATTCTCAGAGTTACTGATTTTTTTTATTTATTTTTTTTTCACAAGCACACTGCTGATATCAGAAGAGAGTACCAGGTTCAGAAGAATTCTCTTATGAATAGCATAGTTCATGGTTATTTACATTTTTGAACACTGTAGTGCAGAGTTATTATATTAATTTTAGTTCTTAGCTAAATCTTTAATTTCATCATTATTTGGAGTTCAGCAGCTAATTAATGTTTTGAGATCTTCTAATAATAATAATAATAATAAGGAACCTTTAGTTTGTTTTTAAATGCTAATACTTGAGATTTGTAAGTTTCCAAACCATTTCATTAAAATACTAGAACCCTGATTAGGTAGTTCTCTGTCTTTCAGAAGACAAGGTCAAAAGAGAAAACATACCACTTTCTACACAATAATATTGTTATTTCATGGAAGTGAGTAGAGAAATCTTCATTTGTTTTATTAGGAATAACTATAATTCAGTTTAAAAAATACAAAAAACAAACAACAAACCAAGCAAACAAACAAACAAAAAAACACACATTTTTATCTCCAAATAATCTCTTTCTGAAAGGATTTGAATCACATGCAGTGAGTAGACACTGAGAATAAAATGTCTGTGCTGGAAAACTAATGTTAAGATTTTTCATTCTGTGATCATCACTTGATTGTCATAGAATCCTAGAATGGTTTGGCTTGGAAAGGACCTTTAAAGATTATCTCATCCAACTCCTCTGCTATGGACAGGGAGATCTCTCCTTAGAACATATTAGTCAAAGCCACATCCAATCTGACCAACTCTTCCAAGAATGGAGCATCCACTTCTCTGGGCAACCTGTTCCAACGTCTCAGCACCCTCACCTTAAAAAAAAATATTCTTCCTTACATTGAATCTAAACCTTCCCTCTTTCACTGTCACTTGTATTATTACTACAGGACTTGTCAAAAAGTCTCTCCATCTTTCTTGTAAGCTTCCTTTACATATTTAAATGCTACCATAAGTTCTCCCCTTTGGCTGATTATCAAATCTTTTTTATGTCCTTACTCTGTACAACATAGTAATGGATCCTGTATATTTGGAATGGTTCCTAGCCTCAGCCACTCAAAGGAATTATTGCGAAGGTGATAGGTTCCCATGTTTAACAATAGAGATGATGCAGTTACAGTACTCAGGACCGTTTCCTCTCATTATTTAATTTACTAAAACAGACAACAAGAACACCTACCCCTCCATTTATTGTACCAACTACACGTTTATTTCGGCAGTACCATGTGTGACAAAAGGCACTTTTCTTGTACAAGATAGAAATAAATGCCCTGTCATAATTTTCATGAAAAGATATTAGATAAATTGCCAGCCCTGGAAACAAAAAATGCCTTAGCTCTGTGGAGACCAGAAAATAAATGAGGCTGTGGAATGGCAGCCACAGTGCCACCACCTGCTCCCAACATTGTTCCTCATTTACTTGTGAGATGTTAAAGTGCTAAGCATGACATTGGCCAGCTTACCCTATGTCCACACAAGATAAAAACCATTGGAGCCATCTGGGTCATTCCTAGGAAATATGCTTACCCCAGGAACACAAGTAATTTAGTACTTATTTCCATGTTCTTTCCTATTGCTGTGTGCTATTCACACAGAAGGTTCTATCTCTGCTACCAGTTGGCCCACCTATGCATTGGCTGCTTCCACACAGTGTTTCACCTATGTAATACATACTTGCTCAGGAGAAATACAGAAACTCATCTGACGTTTTCCTTTGAGCATGCTTGATAGCAAAGAAGAGCAAGAGATAGTTGGGAATCGACACTGGTCAAGGAAAAGATTTAGTACTGATCACATGATTTAAAAAATTCTAGTCAATTATCAAGTCACAGCTTAGGATATCTCAAGTTTTACTTCTATTTATCTCCTGAAAGAACTGAACTGGGAGAAGAATGCTCTTAAAATACTTGTAGTTAGTTCTTATCTCACTCCTGTTCAGATAATCTCAAAAGAATTCTCCAAGCTGTTTCTAAAGCACAGACCTGACCAGCTGAAGACCTCATAAAATATAGAGGGAAACTGATTTTAAGCAAACAGAAGCTCTTATAACCACCCTGATGAAGTAATCACATGATAAGGCAAAGTATGGAGTATGGTCTTTCCAGAGATACCACAGGTAAGATGCTAGAAAATCAGACATACTGCTGAAGTATGGATTTTACCAAAGTACTTTGAATCTCTTTCCCTCCTGCTGTTTCAGAAATGACAGGCAAAGACAGACTGAGGGTTTTTTTTTTCAAAAATTTATCAGTTTAATGTGAAAAGAAGGCAGAACACATCTGAAGTTCACATCCCTCACTAAAAATTCCTTCATAACTTTATCGTTTAGGAACAAGGAAGCTACAAATTAAGCATTTTTTTCCTCCCTTTACCTCTTAAAGAATAACTTCCATGAAGGCATTATTAGACTAATAGACTCCAATTGTCTACTTTGACATCGAGAAATGCAGTCTTGCACTGTTCATGGCCACCCCAAATGCAAAAAATCATTGTCAGTGTCCATTCCTTTGATCACGTGATCATGTCAGTGCAGGTTGCTACAAATGATAGTGCTGGGGTTTTTTGGGCTTTTCTTGGGTTGTTTTGGTGGGGTTCTTTGGTGGGGACAGAGGGGACTTTAGGGATATTACATATATATATAGCTTTTTTATAATTCATATTAGTTTGGGGTTTTGGTTTGTTTTTTTTTTAATGATATGTCATTCTATAGAAGCATTTGAATGAGAAAGAAGAAATAAAATATGATGTGAGGCAGTTTTCTCAACTCCTGTCTCTCTCTTGTCTTTAAACATACAACAGGGAGAAGTAGTGTTACAGTAATTTTATCAGAGAAAGGTAAAGACTGTCTTCGAAATCATATTACCTAATAAAGTGTACACAATCCCCAGGCTGAGGATTGTGATATAATGAAAGAAGAGTAGAGATTTTACATAAAATTATAACTGAGAACTGCAAACAAAACATAATGACAAAGAAGGGAATCATCATTTGAGGGAGCTGTGTATTCTAGACTCACAGCAAACTATCAAAAAAACCCCAACCCAACAAACTCTTGCTACATCAACTGGAAGGAACATAAGACACAAATTAATATTTCAGGTTTCTTAATTCTATTATAAGGATATAAAGTCTAACTGTTGGACAGTCTGGTGACAGGGCTCATGCTTTGACAATCCCAAATCACATTCCACTAGGAGTATTTAAGTCCTTAGCAGACACAGTGAAAGCTGCCTTATAAAACTCCTTCCCAAACACCCAGCTGTTGCTGCTGCAGACCTTGGAGGTGCCCAGAGGCTCTGTGGGAACAGCTCTTTTCCATGCTGCTAAAGCTTCTATTCAGGGCACATGGTGCTCCATTGACTATATAGTAGAAAGAGTTCTTTACAGTATGGTACCTCCTTTTTTCTCTAAATTGGTCTCTGAAGATTTTACCTGATGCTGAACTCATGGAAGCCCATGGAAGAGTTAGATTAGCAGATTTATGTCCTATATATATTAGAGATTTTTATTGAGCTCTCCAATTAATTAGATTCTCTAGACCAGCATTACAGTGTGTTATCATAATCTGTAATACATCATGGGAAAACCTGTTTTATTCTCAGATACAGACAAATAATGTCCTACTGCAACATGTTGGTCAGGCAAACTTATATGTACTGAGGGGAATAGTTGACAGGGTGTGCCTGAAAATCTTTAATAAGTCTACTGAATTGTAAGAAAAACATTCAGGAATGGATTTCCTACAGAAGGATATTAAAATACTCAGCCACTGAAATTTCAAATCAGAAATATTTCTAGGATCTGTATGGTATATAAAAAAACAATCAGATCAAATATGGACCTGGTGAATATATCTGATCTTGCTCTTTGTCTAATATATATTGGTGAAAAAGACAGAATTATCAGAAAGTATATGCTCAAATGACAAGTTGAGCAAAGCAGGTGGAAAAAGATACCGAAGAGCTCTTTAAGTCAGTTGAAAACAATGGTTCTCCAAAAGCAATTTCATATAAAGACACAATTGTGGCATTAGCTGCACAAAGCATTAGAAGGGTGCCTTTTTACTTCACTGCAATGAATTACAAAGGCAGTCAAGCAAGCCTGGAAAGAACTGCCATGCCACTGAGTTATATGTGATTCTGATAATTATGTTAACTTATTTTTAATTAGCTTGGCCTTCTTTATTGGTCATGGATTTTTGCCATTTAAGACCATAAAAGAGAAGTGGCTAGCAAAGGAAGTAGAACAGGGAGTCTGCAGCATGCACAAACTGTAACATAAAAAACAAAACAAAGTATTATTCTGGATAAGGATAATCTCGATTTATTAAATTGTCATGGTTTAGCTCTGTCCAGCAACTAAGCACCGTGCAACTGCTCAGTCGCTCCCCTGCAGTGAGAGGAGTGAAAGTGAGAGAACTCATGGGTTGAGATAAAAATAGTTAAATAGAACACACACACACACACACAAAGGAAGATAATAATATCTATTAATAATATCTACACAAAAAGAGTGGTGAACAGCCCAAATTTGCTCCACCAAAAGTCAGTGCTGTGCAACTCCAGCTGCTGTGCAAAACCCCCAAACCTCCCAGCCTCTCATCCCACACACACACAAGCAAAGCAAAACAAGGAATTCATTCACCACTTCCCATCAGCAGACAGGTGATCAACTATGACACTGAAGTTCATACTGTGCAAGACTCCCAGTTGCAACACCAGGCTCCCAGCCCCTAAGCCCCTAAGCACTCTGGGCCTAAGCCTACCCCCAATTACCAATGGAACATGGTGTTGTATGCTATGGAATACCCTCTTTGGCCAGTTTGGGCCACCTGTCCTGGCTGTGTCCCCTCCCATCTTCCTGGGTGCCATTAGCAGGGCAGCATGAACAACTGAGAAGTCCTTGACTGCTTGGCAATAACTAAAACCATCAGTGTGTTATCAGCATTGTTCTCATCCTGACTCCCAAGCATGGCATTCCATCAGCTGCCAGAAAGAATATTAACTCAACCCCTGCCAAAACCGAGACAGAAGCGGATATCTATTCTGTAAATGTGAAAGTGTCAAAAAGCAAGAGAGGTATTACAAATAACCTACATAAGGCAAAAGAAGTTTTTGTATGGATGTTAGCTGTAAGACTGGTCTGTTTTGTTACATGTTCTAAGAGCAAAAATTTCAGTACCGAAAACAATTTAAGAGCAGTGTACTCAGTAAAAATCTTGGACAAGGTGTTAAAGAGACTGATAATCAGTTTACCAAATTTAGATGTCTAAGCATCAATTATGTAAATCTCAGCTCACCAATGTAAAGGGTTTTTTGAAGTCAGTGAAAAGATATTCACTTCACCCTAAAGAGGGTCTAATATTGGAAAAATAAACTATCATCTTAGCTAGTTATTATAATTATTTTGATCTTAGTCAAATTTTGAATTGCAATACTCAATAAAATGAAGCTTACTAAGGATTACTACAAGATACTGATGTGAAACAAGTTTTCTACCAAAGCGCTATTAACAGCATATCCAAAACCAAAGACGGGATTCTGGCATGTGGCAGAAATAGATGAAACTGAAAAGACAGAAGAACCTTCAAAATAAATTAATTTGATGATTGCAGGAGAAGATAATTGATTTGGATATGAAGATGACTAAAGAGAAAGCATTAAATACAGAAGTGATAGAAAAACACTTCAATCTTTTTACAGAAGATGCATCACCTAAAAATCTTGGCAAATTTGTTCAATTTATTACATTTTCTCTCTCTACTACATTTTCTCACCAGATCAGATAGATCAAAACAATCAGCAAGCTAATTAATTTAAGTGCAGTATGGAGAAATCATGTTTCATGATTCTTTCTGGAGGAAAAATCACTCTAATAAAAATGTTTCATAGAAATGTTCTAGGAAAAGATGTACTATACACTAAAAGACCTGACTGGGGCTGAAATCTTGTCAGTGCAGTTTTTCTTTTTTTTTTTTAAATTTGTTGCTGCGGCAAAGAGGAGCACAACTGAAAAATATGTAAGTGGGATAGAGAAATTGAGAGAGTGCAACCTGAAACCATATCTCAGCATAGTGTTGGCCAGGTTTGAAAAAGCCAGATTGAATGTTTTAGCCACCTATCTGAAAATCGGAGAAATAAAATCTGATGTAAACAAACCTAGAGTACTAAAGGAGTTTATATCACAAATCTCCAAAGGGGAAGTTTTGTGTAAAAGCCTTGGTAGAGCTTCTGACATTCATGTAGTTTAAAGCCACCATTTATAAAGGTCTCACAGAGGAGATTCAAGTGCCACATCTTGGCAGATAACACTTACTTGATGCGATCTTGCATGATGTGGACATTTGGTAACAGCTATGGTCCATATGTTCACTTCAGCTGGGCCCTGCCATCATCCTGCAGGATCTCACAGAAGATATTCAGCCAGCTGTCTGCTCAACAGTGAACATGCACAGGCAGGCTTGACACCAGAGCCTCAGTGCCACGAGTGCCATGTCTGCTCTATGTGCTTCATACAGCTTGAATAAAGAGTGGTAATCCACTCCTGTAGGAGCAGCCACAGCCAAATCAGGTTCTCCAGTGCCTTGGTTCCCAGACTGGCCCTCCTGACCCTACAGGACCTCCTGACAGAGAAGTGTGTCAGACCATCTGTGCCTGTCTGCCTTGAGGCCAGCTCCATTAGAGCAACAAACACTATGGTTCACAGTAAGGGCAGCTAAAAATAGATCCAGTTTTCCCATCTACTCCTTTGCTGATCAACCATAATTGCTTCCATCTTCCCACACTCTTCTCTCCATCCCTGGGTCTGTTAGTTCTGTCTTGCTGCATGGTGCAGTGACAGAGTCTCTACCTAGGAGGTGCAGCTTCAGGGCTTGTTTTCAGCTATCCTCTCTCTTTGCTTTTTCTTTGCCTTTGTCTTTTTCAGTTACATCTCTGTTCTTTTCTTCTTTATGCTCTACACAGGTAGAAATTCTCCAAAAAATGCTTTTCATTCCCCTGTCACAGTCAGATCACACTTAGGATTTTGTCACCACTAGTCTCATTGGTTATTCCTTCTCAATATTGCGTTGTCCTCTGTCCTACTACCCAAGGCACTTAAATATCCTTTAATCACCAGGCAATGACATTAGCGGATAACATAAACCTATTACAAAGGTTACTGAGTGAAACTTTGGTGTTCAGAAGATGTATTTTAAAGGAAAACAGCTACAAAATCAGAGGAAAAACAACAGAGCATTATAAATAAATAGTTGCTGTGCTGCTTCACAAGTCCTTGCCACCACAGGCATTATGGATGTAATGTAACCTGTCCCAAGATACAGTCCCACCTTAAGAGAAAGTTAGGGTTCAAGTAAATTAAACACTCAAGAAGACCTCAAAGTCCTCTCTGTGTTACTTTAGCCACTCTGTCATGTAAATGAGGTCAATAACCCTCTGCAATGCCACCTGAGGGTTGCAATGAACTTCATGCCTCTACTGATGGATCGTAACTCAGTCTCTGTGCTTCCCTAGATGCTTTCCAAACCAGATGTCTCTGTGAAGTCCTTCCTAGCAGCTGGGACCACATGGCATGGTGCAGTTTGACATGGGATCTTTCCTATAACACAGCCATGTTTGAAAACATCTGAGATGGACCCATTGCAGAAGCTGGGGAAAAAAACAAGGGAGAGTTCTCATTAAGATGTCCCTAATAATCTTGTGATTATGTTTAAAGTGCTGGGATGGCAGTGTCCTTGGACTCAAGTGTAACAACCAGAACATCTGAACCACAGCAGGAAGAAGCTGTGGGCAAGGAGAATTGGGGCGATTTTGGGTCATATTTCCTGTGAGATGGCTTCTGTACACATCAGACTTGCTTGCTGTCACTTTGTAGGCTGCTTTGTATGGGAACTGGTCTGAGCATGTGGTGTTGCAGGAGAAAACTTAATCAGCAATTCTTTAAGTGAAAGATGCTTTCCAGCAGGATGGAGGAGTGCTGTCCAGTCTGCTATGTATTCTTTTTCTGCTGTGTACTGTTGTCCTATCAGGTACAAAAATAAACATGTAGGGTTTCTGTGATCCCAGCAGCTGGCACACAACTGCAATGCCACCTGTTGCACAGGGGTATACCTAGCATCCCAGAGGAACTGTGATGGCATGTTGTAGAAGGACCACTGCCAAAGCCACATTCCTTGGACCCAAATCCTGTCCTATGAGAGGAGCCAAAAGACACTTATTTTAACCCTGAATGTGTGTCCAGACTGAGTTAGGGTGGTGGGAGATGTAAGAAAAGAGCAATGGTAGCAAGTTCCTCCAGATAATGCTTCATAAATGAAATTAAATTTGGCAATAAACACTGCATTTAGCACTTCGAGGAATGTGGGAGGCATGGGCTTTTTTGGGGCAAGCGGTGTGTGCAGAGTCATTTTTGGAAACAGCATGGCTTCTCTTTCCCCATGCAGAAGACACAAGTAATTGCAAAAGTGGTCATTCATGGAGTCCTGACATGATCCTTCTCACTGAGGACATGTGAGTGTATAACTGTTTCTGCTGTTACCACAAGACATACCTTTTGGGGCAGAATTCTGCTCTGAGTCATAGCTGGTTTCCACACAGACATAATCCATCATCTGATTATTTTTTTCCTTCTTTTCTGCTGAGTTGCTATGGGAGACAGTCAAGCTGCAGCAGTGGCATGTTCACCCTCATCCAAATGTCTTTATTCTCCATATTTGCCATTCTCAGTGTCACTAAGCTTGATATTCCCCTTCTTCCCTCCCCTGCCAAGAGTATAAATAGAATTTACACCCACAGAGCTCTCCTCAGGTTTTCTGTCTGCCCCTGGACTTGACAGTGACAGCAGCAGTGTCAGAACAGCATAGGTAGGTGTCTGCCCTTGACACAGGCTTATTAGGAGAGGCGTCTTGCCGTGGGGTTCTAGGCTACTCCTTTGACAGAGGAGGGAGGTGCAGCTGCAGACCTCACATGCCTGCCTTATATTGAAAGGCAGCGATCTGGCATATAAATGCTCAGTACAGCATAGAGAGAATATGTAGTATGAAAAAAATATGGGGAGCTGCATAGCGTGAGGTCTCCAGTCCGTGTGCAGGAGTACATTTTTGTTTACCGCTTCATTGCCAAGCACTGTCATTGCACAGACCATCTCAGGACTTCAACCTAGACCGTAAGACTGCCATAGACAGAACGACTGCCATAACCAAAGCAGTCTTCACTAAGAGAATTTGTTTTGTAATTTAGTTTATTGTCATTTAGTACAAATTTGTGATTGTTAATTTGTGTATTGAGAAAAAAGGAAACAAGCAATTTAACAAGCATTTAAGTAAATAAATTTCCTCTACCTTCCCTGAGATAAGTATAGGTAAAACACATTTCCAGCCCACTTGTTAGTCCTGACTTTCCTTGTTTTGATGCAGATTATGCTCAGTCACCACCCTTATAATGAAGAATCTCTTCCCAATATGTAATTTAAATCTACCCTTCTGCAGCATCAGGCCATTACCCCTTCTCTTACCACTACGTGCCTCTCCAGATTTCTTGTGCCCCTTTTAGGTACTGGAAGGCTGCTAGAAGGTCTCCCCGGACCCTTCTCCAGGCTGAACAAGCTCAACTCTCTCAGCCTGTCTTCATAGGAGAGCTGCTCCAGATGTCTGATGATCTTCATGACCCTCCTCCAGACTTAGTCCAGCAGCTCCATGTTTTTCTTGTACTGGGTACCCTGAAGCTGGATCCAGTGCTCCAGGTGGGGTCTCATCAGAGCAGAATAGGAAAGGAGAATCACCTCCCTCTACCATCACTGGTCTCTAACTGAACACTGAGCCATAGACTACAACTCTTTGAGTGTGACCACCCAGTCAGTTCCTTATCTATCCCTCATACACCCGTCTCCAATTTAGAGACAAGGATGTCATGAGACAGGGTCAAATGCTTTGCACCAAGTCCAGGTAGATGACATCTGTCATCTTCCTTTATCCAGCAATGCTGTAACCCCATCATAGAAGGCCAGAAATACTTTCAGGCATGATTTGCCTTTAGTGAAGCCCTGTTTGGTTTCTCAAATCTCCTCACTTTTCATGTGCCTTAGCATTTTTTCCAGGAAGATCTGCTCCACAATTCTGCCAGGCACAGAAATGAAACTGCCTGGTCTGTAGTACCCAGGGTCTTTCTTTTATTCCCTTTTTAAAAATGGGAGTTACTTTTCCTCTTTTCCAGTCAGTAGGTACTTCACCCTACTGACAGAACTTCTCAAATGTGATGTACAGTAACTTAGCCATTTCATCCGTCAGTTTTCTCAGGATCTGTGAATGCATCTCATTAGTTCTTAGGGACTTGTACACCTTCAAGTTCCTTAGATCTTCTCAAACCTAATATTCTCCTACAGTGGACAGTTCATTTTTCTAGTCCCTGCCTTTGCCTTCTATGACTTGTATGGTATGGTTGTTAGTGACAACTGAGGCAAACAATTCATTGAGTACCTCAGCCTTTTTCATATCTGAGGCAACCAGGTCTCACATTTCCTTCCAGAGAGTGCCCACTTTTTCCTTAGTCTTCCTTTTATCAATGATGTACCTATAGAAACTTTTCTTGTTGCCCTTGACTTTCCTGGCCAAATTTAATTCTATCAGGGCTTTAGCTTTCCTAACATGATCTCTGGCTGCTCAGACAATTTCTCTGTATTTCTCCCAGGCTACCTTCCCTTGCTTTCACCCGCTGTAGGCTTCCTTTTTGTATTTGAGTTTGTCCAGGAGCTCAGCAATGGGCTGTTTGTATTGATGTCAGATCCAACAGAGCAGTTGTGCCCAACACAGGGCAGGTCATAGCTAGCTCTCACACAGGGCACCCTGGCAACCCCTACTACCCTAAGCTTGCCAGTTATGCCTGACAGAAAAATCCAAATGAATACTTTTGACTTACGGTTCCTCTTCCTTACAATCACCATGCTTGGATTTTATAGCCCTTCACTATTATCCCTGTTGCAAGTTAATGAAAAGGCTGAAAAGCAGCACTTTTTGGAGGGGGGTGTTTGTAGTACAGTACTGGGAGTGTCTCTAGGGCAATTTGGACATTCTAAGGAGAGCAGGAAGGGACAGATGTGCAGCCTTACATCAGATTACTGGAGGACTGTAACTGAGTGGCACTGTGAAGTTGATATGGCCTCTCTGATGCTCTGTTACTTCATTCCAGAACCAGTCACAACTGGAAGGCAATGGTTAGCACTGACACAGGGACAGCTGGTTTGGACCAGAACAATGGAGCAGACAAAAGTAACAGCCTAGCAGTGCAGATGACTACAACACCACACTGACAAGCTTCTTTAGTATCAGGATGATAGGACAGAGTTCAACCTCATGAAGTTTACAAATGATACAAAATTGGGAAGAGCATCTGGTAGACCAGATGGTTGTGCTGCTGTTCAGAGGGACCTCAATAGGATGGAACAATGGGCTAACAGGAACCTCATGCAGCTCAACAAAGGGAAATGCAAAGTCCTGCACCTGTGCGGGAGTAACTCCATGCACCAGTACATACCCATACTCCATACTTCAGTACCAGATGAAGGACTAAAGACATTTTTCAGAAAAAAACCTGGGACTCCTAGTAGACAACAAATTGAACATGAGCCAGCACTGGGACTCTGCAGCTAAAAAGGGCAATAGCACTTTGGGGAACATGAGGCAGCAGATTTTGCCAGCATTGAAAAAAGTGAATCTTCCCCTCTGCACAGTCCTGGTGAGACACATCTGGAGTGCTGGTTCAGGATCCAGCCTTCCCAGTACAATTGTCATGGACATACGCTTGGTATGCACTGGAGCTGGGTCATGCGAAGCACCTCCAAATATGTTTTGTTCTTCCTTTGTAAATCCATGGGGACCAAGACATATGCTTTCAGTGGTAAGCACAGTACTTTTAGGCAAGTATTTAAAAGACTTGTTAAGAAAAATCTTATTTAATTTCCCTATATTTCTCCACTGATTAGAACATTTTACATCAGGCAATACTCCAGAAGATAATAGAGGACAGGAATGAAGGACAGATCTGAAGACTCCTAAGCTTTGAAGGATCTTCAAAGATGAGAATGAATTTTTATGGAGCCTATGAGGAAAAGCTCTCAGTGTGAACCAGGTAATAAAGAAATATGTGTTAAAGCTTGTCCAAACAGGACTCTACTGGAAAATTCCCAAATTGTCATCATCTTTAGACTGCACAGTAGTAGACATTCAAAGGTAGGAATAAAAGGAACTGTTTTTGTATTATATAACCTTTTATTTTTCCTTTTTTTTTCTTTAAGTTAGATGTATTTATTGAAGGAATACTATCATAATGCATAAAATACTGAGAGCCCCATGTAACGAGAGTTTTCACTTGGCCTCTTCCAATTATTGGAAAATACTTTGTCTTAACCCCTTCGATGTTACAAAGAAGTTTAGCAACAGAGTAATATACCACAAATAAATATGGCATTGTGAGAGCCTACATTTTCATATATTATAGCAGCTCATCTAAGTACTTTGTTACACTGTACCTTATGTTTTCCTTGTTTTTAATCATCTCATGCTAAACTACTCACAGAACTCCCACTGAGATTCTATTCATTTCATTAGAAATACCATATATAAAGTGGCATGGAATCAGTCCAAAAATTAATAAGCCTAAACCAAACATAATCTGTTCCATATTTACTCTGTACTGTGTTAGTTCATGCAACAGTACCATTACTGTGCCTCTCAAGACAGAAAGGTCAAAGATATGGAAGTATCTCCCTCATTGTTAATGTCAAACATATAATTTCAAGGATAGATTTGTATGAAAGAAATAAAAGTATTACAGAGGTCTAAAACAGGCATGACTCCTTAATAAATGTTCTCTGTGCAAATTAGGGCAAGAATGATGATCAGTTTACAACTTCTGACCTGAATGAAGTGGATTCAGAAAAAACAATCACAATAGAAATTAACAATATGTATTAATTGAGAAATAAATATAAATGCCAATGAAAGAATTTGTTCAGATTTTTAACTTCCTAACATGCTTTTTTCATATAAAGCACATCATTGTAAGAGCCATGCTAGAAAACTCTTACAATTCCTTCAATTTTCACAATGACAATACCAAAAGAGTTCCTCACATTTTCCCTTCACCCTTGAAACAATTATCATATTAATATAAGTATTTGCACAGCAAAGGTGAAATTTAGATATTTATCATGTCATCAAAAGGACGTTTTTAATATAACAATATGACTCCTAACATCCAGTGCTATACACTGGTTTCTTTTTTGCTAGGTGCCAGATAACCACCCAGTCCATATATCAAAAATCATTGATTGCAGGAACCACAAAAGGGTTATTCCTATTCTGCCATTACTGGTTTTGAAACTCCGAAGTTTCTCATTCTGTATTGGGATGAAAGTGCTAAGTGATGTAAGAGAGTGCAGTCAGCTCCTGTGGCCACTCCAGCCCAGGATATCTCCAGTCTTGCTGCTAGAGCTCAGTCCAGAGCCTCAGGCACCCATGGTCTCAGCCCAGGCTGAGGAACATGGCTGGAGCTTGCTTGGTGGCAGGTTTGACCAGTAGGGAAGCTGAGCACATGTCCCAGAGACAGAAACACAGCGCACAGATGCAGATTGCCATGGACAAGGTGATGCCTTCAAGGCTAACATAAAACATAGCCAAGTGCTCTTTCTCCTCTTCAGCTGGTAGACAGAAGCTCACTAGTGAAGGCACACAAGAAACTCTCCAGGTTCACAGCACACATCTGCAGATCCCTTAAGTGCCAGAGTGACCCCTCTGTCTGCTTGGGATGTATGCCTGGATCCTGGGCCCCTTTACCCCCTTCACAGTTCCTCTGCTTGCCACCTAGTCCAGCTTGATGTTCACTAGCAAACACACAGTACTCATATACTCTTCCTCAAGACACTCCACATTAGGAAGTCCACATGAGCATACCAACATTGACCCCATGCCTGCCTGATACCCCAACCTGAACTTGAAGCCCCCTACTCACTCTCTAGTCAAACACTCCACGCAAGAACTTACCCCATCAGCAGATAGTGTAAGGCACGTGGGTTTTAACCTGTGGTCTTGCTCAAGCTGCTGATGCAGAGCCCTTCACTTCCCTCAGTCATGCTGGTCTCTTCAGTAGCTGTTTCTTTGGGACACACACAATCCCCACCTCAGTGGCTGGACATTAAATACATTTAATCATTCCAGTACCTAGCAGCATAGGCCAGGTGTGCTCACAGCCCTGGTCTGACTTCAGTAGCTGGCACCAGCTTTCGCATCAGTCCTGGTCTGACCAGCAACTGTCACTTAGCCCTTGCAGCACATATAAACACAGAAGGCACACAGAGTGCAATTATGCAGAGAGACAATTAAAGAAAGATTTAATAAGAAGATACAAGATGATAGTATAGACTACAGTGGTCAGGTGCAGGGCTCAGCCAGACAAGCATACTGAATGGCTTTGTTTTACTTTGGATGACCCTTTTTCATACCCTTTTCTCCCTATCACCATTTATTCCTCCCTGCTTCCTCTTCCCCTGTGGGTCCTCTGTGGGTCTGTACAGCTCTATGATTCCTGCAACCCTCCAAGTCCATGGTCTCCTCTGGTTTATAGTCATATCAGCTGCAATGTTCATGTTGATACTCCTGGAAGTAGTACCTGTGGTTTCTTGACAGCCCATTAACTAGTTTGAGTGATGAGGTTTGTTTCATGTCATAGTCGCCGTGTTTACTGTACCAGAGCTGTGTATTGGTATATTTTGGGTTCTGATTTCTCCTTTTTCCTTTGGTTTCCCAACTGAAAAGATCCAAAATCAGATAGGTTTGCTGCAAAAAACATTCTCACACTGTCACAAGCTCTCATCAATTAGTGTGACCAACAAAGTTTGGTTCTCATCATCAACTCTGTTATCCTTTGTTGGTCAAGTTTATGTCTCTGTGTGTTCTTGTCATCTTCTGTTTCTTCTGTGTTGGTTTAACCCTACTGGGCAGCTTAGTCCCACACAGATGCTGACTGTGGGATCGGGGAGAGAATTACAAGAGCATCAGTGAGAAAACCCATGGGTTGAGTTAAAGACAGTTTAAAAGGTAAAGCAAAAGCCACATATGCAATTAAAGTAAAATAAAGGATCCATTCAGGACGTCCTATCAGCAGACAGATGTTCAACCATCTTGAGAAAAGCAGGGCCTCATCACCTGTAATGGTTAGTTTGGAAGACAAGCTGCATAACTCCAAATGTTTCATTTTCCTTCCTCCTTCAAAGCTTTTATTGCTGAGGATGATGTCATGTGGTCTGGGATATGCCTTTGGTCTGTTGGGGTCAACTGTCCTGTCTGTGTCTCTTCTCAACTATCTCTGCACCCCCATCCTACTTGCTGGGGAGCAGGATGAAAAACAGAAAAGACACTGACACTGTGCAAGCACTGCTCTGCAATAAGTAAAACTTTAGTGTGTTATCAATGCTGTTTTCTGGACAGGCTGGAAAGCTGAGCAGGGAGAAACCTAATGAAATTAAACAAAAGCAAGTGTAAAGTCTTGCACCTGGGGAGGAACAACTGCATGTATCAGTACAGGCTGGGGGTTGACCTGCTGGAGAAGAGCTCTGTGGAGAAAGACATGGGGGTCCTGGTGGATGACAGGTTGGCTATGAGCCAGCAGTGTGCCCTGGTGGCTAAGAGAGCCAATGGGATCCTGGGGTGCATCAGGAGGAGTGTGGCCAGCAGGTGGAAGGAGGTGATCCTCCCCCTCTACTCTGCCCTGGTCAGGTCCCACCTGGAGTATTGTGTCCAGTTCTGGGCTCCCTGGTATAAAAAGGACAGGGAACTCCTGGAGAGAGTCCAGAGAAGGGCTACGAAGATGATAAAGGGCCTGGAACACCTATCCTAAGAGGATAGGCTGAGAGAGCTGGGGCTGTTCAGCCTGGAGAAAAGAAGTCTGAGGGGGGACCTAATCAATGTTTATAACTATCTTAAGTATAGGGTGCAGGGGGAATTGAGCTGCCCGTTTTCTTTGGTCACTGGAGACAGGACAAGGGGCAATGGCTGCAAATTGCAGCACAGGAAGTTCCACACCAACATGCGGAGGAACTTTTTCACAGTGAGTGTGACAGAGCCCTGGGACAGGCTGCCCAGGGGGGTTGTGGAGTCTCCTTCTCTGGAGATATTCAAGACCCATCTGGACACCTATCTGTGCAGTATGAGCTAGGGAGCCTGCTTTGGCAGTGGGGTTGGACCTGATGATCTCTCGAGGTCCCTTCCAACCCCTACAATTCTGTGATTCTGTGATTCATTAGAAATGTAAAATATAGTGCCATACAAGCCAGAAAGATACTGAGGTGTTGGAGTGAGTTCAGAGGAGGGCCACATAGATGATCAGAGGGCTGAAGCACCTCTCCTATGAAGACAAGCTGAGACAGATGGACTCATTCAACCTTGAGAAGATAAGGCTCTGGGGACACCTTATAGCAACATTTCAGTACCTAAAGGGGCCTACAAGAAATCTGGAGGGGGATTCTTTACAATGGCATGTAGTAATAGGAAAGGGGGTAATGGGTTTAAAGTAGATTTAGATTAGATATTAGAAAATAAAAAAACCCCCACACCACACTATGAGGGTGGTGAGTCACTGGCACAGATTGCCCAAAGACGCTGTTGATGCCCTCTCACTGAAGTGTTTAAGAGCAGGTTGGATGGGTCTTTGGGCAACCTAATCTAGTGAACCATTTACCTGCCCATAGCAGGGGGTTGGAACTAGATGACCCTTCTATAGTTATTTGATTCAAAACCAGTGCATCTTAATATCTTGCTGCTTTGAAATAGGTCCTTGACCAGACACTTAAGTACCAGACACTCTCCTTCCACATACCCTTGCATAAAGTCTTTCAAAAGTTTACTCCAAAAAGTCAAATGGGAGACTAATCCAATATCTAGGGATCTTTCATTAAACATGGCAAAGTATTCTTGAAAATTTTTTGTTCAAAGTGCAAGAGAGAAGAGATTGGTCCCAGAATGTACAAGTAATCACAACACTTGTCTGATGCATAGGAAATTGTTTCTTTTCAGCTGAGCACAGCATGGAACCTGGATTATCATTCTGGAGTGTCAATACTCAGTGTGAGTTCCCTGAAGCCTGAAAACTTGCCTCGTCTGTGCTAAGAGCTTTCTACCTTTACTTTGGTCTGTTCATTTGGTATTCCCCCACCTCTGATACTCCAAAAGGTTTACTTTTTCCACCCCACTCCATGGAAAGATTCAGATTCAGTGATCTGATACGTCCCAACAGAAAATTCACCTTTTTTTTTACAAAAGGCCTGAAGTAGTTCTTTTCTATGAGAAAGTGATTCTTTATTCAATTTAAATTCACTGATACTACCTTGCAATGAAAAAACTCTGTTTATCTGCAAGGGCACATGTATATTTCTGGGTTTGATGTGCTCTTTTTTTCCATTGAATTGTGGAGGAAGGAATTGAAACGGTAATACCACAAATTATTGTAATTTTGTAAATAACAAATTTTTAGATATTAAAAGCAGCTATCTGGAAATTGTATTAGAGCTACAGTGAAATCACTGATTTTCTAATAGCTATGATTTACCTTTCCCAAAATTCTCATGTTTAGTGATAGATACAAAGATCCTCTGGCACTGTGAGAACAGTTTATTTCTCTATGGACTCATTGTTACAGCAGGAATTTAAGAACTATCTTATGGAGTAGTCTCACCTAGCTATGATGACACTTTATCCCGTCAGTTTTCCAGTGGACATGAAGGCATCAGGTATCCTATATTTCTCTTGTCTGTTATGGAGCTCACATAACAGGAGCTTCTTTTCCCCATCATCCCCGTTATCACTTCACAAGTGATAATTTTAAAAGGGAATTAGAAGCATGAAAGGAGACAAGTGCTTTCTCAATGAAACTTGCTCAAGATGGAAAACAGAAAAGCAGTGAATGAGCACAGGATAAATAAATGTCCTTGGGGGAAAAAAGGAAAAAAACAGCGGGTGCAACTTTAGATGATTGAGAAAATGTAAGAAAGGACCAGAAAAGGAGGGACTAAGCATCTAAAGGACAAGTTTCACTAAATATAAAAGAATTGTATATTTTATGTGATTAGGGACAAGAGAAAAGCAAGGTGAAAAAAAACCAGAACAAATAGCAAATGACCCCTATCTTCAGAGCTAGCTTGAACTGTCAGGAGCTGGATTCCTGATTCTATAAACAAGACAGTAAAATTTTGAGAAATGAAAGAAAGAAAGTAAACCCACAAAAACCTAAGGTTACGCATTTTTAAAACACACAAAATTTAAAACTCTAAGGCAAACAACTTGCATTTCAGTTGTTTCAGAAAGATGGAAACAGATCTGAAAAGGTGAATAAAGACTATGTCAAGTGTTGAGGACAAAGCTCAGAGAATGAAAAAAGTATTATTACTTTTGTATGATATTTTCTAAGTTGTAAATTAAATCTTAGTCTTAATAATGCAGTATGTTGGCTAAAACTTCCAGTCAATAAATATTTGATAATGTTTGTTCCTTTGATTCTATTTTAAGTTAGAATTTTTATCAAAGATTTAGAAAAAAAACATAAAGTAGGAAAAGGGGCTGAGTCATATATAAGCAGAATCTACAGTCATGCCAGACAAAAGCCTACAAAAACATTTCTGCGTAACTCCAGAAATCCACCCAGAATCTGGTCATACCCTAAATTAACTATATATAACTACTTTAACATACATTGTGTGAATGAACCTTGTTATGACTGCAAATAGTGGCAAAGAGCCAATAGCTTTAGAACTGATTTTTTCTAGTCATAATTAAAAGGAAAAGTAAATGCCAGGTTGTGTAAAGGTAGAAATTCACAATAAATCCAATAAATCTGGAAGTTCTTGGGTATATTTCTCACAAGAGACAAAAATAACCTATTTACGAATGACTGCTCTCAATCAATAAGGTGAATGTTTCAGCATCCTCTGAGTCTCAGCTCTTTGTTTGCCACATGTACTATTATTTATAGTTTAGTTTCATAATTTAAGTAAATAATTCTTACTGTTACTTGTAGAACAGTAAAAACAAGGGCCAAAACTCAACTGATAGTCATCTAACGTTTTGTCCACATTTGTTGTATATCGAATTTGAAAGGAAAAATGATCCTACTGCGAAGTCTTCTTTTTCCATCTTCAGAGATAAACATTTATGATTTTGTATGCAATACTCTACTGAGTTCTAGTGACACCTAACACACTAAATTCATGTCCTCCCTTTTTCTGAGAGACACGACAAAATCCTTGTTTTACTCTTCTGTTGCTGAAAGTCACCTTTTTTGAATTTAGCACATAAGGAACTTTAAAAGACCAACACTCTACTGTGAAGTTCTGGAACACCATGGGTAGAATTGTCTACTTGTTGCTCTGCCTTATAAAACTGAGAGCATAAAGAATTTAGCATTTGCTAATGAACAAACTTGAACACCTTCTAAATCATCTAATGGGGTTTGATTTCCTTTCCGAAATGCCTGATACTTCTTGCACAGCATATGGACAGTATGGGCAGTGAATGTTAACTTTTCATTAAAAAAATACATATCAAAGATATTACAAACCTGATGTCAGTGAAGTTTTACTATTTACTATTTACATTTCCAAGACATCTTGATATCTTAGCTCCAAATTCTGCAGTGTCAGTCACATAAGGAGTGAAATACATTTAGAGTGCACATACTCAGACTTAAAAAGGAAATTCCTTTTTTGACATAGATAAGACATGTATATATAATGATAAAGCCCTTCATGCTGAAAGATGCTTTTAATCTGTAGCATTGGAAAAGAAGTCTATTGTTTTACCAAATGAAGGAAAATTAATTGTTTATTTCTGAACTGCAAAAGGGATCATACAGGTTGGAAAATTGCATAGCCCAGATAATTTGGCTTAACTTGAAAACTTTTTTTTTTGCTTTTACTACATAATCAACATAAAGTGAATATAGGATGTACATCCACAACTAGCTTATCCAGTCTGACTGTGGACATGTTGAAGGGAGACGGGAAATAAGCCTGAAATACTCCATACTTTATAGTCAATGTTCACCCTGCACTACCTTCAAAGTCCTTAAGAGACTATGCTGAGGTAGGAGAACCTATTAACCAACATAAAAATATAACCCTCTTCTGTGTGTTTACACAATTACTAATCAGGGCTAAGCACAAAAAAATGGTATATAAGGAGAAGATGCCCATCTGCTCAGAGGCAAGAGACTTGGAAATCTTACAAAAAGCATTAGGTGCTTCCAGAGTAACAAGAATCCTTGGCTACAATGTATGTTCTACTACCACTGACTCACAAGTATGGCTGAATTCCAGCAAATAACCTACTTAACCTTACAAGTCATTGTGTATGTGTTTGAATCCAGGTGGCCATGGCACCTGCACACACAGCTACTCCGGAATAATTTTCTCCATCCTGGTTATATGTACAGCCTTTATTCTATGGCCTGTGGTAACACACAGATCTGAGAAATTTAAATCACATGAAGATGAACACTTCTTTCCAGCCTCCTCCCCACAAATCAGCGCAAAGTCAGCAATTACTAAAAATAATAACTCTTCATTTGTAATTACTGTGTTCAGTTTATTTCTAGGAAGTTCTGTATGTTGCATAGTTAAGTTAAATCATAAGCAAGCTAAGATAGAAATGACAAATGCTGAATTTATGCAGTCCATAATTTTAAACTTTAACATGTTTTTTTGTAATTTACCGAGGAATGAAATATTTACAAGTTAAATTCAAGTGTAAATTTCACATTATAAGCCCACATTTGTGCAAAAATTATTCTTTGTGAAAGCACAGAAATTAAGGTGGAGTTTAAACAAAGAAATTAGTTAAGCTAGCATTTAGATGTTTTAGCAAGAAGCTATTTGTCTTAAAGTGTTCTGGATTGGTTTCGTTTAGGTTTTTTTTCCACAGGAGGCAGGATTATTTTCAAATACCAGTTATGTAGCCACTTTTTGTGTATTTAAAGCAGTAAAAATGCAGTCATGGTAGAGAGCTGTTTGTCACTGTTGTGGGTATATTCAGCATGCAGCTGCAACACTGACTGATGTTGATTTATCAGGTAGCACAAGCACATCTATTTCTGGGGGCCATGGGATTAGTTAAAGAAGCTGGGTTAGCATGAGGTTCCAAAGCAGGATTGCATAAAACTTGCGTGTGCCTCTAGCAGTAAGTGAAGCTGATTTTCTAGGATATGAGGTAAAAGGCAATCGCTTTTTGGTACATGCATAGGTTTATCAAACCGAGATAATTTGAATGTAAATTCTGTTGGCAACTGCTGTATGATCCTAGGGTAGGAATGCTTACCTGAATCTTTCCTCATATTGATTGACAGTTTTAACTATTTACATAGCCTTCTGAACTTAAACACTCACTGCACAATGACTAATTCACTTGAGTCCTCTAGCAGTTAGTGATACACAGCAGCATCTCCTTCCGATAACACTAACTGAAACTCAAAATCAGGACTTTTTGTTATTTTTTTCTCTTATCATTTTGTTGACAAGAAGAAAAATTGTTTTTGTCAACCTGGATGAAATACTTTCTGGCCAGCTTTTCTATGTTATAGTCTTAAATAATGATGAACAAATATTAAGAATAAAGATATGGAAAATTACAAAGAAACAGAAGTATGATAAATGTAAAACTAACATATATTACAAACACTATTGATGAAAATGACTAATTTCTGCATCCCTCCTAAGAAGCATACTAATCATTTTTATCCTACAAATTCCTTTCCCTTGGTTAATCCCATGTTTCTCTGGATATGTATACCAAAATCTGATGTATATCTGAAAAAGAATTCAACACAGACAAAGTCAGAAGCAGGCTGCAGGAGCCTGAAATATCAGAATCAGCTTTCTTTAAGTTTCTTACAACTGTCTTCTCCATCTTTTGTTCTTTAGGCCCCATTTCTAAATTTCGCATGCTCCCAAAAGTCAGGTTGTGCATATTTTATATTTTTTTATATTTGATTCTGTAAGTATATTTTATAGATATACACAACTATTTTTTTGGTCAATATGTGTGTATCTAATATATATCCATATGATGCATAGTGAAAGCATTCCAATACATGGAAAAATTCAGGGAGGTCTGCTAACCAGACTCCTTTACAATCAAACCAAGACCAGAAGCTTCCAAGGATTATGTGACAAAGTATATACATAAACAATCATATTTTCAGACAAAACTCTTAGTAACCATGCATGGAACATGTTAAGGCAGCAGTTGTGTAAATTACAAAATTTCTTACTTTTTAATGTTTATAAAAAAAAAAAAAGCTGAAATACTGACACCCATGCCTTGTGTATGTGTCTCATGATATGTAAATACCTGAAACCCCCGTTCAGAGTAGAAATTTTATTCTTAAGCACATCTATAAAAAAGTCCTCTCTACTTCAAGAAGACAGAGGACTTCTAGACAATGACTCATTCACTTAATCCATTCGGTAGCCATGGAGGGCATCTAGAGAATTAGTTTAGCATAGGGTTTTTGCAGTTCAGATTGTTATATTAGGAGAACGTGATCTCATTCCAAATGTCTCATCCAAAAAATACACTCGTACTTGAAACTAGTAATTAGGAAAGGACTTACCTTACCTTAAAGTTAGGCTTATCTAGAAATATTGAAGAATATATTTATTCCAGGTCAGAAATAGAAATACTCCAAAGGATTTAATACAGGATACATTTAGAAAACTATAATTACACTCAATTTCTATCGCAATTGAAATATGTTAGGGGCAAAATGAAGCAGGTCTAATAAAAAAATTTATAATGGATAATCGAAGGGCCAAAATGCTGTTTAAATAGCTCACCAAAGCTCTTTGTCTGCTTTTTCTTTTTCTTTCTCCTCTTAATTTATCCAATACTGATAGACTTTCCAAAAGAGAGCCTTTTTTTATCTGCAGGCCAGCTGCTATATGAGCCAATTAAGTATTTATGTTCACAATGTCCCACTTCTGGCCTCGAAACCTCAGGATGCTGTTTCTAGAGGTGAGAGAAGAATTTGGCCATTTTCCATTTCTTTACAACCCTTCCCATCCCTGCTGAAGCCACCAATTAATTCCAGCTCCAGTGGCATTTGAGTTCAGCAAGAACCAATATATTTCATTAACAAACTTCTGTCATGATGGGAAAAAAATTAACTGGGAGAGGAATAATATTAAACAGCAACTATTAATAGTTTGGTTAAACTTTGACACCATCTGAACCTGTAGACTCTTACTTAAGTCATGCAAAAACACACTGAACATAGTTAAAGATATTATGTTTTATTTTTGAAATAAAATCCTATTAGAATTTTGTTTTCATTGTGGTTTTACGATGGTACGTTTTCTTCGAAGTTGGAAAGGTGAATGATAAAGACCCTTTGGTGGGCATCTGGCCTCCAGCCGGGGTGAAACCACCACACCCTGGTTGGAGGCCAGATGCCCACCAAAGTCACTCGGTCTCTCCTCTCCTTGGCTGGACAGGGGACAAAATATATAAGAGGCTTAGGAGTTGAGATAAGGACAGGAAGAGATCATTCTGCAATTAATGTAATGGGCAAGGAAACTTGCTCTGGTGTGGGACTTTCTCTCCACGGGCTACGGTTCCTGCCAGGAGCTTGCTCCAATGCAAGTCACAGCATCTTGCATATGTCTCCATCCACTCTGACATGGGGTTTCTCCATGAGCTGCAGGTGAGATCTCTACTCCCCATCATCTTCCAGCGGCTGCAGGGGGACAAAGTTTCTTACATCTTCTCACCCCCTTCTCTGGTGGCAAAAAGTGTTGCTTGCATTTTTTTTTGGTCTTAAATGTGATTCCCAGATGCGCTGACATCATTGATGGGCTCAGCCTTGGTCAACAATGACTCTGGCCTTGCAATGAGATGGTGTTTACTCTGTTGGGCCTACAGAGAGCTTCTAGCTGCTTCTTTCAGAAGCCACCCCAGCAGTCCCCCTCCTTCTCCAAAACCCAGCCACACAAAACCACAATACTCATATAAGTAATTTGTGATATTATGTTATATATTCTTCTATATCACCTCTCTTAAGATTCCTCC
The DNA here is from genome assembly GCA_022605575.1 of Laterallus jamaicensis coturniculus. Taxonomy (NCBI): domain Eukaryota; kingdom Metazoa; phylum Chordata; class Aves; order Gruiformes; family Rallidae; genus Laterallus; species Laterallus jamaicensis. The sequence goes on from JAKCOX010000027.1 coordinate 5,143,972, forward strand.
CAATACACCCCTATTTATTTTAGTCCATAACTTTTCTGTCTGTAACTCTTTAATTACTTTCAGTCATCCTGTGAATCAGATTTGTGATGTTCACCCACACATACATGTTCATATACATAAATAGTTTGTTGCTAACACTACTCACCATCTCTTTTAATTGAGGGCTTTTACTGAAAATTATTTAGGAGGACAGAAGTAGAAAATAGCTAACAAATACAAGCCTCTGGGTGAATTTTCCCATGTATATCAGCAACGTCATGTGTAAATTAAAGATGACTAATCTACATTCAAGTTTATACTTCTTTATGTGAATATATTTAGACATATATATATATATATGCATATATGTATTCATATCACAGAATTGCAGAAACAAAGATAGTTTGAGGTTGGAAAGGAAATCATCTAGTCCAACATTCCTGCTCAAAGCAGGATAACTAGAGAAGGTTTCCCTAGGGATGTGTTTTGAATATCTCAAAGGATGGGGACCACCACCTCTCTGGGAAAAAGAAAAATTAAAAATAAAAGGAAAAGAAGAAAAAACCTATTTCCATTATTTAAGTTTGTGTCCTTTCATTGGATACCTTTCAGAAAAGTCTGATTCTGTCTTCTTTACTCCTTCCCATGAGATTTTTATACACATTGATCAGATCCCCCTGAACTTTCTAAAGGCTAAACAATCCCAGCTCCCTCAGCCCCCCTCCATACTACAAATTCCTTAATTCCAATGTATGCAATAAGTGAAATTGTCTTCATTTAACCCAAAGCCATCTCTTTATTGGGTGTTGTTGCATCTCAATGTAGGTACAGTGAATTAGTAAGGCCTCGATCTCACGGGTAAGTGACCCAGCTAGAGCTCATCATCACTGTCTGTCTGTCAGGATTTCACCCTGAAACACAAGAAAGAGGGACTAAGAAGATGTCTTATGTGGGCATGGAGTTGGGATGCAGCCAGAGCCAAGAACTAAAAGGGACCCTCAGGTCCTGCAATTCAGTAGCACCTTATCAAAATACTTTTCCACATGACATACAGAATAGCGTAATTGCCTAGCAGTGTTTCCCAGATTCTTTCCTAGTCCTATAGGTTAAATTCCAACAATGTGTTCTTTTCTTAGCTTGTGAAATTCTTGCAACTTACGCTTTGTCCAGCACCTTTACCATCTTGGAAAACAGAGGGGTTTCTGCTCCAAGTTTTCACTTATTATAGTGTGATGTGTCTAACGAAGGACCACACCATTTACAAGGAAAAAATTTAACACAAGGTTTTCATTTCTGTTATTAACAAGAGGCAAATTTCACTGGTTTACAGAAGCATCAAAAATGAACGCTTTCTAGCTACTCTTGGGTATGCTTGTGCTTTTAAACATCAAAGAAAACTTTTAATTACAGGAAAGGAAATGAAAACACAGCATTTTGATTTATAGCAACTGCATGGTTTTTCTGAAGTTTGAGAAAGTTATTACCCAAAGGGGTTTCAAACACTGCACTGACAGTTCTTATTTTCTAAGAAAAGTAATAATAAATATTAGCAGTAACTAGATTTAAAAACCACTTTATTCTCTCTCCTTTCTCTCATCTGGGCTGAGCAGAGCTTTGGTCCAGATAAGAAACTGTGTCTCAGCTCAGCTCTTGTTATAGCTACAGAGTAAGATTTACATCCTGTGGTGCATGGGGAGAAGCAAGAATAGGAGGGAGTGGAGGCAGCCTGCCCATGAAAAGCCAAGTGCACTTCAAGGGGGATTTACTGCTGCATCAGTCTGCTCCCACACTGGAACACAGAGGCAGATACACACCACAGGTGCAGTTTTGTCAGGGGAGGTGTGGTAAGAAACACCAAAATGCTTCTGGATGCCTTTGGGTCTCTATTCAGCCTTTCAGCTGATAGTGTCTGTTCTGAACAGCTAGGCATTATTTGATTGACACTCCTTTCCCCCTGTGTTGTTATATGTGGAATAGTTACTCTTATGGTATATGCTATAATATTTTAAGCTACTACTGTCATCTAAATATGGATTTATAAAACAAGTTGGTTAGAACCATCTCTACTAATAAAACATTTCTATGAAGAATCAATACCTGTTCCTCCAAGTTCCCTTTCTTTCTGTGAGTTTTAATTTCCCCTGTGTGTGTAAGTGCATATATGTCTAGAGCTCCTGGAACTGTTCTGGCCTGCAGGACTAAAGTTAAGGACCACGACTAAGTCTTGATTGGAGCTGGATTAAATGTGCGCTTAAGTACTGGACAAAATATGTATAAGTTTGCCTTGAGTTCAGATTTGTCTTCTGCTGTTACAGTGAAGTCTTACAGCTTCCAACAATTATTTATGTTTGGTTCTCTACTGGAAAAAAAAAATCGTACAACTATAAAAACACAGTTACCATAAAGCAGATTCATATGATTAAAATATTTTGATTGAGGTAAAGGTTAATAGAAGGAGTGCTAGAATTCAGAAAAAATGTTATCTTTAATTCCTTTTTCTGACACAAATGTTTTCTGTGCCATTAATCAAATAATTTACTTTTTGTGTGCCTCACTTTGCCTTTCATGATATGGAGATAATGGCATGGCCATATTCTCCTGAGGACACGTTGTGTGTTGGGAGAACATACATATTAAATTATTATAGTAATTATGATAATAAAGCTCAATTATTAAGATAATTAAGCTATAACCTAAGGCAGAGAAAATATAGATCTTAATAGGGTTTGTGTTTTATAACTTCAGTCAAAATACTGCATTCTTCAATACTGAAAATATACCTAAGCACTTTAATAAGAAATTTTACAAAAAAGGAGAAAAATATTCTAAGCATTTTACCCCCAGAAGAAAAAACAAAAATTTACCATTTTATCAGTAGTGAGGACTCTGTTGAAGCAATGGAGAGGATTAATATGAAACAATTCAACATAGTTGCCTGCTTATAATTTCTTTATCTTCTTCACATCTGTTTAAACTCTGGAGTAGAGCCACGCTAGGAAATATGTGGAAAAATTAGTCCTGACTACAGATTATTTTTTCTTTAATCTCTTTAGTCATGTCTTCACATTTTATTTTTTTTCACATGCTATTTCTATTCTTGAGATCAGATCATATTTTGGGGTTTGAATCACCTCAGGTGATAACACTGAATCCAGATCCGAGTAGGTAGTGGCCTGCAAAATAATCACTTGGGGAAACCGCTCTGAAACTGAAGTGTACAGCTCAGTAGTAATAGGTGAGTAACTTCAAAGAGAAACATGGTCTACCAAAGAGCTATGAGCAGGCACTGACTATGACAACATAAGTGTGGTCACACTGATTTAGTCCAAAAATCAATCTAACTCCTATGTTGTCTCCTACAGTAGCCAAGACAGGTGATTAATGAGAAATCTAAGAGCAGGACACACATACACAGTATCTCCAAGATACGAGAACAAGGATTCTTCATGCTTCTGCTTAGCCAAAACACGCAAACATACAGACACATGCATTTAGATGCATGTAAAATATAGCAAATATATACAATATATTAAAAATATAAGCATAGGTATGGATATTTTTTACAACTTTTCCCATAGAAGCTGGATATGATTAGTAACTTAGTTTTTTCTTTTTAAAGAAGCCTTCCATAGCCACACTGCTGAGAGCGTCGGTTTTATCTCTAAGTTTTGGACTGTCTGTGTAATTTCTGTAAACTAGAGGGAATTTGGCTGGAGTTGATTTGGCAGGCATATGTGGGGAAGTTTCAGATAAACAGAGGGATGTCCAGGAATTTTTTGATTTTTCAAGACTGGGTAGCCACTTAGAAAATTTAAGTGTTTTTCAATGTGATCCAAAATGCTTTGCTTGGGTTTTGTGGTTTTTTTTTAAGTAATCTTCAGAGACATCCCACCTCATTTTTAAACTCAATATTAAAGTGGTCTGTTAAATATAGATAAGTTTTAGAGAAGAATCTGAAGTCCTGCATTCTTCTGTGCTCAGGCCACCCTGGCACAGAGTTCCAGCCTCTCTCTCTCTGAAGTGTCTCTTATTTCAAATTAATTGAATCTGTTTGTTTAGTAAAACCTCAGAATAATCTAAGTCCCTTAGTACCACACATCTTACACATCTACCTCTCAGGGCACAAAGCAAATCTTTCAGAACCTATCAATTGAAGGGGAAGGAGGGCAAAAAAGAATTTCATTACCTAAAGAAATGGCTGGTAAATTTTGCAGCTTCAATTATTTGGTTTATGGATTGAAGAAAAGAACTATTGTTAGTGGTTGGTTTCTTTGCAATCAGCATGGGAATAAAAAATTTACCTGATAAAAATAACTTAACTTCTTCTTCCAACAGCATGTGTTTGGTGCTTTGGAAATATACAGCAGAAAAAGCAAGGAAATCTTCATTTTTATTTCTTCAAATACACTTTGAATTTATTAGATTATTTCTTGTGCAATATACTATACTTCATAAATTCCAGAAAAACTTTGTTTTTAAAACTTCCACACAATATTTAGAAAAGTAATGAAACATATGTTGTTTCTCAAGCTTCAGTTTAACAATCTAGGCTACTTATTTTGTTCATTTGAGTCTTCAACTAAAAAAAGTCATGATTTATTTTCTGATATTAATTCAATTAACTTATTAAAATTTGGGAGGCATTCAAATGTGCTATTTTTGCATTTAATCTCACTACTCCAAAAAATTGTAACTCATTAATATTGAACCACAACATAAAATATTATTTCTAACATTTGAATTTGTATATCCACATGTTCTTATCATTCCACTGTTTCGTTTGTGTCTCAAAGTACTTTCTGATTATTTCACATTCATACATTTTCTCTTTTCATTCATTTGAACATTTTCCTCCCCTAGCCTGCTATCATCTTTTAGACCAAGTAATTATAGCATTTTACTTGTTCAATATACTATACAGATTTTAATAAATGATTACACACACACTCATTCAAAAGAGTTGGCTGAATAATTCATAATGAATCTTTCCTATTCTTCAATTTACATGAATAATTACTAGGTTGTAGACTATTCACAAATAGTTTATTCTGAGTATTCACTATTTAAAATTGCAAATCTGTGCTTGTTTATTGATGTGTAGGTTATATGCAAGATGTGGCATCACATCTCTGAAGATTGAATTTCTTAACTTTAACACAAAATAATGAGAGTTAGTAATGTCCTGAGTTCAGCCAGGATAGAGTTAATTTTCTTTCTAGCAACTGGTGCAGTGCTGTGGTTGGGAGTTAGGATGAGAGCAGTGCTGATATCATACTGAGGGTATAGTTGTTGCCAAGCAGCCAAGGAATTTTCAGCTTTTCATACTGTCTTCTAATGAGAAGATTGGGGGTGGGGGTGGGCACCCAGAAGAGTGTGAGGAAGCTCAGCCAGTACGGGCAACCCAAACTGGCCAAAGAGGATATTCCATACCAATACATCATGCTCAGAGTGAAGGGAAGCTGGTGGTGGAGAAGTGCATGGTTCCAGGACAAGGTTTGGGACAATCCAGCTTTGGGACAGCTCTGAGCTGTACGGGTCCAGCTTTGGGGCAGCTCTCACAGTTCAGTGAGAAACTTCTTTGTTTATCACCAGTTTTGTATATTGTGCTATGAAGTCCTGTTACTGTCATTTGTCCCACCCTTAGTTGTCCCAGTAAACTATCCTTATCCCAACCCATGAGGTTTGTCTTTGTCTTCTATGTTTTTTCTTCCCTCACATTTTTTACCCAGTGCCGGGGGTAGGATAGGGAGGCACAAGTATTAGGGAGCAAACAACAGCATGGTGCTCAGCTGCTTGCTGGGGCAAAACCATGACAGATAGTCAATCACAAATTATGAGGTTTATGTAAAATGTAAAAACAAGTTGCATTTCATGTACTGAAAGAACATATTTTTCAGATAGAGTTATGTAAATTCAATATGTTTGATAAAACAGGTAGAGTATAATGTTCAGTAAAATAAGTAAAGTTGACATTAACTTGTGCAATAGCTGTATGGTACTGGGCCCAATATTGGTCAACAAATTCATTGATGATCTGAACAATGGGGCAGATTATACCCTCAGCAAGTTTAAAAATGACACAAAAGAAACGGCTGATACACAAGTAGGTGTATGGATAAAAAGAATGACAGGAAGGAAGTTCACGGATTTCAACAAGTTCAAAGTCCTGCAGCTGGGAGAAAGAACAATCAGAGGCACCACTGGTCTGTCCAGCTGGAAGACAGCTTTTCAGAAAAGAATGTGGGGATCCTGGTAGACATCAAGTTGAACGAGAGCCACAAATCTGCCCTGGTGGAAAAAAAAAAAAAAAAAAAAAGAATGTTATCCTGGGCTGTATTAGGAGATGTGTTGTCAGACAGAGTACTGGGCAACTGTCTCCAGGTATTCCCTGTTTAATCATGTAAGTTGGGTAAGAGGATCTCTAGAGGTCCGTTTCACCCTCAGCCTTTCTGTGATAATGTGAATCTGTTAGCTAGCTTTAATACAACAGCCACCACCAGGAATTAGAATCAAGTAGCAGTGTTTGTAGCTGAGTTCCATCAGGATTAGTCGTATGTTTTTCAATATTTTAGCAGTGATCCGGAGTAAAAACATAAATGCAATATTGATGAAATTTACACAGGAAAAGATTGGCAGAAAAGCAAAAAAATGGTCAAGATGGCAATTATTCATAGAAATATGGACTACTTAGTAAAGTGAGCATATTTGTAAAAAATAAGTTTTAATATAGCCAACTGCACAGCTGAGGAAGGGAAAATTCGAACCTAATGATTCTGAAAAGATCTAGGAACTGCTAAAAACAAGTCAATTATAACATCTATTATAGCTGTGATAGAAAATAGCCGTTCTTCGATTAAAAATACCCCTCAGCTTACAGTGAGTGTGAATAAGAAATAATTTTATTTGTGCTTTTAGTATGAAGAAACTGATTTTTTAATTTAGACTGATGGTTGTGTGTATGCACTTGAATTTGGCTATTGGCAAATTGAAGTGCAAAATGCAAAACAAGAGAAACAGAACTGATAAATTAGAAGACTAAATGCAGCTGAGAAGATTCAAGAGATCTATTTCTTTAGCTTAGCAAAAAAATTGCTGAGACATAGCTTGTTTACTGTAGCTAAAAGCATCAAAGAAACTAAAATTTAAAAGAAATTAAAACATCCTTGACAGTGAGCAATATATTCTAATTTTTTTTTTCTTTTCCCCTAAATACGTGTGTCTTTGTGGAAACCCTGAACTTTCTATATGACATGAAGAGTTCTTCAGTTCCTGAATGGTATTTCTACTATAGGTAACATGGATTGCTGCACTTACAGGTCATTCTTGATGATATAAAAATTTCAGTTTCTAGTTTGCCTGTGAGAAAAAACTTCAGTCCTGTGAGACCTCATAAATGGGCTGTTATCCAAGCAGTAACTGGAGTCTTCCACATTTTGAGGTTTTGAATGACCTTAACTTTATTCTACAGTGGCATTAAAACAAACATCAAAGTTTCTGTATTTATGCAAAATTGCATTCGTTTATTCCTTCTAGCTTATCTTAAGAGTCAGCTATTGAAATACTTACCAGAAGAAACTGAAGATCTTTTGTATTTTGCATGATAAAAATTGAAAAAACCAATGCTGTTCCTTGGGGTGGGAAGACCTTTGCCAGGCAAAAATTATTGTTCTCCATACCAACAAAATTTAAATACTTAAATCTGATTCACAGAGGGGGCTTATTTCATGTTCAGACTTTCTTTTGGGTTTTTTTGTTGGTTGGTTTGTTTGTTTGTTTGTTAAGGGGTGGGGGCTAATCCATGATTATATGAAAAAAAAACCTAACAAACCCTTTATAATAAAAAAAAATCTCCCCTATTCCTTATTTTGGAATGTTCTGGTTTGGAAAGATGTACCAAAATCCACACCATTCCTGAAACAAAAGCAAGAGAAAAGTTGAACAGGCTCTGACTGTTTCTTTACCCTAAAAGCTAGTGACTAGGGCATTCATCCAAAGTCCATGACTCAATTCCTTTCCTTTTCTTCACAGATCTCAACCAAGATATCCAGTGAGAATACTCAACTATCCCACAGTATGCTTTAAGAAGGAATGCTGTCAGTCTCTCCTTGGGATTCTGCTCTACTTCACTAAAGATTTAATAGTCATTATAGTGAGGTTTGGAAGTAAGGTATACATCCAGACAACCAAAATAGACTTATTTTTATGCTTGATGCTTTAAATAACACTTAAATATTTAAGGTAAAGAACAGTTTTGGCAACAGAGACTAAGGTATGTCTTAAGATGCATGGTCTTCAGAATGCAGTTTGGATATGGTAGAAAAAATTAAACCTTCTGTCTCATCTTTATTGCAAGAGAAAAATTCAGATTCAATCCATAAAGATGGTTTCTACATCTTGCTTGAGTTTTCTGACTGCTGCCATACTGTTCAGTGTAAGAAATGCTTCTTCTATCAGAGAATCACAGAACAGTAGGGGTTGGAAGAGATGTCTGGTAATCATCTAGCCCAATCCCTTTGCTAAAGCAGGATCACCTAGAGCAGGTTGCTCAGGTTTCTCTCCAGGCAGCTTTTGACTCTACAACTCTCTGGGTAAACTCTTCCAGTGCTCTGCCACCCATAAAATAAAGAAGTATTTCCTCTACTGAGATGGAACTTTCTGTGTTCCAGTTTGTGCGCATCACCCCTTGTCCTGTCACTGGGCAGCACTGGAAAGAGTCTAGCAGCCCTCCCTTTAGATGTTTAGAAGCATTGGTAAGATCCGTTCTCAATCTTCTCCAGGCTAAACTGACTCAACTATCAGTCTTCCCTAACAAAAGAAATGCCCCAGTCCCCTAATCATCCTTGTGGCCTGCACTAGACTCCCCCCAGTAGATCCGTATTTCCTTGATCTGAGGATCCCAGAACTGGATGCAGTACTCCGACATGGCTTCATGAAGGCAGAGTAGAGGGGAAGAATAACTTCCCTTGGCCTGCTGGCTCTTTGTAGAAACCACCCCTGAGTCCCCTTATCCTTCACCAGAACCTTGCCATGCAAAACCACAATATTGCCACACTCTTAATGTACCATCCATTGTTGTTTCTAAATTCACTTTTTCATTACCTTTACTTTTATTAAATAGCTATTGGAACATTTCAACATTTCAACCCCATATTTAAATCACTGTATTTCAATATTCACAAGTGTTTTTTACTACTCACACAAACACACACTTACTTGCCAAAAGACAAACAGAAACCAATTCAGGCTTGACTGAACCTTAGTGTAACCTTGGTACAGTCCACAAAGTAAAAAATCAAATATTGGCAAGCTTCTAATCAGTGTAACCTGTCACAGAATTAGGACACACTGGAAGGAACTGATATTTCCTTTTTTTAAAATAAATGCTGAATATAAAAATATTCTTCAATATAAATTTTTGGTTTAATCACAAATGCTTACTTGTTTAGCTTATATATCACTGCTTGCAAATTGGTCAGAAAAACTGTATGCTACTGGACTTGTTAAAACTAGTTTGTATTTATTATAGGTCTGTCAACACATATTTCCGCTCATGTGAGTATCCTCTGTTTGTGTACATTATATTTATCACGGGGAGACAAATAGGCTCACTCTGTGTGTGATGCTAATTACAAGGTGCCAGCATAGCAGCAGCAAATTATGTTTTACAAAGGCAGATCCAAAGAGACTGGAAGCTTGCCATTCACAGTCATGAAAAAGGCCCATCTGTACAAAAAATTCCAGAAACACTCTTTCCTATAACAGTGTCATACAAATTTTACCATTATACCAGATTTTTTTTTTTTTTTTTTTACAGATGTCACTTTTCTATTTTGTATTTAACAGGAAAATGGCCCATGCCCTCTGAAACCTTAGGCAGTGGGTACTAGAATGTCATCCCCATATGAATAGTGTACCTACAGTGATGGGCTATAAACTGCCTGGTACCCATAGTACTCACAGTGTTTTTTCTACTACATGTTAAATCTGTTGGGTTTATATTTAAGTTGAACATTTTCTAATATCTGTAATCAGAAGGCTCCAACAGGGACATCTTAGCAGCCTTTCGTGTAGCAGCAGTACTGCTGAATGTCTTTTGATAGCCTACTGTATTAAGATGTCAAGCAAGTTAGCAATATGTTTTTGTAACAAGGAGACAGCAGTTTGCTTTTTGCATTTCAACCCCTCCAAATTTTTTATCGTGAGCCCCCTGCCGGTAAATGAGTTAAACTGATTATAGTGAGTGCTTGAATAGTAGCGAGATCTTCATAATTAGAAAGTCATGCTATTGATCTTGTTATGAACTGTTTTCATTAGAAATGTCTAGAAATTACCATTCCCCTGAAAATACTTCACAAAATAGAGACATGCTTAATTAATTCTAATGCAAGGACAAACTCAGTCATTTGTTTTAAAAGCTGAAACAAACTCCAAATTGAGCCTTCGCTTTGTATTTTATTTATTTTAGTGGTGCAAAACAAAAGCTGAGCATTAAGATAAACAAGAAATATCAAACACAACTTTATGAAAATGGAGATTTCACATATTAATATTCAAACAAATTAATCCACAGAGAGAAGTTCTCTCCAAATGAATACATGAATTACAGCCAAAATCTTCTGTGGCTTTTATCTTGTACGGCAGCTACAGGAAGCAAAAATAATTAAAGGGGGGAAAAAAGGTTTTAAAGTAAATATATTGATCTTTCCCTTTTCTTCACAGCTATAAAGCAGCACATAGTGAAGAAGCCTAATTTTAGCTTTCACCATGAGAAGGTCAGAGTGTGACTCCTTTCGCTTCTTTTGTTGAGTGAAGCCTAGTATGAGAGATATAATACTACAAATATCCAGATTTCAGTATGCAGTTGCATAGGACACATCTTCCCCATGTGCATACTCTTTGCAGAAATGTGAATCTTTCACCTTTTATTCTGAGACAGCTAAAAGAGAAAAGGTAGAAAACCGTAGTAGCAAAATTCAATTATATGGACTTTCTAGTTATAGATTTCAGGAAGATGGCATCTCAGAATAGCAAGCAATGAATGACTCAGGTCAGTTCTTGATATGTTGTGTATTCTAATGCATAACTCACCAAATGTTACGAACTGCAGATGATTTCCAAAGCGGATATTGAGGATCCTCCTCATCCTATGTAGACACCCAGAACACAGGCACCTGTGGATGAGCTATTTTTACAGGCTCTTTTTACAGTCAGAGGAGTTAACCACACTGTTAGGATATTAATTTCATTTGAATATACACTTAAGAAAGTCAGAAAAATTACTGGGTTGTTTGGTTGGGTTTTTTTATCCCTTTCCATGCCCTATAAAGGAAATCAAATGTAGTTTGCAGATATTAAAAGAGGTAATGAGTGACTCCTGGTGTTGAGTTTCAGGCTGAGGTGAATTTTGGTAGCTCACAGGGCATATGAGTAAAAACTGGCCAAGGCAACAATGAGTCAGCAGAGAGCAGCATCAGAGGGGTTTTAATCCCTCAGCCAAGAAAATTAAATGAGATGTAGCTTTTCTTTGACTCGTTATTTCTTTGGGTATCACCGGCATCAACATGGAGACTGCACACTGACTGAAGAGAACTTGAAAAAATCCCAGTCATAAATACAAAAATATCAAAAAATATAATAAATTGGGTAGAGAGGAAGAGAGAGATAGAATAGATAGAAATAAATTAGTGGACAATTGGGAACTCGGTCCAACAAGTTTTGCATTACTGAATGTCTTCAGACTCGATAAATTCAATGCAAATGGAGGATTTTGAGCAGCACAGAGTCTGTGGAACAACATGCTTGCAATACACCATCCACTAAGCTGCTGTGGGAAAGAAGCAGCTACACCATCTGAAAGAATGCCTGTGGCTACAAACGTTCTAGTAAACTGAACAGCAGTCGACCATAATCCTGGATCCTGGGAATATTGTCTGTATTGTTAAATTGCAAAAATGGTCTATGGACATGTTTCTGTCTAGGCCAAGAAGCCATCCTGCCGCAGTTCAAACTTTGGCTCGAAGGATCATTCCCAGCAGGCAGTTTGTGTTCCTTACATTTTGCTCTTAGGTATAAGGAAGTTTATTGCAAATGATGGGCCATTCTGTGTCTCACTTCCTGGGCACAATTAATTCACTACGATGGATACAGCCCATGAGTCTGTCCCTTAAACATAAAATGTCACCCTTACTAGCAGTGACTGCCTGAGAGATGACAGTCTCTGAGTGACGATTATCACCACTACTGTGTATGATTATTCAGCATGTTTGTAATTACTCTGTTCCTTTTTCTTGGTGAAACCTAACTTTAGGCTTTTTCATACTGCTTATGTAGTATTAGCTACAGAAACCCACTTTTAAAATACTTTGATAAAATGTACTCTCTCTCTTCCACAACAAGCAGCAGGTTCCAACTGCAGTAAAACCAACATTGTAGAAACTGCAAACATCTTCGATAGTGGCAAATAATCTATATCTAGTGGCAATTGGTTAGACATTGCCTTAAGGTGCTGTTCTGCATTGAGTCAGTGCACAAACAACGAAAATATTAAAAAAACTGCTTAAAATGTACACTGAGTCAGGTCCACTCCCCCTCCTGAACCTACCTCCTACTCTGGGACTTCGAGTATCATTTACTACTGTCTTGCCCTTGTTTCTTTTGATGTTGATAGCTACATAATGAAAACTAAGCTACCATTATATGAGCAATGTCTCTCCCCACTCCTGGTTCTTCCTTTGTGTCTCCTCATTTGCTATCATCTTTTGCAGTATATCAGGACTATTCAAACAGATACTGATAGATAAAATCATTCCAAATAGAGATGGCTGAATAGGAAACACCTTTTTTTTTTTTAAATAGCTTTATGGTATAGCAATTTTCCTTCTTGAAAGTTGATGATATCCCCACAGTAAACCAATACCTGTTTATGTCCAGAATACAGCTGCTCATAAGATTTGGGAACTTATCAGAGTGATGTTTTAACATTTCTTTTTTATGAGAAAGGATATTTTTATTAATATGAAGAATCACCATAACTATGAATATTCATATCACATACTGCAAAAACTTAATTACAGTAAATGTCACTCCAGATATTGGTAAAGAAATGAGAAAGTGAGAAAAAAAACCCCATACTTTTCACATAAATCAGTAGCAGTATCAAGGCCTCTACCCTACACTTCATGACGTTTCTCAGATATCTCCACCAAAGAGTAATAAAAATCTTTGGGATATTGTTTTCAAGATCTGTCTGGGGTGTCAACATAGCACAATGCTGTACAGGTATCCAAAGATACTCTTCCAGGGCAAAAAATCCATGACAACCAATTGTTCCAGCTACTATGATTATGATGTCCCATGTAACTATGCCTGTCATTGCACAGAAATGTGCATATATTTTCTCTCTCATGAATACACACACTCAGGCATTTGTAACTTATTTGCAAATCATAATTTTAAGTAGCCCAAAAATTGACTTGAATCAATTCAGTGACTAATGCCTGGAAAAAAGAAAAAGAAATAGAGAAAAAAAAGGGAAAAAAAAGACAAACAACAGCTTTCAAAATAAAAAATGACTGGATAAATAATGATCTTTTTAAATTCCTCGTGGCCTCTGACATTGCAATTCTATTCCTGTAGTTATATATACAGATGTTGCTTTGCTATGTGTTATTCCTGGTTTAATTTTTTTATTATCCTATGCAAGCTGACAAATGAAGGATTCAGATTTCCTTGGTTCATCATGCAGATTTTCAGGAAATTTTCAAATAAATGTTTCAAAAACTGAATGCATTTCAATCCCTGTGACACAAAGATAAAATCAGAGTTCATTTAAAATATTAACGTTTCTCTTAACTTTCTGGATACTTTTCTATCTCTACATTGAAACACTACATACTTCTAGTAATAGTTTTACTGTGTATCATGCATATGATCTTGTTAAAAAAAACCTGGTTAGTAGCAAGTATTTTTTATATTTCACCATTTTACCTTCCGTGTTTTGTTCTCTTAGTAGAATAATGAGAACTCAAAATTCTTTGAGCACAGAGAAGATGAAGTCTGGTGACTGATTAATACTTATTAAAAGTTATTTCAAAGATATCAGTAGAGATAGTGCTTTCTCTTGAATATTTTAAATCTGACTATTAACAGTTATAGCTTCTTTTTTAAAAAAATCATTCCTAACACAGTAATATAAATAGAAAATAAAATAGGTTCGGCTTTCAATTTGTCTCATAAGTTAAATTTTGAACAACTTGTAAACTCTAAATTATAATTTCTGATGGCCAATGACAATTCCCCTAAGACACAGAATATGTCTTTAAAGTTTATTACATTACTCTTCCATTCTTTCATCCTGTCACAACAGCACTAAATATGACATTGGTCAGAAAAACAACATCCAGAGCCGTGAGAAATATTAGAAGTGTCCAAGAATTTGACAGCTTCATTAACATCCTCACCCACTGTCAACATATATTTTTGTATTTACTGTGTATAACATTTGTCAGCTGATATTTTTACACCAAAAAAATGTTAAATAGTGTAACTGAGTATTGAATTGATGAAATCATATGTTCTTAAAAAATAAATTTCTTAAAACCAAATTTATGATGCTGTGTTGTTTTCATTTAATGACAGAAATTTTAATTTCAGTTTTCTTTAAAAATTTTTTATCATTTTACCTAAGCAGAGCAAAATACGTAAAATCATTTTCTCATTTTAACTTATGATCAAGAGTTTGTCACTATTCCACTGCATTTTTCAAGCTATATTGTTCAGTTTCTCCATTGTTTTTTTCCATTAGCATTCAGATCACTGAGACTTGGCACCCATCAGAAATTAAACTAGAAATTGTGGATACTCGCTCATAAGAAGTAGTTGATGGTACTATCAAGTAAAGGCAACCAACAAAAATTATTGAAGGTAACTGGAAGACAATATTCTTTCTTGTCTGTGAAGTATTTGTTAAGATCTTTACTAAAACTATACTGTGAATAATAAAAGCAGGCTTAGTGGATTCAAGGAAGCTGTTTCAAGTACACCAGCCAGTCAGCATTTATAGCTTAATCCAAAATATCCCCATGGAATTTCTGTCTCTCGTGAGTTTCTCCAGAGAACAGAAATGCTTCCTAAGGGACAGTGACAAAATCCAAACTGCAAACTGAAAATCTCTGGCAAAATAGTTAAATGAACAGAACATTTTTTTCCCTATGGTTTTCTTCTCCTGAGTATTCCTAACAGCATGTCAAGCTTGGGAAGTGGTAGGTAAAGTTCAGATCAGGGAGGCTTTTCCAACAGTATTTTCAACTGCTTCTAATTCCTCCTCAGTAATGCAGAAAATACTTTGTATCTCCCCATTTTTTCTGGCAGTTATCTATAAAAGAGGTAAAAAAAGATCTTGCAGAAATGTAATGTGCCTCCTAGAATGCCTAATGATTTGGGAAAGAGAGAAGTATTCTTTCTTGGAGTTTCATTTTTTTCCTGGGATCTCCATTAACAGAAAATGTCTTGATCTTTATTCACATTAGGGTATGAATTCAGGTTTTGAATGTGAATTTGAACTCTGCCTAGATTTTGACTCACATTTGCTCAGAGTCAAAGGTGTTTGGGTTTTTTTAAAATTTAAAACTCAAAGTCAGAATTTCAACTGTGGTATCAAGGGCTAGTACAAATTCTGATCACAACATTCTGGCCTTTTTCATTACATTATATGGGTGTAAGAAGGTAAAAAGAACTGGAGCCCTGAAAATAAACACTTCGTGCTCATGTTATGGGCATGAGAAAGTAAAACACAAAGTCCCAGCCTTCCAATATTACCTAATCTTGATCCAAAATACCAACTTTTCTTTCAAAGACTTGTCAATTCCAGTTGGTTTGTCTTTCTCTAGATTTTGAGCTACCAACAGATTTTTTTCTCCTCTTCTTTATAAGCAAAACAAAGATGAAGTGATTCTGAAATCTTCTTTTCATGGACAGCAATAGATGATCTCTGGTGACAATCAACAACTCTCATTCATTGTCCTACCATGTGAATTGAGGGCAAATATATATTAAGACAAACAAACAAACAAAACCAAAACAAAATTAAAAATCCCACCTTTTTTTTTACTCTACAAACTCCCAACAGTTTCTAGATTTCTGGAAATATCTCGTTGCTATGAGTGTTTCTCAAGTAAAGGTGTAATAAACAGTAGAAAGAATGCCTGATTAAGTACATATTATTAAAAAGTTTACGTGAAATACATAGGAAAGGTAAGAGTAATAATTGAGGTCACTTTTCCTCTGATTTTCAGTTTATACATCGTGAGAGTTAAGGTACTTTGCATGTCAGCTGTATACAAAATTGTTCCTAAGAGTACAAAACATTTGCTCATAAGACAAACTGAATATATAACTGGTTTAAAATGTAGATAATCCAATCTGGAAATTAGATCAAGAAATAGATGGATTGTATATGAGACAAATTTAGAAAAGGCTAAAATGAAAGACTTCTTTCCTTGGTACTTAAGGCAAATAATATATTTTTCCTTAATTAATTTCAAAGTCTTGATTCTTCTTGCCCTTCTATATTCCTAATTTCTGAGGACATATGATTTTGTGAAACTTTCCATGTGAGTATCCTCCAAATACTTTTCACCTAATGGAAAATATATCTTTTTCCTGATTCATTTGCCCCAAACCTATAATCTCTTTCTATTTCAATGTTATCTTTTCAGACAATACTGTTCACATTACTTCTGTTATGGTCTCAATCTTAAAAAAAAACAACTCCAGTGGATTAACAGACTGCTGTTACATATATTGTTACTTGATTTTTTTCTTCTTCTTCTTCTTTTTTTTTAATCTGGGCCAATATTTTGAAAATTTTATCTGTATTTACCAGCTCTCATCCATTGTGAAAAAATTAGTGTGTATCAAAACCAAAAAGTATTCCAATGTGAAACAAAATGGCACACTTTCTTTACATTCATGGCTGCTTCTTATTTCTCAAATCAGTGTATCGCTTCTTATTTTACACATCTGAGAACGCTGGCTGCAAGCATACAAGTTTTCAAAGGCAAAAAAGAAAGATACCCACAAAACAAAACAGGCAATTAGAGTCTGAAGCTTTAAAACATCCACCTCCTTGCTGATGCATTTGCCTATAATTACCTCATTCAAATTCAGCAGTTACTTCCCCATGTGCAAAAGCTTTATTATTGCAGACAGATCATAGTGTAGCATGCCTTCACTTTTCAACAGAATTATGCCTGAGTTCTTTACAGGCTGCATTGTACTACGAAGTCAGGGAAGAAAGGAAGATTTGTGGCAGAAAATGATTTATGTACACCAATAGAGGACAAGGAGAATCATAGAATCATAGAATATACTGAGTTGGAAGGGACCCATAAGTATCATCAAGTCCAATTCTGGAACTGTAGTATATAAACCCAGTGTACAGAAAAGATGCATTAGAGGATCCTCATAATAATAAAACAAAAAAGTACAAAAATAAGACTTTAAATACTTGACCAACATGAAGTTCTTGCTACAAAAATGGTCAGGCCCATTGCTCTATTAATGTTCTCTTAAAGACCATTCTGTTACTGTAAACCAGGATGGGAAGGACTATGTAGTTCTGGACTACAAGTCTTTATCCAGCTAAATCAGGAAGTTGCGGATGACAGTCAGGGGAGGGTGGCTTGGCCACTCCATTGACATGTCCTGAAGCAACTGGCAGATGAAGTGGCTAAGCTACTCTCCATCATATTTGAAAGGTCCTAGCAGTCTGGTGGAGTCCCCACTGACTGGAAAAGGGGAAATAAAACCCCCATTTTAAAAAGGAGAAAAAGGAATGGCCAGGAAACTACAGGATGGTCAGTCTCACCTCTGTGCCTGGCAAGATCAAGGTCCTCCCAGAGACTATGCTCAGGCACATGGAGGATAAGGAGGTGATGGTGATAAGGAGTGAAGACAACACAACTTCATTAAGGGCAAATTGTGCCTGACAAATCTGGTGCCCTTCCATGATGGAGTAACAGAGATAGTGGGCAAGGGAAGGATGGCAGACATCATCTTGCTGGACTTGGGCAAGGCATTTGACACTGTCCAACAACACATCCTTGTCTCTAAATTGGATAGACCACTTGGTGGATAAGGAACTGGCGGGATGTTCTCACTCAGAGTTGTGGTCAATGGCTCAATGTCTATGTGGAGGTCCATGATGAGTGCTGTTCCTCAGGAGTCAGTACTAGGACTGGCGCTGTTCAACATTGTCACTGTTGATGACATGGACAGTGGAATAGAGTGCACTCTTAGTAAGTTTGCTGTCAACACCAAGCTGTGTGGTGAGGTTGAAACGCTGGAGTGAAGGGATGCCATCCAGAGGGACCTTGACAGCTTGGAGAGATAGGCCCATGTGAACTGCATGAAGTTTGACAAAGCCAAGTGCAAGGTCCTGCATGTGGGTTGGCACAATCCCAAGCACAACTACAGGCTAGTTCAAAAATAGATTGAAGACAGTCCTGACGAAGAAGAATTGGGAGTGCTGCTTGATGACAACCTCAACATGAGCCAGCAGTGTGCCCTTGAAGCTCAGGCGGCCAACCATGTCTTGAGCTACATGAAGAACGGTGTGGCCAGATGGTTGAGGGAGGTGATTCTTCCCCTCTACTCTGCTCTCATGAGACACTACCTGGAGTACTGCATCCAGCTCTGGGGTCCCCAGGATAGGAAAGACATAGAGTTGTTGGAGAAAGTCCGGAGGAGGACCACAAAGATGATCAGAGGGCTGGAGTGCCTCTCCTATGAAGAAAGGCTGCCAGAGTCAGGAGTTTTCAGTCTGCAGAAGAGAAGGTTCCGTGGAGACCTATTTGTGGCCTACCAATACCTAAAGGAGTTTTACAGGAAAGTGGGAGAGGGACTGTTCACCAGGGACAGTAGAGATAGGACAAGGTGTAATCGCTTTAAGCTAAAAGAGGGAAGGGAATTGGAAATAGATGGTCTTTGAGGTCCCTTCCAACCCAAAGTATTCTGTGATTCTATGATATGAATGTCAGTTAAAGGTAACAGGTAACATCTTCTGTTTGTTAACCCGTACCGCCTCACCTCAGAAATTTCAGTAATATGTAATATTACTGAAAATAGGCAATGGCAAGGCTTAAACAAGCTTTTCTTTGTAGAGCTGCCTGATGAATTCAAGCTATATGTATAAAGTAGAAATGTAATGATTTGATGTTTATTTTGAACTTGGAGGCAGTGTTTGGGTTTGTGGGCATGGTGCCAGGAATGCTGGTACAGAATGAACTTGATTTGGCTGGATAAAGACCTGTAGTCAGTTGATCCTTCCTGTCATGTGGCTTCCTACCTATGTATGTTCTCCCTAGCATTTGTTTTGTTGGTTTGTTTTATTCAAGATTTGGCCAATGACCACAGGCAATGGTGGAGAACAAAGTGTGGAGTAAATTCGAGCTGAGGCATTTATGGAGATAAATATTTTCATAAACTCAATGAACTGTGGGAAAGAAGGACTTTCTGAGAACTGTTGACCTTCATTAGTGCACCAAATCACACTGCAAGACATCATCAGATGTTTCAAACTCCTGACAAGAATGAAAAGTATTGGTTTTGTGAAGACAAAAACCAATTGCATCCCTTGTTAAACAGTTCATACAGTGTCTCATAGGCAGACTCCAAGAAACCATAGTCCCAAAACCTCAGTGCCTTTTAATATCATGAAAGCAAAACAGTAATAGAGGGCTGGGTTTCCTGATGCCCTCCAAAATCAAATATATAAGAAGAAAACACATCTAGACTTGTCAATCAGGCTCTACAGAAAGGCTCTACCTTTCCACATTTTAAGGACATTGACTTTTTTTGGAAGCTGCTCTTACTTGAGAAGATCCAGAAAAGATTCAGTTTTACCTCTGGAACATTCAGGGAAAGAAGTATATTCAGGGAAAGAAGTACAAAACCATCTCCTTTTTGAATATCCAAATTACAGCAAAGAAGAAATGACCAAAAGCTCATTTTCATGCAAATTAGTGAAATCAGGTTGTTCCTGAATCACGTAGGAAAGTGGCCTTACTTTTCTGAATATAATTAGAATTAATATGCAGAATACATGTAGAACCTAGACTGTAGCTTTTTTAGTAATATAGCATTAACTCTTTCCTGCTATTAAAGCTTTCTAAATTTAGAGTTTAAAAATTTATGCAATGGGTTATTAATTTATTATACAGTTACTTGTTAACTTTCTGCAGTAGTCCATCTCCTTTTACTGTTTATTTAACAACGTGCTAATTAAAAGTGGGTTTATGCAGTCAAGTCTTTCCCACTTTCATGTGGAAAGTAACAAACTCAACTATGATTAGTATCTTCACTAAATTTACATGATCATGCTGTTGTAGGATCACTGTTATGATATACTGAAATCTATTTTTCTGCAGTACTGATATCTGTAGGCTTAAACCTAGGCAATGAAGGTATTTGTTGTATCCAGAAGATCTCCATCATAGATATTAAGAAGTCACTACAATCAAGCCTGTGTTCACAATGTTAGAAATAAATGACATCTCAGAGATTTTCAAACCTTTGAAGTTCACTTTTCAAGGCAGGGCGTTATACATTATCAGGAAGAAGAAGTTTTTATTTTATCTTTTAATTGAGGTTAAAAAAGGTTTCATTGTTTCTTTCTGTATAAGCTGTAGTCTTTTCAAAATATGTTTTTGGGGGAATACAAGCATGAAGACCTTGACACACTGGGAAACAGGACCCTTGTATTACTTGCTCTAAACATTACATGCATTAATATTTTTTATTGCAGGTTTATTACAACTATACTCCTCAGTTCCTGAACAGAAAATGTTCTGTAAATATCAGTTCTGCATGTGATTTTCCTTTAGCTTCCACCTGCTGCCTCATTATATTTGGTAGCATGTTACATCTAGTTTGATAGAACTCTGCCTCAGTCAAGAATCTGAAAGGAAAAAAAAACTTTGTCAGAAAAAAAACATACATTCCAAAGTGCTCCTTTAAAGCACTTTAAATTTGAAGCGAAGTTGATAAAACATATGGGTACAACAGCTGTGTTAATTTTTTGCCCACTTTTAGGTGTGAATGATTTCCTTAATCCAGCTTTCTCACTCTTAAATTGAAATGTTTTTCTACTGACTTTTCTAGTGACATTTGGTGAATTCATAGTATTGCCTTGCTTGTGTCTACATTCCAATAACAATAAGAATACTGGTAGATAATCTCTCTTCTCAAAAAGATAATTCTTTAACATAGTGTGTTGTAGTAAAATATGAAAAATTAAAGGGTTGAATCTGTATCAAAGTGATATATGGTTACGAGATAAATCAAGTCTGCTTCATGGTGAAAGTGATCCTTTTTTTCAGGTTTTTTTTCCTTCTTTTTCCCAAGAACCAGGTGAATTACAAGGTTATTCCACCATACTCAATTCAGGAAAATTTTACTGTATTTTCCCCACACTGGAGCTCCAAATCAGTAAGCCACACTGATGTTGACTGTATTCAAGTTACATAATAAATGGCAGATAATAACAGGTGTCTCCTACTACTGATCATGTATTTTCGTTTTGTATTGTCTAAACAGACCAATTTGCAAATTCTTAAATAGGGATCATAGATTATCTTCAGCGAAGAGCCCCAAGCTACACAACAGATATATCAGGTCTTTAAACTCAGCCTTGATTAGGTTCAGGACTAGGACAAATTATCTTTTCCTTTCATCTTCCAGTTTTACTCGACTTAAAAAGAGAAAAGGGTGGAGGGGAGCAAATATACAAGAAAAGATGGAAGAGAAAGAAGTTAGTTCAGACCCAGTTCAACCTTCAGTTGTTCTAATAGCTGTAATTATAGAAACACCCAAGAATGATACTGTTCCTACAGATCTTCAGTCTTCAGACTTGTCCACACCAGTGTAATCTCTGATGGATACCACTACCATGCACTTGTCAGAATCTTTGCAATGTTCTAGGAGTTTATGAAGTTGAATATAGCTTGGAAACTTCCAAGTGATATAATGATTGCAATGAGGATTATATTTCTACCAAGACTAGCTAAAAATTTTGTAATTAAGTGGGGAAAATAAGGTTTATACTACATAATACTTAATTCCCTTTCCAATAGCTGGCATCTCACTTTCTGTTCAGATGTCCAAGGGTTAGTCTATTTTACAAGTATATCGAGTCTCCCTCATATTGCGTTTGGAAGCCCCAAGTTTAGCTACAAAGAACAGAGTATTGCTGGTTCAAAAAAACCCCAAGATTTTCCTCTGAAAACTTCACTATATCTTCTCAACCCCATCTTACTTCCTATATTAGAAATCAGATTTCTTTCAAGATTGTAATACATCTTCCGGGGTCTGCAATTTTCTCATAGTTGAGAAATTTCAGGGTATTTTCATAAGCATAGAGTCCCAACACAGGTAACTGCAAGATAACTTGTTTCAGAGGTTTTGTTGATCTGTAAGATTTTCACTTCACACACACACACACACAAGAATATTCCCTTTCCTCTGAGTACAGAGCATACCTGCACTGCTTTGATCAACAGCCAGAGGGAGTAAGGCTTTAGCAACACTCACATTATTTGCTTCTCATTCTGTCCCAAAACATTGACAGATTCTCCTGGTCCATCCCAAAAGGTATGAGGATCTCTGGTAAATAGTTTCCACTGTGTTGCTATGTATGCATATATGGAGTTTTTATTTATTTGTTTATATTCAACACAGACTCCAAAAACACTAAAGGAGGGAATATTTTACTGTTGCTATTTATTAGCCTAGTTTGCAAAGAAGTTAAAACACTCAGGTCAGTACTGAGTCTGTGTATGTATATAAGAAAAAAAAATGTTTCTCTAGCAACTTCTGAACACCTTGCAAAATTTCAGCCAGATGTGACAGATGTTGAATATAAAGACAATTTAAAGTATACAAGGTCTTTGTGAAAAATAGTCAGCTGATGTTGGAAAGACCTTATGACTTTCAGTAGTTGTCATAAAATGATTTCTCCAGAGAAAGACCAAAATTAAACACAAAACCCTTATTGGTGTTCTGATCACAGGTATAACTTCCACTGAAGCACACAATTAACCAGGATATAAATATCCATAATAAACCAGACTTGATTAAATCAATGTTCACAGAAGCAGCAGTTCACACTGCAAAAGCTGTCAAAACCTTCACCACAGGTCAGATTCCTATTTTGCTAGCCACTGTACAAATACAGAGCAAAAAGGCCACTCTCAAGGTTTTCTACATACACATCTCCTCATTAAGACTGACCCTTTAGACCACTTAGCCTTTTTCACCTACTGCAAAGGCAGCTGTTTCAGAGAATCTGCACAAAATTGTCAAGTTTAACAAGTTTCTTACTAAACCATAAACAGCTCTAATCTTATAAAACTTTGAGATAGTTGAGGTCATAGGTTAAACTTTGTATACCTTTCAATCTGTGCACAAAGCTTTCATGGTTTCAAAGCTTAAAGCCAAGGTGATGATTATACCATCTAGCATGACCTCCTTCATAACGGTGACTTTGTTTCATTATACTATCTGTTTAGTGAAAGGATCACAAGTGCTGGGGCAAAGAATGCCCTCCAAAAGGCGACACAATCACATGGTATGCTAACATTTACTAAGAGGCAAATAGCCACCCAGCAGCTCACGCTCCTTTCCTCATGAGGACGGGGGAAAAAACAAGAATAGAAAGCTCATGGGTTAAGATAAAAATGGGGAGAATTCTCACCAGTTACTATCATAGACAAAGCAGATTTGACTTGGGGAAAATGAATTAAAGAAACTGCTACCAGCTTTTCTATAGCAATCCTGTTCTAACTCAATCTTTCCCCATATCATTGATAAGTGCAAAGCTAAAACTGAACAAAACCAAAAAAAACCAACACCACCCCAAACACAAACAAACAAACAAACAAAAAAACCCACACCAAAAAACCCCAAGGATAAAAACCAGCCTAATAAAAAATATTTGTTACAGTTCTATTCCTGAAAGTACACAGTTCCTCCCCGGGAAGTTTCTGTTCAGTTGGACATCTAGAGCAGAATTTTTTGTCAGAATGTGTTTGAATTCGGATGTGAAGAGGATGGAAATAAACTCTTTTCAGTGGTGCCCAGTGACAGGACAAAGGGCAATGGGTACAAATTGGAACACAGGAAGTTCCACTTCAATATGAGGAAAAACTTCTTTATTTCAGGAGTGACAGAGCACTGGAACAGGCTGACCATAGAGGTTGTGGAGTTTCCATCTCTGGAGATATTCAAACCCCACCTAGCTGCTGTCCTGTACAGCCTGCTCTAGGTAATCCTGCTCTAGCAGGGAGGTGGACTAAAGGTCTCTGCCAACCCCTTCCATTCTGTAATTCTGTGATTCTGTAATAGTTACTTTGAGAATAAATTCCTCAATTGTACAAGATACTTTCCCCAAAAAGAAACATTGAAGAAATTTCAGACTGCAAATACTATTAGTCCTTTACACATGGACCACTCTATCTTTGAAGTGTAGGCAACATGATATACTGACAAAAGTTTTCTTACTGTTTTTCTTACCTATTTTATTATCACTGAGTGTTACACTACCATAAGCTACCAAGGCTTATCTGGGACTAGCCATCTACTCTGCTTTAAAAAAGCAGAACCTTGTATTCTGGAAAAAAGTTCAGTTCTAACTGAACAGCGTTTAGAATCAGTTGCAGAATCACAACATAATGGTAAATCTTGGAGAGCTTACTAACAAAAATCCCTGTTTATGAAGTATTAACAACACGGTTACTCCTAATTCCCCATTTACAGCACCTCACTTCAGCTTTAGAGCGCCATTATGTTGGATAGGGTTTCTTGCACTCCTCCTAGATGAGGAGTTTCAGGATGTTAAGCACCAGCTGCTCTTCGAGTCATGGGTGCATGTTTTCAATTGCTCTGTGCCCCTTACTCAGACACCCTTAAAGACTGGAAAGAAAAGAAGGACAAGGGAAGACTTTTTGGTAAGATTTTGTCAGGCCAGCTGCATTTACTGATCCCTGCCATAATGCAGTGTTCATTGTTGGTTTTGTGTTACTCATACATAATATCACATTTGGTGGATTTGGCAGTCCTAGGTCAAGCAGGACATAATGATCTTCAAGGTCTTTTCCAAACTAAATGATTCTATGATTTACCCTTGCAACATTTCTATGAGAAAGGAAAATGTTAGATTTTTATAGAAATGGAGAACTGGAGAGAAAGTGAGTGACCTGAACCCTTATCTCCAGAGTTCTTGTTATGTTCTTGGATGCGATCATTCATCACATTTTTCACCTGCTGGCAAGTAGAAAATAACAACTCCCTCTTCTCTGCTTCTCAACCAGAATTATTCATCCTTCACAAAAAAAACCACAGCAAGCTCAACCACACAAACCCCTACTGACATGGAGAGCAGGTTGCCGGTTTTCCTTTATTATCAATTTCTCCACACTCAAAACCAGAAATGCTGTTAAAGCCTGTATTGCTAAAACGGGTCAGAAGAGAGTAACAGTACAGAAACAGAAGTGTTAATCACAGTCTACAAACTTACAGTAACTAGCAGTTAATATACATACTACTGTTTCCATACATCCAAGGTCAATTTTGGACCATATTTTAAGATAAATATAAATATAAATTGAATTTATATTTGTCTTTGCAGTGCTGTGAAAGGGCAAATTCTTCATGTTTTATGCCAAGGAGGGGTTGAGAGATGAACAGATGGAGAAAATACTCTACTGTGTCTTCTGTCAGCTATATGCCATTATGAAAATATCACTGCATTCTGGAATAAACAGATTAATATACTTTTGTTGTTGTTGTCTTATAAAAGGTAAATGTTCTGACCAACTGTAGTTCAAAACTGAACATACTTCTCTTTCTAACACACATTTCAGAGGCATTGTTCTTAATTCTTAAATCCCCATGGAAACGCATACAGATTTAACATTATTGGAGACTGTAACCATGCACTGGACACCCTGGGCAGTGGATGAAACATGGACACTACAAATAATGTCATTGCAGTTTGGTCACCCTGAGCTGTTTCATGAATGCCTGCCAGACAATTATTCAGCTATGTTCAGGCTTTCCGATAAGAGGCTGGCATTGAATGACTTCATTAACATAATTATTGATATGGATTTTTAAAACACCACTGCAATCAAGAACATGCACAGACTGTATATTTGCTATTCATGTAGTCTTGTGAAATGTTGATTAAACAACATGAATTTATATATCTATTTATAAAGGAAGGAGGTTAAACTTAAGTTACTCCACAGAGATATTACCTGGATCCAAGCGTTGAGCAGTTCTATGACAATAATGAACATTTTTAATAAACATAATTCCAGCACATATGTGCAGAGGAAGAACAAACAAGTGGTTAGAGCATTAGATGAGGTCATGCATGCTTCATAGTGTTCTCAAATAACCTCAGGAAAATCACTTATGGCTAGATGCGCAAATCCTTTTAGTTTCCCATGTGTCCTGGGTAGCCATCCAGCTGCCAGAAAATCAGACCACTAAAACTCTGGTCCTTCTAGTAAGCACCCCTCAAAACTAGGAGAGAACACACTCTAAGGGAGAGGAGGAGAAGTAAAGAAAATACTTCTGACTTTGGTCCCTCTCTTCCTTCTTTTCCGATGCTTTCACCTGCTCACTCCCATCTGTAAATGTTCATTCTGGCAACCTGTACTGGTTTTAGTTGAAATAGAGCTAACTTTCTTCATAGTAGTTAGTATAGGGCTATGTTTTAAATTTGTGCTGAAATCAATGTTGATTCCCTACCCATCTCAACTCTCATTAAGCCAGTAGAGATATGAGGTACAACATAATATGCTACAAATAGGTGTATAGTGTCCTTTGAGATCATCTAGGATCATCACATGCTTCAGATGCTCTTGCAGGATGGCAGGTCTCCTGTTTAACCTATGCCATTCATCATGTGTTCAAGCAATTGCTTCAAACACTAATGCAGTGACTGAAGCAAAGAAAGCAGCCAAACTGATATGTTGCTAAGGACGCAGAGGCAGTTGTGCAGTTTATTACTGGTAGCTCAAGATAGGGACCCAAGGTGAAAAAAGCTAATTACGTTAGTTCATGGACATTGGAAATACCATCTCTGTACACACCCCATATAGGAGAATGGTGACAGTACAATGGAATACTGCAAAGCAGAGATGTACTGAATTTTGTCAGAAAAGAAACAAAAATGCCAACCTGAAAGCAAGGAAAATAGTTACCCTTTTCAAAATGGACAAAAGTACATGATCCAAAGCAATGACAGAAAACATGAGAGATTTTCAGGCAGAAGTAAATACACTGAACCCCTACCTTTCACTGTTCTTATCTACACTAAAGATAAATTACACTAAGTAATTTGTACGAACATTTTAGAAAAAAAATGTAGTTTCTAATATTACTTTAGAAATAGAACTGATAATACACTATAAGTATTCCCATTTAAGGAAAAAAAAACAAATTAATGTTGAATGTTGAATTTCTCAAGCATCAGAGAACTCTCAAATACAGACTGAGATGACGGAGACTATAATCAGGTTAAAGAGCTAGGTAGATGTACCCATTGCTATGGCAATCACAGAACAAATAAAAGGTTCACATTGTATGTGCTTTCTAGAGACAAAGGAAGGGAGAAAAAAGAACACACCACCTTATCCAAAGAGAGAGAAATTTTACCTAATGCACAGAAGTAAAATTTACCAGAAGTAAAATTGCCTAATTTACAGAAGTTAAAAAATCTTACAGTTTTACAATCTGAAGTAATTAACATCCTGATAGATGTTTGAGATTGTACTCATCTTACTTAATTATGACATTTGCATTTGAACTAGCAGTCATCTGGACTCCTCAGTGGAGCACAGAAAAGCTATTCATCTCATCTTAAGGTAGACATTTAAAGCAAGTCAAACAAGTCATTCTCAGAAAGTACCCTTTTCTCCTGATTGACCTTAAAAGAGCCTACACAATTACCTTTGGGATTACAGCAGTACACCTACCTTGTAATTTAGAGACATGGCTGAAATTTAACAACACAAGGAGTATTCTCAAACCAGGTACTATAGGAATGAGTTAGTGCTAGCAGACTGACTGACAAGAAGACACACAGATTTTCCATCTCTTACAGATGCAATTTCCTTTAAATTTTGCTTTACATTAAAGTTTCATCAGTTCTAAAATCCAGCTCAGAATTCACAGTTTAAGAACATAAAGACATGGTGTTAAACAGGAAAGTACATCAAATCTTTAATAATGCAAAAAGTATTAAATTTACACCACATTTTCATTTGAAGAAAAGATGCAGAAAAGAGTCACACCTTCTGTCTTGAAGTTGAATAAACAAAACAAATAATAAATCTGTCAACATATTGTATACTGGGTACATACATGTCTGAATCTAATAAGGATAATGAATCCCTAAAATGCAGACATTTCTAGGGAAATATACAAACCATCTAGATGCCCATATCAGCAATTTGTACATGTTACTATAAAAAGATGCATGTTAGATATGGGATGCAAGCAACAATAATGAATTTGAATAACCTAAAAGTGTTTGGTGGTACAGCCCTGATCTTGAACTGTTTTGACAGGAAATTCATAACTTCATTTGTACATTTGTAATTCCAAAGAACAGCTGTTAAATTAAATTGTGGCTAAGAACCAATAATCACAATGGTTGAGTAGCTTATGCATTTTGAGCATTAAAAGTAAATTAAAATACCTTCAATAAAAAAGGGAATTTAAACTTTATTCAAAGAATCAGATCAAATAACATGATTAGCTGTAACAGTTTACCTTTTATTGACAATGCTATCACATCAGGTTCACAAACAGAATACTAACATGTGAGATGTGCTGATTGCAGACACTCTCTTGAAGATATTATTTTGAAGTATGCTTCAGTCAAATCTCAGATTTAGAAATTGTGTATAAAAATCTAGTTATGAGAAATTGAAAACACTGTCTAGTATTAAAACATTTGTTGACAGAACTGTAAAATCTTCTCCCAAAGGTAAGATTCCAGTCAGAATATACCCAAGTAGTATTCATTACAATTTAGGAGATATTTCTTTCTTAAGTGAAATTTAAAAGTATGTGGACAACAATAATAATTTATTGCAATAAAATATTTGTAAAGATATCAGAAAAGACATGTAAAGTTTGATAAACTGCAGGCAGATTAACTCTCTGCTTCTACTACTCCTTTTCATAATTTGTGTCACTGTACTACAAATCAGATCAGCTACTTAGTTATTCTGAAAATTAACCTGAGAGAGAAGAAATTTTCTTTGAGTCAAGCAGGTGAGGTGACCTGATTGACAATGTGGCTCTAGGGAACTGGTTCAGGGAAGCATGCAGGATGATACAGGAGCAGGAAGAGAGAAAGGAGGAGCAGTCACCCAATGGCAGCAGCACCATCAATCACAAAATTTCCTTCTTGGAGCTGTGTGTCAGTCAATTGGACAAATACATGTGGTATGACAGTATTATGATTATAAGGGAGTAATTCTTGGATAAAAATGGGAAAATATTGTCTCTGAGTCAGACTCAAAGTTAATTTAGGCCATTATTGTGTCTATGACAGAAATCAGTTGTAGGGTTTAAGGGAAAGTAAGAAGAAACAGGAGAAGATTAAAGTGGCCCTCATGTGCAATAGTTTTACTTTCTGTAATTTGTGGTTGCAGCTGGATTATAATGCTTAATAGCTTCAAACAGCAAATCCATTTCTCGTGAATCTTTCTTTTTGTATTCTGATTTGTATTTTTGTATCCAAAATATATTGTAGCAATGAGTTCCATTATTCATTTTTTTCCTGTATGAAAAGGCATTCCTTTCTTTAAAACCCACTGCAGGATGATTTAATTGAATGCCTCAGTTCTAGTATTCTGAGAAACACTGAATAAGCATTACCACTTTCCCTTCTCCATGCCATTCTTGTTAAGTTAGGTTCTCTGAGTAAGGAACTAGTTAGCTTCAATACTGTTAATTCATTTTCACTTAAAGCAATTAATTGTTACACCTTAAAATTAAAAGATTAACCTTTTTCCTGCAAGCTAATCCTATAAAGTTTTCCCCACAAAACGATAATATGAAACAAAATACCTATATTAGTATGTCACCTGTGTTGCTGTGCTAAAACTAATATGGTTTTCATTAGCCTCAGCTTACAGCATCAAAGCCTCTTAAGTAAAGGGATTCAATGTTATCTAAATGCTTTTCATTAAAATAGCCCTATTAATCAAGATTTATTTTAATGAAACAAGAAGAGAACTCACAATCTAAGAACACGGGTGATTTGCTGTTACATATTCTGCTACAGTCGATAATCTGCTGTGAGCAAGCTGTGTCTGAAGGGACACCACCAAGGAGCATACTACAAATGAACCCAGAAGTTGTCCTGACTCAATTAGTCTAGCAGAATGAGCTGTGAAGACGTTCCTAGGAAACAGCCCCATTAACTGATGTCAATCATGTAACACTACTGCAAGGCATTATAGGATCTTAGGTAGGAAACACCTAAGTGGGCACAGTGTTGCGTGAAACATTTTCACATGTGGGTGTGCTATGGTCTAGAGTCCTTCTAATGTACATACAGCTCAAAGAAAACCAAGTGGTGCCACTCAACCAAGTCAATATGGTAGTGAAGCAATATATAAATATCATTTGGTCAGCTTCATGGACTTTACTATGGATTTCCACTTATCCAACCCATGCAAAAGCAATATGGACATATTCAGCAGACTGTATCTGAAGCGTTCATAGTTTCATTGTGTCTTGTAGGTAACAAACTTGCTCGTGTGATCATAAGCTATGTTCTGAGGTATACAAAACTAAGTCTAACAATCCAGTATGGTTTTCTACCTTTGACAGCAGCTGACAGTGAATACATAATTTCTCCCATGCCCTGCAGCACAAAATCCCACTGCAAAAATAATCGCCTTCTTCTGACTGTTTTGAACTGTCCATCTACAGAAAGAGCAGTAAAGAACTGATCCACAATCACCTTTTTCATGTCACTCATAGTTTTCATAGTCCCCTTAAAACACATCTGTTCTGGACTGGAGAGACCTAACCAGCACAATCCCTGTCTGGTGAAAACATTTCCTCCTGCTGTCACCTTCTCTGTACCTGTTCCTGTCTTGCAGATGAGGTTTGGCATCCAGGTCTTTCACCGGATGATGAGGTTAAGCTGTTCGACTCCCAGAGAAAGCTCACAGATCTATTTTCTAACAGAGAAGGGAATTATCTGGCAAAGGAGAAACTTATCACACTCTCGCCAGCTGGCTCCTTAAAAGCTTTACGCTACCCTTTTCACTCCTACCTAATATAAATCTTCAGTCATGGGTAACTTGGAAATCTTTCTTCTCATGAAGATGAGGAGGTGATGAATGGGCCATTGAGCAAGGGATTCCTCTTTGTTACAGTTGAGGGTGTGTGTTTTAGTGATATGTTAATATGAATTTTGGCATTGAATTGGTATCAAACACATGCTTTCAAGATTCAGATAACTATCATTCCCTGCTGTATTTTCTTGTTGTGTTTTTTTCTTTTCCTGAAATATTCGTGAAATATTGAAATATTTCTTTCAAGACCCTCTTTAGCTTTAACAGTTTACTACACAGCTCATTGTGACTTAGTAAACCAAACTGGAAGTCTGAAGTGTAGTGAAATATGTTTATGTTTTTATATTTATTTAATAAGTTTTAACATGACTTAAGGCTATTAAGGAGTAATCATGGTTTATCCCCAGCCAGCAACTAAACACCATGCAGCTGCTCATTCAGTTCCCCCCTTGGTGGAATGGGGGAGAGAATCAGAAGGGTGAAAGTGAGAGAACCTGTGGGTTGAGATAAAAACAGTTTATTAGAATGCATACAGATAAAAGGAAGATAATATTAATGTTATCTATTAATAATATCTACACAAAACAAGTGGTGAACAGTCCATCCAATTTTGCTCCAACCAAAGTCAATGCTGCGTAAGAACCCCAGCTGCTGTGCAAGACTCCCAAATCGCACAGCCTCTCAGCCCACACACACAAGCAAATCAAAACAAGGAATTCATTCACCACTTCCCATCGACAGACAGGTGATCAACCATCACACCGGTGCCGATGCTGTGCAAGACCCTCAGTTGCAACACCAGGTTCTCAGCTGCCACACCAAGCCCCCAGGTGCTATTCAGCCCCTCAGCCCAACCCCTAAATGCAAACAGAATGTGGTGCCATGCGGTCCAGTTTGGGTCACCAGTCCTGGCTGTGTTCCTTCCCAGCTTCCTGGGTGGCCCCTGTCTTCACGTTAACAGGGAAGCAAGAAAAGCTAAAAAGTCCTTGACTGCTTGGCAACAACTAAATCATACGTGTGTCAGCAGCGCTGCTGTTATCCTAACTCCCGAACACGGCAATGCACCAGCTGCTAGAAAGCCGAAATCAGGACTAGGAATGAAGAAGGTAGTTCAACTGAATGAGATTGATTTTGCTTCTTTTTTTTTATTATAGTTTTTTGGTGGTTTTTTTTTCTTTCAGCAAAAATGATGTTAAAAAAACCCAAACAGAATCAAAATAAGAAAAAAAAAGGGATATAGATTCATAGGATATGTTCAGTACAATGGCTCTCTGATCTTTGTGTTCCCAAAAACACTTGTTAAATAGAGTAAAAACAAACAAACAGAATTATGAATAAAGAACAGTTTGACAAGCACATGATTTTATTATGTCAATTACTTTCACTGGGGAAAAAAATCACTGACTCCTTGCTTATACTTTCATTCTTAGGACCCTGATATCAGCATTCATATGAATTAAGAAAAATGATTTGAATAATAAATGAAACCTCCTTTTTTTTTTTTTCCTTCCAGATATATATCCTGCCTATTCGTGATATTGCTAATTTGACAGGAAAGAGCATTTGCCTATTTTAGTACACACCTAGAAAAAAGACTATTTTAAAGCACTTGGCCTATAAAACTGGCGAAGTATAGGAACTCTATCAACTACTCTCAGATCCAAAAAAATATTCATTAGAACCTGGGATCAGTTTGATGTTTCTATATCAAAGATAGCATGACTAGAGAAATAAATGGAGTGAGAGTATCTTAAGGTAAATAATTATGCTTCATTTCTTGTTTCATCTTTCATATGCAATATCTGAAGCGATTTGGAACATAAGAGACAGGTGGTAAATGATCAAGGAAATTCTTGAACATCAACAGAATACACATGAAGTCAAATCCACACATCAAGCAGAAGGAGAATAAAACCCTAAACATCATTAAATCTAAGCCTGGATTTCTCTAAAATGATGAGACACTGCCACAATGTTCTCCAGCACTGAAAGTGTCTCAAAAGACCTCCTGTTTCTAACATTTTCAAACTTCTGACAACTGTGTATAAGAACATTTACTAAACTCATTATTTTTATTAAGTGTTTTTAACAAACCTAAAGCCCAGCTATTTTTAAAATATAGCTCTTAGAGTGACCTTTGACCTCCCATGGGAAATTAGAAAATGGAGAAGTTATTGGAGGAGGAGATCCAACAAAATTACAATCATGACAAGCTTGAATTACACCATGTAATTGAATCTATTCAGAAGCCAAAAATCAATGCAGTCAGCCAGAAGTATACCAAATGTGACATTCATTTTTTCTGCTTTATCAAGCTTAATTGATGTCTTAGGGACTAAATAAGAGTAATAGGCAGCCTTATGGTGGAAACCTCAAGAGATATTTCAAGTGGCTATTCATAAAGGCTGCAAATAATTCATAGATTTCTCTGACAGTTGATGTGGCGATAGAATAACTTTGTTGCTTTTAAATACCACATGCTCTGGCATTAATTTCACCCCCATCCCTCCAGACTTCCTGCTGAGAGAGGTAACAGGCACAAATCCATCTATCTGGCATATCCTGCCTTAGAGAAGCTCTCGATTTGTCATTTTGGGTTTGGACAAAAAGTTAACATACCGTGACTAACAAGCTAACACTGGTGACATTTCTTGGCATTTTCAAACACACTTCGTCATAATGCATATGCATACATAAAATATGCAAACATATTCCAGAATCCAACAAAGGAGAATATTTACATGAACTTAATAACATGGGAAGTGCTTCAGAATAATGTTCCATGCCTGTGTCTCTTTGGTCATATCTAAAACAATGCAATAGTTTCTAAGCCACAGTGATACAAGCAACTCTTGTGTCAATGAATCTGAAATTTACACTAAAAAGCTCTGAGTGACACAGAATGGTATTGAGAGTAGCTCTACTGATGTCTTAAGAAATGAACTGGGAAGTAACAACCTACTTTTGTACTGAGTAAGGAACAAATGCCTTAAAAAACTAGACACAATTGCCTATTAGAAAGCAAAATCTGTCTGAAATTTTCAGTAATCAAAAAAGACTAACATATTTTGAAAGCTGTATGAGTCATAGATTATGTTTTACTAGAAAATTCCAATGTCACAATATTCTGATTTTTGCAATTAACCATTACTTCTAGATTAATTTACTATAATTCAGTAACTATGTTGGAGAAAGCAGCTTTGATGAATGATTCCTATTCCAACATGGTATTGCCAATTTAGATATTTGTTCTGAGAGTTTCCAAGGATATAAGAAAAAAAGAGATATCTAAATTTCAAATTCTCTTTCTTGTAGAAACTTCTCTTATTTACTGAAATCAGAAATCTCCCCTTATCTAAGCAGAATCAGGTTTCACACAGGATTTAATATTAAGGGTGACAAGTAATGATGCAAAACTTTCTACATTTTCAAACATCCTGATATTTATATTAGCGATAAAATATTTAACCTTCTTCAGACATTTATCAGGCTCCATTAATGGAGAAAGTGAAGTCAGAAAAGTGAAAGAGAAGTCAGTCAGAAAAGTTCAGCTGTGTTTCTGGTACTTTTTAAAGAAGACTAATTTAATCATATTTACTATCAATATCATTTTAGTATACAGAAGACAGGGTATCTGAAAATTAGAATCATAGAATCATAGAATAGGTAGGGTTGGAAGGGACCTTAAAGATCATCTAGTTCCAAACCCCTTGCCATAGGCAGGGACACCTCTCACTACACTAGGCTGCTCAGGGCCCCATCCAACCTTGTCTTGAACACTGACAGGGAGGGGCAGCCACCACTTCCCTAGGCAACCTTTTTCAGTGCTTCACCACCCTCATAGTGAAGAATTTATTCCTAATATCCAATCTAAATCTACCCCTTTCCAATTTAAACCCATTCCCCATCGTCCTATCATTACATGCCCTTCTGAAAAATCCCTCCCCAGCTTCCTGTGGGCCCCTTTCGGGTACTGGAAGGCTTCTCTAAAGTCTCCCCTGAGTCTTTTCTCCAGGCTGAACAACCTCAACTCTCTCAGCCTGTCTTCACAGGAGAGGTGCTCCAGCCCTCTAATCATTTTAATGGCCCTCCTCTGGACTTGTTCGAACAGTTCCATGTCCCTATGTTGGCAACTCTAGAACTGGACACGGTTCTCCAAGTGGGGTCTCACAAGAGTGGACTAGAGGGGCAGAATCACCTCCCGTGACCTGCTGGCCACATTCCTGTTGATGCAGCCCAGTATACGGTTGGCCTTCTGGGCTGCAAGTGCACATTGTCAACTAGCGTTGAGCTTCTCATCCTCCAGCACCCCTAAGTCCTCCTCTGAAGGGCTGCTCTCTATCACTTCATCTCCTAGTCTGTATCAATGATTGCCACAACCCAGGTGCAGGACCTTGCACTTGTCTCTGTTGAACCTCATGAGGTTCACATGGCCCACTTCTCCAGCTTCTCCAGCTCCCTCTGGATGGCATCCTGTCCTTCTGGCATGTCAACTGCACCACTCAGTTTGATGTCATCTGCAACTTGCTAAGGGTGCACTCAGCCTCACCATTAATGTAATCGATGAAGATATTAAATAACACTGGTCCCACTACAGACTCCTGAGGGACACCACTTGTCACAGATCTCCATCTGGACATCAGGCCATTGACAACTACTCTCTTGGTGCAATCATCCAACTAATTCCTTATCCACCAAACAATCCACTCATCAAATCCATATCTCTCCAGTTTAGAGAGAATGATGTTGTGGGGGACTGTGTCCAAGGCTTTACATAAGTCCAGATAGATGACATCCATTGTTTTTCCTGTGTCCACTGTTGCAATCACCCCATCATAGAAAGCTATTAAGTTGGTCAGGCAGTTTATGCCCCTGGTGAAGCCATGCTGACTGTTTTGAATAGCATCCCTGTCTTCCATGTGCCTTAGCATAACTTCTAGGAGGATTAGTCAAATAGCAGTGTAGCTAAACCAGTGAACAACTGAAATGTCTGCTATGGTCAAGATTTCTTTAGATTTGAACCATCTGCAACTCTTTATGTACACTCTTTAGAAGACACATGTCAAAACAAACAGCAGAAACACCCTGATTTTTCCATATTTTTCCCCTAATCTTTGGACCAAAGGATATGTAAAATACTTGTTAACACAAACACTTTAGAAGACTCAGAATTACATTTCTGGAGAAAATTTTAATAGTAAAAAATAATTTGTGCACTTCTGTTCCAATGCAAATTGTACTGGAATGATCAAGGGTAACCAGAAACCTATGTAATCTAAAATCTAGATCAGACAAGGTACGCTCAGTGTAACAAGCCCAATTCCAAGCAGCCAGTATAGCATGGAATAGACCTACATGTTGCCAAGCTGCAGGGTTTTAAAAAAGCATCTTTCTAAAATAAATTAAAGTCTCATAGCTTGGCATGCTAATTAGTTTTAATCTGAATGTTTTTCATTAAGAAGTGTTGCTCTTGGCTCTCATATATGGGCTCCCGAGCTAGAAACCACAAAGAATTTGTGGATGCTGGCACTGCAATACTTCC
This sequence comes from Laterallus jamaicensis coturniculus, assembly GCA_022605575.1. Taxonomy (NCBI): domain Eukaryota; kingdom Metazoa; phylum Chordata; class Aves; order Gruiformes; family Rallidae; genus Laterallus; species Laterallus jamaicensis. The sequence goes on from JAKCOX010000027.1 coordinate 5,180,881, forward strand.
ATCATATTACTTTGTCACTAAACCCATTTTAAAAAGTAAAATCCACCTGTATTTGTGTTACTTTACCAGCTTCGGTAAGAAAATTTTCCTTATTTGCATTAATTCATTTAATCAATTACTTTTGTTTGTGAAGAAATTGTTAGCTCTGTCTTTGATAGCTATGCAGGTTTAGATTTAAAATCTAGCAATTGCCAAGAACACCTGTTTATAACTCCTCTCCTGTAGCATAATCTTATCTTCTGTGAAATATGTTACTGCACTCCTCTTTAAGCATGATATAGATAAGATTTGCCAGCCTTGGAAGAAACTGCACTTTCAAATTCCAGTTAGCCCCAGATAGTTGCTATTTCTGTCATTTCCACTGCATGACAATCAGCTAAAATATCATCCACCATCTCAATCAACTTTACAGCAAGGCAGCTGAATGTTAATTAGGCATTATTTTTGCTGCAAAGAAGAGGGGTTGATGAATCAAACCTCAAACTATCAACATTGAAAAATGGGAAATCTGTTAAATATATTAATATTGCAAAATGTTACAAAGAAACAAATTAACAGCAAGGGATTGATCCTTCTAAAAAGCTTTTAATTTTAGGTCCCAGACTTTTTGAAAATGCAAAGCAGCATGGAAGTTCTTGATTACACTTTTAAGTGCACCTATACAGTTCAATCGAAATCAGTACAGCAAAACCTCCCACCAACCCCAGCACCCCAATTCAGTGAAGAATTCACTATTACCAGACTGGAAGCAATCAGCTGCATGGTTCTACACTGAAGCTAATTATCCTGTTTGAGGAGTACACTATTTCATCTTGGACTGGCACTGTGCTATTGTGTCTGAGTCACTTTCAACATCTGAACTGAGATTTCCAGTTACTGCACAACTCTGCGAATTCACCATCTGCAGCCTCCGCAAGCTACACAGGTTTTCTGTACTAACACTGCACATTGCACAAGAATTGTGGTTGGGAACAAGATCTGGAACTGCATAACATCTAAGGGATATATTCCCACCCCTTAAACTAAATATCATCCCATCTCATAAATGTGACCTTTGGAGGTGCCTGAGAGCAGTTTGTATAGCTGAAGAAAGAACTTCAAGGGATTTTGTACTGGTGAAAGACTGAAGCCCCACTCAACTTTGTTATGCCTCATCCTTCTATTATGCCCTCATATCCATGATGCCTCACTTTTATGAGAATGACAAGGACACAGCAAGTATAAAGAGCAATTATTATGCCAGAGATCCTGCAAACAGCAGATAGGCCTTAACCAAATTTCCTCACATTTCCTTTTCAAAAAATATCTGTGATTTGCAAACACTTTATCGTACATATAATGGCACATTTCAGTTCCTTTTCTGGCTTCCGGAGAAGAAGAAGAAGAAGAAAAAAGCAATCCACACAAAAGAGACTGTCTCATTGTAAATCAGATACAAGTCCAGGCTATTTTAAAACATAAAATTCATTTTCTATTCATTCTTTTTTTTTTTCTCTCCCTCCAATTAGCAGCTAATCTCATCCATATAGCTGCAGGCTCCTAACTGGTAAATGTTGTGATTCACTAAGAAGTAGTTGGGAACTTTTTTCTTATAATTACATGATATAATTGCTTTGGAGCTTTTTTAGACCCTTCCATGATTAGAAAAGCATTTGGAAATTATAGACATAGCATTTATATTTTTAATAAGCAGAAAACTTTTATGCTCAAATAAAAGAATTAAACCCACAAAACCCAAGTAATTTAGGGCTTAAAAGCCCCTGGAGTACATTTGAGAGACACGAAAGCAGGACTTCAGGGCCATCAACATCTTTACATTGAAAATAGGCAATGATATTGTGGTTATTAGAATCAAACTGCAGTACATACATGCACGAAAGGAAAATCTTGCCCGGGGAGTGGAGGGAATAGAGAAATTCAAAATGCTGATTAAACATTTTTATGATGTCTTGTCTTGAAATCAAAAAAGAGAGAAAGGAAAAAATAATCCCTCTTCTTCCCCAGCATAGTACTGAGAAGCAGCAGCAGGCTGAGGGTTAAAGGAGGCTAAGGTGGAGTGCAGTCAGTGCTCCAAGGGTACAAATATACCAGGGAGAGGTAACATTTCTGGGCACAGAACCTCAGGTCTCAGCATTAGTAGCTTATTAGAATTGCCCCTAGCATGCTTTTGGGCAGTGACAAGTAGCAGTGAGTACCATTCAGCAGTTAACAAAGGTCAGGACGAGTTCCCAGTAGAAATTTTGCCTACAGCAACCCTGTTTTGTAAGGAAAGACTCCTTTCATTCTGATGCAAAGACTAGCTGTCCTCAGTGTTAGACAGTGGTCCCAAGAACAGTCCACTTGCTAGGATAGAAACAACCTTAGTGCTGAGCACAGCAGCTGTTCAGGAATAGTAACTCTGTACAATAGCTATGCTGAGCCTCAGCATAGTCTGAAGAGATCTCCAAACCAACGCTGACCTGATTCAAAAAGTCAATGCAATACATCAAAGCAACATACAGATGCAAAAGATGAAAATATAATTCCTCTATTTGGCAATGCACCTGAGCTAAACGATGATTCCTTGTGGACCTTCGTCTCAGCTCAGAAATACATCAGCACAGCCTTATGACTTCAGGACATGAGCTGGCTCAAGGAGAGAGAAGGTAAAACGCAGATCTGTAAGAGATCTGTGTGCTGGGAAGTCCAGAGCTAGGTGGTTCAGCTGAAACTACAGGATCACCATGAAATACTGCATATCAGATCCATAAACTTTGGACTCAAAAATATTGACCTCATAAATGAGTGCCAGTATACAGGCAGCACTTCTAGGGGTAGTCACTCCATTTTGTCACTTACCAAAAAGTTATCAGGCAGATTGACTTTCTTTCTTGTGCAAAAGGGAAACTATCGAGTGGAAAACTTCAAAGGAAAATAATAGCATTATATGAGGTCCTGCTGGCTCACAGGGAAACTGAATCACAGGAACAAGACCCAGATTTCAAATTCCTGTAGGGTTTGGGAGTTGTCAGTCCATTTTTGTTGCTTGGACTGAGGAAGAAGCAGAGGACAGATTGAAATGATCCACAGTTACATACCACTAGCTGAACCATGCTGCAGTATGATTTGGCAGCTGACAATAGCTAACATTTCTTTAATTAGTGACCCAAATAATACTTCAAATTAACTTAGAACTCATTTCAGTGGAGGAGGCATATGACAGCTTTACTGTTGAATCATATGAAAGTGGGATTACTCAGTATAATCAACTGGACAGTATCAAACTATTGCATGATTGCCCTTGTATGAGTTTGTTTGTCCAGGGTTACATATCTTGTCTGTAAAACTAGAGTGGCATCCTGGAACGGCTAAATAAAAATGGTAAACTGTAGTTTTCAGTGTGTTTTACACAATCCAGAAAACAAGATAATTGACCAAAGGCAATAGAAACAAGAAGCAAAAACCTGAAAAGCATTTTTGCAGATAGTTTCTCTGAAGAGATGGAATAGAAAGATGAGGAGAAAACAGCTAGATATATGACCCAGGCTGTCAAGAAAAAGCACGTTAATGGTTTTTATTTGCATAAGGCATTTGCAGGTAAATAAATGGATGAATAAAACAAAAATCTATTATTGTAATTTTGATTATGTTCTCCATCTTGACACAACAGGGAACTGAAATGTTTTGAAATGCTTTACCTTCTTTCTCTCCATCTTTCTGGATAACTGTTCATGGCAAATGCTTCTGTTAGTTTTATGCATGATAAAGGCTGAGTGTGTCTGAAATTGATAAAGGTTCTACAGTGATGTGTATTTGCAAGACAGGATGTCTGTGAATATATTTTAATGCAAATGTTATCAACAAAATGTCAGTGGTGTCCCGGTGTTATTCCATACAGTCACAGCATATTCAATACAGAGCCCAAAAGCTGTTCACTAGGGATTCAATCCTTAGAACACAGACAGAAGAAATATGAACACTGTACAGTTTCAGATAAACAAAGTCACTTCCCTGGACATAGTAGTTTTAAATGAAATTTGGAATGGAAGTATTCATTTAGATACTGTCAGGCAAAGGGTAAAAGGACAAATAAATAAATAAATAAATGCCTATGAAAATTCTTCAGCATGCAGCTGCTTTCATAATTCAAGTTGAAAATTATATAGGTTTTCTTACCAACTAAATACAATACATTCTTACTTTTGCCTTATTTTCAATACGTCATCTTTTCTTGCAAAAAATTATCTGTGTGACAGAAATGTGTATTTCTGTAGTTAACTAGGAAAAAGTGACATTTTGCTACTGATAACAGAATAAAAGATGGTTTCCTAATTTTTAAATCATTCTGAAATATTTCTGTGAGCGGGGGCTAGGTTGGAATGTGGCTAAGATTAACAACTAGGCCGTAGGAGGAAAAATGTGAGGACCATCATTATTTTTAGCTAATATATAACACATCAATCAATCACTGGTCTGTTGCTGGAGGCGATATTATCTCTAGACTTGTCACTTATCTACAGAGTTTTATTTTAACATTGTTTTAAGTTTAAGAAAAGGAATTATTACAGAAATAAATGTATTTTGCAGCTTCTATTATGTCTCCATGAATGCTCTAAGCAAGTAAAAACTCCTGTTGACATTTTTCATGGGGACCTTTCAAAGCGTGGCCTAAATATGGCAATGGGATAGAAGAACGTATCTCTAAGATCACCAGTTTAAATGCAATATATCTGAAGTATATTCACTATATCTGCAGTATATCTGAATTATTGCAGTCTATTGAGTAAAAAGTGTTTCCATTCTTGCATATGTTTGCATCAATACTAAACATCATTAAAAGTTGATTTTCCAGTGGTTAACTGGAAGATCTAGTCTTATTGTTATCTAGGCCACAGCAAAGAGCTCTTTGAGTCTCACTCAAAGAAGAGGAGATGCCAAAGTTTGGACAATGAATGGTGGGGGGGGTGAGGGGAGGAAAGGAAACACAGGAGTGAAAGGAGGATAACATTTATAGATGTTTGAGACAAGGTAAGGTTTTGAACAATGTCTTCTCAAAATACCTGAATAAAGACTACTTTGTGCTTGGCCTTTTCTGAGTTGATTACTGTGCACCTGCCTCCTCAAGATCACTCCTCTTCAAACATCTATAAAATAGGTATTCCTCAACCAGTCTCCCAAAAACCTCTATTGAGCTGGTGTGCTCAGGGTTCGCAGAATTTGCAAAGCTAAGTGAAAGCTGTTACATCTTATGGCTTGTTTGTTGGAACACCCATTGCAACACACCCATTTTGAGACTTCCTCCCCAAAGGATGAGGAAACTTCAGACTGGAACTAGGGCATTATAACAGACTCAGCAAATCACAGAGCTATGAGAAGCAACTGCCCCTTACCCTTTTTGTGGATAACAGTGCCGCCATGAAAAAGAGGTGCAAAAGCCACGCTGGTTAAAGGAGAGCTGATGTTAACAGTTCAGCTGGTCCAATGGAAAAGATGATGTCTTGAGTGGCTGCTCTCAGAGTTATTCTTGATTTGTGTTTGTTCTTTTATCCAACAAGTAACAAATGCAAACTCCATCAGCATTCCAGGAAGCAGAACACCACTTACTGGGCAAGTGCTTTTGTCAGGCTAATATGCAAAAAACAGAACTCTGGCTTCCAGCTCTGGGGGGGTGCAGTCCCTGCAGGAGACAACATTTCACAAATACTCTGCTCTCCAGATTTCCTATTGATTGGTTTGGGCATCCCAGCACTTAGTGTACTGGCAGCTGTCAATCTCACCTTGCTCCAAACTGAAATTAGCTTTGCAAATTCTGCTCTTAGAGACGGGCTCTGAGGTTGGAGGAGTGATATACCACAACATTAAAGTCCTTTCATTTGAACAAGATTAAAATTGTACTCTTCTTAATTCAACATTTTCCCCAAACTCACATGCACAACTTTGAGACAGGCAGAAAACTCATTTTACAGTCTGTTTTAATGCTTTTCCATCAACAGAAATCCTGTCATAGAGAAACTACATGGCCATTAAAAATGTATCTCTATGCACATGTAATCGGAAACTCCTCATCCTGACTAAATCATTTAAAACATTAATACAATAAACACCAAACATTAAAAATGAAGCCATCATCATTTGGGGATATCTTTGCATATTTTATAGCCAAATACATATTTCTCTCAGGCAAAACCTTCTAAAATTCATTAAAACACTCATTTCCTGACAGGAACTGTGTTGTTCTTAAGACATATAAACAAAGGAAAACATGCACACCATAGAAGAGGAATGTCTCTCCCAGCATGAAGTGTTTCTCATCTGAGTTACCATATGCCTCCTACTCCTTATTCCATTTTTCCATCTCCTCTAGCATAAACACTTCCATCTATTAACAACCCTTCAAATTCTTTACACTTTAAATATTGTATAGCAACACACATAAACAGAAATCTATGTTTCTTTTATTGCACTCTTGGTACAAATTCACAGCAGCTGACAGAAGAATCTCAGCTCAGTGTAGGAAATGCATACCTGCTCAGCTGCAAAATTTTATACACAATAAATCCTGTCAAATGGTATATAAACCTCCACATTAAGGCAGTAATATTATGCTAGAGCATTTCCTCTGATTTCTCTTTCTAATTTCCTTCAAAGTGCCTCTGATATTTGCAAAAAAAATAAAATCAGGTGTGGGAAGACACTGTATTAACTACTTACTATCTTAAAGGCAAAACAGAGCAGCTGGAGAATACTCCCAGGCTACAGGTTTGACTGGCTGGAGTGTAGCTAATAAGATGAATGAAGTTGTATTAAAGTCAATGTGCCTGATTTCTCCCCAGTACCTAAGTAATAGACAGAAAATAGGCAAACTGCTGTTTCAGAAGCCTGTTAAGGAGGCATTAAAACCCTGAATCTGTGTCAGTGTACAGAATTTATTGTCCATGTGGGTTTATTTATAAGGACAGTCAGTTTTTCCAAGAACTTTTATTTTGTTGATAAATATTTCTGTATTCCTTGTCTAAAGAATGGAAGAAACAGCCCACCACAAACCCTAAACTTTTACTTCTGATTTTTTAAAGCCTAATCACAGCACAACTGATCTGGAAATTTTCTTCTGTGTCAATTCAGTATTAAGCAGCATTCAACTGCCACTGACCATAAAGTGAGTGGAAGATGTAGAGTGGAGCCCCAGAGAACTAGCTCTCCTTTGCTGATTTCTCAGGATGAAGCTATTTGGTTCACTGCAAATGAGCCACCATGCAGAAATTTATCTACACAGAGAAAAGCAGCCTTAATGTTAGCACCTCTCGCCAGGAGTCAAGCTTGATATTCTACCCATTGGGTAGTTTAACAAAATGCAATTACATTTTGGGAAGGCAAAATGTTTTACCATTTTTAAGTGAATAACTGTTCAGACATTTTTCAATCACTTTTTTGTGCAAAATCTTTCATTGTGCGTATTTAAACACAATAACTTTGCATGCAAAACTAAAATTAACAAAAATACATTTATTTTTACGCAATTTTTTTGCAGGCTGGTAGCTTGAGATCATGCTCAGATCTAAGGTACTTAGAAATCTGTTATCTCACAAGGCCTAGTATTATGAAAATGCCAATGTCGTGGAAGCAACTTTTTTTTATTATCCAAATTCTAAAAAGAGGTTTTGGATTACATCTCCACATTCGTCACTAAAAGCTCTACATAAGATTTGGCATCCATATTTAAATTTACTATGTAAAGCTCTTCATGTTTATATTGACCCAGTCAATAATGGTGATGCATAACTAATTAAAAAACAATTTAACCTTATTCTTCCGTAAAAAAAGAAAAAGTAGTTGAATGTTTCTACTAAATGGGTAATTGATAGAAGATGAATATTCGTTGTAAGATTTCTGGTTTAATTAAATTTAAAGTCAAGAATAAATACAAGAAGTGGACCTGTAAACATAAATTTTCATTGAGCTATCATTCACATTTCCTTAAAATATTGCCCCATGATGTAAAGACTCATTTCATTTTTAGTTTCCACAAGTCCCCAGTGAATTTCTAACAACTGTTAACCATGAGGTCACAAAAATACTAATTTAAAATACCTTAAGAAGAAAGGCTCACTTTCTCTACAATCAGAAAATAGTATATCAAATAATATACTTCCTGCTTCATACTCAAGTCACTAAGAAATTAAGAAGAGACCTAAAATGAAAATGAGTAATCCCATATTTTCTGGTATTATTTCATATTCTTTTCAAGCACCAGATACTTTTCACTGTTTAAAATATATTACTGAGATATGAATATTTCAAGTGCTGTTTTAAGAAGGATTTATAATTTTTTGAACAAATTTTATTCTGAAGTTGCACTAGGCTGCTCCTAAGCAAAGTACATAGCATAAAGTAGTGTTTCATGAAGAACATTTTTTTTCTCTTGAAAATAAGCAGAAACAGTAAAACAAACCTCAAAACTGATCACTATTAGGTGTCATTAAAATGGGTTTTTGAAAATTGTGAAGAAGAAGAAAGAGAAATTAAGTCAAATAAGTGACATATAGGGAAAGAATGCGTCATTGCAAGTGGCACTGGAGACCTACACCCTAGTATTGCCTCCATCAGAGCTGTGAAACCCTTTGGCTAAACACAGAGAGCAAGAAAGATGCTAGACAAGAAAACCACTGAATTAATCAAGGTGATTTGAGTCCTCTTCACAATCTCTGGGTTAGTCATCTTTATTATGATTTTAATTAATAAAAAGAGTTTTTAATAGTTGCTGAGGTCTAGCGCTCCCTAAATCATTCTGGGAGCAGCTTGGCATAACTTTTTATACAAGATTTCCCTGTGTGAAATATATGTGCAAATGCTGTGGATGTATGAGATCTACAGGACATGTGCTGCACAGAGGATCTTTATTGGCACAGTGGATTTTGCATGTCCCAGACTCATTGCCTCAGTGTAGAACATATCAGGTTTGAGTAGTCTTTTTACTGTCCGGCAAACTTGTGTGTATCTTATTTCATGCATATGATATGAAATAAATATTACATGATATGAATATGATATGATATATGGTATAACACCGCAACCTGATACAGAAGATTTCCATTTACATCTTCTTGAATGTATAGTAACAGAAAAGAACCCAGGATTGCAATTTGGTTTACCTTTTTTTAAATATATATGTATATTTATTTATCTATTCATTAACTGTCTTGTGTGATCAAAATGGTTTACACATTTATGCATTTTTAATTTTGAAAACTAATGGAATTCAGTATGCCACACACTCTGATTTAGACAAATGCTATGTTTCTGCTCCTGTTTTGCTCTCATACAGCCTAGTGTAACTGAAGGTTAAAAATTAATGAAATCACACTTAATGGAAAATGAGTGTGAAATCAGAATAAATGCCCTTGTTTATAAACATAAAAATGAACACTGGCTTTAATTCACAGTCACAACTTTTCTCCCATGGCAAAGAAAGAATAATCTTGTTCTTAAATATGATTTTAAACAGAATTAAAAACATCCATGGTAAAATAAATATTCTGAATTAGATGTAATTGTATATTTAAATGAAAATGCAGGCTTTAAATTATCTTTCTCAAGTTAGTGTTATAGAATTTATCAGCTAATTAAAGAAAAACCTTCCTCTTAAAATAGCATAAGGCTTGCAATTCTTATCTTAAACCATAAGTGAATATAGCACTTCCTTTGTAAGCTACCAAAAATGTTAGCCATTCTTTAGGTCTTAACTTGTCATTCAATTACACATTAATGAACTCTGTGGAAATATAGTTTGTCATTTAATGTTTACAATTTCTTTGCTTGCAATTTTAAAGATCATATATTATTTAAATTACTGTTGTAATAGTAGCGAGTGGACATTAGTGGTAATACATGGTCATCTTGCTGTAAAACATTATGTAAATAACCATATCCCTTTTTTAAACTTTAAAATCAAGCAGTATTTCAAATGAGTTTTAATCTTGCAGTTCAGTTAATTGTGTCTTTTATAGAGCTGTTTGTCTACAATTTCACTGCAGCTATACAGGCTCAAACTTTACTTTGTAACTCAGCTGAATTTATTTTTTAATTCTTTCATGTATGAGGTAACCATTTACAGGAATGACATATGAGTGTTTGCAGTGTCTGCAAAAGATGTGTACTGTAGCTCTCTGTCACTGGACAAAATACAATATTTTTGGTAATTTAAACAAATCCATCCTAAACTTGTCCATGTAAACTCATGAGCAAAGTTGAATAAACTGTAGCAGGTTACACCTAATCTCCTCTTTTCCACAGAAAATGGAAAAAGTGAGTCCCATAGTCAAGCATCTTCTCCAAAGAGAAATTTTAGTTTATTTTAAAAGCTCCAATTCAGCTGAGCTGGAAGTATTATTTTAAATTATTCTAATTTCTTGGTTTAATTCAAAGCCTAGGTGAGGATTTTCTGAAATTTGGGATACAATTATGCCTGAATAATCTGAAAATAAGTGTGTAGTGGTAACTCATGAGAGTGAGGAACAAGTTTGGTTAAAGACATGAAAATCTTTGTTTTCTTTCTCCAAAAATCTTGGGCAAAATTTCAGATTTGCACTTGTGCTTGAAATTAACAGTTTGGTGGACTTAGTTTTACTTGGTAAGAGGGTAATTCTAAACAAAGCCATTACTAAGTATATTCTATGCTATGTACTTATATGACTACATATTTCTAAACTAAGTTTTTAAACCCTCATATCAGCGGATATATTGATTTTCCAAGCCCCAAAATACATATACAGGGCTGGTTTCTATAAGAAGCTGCCAGAAGATTCCCTTATGTCCTATAGAGCAAATGGAAGCCAGCTCCAAGATGTATCTGCCACTGGTCAAAGACGAGCCCACCATTGTTGGTGGTAGCACCTCTGAGGTATCATAGTTAATAATGGGAAAAAAAAACACCAGGAGCAATTTCAGTCAGAGAGAGGACTAAGAATATTGTGAGAGAAACAACTCTGCAGATAGCAGGTAAGTGAAGAAGTCAGGATGTGCTTCAGGTGCTGGAGGAAAGATTCCCCTGCAGTCTGTGAAGACCATTGAGATGCAGGTTGTCCATGGAGGATGATGATGGAGCAGATATCCACCTACAGCCCATGGAAGACCTCATGCTGGAGCACCTGAAGAATGTTATGAGCCTGTGGGAAGCACAGTTCCTCGTAAAGAGGAGAGAGGAGGCCATGCTGAAATGGTTGGCTAGTGGGACTTGTGACCCGGTGAGGGGACCCACACTAGAGAAGTCTGGTCCTAAAGGACTGCACCCTATGGAAGAGACACACTGGAGCAATTAATGAAGAACTGCAGCCCATGGGGAAGGACTCGTGTTGTAGAAGTTCATGGAGGACTGTCTCCAGTGAGAGGGACCCCACACTGGAGCAGGAAAAATGTGTGAGGAGTCTTTCTGCTGAAGAGGAAGGGGCAGCAGAGGCAGTGTGTGATGAATGGACTGCAACCCCAATCCCCTCTTACCCTATGCCACTGGTGGGGAGGAGGTAGAGAAAAATCCAGAGCGAAGTTGAACCTGTGAAGAGAGGAGTAGGGGGAAGGTATTTTGTTTAAGATTTGGTTTTGTTTCATATTACAGTACTCTGATTTGATTTGCAATAATTTAGAATAATTTTTTCTAAAGTAAGTCTAATTTACCCATGACCGTTATTAGTGAATGATCTCTCCCTGACCTTATCTCAACCCAGGAGTTTTTATTATATTTTCTCTCCCCTGCCCAGCTGAGGAAGGGGAGTGACAGAGTGATTTTTTTCCCTTCACCCAGGGTCAACCCACCACAATGTCACATTAGAAGATCTTAGAATTTCAACGGAAACTATGTTGCAAATTTAGAGCATCTTATAGACTTATCAGATGATTTACAGTTTCTTGTTCCCATTATTTTTATGAACAATAGACGATTTGACTGAAGCCTTGAATGTTCCAAGTAAAAAGACTCCTAGCACTCAAACTGCTTTAAACACGAGTTTCATTAAAACGTTGTTTTCAGGGTTAGACTTACACACTACAAAATATGCTCTCTGCCACTGCAGCTTAGTGTTCAAAATCAATGTTTTTTTCAAATGATAAAGTTAAATCTATAAGGTTAAGATGCAGTTCAACTTCAAATCATGAAAAAACTGTTTCATGAAGTATTTCTTGTACCTTAGACTTGTAACTAGAGCTAACCTAACATATTCAGATAACTAAAAGAGTTTTGTGAATCATTGTGTATTCCAGAATAAACACTCTCCTTGATGAATGAAAAAAAAAAATAAACATTTATTTAGTTTTTCCTAGACACAAGTACTCCCAGGATTTGACAGGATAGACCAAATGGTTCAACAAGGCTCTGTGCTGGATCCTGCACCTGGGTCACAACAACCCCTTGTAACACTACAGGCTTGGAGAAGAGTGGCTGGAAAGCTGCCAGGTGGAAAAAGATGTGGGGGTATGTGTCGATAGCCCGCTGATAATGAGCCAGCAGTGTGCCTAGGTAGCCAAGAAGGCCAACGACATCCTGGCTTATATTAGAAATGGTGTGGCCAGCAGGACTAGGGAAGTGACTGTCTCTTTGTACTTGACACTTGCGAGGCTGCACCATGAGTACTGTGTTCAGTTTTGGGCCACTTACTACAAGAAAGAGATCGAGGTCATGGAGTGCATTCAAAGAAGCGTAACAAAGCTGGTGAAGGGTCTTTAAGCACTAAGCTAAAGGAGACCGTATTGGTTCTTACAGCTACCTAAAAGGATGTTGTACCAAGGTGGATGTCAGTTTTTTCTCCCAAGTAAAGAGATAGGACAAGAGGAAATGGCCTCAAAATGCACCAGAGGAGTGTTAGATCAGCTATTAGGGAAAATTTCTTCACAAAAATTATTGTCATGCAGTGGAACAGGCTACCCAGGGATGTGGTTGAGTCACCATCCCTGAAGGTATGCAAAAAATGTGTAGATGTGGCGCTTAGGAACATGGTTGAGTGGTGGACTTGCCAGTATTAGATTAGTGTTTGGACTTGATGTTCCTAAAGGTCTTTTCCTAAATGGTTCTCTGATTATATAAATACTATATTTTGAGCAAGACTACATCAAAGATGACTGTTCTGTGATGTTTCTATCCTGACTAAAAATATTAAAAATCTCAGTCAAGTAAACATAAAAATTAATCATAGAATCATAGAATCATAGAATGGCAAGGCTTGGAAGGGACCCCAAGGATCATAAAGCTCCAACTTTTAGTAATATCTATTATTTTAGTAATATCTAGTTAACATACAAATAGGAGCCTTCTCTTCCTAAAATATTACAGATTTTATGTTTGAATTAGATATTACAAGGGCTAAAGTTCATAAATCATGGAACGAATCATAAGATCATAGAATGGTTTGGGTTGGAAGGAACCTTTAAATACCATGTATTCCAAAACTGCTGTATTGAGCAGGGCTATTTTCAACTATACCAGGTTGCTTAGACCCTTACCCAATCTGACCCTGAATGTTTCCATGGATGGGTCATCTGCCACCTCTTTGGACAACCAGTTACAGTGTTTCACCACCCACAGTGTAAAAAATTTCTTCCTGATATGTAGACTGAATCTATCCTCATATAGTTTAAAACCATTACCCTTTGTCCTATCACTACAGACCCCATTAAAAAGTTTGTCCGTTTCTTTCTTATAAGCACCCTTTGAGTATTGAAAGACAGCCATAACGTCTTAATAATAAGGAATTCATAATTTACAATATGTTTTCAATATGTTTTCACTCTTTTAAATACCATATAAATGCTTTCAATTTCAGTACAGCCTCATGACTAAATCCAAGATATTTATTGTAACTTTGCTTGTGGCAAAATCTTTTAAATGTCCTTTTTTCTGTCTGAGTGAGATTTTGAACCAAGAGTACCAATTGCTTGTTGAAAGTACCTCTGCATTCAGAGAAAGTCAGTCAGAGATTAATAGCTTGTCACAAAAAGCTCACTCTGATAACACTGATCTATAAAATCATATGTTCCAACATATGAGCACATTTCAAGCTCAAAATTAAAATATATATGCACATTTGACAGTCCCATGTAACAGTATGGAAAATGTCAATATTTTTAAAGGCTCTCTGAAGGATGAGAAATTAGGTATATAGACAGAGATGGGTTTTTTGGGTGATTTTAATGAAATTGCGTTAACTGTAGTCAGTTTGTCTTTAGGCATTTGGTCTAACCTAGGTAGACAGGCCCCTCCAGAGAATGCCACCTATTTTTCTTTTAGATATTTATCTTAGGATGAGTTGAATTTTCCCTGGGGATCTTTCTGTGTTGATTTCAGAGACAGCTTAAACAACTAATTTAGGTTAAGATATTTACATTCTAGAAGCCTAAAGTAATAGTAGATTAATCTCACTCTGTTTGACAAGCTTGGCATGAAAAATCAACATATTCATCAAGTACTATTACAAACTAAATTTTTATTTAACAAGATCATTGACCTTAAAACTGCTGGTTTTTCTTCTGAAGAAAATACAATTTACAAGTTTTCAAAAGTTATGCCACAACTTAACTCTCTCCATTCCAAGTAACACTGGTACACATTTTTACACAAATACTGACCTGATTTTAAGTTTTTCAAGATGCATAAACTACATTATTCAACATTTGATGGTGATATAGCTATACAAAGATAAGCATTTATTTTTTTTCACCTTCGTAATCAATTACAATAAAAGGTTTTTGTGGTTTTTTTCCTTACTGCAAAAATAAACAGTTCGATGACCAAAGAATGTAAAGGAGGGAGTCAAACTATTGACTTCAACAGGATCAGTGTGTTTCACAACATTGTCTTTAATAGCTAGAGATAATACATGGTAGCACAAAATTTTTCTGCAACTTTGGGATCGCGTAAATTTGAAACTAAGATGAATTTTCTGAAAGGATCAAACCCACTACTCTCTAACATGGCTTTGACATTTGTATTCTGACATTTTTTTCTGTGGCATCAAGACTTGCTGTTTTGTTATCAGCAATCAGTCTGGTCCATTAGCTAAAGCCATGACTAAGTGCCATCTACAGAATATATATTAATAAAAAAGTCAGAGTTTTCTGAAAGCTTTTAATAGTCTGTAGTGCACAGAAAACTGCAAGAATATGTTGCCACCTACTCTCCATCTACTCTTAAAACCCTGGCTTTCTAAATTAGTTTTATTCTTTGTGTAACTGCAGATGCTTTTTCCAAAGCATGTATCACATCACATGTAATTGGACTTGGTTTATTATATAACTAAGTCATTCAGCCTACTGCAGACTACATCTTACACTTCTTCACTTTTCTATACACAGCATACAGTACTTTTAATGATATCCTTAGAGAGCTGGTCAAAGAGTTTTGGGGCTGGTTATGTGCTAGTGACTGTAGGTTCAGATGAAGCTCAGAAGGAGCTCAGGATGGATTTGTGGTATTTTGTTTGTTAGTTCTCCCTTAAAAAGTCTCCCTCCAGAGTAATAAGATGAGCATCAAATTCTGCCTCATATTTGACAGACATGTAAAAAGTCTCCCTCAGACGGGGAGATACAATGAAAAAGAGAGAAAAAAATGTTAATACAATAAATATCTTGATAATCACTGAATCATCCTGACCACAGCTGTAAAGCAGAATGAAAATAGAATAAACTATTATAAAAAATAAAATTATATTTCACACTTGCTTTGATTTGATGAATCTTGCCAGTTCCATGTGGGTAGCATTACTGAAGTTCCACAGCTTTTGTGTGCATATATTTCTTCTTTTTTCTCTACTGGATTATGGCCACAGAGAATGTATTAAAAAATAAATACTTACAAAATAGTTGTATGTCTAGAGGGTATGTAAACAAGGGAATCTCTAGTAAATTATGAAAAGCATGCTGTCTCATTTGACTAGCCTATACAATACCTAGTGGGATCACAGTATCACAGAATCATAGGGGTTGGAAGGGACCTCGAGAGATCACTGGGTCCAACCCCCCTGCCAAAGCAGGCTCCCTAGCTCATAATGCACAGGTAGGTATCCAGACAGGTCTTCAGTATCTCCAGAGAAGGAGACTCCACAACCCCCCTGGGCAGCCTGTCCCAGGGCTCTGTCACCCTCACTGTGTAAAAGTTCTTCTGCGTGTTGGTGCAGAACTTCCTGTGCTCCAACTTGAAGCCATTGCCCCTTGTCCTGTTTTCACAGACCACTGAAAAGGGGCTGGCCATTTCCCCCTGCATCCCATACTTAAGACATTTATAAACATTAATAAGGTTCCTATGAGAACAATTTATATGGTATAGCAACAGTCATTTATGGTTCTGGAGAAGAAGTGAATATGTGAATCTAAACACAAACACAAACCTAAAAAAGGTATTTGCTTTTGAAGAATTCTTGGGAATACGTGTGCCTTAATATAGAATTAAATATCCAGCCTCAGTATTTTTAAATCTAAACTTAGACCATTATGGACATTGTCTCATCATAAACCACAACCAACTTGTAGTTTACATATGATCAGATATAAGATTAGCCCTGGTACACATTGAATCGATAATGGTAGAATGAACAACCATGGCTAAAATCCTTCAACAAGATTATTATATCTACCAAAGTAATTCTATGAAGGAGGAAGAAAGACGTTTTAATGGGGTTCTTCCTTAGTGCGATTGTCTTCTGCTTAGAAAGTAAACACATTATGACTATGTAGCATCTGGAATACATTATATTTTAACTATGTTTTATACAACTGATGCTTCTCCTTAACAAAGGTGCCTGAGAGATCACTCTCTTATTTGTTCTGCATTAATCATGTCAAGGTATGCTCTTCATATATTCAGACCCAACTAAACAATACCAGTAAAGAAAGAGGGTAAAATTGGTAATGAAAAAATCTCAGAGACTCAATTTAACATTATGATTACCTTATCTATTATTTGCTGAAATAAAATCTACAAAAGCATACTAAACAGCAAAGTCATTAGAAATCTGCTAGAAAAAAGGCTCAAGTCTCCAGGCAAACATTCAACCATGGTGAAGACAGAAAGTATTATGTAGAATTTCCAGTTAACCATTGCAAAAGACTGCCAAAGGAAGTGCTGGGCTGTTATTTCTTTAAGTTTTCATATTTTCTTTGGATATCTTGGAATAAAAACTTCATTCAGCCTAAGTGCTCTAACGGTTTCCATTGGCCTTGTATTTATAAAATTATGATTCCATAATCATTTAGTATAACTATAAAGAGAAACAACTTTTTTTTTTTAATCTCCACTGTGGAATAAAAGGATAAGTATGGGAAGGGGGGAGAAAATAACTTAGAACATTATCATAAAAGTAAGTACTCCTGAAAGACCTACATTTTCCAATTTAGGTTGAGTATCACCACTAACTACAGTAAAATAGTCATCAGTTGTATTAAAACCTAGATTAACAACACTGCTTCCTGCAATCTTTAACCATAGCATAGCTGTGTTTGCTGTATTCCTGTGATCTACTCTGTGTTTTAACAGCTGAGACTGTTAATCTCCTTGAACCCAGCACTAAGGTTTAGATATTTGCATCTGAGAATGTAATCTGAAAAGTCCACAATGTTGTCCACATTTGGTGGAACTCACTTTTGCCTCATCTGACTAGAAAGGTAAACTCCTCTACCTGGTCTAAATCTCCATTGCAACTTGGGTGTTTTTCCACTGTATGTCTCCACCTATGTAATCTACAGCTTCTAAAATACGTCTTTCCTAGCATCTGTAGCAGTGCTGAGAGGCTGTGTTCTCTCTTCCTTCCAGTGTTTGTAAGCTGATACAATCACTGGATATAAAACTGGGGGAGAGAGGTAGGGTGCCAAGGATTGAATCAAGAACTGGAACTCAGTTTTTTCTCCCCTGATTAATCAGTTACATTGCCAGACTCCTTTTCTATTGATATCTTCTCTCAGAAGGATGTTCCGTAACCGGGTGGAAAATGGGAGTTGTGACTTGAAACCTTCATCCCAAAAAAGGGATGAGGGTTCCCACTTCAGGACAGTGAACTCAATCACTAGCCTATCTGGCAGAAGAACTGTGCTGTCTATCTTAAAAATAAGTGTACTGCACAAAGAGAAAGTTCAAGCATTGTTCTGGTCCTTTTATTTCCTAGATTTTTTTCATAGATTTATTTCATAGATTCAGGCAGTCTCCTCAGCACGTTTCTTTTCTGGTCTGTCCTTTCAGTATCACTGATCTCAGTCACAGAGACCATAGAGGAAGCCCAAGGATTGGGATCTTTGTTCTTAAATGTTTGTTATGTACCTTGTATTACTACAGTTCACCAAAAAAAAAAAAAAGTCATAATGCATGGGGAAAATGCAATAACAGGACACAAAGGCAATTTTTAAGAGAACTTATATTTTTATTTGCTTTTATTGACTTTTTACTTACTGAATAAGCAAAAGTCTGAACTATGCTTGATCTATCTACTCATGCTTCAACAAAGAGATTAACTGCTCAAAGTTGAAGAGGTGCCAGATCTGCCTATAAGCAAAGAACTTGGTCCACCTAACCCTAGATGATGTAAGTCTACCAGGATGAAACAGGAAGTCATTTTGACTGCCTCCTGCAGAGGCATCCAACCCAATCAAACATATAGAGAGGTTTGGTGCTTCAGGAGCCAAGATCTGGGATATTGTAGAGGGACTGCCAAAGCTCATAGAGACCTCTAGCTGTAACCCCTTGTTCTTATTCCATGTGAGAACAAATAATACTGCCACAGAAAACTTGGATGGTATCAAAAGTGACTATAGAATTCTTGGAGCAGTAAATGGCAGGAGGGCCCAAGTGGTGTTTTGCTCAGTCCTGCCATTGAGGGGAAAGGATCTGAGAAGTGCACTAATAGGAGAAGTCAATAATTGGCTGCAGAACTGGTGTTGACAAACACGTTTTGGACTCTGACTATAGGACCCTGCTTGCAGATCACTGTTTGTCTGGGAGAGATGGGATCCATCACACAAAGAAAGGAAAAGCTATTTTCACCCACAGGATGGCTGAATTCACAAAGAGAGCTTAAAACTAAGATTGGTGGGGAAGGAAGAGTAATCAGAAGTCTTGTGAGGGAGCCACAGACAGGGTCCTTGGGTAAAAGGGTGATGTGACAAGAGGGGATCACAACATTGACAAAATGGGGCACAATTAGTGTCAACTCCAGCAACTGCACATAAGCAAGGAAATGCCTCATAGATACTACTCTGGAGAAATCTCAAAAAACCTCCTCTTGAATTCAACATGCTGGAATGTCTCTTTAAAGTGCCTATATGCCTAATGCATGCAGTATGGGGAATAAACAGCATGAGTTAGATGTCTGTGTGCAGTCACAGGGCTATGATCTCGTTGGTGTCATGGATATGTAGTTGGGTAGTTTGCATGACTGGAGAGGATGGTGATCAGTGACGCAATGTAGTTGAAGGGCAGTAATAAGTGGTATACCCCAGGGGTCAGTAGTGCGCTCAATCCCGTTTAACATCTTCACTGATGAAGAGTGTAACTTCAGCAAGTTTGCTGAAATGAGAGGAGTGTCTAGTACACCAGCAGGTTGTGCTAGTTACCCTCTATCCAGAGGGACCCTAATATGCTGGCAAGAAGGAACCTCATGAAGTTCAAGAAGTAGAAATCCCTGAACCTGAGGGAAAAAAACCATGCACCTAATCTAATCAGGAAAATTAAATTAAATTAAATTAAAAATTAATCTTAAAGTAAAAAATTAATCCTAGAGTATGCACATTTGCTCGATTTTATTTTCTATAGTTTACCTACTAAAATTACTTAAATCTACCATGAACATTTAATTCAGGAAAACCAAATGCAATGCATTAATTTCCCTTTTGAATAAGTATCAAGAACAAGAGAAAATGTAAGTCCAATGGTCTTTTATGCTGAATGCTGTAGTTTAATAGTAAGGCAAATTAGTATAAACAGCTACATAATCAGACATTCTACATTGATATTGATGCCTTTTAATATCCTCTCACATGGCTACAAGTGCTAATTCATGCAACTTTTCTGCTTTCAACACCACTACTACTGCATCAACATGTCACCTAAATAACTGTAATTAAGCATTCTCTGTAGCTGCTGATTACAGTATGTTGATGAACATTCCCACTGGATTTAGCAGCCTCTTTCATAACAACGACAATAATCATCTCATATTATAATGTCTGTGCTTCTGAAGACTTCTTAAATAATCTAAAATTTAAATTGTACAGACTGTTGATTATTGCAATCTAAAGTTCAACAGGAGCTTAATCAAAAAGGTTCAAGTATCACATCACTGACATCTATTAAGCAATATGGTAATATACATCTTGGAAAATAAATACTTAAGCTTTCAACCAAAGTCTTTCAACCAAAGTAAACTTTATACAACGGTCCATTGCCTCTTTAAAAGAGCAGTGGAACTTGTTATATCACTTTTTGTTGCAAGGACAGAAGAAGTTTTTTCTTTCTTTTCAGTGAGGATTTCTTCATTTTATTAAGGTACTTGTTTTGTATTGAGAATAATAATATTCAAAAAGCTAAAGTGCGGAATTATGTCTATTATTAAGACTTTTTGTTGTTCTTGTTAGCATTTCGAAAGCTAATAGATCACATTTCTTTGAACTTGAAACATACCTATTCAACTGTACAGTAGTCACCTAGACCAGTGTATTGTCTGTGATGATTTCTAAACTCCTTACAAGCTGTATTATATTACTTTTTCTTGATGATATTTCTGCATAGAAAAAGTATTCCATGCAAGAAGTAGGAGACCTATTGGTTTATTTCATCAGAAATTATGAAAAGGCTACATTTCTTTGATTAACCATGCACATCAGCAGAAAGAAGTTTGCTTGGGGTTTTTTCCTAGTTGTGATCCATATTCTTCACAGTCAAATATTTTGTTAAATCAAATAAAAACTCAAGTTCGTGATGGCTTTCTCTACAATCAGTGAAGAACATAACTAGTAACATGAGATTCATATGACAGGAAAGACTCATACAGAACCTGTGCTGCAATCTCTAGCAAGTTTTAGAAAAAAATGTAATTATCCCCCACCCCCAAATGCTGCAAGAATAAGATATCTCAGCATAACTGCCCTGCAAATGTTCTTCCTTCTCATTCTCATTAGTAATTTTAGACATACATATAGTATTGTTTTTGTAGCCTATTGAGGAAAAAAGCCACATATATATTCTTTCTCTGTCTCATGGTCAGATATTTGAAATGATAGGCAAGGAAATGAAGCAGCTCATATGCTTGGATCATTTGCAGGATGTGTCTTTCAAAGTGTCTCTATCACACCTTCCGATCCAATTCAAAATGCATTAGCAAAAGGGCAACGTTCTTTCAACAGAGGAACACACCTCCAGTGTAAAAACATAATCTTTAAATCATACATTGACAGAAGTGCTTGAAAGGAGCAGACAGAAACAGAGTTAGGGAAATGAAGAGATGTTATCATAAAGTAAGAAATAATACTGGTTCTTTAAATAAAACTTTTTTTTTCCCAGCAATTCTGTTTTGGTGTGTAAATATACAGGAGCAATATCTAGAGAAAAGACACAGAATCAAATGCCCCAGAATATCCTTCTACACCAGCTCTCACTTTCTCCATTACATTTGCTTCTCAGTCTTAGGATGCTCTGGTTTTCTCTAACTATTGCCATTCAAAGCTTTTTTTAGAGATTCTGTTGACCTTTAAGTTCCAGGCAGCAGTTAAGTTTACCTACTGTAGCATATCCATATGAATGGTATGAAAAAAAAAAAAAACCAGGTCATTTTTGCCCTTTAATTCCCTGTAATACAAGAGAAAAGAGTAAGGGTGGAAGGAAATCAATCGTAACTTATCCCTTGACGAGTATCAGCAAACACTGTGTCACAAAACCAATGTGAAGAAATGGAGTATGGATTTTCTGCTGACATTTGTAAAGTGTTTATGTCAAAGTATTTTTCTAATATAGCAAAGGTTACAGTTTAACAAATTAAAGCACATGTTTCTTTTGAACTGACATACTGGTCATTTGGGTTAATTTAAATGGCTTGTGTTTTTCTAATAAACTCTTAACCTAACCTACTGTGATTATGGCCTCTCTTTGCATTAATCTGCCATAAGTAATTGCTTTTTCATCAAAATGAGCTGAATGACAACAGTGTAATAGTCCATGACTTTATCTAATACAATTTGGAGGAAATACTATATGCCACTTAAAATTTGCCCAAGAACTGAATTTGCATTCCAAAAGGGTAAGCAAAGATTTTGTTTTAATATCTCTAATTTCTGATGGCTCAAGTGCTCTTTGATATTACAGGAATGCTTGAATGAGATAACTATTTTCCTGTGAGTTGCAGCTTCTATCAATAATTTTCCTAACAAAGCCAAACTCTGTCTTTGTTCTTCTAGTCTCTATGACTGAATTTACTTTAAATTATTTTATGTAAATATTTAGTTCTTTTGAATTATAGTGTGACAATTTATAAGGAAAACAGCATAAATGCAAAATTCTCATTGGATTTTCATGCATTACCTCAGTAATGACCACCCCATAAAATGAATTCCATTTTAACTAATAATTGAACACCAAATATGATTTTGCAAGTCATTCTTTTTGCTCTACTCCAAGTGTTTGTTGCTTACATATGCAAGTCTTTTAGGAAAATCGTTCAGAAAAGTTTCGTGAAGAATTCCATAAAGATTCTATGGGCAGTTCATGAAAATGCATTGACTTCCTAGCAGACCATTCAGGACTAATACTACTGCATTTCTTTGTATGTAAAAAAAACCCCAACTGAAATGAAACAAAAAAACCCCAGCCCTCCAGTCAACCAAACTAAACCACTATACATTTTTTATCCTGTAATAAATAATAAATAATACTTTTCCAAATAATAAAGTTTCCATTGCCATTAATGCATAGGGCACAAAATTAGGTATGTGAGAGTTTCCCAAGCTTTCAACATTTTGACTAAACCTCCATAGATTTTGCCTAACTGCACATACATGCACAGTAAAGCTTACTGTGAATAGTCTATGAAAGATCACTCAAGAAAGTGACCTGTACTGAAGAGGATATATGAAACATTTCTAGTTCTTAGGTTAGTCTTTCTCATAAAGGGGGGGAGACTATGTGTTCATGGGATTCCTTCATAAACTAAGAGCACGACAGAAGCCTGCTTCATTCAGTGTTTATGTGATCAACACTAGTGCACTGTGTCTCTGAATAATGCAGTAAATGGAAAGTCTTTTCAAATAATAATTTCCACATTTTCGTCTGCTGAATAGAATAGTGAGAATCAGTCATTACTGAGAGACAACCATTATATAACTGCAAGCCCAAGAACATGCAAAGAAACAACCTATTGTGTAACAATAACCAATCAAATAATGAACAGCCCGTGCTAATATGAACTTGTGGGTGTCCTTGACACAATTTTTGTTTAAAAGCAATAAATCCTTAGACATGGTTGTGTCATGTCCTGGGGCTCAAGCATACCAAAGCTTTATAATATAAGGCAAAAATTCTGAGGTTACATTCACTTAATTTTAACTCTTGTTAACCACTAGTTTATTTTGAATATAAAAATTTTCATGAACCTTTAATGTGTAGTATAACTTTCTTTTCAAATGAATGATTCTGCATTAATAAGATTGTCACTATACTTAGTCAACAGAAGTTAAACTAAATAACTCCCCACTTACATCCTGGACTGGATGTTGCACTTGATGATACTTATGTATCCCTTCCAATTCAGCGTATACTATGATTCTGTGACTGGTATTGCAATGATGTATGCTGCAGGATTAACTGTTACTACAAATATAAAAAATATAAAGGTTATATATTCCAACGTGCAAGTAATACAAAAAAGGTAGTTCAAGTATCAACTAACAGGCAGATACCTTGCTGACTCTCTTGATGTAAACTGTTCAGATATAATGTCGTTTCCAATTTATTTAACTTATAAAATGTGAATATTCTACTTGGAAACTCGGACTTGGATTCTCACAAAATGAATGTGACTGTACGTGCATATTGAGTTTAATTTGCTTAATTCCTTCAATGCAGCATTCTCCAATGACAGGTTCAATTATATTTTTTTCCATATAGCTCTGAAGCAATGACTTTATGAGGTATAGAGAATTTTCAACCAATTCATTGCAGAAATACAGTTTTGTCAAAAATGAAGTGCCTTGTACTCACAAACTTGATGAGCAACAATTTTTGTTCTTTAGACTTTTCTTGAATGCAGGAGAAACTTCTGACTTATTCTTGGAATAAAGGAATAAGGAAATAAGGAAGGCATGATTATGAGATGTAACCTTTTAATTCTCCCTTAGCTGGTTAGCCTCCTGATTGTGGGCTTTGGCACTACAGGGACATAATTTTTAGTGACTTGGGTTTTTCCCATTATAAAAGTAAACCACCTCTTCAATTTCATTTCAGTTTTGAACAGGAATTCAAAACAGAACAGGGAGTGACAATAATTACATTCCTGCCTTATTTCAGCCCTCTATATTGCCAGGATGATTTCCCTATTACATTGTCTAGGGCATGGTGGGCCTTTCAAATATTCCACACTGTCTGTCTTTGATGAGTTCTCTTCAAGACAGTATGATTTTTAAATTATGGTTTTTTAATTATGACTCAGAATGCCAAAGGATCACTTACAAAAGAGGATCGCATACACAGAGAGTTACTGCAATTCTCAACTATTTGCTCTTGGTTTTTGTTAAAGAACCCAGGATCTGAATAGATGTGAAACTGTGGTACTGCAGGGTGGTCCTGGATCAATGCATATGTTGGGTACCACACACTATTAAACTTGTACATCATGACAACGCTAATATGCAACATTCTCCTAACTCATTTCATCAGCATAGTTTCCAGGAAGAAACTAATAAATCATAAAGGACATCTCTTTGTGGGAACCTAGAAAAGAAGCAGTCAAAATTACCTGTATTCTGTACCATTCAATGAATTATGATGAGGATTTCAACTTAGTATCAGAAAAAGCAGAAAAAGCATAAAAACCTGGAAATGTCAACATACTACAAAAATCTGGGGTAATGAATCTGCATAAAACTCTGCCTCTTGCCTATAACTTCTCTAAGCAAACTGAGCATTTAATTCTAGAAGAACATGGCAAAACTCTGGTCCAAGATCATAATCTGTCTCCTCCAACAGCTTCACTTCTCCCCAGACACCAGCAAAATGGTCCTAGCTTGCTAGGGAGCAAGTGGTGAAATGTATTTCCTGATCTGATAGAAACTGGTAGATTTCCAAAGTTAGATGTAAAAAATCTGAATTATGCCTTTGGCCATTGGGGTTTGATTCGAGACAATTATTATGGAAAAGATATTATTCTACTGTATTTCTAAGTTATGTCAAGGGGTTCCCAGACTTAAAAGGGTTGATGCTTCTTTACATGGACTCTATATATGCCTAAAATAATATAGTATTGTGCTGATGATTATAATACTAGACTCTAATGTTCATCTGATGAAAGAAGAAGGAACAATCTGAGACCTGCACAAGAGTGTGCCTATTTTTCATCATAGCTGTCCAAACACAAGGTAAAAACTTTACCTTTTTCAATCTATTAAAATATTACCCTAGTAATTTCCAAAATCAAAGTTGACTTCAGAATATAATCAGGACGAATTACTAATCCAAAATTTGGGTTCAATACAGGTTTTTGAACAACTGCTTACTATTCTTGTTAAAACACCTCGAAAAGGTATATTGGGTTAGGTGCTACATAAACATACAGAAAGAGACAGGTCTTTCTAAGAAGACCTATGCACCTGAACAGAAAAAGCAGACAAAAAGGAAATGGCATTATGGACACATAATTTGTTACTGTTTTCCTGGATTTTCTAGTTTTTCATTTTCTTGTCCTTCTTGCTACAAATCATACTAAAATCTGCTGGTCTGTCTTCCTTCTGCCTTTCAATGGATGAGAAAGCAACACTGTGACATTGCTTCCTCGATGCCATTGTAGGTGATTACATTCAAATCATGGTGCTGAACAAGGCATGCCGCCAATTAACCTACAATCCTCTCTTTCAATTTGATACATTTAAATAAGATTTGAGTTATTTTGTCAGCAATATGGACAGTGGTATTGAGTCCACCCTTAGCAAGTTTGCCAATTACACCAAGCTGTGTGGTTCACTCAACATGCTGGAGGGAAGGGTGACCATCCAGAGGGACCTGGACAGGCTTGAGAGATGGGCCAATGTAAACTGCATGAAGTTCAACAAGGCCAAGTACAAGGTCCTGCACATGAGTAGGGGCAATCCTAAACACAAATACAGTCTGGAAGGAAAATGGATTGAGAGGAGCCGTGAGAAGATGGACTTCGGGGTGTTGACGGATGTAAAGCTCAACATGAGCTGGAAGTGGGTGCTTGGAACCCAGAAAGCCACCTGTATCCTGGGATGCATCAAAAATGTGATCAGCAGGTCAAGGGGAATGATCTGCCTCTCTATTCTGCTCTGGTGATACCCCACCTGGAGTACTTTGTCCAGTTCTGAGATCCCTAGTATAAGAAAGATATTGAGCTGCTGAAGTAAGTCCAGAGGAGGGACACAAAGATGATCAGGGGATGTTCAGCCAGGAGAAGAGAAGATTCTGGAGACATCATAGATGCAGCCTTCCAGTACCTAAAGGGGTCTACAGGAAAGCTGGGGAGGGATTGTCTGCTAGGATATATAGTGATAAGAAAAGGGACAATGGTTTTAAAGTAAAAGACTGTAGATTTAGATTAGATATTAGGAAGATATTCTTCCCTGTGAGAGTGGCAAGGAACCGGCACAGGTTGCCCAGAGAAGCCGTGGCTGCCCCCTGGAAGTGTTCAAGGCCAGGTTGGATGGGGTTTTGGGAAAACCTGGTCCAGTGGAGGGTGTTCCCACCCATGGCAGAGGGGTTGATCTTTATGGCAGATCCATACCTGAGTAGACAGGCCATAATCTTCTTTTAGAGGTCCCTTCCAATCCAAATCATTCTTTGATTCTATAATATTTTACTTCTGCTTGTGGGGTGGAGCCTGTCACTTCTCATGCTCAAATCTTTTGAAACATAATAAGCCATATGGGACCATTTTTAATGAAGGACTTCCAGTGGAAATGTTCCTATATGACTGTAATATCCTCGTATTCAAAAACCTTGAAATATTTGTAATGTATCTAGTTCACCTACATCACATAAGATTGTCCTTTCTGCCCGGGAGAGTTCCCTTTTCATCTCTTTACCTGATCTGTCACAACTTTTGACGTAACCAGAATTTTAATATACTTTAACCTACATCACGATCATTTGCTCCTATAAAAAGCATAAAACTGTAAAATTGGATTAGCACCACAGAGTGCAATATGTAATTTTAAAGCAGTAAAACATAGGTTTGTAGACCAGGATTTATGAAGTTCTGACTCTTATTAGATTTGACAGGGAAAGAAAAGGGAATGAAAAGAAAGCAGCATTTGGATTCAGAGGAGTGAGTTCGTTAATACTTCTAGTTCTAGACTTTGACCATTTAAATATTTCGTTTTGATAGATCTTTGATGCTTAACTAGGAAAGTAAGCTCTGTAATAAAATATGCAAAAATAGTTTGAAAATGGGAGGGAAGATCACAAAATTAATAGACTTAGAGATCTTTTTAAATGGAATATTG
Source organism: Laterallus jamaicensis coturniculus (assembly GCA_022605575.1). Taxonomy (NCBI): domain Eukaryota; kingdom Metazoa; phylum Chordata; class Aves; order Gruiformes; family Rallidae; genus Laterallus; species Laterallus jamaicensis. Next base: position 5,208,541 of record JAKCOX010000027.1, read on the forward strand.
GGGAAAAATAGAAGGTTTTAATAAATTATTTCAAGAAACACCAAGAAGATGCATGGGTAAACAAATCCACTGACTAATCAGAGCCTAAGTCTTGTGGATAGCTGGTAGGAATAAGCATTGAGGTTTTTTGGGGAGAAATAGTTGTGAAATAATTTTAATGTGTATCTCTAAAATAATGCAGGTTATGTATGATAACCTGTGTTACAGATGAACTAGATGCCCAGTCCACATGCTCAGAATCTATCACAGCTTCGCAAATTAAAGATGCTCATTACTAGAATGTTACAGTTTCTGCCACATATTTTAGAGAATTTACAAGTGGGGGGGGGGGGGAGGTGGAAAGCCTGTCTACTCAGGGATGGATCTGCCATAAAAACATAATTGTTTGCCTTTTTTTCTTAGAAATGTACCAGAACTTAATCACAGGAAAATGTTTTCTTACAGATCAATGTAAAAGAAAATAGAAATCTGTCCCTTCTTATCTCAATGACCAGTTCTTAGCACACAAGTTCAGTCACTACCTCTGTTGTTATTTGAGATTTTTTGTGTATCTAATAGTTGATCACAATGTCGAAGACACAGAATCACAACTGGTGTTATGCATAAGATATTTTTCTCTTTACATGCAAAGAAATCTTAAATGAAGATACACCAATGTTAAGTTTTATCTCAACAGATGTCTAAATATGTCATTAGTCACCCTAGGTTTCTTCTGAAGCCAGTGGTAAGAAATGACATCTTCAAAGACCAATTTATCTCAGATACCTATTTTAGGTATCTAAGGTTGAAACACTCCCTCCAGAGGTCTATATTTCCCTAGATAAAGATGAGGAGTCTACACTTAGGTGATATTTGGACACCTAAGCAGAGTGGGAAGAAAAACCTTCTTGGAAAACTACTTATGCACCTCTCAATGAAAGCTCTCACAGTTAAAATCTGCAAGAGCAGTAACAATAATTACAGGGCAGGTGATACAGTTAATCAGTCTCCATAACCCCTGACCCCTTCATTGTCTGCTTCAATTAGAGTTCTCAGCAATACACACAAAACAGCCCTTCAGAGGTTCTAGCTCTGTCAAACAATTAAATTCAAACCACCCTGCTCTCTAAAATAATTTGGACCGTTGCCTGGAAGGAACTTGCTGCCTCTACCACATGCAGTATATATTTACTGTTTAAACTGTCAAGATATTTCTGTCTTATCCTTTAAGCAGCTGAGAATACATACTCATAGAATAAACTGCATTCTTCTCCTTCTTCCCCCTTACTATTTTATGTTCATTAAAATAATGTTGACATTAAAAAATTGGTTAAGAAAGGCTACTGAAGTATTATTCTGTCAGATTTAATTTGATAATTTGTTCCTTCATAGACTATGAAGAAGTTTCAAAGACAAACCTATTGGGAAGACACATGCATATTTGACCTAATTCTTTGGGTTAACAGCAGCAGCAGCAGCAGTTGTTTGCAACATTCTTTAATGTCAGATAGGTGCAAAATAATAGCAAGTAATAAGACACTGTATGTTATGGCCCAACCACCAAATATTAGACATGGGTTGAAAAGACTTACCAGGAGGGCTCATAGAGCTTTAGCCTTCCCATTAAACATAGTCTCCTTCAGCATTAACAAACTGTAGTACTCAAGGCAAAGCACTGTGAATTTTTATGCCTTTTATACATGGCACATCTAGAATATTTGGATCACAAATATTCTTTGAAATAACCTGAGCACATCCAGTAAAGGAAGCAGTCTTTTCTGTGACCCACAGATGGATTGCAAAATACAGTAAAGGATGAATAACTTCTGTGTCCTATACCATAATAATAGGTGCACTGCTTTCTGACTACTGCATCTCCCTCTTATCTATACTGTACTTAGGAAGGCTTCATCTGTAGCTTCAAAGCCCAGTTCTCAATTTGTGAAAATGCTGTGCTTCTTATATTCATTTGCACCAAGTGAAAAATGTAAGTGATCTCTGTATGCAAAGATCCACTACAGACCCCTGTCAATTAAAGAACTGGTCTATCACTCAGACAAAAAATGTCCTCTGTTCCCAGTGTTATTCTTCTTTACTGCACAGGAACTCTGGGAGTCAGTAAATGTTTTAAGAATATCTCTCTAGGATTGTAGTCACCTCAGCAGCACAAGAGAGAGTGCCGTTAGATCATGATTCTGAACCCAACAGCACATGGACAATACTATTTTCTGTGTAGAGTTAGCCATTTTAGAAGTGAAATATTCCAGGTAGCTTTTTGTTGGTTTGTATATTAGTGAAGTTTGCAAACATCAGTATCTCCAAGCCCACTACGTTTCAAACAAGTGCTACCTGTATCCATTGATTTGTTTATTATGACAACAATGTTCTTTCAGAATGAATAATAATCTTCAGGTCTCAATTTAGACATAACCATTATTTTTTTAATTATTTTAAATTCAGTCTGAAGAGCTACAGTATAAAGGTTGCCAACAATAATGACTAGATGTGATCACTTAGAAGTAAATTATGAAGTATAATGAGAAGATGTGGACTTAATTTGCATTTGCCATTAAAAAAAAGGACTGGACATCATCCAGTGCTCAGATTTATTAACACTCAGAAATGCTGCCACAGCTCATGTGTACATGGGACATTAGTCATGCATTTTGTTAATCTAACATAATATGGAACGTAATTTATCAGGACATCAAAATAATAGTTTTTACTCCATTTCCCCATCTATGTGAGGATATGCACAATAGACTCTGAAGCTATACATGCAGTCTATTAGAGCTAATTGAAACTAGATGACACAATTAACCTGCTTCTTAGTAAAAAGCATTAACACTTAATGTAAAATTCTAATCACAATAAAAGAGAGAAACATTGGAAGGAAATGTGGTGTATAAATGCAAATCATTCTTTTTAATTTCTTGGAAAATTAAAATGGCAAAACTGTTACTGGTAAAGGAAAATAAAAGAAAAATTTGAATGCATTGGCTGGTGCAGGTACTGTCTCAAGCTTTGCTTCTTCTATTCTGATTATCCATGAGAATCTGACATTTCAGACACTTCCAGAGATGATAAGTACTCTAACTCCTTGTATTTAGATGCAACACAAGAGAACTATACAATTGATTATGGTATGGAAGACCTGTAAAGATAATCAATGTATACTATATACTGCTCTGTTATAAAAGTTAAAGTTTAAACTTTGTATTTGGAAAGTAACCCAACAACAGTATGAAAATATCTTAATTTTTCTGATAATGACTAATTTTTAATGCAAACAATTCTCAGAATTTCTAGGACTGTTATTTCCCACTTTTTCCAGAAAATTGAAAAAAGTTCTCATGTTAATACTTTCTTCATCAGTTGTGTCACTAGTCATATTTTATTTATTCTATTTTCTTTTTATACATGCAAAGAACAACAATGGAAAAACTAAATTCAAGGTACATGGCAAATGCCAATACATTATACGAATGTTTATGGATGAAGATCTTAGAAAATGTAATACACCATAAAGACTGCAACTATATATAGCAATACATAACGGATGAAATCAAACATCACAAGCACATTATACAGTAGAAATATATGGTGATAAATATATGCTAACAGATTTGGGACCAATGAGCCAGCAATGCTAAAGGTATCTTTAAACTAATATTATAATTTGTGATAGTTTTCAGAGTGTAGCCTTGGAGAATGAAACAATCTAACTGACTGCAGAACAAAAGACAAACCCACAGCAGAACTTCAACAGTGTGGAATTTAAATGAAAAAGAAAAATCTCTTTTTTCTTTTCAAGGATTCTAAAGGTTTTCAGGAAAGCCTGAATGTTTTCCTGGATCTTGGGTAGGCTGTGTGTTTCTCAGAATCATGAGAAAAATCAAATTTACCCATTCCAAAAGTGTTATCTTCAGGTGGCATCTTTTTATTGGAAAGTTAGGGAGAAAGTTGGGCTGAATAGCTGATGTTGCACTACATAATGATAATGTTTGGAGGGAAGGGAAGTTGAAGGCGGACCTTGAAAATCTAATTTGCTCATCCTGCTGGGACTGTGCAGGGGAGGAGAGGGAATTAGCAGCTGCTACTCAGTGGCTATTGCCCTGAATATTTCCTTGCTCTCCTCAGCAGAAAGATCTGTAAAGCTTTTCCAAAAAGATGTACATACTGAAGCTGTGGCTGCCCCAGGCAACTGCCTGCTCAATCTGCATCTAGGTTACTAAAAAATTTTGGGGTAGAGACCATGAAGAAATACAAAAGAAAAATAAAGGAACATTGACACTTTCAGGCACTACTGCAAATTATTCCTGGCCTTTATTTGCGTAGATATTGTCACTGAAAGATAGCATAGAAAAAGAAATTAATGCATTTAAATCTAATTTTTGTTTGTTTGAGGGTCTGAATTTTGCTTTTCTCTCAGATTTGTACCTAACAGTTCCCAGAATCCTTTGAAAAGCCTATGTGTAAACACAGCCATGTTTAGCTTGACCCTTTCTCACTGCCTAGCTTATTTATTAGCTTTGACACGGGTATGAGGACAAAGAATGTTTGGAGGACTTTTCTGAGCAAAAGGTACAGAAATATGTCTTAGTCTTGTTTTAACTCTGCCAAAGACCCCTCAGAGACACTGCAACTGGTCAGATAGAGCAACCAAAAAGCTTCTCCTATTTCCTTTCCTAACAAAGCAGAAGTACCTGCCGTCCTTGATTTTTCTCCCTGAAAGTAAAAATGGTTAAAACAGGGGGAGCTGAAAAGAACTTCTGTACCTTTGCTCTGTGCTGTGGGAAAACAGGTCACTCAACAGTTTGCTTTACACAGAAGTCTTTGCTTTCTGTTTTACCAGTGCACAGTATACATAATGCAAAATATACAATGCCTGCAGAGGCAGGCTTCAGTGACACACTGATTCCCCTGTACCCAGAGAGGCCAAGGGAATTTTTATGTGACTTCTGCTTGCAACCTCCTGTCTGGAGCAGACACAGCTGTAGTGGCAGATCTCACTCAGACTTGACACTTCCTGAGTGAGCAGCTCATCCCACATCATGAATGACTATTGCACATTACTCCTAACCTGGTGGTCCAGGGAAAATAGCAAAAATGTATCAGATGGACAAGGGACTTAATGCTCCTTTTCAGAGATCTGAATCAAAGATGAGGAAAAACTGTGGAAATAGCTGCGAACTAAAGAAAAATCACAGATTACAAACAGAGTTTCTGGGGAAAATGCATAAGGATTTTATTGAAAGCAGATGTTCAAGCTTGGAGCATTAAGCCTACTTTAAAAAGATGCAGGAGAAAAAGCATGTAAAATCAATTTGCATTTTCAGAAGACAACCCAATCATTTATAATCTTGACATCATTCATAATTAAGTGAGATTATTAGTCTAAAAACAGAAGAAAAGTCTCATATAAGTACTACTGTGAAAGCAGCAGTAGCATACTTAATGTTTACTTGAATTTATTAAAAATGAGGTAGAAGATCAGTTAAAAGAAAGGAGAGCAATTCCTGCTGCATTTCAGAAAGGAGTTGAATTAAGTGCTTGTATAAAATTAGTATTGTGATATGAAATTGCACTAAGTGGCAGGAAGGTGTTTTAAATTGTAAATAATATGAAATTGCTAGATGAACATTTAAATTCAGTGAAAGTAGTCTGCTATCACTTGAAAAAGTACAGGGTGTGTTTTTTTTCATGGCACTCTGATTAAATACAGATCATATTAAGGCTTTATGATTTTCACCCTCTCCACTAATAATGCCTAAGACCACTTGAACAATCAGAAAAACTGAAAAAGCTAATTTAAGCATTTAGATTTCTATATAATAATGACATTTAGCAAAAGATAGAGGTAAAAGTAAGGGTAAGGTATAAGTTTTAAGTATGATACATGTCTGAATATTTTACAAGAATTTTCCAGACAATGTTTCTAATTTTGATCCTCACTCAGCCCCTTGCTCTGGAGGAGGAAAGAACCTCATTCCAAATGGGATTCAGATAGTGTAAAATGCAAAATTAAGCTTTTTTCTCTCATAAAATGATGAACATGTAAAGCACAATGTGCATTTTCTCCGCCAGTTACTTCACCAAATTCCTACTCAAGTCAGATGAAATTTAGCAGAAAACCTACCAGAGAATAGAGGAGGAGTTTTACTCATAAGCTGTCTCTTAATGACCTGTTCTACTGAGAAAACTCTGGGGTTTGAACGAAAATTATACAAAAGTATCTCTTTCTGAAGTCATGAAGAAGAGGCAAGGAATTGGCAGAGCAAGACATGCATTTTTTTCAGTCCAGCGCATCTTCTAGAGAGACTAGAAGAAAGCTTGCCAAAGACATTCAGGTATTGCTTCACTGTGTTAAATAGTAACTAATACCAAAAGTGGCACTTGGCAAAAGGATAAAGGTTGTTATGAATATCATGGTTTGGTAGGGAGGAAACAAAGGTAGTTAATAAAAACCAAAATTACATCCTTCTATCAGAAAGTACTTTCTTCATTAGTTAGACAACCGTCATGTAGTTCTAAATTGATCCTGTATGTCTGTCTTATAGTCTCACTCCTCTTTAAGTGTCATTGTATTATGCATGAAGTGCTTGAAAATGAAAGCACTGCCTATACAGCTACCTAAGAAAGACATGCAGTGAGATCAGAAAATTCCACCAGCTTAAGTTAATGCTTACTCTTAGTCTCAAGAGAGACCAATAGTTATTTGAATATGACCTGTAAAAACAAATCACAAAAACTTAATTTTTCTGAGGGTCAAATGTGGTTTGTGTTTCCAGCTTTCTTTTTCATATACTTCTCTGTTTGAGTTTCTGGCTTATTTAAGTGGTTATACTTGGTGAGCCATTAAATTGGTTCAGGAATGAAGAAAACTGAATTTGAATGACAGTGTATCTTTTATGAGACAAGAGCTCCCATGCATTTACCAAAAGGTATGAGCAAAATTACTGATGAGCAAAAGACGGGAGCTTATACTTCTTTTATCTGTGAAGGTCAGACTCAGAAATGGACTGGAATGTTACTGAGGCACTGCAACAACTGATGTACTTCATAAGCTTGAGCAGTGTGCATACATTCTCTGCACAGGCATGGGGAAAGTTACAGAGCCCAGGAATGGGGTTCACCAGAGTTAATTTATGGGTGCTGGGAGTGATGAAAAAATCCAAAGGAGAAACTCTAACTTTTGGGGATAATGAATCTGATTGTGCCTCAGACATGGACACCGTATGGACACCAGTTTTCCTGGCCTGAAAACTTCTTTCGGAAGTAGGATTGGGATATATGTTAGGCTGCAGATTCAACTAAACAGAAGAAACGTATGTGTCCTTTCAAGTTAAAGTACCTGAAGTAGTGACTGTAAGATTCATAGGACCAGTGAGGGAATGAACATTCGGGGTATTATCTGTGGCTCAGCAGAGTATGCCCCAGAACAGGAGTTATCTAGAGTTTTATTCACTGTTTCATAAGACAGGCTCTACATTAATGCATGTAAGTAGCATTTTAAAGTGTAATAGAAGGATCAGTAAATATATAGAATTAAAAATTAAAAGATAGGAAGCAGAATCGTTTAACTTACAAATTGGAGGACACAGCATTGAAATCCATTTCTCCCCTACAGTTATAAGTTATCTGAAAAAAGGTTGAATAGAGAGGAATTTAATGTATCGTGGACCCTAGCAGTTAACAGTAATATGTATGAGGATCAGGAAGTTCTGAAAATGAAGTCTAATTATGATTGGGCAATAAAGGCATAAATCAAATAATTTTAATATAAAGACATGGGAAAACAGAGTTCTGGTTTTACCTATACAGTAATGGACTACTGAACTGATCATTAGCTCTTAAGAACAGGAAGAACAGGAAACATTGGAAGGAAATACAATACTGAGATTATAATGATAACTTAAGATGTTAGCTCTGTTCTGAGTGCTTGTAGGAAAAGCTAAAAGAACTTTAGAAATTAGAAGCAGAAAGAGGGCAAAACTGCAAAGCATCAGCACATCCCTGTGCAGTCCTACAGGCTTGGGGAAGAACAGCTAGAAAGTTGCCTGGCAGAGAAGGTCCCGGAAGTGTTGGTTGATTGACAAATGAATATGAGCCAGCACTGTGCCCAGGTGGTCAAGAAGGCTAATGGCATCTTGGCTTGTATCAGAAACAGTGTGGCCAGTAAGTCTAGGGAAGTGATTGTGCGCCTTTACTCAGCATTGGTGAGGTCACACCTGGAGGCCTGCGTTCAGTTTTGGGCTCCTCTCTACAAGAAGGACATTGAGGTCCTGGAACATGTCCATAGAAGGGCAACCAGGCTGGTGAAGGGGCTGGAGAGCAAATATTATGAGGATTGGCTGAGGGAACTGCTGTTGTTTAGCTTGGAGAAGAGGAGGCTGAAGGGAGAAATTATCACTGACTACAATTACCTGGAAGAAGGTTGTAGAGAGGTGGATTATTGTCTCTTTGCCCAGGTGACAGATGATAGGATGAGGGGAAATGGCCTCAAGCTGTTCCAGGACAGGTTAGTATTAGACATTAGGAAGAGTCACTGGGCACTGGAACAGGCTGCTGAGGGAAGTGGTTGGGTCACCATCCCTGGATGCATTTAAAAGACAGGTAGACAAGGTGCTTAGGGATATGGTTTTGTAGAGGACAGGTATGGTTAGACTCAATGATCTCAAAGGTCTTTGCCAACCTAGTGAGTCTGTGACTCTGTGATCATGTTATGAAGCAATGGTCTTGAAAGTGGGGTAAATTAGCTACCACAGTAGTACCGGAAAATACTCAGAAAAGGGTAAAAAGGATGATCAAATGGATAGACTAGCTTTTATCAGATTGTTCACCTAAGGAGACTAGGATTTGCCAGTCCAGAAAAAAATTACTATAATGAGATATGACAAAAGATTACAGAATCTTGAGTGGCAATAAGAAGATAAATAGTGATTGATTGATTGTTCACTGTCTTTTCCAATGCAAAACTGAAGGGACATGAAGTAAAAGTGTGAGGTAGCTGATTTAGATGAGCAAAACTAGATATCCTTTCACCTGGTTTCTAATCACTGTGCTTTACAGAAACTGTAAGATTATCCACGTCTGATGGAAGATAAATCCTGTGAAACATGTAGGAATGAAACATGAGATAAGTGCTTGAAAACTACAAGAATGCTCTCAGAAAATATCACAGCGTAGTCATCAAGTTCTTACATTTTTTTATATATTGTTCAGCATAAAGGTATCATTAGTCTGATTTGGAAGAGTCATATCCATGTAAACATGGGTTCAGGATCCAAATCTGCTGCAGAATGTTCCCAGCAATAACCTCTAGAAATTTGCTTTTTCTGTCCTGTGCTGTAGGGTCTTTTCCTTGCAAATGTGAAAGGGACAGGGTAATTTTGAACCCTTACAGGCTATCCTGGGAACCGAACCCAGTCTCTTGGAACTGATGCATAATCCTCAGGGATTACTATTTTAAATGAAAGTGTTCTGCTTTTGGTTCCTCAAATAGTGTAAGTATATGAACTTTCAGAACATGCCTAGAAAATGAAATGTTCACATCTTTATTTGCAGGGTCACTCACTTGGTTAATCCAAAACTTTTCTAGCTATTGTCTAGCAACCACTGACATCTCTAGGTATCATCAAGCAGATGACTTTTATGAAATCAAATACAAGGATCTGGATCATCAAACTCTTATTTTCTTATTGTAGACCTAGAAAAATTTTTAAAAGAACAAAACAGATATTCTGCATGAAAATTTTGGAATAGTGTCCGAAATGCATGGGAGAAGTCCCTGTGTTACAAGGCTGTCTCAAGCAATCTTCTAATTTCTGGGATCTGAATACCAAGTAAAGTTACTAAGGTACATATAGACTATCAGATTTCCAGTCAAAATTCAATGATCAGTTTCTAATTCTTTATCTTTGTGAGAAGACTACCCTTTTAGCTGAAGTAGTCTGCATTTTCCCTGGTGTTTAGTCATCTGATACATGTGATCCAAACAATCATAAGTCTCTCTGCTTTCAACTTTAATTATATTCAATCAAACCGCAGCCACTGAGAGCATATAACATTTGAAGCAATAAGATTATCATGGGAATTCTGAAGATACATGGATTGTAAATTTAGAGCTAATTATGTTTTTATTATTAGATTCTGTTCCCAATGCATAGTATTACATTAACAGCATTTCTGTAGAGATTGGAGAAGGATGCATTTTTTTTTCTCTTTAGGTTGTCTTCCAAAGGACAGTTTCTATATTGTCTGTTTGTAGTTATTGCTAGGATTTTGTGTCATTTTGCAATTTTACTCCTAAGTACCTAAGACAATAAATTCAAGAAAGGAATCTTTATCCTATACAATGCAAACCTTGTCCTTTGTTCTTTCATACACATATTTCATTTCTTTAGGGTCATAAAGTTATAGATATTATTAAAAGAGAAACAGATAAATATTGCAATGTTGGCAATAGAGAACACTGATGATATCTCATTTACTAAGTGGATATGGCTATTTAAAAGATATTAATATTTTGATAGAAGATCTTATGTGGTATTAATCAAACAAAATACTCTTGTCTCTGCCTAGTGCACACTGAAATGAAATAGCTACATAATAGACTCTCTATATCTCACTGGTATATGGCATATTCAGAGCCGTTTAAAGCCTCCTTTTCCTGAGACACTATCTATTGTTCAGGAAAATCATGTGTAATTGTTAAAAAAATACTAGAAGTTTATTGAGCATAAAATAATAATAATAAAATCAATACAATAAAAATGTTCTGAGATAGTAGAGAGACATTAGTTCTTACAGCCATAGAAAATGTTGTTAGAGAATCAGCTAGAACACTTAAAGGTTATGGACTATTGTTCTATTTTCCTGCTTAATAAGGCTTTACTTCAATGGCATATGAGTATGATTTAATTTTCAGACACATCTTTCTGTTGTGATATGAAATTCACTGTATCACTGGTCAATAAGCAAATGCAAAACTAAAAGGACACCAGGGAACTGAGTTAACAATTTAAAATTAGAGGAATCAAGGAGCATAATTATCCACTTCAACGTGAGTTTTATGCCAGTGTCACCCTTTCTGTACTAAAGTGAACTGCGTCTAATGCATGTCAATTATGACAGAAATACAACCAAGGCAACCCATTTATAAAAATTAAACAATGATTCATACATAGACTCTATTTATTGTAATCAGAAATAGACTTTTTTTTTTAAGTTACTAATTCCCTTTCTTTTTATAGATCATTTGGTGGTCAATTTCTTACAAAGATGCTGAACATAGCTATCCCTTTATTTTAGTTAGTTCTTTTCAGTGAATCTCACATTTTTAGCATAAATGTTCATTGGAGGAGAAAATGGCATCTTGCTTCCTATCTAGAAAACCATGTAGGCTGGTGAATGGTACATGTATCTAGTCAGCAGAGAAGTAGGTTCAGCTTCCCAATAGAGTCAAGCGTTGAACGCAACCACTGTACACCACCATACACCATCGTACACAACCAGTGTGACTATTATTCATTTTCATAGGGATAACAGAACCATAGCATCCTATATTTTTCATTACATGCATGCTTATGTTTTCATAGCATTAAGAATCAACCAAATTATACTAGGAGATAATCCTTTAAAACATCAAGCACTTTGTTAAAAAAACCTACCTTCTACCAACGACAACAATCAATCAGCACCACCTCTCATCTTGCTCCAAACTCATGTTAACAGTCAATATGGATCAGTCTCAGATTTGCTGCAGTTGTGTTAGTAGAGTGTTTTCAAATAACATGCTCGGTCCAGCCATGTTTAATTACTGGCATCACTTGTAAGCTTCCTCCACATCATCCTGACTTCAAAATGATCTTTCATGTCTGCTTTTATGTCTGTCCAACAAGTCCAGCTGTAGAATGGGAAAGAATTTTCTCTAGTGATTTGTCCTCTTCCTGAAGGTATATTGTAAATCTAGCAGGTCCTTCAGATATGAATGTTATATTTAGTGACTCATAATGCTAGTAAATTCAGTACGTACATAAATGTTCATGGTCATTCAACTGTGACTATTTACAGAGGAGACCTTTAGCAACAGCCCAAATATGGCCCATCTAGAACTATTCTGAGATGTGGTTTGGTCCATAAAACACCCCACGAATACCTGTATACTCAAAGATATTAAAGCCATAAAAAATGAGAGAAATCAGGCTACTTCCCTGAGCAAAACCTAATGTATAGCTGAGAGTTGCATCATCAATAATGAATGGTATGGCAACAAACAAAACATTCATGATGGTTGTATAACTTGTTTATCACTGCTTTTAAAAGTTGTTACCTCTAAATTATTTGGGTAGACATCATGGTTTATATGTCTCTTTATATTAATTGGAAAAGACAGGTTACCTTTGTAATACCTCAATTCAGAAGCAATATCCCCCATCGACTAGGAAAGGAGCTCTGCAGAACTAGCTCAAATAATTACAGATGTCTCCCAACTGCCAGATGGATGCAAACATAATTGTGCTATCCTTGTGGCTTTTCCAAACTCAGAACAAGAAGAATTCCATAGAATTCCTCTAGAATTCCATAGTTCTGCATGCGCAGTGGCCAGAAAGACATTATATCTCAGTTGAGGTTGTTTTTTTTCCACAATTCGTACCACCCCTTTGTTTTCTAATTCATGCATTAGAAAAATCCCAAGATCACTCCAAATTTTTTTTTGGCCAGTACAGGACCCCTTGATGTTTTAGTTCATAATGTTTTTAAGAATTTGCCCTTAAAGTTTCATAGCTTGCTTAATTTATTTTTTTTTATTGACAGAATCACAGATATCCACTTACATTTAATTTGAAATTCTCTTGTTTTACAATCTATTCTAAAGAAAATAATCTTACAGTCCTGTTTGGAAATATTAGTAGCAAGTGACATCGTGGATGCGTTTGAGGTAGACTATTTTAGTCACTGTAGTACTCCTCTGAATTTTGTTTTGCAATTTATTCTTTTTCTACTTAAGAGAAAGAAAAGAGTTAGTAATCAGGCCAAGCTGGCTGATCACTGCAATTATTTGACAGTGATGTTACTTCTAATTATCTTCCCTTTCATTTGCTAAGTGGGATGGTAGTTGGTTTGTTTTGGGTTTTTTTTATTTCAGTGCATCATTCTCCCTTACCATATCTGTACTGTCATTTGTTCAGCTACATTTATGGGGGAAAAAAAACCCTTTGTTAAATCCTGTTGAACAAATAAGCACACTATGGGGGACATATCTGTAATCCTTCCCTCACTGTGCAATAGACTTCATGGTAATGGAGGTATGGTGGACTTTATGCTACATTATGTGTCTTGTGTCTGTCTTCAAACTCACATGTAACTTTACTTCCAAAAGATATTAATCCAAGTGATTTGTGCATTTTTCTTGCAGTGCATACACAGAATGAAATCTTGGCCCTTTCCTTTGCATGATGAAGCCAATGTTAGAACTCCATTAGCCTGTGTTGTACTGCGACGGCACTTTGGGTATCTGCAGTCTCCAGATTTAGCCTTGCTGAGAGCAAACAGTGGATCTTATTTACAGTGTTTTTATCATTTTAAAAGCAGCTGACACTTGTGTTGTTCATGTAACCAAGGGGTAACCAGTAATTCCTGTGCAGAACTGCTCTTGCTGCAGCAGAATTGCCACTGTTGTGACAGATGTAACTGCTTTGACGGCAGGGAATGATATGCCCCAAAGACATACATCTTCCTCAAGGATCCATTAAAGGGATACTTCCAGGAACTAGGAATCCCAAGTTTGAAGAAAGTATCTGTTATTCAAACACTAGTTTGGCACAGCTTGTGTTCCCAGTTACATAGTATAGCACAGTCATATAGGGGGATAAGCATGCTTTTAACTTTTGTCACCAGTACACATTTAATCTCATGTTGGGTATGAACACCTAAAATATTAGCTGATATAAAATTCCCCAGCAGTTTTTGGAAATCAAATGTTTGTGCCATTACAGTAATTGAGGAAGATAAATTGGTTTTCCTTCTTCATTTAATTAAAATTTCCTCTTCTGTATTCTTACCACAGTGATTTCTTCATCAAGGTTTACTGCCTCCATGATAATGGGCTCTCTAAAATAACAGTTATTCTTCATCATCATTGGACAGTTTTAAGCATAAGACATTATGAAGGTAATCTTCAATATCTGACCTCTTGATGTGCTCTCTTCTTTTTAATACTTCTGTTCATGCTTAGGATGTTCTTAATATTTAAAAAATAATCCGGATCTGGGATTGAAGGTGAAGGTCTAATACTTTTCAGTATCTAAATCATAATTTTCTCTTGTACTGCAGACTTTAGTAAGAATAAAAAAATATATATAATCTCTGTAATTTTAAAGTATGTTTTTTGGGAAAAAAAACAAAACCCACACACTTGCCTAACAGTTTAGAGGTATAAGGGAAATTTAATACCAGAGAATACCAAGAATAGAATCTTTTCAGTTGGACTGGATTTCTTTATATGACTGTGGTTTCATTTGTACAGGTCTCTGATCAGAGTCTAAATGTGCCATAGGAATAAAAAATGCATTGCATCTTGGGTCGACAGTGGCATGTCAAACCACTAAGATTCATGGGAATTAAAACTGAACAGGAAGCTTCTTTTTAACCTTAATCTTAGGTCCTTAATTTAAGAGTGGAAAATCTTATTTTAAAATTAAAGTTTTTAATGTAAAGTTGTACATGTAACATATTACAGAAATGTTTACGATACTGGAATAAAATACTTAACAGCAATGAGTGAAGTTTTTGAAGTGCGTGGTCCGTTTTTTTCTCTGGAAATGTTGCAAGCTGAACAATCCTAAAAAACAAACACTTACCCTATTTTGTTGAAGAAATATTTCTTCATATTTCCTGGATTGTTTCCACTCTTGAGATTTAGTTCAGTGTAGAGGCTGGGTATTGGAAAAAAATAAAATATCTATGAACAGAAAGGCTTGGCATGTTATTTAGTACTTGTTCCCTCATTTCTAATAACTACACTCTTCAAAGCAAAGGACAAGGACACTATGGCTGATATTCTGTATATGGGCAAACACTTTTAAAAGTGAATAAAGTCTCCACTGATGACAGATAGCACCTTTCCTGACTATGACAGATAGCCATTCCGTGAATTTTCTATATATCCACTGCACAAATTCTATTTCGTCAGCCTGATAAGGAAAAGTGATAGCAGATAGAAATCTGTGTCAACACAAAGTAAATTAAAAACGGGGGTCTTTCATCTGATAGTATCTTTTTATATAATGTAATTTCTTTAGCTAATGTTCTGTGTTTTACTTCAAAAGGTTATAGAAAAAGTGTAGCTGATGGATTATATGGGAAATAGGCAAAGATGCTCAGAAGGGCATAACATCAAGTGTAACAAAAAGCAGTTGTTTTAGTATGTGTTATAAAACCCTATCTCTTGTCACTTTATAAAAACCATAGATTACCTCTTGCTCTAGAAAAACCTAGATATTAAGGAGACAAAGTATATCCAGATTTATGAGGACTGACACTGCCTATTTCCTGTGAAGTACAATGGCCAAATGACATTTCCATATGTCATAGTCTTCAAACTTTCTTTCATGCTTTTTTTAGCTGTGATTTGATTCAATGTATGTATTTATATATTCAAGGAACACAGGAGATCAAAATGGAAAGGTTTAAACAGTGAGTAGAAAAATCCATATAAAATTCTTACAAACATTGGTGAGATATGTTTATCTAATTTTCCATGGTTTGAATTGAAAATTCACTGAAAAAGTCTGACAATGGAGCTTTTATAGAATACTGATTCACTCCAAAAGGCTTTCAGGGACATCTGGTATTTTGCACACACATTGAAAAAAAGTGACAATTGGGCTATTGAAAATTTGAAAGGAGACAGAAACATACCGAGTTGTCACATATAGTGATGCCCATCACTGTCACCAATTACTTTAGAAAGACATTTAAAGAGAGCAATACACATAATACACATTCTTTTTGTAAAATCAAGTCTTCTATGGTAATGGTAATCACCACTGTCTTTAACCTTGAATCAACTGACAAAATACAATTATAAATGCATGCTCTCTCTGAGAACAGGAGAGGCAACATAAGCAAACAACACACAAGAATACATTCAAATTACTTTTAAAAATAGATTCCATTATAATAACTTGATGATCAACAACTAGTTCAGCCATCGTATGTATACTATTACTTCTTTTACTGAATTAAACCATCCACAAACATCCATACTGCATACTTACTTGCAAAAGCTAGCACATCAAATTTATAAAATATGCATTAATGAAAGGAGAATTCAACACTGCAGCTCATGACAGCATGCTGTGATGCTTTTTTTTTCATGGCAGGATGTATTAGAGGCCATTACAGTGCCATCTATTGTGCACTTATTGGTTTTGAGATATGTGATTGATAATTCTGAAAAGGTTTTTCTTTTATCTAGTATGTAGACTGATCAACAATACTTTGTTCACTTGTTTTCCAGTTTTCTTGATAGTTCTAGCTGTAACATGGTATTTCCATTCAAATCTTGACCAAAAAATGGTCCTAAAATTTGAAATATAAGGTAAACATTAAATTTCCAATTCAGGAAAGCACTCAAACACCTATGCAAGTTTAACTATGTATTTGATTGCTAATATACTTGATTGCTACAGTTAGTTGAATAAGAATGGTCTCCTGCACTAGTAACAAATGATCACCAAATGACTCACACACACACACACACAGAAGCTATAAAATACAATAGAAAATCAGATGAATGCCAGTGAAGTTTCTACAGAAAAGTTATCATAAAATAGTCATCTATTTGCTGGGGTTTATAATGTTGATTTTTTTATAATGATAACAAGTAAAATCCATTCTTAAAAAGAAAAACAAACACAAATTACTAAGATGTGAACAGGCATATCCTATTTGCAAAATTGCAAAGATGAGGAATAAAAAAAGCGAAAAATAGAATTGAGTTTTTGATTATTTATGAAAGTAGGCTACAAAACATTCAGTCTTTTTTTTCTTTTTTCTACTCAGAACAAAGCCCAGAAATACAGAACAGAATCAAACAATAAAATTACATGTACAAGAGTTTGGGAAGATATAAGTGTGCAGAGCAAAACTTTTTAGAACCTTTAGCACTGTCATGTCTTAGAAATTCAAAATGTTTACATATATAATTATATTAAAAATTGCCATTCTACAAATACTTCGGAATGATACAGGAACAATAACAATTTTACAATTTTTTAATTTTATTTGAACTTGGACAGATCAGAGCAGTATTATGTACTGAACTTTTGATGGAGTAGCAGGCAATTACCACCAATAGACTGAAATGAGATTATTATAAATAGTTATAGTAAGGATTTTATTAATGTATTTGCCTAGATTTGGAAAATTGTCTGATAGTGGAAGTCATATAAATGAGAAAGAATATCTACCTACACAGAATTTTCCTTACAGGATTCAGCTTTGATAAATTATCCTGTACGCACAGAGAAAGTTAGTTTGAGCTGAAGAATAGGATATGAAAAATATATCTGTTTTGCTGACAATGTATTTTTTTCCTGCACTCTAAAGTGGTTTTTCGCCAGTGCCATATTAAAGGATAAATTCAATCAAATTGTTCATGCACTGAAGAAAACAGATCAAGTGATTGAGTTAAGTGTTTTAGAAGCTGAAATTTTCTTGTTTGTTTTCTTTGGAAATTGCTGGATCTAGAAATCTCTACAAGAACTGTCCATCACTAGTCTATAGTAGAGCGGTATTATAATAGTCCTTTTTATACTGCAAAGTTTTGCATGGAGATGAAACTAATGTTTCATGTGAGCTTTTGTTTCTCCTCCATGTTGACCAGATGTTCATTCTTTCCAGTGTTAGTAAATGTAATGATATAAAGAATTTTTTCCTCACATCTAATCTGAATCTACCCTCTTCCACTATAAAGCCATTGCCTCTTGTCCTATGACTATAGTCCCTGATAAAGAGTCCCTCTCCAGCTTTCCTGTAGGCCCCTTTAGGTAATGAAAGGCTGCTCCTATGGTCGTCTTGGAGCTTTCTCTGCTCATGGATGAACAAGTTCAACTCTCTCAGCCTGCCTTCATAGGAGAGGTGCTCCAGCCCTCTGACCATCTTCATGGCCCTTCCCTGGAATAGCTCCAGCAGCTCAATATCTTTCTTGCACTGGTGACCCCAAAGCTGGATGCAGTTCTCCAGGTGGAGTACCTATTTTCCATTTGCAGATTTTCATAGCAAAAGCTTTGAAGCTTCTGTTATCTGTACAGTTCTACATGCATCACCTAATGTTCCCCATTTAAAAATCTGAAAATGTTGATACAGTCTGCCTTGAACAGAGGCTTCTAATTGGCAGGGCAAGGTGAAGAGAAAGGTTTTGAACCATTTGGTACTTCCATCCAGCAATTAAATTGTTTCCCTTTTGTTTTGTGTTTGGGGTTTTTTTTCAGTAATCCAAAGCCTGCTCTGGATTTCTATTTCTCTCTCCTTAAAAGGAGAAAGGAATTTCAGGTTAATTGCTAAACAAGGTAGGCCAGAAAAGGGCTCAACTTTCTCAATTTTCCTGTTGTTCTGACTGTAAAGCTTTTATGCTCTATTACTTTTCCTCCTTGTGGATGATTGGGTGCATGCAGGCAGGTGTACTAGAGCTCAAAAAGCACAAGAAGAATAGTAATTTAATACTTTGTAGCCACTATTTGGGGCAAAAATCTAAGTAGCTTCAATCGATACCTTTTACATTGTAGAAAATTTGCTGCTGTGCTTTTTTACCTTTCTATATTAGGGGTGATACTGATTGCTACATGGGTACCAAAACAGAGATATTGATCAGGACATTCTGGAGACAAAGAAAAAAATTACCTCCTGGTTGCAATAATTCTTCTTCTTCTTAGCAGGAAAGAAGAAACAAAATGCACATGGTGCAGCAAAAAGCATTTCCAATCTGACTTTTTCATATTAATTGATGTTCATTCCTTGTCATTTTCAGGAAAACTTACATCGTTTGGCTGGCTGAGGTTCAAGTTTACAGTGTGACTAGGGAGGGCTGAAGACAGGTACTTAAGTACCAGAGAAAGCTTGGTATCTCATCCTTCTTTTAGTCCCTCATCTGACTGAAACATTAGGCTGCAGTATCAATTGTCCAGGAGAGCAGTTATCCAGGAGTGTGTTCTCTGTAAACCAAACCCAAACAGGGTTAGAGCACCAGCATTTACAGATTTGCTTTGTAAGCACTGACAATGCAGACAAGAGGAGAAGCAGTGCAGAAGTCAGTATGGATTGGAAAAGAAAAAATTAGGCTGAATACTGAGGGGGCTAAATGTGATTAATGCCTGTAGTACTGACAGACTTTTGTCTCTTTGATGAAATCCGCTCCATTTTTTACCAAAATCAATAAAATCTCAACCAAATGAAAGACAGAGGCTGTATATACTTATCTATTCTTTCTTTATATTGAAGGGTTTTCCTCACATGCACCAAAATAAGAATGTCCTCACTTCCTTTTTATGCATTTGCCCAGTCCAATATTTCATAGCAAGCATGTTTTTGGAAAAAAAAAAGAAAAATAAAAGTCTTAATAGTCCCCCTAAAAATTACTACAAGCACAAACATATCAAATTAAGAATTGGATGGTATTCATATGCACTAATGGTCGGCGGGACAAAACTTGATGTTACCTATCCCACTTTCTGTCTCACAACAATTCCTTCACAACTGTGTAGATAGGCACCCCAGCACTGAAGAAGACCTTTGCCCCATTCAGGTTATGCCATGACTATTGAGTTATACTACAAGACCAAAATGGGATGTCCCTGCAAGATGGCTTTTTGTGGAAAGGAAAGCAAGCACAGCCCCTGACAGACCTGAATTAGGAATGCTAATGTATATGCAATGCTCAGGAAAATGGTCAAAAAATGTTTCTTTAAAGGCTTTTTTTTCTAATGCGCTGTCTGGCCATACCTTTTATAAAATGCTCTTACGTTGCTATGGTACTTAATGGCAACAGTAGTATACCTGGTATAGTGTACTAATACACTGGGGGAAAAAAATCCTGTATATTTTGCATATTTTTTATGAGTGTCACAAATATTGACTTACAGGGAAGGAAGGGAGAATAAAAAGAGGAAGATGATCAAGTGACCAGAAAATAAGAGCCTGTAGTTCGGTTTCAGTGTCCTTGGACACTCAACACCTCTCTCTTTTCTACTCTCTGTAAAGGGTATGAAAGGAGAAAGAATTAATTTTATGTCACACTGAAAAAATATCAAGTACATTTGTAACTCAGGTTAAAAATCTACTGCACGTTTTATATCTTTTTTATTAAAAAAAAAAGAGAATAACATATATATTTTCCAAGAAACGTTCAGTTGACTCGCTTTACTTTTACAGGCAGAGGTCTTTGGCAGCTTAATGCAGAAAGCATAGAGAAGCAAATGTTATCAAACTCTGAGGACATGACTGTATTTCTGAGGTGACAGGGACACAATTTTAATACTTCCACATTTGTTGAAAATTACAAACATTTAAATTTCTCAATGAAGTAAAAATAGAATTGACACTAGACAATTTGAATAATTATTTCACTTGTACACCTGATGGGAGCTGCTACCAGGCAACCTAGTAAACATACTGACAAAGGATATCTCCTTAGCTGGAGTCCCCAGACACCCCTGATAAGATCACCCAGAATCTCCATGAGGGGAGTAGCTGGCAGGACAAAGAAACCTTGATGAGAGCAGAACAAAGAAACTATGAAAATGAACTGACCTTCCTGTAAAACAGGAGTTAGAAGCAACTATTCCAGGAACTAATGTTCCATGCCCACTTATGCATCTACACTAAAAAGGTACAAAAAATATATTGCTACCTACCTAAGGAGAGCTCTGCACATTTTTCCAGTGCTTGGCCTGCACAAGGTCTCCCAGACTACAGACCCTTATTGGGGATGTTTGCCAGATTCTCCTCTCCATAGCATTGTGAGATTTTTTCCTTCATTAGTTGGAGAATATAATATCATATCATATCATATCATATCATATCATATCATATCATTATAGGCACATGTATAAGTAAAGATTCAAAAATATGTGTTTCAATAGTTGGAATTCAGCAATCACCTATACTATATATAAATTTGCTTTATTCTTCTTTTATTTTATATATATATATAAATATATATATATATATATATATAAGCGCACTTGCTCTCCGAGTGGTGATATTGTTGTGACTTGTACATATATACTACATCTTTTTTTTTTACTAATAGAAGCTTTGCAATAATAAATTTGTAATAAAGAAATTACCAGAAATTCAAACCTCCATGTTTTTGTGTATTGTGGAATCCTGAGAACCACACAGTCACAATATTTGCACACCTGTCAGTTGGAGAATCCTTGTAGGTCATGACTGAGACCACTGCAACTCCACAGCAAAATGAAATGCTAAAATGACTACAACAGCTATTGGAGAAGAGCCTCCCAGCATAATGACAAAATACTTAACAAGTTTGATAAGGTCAATTTTCATATATCTGATAAGGTCATTCTCTTCTGTCCACTTCTAGACAGGGATTTTTTGTTGTTATGTACCATCTCACATTTCATTAGACTAATACCTACCAAGGAGAAAAAAAAATGGGATTTTGCTTCATTATATTTCTGACAGACAAAAAAAATCTTATTATGGACAATCATAAAAAGACTTTTTTTTCAACAACCTTACATAAGAAAGCTGTATATTAACCTCTTGGTGATACTTTATGGACTGTCTGAGAAGAAACTATTTCTTAAGCTAAATTTTACCATACAACTCAAAATTTTAATTTTTGTTTATACTTAAGATTCTGGCAAGATGTTTAATAGAATTTACTTGGCTCCAGTAAACGACTGGGGAAACAGTGTTCCTCAGCTTGCAAGGCTCTGCCTTGTAATGCTAGAGGTGTTGCTCCCAAATGGGGGTACATTTACGTGGGGTGCTGTATGTCAATATACACACGCAGAGCAGCGGTATTTTATTGGATATTTGCACAGGTATGGATGCCTGTCCCAAGACTCAAAACCTTCACCTCCTATGTAAATTAGCACGTATGTCTAATCCTTCTTTGACTCGGTGGTGAAATTAGGATGGGTGGTCCATGAGTTGGTGGTTGAGGTCTCCCACCTGGTGAAATAACCTTTCCCCTAGTTTCCTTCCCCTTTGGCAATCTCCATCAGACTAACAATTTTTCAGGGTTTTTTTGACAGTCACATACATTGTTTAGATAAGCATTAACTAACACAGGTAGGGCTATACAATGGGCTTCTTCAGCAGCAAGACTCTTAGTTTAAACTACATGCTGCATTTCATTTTGCTGTAACAAAGTCAGGAGGAACTACTTCACTCATCTGAGTGAGGTCAATGTTAGGATTTACCTTAGAAGTAGGACTGGAATCCCTAGAGGATCACTAACCAAGGTACTTCTAAGTGCCCAAAATATATCTCTGTGGGCAACAAACCATTTTGAAAACAGAGCCCTCCTTCTGATATGAACCTGAAACTGGCTTATCTTTGAATTCATAGATCTTCAGAATAAATTGGAAAAGTGGTAAGGAAAGGAACAAATCTTCACTAAAATGTATTATGTTACAGTAAAAATCCCAAACAAGTTTTAACACCAATAAATAAATAAATATAACAGCACAGATGAGAACATTGATACATTCATAAATTTTTATCTGGTTTAACTTTCTAGAAGACCCAATATAATCATTGTATGCTTTAAAGGTTGTTGTAACAATACCTTCTAATCATTTCAATTATTAAGTGATGCTTTATAGGATGGTTCTATAATCCTGTCAATAGCCATTTCAACATATATTTTAATAAATGAGACTTATTGGTCAACTGTGGCAACCTCCTGGTAAGATAAATATTCTAAAAGTTGGATAAACATGATAAATAAATATCCTCTATATGCCTCCTTGTTTCCAATGATGAATGACCAGCTCTGTCATTCATATTGCGTTCATATTGCAGGACATATTTGCCACTTTCTTTGCCCCAGCACACCATATATCTCCTCCTTGACTGCACACTTGCCCCTCTGAAGGCAGAGAATGTATGTGAAAAAAATCCTCCCTATTCTTTCAAGTCACTTTGCATACTGTCACATTTATGCATCATATTGTGCTTCACATCTGCAAGTATAATAGCCAACTTAGACTATATACAATGATAAAAATGTAATTAAGCTACTTTTAAAATGATAGCTATTATCCAACTTTAATAGCAAAGCACTGGAACCTTTTCTGATCTGGCATGAACCGAAGCATCATGTGGAATTATGATTTATGTTGATACTGTCTACTGGGCAATTAACATTTATTTTGACAGTGGGAAAAATGAATAGAATAGGTCAGAGAGTAATTTTTTTCCTGTTATTTAATTAACTTTATGAATTTACCAAATTTATTCTAAAGTTCATGCTATTTATTTTATTATGTGAACAATACACTCAACTGTCTGTTATCATGTCCCTGGTTTTTTGCTTTTCTTTTCTTGTTCAGTGGCTGAACAAGCATAAAGATACGTCACACAGCAGTGGTTCAGCTCTACAACTGTGACATGAAACAGGGCTCTGAACAGCAGCAGAAATCAAACTCGTTTCACGTCTCTACTTCAACTCCCACCATACATTTACATAACTTTCTTGTCAGAAAGCTCCTCCAACTGCTTGGCACCACATCACCCAGTCTTGAGTCAGCTAACTGTTAGATGCATTGCTCCCAAAGTGGAATCTGTGATCCCAAGACAGGTACTCAAGGTCTGCATACCACATATGGAGAGAGCTGATCACTTCAGTGCTACATTTGCAATGGCAAACATGCTAAAAAAAGGAGTTCTCTGAGCTGACTAATAAAAAGATGTAATGGAGAGAGTCTACCTTAATCACTGTCCTTATCCATGGCAGAAGCACTTACTTCAAGGCTGAGTGGAAGCAGCTGACATCTCCAACCAGGATTTACTGTTGAAAACACTTCCAGAACTTGGAAAGTAAGTTGTCTACAAGACAGTGAATAGAGGACAGACTGTCCTTAATGACAGGGCAAGAAGAAGGGCCTGAGGTGAAGAGATTCCCCACTGTCCTTCCCCTAGCAATCCTGAGGCTATCCCAGAAGTTAGCACTGATACACATTCACTTCTGTCTGTCAGTAGAAGGAACTGCAATTCCCACCAGGTGAAACCCACAGCTACTGCCACCACAGAAGCAAACACACTGCTAAGCCTGTTTTATTATGGACTAATAATTTCCAATCCTGAAGTAATCTTACAGCTTCTCTCCATTTCTTCTACTAAAGTTTCCAATCCTTTGCTACCTAAACTCCTTTTTTAATCTGTTCTCCTCCACTATTTACCATAAACACTTCACACCTACTAGCAGTGGCTCAATTCAACAATCTCCCATTCTTCCTGAATCACTTCAGCTAGAGAAAGGGGTTGCTGTATTGGCCCTGGATTATTGTTGCCTTTCTGCAAAAATCACCATCAGAAACAGATGATCAAATTAATTTTAATACTGTGTTTTGTCTTCCTTTGTGGGTGCTGAGTTTTAGGAAGACAAGATCATACTTTTAACAAGAGCTACAACAGCAGTTCCAGAGTATCTTCACTAACTTTTTTCTCTTTTTCCACCAAATAAACAGATCTGAGTACTTTTAATACTGTCCAAAAGATGGTCATTCAGGGTCTTCCCCTCTGTTAAAGCTTTCTGCAAATAAAGAAAAAAGAAAGCAATTGCGAAAGCAATATAAAGTCCTGCTTCAATCCCTTCATTTTGAACATACTGTATTTCTTGGTGCAGATGAACCATCCACTAATAAGTTTTTCAAATTACCCAAACAAAGTCTGAACTTCCTGCTGGTTCATTTCACTGCATCCTTCTCTTTTCTCTTGTTGTCAGCGGCATGGTTCCTTCCATGCTGTTAGACCACCTGTTCAAAAGAATAATAATAACAATACCCCTTACTGTTAAAAATATAGCATTTCTCCCAAGTTAACAAATTTCCCATTACACCACTTTAAAATTATCTTGGCGCAATTAACATATCCTGATTGATCCCATTGGAAGTATCCAGGCACTATAATGCAACTAGTTAGTCTCCACAGGAAGAGTCAGCCAAATCACCTGCTCACACTCATGATGGGGTCTAAATTGAATTCCACAGACACAAGCTCTGGCAGAAGTCACAGTTTGTTTAATATCTGCCAGGAGTAAGCTGTGCTGTTATGGAAGTAGCTGCCACATTCCCTGTACCACAGTCAGCACAAACAAAAAAGCTGTTTAGTTGGTACACCACAATTCAGTAACAAACCTCTTTCCTGCAGCTGAGCTCCCTACAGCAACACTTACCTCCAACAGAGAGATGGCTCCAAAATTAAATTGCCTTCTCTCAAATACTAAATCTAATAGCTTATTTTTTTTCTAATTATTCTCCCTCCCAAAGCATCCCTTCCTACCTCTGGTAGAAAGTTAAGTGGGGAAACATCTTGCCCATTCGCAGACCTGGGGGATTTCCATTCAATACCTACATAGCTTAGCAATGCCTTAAGGTCTGTTTAATTGAGGAAATTATGATTTTCTTCTAATCTAGTACAATTTTTCTCATGGGGTAGACCTAGGTCTGTATCAGCCTTTCTACAGATGGAGAACAGTAATAATGTCCAGCTATGGGGTGGAATCAGGTGCAGATTTGACTTTAGTTATGAAATATACAAATTAATTATATAATCCCACAGACTGCTGAGTCAAGATCTGGCCAATTATACATGTGCAAGTGGAATACAATTGATCCCAGGATTTATTTTATATAGATGGCTTGGGTTTGCATTTCAAAATGAAACAAACGAAATCAAACTATCAACAACAAAACCCACCACACATAGGTCTCATTGTCTTAGATTCTAAGTACAAAGGAAGAAAGAAGCAATTATTGTCCTGAGGAACTGGAATCTAACTACATGATGTAGGAATGGATCTTTTAAGGAACACAGGATGGGATGATTGGTCATATACTCTAGATTTTAGCACAAAGCTATGACAGAAATACCAGAAGTGACAGAGGAAGGAAATGAAGGTAAAATATGTCAAATTCAAATCTTAATCAAGTTCATCCTTTCCTTCCTGTGAGGGTCCTGATTAACTGCACAAGTGATGAATTCCAACCTACAGCTTATTTTGATGATACTAATGTGGTAGGCTGAGGCCACTCCTGTGAATTCTGATGAATAAAAATAACAAAACAAACAAACCCCAAACAACCATGGGATTACTCATACATACCCACATCCTAGTCTTGTGAAATTGTTAGTTATAAATCAAAGATTCCTGGGACAATCAAATGGCTTCTTGAATAATTCACTAACACTGCTGAAAAAAATTCTTCTGCACTTTATTGGACATGTCCACAGTATAACTCCAAAAGAGGAGAGAAGCATTCCTTTCCATCTATGCCCCTGAATTTATGCTATAGCAAACATTGGGCATAGTTAGAAATTACCAATATTCATTCTATTAAAAATCTACCTTTTGGCATGATTTAAAGGTATCTATCACATTCATAACATCAGCACCCTGCACTTTAGAAGGGATATGAAGTATCTGTGCCTTTAAGAGAAAAAATATCAAAAGAATAAACTCTGCTATATCAAAAGAAAATGCTCAACATAGTCAGCTCTGTTCTTTAAAGGTCAGTGTTGAAAGTTATATAAGTAAAACAAATCTTGGTCCTTTTTTCTTTTTGTAGGTTTTATAGAAAAGTTAATTATAACATCAGACATTGTTAAAATTATTCTGTTGTGATCTTTAAAAAAATAAATAAAAAGCAAGGAGAACTTGCTTTTCATTGCTGTTTTGTTTTCATTTTAAGTCAGGGAAATGCTTTAAAGTGTGGTTAGGAACACATTCTCACGTATCATGGTTCTGAGAGGCAGGTTTCTGTGTGGAAGCCATACCCACAATGGGAGAAAGATACAGCCTGAGAATTACTTGTGTGGCCATGGAAAAAACCTGAGAAAACTACAATTTAAACACAGTTGTGAAAAAAACCCAAAACAAACCACCCTACCTAGGAGTGCTATAAGCTTCTTTTTTGATACTGTTACAGATTTGGAGGAGTGGGGTGGTTGTTGTTGGTGTGTTGTTTGTTTGGCTTTTTAGGTGTTAATGATTGCCTACATAGAGAAAATGCATCTAAGGTAGTATGTTTCTCCTAAACATTCTTATTTCCATCCTCCTGGCAGATACTCAGCTTCTGTTGTTATTCACTACTATGTTAAATACATTTACTATCTTTTGTATGAACTGCCTCTCCCCTAACAAACTATTTACTTCTAAATTCCTATCTTCTAAATAACATCCTCTAGTGTTGTGTGGAATTTAGCTCCACAGAAGTAAAAAAACCTTTCCCTATTGTTATCACCCCAAGTCATGGTTCTGCAGTTTTTCATTTTGTTACCTAAAAATCTTTTCCATTCAAACAGGGATAATTGGAAGCTCCTTATTTTTTTCACTGAAACTTAGACTCTTGAGACTCAGTAACACTTTTGCTGCATCATCTGAAAGGCATTAATATTCTCTCTAAAGATCAATGAGTAATTGTTCACTAAGTTTTCTACCAGAGGACTCCCAAGTGTGTGATATGATAACAATATAATCTTCAGCTTAGAATTTTCTCTTTCTGTGGTACTGGCTCAGATTCTATTTGTGTTTCTAAAAGATGCTCTGCATGGAGTAATCAGTTTCAGTGATTTTTTTTTTCCTTACATAGTAACCTCTTTTCCTAATAATTGTGTTGAAAGATTCCTGTATTTCAGATTAGTTTGGAAAACAAGCCATAGTTTTCTGTGAGTGACTGACTCTTTTTTTTTTTTTAATTGGGATGCTCTTGTAAAATTTTCTCTCACAGAAAAGGAGTGCTTTTGCTTAAATCATTAAATCATTAATCAATGAAATAAGCATCAAAATCAACACTTCATAAATATGCTAACAAAAATATAGAAAAAATATAGATATCCATTTACCCAATGATATATAAGGAAAGCTGGCAGGGCTTTAATTTCAGGCTTATTAATTAAAAAAATCCAGTCCTTTAGAAAGAAAATAGAAGAGACAATAGGAAATGAAAGCCTGCTTTATATAGGAGAGGCAAGAAAGAGGAAGAATTAAGGTGTCCTTTGTACAGCATATGATCCATGTGACAGGGAATAGATGACAGCACTGTACGTATGGATTTCCATATAAATATATATAAAAGCTATATTAAACTGGCAAAGCAATTAAGTCATAAAGTGTTTTATCATAGGCAAAATTCCATTAATGTGTTGAAAATACTTTTTCCAATTTTCTTCTGGCTTTGACAGCTGATGGTTCTTTTGTTTCCTTCCCCAGCTATCTGTCCTTTCTTTAGATGAAGCTCGTAAAGTCCCTACAAAAGGCTTTTTCATATACAAGCTGAAGGACAACTCGTGGGGGATTTTAATAAAAACGGTGTTTATAGTAAAGAAATTTGAGATCTGTATTTTATGCCGTCTTCTGTGCTGATCGGAAATAGGAAAGAAGGCTCATGTCAAACTAGAGGGAAAAAAAATCTGTCCTACTGCTTCTACGGTGGTCAATAGAAACAAACCTTTCCACCTGGCTCTCTAAAACTTGGGTGACTCTGTTATTTCAGTGGAAACGTGACAAAAAGAGCACTAAACCAGCACTTAACACCAGCTAAACTATGAAGAAGTAATTGAAATTTTGACGTATCAGGCTTGTTTATACCAAGACTCATTCTTTGAACTGAATCTGGAAGTTACCTGTGAACCACCATAAACTACGGATTACGCGGGCAATGGCCTCCCAAGGGAAAAGGCTACAGCAAGGCAGACTACAGTTGTAATGACCATGCTTTGCAGATGAATGTCTGAAGGATTCTGGAAGCACTTCTAACTCCTTCAGATTTAACTTTGTAAGGACCGTCTGGCTCAGAAACGAACAGGTTTAGGCAACGTCTAGCCCATCAGACATCTCATGGAGGGTTGTAAAGGGAAGTCCCCATCTCAGCAAAGAAAGGCCACGGGAAGCTGTGTAGAGAGCTCAGTCTTGAGTTGTCCTGTAAAACGAGACTAAACGGGCAGTGCTGCATAATTCAACCAACAGAAACCTGGATTGAGCCCTGGAATTCCTTCAACAAACAATAAACCATGAGTGCCAATCAAACCGCTATTCAACTGTCTAGCAGTAAGATAAAGGGAAGCCAGAGGGTCCCCATTTGGCTTTAATAGACCCAGACAATGCAAATATATGCAACAGATAGGGAGTAAAATAAGGGGGATCACTGCTAATGACAAACATGGAAGGCGGCATTGTCCACTAAGGCACAGTCCTGCCCACTGTCACCTACATCAGGCATAAAACCAGATAAAACCCCTGGGATTCAGTCTGAGATGAGGGAACTGCTTCTCCAATTCTGCGAGGATACTCCTACCCCTTGGCCAGGATGCTGGCGGAGGTAACGTATTGAGAAATGTGAATATTTGCTATACTTTAAGTTTGTAGTCTTGAGTGACGGACTGACACACGTGTAGTATTTAGTGCGCCTGTGAGTTGTGGTAGTGCGTTCCATGGATCAGCTGTGGTCCTAATATTGAATCTTGAGAATTGCCCGCAGGAGGTAGCAGTGAGAGACGTGATTCTGTTGCGGGCGGTGATGCTGCATTCCGTGACTGTGGTGTTGGCAGTAGTGTATTTTGTGTATGAGTTGTGGTTGTGATAAGTGCAGTCATGCTTCTAAACAGCAATAGTGCATTTCTCCATTGTGTCCATGAAACCTGCAGTAGAGACGTATTGAATCTGCATTTGAGTTTTTTTCTTATTTTTTATTTTTTAAAACCCTGCAATTGAGTGTCACAAACTTTCCTGGAAAGAGCCAGAGTCAGTGAATAATGGAAGAACTGTTCAGGCACACATGGGTGCAAAGCTGAATAGTAGTAATTTTTTTCCTGTTCCAATTTTTCTTTCAGCTGCTAAACAAATATCCCAAAAACAAGAGTTAAGTCTCTTACTGTTGTTTACTCTGTGTTTCTTAACCGTGATTTTTTGGCAGAGTAGTTTAAATGTTTCACTGTAGAATAGAAATAATTGAAGCCAGTAGGATACTGTTGAGTAAATGAATTACTTAATAAAACAATTTATGTTGACTTAATTTTATTAAACTTATTTTGTTTAATAAAATTAAAATTGCATAACATTACATTAATAATTTATTGGAATTATGACCCACAGAGTAAATATATTTCTGGTCATCCTCTGGTTGTTGGAGATGAGTAGCGCTGTGTGTTTCCTTCCATTTTTTCAAAGCCTTGACCTCAGGCATAGAGCACACACACAGAGGGGCATTTTTCTGATTCAATGCAAAGTCAGAGCTTGTCTCTCCCTCTTCCATCCATGGAAAGAACGGGCATTTTAGGGCACAATTCTCATCCTCAAGTAATCATGTAAAACAGGTCAAATGATTCAAGCCTTTAAATTGTTTAATTCTCCTTACAGAGAGTAAAGGTCATTTAGGAAAATAACTTGGATATCGATATCTTTGCTATAGACAAGAGTTCTGTGAAATAAATCAACCTTCACAGCCAGGTCTGACACCTAAAATTATTTTAATTTGTTCATGCCTCAAAGTATACCACGAAAATAGTAAAGTCACAATTTTGTGTACCATAGGAAAGTGTTTGTTTCGTTTTGTTTTCTCTAGTACTTGCAATTCAAGGAGGAAAATAACAGAGAGGGATACACTAGAAAAGGAAGAATGGAATTTACTATTCAATAATGTATTGACCTCTACATGAAGGGATGTAACTGATTCAGCTTTGGACAGTCACATCCTAAAACACAGTAAATGGTAAAGCTGTAATTACTTTCCTCTTTCTCTGCTCAAGGTTTTGTTGTGTTTTTTTTTTTTTTCCCAGACAACTCAAAGCACATTATAAACAAAAGAACGCTTTATTATTTTAATTATATAGAGACATAAACTCAAGTGCAAAGAAAGGAAGATCTTTAACAAAGGTTGCTTATTAAGCTAATAATAGAGCTGGAGTGAAATTTTTCCTTAATCCCATTCCAAGTCACATTTTATAGTGTTTCAGTTCTCAAAAGTCTTTCACATAGGAAAGTAAAAGCACACATAATCAGTAACACTTATTGTCACTCAAAAAAAACTCATAAATTTGTTTCTATGACCTCATCAGAAACATGGATTTTACGCAAAATGTATTTTTTATTACAGATAAACCAGAACAAATTCACATTTGTGAATTTATTATTAAATAAACCTTTTCTGTGGCTCAAGAGCTGTCTGGAGGAAAGAGATCTAGGGTGTTGATTGACAGCTGGCTGAATATGAGCCAGTAGAGTGCCCAGGTGGTCAAGAAGGCAAATGGCATCCTAACCTGCATCAGAACGCCAGCAGGAGTAGGGAAGTGATCCTTCCCCTGTACTCACCGCTAGTGAGGCTACACCTGGAGTACTGTTCATTTTCTGTTCCCTCACTACAAGGAGGACATCGAGATGCTTGAGTATGTCCAGAGAAGGGCTACAAAGCTGGTGAAGGTTTTAGAAGACAAGTCTTATGAGGAGCAGCTGAGGGAACCGGGATTGTTTAGTCTGGAGAAAAGGAGACTGAGGGGAGGCCTTATCACTCTCTGCAACTACTTAAAACGTATTTTTACTGAGTTGGGGGTTGCTCTCTTCTCCCTGGTAGCTAGTGACAGGACAAGGGAAACAGTTTTAAGTTGCATCAGAGGAAGTTCAGTGTAAATTGAGTATTAGGAAAAAATTCTTTACTAAAAGGGTTGTCAAATACTGAAACAGGCTGCCCACCATCCCTGGAGATGTTTAAAAGAAGAGTAGGTGTACTTGGTGGCATGGCCTAGTGTTAGACTTAGTAGGGCTGAATAGCTGGTTGGACTTGATGATCTTGAAGGTCTTCCAACCAAAACCAATCTATGATTCTGGAATCCCTATTTAATCTGTTGTTCTCCATTGCTAAATGTTTGTATGAATTCTCTTCTTCCACATTTACAACAACTGATTGTACCAGCAGACCTGTGTAAACAGACTCTTGTGTGGTTGTCAAACAGATTGTGAAGCAAGTCTTCCATTTCTCTTTGTATTCACATTTCTTTAAAAGCTCCTTTCTTCTGAGAAACAGAAATCAAAATCGAGTAATAGTACACTTACTACAATTTTTTTGTGAGCTTCTACATACTGTCATATGAGAATGGATAAAAACTACAAAGGTTATGTCTGTATAAAAATTAAGAAGTTATGTGAAATATAAGTTCATTTTTAGTTGATAAAATAAAGGAATTCTTCAAATTGTTACATGACGAATTTCAGCACAGAGTGCAACGAAATAGCAGCATTATTTACATTAGCAAGAGACTGATGAATTGAGCTACGCCCAAATGATCCTAGCAGGCAACACATACCCTGTGTGGCAAAGACTGCAAAATGTGTGCGGGTCCCTGCCATGCTGAAGTGGGAGTAATTTTTTCCTGAACTCACATATAGTGATTGTTTTGTGCTAAGCACACCACCAGCCACCAAAAATGGAGGATAGCGTAGAGCAATAACAGCAATAATAGAAAATGACAAAAAAGTAAATGATGCATCAAAATAATTTTACATCAGGGAAAAACTAATTCCTCATGCTCCGAAACAGATGACTGAAGGTCTTTGTAATTTTAATCATTGTCTTTCCAAAGTTGCAACTGTTCTGAGCCTGATGAAAGTATCCCAGGCAATCTTGTCACCCTCTCTACTTATTAAAGAAGCAGACAGATAATGGATTCACAAATTTCAATGCTATAAGGTAATAGCAGGGCTATTCAACAGAAAAACACATGAGGAAGCACTACAGGATGCAAAAGTATGAAGGTGGTCATGTTTAGTGATTATTTTCACAGCTAAATTGGAGTTAAATTTAATGAGTCAGGGAAAATGCACAACTTTGAGGAAAGAACAGGACATACTTTGTTTTTTATACCAATATTTTAAAAAATTTTACATTGAAAACCAACTATGCTATTCTATGCAAATTTCTCCTGGCAATATATACAGTATTTGTCCATCTGTTTAAATTAAATTATCTTTTTTTAAAAAAAGGTTGTTTTTTTTTTTAAATTACAAGTTCAGCAACAATGTAGGTTACATAAGAGACACATCAAAAAAGCCTCAGTCTTCTTATAAACTGCCTTGTTTAATTTCCGAACCTATAACTTCTACCTCAGACCTGTTTTGTCTCTGATACTGATTTAAAGATCTGGATTTTATGTGGCTGATAGTTATCTATGGGTTAAATTTCAAGTATAGATATTTTTAAAGATATGTCATTAATATGAGATTCAAATTATTTAGATACATGATTTTTTTCTTGATTTAATAGCCTTATAATCAAGAATCCATTGAGTATTTTTGCATCCTATTATGCAGTACATTTTACTTTGCATGTCAATACATCATGCATGCTTTACAGTAAACTACAATTCACCTGGGAAAACTACAACAGCTAAAAAATTACTGGAACCACATAAGAAGAATAGGTCTGCCTATTTTCAGAGTTTAGTATTTTAAAACACTCATAATTATTACATGCTGCAAATAGAGGAGGTATGAAGAGAAGAAAGCCACAGGGGACTTCCACATTCTTATTCAGAAGAGAGAGTACCTAAAGCCTTTTCTCAGGTGACTAAATACTAATGTGCTTAGCTGAGGCAGTAAACAAGAAGAATTTGAAGCTTGTGCACGATCACAGGGTTAAGACATTACAGGAATCACAGTAACTAGATGGGATAGCATGAAAAACTCGGTCACAGTCACAAACTCTTACAGTCTGTGTAAGACTCTGTAGGGAGGAAGAGGAGGAAGATCCCTCTGGTAAGTTGCTTTCTGACTGCCCAGAGCTATAATACCTGAGAAATGCTTCCATAATTCCAGGGTATTGTGGGAGACCTGTTACGGATCAGGCAGCCAAGAGGAGGCAATGTGTGATGCTTACCCTAGACAACTAGTGAAGTCTTTCACTCATAGGCTTTTCTGGAAATTGCAACTTCTGCAAAAGCAACACGGAATTATTTAAAACACTGCAGAAGGTTCCTAGGCTGTGGTGATTTCCTGAAACAAATGATAAAGGCAGCCACCAGGAGTAGTGGAGGGAAAATTTTGCTGTGCTATAGCTGTAGAAAACTGCACATCTGACCCTCAAAGAATAACTTTGCCAGTGCTATGACACTAAGCTGCAGCAACATAGTCAGGATAGTACAGATACATGCTAGCAAAAAACCATAATGTCAGAGATTCTAAGCAGAGTATAGTACATAACAGTTCCACTATTTAAACTGAAAAAAAGCACCCTGAAATTAAGTTTTAATAGTAGAATAATGCCATAAGCTAATTTTGGCATAAAGATGAAAATCAAGTTTTGATTTTATGGAATCTGGCCATAAAATTCTTGCAAAAAGCACCAGATTTTTCTTCACGTCACTGAATCAATACCGATTTATAGAGACATCATGCAGAGAAATAAAGTTACACAGAATAATATAAAGATTGTTCATAACACAAGTTGAATGATAGCAATATGCAGCTTTGAACAAGCACTCATGTGGTGCCCAGCGACATCACAACAGGGCACAAACTGAAACATGAGGAAACACTTTTTTACTGTGAGTGTCACGAGGAAAGTTGTGAAGTCTCTATCCTTGGGGATATTCAGAAAACACCTAGATATTGTCCTGCAAAACCAGATCTAGGTGGTACTGCTTGAGCAGGGGGACCGGATGGGGTGACCTCCAGAGGTCCTTTCCAACATCAAACACCCTGTGGTTCTGTGATTCTGTAGAAGAATTTGTATTTCGTAGTTCAGAAATTGAAGGGAAGGAAGGAATTTTACCTTATTAAAAAAAAAAAAAAGACAAGAAAAAAAAGGGATGAGAGAACAAGCATTCAAAATGAACACTCATATTTATATTAAATACATTTTTGTTTATGCTACCTGTAATTTAAGATCTAACATTTTAATGTAATTATTAAAATTCCATCACAATGAAATACTTAACTGAAATAATAGCTTCCAATCAGATGTATCATACTTTATCTATGCATATTCATGTTATTTTCTGTTTATTTAATTTATTAATAAATTATTCATTTAATGTTTATGCTTCTTTTAATAAAGCCTATATCTAAATAACTTTTATATTAGGGAAGTATATAAATGTGGTTCCTTATTCTCTAAAAATGCCGTATCTACAGGTAACATGGGCAAATTGATGCATTATAGAATTTCAGCACATCATTTATACATGTCAAAGGATAATAGCATGGGATGCATCATCATAAATCATTTCTCTATTACTCAAAATGTTGGAAAGGTCACCCCCAGACTTAGGACAATACTAACCATATTGGTTTTATTAAGTGAGTGATCAAGCTAATCATTGAAAGAGTGGTATTCACACTTCAGAAGTACATTCTGTTTATTCCTCTTTATTTTTGTCAAGGATGACTTCCTTGCTGTAAAGAAAACAAGAAGAAGGGGAGAGACTGAGTCAAATGAGTTTATTCAATAGGATGTTGACTGCACTGCTTCTAGATAAGGAGTGGCAGGTTGCTATAAATTAAATACAGGTTCTACCTGAGAGGATGCCTAGAGAATTCCAAAGTCTACAGGAACTGATATGTCAATTGCACAAATATATTAGTTCAAGAAGTATGCAAACAGTCAAATCAAAGCATGTAAAAGGTGCTAGAGAGAAAGAATATATTCCTTTATGCATTGTGAAAGCTTGTTTTATATTCACAATGTCAGTTATTTTGACCAGCACTATTTGCAATGACCACAGAATATTAAATAGGTTAAAAAAAAAAATTAAGAGGACAATATCCTCAGACAAACTACAAGGTTTCATATTACTACTCCCTACTACTACTAATAATAATAATAAAAACCCCAAACAAAAAAACATCCAAAAAACCACTAGCAGCTGATGTTGTACCCACTTTGAACCTTTTTTTAGTACTCATCAGCTGCCGGGCTTTTTTTTTCCTCCCTCTAGACTGCTTGTACCAGCCTAAACTTGCAACTGTATGTAATATTGAAAGATTGACATAATGTAGTTTTGTTTCAGTGAGATTATAAACACTGCAACAATTTTTTTGCAGCCTTCTGTAGGAAGCTATGTTGCACTGGTAGGAGTTGGGGTTTTCTTAAGCAAAACATTCAGCTGCTATTCACTGTCACAGTAGCACATATCGGGCATAAAGTTGCCCTCCAGGTCCAAAAAAGTATTCCTCTAAAAGAAACAAATCATTTTACAGAAGTTACTTTCTCAAGGACAGTTCATTCTATATGTCACTTAAATTCTGCACAAGGAAAGTTTGGTTTTGGTTTGTGGGTTTCTTTTTGGTTTGGGTTTTTTTGTTTGTTTTGGTTTTAAAACACAATAGAAACACTATTCTCACTTGTACAGAGCACTTCCTATTTTACTTTTTCCTTGATATTACATATCAGATACATGGCTGACAGTGACCTAAGCCTTACCTATTTGATCAATGGGAGTGGGATTTAATCTTAAAACAGTTGTAACAGATAATTAAATAAAATCATCTTCATCCGGCTCTTTCTTTTCACTGAGTGAAAAGCAAATCTCAAAAATTAGCTTAGATTTAGATAACTGAATGTCTAAGCATTTCTAAACATAGACTTTGCTTTCCATCTTAAATCTAGATTCCTTCCTTTGCAAAATACTTTTATTGATACACTCACTTTAACCAAATGTTAGAACAAACACACTGCCCTCTAACCTCTTGATCTGCCTGGTTTTGGTTTCAAAAAGAAATGGTGTTTTTTTAAACTATTGCTTCATTTTCTCCTGTAAATTCATTTTACACTGCCTGTCCTCTAGATCAAAATGATCTGTCACATTCTCCTCCAGGTGATTCCATGCTCTTTATGTTGCTTCTATAGACTTGTTGCAAGGCTCTAGAATCTTTTTCTTTTCTAGATTATCTTTGGTAACCTCAACCATAAGCACAAACTCATCTATCATCTTTATTATAAAGTCAATGTTGATGATTCTGTGAATCTCCTTCCTCCTCTTTCCTTCAGGTCTGATATCTCATAATAGGGTTCTCAGAATTCTCCCCAAGATCCTATATCTGCATATCATTCATTAATTTTTGCTTCATTTATTGCAAAGGCATGTTTTCACACAAACTCTTTTTATGTCCTATCAGCATTACATCCCATTGCCCAGCCTGGTCAAAGTAAATCTAGTGAGATAAATGCTGCAAAAATCATGCTTCAAATCAGTCATCAGTTCCTATCATTCTGGTAAATGCTGTGTCATCTTATTCTCATTCTTCTTGTATGTATACTAACCAAAGTGTTTTGGTGCCTAAATATATATCTATTGTCATTTGATATTCTTGACAGTACTTGAGAGAGCTCACACTCTTTCCAGTCAGCACCTGGAGACAGACAGGATCTAAACTGGCATCCAAAATTATGTGTATGTTTCGGAAACAGAGTTCCACCTTCCCCTTTTATACTTTTAGATGGGGCATTAGCATTTCTTCCTCACAGTGCTTGGCAATACCTTGTGCAAGGTCAATATGACCTCGGGGCTATCAGATACAATCATGCAAATAAAATTTCAGTCAGTGTTGTGGTTTCAACTCCTGATCGCTCCCCTTTTTTCCCGAGGAAGAACAATTAGTAGGGAAAAGCAGGTGACGGTCATTGGTTCAACTTTTCCAACTATGATTTAGAGAAGCATTCTCCAGTTCTGCACTTTGCAGACTCCAGATATGAGGGTACCAAAAACAGGTTCATGCAGCTGCAAGTTGATTGAAGTACTGTTCACACTCCTCTTTAAAAGTATCAGTAAATTTAGAAAAGCTTAAATCCAGGTCTTTGAAAGTTTGATGTATGAGTTTTTCTCAGTGCCTGTCCCTGTCACATTTGGCAAAGAAAATAGAACAGAAATTATGTTTGTCTGTCTCAAAGACAGCAAAACAAGTAAAAAAGGAGAAGGTTATGTTGGAGAAATTTTTATAATAGATGTGTAATGAACTAACATTCTTGTTTTACGTGGAAAAACAATCAAGGAAACAATTCCACTAATGTAGTCAGTACAATAAAGAAATTTCTATCTTTATAACAATTTAGCTCCCTCATCAGCAACTTGAGTTATACATGGTTCTATTATTTTAATCAGAAAAAAAAGCTGCATAAATTTGTTTTATTTTAAACATTGAAAATAAGTGAGAGCCTCCCCCAGTATTCACAGCATAGAGTATGAAAGCTACCGATCTTTCATTATATTTTCACACAGCAGTGAAAATTGTCTTGAAAGAAGTATATGAGGCTCAAATGGCTTTGGCAAGTGATTAAAATCCAAGGGGAAGTAGTGATAATCTGAAACACTATTTGTACTTAGTAGGTGGCAATGTTACTTATTTACTGTGAAATAAAGAAAGGCCAAGGAGCAACAACAAAACCAGTGTTTTGAATATTGGTAGAGAGACAAAAAAATGGTAGTAGTCTTTGAATACAAGCTGGTTCTTCAAACATCTGCCTGCGTCAGGCACCTGTCTCTGGGAATTTTTTAGTAGTTTCAACATATTCTGCAAATCCTGGATAATTTCCACTGTGACTATAAGATAACATATAGTCCATTCAAGAGCCTTTCCTGAGTTCATTCTTCAGTCACAGGCACTGAAAAGCCAATAAAGAATGGAGTCTGTCATGTCCAACCTTCTCCCAGTTTGCCACTTCAGTTTCTTTTCTAAACTGTGGGATTTGCCACAGGGAAAGTATCTTGTAGGGGTCAGCACTTCCAGAGCTTTTTAAATTTTCATTCAGACCTCCACCATAGAAGCTACTCTTTCAACACTAGTGTTTATACCCCATCTCTTTCTTATAGCTTCTCAGAACAGGTTCTTATATTTCTTTTGCTCTGTATTTTTTTCTCAAAAAAGGACCTTCTTAAGTCCTGGATGAATAACTTTTATACACATATGTGCTGCCAGACTGATAGGAACTAGGTAGCTTGACAAAAGAGAAACTGACAGGGAGGATCAGGAATGTCCACCTATAATTTCTAACCAGTAGGCAAGGAACATGAATTTTACAGAAAAAGGACCAGCAGGAAGGGGAGCCAGATTTTAAGCAAATCAAAACAGCTTCGGGAGAGCTGTAACTTGGAAGATTGAAATTAGTGAAGCTGTATTAAGACTCCTCTGATTAAAAGTACATCTGGTTACAGGGAAGGGCTAAAAGGAATTTCCCTGTCATTTTGCACAGACTCGTTTTTTCAGGTGTGATTTTTGGGCAGAAAGTCTCACAGTGACAATGGGAAGCTGTTTCAGGCAGTAACAACTTTCAACACAAAAGCCTCTCATCAGGCAAAGTTTGTTTCAGTGGAAGGAAAGTTTCCAGCAGGAGGAATTTCCAAACATACAGACTGCCTAACATCTGCATGGCCCAGCTGCCTTGCTGGCAGTAGGAAGGCTGGCAGGATCTTGGTCAATTTTCCATGGGACTGGTGAGTGAGAGTGGAGCAGGAGCGGCTCTAGTTTTCAGTTTTTGTAAGGTGTGTGAGAAGAGACACCTTCAGAAAGAATATAGAATGAAGTGATTCAGTAGCAAGTTAAAAAAAAGTTAGTGAAATGTGAATTGCAGTTTCCTAAATAAATTCTCTATTTGAGTCTATCTGTTAAAAATGGTTCTTTTATACCTATTTACAGTTTATCAGGCTTCATCTCCTATGTAATAATCTTCAGATACATGAAGAGCTGCCATCAGATATTCTGCTTTGGAAAATATCTTAGGTCTAAATCCATTTTTTCTTGCAAAAGTATTTCCTTATGATATTCACTGACAAAGAACAAGCTAATTCTCATAAGGTATCTTAAGTAGCTGTAGTTTTATATATTTATTATTCACAGTGATTTTAAGGCAGCAGAATGTCAGTGAACTGGCGTGGGTTTTTCTTGTACTTTAAAATCTTCTGCAGAAAGGGACACCGAAAACACCTCTTTAAGTTAGTTATCAAACTTGTAAATGAGAGAGAAGAAAGTGGGAAAGAAAAAATATTATGGATTGCTGACTGGGGTTCTATACTTTGAAATTTTGACAAATTCTGGTTTGTGTAGAAAAAAATTAAGCACATTTCAATTTTTAGAATATAATTAGATAATGTTATACACATATTTAGACATCACAGTGTTTATTACTCATACATGGAAGCTAGAACCCAGTGATAAGAAACATGGTTTATTTTGTAAAGTAAATAAAAACAACCTTTCAAATATTGTGTATATTCTTTATACTTCATAAATTATTACAGTATATTGGGAAAGTTTATTTAAATTTTATTTAATAAAATTCAATCAACATTTTAGGCAATGTTCATGGGAATAAAAATTATAACCTGCATGAAATAACAGAATGAAACCATTCTTTATTTTTATTTAATTTTGTGACTGTTTCCAATATATGTGACATAAATTAGAAAGACATTTTCTCTTAATTTAATGACTCTAAAGCATAGAATATTCATTGTACTCCAAAGTGAATCATTAGATTTACCCTTAGAAAGTACTTTATATTCTAGAATTGGTAGCTGTATGTTCTGGTTAAGATATTGAATTTGTATTGATGATTACAAGTATTTTTACGCAGGAAAATGCAAGCAGCTATTCACATTACGGCAAGTTCCTGTCCAGATGGTGGAAAGCAGTCCTAGGAGGGGTCTTTCAGCTATAATAATTTGGTAACAACCATTTTCTATAGCATCACACTGCAAAGGCATTAATTATTGCTGTTTCTGACTACAATTCCTTGATAACCAAATGCTAAAACTGAGACTTTTCATGGTCTTCAAAATCAGATTAAAAGATAGACAGTTGCCCAGTTCATCCCATTTAGACTTCTTAAATATCCATACAAAGTATTCCTTTCTTCTATAATTCTCACTATTAAAAATTATATTATTTATACCAGTTAGTCAGAAAACCTCTCAATATTTTTAAAACTCTTGAACAGAACTGAAGCATGCATGTAGCTGAAAAAATGTTGAACCCAAGAAAATACTTATTACACTTCCAGCTAATTAATGCTGGCAAAGAAAATGTTATACACAGCCATTTATCTCAGAAAAGAAGCAATTACTAAAAACTTCTTTCTCCTGATCACAGAAATGAGGACAGTAGCAACAAGCCTTCCATCTCTGAAGTTCCAAAGTTATCTGACAAGGCCTCCAGTCTGGTCCTGCTTTTGCAACCTGACCCATGCACGGATATGTAAAGATTCTGGCCAGTGTTCATGGGCTTCCACAAATAATAAACTAGACTCTGAGAAAAAAAAATTTAAATTAGGGAAGCTAGTAAAAAAAACAATTTTAGCAATAAAACTTTGGGAGAGAGGTGTGGAATTGTAAACATTTAATCTTATTTTTTAAAAAGGACAGAATATAAATTTGGATGCTTAGACTTAAGTTCATTTAGAGGTATTTTACAAAGCCAAAAATGGACGAAGATGGGACTTAATTTCTATCATCATCATCTTGCTCCTTTTGCAAAGTTAACAGGTGTTAACTGTTTTTAAAATGCACAGAACCTATTGATTTCTTCTGATTCATGAAAAATATCAATGCATTTTCTTTTCAGATTAGCCTATTTTTTTACTACCTGCTTGCAAAATAAATAAAACTATTATTCTAATGGATATAAGATCCCAAATGCTATTTTTATTTTTAGGTGTTTAAAATGAAGTCTTGTCTGTATAATCCCTAAAGAATATTGCATTCCTATGTAGTATAGAAAGACATGCATCTCCCCTAAAACAAAAATGGTTGCTGGTTTTTGATGAGTGGCTGTTTCAGGGGATTGCTTTTTAAAGTGAAGTTATTATGTAGAAAGTTACCAGCTGGGAAATGGAAATTGGGGACATCTCCATATATCTCAAGATCAGATATGGTGGATGAGATGAAGTTTTGAGCCCAAAGGAATAAAAGAACTGGTGGGAGTCCATGAATTCTCAGAGGGAATAGTTTTACTAATGAATTTTCAAATGAATTGCAAAAACAGATGTTATCTGTAGGACCTGAGGACACTAGAAATTGATTGTGCTCAGAGAGCATACAGAGCAAGTACCTACTCTAAATGAGTTTCTTCTTTACCTACCCCTGCGTTAGAATTTATGGTTGATGAGACGATCTGCAAGGGAAATGATATACAATTGGCACCATCAGCTCCTAAACAATAATTACATTGTTTTAATTATTTGGAACTCTAGGAGCTGATTATTTTAGTTTGTGGAGTTTTCTTTTTTCATGTGAATAAGATGCAAAGAAGCTTGCTTGTATGTTATTACATCATGCACTACATGCTTTGATTTGTAATATTCTTTCTCCTACAGAGAAAAAAAACCAAAACACACACAAAAACAATCAACAGCAAAACCAGCAAAAATAAATGGAGACAGCACACCATCTAAGATGAGTTAACCATAAACTTTCACTAAGCACTAGTTACCTCAGCTGGAAAATATTTAAACATAAAATAAATTTCAGTTCATGTAAAATCTAAAGGGAGAGTACACAAAGCATGAAAACTCTCACTACATAAGATATGCAGCATGTCATTCACCAGCTGTATATGTGGTTCTGATTTGCAGTAATCAGACATTTCTCATCACAAATTTCTTATTTGCACTGTAGCCACTACTGGAAAGACTTGCAAAAAACACCTTTCTCCATGCCTTTGGAACGGACCACCCTGTCTTTGTTTCACTCGTTTTGTTGCCACTGTTCTGGAAGCTGGGAATTATGAAAGAACAACCTACTTAAAGAGGGAAGTGCATGTGGAGTAGAAGGAGCAGAACAAAAATCAGAATATCAGATTCTCAAAACAGATCACGGAAATGTCACTTATACTATAACTAATACTAAGCAAGGCAAACACTAATCAAGATTATTGGTACTAGTTCATAATGATCACAACGACAATCACAGGCAAGGACCGCACTGTGTTAGGGACTGCAGAGAAATGGGACAGGAAAACCAAATCACATTGTTCAAAATGCCTGATGCAATTCTGTCCTAAATTCTGGATCCAGCACACTATCTGCTTAGTCGTTTCCATTCTTAATTTAGACTTTTTGTTAAAAGTTACTGTCAGGAAGAGTATGACAGGGAGAGTCACAGTTACAGAGGTGGTTTTGCTGATAGTGCTGGTAGCTCTTTTTACATAGTAAAGGTGTCGTCGAAGGTGTCGTCTTCTCTTTAGTGATGTTGCATTTAAGTAGATTAGGCTTTGGGTTGGTTTGTGTTTGTTTGGGGGATTTTTTGATGGTGGGGGACGGAAGTGGGTGTTTCACCCCTTTGATTCCTTTGGTAGAAGCAATGGCAGAGGACCAAATTTTCGTTACATTGTATTGTGTCTTTTGCATCCAATATTTTTAATTTGTTATGTCTTATGCTAATGGCCATAGAGACATTTGCAGTGATGGATGATTGAGGACCTTTGGAAGTTCCTGCAGTGTGTTGTTCCAGCTCCGTTTCACCTGTGGTTCTTATTTGCCTTTCACTCCAGTGGCTCTGTGGTATCCCTTCTCTTATACCTTGTATCTTGTCCTATTCTAATGCATATGGTTCTGTTCCCTAAATTCCGTAGTTATGGAATTTATTTAAAGGAGCCTTTGCACACAATGCCTATTTCCTAGCCCAGACTGAACTCTTACTACAAGATTATCATTACCTGCTACAGGGAAAGTTCTTTAGCTCTTGGTGCTCTCAGCAGCAATAGTATTTCCTCACACTAATTCTAAGAGTTAACCTGAATAGAGTTCATAATCTACCATCCACCCAAGTTTGAAGTAAATGGGTTTAAATTTCTTATAATGTTCTCAACATTAATTCTAGCCTATATCAGTTAGGAATTGACACTTTAATTCTAATCTGTCACAGTAAAGAAGATTAAATAAATTACATGGTTGAAGAAAAGTTTGACTGTTCTTTTTTTTTAGCATAACTCTCCAAACAAACCTAAAACCCACATATAAACAAATTACAGATTCAAATTATATGTTATCAGAGACCCTGGCATGATAGATCACTTATTAATTTGGCTTAAAAGATCTAGTATACTTACAAAGAAGAATTAACTTCTCCAGTGGGTTTAAAAAGCCA
Organism: Laterallus jamaicensis coturniculus; assembly: GCA_022605575.1. Taxonomy (NCBI): domain Eukaryota; kingdom Metazoa; phylum Chordata; class Aves; order Gruiformes; family Rallidae; genus Laterallus; species Laterallus jamaicensis. Next base: position 5,252,845 of record JAKCOX010000027.1, read on the forward strand.
AAAACATACTAAAGATAACTTCAAGACACAGTCATAATTAAAAAATCATGAAGGTCAAAATGGTGAAGTCATTGATGATGTATCATAGCAACTCACTAATATAAAATATGTAAAGTAAAAGTAAGATAGCTACTCCAGAAATAAAGCAAATATCACCACAAAATATGACAGGGCATCTCTCCAGAGTGTAAAACCCATGAAAGTCAGAATCAAGGTGATCTATGATATTCCACTTGAATTTTTTGGGTTTTTTTCCCAAGTTTTCCATTAATTTTGCATTTAATTGCTGCATTCCCATCAACTTCCCATTTTTAAATAGTGGATTTCAGACTTACCAAATTTATATCTATATTCTTTCATCATTGCCAATTTACCTACTTCCACACTTCAATAATTTATATTCTTTCCCTGTTACATACCTATTACCAAATAAAAAGATTTCATCAGCCAGAATAAACTACATGAGATTGATCATTCTGAAAGCAGAAGTGAAATGTGATCAAGACTTAAAAATCAGTTTCTTAAATTTCTCAGATTGAGATACTGTATTATGTTAACGTCTTTGTACAGTCTCAAATAATTGCTTTTCTAACTTTGAGTTTAGTTTGCTTTCCTACTAAAACCTTTAGAAACAAATCTATTCAGCTCTTATAAACAGATAATAAGTATATTTGGCCATTTTGTTAAATTATGTGAGAGCCAAAAGTGTATTAAAGAAAAATAAATCAGCTTTGCATTAAAGTTTTCTGCTCATGTTTCAATGTTTCTTTCCATATAAAATTTTCAGCATTTAAGGGTATTTGTAAATACAGAAGATTCTGTTCTGTATAGGAATTATCCTGATTAAATCCTCTAAAGAAAAGTATATACTAGTCATTTTAATCTGAGTCATGTAATTTGTAGACAGATTTCTGAACAGACTATGAGTCAAAAGAAAACAGAACATAAACTGCATATTGAAAAATATTTTTGAAGAGAAAAAGGGGGAACAGAAAGTTTCTCTGTAAAATATATAAACACACAGATGAAAGTAAAAAATCCCATTTGAATTAGCACTAGAAATGTCAAAATAAATTTTTTGCCTGACTAGTTAATAGAAGAAAATTAAGGTTTTTCCCAGGGTAAGATTAAAATTTTATGCTTCTACTTGATTGTCCCCAGACAACAACCAATTGCAAACACCACAACAGAGCACTTGGAATCTGTGATAACATAATTTTACATCAAGACTTTAACCACTGCAGGTAGGTCCTACTTGCTCAATCTAATAGAATACATTAGCTTGTTTGAATACCCTGTTTAAATTGCCATTAACATAATTGAAAACTCAGCAGAAAACTTCAGATTAAGTATGCCCTTTTAAAAGACATTTGTTGATTAAAATTATTCAAATATTAAAGCTTTTTTTTCCCTTCCCAACATTAAACATCAAGAAAATCCTGAATAGTGCTGCTTGCTTTAGTATTGCTTAGGGCAGTACTCTGCTGAGATTTGCTCCACACAGTTGATCGAATTTTCTTCAGAGTTCAGATGGCAAAATGCCAAAAAATGACTTTGCCAAACACCATATGCCAAATGGGGACTGCCTCACCAGGATTTTTCAGAACACATTAGGATATTCATCTGGTATTCTGTAGGGGAATGGGTTTCATTCAAAAGAGGCCGGTAAGGAAGAGGAATTGAACGAACCATCCTAGTAAATTTTCCAATACACTCACATATAGATCAGCTTAGATGTGTTAGAAGAGTGGAACAAACCATTCAGAAGTGATGAGCCAAATTTAAGTTCCTCCTAGTTTTCCATACGATTTTGGTTTCAATGTTCATTTGCTTCTTGTAAAGTTTGGGATCAAGGATTATGAGCAAGAAATGCAAAAAGTACAGTGACATTATGCTAGGGTTGCTCTTTGTTTTCATCAAAAAAGAGGCAAGAAGCCCAGTTTCATGTATTTAATTAAAAGTTCTAATCAGATATTTGAACAACTTCAGCAGCAGTACCCTTGCCATAAACAGAGATTCTAATCTGTAACTTTGCTCTGACTGTACTACTGTACAAAAAAGAATCAAGTCGGAAACAGCTGGCAGAACAATGTTATCTCAGATTAAGAAAAGTGTCTTAGAAGCTTCACTAAGGATAGGTGCCTCAAAGCAGTACTTTTTGCAGACATGTTAATTTTATTCTAGTTTTGTTTGCTCCACTGAGATTCTTATTTTGCTCCCCTGCACAATGGAGTCCAGACAGCCTTGTAGACCATTAGGTACTCCTAAACTGTAAAGAGTCCAGTTATTTTTTGAAGAAATTGTGATTTACAGAAGATCTGTCATTCAATAAGGTGGACTGCACAAATCTAAGTTTCAATATGTATACAATTCTAGTACAGTTTTGAAACTTGATATATGTCTGAAATTTCTCTATACCTTTCATAAGTGTATATCATACTAAAGATTTTGGCTTTTTAATATAAGGGTACCAAACTTAATGAATGAACTAATCACTTTACTCTGTATTTGAGGCAACTGTATGTTTTCTTATAAAAACAGTTAGGAGGAGAGGAGAAGAGAACAGGGGAGAGGAGAGGAGATCAAAAGATTTTATTCCAGGATGTTTAACAAGTCTATCTTTAATATAGTACATGATACTTCATAACAGTTTATTCAGAAAAAAGTTGTTCTGATGAAAATACAAAAAATCTGCATCCTATTTCACTTTATGGCATGCAAAATTTAATCAATATTTGAGAGAATATTCCATGTCCACTTAATGCAAATTCAGTATACATAAGCATATATTAATATAAAGTAACCACAGGAAAAAAACTATAATACAGGAGTTTTGCAATGGAATTTAATGGAATTAGCATGCCATGTCTCCTCTGCACTGGATATGAATGTTGTAACTTCTGTCTTCTTATTTAGTGGAAATCAGTTGGAGAACAGAAGTAGACCTCAGGATTAGACTATTTATAAAATCACATAAGGTGTTTTGAATCTCAACATTTGAATTCCTTGTGCACATCATGAACATTATCCTTAGAACTGCTGGAACTTGTTTCTAGTCATTCTGCAACTTTATTCTGTGTCATCTAGTCCTTAGGAAATAACATTGCTGTCATAAAGCCAAGACAACCAATTATTTTAATCTGCTCATTTTTTCATCTTCCTATTCAAGGCCTGTGTTTGCTCTTTGCTTCTCATAATCATTCTAGTATAACTTATTTCCTCTTATCTCACCCTGGGTTTTTTCATCCCATTCTCCAGTTCCCACAGTATATCCCTAAGCCTTGTAATTTCTTTTGACTTTTGGACAGAGCTCTATATTTTATCTGCTCACCTGTATAGATTGTCTCCTTAGAAAAGAATCTGTGCAGTTTGAAAAGAGAAGGCAATTGCTTTCGAAAGCATCAAATACTGTGGCATGCACCCTTATGTCTACAGATGTCTACAATGAGAGTATTACTAATTCTCTTATATGAAATTAGAATTAATTATCACAGGTTTTTCTATTGTGATCTAACAAATAATGTTGTTGTGCCCTAAAGGAGAATCTCCATACTTAGCCTATGGTTGGAAAATGGAGGTCAGCAGAAACTGAAACTGATAATAACTGTTGAAAGAGCTACTTGCTTTCACACTTCCCTTTTTGCAAGCTGCTGACCATTTTTCAGACCCAAATATTTTACTAGAAAAATGATAACATGCATGAGAAACAGTGGTCACACTTAGCCAAAAGTGCTCTGCAGTAAAGTTTGAACTAATTTTTTCTACATTGCAGTTGGATTCCTTTTTAATGGAATTGGCATCAGATGTTAAGTAGACCATGAATGCCAGAGCTACTGCTGAGAATAAGAAAGGAATGAAGACTGTTAGTAGACCTTGGCTAGGATAATGTGTTTATAGTCACCATCACAAATTTAAAGTGGAGCTTTCATTATAACATACAGTTTTATCCTAAGGCACATAGACAGGATAACCTATACTTTTACAGAATTTTTAAAAATGGCTGAGAAAGGAGGTTTTATAGTAACTTCAAAAGAATACTAAAATTGAGGGTTGTGTGTGTGCAAAAACATAAGTAAATTCAAGGCAAAGAGCCTGTAGTGACTGAAAGAAAAAGTGCACATGTGCATTTTGCTGGGAAGGGAAGGAAAGGGAAGGGAAATATTTTCAAATGGTGGCGTGCAAATTCAGGGCAAGGGTGATCCATCAGTTATTAAGTCTCAAGAACAGAACCTAAATAAGCTTATTTTCAGCAAGTGTAAACTCGCGGCATAGGTTTACTTTATATGCTAAGGACTTTGCAGTCAGAAAAAGATCTTGTTCCCTTAGCCTTGGTGTTGCTGAACAGATGACCATGAATAGTAAAATAATTTTAAATTCGACACAGCAGTGTCAAGTAATGGCTTGCATCTAAGGATGTAAGTTCAGTAATAAAAATTCATTCAGACATTGTAACGACTATTTTTTACTATTTCTGATTGGATGGAAAACGTCAGCAAAGTGGTACTGTTGAGTCCTATTGCAAACATGAAATCACTGTGGTGCTGAGGTCTTGGGAGAGCAGGGCAGGACTTCAAGACTGTGTCGTGTTGATTTAATCAGTAAGGTGATGATCAACATTTAATACTTTGCACAACGAGAACAGTGTTTGTTCATATGACTAAGAGGAGACAAAAGCAACAAATGTCTTTAAAGTTTGGCTTGAGTAGGTGGTTGCATTATCCAGAGGTCCATAGTGCCTAAAGGTAAAATGCTAATATTGAATGAGAGCGACCAATGCAGAATTACAGAACACACTCTAGACCCTCATGCCAGAAGACAGGCAATCAAGTTCCATTTGTTGCAGCTACACATCTATGCATTAGAGATTGTTAAACCTGATGTTGTGATTACACAACCTTAAAAAACTCCAAAAACCTCTTGCCCTTGATAACAAGCAGTGATGTTTTACCATTCCAGTGTTTCAGTCCAGCAGCTCCCATCTCATAGATTCGTTTCTCTGCTCTCATCTGCTGTGACTGACAAAAGAGTCCTGCTTTCTCCTACACGTGTCTTCCCTACAGGAGGGCTTGAAGCTAGTTAACTGTACAGAATACAGGAGGTTTCAATCTACTTTCTGACCTGTGTGGTGAAATGTCTTAGCGTAGCCAAAAACTAGTAACATTCAGATCATTATTCCAAAGATGATATTTCTTCATAAGACTTTTTTTCTCTCAAGGGTATATAGCTTTTGCAATTCCTTTCCATTAGATCCCAATGACAACAAAAAAACCCAAAACCATAACCAAACCAAAACAAAACATCTTTTTTTTATTTCTGATTTACTTGTCAGAGGCAGATTCCTTATACTGCCTGAGGTAGTCTGGGCAGATTGTATTCTTATTCCCTTTTAGGTAGAAATATCAGAATAAAATGTACCCTTGGTTCCTCTAACTACTAGGTGTACGTGATGGAATTCTTTTCTGTTTCATTTGGACATGATGACTTTCCAAATGGTGCAGGGAAATATTCGTTTTATTTTCTTCATTTAGCATATTTATGCTTGTTAGAATACGGACTGAAGCCAAGCATGTACAAGCTCTGTTTTAGCCATAAAATCTTTGTTTTAAACATTTAGATTAAAGGTTTTGATATAAAATCTAGTTCATATTCAAAGGCAAATAACCTCTTGGTCATACAAAAACTTTCCTTTTTACAAAAGTGAGTATAAAATGTGGTATAATGGTATCTAAACTTGGAAACGTATCTTCTAATATGGTGGTTCACATCAGAATTTATGCACATTTTGTTTGAATATGACTGGAATTTGAAAAACTCAAACTGGATATGGAAAAAAACTTGTCCACAAGGTTCATTAAATACTGCAACAAGTTTCCCACAGTCATTGTGAGAGGTGGTCCTTAGACATGGCCTTGGCCATGAGTAACTTTATATGTTTAGATGTATTTTCAACAGGGGGTTGGAATAGATGACCACCAAAGATCCCTTCCAACATAAATTATTGTATGACTATTTATAGTCAGTGGAGATAAAGCAGAGGATAATTGTCTTCTCTTGCAGAAGACTGTGTGCAACATCTGGAGCCCAGTCATATTACTTGTCTCTAAGCAATCCATGTAAACCTGTATGAAAGCTCCAGAGTAATTGTCTGAGAATATGTATTTATACATGAACTGCTGGAGATATATGCAACATAGGGAATGGTCTGGGCAAACCTGTTTCTGTTCCTGGAGTATTTAATACCAGAGACAATGAACACCATCAATTCACTTTTCCTTACACTTAATTTGAACAAAAATGGTTTCCACTCTCAATAGGTATTTAATCAGTGCTGACAGTAGAATCTACAGTTGCTACATGTGTAACTGCCTCTACCACTTCTCTGGGCAACCTGTTCCAGTGATCTACCACCCTCATATTGAAGATTTTTTTCCTAATATCCAACCTAAATCTGCCCTTTACAAGTTTAAAACTATTGCCCCTTGTCCTATTGGTACTTGCCCTCATGACCAGCTCTTCCTCAGCTTTCTTATAGGCACCTTTCTGGTATTGGAAGGCCACCATAAGGTCCCCCAGGAACCGTCTCTTCTCCAGTCTGAACAACCTTGATTTAAGACTTATTCTCATCTACATGATTCCTGAACTCAAAATTGTATAGAAGTCCCTTGAGAAGAGTTCACTAGTTGTCTGCTTCCACCTTGGTTCATTAATAGGCAAGGTTTCTTTAACCAAAGTGAGTCAGCATTGTCACTGGCACTTGGCGATGAAAGGCAATAACTAATCAGTGTCTGAAAAGTAGCTGTAAGGCATTTTTTAAAATCTGATGAAGTTTCCAGTGAATATTTCAAGGACTGTTTCCTTCACATGATCAAATTGGAACTGCTTCTTTTATTGACCACATCTGTCAAATTCTCAACACTTTGATTCTCTGACCTTCCTGAGTGCTTCAATCAATAATAGATACCAATTTATTACTTTTTCCCTAGCTGGCTTCTTATGCAGCAAATGTAAGAAATTTCAGGCATCGCTTGGATTCCCTGATATTGGAAGGAACTATTTATTTCTAATGTAAAGAATTCATGTGTCCTCTAAAATATCACCCAATGTATCTGCAGTACAGATTGTGTACTCATCAGGAGCCATTTTTAGCAGTAGAAGCCTGTAGCTATTTCTGATAAGGACATTAAAGGGAGCTGATGATTCTACTATTCTTAAAGCAGAACAACTGTTCTAGGGTATCAACATTTGCCAAAGAAGCATTCCAAAAGCTTCAAAGCTTTGGATAGGAATTTCAGAACTTCATTCCTATCCTGACAGCAGAAAAACATAACTGATCATATATTCAAACATACATTCAAACTGCCTCTACCCATTTTCTTCCTCTTGCTTTAAAAAAAAAACAAACAGAAAAAAGCCACATTCATATCTTCTACCAACATTTCAACAGACGTAACTTTTAAGAGGAATTGTATAACAGGTTTTATGTTCCAAAAAAAAGAGACATGACACAGGAAGGTGTTCATCCTAAATATGATACAACCCAGAAATTTTCTTACCGGGTTTACTTGTACAACAGTGGGGGTTTTTTATTAAGGAGAAAATAAAATTCGGGATTTTTTAGGCACAACAAATATTTTTAATATTGCTAATACTGCAGCCACATTTTCAACAGTAGGTAAAATAGTCTGAAAGAAAAAACTAAGGGATGCATTACTCGGTAATTCTGGGAAGAGGAAGAAGCTGGTGGAGTGCATTGTAGCTACTATGAAATTAAATGAGCAACATATAACTTTCTTTCTTGTATTCCACTTAGGTTTATGAAAAGAATGTGAATGAGGATGATATGAACTTTTAACATTTCAAAATAGGAACTCAAAAAATGATCTGCACAATAGATACATTTTCAGTACAGTAGAAAATAAGCTCTTCCTTGGGATGTAAGAGACAGCATGGTCTCTGCCCCAAAGTTCTTCTAATCTAATTTTAAAACACAATAAAAGAGAGTGGCAGAAGGGAGGAATGCCGGCAAGAATTCTAAGGAGAGGATTACAAGGTCACTTATATGTCAGGCACAAACTTGTGGTTCTGTTATCCATAATCAAGTCTGTATTATTGAATTCAGTTTGCCTTGGCACCTCAGTCATGGAATGTGCCACTGACAGACATTGCAGTAGGCGTTAATGTATCCCCTCAGAGCTACAGAGCTTCAATATATAAATTAAAAGCAAGCCAAGAATTCCAATTTTATGCTTAAGAATAAAGATAGTTTAATGTGCTGACTCTCGGGGCTTATGGCTATATTGAACTCTCAACACCCCCCCCACAAAAAAAAAATTCCCCTAAGAATACAGGCACTAGTATTTCTTGCAACACTTCTCTCTGGGTATTATTGCTTTCCTAAAGATTACTTTAACTTCTATAAATAACTTCATAGAACTCCTGATAAATATCTGATGTTCTCTTCTGGTTCATGAATTTGGCCAGTTGTGCTACCCTTTTGTTTATGTCATCTGAAGAGCATTACACTTTCATTATGTGAAATGCATAAAATGTAGCTGAAGGTACTCAGGAGTCAATAGCAAGGTCATAATTTACTATCAGGATTCTGCTGACATTTACAGACCATTTAAACTTTGTTCTTCTGCTTTATAACATCAGCATCAGCACAATCCTTGAAGTGCATCACTGCCTGCAGTGTGGCTGTAATGGAACTCATATGAATAGCTAGCAAAGAATTAGAATTCCTGTTTATGATTTATCTATGCACCAACTGTAAACATTCTAGTAAGAAGCACTTCATTATAGAACAGCTAAAAGAAAATGAACATTAAGCTGAACCTTTTAAAAAAGAAAACTTTCTGCAATTTGTAAGGCTATATGATTCAAGAAATATAGGAGTACCTTTTCTTCAGTGAAAGCACAGAATTCTCTTTTCTCCTTTCACTGGGTTACTAAAAACATGCTTTTAAACAATCAATGGAAGTATGAATAATATTTTAGAGTGTTTAAGCATGCAACTTGTAATTATTGTGCTCAAATAAAACATAAATGAAGCCAGAGAAATTCTTTTCAAGTTTGTAATGCCACTGCAGTTCTTAAAAAGAACCCTACTTGGACAGAATTTGATGCACCTGAACCATCTGTCAGTCGAAGGTAGCACATTAACAATAGTGAGAATATCTATTGCCTCAGGAAAAAAATAAATTTGTCCATATTTAAATATATACAAATACATACAAAATTTTATAACTGTATAAAGTTAAATATAAGTATATATTATATACTGGATGTATTTGTACCAAATATTGCACAGATTCCCCTATTTGCTTTTTTTTCTCTTGGATGTGATGGATGTTCATCTGGTGTATTCTGTGAAAGTAACCTGAGCTGGAGGTTATAGCACAAAGTGCAGGAAGGAACTACGAATTCCAGAGGCAACAGAACAAGAGAAGAACAGGAGAGGGAACTGCTGGAGTAGAAGAGAATGCTGGAATGATGACAAAACAGGATAGTGAGAAAGAGACACGATTTCAACACAAAATTAACACTGAACATAGAAGTCAGGTTTTTTAAGTAATTCTGAATTGTTTGAGGAGATAATTAAAGTAAGTTAGAGTGCCTTTTTGTTTAACTGTCTTGTCTTGTACTAATAAACTGTCATAAAAGACTGAGGTAACATTCTTATCAAAGTGGCACAATAAGCTGATGTACAGTACATTGTTCATGAGCGAAATGGTAGCTTTAGGGATCTGATCTAGATTTATCACCCTGAATAGCATGTCATCTAACTGCTGCAGTGTAACTTTGGGGTTGGAGTTGGTACACAACCAATTGGCTTGGAGTAGTACAGCTAGTGTATATTCACATCTGCCTGCAAAATATTGTCTAGAAATATTCCTAGGCTATTACACCTGAATATCCACTAAAGACTAGATTTATTCACTCTGGATTCATTCTGTATGACCATCTGGTGTCTGTTAGTGTTTCTAACAATCTGGTTAAGATTAAAATCAATGATTTCTGGAAGGAAGGCAAGCAACCTTATCCAATAACAGTCCCAAAGCCAACCAACCTCTGAGCCTCGTTGCAAAGTCAAAATCTAGTCCTGCCTGCATCAGGTCTAGATTTGTCTCATTTAGCTGATAGATTTGGTTCTCTGGTGAAAGCAGACATCTGCTTGTTTAAGAAGAATCCAAACAAGTAACTACTTTTCTCTGTTGGGTCACATACTCATTTTTATCCTATAGAACTTTTCTTTTTGTTTTGTGTTTTCTTATTTGTTGTTGTTGCTGTTGGTTTGTTGTGGCTTTTTTTTTTTTAATTGGAAGGAAAATAGTTCTTTCTAGCCAAGAACTTTGATTCTGTTATACTTAAGTGTGGCTTCCTGAACTTCCATAGTCATGGCAATGACAAATGTCAGGTTATTTCAGACAATGAAAAGAGCATTTCACACCACCATTTGCCTCTCACTACTCTATTTCCATCTAGTGCTTCTTGCAGTCCCTTCTATTTGGATCAGAAAAATTTGTCCTTTGCTGCGTGCCTTGCCTTTTCATATATAGACTTTTTGTTACTGGCCTTGGTAGTTCATTTATTGAGTTCATATGACCCAAAGTTTCACTAGAGATTATCCCTCATTCCAACTATCCATTTTAAGCAGAAAAACTATTTCTTTTATGGTTCTGGTCCACCTTATTTTAACTTCCAGATGCATACTGTAACATGAAGCATGGTTGTCCATTTTTGCTCTTGCTGTAAAGCACAGTTGAAGCTGCTTCTTTCATGAAAAGCACACTCACTAGCTTCTTTTGAGAGCAAAAAAAATCTGGTCATCTTCATTAATCATGAAATAATCTTTTGCATTCCCTGATTACAGATTCTCTAATGCAGTGTTAACATTTATGCTAGCTCTTTCACTTTTCTTATTAACCAAATTTAAAGTAAAAGAATCCATAATAATGAAATATATTCTTTTTAGTGATTTCATTTGAATAAGAACCTACAATGCAAGAAGTATCTCTTGGAAGTTACATGCTAAAGAAAACTTCCAGAAAGATGAAAAAGCACAGGATCTTCCCATATATCATTCAAACAAATGACTGGTTCAGAATATAAAGAAGAATTATGTCAAGGAGATCCTATACCCTTTAAGTTTACTCATAGGCATCTTCCTTGTCTCACCATTTCTAAATGGCATATTAAGACTTCCAGCTTGATGATTTGGCACTTCAGATTCAAATACACTGATGGATGGAGTTTGGCTTTCTAAGTAACCTTGTAACTGTGCTAGTGCAATAACTGTAACTATAATAAGGCTTCTTTTGCTTAGAGTACTGATGGTCATTCAGATTAGTCCAATTGACTGGTTAATATCATAGTCTCATGCTTTCTGAAATGCTTTGAGCTGTGGGTAATTGCTTCTAGTTCTGGAAACGAATGAAAGTTTCTTCCACAACTTCCTGGTTTGGTGGAAAGGCTGTATTTAATTTATGTTTCTATGGGAGTGTCTACCAAATGCAACAAAGAACACAGAATTGTACTGCTGTTGTTTCACTCATGTTTTTTAAGAATTTACTGCAACTTCAATAGGAACATCTGTCAGTTAGGGCTATTTCCATGGGCCCAACCAAAACTAGAGCGCTTGGAAAGCAGTATAAAAGAAAACTGTCTTTTTTCCACAGGCACCAAAGTAAAAACATCTAATTTCTGACTATTCTTCTCTCAGAGAAAGGTCTTTCACTTATTTGCTTTGCTCTTACAGGTTTTTTTCCCTTGCATGTTTTTTATATTTACTGATTATTGTTGCCAAAGCAACCGCTTGGTGAGAAATGGAGAGGGAGGAGAAAAAGGAAATCACAACAGATACAATGCCTTTCAATTACAAATTACTAATTTTTTTTTTACTCACAAACTATTAAAAAAAAGACATACACATGCACATTTATGCATGTGCATTTAGTGCCACACTGTTACCACTAGACACTAGATCAAGTCTAACCATCTCTCTAACCTACCAACCACCACTTAGCACTACATCTAATCACCTTTTAAATATCTCCAGGGCTGGAGACTCAACCACTTCCCTGGGCAGTCCATTCCAATGTCTAACAACTCTCTTTCTGAAGTTTTCCCTAATATTAAATCTAAACCTCCCCTGGTGTAAAATATGCCATTTCTTCTTGTCCTATCAATTGTCACTAGGAAGAAAAGGTCAGCCCCACCTCTTCACAACCTCCTTTCAGGTAGCTGTAGAGAGCAATTAAATCTCCCCTCAACCTCCTCCAGATTAAACAACCCCAGTTCCCTCAGGTGGTCCTCATAACATTTATTCTCCAGTCCTCTCACCAGCCTCATTGCCATTCTCTGGACACACTCCAGCACCTCAATGTCTTTTCTGTAGCGAGGGGCTAAAAACTAAATGCAATACTCAAGGTGGGGCCTCACCAACAGAGTACAGGGGGACACTACTTACCTAGTCCTGCTTAGTACGCTGTTCTTAATACAGGCCAGGATGCTGTTGACTTTCTTAGCCAAGTGGGCATGCTGCTGGCTCATATTCAGCAGGCTGTCAATCAATGCCCCCAAGTCCTTTTCTGCCAGGCAGCTTTCCAGTCACTTTTTCCTAAGCATGTAGCACTGCTCAGGGTTATTATGACCTAAATACAAGACCCAGCATTTGGCTTTGTTGAACCTCATACCATTGGCCTATGCCTGTCGATCCAGTCTGTCCGGATTCATCTTCCTACCTTCAAGCAGATCAGCACTCCCACCTAACTTAGTGTCGTCTGTGAACTTACTGAGGGTACACTTGAACCCCTCATCCAGGTCATTAATAAAGATATTAAAGAGAATTGGCCCCCACACAGAGCCTTGAGGAACACCAGTAGCGATTGGCCACTAACTGGATTTAACTCCATTCATCACTACTCTCTGGGTCCAGCCATCCAGCTAGATTTTTACCCAGCGAAGAGTACATCCAGCTAAGCCAAGAGCAGCCAGTTTCTCTAAGAGAATGTTGTGGGAAACTGTGTCAACGCTTTGCTCAAATCCAGAGAGACAACATCCACAGCTTTACTCTCATCCATTGATTAGGTCATCTTGTCATAGAAGGAGATCAGATTGGTCAACCAGGACCTGCCTTTCATGAACCTGTGCTGACTGGGCCTGATAACTTGATTTTCCTGCACGTGCCTCATAATGACACTCAGGATGATTTGCTCCATAATCTTCCCAGGCACTGAGGTCAGACTGACAGACCTATAGTTCCCCAGGTCCTCCTACCAGCCCTTCTTGTGGATGGCCATGAAGTGACATAGTGAAATACAGGTAATAACAGCAATACTTGCATATGCAAACTTAGCAACCAGTATCAGCAGTGAGAACCCACACTGTTCTGAATGAAAATAATTGTAGGTTTTATATCCTAGATTACAAGAACCAACCCATGGGCTGGCCCAGATAATTTTTTATTTTCCCTAGTCATCCTGACCCAGCAGTAGAAGCCAGCCTCCCCTGCTTCACTGTGTTTAATTTTGCATAAAATAATTTTATCCAACTCCCAAGATTGCATGCCTTTAAGTACTAACAACTAACCACTAAGGAGTTTATTTAAAAACTCTGTGACTGTCAAGTCCTCTACTACCACCCCCTCTCTGTATGCTACATTTTTGTTCTAGGCTCATAAATAGTTCATTTCTATAATAAATAATAACTTATATTAGTCACAGAATCATAGAATGGTTGAGGTTGGAAGGGACCTCTGGAGGGCATCTGATCCAACACTGACACTCATGTAGAGTCACCTAAAGAAGGTTACCACACATGTACAGCAGGTTAATCACACACAGTTTATATCTAAAGCCATTTTCACAATAAGCCATGCAACTGCACAAAGGTGAAGCTAAAAGCAGTTTATGCTGCTAAGCTATGTCTGCATTGCTCCTGATAACCATGCTTGAGTTAGGGTTGGATTTCCTCAAGGCAAACAGTGTGAGCCAGGTACTCCCATGCTGTAGACCTTTGCCCCGGCTCACATAAATTCAGTGCATAACTGTCTTTCAAAGAAGAGTGCTTACCCTCTTCAGTTTCCTCTAACAGAATTTTAAAAATATATAGAAATTTCATTTAAGGAATATAATATCCAGTTTCCTGTGGCAGTAACTGTCTCAGGTCTTCCACAACAGCACACAAATTGCTTATTCTTCTGAGACTGACATTGCTTCTGGAGCCACAACATCCTTCCTGCAAGTAAACTGTCATTTATAGACTAGAAACTATGTTGCTGTCTGATCAAAACACTAATGTGAAAAGTGACTAACCACTAAGCGTATAGTCTGTCTGCAAATAGAAAGTATCAGAGGTATGGGAAGAAAGAGTCTACATTCATGTCATCTGTACAGAACACTGTGCAGCTGAAAGGCTGTCCAAATAGCTATACAATAATTTTCCTAGGAGTCTGTGGTTATGTACACAGGATGAGCTGCTACAATGGCATAATGCAGGCTCCTAGGATTAGATCTAGGATTAGATCACTTCTTGGAAAGTGAGATTGGCGGCAACAAAAATATTTTTTCAGTCTTGGTCTGGACTACTATCAGGTAGGAATTTCAATGTCAAGCACACACCCATCTGCAATGCAATCTGTGCCACATATGGGGCGTTTATATCCCTCACCAGACAATACAGGTCATCACTGGCTCCTCCTTTTGGCTATAAGCTCTTGGAGGGGCTCCATATAAAAACATTTTAAAGGCTTAACCTCAAGATGGTAAACTCCCAAGGCCCACCAAGATATCTGCATTCAGGACTGTGTGTTATATTGTGTTTTTCAGACTACGAAAAACATCAGAGAGCTCCTTCAAAACTGGGTCTAGGCACCGGCTCATCTTCTCCCTATGCAATTTAAATCAACACAGGCACTTCTCATATGAAAGGACATGCCATTAGATAGTATATGTGCATACGTTATGACAGCACACTGCAACAAGTACATAGGCAAGCACATGGACCTGCAATAAGCACAAGTACTGCTCATTTATAATCTCAAATACCTTCTCTGTTTCTTATGACAAATATCCTCTCCTCACTCATTTCTTCTCCTACCCTGGAACCTGTTTCTTCTTTACCAATCTACAAATGATTCTGCAGATAACGATTTCACTCTCCCTTCCTTTCAGTGGATTGCTCTTGCAGATGTGCTTAGACAAAACAGTCTCACACACAGAAAATACTTACTAATTTCTGACACTATAACTTGCATAAAATGTCAGTGTATCCTCATGTTGACTTTACAAAAAAATGGCTCTGTGCCTTTATTCACATAAACCCCACAAATTTTTAAAAGTATTTTCACAAAAGAAAAAAATGGTTGTTAAATACGTAACAAAATCCACTACTATTCACAGGTGTGGGTTTGGGTTTTTTTCCTACCAGCACTCAGATACAGAAGAAAGTGTGGTCAGAGATGTCAACTAATGTAGTCTCAATAAAAAAAGCTTTAAGGAAAGTTATAAGCAGCATTACATCCCTTTTGGTGCTCTTCCTACACATCAGACCTGACTTTCTTTCTCTTGTTTTATCTGCACTCAAATTTGTATTATGCTACCCAGCAGATTTGAAGAATGTCCCATCACACAATTAAACTAATTTCTTCATAACTGAGAAATGCATACATATGTGTTAAGTCTGATGCACCTCTGATTTATCTTCATATTATATCCTTTCACAATAGACTATACTACACCTATTAAATATTCAAAAGAAAGTAATGGGAGGGTAGCAGTATAACGTACAGTCACTAATGCCTTTATAAGGGCAAGCAGTACCTGGGGGATGACCTGTGACCTTTCACGAAAAGAATGACATCTAGTTGTAATAAGTGATTATACCCAACTGATTTAAATATGTCATTACAAATAGGACTTGGGCAGTTGTTAAAAATTTGTTAACATAATTGTGAAATATAATGAAGGAATTATTATTCCATTTAAACAACAACAGCAAAAAAGGTTACCTTATTCCCACGTTAAGCCTCCATCCTTTTGATGTACAAAATATAATTGCCTGTTTGTGCTTGATAAAAACCAATTTAACAGGTAAGGGACTATAAGGCTTTTTTACTCAACCCTGAATTTATTTTTCATACTTCCAATTCTCTGAAGTTTTCTCTTAGTACTTGAGATCAGGTACTAATAGTGAAGGATTTTTGGTGTTGTAGGGTTCTCTGGTAATCAATAGCCACTCACAAAGATAGGTGACTCTAATGTCTCTTCATGGCAAGCTGCACAAAACACAACCTCACTGAAAATTTTTCAGATCCCCAGCACAAACAGAGGAATGCACTAACAATTATTACACTCAGTCTTCATTCACATATCTGATTCTTTGGCCATACAGATCAGTTCAATAGTTAATGTCTGGGTGATGGTGACTTTAGTTTTTCCTAACAAGAAGGGAATAGAAGGTGAGGACTTTGATGTTTTACAGTTATAGCCAGTTACACAAAAACTATCTCCGGGTATGGGTTTTTTTCATATAACTTCTGTATGTTAAGTATGTAAATATTTAAACATACTTCTTCTGTAGGAAGTATGCTGTAGTCAAATTGCCTTGCAATGGGAAATTTCTATAAATAAATATAATTAAGTTACAAAGGCATGAACAATAAAGCATTAATGAATATTAAATGAAGATGACCTATTTAACAAGCTGTTTACTTTGTGCCTGTTTCAGAAAGGCTCATTTTCTGTGTCTGATCCCAGTGTGCAGAATGGGAAGGATACTAAAGAAAGAGAGAATATCTTTACTGCTGTCAGAGTAATAGGCTCTTTGTGTCTAATACATATAATAAAATATGACACAATTTGCATGGAAAGATTGGTAGCTTCAAAAATTAGGATAAATATTAAAAACATGTTACATGAAAATATTCACCATGTTTGTTTTAAAACCACAAATCTCTGAAAGGAAGGATGGGATGATTCCTCAATTATATAGCTATGTTAATTATATGAGTGATCCTTTTTTTGTCTTCAGAACTGATGGATAAATGAGTGGGGCTGAACAAAGACTGCAGTGAAATGAGAAGTCTATATGCAGAAGCAACTAAAGAAATTTTATAACTAATGTCTTGTGAGATTAGTATCATCCTTGTAATGATTATGATGTATGGCAAAAAATGGAGATAGCTGGTCGCTGGATGCATTTAATTCTGTTTGCTAAATCCAACTCATGCAGAGAATGCTTTTTGCATTTCAAACTACATGATCAGCAAAGGTAATCAAAAAAGATGACAGGGAGAAAAATGTGGGAGAGAGGGGAGAGAAGGAGGAAGAGGCACAGTTTAAATATCCCTTTAGAGGGATAGCCAAATGGTTCTGGATGATTTAGAATAAATGGAAACACGCTCCCCTAAACTGTAAGATTTTCTTCTGGCAGAGACAGATTTTATATCCCAATATGGTGACAGCCAAACCAAGGATCCTAAAGCAGGAGACAAAACAGCAGTAGAAGCCCAACATGTAAACTGAAGCAAGTATAAGAGCTGACATTTGTGATGTTACACACCCTGCCTGGAGGCAGCAGTCTCTTTTCCTGATCTGGCTGGTAGGAGACAAGAATACAAGAATTAGAAGATTGCAAGGAGAACTGAAAAAAGGCAGAATTATTATATCTGGAGACAAAAAAGTTGCTGGACAGGAATGCGCACAGAAAAAGAAGCACCAGGGGGAAGATCCCAGTGTTTCTCCTCCCTCCTTCACTCAGGTTGCAACATCAGATTCCTGTCTCACCAGTCCCAAGACTTGTGTAGTCTTCTGCTGTTGTCATGATCTGACATAGACAGGTCAGGGAAAGAAATATGTGCCTCCATTGTCATTTCCATCCCAAGACAAGTCTGTAGTCTGTAGTCTAAAGGTTAAGGAGCTGATGGGGTAGGTGGTAGAGGGGGTAGATATGAATCTTTGTAGGCTACACAGAAACTAAAACTCAGGCCTTCTACATTACCAGCAAATGCTACAATATTGGCTGTTATAAAGCATACAGGTATTCCCACTTCTACACAGAGAGTGTCAGCTAGCTGCTCCTGAGTTCCATATCAGGCAACTAAACTTCTCATTATTCCTGGGTTTATGTTTTCTTCCTGTGAGAACCCTGGTGAGTGCCACATGCATCAGTTTTCCTAATGACTAGACTGTTTTACTGCAAACATAGCAATTCTCTCTTCTACAAGCCTGAAAACTCCAGAATTTCTAGAGATTTCCTATCAAGCCTCAGTTCCTTTTTGTTTTTCTTTTTTTGGTTGTTTTTTTTATTATTATTATTCATGTTTCAGAACCAAGGCAGAGCTTTTAGAAAAAAAAGCCCTAATTATCCAAATAGGTTGGAATTCGATTTTCTTCCCTAGATTCTTTCACATCCTATCTTGACATTTAATTCAGGAATATGTCATAACAGCTAAAATAGGACACTGAGGTGAGAATACGTGAACTCTTTCAAAGCGCCTAAGATATCCAATTATAACTGCATTGTTGACTTGGGTAAGGGATAATGTGTGTGCTTCCACTTTCCTTTACTGTGGATACAAGTTATAAGCTTATCTGTACTGTGAAACTGCTGTGCGCGAAGCCTTCCAATACCTGATTATAAATTGCTTTCTGAGAGCCTCATAAAAAGGGTGGAACTTACAGCTAGTGTCAGGAATGATTATTATCATTAATAACAATGAGATGTGCTATGCTGTTAAAGCAGTCATTTTTTTCCCTCTTGTTGGATTAAGAAACCTTTCTCTAGACTTTGTGTAATCAGAGATATGGAAAGCATTTTGGGATCCTTCAGGATGAAAGGGACAAATAAAAAATGTGTCATGAATCATCACAGTGTTAATCATAACATTAAATATTCAGTAACTGAGCATTTATAATTGAGTGGGGGAAAAAAATATTACTTTGTGCTACACTCCAAGCTCAGATTTGCTGCATGTTGTGAACAGGGCAGAACAAGCTGAGCAGGCAAAGTCATCAGAGGTATGGTAAGAGCTCTGGCTTTCTTTCCATTAATTGCTGTCCCTGATTTAATGTCATCAAGAGCTTGGTGATTTACAACATACTGGTAATAAAAGAGGTATGTGAGCAGACAGATAGCAGGCTTTCTCTCCAGTTCATTCTTTGGTTAAAGCAACACCACGGTGACAATCAGCATGCAGCAGAATGTAATGAAAGTGAAGAACCGTGGGCAGATTATGCTGACAGAAAGATGCCTTCTTTCATTGCACTGTCAGTGATAGTCTGCCAAACAAAAACAAAGCAATGTTTTTGAGCTCCGTCTAACACCACAAAGAATCCAGTCCAAAAGCCTGAAAAGCTCTGATGTTCAACTGAGGGAAAGTTGCAATGGATTTGTAATGAGAGACTATATTTCTACAGCTCTGTTGAAGAAGAGATACATACCTATTCCATAGAGTTACTCATTAAGCTGAAACTCCAAATGGCCAGTATGCAACAGCATTGAACCAAAAGTTCACAGTTGTTGTTCTTGCTTGGTTTTTTTGTTCTGCCTGGAAATTTAATAGGTTTTTTGAAAGGCCTTAAAATCTTCCATAGTGGTAAAGACATCCACAATACACTTTCTGTTGGTTTTCTTTACCAAATAGGGACATTTACTAAAAATTCTAGTAATACCATATGTGTGTAAAAGGTGCATACTTATAATTAAAACCTAAAAGAGCATGCAGGCAGAATTATTTTTTTTTTAATTACAGGAGAATAATCTTCAGAAAGTTTATGGTGGTATGTGTCTAGAACAGATAGAATTCTGCAGAAGTAAAGTACGCATTTTAAACCATGCCACGTAGTCAACAAATCCTACTGAGTAGATACAGTCTAGTGTTTAGTTTGAACCATTCAGGTACTCTTTAGACTGAGATCCTCCCTTAAGATAAATCATAAAAGAAACTTTTACGGCACCTCCATTAGTGATCAGGCTAGAGCAGTTAAAGTATTAGTAATTTGGGGACTTGGAAAATTCTACCCAAATTATTCTTATATTTTAATCAGGAATGTTAGAACTTATATGTCAGAAAGCAGGGCTTCTTCAACTCAAGAAGTTTCATAATTAAGTATTTTCATTGTTTTTCCTGTTTTATTCTTTCTTATCTTTTCCCCACATTTTTTTAAAAAAATCTTTATTAACAAACAGAATGTAATTATTTCTTGTGATTTAAAACAAAAGCAAAAGAAAATGCAGAAAACAAAAGTTCTAACCTTACTGATTTATTTTCCAACTCGGCCTGCAACTCAGGTCAAAGGAAGGTAAGGCAAGGCAATTGCATTTCATAAACCCACAGACAAAAAAACCCCACAAACAAACCCTTTTCGGAAGGTCAGGCGCAGTCTTACAGTCATCATGTTTTGACCTGGGTCTTACTAAGATTCCTGAGATTTGTTACTCTAGTTTAGAAATTACAACATTCTTGTATTTAGCAGGAGTCACTGTTACACACTCAAACCAAAAGGAAAACGTTCCATAAAGCATGATGATTCAAAGTGAAGGAATATCGATTACATCCCTGAAATTTCATTCAGGAAAAACACCCATGAGATAAATAAACTCATCTCTAAAAAGATCTTACAACAAATAGCTGCGGGGTTCAACTTGCATTAAAAGACCCTCTTCACTCATTTAAAATCCTTTTCAGTTATATTCTTGTAATGAAGTTTGTACTTCTTTCTAGTTGGTAAGTATAATGTTTTTATTCGCAGGCAACATAAGATAAATGATGCCCTTAACTATTCAAAGCTTTGCTTTCAACTGCAGTTGTAAATGTTATATGATACGTCAGCAGGCTATATTTTGCAAACAGATGCAGGAGAGAACTGCCTGCACACCAACACTGTTGAATCATAGACAGCTTTAAGCTGGAAACTGCATAGTTTATACAGATTCTGAGGCATTAAAGCCCTTATGAAAAATTATTTGTATTGGCTTGATGCAGATATAAAAATTTGGGGCATTAAGGTGGTTTTAATTCAGGTTTCTTGGCAAAAACTTCTATGAAGGACTGAAGAAGCTCATGTCTTCTGTGAAATTTCAATGTAGATAAGCACAATGCAGCCAGTGTCTTCTTACTTCACAGATTCAAAGGGTTTGAAAAATTGTTACTTTTGTGATATAATTTCCTTAGGTGCCTCTACTGAAGGCATTTTTTTTAAGATCTGATTACTGTTGAAAGCTTAACTAAGATCTAGCAAGTACAGCAGCTTTTTTTATGTTCATCAAATTTTTGAAATTTGGTCTTACTGTTTAGTCCACTGCAGACAGTGAAAATCCAAAATAGAATCATAGAATTGTAGGGGTTGGAAGGGACCTCGAGAGATCATCGGGTCCAATCCCCCTGCCAAAGCAGGCTCCCTAGGACGTATCACTCAGATAGGCGTCCAGACGGGTCTTGAATATCTCCAGAGAAGGAGACTCCACCACCTCCCTGGGCAGCCCATTCCAGTGCTCTGTCGCCCTCACTGTGAAAAAGTTCCTCCGCATGTTGGTACAGATGGCCACTGTACATGACAAGTCACTGACACATACATGTCCTGGCCCTCTAGCTTACTAGTTAGCAAAAATTCAGAATCGCTGCATCCAACTCTGCTAAAGAAGACCTTGATGTCACCTGCAGAATGTCTACTGATAAGCTCTTTATCTAGCAAATGCTGCAGCCATTGTCTTCAGATTTCATTTTTATTGTCACAATGCTTATGTGATTGCACAGGAAACAGAAAGAAACTATGCAATCAGTGCCTCTCTCTACCATAATAAAGACTAGTCATTTGCTTTTCTAAAGAGACTATGTGATACATTCATTGACATAACACCAATTCATTCTGTTGTCAGTTTTTTATAATATTTATATACTATTGTTCTTGTTTCCCCCCCAAAAAAGATTCTATTTTGCCCACACCAGATCCACATCTGTCTTAACAATAAGCACATGAATCTTCACTAGTGTGCAGCAAAAAAATAATCTGACATTGTTTACTGAATATAAGGTTTCACTTTAATCCTTTTTCTTGTTCTGAATATTTAATAAACAGGAATTGTTAAGTGTTAAAACTGTGTAGGCTTATGAATGTCAAAGGAAACTAAACCTAAGTAATATGTATTACCTTTGCCAAAGTTTGAGGTTCTTGAACTCTTCAGCAATAATCATCCTTTCAATGGGTATATGTCCTTTGGCAGTTAGAATAATTAAATTTTTCAAAGATATACTATATATATAAAAAGCTACAGGTTTGATGGCTAAGTCATTGCCTAGGTCTTCCTTACAAGGAGTAGCTGTATCTTTAAATTTACATTCCAGATTCCACAGGATTTGATAAGGAATGTATACAAAACAAAGAGTATCAATTGGAACCTTTAGAGATAAAAACCTAAAGCATAACTACACCATACTTCAGCATTTTTTCTCATAAAATCCCAATACCCTTAACTTTTTTTCCCAGAAGCATCATGAACAATAAGCTACAATGTCTATTATATTCCTTACAGAGAATTAAGTTGCATATCCATCTTTATCTAAAACAGGATAACAATTATATTACATTATTTACCTCATGAATAGTCCTATCAAAGAAATAAAACAAATATGTGTTTTTTAACAAACAATAATATGTCAAGCAGTAAGAAAAGTAGAAAGGTAGGAAATGCAGTGAAAGCTTTTATTGTGAGTGATCAAAACTAATGCTATTTTCCAGAGTAATATAAAAGTCTGCATTAATCAATATCTTGGTCCAATTACTTTTCACCCTCATTTGCTGTCTGCTTCAAACATTTTTAATCGCTGAACATCCTCTTTTTTAATGAGGTAAGTATAGGAAGTAATAGCTGAATTTGCATTATGAGACATCCAGCTAAGGATAGAAAACAAAACAAAATAGAAAACCCAGAAAAATGGCATTTAGAATTGCATTATTTCACTGTTCCCTCCAGCTGGGACTGAAAGTAAGCTACCTACTAGCAGCCAACCACATTTTATACTCACTTCCCCACTTCACTTTTTACTGAAAAAATCTTGCAGTTCCCTTGAACTTCTCATTAGTGTCAGTAAAAATACATAATTAGATATTGATTTGGAAAATTACACCACCTCACAAGGCATCTACAATAAGCTAAACACCATGAATTTGCAGTAAAAATGCATTTTCTAAATGCACAGTTTTATTGTTCCTTGGAAGCACAACATTTGTGCTTACATTTTGCCTGTATTTTTTCTGAACTTACAAAATTGGAGATTGTTTTTCCCATTAGATTTATTCTTGCCATGGTCTATAGTCAAACCTTCAATGTAGTTGCCACACTCAGTCGTGCTATGTCTGCAAGCTAGCCAAGAGGAATCTGCTATTCTTGTAATGATTTGAAGCTTCCTGCAAAAAAAAGACATGCCTGTGATCAAGTCCCCAGGAACCTGTATGTGGCCCCTCTTGTGGGAATTAGGCAGGAACAGGAGGGATGCTCAGGCTGTAACTTCACAGTACTGCAATTTCACTCTGCCTGATTACAATTCCCATATATATTCACCCATAAAAGATAAGAACTGACATAAGGTCAAGAGATTTAAGAAACAGAATGTGGATTATATGCACACATCATATCTTGCAACAGAAATATAATTTAAAAAATTGGCATTTTCTGTTTTCAATACCAGTTGAAAGCTATCTTGGACATGTACAATTATTTTATTGTACAGCCAGTGCATTTTTAAAATTCATTACTACATTGCTATATATAAAGCAGTATTGTATGTACATTATTTTGTAGGCTGGCAGACAACCTGCAGATAAAGCAAGTCTAACAAATTGGCAGAATCTGGATATGTAGGGGAAAACTGACATGCAGAATATTCTTAAAATAAGCAAGAATGGGCTAGATTTGAAAATAACCTTGGAAAACAGGAATATTAACATATCAGACAGATTTCATTGTATCCAAGGTAGCAGTTGTCTCAAAAGGCTGTTTCATTACTTTTTTTTTTTCCTTCTCTTTTTGGAGGGGAAGTGGAGAAAGAAGAGACTGATATTTGGTTTAAGGCCACTAAATATATATAAACAAAGACTAGTAGGAGCAGCAGAGAAATCGCAATGGTTTAGAGATACATGAGCCAATATTTGTTGTGAAAGGATAATTAGGACAGCCTGAAACAGTATGACAAATGTTAGGAATAGGGAAACTAAACCACAGGTGGGATGGCTTTTTTGCAAGATTTTAGAGTATGACATAAAAAATCCCATGAAAGCAATTTCAGACTATGTATTTCAGTCATCCAAATGTCTTTGACAGGTAAGGAGAAAGGAAATTATTCCAGTGATTTGGATATTCACATATATCTGCTTCCTGCAGTCAATAGGATTTGACATTTAGCAAACCCAGACTTACTAGGTAAGAACAGAGGAAAGAACAATGCTGTCTGACACCCAAACAGTGATTTAGGATTAATACTTTCTTTAACAGTGAGTATGACAGAACAGTAGAATAGCATTTGTAACACAGGGACTAATCTTTTGGCAGCCACTCAGAAAAAGGTTTCCTCTTCTTTCCAGTTTTCCCCATGCCTCCACGCTATGAGTCATTAAGTTGAAATCTATATACCTCACAGTTCTACACCTGCCCTACAAGGAGAGGCTGAGGGAGCTGGGCTTGTTCAGCTTGTTCAGCCTGGAGAAGAGAAGGCTGTAGGGGGACCTCATTGCAGCCTTCCAGTACCTGAAGGGAGCATACAAACAGGAGGGGAATCAACTTTTTAAAAGGGCAGATAATGGCAGGACAAGGGGGAATGGTTTAAAGCTGAAGGAGGGAAGGTTTAGATTGAATATTAGGGGGAAGTTTTTTATGGAAAGAGTGGTGAGGTCCTGGAACAGGCTGCCCAGGAAGGTGGTGGATGCCCCATCCCTGGAAGTGTTCAAGGCCAGGTTGGATGGGGCCCTGGGCAACCTTGTGTAGATCCAGGCCTGAGGTTGGTGGCCCTGCCTGTGGCAGGGGGGTTGGAGCTTTATGATCCTCGGGGTCCCTTCCAAACCTTGCCATTCTATGATTCTATGATTCTTTGAGAAACAGTCTCAAACTGCCTGGGAAAATCTTTTGTATATTAACTATTCCTTAGCATGTTTACAAAACATCACCTTTTGCTGCAAGTAATATTTAAAGCTTCTGTAAAACTCCTATACAGATCAAGAGAAAAGAGTATCCTAAAAACATTAATTGCTTATTTTGTTACACCCAGAAAGCACTGGGTAGAAAAAAGATTAGGGTGATGTCCCATAATGCTTCCCTCCCTTTCACAAGTATCTTCATGAAAGCAGGCACAAGTAGTTATAGTTATTGGCATCCATAAGAGTTTTATTAGTTGTTAGGAACCAATTCTTATAAGGACCATTAAAAGCAAACTTTATCATATTTCTTCCTTCCAGGAATTAGGGCATTTATTTGCAGGAAGGCGATTGTAATGAACATGTGATTAATTTCCCTGAAGTTTAGAAACTACTTTTCTCTGTAGTCTCAACATGAAACTATTCAAAGAATATAAGTAGAAACAAATGCTACTTTCCATCTAAATGGTAGATTGAAGTTTCCAAGAGTGGTTCTCTGCTGTATTTGACTCTTCTACACTCCATGTCTATAACCATCTTATAATTACACTGAAAGCAGAGTTTTTCTTAATTTTTCAGATGTCTTCTGAAATTGGAGGTAAGGCTTCCATTGTCTATGATGGAGCTTGGCATGGACAGGATTTAACTATGTACAGAGAGAGGGGCTTTTTCATATAAATGCTATTATATAGCAGTTCTGCCAACACAGTAGCAGGAATTTATAATTGTTTTACTTTTTGTCTCTTTTTTTCATACATCATGTCCTCAGACAACTTTTCATTCTTTCAAAGACTCCAGCCAGGTAGACATGTCATTAACCTCAACTATGGAACTTTGTCAGAAACGTTTTCTAAAGGGAAGATAGCTTTGTCATTTCATTAGAAAACTTATATTACGTTTAGAAACAGTTTTATCTGAATCCTCTTTTAATCATCAAGCTTGTGCAGTCTCCCACCATAACCTCTGATTTCTGGGTTGAAGCTAAAATAATTTCCTTTGCAGGAAATCCTGACACCTGAAGCCCTTGTCATGACATTAATTTAGTTACTGAGCTCTTATGATGAATTTATAGGAGAAGAGTTTTCGTTTCAAAAATGTGTGGGGTCTTTTTTCCTAGATGAATATTCAGAATACATTTACATATTTCTGATGAAATATATTACTTTGTACCTTGTTCCTTAAGGGCTTTAAATAACATTTACTTCTTAATTTTTTTTCTTCATATTTCAGCTCCTCTTGATTGGTATCTAACTCTCCCAAGGTAATAAGGTCATTCAAACAATGAAATGTCTGGCTTTCTTTTTGTTTCTAAGGGTCTGCCCTTCCCTTAATGGGCCAGTTCTCCCCTAGCAGGATTATTTCCGTGGGGGATATGCTTCCATTCAAAGTGCCTTAAGAATCTTTCAGTGTTAGGC
Organism: Laterallus jamaicensis coturniculus; assembly: GCA_022605575.1. NCBI lineage: Eukaryota > Metazoa > Chordata > Aves > Gruiformes > Rallidae > Laterallus > Laterallus jamaicensis. The sequence continues at coordinate 5,279,387 of JAKCOX010000027.1, forward strand.
GTGATAATTGGACTTTACCATATAGTTATGTTCTTTATATTTTATTAACTTAGATACTCTATAAAGATGCCTTTATACACACTGTCTTTTCATGAGACTATGAAATTTTATGCAAACGGGGAATTAATACAGATGGACTGGGGGCTGAGTCTAATTAGCAATAAAGTGTTTGAATGCTGGTCCTGGTCCAGCCATCCACAGGGTTGGTATACGCAAAGTAGCTTATCCCTACAGGCTTTGCAGCTACAGTTATCATGGCACTTTGCGTGCAGTAATTAGATCCACTCACATCTCCCTACTAAAGACCACACAGATGTGCTTTCACATGCTAATGGATAGAGACATCTTCCTGGGAAAGCATACGTGTTGCTTGGCTCCCTTCTATCCCTTATACACAAGCAATTAAAAATGTCACTATGGGGAAGGGATGGGGAGATCTGGCTTTCCCCATAGACAGGGTCCTGTTAGTTGTAGTGCTAGTTACATGTTGCAACACAGAAAAGTAGTGAAAAGGTGTCCAAGATGAACACAGAGCTGAAAGGAGTGCTGCTATATTAGTAAAGTGTTGTGGACAAAATAACAAGTGTAGTCTTCCCTGAAGACAAACAGGGAGTTTACTTTCAAAATCCATGCATTTACGACTAAATTGAACTTCTGTGACTTTATATTTCAAAAAAAAGAAAAACAGTTCTCTCTTCCTACAAAGCTCTCAACAACACACTATTTTAAAATACAGATATTTAAAAATTGAAATATTTTCCATTTGGTGTTGCTGTATTAGTGTTTCATGGGAATGGTCATTCAGATCTCTCATACTTGTTTTGTGTTAGTATGTGTTAGACAAGGCACTAACACATACATGTCCTGCACCTCTAGCTTACTAGTTAGCAGATAATTTATATAAAAATTTGGGGTTAAATTCAGAATCACTGCATCCAACTCTGCTAAAGAAGACCTTGACTTCACCTGCAGAATGTCTACTGATAAGCTCTTTATCTAGAAAATTCTGCAGCTGTTGTCTTCAGATTTCATTTTTATTGTCACAATGCTTATGTGATTGAACAGGAAACTCAGATGGCAACAATAATAGAGATGTGACACATAGAAATTTTACAAGTAATTTTTATGCTGAAGGGTTGCTTTCACATAAATATTATTTTTAGTGTATTTTTAATACTAAAAATGCTAGCCCAAAATTTTTTCCAAAAAAAAGCGACAAAGCGACCATGAAATGGTCGAGTTCAAGATCCTGAGTGGAAGAGGCAAGCCAAAAAGTAGGATAGCTACCCTGAATTTTGGAAGAGCTAACTTTGATCTCCTCCGAAATCAAATAGGGGCTATCCCATGGGCTGCTCTGTTTGAAGGAATGGGAGCCTGCGAGTGCTGGCTAACATTCAAACAGCACTTCTTCCAAGCGCAGAATAGGTGCATCCCTTTGAGTAAGAAATCGGGAAAGAGAGGTAGAAGACCTGCGTGGATAAGCAGGGAACTTATGAGTAAACTCAAAGGGAAGCAGAAAACCTATAAACTGTGGAAACAGGGTCTGAGATCATGGGATGAATATAAGGATGTGGCCAGGGCCTGTAGGGATGCAACTAGGAGGGCTAAGGCCTGCTTAGAAATTAAGCTGGCAAGGGACATAAAGGACAACAAAAAGAGCTTTTTCAGGTATGTAAATAGTAAAAGGATGACCAGGGATAATGTAGGTCCCTTGTTGAATGAGGCGGGTGTCTTGGTGACGGGAGATGATGAGAAGGTGGAGATACTTAATGCCTTCTTTGCCTCGGTCTTTACTCCGAAGGCTTCTCAGGACTCACATATCCCAGATGTAAGTAGGAGTGGTTGGGGAACGAGTGGTTGGGGAATGAATGGCTCCCCTCTAGTAGAGGTAGGGGTGGTCCAGGAGCGACTCAAAGGAATGGATGCACACAAATCCATGGGCCCAGATGGGATACACCCACGTGTGCTGAGAGAGCTGGCGGAGGTGATTGCGGAGCCGCTCTCTATCATCTTTGACAGATCCTGGACTACAGGAGAAGTGCCTGAAGATTGGAGGATAGCCAATGTCACTCCAGTCTTTAAAAAAGGCAAGAAGGAGGATCCCAGTAACTATAGGCCAGTCAGCCTCACCTCTGTCCCTGGAAAGGTGATGGAACAGCTTGTTTTGGATGCCATCTCCAAACAACTGGAAGAGAAGAAGGTCATGAGGAATAGTCAGCATGGATTCACCAAGGGGAGATCGTGCTCGACCAATCTCATAGCCTTCTATGATGTTATTACCAACTGGGTGGATGGAGGGAGAGCAGTGGATGTCATCTACCTCGACTTTAGCAAGGCTTTCGATACTGTCTCCCACAACATCCTGATAGAGAAGCTGAGGAAACAAGGGATAGACGAGTGGACAGTGAGGTGGGTTGAGAACTGGCTGTCAGACCGGGCTCAGAGGGTCGTGATCAGTGGAGTAGAATCTGAATGGAGACCTGTGACTAGCGGTGTTCCCCAGGGCTCAGTGTTGGGTCCAGTCCTGTTTAATATCTTCATTGACGACCTTGATGAGGGAATAGCATCCACCCTCAGCAAGTATGCCGATGATACAAAACTGGGAGGAGTGGCTGACACGCAGGAACACTGCGCTGCCATCCAGCGAGACCTGGACAGACTGGAGAGCTGGGCAGGGAGAAATCTAATGAAATTCAACAAAAGCAAGTGTAAAGTCTTGCACCTGGGGAGGAATAACCGACTGTATCAGTACAGGCTGGGGGATGACCTGTTGGAGAAGAGCTCTATGGAGAAGGACCTAGGGGTCCTGGTTGATGACAGGTTGGCTATGAGCCAGCAGTGTGCCCTGGTGGCCAAGAGAGCCAATGGGATCCTGGGATGCATCAGGAAGAGTGTGTCCAGCAGGTCGAAGGAGGTGATCCTCCCCCTCTACTCTGCATTGGTCAGGCCCCACCTGGAATACTGTGTCCAGTTCTGGGCTCCCTGGTATAAAAAGACAGGGACCTTCTGGAGAGAGTCCAGAGAAGGGCGACAAAGATGATTAGGGGTCTGGAACATCTCCCCTATGAGGAAAGGTTGAGTGAGCTGGGTCTGTTCAGCCTGGAAAAAAGAAGACTTAGGGGGGACCTAATTAGTGTTTACAAGTATCTTAGACATGGCTGGCAGGGGGAATTGGCCAGCCCCTTTTCAGTGGTCAGTGGGGACAGGACTAGGGGCAATGGCTGTAAGCTGGAGCACAGGAAGTTCCGCACCAACATGCGGAAGAACTTTTTCACAGTGAGGGTGACAGAGCAGTGGAATAGGCTGCCCAGGGACGTGGTGGAGTCTCCTTCTCTGGAGATATTCAAGTCTCGTCTGGACGCCTATCTATGTAATATGAGATAGGGAGCCTGCTTTGGCAGGGGGGTTGGACCCGAAGATCTCTTGAGGTCCCTTCCAACCCCTAAGATTCTGTGATTCTGTGATTCTGTAAATTATTCATGAAGGGTAGTTTCTTTATACCTTAAATATTTAAAAATATTAACATCATAAAGAGCAATATAAGTAGTCCAGAAAAGACCTCAAAAATCAACAACCAAGTGTAACAATCAAACAAAACACTGGAAGAGATCACTTTTTAATTTTTTTTTCTCTTTCTTGGGATTTCCCATAATAAATCTCTTTCTTGGAACTGAAAAATTTGTTTTGATAAAAAAGCAAATATATCCCATGAAATGCAGGCAAAAGCCAGTACATGTGTTTGCGTGTGCGGGCGTATGTGTGCACAGTGACTGAAGACTAATAGGTTAGAGATTATACTGAAACCAGATTAGAACATTTGCTTGCAGCAAATTAAATGAAACAGATATGGAAATCAGACTATTATTATGTAAATTACACTGTTTCAATATTCTGTTTGTGGAGAACCACTTCAACACTGAATTCAAAATTACAGTTGTCTAAGTATCATAGATTTTAAGAAGGAATTTCTTGACAGCATTTGAAATGTTGGAAAAATATTATTTCTTTATCATATTCCATCCAGTAACCATCTTACTAACAGAGTCAATCACAACCTCAGTGCTTTTACAAGAAATTAGTTGAAAAGCTGTAGAAGACTGTTAAATTTCCTTTAGCTTCATTCATCATGGAACATGTATTATGAAATGAATCTGTGTAAAGAGAAACTGTCACTTTCTTTCTAGTAAATCCTCCTCAGTCAAATCCTTTTCCTCTTGCTTTCTCTCTCATGGAAGCAAGTACATACGGTGTCTTTTCCTCATTACCACTTGATTGACAAATAGAAATAGTAATAACGGTGCAGATGTTTTAGCAGGTTCTCTTTATTTTATTGAAATCCAGTTTACCTAATCACAATGTCTAATCAAACATTTTCATAACAAAATTATCAAGTCTTCATGACCCCATTGAGAGTTGTGTGAAGTAGCCATATCAGTATTATTCACCTTGAGAGCTAAACAGTTGCAGGCAGGTTGTGTCAGACCTTCTACATTAAATTGCTACACAGGTAGACCCGGCCTTTCTCCTTTACAGTAATATTCCAGGCAGATTCTATTAGCAAATTTCCTGTTGCTAATAACTTTCAGAGATCAACAGATCAATGCCTACTGGCCTTTTGATGACAGTTACTATGTTAATTAAGAACATGAAACAGGAACACAAAGGAAGGTTGTTGTCTTGTACTGAAAAGAAATGCTTCGAAGAGCCCTTACTGCAAATCAAATGCTATATGCACACATTTTCAGATTCTACGTGAACAAGGTAAAGACTGCATTGCTTCCAAATTCACTTCTAACTCACACTTGTCTAGTAATGATAAGAATTGCCCATCTTTCTCATGCTTTTTTTCTTGCTGGATAGTGTGAACAAAAGTACTGAAATATGAAGAAAACGTGATGGTCTTAAGATAGGAAATGAAATATATTTTAGTCCAAATAATACCTCTAGGATCTTTTCTGTAATTTGTATGGTAAGGTGTCCTGATGGGAAAATATAAGAAAGAATAGTAGAAGGGAAAGAAAACACCGCATATTGCACTCTGCACATCAGAAATCCCTGCAGAATGTCCTGATAAGCTCCACACAGCTGATGGGCTTGCACTGAAGAAGCTGATGGCACAGTTTGTGGCATCTGGCAACATATCCTCTTGGAGAAAAAATAAGGAGGGCTGCAGAGAAAAAAAGCCACTCATACTTTTCTTTCTCTAGTCTAATGTGCACTATTTTGAATCTGCCTGGATTGTGCACCCTGGAATGATATATATGGAAATTACAAATGTTCAACCCTTACAGCAATAGTGACAAGCATATATATGGTGGGTTGACTCTGGCTGGAGGCCTCTATCACTCTCCCCTCCTCAGCTGGACAGGGTAGAGAAAACAGAATGAAAGGCTGGTGGCTCAAGATAAGGACAGGGAGAGAACATTCATCAATTACATCACAGGCAAAACAGACTCAGCTTAGAAAAGATAATCTAATTTGTGACTGAGCATTAACAAACTAGAGTAACATAAAACTTAAATCTTAAAACACTTCAGACCACTCCTCCCTTCTTACCGGGATTGACTTTACTCCCAACTTTCTCTACCTTTTCACCCTGACTGGCACAGGGGAACAGGGAAGGGAGGTTGGGGTCAGTTCATCACATGTTGCCTCTGCTGCTCTTTCTGTCTCAGTGGCAGGACTCCTCACACTCTTCTGCTTCAGCATTGGGTCCCTCTCATGGGAGATAGTCCTCCATGAACTTCTCCAACATAGGTCCTTCCCATGGGCTGCAGTTCTTCATGAACTGCTTCAGTGTGGGTCTCCTCCAGGGGAACACAAATCTGCTCTGGCATGGGGTGCTCCCTCCATGGGACCACAGGTCTTGCCAGGTGCCTACTTCAGCATGAGTTTCCCATGGGGTCACAGACTCCTTCAGGTGTCTCTGCCTGCATCACCACAAGGTTCTCCATGGGCTGCAAGTGGAATCTCTTCCCGATCATCCTCTATGGGCTGCAGGGGGACAGCTAGTTTCACCATGGTCTTCACCACAAGCTGCAGACAAATCTCTGCTCCCATACCTGAAGCGCATCCTCTCCTTCTTTCTTCCCTGACCTTGATGGCTGCAAAGTTTCTTCCATCTTCTCACTCCCTTCTCTGGCAGCATTTTCCTTCTTAAATATGTTATCCCAGAAGCACTACCATTGTCACTCATTGGCATGGCCTGAGTGAGCTGTGGGTCTGTCTTCTCCCAGAAGCCATCCTGTAGCTTCCCCACTACCATGGCATTGCCACAGAACTCCAAAACTGTAGGGCTCAGAAAGAAAGAACAGACATTCCTAACAAAAGCAACCTATACTGCATAACTTTCTATTTTTAATTTAGTTAACATAAAACTAATACATAGATTCTACGCTCCTTTGCATACTATTTAACTTTAATTCAGATGTGCAACAGGAAATTTGCAATGGCCTCCAAATTCTATCATTCATATTTTCTCCCATTTCCTGCAGGATAGGAAAAGGAATGCATCCCTCATAGAAGAGAGGATGTACACTGTGTCAGTAGATAACCTATGTTGAAAATGCTCACAGTGGTGGGACTGATATGTCTAATGTAGTTTTGTGTGGTCCAGGCTACTAAAGCTTGATTTTGCAAGAAAAAAACAATGACATTTCAATAATGATGTTTATCAACACTGTGAATTTACTGTGTAAAGTTTTACTACCTGCAGGGCATTTGATTTAGAAGCTGAGGTCACCAAGGACATTGTGACCTTTGGAATGTGGACAAATATGGTTATTGAAGGTGGATTTGCATTTGTATAATTAAGAAACCAAGACCAAAAATTAAGAAAAAAAGCAAAAGGGATTAATTTTTAATTGAAAAATCAGTCTTTTACTTAACTAGCCTGAATAATACAATAGCTGATTGGTCACTGCACTTTTATGAGACATAAGGTAGAGATTTTATTAGAAAACTGTTGAAGATTGCTATTCTGATTGAAAATCAGACATTGCTTTTCCAGCAGCAATTAACCCTGAATAATAGGAATTTTGCCCACATGTTATTCATGTAAAGGTTCTGACACTGTTTCTAGAAATAATAATGAACTTAAGATCTAGAAATCTTCTGTTACTAGTAATGCTTTAACTAGCCGATAAGGCCCAAGGGTCATTTGAGTTTTCAGGGAGAAATGCAGGATGGGCCAGAGCAATCAGAGAGGTAAGAGTGTAATCAGTATATGATCAAGATTAATGTGGGAAAGATAATCAGCAGTTTCTGTCTGTCAGGAAAACTGTTGACCTGCACAGCAGGGATTGGATTTTACTCAAGAAGCTGAAAGGCAAACAGCAAAAAGAAATGACTACTTAGAAATGGGATGGGGGTGGGGGTAAGTAATCATAAAGAACTTAATCTGAAAGAAGCATAACTCCAGAAGGGCAAAACGTGGATCATAAAATACTAGTAAAAAAAGACCACCTGAATTTTAATGTAAAGTATATAAAAAAATAGAAATGGAAGGAAAAATGTGTAAATTAGTCTTTCATTTCTCTGTAGAATTGGAAAGCAATGTGTCCCAGAAAATGTATATGATATATAAATAATGAGGAAACAAAAAAATAATGTCAGACTTCAACATTATACACACAGCAAAAAAAAAATCTCATTTAATTTAAAATTACCTAGAGGAGGGAGGGCTGATTTCAGTTCTCTGCATACACTTCCTGCATATCTTCTGCTCAGGTCACTAAAAGGAACATTTTCAAATGTGCCTAACATCACTGCACTGCAATGAAATGTAAATCTCTGTTACCTACTTTCATTCTGAAAATGAATAAGTCTTCCAAGTGTTTTGGGAAACTTCACTGTCATTCTTTCCTTTTCTTAGCTTTCCATATGTGACACTATCTGACTACTCAGACATAAAAAAAGGGAAGAGTGTATTAGTAGAGGTATTCTGGTTTAGAATCACCATAACCAGTGAAAAATATGGATAGCTGGATGGAAAACTTTAGTGACAAACAGAAGTAATTTATTCAGAATCATAAATTACACATCTCGGACTAAGAAATACCTAGAAGTAAATATCTGTGGAAGAGAAATTTGCTTTTCTCATTGCAATATTTTCTATCATAATTGAAAAAATTGGAAAGAACAATATAATCTGTAATGTATGAAATCTGTCCTGTGCTACAGAAATAAAATTATCAATAAGAAACAGATCTAGAAGAGGGCTATGGACAGAATGGTGGTATCCGCATGCAATTTTGCCATTGCAAGAATGGTTGGTACAATTCATTTAGCTCTGAAAACACTTTCTTAAGTTAAGTTAGATTTTATCAGGCAGCTAAATTTCTGTGCCTGTGTAAACTCAGACATGTCTCAGGCTTCTCAGTATTGGGAATCTCATCTACCAACACCCTCAGAGATGTAGTAGATGATGTGGCTTTTAATAAAGCCACCGCACAACTATGGGTTCTGGTTGCACACAGAATTTATGTTTTCTTTTAAATTACCATATCCCTTGTTTTTTAAAACAATACTTATAAGGGTGACTAGCTGAAATTTTGTCCTTCATTATTCTGAAGAAATACAAGTTTGCAACTCCTTTCCACTCCCTTGAGTATCCCAGTTACCTTTTAGGCTACAGGACTGTCCCAAGTTCCACAACAAAGAGAGACATATATGTGTGAAAGATGCTCAACCTCCCTACACTACAAAGAATATTCATTGCATGGGAGACTCAAGCTTCACAGAGATAGAGAGGAAAAGCTAGTGACCGTCCCTACATAGTATAATTTTAGACTGCTCTCTGGATAGTTTGTGCATCTGGATCTAACCAGATCTTTGCCTATTTATTAGTTGCTAGGGATTTTTCACACATTGCAGCAAGAAGGAAAATTGTAGTAATTTTAAATAGAGTGCCTTACTATAAGCATACTAACTGATTAACTAAGTACAGAATTACAGCAACTGTCTTTATTCCATTTCAAAAGCTCTGGCTTTAAAATTTAATCAAGAAATTATATTTACAAACACCAAGCATTAATTATCATTAGTGTTAAGCCATTTCACATTAAATTAGGATAAACCTAAATTTATGTGTGCATATCAATTGTTTGGTGGGATGAGTTCCATTTCTAAGGTCTACATTGCAGGATATTGAAATATTCAGGGTAGCTCCAAGAAAAAACATACTTAGGGTGGCAATATGATACAAAAAAAGGGCACCAAATTGAAAATAAGTCTGAGCTTTGTCTGCCATGTCATTCAAAACATGATTGAATTGCAATAAAACATAAATCCCTTTAAAGCTGTTGTTTCTGCCACCCAGATAAAGTGAAAGAGGTCTTTTCAAAAAGACTGATACTGCAACATATAATTGTCAGCTACAGCTCTGCCTAATTGGCTGAAAATGTAAGACACTGGGAAGTCAGAAAGAAATGTTGAGACATTTCAGGTGTTGGACTTTGTAATTTATTAAATGCCCTAAAATCAGTCTAAGACTTCAAAGGTGCCAGTGACAAGACTAGAGTATGAAAAATATAAACTTCATCTGCCAGAAAAATGTGGACAACATTAAGGAAGACACTGCAAATTGTAATATAACACAGCTAACCCAGAGATGCAAACTGTTTAAAATTTATTAAGATATGTGGAATACAAAATTATATGTAATAGAGGTCATTGCCTATTATAAGAGACTGCAGTCTGAGGAGCAAAAGGAAGTGTAAAATAGATTTGGCCATCATTTATCTAGTGAAGGAAATGATGGCATACCAATGAGAAGTCTATCCTAAGGGTAGAATCTAAGTGTTAAAAATACAAACTTACAAAAGCTCTTTGAGATGTGTCAAATCTTAAACTGTATCAGATGGATGTATCTTACTCTAGATAGAGGCAAATGAGACTACGAGTGCAGCAACAAAATTCACTTTGAACCAAGTTATGGAAAATTCCAGTGCTAAATACTTTCAACAATTGAAAAAATACAAGCAAATGCCTAAAGTCAAAATTACTAATTCATTTATCTTGAATTAATGGTATTTTGGATATAAGGTGATGACACTGAAAAAAGGTACCAGCTTCACCATGAGAACATTGGTCTTTCAGCACAAAAACAAACCTCAATGCTCCTACTCCCTGTCATCCACCAGTGTTTACTTTATCAATGCTTTCAGTTTCAGAGTCAAAATTTTCATGATAATGTACAAATGGGAATAATGAGGCAGACATATATATAAGACACAACTGATACCCTTGGGTAACAGGCAACACATCACAGAGCCACACAATAATTTTTATTATTTAGTGTGAAAAGCATATGACTAAAAGTTGATAGAATCATAGAATCATACCTTGGTTTGGAAGGGACTTTTAAAGGTCACCTAGTCCAAACACTAGATTTAATTGTCTAGAATTTCTCTAAATTCTTTTTAGGAGTACTTCCAAAAGGCGGTATATCTCATCGAGTGAAGGCCTGGTAATACTTTCTTTTTTCAGAATTGTAACTGTGCTTTTCTCTCCACTGACTGTAAAGGAAATTAACAATTTCAGATGCATACATCTGAACCTAGGTGAAGTGAACCCTCTCCACATTGATGTCTACTTTGGTGCCTACAATGCATAATGTTAAAATAACCAGCCTAGCTCTTGAAAACCATATCGTCAGCATGGCAGTAGAGCATAGGAAGAAGAACGTCATCAAAATGAGAGCAAAAAAGCCTGAGTGCCATCAGGTACTACTGACACACAAACAAGTGAAACAGCAAACCCCTGGCAGTAGCTGGGAAGAATTCCTAAAGAGCTAGGAGAATTTCAGTACGGGGAAGGGAGAAAGAAGGAGGTGTGAATCTCTTTATTACCAAACATGTTCCTACTGCTCAGTGCAGCAGAAGCAGTACATTAGCATAGTTTTGCCCAGACTAATATACCCTGCTTCCTATCGTGAGTCACAGCAGTTTTAACTTGTATGAAAGGGCTACAGTGGCACACAGTGATTTAATCTTTTCACACTGAGCTCTCCCAGTAATAAGCAACCCCAGATCACTGTGGAAAATGTGTTTCAGATGAGGTTATGAGTCATTCTGAGGGAATAAAAGTAGCCCATTTAAGTCTCACTGCTGCTGAGTACATGTACTGAGTACATGTTTCAGAGTCCTTCGTGTACAAAATTCTCTCACTGCCTGCATCCAGCGAGATCTGTTGTTACTATTTTGCTTTTAATAAGATTTCCATAACCAGGTAAAAACATTTCATTATCTGAAGTATCAAATAACACACGAGCAGCACTCTGTATTAGTAATATTCTCTAAGATTTCAAGATACGTCCCATATTTTAAGAGCTGCCACCTCATCAATTAAAAAATTTTGAAGTGTTTTGTGAGTATTAATCATTTAAGCTTCACAACACCTTTGTGACCAAGTAAATGATCATTATCAAGGCAATTTCCATTGCTGTCACACACTTCTAGAGTTGTGATGAAAAGCTGCTCAGGGGTGCAGGCCTTAGAAACCCCAGTTGAAAAGAACTGCAGGTACATTTGTGTAGAAAGCCAAAAGGTACTGAAATTGACCCAGAAGGCAGCTTAATTGTTTTCTATTACATTCAGAGTGAATGGCTTTATATGCATTTCTTCCTTGAAAATGAACAAGCCACATTTTTAGAGAAAGGTCCTTTCAACGCAAGGTATTTTTCAATTTAGATGGAAAGATAGAAGAAGGAAGCAACTACAGAAAGTAGATCTACACTTCATCTTCTTTGTAAGGAAGATGAGAAGAGATACAAAGGTGGACATTGACATGAATTGAAAATAAGGAACTCAAATTCCTAGCTTTTTGTGCCTCTCTCTGCTTTCAATTACCATGGAGGTAAGTTTTAAAGTCGAGTATATGGTATAGATGGCATGTATAACTAAATCAAGCATCTATGTTTAAGGAAAGTTGTACACATGAGAAGAAAGGCATATACATCGAACACTAAGAAAAACCTTTGCCTCCCTAGCAGGGTCCATGCTTACACATTTGCATCCTGTATGTATATCTGCTTTACTTATTTCTATGATAAAAATATAAAAATGTATTAAAACACTCTATTAAAAAATCTAGTTATAAATGTTCAACTACAAGTTTTGCTGCGGTCCCTGCTGCTGATATAGTCAAAAAAGTAAATTCTAATTGCAATTAAAGATAGTAAAGAAGACTAAGATTTAGCTGTTGAGACATCACAGGGAGTAATTCACAGATAAAGACAGGGAGAAGATATAAATGACGTATAAATTACCAGCACAATTACCATCATGCAGAATTATTTTCCATGGCTTCAGTCCTAATAAGCTAACCAAAGAAGATATCACACATTATCTACTTTCTCAGACAAGCTGTTAAAATACAAAATATAAGAACACTCTGCAGCTGAATCAAAAAATCCAAACTACTGAAGGTACTTTTGAATCCATCACTTCTATGTTCTATTGAACCAAGAAGACTACCTTGTAACTTGTGACCTTTCATTTTCTTCAGCAGCAAGTGACAATTCGAATCTTCAAAATGTAACTTGGTTTGTTTGGTCAGGAGACATAATTATCAAGAAAAGCAAGTTAAATATGAGTATAGGTATTTCATTATTTACAGTATGCATCGCTATTCTTCATGAACCATAAATAGTGCATTTATTTCACAAGGAAACTACAGACTTTCATGAGTTATTATCTCACCTGTTCACTTTAACTGAAACCTTCTTGGAACCACTAGTGACACAATGAAAAATCTGTGCCTGCAATAGAGTGCAATGACAAATAACAAAGATCATACTGATATTCAGTACAACAACAAATAATTAAACAGTGAATGAACTTGACAGAAGACCTTTAAGATGTTGCCAAACTCTATATGGATAAACTGAATGTTTACAACATATTTAATGATTTCATCAGTCTTAATTGTAACTGTGACTGGATGAAAAGCCCACATGCTCTAAAAGTAATGAAGAATGTGTCAAATGTTTGAACAGCAACAATTAACTTCTGCCCAAATATTTGTTGTTTTGAAATTAATAAAAATAACTGGAGAAAATTTATATATTGCAAGACACAGTGTCTGTACACACAAAAGAAATTCTCTTACACAGCAACTTTAAGTGGTAAACTGATTATATTTAATATTGAGAGTTTTCTTCCCCCCACTGTAGAAATGATTACAAATGGCTTGCATTGTAAATAGAAGAATTGCTCGTATTGACAAGGTCAAATAACATTTGCTGTTATTACTGACCTGTAAACAATATATTCAGTGTTCAGGGTGAGAATGGATGGGGCTTTGAGCAAACTGAGCTAGAGAAAGGTGCCCCCATCCGTGACAGTGGGTTGGACTAGATCATCTTTAAGGGTCCCTTCTGACCCAAACTAATACATGATTCTATGATTCTCTTGGTCGTGCCCTTGATTCTTCTGTATAAAAAAGGTTTATTCCCTGTGGATTAAAAGGAAGCAACACAGAGTTGAATAATGTAGTTGTTGAATTGAAGACATCATTTAACAAAAATCCCCTGTGTGAGTAAATTGTATTTATCAGGGATTTTTGCATTATACCTCAGGAAGATAAAGTAGATACAAAGTGTGTGAATGATAGACTGCAGTTACTAGCTATAACAGTAAACGCAACAGGAAAGGCACATACACACACATGAAGGTGAAGGGACCTAAAAACATGGTGTGATTTGGCATGGTAGTATGATTATAAAAGGTCTGTATCAGGCTGAATTGCTGGCTATATTATCAATGGATATATTATTCATTTTTACTAAATCTAATTTAATTTAATGCTTACCACAGTTCACCTGAACAGAAGAAAAACATCGCTGAAAAGTTCCTTGTGTATGCTGATGAAAAAACTGCGGTTCACTACAGGGTGGAAAACCAACTGCAAGTTGTCCATGGAAGAAAAAATGCTTCAGGAACAGAGAGGAGTGCCTATTAGCAGGCTATTGGAAAACTGAATGTGTCTGACTCAAAAACAAATTCAAAAATCCAGGCTGAAGAGCAGGATAAACAGCAAGGATTTTGGACTTCATGAAAATGAGAAGTCTTCATGAAAAGCAATTCCACTGTTCTTTACAATTTTTACAAGAATAGTTATCAGAAGATCACCTTCTACAGGATGGCTCATGACTTCACAGGTCAGAAAAAGGACTGAGGGAGGCTTCAGTTTTAGTTTAATGTTTAAATAAAGAAGGTAATTTTAGGATATTTCTTTTTAAAAGTCTTTAACATATTAAAATTTCTATCTTGCTAAATGGATTTTGAAGACTGATTACAGAAATTGGTTGACTAGAGTCTCAGGAAGTTTTACAAAGGGAGTTGCAATATTCTGCACCTGGGAAGGAACTTCATGCACCCATATATGCTAAGGGTTGAAGGTTCAAAAGCAGCTTGACAGAGGGGGATCTGGGAGTCCAGGTGGGCATGAGCCACCAATGTACCCTTGCAGCTAAGAAGACCAACAGCTGCCTGGGCTGTATTAGGAAGAGAATAAGCATGAAGTCAGAGATTGATCCTTCCTCTTTGTTCAGCCCTGGTGAGACACACCTGCAGTGCTGGGTTCCCCAGACCAGGAAAGACAGGGCATACTGAGGTGAATCCAGCAAAGGGTTGTTAAGATGATAAAGGGACTGGAGAGTCTGGCATACAAAGGCAGGCTGAGAGAGCTGGGGTTGATCATCCTCAAGCAGAAAAGATTCAGGAGAATTTGATCAATATATTCATACATGAAGCAAGTGTATTGAGTTTGTGTAGCAAGATTTTGGCAGTAGGGGGCTACAGGGGTGGTTTCTGTGGAAAGATGTCAGAAGCTGCCCCATGTTGGACAGAGACAGTTCCAGCTGGCTCCAAGATGGACCCACCATTGAGCCAATGAGTGATATTGGTAGCACCTCTGTGATAACATATTTAAGAAAAGGCTAAACAAGGCTTTATAGCAACAGTTGGGAGAGAGTAGTGACTATATCCGAGAGAAACAGCTATGAAGATACCAAGGATAGCGAAGAAGGAGAGGCAGGAGGTGCTCCAGACACCAGAGCATACATTCCACTGCAGCCTGTGGAGAAGTCCATGGTGAGGCAGGCTGTCACCCTGCAGACCTTGGAGCACCCCACACCAAAGCAGGTAGATGTATCTGAATGAAACTGTGACCCCATGAGAAGTCCACACTGGAGCTGCCTCCTGGCACTACCTGTGGCCCTGTGGAGAGAGGAGCCCAGGATGGAGCAGGTTTTCTGATAGGACTAGTGAATCCTGGGGGAGACCCATGCTGAAGCATTCAAGTCCTGAAGGACTGCATATAATGGAAGAGACACACTGGAGCAGTTTATGAAGAACTGCAGCCCATGGAAAGGACTCATACTGGATAAGTTCATGAAGGACTGTCTCCTGTGGGAGAGATCCCACAATGGAAGAAGGGAACAGCGTGAGGAGGTAGAAGTTCCAAAGACAAAGTGTTATGGATTTACTGCAACACCCATCCCCCTCTGCCACTGGTAGAGAATTTGGAAGCGAAGATGAGTTCAGGAAGAAGGGAGGGGTGGATGGAAGTTGTTTTTAGATTTGTTCTTATTTTTCATTATCCTACTCTGATTTGATTGGTAATAAATTAATTTCCCCAAGTCTGTGATTGAAATTGCTGAGTGATCTCCCTGTCCTTATATCAACCCATGAGTTTTTTCATCTTATATTCTCTCTCTGTCCTGTTAGAGAGCTGATAGAGTAGCTTGCTGTGCATCTGGCAGACAGCCCAGGTCAACCCACCACATCAAGGAGTAAAGAAGATGAAACCAGACTTCTCAGTGGTATCCAGTGCATGAACAAAAGGCAAATGGCACAACCTGAAATAGGAAAAATTCTATTATAGCATAAGAAAAAGCATATTTATTATGAGGGTGGTTGAACACTGAAACATTGCACAGGGAGGTTGTGGAGTCTTCATACTTGGTGGTATTCAAAAACCAACTGGACATGACCTGAAGCAACCTGCTTTAGTTAGCCCTGTTTTGTAGATGCAGGGGATCGAATGATTCTCCCAGCCTCAACTCTTCTGTGATTCTATTAATTCTTAAGCTTTCTGAAGCTGAGTTTAAGTAGGATTTGTGTTGCATAGGAATCACATTGACTCCCTGCAGAAAGGCAGATTTCACTCCTCAGTGTACAGCTATGCACATGAGGCTGCAAGTTGAGAGTATCATTTTAAGATCTTTAAACGGAGCTTAGGGGTAGAAAAGTTAGGAACAATAAGTGACTGTTTCCTACAAGTGAGAATGGAGCATTGTAAATATTTATATAACAACATACCCATGTATATTTACTTTGCTGCAATGCAGAAAATGCAGTTTATGTCCTGCAGAAAAGTGTCTGGTGCTGTTAATATTCAGCAGTTCTTATTAAGTTCAAGATCATGTCTTGGCCTGATTTATTTACTTTTAAATGGAGAATATTTTCCTAGCCCTGAGAACATTGTTTGAAATAACATAATATTTCTACAGGGAAATATGATGAAAATTAAACTCCGGCTTGTATATACAAAGGCAGGAAATACTAATGCCTTAAAATAACCAAAGCATATGGTAATGACAGATGCAAAGAGCAAATTGTAAAATAATAATAATAAAAAAACATTAGAATAAATGTCCACAACCAGCAGATATCTCTGGAGTACGCTTAAATGTCTGAACAAAGTGAATAATGAATATTTCCTGGTTTTGTTCTTTTCCCTGTGGAAGACTGATCACTGACCTGCCTAGCACACGCTGGATGCACTTGCCCAAGGACAATCTAATCACAGAAAATACTGAGGCAGCATGTGTTAAATCCCAACCCTAATCAAGGCTAAAGGGGAAAGGCCACAATTTCTACCATATTTGAAAAATTTAAAGCACTTATCAGCCCTCTGCAGAAGAGGACTCTGATGGCTCTGCATTTGAAAGAGAATAACTATGTGTTTTTCAGCTCTCCTGGTTTAGGCTGTGATCATTTTTAAATGTGAAAGTAAAAGGCTACAAGCAAACATAAGAGTGCATATTAGAAGCAGATCACATTAAGTGAACTACTCAAGATGTACTCTGGGGTAAAGACTTGTAGCCTATATTCATTTAATGCACAAAATAGCATAACAAATACAGGGATTGAGGATCAAGCTGTGGTTCACTATGATGAGCTAGTTGTTAAATGCAGACAGACATCTGAGAAAATGAACACTAAACAGATGCTGAGAAGGCTTTTACCTCCAGCCATAATGCCTAAGACTTTCCCATGTGTGTCCTGTGAAAGACTTCCAGTTTCCCACTTTAAAAAAGTAGTTGTAACGACTTCAATCTCTAAGGAAAGTAGAAAGAACAGCTTTAAAACACTTTTTCCTCTTCAAATTCATCCTTGTTGTGGGACCACAGTAATCTTTCTGGGTACAAGTCACCTGAGGCCACAAAGCTCTTTCAGAATTTATCTAGAACTGATAATTCAAGTCGAGGGGCAGCCACCAGCTCCAGCAGCCAGAGGCTGCTCCCTGCAGTTGTCTGCATAGGTAAGATTTACTCCAAAATCTTTGTAGTCTCTCTCCTGTGGTCTAGGCTCCTTCTGCAGCATTTGAGAGGACAGGTGGATGATAACTTCTGTCAGTGTTGTATATATGCTGTAGCTGGAGGCACATATGAATCCGCTCTAAGTTAGGGGCAGTTAATAAGCTTATTGATTTGAGAAGAGGGTTTTTATATCAAAATGAGTACAGTTGAACAGGATTATGATGGGCAAAGTCATGTGTGAGCTGCATATATTAATTTATTTAAAAATTCTAACAAAAAACATCACTAATATTATTCTTCTCTTTAATTTAAACTGAACATGCTATTTTCAGGCTGTTTGGCAAGAGTCACACTGTAAGTGGAACAGAGATGGTAAAGCAGAATAGTAAAATATTTTTCCTTTGCTGAACTCCTGAGCATATAAATATTGTCATGGTTTACACTTAATAGTTATCACATATGAAGGGTTAGGGAGGACAGGAAGCAGGGTTACAAAGTAGATTATGACAAAATGCATAGGCTAGAACATTAGACGTTCAGATTAAACAGTTTGGCTTCCTTCTTAATGTCTTGCTGCAATATACATCTGGTGAATAAATGCAGGTCATTTTTGTAGCTGTGTAGAATCAAATATATCTTGTCTTTTTTTCTCATCGACATACTCTTAGTGACATTATCAATATTAGCTGTTCAACGTATTCCAAGACAATGACTAAAGTCTTATAGGGTGTTGGAGTATTGTAGTAAATACATACTTCACATTAGTTTATTATCATTCTGGGTTTAGATCACAGGGAGTAAATAAGTAGGACCTATATTATTCTAGAATAATACTTCAGCTTTCTCCTTGAATTATAGGCTATTCTGAAATTGGAATGGTATCTTTATCAAATAAATTTTTACTGCATTGTAATGAAGCCAGGATTCCTTGAGCATGGAGAAGTGCATTCAGGAAGTAGTGTATGTAGAGCTTAGTGACAAGGGTATAGGTCTGGCATCTGGGACACCAGCTTTCCACTTCTGCTCTAAAGAATACTTACCTTATTTGCCATGGGAACAATTGTCACTTCCTGTGGTAGGGGGACCAGAGCTAACATTCCCCTCCCCTGAGTCAGTACCCTGAATGTCATGATCAAGAGAAAACAACAGCTGCAGCTGTGGGCTATGTGCTCTGCAGGAGAGCTAAGTGGGAAATCATGAGAATCCAGTTGGGAAAAGCATGAGGCAAGTGATAAATGACTCAGTTATGTCACAGAGGAGGCCATACTTGGCATGCACGGGGCAGAGTTGCATGTTCCTGAGGCATTTACCAGACACAAATCTGCTGTCTCTGGGCCTTGAATTCTTTTGAAGTGAAGAAAGAAAATTTTGAAGATCAATCTGTTCCATACTAATCTGAATCTCAGAATAAAACAGTTCATGCTCTGATATGTAAAGCTGCATGCTCCTCTTCACAAAATCCAAAAGACATTTCAGTGCTTTGGAGAGTCTGAAATGGCCTCAGGATTTTCGTCAAGTGAGAATGTCAAACATGGCATTTAGCAACAGCATTCACAGCATGACAACAAAGCACTTGTGTAAATTAAAAAGGGTGTTAAAAGAACAAGGAACCTTGGGTTGTTTTTTTCTTCGACCATAAGGTTGCTTAATCTTTCAATCTCTGTTAAGAACAGCTTGAATTTTTTGTTTTAATGTATCTTGGAAATATTAAATATTTAATCTTAAAATATTTTAAGATAAATACATTCTGAACACAACAATTATGAAATGGACAGAAGTTCAAGGAGTCTTTTTGTCTAGTGTTTCTTAGCACTAGGTCTCAATATACACATAAACTTGAAATTGTCTGTCCCCCACTCTCTATATCATGTCAGTTTTAAGATAAAACATTGATCTTAGCTTCCCACTTGTATTTAAAAGCAGATTTCCTTTTACAAAGACTTAAGTCTTAAAATATAAAGTTATTTGTCACTTGGATTTAAAGACCAACTGTTCTGAAAATTTTAATAAATTCTAATAAAAAATGAACAACCTCATGAAGTACTGCAGTAATTTAGAGTGGTGGTTAAAACTATAACCATGGCAACAAAGAATAAGGAAAGGTACTTTCCATCTCTGTGTTGTTATGATTACATAGTTATAATGGAAGATGCAATGGTTTAGTTAATGATACGTTTAAAAATGCAGTTATTGTTGAGATCCTACCAATCTTTGCTCCAGTTAAAAAAATATATATACACATGTATAGAACTGCTTGGCTAGTATAGTCTAACAAAAAGATAATTGAAAGAGAATGTGATTGTCTCCATCCATACATTTAAGGTTATATCTCAGAGAAGGAAAAGACCTGTGTAAGCTATATTAGTACATCAACAAATGAAAATCAACTGGTCATGAGAGCACCGTGTCATAAAATTGGGGAAAGAAAATTTTTCTAACAATAAGAGCAGAAATGTTATGGAAAAGGAACAAAAATAGTTCAGGAAAAATTAAAAGCCCAGCAATAATACTTCTAGAATGTCATAGAACTGATTTATTAAAGGAATTCGGTGTCATGTCAGCTACCTTTACAGGTAACCTAGCAGCCATTAGAAGTAGGAGCAGATACATGGATGAATGGAATTGATACTGAGTGGTCAACATCCACAACATATGAAGTTTGGTGGGGGTGTTTTAGGCTGTCTCTATCCTAGTTCCAAGGACTAAATGTCCATTAGCCATTGCATGAAATGTACCCTTGGCATATATTTTCCAGCTTAATTTCACCTGAAAGTAATTCAATTTTTGGTCCCTGATGCATCTCCATGACGAAAAACAAATGTGAGAATGGAAACATTCCTGATAATTGCTTGAAAAATACTCTGTTGTCCAAACTAAAAAGCTAATGTAGCTAAATTTTCAATCACTAAATTTTGAAAGGGAAGTTGGACATAATTGTTTACAATTTATTTTTTTAAAAAAATCTACAGCATTGAAGATCTTTTAGACTATGTGTTCACATGTAACGAGGGAGCACATAGGGCTAATGGTTGGACTTGATCTTGAAGGTCTTTTCCAACCTTGATGATTCTATGATCAATCTATTAACTCATTTGGCAGAAAGCAATAATAGAAGATATACAAGGTGTTGTGATGTTTCAAAGTTATAATATATTTTCTGTAAAGGAGTGGATATCAGGGTCTTTTACCCCTTAATATTCCATAATGGCAGTTTTCATTCTTGCTTTAGTAGTGGTTCCATCTTATAAATAAATACATATAAATACAATTTTTATCACTCAAACATACTTTCATAATACAGATACAACTGCTGACAGGAGTTAGAGTTAAGAGGAGACTAGAAGAAATCAGTTCATGGTGGATTTTCAGATTTTTTTAATAAAAAAAGCAACCTAATTAGTATGTGCAAAAAGCTACGGGTTTACATCTAAGCATTCCTTCTCCATTTTTACTTCACTTTATATTCTAACATATAATGCAAAATGAATACAAGAAACAATAGGTAATTTCAAAAGGAACTATTAATGCATTTCATTTATGAAATATAAAAATAGTGTATTTCAACATTTTCAGGACACTCTTCTTGCTTTTATTTCCCTTGCCTTCAAAGGACATACTGACAAAATCAAAATCAATTTTTTGAAGTGTTTTGATCTTGACAGAATTGCACTGTTCTGCTGAAAATGGACTGACTCAATTTTTGTCTAACTCTTCTAGTTACAGTGTTGACCTTGCATCATCAGCCACAAATTATAGGCTATTTCTGATGAATTTTTAGAAAAAATACACCAGATTTAATCTGCCGATTAAAGTAGATACCTGCTGCTCAGAGATCCATACCAACTGTTTCATAAACACAATTACTGAATCTCTATAAACCATTTAAATTAATATAATGTTAAAAGGTAAAACATAATTTTAACAGTGCAATTGAATTATTATAATTCTAATAAGGACAAAAGTGATGAAATACAAAAGTTTTCTATACAGGAAAGCACAAACAAATAGACATTTATAGATAGTTCAGGTTAAAATACATGGGGATTTTAGGATTTTATTGGCATCGTTAAGTGGCACAATTTTACACCTATTATTCCCTAAAAATACTTCATTTACAGTTCAGAGAACCTCTGAATTGCTCAAAATTTAATATGGGGAAGAGGAAACAAGGTTTGATAACTCTTCCAGGAAGACAAATAGAATACTTTGAAAGCAATCCTTTGCAAGTTCATTGCAGTTTTAATTTCTTCAGCAGAACAAATAATGTCATAGACATGTATATGAGCTTTTCTGAAAAGACTTCTAAACCTCAGTAGAAAAGCCATAGTTGTTTTACTTTCCTAAACTGGGCCAGCATTCGGTATCTCTTCTGGATACCTCATGGTAGTTCTACATCACAGCTTCTGTCACTGCCTCTGGCTTCTGCCTCACAATGACAGAACTGTGCTGATAACCCAAGACAGGGAGATTTGCATGTTAATTATGCACTAACACTTTAAAAATAAATCTTCTTTACATTTGATTCAATAATTATTTAATTTTGCACTATATTACTTATTACTTACATTTTTACAGTTGATACCAGGTAGAGAATTCACAGCTGGGTCCTGTATCATCATCTAGTAAAAAAAGCACGTAAAACCAATACACCTACTTAAAGTGATTTTATAATTTTAGTAGTGGCTAAGTGCTGCCATTAACATTAATTTAAGGCCCCCAACTGACCTCCTTTATTCCCTTCTGAATCTCTAAAACTTATTGACTCCTGTTCAAAAGCCACATGCAGGGGGACTGAAAGGTGAAAAATAATTCTATGCATCAAACTCATCTTTGTATTCAGTTGGTGCAGAGGACTGGTGTGGTTCAAGTGCTCCTTCAGATGTGCTGCTCTGCTCTTCACAGCAGTTAAAGACAACATGGCAACCAGATCTGTGTCCACAAGCACATTAATTCTGGTTTACACTAAAACCCTCTATTTATTCCATTACTTTTTCCCTGGCAGAAGCCAGTAATCTGGCAGTCACTGTGTCATACTTTCTTTCTTGAGAGAAAAAAAAGGGGTTAACAAAGAGCATGGTTCCATACCACTTTATCCTGATCAAGTGTTTTGTCTTCACCACATAACAGAAATCTATGGAGTAATGCTTCTATACCATATAAAGGCTTGTGGAAAACATTATGTTTTTCTCCTGTGGCATTTCCATGTATAGGTGTCTGTTTGATTTGCTATACTCATTCTCGCTACTATGACACAATGTATGCTGTTACTGCCTAGGTAGAACATTTCAAATAATTTCCATTTTCTCACATTTCAGTTAGCAAACTATACAGCCTTACGGCTAATGTACATTGAAATATCTTAGTTATAGGCTAAGGCACATTAAAATCAGATCCAGTGTTGAAACACTGTTTGCGAAACAGTTATTTCCAGAAATAGACCTAAACACACTTTGAACTTCGAAATGTCCCTTTTGTGTTGCTCAATCTTCTTTTTCCATCTGTTGCTTTAAAACTTAAAAGGATATGGATACTACGGGCATACCACAAGACTTGCCTGTGCTAGCACCAGTCCCATGAGACAAGCCTTCCAAAAATTCTGTCTTTAATGCCCTTTGAATTCATTAAGGGCTAAGAGCACTCCTCTTTCTGCCTCTGCCAGAGATGCTAGTGAGAACACTGGCAATGATCACAGCTAAGCAGCAATGTTCCCTTTCATGGGTGTGCAGCCCCAGCACTGCATACCTATTTCATATTCTGAGCTGTACTGATGTAAAATGTATAGGCTTTGTCTTGCTGATTTTGTACTCTGTTGTTCTGCCACCCCGCAGTTTTATTTTAACTGCTTCATAATTTATTAATACCACTTTTCTCTAATCCTCCTTCAGCACACACAGCAGTGTAGCCTTCATTGAAGCAAAAGTCACAGTTGCCCAGGATTTCTGTTAAACTCTGCACCTACACAAAAATAAGCTTTTAAAAACTGAAGGTTGAATTAGATTTAGACTTGGGGGTTTGGGGCTCATTATTCAATACTTATTGAGGCAGAAGTATGATTTTGAACCAAAATGAACTCTGGGGATCTAATAATTACCTTACTTCTGGTACGACCGTGGAAGGCTATTACACACCAGTGTATTATACTTCTTTGTTACACCACTCTATGCTTACTGAAAGTCATGTACTTTTTTGTGCAGAGAAAAACTTTTAAGCAGATGCATTGAAAAAGAACAGATGTGTTCATAGAATAAATTTTCCATGCTCCATTTTCCACTATGTATGTTTGTTTGTTTATGGAAGTAGGAGGCAGAATTCAGGCAACGGATGGTAAAGGACCTGACTACCCATACAAATCATCTCTGTTTAAACATTGACTGGAAAAGACAATTCATTTTAAGGGATTTTCTTGTGTCTGTTTCTGCACCTAGAATTACTATAACCTTCTTCAAAAATTAATAGTTTTACATCATCCAGTCACCTTTATGGGGTGAAACTGTCAGTTGGCCTTAGGAAGTTCACTTCTGTGCACCTTCTACTACCAAAAGGCAAGAGACAATCTTCCCTGTGGGTGCTGCCTAAGGGAAGCTTTCATATAGAGAGATGGACCTAACTGAGTCTACTCAGGTATTAATTAAGGCTTTTGTTAGTCTAAAAATGCATTCTTGGAATAAAATAATTATTTTTTTTTAGATATGTACAAGAAGTCAATAACTAAACTTTTGAGTAAAACTTCTCATTAGGTTTTTTTTTTTTTCAAAAGGGCTTTCCTAGAGTCTGCTATTTTTTCCACAGTAAAAGAAAGGATATATTGTTTTCTTTATTGTTAATGGTTATGTCTTTTGTAGGTAAAGAGTATAACAAGACTATCTATCAGAAACTCCAAAGAAAGCCTTCCGCTCTGCCATTTGTTGAGAAATTCTATCTTGATTCATTTTAGAATTTTGTTAGTTAAAAAGATTAAGTTTAGTTTAATATTCCTTATGGTTTCCTGCAGTCACATAGTAATTCATTACCCTCTGGAATGTTTTCTGATTGATGCTATAAGGCACAATAGGCTGGATTAATCAAAGAGATAACAAGTAGATTTTTACCTCTTGAATATTAATGAATAACTGGAACTCCTATTCACTGACATTCAAAACCAGATAAAAACCAGCAGGAAATCTGCAGCAAAGGACAACTGGCACCCAATTTCTGACTTTAAATTAAAACTGGCAAACCCCATTTCTAGATAACAGCAAAGTTAAATATTTATGGAGTGCAGTTTGTTTAACAACAATTTATATCAACAATATATTAAGACAGCAATTATCAATACAATTATGTACTTGTTTTCATATCTTAATAGCTGGAAATATAATTTATACAACAGTGTCCACTTTAAAACTAATAAGCACTGCCTCAGTGCAATGCTTCCTACAACTTCTGTGTTGGCAGATTTCCTGGCACAGCTTTATCTCTTTTTCAAGCAACAGTTTAGAAAATCCTCAAAAGGTCTCTTAGACTGAGTAAACCAGGAAATGGATAAGTAAAATACACAGAAGTTAAATATAACATCTGAATTCCTAATTTGGGTGTGTCTTTTTTGAAACCACAAAAAGATCACAATAAAATTTTAGGAATTTTCTTCCTCTCTCATTATTGCTGTTGTCAGCCTGGTCTCTCCTTAGCCCCATAAATGTTTGCATTTCCACTAGCAGGTATGTACAAAATATCCCAAGCTTTCAGTTCTTATATTGTTTTTCTTGTATGCTTAATGATGTTCAAAGCCATTCTTGGCATGCTCAGCAAACTGCTACAGAAAGGTCTGTTCTGACTGGATAGGACACATGCACCCCACCAGTCAAAAAACAATCTGGCTGCACCTATACTTGTAAATGAGTTCCAGGGAACAGCCCCGCGTGCCGCATGTCATTTGCAAGCACTGACGTTTTTAGAATGGCCTTTAGTAAGTTTTTCCCACAGTCAGCACTGCCCAGGTTTTAATCCTAAGAGGTAAGAACTACCCTCAGTAACAAGAGTCATGAGCACACTTGATTTCTTAGTGTGAATATTGTCATACGGGCCAGAATTTGTACCTTGTTCTCCTTAATTCCAGGATAAATCTTTAAGCAACTGAGTATTACAAATGCCAGGGAAAGTGTACCTGAAATTCTCTTTTGACTTTCTTTTAACCTATTTAATATTTATTTTGTAGCTAGTACAGAAACTCAGTGGGAGAAAAGTGCATTGTGAGAATCCACTAATCTGATGGTTTGGGCATGGGGGAAAAAAATGGTATTATATGTTCTCTGCAAGGCTGAGCAAGTTACAGTTTTGAAAAATATCCTTTTGGAGTGTAAACTGTGCATGCTATCATTAGATAGTTAGCTCTTCTTGTCCTACGTATTTTTTACTGGGATGTTTTGTCTATGAGGACTAAAAATGAAAGTATCTCAGGCTCAGCGTGCCAGACTCACCTCGTATGAACCCAGCTCACAGAAAATGTGTATCTGTTTACATCCAGTACTCTATATCAACTATATCCAATTTTGAGGTTGTCACTTTTTGTGAACCCCTATTCTCAGGTAATGACTTCTGTTACGAATTGTGTAAGAATAAGTGCACCAAACTCTCCGGAGCAGTTTCTGTAACACAAAAAGGAGTCCACAATTCAAGCTCTCCACAGTTGGCTTGAGTATATCTATCAATGATTTGACCTTCAAAGATGCTGACTATACAGAAATCCCAATGTAAGTAGATTAAAAGTTAAAATAGAAGCTGGAGTTTGTTAGCCCCTCTGAAAACAGCAACTGTATTTCAATCAGTTGAAATATGTAGTTGCTGATGCGAAACATTAAGCACCTCGCATTCAAAATTTAAGTCACAGAAGAGAGCTGTGGAAAAAAGATATCTGTGCAGAGTAACAGAAAACTAGCTACATGAAAGTTACAAAACTATTTGTGGAATATTTTGGTTATGGTAGGTGGCTATGGAAATTAAATTACCATTGGAAAAAAATCCCCATGTTTTGACTTAATCAATTTACTTATTAGACATTTTTAGCGTCCAAGCTAACAAGCAAAGAATAACAGCACAGAAAGTAGTAACCAAATATTTTCAGGAATAAAAAAATCATGTCAGAGTAGAAATGAATCCATGACTTCAAAATAAGCAGTTATTTTTAGTTCATTTTCTGGTTTTGCTTAAGAATCTCATCTTAGCCTGCATTAGGAAAAGTTCTTTAAAAAAACCTGACAAAAATGAATGCCCTTCCCAAATCACTCCATATGCTCTATTTTGAAAATTACTGATATATTTTTAATATATTAATGCATTTTACTCAGCTCTGTTTAAGATGCCTGTTTTTTGCTTTGCAGTCCATGAAGAGCTTTACAAATATTCCATGCTGGACATACATGTCACTTCTCTTTTCATATTTTTATTTCAAAGCATTGGAAATAACCACTAATCAGACATTATTCTATGGTAATAGAATAGGCTGGGGTTGTCTGGAACTTCTTGGAATAAATGGTGTTTGGCTTATATTTTTATCTGTCACCTTCAATGATAAAATGCAAGTGTTCTCTGTAATCTGCATTATTGCAAGGTATTCAGATAGTACTACAAAATCAGTAGGATTATGCTCTGAGAAGCCAAACCCTGTTAGCATGGGGTTAAAAAATGTTGTTTGGGGTTAAAGGTAGAAGTAGAAGCATAGAATGGTTTGGGTAGACAGGGACATTTAAATACTATCTAGTCCACCCCACCTTCAATGATCAGGGACATCTTCAACTAGATCACACTACTTAGAACCCTGTCTAACTTCACAGTAAACATACTGAAGGAGCATACACATCTCCTGGAAATCTGTTCCAGTGCCTCACCACCCTCATTGTAGAAAATTTCTTCCTTACATCTCAGCTAAATCTTCTCACTTTTAGCTTTAAAACGTTACTCCCTCTCCTAACGCAACAGGCCCTACTAAACAGTCCGTCCCCATCTTTCTTACAAGCTCCCTTTAGGAACTGAAATGTTGAAATAACAGATCCCTGGAGCCTTCTCTTCCCCCAGCTGAACAAGCCCAACTCTCTCAGCCTGTCTTGACAGGAGAGGTGATCCAGCCCTCTGATTATCTTTCCAGCCCTCATCTGGACTTGCTCCAAGAAGTGTATGTCTTTCCAGTATTGTATTTGTTTAGAAAAGAATAAGAAAACTATGAGTACATGGAACTGTATTATTTGAGCTCGGACTTTGAAAATTGAGTTGTTATCATAAGAATGGTAATGGCTCTTTGCTACTTCACAGTAAAAAGATACCTTCAATAGAAATCAACATAAGGTCATAATGACTATGTTATGATATTTTATAGTTGTTTAAAATTTGACCCTTTGTTTCCATCTGAAAGATGCTCATCATCAAGAACATTTTTCTCTGAGAAATCTAGAACTTTGTATAGTGTAACATTACAAAATAAAACAAATGTCAGGTACCTAAAGCATCCGAATAGTAAAATCCTGACAGTACACTCACTAAATGGCAACTTCTCAAGGATAATAAGCTTCTTGTCTTGTTTCTTGATGAAAGAATATGAAAAACGTGCTGTTCAATAAATGAATATCTCAGGTCCTTTCAGTTTTTAATTTTAAAAAGTGCTTGTGGCAGAATCCATAAATCTGAAGGAACATTTGGGGAGCAACCATGCACAGTAGTCCAAAAATCAGTCTTGAAGTAAATGGGCACGTCTCTCTTGACATAAAGGGAACATATTTATTCTTGTAAGTGCAGAATTTTATCTTGCATCTTCATAACACCAAAGACTACCCTTAAGGAATTACAAACTAATTTTTCACCTGTCATGAATATTTACTGATTTCCTGAAAGTCACCATGACAAGCTATGATTCCAGAAATCATTATTTCCAATGGGACCATTTTCAGTTGCACCACTGATAAACAAAAGCAAAGACAGTAGAAGAGACTTAAGCAGTCTTTTACAGTCAACACATTTACATAAACCAAATCAAGGATCTGAGTGTTCTTAAAGTTTATTAACTCAAAAAATCATTAAATTATTGTCCCCGTTTCTGATCTTTCACATTCATTCCCAGGATAGCGCTCAGCAAGCAACCTGTTATGGCTAATGACCTAATTACATTCTGTAACTGCAAGTATTGATTTCCAAAGACCAACAAAAGACTTCAGGGACAGGAGGTCCAAACTTTCTTCAAGGCTGAGGACTCAGACATTCTAGAATGAAAATCTCTTAGAAAAGAAACATAATCTGGAAAAGATCTCCATAGCAGAGTGAATAAATAACCTCTTAAAGAAAGTTATGAGATAAATACAGAAGACCAACAAGAAAATAAAACAAGTTGCAAACTTGTCATCCAAGCAATTTCTAGCAAAATAGGACTGAGTCAGAAAAAACAATGGAAACCAAACCAAATGGCAGGAGTTCATTCTTTTGTGCTGAGAAAGAGCAAAGAAAAAATCGAGGGACTGAGGGAAAAAATCTAGATATGCCTCAAAATATTTCTAATTTTTCCTCCTCACATCTACCGTGTTTCAACTTGGAGCAGTCACTAAAATGACATAATTTTTTCCAGAAATTCTCAACTGTTCTTAAAGGATAATATTTTTCAATTGCTGCTGATTCATGTGATGACTAATGATGGGTTCAAAACCCCCATTCAGTGATGTTGTAAAGATGGAGTATAAGGTACAAGCATACTTGAGTGTTCATTTGGAAAATCAAAAGTCAAAAATTAGTACAGGCAGGTCTTCAAAATACCAAATGTTTAATTGGAATGGCCAGAGATATGACTCTTCAATAAGCACTTTTACTGATAGTTGTTGATCAAAGAGAGGAAAGACACTATGCTAAAAAAAGAGTTACTACAGTCAAAGGAATGAGAAAGGTAAATTCACAATAAAGGACTTTTTATGCTGCTATATGGCCACATGTTCTTCCAAGTGATGAATATGAAAAGGAGGAGGTTTGAGGTTAAACATCAGAGGTGTATTTTCAATGTATGGATCTATAAATTTATTCTGACTGTTTTGTAGTTAGACAAACACTCAAAGAGATACTGACTGCTGGGAATGCTGAGAAGGTTTCTTCTTCCCATAAAACAGTAGATGAGGCCTCTGCATGTGTGTAGGAGTGGGGTCTTTTTGCATGGTTTGGGCACAGAGATTCCAGCTCTGCATGAAGTAGCTCATGCAGAACTTACCCACAAGTTGTTGCTATTTAAGGAGAGAGGCCTTCAGCATGCAACTTGGAACAGCAGATCTCGCAACTGAACTTTAATTTGTAGTAGAATTTCTGAAATTATTTTAAGTGAGATCAGGCAGGGTACAATTAAAGCAATCGCATTCCTGGCAGTGCCAGTCTGGAGGCAGAGCGACTGCTGTGCTGGTGTCTGCCAGCTGGTAATAGTGCTCCAGAATTCACGCTCACAGCCCGACTCAGACGTGATTTCTGCTTCAACATGATAACCACTCAGAAATAAAATGCATGTCTCTCGCACGCTCCTTTTTTTGTCTCTCTCTCATTTATCTCCATTTTAAGAGCCAATAATGAGATGAATTAAGTGGTGATGCCCTTTCATTTTTCCTCATTAGTGTTGCTGGCTATTTCAGCCTTACCCCGGCTGAAGAATTACTTCAGGGATGCAGCCATCTTGCAATTCCTCTTCATTAAACTGGAGGAAGTAAAAGTATGTAAAAATCACATTGTCCCTGTTGTGTCAGCAGTCTGGATGAAGAATTTAATGGTTATAAATGGGCTGTCTCTTATAAAAATATTTCATATGTGCAAAGGTAAATACAACTTTCTAACATTTTATACACTTTGCTTTTGTTTATCTCTTAAAATGCTGCCTAAAACTTGAGGGCTTGTCCAGACTTTCTGCAACTGATGAAAACTTTGGGTTTTTTTTTCAATTTTAAAATGTGAAGAAAGGTTATACTTATTCAGCACAAGGAAGAATGAAAAAGCCAAATGTATCTCCATATTTTTCTCACATTTGAATTCCATTTCTGTCTCTATCACTTTTTTTTCCACAGACTGCACAAGAACAGCCATCTGACTCACTTCTAGCTCTGCTACATTCCAGCTGACACTACAGTTTAGACATAAGTATTGAAGTTGGAGTATTTTCCTGTTACAAAGGTAGTGTTTCATCAAAACATATATTTTGGAAATAATGTCTTTTAAGGGAACATTCCTCTACAAGGCAGTTGAAAAGTAATATATCAGTTTTTCAAAACAAGATTTTCAAATTCAAACCAGTCATTTCATTCAGTATTTCTTATATTATTTTGCGTTTGCAGTTAAAAAAATTTAAAATGTTAAAAGCTAAAATATGCTGTTATAAACAAGCAACAGCAAAACACACATTTTTTACATTTGTTCAGTTTTTATGTTCTGGAGTTTCCTATGGAAATTCCAGCTCACGTTTTTTAATAAAAATAATTTTAAAATAGCTGGAACAAAAGATTTTCTGAGAAAAGTTAAAACTTCAGTACATTCTTATCACACTCAGAAGTAGCACAGTCATGTATCACACTCTACTGGGGAAAAAATACTACTGATTTTTAATATGAGCTTTAAACCATGGCATGTTGTCAAACTGTCAACATAAAAAGATGTTAGATATTTTTGCTCATACAAAATTATTTTGGTGATGTTGTTCCAACACAATGGGAAAGTAATTTCTGCAACTCTATCAATTCTTAAGTATTTAAGTAGAAGTGCTAAATGAACAAAAATGGACTCTAACATCTATCATAATCAACCCAGTTGAATGACAGTGCATTCATTTGTGTTTAAAGTGTCTTTGTGTCTTCTCTTGTGTTTTTTGCAAACAAATATGAAGATGAGAAGAGATAAAATTAAAACAAATAAAAGACCCTTCCTCTCTCCATATAAGTACCATGATCTTCCTCACTGTATGAATGTAACTAAGGTACAGAGCTGGCAGTGAGAACTGTTCTGGTTGTCTCCCCTTGCAATGCCAATTGTGCAGTGGAGTTCTGGTCTCAGGCTACCTTGAGGAGGATTTTCTTACCATGAGACTCCCTGTCTCCTTTGTTCCTCAATTACTATTATCTGTGATAATAGGCAGAGACAACCATTCGCAGCCTAATAGGTTATGGTACTGTTCTTTATTACTCTACACAGAGAACAGAGTTTTCTGTTTGGGAGAAGTCATGAAGGCTGTCATTACTAAGGACAAGCTGAACAATGCTGCAGTCCTGCACCCAAATGGATGCTGGAGCTGCACAAACCTCACCATGTTCACCTAAACATGACTCAATAACACTGTCTAGAAGGAAATGCAGGGGAAAAAAAATTCCACTTTCCTGAGAAACAGTGTTGTGGCTAAACGCTCTGGCATTTTTAGGAGTTACTGCTGACCCTGTCTTCACCCTCTACAATCCCTAATGGAAGTCCCTCAAAGGCAGTTTATTTTAAAGTAATGTGTTTGTGAAATACTGTTCATTTTTATTACCTCAGGTTTCATAAAGACTATCTTATCTTCCAGTATCTAACAGAAGCAAGAAAGTAGAGAAGAAGTTCCATTATAAAGGAAAAAAAATAAATCCAAATGTGATCACTTTTCATTAATCTATACCATTATTGTAAATTACTGGACTGTTAAATACGGTGTGTTGCTATAATCTGTTATTTCATACCAAATATTACTTGCATATTTTGATTTCTCATTTATAACCACCTATGCTCATTCTTCACTTTTATTTGAAGTGTAATTCATTTAAATGTCTATAACATGGATAAGAATCTAGTTTGAAATATAAGCATAGAGTTTATAAATTAGGGCTAAAGCAGTAAAAATAAGCACCCAGCATTTTCTGCTTTTCTGCAGATGGACCCTGAAAACACGCAAAGAATTCACATACCTTAAAGCAATAAGCATTATTATTTTTTCTGAACCTGAACTATTAGAAATAGCATTGCAATGCAAGCAACACTGGCAGACATTTTGCAAATGGTAGGCTCTCTTAGGTTGGTTTTTTTCCTGGTGCTAAATCTAGGCAGCAACATTAATCACTAGCATTGGTCACAATTACAAAGAAACATAGACCCACAATTAAGATCTTAAGTCTAAATTAAGCTGATTTAATGTGAACTCTGTCTCTTCAGAGCTGAAGCACAGCAGCTGTTAAAACCAGGGTGTGTAAAGATTCCTTCGGTTTCCAACAAGGCGGGGCGGAGGTGGGTAGCAGGAGGAGGGGGGGAGGAACCAAACCCACACTTCAACAGTGGTAAACAATTACAACTATGTGAGTCCTGACAATGCTGGGCTGGTCATTCTCTAAAATATAGTTGAAAATGCTAAGCATTTCTTTCCTTGTTTTGCCTGCAAAAGCACTTTCAGCTCACACACCTCAAAACTAGGGCTGCACAAAATGCATAGTAAAGGTGGGTAACACACACCTTGTACGTCAGGTAATTGTTCCATAGTGTGTTACAGGTGATCAGACTTAATTCTACACTTGAGCAGAAGATATAAACCTATTGCCTCATGTGTTTCACTGGGGAAGACCTTCTCAAGTCCAGGTTTCCAGAAAAATTTAACTGTGTGCCTAAATCCTCACATTCTCAGCTTGCTTTGAGATTGTTGATTTCACATCTGTCCTTTCCTGTTTGCAGGACGGTAAATCTCAAGATGAAGTAATTTCAATTCTTTTGTAACCAACTGAGATTAACTTCATTTCAGTTAATGTAGAAGTATATAGCAATTTTTTCTTAAACTTTGCAGTAACTATAGTAAATAGAAAGATACAGATGCCAACAGGGGATACTTTACCTCATTCACAGGCAGGATTAAAAACAGATGAGACAAATTACGTTGCAAGGACACCTATTTTCCTTGATTATAAAGGAAAGAAAGATGGCTGACTCATATCATGATTATTCAATTTTAGGTGACTAAAACGAGTGAAAAAGGCATCATTGATGGTTTCATTTCAGACATCATTGCAAAAAAACCCATCTGTGGCTAGAAACCTTCAGACACGTTCCCACAGTTGCTTTTCCCTGTTAACAACACTTGTCACCTTCACAGCAGCAAGAAGCAGGGCAAAATACACATGGAGGATATTTACTAGACATTTAAAGTTCTCATTTAGATGTTTGTTTGTTTATTTCTGTGCTGTTAAACCTCCCTTCTGAAAGGCTTGCAATGCACTGAAGTAGGTCTGCAACTGACTGTAAACAAAGAAATAACTTTGCCTTATATTCCAGAAATGCAGCCCCATTATCCAGAAAGTTTAGTCACTGGTGGTTTACTGTATCCTGTCAGAAAACGTAGGCTTGAAGAGTATTCAGCCACAGGCAATAAAAACTTCTGAAAGGGTTTTTATGTATGATAAAACCGTGCCTCACATCCAGTTTTAAGTCATTACAATTTAATATTGGATATAATGTTTTGAGTGCAGTGCTTACCAGGACAAGCAATCTTTTAAAAGAACTGGCTTTGCAAATTAAAATTCCATTTTAAAGGTTGCAGGTTGCTGATGGAAGTCAAAAGTAAGTAAAAGACCTTGACTCACATGTTCAGATGATTATAGCATGTTTATTTAATTTCTTGACCAGTTGCTGTGCTTATCTTTTCACCAGTCGGCTTTCTTCAGGCAAAGCAGCTGCTTAGGAAATTATATAAATACACAGTAGAATCAGGAGAGGCAAGGCTTTACTTCACTGGACTTCAACAAACATGAATAGAAATACTTAAAATTTAAAGGGTCCTTACTACTTTGTACATGGTTTTCAACACAACATCAAGAGCAGAGGAATATAAGTTGCACAAATTCTGAAAAAGCACTATGTGAAAATTTTGAAATATTTTCTAAAGATCAAAAGGAAGAAGGCACAACTGTCAGGGTTTGGAAGGATTGAGGTTCTGGGGTGCCCTGTGTGGGAGGTGCCCATGACCTGCTTGTGAGGGGCCCAGCTGGTTCCAGCCAGAGATGACACTGATGCTTAGGCAGTGGAGCAAAAGGAGCTTGTAGTTTAGATTAAGCATGAGAAACAGAAAGAAAGATGTTTCTATAAATGTTTGATTTCTTCTTTGTTGTTTTTGTGTGTTGTTTTTTCTCAATATCTAAAACTGTGATCAAAACTTTGGTATGATTTGTAATAGATTAACTAAAGAAGAAATTCTCCAAAGTCAAGACTGATTTTTCCTGACAGCCACACAGAGTAGAATTACCTTTATCTATGGGGTAAGCATAGATGTACTACTTGATCATGCAGGAGTCACTTGGCCTCCCTTTATAGTCAGTTGTGGCGCTTTTTAAGAGGACGGGAAGTTGAGCATGTTATAAGTGGTTATTGCTCTGTTAACTGTATGAGGAAGTCTAAATCAAAAGTAGGTATTTGCTTTGCTAAACTCAGAAGTTAGTTGAGATCATTGCACTGCTTAAAGGAAATTCGATTTCAGGCATGAACAATTCTTTTCTCTGATTTTGTCACTACTAACAGTGGTTTTGTTGACTTTTTTTTTCAAAAGTCTTAAGTTAGATCCAAAAACACATAACATGTTTTAAAAGCTGTGTGTTATAGTTCACAATGTCAAAGCTTAATATAAAATTTCATTGACTTCAACTGTTTGTAAAAGAAGAAAAAGACTTATGATGCAGTATCCCACACAAAGTATATCTAAAAATATTACAGATGACAAATTATCACAGTGTTTATGCAGTCAAAGAGCTAGAGTTGTAAATTACCCATTAATCTAGCTGGTCCTAAACATGACATGGGAATTAAAGCCATTTTGTAATGCCCCCATTCTGTCTGGTTTTGACACAGTTAAATTAAAAGCATGCAGTGCACAGCTGGTATAAACACCAACTATTCTTCTCACTAAACAAGACAAAGCAAGGAAGCAACTTTTCAGATTATTTTCAAAACCATAATTGTTCAGCTCATGTTGACAAATTAAGAAGCAAACAGAACCTAATCACATTCAAATAACATGTTTCCAAGATGCAAATGTCAAACACTTCCTTACAAAGTATACTTCAGCTAGCAACTGCCTATGTCAGTTCAGATATGTTTTGACTAGAATGTGAGGATATTCAGCAGCATAGTTTTTCCCCATTCAATGAACAATTTAAAAATATATTAATCTTCTTATGTCATTTAGTGTGTTGTCATTCAGTCTGTTACACACTGTGTTCAGTGTAAACCACATGATTTGTGTGAAGTAATTACCATTGGCCTTAATAATGACAAGAATTAAGCAATTTACCAAGATTCTGGACAGGCAGGGCCAATGTATCTAAATTCATTGTTATATAGTTAACATAAACAAGATCAGGCCTTGATTTTCTGGGTATTGATTTAACATAGCTATTAATATTTATTTAACAAAATTCTCAAACACATATAATGTACACTTACTAAGACTTGAATTTCACAGAGTATGCCAAGAGTTTTACCATTGCCTTTGTCAGGACAAGAATTGGAAATGTAAACCAAGGTAGATGCATATTATTTATGGACCACAGTAGTTTTTCAAAGTCTTTTTGTGAATCACCATGCACTTTTATGACTAAACTTTTAAAGTAACCTTTTTTTTTAAAAGTCACAGATCTGCAGCCCTACATAAGCAGACCTACTGCTTCAGCCTGTGTAGCATGTCCTCAGATGTCAAGTACAGTTCATTTCTCATTCACAGCAGTAAGTATACTGAAACTGCAAAAAGATGCAAAGTATTCTCTTTATATAGTAACTATAAATGTTTGAAACAACAGACTGAACAACATATCCTTTAGAATTCAATCTTCATACCTAAACGTACATGGCATTTAAACTAAGCCATCTAATTCTGTTTTAATTCATAGAACCATAGAACGGTTTGTGTTCAAAGGGACCATAGTTAAAGTACTTGTTCTGCTTACTTGAGCACCGAGATGCAGGCAGACTAGAAATAGAGGTATATGATTAAAAGAGCCATTAATGCTTTTAGTTTATGTTATATTCAGAAAAAAAAAGAAAACAGCCAAAACACTTCACCCTTGCTGATAAACGCTATGAACACCAAAAGTTCCTTATGTGAGGATAGCAGCAATCCACACATTTAGCAACATTCATAAGTTAATGTTATTAAAACAGTAAAGATGTTAAAAGTATTTATCTTATTCATTGAGCCGAGAGTAAGCAACTTGCAAATGCATTTTTTGTTCCTAAATCTGTCTGAAAACCATGACCGTGATAGGAATGAAGGGCACAATACTCAAGATATGATATGTACATATAGTAGGAATATTTACTTGTCATTTCTCCAGGAAGAGGGTAATAATCACAGATTTTAAATTTTGGGCAGTATACTGCTTTAATAAAGTATTCACAGAGTTCCCTGAAATGGTACCATTAGGAAGTATAGCAGAAAGCAAAAGGCAGCTTTGATGTTTAAGTAAAAAAAAACACCAAAACCAGATAGAGAGATATTTGCCTTCTGAGTATGGACTGGTCAGTTCTGAATGTTTCTACCTTCTTAACACATCACTACAGGGAAACAATAAGAAAGGTTTTGCAGTTGACATCAGAAAAAAATCTAAGAATTTAGACAGCTAATATATGATCTTAATCCAGCATTGGACAAACACACAATTATATGATATGGAACATCTGTTCAGACTGCAATATCTATGACTTAGACTTACAGTAAATGACATCCCAATCATTAGCAAATGATATATTATGGTTGCACCTTCACAGAATCATAAAATTATAGAATGTGTTAGGTTGGAAGTCCAACTCCCTGTCAGTAAGCAGTGACACCTTTAGCTAGATTAGGTTGCTCAGAGCTTCCTCAAGCCTGACCTTGAATGCTTCCACAGATGGGGCCTCCACCACCTCTCTGGACAACTTGTTCCAGTATTTGACCACCCTCACTGTAAAGAGCTTCTTCCTAATGCCTAATCTAAACCTATGGGACTCTAATATTCTATATGTGTGACTCCTGAGCAAGAAAACTGAACAGTACAGTTTACATGGCATTTAAAGAAAACATGTAAAACAGCTGGAGTGGCATCAGCATGTAGGAACAACAATGCTCTGAAAATTTTGCCTGTTAGGAATGGCTGAAAGAGAGAAAAAAAGACTGAAAGAAGATGTGATTATAACAGATAGCTAAATAGACGATGGGTGGATGGATGGATGGATGGATGGATGGATGGATGGATGGATGGATGGATGGATAATGAACCTAAGTTGCAGCAAGGGAGAGTCACTTTAGATGTAGGGAAATACAAAGAGTTTGATACAAGAACATGTAGACCAGACAGCTTGTAAAGTCATTAGAAATATTTCACAAACAGCTAAATAGGCAACTGTAAGGTAAGATATAGCTGATATTACCTGAAGTAGATAACCTTTTGAAGCTCTTTTCATCCCTGTTTCTATGGTTTTTGACAGTACCACATACAAGTTTAACACTGTTTCACAAACTAGGTTCTCAGCAATATTTTTCTTTGAGGGAAAAATTGTTCAAAAATAGTAATACTCCTACACTGTAGATAACCTGATTTCTGTATGACCTTCTAGCTGCCTATCCTAGTAAATAAAATTATTTTGGCACCTAATCTGCAGAGTCTGAGAAAAAAATTATGTGTTTGATCAGCACATATTTATACAGTAAAATTCTCTGACTTGCCCAAAGAAGGTCTCTGTACACACAAAGGCCACTGGCCCTCAAGATCCCCTAATCCTGTGCTTCTGGACACAGCTCTAGCTAGTATTGGCCAGCACTGTATTGGGGACATCCCAACAATGAGTACATAGAACTGGACAGAACTCAAGACACAGCACAGCTCTGTTTCGCATATTTGAAAAGTTTGAAGTCCATCTAGCTTAAAACTTGCAATTCAGTAAACGCTCCAAATCACTGGAGATGCACTCTTATAATGAGGAAATCTCAAATGTACCAAGTACAGAATCACAAAAAATCCCCATAAGCTACTTAAAATGGCTTTGACCATACTACGTGTTATGATGAGAAATAGACTGGAGAAATGAAAAAAAAAAATGTTTAAAACAACATTTTCTCCCCCATCAGCCAGTTTTTCCTGGCTGAAGTTACATCTTGCAGCAGCTGAACAGACATGTTGAGTTGCTGCTTTTCATTATTCTATTGGTGCATCATGTACACAACATATGGTGTTATAATAATAAAGGATGCAATGGTTTCTGAAGTGTGTTTCAATTTATTCAAAGAATCCTGTCCCAATTTTTTCAGAGCTCATGCCAACCTTAAATATAAATTCAAAATACACCTTTTTTTTTTTTAACTTCAAATCTGCATCCCTGCACAGTGAACACCAGATACTGTTTCTTCATGCATTCAAGTTACTCAGTTAGGCGTTCACTGCTACATTCGGTTTTGTCTTTAAAAACCTCCAAGGTTTCAGTGGCTCAGTATTTCTGATAATTTGAAAGTGATTTTCTTTATCGTGTAACAGAAGAATCACAATTTTAGTAATAAAGGAGAAAAGTAATAGAAAAACTATACATTTCAACTATATACAAATCTGTTTAAAGAAGATGGAAATTAAAATGCCTCTGTTACTGTAAACATCCAAATCAACTACATTTTCACAAATTTCAAGCAAATTTTTAATTATTTTGTACTTATACTCTGTCAGCATTGTCTTTTGTGTTTTAGTCAGTGAAACATTTTGGTTGTGTTTTTTCACTGAAAGACCCCTTCCAACATGCTAAGCTATATTAAACTCCATTAATATTTTTGAAAAATTTTATGACTAAGAAACCCTGAATAGATCTATTAATGTGAAAACTAGAGTTATCAAATAGTAGATTCATCAGTCACAGTGCTAGTTTCATCATAACTTTGGAGACATCATACCATTATGTATTTTTTAATTGTAGTATCATAGTATCATTCACTAGTGACTGAAAAACTATGCTGATGCTGACCTGATTTTAAAAACAAACGAAAAACAAAACAAAACAAAACCACCACCAACAAAAAGCCCCTAAAATAAAACAGGAGAGGAATATTATGTAATTATTCCAGTTCTACTTAAGCAAAATCCTTTCATTTCCAAACAATTTTGTTCTGTTGGTCTCCATATTCTTTCATTTTTGCTAAGGAATATATTTTCAATTAAAGACTGCTAAAGTCATTAATTTACCCTTTGTGATGAAACTAAGCCAGCAGACACAACCGTAACAGAACCTTTTTGGGTTTTCTTTTTTAATAAATTGTGCTGAGATAAGGCAGCAAGCTCCTCGCATTGTCAAAGCAGCACTTCTCTGAACAGCCCTATATGTGTGAGAAAAATAGTATCAACAGAAAAGGTATAAAACTTTTTTTACAAGCCTCAGAAACAATTTTATTGTTAGTTTTTTGCTTGAAAATCAAAATAAGGGAAATGTTGCAGACAGAGTATTAATGTAACTGTGATTCTTTTGCAAACCTTCTATTTGATGGGCTACACTGGACTTAGGTCCTCAAACACTGGTTCACTGAGAGGCCTGGCATAATTGGAAAAGAATAGTCTGTTATTAAAATAAGGATCTATTTCTTCATGGAGCTCCTTACAGAACTTCCTGGGGGATCTTGTTCAACAAATAGCAGCTGACAATGTTCAATTACGTGGCTACATAAGAGCAGGTATCAAACTACATGGTTAGAGCCGGGACCTTAGACAGCTCTTATCAGGAAAACCTTTTTGGACTTTAAAATATCTAGACTGAAACTAATTCACCTGGCAACATAATTCACTTGAAAATAAACTACTTTAAAGCAGCCACTACATGTATTGATGTCAGCAGTCTGTCTAACAAAAATACACAGGTAATTAGCTGTTAGAATTTGTATTATTCAGGAAGTTAACAAAGAAAAACACACAATATTAAATCCATTAATACAAAGATAAGCAGATTAATACAAATTCTTCAACTGACCAAAGGTTTGATAGATTGTGGAGTGAACAATTTTACATGAAAAATTGTTTTTGAAAAATCTTAAATTTACCAGTGTTTTTTTTAACTTAAAGTGTAACAGTTCTTTTGTGTTGGAATAGTCTTCCAACATAAGACTTCTGTTTCTGGTGAATCATAAACAAATGGAGAGATATCCAGGCATACACGGAAAAATTTTGAGTTTATGGGTTTAAGGTAGTATAGTGGTGAGCACCTTCCATTCTTCCAAACAGTGAATATCATACATGTATTTCCATTTAGTAATTGCTACACAGAAAGCTCAACAAAGTCAGTATGAAGCTTGCTTAGAAACTCAACACTTTGTAGAAACAAACCTTGGGACTTTTTGCCATGAACATGTTTCTGGGACCACAGTAAAATGTTTGTTTCATTTTCAACAGGGAGCTTTAAACAGAAATAAATAGAAGCATAAAAGTTCTTTAAATCAGTTTGATGTTATAATTGGGGATTTGAATGTTGGAAAATAAATGCTTAATAATTCAGAGAAAAAGAAGCACCAAAAGAATGAGCATATAGCAAATCATAGTGTGTGCAAATAAAAAACAATTTATTAGTTCAAGGAGAGAAGTAAATTAGTGTTCCAATTATTATGTTTGCAGAATTCCTTGGTGAGTAGTTCTTCTCATTGCTAGACAACATGAAATAATTCAGTCTTACAGAGTAAGTTTTCAAAGTAACTTGTGGGAATTTAACCATAAGACTCAATAAGGCTGATGAGACCTTTATAACTGATCTCTTTTCACCAGTATACTAGAGGTATTTAAAGGTGTTTAGACTTTCTCTTCAGCGTGATTAGACTCCAATGTAAGGACAACCCACTCTTGGGAAGCATTTGCACACACTTGAGAATGCTGATTTATTTCTCCAAATGATATTTCTTGGTTCCATCAAAGGGAATGTCTTCCTTGGCTTGTTTGGATAATAATTCTATTTATGTTGCACATCTAGCTTTGCTAAAAATGTTGAAAAGTGAAAGACCTTTTTAATAAACATATCTTGTATTACATAGGTAAAGAATTTTTGAAGATCAGAACTATCAAAAGAGTCTTCAGCATGTCTGCAGTGATGTCTGTCATGAGAAGTGTTTTTAAATCCAAAAAAAGTAGAATATTTTTCCTGTAGACACAAAGCTCCCAGACTGATGTATTCCTCAGCATAAAACCACTTTATCTGTAAAATTTTTCGTTCCCCTTTAAAAAACAACTAAGACCTTTACCATCAAGAAAGATTATATCTGCTATGCTAAAAAAAACACCACAATAGGAGTCAAATTTGTTTTAGAGAAAACAAAAGCACACCAGAACTTGTCAAGCTTAGAAGAAATAGGATTATAAGTTTCCAATACATTTTCAATATTTAAAGCACAGAGATATAAAGCAAGCAACTTCCTAAAGTCCCTATTCTTCAGCAGCATATGCAGCCTTGAAAATAATAGGGATGTAATAAGTTTCTGTTGTTGCACTTTAAGGTCATCTTTCTTATCCTCTTTCATTAAAGTGACTCTAAGCTTGTCTCTCAGGTTATGTCAGCCACCTTGTTCAGATAAGGCAACATACATCCTAGGACAGTTCAGAAATAAACAGCCAAAAAAAAAATGTATAAAAAAATCCACCAGAAACTAAATAATGAAATGGTAAAACCAACAAACAAGAAATATCACTGGCTATGCTATCTTTCACATGACTTTGCTCATATCTTTTCTGACTACTTGTGTTTGCAAAAGCAAGCAAGCAAGCCTCAGTGCAAGCCACACTTTAGGCTCTGTACTTCCATCCTGAATGCATCCCTCAAGCAACAGCCCTTGCTGGCTTTTTTCCGGCTTTTTTTCCCTTTTTTCCAAGTAGGCCCACGTTGTTCTCCCTCTGAGGGGCACCTGTAAATCTACTTTCTCCCTGAGAACAAGCCCAAACCCAGTCCTTTCCAAACAGACTTGTCAAAATGATATATCACACAGAGCTAAAGCAAGCTGCAGCAGAGCCCCAACATGTGCATTTCCCTTCCTTACACCTTATTCTTTGACAGTTTTTGGCAGTTATATCCAGCTCAGTTGAACCTGGTCTTGCTGGAAGAGACAGGCTGTGCTGTGTTACTTAGTGTAAATAGATCTCTTCCCCTAGTAGAAAGCTTATCATCTATGCTCCCCTAACTGTTCCTTCATAGATAGCATTTGTTAGCATATATATATATTGGCAGAATCGCAGAATGACTGGAATTGGAATGGACCTCTGGAGATCATATAGTCCAACCCCTCTGCCAGAAGTTAGTATATAGTTTTTTTAGAAAGAAAAAAAGAATCTTTTTACATCTAGCTTTGGAAGTATAAATTGTGATAGGATCTTTTAACCCTATGCAAGGATTATACCTATGCAAGCATATGTTTGGTTTGGGTTTTTTTTTTCTTTTCTTCCCATAAAGCCCTTGACAATTCTTTGACACCGCCATTATGGTCTTCCTCTATTCTCTCTCTCGCTCAAATCCACACACACATATAGACCCTGATTTGAATTAACTCAAAGCATTAAGGAAAGAAAAAGCTAAATGGAGAAGAGAGCACATGATACATGTAAATAAACAGAACAATCTTATTTGTCCCTTCTCCTCAGTAATGGATATTTACAACAACCCAAGGGTGGCAGTTTTACCAACAACAGTAAATGTCAATTTTTTAATTTTCTGATGTAATACATTTGAATTATAAATTTTCTGAAATGTTTTCAGCAATGATTTTCAGAGGGACTCAGATGCATGTTTATAGTGAGCAGTATTACAGGGTACTCCTGACTGAATGGAATAAGGTGGTAGCATGTGTCTTGTGACAAACCTGTCTTTCACTGTCTTTGTGCTTTTCTAACTACAAAGCAATGGACTAAGCAAAAGGCATAATTATTCCTATAATAGGGAAAAGAGAAAAGATGATGGGACAAGTAGGCACAAATCAATATTCCCACAGGCAAACAATTGCTGTAGAGGTGCACATTGTATTAATGAAGAGTGAATATTGATTTAGTTAATAGCAGTGTTCTAGTAAACTTTCATAAGCATCAGTGACCCTGGTTTGTGAACTCTTCCATGAAGGCAGATCCCATTATCTGTATGGATTCCTGTTCATTTATAGAGGGCATTTTCCATGAAAAGTAGTTTAAAGGACTAAGGACGACTAACAGCAGAGCAGTTATGAATAGTTATAATGTAAGCTTAAATTACATTAACTTTTGCTTATTCTCTAAGTTCCTGGGAATGCCAGTCTCAACCTATCGAAAGTCCACCCTGAATTTGCAAAGACTGACAGGTAAGCAAACCGACATTTCAGATAATTCCTTCAGAATACTTGGAAAGCTGGTGGGTTTTTTTTTCTATTTGCATGTTCATAGTTCATAACTTCGGGTGTAACATCACTGTTTCAAGACAGACTGTGTTCTAGTTCACACATCATTTGAATCCATGAAATATATAAATTAGAGAAGGAAGGAAGGAAGGAAGGAAGGAAGGAAGGAAGGAAGGAAGGAAGGAAGGAAGGAAGGAAGGAAGGAAGGAAGGAAGGAAGGAAG
This sequence comes from Laterallus jamaicensis coturniculus, assembly GCA_022605575.1. Taxonomy (NCBI): domain Eukaryota; kingdom Metazoa; phylum Chordata; class Aves; order Gruiformes; family Rallidae; genus Laterallus; species Laterallus jamaicensis. Next base: position 5,323,463 of record JAKCOX010000027.1, read on the forward strand.
GAAGGAAGGAAGGAAGGAAGGAAGGAAGGAAGGAAGGAAGGAAGGAAGGAAGGAAGGAAGGAAGGAAGGAAGGAAGGAAGGAAGGAAGGAAGGAAGGAAGGAAGGAAGGAAGGAAGGAAGGAAGGAAGGAAGGAAGGAAGGAAGGAAGGAAGGAAGGAAGGAAGGAAGGAAGGAAGGAAGGAAGGAAGGAAGGAAGGAAGGAAGGAAGGAAGGAAGGAAGGAAGGAAGGAAGGAAGGAAGGAAGGAAGGAAGGAAGGAAGGAAGGAAGGAAGGAAGGAAGGAAGGAAGGAAGGAAGGAAGGGAGGGAGGGAGGGAGGGAGGGAGGGAGGGAGGGAGGGAGGGAGGGAGGGAGGGAGGGAGGGAGGGAGGGAGGGAGGGAGGGAGGTGCAAAATCTATGTCTCCACAAATATTGGTAAAATACACTTGCTACTTCATTGTCAAAATATGACTAATACTGTCCATGAAGTCTTTTAAATAAATCCTCCGGTATGCAAATGTCTTATATATAAATTTCAACGCTATGTTCCAACTATACTTTCATGAAGGCTTGTTAGACTTCTAATTTCTTACAATTAGGGAAAAAAAAATCTTTTCATTCCTGTTGAATTTAGCTAATATAAAGGGTTTTTTTTCAATATAAACGCATAAGCATATTTGGTGTTCTATATCTTTTTTAAACCTTCCTTTAGTATCAAGCCCAACATTTCTTTCCAAGTATTTGCTTCAATCAGAAAAGGGTGCACCTTTGTTTCTATTGAAGCAGTCCAGGTAGACTGAAGATTCAGTTTGCCCTTGCCAGCTGAAAACAAAATGTCTACCAACACACTAATGTTGCTCTTAATTAGCTTGCACATAATTATTTTTGCTTGTATCAAGTAGAAAGGATTGGATTCAGCATTCAGCTAGAGATACAGGTGCCTACAGGTGTGATAGGTGTCTAAACTTTCATTATTGTAAGGAGCAATCCAATCAATATAATCAATGAGTGATTCAGCAGACCAGCCATTTGGGCATGATTGCATTACTTAATTGTAAAAGGCAAGTAATAGTATCTGAAATGCTTTTGGCTATACAAGACATAGGAATCAGCAGATAAGAAACAGGTCCAAAGGGAGACCTGGACCCCCAGGTCTGGACTAGCAGCAACCAGGATATTGCAAAGTACCTGTGTCTACTGTGACCATACAACTCCGATTAGGCAGAGGAATCAATGCCCCTTACATCTTCAGTACAGAGCGGTAGATAGTTGGCTCAATTGATACTATACTTCAGATCTGTAAGTCCTTCCGGTGAATCTTAAAATCTGTTGAATGTGCCTGATTCAGTCTTGCTTTCTACATAGTCACTGGTGGATAGTTAAAAGGCCAAAACACAGTTAGTCCTCTCTCTGTTTCAGCTGAGGTCAGAGCAGCACTTGGCAAGTTCACACTCCTGGACACAAATGCTGTCAGCAGAGTGATAGCCCTTTTCTTCTCACAAGAATCCAGGAATCTCCCTCCATTATCTTACAGGGATACTGGAGGGAAACTTTCAGGGGAAGTGGTGCTGCATTGAAAGCATTCCTGGATATGTAGGAAGAAAGAGTCTTACGCTACTTTTGAATTCAGATAAACCTTGTGCCCCTCTGTAATTCATTCTTCTAAACAAAACCCAAAACTTACTTCACTTCAGCTGTGATTCAGTCTCTAAAAGATGGGCATCATTCCTCAGTATCTCCAAGGGATTTTTGGCAGAGTCAGGTCCTCATTTATTGCTTTCAGCTAGGTAGGATAAATTTAGCCCTTCTAGCTAGAAGACAGCCAAAAAGAATACAGGGCAATTGTGTTTTCTTTCACTCCTCCAAGCCTGCTAAAATTTTATTTTGGAGGTGTCTATTAGCATATTTTGATGGAGACTAAGGTTCTGACAGACACCTGTCTGGTATTGAGAGAGCCTTCTCATCTTCATAGTTCAACAAAAGCTAAATAGGCTGCCACAGGATAGGTTGTCAGTCTCTTGACAAGAATATTTTCCCTATAAGCCTCAAAAGACATTTCTGGTGATTTTTAGAGAATTTCAGTTCTACAACAAATAAATATTTTATCTTTTAAAAATCATAATTGCTTTGGCTTTTTGTTCTGTCCCAGGAAAAATCCTCCAATCAAATATGCCATCTCATATCGCCTCATAAGGCTTCTTTAATAAACCACAATACCTATATATATATCTACTCTGACTTGAAATATGGAAGTTTTTACAATTCTCTTCCAGCAACTAGGCTATGGTCTAACAAAGCTTACCAAGATGATGGATACTAGTCCATATATAAATATAGCAAAGTAAGCATTAAACTGTTCTTTATACAGCACCACAAAGCTGTTAGTTAAAAACCAACATTTTGATGCTGTGAAGTGTTGGAAAGGTTTGCATTGTACTTCCAATGTAGCTTGCAGCTGGTTTTATTTTTTCCTTCAGAAAAGATATTCAGAGGTGAATCTATTAATACCTAGCTAAAATCGCTTTTCCTGTTTTAAAATTCTTCCTTTACTTTTAAAATGTTCTGTAATTAACAACTCAATAACTGTGCACATCCCTGACCTATTTTTTGTGAGATATATTTATTGTTTCACATTTTACTTTCATAATCTTATTATAATCAAGAAAAGTATTAACCAATGCACTGCTACTATAGATACTATGGAAATCGTTTTTCTGAATAATTTCACGTTATTTATAATATATCCTTTTGTACTCAACAAGTAGAGATGTGCTATTTTTAAATTACTTAGATACATTTCTGGAAATCTAAGTACTGTAAGCACAAAAGGATCTTATTCTCTCACTAAAACACAGCTTTGTCTAGAGGTATCTTGCTTTCTTGTCATTTAGAAAAAATATGTGTATTAGTGCACATGACTGTCTTAAACATTTTAACAAATAATACTATTAATATGCAGATGTCATTATTTTAAATAGGGAAAGAGCAGTACCCTGAAAAAAAAAATAGGACCGTCCTCTTGTTGGAAGCAAGAAAACATCTCCTAAAAGAATTGTCACTTCATATAACAATTTAGCAAGAATTTTGGCTGTCAGTAATATGTATTATTAAACATACTAAAAGAAAATTATTAAACATATCGAGCTTGAGAAGACACAAATCTTTCTAACAGCATTGCACGTAGCTAACTAAGAAGCCAAAATTTTTGTCACGTTTGGAATACTCTTCTCCTGAACTCACTTCTAAAATTTGCTCTCTCTGCTTGTAAGAACACTATTTAAAAAGGCCTAAAGGAACTCCAGCAGGAAAAGCAATGGACCAAGCAGATAGCACAAGGGAGATTCTGGAAGACTAGATCTAAACCATAATTTCCCTTGTCATCAGTACAGAATGAGGAACAGAAGAAAGATTCTGCAGGCATTAAAATGTATTTCCATCCCTGCGTATACGACACTTTCAAGCTTTCGATCTATACCTCGCTACAGTACTAGTAATGAGAAATAGAAGTAGTTCCAGCACAATACATGAAGTTACTGTCTCAGGCAGAGAGGGAAGCCAATCTAATCTTCCTCAAGAAAAAATATACTTGTACATTTAGTAAACTCATGAATTTACATTCTGTATCTGATATTCAGTGACCAAACTACTGTAGTCTTTCAAAGTGTATAATTTTTAGGAACTATTAGAGAAACCTTTTATGTGTTTTAATAATCCATCATACTTATGACTCATAGGCCAGACAGGAATAAGAGCATACCTTACTAAACAGTAAACATAGTACACGCTTCTGACCGCAGATATTTGATAATCTAAAATATTATTTCTTGAGGTCCCTTTCAACCCCTACAATCACAGGATACAAGCTGTGCAATGTCCACAACCATTGTTAGCTCCTTACTTATTAATATCTGAGAAAACAACCAGGCCCAGGAGAAAGAAATAGGGTTGGCCTAAACAGACAGCAAGAATGTAGAAAAATCTTTCCCATAGCATACAAGGTCCCTACTTCAGAGTTCTCTGTTCACAGAATTACTAAGGCTGGGAAAAACCTCTGTCCTGGTTTTGGCCAGGAGAGAGTTAACCTTCCCAAGAAGCCATCGAAGGTGAGCTGAGTTAGCCCTAGCTGTTTTTCACACCACCTGACACCACTTCCCAGACAAAGGGGCTGGCTGCTGGGAGACACTCCTAGGTGCTTCCAGGGCAGTCTGAGAATGGGCTGGCAGGCTGGCTGGTTGGTTGGTGGGTCAGTCAGTCGGGTTGGTCCTTGCACGTGCAGTGCTCTGTAATGGTCTGGTTGGTTAAAGTACTCTGTGTTATCATGAGGTGTGAGTGTAATTGGCTGTTACTGTCCTACTTCCATGTCAGTAAACTGTGCTTATCCCAACCCTCTGAGGCTCTGTCTCTTTCTTCCCCAGGAGTGAGCTAGCAATATGTGATGCTCAGCCACTGGTTGGGGCTGAACCACCACAACCTCCAAGATCATTTAGTCTAACCATTCCCCTACCAACTATATTGCTAGCTGAAACATGTCTCTAAGTACCTCATCCGACCTTCTGTTGACACTTCAACTGCACCTCCCTGGGCATGTTCCAATGCCTAACCACTCTTTCTGAGAAGAAATTTCTCCCAATTTCTAAACTGAACCTCTCCTGGTGCAACTTGCAGCCATTCTCTCTTGTCATTTTGCAAGTTATCTGTCAGACGAGGCTGACCCCCAGCTTACCACAACCTCTTTTCAGGAGTTATAGAGAGCATTAAGACCTCCCCTGAGCCTCGTCTTCTCCATGCTAAACAGTCCCAGTTCCCCCAGCTGCTCCTCATAAGACTTGTGTTCCAGACCCTTTATCAGCTTTGTTGCCCTTCTCTGGGCATATTCCAGGGCCTTGATGTCTTTCTTGTACTGAACACAGTATTCAATGTGTGGCCTCACCAGAGCTGAGTGCAGGGGGATGATCATCTCCCTGGTCCTGCTGGCTATGCTATTCCTGATGCAAACCAGGAAGCTGTTGGCCATTTTGGCCACCTGGGCACACTGCTGACTCATGTTCAGGTGAGTGTCAACCAACATCCCCAGATCCTTTTCCTTTGTACAGCTTTCCAGCCACCCTGCCCCAGGCCTGTAGTGTTGGTGGGGGGTTGTTATGACAAGAGTGCAGGACCTGACACTTCACCATGTTGGACTTCATCCCATTGGCCTCTGCCCATCAATTCAACCTGTCCAGGTCCCTCTGGAGGGCCTTCCTGTCCTCCAGCAGACTGAATCTTCCCCACAACTTGGTGTCATCTGTTTCTACCATATGGAGTTTCTCCCAGAGCTGCATGTGGGTGTCCTTCAAAAACTCTATTGTAAATATAAGGGAAATGAAGTCTATCCTTCTCTTCAACCTTTATCATACCAGACTCCATTTAACCTATTTTTCCTTCTTTTCTGTGTGCTTCCTTGTTGCAGGAGTCATACCTGAACACATGATACCTCATGAATTATTATTAGAGCAGTCATTACAAGCATGATTGAACACTATCTGCCAAATAGACTTGCCTAGACTTGCAAATTCTCTTTGAAGGGAGAGGGGAGAAAGGAAAAGCACAATAAATGTAGGACTACTCACAATTTAGGAAATAACAAAAATAAGCAAAGTAGATTCTCTTTTATGTTTTTGTTTAATGTAGTCTTCCTTCTGTTTAGCCAAGACTAATGTCTCATTGTTTCAAGTATCTCTGGCTCCCAACAGATTTATTATTGAGGGATTTCATGAATAATAGCTTTGCATTAACTTTACCTGTAATTCTTCATAATTTTCAGGAAAAAAAATGTGAAAATATGTCTACAGGATTTCCTTTCTCCCTGCATTTTAAGACATCTTCATAGAACTCCAACAAGTCATTGTGATGGGATTTCCCTTTCCAGAAGCTGTGTTGAGCAACTGTTTCAGGTAGACTGCCATTATTCTCTTCTGCACTATGGATATTACTATGACACCAGGGAAGGAATCTGAATTTGCAAATAGTTTCACCTGGGAAAAAAGAATGGATGAAAGTTAATGGGATCCATCATGTTCAACAACAGTTATTTAAAATACATGAAACTGTTCAGTTTAAGCTGCCATGGAAATTGTTCATGAACAATGGTAATTGTAAACAGATACACTGAACTAGTCCAAAAAGGTGGTCTCCATATTTTTTCCAACAACCATGATTCAATCACACCTAAACGATGGAATAAATGGGCATAGAGATTATCAGACACTCTCAGTCCTTTTTAAACAACTGTTTAAAATGAAAACTTATAAAATAACCCTAAGGAAAAATAAACAGAATGGGAATATTTCCTTAAAACTCTTTTCTGAAGACTTTCATTTATAGTTATACCAAAGGATAACAGACCTTAAAGATTTATTTGAAGAGATAGCATCTATGACTGTTATCTCTTCAAATCCATTGTGACATTATTAACTTATTATAGTCCTAATTCTTAGAGATAAGCTACAGAAAAAAAAAAGCAAAAGACAGAAAGTGACCCAGATAAATTTACCTCTCTACAAGTGGCAACTAAGTGCAATGCAACTCATTATTTTCTCTTATAGTCACTCCTTGATGCTTCTCCTTTTTCAACAATTATCTAGTTTAGACATAGAAAACTGTATATTTTCCAGGGCTGCTGTGAGATTGTGACGAGAGACACAGCTGAAAACAATGTCTTTAACAGGCTCATGCTGGGTTTGATCTTGCCAGCATGGCAAAGAACAGGATGTGAGATTGTAAATCTGCAGCAGGAAGGCTGCAAGTATCATTCAGTGCCAGGAAGTCAGAAGAATAATTTTCTGCTCTTGGTTTTTTTCCTTCTCTCTTTTCTATACCTTCATATTTATGTATTTAAGAAAACAAAAAAAACCCTCCAACAAGAACAGCAACAGTAACACATTCAATCCACTGCAACTTTTTTTCTTCCTTAGAAAGGAAAAAAACCTGTGTTCTTTGCAATAATATTTCAGACTGTCATAATATATTCCCCTGATAAACAGTGTTCTCATGTAAAGAGCCAGTACAGATAAACCAATGAGATATAGGAATGCTGTTGTAAGGACAGCCTTATTTTATAATTTACATGTCAAACTAGAACACATTCAAATATGGGACTAAACATACTTTATAAATAGAATAAGTGGAGGAAGTTGGACTTGCTGAGTTAGACCAGCTACCACCACCAGGGTTAACATTTAATGACAGTTGTAGAGAGAAATACTAGCAACTTTAACAATCTCTGACTTTTTATTCTGTTGACAGTAATGTAATAAAGTTCATTTCAGCTAGCATCTTTCGGCATTATAACTCATACCATCTTTCAGCACTTTATCAGAAGGAACACTGAGGCTGGAACCCACAAAAGTTATTAACATTGCTCATCTAGAATTTCCACTGGGACAAACTCACCTCCAGCAACCATTTGAAAAACACACTTCAGCTTCATCTGATCTAAAGCTACCTAAGCAGTCTATAAATATTGCTTATTCTTGGCTGCATCCCGAGGAACACTGTGATTTTACAGCCTTGCTTTCCCCTTCAAGTTCAAACATAGTGCTGTGCCTAATGGACGTTATCTCTGGAACAGCTACATTCACATAGCACCTTTTCATCAGTTTCTTTCAGATAAGCCCCATACAGCTCAAATTTACACTCATCAATTGTTGTAGACCATTAAGATCTTTGGTCATTAACTTGTTGCCTCCAGAGATCCTATTGAACTGTTTTTCGAGTGCTGGAACTTACCCTCCAGGCCTGTAAAACTAGAAGCCCCTACTGAGGATACAATACTGTCAGACAGTGAAGGTTTCAGCTGTTTAACTTACTGCTTCAGCAGACAGTGTTTGCCACTAGGCATTCTGATTAGGTCAAGTAAGCAGGAAATCACAGCAAAATAATCTGACTCTCAGGAATGAACCTTTATTTTTTTCCACAGAAGCTGTATCCAAACATTCAGTTTGAGCCCTGTGATAATAGAGCCCCACAGTTATTTTTGGCTGGTACTTGCCTATTTAATTAACAAATACTTACTATTTAGCATAAAAGTATTTGTGGGAAAAATAACTATCTTTTAGTGGGACAACAAACAGAGAGAAAGAGAAAAGTAAGTTTTTAGACTTGAGTGCCTTGGTGTTCATCAGATCTTAAAAATGACAAAAACAGGGTAACTAGGAGATAGTTACGACCACTCAGAGTAAAATGATTATGTTAATAATTTAAAAGATTATGTTAATCAGTTAGATGACTTGAAAGAAAACATCAGTCAACATCCAGTGAGCAAAAACAGAAAGGTGAGAAGCTCTGGAGTAGAGGCAGTAAAGGGGTTTTAGTATCAGTATTAGAGGAACGAGTTAGCTGAAAAACTGTGTAGGCCATCAAACCATTGTCCTTATTGACCTCTTTATTTTTAGTAACAAGTAGAGTTATGAATTTCGGTCTGCAGGTTCATCTTTTGAAGGTACTCTATAGGACTCCTTAGAGAATCAGGACTGAGCAGTCAGAAACAGGGTGAAAAATGTTCTCCTACTGTTAAATGGCTGTTTCTTTCCTTTATAAATTGTCTGTGCTAGCTCATTCTAGCACACAGCACTGATTTAATTGTACCCATGTTGCATTCACAAGGGCATTTTGTCCATCAAATGAAGTATACCACAGATTGCAATGAACACGCATAGGACTTAGAGATTTTAATGGTTTTGTTTTGAGGAGTATTAGTTGTAGCAACTGTGGAGAGTATTGCCAGTGCTCTGGCACAATCTATTTCCATTTGACTTTCACACTGATATGTGCGAGTTTATTATTGGATATATGATTGGTAAGGCAGGGGATGGTTTAAAATGATGAAAGGAGTCAGGATCAGAATCTATGTAAGGCCAAATGTGCAAACAGCATTTTCAAATTTTTATTTAATTGCTCTGTAGATTTGAGTCTAGAGTGGGATGGTGTTCTCGAGGGTACATAGTTAACAGAGGGTTCTTGAAGTTATGCAGATAAGATTCACTTTGACAAACAAATACCATATACTTAATGCATCTGTTAAAGTCAAATTAGATGTTACTTTGGAATTATATTTTGATTTTACTTATGGTAATTTACAGGAAATTTTAAAAGTACTGTTTTGATAAATGCTGATAAGGAATTTTAAGAGTAATAACACTTGTTTCCTTGGTGACTGAAGGTGAAACTTGTCAATAGGAAGATTCTATAGAAAATACTATGTATCAGTTAAGCCTAGTTTTTACTTGACAAAGTAGAGTTATTAGCAGACCAATGAGAGATTATAACAGAGTCCATACTCCTTACCAGGTTATAATAACTTCCCAAATATTCTCCATGCTTTAACATTTAATAGGAAGAAACAACTTGATGTTAACAGAAAGTAAACCTGATAATCACAGAAAGGCTCCTTTCAAATGATTGGGGCAAACTGGGAGTGTTGAAAAGAAGTTGTTATTGATCAGAATACATGCTCAATTTAGGTTAATTATTAATATGAATTGAAATTGGAAAGGTAAGAAAATTTTAAAGAAAAGCATTAAATAGAATTTTTATATGCTCCATTTTCCAGTACAACCAAATCAATGTACTATGAATATTTATAATTAGGTGGGGGTTATAGTTAAACAGTCAATGAAGTCCAAGAATAATTATTAAATCAGCCTTAGTATGTTTTAGGGCATGATATATGTTTATAAAGCAGGTTTTAAAAGTACTTGCTTTCATGTCATGGTACTTAAAAAGTCAGCAAATCCTACAAAAAAAGGATATCAATTCAGGGTTCCAAATAAATCTAGAGAGTGTAGACATTTTCTTATTTTCAAAATGAGACTTTCTTTGATGTACCTCTGCACTAAAATAGTGTGTAAGGTGCTATATTGAGCTGGACTTCGGTTGCTCACTGTCCTAGGTTCAGACAGGATGGTGGAGTGCATGGCTTGGGGATGGTTTGGCTTCAGGACAAGTCTAAGCTGTACAGCCTGAGTTGTGCAGTTCAGTGAGAAACTGCATCATGTATCACCATTTTTGTATATTTTGCTAGAAAGTCCTGTTACTGTTATTTCTCCCTCCCTTTGCTGTCCCAGTAATCTGTCCTTATCCCAACCCACAAGATAAGGCCTTTTTCTTTTTTTTCCCCTTTCCTGTCCCCCCATTTTTCCTCCTGTTGGGATGAAGTGAGTGGCTGTGTAATGCTCAGTGACCAGCTGGGGCAAAATCATGACACCCACACTGAAGAATTGTTATTTCCCTACTTACTCTGTTTGCAGTGTACCAATTACTTCTCTTTAAGAAAAAACATGATTTAAATGACAGTTATTTCTGGAGACCCCTCCCAAAAGGGAGACTTCTGAACTCTGCCTAACATTGTCTTCCAGCTCTACCCCAGGTTGCATCATTTCCTCAAATATTTCCCATGATATCATGACAGATTCTAATATATATATTTTGTTTATCTCTAGTCTCATTCTACAAAATACTACTATTGTGAGCAGTACAGCTCTTACATTGTTTCAGGCCTCTACAGATGAAAAATAACCTGTAAAATTAGCTACATCTTCAGGGCATGGGGGATATTATATGGGGCCAGCAGACAAACAATACTATGCAGTCTTTTACCTAATATGAGTCCAGGTAACCGGCTCCATGAAGGGTGTGAACACATTCAGCTGTGTGGGTACAAGCCACTGGACATCATCTGGATTTGTAACCACTCCAGAAACAGTGCCTTTAGGAACACAGATGCAGCCATCACAACCCAGTTGTGATCAAAGTCATGAGTATACTTTTATTCTAAGTCATCTAGCCCCTGTTGTCTTGTATTAGTGCTATATATTTATCAAGGTGAGAAGACGACATCTAAATCTGTGCCAAAAAATTTAAATCCTTGATATATGATAAACCACTAGGATGCTAATCTAATTTTACTAACATCTTGAGAATGAGGGGTTCCTTGTTTTGTAAGTCCTATGGTGCTCCTGATTGTGATGCAGGCAAAAAAGTTTACCTAACGCAAAATAAGTACTTTCATGCCACCTAATAAGTGCTCAGTTTTGGTCAAGGTCCTGAAGAAATGTCTGTGTACTTTGCAGAATCTGTTGAATTCAATGTGTTACCCTTACAAAACCAAAGTGACTGTAATCCCATGGAAAGAGTGAGGGTGTAAGAGTATTTTTCAAATTCTGAGGAGATATTTTTCAAGTCGAGACTCAAGTGTTGTCTTAAACTATAATCTCTAAATATTAATTTGTAGTGTCCTAAAAAGGCAGAGGAATAGAAATTAAACTACCATTGGTAAAACTGGTTGAAAATAACTGCCTTTATGATTCTTTTTTTCTGTCAGTAAGGGTATTTCCATCATAGAGAATACATTCTTTTTACATACCAGTGGTTCCTTACAAATTGAACCAGCAACCCTTTTTTATTATTATGCATAAATAGTGAAAAATATTACCATGAAAAATGCATTGCATTTAAGATTTAAAGCTTTAGGATGCTCAGCCAGTAGAAGCCGATTACCTATGCAGTGCCACTGAAGCCAATAGTATATAGATTCTCTTACTTTAAAAACCAGCTCCCACTCAGGCACAGTGGTTATCCTTTTCAAAGACTGCACATTGCATACATCAGATATGAAGTTCTTCTTTCCAGTTTCATACAGGAGAAGGTGTCACATGTGACCTTTCCAGGATGATAGTACTGTTTTAGGGTGGAAAAATGCTTAGAAACATTAAACTTCACACCTATAGTTTGTGAACCTGAACTGACCTGGATGGAATCTTACACATGGAGGATCTATCACTTTCACATGAAGGGTATTGACAGTTTTAAGTTAGATTAGGCTCTCACATCAGTTTCTTCTGCATTTTCTTATGACTCAGACATGATGGGAAACTAAATTTTCAGTATCTAGTCTCTTCCAATCAGCTGTTTCTAGCCCCAACTGGAACTGAACTCTTCCTTTTTGAAAACAGTTATAGAGTATAAAAGCTAAGAACAGACCACGGCTCTGTCTGTAACCCCACAGGCAAGTGCCATGGCATGACTAGCAATACTCTCAGGAGAAATTTCCCCACCAAAACAGGTAGTTATATCCCACCTACTGATTATCCCAAACCTGCATATTGGGAGTAGTCCATGTTTCTTGCTAATTCTTGCTAAGATTAGTTTACTGCTATAAATGTAGCTACAAATATCAGATGACTCAGGTCTGTAGCATATATAGAAGAATACATGTTTTGTCATCACAGTATCCTTTTTGTACAAGAGGAGAATTTGGTGGGATGGATTTTTCTTTATTTGCTTTTGTTTGAACATAAATACAAAGGGGATAAATTGCTCTCCATTAGTATTTCTATGAATGACCTGAATAAGAATAGGCAGTACTTTTATAAGCTTGGAGGAGGACCCCAGGCTAAAAAGAGTTGCTTCAGCCAGCAAACACATTAGAAGATGGTATTAGAATTCAAAACGGTGTTGACAAATTGGAGAGGTGACACAAAAATGTAAGATACAACCCAATAAAGCAAGTGCTGGGTTTTACTGTTAAGAAATAAACAACTAAACAAATGTTGTGTTGAGAATGACTGAGAAAAAAAACTAATAGAAGCTCTTCAGAAAACTGTCTAAGCCTTATAATAAAGAGATCACATATTGAGCATGAATGAACAGCGTTGTGCTGAAGTGAAAAAGGTAAATGTCAAACAGAGATGCAAAAAGAGTAATCATTTAGAAAAAATTAACTTAATTCTTCTGCTGTACTAAGAACATTTTTAAGGCTCCAGCTGAACACTGTCCAGTTGTAGACACCAGACTTCAAAAATAATGTTAACTAACAAGAGAATTTTTTCTGTAAGCAATGAAAACTATTATACGTATAAAACATACCTATAAAATTTTGAGGTCAAATTGAAAGCATTAGTTAGTATTAATTTAGTTCAGAGATTAAAAAATATTATGTTGGCCTTGGTAACAGTCAGAAAATACTCAGAAAATATTCAGAAAATCTTGATCTTAGCTCAAAGTAAGGTTTTCCGTGTTCACTGCAAAGAGGACAATAACAAAAATGCTTAAAGGGCTCTAAATGGGACATTTAAAAAAAAATCTTTCTGAACTTAGGGCTCATCAAACCCTGGAAGAGATTGTTGCCTGAGAAGTTTTGTAATCTCCATTGTTAGAGGTTCAACAGAGACTAGTTGAGGAAGCTTTAGGTCTATCAGATTCTACTTTAGGGCATCAACATCTGATGGAAAGATCATGGTGGACTGAATCACTTCTGGATGCATGTTCTATTTGCTTTTCAGTATGTGTGTCATTAGAACAACAATGGTCTGGATCATGGTCCAACAATCTTTTTACTATCCTACATAGAGAAGGGGAAGGTGAGGTGAGCAAGAGATGAGAAGAGAGGAAGGTAAAAGCAACCAAGAATGGGAGAGAGAAAAAAAAAGATAGTGAAAGAGCGAGAACATCTCACTGGGTCCTAGCTCATTAATGAATGCTCAGTCTGCAGCTTTGCACATGCACATTACAAATTTATTTGTTCTGGAACATGTTCAGCTCTGACTGGATAAACCCCTGAACAACCTGTTCTGAAGTTACAAATGACCTTGTTTTGAAACGGAAGTTGGACTAGGTTATCTCCCAAGGTCACTATCTCACCTAAATTATCCTGTACTCCCCCTGTTGCTACCCCACTTCTGCTCGACACTTATGATGACCTTTCCAAATGTACATCTTCTTGGTTTAGACACATACATATATGAGCTGTCTTGCAAAACTATTTGTTTAGAAAAATGTAAAGACCAAGAATACTATTGTATCTTGAAAGATTAAATAAAAACTTGCAGATCTTAAATTCTCGGCAATTTATATGGAGGTGCCTATAAAAATTCCTGATTTGTGGCTGTTTAAAGCTGTGGAATTTGCATCATTAATTATTGGTAGGAGACAAGCTATTGTAGCCCTAGATAAAATGTATTTTTTGCCAGTGTTCCAAATTTAAAAGCAGCTTTAAAGCTCCCTGACTCAAACATTTAACCTGATTTATGGGTTGTGCTCTGAGAGTACTAGGGCTAAGTCTCACTAAGATCACTTCAAATTACTCTTAAAATTAAGTAAAGAACCAAATGTAACTACTGATCTAAACATACTGTGAAATATTAATTATGCATTTTAAGTGGAGGGAATAAACAAGAAATAATTTAATCTGTGACATATAATAAATCCCAAAATATATCTTTGCTAAAGATGTTATCTAAATAAACACTTGTTTTTAAACCACAAAGGAGCTGAAGTTGAAAACATTAGTTTCTGAGTCAGAAGCTGTATATCAAAATATTTGTTACAGTCACCTCTTAAAAATGCAGAAGCCTTTTTAAAGGGTGAATACATTGAGAGGAAAGTGAAGTAGCCTAACATGAAGGAAAAGTCTTTGTATTATATGCCTGGCCATGTCCATTAATGGGATGAAACTACTTAAGATCAATCACAGCTGCTGGGACAAAATAAAAAATATTTTAAGTTTGCAGAAATTTCCAATATTTCTGTCAACATGTTACATAAACACAAAAATTGATACATGAACAAAAAATTATACTTCCACAGACAAATTTTTGTGACCGTGTAGGCACACATACCTCATGTTTTTGTCATGCAGAAAGTCCCCCATGCAGAGTAACCTCTGCACATTGCAAAACTTAAATATCATTTATATATTCTAAATAAAATATGAAAAGAAAGGACCTGATAACGCTGACCTCTTTTCACTGGACAATCTCATCAGTACTAGAACATGATAGGTTGGGAAAATCTTCCTAGAGTATAAATACTACTCCTGCTTCAGGAGGTGTTTAACCCTTCCACTCCTCCTTCTGTACAATTTGTCTGCTGCAGGGCCATCCATGTACTATTTTAATACTGAAGGAATAAGGTGGTGATTTTTTTTTCCAGTGAGCTATGCAGATATCAGATATATAAGGTCCATGGAGATACTATTAAACGTAGAAGCATTGTAAGTGAAATCATACTGCTCTCCAAAATGCATAAAGAAAATAAAAGAAAAAGAGAACAAAAATATTGACCTGATGAGTTTTCCCCTCATGACCTTTCTTTAATCTGAGTAAGAGTGCTATCTCACAGAACGCTCACCTGGGGGATCTGGAGACGTGCATGTACAAATGTGAATATTTAATAAAAGAGACATTGCTAGCAGTCAGGATGAGAACAGTTCAAACACCCTGACTAGTATTGTTCTTATTCATGCTTTTCCTTTGGCAGAGCAACATCAGACAAGGGTAAGAAGAGAATTCCACTGAAGTCTGGACTTAGAGGATCCTTTTTCCTAACCAAAGTTACTACCTTTCCATCTTTTCCACCCAGAGTTGCTACCTTTCTGTTTTAATCCAGACAGACCAGCAATTACAGATCTGTGTCTGGACTGGTTTGCAACTTATGTTTCAAGTGCTCAGTACAAGAATTTTCACAGGAAACTGTGCCATAGACCTTCATATGGTCCCAGCACAGTTAAAGCAGCAACGATGCCAAATGCTCTGTATCTCCCCAGAAAACCCTTCATTACATCTTCTAACTTACAGTCTCAATAAATACTCACACGTACACTTCTGGTGCTGAAAATCTTCCCCATTCCTACTGTGACATCCTACCAAAGATTCTGAAAGGACTAGAGGCTACGTGTTATGAGGAGCAGCTGAGAGTACTAGGCTTGTTCAGCTTAGAGAAGAGGAGACTTAGGGATGACCTCATTGCTGCCTACAACTTCCTCATGAGGGATGGAGGAAAGGGAGTTGCTGATTTATTCTCTCTAGTATCTGATGATAGGATGCAAGGGGTGGCTTAAAGCTGTGTCAGGGGAAATTCAGATTAGATATAAGAGGTTCTTCACTGAGAGAGTATTCAAGCACTGGAACAAGGTCCCCAAAGGAGTGGTCATGGAGTCAAGTCTGTCAGTGATCAGGAAGAATCTGGACAACACTTTTAGAGACATAGTTTGGGACCAGTGCTGTTTAATATCTTTTATCAATTATATTGACAGTGGGATTGAGTATATCCACAGTAAATTTGCTGATGACACCAAGCTGAGTGGCAAGGTTAATGTGACAGAGAGATACCATCCAGAGAGACCTGGACAGGCTGAGGAAGTGGACCCAGGTAAACCTCATGAGGTTCAACAAAGCCAAGAGCAGCGCCCTGCACCTGGGTCAGGACAGCCCCTGTTATCCATACAGATTAGAAGACAATGTTCTTGAAAGCAGCCCTGAGGCTAAAGGACTTGGGAGTACTCATGGATGAGAAGCTGGACATGAGCCACCAATGTGCATCTGCAGCCCGGAAAGCCAACTGCATCCTGGGCTGCATCAGAAGAAGTGTGGCCAGCAGATCAAGAGAGCTGATACTGCCCCTCTACTCTGCTGAGACCTCCCCTGGAGTACTGTGTCCAGCTTTGGAGCCCTCAACATGAGAAGGACACGGACCTGTTGGAGTAAGTCCAGAGGAGGGCCACAAAAACGATCAAAGGGCTGGAGCAGCTCTCCTATGAAGACAGGCTGAGAGAGTTGGGCTTGTTCAGCTTGGAGAAGAGAGGGTTCTGGGGGGACCTTATAGTGGCCTTCCAATACCTGAAAGGCGCCTATAAGAAAGCTGGGAAAGAACTGTTCACGAGGGCATGTGGCAGTAGGACAAGGAGTAATGGTTTTAAACTAGAAAAGGGGAGATTTAGGTTGGATATTAGGAAAAAAATCTTCAATATGAGAGTGACAGATCACTGGAAAAGGTTGCCTAGGCCTAGAGGTAGTGGAGGCCCCATCCCTGGAGGTATTCAAGGTCAGGTTTGACGGGTTCTGAGAAACCTGACCTAGTGAAGATGTCCCTGTTTACTGTTGGATTAGATGACCTCTAAAGGTAACTTCCAACCTTACACACTCTACGATTCTATGATCTTTTAGGTTGCCCTCTGTGGCGTCCAGAGTTGTATTCAATGAAACTCATGGATGCCTTCCTATTCAGGATATTCTATGATCCTGTCCTCCTCAGGCAATCGTTGTAAGTTGATTAAGAGGAGTTAAGGCTATTTGCTGTCATTGCCATCTGTCCTCACTCTAAGTGTGGCAACACATGTATTGAAAGAGTTTTCTCTTTCCACCTCCTTCTTGGAGATCACTGAACAGGAATCTGGTTTAGTGCTCATATACACAGACAACAGTTACAATTGCTGGAACCAATAAATCAAAACAAAATGTTTCATACGAAGTGATGAGAAGACTGTTCTTAAGTAGATGTAATTTGAAACGTTGTATCCAAACATCACCATCTGTACAGCTCCATTAGTGCAGACACTCAAAAGAGGAATAGAGAATTTTAGAGAAACAGGACAGAGGTTTTACTGATATCAGAGATATGATATTGTCATACCCCTAACCTTGATGTATCAACAGGGGATGGCATTCATACATTTATATTGTGCTTTAGCTCATGTACATTTGAAGGTACAGGCTTATATAGGATACGTCCATTGAATTGCAGACTCTGTACCCCTCTGAAATGTCCATATCTGTTTCACCCCATTGCTTCTAGCCTTCCCTGATGATACTGCTTAGCCCCCCAGTGAAAAGACAATAGGGACAGAGATTACACCATAATTTAACAGACATTAGCGGAGACATGTACCTCTTCATAGCCCCCAAACTATGCTAGTGTGGGAGGACTTAGACCAGGAATCAATCCATGAACCATGAGTCACACAGCAACCAAGCACTAAGAAGAGTCTCGAACTTGGCATTTAGTAACAATTCTGGATGTTTAAAAATGCAAACACAAAAACACACATTTACATATGTATTTATATATAAATATATGTGTGATTGCATATGGTACATGACAATAAAGACAGAAAATGTTTCCCAACATCCAGTAACAAAATGCAATTGGCAAAGTCATGCTTAAGGCTATATCTGCAAACTGAGGCATTTTAGCCAGTTTGCAAACATGTATCCTAGCGAATTGCAAGTAGGCACTCAAACAAAATTTAATGTTTTAGAATTTTATAAAAGCTTTTGTTCACTGATTTACTATCACACTGTGTGATGATGATCTACATTTCCTGAAGCAGAAAAAGAAAAATTCCATCAACTGAAAGAAAGGACTTGGGTCAGTTTACAACAGCCACACTGAACTCTCAAGGATGGGAAATGCTTCTGGGCATGCATTTGCCTCAAAAAATGTTTGCAGTTTGTATTTAAGTGCTGTCAGGTGACGCATGGATGAAAGAGCAAAACACCCCTTTCATGCTCAGTGATACATAGGAAGATCATACATACTTTTCGCAAAAGAGATTGCACATCTGTGCTCTTAGAGTTTGGCTTTCAAACCCTCCTGGGACATAAACCTGTCTTCAGAGGAGGAAAACAAGACACTTGCATTATTTTCTTTTTCTCCTGTGCCTATAACACGTTCCTCACTGCAGAACTGCAGCTGGCCACTGTTTCAAAGATTAAGGATACAATCTCCAAGAAATAAAAGCATTATATTGAATGCTTCTGAAGTTTAATCCAAGCACAGTTTGCAACACTCAAGTCTTCTATCACACGCGATACACATACCTAGAGTCTCACACACCCATCAGCAATAAGCAATCCTTTCAAACAGCCCATGCTACAGCCCAGTCACTGAGAAACTGATCCCATGCATTCAGGAGCACGGTAGGATTCCCACTCAAGAGTTGGTTGACCTTAGCCTGGTTCCAGTGATATGTTTTTGATCCTGTGATTTTTAAAGGGAAATTTGTCATCCTAAGTAAGACCATGCTGATGATGATAAATTTATGAGCTTAGAAATACCGTTCTGCTTATGCATGAATCCTTTAAAAGCAGCTTGTTCCTTTTTTTTTTTAGTTCTTTTGCTATCGTACATTAGTTTCGATTATTCTCCTCTATCACAAGAACAGGCTACCAGTGAAATTAAACAGCAGCTTAAAGTGAAAAATAGCTCATGATCTATGTAATGTAATCTGCTGCTTCCACCTGACTTCCTTTTACGCCTTGCTTTCAGAAGCCAGCTGATCTATGTGCATCATCCTAGAATCAAAGTCATGTTTTCTGACTGTACTGGGGTTAAAAACTCAGGTATAAGGTTACATTAAAACAAAGCTTTGGGTTGTGGTGGGGTTTTTTTTTTGTTCATTTGTTTGTTATCACAATCCCAAGGTAATTTAGTAAGCAACACAATCCAACTAGCTGCATTATTGTGAACAAAACGTTAGCATGTTTTTTATCACTTATTTTGAAAAATGGTGAATCATGATATTTGGAGGATTCCCTCTCTGTAGTATCTGTTCTCCATTAACAATGTTATGTTGTCATAAATACAGCACCTGTCAGCTGGCCCAAGGTCATGCAGAGGTATTTTGCATATGGCTGCATAGAACTATGGCACAACTTTTCATAAGAATATGTGAACACAGGCGCAGGAATGCAGAGAAAATGCAGCCAAAAATTTAATGAACATTTTGCTTGAAACTATACTTACTGGCAATATCATCACTTGCTAACTCCATAGTGAATCCAACCCTGTGCAGATGGGTAACTCACTGGATATTTTATTGTCACAGACACAGAAGAGATTGCTTTGTTTCTCAGAGACTTCCCATCTTGACGAGCTTGATGCATCTAATTATATATATTGCTTAAGTAGTAGTTTTCTAGTTCCTAAGAAGTTTAAGTGGACCAATAAACTGAGCATGTGACCAAAAGCCAAGAACTCCCAGTCTGTAATGTTGGCTCTGACACCTATTCACTATGTGGTTTGGATTTAACACATGCCATTTTTCCCTAAATGAGGATATATTACTTAAGAGCCACAAAGAGAGCAGTAAGGGACAATTATTATTTTACTGTGTTTTGCAAACAGAAAGGAGCAAATCTATCTACTGAACTATGCATGGCTCACTGAGGTTTTCAGAGTTGTCCTCTGAGAGGAGACAGATACCCCTGGAGACCATGCCATCAGCAGAAGAAAAACCAGTTACTAAAAGAAGATGCATGAGGGAACTGTAGGATGGAGTCCAGACTGAGGAAAGCTTTTTATTTTCTGATCAGGGAGGAGACTACTGGTAATTGCTGCAGTCCGAGGGGAGAGCTGTTGGGCTGCTTGACCTGCCAAGAAGGCTATGCCTGACCCCCACCTTGCTCAGCACCCGTCTCCAGTTGGCAGCTGAGAGCTACACAGGGAGAGCAGGCGGACCTGGTCCCAGCAGGGAGACCAGACCTGGAGCAGGAGCCAAGAGGGAGCTGGTATGAGCAGGAGGCTGCAGCTGGCTGAACCCCACTGATGCGCAGAGTATCCACAACAAATACCGCCATGGCATCAGTCTGGCACTGAGCAGCTTGAGGCAGCCATGCCAGATGCTTCATAGACATCTGCTCCTTGCTCCTGCCAGTGCTGGAAAAATGTTGATACATATGAAGAGCTAGTTTATCAGCCCAAAGTCCACAGATAGCTTTGGGCTTGCGTCAGGGCATGGAGGGAGAGAGTCATCAGCCAGCAGCACTTGTCCAAGTCTGTGCCCAGACACTTGCTTTGCTCCTGTCTTCTTACTGGGACGCTTAGCATTGGCAAACTTCCTCTGTGCTGGATAAATATATCAGCCCTGCACCGTTTTTAAGCTCCCACGATGTGACATGTCAGTGCTTTCTCCAGGGTGAGGGGTGGCCATGTAGGCACAGAATACCCAGGTACCATCAGGTGGACTGCCATTAACTATATCATCTTCAGGCCTCTGCAATGCGGCCGGGTGGACAGGCATTCAGGACCTGGCAGGATACTCTTTCAGTCTTAAGTACAGCTTTATTTGAAGTTCATGTGGTTGCAGGCAATTTTCAAAGATTTCATAAATTAATGAAGAGTAGCAACAGTAAAAGCAGACTTTTCTGAATGCAGACCTGACTCTGAGCCCACTAACGAGATCTTACGGTTTAGTCTCTAGTCCCCAGGACTACTGACTTCTGCTAGGGGCTTTGTGGGAATGCTTTCTGGTGGCATCTCCAATTAAAAGCCATGAAAAAACCCGCATTGGTTATTTCTCTTCCTCCCTGCAGTGTTTCCCAATCAGAAACATTCAAACTATTTCACTGTCTGGGTATGCGTTAGGAAGGCAATGCAAAAAACCCACCAATTAAATACACTGAAAAATAGCAGCAGGCTACAGTATTAACATTAAAAGCTATTAGAAATCAATCAGGACTTCAGCAGGGCCTGAGGGGCAGACTGATGTAATGGAAGGAAGTCTATTAAATATAAAAGTAAATTATGCAACAACTTCAGAGCTCCTGTCCTCCACCACAAAAAAGAAAGGCAGAAGAGATGATTTCAGCTTGGGCCCTCATCTTGTCACAGGCTCACAACCTGAGGGCTTGTCACTGACAACTGTGGTCCCATGAATAGATCCGATCCATGTAAAGGACAATCAAGCAGTCATTTACAGGAACCTCAGCGCAGAAAATAGTGAAGGCAGCTACCATCAGATCAGACATCCTGCTGTGGTGTTTGGGGAACATGCCTCAGTGCTATTTAGAAACCACTTTTCAAAATCCTTTAAAGTGCAATGGTACTGATTATGTAAAAACAAGTATTTACCAATGCCAAAGGAAAGCTTAGAGAAAAAGTACTTCTCAAGCACTTCTTAAACATTTCCTGTATATTCCCCTCTTAGGGACATCACTTCTTATTGGCGCATAATAATGTACTACACATATATGAGGTCATAATGAGTTATTCCCTAAGTGTCCACACACATGCAAAAAGAACTGGCAGCCTATAGGAAAAAAAAGTTCCTAAATCCTGGGTGTTTCAGAAAAGCTTAATTCCAGCAGCCAGCTTAAGCAGAAAAAAAATATACATGTGACCAGAAGCAGAGGTCAAAGGAATAAAGGGTTTTTCCTACTTGCAATACCCTGATAGTAGTACAAAACTTCTAGAAAGCTGTGATAAGCAAACTTCTTAGTTTCGAAATGTCATTCAATCCAAGACACAGAGCAATTAAAAACACACAACATGCTGCTTAGTTTTCTTACAAATTGTAAGACAAGCGTGTTTTATTTTAGAAACTAAATCACAATTCTAAGCAAGAAACAAAATTATGCTCCCTTACATTTTCCTGACATATTTTTCTTACTCACCTCTTTTTTTGCCACTTGTACTATTAATGCATCCAGAAACAGGGCGTAACATTTGCACATACTGGCCCTCAGTCTCTGAAGAGAAGGGTTTAAATTGGGTTTGAAAAGAATTCCAAAGCAAAATATGTAAACCCACATGCTTGCTTGCTTTTTTTTGATATTGCCAATGCTGGCAAAAGGCATTTCTCAAAAGAGCAGACTGAGTGTGGAATGAGGAAAAGGAGCCTGGTCACTCTAGGAAAGGCTGACTGTTGGGTTAGTTAATCAGTGAGCAATCTTCCAGAGTAAGGAAAGTCACCAATTCCATCTATATGTTTGAAACACAGAGAATCCTGAAAAAAAGTGGAAAAGTACAGCATCGCATTTAGTCCTATTGTGCAAAAGATTTTATACTGTGAGAACGGCCTATAGTTAGGAGGAACCTAAAGTGCCTGAGAGCCACTGTAATGTAAATACCAAGGGTTAGGTGGTGAATATTTATAGCTCACTATTGCCCTCTAGTGTACGCTGTGCAAGCATTTGTGGTAGTTTTACGCGATGAAAGGGAAAAACTTCAGAGTACAGCACTTTATTTTAAACGAAAAGAAAACAGCCCTTTCCAGAGAACTGGAGCTTTGTACAATTTGAAATTAACCTTGAGAGAATCTGGAGTAGGGAGAGGAGAGGAGGGGAGTTTGGAAATGTGATGCTAGTACATTATATACCTTTTCTCCTCTGATTTTTGGAAGACTTGACATTTTCCTTGGAAAACATTTGCTTCACAGACCCTCTGTCTTCTAATGCAGTTGCATCATGTGGCACCAAATAAATTGTTCCTGATTGTTATAAGGTAAGACAATGCAGCAGAAGATATTAATTCCACCATGAGACAGAAAATAAGGAATGAGCTTTCATTTGGAAAAGAAAAAAAAAAAATGCCTGTGGTGATTTGTTTTATATATAAATATATATATAGCAAATATGTATTTCATATATACATATATATATATTAAAAAGGGAGGTGTGTCTTCTTAAGGATATCTACAGGGATTTAAGAAGGTTCTTTAAATACCAGGATACATAAAACACTGGGATGACAAATCCAATTGAATATTTCTGAGAGCAATGTTACCAAAATGCTTTATGTACAGGGAAGCAATACTGCTCTAATTTAAATAAATGGAATTGTTAGCATAGGGGAAAAAAAGTCTAAATAGATAAGAAAATGACTTAAGCAATTTCCTCCAGAAAAACTTATGATTACTACAACTTGAAATGAGAATGAGAGAGAATGGAAATAATTAGTATATTTAAGATAGGGTGGAAAAATATATTCAGAAAAAAGACATTTCCCTTGCTAAATACCTGCTAAGCGCTTGATTGTGACCAGTCTCCATTTGGTCTTGAATAAAATCATGTATTTGTGTCATTAAAGGAGACTTTCAGATCTATTTCTATAAATTACTGTTTGTTCCACCTGCAGCAAAGCTCTCTGCTTTCCCTGCCAACATGAATAATTTCCTTTTTCTGATCACTCTCTGCTCATTTGTCCAGAGTGGGGAGTGGGATTCAGCTGTTCATTCAGAGACATGTGCAACCTGGACATACACTCTTTTGTTTCCTATGAACAACCTGTGCTATCAGTGAAAACACGTAAGTACTAGAAAGTGTGATTTACCTTAGTTTTAAAGAAAGCATAGAAGAATCAAACCCTGGGGAGGCCTGGGACTGAGCCCAAGGCAATGGAGCCCACACGTAGCCATCCATGTGGAAGACCTCCCTCTATGGGCAAGCAAGATGTGCCTTCAAGACTGGTCTCCAAGTATCAAGAATATCTTGATAATCCACCTTGCCTTCAGAGCAAATAAATTTGGGAAATAAGCTGCTCCATTCTCTCCCCTGCTCTCCTGTACTGGTATGAAGATCAAGCTTTTCTTTTACCTCCAACTTTACTCATCTAAACTGCCTATTTCAATTCATCTGTCCACAGCCAGTTTCTGGAATCTATTTAATCAGAGTCACTTAGCCACTGTGATGATACTAAGACTTCATTCTTTCAAGTATTCTATTGTTAGCATAAATCAAGAGCAAAAGAACATTTGAAACCCTGAGGACTTCGTATTGAATGTCAGACTTGTGTGATTTGATGAACTGGGATGAAAAAAAAATATCTCAAATGCTAGAGTTTATCATGGGGCAACTGACAAACTCTTTGCATAAGCACTGCTGGCATGGCATTATCATACTGACATCACTTGCCACAGCAGATAAAGTATGAGAGTTTGACAAGTTCATTCTTTCAGAGAATCCGATTTGATAATAATTATTATTTTACAAGTACTAACTCATAGATGAGATTAAAAATTAACCAGACAAGCTTTGCTCTCATGCTCATCAGAGAGTATCCCAATGTACATTCAAGGATCATAGTGAATAGGATACACAGATATTAATTTATTCATTACTTGAATCCAGGAAAATCAATTTTATTCTGGATTTTGATCCTCTTTGCCCATCCCCCAAAAGTGTGAGGTGACTATATTTACAAAGCAACTATATTAGCCTGATATAATACAACTGAACTTCCACTATTTACATATTTCCATCGTCTATGGAAAGATGAGTTTTGCTGATGCTTAATGGAACAATAGAAGACCAGACTGAGCAGCTATATAACTGTGGTGAACGTATTTTTAGATTTCAAGTATTTACCAAAAAAGAATTACCCTGTCTAAACTACACTGTACAAAAAAGTCACAGGACATCAAAAAATCCTGTATTTGAAAGAATCTTGAAACAATGAGGAGAGAGCACTTACCTCTTCTAAGCAAACCAATTCTCTGTACCTGGATTTAGAGCCCAGTTTTCAGCGCTACCCTTTCATAATCCGATAGAAACACTCAACTGAGATGAGAGGTGTACTAAGTTATATTCATAGAAAGACAGACCTTACCTGAAAAGCTCTAATCTAAATAGAAGAAAAAGAAAAAATGGAATTTTTTTTCCAAAACACTCTGTCCAACAGCTTTCCTCTCACTAGCAATCTCTCTGACTCTGGAAGAAGGTGGCCACATCCAAAATGTATTGGGAGAATCTTCCCATGATCATTCCAGTTTCTGAGTCTTGCCCAGGGACTGTCTAAGGTGCTGGTTGGGTCATGTTAAAGTCATTCCAAGGAAATCCCTAGCAGTTTACAGAGGGAAGGAGTCAGCACAGAGAAATACTCTGTGCTCATACCTTGTGAGAAAGCATTCACAGAAACTTTCCAGCAAATCTGTTTTTGACAGATTGCACCAGGACAGCTTCCAGGGAAATCAGATTCCCTGACTTTAGAGTTCAGAGACAGGTTGGATAAGGAATGGAACTGTGAAACTTGACTTGAAGCGAAAAACCCCAAACAGTTCAATTTATTGTTATATTGCCTATATTACTATACTCCACAGAGCAAGAAAAAAAACACATTTGAAAACTACACATTTTATTTGCTTTGTTGGTGGGGTAAGAGAGAGGATTGCTCTCTACAGTAAAACTTATTTAAGAATTTCCAAATACATCACAAATCAGAAACTCTGGCTTTCAACAGACTCTGCTTACAACTAAAGAAAAATGTTGAGCAGTGAAGTAGCTGCAGCATTCATTCAAAGGTAAACAAGTTGCTGTTACATGACCCAAGAACAGAATAATGGTCTGATAATTGATGTAAATCAGAATTCAAGAGAAAAAAGAAATTTCAAGGTTATTCAGAGTCAAACATGGTTTATATTCAATTACATTTTAAAGCTAAAATCCCAGCCAATTTGTTTTCCATCGACTGTGTGTTTTATGCCACGGTGCCATATGCTACAGTTTGGAGTACTGTCTCCCTCAGTTGTCTTTTAATTGGCTTGACCTATGGGAAAGATGGCAGGAAACCAAGCTAATTATATCAAGTCACCTCATGCTCTACAAAATCTGCTATAGAATGACTTGTCAGGTGAAAAAATAAAAATGAAACAATACTAGAAATGCAATTACAGTTTCTTAACTTGTTTCTCCTTGTTGGACCTTGTTTATTGCACTATCAGCTTATGGATTTATCAGGATTTTATTGACAAAGTGACCAGATTCTGACTGCAAAATGCAAAGTAAAACAATGGGAGAAAATAAACTTCCTAACGTTTGTTTTCCACAGTACACTTTTTAAAGCCATTAACATTACTTTAAAAATAAGTAGACCTCAATCCAGAAAAAAAAAAATTCAGTATCTTTCTACTTTCTACTCAGCATACATCAGTGTTACTCTCTAGTTACACTGCTTTAGATTGAAACATCATTTCTAAACTTCTGAGAAACTGGCAGTTAATGTCAAAAAACTGTTAAGAGCTCTAGGTGACAAGAGTTAGACAGTGAAGTAGATATCAGAGCTGTAAGAATGTCTCATTCAAAGCCACAATTGCACGTCCCATATGTCAGTAAAATAAGCATCTTACCCCAACTAACATCATATCCACTTTACAGACTGATACTTGAAATGATGAACAATGGAAAGTTTGTGAAATGCTATCCTCAGTACACTTTATAGCTAGCGTGGAATGCATTAGACACAAAAGGGTAGCATTTTAATGACTTCCTACACGGAAATGATAAAGTCTGTCTTACCTAATTTGGGCCACCTAAAAGGTAGTGGTCTATTCTAGTTCCCTAGTCTTTGCTAGACCAGTCTCTCTATTTCTCTCTTCATTGTTACTGGAAGATGGCTGGATGATTGATTTAACCATCAGCGACTTTAGTTTGGTGAAATGAGCATCACTTTAAATCCTAAAGATATAATCCTAAAGTTTAAATTCTTGGAATATATTCCTAAAATATTTAATCAATTATTTATGCAAATAGCATACATGCATAGTTGCTTATCTTTTATATCCCTTCCTTATATTAGTTTACATGTACAAAATTACACCCTCAGTACGCATTAAAATTCACACCTACAGTTTCCAACAGTCTTTTAGAATACATTTCTACTTGTGTCTTGGTTTTGTAGATAAAAGAATAGCCTACTAACAAACCCACTTAAAATAATTCACAGAATAACTACAGAGGCTTAATGAAACCACTGGGAAAGGATAAATTAACTGCCTTCACTAAACAGTTCAACTTAAATGCAGCAAAGCACTTGGATTTCTGTTTAATTTTGACAATAGATATAACCGCTGCTGGCATAGTCAAAGTCAAGTATGTCAGCCATGCACAGAACATGTGAATGACAATGCTGTGCAAAAATGTTACTGCTTTCTTCCATGTAGTTTTCCTGAAGTCCCAGTCTTTCCATTTTCAGAAATCAGTGTGCTACCTGATTTCAGCAGTTCACAGGGTTTGATACATAGGGCCCAGTCTCAAACTGAGCTGATATGCCTATTTGGCTAGTTTAGTTATAAACTTGCTCTTAAACTTCCACTGTGATACGATGCTTACCAAAGTCAATATGAATCTTTTTGTGGATTACAATGGCACTGCATTTAGCCCAGTCCATATTTTAAGTAATATATTCCAGGGGTTTGGCACAGATGCTCTCTGATAACTAGACAGATGATTCTTGTAAATCAGTTATAAAATGGCTCTGTTACTGTTACACTTTTGTAGTGGAAAGAGTTGAGCAAAAACTGCAAGTACCAATGAATCATAATAGCCTTACATTTATTTTTTTCCATTTAGCAGAGAATTCTCACAGGTGAACCTTCTTCACACACACACCCCTCAAAAAAGAAGATGCTGGAGCTTTATTTGACTGCATAAACTGTTTTTGTTTGAAAGTAATATGATCCAAGAAGCACTTATGGAAATTAATAAAATCTCAGGCTCAGCTATGACTGACTGGGGCTTAAATCAACATCTATTTGCTTTCTCACACCTCACCTAAAGTCATAATCATGTTAGGACAAGATCACAGCAAACTGCTGCTAAGGACCACTATGTTACTATAGATCTAATGCTGGTAGAGCAAAAGAGAGTAAACTTCTGAAGAACAACTGATTTCCATGTAACGACTTTCAGCAATTCAGCATGCTCTAGTAATTCAATCACAAGCTGTTACATTATATGTAAGAGTCCCTGGATGAAGCCGTGTAGCTTGGGTAATGCAGGAGTTCAACCAGGATGATCATAATTGTTCCCTGCAGCCTTTAGATGTATTAAAAAATACCCAAAACAAAACATAAAAAGTTTAAAAAAAAAAAGTAGCTGAAACTGATGCAAGTGGGGGATGCAGAATTGTTCCTAAATCTTGGTCTTGCATTTTGTTTTCCTCAAATGTTGTTCTGAATGTGAGATTATGACTTGTCAGAGCTGATATGATCTGGCCAATGAATCAAAGTGTTATTTTCCTACAAAAAAAGAATAAACACTCATAGCTATCCCACAATTTTTTAAGGTGAATTTCATAGAATCACAGAATCTTAGGAGTTGGAAGGGACCTCAAGAGATCATCGGAACCAACCCCCCTGCCAAAGCAGGCTCCCTATCTCATATTACATAGATAGGCGTCCAGACGAGACTTGAATATCTCCAGAGAAGGAGACTCCACCACCTCCCTGGGCAGCCTATTCCACTGCTCCGTCACCCTCACTGTGAAAAAGTTCTTCCGCATGTTGGTGCGGAACTTCCTATGCTCCAGCTTACAGCCATTGCCCCTTGTCCTGTCCCCACAGACCACTGAAAAGGGGCTGGCCAATTCCCCCTGCAACCCATGCCTAAGATATTTATAAACACTAATTAGGTCCCCCCTAAGTCTTCTTTTCTCCAGGCTGAACAGACCCAGCTCACTCAGCCTTTCCTCATAGGATAGATGTTCCAGAGCCCTAATCAACTTTGTTGCCCTTCTCTGGACTCTCTCCAGAAGGTCCCTGTCTTTTTTATACCAGGGAGTCCAGAACTGGACACAGTATTCCAGGTGGGGCCTGACCAATGCAGAGTAGAGGGGGAGGATCACTTCCTTCGACCTGCTGGACACACTCTTCCTGATGCATCCCAGGATCCCATTGGCCCTCTTGGCCACCAGGGCACACTGCTGGCTCATAGCCAACCTGTCATCAACCAGGACCCCCAGGTCCTTCTCCACAGAGCTCTTCTCCAACAGGCCATTTCAGAAAACCTAGATGAAATAGCACTCTGAACTTGAATGTGAACTAATAATTTTTTTTTATTTGAATAAAAAAACCTTTCTGCCATTCATACACAACAGCCCATTATATAATCACTGAAGCAGACCACAGAAGGCCCATCCATTGAAAGTTCCTGCACCGTCCTGCCAACATTTTAAGGCCTTTAAGATCAGTGTACCTGGAGAACACAGAGACAATTTATTTTAATATAAAAAGTGCAATTGCTGATCTGCAATATAAAAAGCAGAAAGGAAGTGCATGATGTTTTGGGAATTGAAATCTTCAAAATAATATAGCTTGCCAAATTTTTCCTTTCAATATGAATCTATTCTTTCAGTTGTTTTTAAAACAACTCACAAGCACATGCTTTTTTCAGCTACAAGTGAATGCTGAGTGCAAAACTGAGCATTACAGTAATAAAATTAACATAGGAAAATTCAGTAGACATCTCAGGAAAAATTACATAAATAAACATCAAGTAAACCACTTCTGATGCTTGCAGCAATATGTTACTGTGTTCATTTATTTAGCTATAATTCTGAGAGAAAAATGAAGAATATGGAAAATTTATCTGGAGTCCTTTCAATGTTGGAAAGGCTATGCGCTTATTGAAACAAGGCAGTCCCAGAAAGGCTGTAAAATTTCTGGTCTTGGAGAGATGAAAAATTCAACTGGACTAGTCTCTGGGAAACCTATCCCAAAATTGAAATTACTTCTGATTTGAGTGGGGTTTGTACTAGTTCATATAATTCCTTTCACCCTGAATTATTCTGCTGTTCTAAACACATGGAACCCCCCACTGACCAGAACCAAAATAATCTTTTGTGATTTTTCCCTATATTCGATACTTCCAATTAGGTCCCACAAGATTGTATATACAGTTCAAGCCACTCACCACTGAGGAGTCAAGACAGAAATGCATGCCAACAGTTTGTTGCATAACCAATCCACACCAAAACAAATCAGGGATCACTCCTAAAATGAGCAAATAGTGTAAAGTCTCCCAATTGAGCTTACCACACAGTGTCCCAGTTTCCACTGTTACACACACCACACCTCCCCTTGAAGAGGCCACTCTCTCCAGCTTCTCCCAAAGATGGAGAGATTTGAAACTTTGAGATATCCATCAATCTCTGTTCTCCCACCCATGAGCAATCAGTGTCACCAGTGAGCAGTCATGCAAAAGGAAACAACTGCAACACATCCTCTCCTATGTGACATTTTGAATGTAACTGGCTGATTGTATTGTAAAGGAGACCTTAATATAGGTGGCTTTAGGACTTCTGTAGCCATATTTCTATGGTTAGGTCTTGCAAAATAATTAAATGGCAGAAAGTTTACATGGGCATTTCTGATCAGACTGAAGCATAAAAACGATGCCATGCTACATAGCTACTTGACTGAACAGACACAAAAGCACTAAAAAAGCACAGTGGGATAGCCTTGGCTGGCCAGCAACTGCCCATCAAGCACTCCATCACTGCTAATCAACAGGACAGATGGAGAAAATACAAAGAAAATCTCATATTCCAAGCTAAGGACAGGGTAATCACTTGTTAAGTGCCATCATGGTCTAAAACAAAATCAGCTTAGGGCAAGTAGTTTAATTTATTGCAAATTTATAAAAGAATAGTATACAAAGAAAAACAAAACTAAAACTACCCAAGCAGTGCAGGGGTAACAACGAATAAGTGTTACGGTCAGACCATAATGCTTTATCTCTGATGCTCTTTCCTCCAAATGCTCTTCCCCTGCTCCAACATGGGGTCCCACCCACAGGAGACAATCCTTGACAAACTCCTGAAACATGGTTCCTTTCCACAGGCTGCAGTCCTTCAGGAGTAAACTCCTTCGTGTGTGTGTCCCCAGTGGGATCATAGGCCCTGTCAGAAAACAGTCCTGCATGAGCTCTCCTCCATGGGTCACAGTTGCTGCCAGGAGCCTGTTCCAGTGCAGGCTTTCCACAGGGTAGATCCACTTTCTCTAACATGGGGTCCTCCACAGGCTGTAGGTGGATATTTGCTCTGCTGTGGTCCTCCATGGGCTTCAAGACAACCTGCTTAACCATGATCTTCTGCATGGTCTGCAAGGGAATCCTTGCTTCAGTACATGGAGCACCTTCCTCCTTCACTAATGCTGGTGTCTGCAAGGCTTTTTTTTCCTATTTTCTCACTCTTCTCTCACAGTTGCAGTGTTTCTTACCCCTTCTTAAATGTTATCACAGAGATACCACCAACAATGCATATGGGCTCAGATTTGGTCACCAGTGGGTCTGTTTTGGAGCTGGGTGGAACTGGCTTTGATTGACATGGTAGCTTTTCACAGAGGCTCCCCCTGTGGTCCACAATTCCACCACCACTGCAACTACTACTTGCCATGTAAACCGAATACAAGCAGAAACCTAAAATAAGAAGTGGATTGCACAAAGTTACAAAGTCACAAATTCATCAACAACTTAGGAAAAAAAAATCCATATCTCCAAATTACTAGTCTACCACTGCAGTCTCCTACTAACCTGATAATGCATTCCTGCATTAAGGATAATAGGGTAGATAAGTGTTTTCATCAGTTTTGTTCATGTCAGAGACATTTGCAGTGCAGGATAGAACCTTGCTTCCCTAGTTCTAATTCCAATTGGAAAGAAAACGATAGTCAAATAAAGTCTGTGAATTTCAATGTCTCCTTAACACTGTATGATTTAAAAGACTGACATTTTTTCTTACTGGAGAGGCTTCCAGCCCTGTACTTTCAAGCTGTCTTTTACAAAACAAGCCTTTAATTCATAGATATATAGCATTAGGGATCTCTAGCCCACTTGCAAAAACAGATTGAAAATCACTTTTACACATGAAGGAAAAAAGTGTTTTCCGGGGGAAAAAAATATGAAGTGCCAGCATGTGCGTATTAATGCACATTTGCAAATGCAGACATCACAAAGCTGAAATTAAAATAACACTAGAGAGAAATATTTTATCTTAGTGGATAGTAACCGCTGTTCATAGCAAGAGGAGAAAGATAAGTAGGGAGATAATGCTGTGCAAAAATCCACTCTATTTGCACTATGTCGTATTTTCCATTTCTGCTTTTATCCAATGGTGTACATAATAAAAGATGGTTGCCACTGAAATTTGATGTTTGAGCAAGTATGAGCAAACATAGAATGGGATCTGGAGCATCATCTGTATTGGCAAAATTCTCAGCTAGAGTCCCACAGAACTACGAGATATTAAATAGATTTATTGCCTATCAGTTTTATACCAGAGGGAGAGTATCTGCTTCTCACAGAGACGAGATGCATTATAAAAAAGTAACTGTGATCCTAAGAAATCATCATTCAGCCAAGCTAAAATAAATGATAAATTCCCTTTGTGGCTGATTTTTATCTGGCTGCACCTGACCGCAAAAGCTTTCACAGGCAGATACTCACAGATTTTAAAAGGAGAGTAACTCTAAGCAACATTTCCTCTTAGCAGTTTAACCCTCTCCCTCCTCTTCCCCATTTTTGCAAGCTGTTGACTGGAGCAGAGAAAACCATTTATCAACTTATCTGGAGTCTATAGAGAACTCAAAATATAAGCCAGACAAAACATAGAATATAAATTTATATTGCCATTTACATTTTTATCAAAGGCGAGCAAGATCTTTGCTATAATATTCTTATTCTTTATGAAGCTGCTCAGCCTTGAGTAAAGTGTAAACGACTGAAAGTAACCTCATGTCTTGACAGTATGTGAAAAATACGATTCTTCATCATAATTCTGTATCATAAATTAAGGGAAAGACCCTTAGATGCTCCATACTAGCATAAAGCCCAAGTACAAAACCACAGATTTCTTGATTTTACAGGTGAACTATAAAGGACATATTCTATTAAATAAATAATTACTGCAAAGCAAAGTTATTACATTATGTCATGATAAAGCAATCAATCATCAATCCCACTTTTGTTCTGCCAAGGTCTACAAATCAGGAATTATAGGAGATGGAAGCACAGTGATAGACAGGTATAAACATTTTATGTAAATCCCATAGATTAAATACAAAAACTACAGATCAACAGTAAATCTTAAGTAGGAGTCTTAACACTGTTGTAAAAACCTTATTCTGATTTAAAAGATTTCTACTTTTTTTTTTTCATATCAGTGGAAATAACCAAAAAGCAGCAGAATAGCAGGCATTACTATTCTGAACTTGTTGAGGAGTTGTTGAGGTTTTTTCTGTACTGTTGTTTATTTTTCATGTGTGTCTCTTGGCTGTACATCTCTCTCTCTCTTCCTTTTATATTTTTTTTTCTTTTTGTATATAGACATTTTCCTATTCCTAATGGATTTTTTGAGTGGGATGTGGAGTACACTTCTCGATGCAAATTCTTTTGCTGATATTGAAATTCACATCCTTTGCCTTTCCTGACATGTGTTTCTTCTGAGAGCTGGAATTCATTTTTACTGTGAGCACAAGGCTATTGTTTATAAGGGATTGGTGTGTGTGTGTGTCCCATGGGAACTATTGTCTGTGACAGTGAGCATTAGGCTTTGAGCAATTGTACTATGGGTTCCAATGAAACTGTGCTCCAACTTTTACTCTGAAGTCCTCTGGGTAGGAAAAATGTAAAGGCACTTAGGTCTCCATATAACAGATAGAATACCTTGTAAATAATAATAAAAAAAACCAACCCTGCACATTTCTGGTAAAGGTGTGTAGCCAGAGATCACATCCAAATTAAAGCACAACACATTTCACAGGAAGAAAAACAGGGAAAGAGCTATGTTGGACATAGGGTGACTCCTTGTTACTATCTACAAGGAGTCACCCTGAAGTTGAAGGGCAAATCTATTAAGCACTCCCTGTGTATAGACTGCACATAAAAGTAGCAGAAAGTTATCTTTGTTTAAATCCTTTCCCTCTTTCTCTCATGTTTTCCTTCTGAATTGATTATGTTCATTAATTTATTTGAGAATTTGATGTTTGTAAGGTTTAGTAAATAGAATCATTTACCCTGCCAGTGGAAGGTCCCTCTACATTCAGAAGCAATAAAGCTTACTGGCATGATTAGATCCATTTTCATCTATATTCTAGTTCAATTTCCTCCCTTACATCTCCCCCTTTTTTTTTTTTTTCTTTGACCAATTCTTCTGATAATGTTCAACAGCTGGATAATTCTGGAACCATGGTACAGGATGGGGTTAGAACTGTCCTGTGGTGTCAGTCTTGCAATTTGTTCTGTGTAGATGGAAAAAAACCCCGCATTTCATGATTAACACTGTCTCTAATTCAGACTCAAAAATTAGCCCAAAAAGAGACAAGATATGGTATCGTTTATACTGATATATTGAAAGAAGTAGGTATCCAGGTTGACCCAATCTGTTTCAGCCCAAAGAAGGAAGTTCAATTTACAAGAAAACAAAAGAAAGAAATTCTAGAGAACATTTTCTACTATTATTTATAATTCATTGTTATGCTGTATTTTATCTTAAATGCCTACTTCTTGCAAGTTTTAAGCAGTAGACAGACGCTTCCTCTGAATAATGTACCTACGCTATATTTACTGGACATAAAATACTAAAGACTGTCTGATTTTGTTGGGGTTTTTTTCAGCACCAAATTGTTCGGCTTTTCCAAAAGATCAATACTATCATGATTTCATTATTATGACACAGCGTAGTTGGTATGTTTCTACTGCATTCTTGAAAGAAAATGGATGAGAACTGCAATTATCAAATACAATGCTAAGGTATATCTCAGCTTCTAAACATGCAAGATGTATCAATGCTTGGTAGCAAAGAATATGGTCTGATACATTTTCAGGTAAACATAAAATGTCAACTCATTGTTTTAGAGGGTTGTTGTCGTTGTTGTTGTTGTTGTTATCAAAAATACATACTTTATCTATTTCCAGAAAATAATATTTCTTTTGAGGGTAAATTTACTAAAAATTTACACTGAAATCTGTCATATCATAGCAGTTAATCTTATTAGTCTTCATTATATATTGTTGATAAAACAATTCTGTGTACATTCAGCTTAAGGCACCTAAAAACATGGTTTATAAGAGAGAGTTGGTTTTTTTCCACGACTGAAGATTCAGTTAAAACAAGATGTCAGCAGTGGTGCTTCAAGTCTTTGCTCAGTGCTTTTAGCATTTGTATTTATTCTTTTTACACACTCATGGAAGCATAATAAATTCAGACTTGTAAGCTTTAAAAGCTCTTACCTCTGTCTTCTCAAATGTGATTTTCTTCCGAACCCATTACCTTTCACCACCAGTACCCATGGGCTATCTCTGCTGTACAAGAGCAACAGATGCATTCTTCTTCCTGCATTTTGTTTGCATTATTTTCTATCTGCATTTATGGCAGCAATTTAAACAAATCTCTTTGGGCACATAGATTGTTAGCCTCAATTGGATTTAACCAGTGAGAGGTTGGTAAACTTTCTGCCATGGCTTCTGAATTTACATCAGAAAACAACATTGGGATATTTTTGTTTCCAGATAGATTTAAAAATTTATTTGGAAGCATCAAAAGTTAAGTTTTAGGTAGACCTGAAGGGCTCAGATTTGGCTTCTAAACCTCACCTGTTTCTTTGTTGCTGCCAGCTCAGGATTATACAAACAAGTAAACTAGCCTAGGAAGCAAAATGTCCTCAAGACCATGTTCCTGCCCTTAGACTGGCTGTCACAGAAGAGCAGTATCCATGGTCTAAAGCTCTCTGGCCCTCCAAAGCAGGGTGGCCACATGCAGAACACTTGCAGAAATGCTCCCCAGACTGTGCTGAGCTCCCAGGCAGCACTTGGGATACTGACATGGTGACAAATGCCCCATGCCAGAGCTCTACCAAGGATTCCTCTGATGACAAGGATGAGCAAATGCCAGTCCTCTGCTCTGTCACTGCTCAGATTAATAATACAAGCCTGGCTATAAAGTCCAAGTACTTCAGTTGCTGTTTTGTGAATGACTAAAGCATCCACTTCTGCCAGCTGAGCTGTTTGAGACCTGCTTCACACATCGGTACAGCCAAGATCTATAAACCATGACTTTGCCATCTGTATACCCTAAGTTCAGTCTCTTGAGGTTTCTTTGAAAACAGTTCATGGCTTAAGGTGACTGTTGCTTCATTTTTAATCCTTCATCAGGCAGTCTGAAGATGTAAGAACTGCTTTGACAGGGAGTGTGAATGGGTGTGCATGTCTGCTGGGAGAGGAAGCTAATGAATGTCCCCTTTAGATTCAGGATGCCTGGTTTTCAAACACCTGTAGAAACTGCGCACTTACATTTCCAGAGGGAATTCACACATCCCTGCCAAATGATCTGCAAAGCAAAGGATGTGTAACTGCTCAGCAGATCAGGACAGGTGGAAGCATTCAATTAGGAAGGAGACCAGGACTCCCATCTCCCTGGAAATGTTTCTTTAAATATGTAAACTATCCTGGAGCAAACCTATGGTAAGTGATCTCCTGAAAGTGAGCCATCAGTACTTCCTTGCCCTTCTCTGTCATTGTCTGTCCAAAACGACTTCAGTGCTTTTGCAAAACAGGAACAAATGTGATTAAAAATATGATCCCAGACAGGCCTCTCCGCAGTCTGGCAGTTAAAGCATTACTCTGCAAGATGCCTGAAGTGAGGACAAATCACAACCACACTGTTACTGCCAAATGGCGAGGCACAGTTTCCTTGCAGGGCTCAGTAAGACAACCCTGTGCTGGAAAGTGATGCACATTGATGTACAACTCTAGAAACTCACATGCAGCACACAGGAGGCTGAAGAGGCTTGTGCATGTGCACATCATAGTGCCATACTCTACAGAGCTTTCCTTATTCAACACACTGCTTAGGAGACGGTATTCAGTTCAGGGATACAGCATTCATTCCTGGACTGTGGACTTCAGTTGAATGCTGTACATCTGAAAGTTAATGGTAGTAGCAGTAGAAAAGTTCTTTTCACAGCTCAGCTCCTTCTGACAATTTAAATTTCTCAGTTCCATTAGAGAATCTCTTTGGGAACCTGGTCATAAATCCAGATGGCAATTGGAAGTGTGATGGGGCAGGAAAGAGAATACATATCTTTCAAGTCTTACGTCAGGAGCTTGCCACTGAAATTCCAAGTACCTGGGCATGTGAAAGCTCAGTCATTGATTCCTCTTTCTGCTCATTTTCAGAGTTAAGAAAACCAGTTAAAATGAAATAAAAAGTTTCTCACAAGCAGATTTAGCAAATGAGTATTCTTTAGGTAAAAAATAAAAAGAAGAAGAAAACAAAAAAAAGCTAAAGACTTTTTTTAAGTGGTTCCCTGTTTAAGTAGGTTTAAACTAAAACAGAGTGGGAAATTCACATCCTTTTTCTGTCTTCACTAGGAAAACACCCATTTCATGTATTGTGGACAGGTGAGCCTGTAAACAGGAGTGAAAATAAAATTCAGAAACCAACGCTCAGTAGTGACATATTAGCATCATGCAGTATGAAATCTATTAAAGGGTTCATGTCCCCCTCTGCCTTGTATCCTATTCATGTCAGCTGAACATCAAATCTTCACATTTGGGACTGAAAGAAAGTTCTTCAGTATTATGATGACATTATAATTCTTGATTTACAGCCACGGAATTAGTTCCTGGAGCATTTTCAAACAGCAAAATGTCTCAACGGCATATATTTCCAGCCTGCACTTTTAGCAGATAACAAAAATAGCTCTTACTGGATAGTGTGTGCTAGACACTAGTCAGTGCATTCCCTGCCAAAACACTTGACGCCATTCAAGTACATCCACAGTGGTGGGAGGCCAGTGAACAGCCCACATATCAAACAACACGCAAGATAATAGAAAAATCCAACTTTCTGCTTCCTTTCACTGCGTGCTGACTGTAGGCTCAAATGTTATCATTTGTCTGGCAGCTGCACTGGCCCATGTATAAAGCGGTGGCCTACATTTTGCAGAGGCAAGTTTCCTCTAGCATCTAGTGTGCCTCTGCACATTTTTGACAATATTCTTGAGCTGGTGCAGCTGGCATATTAGTGTATATATATTTAT
This sequence comes from Laterallus jamaicensis coturniculus, assembly GCA_022605575.1. Taxonomy (NCBI): domain Eukaryota; kingdom Metazoa; phylum Chordata; class Aves; order Gruiformes; family Rallidae; genus Laterallus; species Laterallus jamaicensis. Next base: position 5,361,782 of record JAKCOX010000027.1, read on the forward strand.
TAGTGCAGTTTCTCAAATTGTCAAAGCTTTCCTCCCTTAAGTACATAAAACATGACTTGTACAGCATGCCAGCATTACTTTTTCTTTTTTTTTTTTCCACACTACCAGGTGAGATTTATGCTTGTATGCCTTTTTTTCCTCTTTTCAAGTGACAGCTTGAGGATTCTTCACCTATCTCAAGGGTGGGACTCTCAGCTGCTCAGACTCCCTGACTAGAGCTCCATCTGTTTTCCAGCTCTGTGGAAGACAAGACAACTAGCCTAGCTGAGACTCTCCAGGAGCTGAAGATTCTTGCTGATTAATGAGTCAGAAAACAGGTTCTCCAGAACAGAATGTTATCTACTCACCTGGAGCGTATAATACACACTGCAAAGTGTCAGAATAACCAAATGCTGACATGTAGATACCCTTTAAGAATACAATAATATTTCCTTGGAATATATGTGAGGTTTTCTCATCCCAGCCAGCTCCATCACAGACTCTGAGTACCAGGTTGATGTGTTTATAGCATTTGACCTACATCTTTGTGTACAATAATCCATCTGTATTACAATCTTGTTCTCTGCACGTTAGTGTTATTAATTAGTGCAGCATGCCTATTTTAATATACACTGAAATTCCACCTGTAGGGCTGTCAAGTAGAAACTACATCTACAATTGCTTCTCCGTGGCTTTTCAAATTCTTTCTAAGTGAGTCTGTCATTAGCTGCTCTTCTCTTTCCTCTTAAACTTCATCTGATTTAACTGTGTATTTTCTCATAGATTAATATCAGTCAGGTAATTAGATCTGTGACATTAATTAATATACTACAAAGACTTATTCATCATATACAATAATTCAGTTCTTATTATGTGCTTATCAAATGAGTGTTTGCCTATTAAATATTCAGTAAATGATACTTCATTTTATCTTATTTAAGTCCTAATCAAAAAACATCGCTTGTGATCCATTCTCCCCTACTTCCTTATTCTGACTGAATCATCGTTCTGAGAATAGAATGTTTCCTCATGATGGTCACCTCCATGTTGTTCTTTCTGCAGATAAAAGAAAAATACAGAAGAATACTAGGGTCATGTTAAATTGGTAAAATATATCTAAATACTTAGAGTTTTAGTACCAGAGGGGTTAAATATGTAGAGTTTTAGTACCAGAGTGGTTCCCTCAGTGGCTTCTCCTCCATCAGCAACAGATGACTAAGGACAAGCCCCCGTTGTGGCTGAGACTGCTTCTTTGGTAGGAGTGCTGTCTTAAACCTGTTAGACATAGACAACATCCTTAATCTATGGCAAGAAGGATTATCCAGATCAGCAGTATCATAATACCTTTAGCTCATCAGGATAACAGCACAGAAAGATAAAGAAGTGAAAAGTGAAGAGCAGACAGGTGATGTCCTGAATATTTATGAATGGGAGATTTCATCAATTTCTAAAAATAGGGTATTACTTGAAATTTGCTTTTAATGCTGAAATATTCTATTTAATTTTTATTTCCTATGTCTTCCCTCTTTCTTTCACATATATGTGGAAAAATTGGTAAAATCTTTAAAACAAAGAGGGAATTTAATAAAATAACTTTTTTCTTACGCATAATGTCAAAGTAAATCGATTTCACTGCAGTTGAAGGTGAATACATATAAGATTCACATTTTATACATACATTGACTATAAAGATTATTGTGCTTTCAGGGTCATTTGAAAACTAGTGCTTGTGAAAGATAAAATTTATGAGGGCTTCAAAACACACCGTCTCCCATGAGCTGCAGTAAATAATCTTAATTATTAATTCACAAGCTCAAACATATACTCACAGCTGTTAAATTCCTAGCCAGCTGAGTTAAAGTGCATGGATTTGGGAAGTCATTGGTTTTTTCCATACTACTTTGAAACTTCTCTTTGATACAAGTCTACTATGTATTGCTGAAAACTGGAATCTTTAGGAGATTTGTTTTCCTTTGGCATTCAAAAGGAGTAAGTTTATTGATATTTCAATAAGGATTAATTAGTATCCATAAGAAAAAAGTGTCAAGGTGCAAAGTAGTGTAAAAATAATTTAACACTGTAAATTCTTGTGTATTCAGTACAAATGGGGTCCAACCTGAGGTGAGTAGGCTAATAGTCTGTTGTGCAACAACCATTTTAAACAGATGCATACTCATCTATGATGCCAGCATAAATCCAGTGTCCAGTGATAAATCAATGGTGGGTTTAACATCACCACCCAGATTGTCTTATATAGAGCATCATAAATGTGCTAGTGACCTTATGCTGTATTTATTACCTTATAGTAGTTCTTTCTACATTTGTATATAATGCAAAAATCCAATTCTATAATGCTCTGGCAAATTCCCACTGCATCGTATTATTTTGATATTTCAATAGTAGTTATCCTTCCCTAATATGAAGGAAAAGCCCTTACTGTGTTAATAAATTACTTCCAAAATTCTGCCAAAAGCTCTTATCCAAAGAAAGCATTACTTTTGTACAAGTCTCAATAGTTTTGAAGGTTTTGGAGGTAATCTGAGGATTAAACATCTGTAGAAGCAAGCATGAGATGAAATATGTCACATAATTCATTCCGACCATAGGTTAATTCTTTTCCTTGGCTAAAACAGCTTACTTTCCACTCTCAAAAATTTTTAAATCATGTATACTTTTCAATAGCCACTTCTCCTCCCTTCCCCTTCACTGTTCTCACACAAACACACACAAAAAAAGGAATTGCGTTATTTTATTTCATCGCATCAGAACCCACACACGGTAGGAGCAAAATAGAGATATGTTCCTCTGCTGGATACATTTAAGCAAACTTCTCATCTCCCTTCTCAGTGCCTGTAAACCTTTCCTTTTTATTGAAGTCACCCTCCAGAGAACCTTTGCAGACACTGAACAGTCTTTGCTACAGACCACACAATTCCAGCAGTAACTAAATCTATGGTTGGCGAGGGAGCCTTCTCGGCAACAGGCATGTTCTGAATATAGTGGGGTATCAGCAATTTTCTGCAGGATTTTTCTCAGGCATGGTTTTTAGGGAGTTGTCTGCTCTGTCTTTTCTCCTGGCAGAGGCATTGGGCTGGATGGAGACATTAAATAGGCCAGGTACAGTCCTCATGCTACCGTTTTGATCTTATAAGGTAAAGCTACATCATGAAGAGGCACAGATGAGAAATAATCATTGGATTCATGATCTATAAGAATATCTTCTGTTTATGAAGCCTGAAGCACCTTTGCAATCACAAATTCATCCTGTCTATGATATGTCTGGGTTGTTTTAAATCTTCATAGGAAATTTGTGTTCATTAAGAAAGTATGAAATCCCTAGGGAAAAAAATTTTGACCTCTAACCATAAAACTCAGCTAAACCAAGGCAATGCATACAGCAAAAGCAGAGGTCAGTATGCCATAATCTCTTACAGACTTTTTCTTTTGTATAGGAACAGGATGTATTTCAAATTCCTTGTCCACAGAGGATTCACACATTTAGCAGCTATGGATGATTCTCACACCTGTTTCTTCATAGTGCCTTTGCAAACACAACCAGAATTCAAATAGTTTTGGCACCAGAACAAGCAGAAATGGATAGAAAAAACCAAATATGACTCATACTATTTCACAGACATTTCCTGTCCCAAATTGCAATAGATCAAAATCAGACTATCTCCTTCAGCCTCCTCAGCCATTGGTACAGCCTAAATTAAGGATGTCAACAGGTTGAAAGGACATAAGATGGAGTAGGACCCTACTCTGTTTCATATCAAAAATGGATAATTTCAGTGTTGATTAAGGAACAGTGAGTATTTGGTGTGAGCAAAACCGTTGAGAGCTGGGTCAAATTTCCTGTAGGGGAAAAGCACAGGTTCATTTAGCAACCTCAAAGCATGTCCATTTCATAGACACATAGAAGGTGTTAGATTGGAAGGGAACTTTAAAGGTCATCTAGTCCTAACCTACTGCAGTGAGCAGGGTCATCTGCACTAGATCAGGTTGCTCACAGCCCCATCAAGCCTGACCTTAAATATCTCCAGGGGTGGGGCCTCCACTACCTCTCTAGGCCTACGCAACCTTTTCCAGTGATCTACCACCCTCATATTGAAGAACTTTTTCCTAATATCCTGGTCCCATGGACTTGTGTATGTTTCCAGCTTTGATGGACAGATTTCCCCTACAGGTCAATGCAGATCAGTGTTTGCTTGAGATACCTATGTATTTCAATCCATGTATATTCCATGTTCAGGGATTTAAGAGACTGGGACTTAGGACATCATTGATGCTGGCTTCGCATTGATGCTTTGTCTGCTTGATAACCATGATTGAATTATTTGTAGATTTGCCGAGCCTACTGTAAACAGTGTCTACAAGAGATCATTTCATTCCTACATAGAAATATTTACAAAGCAAGATTTGATCATAGGTTTCACCAAGGAAACAAGAGTACTCAGGGTCTCCCATTTTACCCTATTGAAGAGGAAGACTCTAAGGGCAACCATCTTGATATTCTACCACTTTAACCTTTTGAAGAGACATATAACATGCTGCAGTGTACATATGGGATGAAGCCAGTGCCACCACAAGTGTGATACCAACCTCAGCCTGCAAAAGGTCTTAATGATTTCATCTCAGTACCCTAAGTAGACTCTGTCTCATGTGTTAAAGCCTAACAATGTTATAATTTAGCCTAAGCAAAATAAGATTATTAGCTTTCTTGACTGCCATCAACCGCTTAATAAAGAATTTAATTTGCTGAAGTAAGTGTTAGAGGGGTTTGGTTTTGTTTTCCTCTAGAGTAACATCACAGACTGGGATATCTTTGATTTGCAGCTCTAGCCACAAACAGAATCTGTTAAGATCAGAGTTTCCATAATATTATTAGTTTCAGTTGTGAGAAGTTGGCATAGGATTTACTTTTCTGTAAAGGGATGCTAATTATCTCTTGCTATCTACAGTTTTAAAAGCATTTTCAAACATGATGCTAAATAATTACATATGTCAACAGTCAGACAAACGATAACATAAGAATTAAAAATGTCTATCTACTTTGAGTCCATTTTGCTCACTGCAAAAGAGCTGTGTAATACTCAGCTCATAATTTGATAATCCCAACCCAGAGGAAAGAGAGGAAATGGGAGTTTTATGTCAGCATGAGAAATATTTTTTTCTTACCTATTATGTTATTAGTATAGATTCAAAGGCACAGAGATGATAATTCTGGCCTAGAAAATGAAATTCTTCTCCAGGGACCCTTTTCAAACTGATTTGCTCAATCAGAGCTCTCTCTTGTTACCTGATCATGGCTATGGTGCTTTAGAGTGTCTAATCAAGAGATGATTAGGGATGATGACATTAAGGAGGTTCAGGTTTAGTGCTATCATGGTGGCCAATCAATAATGTGATTGTCCAATGCAGTACTCAGGGGATGTGTGTATAAATCTTGTTATTTACTAAACCTTCATGTCCTGCTATGAAAACAAAACTGTTGTGCTCTTACAGTGTAGAAATGCTCATTGTAAGAATATTTTATCTGGCATAAGCATTAACACTTCCAAGACAATTCTTCTTTTGGCTTTATCATGATTACCAGTGTTTTCACAGTCCCAGTGATTTGTCAGTTTATCCATGCTTCATATGATCCGAACCCAAAATAAAACCTGGCTGTAGTTTTGTGGATATCCAGATATCTAGTAAAAGATGACTTCACAATATTTAGAGCCCTTTGATACTGGTTGTGGAAGGCATTGTGATCAGGGATTTTCAGTTTCTAAAAGTTATTAAAAAACACAAACTAAAAAAACCTCCAAGGAAACAAAGAACTTCTTATGAAATAACAACAGGTTCCCCGACTTACACCATGAGAGTAAATCTATTTTTTTCTTTTGATTCAAAACTAATAAAGTCACATCTTTGTTCATGAATGATTTTACCTGGAGAATCACAAGACTCAATATTTTGTGGTTCTTCTGTTATGGGTCAAAACCACTTTGAACAGAAGCACTCTTGGCACAATAATTTCATCAGTCACTATTTAATGAGAGAGAAAAAAACCAAACCAGTTATTACCTTTGTCCTGGCATCACAGACAAAGCTTGTTGCCTTGTTAAGTGCTTATTGTTTGAAATTTAATCATGAGATCAGATTGGGTACTTGTTATTCATAGATGTTGCCAAAGGATAGGTTTCTTTTCCATGACAAGTCAGACTTAATTATTTATTGGTATATAACACCAATGTAAAAGCCAAAGAAGCATGAAAAGGTGGAAGTAAAAGCAACAGTTGAAATGTAAAGCTACCAGATTTTAGATACTTCAAAGATTTGAACCTGTTACATATAATGGTTTGCAAAAGCGCCTTTTGAAAGTAGTTTTCCCTAACACTTTTGGGCTGAGTGAAATGTCTTCTGTTTATTATTTTCATGATGTTCAGACTCTTATCCAATACAGTGGAAAGGATTTGATCCTGAAAAAAAGCCACCTATGACCTACTGTGATCAGGGGTTACTAACAAAAGCAAGAAAGAAAACAGTACTTGGGTTCTGCACTACAAACAGAGCATAAATGAAAAAGCAACAGAGGCAGAGAGAGAAAAAAAAATTATTTTGAAATAAAAGGTAAATGAAAATTACACTTAAAATGAATTAGTGAAGCCAGGTTGAAAAAATTAAATACACTCCCTTCAAAATAACAAAGATCTCAGGTAACTAAAGCAGAACTTGCTACTAGTCAAGCGAGATATGAACAGAAGGAAAAGGTGTGAAAAACAGCAGTGCTTTAGAACTAGAGATAAATAACTGGAAGCAAAATAAAAGGCATAAACTGCTTGGTAAAACCAAAGATACTCAATTTGTTGTAAAATACCACTGTACAGCAATAAAGCTATACAGACACCAAAAAGAACATTAAAGTTATCTGTATTTGAGACAAAGATTCAGGCCTCAGGTGTTTGTAGGAATGGTTGCAACAAGATTTTAAAGGGTTTTCAAACCACTAACGGTTTTATTCCCTTGCTTTACTTATTTTTACACAAGCAGTTGCAAAGTGATAAACAACATGATAAGAGCAAAGTGATAATAGAATTTGATAAGAGAGAACATGTTCAGTGCAGCACAATTCATGCCAGATGGTGAAACTAGCAGAAGTTACAAACAATAGATGCTGTTCATTTAGGCCTGAATCTGACCTCTCAGAATTCACAAGGGGAATATCAGATAAAAGAAAGAAAACATCTTTGCCCCATAGCACAATTTGACATTAGCTATAGTACAAGAAAGTTTATGTCTAACCAATTACCAGCCTTCTTCCACACTTATTCCTTGATCATATTTTGGCCCAAAACCAATTCTACCCCAGTTCTAAGATCTCAATAAGGTTGCTACAGTGTCTCAATCATTAGATGTATTTCCTTTCTCTTGCACCACTTCTTGATTCCTTCATAGCAGGGAGGAATTCCTCATCCAGTTCTAGTCTAAGACTTACTCCAGTTCGCAGCTAAACTCTCAGAGGAAGAAGACAGAAACAGGAGGAACAACAAACACATCAGAATCAGAGTCATTCATTCCTGCAACTCACCAAGATTACCCAAGCCTCGGCTCTAATTTGTTAAAACAAAAAAATTCTATCACTAAAGAGAAATTTTTATGATACAGGCTTCTGCCAACAAACAAATCCTTCAAGACTACTGATTAGCATCAGAGACACCATCATCTGGTAGAGTTTTGGTGTTTCTAGTCTGAGCAGGCTTCAAAGGAGCAGCTAAAAGAAAAGAGACTTTTTTTACTCTCTGCCAGCCACTCACTTCCTTACAGGCAGAGTAAGGTTTGCCAGCACTTCTGTAATACATTCATGGGCATAACAAGAATAAGCATTACTATTAACTGGCCACAGCACTGACTTCGCACTGACTTCACACTTACTAACTCCTCTGATCTCCTCTTTCTCTGTTCCTAATTATCACAAGATGCTTGTTTATAGGCTTCAGGCTGGAAGCAGTCACCCTCACACCCAGTTGGATGCGTGGCAGTAATTGCTGCTGCTGCATAGCCGCCATTAAAGACAGAGGTCCCTCCAGCCCTAGAAGCTTGCTGCAGCTGTGTCTCCTCCTGCCAGCCTAGCCGCTGCAGCGCGAGTCTAAACCTAGCTCCGGTGACTGCTCTGCTTCCACAGCTCTTTTGTAGAGGGCAAGGGCCTGACTCCCCACTGCCTTGGGCAGCCTGCTGTCATTTACCTCTATGCAAAGTGGGAATAACATATTGTTGGAGCAGTACATCAGACAGATGAAAACTGCTAAGTTAAAGCTAACAACATGAGATAGTTTCCTCTCAGCAAGAGACTTCAATAAGTCTCTTTCCATTTAAGTGTAAAATTCTCTGCCTTTTTCTGTACTGTAGATTCAGCAGAGGCCAATTCTTTCACAAGCAAGCCTCTGAGTCAATTTTTTTTTAGGCTTCTTCTTTTCCACATAGCCCAGTAAACACTTTCAAGGCTGCCACTGTAAAGGTATCTTACCAGTTTTACCTGATCTACACAGCAGGCTACAATGACAACCACAAGAGAGCTGATGTGAAAGCAGACTCATCCAGAGGAGAAGAATAGAAATCAAAGATAAAATTGTTAATGGAAGGGGAAAAAAATCTTGAAAGGGCTATGTAAGAAAAAATGGTGGTAAATATTTATTTTTTTTTAGTTTTAGTAACAGAGGACCGGAGGAGAGGGATGGGGGCAAAAAGACTGCTGTCTCCCAGAGATTAAAGTGGCCCTCCCCCGATTCCTTTATATATTGTAAGAAAATAAGTCCTTAATGGCAGGATGGATTCAGGAAAAATGCAAGAAAAGAAGACAAGACTATAAAAGTAATAAAAAGGAACGATGCAATACAATACACATCTTTGACTTGTAACATTTAATGGCCCAGAAGAGACACATACCTAATTCCTTACTTTTGGTTTTGTTTCTTTTTTCTATGGTTGCTAGTTCTTCAGTCCGGATCATTTCCATTCTCTGTAATTTCATGCAGTATGGCTAATTGATTTTATAACTGAGTGGTTTCAGTTTGGTTTGCTTGTTGGGTTTTTTTTTGTTTGGTTTGGTTTTTTGATTTTTGGTTTTGGCTTTGGTTGGGTTTTGGGTTTGGTTTTTTGGGGTTTTGGGCATTTATTTTTTTTTTGTCAGATAAAACCTATTTAGGAATGAGAATACAGAGCTTTAAAAAAATTGTGGCTTTTACAGTATCTTCCCCTCTACCTACAGGGGTAAGGGCTGCCACAACATACCATTTAGAAAGCCAACAGTGCCTAAATAGTTCGAAAATTAGCCATGCTACACATCCAAGCATGTCTGAACAGCAGTCAAAGGTAAAAACCATACAAACTAGCTGTGAACTAAACAGCTTTGTGCCAGCAGCAATGTATCTCAGCATCACCATGGTTCTTCCTTCACAGTTCCAAATTAATTTCTTGATATAATCTCTATGAAGATAATTACAGAGCTCAGCACACCTGTTACTTTGGCCTGGGCAATGTTAGTAATGATAGTAGTATTCTTCTGTTGTGGAATCACAGTGATGTGTAAGGGGAATATGATGCATAGAACATACCATTTTAATTAATCCTAGGTTGGTTTGGACTTTTTTTTTCAGGAGAAACATCATTGTTCCTTGTTTAAGCATCAGAAGGATCTAATAATTATATTTGATTAGTGCTCCATCCATCCACCCATCCATCCATCCATCCACCTGTAGAGAATATCTCACAGTATGATGCGTTTTCATCTCTCTCCATTGAATCACAGTATTTGCTGTTAAATAAAAAAGGGGCAGGGGCCAATCTCTGGGCAAATGGTTTGGCTTAGCTACATCCGAGGTACACAGCACTTAGCATTCATCTTTCCACAGGTCTTGGTCACCTTAAGTCATACTTATCATCTCTCTATATGTTTTTTACAGTTGAACCTGTCTAGACTACTGAGAAATCTGTGTTTGCAGTCTATCAGTGTTTCACTGCCTGAAACTTGAGGTGTTTTGAAGGCTCCAGGGTGTATCCAGAGTGTGGACACATGGGAGTGCTGGAGGATGCCAGTCTTGATGGGATACCATACAAGGCAAAATTGTTGCACTACATGTCCCTTATGAGCAGGGATATGAGAACTTCCTGACACATGCTATCCCCCAAATTATACCCAGACATTCTCAGAAAACCCTGGAGAGTGTCAAAACCACATCTGAGAGCTTGATAGCAATTAAAAAAAACATGTGATGACAGAGCAAGTCCTTAAACCCACTCCCTGAATCTGGTTTGTTTAGCAATGTAGATACAGCGTGTGATATACACATTCCTGACTGATTTTTCCACTTCTTTTGCTTATTTTTTTATTAATGTCACAGGAAAATAAGTATTGTACAATGCAATTGAGTCAGTGGAACCTTTCAACAGAACCTAGCAGTCAGCAAAGAAAAGAATTAAGAAACAAGTATAAAGAAACAAAAAACTGATTACAGTGAGACTACATGCAATTAATGATAATCCAAATCCACAAAGGAAATGAAGGCTTATATGGCCATGGCAGCAATATTTCCATTGATGTGGTGACCTACTCAGGTATGCAAATTACTCTTTCCCTAGTGTCACAGATCAAAGCTACAAAATATGTCTTAAGGTTTGTGGGCTTGTTTGCTTTTATTCAAGGAAAAAGTGGGAAAGTAAAAATCTAACTGCAGAAAGAGACTGGGCTGCCTTTTACTGACAAACTGCTGTAGCAGTTCAGATAGTTCCTTGCTGCTTAGGAATTAGTTATGAATTTTTGAAGCCCTTTTCTTCTTGCAGAGAAGACAATGAAGATGATGAAGGCTAATCGCAGTGTGTGAGCCAACACTCCCATTAGCAGGCTTTGATGCAGTTGCAACTCTGCTAACTACATCTGAGCACTGATCAGTCTCTGGCAGAGAAAACCTGAAGTAAGAATAATTGTAGACCGCAATCCTATTTATAAAAACACCGACTATGAAACTGAAAGCTTATAAATATGTGGAAAAGAGGATGTGCCCTGTTTTTCTAGGAACGTTCGCATTACAACTTATTTTGCTGCAGTTAGTCTTCAAAGTAAATGAAGGTAAAGTCATTAGCTGCTGACCAGTATAATTAGAGAAGTGATTACTTTAACAAGTAATTGGTAACAAAATGCCTAACCAGTAATCAGAAGCACAGGCCATATGTTTTTAAATATGACCAAATCATTTGCATAGTGTTTATGTGCAATAAATTTAAGCGAAATGAAAAATCTGCTGACAGGCAATAAGTAGCAATAAGGGTAGAGCGATATGTTAAATCCTTCATTCTGGATCATTTAGGTAATGTTCCATTCATTTTAGATTCATGAGTAGAAGCCTTTACAGATTGGGCACGCATACCATAAATCTCAGGTTATCCATTATTAGGTGGCATTCTGCTGTTTGCAATTGTACATGTTTACTTTGTGCATAATTAACTGCATAATAGCTGTCTGTGTTCTGCACAGAATTTACACTCAGGCTCTCATCAAAACAAATGACTCTAGAAAGTAGGGCAGTTCCATTAAGCTCTCCGCGATCTGCATTTTCTAGTACTGGTTCTCAGAAAATGGAGCTGGAGCTTTGATTTTCCATCTGCAATCAGAATAAAATCCAGTCTTTCAAAAGGCCCTGTGTTTGTTTTTCAAGGTATTTTATTAAATCTCACAGAAGTAGATGGAACACGAAGGGGTGGAGACAGAACAGAGCTGAAAATACCTAACAGAAGCTGGGATGATACATTTCCATAAAAATAATAAGTATGGAGCAGATTTGGACAGGCAATTGATCATTGCACAGTTCCATGCTATGGATCAAAAACTTCACCCCGCAGTTCTTCTATTTCTGTGCACGGTTACCACTACTGGGTCAACTACTTCTGCCGTACACTTTCTTTATACACTGTGTGTCAGCAAAAGCTCCCAGATTTCTTTTTCCATAGTGCAAAATTGGATGGAAAAGAGAAAAAATAAAATAAAATAAAGCTGAAAGAAATGAGGGAAAGTTGATAATAAAGTCAGGCTCAAAGAAAGAGGAAAAAACTGCTAATATGGAGGCCTGCAGCCACAGAATAAAATGAGACAAAATATAGAGAAGTGGCGAATTTGACTGATTCATGGAACTGCAAGCTGATGTCTATATATTTTTAAATTATCTAGATGCTACATAAAGAATATTTAGTACAAATGTAGCTATGCATTGAATATTATTTTACAGCTGATATGCTGCATAAAGAAAGTGGTTTATAACAGTTGTTTGAAAAGTGATTACTAAAATTGTGTGGGAAGAAATGTTTTAACCTACCCTTATGTTTGAAGGAAGTATTGTGATAACATGTGACTATCATGCTGCAGAATAATATAAATATTCATAACAAATAAAATGTCTCAGATTGGGCAGCTCTAAGCTAAAAAGCATGAAGAATGTAAATGGCCCACGAATGCAAATGAGCTTCCATTTTTCCCCAATGAAGTGATGCAGGGCTACACTTGAGGGAAACAAATTAAATGTGAAATTAATTGCAAAGATAATAACATGTGTTTTATATAAATTCCTTTGTTTCTGTAATTCTACAGGTTAGCATAATGTAAAATTACTTTTTTTCTTCTTCTTCCACTGTACTCACTTGGGAGCGAGGGGGAGGTAATGCTTTGCTTCCTGGTTTTACTTTTTGCTTTTAGAAGACCCTATGGCTTCTTCCAGGACAACAGTGGGAGGGTCTTTTAAAATTATTTTTCTAATAGCATTTTTTTGAAGGGATCTCCCTTTGCCCACACGCTATATCCCTTGGAGAAGTTTAGTGTATCTGATTCATGTAATGTCAGAATTTAGGATCTCTCTTTAGAATTCAGAAATCTTATGAAGTAAATTACGGTGCCTTTTCGAAAGTCTTATTAACACAGATACATATTTCTACATCTTGGCATGTTTTCTTTTCCCCCTCCTCCCTGCCCCCCCCCCCCCCAAACTCTTCACTACTGAAAAGTCCATATATCAAAACATATCATAATCAAAACATGCAACATTCTGCAAGCTGATGTCTATACATTTTAAAATTAGTACCAATGCAGGTATGCAATGAATATATGCTTTATAACAGGAGCTGCACACAGTCCTCATACTGATCAGTCCCAATGGGTTTTTTTTTCCTGTTTCCTTTTTGTTTTGAAATACAAGGGATAAACAGCAAGCAAATAATTCTCTACTGCAGGATTTTCCAGGCTGAGATTTCTTTCCTTCTTTTGAACTCAGATGTTATAACCTTGTTGCTTTGTATCTTACTTTTCAGCAAAACACCTTATTATTAAAAATTCCTTCTGTAGACAGTTATTTTGTATTTTTTGACAGATAATGTATTAACATATGCAGATAGCTAAATTTAATCAAAAGGGTCATAAAAGGTTGTTAAGCGCTCAGTGGAAGTCAATAGAAGTTACTGCTTATTTCTCACTCATGCCTTTGAGAATCCCTGTTCTCACCCCTGCAAGCATCACTGTGCAAGTTGAAACAGAAGCCTGTGTTCATCAAATAGCTACTCCAATAGAGTCATCCTTTTTATTCACAAGCCCCATCAACTTTCTAGAAGAAAAAAAAAACCAACTCAAACCCCAAAACAAACAACAAACAATAAGAAAAGGGATGGAGCTCTTCAAAAAGAAGCAAAATAAATCTTTAGACATTAAATGCCACTGGGAACTGTGCACATCCAAGGGTTACCTGCATAAAACTATGTACAGCTCAGTCTTAAGCAAACTCTGCCCATCACAGCTATGATTAAATCCAATACTTCACTTTGAATATCTGCTGCTATAAAGTAGCCCTATCTCCTGGCTTGTTCATTTTCACTGATGGAGCATTTGGTTCTTTTCAACTTATGTTTGCTCATGTTTTGATTAGATAGTATACACATACTATATATGTGCAAATGCATATATATGTATATCTTCATTATGCAGTATATAAAAGACAAATATACACACACATGCTGTAATAAATACACTCAAAAACAGGCTTGCTTCAACAAAACTGGTGTATTTGTAATTTTGACATCCTCACAAGAATATTTTATGCCATGAGAAAGGTAAAGCATTAAAAGAATGAGAGATACTTCAGGACTTGTATTAGCTTTAGAATGCTGATTATGTACAGTATTGAAGATCATGCTTGGACGAGATGAGAGTGTTTGCTAATAAGCTTTTAAATGTGCATAATAAGAACCAAGAAAATAGCATGCTCTGGTAGGGTTCTTTTTAAATAACAGCTGATGATTCAGTAGCAAAAATCTTTCTTTTTTTTTATACTAGTCAGTGGTGCATAAGTGGCTCCTGTGTAAGAGGTCCAAAGATGCAAGGAGGATTCTTCTGCAGAAAAGATTGCCCAATCTGGCACTTTCTTGTACCTGAAATAAAGCAGTGAATCAGGGAGTGTGAAGATGAATGTATGCAGCTTATATTTAGTAAAAATTTAGATAGATTAATTTCTACAAATGGCCAGAGAGGGGAAAGATATGCCTGAGCAGCTTCAAAAAGCTGCCTCATATTTGTCTGCAGCACTCAGGACAAAGAGGGGGTGTAGTGGGCTGACCCTGGCTGCAGGACTGATGCCCACCAATGCTGCTGTATTGCTTCTCTCCTCAGCTGGATGGGAGAGAGAAAATATAACATAAAGCTCATAGATCTTCATAAGGTCAAGAGCAGCACAGGGGGGTGATGAATGGTTCATCACACATCTCTGCTGTTCCTTCCTGCTCAGCTGGCAGGCTCTTCACACTCTTTCCTTGCTCCAGTGTAGGGTTCTTCTCACAGGAGACAACATGGGCTTCCCATGGACTCACAATCCCCTTCAGATGACTTCATCTACCCCAATGTGGGGTCCTCCACAGGCTGCAAGGGGAATCTCTACTTCCCATCAACCTGTATGAGCTGCAGGAGGACAGCCTGTCTCACCATGGTCTTCTCCAGGGACTGCAAAGGAATCTCTGCTCTGTCTCCTCCTAGTGCACTTCCTTCCCTTCCTTCTAGGGGAAGGACTAGGGGCAATGGCTGTAAGCTGGAGCACAGGAAGTTCCACACCAACATGCGGAAGAACTTTTTCACAGTGAGGGTGACAGAGCAGTGGAATAGGCTGCCCAGGGAGGTGGTGGAGTCTCCTTCTCTGGAGATATTCAAGTCTCGTCTGGACGCCTATCTATGTAATATGAGATAGGGAGCCTGCTTTGGCAGGGGGGTTGGACCCGAAGATCTCTTGAGGTCCCTTCCAACCCCTAAGATTCTGTGATTCTTCACTGACCTTGGTGTCTGCAGAGTTGTACCACTCACATCTTCTCATTCTTCTCTCTGCCTGCTGATGCACAACAGGTTCTTTTCCTTCTTAGCTACGTATCCCAGAGGTGCTACCACCATCTCTGATGGGCTTTGCCTTGGCCAGCAGCAAGTCCATCTTGGAGCCAGATGGCATTGACTTTATTGGACACGGGAGAAGCTTCTAGCAGCTTCTGTCAGAAGCCATCCCTGAAGCTTCCCTGCTACCAAAGTCTTGCCATGTAAATCCAATACTGAGAGTAAGGACTTCTCATCTCCTCCTCGACCACCTGGATTAGATTCCTTTCACATGACTACAGTCATTGATGATACAGGCATCTATGTGTGAACTGTAATGCCTGCTTCCCCTCCTGGCTGTAATGCCTGCTTCCCCTCCAGTGGGCAGAAAAAGTAACTTCTGAGGTTCAGTGACCTAATGTGGATAGTTTCTGTGGGATGAGATGTTTTGTACCATAGAAAATCTCTTTATCTGACAATGAAGAGAACTGAGACACCTTAGTAATAAGCACCCACACTGCAGATGTGTGTAACTGGATGGTCAGACAAATCCAACTATTTTGTCTTACATAGTTTGCAGGATCAGTATTAGTCCTGTTCGAGGCAGTGACTCAAAGTAATTGTTTTTCAACTGTTGTATCTCTCTGGTACAAACAATAACAAAGTTTTTATCTATAAACCTCCAAAGAGAGAAATCCTACAGTAGCAGGATTTTGCCAGCTGAATCGTTCTAGAAAAAAAATCTAGATCACGCTCACAGTCTGAGTAACTGAACAAGTAATGTCTGGCTTATGGCTTCCTTTTTTTGGGACCCTTTTCTATGTAGACAATGTATATAAAGTGTGATCTTTCATTCCAAGGTCTTTCCACATTGTTGAAAGTGCTATAATTTATTTTTTCTCCGGAAGTGCTTTGTGTTGGGAATAAGAACTGTCCTACTTTGCCTCACCTGATATGATTTTTTTTATATTTTTTTAAATAGGGGATGGGAAAGCCAAGCCACAGAGAAAACAGGCTGCCCTATCTCAACTGCTGGTGGTGACACACCTGCGTACTGTCCTACATGAGGTCTTACTGCAAGGGTTTCCAGCCATTAATTCACCACAAGCAAGCAGGCAACAAACTTTAGTCCTGTTACGAACTAATCCTGAAAACTATATTCACTATCAGACTGGTCTTAAAATCTGTAGAAGAACTTCTACTCAAAATTCTGCATTCCAGAAAATTGTAATGTCTCATCCATACAAATGTATGTTTCATGACAAGAAGAATGTGGCACGCATCTCTATTCACTAGGTAAAATTTTCTGTTCCCCTATGAGCCAGCACATTTTTCAAGAACAAACAGAATCATGAATGTTTAACATATAAAAGCATAATCAAAGGCTGTTTATTGCAAAGTTACCTCATCTGAAACATCCCTTATAACAGCAGACATTTTTAAAATTAACTTATTTTACATCCTACCTGTCTAAACCACAGAGGTTCCTGTTTCTCTCCAATGGCTACAAAGGAAGACCTCACTGAGAAAATCAGGTGAAGATACTTAATCAAAAACTAAGCAACATGAATGCCAGCATTCCTCTTTTCTAATGAAGTTTTCATTCTTGCAAATTGTACATGTAAATTTAGAGCTCAAAGACAACCTCTCTAGTGAGTTTTAAATATTTACAGTTATTGTCTTGGATATCATCCTGGGTCATGGCTACCCTGATGATTTTTCTTATTCTAGGGTCTTGATCAAATATTCTGTTGGGGAAAGTCATCTTCCACCCTGCTACTTTCGCTTATTCAAGGTAGCAGGAGTTTTGAATAGATTAAAATATTTTCTTGTCTCTAAACTGTGGTATGATCAGAGTAAAACCTTGAGTTTATTTTGCTCAGCAAGAATGCTGAACTGATACATGTGAAAGTGATGACTGCTCTAGACCTAGATTCTATAATGTGCACAGTGAAAATAAAACAAGTTATAATTAAACTTCATGTCACTGACTTCTCCTTTAGAAGGAAGAGGGGTTATAATGCCATAAGCATTTTTAAGTATTCTGCAAAGGATTAGATTATGAAGAAAAGCTACCAGCATTGACATTCATAAGAACCATTTCACAATGTGTCTTCCACAGTATTATGCAAAATTTCCTTAACATTTGATGCTTTTATGTAATTCCTCCATACTTTGTAAATTAATTTGCTCACACAGACATAGAAAATGAGCGTCCAAGTTACGTGATATGAACAACCTATGGAATTTGTGTAAGTGTTAACAGGGGTCATCCATATCTGTTTTTCACAGAGGCATGCTTGAATCCATACTTGGAGCTCAGTTTAAGTCGCTTTCAGAACATGGTAGCAATTAATACCAAAGGAAAGTATTTGCAGCAGCATGAACTGTGACAAAAATCACTTGAGCCCCTTCTTCAGCTGCTGCTTTTAGATATCAAATCAGGAAGACAGAAGAGCATACTTAGGTCCACTGCAAACACAAATGCTTCTCAAAGATGCTGCCTCACAGTCAGGTTCACTGAGGTTGAAGGTGCTTTTCATACTGTTGCACAATCAAACTACTCTATGTCCAACAAGCAATTTCTTGCACCCTTGTAAAGTCAACCCAAGTCAGACCCTATATTAATCACATCACTGGTATCGACTGTTTCATTTATTTTCCAATCTAAGTGTCTCAGGCATACTTGAATGAAATGCATGTCAGCTCATAATGCCTGGTTTCTATTCAGTAATAGCAACGACAAATGTATAGTCTGCAGCAATTCATGTCAAACCAGTGTCATGTTATTTTTAAACTGTATTTGGTAGGGAGATTGAAGTGTTGTGAATAGGGCTATCAGTCTCTCTACCACCTACGACATTTTTTGAGACAATTTTCATCACATTTGAATAATGTTTTGGCACAAGAATACTTTATCTCTGAGATCTGGAAGCAGCACTTGTACGCATATTTATATTTATCACATCCTATATATGCTGAAGGAGTTAGAAAGAAACATGCCATTTCTGCCTTTCTGTCTGGCTGGAAGTTCTGTTAGTGCTTGTCATCTGTAGGGCAGAGAGAGCACCACAAACAAAACTAGGCATTCTGCAAAGACTTAATCCAAACACACAGGCAGAACTAACACCATCTCTTCCCCAGGAAAGAGACTAACATGTTCTAGTATTGGTGTCTGCTGTCACTGTAACAGAGTCATAAAAGGAAAGTAACTTTACTGTCTCCCACAGCCTACTAATGCATGATGAAAGAACCATGTATCATATATACCGGAAGACGGAGTGCTTCCTAAAGAGGAGATTTCATTGATGAAACAGAGAGAACTTCTATCAAAACCTAGTGAAGATGCCTTCCTACGGTTTGGTGAGATCCTTTTATACATAACAATGAGAATTACTACTGCCTGTATTCTTGTCTGCGCAGCAGTTGGGGGCTTATCTGCAAACAGTGGCAGATCACCATGACAACTTACATCAGCCTGGATGCTTACGGTTTGTTGCTTCTGGTAGAAGTTTAAATTCTTTTCCTTCCTCACTAAGCATAGCACATGAAGACTAAACTAAGAGCTTATGCATTTATTTTTATTTTCTGTCTGCCATTTTATGCCTTTTATGATCACTTCAATTTCTGCTTGCCTGTCTCTGTCATATTTGTAATGTATTAAATTATTACGAACATTAATGTGAGTTAGGCATTGCAAAAGAAACTCTGAAAAGGAGAATGAACAAGCTGCCTTTAACCCAGAAACTTTTATAAGTGGTAATAATTTAATGAGACATACCATATGAAAAAGAGATAGCATGGTAATACAGCTAACATAAAATTTTTGTATCAGAATTCATGTATTGGTCCTTTCTAATGAAACATTAATGAGCCATCAGTTGCACAAGCCAAACAACAAATACTACAAGTATATATTTTTAATTCAGAAAAAAAAAAGTGCAGATTGCATACTTTGGCTTAATTGTTCATTAATTTTGATTTCTCCTACTGTTGATCAATTACTGTTATAAATAGACTATGTTTCTTACGGTTTATGGGGTTGTATTTTTTATAATTCAACGAAAGACCTCTTCTGTTTTTATTCTTTAATACAGAACTCCATCTCTTAGAATTAGTGGGAAGTGCTTGGATCAAGGGAAATCCATCTGCTAATCCCAAGATCCTACTGTGCATGCCTTTCTCATCTCCTTACTTGAAATAGAATTACTGCTATTTTGAATAAGGAAGGCAATGCTTCTACACATTAATCACCATTAATCACTATTATTTAGAAGAGTCAGATCCTATTCTTCCATTTTAACACATCCCTCAATTTTCAATGTTCAAAATGCAAATTTTGAAGAGATAATATGAAATTTTTAAACTAACATATACCTGTTCAAACATCTTTGCTTCAACTGAAAACAGAAAAGAAACAATTTAAGGTCTCCACTACAATGATGTGCTGCCATACACAGGCTTATTTTGAACAGTCAGTATTTATGTAAAAGCGAACTGTGAAAGGGAATGAGAGTGGCAAAGGTCTATCTAGATCAGTATACTGTCTCTGACTGTAATCATAATGTTATGCCTTGTAAGGGTGAATATGAGGCAAGCATGTCTAATGCTTTCTCCTAGCTTCAGTTATTTTCACTTCAGTTCCTCATAAAAGAAGAGAGGTTTTCCTTGGCTACTAAATTATGACTATACAGAAGGCTACAGTATTTTGTAGAGAAAACAAAATGACCTACCAATAAACCAATTCAACAATCAGAAGCAATTTAGCCTATGCAAGAAGCTTTGCATAGGCTAATTTATCTGAATTTTTACCGAATTATGTCATATACAGTTGGGCCAGATTGCTTCTGCTCTTGAAGTTGGCTAATTTAAACCTAGCTAATTTAAAACTAGCATGATGTCATTACACTGACTGCAACATAAAACAATGTGGCTTTTTGCAGAAATGCTTCCGTGTGAATTTGATGCTCCCCAGGTTGATTCACCACTGCTCAAAAATATAGCTAAAAAGACAAGAGTTTCTTGACTTTCTCTATTGACTAGGGAGGAACACAAGCCATACCACTCAGATGTCTAATCAGTAAAGGTTGAAGTGACACATGTCCCCCCCCTTGGCACTTCAGATTGTATCACTGTTTTCTAGTATTATTTTCTAGCCTAGTTTTCTAGTATGTCTAGCATTCTCTATAGCCTTTGCTATAGGAGCTGCAAGGCAGAATATGTTTAACATCTAAACGTGGAAATTTTTGGAGCAGGGACATCAAACTGTATTCCTGGGGATCACAATGTTTATGCCGGGGTAAACCTAATAGTTTGCATAAATTCAGACAAACATATTTAATAATTAAACACACTGTTGCTAATACCTACTATCTGAGGTAGTTTCACCTCAGATTTTGACATATTGAAAATATGAGACAAAAGTTACAACGTTGTTATCACACATATTTACTGTTACAGATATAGACACGGATCATGTCTACGATGCATTAAGACATTGACACAGCTTTATTTAGCATTTTCAAATCCATTTAAAAGGTACCTAATTAGAAATCATCTCAGCAACCTTTTCTGGTTCATAGCCATGGGGCAAGTAATTACTGACTTAATTTTCCTGTGTTTTCTGAAACCGCTTATTTAAATGAACAGAGAATCTCTTCTTAAGGACTCTAATTTTGTACATATTATATGGCTGATCAAGTTCCCTAACTTGTTGCTGAAGGTACAGAATTATTTCTCTGAAACCAAGTAAGCAATTCAATAAGCATGGTCTTTGGCAAGGTACTGAACTGTTACTAGAGTTGTTATCCTTCCAATGAGGTGTTTGTTAGAGGGAAGCCACATCTGCTTGCCTCTCTTGACAGATGGAAGTTAAAAGACACCCAGTAGTATTACAGTCATGTTAATTCTGGTGTCCTTGCCAATGTTCTTTTATCTATCAGTCAAACAGTCCTGATGCTGGGTCGTGTAGGGTTGAGTCATTGCTAATCATCATGCATATTGCAGTAGGCCACATTGTCATTGCACAACTATTTTCTAACCTTATTTTTTAAAATATTGTCAGTGCTACGTATATGAAACTGACTTTGCAGAGATAAACTTTACCAAAACCACAAACCTGATCTTTTTGAGTTTGACGAAACATTTATTTCTTAGTCCAGTCTTTAGAAAAAAACTTTTACATAAGTAATTTGGGGAAAATAATAATTTACTTCATGTTTTGTGAAATGCATGTGAAATCACAGGCACACCTCCTGGATCTGTCCTTTAATTGTATGGATGATCCAGGATCCAGGATCCGGAGAGCTGCATCATGATCTGAATTCTATGATACAAGACTGATTCATAATGTGAGTCAGACTGTGCTGTACCCCAGTATGCATATAAAAAATAAATGTCGTTCTTCACTCTTATCTCTAAATAAAGATTCAGCTCTTCAGTCTTTTCTAATATACATTTAAATGACTTTAAGTCCTCCTTAAGTTTCAGTCTTAAATTGACATTTGATTTATTTCTGCTCTGTGTGCTTTGTGCTTAAGGAAAAAAAAAATTTGTAAAAAAAATTAAAAGTAGAAACTTCATTAGATACTAACTTTGACATTCTGGCCCCAGAAGAAATAATATTAGTCTCATACTTATCCATCTGTTTTCTGTTTTAGCTGGAAAATCTCTGCTTACAATTTTCTAGGGATATGTAGGCGACCTTCCAGTTGTGCCATTAAAATCCATTACATTCTAACAACAGGCCAATTAATGTTCTCTGATGGTTCTGTATGAAAAACTGCAGTGGAAAAAGTGCCCTAGAATGAAAAAGTTTGGAATTCAAAAGCAAAAGTCAAGTGATGAGTATTATTTTTCTTCAGTTGAAACGAAACATTAGTTAACACAGCTGAAATCATACTTAAATAATAATAGTTTGAGTTTCAGAAAAGAATACATAAAGTGTTTTTTAAAGTCAGATTTCACAAGAAAAAGGCTGACCACTCAGGTTGCCTAGCAACTCCATTTTGTAACAGGGAATTCAGTATTGGATTGTTATGAAATGGGGAATGCTAGTTTGAAGCAATAATTTGCATGAGAAATATATTCATGCCTGTTCTAATTAGGAACTACATGTCTTTGCTAAAACTGGTCAGCAGTAGTCCAGAGTCAACCATCTGGCTGGGTATGCTTTTCTTTGTAAGAAATGGCAGGTGAACATTGCACTTTCAGCAGCATATTGTTGGAAAAACAAAATGGTTCAGAAACTAACGGAGGGTGGGGTGGGTGGAGGGAAATGGAATCTTGTTTCGGCTTTTACACTGCTAAGGATTTCAGAGACCTTTACAAGAATTCAAGTTATAAATATTAAGCTATCATATAGGTCCTCATGGACAGGTTTTCCCCTAGTTGCTTCTAGCAATTTTTTTCCTTTTACACATTTTTAATACTGGTTTAATTTTCACCTATCCCCTTCCTTTTAGTTCAGTCTTCCCTTTCTGTAAAGCACTGATAATTAGCACTTGGGATACAATTTAGGCATTAAAATTATGAAGCTGTATCTCCTCCCACTGTGTTCCGACATAACATTTCTGTGGGCAGAGCCATTTTAAGCAGGCTCACTCAGAAACAAACTTAGTAGCAGGAAATAGTCCATTACACGTTTTGGTTGTTCCTCACATCTTAAATTTTTGTTTGAATATTGGCCTTTCATAAGCTCACAAAGACAAAAATCACAACAGGCACTGATCAACACATCAACACCTACAGGGATGGTGATTCAACCACTTCCCTGGGCAGCCTCTTACAATGATTGACAGCCCTTTTAGTGAATATATTTTCCCTTATATCCAGTCTAAAACTCCCCCAGTTTCAACTTGAGGCTGTTCCCTCTTGCCTTATCACCTCTTACTTGGGATAAGACATCAACCTCCAGATGGTTGTAACCTTCCTTTGGGTAGGTCAAGAGATCAATAAAGTCTTCATTCTGTTCCTCATCCTTGTCTTTCAACTGGGTACCCAGAGAGCAACTAGCCCTACTATTAAAGGCTGTGTGTGGTTTAGCCCTGGCTGGAGGCCAGATGCCCACCAAAGCTGCTCTATCACTCTATTTTTCAGCTGGACAGGAGAGAAAAGATATATTGAGAGAGTTAGGAGTCGAGATAAGGACAGGGAGAGATCATTCTGCAATTATCATCATGGACAAAACAGATTCAACACAGAATAAAGGAAAGAAAGCCATCAAATATCTTGGGTCTCTTCCAACCCCTACAATTCTGTGATTCTGTGAAATTTGCTACGCTACACTACACACACTGTGAAAGTAGAGTCAGATAATGAGAAGCGCGACCAGATCTTAAAACACCTCCCCCCACCCCTTCCTTCTTAGCAGACTTAACTTTAGTCATGATTTCACTCCCTTCTTCCCCAGCATTGTGGCACAGGGAGGGGCAGGGAATGGGGGTTTCAGTCAGTTCTTCATGAGAGGAGGAACTCATGAGGTGGTGGGGGAGTGTATTCCTCACACCCTTCCTCTACTGCACCATGGGGTCCCACCCACGGGAAACAGTCATGTATTCAGAGCTTTTTTACACACGTGGATTATGAAAAACAGCTCATATACCTAGTGGAAAAACTTATCCACAAAAGTACTAGACATTTCCTAAATCGAAAATGCTTATGAATACATGTACATTAAGCTTCACAGAAGCTTCTTCCTATATGCCAAAATTTTTAAATTCTTTACTGGTGTGTCTTTCCAAACAGCTGTGGCATTAGATGTTAAGAACCCAAACATTAAATTACATAGATTAATGCACATTATAAGATTTGTAATTATATTCTTACATAGACCTCAGCTTTCTCGAGGTACAAGAGCCTATATTTTGCCAACTGAAATATATTAAAACATTTGATGATCAAAGAGTTGCAAAGACCATCATGTTTTGTCCTTTACATGTTTTCCCATATCTTCATGTATGGCTTCAATATTTCATGTAGTTAATGCCAACACTTTAACAGTGGAATTTCTCTTGAAATAACTTAAAGGACTGGAGTGAGAAGAGACTTAAGTAAGATGATAAACCAGTCATTCTGGAATGTCAAGTAAGCAGACTTGCTTAAGATTTTCTTAGCATTTTATTGGGTTTTGCACAGTTCAGAAAACTTAGCCAATTTGAATATATGTGGAGAATCCTCATTTTTTTTATTTCAAAGAGTCTAAGCAGTGACACTGACATTCAGGGGGTTGCATCTCCCCACCTTCTACCCAAGTGAAGTGAGAAACCAAAGATTACCATCCTTTGCAATCAACAATAGCTCTTGAATCCTTTCTGTTCTGATGCCTCACTGCCTGTTGCTGCTTCATTCTACTTTGAAATCATATTCCTAAGTGCATGACAAAATGTGTTGTCTTGAAAGCACTGAGATTCAAGTTATTTTCACAAACTTCTGCAAACATAGGATGAGGAAACACTTGTATAGCATGCAAATACTACTGATAATGGGATAACATAGGATGGGAAAAATGAAGTGCCTCTTTTCACCTCCTTTCATAGCAATAGATGTACAGTGTGACTGACACCTGCTGCATGAATAAAAAGAGAACCTGGACTGAAATTTACTACCCCACTCTTCATCAACTACGCAAAATACTGCATGGACCTCCAAGCAGATATAATAAGCAGGTACACAAACCACAAAAGTAATGATGTGGTCTTTCTGTCAGTCTAGAGGCTGTCTGCAGTCTCAGATTCATGAACTACAATAGGAAAGCTCTGTTGTTCCCTAGTATGGCTCCAGAGAAGGTCTGTCCACTACAGTTGAGCAATGAAATGACCGATCTTCCAAAGCAGGCTCCCATTATCATCAGAAAATTGAAAATGTTTTGCGTTGCAATTCCTGTACCAAGTCATTGCTCTTCTCTCGAAAACTCCTCTGGATCTCAGTTTTCCCTGCTTGTAACTGTCCAGTGGACTGCAACACTAATTAAACATTATCTATGTTTCTATGCTTTAGTTTGAGATAGTCAATGTTTTTCCAGTGGACATAACTCCCTTCAGGATTAGATGAAGTGAAAAAAAGCCCTGAGTCAATATCTTCTGAGAAGCAGAAAAAATGCTTTTATGAGAGACCACTTCCATTTTAGTCTTTCTGTGGATACCTCTTTTTTTCTGGTACATTTTCTAATTACTGAGAAAATTATATATTTGCTTCAAAGTTATTGCAAAAAGTTTCTCGGTAAGACATGAGTCTGGGTCACTGACAAATATATTCCCAAACATTATAGTGTCAGTGTAAATTCCACACTACTGTTACCAGAATGTGTTGGCTCTTTCCTTAGGTGAACTCTGGAAAAAATATATTGCTGATTCTCTAACATCTCTGCTCAACAGCAGATATTGTTTATACTTTTCATGATTATCACTTCAGCTTGTGAAAGACTTTTAGTACTTTTATTTTCTGATTTCTATGTGTGCGTTTTTATTTCTCTCAATTAGTAATTATGTTTGGAGTTTTCAATTACATGAGAACCAGATATTCATGTCCTATTCATGTTCAATTAGGTGGTAAGTCCTAATAGAAATTCAGTTCTGATGGAGACCCAGTGAAAAATCTGTCGTTCTTTCTTAACTTGTTCTAATTTAACACAATATGGCTTATTCTTCCCCCCTAAAATGTTTTTTGTTTTCTTTCTCTTCCTTAAATAAATATTGACATGGCTACCCATTTAAATCTTAACTAAGGAGGTGTTTGTGCCATGATCTCAGTGTTACTCTTCAGGTTTCTTAATGTTTTTTCTACTCTTTACTGACAAAAGTTGACTGTCAGACCAGGCTGACACTATATTCGTCCTAATTAATCCATGTAAGCTTTTCCAAGTACATTTCTTTCCAATCATACTGAAATTATTACAAGAAACACAGAATTTATTTCAGTGGAAATCACATGGCAGGGTTAATGTTTCCTCATTTCTTAAGGTAAAGTAGTCTGCGATTCAGGCTGATGTCTTTGTGTTGTTTGCTTTGAAGAACACACAAGAGGGAAGAGATATATCAGGAAATTTACCAGCCTGGATCCACAGAAGCACTTTTTCAAAACATTTTTTGTATGTATTTGATTTACCTTGCCTACTTATTTCCTAAGTATTTTTTTTACTGGCCAAATCACTTAAGTATTGAATTCCTGATGATTATATTAGTCACTTGTAAATTTTTACTTTCCTCAAATGTACAGCAGCAATTATTATCATATTGTAAGTCCAAAAATACATAACATTAAATAAAAATAGTAAATAGCTAACTAAAATTTATCCTAGCATTTCTTCAGCTAAACAAACTTCTCATTTCTCACTTTTTCCTTCTAAACGAGTTTTCAAGATAACGGAGAATCATAAGCATTTCCTCGATTCACTGATTTAATTAAGAACTCATTTCAGCCCTATCTTTTCCAGCTAGCCAGGGAAAGAAAAAGAAAGAAAAAAGAAAGAAAAATAGAAAGTCATTAAGATCATAATGGAAAAGTTTCATATAGTACTCATACATGACTCAGAATATTATCTTTACCTTGCTGTCTCTTTAGAATCAATTATTTTCACAATTTTTGTGGTTTTTTTAAGCTTCAGCCTGAACCTATCCTCTAATCATCATAACCATGCTGCTCCCATCACTGTTATTCTTCATTACAGCTTCACTTTCCTTTAGATATTTTGGGGTTTATTACCATTTCTGGGAAAGAAAAAAAATAACCTAATGGCATTCCAGTGCTGAAAACTTAAAATTTAATAAAAATACCAATTTGTTTAGATTGTTCTTTTAATCTGGAAAACCACTTCTTTGAATCTAAGTTTTTGAAAGAATTCAGCAATTTAGTAAAATTATAATGGGAAAACTTCCCAATGGAAGTAATATGTATGAACAAAAACATTATTTTGTCAGTGGCACTGATTGCCAAAACATATGTTTTGTAAGTATTTTTACTTAATATAAATATTTGCCACACAGATATTGTTGGCTACTTCTATCCTTTTTTCTGAGAAAGCAGATTTTTTTCATCATGAGCCTCTAAAGACATCTAATCCAAGCACAATTTTTCCCTGTTCCATGTTGACACAGATGGCAAATTTTCACCATACACAAATTTAACAAGCATTTCTCATTGAATTTCCCATTCAGCAGGCCACACACAGTCAATAGACGATGTGAAATACAATTAACACGAAATTTGTGAGAAGGAACAAATAGAATTATAGAATCATAGAACCATAGAATGGTTTGGATTGGAAGAGACTTTAAAGTTAAATCCCCCCTGCCCTGAGCAGGGACACACTTCACTAGACCAGGCTGGAACTAGATGATCTTTAAGGTCCCTTGCTACCAAAACCATTCTGTGACTCTATGATTCTACAGACCAGGTTGCTCAAATGCCAATCCAGCCTTGCCTTGAACACTGCCAGGGAAGGAAGGGGCAGCCATAATTTCTCTAGGCAACTTGTGCAGGTTCCTCACAGCCCTCATAGTGAATAATATCTTCCTAATACCTAATCTAAATCTTCCCTCCTTCAGTTTAAACCCATTAGTTCTTGTCCTGTCACTATACTCCCTGATAAACAGTCCCCCTCCAGACTTTCTGTAGGCCCCCTTTAGGTTTGGAAGGCTGCTGTAAGGTCTCCCTGGAGCCCTCTCTTTTTCAGGAGTAACAAGCCCAACTCTCTCAACCTATCTTCATAGGAGAGTTGCTCCAGACCACCTCCGTGGCCCTCCTGTGGACTTGGTCCAACAAGTCCATATCTTTCTTGTATTGGGGAGCAGAGATATTGGGAGGTCCAGAAATAGAATTCGCATTACTTACTTTCTCATTCATAAGATTCACCAGAAGACTGATCACAGGGTGTCTTTTAGTAAAAGAGGCTTGTTTTGGGTATCTGTGTCTAGGCATTGGCAGCTGGTGGGCTGCAGGGGTCACGTCTGTAAAGAGGGGCCAGGGGATGCCCCATGCCACACACAGACAGCTACAACAGACACACCATAGGACATGGCTGAGCCCTTCAGCCAGGTGGTGTCTTGGGCAGAACATATTCAAGAAAGGGCAAAATGTCACGAAGCAGTGAGGAGTAAGGAAACATGGTGAACACCAAGATCAGAGAAGAAAGAGAGAGGACATGCTGCAGGAGCTGCAGCAAGTATTTCCCTGTAGGCCATGCAAAGGACCACACCAGCGTGGGTGGATATTTCCTGAAGGAACTGCAGCCTGTGGAGATGGGCCCAAGCTAGAGTGGGTTTATTTTGAAGGACTGCAGCTCATGGAGAGAACCCATACTGGAACAGGAGAAAAATGTGAGGAGGAGAAGGGAATGGCAGACAGGAACTCACAATCTCATTCTGCACCCCCCTGTGCTGCTCAGTGGGGGTGAAGGAGTCAGAGGAGTCAAGAGTGAAGGAGTGAATTTGAGCCTGGGAAAAAGACGGGTTGAGAGAAAGGTAATGTTTTAATTTCTCTTTTTCTCACTATCTAAACCTACTTTAATTGACAATAAATTAAATTAATTTTCCCCAAGTAAAGTCTTTTTTGCCCTGTCTTTATCTCCACCCATGAGCTTTTCCATGTAACTTTTTTCCCCCTGTCCTGTTGAGGAGGGGGTAAGAGAGTAGCTGGGTGGGTGTCTGGCAGCTAACCAAGGTCAACCCACCACAGTGTCCTTGGTCCAGTGTACTTACCAAAGTTATGATCTTAGTTCAGGAACAAATTTGTAGGTTTTTCACAAATCAATAGATAGCTTATTCTTTAGGTCCCAGAACTTTTGACATGAGCTGTAGACACTTTCTTTCTATTTCTGGGTTGGGGTATTTTTTTACAAGTTGGAAAGTTGGTTTTGGTTTGTTTAGTTAAAGTTATTGTGAAGTATACCATGTTCCTTTAGTGCTGAGTAGCATTATGTAAGTACATAGCAAATATGATGCATTGTGCAACAGTGATTAACTAAGCACAGTGTGTTGCAATAAATAGGTTCATTGTATTAGCAAAGGGTAATTTTGCATATGCTGATGCATCACCAATCTGCAGGATTTTGTCTGTCAAGAAATGAGATCATTATGAGCTTCTCATTTTTACCACTTTATCAAAGTGCATCCAGTGGAACTGTGCATACAAGTGGAAACCACTTCTACTGGAATGTGGCAGTATGAAATATTATTCACTAACCATTCCCATTACTCATGTTAGATAGAAGCAGGATGGCATCAAAGGAATCTAACTGCAGAGGCTCGAGTGGTGAATAAAACTAATTAGAGTCACATTTAATATCTTTATGTGGTTTATGTCAAACTAACAGTGTGTCTGTACTTCTCATGGCAAGTAATAGGTCTCTTAATTTTTTCACAATACATCACCATAGTACTTCATCTCGAATAATACTTGAATTATGTGAAATTACAAGAATTTTGTTACAGAAGTATTTTAATCTTCTGTCTACCTTGCCAGAAGGAATGTTAATGTATAAAATCAGTTCTATAGTTAATGTTTCAATCTGAGGTGTGAGATAATAATAACTTCTATTTTCAGCACTGATATAGACTACATAGATTACTAAAAGGAACATGTTACTTATTATCAATAGACTACTTTAAAGAAAACCTCACCAGTAATAAGAGTGGCTTTCTTCCATTTTCTATGATACAGGACTTTTTCTATGGAAATAGAAAAATAATTATCAGAATCCAAGAAGTCACTCAGGGTTTAGACTGTTACAAGTTAGAGCGAGGCTTAGATCATTGACTATAAATACCAGGAAATAAAACGCAGCACTTTCCTCATACAAATTCATATTATCTGAATTAATGATTTTCTATAAGAATAGTTTCCCTATGCTTAAATACCTACAAAACCAAAACTATATAGTAGTAAATATGCCATTCAGTTCCTTTTTGAAAAATACATAAGATTTGTGTGAAAAGTGATCCCAATTTACCTTTGAAAAGGCAGATGTCTTAAACAGTATGAAGAGATTTTATCTCCCTCAAATTAGCCACATTAATCATTAATAAGAAAGATAGGTACCTCAAATCCACTTCAAAGACAATGGAGAAAAATAGGCACATTGTGTCTATCCTAAAATATGCTACAATAGGTGTCTAGAAATGAAAAGCTATGTTATTAGTCTTTACTTCTGGGCTTAAACAACAGACTAAGGATGATTTAGAGTTAGATGAGACCAATTTAATCAGATTAGATCAATTCTGTCCCATGTTTTTTAAAAAATGAAGCCATTCTCACATGGTTTGTGTTATTTGTAATTACTTAAGGACCACATACATAAACAGGAGATGTCTGGAAATGTCCACATGAATGCGGGTTGTGAAATTTTCTTTTCCACCAGCAAAAATGGGTTAAGAAAATAATGTTTCCCACCAAGTACAAGTGTTATCAGCAATGATAGCAGAGCTGTCAGTTCAATTTCACTCCAAAATAAGAAAAAAGCAAGTCAAAATGAGTTTCCATTCACTTAAAAATGATAAAAAAGACACCTATTTGCAGATATATGGCAACCAGGGCTGTTAGAGATCTCTATTTAATAGTATTTTTAATTAGCATTCCTATTTAGAACTAGTTAGAATTAATTAGTATGAATATTTATTACTAGGAAATATTAAATGTCGGCAAAATAATCAATCAATAGGTTAAACCCAACTTGCTCAAAATTCTCTCAAAATCAGAAAACATTCTACATTTATACCCAAGCAAAGTTTGTTCCGGTTGTAATTATACTGATGAATGTTGTGGATCACCTTTTCCTTATTGAGAGATGTGTTGACATTTTTGGGAGGGAATTTTCTTCTGTTTCCTTGTGTTCACCCACACACATGCAAATGAGCTTTTAAAATGTTTACTCCTTATAAAACACTGCAATTGTACATTTCATGAAAAACACAAGCAAGGCTCTAACACAGTCGCTAGCTATGTATATGCTAAGAAACTGTCACATTATTTTTAGCATCTTTCAACAAGCTCCTGTATAATAATCTGCATGTTAAAATGCCTTATTTCAAAATTGTTAACTTCTTAGAGTGATTTATGTTCCCTAATGTAAGGAACTACTAGTGTTTTCCCAATACACAGAATTTTAAAAAATTATCATCTTCAAAATGTCAGTTATATTTCACAAGACAACTATATATAGGGCATATGGGAATGAGATTTTAAAATAATCATGAAAATTAATTACAAGACAATGATTAAATACAGGTTTAATATATAACTAGTACTTAGTAATGTCCAACAAGAGGTCTGTACAGACAATCTCATTCTAGCAATTAGTCTACATCTTACTCTGGTTTATTGTTTTCAAGTCACTTCTTATCTTTTTAAATGTTTGAGGCCAGCTTTAGGAAGTTCTGCAGTTAAGATTGAGATCCAGATATTTCTGTCAGCAATGCTGGGAGTTGAAAAAGCTTATCTTGCAAAACCAAGAATATGTATTTCTCAGTAATGAAATTGGTATGATGCTTTCTTGTTGGAAGGCAGTGAACAGCAAAGGTAATTTAATCTTCCACCATTACAGGTGAGACATGGAAAAGTCTTTCAAAACATATTGAATGAATGTTTCTGGAAAATTAATTTCTCTGGAAAAAAATTAAAGGATGCTGTAAGCAATCATGAGAAAAACTCAAGAATCTTTAAAGAACTAATCCTATTTGGGCTACTGTTATTAGCAGAACAAGCTTGTAGGGAGACACATGCAAATGTATTACTTTTGGATGTGTTAGTCCTGGTTTTAGCTTGGTGAGAAACTAAGAACCACACATCTCCAGTGGAATGGAGGAAAGAACTGCAACACTGAAAGTGAGAAAACTCATGGGTTGAGATAAATGCAGTTTAACAGGTAAAGCAAAAGTCATTCACACAGGCAAAATGAAACAAGGAATGTTTTCACAACTTCCCATTTTCAGGCAGATTTGCATCCATTTCCAGGAAAGCAGGGCTTCATCATGCATAACAGTTACTTGTGGGGATAAACATCATCACTCCAAACATCGCTCCATTTAGCCTTCCTCTTTTACCAGCCCCTTATGTACTGAGCATGACCCTATATAGTATGGAATATCACTTCGGCTAGTCTGGGTCCCCGCAGTCTTCGCTTTGTCCCCTCTCTACTTGTGCAAGCTCAGCCTATTCACTTGTGGGGTGGTGTGAAAAGCAGCAAAGGCCTTGGCTCTGTGTGAGCACTGCACAGAAGTAATGAAAATATCTCTGTATTACAACACTGATTTCAGCACAAATACAAAACACAGCCTCATACTAGCTACTCTGAAGAAAATTAGTTCTATCCCTGACAAAACCAGCACAATATTCTGCAGCATTAGGGTACAAAAGGAAGGCTTTTAAAAACATTTTTACTCATGCAACAGCTAGGCAAGAGATCTTGAGAAGAGAAAGCCAGACTCAAAGGTGTCCAAAAAAACCCATAAATCGATTATGGGCAGATAAAAAGTCCTTGTGTATTTTTTTGTAAAAGTCCTTAAACTTAATGGTTATTAACCACCACCTGGAAACTAGCTAGTTTTCTGTTTCCTTGTATATTTTGACATTCACCCTTCTGAGTGTTGCTTCAGAACCTCACTATGCTCTTGAACAATTCAAGCATTCACTTGAATTGTCTTTTTAACTATGCCTCTCACTTAACATCTGAAATACATGTTATTCTGATTTTTGTTCTGGCTAGAGACGTCTTCAAGCAAATTGGCATATGCCAGTCATTTTCAAAAACCAGGTGCCACATCATAAAGCCTACTGAACGACTTCTGAAGTCTACGAAGGAAGTATCTCTGATTTCATGCCACTGCCCATGAGACTCTTGACATAAAACAGCCAAGTGAAGAGCCCTGACATTCATCTTTGCTGATGGTCCTGGTCTATGCATGCTTCTCCTAAGACATTTCTCCATAAAAGGACAAGTTTTCTGCAAGTAAAAACCCAATATCTCACAAAGGCCATAGGAACTTCCATGTGGGGTGCATTTTGTTTTGCTTTAATGCCATCGTCAGATTTAGCTTTATGTCAACTTCACTGTTGTACAAAACATATGAAAGTGGGATTACATTAAGTTCTTACAGCTACGCAAACTGTAGGCATGAGGACTACTGAAGACCTCAGAGAATTAATGGAGAAAAAAATCTAAGAACTAAATACTGGCCACGTCTTTAACTGATGTATTTTGATTATTTCTTATCACACCATTTTTTCCGCTTGTTCTGGATGCCATCACCAAGCAACTGGAAGAGAAGAGGTCATGAGGAGTAGTCAGCATGGATTCACCAAGGGGAGATCGTGCTCGACCAATCTCATAGCCTTCTGTGATCTAATCACCAGCTGGGTGGATGGAGGGAGAGCAGTGGATGTCATCTACCTTGACTTCAGCAAGGCTTTCGATACTGTCTCCCATGACATCCTGATAGAAAACCTGAGAGAGCATGGGATAGATGAGTGGACAGTGAGGTGGGTTGAGAGCTGGCTGTCGGACCGAGCTTAGAGGGTCGTGATCAGTGGAGCAGAATCTGAATGGAGGCCTGTGACTAGCGGTGTTCCCCAGGGCTCGGTGTTGGGTCCAGTCCTGTTTGATATCTTCATTGACAAACTTGATGAGGAAATAGCATCCAGCCTCAGCAAGTATGCTGATGATACAAAGCTAGGAGGAGTGGCTGACATTCAGGAACACTGCGCTGCTGTCCAGCGAGACCTGGACAGGCTGGAGAGCTGGGCAGGGAGAAAACAGATGAAATTGGGAGAAAACAGATGAAATTCAACAAAAGCAAGTGCAAAGTCTTGCACCTGGGGAGGAACAACCGCATGTATCAGTACAGGCTGGGGGTTGACTTGCTGGAGAAGAGCTCTGTGGAGAAGGACCTGGGGGTTCTGGTTGATGACAGGTTGGCTATGAGCCAGCAGTGTGCCCTGGTGGCTAAGAGAGCCAATGGGATCCTGGGGTGCATCAGGAGGAGTGTGGCCAGCAGGTCCAAGGAGGTGATCCTCCCCCTCTACTCTGCCCTGGTCAGGCCCCACCTTGAGTATTGTGTCCAGTTCTGGGCTCCCTGGTATAAAAAAGACAGGGATCTCCTGGAGAGAGTCCAGAGAAGGGCTAAGAAGATGATTAAGGGCCTGGAACGTCTATCCTAAGAGGAAAGGCTGAGAGAGCTGGGGCTGTTCAGCCTGGAGAAGAGAAGACTGAGGGGGGACCTAATCAATGTTTATATTAAGTATGGGGTGCAGGGGGAATTGGCCAGCCCATTTTCTGTGGCCTGTGGAGACAGGACAAGGGCAATGGCTGCAAATTGGAGCACAGGAAGTTCCGCACCAACATGCAGAGGAACTTTTTCACAGTGAGAGTGACAGAGCACTGGAAAAGGCCGCCCAGGCAGGTGGTGGAGTCTCCTTCTCTGGAGATATTCAAGACTCGTCTGGATGCCTATGTGTGCAGTATGAGCTGGGGAGCCTGCTTTGGCAGGGGGGTTGGACCCGATGATCTCTCGAGGTCCCTTCCAACCCCTACAACTCTGTGATTCTGTGATATATCTGTGACTCCTAACTGGGAGAAGAAACAAAAGAATAGAATAGGTAGTAAATATGTTGTTTTGCCTCTTGAAGATGAAGTGCACCATATCAATGCAAAGGTTAATAAATCTTAACACAGTTTGTCTACCAGATACCTGTTTTTAAAATATTAGATGCTTAATTGTGTCTTTGACAGTGGACTGCAAGCTTTCATTCTGTTATAGAAAAAGTGTTTTGCAATCTTTTCACTTGCCTGAAACTTTGCTTGCTGGCATCTGTAGTAAGCTATCATCTGCAGATGATTCACAGTATGATTCACCACAACTTGCTCAAGGTGAACAGCAGCACACCAGAATTACCCTCTAATCAGTTAATTGAATCCCTATTAAGCAATATATTGACTTAGTGTTGCTCCTTTGACCTATATATCATTACATAGTACTGATCCTTCTTTTCATACTTAATTGGCCTGCTCTATATCTGCACTCTTTAATTATTAAAGATCATTTAGGCATCCATTTTCTTGCTATTTATATCATTATTAAATATGATTGATACAAAGCAAGTACCCAGTTTAAGCTGGGATTAAAAGTTTACTCGTCTTTTTCTCATCTTTTTTCAGTGTGGGGTTATGCATACACATTTTCTTCAAGAGGCACCACTTAAAGCATCTGGAATTTATCTGACAAGACGGAGAAAAGGTAAGTAGAAGTACTACTGTCTCAATTTGTAAATAGGGAACCTGAAAACAGTAACTACATTGCACTGGGTCGTGTTCCTCAGACTTAAGCAATTCAATTCCTTTGTCACCAAAAAAAGACTCTTTGAAATTCTAGATTTTCTGACATTTGCTTCTTCACAATGTCAACTCCAACAAGCCAGTTCTTCAGTCATAGGGAAAGTGTAGTGGATTTGTTATTCTTTTTGATGGGTAACGTGTTTGGAGTTTTGGGGGTTTTTTTACTGTTGGGTGCAGTGAGTCCTAAGAACCTGGAGTCAATCTGGAGTAGTATGAAACAAATGTTAAAGTCAGTGTCATAAGCCTCATCCCCATCATCTAAAGTATTAATTGTGTTCTAGGGTCGTATTAGAGAATAAGACAGAACTGTTGGAGTCCAGCCATGATCCCACAGAATTTATCACAAGATCAGACTCAAACTGTGCAAAGTCAATTCATTTTCCTTTTCTCATCTTGTCAATATTGACATAAACCTTTTTCATAAGGAATATGAGACAGACAAGACCAACTAATTGGGAGGGGGGGGAAAGAGGAGGTCTTTCATTATCAGCACAAGCTGTGCTGCCTCATAAACAGTGAGTGATCAAATCTAATAAAGATAAACCCTTGAATTCCTGCAGCTCTGCTGCAACAACACACTGTGAAGGCTTCAGGCACTGGTTTGGGGGAGACTGAATCCCAACATATGGAGGGACTGCCAACAGACATACAGGAGAAAAACAAAGCTGAACTCCTGCATCTCTATTTCCTGCTGCCTCTCTCTGGCCTTGGGCTGCAAAGCCATTTTAGATGCTGATTTTTAACACAACACAAACAATGAAAAACCAGCCTTAAAATCAGTCTTAACATACAAAGAGATTGTCTTTAAGGAAGCCAGACAATTTGGTACGGGGTAAAATGGGACAGGGAAGTTACGGCAGAGACAAGTGTAAAGTGAAGGCGATGTACGGCTGTTTTCTCTACAGAAAGTCCCAGATCTAGGATTAAACTGCCAGAACATCCTGTATATATGCTAAAACCCCCATATTTCTTATGCTGAAACAACATATCCCTGAGAAACAGGGTATTTTTCTCACATATCTGTAAGGCATAGACTCTAACACCCTCTAAGATGTGACTGGGGTGGAGGGATGATAACTAGTATTTTGGGAGCTGATAAAGTTTCCAAATGGAAGGGAGGAAGGGAGGGAGGGAGGAAGGAAGGAATTAATTCCAAAAAGATGAAAGAAGGAAATAATTCAGGATATGACCCCTGCAGTTCCATCTGTATTTCAATGCAAATATTAAAATGGAAGTTGAATAATAAAAAAATTAAAAGAAAACACAGAAACAGAAGGAAGATGTTTGAACATGGTCATCTATTTAAATGCCCCAAAATGCAGGAAAAAATTTAGAATTTAAAAGTTGTAATTCAGGCTGGATGTCCTTATTCATAATGAAGCACTGAAGTAAATTATTTAGAAGGCTGGAGGCTCTCCATCAGTGGAGCTATTCAAGATATGCAGAACAAACTTCTGACTGTAATGATACAGGAATAGTTTAATGCTGCCTTTAGAAAAATGTTCTGTTTCAAGGTTCTCCCCACTTTCATTCACTAAGACACATTGTTTATTAAATGCACTCTTTTCAGAAGACTGTGAACATCTTTAGTGTTGTGCCATGATAAGGAGTCTAGCTGCGTGATGTGTTTAAGTGGGCACAGTTAGCTTCTCATTAACCTCAGCAGAGAAAGGATCAGCAAAATGGAGTTCTATTTCTGTTACCTGTCTTTGTCTTCAGTTTTTCATGATCCATCAGCCTTTTCATGACATTATATGAGCAGTAGCAACACAGGTCAAGTGCTTACTGCTCAATTTTGTAAACCTAATAACTAAATACCTCAGTATAAAGAGATACACTTTTGTATAATACAAGGGCTTCTCCATGTGAAGAATTTAATGAGGGAAGTTTAAAATGGTGAAATACTGCTACTTCGAATATTATAAGGACCTTATGATTGTATTTTTAAAATACCTTTGGGAATAGTTACTGGTTTGTGTTATTGAATAAAAGTCTCAAACTTGGCCAAAAAAAAATTAAATACAAAATCTGATTCTTTCTGTTACTGTGAGAAAAATGTGAAAAGCTTTAGGTTTGGGGCTTTTGTTTTTCTCTGGGATTTTTTGTCATTTTGTTAGATTTTTTTTCCCCACAGGAACAGCAAGGTATTGCTATGCCCTCTTTTTGAGTTAGATATGAAGATTTTATTTCCAAGACTAATAAACATCTATCTAATTGAATTTAAGGGTAAACAGGAGAAGAGACATTAGAAAAAAAAGCCAAACTCCTGAATCTCAATCAAATTAAAATATCTATATTAAAATGGCTTTTTTCATCCCTGATACCTACTTATCAAGTCTCATTCTAAAATAGCACATTGAAGAAACTGGAACACTGCCAAATCTGGATACACTAAAGCAGATACACTTGATTACACTAAGACAAGAGATAGAGGATTTGGGGGGATTTTTATAAGAGATTACATCCACTAATGCCACAGAAGAACATCATGATTTACATTATTACAGAGGAGTACCAAATGAATTAGTAATCACTGGACATTTATTCTAAAGTGTCACAAGAAACTCTTAAGCAATCACCTGCCAGAAAAGCACAAGTTTAAAAACTTGTCACACAGAGAAAATGTCATAGTAGGTAATGAAAAAGCAAAAGTTATCCACAGAGTAGTTAACCCTGTGCTAACCCTCCATTTTATAAACTTGAGCTCCAGTTTGCTCACTATCTGTGATGTCCTGGACACCAAAGCAAAAAACTGAATCAGCACCTCTTGTGATGTTGTTTGTTCCACAGAAGCAAGCAAGGGTGTGATTTTTGCCTGATTAGAAATGAAGTCACTTTAGCAAATAAAAATAGTTTATCACCTGGCAGAAATCTTGTTATTTTTCCAGGGATTTGATGTGTCCTTTTACTATAGGCTGTTACAAGTTTTGGATCGGATCACTCCTTATCTTTCATGTTGCCACAGGACTACAAGGAAGGAAAGATTCATTAAGGGAGCAGAAAGAATAGGAGCAAAGGGGAATATAAGTTAACACAGAAATGAGTGCTTTGCTGGGAAAGAGGCCTCCAGAGCCCTAGGGTACCGATGGACCTTGCTGCCCCTGCCCAACCCCTCCAGGACTCCTCCAATCCTGCCCATGGCCCCAGGACACTATTTCAGCCCCTAAGGACATAAGTGCCTGCCTCAGTGATGCTGCAGTAGAGCCAGTCTCCAGATTTCCACAGCCCTGCCTGTCCCCAGGGAAATGCACAATGTCCAGGGCTGGGGCTGTCCCCAGTGCTCAACTACTGCCCTTCTCCTGGCTGGGACGGTGGGACAGGTGCTGACTGCCAAGCCCTTCCCTGCCAAACCCCAGGGGAATCCCTCACCACTCCAGCTCTCAGGGAGTGCCTTTCTTGTAGTACCCCAAATGAGATAGGTCATGGTACAGGTCCCCTTTCCCAAAGCAGATTGAGATATTTTTCCTATTACTGTTTACATAATGAAGAAAAAGGATCAGAAACAGAGATTTGCACACTTGACTGTAAGCCCCAACCTCTAGTCCACACAATTGCACTGCCATTTTCTCGTTTCGCCATCTTCCTACTGTAAGTTCTCTGTTGCACTGTTCAGCAACAGTATGTAAGAATAAAAGGTGACACTTTTCCTAGAGCCTGCTCCACAGTCTTCTGCATTTCCTTGTTTTCACCACTTTTTGCAGACAGTCTGTAGGAGGGAAGCTCACTGTTGTGGACCACCACTTTCCGCAGGCACCACACAGTACATAGAGCGCAGGGTGTCATGTGCTGAGACAGCTTTACTCTAAAACCACGTTTTCTAACACGACAGGAATAAGTCAGCTAATGTCTTGGTCAAAGCATGCCCCTCCTTTCAACATGTATTTTATCTACCCAACAAAAATTATTGTTTCACGGTAAAAGAACAAAGCACTGGGACCTAGATTTGCAGTTGGAATAAGTTGGTTTAGATCTGTTAAGGATAATGCTATAATGATAGAAGCAGGACATAATTTTTGCCACACCTGTCTGCTTGTTTTAGCTGTTCTGTCTTCAGTGGCCTTATTTAAAAAGTCAGTTCAGCTTCAAGAGGAACAATGGATCCAAAATGTATTAGTAAATGTAGCATCCTAAAGGTAGCAAGTGAAAGTTATAATCTGCATCATTTCCTAACTTGAATTTACAAAGGAATACAGAGTATTGAATCATAGAATCAGATTAGGGATAAATGTCTGGGCCTGCATGCATTCCTTCTCTGAGCAGAATATTTATATCTAAAATGTTTAAATGTTGCATTTATTATTTGAGTAAAGCTTTGAACTTAAATACCACTGCCCCATGAATGCACAAAGTCAAAAACGCACCATCTGATTTAGACATGTTGTTAGATATAACCTGATCTTAAATTCAGATTCAATTCTTTCTTGGTTGAAAATAATGGATTGCCAATAGACATTTAAATTAATTCAGTATGATATTACTAAGCTTGTATCAAGTGGAAAATAAGATAGTTAGTTGAAGACATGTATAAAGTACTTCGCACCTACTCCTACATCATTACAGTCAGTCTTTTTAAGACAGGCCTCTTTTCAGCCTGTAACTCTACGTTTTCAGGATAGTAATGAAAACAAGTTTCCAAGGAACAGGTATTCACTTGGTACATTGCCTATTTTAGAAATATTTGTTTGAAAACGTCACTGAAGTCTGAACACCCCCCTCAGACAGTAGTATAGTGCTGTGAGTTTTTACAATTCCAAAGAATTTGATGCAGCTGTTCCCTAACTCCAGATGAATCATAAGGGGAAAAAAATACTAAAGCACCAAGGCTGAGATTTAAGGAAAAACAATTTATTTTCAGATCAGATACCTGCTGCTTCCAATTTAGATATTGGATAAACTATCTGAAATGAAAGCAGCAGACTGAGATTGAGTGTTTTTCTAACCTACTCTAATTATAATCAGCCAGTTTGGTGCATCCATAACCAGAATCACCTCTTCT
This sequence comes from Laterallus jamaicensis coturniculus, assembly GCA_022605575.1. NCBI lineage: Eukaryota > Metazoa > Chordata > Aves > Gruiformes > Rallidae > Laterallus > Laterallus jamaicensis. The sequence continues at coordinate 5,402,441 of JAKCOX010000027.1, forward strand.
TTGCCTGACCAGGGTGACCTGCCAAACAGGAGGTGTGAAGGTTGTCAAGGAACAACACAGCCTCCAGATATGAAGGCTTTGAAGAAACTGTGAAGACCCTCTGGGGAAGTAATTAGACTTGTGAACTTAGAGGGGGGTGGGGAAAGGCATACAAACAGTTTAAACAAGAACTGAAGACAGAGGTCAACAGGGATGTTTCCAACTTGAAATCACCTGCTGGGGAAGAAATTAGCTTTGAACACCTAAGACAAATCAATGGAGTAGAAGAGAAACATTTTAAATTATTCATCTTTGTCAGGAAATCCTGTTTTCTATCTTCCATGGCCTCATCTACCCAATGTTACTGGAAAAGTATAACCTGAGATGAACTGCAGTCTAATAATAAGAACAAAAACATAAGAGCAGAAAAGCAAACATAATGCATCTGAGCAAAGGGCCATGTAGCATACTCCATCTCCGAAAGGGGCCTGTACTGAATGGGTGGTGAGAGAGAAGAGCGAAAGCATAGATTGATACTTTTCTCACTACTTTTCTGGTTTCCTGCAGTCTGCCATATAGAAGTGTTGGGGGTTTTTTTTCAGTTAAAAGTGGCATCTGTATCCTGTTTGATAGCACTTATTGATTCTTATTCCATGAATTTGCCATGAATTTTTTTAAAGACCCATTTACACAGGAGCCTCCACAGGAGCCGCTAGTGATGAGTTCCAGAGGGTTTTTTTCCTGCATACTGTGTGAAAGGGCACTTCTTTTTCTTTGATTTATACCTGCAGCCTGACCATTTCATCTGATGCTCCACTGGACTGTTGTGAGAAAAGGGTAATATTGTTCCATATTACCTTTTCTCCATGCTACGCCATGATTTCCCCTCAGCTGAGTCCTTATCTCTTCAAACTCTTTTCAAGTCTGCACTGGGTCTTGCTGAGGTGGAGCTATCTTCATAGCAGTATATATTCTACTGTGACCAAAGCAATGTTGATAACACAACGATGTTTCAACCATTGTTGAACATTTTTTGTGCAGTACCAAGGCTGTCCCTGTGTTTAACTCTTCCCCCACAGCTAGTAGACTGAGGATGGGAGAGCAAATATGAGAAAAATCATAGGTTAAAAGAAAGACAGTTTATTTAGTAAAGAAAAAGCTGCATATGGAAATACAAAAAAAATTAAGATTCCATTCACCGCTTTCCATGGGTAGGCAGATGTTCAGCCATCTCCAAGATAGCAGGGCTCCATCATGAATAATGTTTGCTTGTGAAGACAAACACCATCACTGACATAATCTGTGTCCTACCTGCCCTCCTTATTCTTCACCCAGTGCCTTTATATGGTCACCATGATGTCCTGCGGTATGGACTATCTCTACGGTCAGTTGGGGTCAGCTCTCCCAGCTCTGTCCCCTCCCAGCTTTGTGTGAACCGCCAACGTCCTCACTGGTGGAGTGGGGTGAGAAGCAGGAAAAGCCTTGACTCTGTGTAAGCACTAAAAAAACTCAAAACTCTGTATTATCAATAATGTTTTCAGCACAAATCCAAAGCATATGACTATACTAGCTACTATGAACAAAATTAACTCTATCCTAGCCAAAACAAGCATTTAGTTCCAACCCTCCTGCCCTGGGCACAGACAACCTCCACTACACCAGGTTGCCCAAAGCCTCATCCAACCTGGCCTCCAGGAAGGAAGCAACCACAGCTTTCCTGGGCAACCTGTGCCAGGGCCTCACCGCCCTCACAGAATTTTTTTTTTCTGTCTAATCTAAATCTGCCCTTCTATTTGTTTGAAACCCTTACCCCTCATCCTATCACTACATCATGAGAATAACAGTAGATTAAAAACAAAGCAACAGTGAGGAGGATTATGCAGAGCAAAGAACAGCATTTACAGCATCTAAGGTAACATCCCATTTAAAAGTAATACTTAATGCAAATAACTAGAATTTAATGCAAATTAACTAACTTTTCCCCTAGGATAAAAGCTTATGTGCTATAGAAAACTGCAATAACCTTCATGATAGAGGTATCGCCAGGCTCGAATTCTGGTAAGCAGTATTAACATTTCAAGGAAAAATCTGTTGCAGAAAAGCTGTTAAATTTTGCTTTTTGGAGGGGTGGGGAAGGGCAGTTAGTAAAGACAGTCAAATCTGTAGTTTATACTTGATTTTCATCCTCCTTCAGCATACATTATCTTCTAAAACTGCAACATAACATGCATACATATGTTCTTTGAATTAACGATGTATTTTATCTTACTGCATCATTGCAGAAGTTTTAGTTTAGATCTTGGCTGTTCTTTTGAAGGATATTTCCCCATGCTTCCCATTTACTGAGTTTCAGCTCATCACAGCATGGAGTGAAAGGGTCTTCGTTGTGTCTGAATTCCTTTCAGGTAAACCTAAACCAAATTGTATCTATTTCTGGAAATTTATCTTCTCCAGTTTCCATTAGACATTCAGTCCACAAAACCAGATTAGAGCAAGTGTGAAGCAACCTCCATAGCACCTAAACACACATAATGAGGGCTTCACATCCTCATGTCTCCCCAGGCCCACTCCTACTATACTCGTTAATGCAGACATAGCATAAAAAGACAGTTAAATGTATAAAGCCATATTGTGAGAGATTTCTTTCTGGTATGTTGGTAGATTCCCTCTCTATTAAAGCTTTTTTTAGTCAACAGTTTATAAATTGTTCTTCACCCACAGCATCTACAAGGGTGCTTTCTTAGGATAGGCCTTCTAGATACACAGAGATGTCGGTGTGTTTTTTGGTACCTTCTAAGAATGAGTGTTTCTTTGAGGTCTTGTAAGGAGTAGTTGCATAGCATACTACTAGAAACTTAAACATTTTATAGAAAACAATTTGGAGAGGGAAGACAGAAATAGGAATTCCCACATGAGATCACCATAGGAATTGTCTCATGGGGAGATTATCTGAGCTACTAGTGCACTGCCTGCTCTTCCTGCTTGCTCCAGTCCTCTCCCCTGCACTCAGATTCTGATTTCTCAAGGCCCTTTTGACCTGCCAGCCAATTACCCAGGACAAGATACAAGGAGAAGAGAGACTCTGTGTTTCTCTGTGTGTGTGTGTGCATGCATGCGTTTGCATGCGTGTGAGAGAGAGCCTATGTGTGCTGTAGAGTCAGAGAATTTACTCAGAGTAGTTTATAAGGTAAACTACGATCCAGGATATAGAGGAAGGCAGAAATAGTCTGTCCAAAGACCTAATTCCTTCCTGGCAAATCTACGTATCAGTTTAGCTAAGCACAAGAATATGACACCTGAACCAGGCAGTGGTGGCAATTTACCATAACCTGTTGAAACAGAGAGGCACCTGCAAAGCATCTCCTGTCCAGCTATGGCCATTTGCAATGCAGCTGCAGAGGCTGGCAAAACACCAGGATCCTCTGACACAAAGATGCTCATCCATGGGAGGGAAAGCAAAAGGGACTCTGTCAGCATCCTACAGATGCCCTGAAGCATGGAGAAGATTCAAACTTAACTGGAGTGATTTGTTAGGAGATAAGAGAGAAGACTTATCTTTTTTCATGTAAGCAAAAGAAATAAGTCCTCTTGCTTTTTTGATGTGCTCAGACATCCTCAAAGAGCTCCACCAAGTGAGTTAGGATTTCCATTTACTGAAACCATACTGTTTCCCAGCATCCTGTGTTTTATCATGTGCTCAGTGGTCTTATCTTTTAGATATTCTTACGTAGTCAGGGTAGAAATCAGACTCTGCTCTGTAGTTGCCAGGTTCCCTTCTGTGGGTCCCAAACTTTTTGTAGTACAGTAGACATTGCATTGCAGTGTTTGCAATGATAGCTTTCAAGGTTTTGCCAGTTTCACATCTGAGTTATTCCAAAGATTTCTGCCAAATGTCACCCACTTCTGGAAACTTACCTAACTTTTGTATTTGGTCTATTTCCTCCTAAATAGTCACAACTGTAACTCTTCTGACCACTCTGCTGTAAATAGGGAGGAAGTGGGAACTATCAAAGTCTTAAGCAGTAGACTAATACAAAAATTTGTTATAAATCTCTGCTGTGTCTTGTTCATCCCTGAGTACACCTGCTATGTCCTGGTCACCAAATTGCCTGTTTGTCTTCCCACAGGTCATGAAGAGCTAAGTAACTTCTTACTAGGAACTGGAACACTCACTGCAAGTCACTCATCAAATTCTGTTCTAGTCTTCAAATTTTGTCTTTAAACTCCAGCTGCTGCATTTTATGGACTCTCTTTTTTCTTTCCATTTAGGCAAGCTTTCAGTTTTCTATAACACTGACCTTTCCTTATGATAGCCTCCATAATTTTTCTATCAAGTCAGGCAGGTCCAGTAAAAATTTGACTTAGTTTGGGTTTGGGATCTTTTACCTTATTTTTGTTTTACCTTTTATATGACTATTACTAATAGCAGGCATTTATATAGTACTTTCCTTCAGCAGATACCAAAGTGCTTTAGGAAGGATATAGATAGCACTAGCTCCACTCGAGAAAGGAAACACAAGTGGTGAAATAACTGTCCCTAAGCCTTTTAACAGATGACTAGCAAACCAGGAGTAAAATTCTCCTCAGTCCCAATAATCATTACATTGCATGCACCAACAGGGTGGAATCCATATGTATGTTTATACACTGTAGTGAGAATCCATCCAGGCATTTCAGTTTCTTGTAACGCAGCAAAACGTCTACAAATATACATGGCTTAGTGAGCACTAACAAACAGGAAAGACTTCTAATAAAGAACTTCTTTGTTTACTAATAATGAACTGTGATGGATTGTTGTAAAAAATGGCATTTTCATTTCAGTGCTGTGACAGTTTTCAGACTGCAAGTTTCAGGCTGAGACAAAGCAAAGTCAGCTTTGCACTGTTATTTGGTCCATAAAGGAAACCTTTGAAATATCATTCAAAACCAACCTTTAATTAAAAATAGCCAAATACCGCACTGAAAAGAGAAAGCATATTACAGGGGTTTGTGCTAAATGACAAGCACTGACAGCAGACTGACCAAGATACATTGAAATGTGTTGAAATTCAATTTTAAAGCAACCTAATTCACTATTACATGAAGGCTCCTTCCCACTGCTTGGCTGGAGAAACAACCATAAGGTAAATAAGAATAAAACTTACTGGCACTAGGTAATCCTTGTCACAATCACTTAGTCAAAATGGTTCAGGGAATGACTTCAGTGTGAGATCTATTACAGCTCAACTCCAGCTTGAATTTAAACAAGCAGCAGAGAAAAAGAAGACAAACTAAGAAGCAAGGAGAAAGCAATGCAGCAGGAAAGAAACTCATATTTAATATTTTAAAACCCCACAAGTAAAAGCTGGAGACGGGAAAAAAAATGGCTACAGTAGTTCAAACAGAGGTAGTAAACACATTTTAATCCTGATTTCAGCTTCTAACTTTGTATCACTGTAAAAAAAAGTGCAATTTTTTTTTCTTAAATTTCCTGCAGTTTTTTCTGATGTTATTTTTCTGTGCTAGGGACTTCTGCATAAGCTTTACCCTGTATACTTTCTGACACCATCAAGATCATTGGTACATTACAGATTTATTCCCACTGTAAAAATAAAGTATGTTCTTAAATCACAGTTACTGGTATGCAATAAATATTTGAAGCTTTTTTTTTTTTAAACAAGATGTTTGTGGGTTTAGCATCATTTTACCATCATTTACCATTAGCCACAAAAGACTGACACTATCCCAGGTACTCTTGGAGCACCGGTAACTTGAACAGCTTCTCCCTTTCTCCTATATGCAGCCTTTCCTGCTTTTTTGGGGATTTTTTTCCTAAATAATGATGAAACAGCACGTGTGGTATTCCCAACGTTAACGGACATCTTTATGTCCTTTGTATGTCTTTTATTACACTTCTTAAACTCTGGTTGAGGAAAGTTGTGTTGTGATAGCCATAAATGTCATAACCTCTGTATACTGAATGAAGACCAGAACTAAATACTATTCTTGCTGCATCAGTCAAGTTGTCATAAACCAGAGCTGTGATAACAAGTTTTTTTGTTAACTTAGCAGTTTTACACTGCTAAGAGTATGCATACCATCATTTCTACTTCTTTCTACAATTCTTTTTCTTTCCATGAGGCCATTTACAATTGCCATTTCAAATTTCATTCCTTCTGTGAGCATGATCCTGAGAAATATAAACACATATCTCATGGTAATAGCAAGTGATGAACTACAGCATGATTTTGAAGTTTTGTATTCTAAACAAATACTTGGTATAAATCAAATCTTGGGAGTTAAAATTCAATTCAGACTATGTACTATTGACTTTGAGACTTCATGGCAACAAGAATGTTTGACTGATACATCATAAGAATTATTCCTTTCTGTTCTCGATCATGGCAGCTGTGCTGAGAGGAAACACCATAGCTGATGGGGCCCATGAGAGAAAGCTGTTACGCTATTCTGTATTCATTACAGAACCTAATTACTCTCAGATTACAATGCAAAATGCATCTGCTTTAAATGACATTCTAGTAATAGGCACGCAGAGTGAACCAAATAGCTCTTCATAATGTTATACAAGTGATTTCTTCTTCAAGAGGGTGAATGGCATCGATATGCACATATATATTATTCACAACAATTTAACACTAATTATTCACAGCAGTTGAATGTCTTCTTTTCATTGTATCCAATAATACCTCAACATCGTAAGTGAGATCCATATTACTGGATCCAGGAGTGCATCCATGCTCTCAGGTCCCGACTACCCATTTCTCCCCACTTCCAACCCAGTCTGAAGGAGCGGTGGTGCCCCAGACCCTCCTTTCACTCTATCTCTACTGCTCCTTGTTTCCATACAAGCAAAATACATTTATGTAGGCTAGATGGGAGCAGCAGAGCTCTTCAATTAAAAACAGATCAGGGCTAAAAACAGAGGGGAATTGTCTCTTCTGTGAGTGCTGCAACAAGAGGTGTGAATACATCTGGAGAGTCCAGTAACTTTAAAGAGAAACTGAATTGCCACATAGCAAGATTGCTTCTGTTCTGGTTTTATTCACTTTTTCTTTATAGTTATTGTTCCAGTTTGCCTATAGTAACAATAAAATTCAAATTCCATTTTTAGAGGGATTTAGTATCTCTTACAGAACATTCAAGGGCCAACTATTCTAATACTACATCAGTCACAATGGAAAATAGGGGTGATATTTTTAGGAAGAAGTTTCTTTGTCTTTTTCTGTTTGTTTTTTTTTAATAAAAAGATTTCATGTGTCAAAGAAGGATAAAGATCCAGCAGCAAACACTGTCCATATTAGAATTTTTTTGTGTGTATACTGTAACTTTATAAAAGCAATCTAACTAGAAGAAATATTTTCTGTGGATTAGAAGTTGTACACTAAGACTTAGCCTGCAGTGAATTTGTACAGATGAATTATAAACCACTCCAAATCATAGTGTAAGCAACCATAATAGAAATCCTAATTTTGGAACTTTACTAGCATGTGATGGAGCACCACTGTAATAAGACCTTTTCATTTGCATTACCCTTCAATATTTTATTAAAATATTTTAAACATGCTCTAAATAAACTTAGCCACACTTAATACTAATAAATTGTATTTTCATGGGGTTTTTTAGAAATAATTCTGCTTTATGTTAAAATTACCTGGGTTATTTCACCACAACTATACTATAAATTGCATCTCACTTTATACTTCTCACAGGACCTCTTTTCAATGAAAATATTATCCATTGCTCCTTTCTAGAAAATGATAGTGCAGACTTTCTATGATGACATAAACATGGAGCTTGAGAAAGACTATTTTAGTTTGGGTAACTCTAGAACCTCTAGGTAACATAACTTCCATCTTCCCCTACAATCCTGGATTCTAAAGGTAAAGGAATTCTTTAGGCCTTTCTAGTTGCGCTAATGAAAATGAGAGTAGTAAAAGAGGGAAGTAAAAAATTGGTTATAAGACTTAAAAAGAGTGGGGAAAGTTAAAATGCAGCAGTGCAAAAATATGAGATCAAGGGACTTCCACAGCACACATTGCTTTCAAAGCCAAATACAAGAAGTAATCTCTTGTCATACCTTGGTAGTAACATGGGAACATTTGAATAAAAAAAATGTTACAATTTGCAAAGCTTAAAAATAGACATAGGAAAGAAATCTGGAAAAATATTAGACCAAATGCTTCTTCATTTTAAATTTTACTGTCATTTTACTGTCTGATATACTGAAAAATTATTCCATATATTTATTTATATATATATATATTTGGGTTACACGGGGGACATGGAAAGAAGCAGATGTTTCTTTCAAAGACTGAATACTGAAAAGAATAGATAAATAACAGTTTCCTTCATTCACAGACTTTAATGATATATTTTAGAGTTCTCCCAGAAGAAAAAAAAAAGGGGGAGGAGTGGCACACATCTGAAATGGGATTTTCAGCACTAATATTTGGCAGTAAGAAATAAACACAAAGAGATCTGACTGACAATAAAAGCTTTTCAAGCAGTGCAATGTGAGGAAAGACTATGAAGTTTATGGGGTTTCACAACAGAGAAGACTGTAAAAGACAGTCTGTGATAAGACAATTTTAGAGGAACGTCCTACTAAATGTAGGCAACATCTGACAGCATGGAAAGGTTGCTAATTCAGAAGTTGAAGACAACATTGGAGTTGAAGAGGCCCATAGAGATTAAAAGATCTTAGAGAATCTTTCCCTTAAAAAGGAAAACACCAGCATTCCTACATACAATTCATCATCCCACATAATTATTTATAACTGTCATAGATATCTGATAATCAAAACAATCTGGATTGATTGCTGACTATGAAGCAGGATTGCTTAGGCTAATGTCATATACTGCTTCATTGTTCCTTTGATTAAGAGCACTTGTTTGTTAAATAGCTTTAAAGAACCCCCAAATTAATGCAATTGGAGAAAAACTGTCAAAAATATTTTTAGAGTGTTAGTTCTAGCAAACTCCAATGAATTGTGGAGAAGAAATTATTTATGTCACTAGATTTTTCCAGTTCATTTTCAGCAATATAATTCAAGAAATTCTACATATGAAAAGCAAATAAAAAGGGAATAAAACCCAAACGAAAACAAACAAAAAAACCCAAAACAAAAAAGACAACAAACTCTCAGGGGAGAGCACATAACTCTCTTGCTATCATTCTTCTACCAGATTCTCTCAAACTATTCATAACATTTAAAGGTGATATGGTGATGTGTCAAGGTTGGGAGATAGGTGAGTGGTTACATGAATATACACAATGCAACAACTAAGTGCTAATGGTGGTGATAGCTGGTAATGAGGCATCATTATGGCATTTTAACGTGTCTTACTTGGAAGCAAAGGGTGTCTTCAAGAAACATAACCCAACCTGAGAGTTTGCTGGAGGCAGGTATTTACCACTGCATAGGAAAAAAAACAAAACCAAAGCTGTTGGCAGTACAGGTGTTTGATTTCAGCTTTGCTTACCAATAATTTCATAGCAGTCAAATAATCTTTATGTTTCAGAAGCAAAGTTTCTTGGTAAAAGAGACAGAGCAAAGTCATCAGTTTTACCTGTACAAAAGGGACTTTAATTGCTTTTATTGTGCAGATCCTAGTGCTTGCTGTAGTCTAAGCTTTCTTCTGGTCTGCTCATAGATTGGACTCCAAGGGCGTCTTCACTAGACACACATTAAATTAGCAAATGACAGGAAGACAGACTTTGTCAACAGGCCATGTTTAAGTATTCTTCACTTACTCCTGTTTACATAACAACAGGTCAAAGCTTGATCATACTGACTTAAACTTGTCTTAGCTATTTCAGGCAGATGCTGAAAAAATTTGGTGAAAAATTATAAACATGTTTTTAAAAAAAGTTGATTGTGAAGCATAGAATGAAATAATAAGATTTTCTTTTTTTTTTCTTCGCCTCAGTTCAGTAATCAGATTTAGAGTTTATGCCTAATCATATATTTAGCTAAATTAGTAACAGAAAAAATCAGCAATTAAATAGTCAAAAGCAATCTCTGCATGCATCCAGCTATACAGTAGGAATTATTAGTAGAAAAACACATACTGAAATATTTGGATTACCTTGAACTGCATGCAGTAAGGACCCTGAGAAGAAAAGCACCCCATAATCAAGGAGAGAGAGGACATACACTGGAGGGAATTGCTGAGTGACAGGTTAATAGTTTGGGTAAATTTGTTCTACTTTGTTAGAACAGTGGCCTGTGATGGGACCTGCTTTTACTGGAATGAGAGAACAATTGCATCCACTGCTAACATTCACTAAAGTCCCTTAACTTTATTCCCATCATGAAAAATTTCTGAAGCCATTTTAATATTATTTTTATTCCAAAACTTTTCTGAGCAAAATTACACAGTTATGGTTTTATTTTCCTCTCAGCTTTCTATTAGCTTTGTTACAAATCTTCTGTTGCAAATCAAAGAAAGTACACTTCACAGAGAGCTAGCCTTGTATTATCCTCTATAAATAGAATGGCTGAGGTAGATTTACTATTTCATTGCCTCTAGGACAATGCAACATTTAAAATCAGCAAAGTTTTTCAAAGTTTGGGCATGGAAGGTGTGATTCTGTGAAAGAAAGTCTTTGGAAAGGTTTTTGAAGCAACTTTTGTGAAATTCATTCCCAGTGTCTTATCAGGATCAGCTCTAAATCTCAAATGAAGGGAAATCAAAAGTAGCAGTCTAGGGTCTCAGTCACAACTGTGTTAAACACATTTTTTTCTGTCAACTTCTCAAAGTCACAGAAATTAAACAAAGTAAAAGAAAGTTTGGACCAAGAAAGAAGTGAAATGAGATCTTTTACTGTTCTTACTGGTGAGCAGCCCAGTCATTGTGACAAGTGAACACACAATTCCTCCTAATTATGCTGAACAACATTACATTTGTTGGTATCTGTTCTATATATATATACACCCATGTTTTCAAAATGTTGCAATATTTTACAAGACTCGGAGTCTCCTCCAGGCCATTTATATTTATTTTTTTCATTATCAATGAGCTCGTTTCCTGCCTAGTGAAAGTGTTGTGGTTTATACCTCAACGGAAAGCTGAGGCCACAAAGGTCAGACCAAAAAGCCCCCTTACCTCTTTAAGAGGTGGAGGATGGGCGAACGGAGCTAACAAAGGGGCTGCAGAGCCAGAGGAAAAAAAAACCACAGGCTTGCAAGGTTAGGATAAGGATAGTTTACTAAACAACAGGGAAAAGTATGAAAACAACTAACTACAGTGCTATTATTATATACAGTGCAAACCTCTCACCACACTATGTCATTTGAGTTGTGCCCGAACCGATTCAGATTCCCAAACGCAGCACTCCCCGAGCCCAGCACCCCCGAGCACCCCCCTCACCACCTCCTGCCACGCCGATCCCGAAAAAGAGAGAGAGAGAGAAACCGGAACTCCCACACGCCTGCTCAGACCAGCACTTCCAGTGCCCGGAGCAGGTTCTGATAGGTCCGGAGTCTCCCCCGGAACTGGCACTGCGGCTGCCCAGACCGGGACTTCCCGTGCCTGGGTCCTGAGTCGCCCCTGCAAAGGGGTGGGGGGGCAGCCCGTCTGATCATGATGCAATTGGCATGGAATACTCTCAGGGCTAACATAGCCTGCTGCTGGGCTGAACCCAGGACATTATCCACCCCTTATTCCATACCATTTACATCATGAGCAGGACCAGCAACCTTCTTTGGATCCAGAGAGTCTCTCGCATCCATACACATGCATGTACACATGCACACGCATGTATGTGCGTATAGATTCAGTCTGTGGACATTTCCTCCGAGTCTGTCGGTTTCATTCAGTCCACGATTCTCAGGCTCACTGGTCCCTCTGTCAGAACAGTCTCTTAGGGTATGAAGAGTCGTACGTGCCACTGGATCGTTGAATGCTGTATCTCGGGCTCTCGAACACTGCACCTGGCATGATCCATGCTCATAGTCCATGGGTCAGAGGTGTTTATTTCAAAAGAGAAAAAAAAAGAGTTCTTGGGAGGCTGGTCTTCGCTCCATCATCACGGCACCGATGACCCTAGCTGTAATGTCATTAGTATAACATACAGTATCTATAACAACAGTAAAACAGTAGTGAGTTATTTAGCATGATATTGGCTATTCTCACCCAAAATCAAGTCCCCTTGAGGTACACATCGAGTTTCTCCATCCTTCTGCATTACCCACCAGGTACAACCAGGTCCTTGAGCAAAAACAATCCCAGATATGGGTTTACCTTTGCCTGTAGCAGGAATGACCCAAACTGTCTTTCCCAAAATACTTTTCATGTGCACTACTGGGACTCTGTCACCTTCTACAGTATGTGAGAATTCTGACTGGGCTGGACCAGCCCGATTGGTAGATCCCCTAGAGTTAACCAACCATGTGGCTTCTGCTAAATGTGTATCCCAATTTTTGAATGTTCCACCACCCATTGCTTTCAGTGTGGTCTTTAAAAGTCCATTGTAGCGTTCAATTTTCCCAGAAGCGGGTGCATGATAAGGAATGTGGTACACCCACTCAATGCCATGCTCTTTGGCCCAAGTGTCTATGAGAGTATTTCGGAAATGAGTCCCATTATCTGACTCAATTCTCTCTGGGGTGCCGTGTCGCCATAGGACTTGCCTTTCCAGGCCCAGAATTGTATTCCGGGCAGTGGCATGGGGTACAGGATATGTCTCCAACCAGCCAGTGGTTGCCTCAACCATTGTAAGTACGTACCGTTTACCATGGCGAGTTTGTGGGAGAGTGATGTAATCAACCTGCCAAGCCTCCCCATATTTATATTTCATCCACCGTCCTCTATACCAGAGGGGCTTTAGCCGCTTAGCTTGCTTGATTGCGGCACATGTCTCACATTCATGGATAACTTGTGCAATAGCATCCATGGTTAAGTCCACCCCTCGATCTCGAGCCCATCTATATGTTGCATCTCTTCCTTGATGACCTGAGGTATCATGAGCCCATCGGGCTAGGAACAACTCACCCTTATGTTGCCAGTCCAAATCTACCTGGGCCACTTCAATCTTAGCAGCCTTATCAGCCTGCTGATTGTTTTCATGTTCCTCCATGGCCCGACTCTTAGGTACATGGGCGTTCACATGACGTACCTTTACAGTAAGCTTCTCCAATCGGGTAGCAATATCTTGCCATAAGTCAGCAGCCCATATGGGTTTGCCTCTACGCTGCCAATTGTTCTTTTTCCACTGCTGCAACCACCCCCACAAGGCATTAGCCACCATCCATGAGTCAGTATAAAGATATAGCATAGGCCACTTCTCTCTCTCAGCAATGTCCAGGGCTAATTGGATAGCCTTTACCTCGGCAAATTGGCTTGATTCACCTTTTCCTTCAGTGGCTTCTGCTACTTGCCTCATAGGACTCCATACAGCAGCTTTCCATTTCCGATGCTTACCCACAATGCGACAAGATCCATCAGTGAACAGGGCATACTGCTTTTCATTTTCTGGCAATTGGTTATATGGTGGAGCTTCTTCTGCGCGTGTTACCTCCTCATCCTCTGGTGACATCCCAAAGTCTTTGCCTTCTGGCCAGTCTGTAATCACCTCCACAATTCCTGAGCGATTGGGGTTTCCTATTCGAGCTCGTTGCGTAATTAGTGCAACCCACTTGCTCCATGTAGCATCAGTTGCATGGTGTGTGGAAGGGACTTTCCCTTTAAACATCCAGCCCAACACCGGCAGTCGGGGTGCTAGGAAAAGCTGAGCTTCAGTTCCAATTACTTCTGAAGCAGCTCGAACCCCTTCATAAGCGGCCAGTATTTCCTTTTCTGTTGGAGTGTAATTGGCCTCAGATCCTTTGTAGGCCCGAATCCAAAACCCTAACGGTCGCCCTCGAGTCTCCCCTTGTGTTTTCTGCCAGAGACTCCAGGTAGGACCATTGTCACCAGCTGCGGTATAGAGCACATTTTTAATGTCAGTCCCTGTACGGACAGGTCCGAGGGCTACAGCATGGACTATTTCGCGTTTGATCTGCTCAAAGGCTTGCTGTTGCTCAGGGCCCCATTCAAAATTATTTTTCTTCCGAGTTACGTAGTAGAGTGGGCTCACAATGAGACTATAGTTTGGGATATGCATTCTCCAAAATCCTCTAACACCTAAGAAAGCTTGTGTTTCCTTTTTGTTACTTGGTGGGGACATAGCTGCAATTTTATTAATAACGTCCATTGGGATCTGGCGACGCCCATCCTGCCATCTTATTCCTAAAAACTGGATTTCTCGCTTAGGCCCCTTGACTTTACTTTGTTTTATAGCAAAACCAGCTTCTAAAAGGATTTGAATTATCCTTTCTCCTTTTTCATAAACTTCCTTTGCTGTATCGCCCCATACAATGATGTCATCAACATATTGCAAGTGCTCTGGGGCTCCACCCTTTTCTAATGTACTCTGGATTAGTCCATGACAGATGGTGGGACTATGTTTCCACCCCTGGGGCAGACGATTCCATGTGTATTGGACACCTCTCCAGGTGAAAGCAAACTGCGGTCTGCACTCTGGTGCCAGTGGAATTGAGAAGAAAGCATTTGCAATGTCAATTGTGGCGTACCACCTGGCTGCCTTTGATTCCAGTTCATACTGGAGCTCTAGCATGTCCGGCACAGCAGCACTCATGTTTGGAGTGACTTCATTTTGGCCACGATAATCTACTGTCAGCCTCCACTCTCCGTCGGACTTCCGCACTGGCCATATGGGACTGTTAAATGGTGAGTGGGTTCGGCTGATCACTCCCTGACTCTCCAGTTGACGAATCAGTTTATGGATGGGGATCAGAGAATCTCGGTTTGTACGATACTGCCGCCTGTGCACTGTCGTCGTAGCGATTGGCACTCGCTGTTCGTCGACCTTCAACAACCCCACAACAGCTGGATCTTCCGAAAGTCCAGGCAAGGCACACAACTGTTTAGTTTCTTCTGTCTCCACAGCAGCTATTCCAAAAGCCCACCGGTATCCTTTTGGGTCTTTAAAATACCCTCTACGGAGATAGTCCATTCCTAAAATGCACGGAGCTTCTGGGCCAGTCACAATGGGGTGTTTCTCCCAATCCTTTCCAGTTAGGCTCACCTCAGCCTCTAGCACAGTCAACTGTTGGGAGCCCCCTGTGACTCCAGAAATGTAAACAGATTCTGTCCCTTCATAATTTGATGGCATTAGAGTACACTGAGCACCGGTATCCACTAGAGCCTCATACTCTTGTGGGTCTGATGTTCCAGGCCATCGGATCCACACAGTCCAATAAGTCCGATTATCCCTCTCCTCCACCTGGCTGGAGGCAGGGCACCTCTATTGCTCCTGGATAGAAACTGGTGCAACATTCCTCTTGGCAGAACCTCGTGCACTTGCTCTACCTTGCAACTCCTTTACTCGTGCTTGAAGGGCTGAAGTGGGCTTCTTATCCCACTTTCTCATGTCCTCTCCATGGTCACGCAGGTAAAACCACAATTTGGCTTGGGGTGTGGCTCGTGGTGTGGCTCGTGGTGTGGCTCGTGGTGTGTACCTGCTGTGTTCTCTCTCTTGGGACGATGGATGACTTTTCCGGATAGCTGCAACATCGCTCTGTACAGGTTGGGAGTCGGCCATGTGTTCGTCAAGTTTAAGTTTAACCAGTTGCTCTACTGCTGCAATGACAGAACGTGCAACGTTGTCTTGATAAGTCCGGAGTCGGCGGGTCACTTCATATACGGTTGGTGGAAACATCTCCTCGTATTCCATCACTGCCAGTGAATTCGTGTGCCCTGATGGTGCACTTCGTATCACCTTACGCCACATGTCTGGGGTGCATCGGACGTCATCAGGATCATCAGGGAGCCTTCTGTTGTCCGACTCATAATAAATCAACTCTCGTACAGCTAATTCTCTCAGGTACTGGATAACTGTCTCTATGCTGTCGCTCTTGGGTTTCAGACAGGTAATATATTCTTTCATAGGGTATCTTTCCCGCACACTTGACAGCAATCGCCTCCAAAGGCTGAGGATTTGTGACCCCTCGCCAAGTGCCTTATCAATACCTCCTTCTCTAGCCAGGGATCCCAACTGCCTGGCCTCCCTGCCGTCTAATTCCAGACTATTGGCCCCGTTATCCCAGCATCTGAGCAACCAAGTGATAATGTGCTCACCTGGGCGGCGGCCAAAATCTTTTCGCACCTCACGCAATTCACTCAGGGTCAGGGATCGGGTAACAATCTCTGGTTCTCCTACATCCTGATCTGCTCGAGATGGCTTTGCCCCATTCTTACTTTTCTGAGATGGCCCTGCCCCATTCTGACTTTTCTGAGATGGCCCTGCTCCATTCTGACTTTTCCATGATGGCCCTGACTTTTCATCCTCATCCTCATCCGGCCATTCTTGAGATAATGGTTTTTCACCATCATCCTCATCCTGACATTCTTGAGATGGCCCCGGTTGTTCACCATCATCATCTGGCACTGCGCGAGCTAACTTCCTGGTGTGTTTCCTCTTTTGAATGGGAGCCACAGACTTTGGTGTGGGTTGGCCAAGGTCTATTGTAGAGGTTGCAGTATCTACAGTATGCACTAGTCTATTTCCTTTTCCTCCCTGACAGTGCCGACAGCACTGACAGTGCTGACACCTCTCTTGAATGGGAACAACAGGCTTTGGTGTGGGTTGGTTCTCTGAATTATGGGCAAGGTCTATTGTAGACGTTGCAGCATCTGCAGTATGTACTAGTCTATTTCCCCTTTCTTCCTGACAGCACTGACACCCTTTTTGAATGGGAGCAACAGACATTGGTGTGGGCTGACCAAGGTCTCTTGTAGAGGTTGCAATATCTGCAGTATATACTAGTCTTTTTCCTTTTTCTTCCTGACAGTGCTGACACCTCTCTTGAATGGGAGCAACAGGCATTGGTGTGGGTTGACCAAGGTCTATTGTAGAGGTTGCAGCATCTGCAGTATTCGCCAATCCAATTCCTCTTTCCCCCTGACAGTACTGACGGTCTGGATTAGGGACAAGGTCTATTGTAGGGGTTGCAGTAGCTGCAGCATTTGCCAATCCATTTCCTTGTTCCCCTTGACAGTGCTGACAGTACTGACAGTGCTGCTTGCTATCAAGCAGTGTTTGGTAGATGGTAGCCAAGCCCCAGCACAGTGCAGTAGGGCGTATCTCTCTGGGGAGCCCACTGCAGTTCTTTTTCAGATATGCAGTCACCTTATTAGGATCCTGTAACTGTTCAGGAGTGAAGTGCCAAACCACTGGGGGTAAGAAAGTGCCTAGGTACCTGCTCATATTTCGCCATTTGCCCTGCCACTCAAGGTTATCCAGCCTCAGGGAAAACTCTTGGGTGGTATTCATAAACCTGTGCCTAATATATATACATATATATATCGAAAGCAGAACCATTTGCACCAAAACCAACAGTAGGAAAATGCTAGTTAGAATTTCCCAGGGGTATTGGAAATTGTTAAACACTCTTACAAGGCCTGTTTTATCCCTCCTTGTACCGAACAGCAAAAGCTGATACAAGTACTCTTTTAAGTTCATGAACCTCAATGTTATCCAATCATAGGCTGTTATCACAACATACACTAAACACACGTACGGGATGGCAACGAATCCTGGCAGGATTAAATGCAGCATGCCACGAGTTGGCAACCATGGCAGCATCCTTAAGAGTAAATGCCACAACATTGTACATAGAAATTACTTCAATAACTGTACTTATCACAACTCTATCTTAACTGCAATTGAGTTAAGGTCAAATCTATCGTTACCCCAACCTTTTTGCCCCCCTTGGGGGTCCCTCGTCGCGCCCCACGTTGGGCGCCAAAAGTTGTTGTGGTTTATACCTCAACGGAAAGCTGAGGCCACAAAGGTCAGACCAAAAAGCCCCCTTACCTCTTTAAGAGGTGGAGGATGGGCGAACGGAGCTAGCTGCAAAGCCAGAGGAAAAAAAAACCACAGGCTTGCAAGGTTAGGATAAGGATAGTTTACTAAACAACAGGGAAAAGTATGAAAACAACTAACTACAGTGCTATTATTATATACAGTGCAAACCTCTCACCACACTATGTCATTTGAGTTGTGCCCGAACCGATTCAGATTCCCAAACGCAGCACTCCCCGAGCCCAGCACCCCCGAGCACCCCCCTCACCACCTCCTGCCACGCCGATCCCGAAAAAGAGAGAGAGAGAGAAACCGGAACTCCCACACGCCTGCTCAGACCAGCACTTCCAGTGCCCGGAGCAGGTTCTGATAGGTCCGGAGTCTCCCCCGGAACTGGCACTGCGGCTGCCCAGACCGGGACTTCCCGTGCCTGGGTCCTGAGTCGCCCCTGCAAAGGGGTGGGGGGGGCAGCCCGTCTGATCATGATGCAATTGGCATGGAATACTCTCAGGGCTAACATAGCCTGCTGCTGGGCTGAACCCAGGACAGAAAGCTTTGAGCCTTTTCACAGTATACATATTACAGTATCAGCTGCATTTTTCCCACTGGCTCAGCGAAGAAGTGATGTTGGATAGTTGGGAGCCACAGGTACAGCCCTTGAACAGGCTGAATCAGAGCTCTGTTCCTGTCATCTGTGTGAATGGTGCAAAAGCTAGGGAGAGGGGAGATGAAGCCAGGCTACCCAGGCCCTGATTTAACTTGATATTTATACAGGTTGCATACTTGTCACTTATATAATAAAATGTTTATATTACAGTATTTATATGTCAGCCAAATTAAGGAGTCCTGTTCT
This sequence comes from Laterallus jamaicensis coturniculus, assembly GCA_022605575.1. Classification (NCBI taxonomy): domain Eukaryota; kingdom Metazoa; phylum Chordata; class Aves; order Gruiformes; family Rallidae; genus Laterallus; species Laterallus jamaicensis. The sequence goes on from JAKCOX010000027.1 coordinate 5,421,142, forward strand.
AAAGTATCAGATGTCAGCTTGATGCGGTAGCCCTCATAAATAAAAGAATTACTTAATCCTCTGCTATATGAAATTTCTTTGAGTGTACATGCCTTACTTTCTGTCTTTGGAAAGACATTATATCCTTTATATCATATAAAACAGAGACATTCAATATGACACAGAAGAGCTTAAAGAAAAAATGTTTTAAAAGGCTAAGGTCAAAAGATAAATATGACTGTAGCTCCACACGCTAAAAACATAATGGATATCAGCATTCTAATTTATTATAGTGAAATATTAGTATCTAAGGCATCTGCAAAGGGCTGACAAATCTGACACAGGTCTCAAGGTATATCCGCACTTTGGTAGGTCAAGAAGGGGATGCCAGACCATTATTTAAGAGGACAGCAGAAAGCTTTATCTAACTATCTTTGCTATAGTTAAGTGAAGCAAAACTCATTTCCTTTGTCTGCTCCAAATTTGTATTCCAGAGACAACAGTGAGCAAGAACAAAGAAAATAATAATAGTCAAAGAAAGAAAGAAACAACCAACCATCCTTCTGGTTGATAAAGGATAAAAAGTATTGTTAAAAAAAAATTAAAAAGCAACACCAAAAAGAAATAAACAAACAAAAAAAAACCCAAAGCAGAAACAAGTTTCAAGAGTGTATATCTTAGTTTTGAGACTGGAATAAGGGACCAACCCCCAGCTGGCTACAATCTCTTTTCAGGTCACTGTACAGAGTGATAAGGGTGATAAGGTCTCCCCTTTCTTTAGTTTTATAGAGGCAAAACTAATTGTTGACAGGTATTGTGATACAATATTATGGACAAAGATAATTAGTATCAAAGAGTAAGTGGAATCATAAATTATAACTGTATCTCATCTTGACTGCATACATTGTAGCTTGACACCCCTATTTAATCTGCATAGTATACATTTCTCTTCCAGTCAAACAGTCATGACATTATTATTTTTGAAGACTCCTTGGTTTTACCTTTCTTTTTTGAGTTGTCTTTTAGTTTTAAGAAAATATGAAGAGGTGTAAGTAAAGTGTTTCTCTTCCTAATTGTTTGAAAAACATTAAAGCAAATATCACATAATTCATTCTAACTATATACTCATATAATTCTATTTGGCTTACTATAAACTTTTTCTTAAGACAAAGAACATATTTCTTAATCCTAAGAAGTGAACAAATTGTAGTTATTTTATCACAGCATTTAGAACAATTATTTTTGTATAGGACTTGTGGTTTGGAGGTTCTTTCCTCTTATTTTGCTGGGGGAGGGGAGCTGTATTTTTTTTTCCTTAATGGCTCTTCATCTTTAATTTCACTATGCTTGCGGGTAGTTGTACTCACCTGTTTAGTCAGATGAGAGAAATTAATGGAAAGTGAGTCCTGAAGAGAGGACAAGGCAGCACACAAGAACTTCCCACATCTTAAATATTTCTGACTTGTCAGCAGTAGGGAGACAGAAGTTGAATGTACTGGCAGGGACCATGGTGACTGAATCTGTAATAGCCTTTTCCATTAGTCAGACTACTCTCCTTCTCCATAGTGCCAAAGGAACTGCTGATCCCTGGAAGATGATGAGAATTAGCCTGGTCACTTGCATTGTGCACCTTTCTAAAATTTTTTTCTTTCTTTTTTTTTTTTTTAATTGGGGCTGATCTGGCTAAAAACCACTTCCACAACCTCATAGAGGGTGATGAAACAGGAGGTGGACCACGACATTCAAACAAGGATGAAATGTTTCACTGTTACAGTTTGCAACTAGTGTACAGTGCAAAGAAAAATCCAACTCTTGTGATTGAAAGATTTGAGATTTCCCCAGTAGACATGCCTACGTACAAAAGGAACTATGTTCTCCTATAATGCCTCTCCTCCCCTCACCTGTTTGTGAGGAGCAAAGAGATTAATTAGACTAAGCAGCATCAGTGTCTGAATAAGGTACACTGAGCTATATTCTGTTGGACAAACAGCCTACAAGCTCTGCCTTTTTGTTTTAATATAACTGGGGAAACCATGTACGCTGCCACCACCAAAGATAAGTCACATTACTTTCTGCCTTACAACACAAGATTCTGCAGTATAACAACTTTGCCTTGGTTCTCACCCCTCACTTCTTTTTTCCAGACAGTTCTAATTCCCAGCCAATTAATACTGAATATAAGAATTAACCTAATAGCAGGATAATTTGTAAAGTGCTTTGAAATTCAGTGTAAAGAATTTAATAAGGCTAATGTTATTTTCTTGCTTAAAAAATAGTGTAAGATTCCCAATTACTTTCACTATGAGCAGTTCACTTTTTAAAGATTTTTTAATTATAGGTGTACAATGAAAACAAAATTAGCCGGTATTTTTAGAGAAAAGTAATTGTAATGCATACCTTACTAGCCTAAGTGACATCAGAGATTCCCTAGTGTTTGAAAACCTCTCATAGAAGATTTCTGAATTTGGCATTATTTTATTACTGGTTTTACTGCTGTGAAAAGAAAAGTTCTTTCTCATTTCTTCTCTTGTCTCTTTGCAGTTGTTTTTCTATAAATTATACTTCATGAGGATATCTACTAATTATCGAAGAGAAACAAAACAAAACAAACCCTATTCCAAGATTATATTAGTGATTTAATAATCAATCACGGTTTTCTTCAGAAGAAACAAATTACTCATTTGAAGTTGATCCAGCACACAAATGGCTTTACTTATTACCCACATTATGGCTTCAGCCTCTTGACATGCAGTGATACAAGTCAGATTGTAACTGCACGTGTACATTTTTCCTGAACAGCCAGTTCTGGATTTCTCCCTACAGACTCTACAGATCTGAGACTTCTATGTTCCTTGCAGCAGTACTAAGTTTCCACATTAGCTCTGGGCCCCTGAGATATATTTTTAGCTCAGGAGTCTCCCAGGAATTCCCAACTAAACCATAGTTCAAATTCAGAAAATTATTGAATTATTAATTTAATTATATATTTAAAAGCTGATTTAACTTGGCATTAGTTATAACAAACATTAGTGCTAATAACATTTCCTGATTATCATTTCAACAAATGATAATGCATTTATCTTTTTTATTATCAATTTTAAATAGCTTTCCAACTGCTTAAGCTGTAGTCTCTGCTAGAAGCTTATGTCTTCACAGAAGCTGGAGACACACATTCTGAGCTCATCAGTCTGCAAAACTGGAGCAACAGGCAACTCCAGCAGAGGAAAAAGGAGTGCATAGCTGAGGAGAGGAGAGCAAAAGCTCTTATTTCTTGCCCTCTTACTGCATTCAGGCAAGATGCAACTCTCTGAGAGAAGTTATCTATTTGCATAGCCATGTAGCTTCTGGTACTCAGTTCTGCCCTGAGCTTAAGTTTACCATCACTTTTTCTGCCACTGAACATTAAATCTACCCAGTGAATGTAAAATCTAATCCTCTTACAACATGAGGAGGGAGATGATGATATGAAGTTTTTTAGCTAATTAATATCAGTGGGAAGATTTGGTGAGCAGATGGAAATTCTGCCCAGAGCATCCATGAATAATACTTTAAAAAAGAATTTTGCATGTGACAGTAGAGAACAAACCTGAAGGAACCTGAAGAACACAGAACTAGGAAACCAAATTAATTCAGTGATATATTATTTTTCCCTGTCTTACCATTGCAGCAGATTCCAGTGTCCTTATGTAGAGTTTTGATCTGACAGACTATGTCAAGAAGTAAAATAATGACAATCTGCAGGTGGAATTGTGACATTAGCACAGACATCATCTTCCTGGTCTTGTGCAAGGCATTCAACACTGTCCAGCATGTCATCTTTGTCTCTAAATTGGGGAGACATGGATTCAAAGGATGGACCACTTAGTGGCTAAGGAACCAGCTGGATGGTCACAGCCAGAGTTGTGGTTAATGGCTCAATGTCCAAGTGGAGGTCTGTGATGAGTGATGTTCCTCAGGTGTCAGTACTGGGATTGGCACAGTTCAACATCTTAGTCAGTGACATGGACAGCAGGACAGAGTGCACCCTCAGCAAGTGTGCCAATGACACCAAGCTGTATGGTGAGATTGACATGAAGGAGGAAGGGACGCCATCTAGAGACATCTTAACAGGCTGGAGAGATGGACTCATGGGAACAGTTTAACAAGACCAAGTGCAAGGTCCTGCGTGTGGGTTGTCACAATCTCAAGCACAACTACAGGCTGGGTGGAGAATGGATTGAGAACAGCCCTGAGGAGAAGGATTTAGGGGTGCTGATTGATGACAACCTCAATGTAAGCCAACAATGTGTGCTAGCAGTTCAGAAGGCCAACCGTGTCCTGAGCTGCATCAAGAACAGCCTGGTCAGCAGGTTGAGTGAAGTGATCCTTCTCCTCTACCTGGAGTACTGCATCCAGCTCTGGGGTCCCCAGTACAGGAAAGACATAGAGCAGTTGGAGCAAGTCCAGAGGAGGGCCGCGAAGATGACCAGGGGGCTGGAGTACCTCTCCTGTGAAGACAGGCTGCAAGAGCTGGGCTTATTCAGCCTAGAGAAGATAAAGTTCCATGGAGACCTAATTATGACCTACCAATTCTTAAAGGAATCCTACAGGAGAGTGAGAGAGGGAGTGTAGTGATAGGACAAGGTGTAGTGGCTTCAAGCTGAAAGAGGGTAGATTTAGATTAGACATTAGGAAGAAATTTTTCACTGAAGGTGGTGAGGCACTGTCCCAAGTTGCCCATAGAGGCTGAGGAAATCTCATGCCTGGAAGCACTTAAGGCCAGGTTGGATGAGGCTTTAAGCAACCTGAACTAGGGAAGGGTGTCCCTGCCCATGGCAACAGGGTTTTAACTAGATGATCTTTGAGGTTTCTTCCAATCCAAAGCACTCGAGGATTCTATGATTCTGTAAGCCAGGATGGACCTTCAAAAACTCAGAAGTTTGTTCAGCCTCTCAGGTGCAATCTCCAAGGAATTACTAAAGCGTAGCTCTTGCATTTTCAAAGCATAGCCACTGAGCAATTTTATCTGGACAGACTTAACAAGATTGTTCAACAAGATAAATTCAAAAAGACTGGCAGAAAATACTCAAGGAAGATAACAGCCACAGCACAACTGAATGCATGATTCCCAGCAGGGAAAAATCAGCCAGGCAGAAAATAATAACGGCAGAAAATATCAGTGGCAAACTATAAATTCATAAGGCAGTCTTCTTGTAGATAGAGCTCACTTCAGGATTTGTGCAAGGAGGTACTACATAGGACACGAGAGGCAGCTGTCTTTGCCCTGTTTCACTGGCAGTATGTAGTCATTTTGGATACCTTCCTCTTAAGAATGATTCTGGCAAGCTTCAGAATCCAGAGAGGAGAACTGGAGAATATATGGAGGAATCAAAGAGGCTTAGAAATCATTACTTAGTAAAAGGTAGAAAATATATTTAGAAAAAAAAAAAAAAAAGGAATGGCTTGCTGGAAGAAAACATGACTGTTTTCCATTGCTTGAAAAGCAGTAAGAAGCAGGAAGACAAAGGTTTCTTCAGATACAAAGGGGGAAGGACAAGAAGGATCAGCAAAGACTTCAGGTTTAGAGCAGTAAAAATGTTCTAGTGAGGAGTAATGAGGCACTTCAGCAGCATACCCAAGGATATGATGAACCATTCTTCACTGTTTTTAAGAACAGTATAGACAAGCATATGGTAGTTTTACATGATCCAACTTCAGAGCAATGGATTGAATGAAGTGCCTTGAATTCAGGAGGATCTTTCTGACAACGTATGTCTATGATCCTTTCATCTTTGCCTATTAACCTGAAATGTACTTTCAAAACATCACAGTGATTACAGTTTTTTGAAAAAGGATAGTAGCAGTCAGTATAGAATGCCAGTTTAATTTTGCAAATAACAGAAGTTGAAGTATTCTCTTATACTTCTGCAATACACTGAATGATTCCTTCATTTGCAGTATATTGGGAAGGAAGACTTTCAATGCCATACATTCACCTAAGGCATATCTCTCATACAATGCTCTTTTCTCCTCTTAACTGCAAAAAGAAAGGATTTTAATCAAATATCCTTAAAAAGAGATCTGATGAGTAAAATGAATCTATTTAAATATAGCAGAAGCAGGCATGATTAAGTGCATAAAGAATTGAGGTTAAAAGTGGCTACAATAAAAGGTTGAGTAAAAATTAATTTTAGCATATGCTTTGTATAATACCGCATAAGCTACTCTTTTGTTTCGTTGCCTCTTTTTTGGAGCCTTAATTTTCAGTTAGTCACTGGCTTACATCTTATCTCACACCATAATGGCAGAAATTAATGGGATAAAAGTACTCCATTCAAAGACAAATTATCATTTCACTGATCTACTTCACTGAGTGCAAATTCCCTCTGCTCCCATTAAAAGCTTTAGAGCAGTAGAAAAATGCTAGTTAACTAAAATTGTGTTTCTTTTCTTAGACCATAAAACTTTCATTTATTCTGTCTGTAATACCCTTGTGTAAATACAGTAATTTTGAAGCCTTTCAGTATAGTGTGATACATATTTTGGCATTGTTGCATGTCTGGATTTCTTCCATGGTACTTTAATTTTGTGGTTCAGTGAGCAAAACTAAGAGTTCTCCTGAAGGGCCTGTGCTTAAAACAGTCAGGGGCGTGTTGCCTGCTGAAACAGTCAATCTTTCCCCTTGACGAGAGTGTCCATCCAGTGCTTTTATGAACTGCATCTTTGTTTAAATTTGCATCACTTCTTAGCAGCAACTTCTTTCTGGCAAATAACAAGATGTAGTAGACGACTAGACAAGGAAAAATGTTTTCAGGATATGATACAAAAATGTGATTTCTGTTGGAACAGAAGAGTTTTCAACAATTGGAGAGGAAGCTACAATTCAAAAAAACACTGAGAGATGTCTTCAGATGTTTGAGGTTGAAACTCCTCTAAAATGAGAACAGAGCTGTTTAAGCTCAAAGGTAAAGATCAAGATTTCTTTTTAAAGAACAGAATATACATTAAATATCATTTTCCAAGTCCAGTAATTACAATTCCTTCTACTGCTAGGAAAAGAATAGGAAAAGTTCCCCACTGTGATTAGAAGAGCGGAGTTCTTTGATAATGTTAATCCTTTAGATCAATCCATGAAATAAAGTGTTACTTAAGGATTTTACCAGTATACTATATCATCCGTGCTCTAGAGAGAGCTTAAATATATGCTCACACCCCATGCACGCATGCACATGTAATAAGTACACGCACACACACACACAAATTAGCCATTAATATGTTTATGTATTCAGTATCTGAAAAACTATTCGTTAAAAGAAGACTACAGCTACCAATGTCAACTTTGAACTACAAAACAGAATGTTTCTGCCTCTCCTTAATTATCCCAGAATATTCATTAACAAGGCCTAGTACATACAACTGCAAACAATGTGTATTTAATGTATAACAGTAGTTATAGCCTTCAGGGCAAAACAAAATAAATCAACAAAACACCAAAAAAAGTAAAATAACCATTATTTCCTCAGAAATCCAAACCAGAATAGTCACTGGAAGCATTATGAAATAAATAATTTTAAGTCTTAAGAAAGCATATAGACATTCCTTCTACTAATTTTTGCAAACTAATAAACAACTGATTTCCATCTGTTTGTAGGGTTTCTGCTAATATCTTATACCTTTATTCCACTCACCAAAAAAACTGTATTTGAAGTCTTGGAATTTCAGTCTGTACTGGCAGAAGATTTTCATTAAAATCCTACAAATTAAGCCTAGAATTGCTCTGAATGCCACAGGTTTAATTGATTTCAGTGAACCTTTGCCTGATCAAGTCTGATATGACAATGAAGATTAGTCTTTAAGATTTTATCTCCTGTGTAGGTAGTGTAATGGAGGATGTAGCACTGACCAAGGCTGATAGAGTAAAGCACAGAAACTTTTCTGTGCAACTCATCTCAGACAAGGTGCCTCGGAAAATCACCAAATGAATTACTAGATCAGTGAAGACAAAGTTTTATCTTAGAGGAAAATCAGGATGTTATTCATTCAGTCTTGGTGGCGCTGGAAATGTAACCACTTATCATAAACAAGAGCTTTGGGTTAGGGAATTCTGTGGGAACAAAGTAAAATCAAAGATCCTGACAGAGACAGTGTCTCAGCAGTTGCAGGCCCAGCAGCAAAATAAAAAACCCATTGGACTAAGTCCATTTGCAATTAAGTTCTTTCATTCCACCCCTACAAGTAGAATGAAAGCAAATCTACAACTCTAATTTACACATCAACCCTAAAACAACACAATCACTTTTTTTTTTGACAGCCAGACAGAGAATGTAGAAACTTTTGCTGAGTCCTTGAGGAAATTTTAAGGACAAAGAACAGCTAGGTTCTGGTAATAAAAGTGTATTTCTGTACACGCTAGCTGGGAGAAACCCAGTCTTCAGTGTATAATGACCTTCCACCTCCCTGGTCTAGGTAGAAGCAGATCCGAATTGACGGAACACAATATACCTGCCAAGGAAATGCCTTTGGGCTGTTCTTCACTGAAGAAGTATTTCCAAAACAGTAATGCAAAGGGATAATATAAACTGCATTTCCAAAAATAACATAAATTCAGTCTTTATAAACTATTAATCAAGTCTGATTTAATGGGATCATTATATCTGGCATTCTGCATGTGCTAATAGCATCTAATGCACAGATGCTTTTTTTTTGACTGTTGAATGAATAATGAACTCGGATTCAGGTTTCCTTAATGGTTCCTTAATATCAACCACTTTGGATGGAGCTGCAAATAAAAATACATGGCATTTATTTTATATTAGCAGCATGGAAAATGTGTATATTTGCAATCAAGGTAAAATTTGACAATGTAGACTTAATGACTTTTACTGAAGAGGGGATGATTATGAAGAGCACTGCTTCCAGCATATATATGGTGTGCTGTCACATTAAAAGTGATGAAAGAATAAGCAAAATATTGAAAAGAAACTATGAATTTACACAGCAGAAATTAAATTCTTTCTGACAGAAATTACTTTTTAGGCACTGAGCAAAAAACAGGAAAGCAAGAATCAGAATCGCTTGTGTTTTCTGCCATGCAGCACAATAGGTAGAGAAGGAAAATAAACAACAGAAAAAACTTCAGACTGTACAATGCATATATAACCATTGAATTGATTCATGAAGTTAGCATGAGCAAGACAGCTAGCCCTATTGCTACACAGTTCCTATCTGTGAATTTTGTATCAACCATCTGTGTAATACAGAACTTTTACAGTCACTTACTGGACTTTTATTGCTATGGAGAAAAAGATGCAAAAGAAAATGCAAAACCATGAGTAAAAAAAGAGTGTATCTATTATGTAGTGCCATCAGAAATCTAACTTCAGCATGCACAGGCATATAAAAGAGTTTGAATATTTCTAGGCAAGTATGAACAAGCCACCTGTGAATGAGCAAAGACTCAGCTCAGATTGTGTATACCCAAACCTAAAGCACAAGCCTCTGAGACTTTATTGCTATCAGAAAGAGCTACATTGGAAATAATACAGGTATGTTTACTTTCAGTACAACCACAAGTTGTGTTATTGTTTTTAATTGAACTGTTTTAATCTTAGCAAATGTTCCTAATAGTTCCACTGTTTTTATGCAGATGCATGTATCACAATGAGATGGAGTAAAACTGAATTTTTGGGAAGACTGGTACATAAGTACTTGTCCAGGTCAGGTTTAATGGTGCAACTGTGGTGCTTCCAACTTACCTACGCACAATGGTATGTGTCAGTAACTCACTAGGAGGAAGGAAATTTAACCTCCTTTGAAGATAATTTTTGTAGAGAACTCTAAATATTAACATACTGACTAGTGCAGGTACACTATGAAATAACAGAGTCATTGAGTTTGCAGGTGACAAGGCCATTCAACATGACTTAGAAATTGCTCCATACTTGGATTGAAGTTGCCTGGTCAGGTATGGGCCTTGATATAGAATGTGCATTTGAGTTACAGATTTGTTTAGGTTTGTGGTAAATACAAGACCTCGATTACGTTGCTGTTAGATAATGAGAATAAAAAGAATCATTAAAAAAAACCCCTTAATTTTGTCACTTAAGTACATACAAGGAAAACAAAGTATGTCACATAAAGTGACAGCTTTACTTTTGAAAAATGAAGCATGAATACAAATGAAAAATATCAAATTTAGATTATTAAAGAAGACATGAAAGAAGAAAGAAGATTTGGAAGGTTAAAGTTGCAGTCTAAAAATGAACTCCAAAAGTTAAGGAATGTTCTTTTCTTGGGGCTAATTTCTCTCACATACATACACACTCATTGAGAGGAATATCTCAAGAAAATGTGTTTTAATGTTAATTAATTTTGTCAGACTGAAAGATTGTTCAATCTGGGTTCAGTTAAATTTATGGATCATTACTCTCTTATCTTTTCATTACGGTCTCCTGAGAGGAACCATCATAAAGTTAAATGAACACAGTAGGAAGTTATTACAAGCCTCCTTTCCTTTTCACCCTACCTCCCCCTCCATGGAGGAGACGGGGTATCAGAGCATTCATTCCATACAACAAATGATAAATATCTTTTATGCTTTAAAGACTCTAAGGATCTGTTTTATTTTGTCATTTTATAAGTGTTGTGATTAATGAGGAAGATGTAATGTATGGGTTTTCCCCAATAACAAAAGCACCAAGCCCACATTAAATATTGGCTGCCAGTGCTTAAACAGAAGACCAAAAAAAAGGCACGTTTGGAAGGAAAAAAGTTAATGATTTGTTGCACTCCAATAAATTAAAATTAACACACACACACACAATTTCACAGTTAAAACTAAAGGCTTCTGCACACACACCAAAAAAATGTGTCTAGAAATATATGTTCCACTTTTTAGCCCTGAGCTTAGTTTTATGACTGACTGAAATACCATTCAGTACTTCAGAGAAGTGCACAAGTATGCCAGTAATAAAATAATCACAAAATTCATTTCTTGTAAATCATACTGCCAGAAAATAAACTCTAAGAGTGATCATTCGTAGACCAAAGTAAGCCCACAGCATTTCTTGTAAATGTTGCAATACACTACTTCTGGTCACCCTAGGAAAAGAAGTAGCTTTTTTAAAATGCAGAGCTCAATTTTCTCTGGAATCACACTTTGACTTACTAGTCTTCAGATGTATTCATGAGAACTATGTTTCAGGGGGTTGTTTGTTTTCGTGTTTGCTTGCTTGTTTCCATTTTTGTTTGCATATCTTGCCTGCTTGAAAATATATTAAAAGTTTCTAAAAATAGAGGGACAGAAAAAAAAAAAAGTGTTGTGTGCACAAAAGATTCAGAGACCTGAATGTTTGTGCCTCTGCACTTTATCTCCTGCAAACAGTTGCCTCCTTGGCATGAGGTATAATTCACTAAAATAAAAGGATACAAAGGGCAGCTGTTTGTAATAACGAGAAGAAAGCAATTAAGTGTTCACAAATGTAATTTGAAAGGTCCATGGTGCACAAAAGGGACTTACATTTAATACTGAACCAAGGATGAATACTTGACTGTTGGATAAAAGTTGGGGTATTTTCTAGTCTTTTTTTTTTTTTTTCCTGTTTACCAAATGGGATGGGAAAAAATTCAATTTCACTTATTGTCCCAAAGATTTCCACACTAAGACCAGTAAGAGTCATGCAGTACCTGATAAGCTGGCCAACCATTTTCACGTTCATTGCATGGTGCAGCTTGTAGCAAGATACTGCAATCAGAAGTCATTACTAAAAGCAAAACTCAGCAGTCATTTTAATCAGACATTGGCAAAGTCAGTAGCAAGTGTGCTAAGAGGATGTATTATTTCTGAAATCTGCCACTGTGATTTTAGTAGTGTTTTTGAAGGGAAACGACATGATACTATGTAAAATCAATAATGACAGAATAAAGTACTTCCTTGGATGGATGTCACACCTGATTGTATAAAGAGACTGGCCAATGCTTATTCAACTATAGCTGTGGTTAATGACTCACATGATGTGCAAATAAAGTGAATACCTGCTGACCTTAAGCTATTAAGAGAATGCACAGTTTAAGAAACAGAATATGGTTGTGATCTCTTGTTGTTTTCATGCCTATGGAGCCTTACTAATGTAATTTATTTCTGACTTTGCCTATACAACTGAAGACAGAAAGAGACCACAGGAATATGAAAGTCTGCAGAGTAACCTGCAATAGTGACTTACTTCAACATGCAACAATTCTTTCCAGTCTTAGGAGTTATTTAAAACAATTTTTAATAGATGGGGAGAAGCAGAGATTTTCCAAATTCTTGAGACCACTGACAAAATTCTCTCTTGTGCCTCAACTTAAGATTGAATTCCAATTTACTTAGATAAATAGGAATTAAACTCTGACAAATGTTGCTGCAGCAGTTTTGGATGCTACTGTGTCTGTGATCTGGCCATTTGCCATTTGCTATCAGATACATGTATTTCAGTGTGTCAAGTTTAAGCTTCTATTTTAAACCAACTTCTACAGTAGTCCACAAGCTGCAAGACAGGACTCTGAAAGGAAAGAGCAAGACACACGTTGCCATTAATGGACAAACTAAATCAACAAGTAAATTAGTTGAAATAGAAAGTAAACTTGAGAAATACTTTGTTCACACTGAGTTGATCTAAAACCAAGAGGAGGCCGAAAAGAGCTTTGTGAAGAAGAGTTTTAGTCCTGATAGTGATCTACTGGTTCTTCATATCATACTTCTTCAGTTTCCCATTTGCCCTTAACACATTAGAGCATGCAAGCATGGGGCAAAACCACCAATAGCAAAAGGAATTGTCTGGCTGTATTTGAGTCTTTCACAAAACTACAAAGCAGCAATGACTCTTGCATTCAGGAAACAAGAATATCCTCAGAATCCAGGAAATCTCTGTAAATATGAAAAGTATGTGAGTGGCTCCTGTTAGAATCCATCTGCTATTACAGCTCCAGAAACCTGACAGACATGAGAAGGTAGTCAGTCTCTCTCCTCTTGTGAGCTGGTAGCTGGTTTCTTCCATTCAGATTCACTTCACCTAACTCAGGTGCAGAATTGAGCCAAAAGCAAGGAAAAGTGTAAAGGAGCATAAATCATCTACTCCAAATGTCTATCTCTATTCACTCCCCAAGGCTCTCACCAACTTAGGACAAGTGGGCTGTTATTTTAGATACCTTAGGAACATGATGAAAGACCCTAATATCTCCTTAGTCCTCTGGCACAAAGACTGATGACATTTTTGTTTTGGAGATGTCAAGCAAGAAAATTAATTGAAAGAAATATACTCAGGTATGCTTCAAACAGAACTTTATCAGCTTCCCAATTTTTATATAGGATGCACATTGGTCTAGAAGCATTTGCAATTGAAGATACGATCAAATCTTTCCACTCAATTTCTCGGAAAGGATTAGTGAACAGGAAGGCACTTGTACATGTTCAATATACACTTCTTTCGTAGAGACCGAACATTTTATTGCTCTATATTTAACTGTTAATTAATATATAAATTTGACATTTGTAAAAATATATTAAATTATGATCACACAGAAGACATGAGCAATCCTTAAATCATTCTTCCTAAGTTGTTCTTGTCTGCCAGTTGGATTTTTCAATAATATTCCTCTTCAGCATCTTTTACTATTTAAGAAATAGTTGCAATAAAAACTACTGAAAGCTATTAAAATAAAAATTAAAATGAAAATTAAAAACTCATTACAGGCTAGCTTTAAGGAAGCCTATGGTTGGCAGATTTGTCACTTTGTTGTCAGCTATGAAACATACTGGTCCTTGTGCAGCATCTCCTTTCTCTTAATCTCTAACATCTTCAAATACATTAGACTTTCAAAAAATTACTTAATAAAACAATCATGAAGTATAACAAACACATAAAGAAAAAAATGCAGGCACATGGCAAATTCACATACTACAGTGCTATGAGAAGCACCCAAGTGATCAAAATATGTGTACAGAATGAAATAAAAAACAAAATGTAAAAATTAAGAACTACTTTTCAAGGCAGAAATCTTACCTAGTTTGGCAATGTTCAATGACCAGTACTAGGATCTCTGCCTGCACTCAGGTTCATGGATAGGAAACCATAATTACTATTTCAGTGGTTTACTATTTAAAAACAAAAACCCCCAACTTGATAAAATATTTTTACCTTAATATCAAATTTTATAAAAATAATGTAAACCCATATCTTAAACCTAAAGAAGGTGTAGAGTATGTTTATTGGCTGATAGGCCAATCAAATCCTCTCTTCCCCACTCATCTACACTTCAGGACTCATTACCAGATTACTGCTTAGCCTAGCAAATGCTAAGTACCTGTAACAGCTACCAATACATACTAAACTACTGCTCTGTTACTATCCTGCCTCAACTTAATCACATACTCTTACAGACTTCTCCTGTATTATGTTATGCCATTGTTATATATACCTCTATGGAAGAACTCAACAACAAAATGAGAAGCCTGCATAATATTTGACTACCTTCACCTTTCAAAAAAACATTCTGCAGTGGGCCTGTGTGTCACACATCACCATTCGCGTCCCTTTCCAAGCACATACCATGTACATCATCTAGGCTATAGCAAATGGAGCCCAGAGAGATAGACCACAGGCTTCGATAAGGGCGATGTCTGGCTTAACATGGGAGATGCATTTTGCATCCCAGGATGGGCTGTATTCCATTCCCAGCTGTTCCTGTGGTGCTACCATACCCCTCCAGCAATTCAACTGAAATACCAAGTGTTGGCTTAGTTACACATGGGAGATGATTCAACAATGCTTAAAAAAATCACTGTGCTCCGTGTAAGCTACTTGGCCACTCCAGCACTGCCGGTAGTTCTACTCATACATTTTTTTAACTGCTCCCCCGGGCTTAACAATGCCCAGTGGCTTTACATCCAATCTTCTATGGAGAAAAAATATTTGCTCAACATAGCATTACATATAGATGCAAATGCTTCAGAAATCTCTTGGTATTTCCCAAGCTATTTATCATGGAGCTTCATTCCTCTTTTACCTTTGAATACATATGAGAAAGCTCAGAGAAGTAACAAATCGTAAAAAGCATACTTGAGAATTTGGCTATGTTGGTTCAAACCAAAGGTACAGCAAAGCCAGCATCTTGTCTCCAAAGTCAGCAGCAACTGTGTAGAGAAAGCACACAGGAACATGACGATAAAAGGAATCTTCCCAATCAGATCCCCTTTCTATAAACATCAGATGGTTGCAAGACTTTACAGCAGAGCAGATGGCCCAACAATCTTCCAAAGTAAAAAAACTTCCACATGGAGTTTGTTCAGCTAGGGCAGAAGCTGTTGTTATTCGAAACTGGTGGAACATGAGAGCCTGGCCATGAGGGTCTGTTGCTGTAGGAAGCAGACCCTGGAAGCAGGGGCCATCAGCTACCCGGCTCTGTACAAGCAACCAGAAGTGAGAGTTGACCTTAGATTGCACTAACAGAGCATCAGGGACCAAATTTAACCAGGAATCACTCTACATCCCAGGTGTCAATATTC
This sequence comes from Laterallus jamaicensis coturniculus, assembly GCA_022605575.1. Lineage (NCBI taxonomy): Eukaryota > Metazoa > Chordata > Aves > Gruiformes > Rallidae > Laterallus > Laterallus jamaicensis. Next base: position 5,436,644 of record JAKCOX010000027.1, read on the forward strand.
CCCTTCAAAATTATATCCTTACAAAGCTGTTCCATCATTGCTATTCATCCATGACTTCTCGATCTGATAACAATGAGGGGCTGCAGGGTGGCCTCTGTGAGCAATGAGTGGCGTTGCAGGTGCCAGGTACAGGAGGAGGAGGTACACCTGCTAGAGCAGGTATTTACACTGCAGACCACACTGGAACAGGGTAAGCATGTGAGAAGGAAGTAGCAGCAAGAAACTGCTGTGGGCTGATGCTAACCTGCCCCATCCTCCCCATGTCACTTGGGCTTGGGGTGGAGGAGTCCAAGTGCAGCTGGGCAGGAGTGGGGAGGAAACATTTTTATTTATATTTGTCTTTTTCTTCTAAAATACACAAATCTATTTTCATTGCCAATAACTTTAGTGTTCTCTAAGTCAAGTGGCTTTTTCATCCTATTGTTCCCCCTATCCCATTGAGGTGGGGGTAATGAGAGAGTAAGCAATTGGGTGGGCATTTGGCTGCTGACCAGGGATAACCTGCCACAACAGAAGAGGTGGAAACTGGCAAAGAAGACATAACACCACCCTGATAGTCCGAAATATCTATACTGTGTGTCCCAGGACATATCTTAGCTGCACTTCTTGATATAAATAGTATAAATAAAATTTCTATAATTTTTGTACACTTGAAAAAGCATGGCAATTGATATACACTCATCTTTCATTTATTGTTGGTGGCATATCATCAGAAAGCAAGATAAGAAAGCCCACTGAAACAACAAATTCTTTGAAAAATTAACACAATTTGAAAAAAGCAACAACTCGCTATCTGCAAGTCAACAGCTGCAAATCAGCACTGAAATATAATGTTGGTAATCTGGCTGTGCTGAAGCAACTCCTTGCACACATTGGAGGGTAATCGAACAGGGTCATATGCACCTATTGTTCAAGTGATAAATGTTAGGAGTGTACAGAGCAGAAGGCATTAAACTTCCTTAGAGGACAGAGTGCAATATGAGACTAAGGTTGTCAAATTATGATTACACATAAATTATAGTGGCAACAAGGGAAGGGCTAAGTCTGCTGAACTGAGATTAGCAACAAAAAAATTCCTATTAATTATGTGCATGTGATGAGGGTTTAATGACTGAATAAGTCTTCTAAAGTTTCTAAGATGTTCCCTGCAAATAGCCAGATGATTTTTCAGGCATAGGTTCAGAGAGATTATAAATCCAAGATCAATATAATTCACACCACTAATGCTTACCTAACACGAGTTAGGCACATTTATACAGAAAATGAAAGTTTCATTTGAGTCTCTGTGGAATCAACTGTATTATGAATCAAGTCTAAAGTTACATTAAGAGAGACAAGATGTTGCAGCTGTATAGGCACACTTTTCTTAGTCTACTGTTCATCCCAGTGATACTAAGAATCTGTTTAACTAAAAAAAAGGCCATCAGAATGATGCAAAACAGTGCCTAAGTAATGGAAACACCAATGGGTGGGATTTAGAACTATAATATTTTCAAAATGAATACTACTAAATGTACTTTCAAATTAAAAGCTCTGTCCACATTTCCTTTAGAAGGTGACTACTCACATTACAAGGTTCATAAATCACTATCCCACTATCAATGTAGTGGGCACTTTCAGCTGAGTGACAGTTTGTTGTACCCAGGAACAATGATGAAGAACTATACAACAGTATTAGGCAGGAGGCAAAAATGGACCTTGATCTAAGGGGACAAGACATGAACATTTGCTGCACAGTGAGGCTGTATTGTACCTGAAGAAAGCTTTTGAATCTGGGTTCCGTACTTCATAAATTTTATAATCCATTCAGGAAACATAAGCAGGACTCTGGAAACAGAGCAGCTCATCTCATTCGTGCTTTTTGCTGTTTACCCGATTTTGACTTTTACATACTCATTTGCTTGCAAGGGACTGTCTTGGAAAAGGGACTAAGGAACAAGAAAGTCTGGAATAGCAACACACTATTCTCAGGAATACAAGTCTCTATTGCTTGGCAGATATTAATATTCAAATATATTAATTTAAAACTGTATCTTTCTAAAAGGAAAATTACTGATGAGCCTAAAATACATCTGACCAGCTTTCAACATGTGCACACTGACTACATATCTGGAAACTAGGAAAGTATATGGCCTTTGTTTTAACATTTTTAACGAAACTTTACCTGTCTTATATTAAATTACAAGATTCAAAACTCTGGGTAAGATCCTTCACTGTTATACACCAGTAAAACTAATTTTCTTTTTGTTTTTTCTTTTGTAATAACAATTTTCTATAATCCTAGAAAGAATAATTACTAATCACATGAAGTTGTTTCCCCTTGATGAATTTTTTTTATCTCATTAAACTTTTACTCTTTTATTACTAATTCCACTAGTCAAAGATCATAATTACTGAAGCCACACCTCATCTCTCAGAAATCACTAACAACAAAGGAGCTGCCTTATTGCCAAATTTTCAGTTTAAAGTGAAAAAAAAAAGTAGGAAGCTATTACAGAACAAATTACAGCCTAGATACAATCCCAACAAAATCAAGCAAATTTTAAAATACAAAACACATCTCTGAAATTCTGTAGGAAGACCTTCAGTATTTTAAGTAGTTAAGTGATCAAAAATTCTAAGATAGTATCCCATCAGATATTAAGCATATTATAAATGCTTTAAAAATAACAAAAGAATTTTTCACCCAAGAAAAGTTGAAAAGCGGTAAAGTTCTAATACAAAAAACACTGATCAATATTCATTCTGCAGGAATTTTTTAAAATTTTCTGCTTTTGTATTTTCTAGACACTATGTATCCTTCATCTCACCTTTATATCCTTTAAAATTCATTTAAATATGGATCTTTTACCATTATTTTCTTCCTCACAAACATCATCATTACTAGCATTCACTTAAATGATAGTTTTTATTAATTCTGCCTAATTAAATACATGAGACTGAGTTTGGCCTTATGCTTTTGCCTACTGAAAATCCTCGATAGGCAAAGTATTTTGAATCACTGCAAAGATGATCTGTTATTTATGCTCTGAAAACCTCCTACCTTTTTTTTTTTTTAGATTATTAGGAGAGGCAATCTTTTTTCATCTCTGGTTTGAATGAAAATGCAGAAGTTTAGATTTCAAAAGGCCTCCTATTGTAGACTTTTTGAGATTCAGCCATTAGTATTTTCCTGTTATTCAGTTTGAAACAGTGGTAGGCACTAAATGGGTTCTTTTATATTGTGATTTAAGAGGAAGGTTTTAAAAAAATAGAAAGTAATGTAAGGATATATACAGTCTTGACATGAAGAAAAAGCAAAGTTAAAAAAAAAAAGGACCCTTGGACAAACAGAAATGACAGGCTCACATAAGTGGTCTTTTAACTTGCAGCCAAATGTGACATACAGCAAACAAAGCTTAATAAAATGTCAGTGTCTATGCTGATTAGAGTACAAGGATTTTTATTCACACTTTGGGCAATGTCCATTCTCAGCTCCTTTTGCAAATTATGCATATATAATTTATTTTTGAAAAAATGAAATTTCATACTGCATACTTTCAAACTGGCACGTTTCTTTTTTTTGCTGTTCTTATGCATAACAATAATCTCTAGTAAGTCTGAGAGATGAGGAAAAAAAAACCCCACAAAGACCTGTAGAGCCAATCTTCTATGACAGCAAACACAAGGCTGAGCTCCAAGTATGAAACAGAGAGACTCACAAACCTGTGAGGGCACAATACAGGTACAAACCTGTAGTTCCAAATTTTTAGATTGCTTCAGAGCACATAACACAAGATTTGGCCATCAAATAGAGTTAAATAGAGCAATATTTCTACAGGGAAGTGATCCTGCCTCTACCACATATGTTTTGGTCACACTGAATCTCCACCTAGCCTGTTCCCCTCACCAATATCTAACACCCTCCACCCAACCTAACCTGCCTTGCTCCCCTCTCCAATTGTACACTATCAATATTTGTGTCAGTCTTCAGATCATCTGACTCATCACAATGTATCAGTTACAAGAATCATGAATTTCAAATTATTTGGTGTGATTTTCTGTGTGTTCAACACATTTATCTATTTCTTCTCTATAGCTCAGCTCTAACCATGTTTGCAAAGACCTTAGTCAATGAGAAAACTGCAGCAACAGTAAGAAGTACACTGATTTGTTTAGCTTGCTTTCCATTTTCATGACAAAAGGACATCTCCTACAAGGCATACAAAGACCTTTTTTAAGAAATTTTGGGTGACTAATTTGTTCTCCATTGCTTTATCATACTAGGTTTCCCTATGTGATTCTTTGGGTTTAGTTTAAATTTGGTTTTCAGGAGGAGTCTATAGATGATATAGACTTCCAATAAAAATGGAAAAGAAAGTTAATTATATTGAAGATTTCAGATACATTCTCACAGGTGGTACTAAGACCCAAAGTGTGGTAATCTTTTCTGAACGCCCTTTACTAAGGAGTGTCTACATCCATATCTTAGCCATCAATCATCATCCATAAATCATTAAAACCTGTAAGAAACATAGAATTATGAAACACTTAGGTTGGAAGAGACATTTAAGATCATCGAGTCCAACACCACAGCCTAACCCTGCCTAGTCCACTTCTAGACCATGTCCTTAAGCACAACATCTACACGCCTTTTAAATACCTACAGGGATGGTGAACCCACCAGTTCCCTGGGCAGCCTGTTCCAATACTTGACTACCCATTCAGTAAAGAAATTCTTCCTGATATCCAACCTAAATTTCCCCTGGTGCAAATTGAAACCATTCCCTCTCATCCTTTTGCTTGTTACCTGAGAGAAGAGACTTACCCCCATCTCTCTACACCCTGCTTGTGTGTAGTTGTAGAATACATCTCAAGTTGGAAGGGACCCATAAGTATCATTGAGTCCAACTTCCTGCTTCTCACAGGACTACCTAATACTAAACCGTATGACAAATACCATTGTCTAGACACTCCTTAAACTCTAACAGGATTGGTGCTGTGGCCCATTCCCTGGGAAGCCTGTTCCAGTCGCTGACCATCCTCTCAGTGAAGACTCTTTTTCTAATGTCCAATCTGAATTTCCCCTGATGTAGCTTCATTCTATTTCTATGTGTCCTATTGCTGGTCATCAAAAAGAAGACATCAGCACCTCCCCTCCACTGACCTGTTGAAGAAGTTGTAGACTACAGTTAGGTCACCCCTCAGCTTTTCTTTGTACCTCAGTAGACAGTTGGCTCTTTTGGCTGCTAGGGTACACTGATGACTCATATTCAACCTGCTATCAACCCAAAGCCCCAGATCTCTTTCCATAGAGCAATCAAACTCAATATTGAGTAACCTACCCATAAAGCTCTAGGTTTAAAATTAGTCTGAGGTGGTAGCTTATCACTTCACTCCAAGTTCAGAGACCTGACATCCCACTTGCTTGAAGGCCACTGGTTTGTACAGGTGCAATCGCACAAAAGGTTGAAATTTCATTAATTCTTTATGGCTTCTACCTCTCATAAGAGAAATAAATCTGCCAGCTGTTGGTTCCTCCATTCTAGGACAGAATGACAGAGGCATGAGGACTCTATGAGTCCTTTTTACCTTATGTGCTAAGGAGAGTATCTCATATGCAACAGGCTTGGTGTGGTGGTCAAAAAAAGGGTGCTGAGGCCTTGGAAGACAGAATTATTTAGATTTACTGTCCCACATGTACATCTATGAGTGTGTTCTCCATGATGCTATCACACAGGAAAAGTTTGCTTTGTCACACACACATATTATCAGGTTTTGGGTTAAAGGATATTTTCATGTATTCTGAAAAGTTAGTTACTTCGAGTCTGCTGTGTAGTAGGACTACTTACCTGCATAGTTGAAACAGGAGCTGCCAAATGACAAATGAAACCTAAAAATCAGTTATAAAAATCATACAGTAAAACAGTTTTAGTGAAAGAAGGATCAAGTTCAATTGATTTTAATGATAACTAAGATTTTAACTATAACGAGTTTTATGCCATTACTAGATAGTTGTTATTATTATGGTCGGTTTTCCATTTAATTGATAAGCACAAGAAAGACTCAACACATACTAACCTAATTTGTAATTAAATTTTGGATTTAAACCAAATCCACTTGAAACATGAGAGATGTTGGACAAATCGCTTCTCAATAATAATGCAAATAAAAGTGTTTATACAATATAAAGTCCTAATTCTGGGCTCAGCCCAAGTATCATACATGGCAAAATTGAAGCCTTCATAATGAAAAACACTCATCCAAAGAGGCTGTTTGCTTTGGAAAGCACTAGCTGTTGAATTTCTCTTTCTAAAACATAATTTGTATTGCCTAATATATTTCATATACTTTCTCTAGTTTGTGAGCTTATGAAAGAATTCAGATGCTCATTATTCCTTAAGCATTTTTATGATTAATTATACCTATTCAGTATTGCAGCTTCAGAGAGCCATTAAAAAATTGTGTGGGCATTTGTAAAATAAATTAAAGAAAGGTTCCTGAAGAGGCATTCAAATCAGGCAGGTATGAATTTTTTCACTTGAGACCCAAATAAACATAAAGAAAAGTTTCCCTAACGTTTTTAATTCCCTGGAAAGTTGCTAACTGGCACAAGATATTGCCTTACATAAGACATTTCCCTGACCTCTCTCTTTTCATCTTTGAGGTTCAGAACTTGCAGTTAAAACAAAAAGGCAGACCGGGAGCGGCAGAAATGCAGATACAGATAAGACTCTGCAGATGAGAACATTAAGGAATAAACTTTCACTGTTCTTTCAGAAAGGCTGTTACTTTGATGCCAGAACACCTGCTGTGATGGAGGTCTTCTTTGAAACGCTTAAGGTGATGTGGTTTTATACAGCTTTGTAACAAAATATTCTTGGAAAATGAGAGACATTGAAAGCTGATGTTAAAGGTAATTTGGTAGGTGACCAGCTGGATTGTGCATCCAGACACTTGCATTAAAAAGTAGGCAGCCATAGGAGACAAAAGGGCCAAGTTGCTTCTTTTGTCAGCAATATCAGCTTCCACTGGCCTGTGGTACTGAAGGCTAAAACTTACTTTCTATGCATTGTTCAGTAAAGGAAAAGTGACCTTGTATATCCATACTGACTACCATAATACTACATGTAAGAAATAAGGTATTACTCAAATCCTACAAATAAAACTTCCAGAAGTTTAATCTTGGGTGCAACATCATTATAGCTACCTGAGCCTAATAACTGAGGGTATTCTAAGTGAAATTACTAAATAATAACTATGCTGTTAGATTATTTAATATTTATAGTGCCTTTTATTTGCAGATGTCAACAAATTTCATACATATTTATTTTCACAATAAAGCAAGGAGCAAACCCAGCATATATGAGCCAGATTTATATTCAGTGAATATGTGAATGTGTAAGTCAATTAGATTTTGCATATTCCATACTCGATATACATAATTTAAAAGGGATATTCCATATAAAAATATTTTCTTTTTCTGATTTTTCCCAATGGCTATATGATAACAATAAAATGTGTTAACAATTCTTTTAATATCTGTGGTTTTAATTATGTTAGCTTATAATAAATACTATAATATACTATTGCTATAGATAGTTTTCATTTTCTCACAGTAGTCTGGTTTTGTATGGTACCTGACATTATCTTTTAAAATCTTAATATAATGAACCTCACTTATATAATCTTAATTATAAATATTCAAAACGAAACATTTTCAGGTATTTTGAAATCATATATACTGACCGTTTGGTGGGATATTATAAGTGCTGCAGATTGCTTACAGGTAGATCACAGTTACACAAACAATTACAGGAATTAAATGTTAAAATTTTCAATTATGGGTATATTCATTCTGTACTTGGACCCTTAAAAGTTTACCATATCTCTCAGATTATCTGTCTACTTGTTTTCCTGTTTGCAATACACATTTGAGTCATTCTGTCTTCGTTTATCTTTAGACTATATAACTGATTCAAATGGTTAGAGTAGAGACATCCTATGTTCTGAGCACTTGCCAGATTTTAGGAAAGCAACCCAAAAGGTTATTTTCACTGAAACTTCCATTTCTAAAATCAGATTCTTGCTCTATGCTTAGCCAAATCTAATACAGAAATATTTCATCCTTTCTCACGCCTAGGCTACATTGTCAATGTTGCTCTAGTATTGGAGGGAAAAAGATAACAGGCTTACATTTTGCTCTGTTTAAAATGGGAGAAGATGCTTTGTCTTTCTGAGGATTTTCTAGTTCTTACTTCTCTACATACAGTTGGATTTGATCAAGGCTATTCATACAATCTCCTTGGAAGGAGAGAAATGTTATACAGCCTTGTCGAACTTCAAGTAGCTACACCAGCTTTCATCCCAAAGATACCCAAAATTACCAGACAGAATCCACTCTGCCTAGTTCTTATATATTTACTGTAAAAATTAATATTAAGAAAAAAGACTGGGTTCAGAGAATAAGAAATTTAAGGTGCTCAATAAATTAATTTTGTACAAGAAATTGAAGCAGTGGCAGATCTTCAAACATAGGGAGAAAAAGAACACTTCAAAATATAGAAGGAAAAGACAGTACAATGACTAGAATTAGAATGAGGAAACCTTAAAATAAAGCACAGTGATTTCAAAAAGTAAGGTAAATTAATTATTGATATTTCTTGAGAACCTTTGTAACTTATCTGAATCTTTAAATCTGGTCTAGAAAGCTTTGATTATATTTGTTTCTATTATAAGGAAAACATCTTTTGCCCCTTGAAATTACTTGTGAATGTAGCCATTGACATAAAAGGTCAATATATATTATTGAACATGTTGAGCGTTATCACAACAAAAAGGCACAATACAGCTCTGAGGTGAACCAGCCGAAGGCAGAGAAGGAAGGACTGTGAAAGACAGCAAATGGCAGCACAAGGGCAAGAATCCACATCAACCTACACACTGCTATATTGGAGGAGTATGCTATATCCCTCTGAATCTTTCCTCTCTTGCCTCCCTGACTTTTGAATAATTTCATGCCTCCTAAAGACTTGTTGTCACTAGTCCAATAGAAAGCTGACAGACAAGTTCTGCTAAACAGTTTAATTGCATTTATCTTATGCTAAAGGCTTGCCCAGCAACCTGCAAAAATACTGACAAGAACTTTGCTCTGTCTGCACTTACTTTGGATTATAAGCAAGGCCTGTAAGAATGACGGACTTGTCCCTGTTAGTTGATATAACTACCTCATAGGGTGGTCAGGAATTTCCAACATCAAATTATTTTCCCACTAAATAATGCATGGAATGTATTTCTTTTGTCAGCCAAATACAGTTCTGGTTATATCTTATTTTAAAAATCTGCTTCTTCATACTCCACCAACCAAAATCACAGAACCTGTGTTGAAAATTCCTATTTTTCTCCAAAAGAGAAAAATAGATGGCTGAAATAGTAAATACATTAGTTGTAGACCCTTAATTGCAACAGGTCTTTTTCTGTATATTTCCCTTTTGATGAATATCTTAAGAGCTCAGATTAAGTTCTAACTAAATCATTTTTATGATGATACTGACTTCCTAGAGAAACAACAGGAAAAGAAGACTGAGCACCAAATACTGTTTTGGTCATTTTTCATCCACGTTCAGTGGTAGCCTTGTTGACATCACTATTAATCTTTTCATTCTTCAGTGAAAGCATCAATAAAGTCTTCAGGGCCTCCCTTATTATATGACCCTCAGTACATGCACACCCAATCACAGACTGATTTGCAATTGTCAGACTTTCAAGGTGATTTATAAAATTAAAATGTCTGGGCAAGTATAAAATTAGCATGTCCTAATTATCAAGTATGTGAATTTAAAAAAACCCAAAACTTTACCTTCTTGCAGGAAATTTCCTAGATTCTTGGAGAAGCCAATGAGGTTTTCTAGGTGGGAAAAAAAGACATTCTCTTCTATTCCATTGAAATAACTTGCTCACAACACTTTCAGAGGATTTTATTTTTATAACTTCTGCCCTGGAACTACAGTATTATAGAACTGATTTATGGAAGGAAAAGAACCATTGATGAAAAATGTATCCATTTGATTTCAAAGAGTTAGGAGTTTTCCTGGGCCATATACAAGCCCAGAGAAGTAATTTTTTTTTTTAAATGGCTCAGTTCAGTTTCTCTCAAGCCTCTTTTTTTTCACACCAGAAAGCAGGTGCCCCACAGTACCATGGAATTCACTGCAGCACAGAAGGACTGTGGTTTTTAGAGCTGTCTGCTGAATTCAGGAGGACCCACAGTGGGTTCTCCTTGTTCAGAACTCCCTGCTTCAGCACTTTCTAATTGTTCTGAATGGATTAAATGTATCAATTGCTTTTCTGGAAAGATTAAATCATCTTGTAATGTCTGCATACTTAAAATAAGCTAAATCTGAAGCACTTATTGAGTATAGGTACTCCTTGAAAAAAAGTAATAGTGATGATTTGGACAAGAAAATACTTTAGCTGAGGAAAAATAAACTTAGAATTTAGAATTCTATTGAAATGTAATTTATTCTATGATTAATTATATTTACAAGGGAGAAAAATCAGGTTAAAATATCCAATGAGCACTACATAATTTTAAAGCCATTTCCTGTGAGAATTTTACTTGATGAAATGCTGAAACAAAATTTCAGAAATATATGTGGAAGGAAAATTTGTATCAGACATGTAAGAAGTTTGCAGAAATAGAGTTCTCTCAGGGGATGTACTCCCTCTTTCTAACATCAACTGCTTACATTTATTCCCTTTGTAAAGAATGACAAAATATCCATTCCTACAGTATAAATTTTCTGCTTAAATACATAAATTTACAGATATATAACTGAGATTTTTAATCAACTTAATCAACTTAAAAATAAAAATGACATAAAATTTCCACAGCATTATTGTATCAAATGTATATCACACTAGACTACATCCATGAGTGATAGCAGTTTTTATCTAACAAAGTCTTGTTTCATTCATTGTGATCAGAGCCACACTGCATCAGAAAATAAGGCTAGAAAAATTAACTACAGCCCTTAAACATAATTCCAAAATCTGCTGAACCTAAAATAAGACAAAAATAATGATCTTTATCATATAGTACAAGTTACTCAATACCACAAATGACAGGGCTAATATAAGACTAATTAAGACCAACATAAGAAGCAAATTCAAAGTGTATGAGGTTCAAATGAGATATGAATCACAGCATCTTTAATTTGATGTAAAATATGTGGAAATTTATGAAACATTCCACATTTCAAACTCTGCCCTATTTTTTCCTTTTTTTTCAAGGGAACATTTGAGTTTATTCACATTTCTGCATACAACCTTCATCACACTGATAATATTAAATTTTCTCCTATCCATTATAGCTCAACACTACACCAAATATGCCTTTTGGACAGTCATCTGCAGGCACAGCTGCCAGCTCCTTGAAATCTCAACAATTACAGATGTTAATAGTGAAATGACTCTCTGCACTCAAGCTGTTTCTTATATAAGCAAGAGAAGAGACCATAAACAAATCACTGTTATACCTTCTTGTGTAAACTCCAAGTAGGTAATCTGATTCATAAAATGTTCTTCACCAGTACAGAGAACATATTATAATCCTTATATTAATTAACAAATTCCCCACCCACCGTGTGATGAAATAAATTTGGTTCACCAAAGTCTAGGAGAAGCATTGAAGATAGTTGCATGTGCCAATTCATTGATGTTCAAAATGGAAACAAAACCAGAACTAGCAAATACCATTAGATAATCACCCATGAAAGAAAGGCTCAGAATACTGGGAATTCCCAAGGTTTAGGCAGAAACTACTTGAGACATCATAAAGTCAGCTGACAGTCACTATCTACATAATTAACTACTCTCAGTAAAGTCTCCTAGACAATCTAAATAAAAAACATACCATGCCAAATACCCTTCTGTTGTTTGTATATGACATAACATTTGCCTGAGAAAAACAAATTTTAGAGATTGAGAAATATGTTCTGAAAAACACAGATATAATGGCCATGGTTGGGTGAAAGAGAAGACCCAGTGGCTAGAGTGTTTGTAGAAAAATTAAAATTTTTTAAAAGTTGAGCATAGTTTCAGAAATCAAGTAATTCACCACTGGAACAATTTGCCAATGGAAGTGATATCTCCCGTTTTAGAAGTCTTGAACTGAAGATTGGACATGCTCCTAAAACATGCTAAAACTTCAACACGATTCTTCAACTTAGAGAGAACACTAGGGAAAATTGTCTGTCTGGTGTGGCATTGACTACGATGGCCATGATAGCTCCTTCTCGCCTTGAAATCTATTGCTTATGAATTAAAGTGTATCAACTGAAAGCAACTTTTGTGTGGCCTCCTTGAAATACTAGCTCTCAACATAGCCATATTCACTCCTAAGAGGTATATGTAACAAAAAGAGTTGAGCTGGATGCAGTAACATCATGTTCTCAGAGCCAGACTTTGTCTGTTGCACACAATCCTCCAGCAGCCAATTGTACAAAGGATTTATGAAAGCACCCTGGCATTGAGGACAAAAAACCATGATCCCTTCAGTATCTCCAGCTCTCTTCTAGACTTCTTCTTTGTCCTCAGTTTGCACTAAAAGGACCAGAGTACTTTCTATAAACAAAGTCACTGTGCCTGAAGAATTTCAAAGTAAAATTTATAAAGTATACAGGACAGAGTATGGTTTATTTCCCCAGAAATTGCAATGTGAATTTCACTAAATAGACCCCCTCGGGTAATCAACATCTGTGAAAACTGATACAAAGGACAAAAAAAATCCTGGCTGGAAATAACAGAAATCTACTCAGTCAAATATTAACTGATGAAACTAAAACAAAACTGGAACAGTAAATCATCAATAACCTTTGATATAATTGGATGAATTTGCATGGAAGTCATAGCAATTGCACCTGCTCATACCAAATCTCATTTTCTTCAAATGCTTTTCATAGCTGACATGCTATTAATTATTCACTTTCCAACGGTGCACCTGGAAGCTCCAGTGTTCATCACTTTTCTAGATATTACACAAGCTCAGGGAAGAATTATTGTCTTTAGTCTTAGAGTGTTTCAAGTAGTTATTTACCAATAATCCTAAATACTATCTAAAATATATATATATACATACACATCTTCCACTTCATTAGTAGAATCTCACCTCTATCCATAAATATTATGACAATAGTGTCACCAATCACTAATTTTCTAGCATTCCCTTTACAGGACTTCATTCTTAATCAAGGCAGTAGATCAGAAATTTGTTAGAAAGCTCCTCAGACTTTTACAGATTAGACTAATGCTCCTAAAGAAGTGCTCCAACAATGCTTTCTGGTTTCACTGTCTCCTAATCTTTAAGCAATGACTGACCATCAAAATGAAAAAAAGTTATGAATATTTGAGCAAACTTAAGTCTCTTCCTACTTCAGACATCAAAATCCTGCCTAGATTTGGCACATTCACTCAAATAACATCTCTTTTGATACATTCAAAATTACAAGAGAATTCCTCATTTGTGACTTGAATTTATTTATATAAATTCAAGATCTATTATTGCAAGAATTCACAATCATAAATTGAATGTATGCCAATTCATACACATTGAAATTCTGCTTCTGAATTTACAGAACAATTAAATTTAATTTTATTTACAAGAACAATTAAGTTCAATCTCTTTCTTCTAGAAAGTGTGCATAATGTAGAATTTAGCACCATCAAAACAAATACGGTACTAGAAAAACAGCAATTTCTTTCAGTGTTTTCCCAGATGTATTAAACAATGACTGCTATTCTTCCTATACAGCCAAAAGATTGTTTTTTCATACAAGTCTGCTGTCTTATTAGCAGAAGAACATTTTAGAAATATATTTAAAATTTTAAGTGCTGGTTTTCTGCAGAATTAATTTTCAGTTTTGATATGGGATCAGTTTTAGTATTAATAAAATTAGTCATTAAGGTCATGAAAGAAAAAACACTTTATTAATGTAACTAAAAGGACAGTACAGTGGTGGTTTTCAAAGCGAAAATGAACAAAATAACTGAGAACTAAAGCAGATAGAGAAAAGAATAAATAAATATATTTTAAATTTTTAAGCTGGTGTTATGCAACATGCAGTATACCAACATGTACCATGGCCCAGTTAGCACCAGTCCAAATGGCCATAAATTCCTCATGTAGGTTTTCTAGGTTTTTTAACAACTATTTCTGAACAAAATTTTTCCAATAATTAATTTTCAGTCTTAGGATTTTCAACCATATGTTTATCAAAAATGTCATAAATTCATAAATTTCATGGCTTAATCTGGCAGACAGCTAAAACAATCACACAGATGTTTACTCACTGCCCCCTCTCCCAGTGAGATGGAGGAAAGAAGCAAAAAGAAAAATATAAAACTCATGGGTTGAGATAAAGTCCGTTCAATAGGACAGAAAAGTAAAAGAAGGATTATGATGGGGATGAAAATAATTATATTAATAATATATACAAAACAAGTGATGCAGAGCACAATTTTTCACCACCCAAAGCTGATGTTCCACAAGACACTGAACTGCCCTGTCTCCTAGCCAACTCCCCAGTTATATACTGAGTACGACCTCATATGGCATAGCATATCTCTTTGGCCAGTGTGGGTCTCCTGTCCTGGTTGTGTCCAGCTTCTTGGCTGCCTCCCTACCTTCTTGTTACCAGGGTAGTATAAGAAACTGAAAAGTCCTTGACTGCTTGGCAGCAACTAAAAGCAACACTGTGTGTTATCAACATTGCTCTCATCCTAACTCCCAAACATAGCACTACACTAACCTTAGCTGAAACCAGGACTATAAACATTGTGCACACACACACACACACAAAAATAAAATAAAAAAAAATTTAAAATGAAGAAAAAAGGCTCTTGAAGACAATTAAGAGTCCTGTTTTTAAGAATATTTTCAATCTCACAGTCATGGGCCACAGGTATTGATACTCCCACAGCTTAAAATTATTCTGAGATTTGTGGTTGTCCTTAAGTGGAACTGACATTTAAGACAATTTAAGAATTCTTTCATCCATCAGCATTTTCAGGTTTCCAAACAAGAGTTCTGACAAATTCGTTGGAGTCTCACTTACCCACCTTTTTCTGAAACAACCACAGTGTGTGATGGGAGTTGTCCTCTGCTCCCGGTCGGTGCTTCTTTACATAATCGATATTATATAGTCACTTTATACTTCACTTTTGTGGTAAATCTTCTGTAATACAACATTGGGCAGGAAATAACTAGCCAGTGGCTAAAATTCTGACTATCTATAGACACATCTAAAATCAAAAATATTTTACTTTTTCAAAGTTACTCTGACTTCTAAGAAGAGATGGGGTATGACACCAAAACACTGTTTTTACAGCAACTATAGTCTCAGATCATTAATTATACCTGAAGTAATATATATTAATATACATGCACGGCCTCAGAGCACAAATATAAGAAAAGGTATGACTGAAATTTCTATATAGCGAATTAAATGATTTCTAAGAGCACATTTATAGCTGCACCTCCAGATCTGCAACACCACCAGGGACAAGTTACAAGTGATTTACTACCACTGAGCAAAGCCTCCCTCCACTCCTGCTTTTGTTCTTCTGTGTCCCTCTAAGAAGTACATTTTACTGCAGTATGTGCCACTGGATGATGGATCACTGGACACTGAGCATATATTTATAGTTTCAAATTGATTCTAAACAATGACCAAATGAAATTTTAAAAAAAGACATGTCTCCTTGAATTGCTTTGCTAGAGGAGGATATGATTTTATCCTTCCTAAAGTGTATATATAGAGAAAAATTTAAAGATACATTTTCCAGGGCGAGCGTGCTACCAGTTGTTGCCAGTGATTCATGAGATGTGCTTTTACTAGCCAGTAGCTCTGATAAACCGAAAAGAGTTAATGGCAAGATCAGCACATATAACAGGAACTGTGTGAAAAGTGTTCAGTTACACAGGGGTAAAAAAACTAAAAGGAATTTTAGAGAATAAGGCTTATAGGTAACTAGTTCAATTCCTTGATAATCCTAGCTAATTTCAAGAAGATGATTTCTAACAGCCATCAAGGTCAGTTTTTTGACTACTTTCCTTGTGAAAATGACAGAAATGACCATGCTGAATACAACAACAGATTGGTCAGGGCTAAATATGAAAGAATTAATAACCTCATACTATCAAGAAGATGGATTAAATAGTTTATATCAAGACTTTTCTTTCTCCAGCTTCTATCGTTCACAATCTATTTTCTTTCTATTTTCTTTGATTTTTTAAAGAATTCAACATAAATCTATTTCAATCCCAAGAGAAAAGGCAGTCTTGTGACCATGAAGGCTATGAAAACTTCTACATCATGATCGGGGAGTTATAAGGATTCAGCTGAGTCTTCCAGCATGCCTTGTGCGGAGGGACATCTTCGGACAGAAAACCCAGTACAACTCTGGTCATTTTCCATCTGAACATTAGAAAACACTTTTTACTATGAAAGTAACCAAGCACTGACACAGATTGCCTAGGGAGTTTGTGGAATCCACATCACTGGAGATATTCAAAAGCCATTTGAACACAGTCCTGAAAAACTGGCTCTAGCTGGCCCTGCTAGATCAGGGAAATTGTGCTAAACGACATCCAGAGGTCCTTCTCAGTCTCAGAGGTTCTGTGATTCTGTGACATCTTTACTCAACTGACACTGACTTTGCACCAGGATTAGGTGCTGTAAGCCTAAATCTGACAAACCTGCTTTTCCTTCATCAATACAGGAACAAAACCACATCAGGAATATGTTCTGGCTGTCACTTTCTATGTGACTTGTATATATTCAGACTCTATATTCAGTATGTCATTTTAAATATGCAAGCATGAGAAGAACATTTCACAGTGTAGACACAATCAGAGCCCCATTCCCACACCATTCAGTAGCAGAGATCCCAAATGTTTGCCAGCTTCCCAGCCCAGTAAGCCTAGACACCTCTGAATGAATTAAAGCCATTATGTCCCTCCTGCCTAAATCTTGATCCATAGCAGCCTGTTGGAAAAAATTGCTGGCACCTCAGATATGCATATGATGTTATATCAAGGTGAAGGCTTTTTTATGTTTTCAAACTGCCAACAAAAATATTTACCACCAAGGATAAATCTTGTAATAGGCTACAGTGCTTGAAGATCTGCAACAGCCATTTGCTTGTAGTATCGAACTCTCCTAGCAGACTTAGTCAATTATTATTCTGCCCACTGATATATCACTAGAAATACAATCTGATATAATTTTTTAATAAAGAAGTGGTATTTAGCAATAGTAGCATGCACATGAAATCTGATATTATTTTTATGCACATCTAAATTCTACTGCACAAAACCCCCGCCGTTAACTATTATTACAATACCTGTTGGCTATCTTTTTCCTTTTATTGATGTGCACTAAGCACTTCTCAATGATGTTTCATGGTTTGCAGAACATATCTGAACTTAGCTGAGAAATTATTTCAAAAGTAGACTTCCACTGGGAATGTCAATGATGTAAGGACATTTTTGACATATTATCTGCATTACTGAGCTTTATTTGATTTGCAAGATTAAAAGAGATTGAGTTGAAAGAAGCGGTGAGCTGCACCTTAATGGAACAATAGCCTGACATCAGATGTGTGTGATTTGAAAGACTGAGTGGCAGCTGCTACTAGAAGATTATAAAATCAGAATCCAGGCTTCAATAGCATACTCCAAGTCCTGGTGTGGAACATAAACCTGCAGTTCAGTTCAGGAATAATTTTAGCACATCAAATATAATCTAGGCTGACTATTTTCTCACTTCCATCTTTTTCTCTAATTAGATAATTATCAACAGCTTACATGACTGACTGAAATATCCAAAGATGTTTCTTTTCCACTTCTGACAGCTCTATTTTTAGTCTATTCTTAAACTCACTGGTCTCATGATTTAGGGAATTATTTGGTGGGCTGAGGTCAAAAATGGCAATCCAGACACGTAATTTCACTTCTGAAGAAAGGAAAGCAGAGAAAAATCACTTGTGTCAATCCCTCATTCCTATGCTGAGGATACATACGAACTTGAACCTACAACTGTCTGGTTCCTGGGTAATATATCAGTTGGGGAATTAATTTCTAGGTAAATGTATTCTTTCTTCTTCCACCTTGAACTAAATGTCTGTTGAACTTCTTCCTTTTGAACTAAATGTCTGACTTGGTTTTGACACCGATCTATAGAATAGGTTTGGCAGCTGTGTGTCTCTCTGATCATGAGGTTATGCTCCTAAATGCTCGCATGATTAGTGTAGGGCCATGAACTGTTCCTTCAGCATGTTCCAGTGACCAGCTAACACTTGCTAGAAGCTGCCAGTTTCATGCTTAACCACTTGGCTCCCCTCATATCATGTATGGAGAGCCCTAGCATTTAACTTGGGCTCATGAATTCAGCTGCATGACAGGATGCCTAAAAGGAATTTTAATGTTCTGTCTTGCAAAACCTGAGCAGTGGCTTTTACCTCAGTGTTAATATAAGAGATACTCTCAAGTTGGTATAAAAAACCTGAAGGCTGTAAAAGCATTCTGAAGGGCAAATCAGGAGCTTTCATATTTGGACTGTGTTGTTTTTGGCAAGATGAGAGGCTTTAGGGAAGGGACTTGGCTACAGACACTCACATTCACCTTCTTTGGCTGGTAGCTTATCCAGAGGGCTGTTTCCCTTTATAAATATGTCAGCTCATATTAAGAAAAAAATACATAATACAGAAGAATAAAAATAATCTTATATATGACAGGACGGAGAATTGGAGCTTATGTTTCAGTTGGAACATTGGATCATCCCAAGGATATTGTCATACAGAGATGTGGAAAAATTGAAGCTGCTAATTGTGCCTGTTACAGTTATTTGTCATCTCCTTTTCTCACAGTTACTCACCTAATTCAAGCAAGATTTTCCAAGTACTCTGGAAATATGAAAGGAGTATATCAGTAAAACAGAAGTACCTATAAATTACATTCCCCTGGAGTGCAGTTCTGCATCTTTGAAAATTAGTACCTTCAGTACATTAAAAACATGCCTGTCCAGTACCAAAATCAGTTTTGAAAATTTGAGTTACATTTACAGCGAACAGGTCAGAGGTCAACAAGGTAGAAATCTTCAAACCTTCTGAAATACAGTTTTCAGCACAAAACCCTGTGTACCAGTCTTATTTCATTTCTACTACGATTCAAATTTGTATTACAACATCCATTTAGTGAAGCAAGTCTGGCTGTGAAATCTGAAGCCTTTTATTCCTTATCCACATTGTTGATACACATGTAGGTCTGCATGATCAAACAGATGTGACGAGTGACACATTGTTTTAGAAAGATGCCAGACAAAATCGGAGGTAGGTGTCATCCTTTTATAACTGCTCTGTACAGTGCATTGGCATTACTGAGGATGCTAACTGCACTGAATAAAGAAAATTCCTTTTTCTGTAGGGAATAATTCCAAGCAAAAAGCTTTGGCAACGGCTAATTTATCATCAGTAACAAAAGTTTTGTCTCATAAGCAAATAAAAACCAAGTCCTTGAAATTATTAAAAGCCCAGAAATTCAATAGGTAATACAATAGAAAAGAGTAAATTGTAATTTTTAGGAAAGGAAAACAAATTTTCATTTAATTACTGTGTCAGTTTCCTTCCCTGTAGCCCAGTTTAAGTATGTTCCTAAACCCAGGTAGGAGCGTCACATAGAGCTTAGCTAATCAAACTGAGAACAATTAATCATCTTGACTTGATAAGCTTGCTTATTCAGTTCACTGTGGGCTTTTGTACTATCAAATGCTTCTCAGAGGAAACATCCTATATATGAGATAATAATCACTTTCTGAGGTAAGCAGAATAAATCATCACAAAGGGTTGTTTTCTTTCTTTTAGAACATGATTTTTATTATAAATACTTATGTGATCAGAATAATTAAAGACTGATGTAATAAAAGCAACCCACCATTTAGAAAGTGTTTGCATAGTCATGCAGTGCCTAGAATGGTACACCGTGTTTAAAATGGCAACAGATCTCATCAGATAATGACATTTTAATTATCTGAACATTAAAAAATATATATTCTCATTTCCCATTATGGACTGTATTTTTTCTTAAATCTAATCTGGTATGAAGATGTTGAATAATTAATCTTTCATAATGCAATAATTATGTAGTAAAGTATGTCATGCAATGTCAAAATAAATATTTCAGTATCAGTCAGGAACAAAATTACTTAGAATTGTCTTTTTGGAAAATAGTTGCAAAAAAGTAGTTAAATATTAAATCAAATTTATAAATTCCCTTATGATTTTTTTTTGCTTTCAACAAATTAATATTTTGCTTTTAAAAAAGCAGTGAAAATATTTGAAACAAAATTAGCAATTAGTTATTAATAAAATGCATATGCAGAACCTAATGAAGCTGTAAAAAGGACAGTGAATACTACAACTATTATTGCTGACCCAGCATTTTTCCTACCAAGACTTTTGACCTTGCTTCAGATGCTGCACATGCCTCCATCTGGTACAGAGCGATAATATCAGTGTCATCACAAGTATTATTAGATCAATGGTTGTTCCCATGTGACTGCAATCTAAAGAGTCTCATGCTTCATCATTATGGGCAATGCTATATAGAATATTACAAGCTGCCTATCAAAAATCTATGAGCATTTCTATTTTGATATTAGATAATACATCAAATCTCTCCACCTATATCTTGATTTAGTACAATATATTCAATATAATGAGCCCTGAAAAAGATTTGAAGAGATGTTTGTTCTACACCAGCAAAAAAAAAAAAGACATGCAGGAAAACTGTAGTTGATGCATTTTATTACTGCTTAAGATAAAATTGCAAGTGACTAATCAGGAATTTATGTAAATTTTGAATAATTTGTTATGAAAAAGCT
Source organism: Laterallus jamaicensis coturniculus (assembly GCA_022605575.1). Taxonomy (NCBI): domain Eukaryota; kingdom Metazoa; phylum Chordata; class Aves; order Gruiformes; family Rallidae; genus Laterallus; species Laterallus jamaicensis. The sequence continues at coordinate 5,457,562 of JAKCOX010000027.1, forward strand.
ATTTTTATTTTTATATATATATAAAATTCTATTTTAATAAACATTGTTTTTCAGTCCTTAACCAGGTGTGAATACCATATAAATTTAAGTATTTCAACTATGCACCAATTATTTTATTGAACAATGGGTTAAGATTTTTCTGTCTTGTAACCCTTTTTATTGTTAATATTTCAGTAACTACATAGCTGTAGAACCACTATATGAATAAACTGAAATAAATCAAGGAATAAGACTGAAACTAGCATGGACAAGACTACCAACAGAAAGAATGAATGCTTATGTAAATACCTCCTGAAATAAAACAATTTCACTAGGTAATTAGTGGGTTTCCATGTTATAAATAGATGCACACATTTAATTGTCCATGTTGATCTAATCCTCTAGAGTTATTCCTATGTGAAATGTACATAGAAGTCTGGTAGTATACATCATGCATCTCTTTGGGGTACAGCCTGCCTACAGGTGCTTGGAAAACATTTACTGTACAACTGCATATTACCAAATAGATTAAAAAAATGCATATCTTCCTTCTGATGATACCACGCTTTCAAATCAGCATTTGATACCAGCATCTCACAAGTTCTTCTAAAGGATAAAATGTCACAGAAACCTTAAAACCTTAGTATCTTTATGTGATCATAAATCAGTGCATGTGGACAGTGAGAAATCCTGATTACTGATGGATGGGCTTAGAAAGTACAGGGCAAACCTGTTTTTTCCTGTAAACTCAGATCTACTATCCATGACATATATCTGGAATCATGTTGGTTAAGTTTCTTCAATCAGCTTGTTTGTTAAGATGAATACATAGCACTTGGGGTTTTTTACTAATGAAAGTAAAAGGCACATTAATTTATCTGATCATTATGACTCAAGAAATTTCCATCAATAGAGAGAGATTGTGTGAAGTGAAAGACAACTGAAGAAGTAGGAAAAAATAAAAATGAGAACAATTTTCCCCCCAGAAACAACAAGCAGAAAAATGACAGAATGGAAGCAAATAAAATTAACGTTTCAGAAAAACTAGATGGGGTTTTGTTAAGTACCCTTTTTCATTAAAATCACAAGGGGACTGTATAAAAATGAAAGGCTGAAAAATCAATTTGGTAACAGAAAAACTTTTTCACCCGACACCTATTAAACTATGGAGCCTCCTCCTGCAAGTTATTGCCAATCCTAATAGAGTAGGTTCTAGAAAAGGATCAAATATGTAAAATATTATAACAATGATTTGGGCTATAGTAGAATAAAAACCTAAGCAGAGATTTCACTAGACATGTTTTCATACATCAAAGCACAAATTGTCCTTCATTAGAATGACAGCTTTTACAGCTGTAGTTACAGGTTAAATTTCAACTGTAGGATCTTCTCAAAGATCATAGATTCCCCGCTCATCTTTTAGCCCTGGTACATCAGCCTTCCACTGACACCTGGATATGGTAGCCACAGGTCAGCCTCTATGAACCAGTCTGTATGCTGGGATAGAAGTTTTAGACTATTAGAGGAAGAATATTTCTTCCAAAAGCCACTGTCATCTCCTTTTGCTTTCTCTCATCTTTTTAACAGGTGGTACTGGGCAATGCCAGGAACAGGATAATAGACCTCTGTTCTGGATCTGTGTGACGAATCCTGTGTCTGCATCTGTCAGTGTCTGGCAAACCTTCTGTTTCCTCTATCTGAATATAAAGAAATCTAGGCAAGGTTTCTGTCAGGGTGCTGGGAGGTACCTACATTTTTAAACAGTTCTAAAGCTACATATTGGCATCAGAAATGTAGCCACTGTGCTGATATACTTGATCCAGTTAATATCAAAATTCTCATTATGAATTCTCATTATGAAAGCACAAGAGCATATAAATGCATAGATCGGTATTTGTGATTTAAATACTGTTCATGTCTTTTGTTTGAAAGGATGTATGTAGCAAGAATAATTCATGTGAGAAAATAAGAACCCTTATCCAGAAGAAGAAAGACTCAATAATACTGTGAAGTTCTTTCTGTATATAGGATTTATAAATATTTTGCTGCCAGTAGCGTTCATCTCTCTACTTCAGACAGCTCATTAAACAACTGTTAAAGTGTTTAAAAAATTAACTTATGATAATAAATTAACGTCTTACCCAAGATCAGAACTATTTTGACCATACAATTATTTCCAGTTCCCCAAGGCTCCCATTGTACCATAACCTTTTACCTGGTAAATCAGGCAGTACTTAAAGAATACTTTTTACTGATTATTGTATGAGATATATTGGGGGGGGGGGTTCTCTTTGAAGATGCTGTTGCAAGGTTATGAACTTCATAAAACAGCTTCTAGAAGTAATATTGACTCTACTATAAACCATTAATAACATAATTACTATGCTCTATAAAGGATGGCAGTCTGAGATTACTTTGTTTTTAAACTACAAATAAGCATTAAATCTATATCGTATCAAGCTTGCTGAGGAAATTCCATCCATATAATGGTATGTTTCAGAGAAGCTACTTTCAACTTTAGCAGAAAAAAATAAACTGACAATGCACATTTGAGAAGATAAAAGCAGCTTCTAAAATCTTATGTGTCTGATGATATCCCTTCCACAAATGTTTCTACAGTGGCTCAAGCATCAAAAGAGTAACCATTTCACATACATGTCCTTTGAAAAACCACTTTGCATATATCTACAATTCATCCTGTTGCACTACAGATGAACCCTAACCAAGTGTCAGAAAAAGAAACATCTAAATTTTCATCTTTTTCGTATTTGAATACAACCTTTATTGTGATAGCTCCATTGTAAGATCCAAAATATATTTGTAGAAGAGAGATCACAAGACCAGTGTTTATTGCCTGAAATATATTCATATACTCTTCTGTGGTTTAAGGACTGTGAGAAGATGGTACGTAATATGATTTAGTAGAGGACGGCTATGATTGTACTTAATCTCAAAGGTCTTTTTGAACGTAGTGATTTTGTAATTTTAACACTTTAATAACTGATTTCGTCTCTGAGTAACTTTCCCTAATCACTAATTTCTGTAAATGACCACTCTAGTGAACCTAGGCAGCAAAGGCAGCAAACGTTATCTGGAACTATATTAACAGGGTGACAGCCTCTAGATTGAGGGAAGGGGTTATCCCCCTGTAGTCAATGAGAGCACATCTGAACAGGCAACTTTGGTCTCTTCAGTCCCAGACAGACATTAATAAAATGGAGTGACCATCAGAGGGATGCCAAGGCAATGAAGGGGTGGGGGCTGGAGCACTTACCTCATCAACAGAGTCTGAGGAAACAGGGCTTGTTGAGCCTGGAGAAGAACTGGCTTCAGGGAGACCTAATGGCAGCCCACTAGCACCCATGAGGTCATCAAGATGATCTGAATGAAGATACACCAAAATCTTCACAGTGGTGCATGGTGGTAGACAATTTAACAACAGGCAGAAGTTGAAACTAAGAAAGATCTCCACTGAATATAAGGACATAGATTTTCTCCATGTAGTAGACAGTTTAGCAGGTTGCGCCCAGAGAGGTTGCATCACTTGAGGTTTTCAGCAGCTAGCTGGATAAAGCTGTGAGCAACCTGGGCTGTATTTCAATTAAATACTTTGATAGTTTGAAGAATTATCCAAAATGAGCTAAAACTTACTCATCTATCCCAATTTCAGGTAACAAGTATACCTTCACAGAATTAAGTTAGAGGTGTGTTTGAAAAACCTGATGTCTACATTTCCAAATTTCACTGCATCTTATCTTTTTAGGAGTTTTAACTTGTGTCTGCATACTAACAAACTTCTGTATTTTCATCTCTGTTTGTTACTCAACTCTTAGTCTGGTAATTCACATTACATGTCAAAAGAATTCAATTTACATGTTGTGGTGGTTCAGCCTTAAACAGTAGCTGAGCACCACACGCTGCTCACTCCAGAGGAGAAACAGGAGTTGGGATAAGGACAGTTTACTGTCAAAAGAACCATGAACAAAGAACAATCACAGCCTCTAACAAATTTCACTAACACCTTGTGATAATGCAGAATACCTTACCAATCCAGCAATAACAGATTACTGCACAACACAAGACCAAATCCAACACCCCAGTCACACTCAGACTGCCCTGGAGGCACCATGGAGTACCCCTCCCTGACCAGCCCCTTTTATGGGGAAACAATGTCAGGTGGTGTGGAAAAAAACCGGGGGCTAACTCAGCTCACCTGTGCTGACTCTACTTACCTGTGCTGGCTGCTGGGGGAAGCTAACTGGCCTGGCCAGAACCAGGACACAAGCTCAGATGTAAGACACCAAAAGGAGACACTGAAATATTTTTTTTTTTAATGAGTGCTACAATGGTATATGTCATACAGTGTTCCCAAATTACTTCTGCCTTCAAGATCATAGATCAGATTTAAAGATTAAGAGCTTAATTAGAACTTCCATAAAGTGCCTGAATATACTGCAAATAAATCCATTTCTTGGGTACTCACCACAGACATATTCCAAACACAATCCATAAAGCTCTCTCATCAAGGTTCTTTTATGATGCTGTAATGAAACCTGTTATTCATGCATTTTATTTTCAGATTTTCTGTACTAATAAAACACCAACATATAATATAAATATAAACTAGGTTCTGATTTCTCAAGGACCACTCTAATGAGAAAGTTGGCAATCTTTGGAGGGCAGCATGCCAGACTGCATTTTTCTTTCTTGACTTAGACATCAAAGAGGTCAAAGAGCAATCTCAGTGAGGACCAGAAGAGGCTGCCTCTCAGAAACCACAGGTGTTTTATCAGCAAGTGTATCAGCCTTTCTGAGAGGACCCGATAGCAGGAAATGTGGATCTCAGTAGGAGTGAGCTGTTGCTGTTTTTCACGGCTGTCTCGCTCTAGATGCTGTGGCTTCCCTAGGCCTTTGATCTGACATCCTAAACCAGCCTTTATACTGGCTTTTGCTCTTCTTTAATAAGTTGCTGATCCCTGAGCCAATACTATAAATGATTGCTTTTGGTGACAAGGTAGACACACTATAAAGGGAGCTGGTAATCTCAGCTTTTATCTTTTTTGTGGAATGAATCAAACCTTTCTAGCTCTGCAAATTAAAAGGAAACCCTCTCCAGGATTTCATAGAGAAGCATACATCTTATAAAAAAGTACAAAACCAGATTAAGTCAACCATATCAGGATCACACATATGCAGATACAAACACAACTTTTAATTAATAAGGAATTATTTGCAAGAATATGGATTTCAGCCAGTTCAACTCAGAAAATGCTGAAACAGTAAAACAGCATGAAAACTTTATCGTATTACATTAGCAATTTCCCATTATATATTATTAGGGATTGTCATATTACCCTAGAGTCCAGCACAATCATGGATCCCCATTAACTTAGCAGAGGGGCTTTCTTCTCTCCCTGACATAACTGCTAAACTACACAATATGACTCTTTCCTTCTGTCAGAATACGGCTCCATCAGATTAACCATCTGGCCTGAAATACATTCCTTTCCTGTTCAAAAGCTGTTCCATATTCCACCCAGAAGAGTTTTTGAACACAAAAGGGCTATTCAGGCCTAACCATTTATCTGGCAGAGCAGACTTCCATCCAACTGCAGATAGACTCACAGCTGTGATGGTGTTCGGCAGAGAGTAATTTTCTATCCACAAGAGAAACTGTTTAATGAAAAGAAGAACCTATTCTCTGATTCAGAAGGAAGGCTATACCACACAAGCAGAACGGTGTACCGTAAGTATAATTTCTTTTGGTATTTGTAAATCAACGCCAGCGAATCTCAAGCATTTGGGGCCAGATTACTTTAGATAATTGTATATGAGATTCACAATGTATTTCAGGTGAACAGTCATAGAGTCTTCATCCTCTAAATTATCAATTACAAGCATTAGCTATAATTGAGAGTGTCATAGTATTACTCTACCATTTTAAGCAAGGTAAAGTTCTGTGTTACAATGAAAAATACTGGAAGCCAAATAGATCATGTGGTTTTTGAACAAAAATTAGACCAAATAATCAAGCGCCTTTCACTAAATACTATTTTAGTTCAGATGAAAGAGAATCTGAATTGCACAAGGGAATTAGTACATCATTTAAGAAACACTGCTTGCCTTCTTCAAAGCACGTAGTCAACAGAGCACCCTGTGCTGTCTGTTGGAACATCCAGTTGCCATTGGGTTCTATGAAGAGCTAGAAAAGGGGTGCCATAAAGTCAAGAATCTAAATAAGATCAAGAGCTGTCTAGACACTGATGTACCTTCACTAGCTATAGTAAAGGTTGAGAGTAGAAAATACTCAGAGAGTGTAAATGACCTCCAGTATAACACTGTAGACCTGCTCCATGCTTCTCATGTTGGTTTTATTAGAAACTATTAAAAGATTACCAGTGACAGGTCACCAATCTAGGGAGATCAACTTTTAGCTTTGACTTCTTCACTGAAATAATCCTCTGTAATAACAAAGCAATATGATCATGCACAGGAACCCACCTCTGTCAGAACCTCTGTAACCTATGTGTTTGCCTACAGAGAGCATGTTTTTAGGAAACAGAAAGGGGCTTATCCATCCCTGATGGCTTAGGCACACCACAGAGTGGCATAAATATAATATAGGTGGAAAAATATGCAACATTGCTTTGCTGTTCAGGTGATTGATTCCAACCTAAATAATTCTGGGGTTGGTGTCTTTTCTTTCATCTCTTTCAGGGAGAAGACACTTTCCAGATACTCATCTGACTAGCGTTCTCCTGAAATACACAAAAGTAAAGGTTTGGAAGCAAAGAGGTCCAGGAGATAGCTTTTGGGATTTTTTTTTGTTTTTTTCTTTGGCTAGTTAACATTCATTCACTCAGGCACTATTAACAGGATAGTGTATACTAAAAAAATGTAGTGACAGTCTTAAAATTACAAGGGGTAGCCTAGAAATAAAGAGATTTTTGTTTTCAGATCATCTTATAGTTACTAACAGAAGACTTTTTATGTCATTCAGAGAATGTGAACCTTTAGATTTGTTGCTTTTTCTATTATGAAGTGTGCACCTTTACATGTGTTTTAATTCTTTTATAGATTTTTTTCTATTTCCCAGGCAGAAGTGTTCTTCCTCTCTAGCTTTATCAATCTTTGGCAGATTATGAATTCATTACTTCTTTCTGGTATTTTTTTCACTCCCTGTTATTCTGGGGTTTTTTTCTTACAACACAAAGATTTCTACCTGAGATTCCAGGTTCTATTTGTTTCAGATGCCACCTTCTGTTCCTATAGTGTTTATTTTTTACAGTGAAGTAACAATGTGCCTTTCATGAGACTATTCATGTCTAAATATAACAGGTACTGAAGGTAGATACATTAATATATCCGACTTTTCTCCACTGAAATATGAACCTTTCTTCTCCTGACTTTCTTCCAGAATTGTAAGGAATTTTTTGATTACTCAAGTTTCTAACATCTAGGACCTGGGAATGAGGAGGGTTCATTTTTCTGGAGAAACTTTAGATCATGACAGTCATGAACTGTGAAAGATCCTACACTTTGGTACACAAGTAAGAGATACAGTCAGGGGAAATGGTATTTAATTAATCAATTTTAAACTCACAGAATCAACTGGCAACTTACTCCCTACATTGTGTTAGGCCATATGTTTTGATGTGTCTCACCTACCACTCCCATTTTCAGCCTTAATTGGGACTAACAAAGCAGTTCGTATGAGCAGTGGAAGCACAATTAACTTTGATGAGACTGCTTATGCAAGTCACTATTTGCTACCAATTTTAGGTAGTTGCCAGAGAGTTAAATGGGCTCAAATTCACACACCCAGCTGGGGAAATCAATGGGGGAAAGATGAGAAGCACCTACTGCCTTTCTGAGGTGTGGTCAGCAAAATAATCTGAAGCTGGATGGCAGTATGGTTTTGATGACTGCGACTTGCATCAAACCGACAATCCCTCCTGCCTGAGGAACCTCTGACTAGTGTAACAGGATATAAAGGATTTTGTTCTTGGTATTTACCATCAAAATAGCATATATTCTTCCATGATTCAAATCCATAAAATGAGAGGTGATAGAATCATTAAGACAAGTCTCTGTAACAGTAGGAGAAGCTGAAGAAAGCATGTGTGATATAGCAATGTAGTCTATACAAGTAATGCCAAAGCTGCATGGTAGTTCAGTGAAGCATATATCAACCTTTCCAAACTGTCTATCCTTTTCAAGGAACAGAAAGATGAATTTGCAGTCTGAACATTTTATTATACGTAAAGCTGTTGAATTAAAATAATAATCAATGCAATTTTTTTCTTTTTTCAGAAGTAGCTTTGAAAGAGTTTCTACTATAGGGCATCCTGAAGGTCATTTGCTGAAAGAGAACTTAAACCTGGTAGGGGTCGTGACTGTCATAAGTCTGTAATCATTGAGGATCAGACCAAATCATGAAGGTTACTATTGATAGCATCCTCTGTGGCTGCATGCGAACCAGCACAGCCCCAGCTGCTTCCCACACTCTCTGTTGCAGGTTCAGCATCTGATACTTTCCATTAAAAGGCGCTATTTTTAGGTAGGCGATCAAATGCTCTTAGCACTTGTTTTAAGGAAAGGCATTCAATAGCAATATAGGTGATCTGAAAACCAGGCAGAATCCTTAATACAGTGAAAGCGTTCCATCACGAGTACCAGCTTAAATATGTCAGTTACAGGACAAGACAGGGTATCTGTTTTTCACACACATACACCTCACTACAGACAGACAAAAATTTGGAAAATAAACAACTTAGGAAGGTGACAGTATGATTTATAAATTTAGGGGGTAAGAGAAAAGCATTCAGAAAAACAATACACAGATTTTTCCAGTGGGTACACAGTTTAAAACGTGTCTATGCCATATGGAACATTGATGATTTATAACCTTGGGACTTCAAGCTTGTGAAATATATAAAACTATTCCCAGAATATTTATTAAAAAGAAGACTAGTTCTCTTGCAAAACAGCATTTACTATGCTAATTTATCCTGTTTAAATGGAAGAATTTAAAAAAAAAATCCATAATTCAAGGGGCCAACCATTTATTTGTTTCTTTGTTCTGAACAATGCACTTTAACACAGCAGTTTATCCTTATTTATTTATTTTCCTTTCAGGCTAGCCTGCAAGTCTGGAAGATGTCAAGAAGTATTACCAAATAATCGAAGGTCACGGGCTGCTGCTGGCTACTGTGGCGTGAAGCTGACGCTATCAGTCAGCCAGGTGCAGTGCACTGGCTTGCTGACATATGGAAGACACTATAGCGTGAAGAACCACTCGCCCAGCAGCACTGGGCACAGCTGTACTGCACACAAAGAAAAAGAAAAGACACAGAGGAAAAAGGACCAGCGTACATGAAGCAGAAACAGCTCTATGTATGTTTTCTCAAGGTATGAATGTGTTGTGGGTTTAGCTTTGGTTTGGAGGTCGGCACCACACAGCCACTTTTTCACTCCCCCCAGCAGGAGGTGGTAGAGCATCAGAAGGGTAACAGTGAGAAAACTTGCAGGCTGAGATGAAAACTGTTTCATAAGCAAAAGCCACACACACAAGCAAAGCAAGACAGCGCGTGTCCCATGGGCAGGCCAGTGTTCAGCCAGCTACAGCAAAGCAGGGCTCCATCACACCTAATGGTTTCTTGGGAAGGTAAATGTTGTAACTCAAAAAATCCCCCCTTCCTTCTTCTTTCCCTAGCTCTATATACTGAGCATGATGCCATATGATGCCTTTTGGTCAGTTGGTCCCAGCAGTGTCCCCTCACAACTTCTCATGCACCCCCAGCCTCCTTGTTGGTAGAATGGGATGAGAAGCAGAAAAGGCCTTGTTGTCTGTGTGTGAGAACTTCTCAGCAGTAATGAAAACATCTCTGTTACGAACACAGTTTTCAGCACAAATCTGAAACATAGCCTACTTTGAAGACAATTAAGTCTATTCCAGATAGAACCACTACAGAATGGTAATCCTTTCATGTATATAGTAGAAAAAAAATCTTATATTGAGGGCCAAATAACAGCAGGTAAAGAGACATAAATCAAAGGTCTTTTACAGAGCTCTCTGTGACTGAGAAAACAGATCTGTCCAATCTACCCATTGCAGTTAACTAGATGGATTTTGCAGCATAAAAGGAGTCAAGGAGATTAAGTTCTCTGAAACAAGGAGATTAAGTTCTCTGAAACTGAGAATATGCTGGCCCTGGTTCTAAAACACTAATTCGACCTTGTTCGGTGCAGTCCAGTACAAGGGAAGAGCTGATCTCTAAGGCGGACATTATGTACTAAGATGCTCCTCAAACAGAAGATGGCTTCTACCACCTTCCATGGTGGTGAGCCATGCCATTTTCAGACACTACTAGCACCACAGTCCTAAACATTATAGCAATTAAACATGCTGGAGCATGGATACAGCAGCTATTAACATTCTTTGCAACGACATGATTGCTACCCTGCCAGGCATTTTGTACTTATTATGCCTAGTAATAATTATGTAATTAAGCACTCTTTGAATGACTATTAAAAGCAGGGGAAGGAAAAACTGGGGAAAACAAGTGAAGTTCAGGTCCAAATTAAGAATTATGAGACTACTGATAACTCAAGAGCATCTATTATTCTTGCATTCGGGAACAGTTATTGGTGTTCGTGAGCCTTGTTCTTCCTGTGGGCTACCATCGCCAATGGAACTGCAGCCTGAATAACATGAAACAATGAGTGCACCAGTCTTCCAATAGTAAAAGCTGGTAGACATTTCCATTTTAATTTCAAGCAGAGTCTTTCTTAAGATTTAAAAATATTTTACCTTATTTTTCTTTCTTTTCTTCCTTCTGATCACAGCTGGAGCAGACGACCTGAAACACAAAAAGAAAAGCTTCTTTAAATATGACTGAAACCAGGAAGTACCACTGATTCCAGCTTCCTGGTTTATTGCAAATATCCAAGAGATTCTAACTCCTGTGATTAAGATCGGTTAAAGAGCTGAACTAAATCTCTTTTTAAAATATAATAAGGACATAATAAACTTCTCAGCTGATATTTGAAAAAAAAGTACCTGTCAGCTATTGCTGTAGCAAGCACAGAAGTACTTAGGATCACTAATTTCTACATAAGACCCTAGGTTTCACAGTGACTGCTCTTTAATTCATTTTCCAACCCCCTCTTTTTAAATTTTGCTAGAAAAAAAACCAAGAAAGCTGAGAGAGAGATACAGCCTCTATAACATATCTTTAATATTCTGTCTTACACTTTCACTAAGTGGTTTAATTGATTCCCTTTCCTGAACGATTGATGTACAGGATTTTATGTGCTGTTGAATGCCACCTGTTCTATAATCATTTTAATTATTGAATTGCATCGTTGTACCAGCATATAACACCTTCAGTTTCTTTAAAATGACAGATCTCTTTATGCCTCTGTGTGATCTTTCACCACATTAGGACCTGAACTGTCATAATATAAATTCAGAGGCCCTTATTTAGGATCTGGAGGGGGTCTTTTCTTTTTCTATATTTACTCTGTGAGGTGTGAAGCCACAAATAGTTGGATTACTTCGGGGTAATTTTCGGATCTAAAATGGGCTAGATGAAGTTAGGCATTTTCAGGAATTTTTAATCACTATTGCTACTAATATGTGGGGTCAAACACAAAGGGAACTGTTTTGTTTGTTTTTTTTTTTCTTTAAAGGTGGGATCAAAGAGAGCCAAAAACCCCAGGAAATCATTTCACACATTTCACTCCACAATATAAACTCTTTTTTAGATCACACCAAACAGCTGTGCATTGAGAGTATATGCTTATGGCTATGGCTGTGATAAAACCTTTGAAGAAAATCCTCTTCTGTAAGCACATCAGTTGAGGAACATAGAAAACAGAACGTATATCCCACACCATTAGTCTCGGTGCTTTTTCTTTAGCATGACACTGATTAATGTTTATCTACAAAAGCCTTTGTAAACATATTTTTAAAGAAGACACTAATGGTCAGTGTAATTACTAGAAAGTATAAAATAAGTATTGCTCAGGATATACAGTGAAATCACAATATGAATATTACAGGTTTTAGACAAATGGACAAGTTTCACAAAGAAACTTTCCACTTCCAGTGTAACATCTTGAAGATTCAGCTGTTCATTTATCCAGGTGAATCTCCATTCACACCAACTTGAGTATAATGGGCAGCCATAGGTATAGGTAATATAAAAAATATCCATAAGAACATGGAAAGGTATGGAGTATATTCCTCAGTGGTGTCTGCACATTAATTTTGCACGTTAGTTTAATACAAGTATTATAGGAATGAATTAATAAATAAATTAGTACTCCATTCTCTAGTCTTTACAATGCCTTTAACTATTTAGTCTAGACTGAAGTGAGACAGAAGCAAGAAATTCTCCGTGTATGATGAAATGGAAAAGCTTCCAGGAAATTGAAATGAAAATCCTCAGATCAGTTTTCTATTTTGTTGTTTCATATAACACCAGAACAAGCTGTAACTTCTTGATTTGCTCTTTTACCGTAACATAGATTCACAGCATCAGCCTTCATTTTATCTCTGAACCTAAAATAATATATGCAGCTTTTATGTTGTGACATTAAAATAGGCTTTCTTGTGACTGCTACTGTTTTATAGCAAAATTTTATTTCCAGAGGTAAAATTCTGGAAGTGACCTAAATCTATAGCATAAATCTATGAGTAAGACACAGGATAGCTAAGCTGAAATAAAAAGCAATTGAACAATAGAATGAAAAAATATTAGCTTGTCTTCCTCAAGACCTAAACTGAAATCCAGGCTTGGATCATAAAAGAAAATTAGTTTGATCTTCTCATTTTGGCATCCATTTGCGGAAATCAGAGTACTTCAATGGAGTTAACAGTCCCTGGTCAAGGGAAGCATGAAACTGAAAGTTCCCAAGTGTTCAAAGTGAGCAGATGAAGGGTGTCCTGGGATAAATAGCATTCAGCCATTCCCTTCCCTAGGTCCATATCTGACAGGAGTGAGTGCAAATCATCCTTATTTAGAGAGGGTGTAATAGACCAGGTAAGTCTCAGGATGATAACAGACTTAAAAGTTATTAGCAGAACGGACCTGGTACTGACCATGAAATGGCAACAGCTCCTCAAGAATATTTAAGAACTGAACACATTCTTTAATATTACTTTCAGTTTAGCATTTTTAGGGACTGAAAATTCCAGTTGTTCCTCATTTGGAAAATGTCTTAAAATCTTCTGGAATGATACAAATTAAATGGAACAAGTTTTATGATTTGTGAGTTTTCTGAGGAGTTGGTTAACTTTATTATGTGGTTGAGTCCATTTAAATTTAATTAATAACATTTTCTTCAGTGTGGACTTCCTTTGAGAACCAAGAAAATAGAAAAAGGTAAAGAAAATGCGGAAGCCATTCTCATTATTTCTCTTTCCAACCCCACTACCCAATTTTCTGGATACTGGGAATACTTACAACTGTATCCATGGAGCTCATCTTCGTCTTTCAAATCAAAATATTTTTAGCCTCTTCAAGAAGTGGAATGAAACCCAAAAGACCTCAGCTTCATTTAGTCCAAGAAATCACTTCTGCCTTTTGGGCCACAGTGCACTGACCTCACTGAATCATTTCACTTGTTTGACAACAGGTAAAAAAATACAGGCTTGGGAGCGGAAGAGAATTACAACTCTGTAAATAACCTGAAATCCATTTCCCCATTACAGCAACTGATTTTCATCCTATTTTTTATTCACATACCGTAATGTATGTTCCAGTACTGCACAACCATCAGATGGGTCTTTTCCTTAAAACGGTTTAGGGAAGATTTCTTAAGTTTCCTGATGAAGCAGAGCAAAAGGACAGGTGCTGATCTCCTCTCTTTGGTGAACAGTGATAGAACCTGAGGGAACAGTATGAAGCTGTGACAGGGGAGGTTTAGCTTGGATATTAGGAAGAAGTTCTCTCCTGAGAGGGTGGTCAGACACTGGAACAGGCTCCCCAGCGAAGTGGTCACAGCCCTAAGCTTGACTGGGTTCAAGAAGCGTCTGGACGATGCACTGTCACACGCTCTGGCTTGACTGGCCCTGTGTGGAGCCAGGAGTTGGATTTGATGATCCTTATGGGTTGTTTCCAACTCAGAATATTCTATGATTCTATGATTCTAGAAGTATCCACCCATTTTTCAAAAGCAAACTCTGGAAGCATTTATACCTCTTGTTCAAGTCAAGTGGGCTATAAAGTTAAATTCCAAATTTTGGTACGTTGAAAATACAGCTGCAAGCTCACTTGATATAACATAGTCCAATGCTATTTTTAATTCCTTTTTTCTGAAGAGTATTTCAAACCATTTCATAAAATGGTAGCACAATGCCTTAAATAAGACAGTAGCAATAGGCCTGAATTTGAAAATTAAAAAATCCAAAATAAGAGAACTGGGAATCAGAAATAATCCACAGAACTGTACCTTAGATATTACATATTTTAAAAAAGGATGAAACTGGAATACTATCAGTTTAAAAAAATACATCAACTTAAAGAAATTTGTTTGGGGGTTTTTTTTCCTTCCACCTTACAGGAGACTTGGAGCAGAAAGACCATCACAGAATTATAGAATCATAGAATGATTTGTGTTGGAAGGGACCTTTAAAGGTCATCTAGACCAATCCCCTGACCTGGGTATCTTCAACTACATCAGGATGCTCAGAGTCCCATCCAACCTGACTTTGAATGTTTCCAGGGATATGGTATCTACCACCCTTCTAGGCATCTTGTTCTGGTGTTTCACCACCCTCATTGTAAAAAAATTCTTCCATATGTCTAATCTCAATTTACCCTCTTTTAGTTTAAAACCATTAACCCCTGTCCAATCTTAAAAGGTACTAAAAATGTCTGCACTCATGATGTTCACATGCACCTGGTTCTTAAGTTTGTCCAGGTATCCCATCCCTTGGGCGGGTCAGCTGCAATACTCAGCTTGCTGTCATCTGCAGACTTGCTGAGAGTGCACTTGATCTCAGCGTCTATGCCATTGATGAAAATATTAAACAGCTCTGTCCCCAGTATGGACACCTGAGGGACACCACTCATCAACAATCGCTATCTAGATGTTCAGCCATTGACTGCTCCCTGGATGTGAAACTTTTCACAGTTGACAGAATGCTAGATGGTAAAAATAACTGAAAGTCTTTCATGTGCTTGGAAAGATCTTGTTAAATATTTGGCTAGAAAAAAAACCTCATTCTCCATCATCTCTTACAAGAGCTCTAGGTGCTAATAACATTTTAATAACACTTTGTTTACCATTGTTCATAACTTCAAGGTAATGTGCACTTTTCAGACATCACTGTATATGCTATCTACTATTGTTTTTCAAGCATTCCAGTTTAATCAACCATTGACAGCAACCCTCTTTTCTTTCCCCCAAGGCATGCTGTATCAACAGTTCAACAAAGCTGCCAAGCATTTTTGATAGATTTAAAGGGAAAGCAGTCCAAAACTCAGTACTTAATACCATTCTTTGCTGATACAAATGGAAAAGTTGGCCCTGCAGAAGGAAGAATTGTCATGAACTGTGATCTCCATACAATGTTTACCATTAGCTAGTACAAACAGGTTTTCTTTTCAACTGCAACTCTTATTTATGCAGTATAGATGAGAAGGAAAAGCACAGCATTTTTTGCTATGATCAACTGTTTCCTTTTACTGTTTCTCTTGATCATACATAAATGTATATTCCCTGAGTCAAGTAATTCACCTAGTTATGTTGAGATAGCAGAAGAGATACACGTTTAGAAAAAGACCCAGACATATATTTTACAGGGAAACAAGTCACCATGCATTAACTGGTCCATGGCACTGTAGACACAGCAAGGGCCAGATAATTGAGATTAACTTAGCACTCAGTAGGAGTGTGTGTGTGTGTGTAGTCAGATAGCTCACCCTGATGAGCCAATGGGTGGTAACTTGTCCTCTGTGACTAAATTGGTTACCTGTTTCAGGCCTATTTGTGATGGTGCACCAAGGCTTTATATAGACTGTGACTTTAATGTATAAACCTTTTGCTGTGTTTGTGTAGTAGTGTTATCAAGGCAATGCTGAGGTTCCTAAACCGGGTGTCATACATAAGTTGTGCTTTGGGTTTGTGTGGCAAGGTTTCGGTAGCAGTGAGAGGGTGGGGAGAAACTACAGGGGTGGGTTCTGAGAGAAGTTGTTAGAAGCTTCCCCTAGATCCAACAACCAATGCCAGTCAGCTCCAAGATATGCCTGCTGCTGGCCAAGGCAGAGCCAATCAGCGATGGAGGCAGTGCCTCTGTGATAACATGTTTTAAGAAGCTGACTTTTTTCCACCAGAGAGAGGAGTGAGAAGATGTGAGAAACTCTGCAGACACCAAGGTCAATGAAGAAGGAGAGGGAAGAGGTGCTTCAGGAACCAGAGCAGATATTCCACTGCAGCCCATGGAGAAGACCATGGTAAAGCCTGCAGTCCCCCCGCATCTCATGGAGGACGATGGGGAGTAGAGATTCCACCTGCAGCCTGTGGAGGCTCCCACACTGGAGAAGGTAGAGACACCTGAAGGAGGCTATGGGAAGCCTATATTGCAGCAAGCTCTTGGCAGGACTTGCAGCCCATGAAAAGAGGAGCCCAGGCTGGAGCAGGTTTACTGGCAGTACTTGTGACCCTGTGGGGGACTCACGCTGAACCAGTTTTCTTCTGAAGGTCTGCACTCATGGAAGGAACCCACACTAGAGCAGTTCATGAAGAACTGCAGCCTGTGGGAAGGACTCACGCTGGAGAAGTTGGTGGAGGACTGTCTCCCATGAGTATGAGGAGTCCTGACCCTGAAGAGGAAGGAGCTGTTGAGACAATGTGTGATGAACTGACTGCAACCATCATTCCCTGTCCCGCTGTGACACCTCAGGGGAGGAGAGAAAAAATTCAGGAATAAAGTTAAGCCCAGGAAAAAGGAAGGGGTGGGGAGAGGTGTTTTAAGATTTAGGTTTATTTCTCATTATCATACTCTCTTTTGATTGGGTAATAAATTATATTAATTTTAATCCATGTTGAGTCTTTTTTGCGCATGACAGTAATTGCAGAATAGTCTCTCCCTGTCCCTATCACAACCCATGAGCCTTTCATTATACCCTCTCCCATGTTCAGTTTGAGATGGGGACTGATAGAGTGGCTTTGGTGGACATCTTGCCTCCAGCCAGGATCAACCCACCATAAGGTTTAACACAAAATACAAATACAAGAATCATATACTTATGATATTTCATTTCTGGAAGCAGGGCTTCCCTGATTCTACCACAGTCCAACAGACATATACGGACTTTGAACAACCACTTTTTGCATCTAGATTCTTAAATCTTTCAGTCTGTCTGTAAGAGACATACTTGTAACAGAAAGCCTTTATAATGCATTATATATGTTAAGCATCACTAATAATCATTCTTGAGGAAATGTAAGAAATTATCAATAGGAAATTCTGATATCAACAAGATTAATCGAACAGAAATGTGAAGTGATTTTCAGAGAAGAAAAGTGGAATATTTCTTAATTCCCTGTCTGATGTGAGGGCGTCAGGAGATGTGGCCCAGAAATCAACCCGTCTGAGATGTTCTCAGTGAGATACATGGCTTCACATTTAAGAGTTAAGGAGTAGAAGGAAAAAAATTCTGCGGTTGTTAATGGCAGACTCCATTTAAGAGGTCATTCAGATTCTGACAGTTACTTCTGAGTCCTGCAAGTTGTGTTTGACTTTCAGAAAGGACATCCAGCCATGATTTGAACTGTAATACAATGAGAATTCAAGCACTTCCTTTGTTCCAATGGTTAATCAATCTCACTTTTAAGAATATTGTATCTCATTTTAATTTTAACTCGTCTGTCTGCAGCTCCCAGTCATTGGTTCAGTGTTCTCTATTTTTCCCCTGTAGATACTTACACACTATAATCAAATTATCTCTCAGTCTCTGTAGGGCATTTTACAGTTCTTTTCTGTACGACCATTCCAACATCCTTTTAAAAAATGTTGATACCAGAACAGTGCATGATAGTCCTGTACCAGGCTTGCCACTGTCATGAGTAAATATTAAAATCGCTTTGCTGCTTCCATTTATTGCCTGCCCCCACCCCCACCCCTCCATCCCCCACCCCCCACTTATACATAGAATCATAGAATTGTTTAGGTTGGAAAAGACTTTTAAGATCATCAAGTCCAACTGTTAACGTAAGATTGCCAAGTCCACCACTCAAACATGTACCTAAGTACTATATCTACATGTCTTTAAATACCTGCAGGGATGGTGACTCAACCACTTCCTTGGGCAGCCTGTTCCAGGGCTTGGCAACCCTTTTGGTGAAGAAAATGCTTCTAATATCCAAACTTCCCGGACACACTTTGAGGCCATTTTCTCTTGTGCTATCACTTATTACTTGGGAGAAGAGACCAACACCCCCCTGGCTACAACCTCCTTTCAGGTACCTGTAGACAGCAATAAGATCTTCCCGCAGCCTCCTTTTCTCCAGGCTAAACAACCTCAGTTCCCTCAGCCGCTCTTCATCAGACTTGTGCTGTAGACACTTCACCAGCATTGTTCCCCTTCTTTGGGCATGTTCCACCACCTTGATGTCTTTCTTTTAACAAAGGGCCCAAAACAGAACACAGTACTCAACGTACAGCCTCACCAGTGCCCAGTACAGGGGGACAATCACTGCTCTGGTCCTGCTGGTCACACTATTTCTGATAGAAGACAGGATGCTCTTGGCCTTCTTGGCCAGCTGGGCACACTGCCAACACATACTCAACCAGCTGTCAACCAAAACCCCAAGGCCCATTTTTGCCATGCAACTTTCCAGACGTTCTTCCCCAAGTCTGTAGTACTGCACAGGGTAGTTGTGACTCAAACTAAGATTCAACATCAAAGGATCTGACAGCTTCTTGCTACATAACACAACCACAAATTGTCTTTCAACACTGCTTTCCAAGACACAGTACCCCATGTAACGTATTGTGGAAAATGCTGGGAAATGTTGCTTTTGCAAATTAAAAAGGGTTATTGTATTTTTTTTTACTGACTGGAGAGGTGAAAGACTCATCGTAAATCCTTTGTAGAGGAATTTAGGGAGATAAGGAAGTTCTGCTGTTAATTGTGTTAAAAGAATTACCAGTGACACCTACACCACTTGGAAGAAACACCAATTAAGGCAAAAGCTAAAATCAGACAAATATTTTGAAAAGTTAGACAGAGAATCATTATATTAAGATTAAGATGTAGTAAAAGAATTTACTAACTTTATAGAAAAGGGGGGATTGAGACGGGACTTTCTAACAAGATGCTTACAAAGGGTTAAAGGGCACTTGCTAATAAAATGCTTGTTAAGGGGTTTGAAGGGCCATAGTGTTTAGGTCAGAGACGACCTTACATAAACAATGCAATTCCTGGTTAGTCTTGAGTGATTAGTGTTCTTGAGATAATTTAAAGTGGACTCAGGACAGATAACAAGGAAATATCCCAATTATATTTGTGCCACCTGGAACAATCACAACTACGCATGTGCCGGGGGAAGGAGGTGAAAAGTTTAACCTAAGGAAGACTTCGAGCCTTCATCACTGAGACCCCTGAAAACCACCACCATGAGACAGTGCGCAGGTGCAGTTGGGAAGAGTTCATGGAAATCACCTCTTGTAACTCATTTTAATATGAAGTGGGACAGGTGATAAATATGTATAGGTGTATGAGGTAACCTACAGGGATATGGTATAAAAATGCTATAAACTCTGACCAAAAGTGTGCCTACTTTGTTAGGTCACCCACTCTTGCAAGAACATATAATAAATTACTGCTTCACTAATGTGTCTACCGTGAGTCCTTTCTTTAGGACCATTGGCATTTCTAACAATATTCTGCATTTTTTTCTAATTTTGTTATTTTCTCTCTTTTACAAAGGTATCTTGTTTGACGGTATATGTCTTAGATCAGAACATTAATTCTACAGGATCAGTAAGGACAGTATTACCTTCATTTGAAGGTAGTAAATTTAACTAATGACTGTCATTGTTTACAGATTGAAATTCTGGACATGACATGGACACTTGTGATCATGTTAGTATTAGAACACTAGGAAGTATGAGCTGTTACATAAGCCCAAAGCCAAATCAATAAGATAAATAAAAAAAATGTATATGCTTGCATGTATACATGTTCTGGTTTCAGCTGAAACAGAGTTCATTTTCTAGTAGCTGGTGTAGTGCTGTGTTTTGGATTTAGTATGAGAATAATGCTGATAAGACACTGATATTTTCAGTTGTTGGAAGGTAGCTGTTGTGACTATACCATGTCAGGGACCTTTCAGCTTTTCATGCCCTGTTGGGTGCACAAGAAGCTAGGGGAGCACAGCCAGGACAGCTGACCCAGACTGGCTAAAGTAATATTCCCTACACTTTAGAACATCAATTATCACCTGTAACTGGGTAACTTAGCCAGCAGGCAGAATTGCTGATTGGAAATAAACTGGGAATCAAGTTTTTCCACATGTGGTGAGGAATTTCATTTGTGCATCACTGTTTTTATATTCATTATTGTTATCATTATTTTATTATTGTTATTGCTATTCTCTTACTTTCTTATCTTATTGAACTGTCTTGATCTCACAATTTTGTTTTCTTTTTACCATTCTCCACCCATCCCCTTGTGGAGGGCGGGGTGAGCAAACAAGTGGCTGCTTGGTTACCTCCTGGGGTTAAACCACAACTATATATAGTTATATATATATAAAAAATACACACACACACTCATAAACACTCAACAATTAATATATTGCAATATTCATTAATATTTGCAGCTTTACATAATTTTAATTTTACTGTTTAAGTTTAAATTAAAAATTCTTCCTTTTTCACACATTTCAAATTTTATCACACCATCTGCACTATACAAGTGTCTGCCCACTTTACTGTAATTGTATTTTAAATGAAAAAAATACATACATTAAAATTATATTATCTGTATAGCTGCTAAAAGTTCTGGATCTACAAACAACAGCTCTCATTTAGGCAGGCTTATGCATTTCTACAGCTAACCATGGTGCTTTTAGTCCACAAAAATTTTGAGGTGAACTCAGATTTGATCCATTCATTCTTTCCAAGTTCTCAATAAAGAACCAGAAGAAAGGGTCAGAAGAGACCAAGAGAATCATCACGTAATGAGGCATAAGATCAAGCACAGCCCAGACTCAGTCCTTGAAACTGCTATTTCCCATGTGTGTGGTTAGAAAAATTGACAAATGATTCTGCAGGATAGATCTCACCACACTACAAGGCAACTACAAAAAGCATCCCTACTAATATGACAGAGGAAAATTCCTTCTGGACTCCAAAGCTGCCAAGCCTGATAGAACCATTTTATTACTCTCATATCCTCCTTCAGACAAAGAAAGTAAGATTTATTTCATTTCTGTAAGGAAGCCAACAGACCATCTTAATCAAATCAGCATGTTGTTTCAATGAATGAATGTGCAAAGCTCTGATTTTTGGCCCAACTGCAACAACCTGACAAGTAAGCAAACATCACTGCAAATGCTAGGGCTATGCCTCACAGATCAGACACTTGAAAGGGCTCTTCTTGTGCTGACACCAAAAGGAGGGTCTTTGGTGAACATATTAACTCCAAAGCCACTACTAAGCTGTGGAGACTGAATGGTATGCAGCTCCAATTCGTCAAGGACCTCTGCAGTATCTCCTCTCTACAGTGAGACCCACCCTCAGGTCATCAACATTTTTTTTATCCTAGGAAAGGGCTATCATTTTTTCAAGTTTACAGTCTGAAATATATACTAAAAATAGAGTATAAAAATATAAAATACAAGGCTACCTGTACCTAACCCAATGCATCTGAATTTCTGTATGCAAAAATATAGCCCATTACACGTTAGTTTCATCCTCTCACATCCTCCATGGCCACTTATTTACCTTAACAGCTAATGTCCAACAAATCTTTCCCTTCAGGAAAATTGGGTCTGAAAAGCAGAAAACATTTGGCAGAAATAACCATAATGAAGATGTGTCAACACAACATGCTAAACTCAGTCCAGCACACAGGCTTTCAAACTACTATTTCCAGCTTGCAGTTGAGAAACTGTTTCAGACAACATAAAAAGCTGTATCTAACACTTTCTGACAGTGCCATATTGTCTGGGACTTACAGAAAAAGGAGGTGTACGTGAAAAGGCAAGGATGATTTCACCTTCATTCCTACAAAAACTTCTAAGCTATCAAAATAATCAGAAAATTAAAAACCAAAACACTGTGAGAAAACTGCCAGCTTGCCTCCCAGCAGCTTGAGTTATAAGATCAATAGGATCTTGACAGTCTTGGTACCATCCTCCCTTTACTGCTATTCAGATGTTTGTTTAAAGTGAATTAAAGAAAGCCAAGCTTTAAGACTGAAAACAGAAATAGCGATAATAGAACAACTCAATCAAGGGAACAAAACCGTGCTATAGTCCACACAGAGTCCAGAAGAGAGAGGTGTGCACTTAACCATTGATCAGTACAAATAAAACACAGAGAATAAAGGTTAAATAAAGCAATAAGAAAGGTACCAAAAGCCACTGAAATGACAAGCAAAAGGACAAGCTGTAAACCTACACAGACCTTTAAAAGAGGGCTGCCCAATCTTTGTCTAGCTGATATGTATATTGACAACAAGCAGAGAGCTAATCTGCATGTAACAGGGGGGAATTCAGCCTTCCTCCTTTCTTTCTGTTGAAGAAAATATTGATTTAAAATTCAGTGTCTCAAAGTCTGAATGCTACTCTGCCTCCAGCAATTACTTTCACAGTGTTTTGCTTCTACAGTCCTCAGCAGAGGTAAAACCTGCCCCCAGAAGAAGGTTGATTTGGATAAGGGGTCTCTAAAAGTTCACAGTCACTCTCCATATCTTTGTGCAATTAATCTCTCATAAATGGACCTATGGGAGCCTCTCAGTTTCCTTCTTCTTGCCAAACATCCATAGTATAGATTAAATTCAATTTAGACACTTCAGCAATCTTAAAAGTTATTTCTTTTTAAAAGCAACTTTTGTTTGACTTAGTGTCATAAAGTATAAAAATACTATTCACATGGTTTTGCTTCATATTCTTACATGCAAAGTAAGGCTATTCCACTGGCTTCAAGAAAAAGCTTCCAAAATAAACAAAAGTTTTACACACAACCTCTATTTACAAAACTTGAAATTAATGTTCTAAATCTAAATGGACAAGGATATCTTGATAAGATAAAGTGCCTTTCATAGGGTTGCTAAAACCAGTGCATGGACAGGCTTGCTCATCCCTCAGCTCAGCCCAAGGAGACAGCAGAAGCTCAGCCACCAGTGTCCTGAAGGCTGGCAGGGTTGCTCAGGAACTTGCATGGGCAATAGATGGAGTCAGCAGGGCTGACAATGAAGCCACGTGGCCAACCTGGTGCTCAGTGCTAGATTTACTCACTTGTGACTCCTGTGCAGACGTAGAGCGGTATAGACATACAGACAGCTCTTATGCTGAGAATCTGACGTGAACATGCAGGTTGAAGAGATATACAGCTGATTACTATGCATCAATTGCAAAATTAGATGATCTGATTAAAAATTGTAATATAGTTGTTCACAGACTCTGAAAGATTTTATTCTTCAGCAGGACTTTTGTGAACTGAAGGAAGATTTCTGTGCCTAAGCCATAGGTGATAGGAAAAGAATGGAGAAAGCTACAGACAATGAGAACCTAGCTGGCAAAATATTTTTGATGACACACAGAATGAAGACTTTAAGCCAATACACATGGCTTATACTTATCGCTTTGCTTTTCATTTGTTTGGGGTTTTTTAAATTGTAGTAACTTTGGGTACTGCTAGAATAAAAGAAAAAAGGGGTTTATTAGAATTTTGGAGAAGGGACAGAGGACAAAAAGCCACAAACCACCTTTCTTGCTTGGCAAATACCAACTCCTCAAAAGTAAAGA
This sequence comes from Laterallus jamaicensis coturniculus, assembly GCA_022605575.1. Taxonomy (NCBI): domain Eukaryota; kingdom Metazoa; phylum Chordata; class Aves; order Gruiformes; family Rallidae; genus Laterallus; species Laterallus jamaicensis. The sequence goes on from JAKCOX010000027.1 coordinate 5,481,535, forward strand.
CTCATAAGAAATACCTAAAGCAATAGGTATTTATCAGAATCCAACCAGTGTCCTATTGGACACACTGGTCTCCTGCTACTTACTATGGGGACTCTTTCCTATGTTTTCAGAAAATGAACACTTTGGAAGTTGGCAGCACAATAAATAAACTTGTCCCAGCTCCAAGATCCATCTCTTTCAGCTGGGGTTCCATTTTTCTACCAAACATGTACAAAAAAAAAAGCATGCAGCTTCTTCAAAGTTAATTTCTTCATAATATAGACTTTGAATCTCCTAACAAGATTGTCTTGCTTTTTTCTCCCAACAAAAGAAATATGTGGATGCTTCAGGATGGACTTTTTTTTTTTTTAAATTTTCACTCCAAAATATTTGCAGGCATACGAGGTATTTTCCCCTCCTAACATTACCTTCACTTTGTTGCATGCAATTTAAGTATATTTTACTATCAAAATATTGTAAGAAACTATTTTATATGAGAAGTCATTTTGTTACAGAATTACAGATATTTAAACATCTTTTGGTATAAATACCATGAGCATACCATGTTTGTAGCAGCTTTAGTCACAGCTGGTAATATTAATTGCTCTAACTTCTGCCTTCGTTTCTCTCTCATCTTTTATTTTGTGCTTTCTCCCTACTGGAGACAAAATTTTGTGCTCAGAGTAGTGCAATGCTGCAACAAGAAAGAACAGTTGAAACCATATGGTTAAGACCTTCAGTTTACCTAGCATCCACTGACTTCAGAATCAAGCTGGTTTCCAGAGGGCTTTGACAAATATATTTGCACCTGCAAATTATGACCTTTTTGCAGTTTGCACACCCTAGATCAGTAAACAGATGCATTAATGAACATCTGAAAAGGAAAATTCCTTTGGATGTTGCTCATCTGTGACCACCTGAAAAAACTGTTTCGTCTGGTGCTTTAGTTGTAAGGGATAATATATGAGCTGTATCCTAGGAGGATAGCCGTCACTTCTGTCTCTTTCATTGCCACAAATACATGAATCTGCTGGGACACAGGAACACCGTTGTGAGCAGGGAAGGAAGACAGCATCAACAGTGGAAATACATCATACATAAAAGTGACATGCACACAAAAGACCTATAAATCAGGTAACAAATTAGCAACAGAAACAGGCAGCTTCCTTGCTGTCAATATCCATCATCACAGGAGCTAGGGAGGCATTAGACAGGCAATGTGTTGCTCTGATTCAGCAAACCTGCAAGTCCCTGACAGCATTCATTTGATGATCAGCATGTGTAGATATAGTGGTTCTCCTCAAACATGCAAATGAACTCTGAGGAGACTACTCCTGTGCACAGTTAATTCCCTGCATATGATTTTTTAAAAAATTATTTTGCTGAAAGGATACTTGGAACATTTATAAATGGGCTCATTCTATCTATCTGATGTAGCTAATTCCCCAGAATTTTATTACCTAAATTTCCAGGGGATAAAACTTAATGGTATCTGAAGCTAGATAAAGAAACTGGTATGAGTGTATCCATATGCATACACATACATGAATGTACGTAAAGAGAGGAAAAGAGACAGCATAGGTTAAGAAAAAAGACCAACAGATTTCATATTCATTTTCTTTTTTGGGGTGTTGAAATTATTTGCATAATACTTACAAGTTTACATAGCAGTTAATTCTATCATTTTTATAGGAAATCACAGAGAAGAAATGAAAAAAAATCCCTTATTAGTGATATAATCCCTTATTAGTGATTCAATTAACTGATGAGCAACAACTAAGTAGGAAAAGAAAAAAAAACACATACATACAACAGCAAGGTACCAGTCAGTTGGTAAAAAAGTCTTTATTCTATAACATATTGGACCATTCTATAAATGTCATATTACAAAAGAAGTAACTTCCTTGAAATGCTAGAGATTAATATGCTTTCACTTTTGACTCAAAGTTTGAGAGAAATGACATCACCAAGGACAGGCCAGAAGACTATGTAGATTTAGAATTTTAAGAGGAAAACATGTTAGTGTTAACATACCAAAATACAGCTTACTTAAGGGACTATATTTGCTGAAGTAGCATTTACATTTATTTTCTAACTGTGAAGAAGACAGTCTTTCTCATACACATACATACACATGTATATACATGTGGGGAAAAAGCAGGCAACTTTTTTGATTCTGCATAAGACAGAATACTGTGGCCAAACACTGGAATAATTCCAAAGGTGTGAGAAAATTTAGACATTTTCTTTAGATGCATAACCAAAAGCTCTCTATGTCAGCCTATCCAAATACATACTTGGAGCCTGCCAAGAAGATCTGGCGCAAGGCATGTCTTTACATCTAAAATATTCTAAAATCATTTAGGTCCAATCACCTCTAACAATTTAATTTACTAGGGCTGTTGACTGTGGTTTTAATTGCTTTAACTGCAGTAATAAAGAGGACAAGAAAGAAGACAAGATTTTCTACCTTATTGAAGAGCAAAGGAGAAAATCAGAAAGTGCCACTGTGGTGTACAATCCCACCTATCACAACATCTCAAAAAAGAGCAAAACTGGAAAAACACAGAGAAGGTGACAAGAATGAAGAAAATTACTTAGTTTCTGAGGAGGATTGAGAAAACTGCTTAAAGCTTCATCTGGATCAGAAACATTTGCATACAGCAGGAAACAGATATGCCTATGACATAGCGACTGTAATGAAGTAAATGCTTATTAAGTTACAATCACAAATGACTTTACTCTAAAGTGCATACCAAAAATATGAGTACATTGCACTGACATGGTGGAAAACAGCATTATATATTCAGAGAAAGATTTGTAGATTGGAAGAAGACCCATCAGTCTGACCCATCAGACCACAACACTATAGGTACAACAGATTGATGGGAGTTGGAAAGGTTCATGAAGGGAAGCTTCAGTACTCACCCTCTTCAGAAACTCTTTCCCTACACTTCATAGAATCATAGAACTATAGAATGGTTTGAGTTGGAAGGGATCTTACAGATTATCTAGTTCCAGCCGCCTGCCATAGACAGGGACACCCTCCACTAGATCTGGCTGCCCAAAGCCCCATCCCACCTGGCCTTGAACACTGCCAGGGAGGGGGAAGCCACAGCTTTTCTGGGCAGCCTGTGCCAGGGTCTCACCGCCCTCACAGGGAAGGATATTTTCCTGATATCTAATCTAAATCTGCCTTTATTTTAAAGCCTTTACCCCAGCTTCTCTTTCGTGGGAGACACTAGGCTCAACAGAGTTACTGTATAATCCAGTGCAGCTACAGCTTTACACTTTACTAGATGTGGAATTTTGGGCAGTATATTTTCATCAGATATTTCCATTTATTAACTTTTCTTTTCCTAGCACTGTATTCACAAAAGAAAATTTGAGTTTCCTACATCCGCTCTCTGGGGCTGTTCTATATGGTCTGTGTCTGTGCCTTCCATCCCTTTAGGTGTTTAAGGAAAAGTTGGATATGCTACTTAGGGATATGGTTTAGTAAGTAATATAGGTGGTAGGGGGATGGTTGGACTAGATGATCTGGGAGGTCTTTTCCAGCTTTAGTGATTCTATGATTCTGCCTTTATCTGCAACCAGTGATCACTGGTGGGAATGTTCTCTGAAGCCACCTACTGTTCATTTTAAGATCAAACACCCAGAACGTAGAACATCTGAGCTTGAGACAGGTTTTATAAAACAGACCTTGTTTTCTGTTAAAAAGTTTCCCACAAGACTTTTTCACCAGATGGTGGAAAAGTTATATATTATTAATGCTATCCAACTCCATTAGAAATCGTGAGTTTGCTATGTAGGACAGAGAGGTAATTCATAATCTCCATCTGTATAGGAGGTTTGATTCTGAAGTTTTATGTAAGAAATGAAAATAGATATATCTACACAAGTATTATTGTAGAATCTACTTTTAAACCCATTAGAAGTTGTTCCATCTTCTTTATTTTTAAACCCCAACATGTAGACAGGTAATGGAACTTAATATGTCAGTCTGATCTGATCTGAGCCTAAAATCAAACCACCATTTACAAAATAATTTTTTTCCCCATGAAGTTCAAAATTATCTCTGAGAAATCTACTTGGTTTGTAACTGTGGAAAATGTCACAACCACAAAATATCGGACTTTTTCATCCAGGAGATGTTGATATTAATATTAAAACTGTCTGTAGCTAGTCACTTTCATTTATATTTCATTTCACATTTAGGTACACACTCTCCTGTTTTACAGAACCCATCTGCATCTCTATCAGTCTTTTTAAAATGTTCAGTGGGCAGAAATCTCCTTTCTGATTTATACCTTGATCAAGCTGAGTGGAACACACACATATGTTTTGGGGATCAGCTTCAGGTACTGAGACTCTTACAAATGCTGAGAAGGTTACCAGCTCGTATTGATTGTATCACTGTATTTGTCTTGCTCTCTGCATTGCATCATCTTAAGAGGATAGCTAACTGAGCCATAAATAAATAAATAGATAAGTAAATAGACAAATAAATCTAGAAATAAAACAATATAAAATTAAGGTCTGTTAGGATCACAGAATCTAAAGAAAAAGAATCCTTATCTTCCAACACTGCATAAAAGAGCCTTTTACCTAATATGGATTCCAATTAAGATTTCTGAAAGGTAGAAAATGCCTTTTCCAGTATTTTGGAGACAATAAAAAAAAAGGAAAAAATTCTGATGTCTATCTTCCCACACACTCTGTTGGTCTCACACAAAAGACAGTAGCTCACACTTGCCCAGTCTATGGGTTATTCTGGTTCTTTCCATTTCCAGAGCATCTAAAGGTAAAATATTCATGCTACCTAAGTAAATATATATTTATAGTCCACCTAGACACCTAAATAATTGGCCTTCATATTGCATAAATAGTTAACAAATAACAATTTGACCAATACTCTTCAAATTCTCTGCAGAGTCTGCTGGCAATAAGGCCACCACCATTAATGGTGCTGCAATATTGCTGGTCAGTCCCCATGGAGGAATCCCAGCTTCCCATTTCCCAAATCACAACCATGCAAACACACAAGCTGATGTCTGCCCAGCAAGTCCTAATGAGCAGCCCATCGAAGTGGATGCCTGCATTCTCCGTGGTCTTCAGAGGCAAACAGAAATGAGACCCACGTACCTTTGAGCAGCAGCGTATATAACAGTATGCACATAGTTTATCAAAACAGGATTTTCCCCACACTGTTCTGAGATGAGATCGCCTTCCCACTGGAGAAATATGGCAGGGGTATCTCAGAGATCTCAACTTCCTGGCTGAGGATGCTGAGTGCTCAGAGTTGACTTGCAGTGTAGTCTTTGGGGAACAAGTGTCTTTCTGTTTAAGCCTGCATACTAATTTTCCTGCCCATGACTAGAGTGTGCAGGCGTATTGATAATAGAAATATTCACTAACAAAACAATAGCACTACACTAAAACATGAAACCATAACTCTGATCAGGATTTTTACTTTATGCTATTGTATGGATATATTGGTGTACTGCATCCCAATATTTACAGACAAATGTATTTAAATCAGGCTTATTATGGCATACCTACCCTGCTTAAGTGTCCTGGGAAATATCTCTTTGGACTTTTCAGCACTGAATTGATTTCAATGAAAAGCAATTCTTTTAGTCTTTCAAAAAAGAAATGCTTCTGAGTGAAATAACATCTCAATATTCCAGCCTCTGGAAATTTGAAACTCATATATCCTAAAGCATATGATGGTTTCTGCTGGCATACAGTATATAGATGCTTCCTGCTTCAAGAAAACATGAAACATACAACACGTGACACGGGTTCTTGAGGGACAGTGATAAGTCTGGTCTTCCAAAATTGATATAACTGACTGGAAATAGGGGAAGCTCTTTTACTTTTAGAAATACTGTACTATGATATTTACACCCAAATTAAATGGGTTGTTGAATTTGAGCTTGACTAGGTGGACAGTATTTCTCTAAGACAGAGCAAATTGTGTTTTCTACAGTATAGTTTTCAATGTAAAGGAGGGTTAGGATGATAGCCTTAGTCTGAGCAGAGCCTTGCTCTACAAACAGTATGGCTTGGTAGGGCATCTCATTTGTAAAGTACTACACCATGCAAATGAAGTCAGACAAAGCTGACACTTATTTTCATGAGTATTAAATAAGCATAAGAGCTCACAATCGTTTGTTTTGAGAATATTGATTTAATTCACAGAAAATGGCAAGGAATCCGTTTCACGAAATTGTGAAGCAGAATGCTCTGGGAGACTTCAGTTTCACAACAGCTCTGACACAACATAGACAGCGACAGGGAAAACTTATTGCCCTAATGGTGATCCCAAATTGTCTCGTCCTCCCTCTTCTAATTCCCTTTTTTATATACATTTATTAACTAGAAGACATCATGTGATGAATACAGAGAGTTACTTTTCACACTGCTGAAAAAGACATCATTACCAAGTTGCAGTGAAAAGAGGAGACACGTACCTTCAGTGTATTCACGTTATGAACTGCTATAAATGATTTGGTCCCAAACAGGATTTTAGCCAAACTGAACATTTTATTAAACGAATAAAGACAAGCAAACGGTGCTGGGGTGCACAGTCAGCACCTGGTGCGCCGGGAGTCTCCGCCCCACCAAGACGCACCCCGAACAGTTCCAGTCCCCGGTTTATATACCTTCCAGGGGTGACACAGCCCCCCTCTGTAAACTGACAGGCTGGAGTGCTGCCAGGCGACCCCCACAAGACATAACCATATACATCTTAAACTGACATGTTGGAGTGCCAGCCAGGTAACCCCCACAAGACATCCTCTACCTTTTGTCTTGTTAATGGTCGGGCAGCTGGTTCTGCTGGTTCAGGGCGCCTCTGCTGATCACTTCCCTTTCAGAGACAAGTTGTTTCTCCAGAGGTATCACAATGCACGCAATGTGCTACATTGTGGTCCTTTAGGTGAAGATTTGCACATCCTTTATTGCTGTTTCAACAGACTTCATTTAGTACGTGCAAAATCTCAAACTGTCCCTCCCAGGCCCGAGACCATACAAGGGTATGACATTATGCACCCCAACATTATTTCATGTTAACACGAATCACAGGAACATATATCACATGAACTATGCTTGCCAGACAATAAATGTATTAGTTGGTTATACTGTCTGGCTAGTTCACGGGGGAAAAAAGTGCTGCACTAGAGAAACAGAGGCTGATGTCTGACTTACCTGTAGTTAACAGTGAGCTAAGACTAAGAGATGACAACGAGTATGACAGCAAAAAAAGAACGATCAGCAAGAAGTCTAATTTGGCACAAAAAGGGCACTCTAGTCCTTTCATGACAAACAAATGCTTTCCTTCTCCAGCTGAGAATGTTTGGCCCTCCAATATTCAGAAATAAAGAGAATGTATTAAAGACCATGAGATGTTTTAATTTCTTCCCAGATTATATTTAATTCACATTTTCAATTTTTTCTGCTTAACTACACCTAAACATGCAATTTTTTAAAAGAAAGTTGAAGTTCTAGTGTAATCACTGAATTTATGGCAGGCCCTCAAGAGAAGATATTTTACTGCATTAAAACCACAAGTGCTGGCAAGAATGAGTCTGATTCTGACAGAAGCTTTAGCACTTTCTAACTTTAGCAGTGCTAATTAATGATTAGTGAGCTTCTGTTTCACACAGCAATCCTGTACTTTCCGTACCTATTTTAAAAATGTTGTGTACATATACTATCAACACATTACATCAAAAAAAATCACAAGTACAATATCCATAACATGGGGAATTATGAGTCAAAAAATGAATATGTGACCCTGAACACGTTTGGGGTTTTTTTGTTTATTTTACTTTGACTTGCTTTTTCCTTTCCTGGGAAATCAGCATATGGTGGTTGGATAATTTGAGGAGGAGGCTTACAGAGCTTTTTATGTTAAAAAGAACTAGCAGTTAAAAAAATAAAGAAGCAGTCTTTGACTCAAGCCTTAAATCAATTCATACTAATCAATATTATTAAAACATCTCTCCTGCATGTGTCAGAAGAAAATTTTTTTTAAAATGCAATCCTTCTTTTGTAGCTAAGGTGGGTGAACCAGGAGTTAAATAAGAAGAAAAGGTTTTAGGAAATATCTGGTACACTTTCCAACGTTTACAAGCATTTCCTGGCACAGCTCTGAGAAGTAATTTAGAGACTCCTTGCTGCCCAGGGGAAGAGGACAGTTCTGAGGAACTTTATATAAGTTTAATAGAAGTAACTAATTTTTCAAGGCCTCAGAAAGGTGAGCAGTGTTTCAGCTAAGCTGCCTGCAGCCACAAAAGCAGCATTCCGCAACCACTGCCTGCCTGCAGCACTGTCTTTTAGCCTCTAACTTCATTCTATCTATTCTGTCTTGATATTTTTCAAGGTTGTGTACTTCATCATCATCATCTGCATTATCACTTCTTTTGAGCATGTGTTAGTCCATACTTGCCCTGCTTACCACCACCTTATAACAACCTGAGCCTCCTTCTACTGCGTTTATCTCACGTAATGTGTCTTTTTTTTTTTCATTCCTGCTCTGGAAACTTGCAACACCCAGGTAAGCGCATGGCAGAGTGGCAACAAAGGCAACAAAAGAGTTTGGGACAGCCGGTCCCGTGGGTGCCGAGTGTCCCTAATTTTTCAGCTTCTCCCTTAGGCCGCTGGAGACACAAATAAGTCACTAGTATTGGCAATGCATGGGTGTGGACAGAACATTTGTTCCTGGAGCAACTGTATATTCTTGGAAATATTCAAGTATAGCCAAACAGCATGAGTGCTATTAGATGAGTAAGGAGCACCTGTATTTTCTGATGAAAATAGAAGCTTTAAACAAACTGGGAAAAGCTAGTACAGCTGGTGCAATGCAGTACTGTTTTGCCTTAGCTCCTACAAGTAAACCAGCTCTAGTAAAAAAACCCCTAATAATGGATCCACAGATCTAATGAACACTTCACAATCTGTAGTTCTGGAACTATTTTAAATGTAATATCACCAAAACTTGGAAATGGATCAAACAACATATGCAGGTTCTTTTTACAAATTTTCTAACACACTGGTATTTTCATGGGTTCACTGGGTCATACAAGGTTTGACATAATAGATAGGCAAGGAGACTAATAAAATAATGATTAATTTTTCATAATGTCTGATGTTTTCTGTTGACCTTATTTGTCCCTTGTTTTTTCCAGGCTGCTCCAAAATGCCAAAGCACATCAGCTTACCCAGACAGGACAGCGAGCATTTTTAATGCATAAGAAAATCATGTATTCCTTTCCAAAAAACCCCATGTGATCTTTACTAATTGTGGGAAAAGGAGAGAAGAAATTGGAAGAAGCAGAGCATAAAATGTTACAAATTAAATTTTATGAAAGTTATGTCTGCCTCACAGCGAGGCACAGCAATGCATTAGTTAGAATTCATACTGATGTTTACCCCAAGCATGAAGTTGCTTGAGTAATTAGAAATTTAATGGTACATCTCAGTGTAACTTTTCTGCCACATGTTTGACACTAGCCAAAAGGGTCACGATCAAGAATTCAATCAATAATTTCCTCTTGACAAAAACACAGACTGCTATCCAACATATGAGAAAAGTTTTTAAAATCCTATATAAGAGGCTTCTAGCAAAGAGAACGTTATCCCCATTGGCAGGATATGCAGGCATGCAGGAAAGTCTACTTAGCAGACCTCTGCAGTTCTCTGCCTGATCTGTGTTACCTTAGAGTGCGACACACGGCCATTTGCACAGTAATGAAGCCCTCACAGGGGGTAAAGAGCACTTTGAGGTGAGTCCTTATAACTTGGAAAAAAGCTCTTTTCTTGCAAGTATCTCTAAGACCTGCTATTTCCAAAAAAGTCTGATGCTCCTCTAGAGGAATGTGAATTTTTCTGCAAGCATCATCTTGCCTGTTTTCAGTTGTTCCTAGGTTCCAAATACAAGTAAAACTTCTTTCTCTATGGAAGTACATCATTTCCACTAGCTTTTGTTATTAACACTGGAATTCTCATGGGTATGAATGGTACCTAGACTTAATGAGGGATGGTGAATTGAAAGGATAGGAATGTGGTTAACAGGCAAAAGCTTTTGGTCTAGGGAGGGGGGGTCGGACCCGATGATCTCTTAAGGTCCCTTCCAACCCCTCTGATTCTGTGATATTAATGGACAAAGAGCATACACTTTCCTTTACACCATGAGCAAATGAGTACAAGCAAAAACTAATCTGAAAAAGGATTCTTTCAGTAGTAACAAATAAGCACAATACAACATTTTGCTTTTCCTAAATTGTTTGTGGGGTTGTGGGTTTTTTTTTTAATATAAAAACATTTACAGTAACTTTCAGTGTTAAGTATATACTGATTTTGATAAGGTTTTTTGGTTTTGTTTTTTTTAATGTGTAGTATCTTAGCCAAGGTGCATGTGCATAGATTTAAAAGTTATGTTCAACTGCAAGGTCTCCATAAAGTAAATCTTTTAAGACTAAGATCTTTCCTGAACCTAGATTTAATGAATTAAATGGGTGTTGGAAAGCCGCTGGGGAACATAAACAAGGGAACTACACTCAGCTGCTACAGCAGCCTAATTACTGAATATAAGCAGGTATTCGTCTTCTTCCCCCTACCCCCACTCATCCCAAACTAAAAGACAGATATTCAGTCTTACTATAAGAAGGCATTCTGCATTCACGGGATGATGAAAGGAGGGGGAAATGATATCTCAGTATTCTTTCACATATTCCTATGTGGTTCCTAACAGTGAAGCTTACTTGCTGTGCTGGGGGGGAATCTGTCTCTTTAATAGCAGGGTTTTTTCAAATAATACGTTAAAAAATATATATACGAAAATATATTAATACTTAATTTCTATGGGAGCAATTGGCTAAAAGCAATTCTTTACTTCATCAGTGGGACAAATACAAGCAGAGAGAAGCAGCTGTTGTTTAAGAGAAATGCTGCTGAAGCTTTTAGATAGTTTCCATTGGCTTTAGATAGATATTTACGTGAGTATCTGCATGACCAGGCAGGCAAGGTTATATTCCATCCTGCCCAATAAATTAGAGAGAATTGATATTGAAAGGGAAAAAAAGCCTTACACAGAAAATTGTATTTTGTTTTCAGTTTCTAATCTGAACTTTTTCAAATGTGAATTCTACCTAATGTGCTTATTAATGGTTAAAAGCTTCTGTTCGGAAAAAAACAACTTTTAGAATGGCATACCAAAATGGGAAACAACATTATTTCCAAGTCTGTCATTTTCTTCTATGTGGTATGTAATTCAGTTTATTGGGCCATTTATTTAACAGCATATATTTTTAGCAGCATCAGTTAATTTTACTCTGATAAAATTTTAAGAATCCCTTCAACTGAACCACTGTCTATTTTTATAAACAGATAGGCTTATTCTTTAGGGGGTAAATATAATTTATAATATTTAAGAATTTTAAATATAAGTATGTTCAAGTATTACTCCTGCTCCTCAAAACAGACAAATTTAGAAGGCATCAATGAAGAAGCAGTAGAAGACATGCTCTTCATATTTTAGAACAGAAGGTACACAACCATTATACACATAAGTAGATAATCAACACACTTATGAACTCTTTAACTCCGTACATATCGTCACAATCCCCAAACAGATAGACTAACTTGACAGAGGTTAAACCCCTTGCGTTCCAACCGACCTCAGATTGTTCTGAGTGGCTGAGGGCAGATGAGCTTAACCCCCGAGTGAGGTCCAATTAGGTGTTTTATCGTGACAAGGTCTTCACAATTCTCGGGAAAAGAATTAAGATTCAAAACGAGTCAAGCCACTTTATTTGTCCCACAACAAGCGTGCAAGAACACAGGGAAAGAAAGAGTGGAAAAGAGAGTGTGCAATAGCTACCTCCACGGATCCCATCAGTCCGATGTCTTCAAGTCAGGTGGGGGAACATTCCTCTTCATCTTTCTTGGCCTTTTTACAGTGCTGTCTCATTGCATAGCCAATAAATCCTTGGTATAACCAGGCTGCCGTCGAGATTATCTGTTCCTGACGGGTGGAATTCACTTGCATGGTGATGACTTTCAGTAATTGTTAGGGTGATTCAGACAGAAGTACGGTGATTGAGAGAGAAGAAAGAGAGGGGGGTACGCTGCTTTCAGCAAATGTTAAGGCATATCTCTAGTCCCTTATACATTTGTCCTTTTGTATGATGATATGGATTAAATTACATCTTTCATTTACTCATTGCGAGTACCTAAATAGATACATCAAGAAAAGGGAGCACTCTTTACTGAAAAAAAAAATACTTTTTTTTTCCAACAAAACCCCATAATAAGACAGAGAAATGGAGAAGGGTCGCTTACATCACCTCTTGTACTTCCCATAGTACAATCAGTGAGAAGTCGAGAATGTTTCCCAAAATGCCTATTCATGCCACAAAACACTCATAAATACCCTTATACAAACATACCAGTGTGACAATTCCAAGAGTAGTACCACAGAAAGAGCACAATGGACATAATAATTTTCATAAACAACTATAACAGTGGACAGTTTATTAAATAATGCTGAAAATATTTCTTAAAAGATTTTATCTCCTCTCCCAAGCATGCCTATTTCATATATAGATAAATCCTTTATGACTTTAAATCAGAATCAGACTTAATTCTTATCACCTGAACAGTATTTACCAGTGAAGCACTTCAAGTGCTTTTCTGTTGGTCACACTCATGTACTCAGGTGTCCTTTCCACAGGTGCAACCACCTCTGGTGTATCAGAGGAGGAAAAGGGGGACAAAGAAGAAGAAAAGCTGAGTAAGTGTCAAACAAGGAAAAAAAATAATCCTTCCTATTCCCACTGGTGTCCTGAAACATGGAATTATTGCTATACAAACAAGGTACAACCAAACAGGTCTTCAACCTCCCTTCAACATCTCTGGAGAAAACACTGGAATATGTACCCAAGGACACTCTACAAGCTGAATTTTTTGTTAGCTGAAATGCTGTGATTTGTCATATAAACCTTTCCAGAGTTTCAGCAAGCTTCATCGTGGAGCAGGTTTTGCTCATCACAGTGAGGCTGGGTTGTTAGGTTGCTGTTGTTCTTTTGTCTTGAGATGTCTGGGAACTTTCTATTTCAGAGAAACCTGAGATACGATACTCTTCTAGGTGGAAGTTTTCCTGGTCAGCAATAAATTAGGAGGTAGCAATATATAATTAAATCAATGGAAAATACAGTGTCTCCACTTAAACATTATTAATACATGTATTGATAAAAAATAGCATAGATCAGCAGGGCCAGGGGGCTGTTTACTCTATTTCTGGAAGAACATGTCTTTTTCTTTCATGTGGCTCATAGGTGCAATGCTACTACAAGGGGCAAACAAACATTAGTACTGGGAAGCAATTTGCTTCTATTTCTGACAAGGAAAACATCCTTACAAAGCAGTTCAGTATTGTTCCATCAATTATTTACAGTAGTCTGAACATAAAGAAGAAAATGTTGATAGATGGCAAAAGATAATTAAGAATATTTTTAGTAGCTAATATGTCTGGCTGTATGTACATGAGCATGTAAATAAAGCATGTAGTGGGTAAAACAGCAACTACCTATTCAAGCTCCTGAACAAAGTCCTTCTATTTCCTGTTTTGGTAATGTAAGCCCCATCTTCAAAATCAGTGAGGGTTTCTGGACAAATGAAAGCTCATTTCTCTGCATGCCTTCTGCACAAGATGCATCAAAAGCCCTTCATAAAGTAGGGCTTTTGTACAAGTATGACTGCTGTACAAAGTCTAGAGGAGTGCCACAATGGTGATGAAAAGGATTGGAACACCTCTCCTATGAAGACAGGCCTGGAGAAGAGAAGGCTGTGGAGTAACCTTATTGCAGCCTTCCAATACCTAATTAGAGGGTGCCTACTGGAAAGATGGAGAGGGGTTGGTTATCAGGGAGTGTAGTGATAGGACAAGGGGTAATGGGTTTAAACGAAAAGAAAGTAGATTTAGATTAGATATCAAGGAAAAAAATCTTCCCTGTGAGGGTGGTGAGGCCCTGGCGCAGGCTGCCCAGAGAAGCTGTGGCTGCCCCCTCCCTGGCAGTGTTCAAGGCCAGGTTGGATGGGACTGTGGGGACACTGGTCTAGTGGAGGGTGTCCCTGTCCATGGCAAGGGGAGTGGATGATCTCTGAGGACCCTTCCAGCCCAAACCACGCTATGGTATTCACAAACACAAAAATTATTAATGTCCTTGACTAAATTTAAAATGCATTTAGATAATTTGAATTCCAAATCAATTCAGTACATTCACATAGAGATAGTATTTGAGAAATAAATCATATCTAACCACTTGACAACTTTGATAGAGAATTCTTCAGAGAGTTTTATCATCTTCTTAGGAACTGTTTTCAGATCCCAAACCTTTTATTTAGTCCCCAATGATTCCTATCAAATATGGACTGCTATTTATGTGTACTACTGGAGCTACTAGCAGAGAAACTTATTCTGCTGTAATTTCTTGCAGATGAATAGCAGAAATCAAAATCAGGAATGGACTCACTAAAAGTAAACAAAAATAAAAAGGTAATTCATACAAATAAAAATGCTTGTGACAATCACAAGCTTAATATCAAGCAGCTCAAAAAAGGCTTCAATATGAGCCTTCCTTATGGAACTGTAAAGACAAAGCCAACACTCAACGTAACTATCCTAAATCTTCCATGTCTGGGAGGAAAGGTTGGTTCCCCACCCTGGGGAAGCTAATTCCTCTCTGCCCTATGCAAGCAGTCAGGGTGTCGTCAGCTTCAGTGCCTTAGCCTGCACAAATAGACAGGAAACAGAGAGAAAAATTAGCACCATCTCACCTCCACTTATATTCCTTTTTAAAGAACAAGGGCTGAACTGAGCAGCCCCATGCCAAGCTTTATTTCACAGTGTGTGTTTCTGGTTTAGATTCAGATAGTCTGAACTAGACAAGTCACAACCTGCCAGCCACTTTCTGGATGGCAGATCCATGCAGATTTGATTTTAAAAATTCTTGGCAAGGGAAGGAGGGCCCTGCACTCTCCTGATAGAACATATTCATCTTGAATTTCAAAACACATTATGATAAAAAGTCATTTAATTGCTTAATGAGGTTCTACTCAGTCAGAGAAGTCATATCACAACTCTCCATTGTGCCTTGATGTAGCTCATTAAGTTCTAGAAATACTGTCTGAAAAACTTTAGTCATCTGAGTCTCTGTCCACTTGCAATAAAACTCATGACCTTCTCAAAAAGAGATTCCATTTGAAACGGTGTCTTCATATAAGAAACAACAATGTCTACCCTTACAATTTTTCTTTATTCCCCAGGAATAAAGAAAGGAAAATATTTACTCGGGTTGTTTGTATTCTCTGAATGTCTTTTACAACAATATTTAATGAAAATATGCATTCACTTAATCTTTTCATGTTAGTATATACGTTTATGTATTTAAAGGTCACTTTTTAGAAACATCAAATGCACACAGGTCCATAAAGTAGTTACATTCACAGTCATACATTCCAAAATTGTGGAAATACAGTTCTGAAAAAGAGTATACCTGAAGTTCCTGGCAGTCACAAAATCACAAATTGAAGCAACCTGTCTGGGCAGTCTGCAATGCATGGCAGTTTCTGAAACACTATGCAAAATACTGTTTCTTTTTTTTTTACTTCTCCATATTAGAAATTTTATGTAAGAAAAAAATAAAATATACATTATATTTATTTTTTATTTCTTCATATAAAAAAAATTCTCTGTTTGACTTTTGGAATCATGTTTCAAGTCAGATATTAATAACATATTCAAAAGAGTAAAGACATTTTACCAGTTGTACTTTGCTTAATAAAACATTTTACATGTATACAACTATATGAATCAATAATTTTTAAAATGTGTTTTAAAATAAATACATAAATCTGATATGGGCAATTATGAAAGAAAAATTTCAAAGAAAAAAAATTGCCTGTGTTACTCTATATGGGAAATGCACATATAGTGAAAATTTCAAAAAGTTGACCATACTTTGGATGCATATTTTCAAACCATTCTTTTATTGTTGTTTTTTAGAGTCACTTCATGCTAATGCTTAGGTTTTTATGAAGCATTGGAGCCAGGTGCATTTAAAGTACTTTAATAGAATACAGTTAAACTGAGAGAAAACTGAAATACAGCATGAACAGTGAACACATGAGCTTCTCTATGGACACCTGTGCCAGCTGACTCCTTTGTGTGGGTGGTAGGAATTGAACTGTGTGGGCTAAATCAGTCAGTTTTGACACAGCTGGTAGATATTGCTCCCCTACACCCTGTCCTATGTCCCCATGTTATTCTAAACCAACTAAGGTAATGTGCATTCACATTATCCTTTTTTCCTTATTATTGTATTATTATACTATGCAGCAGTACCTAAACTGTTTTCTCTACATCAGATTCAAGGATATAGAAAGCCAGGATGCAAGCATGTCTCTCAGTGTAGAATCAATAGTTATCCCATCAAAAGTGTATTAATAACATTTTGACAGGAAATCTCAAGAAGGGAGAAACTACGAAATCCTTCAAAGAATGCAACAAAAACATCTTATATTGGTTTTCAGTGTCTTTTTTACTACTTGTGAGATGAAATTTTATGAAGTACATTTTAATGGGTTATCGGACTGGCCATAGAGCAGAACTGTTCAACTGTTTGCCATGATAAAAACTTTATAACCTTCAAAAGATATCTGGCCAGTTCTACAAAGTTCTCTGTAGATAGAGAGGCTTTACTCTGGTTAACATATCTCTGCTGCCTTTGATGAATTATTACACGTGTTTTTCTGGGCAATGTTATATTTTATTATTGTTTTTGCTAGCAGCCTTTCTGTGACAGTGAGTATATAAAAATGAAAACGTGTGTGACCTGAAGAGTTTCTGTTTTAAGCAGTGAAAAAGCAAATAGGAAATAACACTGAGACTAAAGGAATTTAAAATTGAAGCAATATTTTCATAATCGACTGCATTTTGATTATACCATATTAGAATGTGTTTCAGTTTTTGTTTCTTTCTGTGAAATCCTGTGTTCATCTACCACAATGTTATTGAAACTAGGTACCAAAACAGGTATCAGCCTCGGAAGAGAGTTTAAAGGTAGTACACAGAGATTTTTACAGATCCTTCTCTACCACCAGACATAGAATGGTTTAAAGTACAGAGGAGGTGGAGTTCACAGGAAATGTAACATTTTTAATTGCCATTGGATACTCCAACCCATTCCTGATAAAATCTTACATGCTTTGAGCATATAATGTTTTTTGCTAATAGAAAAGATGATTGCATATTCTAAGCTTTGCCATTGTTTCGGGTGGCCTATGTGCAGGGAAGAAACATAAGGAAAGATATTAGAGAAATAAATGCAGCTTAGTTGTGAAAGACAAAATATTTTATTCCCTTTGCACCCTCTCTGAGTGAACCCCACACCAGCATACCTTCCCCGAAAAGTATATGCTTAAGCTTTCCGGTGCTGGTATTACTTGTCTTTTGAGAGAGTACTATTATAGAAACCATTATGAAGTCTCTCATTTCTGTCAGCTCCTGTACAGTGTGTTCCTGCACAGATCATCCCACCTACGCTGTGGTGGTGTTGTCCCTTGTGCTGGATAAGGGTTTCTGTGGAGGGACAATTTAAAGATGTAAGGTTAGAGTGTTAACACATTCTTCATAAAGACTTAACACAGAACAAGTTCCCTAACAGAAATGTTTATCTTACAGAAAAACTCGGGTAACTCACTATTTCAATATTGAGTTTGGCATAAACAAATTGACAGAATTTAAACTGCTGTTATATATTGTTGTGGTTTTGTCACAGCTGGCAGTCAAGCACCACACAGCTGCTCACTCACTCCGCCATGGTTGGGAGGGGGAGAGATCTGGAAGAGTGAAAGTGAGAAAATTCATAGGTTGAGATACACTTTAATAAGTAAAGCAAAAGCCCTGCAGGCAAGAAAAGCAAGACAGAATTCATTTACCACTGACCATGGGCAGGCAGGTAGTCAGCCATCCCCAGAAAAGCAGGGCTCCATCATGTATAATGGTTATTTGGGAAGACAAACACCATCACTCCAAACATCTCCCCCTTCCTTCTCCCCCCAGCTTTATATGCTGAGCATGATATGGTATGGTATTGAATATCCCTTTGGCCAGTCTGGGTCAGCACAGGTGTGCCTTTTCCCAGATTTTGTGCACACCCAACCTACTCGCTAGTGGAATGGTGTGAGAAGCAGCAAAGGCCTTGGCTCTGTGTGAGCACTGCTCAGTAGTGACTAAAACATCTCTGTGTTATTAACACTATTTTCAGCACAAATCCAAAATGCAGCCACATACTAACTGCAATGAAGAAAATTTGCTCTATCCTAGCCAAAACCAGAACATATACATAAAAGGTTCTAACAAAACTTTGCTTTTAAGAACATCAAAATATCTTAGTTATTTTACATTAGATAGCAAAACTTCCATTTTCAATTTGTCTTTGGGGTTTGCTTGGGATTTTTAAAATTATTTTTCACCCTATAAAATGTTGTAAGGTTTACCAACACCTTCCCATTGTACTTTGGGTATCCTACTGAAGAGTAGTTATTTGTATACAAGAGCAGTAGATATCTGTGTATTTGAAATGAGATAACTAAATTAAAGATACTGTGACGGAAAAACATGTGGGACTCTACTAAGGGTCTTTCCTCATAGCAGAAAACGATTTCCTTGCCTCATTTTGTGATTTGAAAACCAGGTTCCCAGTATATATGCCCTCCCTTTTCCTCCTAATCCTATTCATTTTCTTACCAATTTCCATAGAAAGAAAAGAGGCTTACTGGCCACACAGAAGATTTATCATGTTTCGTATGTCAAGGTTAGACTGGCAGGTAAAGGACAAGGCAGTTGGCAAGGCCCTGCCCTGAGCTGAAGTTAGCTGAACAGGATATGGAAAACTACTGGACACAACATAAGAAATTGCTGGACTTGCCAGAGACTAATGTAAGAAGCTGATGAAAGATACAGATCATGCCAAGAGGGACATCTGGGTTTGGCAGATGATTTAGGGGAGTTATGTCAGAAATGGTTGAACTTCACAGATAGTGGATGGGAATATTAGGACTAGCAGAATCTTGCAAAGCCAGCGATGCCTAGATTACTGTATCAGTAATTCCTTATGAGACCCCAACTCTCTTGATTTCAGTATCTGAAATGCCAAATTTGTGTAGAAATGTATCATAACTGGGACCAGTATGGAAAACGTTAACTACAGTTGGCCAGATTGTTTATTGTTTTCTGCTGTGTTTGTTCAAGACCTCGAGGAACCTGTTGATACTGGAAATTATCAGATCAATATTAAGACCAAGGAAGCAGATCTCCCCATCAGGAAATGTTGCCTTTAGTTTAGGATAAACAGACACCAGCCCTGCTCAAAAAGGCATTGAAAAGAAGAATCAGCCACAACATAGTCCTTCTCCAAGCATCTACTCCATCTCTTGACAATGATCCACACTTCCTTTCCTCCTCTGTACAGCATAGTACAAGCTGAACACCAGAGATGACAAAGCTAGCTCCATAACCCTTATCTTTCAAGTTCACATGTCCAAGGGCTTTTAGACAGCAGAAAAATAGAAGAATTTAACCTTCAGGCCAGATAAGGATCACTGTGTTTTAATGATGTCATCTAGACGGCTTGCCACAATCTGATGAGGCAGTGTTAAATTAGACATTTCTGCCTACATTATGTACTGACTCATGAAAGCACTGTAACAGTAAATGAGACGAGTGATCTCTAAATATTTACGGACTGCTCTGGAGTTTCAATTTTCCTCTTTTAACTTTTTCCTTAATTGATATGTAGTGTTCTCCTATGGACAGTAAAGATTTGCTGAGCCTTATGAAGAATGTCAATCTTTTGAGTTTCCTCAAACCCTTTAAACTATGGATCAGTATCAAAGGGTAGAGCTCGTTAGAGGGCACTTTGAACAGCAGAAAACTATTGTCAAAACAGTGGCTTGATATTGCAGCTGAGGCAGTAAATTATCTCAGAATGAACAGTGCCTCACCCAATTAACCTGATACCAGAATGGAAGTCCATCTGGAAAAGAAAAAAAAAAAAAAAGGGTTGAGGGGGGGAGGAGAAGAAGAGAAGTTGTTACTCCAGAGGTTTTCTTTTGCTGCAGCCTTTCCAAGTACAAGTCAGCATGGATGATCAGTACAACAACCTGTTGCAGAGCTCACTTGTGGTTTGATAAGGTCAAAATAAAGCCATTTTCCTTCCTTTCAAAATGCAGAGGTCTGGTAAGAGAAACTCGTTAACCAGAATGACACAGGCTAATTTTGAAGACTGTAGCATCTTTGACCAGAAACTTTTGAAAATCCTGGTTTGCTGTTTTGTTACAGTCCTAAAAATACCAGCAACTTTGGCTGAAGTTTTGCAAAAGTTTTGTAGAACAATTTTTCATATGAAAGTAGTTCCTCAATGAATAAAGCCCTGATATGTCTGAAAACCTAGTACAGCATGTTGTCCCTTTCCTGTGCATCCATGAAAGCAAAAATCAATAATAGCTCCTATTAAATCAAATAATATTTAGCTGTTAATATTGGCAACCTGAAGGCATAAAACTGAGCAGCATGACATAATTGAAAATAAATGGCTGTTCTTATTGGTCACAGTGAGATAATCGTAAGCCTAACTCTCTTCAGCTGAATCAAAGTAGCAGAAACCATCCACTATATTTACAAACCCCAGGATCCAATTAAACCCCAAGCAACAGATCCCTTTTGGAGAGCAGTTTAGACTGCAATTTACCTTGTGTGATGTCAGACTGCAAACATTTCTATACTTTCTGAATTTACAGCAACAAACTGTCAATAATACCCTCAATATTTAAACTGCAATTCAACCAAATTTATCCAGGAATTCAAGAAATGCACTTGTTACTACAAACCGTCCCATAATCACAGTAAGGTTCCCCCGAATTTGTTGTAATTTACAGACAATAAATGTCCTTTCACGACATGCAAGCCACTAATTCATCAAGGATTTCCCATACAGCAGCATAAGGCAGAGGGAGACTAAAAGCACCTTGTTCCTGTTTCCATACTTCTGAGTGGGAACAAATGTGAGATTTTAACCATCAAATCATAGACATGCAAGCAAGCAGAAAGGAAGCCAAGGCATGAATCGGCTACATCAAGTGCAGTCAAATAAAGAGAAGTCTCAGACAGCTGTTTGTTTACCATTCTGAAAGCCAGCCAGCAAGAAGGCAATTTCTAGATAAACAGACTGTTTAAACATTTGCCATCCTAATAGCAACAGCTCCCTAGTACTCAGTCTAAATGCTCCTTGGTCCAAATGGAGTCAATTCCATCTTGTCCTTGCTCAGAAAAGACAGAGAACAATTGCTCACTATCTTTTTATAACAGCCTTTAAGCACAAGAAGATCACTTCATGACTCAGCGTCCTCTTCCCTAGACTGAAGAAATACTCTTATTTCAAGCTTTCCTCATAGATCATATCTTTTAAATCCCTGTACTGTCTTTGGGCTCTCTCCTGGACTGCTGCATTTCGCTCACATCTTATTTTAAGACCTTTAAACAAACAGTGGAAAGTGGAAAGAGTATTCTTTTTGAGGCCTTGCCAATCCTCACCAAGCTACTCGTGCTCTCTCATACGAGTTTCCTAGTAATATATATCAAAATTACCAGGATTTACATATTTTTCAACAACTTAAAATTAACTGTAACAAGTCCAGAGTGATACCCACTCTCAGATCCCCCATTTCATTTTTAGGATGCTTTTCAATGGAAGCTGACTAACATCTTACAAAGGCCACTTTTTGACACTCACTTGGCAACTTGTATTACCCACCTCTCAAATTAGAGGCACTCCTGAAACTCCAAAGGACTGGTGATCTTCTGAGAGTACTTCATAAACCCTAATTATGTTTTTTATCCCTGTGGCATGAGAATCTGAACTTGTTAGGAGTGGTGTACCCCTGTACATGAAGCAACGCCCAAGAATATTGCTGGATACTTGGACACAACTGCCAGCACTATTGTACTACCATGACAACTGGTCTTCTGATCTCTCTGGTCCCATACTACCTGCCGTTCTGCCATGTAGTTCCAGGGCATGATTTGGGACAGGCCAGGAACCCACTCTTAGTTTAGTGGAAGCTACACTGCTCTGGCATAAGGAAGTTTGGATTCACAAGTGTAGACCCCAGCATCCAGAAAAAAATCTAGGGTAAATGGGATGCACTGCAGTAGACATGACCAATATTCACCCATATTCAACCTGAAGTCATTTTTATCCTGAAATAGTTTGGGGGGTTGGACTCTGTGATCTTCAGAGATCCCTTCCAACCCCTATCATTCAGTGATTCTGTGATTAGTACAAAGAAAAGATTTGCAGGCAAAATATAAATAAGTTCATTCAAGTGAAGAACAGTTACGATGTGATGACAGACACAAAGAGATAAGCACAACAGCTCACAACAGCTACACCCCTCTGATGTCTTGCTTTAACTTTGGGATTATATCCATGTTTCTTTTGGCTAGACTAGGTAATTGCACAGACTGAATAATCATCACAGCTTGAGAGAGATGGGCTTTATTCAGCTAGTGAGGAAACAACTTTGAGACAAAGGTATCATTCTGCACCCCTGACACTGACTTGTACATAGTTTGTGAGAGACCCTTTGCTTCCTTCTTTCGCCTTAGCTGGTCATTCCCCATTTGTGCATTTCATTTATCCTTAATGTAGTGCAACCCTTTCTACTTTCTTTTGTCAAGGGGTAATTGAAATCTGAAACAGCCCTTGAATGAGGTGGTAATCCTCCCAGTTTGATGTCAGACATAACACAATGTGTCATCTTTTCCAATATCCAAGTCATTAGCAAAAAAGTGGAACTGAATTGGCCAAGGACAAATCCAGCTGTGTACCAATCTGGTGATAATTCCTCCTCAGCTGCATTTCCTTTGGGCTTGGGGGAGTGGAGGTTGGAGGGAGTCATGGAAATGGTGGTTTGACAGGACAATAGTGATATGTCTCACAAAGCCAAAGGACTACAGAAACTGTTGTACAAATGGGATTTAATATAAAATAATGTTCCAGCAGCTCATGCTTTTATAGTAAGAAAATGTGAGAAAAAGAGTCAGTAGAGGACTGTGTTTTCCAGTGTTCTGAGACATTTTTCAACATCTCTGTCTTCTTATACATGTGTACGGTTGTAAGCCATTACACAACTAACACAAAAAACTACCAGATTTTTCTATTCAAGATTTTGTCTGAGTCATCATTTTCTATTGATTTTGTTCAAATTCTGACTTACACAGAATTATAGAGTCCAGTTTCTTAGCTGCTACTTTGACTTCAATGAGAAGATGGTATTTTATATTATCTCTTCACCCCTTCTTTAACATTAATGGGTAATGTTAAGGAAAAAAATGTATGCTTCTATTAATGAGCATTTAGTACAGGAGATTAAATCCTGCAGCTTCAATTAATAACAAGCTTCAACTAATCCAGTAGAAGTTCATCCTATACAAAGATTGATTATTTGTGCCCATAGGAACTGCTTTATATTTCAGATGCACAAATTTTAGCAAAAAAAAGTCAGAGAATGTGGACCTACTGTACTTCAGCACTGATTTGTGCAGACGCTTAAGGACATAATGATATAGATTTGCAGGAAGTTGTTTTCATTTACTGAATCTTTTTTTACATTGAATTCTAAGGATATTCTAAAAAAAAGCCAATGAAGTCCAAGGGGGTTGCACTGAAACTGGGTAGCATTAAGTATTTGCCTTTATTTCTCTGTCACTTGTAACTATGGGAAATAATTGTATCTATAACTAGTTTATGAGAGTAGGTTACAAGTTTTATATATATATATATATATATATATACACACACACATATATATACACACATATACACTAACAGAATAAAGTTTCAATAAGAAATAAAAATAATAGTAACAGTTGTAGTAGCAGTGGCAACAATGATAATAATAATGCAGATGAATGCTTTAATACTGTGGCATTAAAAGTACCAAGGGTTAAGTGTTGAAATATATAATGGAACAAGACCAAGGCCCAATTCTCTTGTTCTATATATTTGTTAAATAAAAGTGGACCTAAAGCAACAGATAAGGGAGACAATTTTATTCAAAAACATACAACTTCCAACCCTAAAAATTCTTTTGCATGGTCTGATTATTATTCTAAGATCTAATCTTACTTAACAATATACCTAATTTTTAGAGACAGAAGCAAACTTGGCATAGGAATTTTTCAATGAAGATACTGTTATTGATAAATAAGTAGAGCAAGGTTTCTTGTTCAGAATTCCCTTTTCCTCATACAGGCACTGTGACTTTCAGTTTGCAAATAACCATTGCTGAAGAGGACTAAAAAATCTGTTGTGCCAGGACTGAGTTTACTCAGAATTAGGGCTTGGGTTTTTTTCTATCTTATCAAGATCAATATTTTAATAAGAAAATAAAAGCATGGGGCATTTTGTCTAGTGTCATCCCCCCTTCAAAACTCCAAATATATATCTAATGTTACGAGTCAAGGCTATTCCTATGCTTAAAAATATCCATAACTTCAGCAGTCTTCTGAAGTGAAGAATTAAGAGGCCATTTTTCACATTAGTTCATCTGTCTTGCAGGAAAGAACCAAGTAAGCTTTCCATATGCAAGTGGTAAGACAAGGCACTCCATTTCTTTTGATGACACATTCATGCCTTAAATCCTTTTGGCTAAAAAAAGGATGTCTTTACAATAAAATTATTTTTCAATTTAGGCTTAAAGATTGATGCTTTCCTTTCCTAAGTTAAGGTATCATATGGCTCCTTGCTGGACCACTTGTTATTTGGGCAGCAGTGTCCCATGTCACTTTGTGTCTTCATTAAAGTTTTCAAAATAGCGAGTGGCACTTAATGATCAGTAGTCACTATCCTCTATGGCTTTTCTGTTGGTTTTTTGCTAGGTTTTCTCAGTTTTTCTGCAATTACTTTTTGACATTAAACATTTCATGTATAGATCATGAAAAAGATGGTGCTAAAACAATGCTTTTCAGAATTAAAACTTAGAGAATCAGCTGGTGTAAAGCAATACCTCTAAAATGTAAGACTAAAGTAGCAGTATATCACATTATCTTTTTTCTCTAATTAAAAACATACTAGGAATATCCTCAAGGAAAGTTCTAAGGAGCTCAAGTAATTATTTTCTTTTGGTGATCCCAGCCATGTTTCCTCAATCAATTATAAACACGCTGAGCAAAATCAGGACTGCTTAAGCAATCAGCATAGCATTTTTGAACAGGAAAGTAAAAAAACCAACAGCAGCATAGTGACTGTCTGACCTAACCAAAGAGAAGTAACTTATTACAAGGAGCTGCTCACTAAATACATTTTAACAAGGCAAGAAGTAGTGCTTTTAATTTGCAAGTACAGCAACTATGGTAATGAATGACTCTACATTCAATAAACACTTGATTTTAATAGCATTTAAAACATCTCACGTTTCTAAGGAATGCATTTGTTTACAGCCTACATTGTTCTCAAAATTACATTCCTTCCACTACAATAACAGACCTTCAATCTTTTCATAGGTACAAAGGCCAGAATTTTCAAAGAAACTGCTTCCCATTACCCCTTAAATTCTAAGGCTAGATGGACAACTAAGCTGGTTTCGAAAGCCTAGCCAAAAAAAAAGATGTCACATTAGTTTACATATTGCTCCCCTCTTCTCCACTAAGCCCTCCTACTTTCCTAATTGACTTCACTCAATTACCTTTTGTGCTCTGCAAAATGTTACAATCCATCACATTTATAGTGTGATCTTCTTAAGCACATGACTCAGCTCTGATGTTCTTCATCCTGCATATATCACAAATACAAACCACAATGAGCAGAAAGTATTATTTGCATAATAGTGCTGGAAAATTACTCAGAGGTGACTCTTAGGGAATTTGTGGGCTTTTACTTTTAACAATGCTTACCACCAGTTTAATAGCAGAGGTCAAATCATAAGAAAAGATGGGATTGCCTGTACTACAATTTGTGCTGTACCCTGTGACTTATTTCGAAGTAATGTTTTGAAAGATGTGTCAGATCTCCAAAGTTGTTTCCCTCCTCCCTGTTGCTGCAGTTTAACCTGATCCGTGGCTAACACCACCACACAGCTATTTGCTCACCAGCCACCCCTCCCTCCTGCAAGGGGTGGGGGAGAGAATCAAAAAGTGGGAAAAAAAGTAAAAATCATGAGTTCAGGTAAAGATAGTTTAATTGGACAGATGACAACAACAGTAATAGTAAATTATTAATTGGCAATAATTATTAAGAATAATGGAAAGTACAAAACAAGGGATATACAACACAATTGTGCACCACCTAAATCCAATGCTTAGCTACTTCCTGAGCCATAATCCTCCTCCCAACTAGCTTCCCCAATTATATACAGAGAATGATGTCATATGATATGGAATATTCCTTTGGCCAGTCTGGATCAGCTGTCCTGGTTTCCTGGTTGTGTCCCCTCCCAAATCCTTGCGCACCCCCAGCTTACTCACTGGCAGGGCAGTATGAGAAGCAGCAAAGGTCTATGTGAGCACTGCTCAGGAATAATAATAAAAAAACAATCAATATATTAACAATACTGTTGTCAGCATAAATCTGAAACACAGCCCCATACTAGCTATTATAAATTAAATTAACTATCCCAGCCAAAACCAACACACCTGCTTTATACGTGTTTAGTTTACTTCTATTTCTGAAAAATGTTGAACTTCAGGAAGGCAACCAAGTTAAAATTGGAAACTTAATTATTTGTTGTTCTTTTCATGTGAGAAGAAAAGTTATTGAAGTAGTTTTCTGGATCAGTAAATCCTTCTCTTCAGTGAAGCATTGTCTTTTGCTTACTTAGCTACTATTATTGAACTAACTCTACTCCTTAGGTTAATAAATATACTCGAATACTGGATCCTTGGTTGTTTTTCTTTTTCTTACTTTTCCTGTGTAAATTGTCTACACTGTTTAAGTAAAGCAAGATTCTTGAATTCCTTTCTATGTTGAAAGAAAGAACAAAGTCATGTTTTCCATCCACACACAGGTTGCTCCTTTTGCAAATAAAAGCCCTTCTTCATGTAGTAAATCTTGCACATGCTCTTGTTGCCTTTAATGAGTTTAATAAAGAGGGTAAGTAAGTGCTACCATGCTAAATAGGATTCTTCAGATTCTTACAATTCTTACAAAAACTGGTTTGCATTTTTTGAACTAAACTGATTAATTTCTACAACTGGACCACATCCAGAAAAAAGCTACAGGGTCATCTCGCTGACCACAACAGGTAAGAGTCATTTCTCACTACAGTTTCTATTAAACAGGAGTTATGAAGAGTTAAGAACTGAAAAAGACTGCCATGTTTATCAGCACAATCTGTGATGAAATACCACCATCGCAAATTAATTTTCTTTATTCATCCTTGCCTATGGCAGGGAAATTGGAACTAGATGATCTTTAAGGTCTCTTCTTACCCAAATCAGTCTACAGTTGTGATTTTTGCCATCTCTGGATAGGTGGGTAGACACGGTTTGAGATTAAATTTGTTTCAGGGCCACAGGTAAAATTATTAGCATTTCAACTGTATTACCCTTTTCATAAAATGGAATAATCTTTAAAATTTACACAGATATAACTAATTACATAATTGGTTTTTGGCATCAGTATCAGTGGTGTTACAGATCTTACACCTGTAAGGTGTCTCTTGTACTGCTTAGTATCTGACTGATACTTCAGTATGCTCCTGAAGAGTTTGCCCAGTAGACTGGAAAGCAGCTTGACAGAGAAAGATCTGGGGGTCCAGGTGGACAAAGATGATGAAGAGACTGCTCACAAAGATAACTGGAGGACTGGGGCCTCTCTGCTATGAGGAGAGCCTAGGAGAGCTGGGACTCTTCAGCCTGTAGAAGGCTCAGGGCAAATCTTGTTAATGGATATAAATACCTGAAGGGAGGGTGCAAAGATGAAGGAGCCAGGTTCTTTTGAGTGATGTCCAGCAATAGGACCAGAGGCAATGGGCATAAAGTGAAACACAGAAGGGTCTGTCTGGACATAAGGGAACAATTTCTCATTGTGAGAGTGACCTAACGCTGGCACAGGTTTCCCAGGAAGACTGGAGTTTTCATCTTTGGATGATAAACAGGACAAGTAGCAATGGCTTTAGACTGAAAGCTTTAGACATTAGGAAGTAATTTTTAATGATGAGAGTAGAGAGACACTGGAACAGGTTGCCCAGAGAAGTAGGTGGATGCCACATCCATTAGAAACATTCAAAGTCAGGCTGAATGGGCCTTAAGCAACCTGATCTAGTGAAAGATGTCTCTACCCATTGCAGAGGGGTCAGACTATGTGATTTCTAATGTTGGACTAGATGATTTTTAAAGGTTCCTTCCGATTCAAACTACTGTATGGTTCTGTGATAGCTTGTGTTCGGAAGCAGTCCTGTATAATTAAAACAAAAATGAAAACTCAGTTTCAATTAAATAAACTGATCAATATAAACTGATTTCAATTAAATAAACTGATCTAGGTCTCTTATAACTGGAGATTATGAGGGAGAAAGACTGATATATATCGCATGTATATATGCAATCATTTTATTCATATATATAAGCATGCACTCAAATATATGTACAATAGTGGGTGTCTGTCTGTTTGGTTCTCAAGGAAAAAATTTTTCTAGCAGAGTGATAAGGTTTTAATTTTTCATTACTGATTTTCCCATCATTCATCAAAATTCATTAATATTGCAATATCTAACCTCGGCGGTGTAGGAAAATCATTATAGAATTAGTGCTCTTACTACAGAACTGATTGTCTCAACCACATTCCCAGAAGTCTGCCTTATTTCAATAAAAAGGAACTCTCCTTTCCTCACAGCTATTTCTATTAACCCTTTCAAAGAATTCTTTGCTGATATACAGAATTCATTGGGGAATATGCCACCCTTTTCTTAGTTATTGTATTGCCTTAAAACCACTGCCAAGAATGAGAAGCCAATAACATTTAATTAAACACTTAGGTTTTTCCTAAATCCAGTCACTCCACATTTCCTCAATAGACTTTTCATAGTGTATGCAATAAGGACATCTCTAAATTAGAATTTGAATTGAGAATGGTTTATTAAATCCACTACAGCTATTGGAAGATTATGATGATTATCATTTATAATGTAAAAGCAACTCAAAGCCCTAAGCATGTACATGTCATTGCACTAGATGCTGTACTAGCAGAGAACAAAAAGATGGTTCTTGCCCTTAAAAGACTCATTCTATTGTAGAGGAACAATAAGATTAAGTCTTGTGTCAGTCATTTTGAATTATTTTCCCATACCTCTCAACAGTCTCTAATCACTAAAAAATTCAAGGTGTTCATTAAATGCTCACTTTGTTTATTTTCTGCTTATGATGGGTAACAAGTCACATATGAATATTTGTACTCCATAGTTGTGAGGATGTGCATTTCTCTTTAAAGAAATAATAATTTTAAAAAATTATTATTATTTTAAAAACAGCTACATCTGTTTAGATTGGAATAGTTCTTGATATGCTAAAAAGCTGTTACCTTCCTAGCAGGTGTACAAAGAAAAATACACTTGATCAAATATTGCTGCACTGCAAATAAATAGGCCTGTCAACAAAGTGAACATATGAAAATGCATAGCAACCACAACATATCATATGGCTGCATCCTTGTCAACCTCTGAGAGCCTAATGGCCAGAATCTCCACATTTTCCACCCTGGACTTTTCTGATTCTAACCTCTTTTGCAAATAAGATACCTTAAGCAATGTAATAATATCTGTAGCCCAGGGAAGTGTTGGAATTGCAATCGCACTCTATTGGCACTCTGCACAAAGTATCTTGAATTTCTACCTTTAGGCTGGTTGTTTTGAGCTCAGCTTGTATAACTTATAAATGGGAAATGACTTTTGTTAGTGTGAAGAACTTAAAAAGAAAAAGTCAGACTCAGCTATAGTTGTATAAAGAAAATATTTTTTTTACAAAACTGTGATTTGTTGAAATCACACTGAAATACCAGGATAACTTCAGATCAAACCAACATGGGCAACTATCTAATGAAGGACTTAATGCCAGTGTAGATGCAATATAAGGAGAGGAAAGGGACTTTACAAATTTGAATTTTGTAAGTTTGACTGATGTGGCAAGGCTTTTATGTCACTGTTTGGTAAACCCAAAAGTTCTACAAAAATGTAAAAGTCAGGAAATTCAAAACTAAGCACGTGTTCTTCCTTTATCCTATCACCAATAGGAGGGCAACAGGTGGGCTGGAATTTATAGCCTCACTTTAATTTTGCCAGCTTTTGTCAATAAACATCAATATGCCTTCTCTGCAAAGGGCAACAACCCCTCTCCATAGCACTGGCTATTTCCACGTATGTGAAGAGGTTTTCAGAGATCCAAAAGATTACCCCACTGTCATACTGTGGCAAGGAAAAGCTTTAGTTCTCATCTGAGTGCCCAAGCTGAAGTTAAACATAGTTTAGGTTGCAGTCTGGATAAGGACTAAAGAATAGGGTTGGAGGTCAAATGAATAAACAAAGGTAGCTACTGCCATTTCAGAAGCTCTGTGGTGTCATTTCTGGCTGCCATACCAGAGACTCCTAATCCTGTGGCATACCTGTGAGCACCACAAGTGGGAATCACTCTACAGCAGTCATTTTAGAACTGAAGTACTTAATGCTGGATCTTGCAGTGTCTCAAGGATCAACATAGAGCTAGTCTTAGGATTAGAAAATCAGGGGCTGAAGAACATATTTGTTAGTTGCCCATGCAAAGTCCTGAGATAGGTAAGTGTTAAATGACAGAAAGGGAGAATGGTTATTATTTTGTTCTAATGCCAGGCAGGATCACTAGGTCTCTCGGTTAAACTGCAAGCTGTCATAAGCATGAGATTTATAGATAGAAAGGCTATAATTTGCATTCTTGCAAGGGCTTTTAAGAGAGGACTGGTCCTGGTATTTTAAGGAGAAATAGCTTACAGTACATTCTAAATAGCTTACAGTACATTCTTGTATGTTTTTTTCTTATAGTTAGGGTTCTGCTTACTATTTAGAAGACTTGTAACTCTTTCTTTAGAAGACCAGTTCTATTTGGACACCTTTAACTAAAGAAAGGAGGGGTCTTGTAAGCAGGATTATAAAAAACTAATATTTACAAGACAACATGGAAAATTGCTGGACCTAACAGTAATGCTCACTGTCTTGCTGCAGGCACCTGACCAGCAGTCATCAGCCAGCTGGGGAAGTATCAGGTTTAGTTACTGCCTGGAGCAGGATGATCCTTGATCTTGCTAAATTACCATTCTCCTACTCTCTATATTTTCTCTCAGAATTTTATGTCTTTCCTTCGGGCCAGAATTTTCCTCCTGAGCTACTGCTATTATTGACTCAAGTGATTTCACTTCTGACTTGGTTTTTGCTTTTCTTACCTTGCAGAACTGCCACACTGTCTCAAAGTTAATTTTTTTTCTTCCAATAAGATGAAGCCAAGGTCACACAGCTTCTTTCCTCAAAACTGGGACCTGAGTCACCACAGCTGAGTTTTGCAGAAAGATTATTAGCTATTATGATTACCTATTATTATTAGGGGATATTATTAGCCTGAAGTTTGTGCTGTGTTTAAGCACAGGGTTATGGAAAGCAGATTCTGAAGAGATAATCTCAGTGCTACAGTACAACATCCAGACAGGAAATAGACAAATGATTTTCCATTTTTCTTTTCAGACTACATTGCTGTAAACTGAGAGTGGAGTGCAGAGGATGGTTGGGCAGAGGAGTAGCAGAGATGGGAGAAATCCTTGCAGAACACCATCAGGCTCACTGAACCTGTACAAGGACCAGTTTCAGAAGGAGAAAATGACCATTTACTCCACTCAACATGTGGATAAGAGACTGAAGAGTTTAGGCAGGAGAAAAAGCTTCATAGCAGACAGGAAACCTTGGATTTCCTATGGTTAAAAAAAATGGCTTAGTGCCAAGAGAATGGCTTCTGTAACTCTAATCTAAATTATTTTTCCACTATAATCTGAATAGTAGATTAAGTGTCTGCTGTTGTTAAACTTACATTTGAGTCAGAGCTATATTGTGAACTTCAGAAAAATAAGATAGTCTCCTCTTGTGTGGCTTTTGCTTTGTTGAAAGTCAAGTATGAAAGAAGAAAATGGTTCATGTTTTGTCCCTGCCCAGAGATGTTTCTCTGGGTTTTTCTTAAATCCATGGAAATTGTGGAGGGCAATAACCAAAAAGCTGTACCCTCCCAAAGCTGCCAGGGTGCTTGTTCTCCAATAGAATGAATCCTGATAGCAGAATAAAGAGATTTTCTCAGTCTCTTCACTAATGTTAATCCAAACATTAGTGCTCCAGCACTAGAATATATCTTGCAAGAACTGTTACAGAATGCTAGTTTTATAAATGAAGAATTATTTTTATGCTGTGATACGTGACTAAAACTCTTTCATTAAGCCTAAATTCAGATTACAGAAGAGGTCTTGAAAAGTTCTGAATCCCACAAAGTTAATCAGTTATTGATGAGTGATGATTCTGTAAGGGAGAATCATTTCTAATATTTTTCCTAATCTAATAACCACAGTGACTAAGCCTTCTTGTTAAAAACAGGGTGAGGACTGGGTCAGAATTAGAGAAAGACATTGATTTATTACTGAATGCTTCAAAACTCCCTAGCATCAGATATTAGAACAGTTAATTCAAGAAACTGCAAGCGTAGAGCAAGTTTTAGAGCTTTTTGGGCTAAGCAGAACAGCATGTTAGGAGCCACACTTACTTCTGACTAAAGCCCTTCAATCAAGGCAGAAAATGGTAGTTTCTTCTGAGGTCTCTTGTTTACTGTTAAACCCTGGTTTAAATCTTAGGTAGGCTTAGGGTAATGGACACCAGGAACCTGCTGATTCTGCAGGACATCTTCAAAGGTGATAAAGAATGATTCAAGAAAAAGAATGACTTTTGGGATTTCCCACCATCCCCCATTTTGACAGTGATGAGAAATGGTAACAGAATAACAGATGTCAGAGCAAGAAAGTAGCTCCCATTTAATTCTCTTCCTTCTGCAGGGTCTCTATAACTAGCAAACCTATGGTAAAGAATGAGTCACAGTGAGTGACTAATTTTATAGCTCGGGTTAGGATTAGAAAGGAGAAGGGATGAAATGTCTACTTTATTACTGGACCTTTCAAAGCTCAGAACATAAAATGTGATCTAGTGCTACAACGAAAAAATAATTCCTATCTCAATCACCACCCAAGTGCAGAGTATCTCCACTCAAGCACAGTGTAACAGCTAAGTTTACAATTGCAAATGGAATGTTGGGAAGAGGAATATAGATGTCAGTGTTATATGGTGTTAGGGTTATAGACAAGCACTACTTCTCCATGATGTCCTGAAGTCATGCATCCCTGCGTCAGGGGGGAAACAAAACATCATATTTTTACTGAAGTTTGGTTTAGAGTCTAGTTTTTTCTTAGTTTAGATTTGGATCTGAAATTAGTCTTATGCTTATGAAAGCCTGTGCAACAGGTTGCTTTCCCTGTTCTTCCCCCTGTAATCATGGTTTGCTCTACAAGAGAAGAAAAAAAACAACCCCAAAACAACCCCACAACAGAAGCCTGTGGAATAAGGTTAAGCCTAGCTGTGAACTTGTCATGAATTAGCATCACCTTGCAATACTGTCTGAGAAATTTCCTTTACCTTCATTCCAGCCTGGCTGCTGGACTAGAATCAGAGGCAGTTAAATTTATATTTTGTCTTAAAATGTCTTGGAGTATAAACAATATGTTTTTAAGCACAGTAAAAATTGAGAAAGAGAAGAACTGCTGGTTCCTGGCAGCCATTCCACAGAATGGCTGATATTTTCTTCTAGTCCAAAAAAGAAACTTCTTATGCATTGGCAAACATATAGTTATGGTTCTGGTGAGGCTGATAGGCATGGTAACTGAGGACACCAGTTTCCCTGATGTCCTGTTATTCCCAGATGCAGACAATTGCTGTAAGTTCACAGTTTACAGGGCTTCTGTGACCTAGGATGAGACAACATGCCAGGCATAAAGGATTATCAATTTTTTGTAACTCAGTCTTGGGGATATTTTTAAACTCTAGCACTGGTAGGTTTGAAATGAGAGCAAATGGGCTTTCCTGACCAAGGATAAGAATTAGTGCCAGAAAATTGCCCTCTAGTCCTATACATTTATATACACCCTACCTGTCCTTACAATTATTTCCTTTAAAAATGAAAGCCCAGACTTTTTGGTTGATCCTGAAAGGTTCAGCTATCTCTTTTGAGAAATTATATCTATTTTATTTTGATGGACTATATAGAGATGAACCCTACTGGGCTCTGCTATTTGAGTACCGTTTAAGTTTCTGATAATAAAGCATGGAGAGGGGATTTTACTGAGGCAACCCCAATACCTGAATTGTAAAGCGACAGTTTATGTTTTTCTTTTCTTCACAGGTGTGTCTGCCACAGTGAAGCACAAATTTAGGATGCTGACTCTGCTGAGGCTTACAGAATACCTCACAGCAGTAGGTTTCAGGGAAATGACTCAGAAGAAAGCTTCTTTTCCTGTTGGGTGATTTTTTTGTTGGTGTTTGTTCTGTTCTTGTAAACATGTCAAAGCTATTAGCATATGAGTAGAGCTGTGGTTCATGTTAACTTTCCTGGGAGCAAGGCCTGAAGCCATGAATGTAAATTCGTGTTTCTTTATCCTTTAGGACTCACTGAGACATTATGTTCCACTGTTGTGAAAAAGAAATAGCTTAATCTTTTTCTCCCCCCACCCATCTCTATTCTATTTCAGTACCTATGAATAGGGTCATAGTTATGACTAAGGTCATGGACTGGACAAGTCAAAGAGTTAGATTTATTCAAGATCTTGTAAAGCTCATGACCCTATGGATGGAGGTTTATTCCTTAGTGAGCTGGGAACTCTAAATACAAACAGCACATATCGAAGAACCAGTTTCAGTATCTGGTCCTGAAAAGTATACCATTTTAGAATTAAGGTTTCTAGGAAAAAAAAAAAGAAAAAAAAAAAGGAAAAAAAATCAAAGGACCTTTTAGTTTTCATGTTCTGTATGCTGGGGTGCTGATTAGGATTTAGAGTTTGTGCTGTTTGAATTTGAAATAAAAACATCCGATTTATGGATTCAAAAGGGCTCAGAGTAAGGAAGAAAGCAGTTTCTGGAAAGGAAAAAGTTCATATTTTAATCTAGCCCATGGAGGAGCTTGTAGATACATTTGTAACAGGGATTTTGGAGTACAGGAACTTAATAACTCTGTTACTGAGACATCCTTCTACCACGTTCGCCATTCGGAGAAAGGCCTGTTCTAGAAGACAAAAGCTTTCATTTTCTGTTGCCCAGGGAGCTGGTTGTCTGGGCTAATATTCATGAATAGTTAAGTCTTGAGCAGGAGTTTGGTCAAGGAAGCAGAAACTGCAGAACTACACAGTCTGCTGTGTGACA
Organism: Laterallus jamaicensis coturniculus; assembly: GCA_022605575.1. NCBI lineage: Eukaryota > Metazoa > Chordata > Aves > Gruiformes > Rallidae > Laterallus > Laterallus jamaicensis. The sequence continues at coordinate 5,517,094 of JAKCOX010000027.1, forward strand.
ATAGCTCTGTCAGTTTAGATTGAGATTGTTCTGAAGAAGAGGAAAGCAAATTGGGGGCTCTGTTTATCGGTTTTATGACCTGCAAAGATGTCTCTGGGCTAGATTTGGTATAGCAAGTATGGTCTGGAAAGGCAGCAGCTGAAGATTAGTTTCACACTGAATGATAGTGTAAAATGAGGGGAGAGTTTCATTCTGTTCTGATATGGGTAGGTCTTGGGAGGGCTGTAAGTTCAGAGTAAGAATTTGTTCCAGAAGGAAATTATAATTAGCATATTTTTCCATAAGTTTTTGGCTACAGTTTGTATTGGATTAGAGTAGGTATAGGATCTGGAAACTTGCAAAAAGTCAATTTAATGTTGGAGGCCTCACAATTCCATGGACCACACTGAGAACGTTTTAAAGCCAAAGTGGTCTTCTCTCAACAGAGGTCCTCACTAAACACAGACATAAAACTAGAGCTACAAGTGAGAGGGACTACAGACATCCATTAACTCAGAGAGACAAAAAAACCCTCTGTTTAGGATTACAGCTGGTGGTGACAGTAAAAGCGTCTTGCACTTTATTGCTGTGAATAGTCCTCAGCTTAGCTTTATGCTTTATGTTACCCATTGTATTTAAGATTAGGACTGCACATAGCAGAACTGAAGTTTAGGATCACATTTCGTTCATCTGGAGGATTTAAGTACCAGTCTCTATATCACTGTATGGAATCATGGTTTTTTGAGCACTTGTTAGATTTAGGACAAGATCATACCTGCTTTTGACCACAGAAAATAAGGGTTAAAATTTGCCTAACCTTCTTTCTGAACATTATATATATATTAAATCCAGGTAATTTTCTTACTTTTTTTTTATTATTTTGCGGTTTCCAAGATAAAAGAATACAAATTTGTTAAAGGTCTTGAGAAAATGATCCTTCCAAGGTGAATTAGCAGCATTGAAATATCAGATCAGATTAATAGTTTAGAAGATTCTAGTTACTTAATGACATTTGTGTTTTGAAAAAAGTTAAAAAAAACCCCAAAACTCAAAAAACATTATTTTCTAGAAAAATAAAAAAATAGAAATGAAAAATCTAAGGAGTAGCCCTAGAGAAGTTTATTTCATCATCTCCTTCTCTGTATTTTCATTAGCAATGGCACTTGTTCCTTAAAATAGGCAACATTTTCATATAAACAAAATACCCAAGCAATCTGAAGCAGTCAATTTAAAACCAATCCAACTGCAAACAACACATATTTATTACTTGTATGGTTTTATCCAGCTCCTGAAATTGGCTCTTTAACACTAGTCTTCCACATAAAAACTAAGTGTGTAGTACACTTCAGATAATGATGCATCAACATTTGTGATTCTTTTATCTTGGCAAATTAAGCCTAATTCTCAAGAGCAACTCTATGAAGAAGCACATTTTAAAACTACTGTGCTATTTTAAACTTGCTTGACAAGTGTACTGTTGTAGAATTTGAATCCTTAAAGTGCATTCAAACAGAAAAGGCTAAACACCAGCATCATACTCCTAAGTGTTTTTAATAAATTTTTGGCATTTGCTCAGACTTCTTATATCATCGTTCAGGGAGTGATTAAGTTAATCAGCAGTCCCACTTTTATTAATCTTACATGCATTCTGTCTGCTGGAATACTGTCATTTATCATTTGTCTTTTCTTGTTGTGGGTTATGGAGGTAGAAAGAATGTGTCCCTGGCTACATTTCGTATCAGGTCCTAAGTACATTCAGACAAGACTTTTTTTTGCCTTTTCTCTTTTTTTCTGGCCTCACCTCTTAATCACTGCAAGAAAAAGAATCCAAGTTATAAAAACCAAACAGGCATTGAAAAAGCCACAGGGAGCCTGAGATTCAAAAACCTACTCATGTGGCTGTAGTCATGTAAATCACTCAAAATGCCAATGGAATGAAGCATGTACATGAAATGGTGAAGGCAAATGCTACTGTTAAATAGGTACAGATTTAGGCTGATATGTAAAATTATATAAAGGTTTCAAAATGAATTAGCTGCCTCTACTTTATGTTTCTTCTTTCACAGTCATCTACATAGATTCATTGCTGCAGTAAGACATCATCCTAGGTCTCACAGTACTGAAATATGGTATCTTTTAGCATAAGAGAAACATAAATCTTGCAAAGAAGGAAGCATAAATCCGATTAACTAGAAAAGCCCAAAAGATTGCAAAATACCCAGGTAATACCTATTAGCTCATAACTTAATAGAACCAGCGGATTTTCCCTCTTCACTTTATAGAAGTCCAAAAGCCATTGTAGCTGTTTCTGTGAAGATCATCCTTTTGTTTAGGAAGACTGTCTGAACATATTAAACTCATGTAAAGGCTCCTATGTATCTTCTTCTCCAGGCTTCCAGTATTGTGTAACGTGAATGAAACATAACCCCTGCTGTATACTTCAACTGTATCACAACTAGCATGAATAAATATTTCCCAGTGTCAATAGAGGTGGTCCCAGCAATTATGACAGTGTGCCTTACACTCAGCTCTTCAATACTGGGCAATCAAGAAATAATCCAGTGGTTCAATCGGGTAGATGGCAGCCATCCATTGCAGCTCTACAATGTCTTTGACACAGAAGTGAGCTTAAATCAGAATGCAAGATCAAAGTTCTCGGCAGAAGCCCTGTACTTGGACAAACCTGAGCCTGCATTTTGAAAACACAAGACCTCCTAGCTTCTTGCAAGTTGCTAGTTTTTGGCAAGGTCTCAGATGTACTATTTTCAACTGATTTGTAAAGTTCAATTCAGCCACGATTCCTGTCTAATTTTATGTCAATTTATTCAGTAAAGCTACAATCCAGAAGGAAAATACATATTCCCTTTTGTTCTGTTACCTGAGTTTTTAGTCTCAATTTGAGACAGTTCTAAGTTACTCCTGACTTGTGTCTCTCCAGCAAGGAAACAAGATCTTAGTGGTCCCATCCAGGATCCTGGTCAAAAAACCCTTCAAAACAAACCAAAACTTTCCTTGTATCTAATTGCATCAACAGCACATTTTCTATTCATGTATTCAACTACATTTCCTCCATTTCTTACACTGATTTCTTCTTACACTTTCTCTGCTTTTGGTTAAATCCACAATGTATGCCAACATGTAAAAATACAGATATTACTAGTTCATGGATAGCCAAACACAAACTTTCTTCTTGCCTCTTTCTCTTTTAAATCTGTTTAGCACAGCAGTCAGAAGGGATTTATCTTGGCCTACTTATCCACTACAAGAGGAATACTGAAACTATTCCTCTTGGGCATTCATAGATTTCAATTTCAGCATGATGACCTGTTAATCACCATTTCACTGTCATTGAGCAAATAGTCTGCCACAGATGAAAAAAAAACCCAAACCAAAACCCACAATCAAAGATAGTAACTCAGCTGAATCAGTGTCTGCTTCACTTCTTTCTGCTGAGAGCACACTTTCTTTTCCTCTCTAAAGGCTTCTTGCTTGGGTTTGTTACAGCACCAGCTGAGATTCCAGGGGACACTTAAACTTCCTTCAGATTGGCCCTCATACCCCTTAAAAATCACTAATATTTGTTTTCTTTAATGGACAACTACCCTATTTTTTGGTTTTTTAATAAGTCTGAAGTGATTCAATAGCATTATCAGGAAAACCATTGACACTTAATAGCGCCTAGAAAAATTGTCATGGTGTATTGCAAAACTGACACTATTTAAGTTTGATTTGCTTGCTTTTTAAAATTATTCCCTCTCCTGTTTTTGACCAGATACACAACAAGCAGTGCTGAAAGCGTAACCTACTGTAAAAGCTGTTTGATATTTCCCAGTGTACAACTCTGAGATGCTCAAAACTTTGACCAAACTATTCTGTTCTGACTGACATTCTTGTTCAGACTATCTCTGATTATACTAGTGTCAGGATAACGTTTTCTCTTAAAAAAAAAATCTAAACTCATCGTTCAGTTTTTCTTTGCAGGAAAACCACAAAAGATAGTTATAAATTAGGTGAGAGAATGGAATTAGATTATTTAGATGTGTTAGAATTCAAATTTAAGACAAAAGAGAGTCTTCTGGGGTGTCTGGGGGGGAGGATTATCTGGCAATAAAGAATGTTCATGTGTATGGACAAAACAAATTAAAGAAGAATATGCTATTCAACTACTAGAATTCTTTAAGATTCTTTTCCAGGCTATGATTCATGTGTATTTTAAAATACAGAAAACTATTTGCATTCTGTTATACCTAGTGTAGATTCAGCCTGACAATGCATCCATGAAAACCTTTCTGCCTTATAGCTGTATTCTGCTATTGTCTGTTTTCATTTATTGTATGTCCTTTCTGGCATTCAGTGAGATCAGTGGGCTTCAGTTCTGTCCCTGCATATGAATCGTTTAGAAGTAGGCTGTAATGCAACAGCTTTGTCAGATACAGATAGACAAGGGTGGGCTAGAACGCCTTCCTCCCAGCACAGAGTTTGAACCATATATACACTATCTTAAGTAAAGAGAAGAGGATGCTAGTTACCCACGGTAGGATGTTTGCTATCCACTTCTCAGATGTTATCAGCTCTAAAGACAGGAATGCTCAATGGGAGTATTGAGCTACTTGAAAGGTAACCTATGAGTTAAGTGCAGCACTTTCGATCCATTTATAATAATACACTTCCATGGGGGAAAAGTCCATCTTACTGAAATAATTCTTCTGCCAGGAGAAAAGAAGAAATTCTTTTCTCCTATTTATACCTATTGCATAAGAAATATGCTGCACAATCAGAATGTTTTACATGCTGTGACGTATTTGTCTGTCAAGAAAAACATATATATATATATATATCTGTCAAAATCTTTCCACTTCTCTCAATCACATACGCCTGTGTAGATAAAAAATATGTAAGCCTGAGCAGTTTGCACTTACACACACAGAGAAGTGTCTCCCTAGATTCTCTGGCACACTGTTTTGGTGAGCATAATATGGCCATTATGGCAGTAACTACTGAAATACAGTATTGAACGCAGCAGGCAGTAAGTAATACGGTTTCTGCCACAGAATTATAGAAAACACTAGGAGGCACACTGCAGCAACAATACACGTTTACAGATGTCATTGCAGAAAGAGTCATGCTAAACTGCTGGAGGCCTGGATGCTTGCAGTGAAATTGGTTGTCCTTTAAATGGTTTCTTCTAAAACATAATTGCTTGGTTCTGGATAAGAAATAAGAGAGAAGGGGGAGAATGTATCCTTTTTCCTATTTCAACTGTGTGATCCAGAAGAGTTACAGCCAAAATTCTGAGTGTAGAAAAATTATAAGGTCATTGTGCTTTTAACTGAACACCAAACAAATACTCTTCTGCTAGTTTTTAGACAAGATTCATTTACCAAAATAATCTCTTTTACACCTAAATACTTCTATGGTCACCATCTAAAAGCTTTATAAATGATCCTTCAGGTTTCAGTGTAAGACAATTACCTAGGTGCAAATCAAAGCCTGCCAAAACTTTAAGCTATACAGAAGGTTACTATTTTCTTTTAAAACCCACATTTGTGGCATATGCATATAGATTGGGCATCCATGATATGAATTTGCAAATGCAGGTATGGATTTTTTCTCCCTACTACAAAACTATAGAGCATTTCAGCTTGTGTGCAGTTACATCTTTTGTATATGAAGTTTATGCACCAATTTTAAATGTATTATCCTACCTATCAATAAGCTATATAAAGCATGTTCTGAGTCTGTGTAAATCAAAGTTTGATTTTGAAAGATAGATTAGCTGTGATTCAGCTAGTGCAGAGCTCTATGCCAAATTCACATATAGTAATATTTGTGCCGGTAATCTACTCAAAGGAAAATACAACCGAGTTATGAATGTATTTCTATATGAAGAGCTTTCAAGCTCAGAAGTATATTGAAAGGAGGCAAGTAGAAGCTGCAGTGCAGCTAATGAAGTAAGCAAGAGGACTCTCAAGAGAAGAACAGGAGACAGATACAGCTCGAGACTAAAGCCCAAAGAGAAATGTGAATGAAATACAGAATTTGCAAGGGAAAAGAGGTGATGAGACAGAGAAAAGAGTACCTGAGATTCATGAGAAGAGTCAAATCTGTGCAATTGGGAACTAATTATGAAGGGGAATTAATAAGTCTGTCACCAGTGCAGATCGAGAAACTGGAATAGCAAACTAACCACCAGAGTAAGGATGTAAAATGTGGTTCTGAAGTTGATGGAAGGTAGGGAAAATTCTATAATTATCCTTTATCTGTAATTATCCTTAATTATCCTAATTAATCTTGATTGCTTTCCATGATGAAATGGCTGGCTCTGCAGACAAAGGGAAAGCAGTGTATGTCATTTACATTGACTTTAGCGAAGCTTTGGACACAGTCTCCCATAACATTCTTGTGGGCATGCTGATCAGGTAGAGACAGGATTGGCAAACATCAAGGAGAGAGAAACATTGGCTGGATCATTGCACTCAAAGGATTGTGGTCAATAGTTCAGAGTCTAACAGGCATCCAGTTACAAGTGGCTCTCCTCAGAGCTCAGTACAAGGACTGATACTACTAAACACGTTTGGGACAGGATCATCTAATTCACGAACAATACCAGAGGTGAGCAGTTGATACACTGGAGGGGGAGCAGAGGATGTTGACAGATGGAAAAACAGCTGACCCATGAAGGTGGAGAGCAAAGGCAAAATCAGAGTCCTGCATCTGGGGTGACATTAACCCCAGGTAACAGCAAGGTTGGAAGTGACTGCTACGGGTAAGGGCATGGTGGACAGCAAGTTGAATATGAGGCAGCAGTGCACCCTTATGGCGGTGGAGGATAACAGCATCCTGCATAGCTGAAGTGTAGCCAGGAGGTACGAGAGAGGTTATTCCCTTTTGGTTTGTCTTTGTGAAGCTCCACCCAAAGCAGTGTCTAGCTTTGGAATCTCCCAGTAACAACTGATAACTAGGATGGTTAGGAGACTGCAGCATCTGTCATAAGGAGATCAAAAGAAATTTATTTGTTCAACCTGGAGAAAAGAAGGCTGAGGTGGAAACAAGGGTCTGCCTTCAACTTCCTTAAAAGTGCTCTGTAGAGAAGACAGAGACAGACTTTTCTCAGAGCTGACAAGCATAAACTTGAGAGAGAATTGTCATAAGGTGAAGCCTGAACCAAAGAAAAACTATGTTCACAGTGTAAGCAAGTAAGCATTGCAACAGGTTTCCAGAGAAGTTTTGGGGTCTCCACCCTTGGAGAGTTTCACACCTGGCTCAACATGATCCTGACCAAACTTTGAAACTGATCTTGTTTTGAGCAGGGTTAAAAGAGCTCCAGAAATCCCTTCCAAAGTAATTCAATGATACTAAGTTTGGGGTAGATATTAAAAGAAGTGGATTCTGAAGAGACTTTTAGGGATAATGTTAGATTCTAGCAAAGGATAGGAATAAGCAGAAAGAGTAAGGAAAATTATAGCTTGTTGTAGAAAGAAAAGTTGATGATGATGACTTGCCTATTGGCTCACACTCTACTTGGGGAAAGAAGGATTTTTCTAGTAATTTGTACATTAGGTTGACTATCTCAATTCATAACTAATCACTAACATCTAGATAAACAGTGCCTTTAAAAATTATACCCAAAGAACAGCAGTCTTTCTGCAAATTAATTAGCTCAGTATATAATTTCCAGCAGCTTACTGAGATGAGGATCAAAATCAAGTTAGAGTCCACAGGAATTCTTCAGATATGAATCTGTATTTTGAAGGTCTGAATCAGAAGAGAAACTTGGACAGAATTGATGGCACAAAAGAAAATATGTATCCCTAAAATAAAGATTCTTTTCAGTAAAAAATAATAGAGTTTGTGTAACAAATCCTTGTGTGTGCAAGTCCGTCTAACCACCTCAACAGCTTGTTTGATCAAAGAAAGAAAGAAGCCCTTCGGAGATGATCTAACGTACAGATTTCCTTTTATGTCTGTGCTCATTCTCTAAAGATAGTAACTGAGCTGTTAATATTTGGATTTTATAAATACTTACTTTAGTCTATCTTAACATTTCTTGGCTATGAGGGTAACTATGGGGAACTGGCAAGCAAGATATTTCCTGTGTCTGATGATTATTAAAACCAGATCAGTGCTATTCCACAAAGGTACTTAAAAGGTAGAAAGCATCTTTCCAAAACATTCACAGACCAGCTTAGGAAGTGGCAAAGCAATGAGCAGCCCTGCCAAAGGGTTTTGGATGTGCAACATGATTTAAGTAGGTCCCTGGAGGGTCTGAGCCCTAAAGGTCTATCGGGCAATAGAAGAGGTGTCTGCACCTTCTCATCAGACTGACTTCTGCTAAAACCTTGGAATACTAAGATTCTACAATCAGTGTAGACAGGTCTTATAAGACAACGTGGAAATTAAGAATATTATTGGGAAAGAATTCACATCTGTTTTCAGTACACAGGGAAAAGGAAAGCCAGGGAAACAAGACTGCAGTAATGGGTAAGTCACGGAAGTCAGGAAGTAGAATTTTAAAAAAAATCCCCCCTCCCCCAAAATGAAACAAGCACACACACACACACACACACACAATCACAACATGAAAATAAATGAGTAGAAGTCAATACAGATAATGAAATTTCATGCACTTAGTTCACATAAGAAATTGTATGAGTTTCAAGTGAAACAATTTAACTGTTCCAAGATTAATGCAAAAAGCCTGGACAAAAAAGTGGAGAAAATGAAGCTACTAGTAGAGGACATTAAACTGCTGTAACAACCATAAAAGAAAAATGGAGGAATAACAATCCTGATTGGAAATAGGTAGTGACTTTCTTAAGAAAACAATAAATGAAGGCAATGTAGTTACACTGTATATTAGTAGTGCAACAAGGACTAAAGAAAAAAAAACCTAAAGTAATAGGACTGATAAAGTGAAACTGGTTATATCAAAATTATTTTAAGGGAAGACTGGTAATAGGGCAGATTTTTATAAAACACCTGAATCAGTTGCTTTCAGACAAAAAGTTTATTTTCTTACTATTAAGAATAAAATATACCTGAAATTACATCAGGAAACATAAAGGGCCAGATGTTTCTGTATATTCCACTTGACAAATTTCTTCAGCAGCAAGCTTTGGAGTCAAAAAATATTAGGTCATCTTTGAGTTGGCTAATAGTAAGCATTATTGAAATAAGTTGTCACAGCTGCCTTAAATGACATCAAATATGTACACAAAGCATACATTTGTAACTGAAGATTCCAATTTCAAAAGCTTGAAGAGGAAGAATTTCTGGGAGATAGTAGATTAAGTCTGGTTGGCTGGAAGGCTCAAGGAAGCTTGCTCTATTTCCATATCCTCTGAAACAGTAGTATAAAACTATCTTTAACTTGCATTCTAAGCACTGTGAAAAAACTCACATGGAAAGTTACTGTTCTAATTGCATGAACTGGTATCTCAAAAAGGTTGTGTGAAATCAGGGGAGACCTAAATAACAAAGGGAAATACTGACAGTTCAACAAGGAATGATAAAAAGACCTTGCTATCCATCAGAGCTCTCAGGACCTCTACTTTGGTAACTGAGAAAAAAAAAAAAAAAGAAAAAGGTGAAGCAGTCATTGCTGTCTGTTCTGCCTTGGTACCCTCAGTCTAGAGAAGGCTGCCTTGTATCCAGAAAATGCTTCAACTAAGGCAAGACGAGAGCATTTGGTCCTGGATAGTGAAGTCCGATGGGATGAGAGAGATCATTTGGTACATTTCCCTGGGTGGGGACTACAGAGGTGAAGGGCAGGGGAGGGATGAGTTTTGCTTATTGTGCAGGTGCACTAATCTCTGAGTACATCGCATGGTTGTGACTGGCTTACCAGCCCTCCAAGAAGACAAAAAGAAGTTTTTGTTCTGTACATAGGAAAGGGCCAGTTAGGACTAATGCCATTTGTGTTTTCATACCTATAGCATTTGCCCTGCAGGTAAAATAATGGCTACACCATGAAAAGACATCCTGAAAATCAAGGACTTTTTGGTCCCAAATGTCCTTGGTTTGAGATTCTAACTATTGATGTCTAAGTTAATTTTATTTTTCCTTTAACTAAATAAACTAGGGCTGCTTAAATGACGCTAGATGGAATGTTTTCTGTAGGGAAAGTGCTAATGTTGCTTCTGATCAAATCAGTGCTTTTTCCCTATAATTTAGAATTAATAGCTCAATATATATCAGCAGGATTAAAAATGCTTGAACTTTCCAAATGCATTTCCACTTCTGCCAATTCAGCTGTGTTACAGTAGGAGATTAACTACTAAGAGCTTGGGAATCTGACTGCGTCAATTTTGTGTATTCGTCTACATTGGTATTTATTTGTTTGTTTGTTACAACTTCTGTACCTCAGGTTATACCTCAGAAAACCTTAATTCACATCATGGAAAAATGGCAAGAAACTAAGGAGTAAACCTGTCCTTTTTTTATGCCTTCATCAATTTGGTTTACGCTTTAAGAACCTGCAGCCAATACTTCTGTAATGGGCATCAGTAGGAACTTCTCCTTCCCATGTTCCTTCTCCCTCTTTACAGATTGTTCTTTTTTTTTTTTTTTCTCTCTCTTTCTCCCCTTTGGTGATCATTCTATGTGTGAGTGGACAAAAGTGGTAAGTGAGGTACTCTTGTGGTTTAACCTGGCCAGCAGCTAAGACAACCACACAGCCATTGGCTCATTCCTCCCGCCTCCCATGGTGGAATGGGGGAGAGAATTGAAAAGAAAAAAAGGTAAAATTTATGGATTGATATAAATACAGTTTAAAAGGTGAGAAAATTAATAACAATAATAATAAACAAGTGATGCATAGCACAATTGCTCACCACCCAGAACCAATGCTCAGCCAGGTCCTGAGCCACTTCCAGCCAGCCCTTACAGTTATATACTGAGCATGACGTCATATGATATGGAATATCCCTTTGGTCACTCTGAGTCAGCTGTCCCAGCTGTGTCCCCTCCCAGCTTCTCGGACACTCCCAGTCTTCTCACTGGCAGATCAGTATGACAAGCTGGAAAGTCCCTGATTGCCTGACAACAACTAAAATATTACTGTTATCAAGATTATTATCATCCTCAATGCAAAACACAACAACAGCACTATACCGGCTGCTAGTAAGAAAATTTAACTCTATCCCACCCAAAACCAGGACAGGTGCTGAGCAAGTAAACTACCCTCAGCATAATGGTCCTTAAGCGATGCTCAGCAGATCAGAGTGTCCTTCAATGTTCAGGCTCTCTGCCTTTTGGTCCAATTTGAAATGGGTCACTTTATCAGGTGGACCTTAAGAGCACATAATCAAGAGTCACCTAAACTTTTGATTTATGGCATTTACAAGTATACTGCAAGAGTTTGTATGGAAGTGACCTACAACAATCTCAAAACGGTTTGTGAAAGAGATCTGTAAGTGCAATTGTGTTTTCAAATAGAGAAGTGAGAGTTGTCTTCTGTGACGATTGTGTTATTTCGCCATCTGCACAGCACTAATGGAAAAGGTACATCCTGACATACAGCTTGCAATCATTTCTCTTACTATGTATTTATAACATCAAGCTGTTTTGCATACCGTAAAATAACAAGCATGAATACACGTTTTTAATAACACCTACTTTAAAACCATGCCATTTGTGACAAACACAACCCCGATGGTGCTTTGTGCCATCGAAATCAACAACTAGGTTACATAACCTTATTCTCTGTGATATGCAAATTCCTTGGCTTGAGGAACAAGCATCGCAAAAGAAGTTGTGCTAGTATTAGCCTGATCTGAATAGAAGGCTGGATAATAGTGCAAAAATAGGCTCTGTTCTCTATATTCAAGTATGGGGATCAGAGAAAATGGATACAAGTCCTTAATCACATCATTGTGGGGTTCTTTCATTGTTTCACAAGGAAGCATCAAGCTGCATGGCTGGCAGACTTGCCCTTTCTGTCAGTTAGAAAATGATAAAAGTGTTTCTTAAAATAATCTTAGTCTAATACTGCAACTTTCACGCAGAATATAAAATTGCCAGGTCTCTACCATACTTCAAAGAATATGATTAGCAATGAACGCACTCTTTTTCTTCTGCTCTCATTTTGCAGAGACACTTGAAAATGGTAAATCTACTCAATGCTAGTAGTACTTGGCTGGTTTTATTTTTCTTTGTGAGATGTTAGAGTGTTTAATCATCTAGTTAAAGGCAGCAATCATTTGCCTAAACCAGGAAATAATTCAAGTAATGAGATATGCAAAACAGACACAGACGCAGACAAGAAAAAACTTAATTCCCGTAAGACTCTCTTTCTGAATTGGCAAAAAATAATGAATCTTTATGTCTGCAGTGATAAAGCAGGACTCCTCACTCTCAGTATCTCCATCTTCAGTTAGATTGCTTGCAGATCCACTGAAATTAGATGTCAGTGTAAATTATGGTGTAGGCCGAGTTACTAGCCAAGGCTATGAAGGGTAGACACATAAAAACAAGGTGCTATTGAAGGTAATTGCTTTTGATCTTAAAGTTCTTAAGTGACAAAATTGGTGCTGATGTGGCATTTGCATCAGAGGCTCCCTTTTAATTGACACTGACTAGATGAAGGGCTTGCTTTTTTTCCTACAGGTTTTATTTTTTTCTGCTTAATTCTTAAAATCCACCTTGTAAACCAGTGGCAGACTGCGGAACATAATTCAGCTACGAAGGAAAAGGGCATCTGTTTCTTTTACGAGATTCAAGGAAAAAGCATGTGTGCATGTGGACACATACATGTCACGTACAGATCTGTATGCATCTGTGTATGTACATGTGTTTTATACAGAGAGGGGAAAGTAATTTTAAATTCATAAGCAAAACAGTAGTCTATATAGGGTTAAATCTGAATCTGATGGCTGGGCTTATCGTTGCAGTGCCTATCTCTTAGACAAGCCATTGTCTAGTGTAGCGCTCAGCTGGATTTTGTTCCCCAGGCTCCCCATGCAATCTGTAAATAAAAACTAATACATCGAAGCTATCAAGTCCTATCAAGGATAGGAAAAGGGCAAAAGTTAAGCTTCATATATTTAATGCTTTTAAGCGTGTTAAACCAGAGAGATGGGCACGCCAGGCTTTTCAGTTTTCTAGTTAAAGCTTTCTCAGAAGGGTTCTTCTAATGGACTGATGCTTTAAAAATGCAGAAGGCACATAGCTACCCCTCACTAGGCTTCCTTCAGACAGGTCTTAAAAGACTTGCATGGTGCCCCTCACTGTTTGCCCCACACGTGCACAAGCCCTTGCTAATAAAATTGGTTCATATAACACTGAAGTGAGATTACATCTTGGGAAGAGAAGAGTAGGATAGAGAAAAAACTGTGGATGTTAGGTCAGAAGCAGAGACCAACCCTCACTTCTCACCTCACCACTTTGTGTTTCCCTGCAAACCTTGCCACAGAGTTTCTGCTGACCACTCATCACATCCTTTCAAATAAGGCAGCACTCAGGTAGGATTCATCACAGTTTATTTTAACCATCTAAAGGGCATTTGGACTAAGCTCTCTAAGAGTAATTTGAATTCAGTGGAGGGAGGTGAACACTTCACAATGACCACTGTTTTCTGGAGGTGACAGCAGTCACAGACTGGAAGCAAAGCTTGTTGGTTACAATAGTCACTGGAAGGTTTTCCTCCTGCCATGTTTCCTACAATGGAGAATGGATGCATGGCACTCTTTAGTTACACAACCATATCCCTATTCATTATCCAAAGAAAAAGCAAGCTACCTATATGCATTGGTTTATTATTACATTTATACTAATGTGTGCAAAGCAAGAAGACAAAGGACTGGAGTTCACTTTCAGTGAGAGCATTTCCCAGAAACATGGTTGACTAACTTTATATTGCCTACACAAAATTTAGATTGAGATTGATATGATTCTGTTCTGAATGTCTCTTTGGAGAAGTCCGTCTAGAAGACAGTTGTGCCTAAATTTATCCAGTGCTCTCCTGAAAGTGACTCAGCCCATGTCCGACCGCTAAAAACTGGAGCCATAAGCCTGGCTCGCTGCTGCCACCACAGCCATGTCCCCCTGGGAGCCATACCATCTCCTCAGTTCTGCAGACGCATTAGCATTTTTAAACTACTTACGTTCAACACAGCTCCCACGAGCATTCTGCTCCCCAAGAGACAACCACAGCTGCAGCCCCTGGCCTTCTGTACCCACCACCTTGTATTGCTCAGCACAGTTCAGCATTAGGCAACTGAGATAATCCTTTGATGGTACATTTTAGGTACCCAAAGCACCTCTACCATCTCTGTGCAACTACATGCTACACAAAGACTCTTGGCAGCATCACCTACAGGAGGGCTGATTGCAAAATGCACATGTACCACTGAGGAAGATGTGGTGCTGTCTGGGCAAAAAAGAAAACTACAGCAAAATATAGAGAACTTTCTGAACCATCATATACGTGAGCAACTTGCAAGGCATTGAGAAACTGCTACAATGAGCACAGTTCCTCCTGGTCCTGTCAGAACTTTATAATCTTGTAGTGATTCTGTATATGTATCTTGGAGAAATATTGTTAAAGGACAACTACTTTTGGCATATTAATTAACTCAGGTTAGCACACATTTTTTTCCCCACAAATTCTTTTTCCCTTCAAAGAAGCATATAATAATACTTCAAAACATGGCGTTTAGTAACTTAAACTGAGGAACTGCCAACACCTACACAGTTTCTCTTAAGGCTTTGCTGATACAAAAAAATGCAGCTATCTTTATTTCTATTTTCACATCTTCTATGGTCATGCATTCTCATTGATATGCTCAAATAGTAACTGACTAACAGAAAATTTACGGGATGTTAGCACACATGTATATTATAGAAAACCCATATAAACTCCATTCTGGGGAGGGATGTTATGACCATGTAATTCAAGAACAGAAAGAGAAAATTCAGACCTCTGCATTTCTCTCAAAGAAACTAATTCAACCTCATTTAACTATGCAATCTAATTTCCATGGCCACTATTTAAAAACACAGAAAGAATAAAATACAAGCATTTACTCACAAACTCTGCATGCATACATCATTTTCTCAGATCTGTAGTATATGTATGGTAAAGGTCTTTACAACAAAAGTGATTTCATTTTCCTTTACATCTTTTTGAGACTAAAATAGTGAAATTTCCCTTTTACCTGGGTGTAGTTAGAATTACAGAATAGTTTTGGTTGGAAAAGACTTTTAAGATCATGATGTCCCAAACAATAACCCAGCCCTTCAAAGTCCACCACTTAACCATGTCCCTAAGCACCACATCTGCATATCTTTTAAATACCTCCAGGGATGACGACTCAACCACTTTTCCTGGGGTAACCTGTTACAGTGATTAACAAACCCTTTTGGCTGAATAAACTGTTAATGATATCCAACCTAAACCTCCCCTGGTACAACTTGAGGCCATTTCCTCTTGTCCTATGGCTTCTTACTTGTGAGAAGAGACTAATACCCACCCTGTTACAGCCTCCTGTCAGTTAGTTGTAGGCAGCAATAAAGTCTCCCCGCAGCCTCCTCTTCTCCAGGCTAAATAACCCCAGTTCCCTTAGCCACTCCTCATCGGACTTGTGCTGTAGACACTTCACCAGCATCATTCCCCTTCTTTGGGAATGCTCCAGCACTTTGATGCCATTCTTGAAGCAAAGTTGGCCGCAAGTTGGAGCACAAGAAGTTCCGCATCAACATGCGGAAGAACTTTTTCACAGTGAGGGTGACAGAGCCCTGGGACATGCTGCCCAGGGAGGTGGAGGAGTCTCCTTCTCTGGAGATATTCAAGACCCGTCTGGACGCCTGAGTGATATGTCCTAGGGAGCCTGCTTTGGCAGGGGGATTGGACCCGATGATCTCTTGAAGTCCCTTCCAACCCCTACAATTCTATGATTCTATGAAAAGGCCCAAAACGGAACACAGTACTCAAGGTGCAGCCTCACCGGTGCCCAGTACAGGACAATCACTGCCCTAGTCCAGCTGGCCACTGTTTCTGATACAAGCTGGGATGTTGTTGGCCTTCTTGGCTACCTGAGCACACTGCTGGCACATACTCAGCCAGCTGTCAACCAATACCCCCAGGTCCCTTTTTGCCGGGCAGCTTTCCAGACACTTCCCCAAGTCTGTATGTTGCTATCAACCAGCCAGGTAGTTGGAGTCAAATTTACCTGTCCTTATGTCATATCCTTAGAGAACCTACATCATCTCAATCTTTCAGTTTTCCTTCCCCTGCTCCCTGCCCCTAGCGGTTTATTCAAGAGGTGTAACAAACACCATTGCATTTTAAAAACTGAAAACTAAGTGGCACAGAAGGCACAGGCAAAAACTTTTCCTACAGATTATACAAAGCCCTTGACAATAGCTAATCAGTTAGTGTTCAGACGCTGCTATTTAGCACACCCAATGTATTGGCTTTCTTGATAGCTTTCCCTCCACCCCTCCCCTGCAATTGTTTGTACTCTTTTACTGTTGTGCCTTGTCATATGTCAAGATCGTAAGCTCTTTACAGCAGAGATGGTTTTATTATGCACATGGATGGTGCCTAGAATAATAGGGTCTTGAACCCTATTTGGGATCCTTAGATGTTACTGCAATAAAGAGCAATTATTATTATAATAAAATGAATTGGGTTGAGAATGGTTGGCATAGTATAAATGCATGGAAGCTGTTAGAAAGACAGACCCTTTTCCACTGTAAGAAGCAGAAGGTTTGTTCAGCCATTTTCTTTAAATTGGTGCCTGGCTTTTTTCCCCCTTCAGAATACATAGGTGCAAACTACTTGCTTGTTTGTATTCTGAAAACAAAGCTGGTGCTAGTTAAAGGTGGAAGCCACTGGATGTGGCTAGCAGATAAGGCAGAAGGGAATGAGGTTTCCCATATTAATTTTATTTTCATGTCTTCTGAGTTGTTCCATTATATCTCTGAATGACAAAGAAAAAAGCCACAGTAGTCTTGCATTTTCTCTCTTTCCATTTCACATTTAAATAATGTATTTCCTTTAAGTGCCTTAGCTGTAATAGAAGCATGTCCTGATAAAACTATTAGGAAGGAAAATACAAAAAAGCTGCAAAGTAACCTTCAAAGCCACCATAAAAATCACAACAAAGGAATTAGAATTTAAGACATCAAAGTATCCAAACTACTTTAATCGCTGAAATGGAGGGTAAGGGGGAAGGAGGGAGGGGTTGCATTTCCTACCGTGTTATGTTTTTGCTACTTAAAGATCCATGTACTTCAGCAATAACCTAAGAATAAAGCAACTGTATTTTAAAATACACAAACAAATGTAAATAGGACACGTCATTTTTATTTCTTTCTCTCTTTTAGCCATTCTTTTCCTTAGCATGACATTCAGCGTTCATCTAAAGTCAGGAGAGCCTGTGCATGCCTCCATTCTCTCTCAGCTATTGTGATGTGCCTCTATTTTCTTGTTTAAAGTAGAGCACACAATTTGCTACCTAAGGTGATTCAAGTGCAGTGAGGAAGACTGAACACTCCATGACCTTAGCTCAGTGCCCTCTCACTGCAACGAATAATGCAGTTCCTTCCAATTGTCACAAGAAGGCAATCACATTAAAACCTTAATCTTGCTCAAAAATTCTCCCTGGATAAAAGCCTATAATTTGTACACTCCAATGTATCTAGCTGTCAGACATGGATTTATTAGCTTTACCTAGGACCACTTTCCTATTCTGCTGTTCCTGTATCTTGCTTTAGTGATTAGAATTATTTTCATCATCTGCTTCTATTTTCAGCTTCAAAACTCCTGTATGACATTTATCTAAAAAGCAGGATTCTAGCAAGAAAATGTAGTTGGAGTCAGAACTCAGTTTCCTTTGGGAACTCCACCTCCAAAACATGATTTTTTTCCCCCTGCCTACAGCATTTCAATTATATTAAACTCTCTAAAGCACTGCTGTAATGGCTGTTAAATTATTTTTCTGGTGAAAAGGGATAAATAAACATGCATAGAAAATCACTTCCATGTTTCTCAGGTAGTGGGAAGCCTTAAAAATCTCAGCCTTTAGCAAAATTTAATCTTTACTGGAATGCAAGTTTCGTGACAACATGTAACGCTCTCTCCAGTGAGAAGTTCCACTACCCTGTATTTTGGACTTCTTTAGCTTTGTCAATACAAAATACAGACCACAGGCCTGACTTAGAATACCTCTCTCTCAGTTTGAGCTTACTTTAGTTCTTTTTGATTGCTCACAGTTAGGAATTCATCTTCACAACGACAGTCCTTAGAAACTTGTTAAGTGACAGCTACAGTCCTTGTTTCCAGGTTGTGGTACTGCAAACAAAGTGCAAAATGTCAAAAGCCATGCAGTAAAATCTACAGTTTTAGATAAAAATAGTCTAGAGGAAATGCAGGGGGTCATCTAGTTTATCCTATGCCACAGCAGGATTGGCTTCAGTGATGTCCTATCTCGTGGATTTGATTTTCATCAGTACTTAAAGATTTCCAGTTCTGCAGATCCATACCCTCCCAAAAAAATCTATTGCAATGCTTGACTGTTTCTACCATTAGAAAGGCATTTTCTAAAATCCACCCTGAATTTTCCTTGATACAAGCTCATTGCTCTTCTCTCATTCACTAAGAATCTTCTTCCCTTCTTCACAGCAGCCATGAACTTACTTTACCGTGGCTGCGATGCTTTTCTTTTATGGACTACTCATGAATCACTGCATGCAAGATTAAGCCTCACAGATTGAGGCTCCTTTTGTGATGCCAAACTGTAGCATTTTCTGATGGTTACCTTGCCTTCCAATGACCCTCTAAATCCTCGATTTCCACAGAAATGCACGTCTGCTAGGAAGGCTTTGTAGTAACATTAAACCAGCAGCATAAAACGAGTTCTTTTCCCTCTCACTTCAAAAGTTACTGTTGGGGATGGAAAGGGAATCCCTTCTGAAGAAATACAAGGACATGAATCTACCAGTAACATCCTATTTTGTACCCTAAAGAGCACTGGTGGCTTTCAAGGCCCGTTAAATTCAGAAGCAAATAAAGCCATGGGCTCCGTGATCAATTCACAATGAATTTTTAAAAGAAGCATTGGAACAAGATGGCAAGAATGGAAAATTGCTTTCCCAGACCCAAGAATTGCTCTGTGCCTCCTCACTGCCTCCCACAAAAAGTGACAGGAACACAAACTATACCAGTGCCCAGTAGGGTTGTGGAAGAGAAGAAGAGTGTGATCATGCATGCCAGAGCAAGGCAGAGGAGCTAGAAAAGTCACTTTTTTTCTCTAAAAACCCCTTTGATTTCCTGGAACAGATCACAGACACTTGCAACTTGCATTAACTGGAATTCAGAATATATTATCCGGGGAAAAGCTCAGAGCTCAGAAGCACCGTTCTGTTCTTAACAATATTTGAGATGAGAATTTGCCATTCAGGTACAAGCTGAGGTTCAGTGACAAGACCCTTATTTGACAGGTCAGGAAACACAAACAGGCTGTTGCTACAAGAAGAACCACCTTCTTTTAAAAAGCAGTGAGGCTCATTACCAGACCAAATCTCACCCTGCCCAAGCTGTACTGTGCATATGCCATGCTTACAACTGCACTTGTGCTTAGCTACAAGGTCACCAGGAATTTTTTCTTAGAGATAACTCAAAACTTTCAGCAGAATAAACATAGCTGATTTTTACTGCAAGACAACAAAAGAAGTAATTTTGTTTCTTTCACAGTGTGTGGAAGGAGGAGTACAGTAAAATCTTATTTTGCAACAAAGATGGAGGTGTCTTCTCACTGTGCGTGAAAAGACAGGGGGAGAGGTGGTTGAGTGACAGCCCTGGGACTAGGCTATGGGGACCAGGTAGGACCAAGAAGGCCTCTGAGAAGTGACAGGTTCTGGGTACCATGGATGTGGTCAGACATCTTTCTCTCCCCCATTGCTAGCCTAGTATCTCACTAGCCAGGGTTACTTCAGGCTCTGGGATGTTTTTTCCAGCTTAGAGGTGTCTTTGGAGCCACATCAGCCCAGGGCCTGTGATGTCCTCTCCCTTCTCCAGCAGACAGGGTTCACTTTGCACCCCTCAGCAGCTACCCTGCTTTGGTTCCACATAGTCTCTACTTCCCAAGATAAGTCCCACACCAGGTACTCTAAAGAAAATTATATAAACCCATCTGGAAATGGGATCATCTGCAAGTGCCAAATGCTTGCCACATTATTCCTCTTCAGGATTTTATATAGAAGTTACAAAGGACTTAGGTGGATTAGGCCTTGTTTTGACCCACTCAGCTGGAATATACATGTCCCACAACACTGCTAAGACTGACATTTTTTCTATGGGTGCACCAATGTCACTTGCTGTGGCTTTACCTTTTGTCAGTGAATGCAACATACACAACTGCTTTCATGGGTTGAAGACACCACTGCCTTTGTGTATTTGACACACTTTGATCAGAAAAATAATCAACCAAAACCCCTCACAAATACACACACAATTACCAATTATGCTTTGGGACTGCACAGGGCACCATGTGCAACCAGAGGAGACCTTGAACAGACTGCTGGGTAAGGTGGATACAGCTAGGCTATGGCGCCTGGCTTAAGGACTGTCTTCTTTTTGGCAAAATGAATGTCATTAAGGACGTTTTGGGGGGTGTGGGCTGTGTGGTGGGGTGGGAAGGAAGGTGGGGAGGGAAGGAAGGTGGGGAAAGGGGGGAGATAGTTAGCTGTGTGAGTGGAAAGGACTGTGACAAGTTTAAACATTGTAAACCTGAATTTCACTCTGGTCTGTGCCTCCCATAATGCAGGCACACACTATGAGGTTTCTCATTAATTCCAATTGTTTTCAATCAGGCCACAGCAGTCTGGAGTTACGTAATGTAACTTTTAACTGCTTTAAGACTTGTTTTATGATGCTGGCAGTACTCAACAGTATTAGTTGCCACGATTTCCTAGGTTTTAATGTCATCTTCTATTTTTTTTCCCCTCTAGCACTATGTTGTTTAATTTTCTTTAACTGTCTATTGTTTGCAATAAGGGAGAGAGCTTTTTAACTGGCAAGAAAACGTTCAGCTTTTCTAGAATGCCTCTCAAATCAGTGAGAACTTAAAGGTTGGTAAGCTTGAGGACTGTCAAGTCAGGAAAAGCTTTTACTGCCTTACCTTAAATGGCAGCAGAGAAGCTATCCTACACTGGCAAAACGTCTTTGAAGTTGACATAAGGTTATAAGCCATACTCTTCAGATAAGAAGAAAAGCCAGATTCTGGACACATTAGTTCACCTGTGAAAAAGCATCAAACTGAACAGTCTTATAGGACACCTAAACGCTACTGGCCTTGGGTCAACACAGGGCCTGGTCCACCTAAGTCCAGTTTAACCTCTGTTTAATCTGCTTAGGAAGAAATAACATGGCACACAATCCTCATTTTGGCACTTGCGCAAAACCAAATTTCTAGATTGGCTTATATTAGTTTTGTCTCACAACATCACTAATTGAACCTTTTAAATGAAATATGATTTCTCTCTTGCCTCTGTTTTTTGTTTGGTTTCAAACTCATTAATTTACTGCAATTTCTTAAGTCTTGAATACCAACTTTGTATTTCATGCCAAGTGGTTAATGATACCCACTTAAGCAGTTTTCATCCATCAGTACCATTTAGCAAAGTCTTCCTTTTCCTCACAGAAAATCCACATTTATAACAATCCATCTGTGCTCCCCCAGCAAGAGAATTGGTACAAACAAACAGTACCCTCTGCAGTTTTACATTGGTTAGACAAAAATGAGTAAAGAAGACAGTGAGTGCATAGTACAACTAGGAAGTTCAGGACTAACAGGACCATTAATCTACTTTCGTTTTTTATTTTATTATATTAACATCTCTCTATAAATCTCCTGGGACAAGATACTATAAATCATTTTTTGAAGGCAGTTTTATCTCAAGGCTAAAGGCATCAGAGCTTAATATTCCTTACTTACCAGTGGTAAGGATTATAAACAATACTGACGCTACCTGTACCTTCCCATACTTCTCCATATAGACATAAATAGTAATGTATACGTACTTTCCTCTCAGAATTGAGGAAAAAATTACTCTCTAGAAAAGGTACAGATAGCAAGGGTTGTGTGAAGGATTTGAGTTCACATTAAAGATTTAGCTTAAACTTAATCACCAGCTGAACAGCAACAGTTCTTCACAGTGATGTGTTACACTAGAAAGTAAAATGACTGACTGATACAAAAAATAAGGATATTTCACAGGTGGAAATTAGACTAAATTCTAGTTATAATTTTGGTTCTGATAGACAATACACTAACCTGAATGTACTTATTAATGTTATAAAAAACATTTTGTGCTGAAGTTAAAGGAAGCTAAAAAGCTTAGATTTAATATGCTAGCCTATTCTGTCAATGGAATATGTATTGTTAGGTCTAGATGCATCAGACAAATAAAAAAGCACAAGCACACATCTTGTGAGATGCATCTAAACTTACATATACCATAGCTGGATAAATAAGAATATGGTACATAGATGTGGCTATTTTTTTATTTCAATAAATGTTCCTTTCAAATGAAGTTGAATAGAGTTACATTATCATTTGAATATCCAATGATACTTAATGCCAGTACTCACACTGTTTTCAGGAAAAGCACTGAACTGCTGAGAAGAGGTAGATACCCCTTGAAGTTGAAATAAGAAGCTGAATCAAAAAGAATCATGGGTCTAAAGTAATTGGCTTGGTATTTTGCATTGTGACTACGTAATATTTTTCCTCATGTCCGTTCTAACATTTTCATTTTGTATCTATGTAAAAAACTGCCAAAGGATAGAGCAGGGCAAAGCAACGTCTGCCACTTTACTGATCTCTAGGGAACCTCAGGAAAAATAATGACTTCTGTGGGACACAATATTTGCTGTGCTTTGTTTCCTACTTTGATTTCCTCTCATTTCTATAAATCCTAGTGCAGAATACAGCAGCAGGTGCCACTCAGGAGTCTTTATACCACCACAAAATAATGTTCATAACATTTGGAGATATTAAAGATGCTTAAACAATAAGAATACACACAAATATATATTAGCAAACAAATAAGCCCAAATCCATTTTTGAGAGGTCATCATGTGAAAAATTAGAGCACATATAAACCCACACCACAGGAAGCATAAAATCCTTCCCACCAACACACCCTGCTACATAAAGCATGGGAAGCAACTGGGGGAGACTTCCCAGAACTGAACAGAGAGTTGCTACTGTGAGATGAACTTATGAGTAGAAATGTGTTGGCTGTAGGGATATCATGTTTATGAAGTGAGAATATTCCATAGCCATTGCTGGGCCACAGGGGAAGTAGATAGCACTGAAATGTGGTAAGACCAAACAGCCACATTATTGGAAGGGTTTTGAAGTATTCACAAGTCTACACAGGTATCTGCATTTAGGCTATTTAAAGCTAATTCAGGTGAGGTTTATTATTGGCTATAGAACTGAATAGTCTCTTCAGATATGTTTTGGGGATTATACTGAATTTTTACATCTTGAAAGAGGACATGTATATTGAGCATGCATGCCTTAAAGAGCCAAGATAGATCGGTATTACGATTTTATTACTTCCTACATCTATTTCCCTCCTCCTCTCAGGTTTTTCTGGAAGTTTTATCAGGAGGGTCTTAAATCTGGCATTTCTGCTGCTGAGTTTCTCACAGCAAAACTCTTTCCAAATCTTTCCTTAGCCTAGGAATACTTGGGCTAGAGATGCTGGCTTGTGTCTTGCCTGCTGCAGAACACGAAGAGATCTCTCCCTTTGCAATGCCAAAATCCTTACTCCAGGAATTGCCCATCTCAGCACAAATCTCTATGCTGCATATAGGACTTTAACTAAGTCACACACCAACTCTTCCATTGCCCTTTCCAGACATTTCTATATGACCACTTTCCAAACATGTCTAAGAAATATGTAAAGACTTTATTTTCACAGGACTTCAGCTCCTGTTTCTTTCAGAAACAGTCTATAAATAGATAGGCCTCCAATTATGTAAATACTAGTTAAATGAGAAAATGCCAGCAGATGGTGCTCAAGAATATGCAGCAATGCTCTTGTACACATTAAATGGCTTCTATCCTGCTGTTTTATGCACAACCTTCAGTCTCAAGAACTGTACCCTGGTGCTATTTTGAATTTGGACTGATCCAGAAACAGACATAGGCAGCATATGCTGTCTAAAAGGGCTGCTCCAGTCTCCAAATAGTCCAAGTTCAGGCATAACAAAGGAATTCAGACTTTCCATTGGTGTAAACTTACTGATAATTTTCTTAAAATGTATTAATCTGAAAGCTTTTTCCAGAGAGGGACACTGACGTTCACAATTTGAATGAACACCGTATCAGCAGTTCATATCTCTACTTCAAGTAGGAACTCTGACTTCCTACAGTTTCACTATGGTGTTAAATATCATACCAAGCAGATGTAAATATTCTGAAGGGCAAAATCTGGCAAAGACCAGGAGATTTCCAATTTTTCCTCATGACACCCTTCACACACATGAACACCTGAGTATGTGGCTACATAGGCTGTTATCTTTTGAAACTAATAAAATTCAGCCACTGAGAAAATGTACTAACATCTATCAAAGGCAGAACTGTTCAAGAGCTGCGAAGCTCACCATGAGCTGCAATACACAATGAAGAATAACTCAACCAGCAGAATTCATGAACCATATAAACTAGCATGTGAAAGCTGCAAGTGCCAGATTTTGAACAAAATGACATTTCACAGGGAAAGTCTGAGTTGAACATTTCTCAAAAAGAAAAAACATTTTTAAAAGTCATAGAAATTAATAGCATTAGTCAGGCTAAAATTCTGGGAAGGGTAGGCATGTCATGCAGTAAATTATCTTACTACTTTTGTCGATGCAGTGTCATTTAAAGGCAATACAGTCTCCAGGTCTAGACCATCTTAAACACAAACCCCCTCACAGTGAAATAGTAACACAGTGAAATAACAAACCCAAGATGATTCACTGGCATTAGCAATTTAGCACATTTGGTTACCGGGTACTACTTTTGCACTATGTCTTAGGTGTCAGATAATGTCATGTTTCCAAGCTGCAGACTTCCTTGTGAAGTCAGAAACTGGAAAACAAGGACAACTATGGAGTGACTCCATGGAAGTCTAAAAGAGCTTATCTGTAAGTATCCAGAAAGAGAGCAGAAAAGCCAATTCTCCCTCATATTAACTTCAGAATTTCTAAGAAATTATTCCTTTGGACATCAGCAATAAGGCACAGCTGCTCTACAGGAATATTGAGAAACCAAACAGATGGACAGATCCCAGTGGATGCCTGCCCCCCTATAGAGTACTGCAGCCTCATTTAACCCCTGTCAGTACGAATCTTCGGGAGCTCTCATGTCTTTAGTTCAGTCTTTTTTCCAATCCTGACCACAACAGTAAAGTTGCATGAAGATCTTGAACAGCATTTACTTTTGATTAGATTTCCGATCAGGAAGCTGCTGGGGTCAGCAAGCGACAAGGAGTTGCTGATGCTCCTAAATTCTATCATCTACTGTAATTTAAATTCTGAGAGGAATAACTGTGGTGTTATGTTTTATACAGCTACTTTTTACACTCTAAGCCAGAATGGTGAACCAGATCAAGTCATAAAAGCGAGATTTTTTACTTGCATATGCCAAATGGTATAAATGACAGCCGTGCTCTCAAATCCAGGCTAAAATTATTCTCCTTTGCATTAGCTGTTAACAGCCATAGAGAACATCTCAGAAAGTTCCTGTTGCACCTGAAATCTGAAAAAATGCATCTTCACAAGTCTTCCCCTATAACCACCCGTGCAATGAAATACATTGTGTAAGATATGTTTGCCTTTTTTACTGCCTTCTGTACTGCGGCTTCCTACACTCACCGAATGTGACAAGGTGCTTCATAGTATATAATTCATTCAGCACTGATAAAGCAACAGTTCCATTTACAAGAGGTACATCTCAGTGGCATTAACAGAAGAGCTTTCTGTTTCACCCATTTCTTGCACCACAGAAAGGAAGCCGTCTGGACCCCCACAGCCAAAGAAATCCTTCAGTCTCCAGAATTGTCCTGGTTCTGGCCAGGTCAGAGTCAACCTCCAGAAGCAGCCAGCACAGGTGAGCTGACTTAGCCCCATTTTTTTTTTTCCACACCACCTGACATCACTTCCTCATAAAAAGGGAAGTCCCTCAGCCTCTCTGATGTATACAGTTATAAACATTTAAGAACTCCTGCTGGTATGTCAACAAAAATAGATTGTTCTGCTGCCATCTAACAATGATATAACACAGATAATAGCTACCTTTTCACTTGTGCCATAAGCTGGTGTCTAGCAAGAGTGGTGCCATCTCCTAAACACTTTCATATTTTTCACACACAACTCAGATACTTTGGGTCTAGACAGGGAAGTTAACATTTCACAGTGCCTCATAGACTCACAAAAAACAAGCCTAAATTGTCTTCTGTTCTTTATGCACTAAAGCTGGAGTCCAAGCATATAAGAGGTGCTGCAAGAGTAAATGATGCTCAAGTTCTCACTGTCCTCAAGGATTAACTTGTCTTAGCTGCTTGTAGCTTGAGCAACCGTGATGAACATATCCTGACCAGAGGATGGATGTAAATGAAGCCATTCTGTGCTTTTTAGCCACTGAGCACTCTCTGGCCAAAATTCTCTTGACTGTCTACGCAGTTCCACATGACCTACAGAGCCTGAGGAAAGTGCATCTTTGCATCCACCACATGCTAAGCACTGGCAACAAAGAAAATAGCAAGCAAAAGGAGAGTAGTAAAGATTATTTTTGTTTGTCTCTTATTCTGTCCGGGTGACAGGGCAGTCAAATTTCATTAAATGGATAAACCCTTATGAAAGAGAAAGAAATAGGCTTGGGGTGGATAATCACAACATCAGTAATTGATCAGTTTCTTCAAAAATTACTGATTTAAAAGCCCAAGAAATTATCTTTACAAGTGTAAAACTAAAACTCTTCATTTAAATAAAATCTGCCCTCCTGCTAAAGAGGAAGTGAAACAGAAGCAAAGATAAAAGATCAGTAGGAAAGTTGAGAGTGAAGCAGAAAACCTAAAGGACAGCTAAAGCACATACACATCCATTCAGTGCTGAAGAGGTCAGGAAGAGCGTACGACTCCATTAACATTAAAGTCATTAGAGTATGAGATAACAGTTTGTTACATTATCATAGAGAACAGCAGACAATGAGTTATTGTATTCCCACGTACTTCATTCCATACTTTTCTGATAAATTCAAATTAAATATACTCTAAATGCATTGCTGAGCAGAAATTAGACTATTTAAAATTTAAAATTATAGACTCCCTATCTAATTTGATTTGTGATTTTCTTTTGGTTTTTATTCTGAAAGACTATGTGTTAGAATGTCTTCTGCCAACTGAGATACTTCCCTTTGAGAAGGAAATTTGAGGTATGCAACTAACTCTGTTTCTGTCCTCTTGTGACTGTGCCATCTTTTTCATTTTTGACTATTATACTAGGTTACTGCAAAAATACTTCAAAAGTAATGCTCTAGTTTACAAAACTGAGAAAGCATTACAATAGCCTAGAGAATATTCTCATATAGAGTTTAAGAGATGCAAACTAGAGCTCCTCATAATTCTCTTTAGCATTCTGAACTCCTAACTTCAGCTTCTAGCACAAATGTACACATTTTTCTCTTACATTAATGAATTTTTATAGCAGCAATATGGTAACTCCAGGTGGTGCGGTTATCATGAGATAATCACTCCCCTAGAGGATGCCTCTTAACACCCCAGAGGTGATGATAACCAGGTCCTCTCTCAATTGTTATTGCTTATATATATGCTGACGGCAGCAACTAAAAAGAATTGTTAAACATGAAGAGCATGCAGAATTAATCTGCACTGTCCATTTGTTAATTATAAAGGCAATGAATATTGCTGGTGAGCACCATCTACACTTTTACATTGTCATCATAATTAAAAAGTTTTAGTATGTGGTTTTGTGTTGCAACAACATCGATCAAAGTCCATTTCCTGACATGTGCAGCAGAAGCAATATGTTCCGCATAGGTTATTTCTGGAATTGTATTACTTACTGTAATAGACCCCTGTCATGCTACCTCTATTGCACCAAATATACCTGCCATGGCCGCAGCGGCTTATTCCATTTCCTGGCTCAGACCCTCTCAAGCATAAACCAAATGGAATTGTTACAACAAAACCCCCCCCTTGAATTTATATAATAGTCTGCAGAAATATTTTTTTCCCATTTTTATGGGCTGAAAGACTGAGTTTTGTCTCTGCTCTCTCTGGATATCCATGAATACTCTGGTGGGAATAGGGAAATAATTCTTACAGAAGTAAGCCAGAGAAGGGCCACTAACAAAGATTCAACACCAGTGAAAAATCTGTGTAAATTATTACCCCAATTGCAAAGCTAAAGAGAAGAAGGGGTGGATGATTGCTTGGGGCACTTCTGTTTGTAGTGCAAAGTGCGTGGCACCAGGGAAGGCCTCTGTAAAACAGTCTATGGAGTTTGCAGTTGTGACTCACTCAAGCCCCAGTTACAGGAACCTTCTAGGCAGCACTAGGACACGAGCAGCTATATCTCTTCTCCACTCATTTCCAATACACTTTCTTAAGAAAGACAGCTCAGAAGCTTTTCCATCAAAATAGAAGGAAATTATGGAAGCTCAAGCTTACAAATGGTTAACTATTCATACGATAAATATCAGGCATGCAGGAGAAAAAAAATATTTTAGAAATGCTCCCTTGCAAAACTATCATAGTAAAGAATGTTTGTAGGGGGAGGGAAAAGAGTGGGAAGTTTAATACCCATTTTACATCAATGTCCCACTTGTTTACTCTTTGCAAAAATGTAGATGAGATGTCTGCTCTTCATGTTTTAGTGTCTAGCAAATGATGCTTTTCGGCACCTTTCTGTCTGCAGAAGAAAAACAAGTAAAAATTGAAAAACAGCAGTGCCTTGAAAATAATGTATTTCTTGCTTTTGATTTTCTATTCAGGTTCTATAGGTGTCACAAAATAGGAAACAGATAATGGGTCATCTCTGAGGTTAGTAAAAAGAAAAGACAATTTAGGCAGGGACCTTGACAGAAAGATGATAGTATCCCTAAATGACACGAAGTATATCTTACAGATGGAGCGCTGATTTTTGATGTTCATGTGAGAAAATCCCCCATAACATTTGCAGAATTTGATTTCTTTCCCAGAATTTAACTAACTGCACAGAATTAACACACTGCCCTGGTGCATTGCAGAAATCACTTGCAGTTACAGCCAAGTGCACAATGTTCCATTACAAAAGCATTTAAATTAGGCCACTTAAAAAATATATAGCAGAATTTCCTTCTGGCTTGATTTGTGCCACAGGAACCCAGTCAAAAATTTATATCCTCTTCAGATATACCTTCACTTCTCTAGGTATAGATGTCATTCAGTTGTACAGGGTTTTGGGGTTTTTTTGAAGAGTGGGGACTAAAATATATATCTAAGATACAGAAAAACATATGGCATTCGTGTATGAACTGATCTACTGATTGCCACAGAATAAAAATGCTGTTGTGCTCATTAAAAAATATTAAAAATGTGCAATGGAGGATGAAGACATAATTTTAAAAACCGGAAACCATATTTTCAAAAATTCAGTTAAAAACGTAGCTACATACTCCTAGTGAATGAGAAATACTCTGACTTTTAACACCTTTGGCCATGAAATAGGATAAGAACACCAGGGATTTGTCTGCTTTCTAAGGCAAGTGAAACCAAAACCAAGAGGCCAGGATTACTGAAATCTCAAACTAGGCCAGCTAACAAGTGTTATGCCTTTTTCCTGGGGCCAGAGCCCAACCAACGCAGCCACTAATATACGAAGAAAAGACGCTCTCCACTTTCAAAACAGGGTAGAAATTTCTGATTTGCAAGGCCTATTTTGAAAACTGCTTCCCAGAAACACTACCAGATATCCCAGGCCAAGTTGGAGGAAGACTTAATTCGGTATGAAAGGCTGAATTCTTATGTCTGTCCCCACACCTTAACACAAACTACTTTTCTGGTATGGAGTGAGCTATGGCGTCCTGTTAGAGCTTTTTGCTTCCCACCAGATTTTATCATCTCCTGAGATCTCAATTTTTCAATCCCTAAAATGGAAACAAATATATTTGTGTAAAAGGAATAAAGCATGCCTAAGCATTGTCTATTTTCTAGATTTTCTTATGGTAAGCATCTTTATTGCATGCTGAAGTGCCAGGTAGCAAGCTTTGCCCCAAGCTGGTCATATGCTGCATATAGGGTTCTTTAGTTTATAAGAGAAATAAATATACCCAAGTGCTCTGTAGACTACCTAGTTCAGTACAAGGGGCAAAGGGCACAGACAGAAGCTTCTCTTCCTTTTTTTCACCCTTGCAACTCAAAAGATAGAAAAATAATAGTCCCTACATTTAGGAGACCTCCAATATCTATCTTCCTTTCTACACAAATGCCCCTGCCAGCAACTAAATCATCATAGTCTTGTCCCCTCCATAGAGAAGGATATTTATAGGCTGTTTAAACAAGTGGGAGCTTTTCAACTTTCTGCAATGATTTTTTAAGTACACTGTCATTTATTTAGCCAAAACATACATATATACAACACCTACTGCTCGCTGAGAAGTTTGAGGGGGCTTTTTGCACTTACGCCTAATCCTTTTTGTAAAAGGAGAGGGGAAGAATTAAACAGATTGTTTACTAATTAGACGAACTCTTATTTTGAGGGTTCCAACTCACTATATTGCTGTACAGCTTTACATGGAAAATGCCACATTTCTATCCAAGAATTCCAGAGGTTTTGACCAAAATTGGGTATTCAATGAAACTTTATGTCTCTTGCAATTATACTAGAAAGGGGACTTGAAGTTCTCATCATCGTTTTTACTGAGAAGGACCTCAGATTACAATTGCTTGTAAGTTACTTAAAATTACTTTAGCAATATATTGTCAACCTCCTCCTTCTGCTTAAGATCTTGAATTTTTTTCCTAGCCAATCTTCTTTGTGCTACTATAGCTCCTTAGCCTGATTTTCAAGAAAAGATTAAATATTTGAACAAGAAGTTCTGCTGTCTGCCAGTATCAATAAACACCCTTCCCTTCCAACTAACCTATAAAGTCAACACTGTACTGCCAAAACATTGAATCTCAGTTTCCACTATTCTTCTTAAACCTAAAGCAATTCTTCTTCTCTGGCATAATTTTTAGGATTTTATAACTACATTTCAGTGGCTTTTTGGTTCACATAAAGAGAAAAATTGCAAATCTGGATTATGATAAATTTAATCTATAAACAGCAGAACCTGATCATCTTTAAGGTCTTAGCTTTTAATTTTTGCGGCAATTTATCTCCTTGTTAGTTTCATACTGTTCTCAGTCTTCTTCAGACAGTCCATCTCTGGGGTGAAATTTCAAATTACCACATCATAGGGTTGTCAGAGGAAGAGAGGAAAAGACAGGAAGAAAAAGGAAGGGAGAGAAAAGAAAGGCGGGGGGGGGGGGGGGGGGGGGAAGAAAAGACTGCTGTTCTGGAAGATACTAGAACGGCAACCTGGAAACTTTTAACATGTTTAGTAGTAAAGAAAATACTTTTAGGGAATGGAGGGGTTAAAGGGACAATAAAATACCAGAGTTTATATGTGCACACTAGTGATACTAGAGCAGTTACTGACTGTAATTCAGTCTGACAACTTTTCAGAGGCATGTATGAAATCTTCCTTTGTAGCTCAGGGTGTCCATTCTCATAGGAGCTAACATCACCCTCATCAGTGAGATCTGCACAGAGAAGCAGTAAATTGGTGTTACACAGATCTTGCTCCTCCTCGTTAGTTACAGGAGCTGCTGCTGGGGAACAGAGCTGTTAATTTTGCCTTCTAAGTACAAGCTATAATCAATTGGGGGTTGAGGGAGAAAGAAAGCAAAGCAAAGAAATTCATTATCTTCCCTACATGAGGCTTTCAGCCCCTCAGCTGGAGCAGCGCTGTACAAACATTTGATTTTACTTTTGGGACAGCAGAGGGGCATGAACGAATGGATGCCTCCAGTGCAGATCTCCTGCTAAAGGTGAAAATGTCTATTATGTTGGTGGCAATTTGCTTTAGGAAGATCTTTCCCCACCTCCTGCTGCTCTTTCTCGCCATTTCTTCACTTTTTCTCCCTCTTCTTCATCCCAACAGAGGGTGTGACCCTTCAAAGCGTTTGGAAGTCTGAATTGCTTCTTCATCTGGCTGCACTCTCGATGCTAAAGAAACAAATCCATTATCACTCTTGAAAGCAGTAGGAAACTGGTCAACTTTTACCAGTGCCACCAAGAGCACCCATTGGTGTTCAGCATGGATACCTGTCCTCACTCTCCTTTCTCTCATTGTCTTGTAAATTCCCCTTGTTCCCTTCATGGTGCAAAGGCTTTCGTTCAGCTGAACAAATTGATGTTTAACTATGTCTCCTCGGGATCTTATTACACTGGCAAATCTTACAAGAGAGGGTAAAAAAAAGCCTACTGTTCAGAATGTTCAATTTTTAAAAAATTTTTATAACTGTTTTGCACACGGAAAAGCCTGACTCTTGGCTGGTAATAGAAAGCACTTCAGAAGGGACTTTGCCAAGCTAGACATCTTGGACAGAGTTCAGCTGCAGAAATGTAGCTGCCAAGAATCATTTTAGGCATTATAGGGGATCCTGCCAAGCATCCATCCAGGACAATGTGGTTCTTCCTTAACTCCATGCTGGAGATCGCAGTCTTATGGGGATGTCTCAGAGACCCTACAGTGTCTGAAGTTCACTCTGCACTTACGTCTGTAGTATTAAGTGCAGTTTTTGCTGTGATAGTGAACATAACTGGAACAATGTCTGGAAAATGTGTACAGTATATTGGCCCAAAAGAAGAAGTTCCTCAAAGTGACAGCAATAGGAGGCAGTGAGACAGATGGTGTCAGGTCATGCCTTGGAATCACAGCAGTGTTTCAGAGGAAGAGAATCAAACAGCACGTGTGTGCAAAGGGATAGGTGTCATGATCAAGCTGGCGAGCACGCAGTAATTTGTATACTGGTATGAGTATGTTGGAGGAAGCTACTCATTACATGCATGCAGGGGCATGCTTGTAGAGATATCCTTGATTTCAATGTCAAATCCTGAGTAAACTTGGGCTATGCCTAAACAGAGAAGTCCTAGTTCTCTTTTAGAAAAGTGGCTGGATTTTCTGTGTCTTTCCTCTGGCATACATGTCCAGGTTTCCCTTCTGTGAAAAAAGAGCTAATATTTGTTATATGTCTTGTCCTTATATGGCTGTGGGAAGTAAACCCAGAGCAGATGGAATTGTCACAACAGCTTGCAGTCTGGTACATTCTCCAAATATATATATTTGGTACAACCAGCACAGCTTATGTTTGTTCAATTACCACATGGGGAAACCTACCACAAGGGTCAGAGCTCCACCACTTTTGAAAGGATTCAGCCAGAAGATGCTCCACTGTTTGTAGTTGCCTAGAATACTGTCATCATTAACCTAGAAAAACTGGTGTTAGGAAAATACGGTTTCTAAACTTTTTAGATTAAATATGTAGTAGCTATTTACTCTGATTTCATTGCAATCTTTTTTCAAAGCCCCAGAACACAAATGTTTATGCCTGCTGACAGGACATGATTTTACAGAGCCACTATATTTCACATCTCAATTATAAAACAAATATATATAAAATAACAATTTATTTACATTCAATATAGTTCTGAACCATAATATGCCAAAGCCCTTTGGACTTGTCGGAGTATTGCGTTTAAACACGTTTCTTCTTGTTTTGAGAAGACAATATGCAAATCCTGTCTTTTTCAGAGCTACTAGCACTTTTGTTAATGGCTTTAAAAAGTTAAGGCTGGTTCTAGGATAGTATAATTTATCCATGATAAAAATGGTTGTTCATCTACCAGTATGTTACATAAGGAACAACTAAAGACCTAAAGAGTACAAGGCACCTTTATCATTTTGGATGGTTAGCCAAATAGTACTAGTCTTGTCCCCCTGGGTGACCACCTTTTAGAACGCCAGTGCCATTTTGTGTACAGCAAGCAAAAAATCTAATGGTAGAGGTAAACAATACAGATCCCCCAGGTTTTATCAGTGCAGGAGCAGCATTGTCCAATTATGATTTGCTGTGATTTGTGTTCAGATTTATACTGATAGTCTTTAACATTTGGCCTAAGGACACAAGCCCTGAGTCAGCTTTGTGACAAAGCACAAACTCATGACTACTGAGGAAGATAGTACTAGTCTGGGTCAGTGTAACACATCAGAGCCAGGTGGACTCAAACAGATCCCCCAGGTGCTCCTTTGTCTTCCAGGCCACATCATTCAGCACAGCCCTGGTTCTGCTGGATGACACTAGGTCCCACTCAGAGCTTGAGCACTCTCTGTTATGCTCAACAGTGCACAGGTTATTTGCTTGAACTCTGTACAGAGAGAAATTATCTTGAGTTTAGTGTTCTTCCTAAAGCAATAACTCTCACTGAAAACAGCATAATTCAAAAACAGTTTCTGTGCTACCTTCCCAATGATTAAAGGAGCATGGGGCCATAGCATTTGGCTGGCTCCAGTCCACAGGCCTTATGAGATCTGATTCTGTGCCTCGCTGTCGTGCTTAACAGTACTTAACCTGAATTCATGCTGGAAACATGCCATTTCATTTGCATTAGTCAACTGTCAACCCAGACCTGTATCAGTATTTTCTCTCCTCTTACTTCTCCTGTTCTGTCTCCACCTCTAGGTTTGGCACCTTTCCTTTCCCTACCTCACTTCCCCCACCCACACACCACTCCCTTTACCTCCCCACTTTTCCATTATATCATCCCCAATCTGTCTTGGAAGCAGGGACAGCCAGGCACTCTTGTTCTGTCTGTGTTATAGACAACGGAGTAGCTGTCATGTCAGAGATGATAAGTCATCAGGTCAGGCATTTGACTCTGTGCTTCCCAGGAGATAAAGGGATGGGAGGGCAATTTGCAGTATTTGCCATGCTATCCATCCGTTTTCTCCCTCCATCCTTTTCCTCACTCTACCTTTAATCCTGCAAGAAAGCGGTCTATGTAGCCACCACATGGTATTGATCTGGCCCCTGAACAAGTGACTGGTGAGAACTGTAGCCCTGTAAGAGTAACTAAGGCAGTATATAGGATGGCACACAGAGCAACTGGCTGGTTGACCCTCTTCTTGCCAGACATTTCTTCTGCCCTTTCCAATATCCTCATATTGATATTTCAGTTTGGACAGCCCTGTACTTTAGCAAGTCTATTTCTATCCTTGCTCCCAGTAGTTATGCGTTATCATAAATCCAACAACTACAGTTGGATTATTTCCATTAAAAAAGCACTGAAAGTAGCCTCAACACCCCAGGGAAACAGGTTACAGCTGTTCACAACTTCCAAGGATTTTTCTAAATGCATAGTATAAGGTTGTAATATCACACCATTGATTTTTCAATAGATTCCAAATGGATCTCTCTAGGGAGGTGTTCTTGTGGAAAAAAAAATAAAATGGAACGGCTGTAGCAAGGCTTAAACTAGTTGGTTTGAGAATTTTTGGCAATAATTCAGTAGATCTTAAAGGTAACATTATATGATCTATGCATTGCATTGTGTTGTAAGAGATCTACAAACAGACTAATTCCCACTAGCTGTACATCTGTGGTTGAGGTGGTCTGGGGGTTGTGTAAACAGTTTAAAAGGGTTGAAGTTTCACAGCCTAGAATCATGTATAGTGTTGCTTTTCTTCACAAAGCTGATCTTAGTCTCAAACGTTTTCAACTTTCTGTCTCAGTACAAGGATTTCTAACTTCCAAGCCTTAATGGAGCCCAGAAAGCCGTCATACTATCACCAATTTTCCAAAAATATCTCTTGTAATTACACCTCTACACAGAACCTACCCGTAAGTGCAAAATAGCTCAGAAGTTCCCATCAATGAGCAGCATTTTCTACCTAGAGGCCAACAGATCAAAAAAGAAAAGGTCACTGCAAGTCAAACTTGTGTTGCTACTGCCTGTTCAGATGCCAGCACTTCGTTCAGCTACACATTAGTAAGCATCAGTGGTGTCCTCTTTACTTAGTGGTGCTTTAAATCCAGTGTGTATTTACTATACAGATTTGTAAGCAGCGATGCAAAACATAAAACAGTAACAGTTCAGAGCCCAGCCTCTGCCACAAATTCATGTTTGCTAATTTCTTCATAAGAAAACAGTCACCAGCCAGATCCCCAAGCAGTGTTTTATATAAGATGAACACATAATCCTTAGTGTGATGGAAGGTTATTTTTCCAGGGGACTTTTTAAAAAAAATTCTTCTCTGGTATTTCCCATGCCACACATGAAGATGAGCATGTGCTACTTAAACTCCATTTTCCAGCTTTATATACCCCACCTCACCAATAAAAAAAAAAATCCTTTGCTTAAACAGTTTAAGTACTGTTTCATATTTCAGAAACCAATGCAATTTTGAAAATTATTATGGCATTTGCTTTTTCAGGCTTGTCTTTTTTCCTTAAAAGATGATCTTACAAATCACTTGGCCATTAGCCAAAAGACACAAAAAAATTTAAAGCATTATGATTCTGTAGGTGTTTCACAAGCCTTTAAATACATTTTTGAGACTTGCTATTAAGCTAATCTCCGAGTAAGAAGATGTGGAATATTAATGGAAGCATTTTGGAATTGTAAATAAACATGTTTGGAGCAATCTAGATGAAGAGCAGAACGATAAAAATGGTTATAAAAATCTAATTAACATTTTAACTGTAAAAAGCTTGCTGCTTTGATACCACAAGAGAATAGACTCAGACAGTAGATAAAATTAAATATTCCCATGTGGGTTTCCAGCAGATGAAACACTGCTATCAATATTTAATGGAATGTGTCAGAATTTACCATCATTTGAAAGAATGCAAATAGAGGTTACCATAGAAATCACCTTGACAGAATACTGAACAAAATGCAACACAAACTACCCCTGAAGCATCCTCAAAGGAGTTTGTAAGATCTTTGTCTGCTACCCTTTCATGTAGTCCCTTGAAAGGAAGGAGGAATCGCCTCTGTGTGGGAATATGTGTAAATATACACTGTGATACGTTATTAACTGGTAATGTTAAAGAGAAATAAGAAACCAAATATATTCCAAAGACTTTCACATCACAGATATCTGGGGTGAGTTCAGCACAGAAGACCAAATAACAGTAAATTAATTGCTAAAATGCCTCCATATAATTATGAAGGATCTAGTTGTATAAGGAGATATCAATACCAATGTGAGAATTTTGCTATCAAATGCTTGAAATCTTTTTATCCCAAGAAAGAATTGGCCATTACCAACCTTCAGCTAATCTATACATTGCCTAAATACATGTATGTCCACACAATATATAAATGCAGCTAGTTATCAGTATAAATTTGGCGGTTTTCATACTTTTCTGCTACAGAATCTCTATCTTCCTAAAAGTCTATCTCCACAAAAAGTATTTATAATCAACAAAATCTGGCAGTTCAAGAAGTAGCTATATGCAACTATCCAATAAATTTTAAAATGCCTGCATGCATAAGATAAAATCCTTCCCAAAATACCACATTTTTCTTTTGAGGCTTTTTCCTTGTATCTGTTGCCTTGTAACTTGAACAGGAGCTACTGATCACCTTTAGTAGATTAATCATAGAATTGTTTGAGTTGGAGGGACCTTACAGATCACCTAGTTCCAACACCCTACCATGGGCAGGGACACCCTGCACTAGACTAGGTTGCCCAAAGCCCCATCCAACCTGGCCTTGAACACCACCAGGGAGCATGGAGAGGGCAGACACAGCTTCTCTGGACAACCTGTGCCAGGGTCTCACCACCCTCACAGGGAAAAATTTCTTTCTAATACCTAATCTAAATCTACCCTCATTCATCTTTAGGCCATTGTCCCTTGTCCTAGCACTCCATGCCCTTGTAATCAGTCCCTCTCCAATTTTTCTGTAGGCCCCCTTTAGGTACAGGAAGGCTGTTACAAGGTCATTCTGAAGCTTCCTCTTCTCCAAGCTGAACAACCCCAGCTGCTTCAGCCTGTCTTCGTAGGAGAAATGCTCCAGCCCTCTGATCACCTTCATGTCTTTCCTCTGGACTCACTCCAACAGCTCCATGTGTTTTTTATGTTTGAGGCCCCAGAACTGGATACAATATTCCAGGTAGGGTTTGTTGAGAGTGTAGATGGACAGAATCACCTCACTCAACCTGCTAATCACATTTCCTTTAATGCAGCCCAAGATATAGTTGGCTTTCTGTGTTGAATAGCCCTTTCATAGCCCTACATACAGATCTCCGAATCCTCTTGGAAACTGCAATATATGGAAAGTAGTTAAGAAGTGCTCCTTAACTACTGAAGAACATAATTTGACCCAAACTTCTTCAAGGTCAAAAAAAACCACATACATGCATTTCTTGTGTTTCAAGAGTGAATGGGAGAGCTTCAAGGTAATTCCTGATGATAAAATCTTCCTCTTCTGCAAGTTATTCTGAAATAGTTTAGAAAACGTCAGCACCAGACGTTAAAATGCCATCACAATACAGATTTTAATCTTGCTTTCTTGTTACTCATACTCCAAGTAGGCAGTGTATGGGTTATGCTACTAACAAAATATTATCTGAAAATACTGATGTTCTTTTAGTCTCAGAAATATGAGCTTTTATAAAATACCTGAACAACATTAGGGTTTTCTGTAGCTCAATTAAACAGAATGACTTAAATCTTTTTGCACTAATGAATCCAGAATCCCTTCTGAATTCCACAAAAGCTTCACGCACTGGTCCTCTGGTCACACTTGGTACTGAACCTGGCCCAAAGATCATAATTGATGATTAAAACAAAGCATCTTTTTTTGGAATGTCATTGCCTTAAGCAAGAAGCGCTTGAAAATTCACAGGAAAGGTAACTCACAGGAGATCAGAACAATTTGGTACAAATGAGAGGTGATTCAAATACATTTTTTAATCTACTTTTTTTACATAGGTGGTATCTTTGATTTCTGATTACACAAGCAAATTTATCCTAGCACATAATGGACTGAATGCTTTGTACTTCCTGAAGATGTCAAATGGATTAAAAGCTGTAGATAGAAACTCTCATATCCGCTTTGGACTGGCATGTGGAACATATTGTCATGCCATGCTCTCTATACATTGTGAAAGGAAAAAAATATATATTTTGCAATATTTTACCCATTGTTTACTTGTCTTGCTTAGGTAGATACTCCCACTCTGTAATATTGCTACTTTCTTTTAGCTTGAAGGAAGGGCAAAATGCTCCAGGCTAGTTCTGAAATCAATGCTAACACTTCTCTTTAGACACCTTGAAATAAGCCCAGTCTACTCCCCTGGAGTCAAAGATCCTGGAGTCATAACACTAACATCTCGCAGTATACATCTGTTTTCTTAGCTAAACTTTTAGTAGTCAAAAAAAACTTTGGAGTCTTTGGATAAATAATCTTATACATCCAGATACAGTTACTTTCCAAGCAATACAATTCAGCTGTAACATGCCTCAGCACAGGTTGTATGTCTTGAATACCAAACAATTTATCTGTTGATTCAAGGAAGAAAACAAGTACTTTGATTTTTTTATCAAAATGAAGAACACCAGCAAGTTTAGATTTTGTCCCAGGCATCTGTTGCAGCTGAAGCAAAGCTGCAAACTCATCTAAATAGGAGCAATCTGAAAGACATCTGAGGAGGTGGGAAATGCAATAATTCTCTCCTCCTGTTGTAAACCCCACCATCATATGGAACTAATGCAGACTAAGGACTAAATCCAAAGCATATGGAAGTCAGAGCGCTCTTGAGCAGTCTCAAGAATTTGTCTATGTTCTAGCATAGACACTTAGAGTTTACAGACCAAAGAAACCCATTCTGTGACAAATATATACATGTCAAACACATGCTAAATACAGCCATGGTAACTGTTCATTATATAACAATTTTGTATCAGTATTACATAAAAATAACAGATAATAGAAGTGATTTCAGTGCCACAGACAACCTGCGCACTTCTGGAGCAGACCCTAGACACCAACAAGGCTTCTTAGGTGAGGATGGACATGTAGTTTTATGTAACTGAGCCAACTGGTTGTGACAGGCTATCAGACAGCCAACTCAAATAAGTAAATCCTCATTTCAATCATTTAAGTGCAGGTGTCTTGTTCACCCTCATGTCTATGTAACATTTGTTCAAACCAAAGCTTCCCTCCAACAGCAAGGAACATATGGCATGTGCTGAAAATCCTGCCAGTTCCTTAAGCAACAAGAGCTCAGAGCAGAGTTAGTCCTTTCCTACTATTACTGAGTGGTGGAAGACTGCTCTCCTGTAAAGCGGATAATATTTCTCTCCAACCTACATGCTCTTTGTTCTTTCAGGTTTGTACAGTAATTTGGGTTGGAAAGACTTGTGGTTCTACCCCAGGCAGCAGCTGAACACCATGCTCACCACTCTCACAGGAGGACAAATAGACAGAGCTACACAGATTGGGATAAGGACAGTTACTGACACAGCACAGTGAGAAGGAAACAACAGGGCCCAGGACAAAACATACACAGGGGGATAACACAGAGCATTTACCATTCTAACAAGGTGGTAACATAGAGCACTTCACCAACCTGACAACAGATCTGACACAGAACCACACTCAGACTGCCCCAGAGCCAAGAGAGCCTACTCTTCCTCACCCAGCCCCTTTTATGGGGGCTTGATGTCATGTGATGTGGAAGGCAACTTTGGCCAACTCAGCTCACCTGTGTTGGCTGCTTGGGGGAATTGGCTTAAGCCCAGCCAAAACCAGGACAGCAAGAATCACTAGTCCCAGTAGCAGGACCAACATTATGATTGGAGCAGTTTTCTCAGGACAATATCCAGTCAAGCTCTGAATATCTCCAAGGATGCAGATCTCAAAATCCCTCTGGGCAACCTGCTCCAGTACTTGAGCATAAAAAAGTTGTGTGTAGTTCTTCCATCCATCAATCTGTTTGAATTTCCCTTGTTGAAGTGTTTGACTCTTGCCTCTCACACTTTTGTTGCAGGAAAGGATCTTGTCTCTGTGTTCTGATACCCTCTAGGTGGCTTAAAATAACCACCAACCCACCCCCCACCCCCCTGCCTTCTTCATATTAAACAAAGACAGCTATCCTAACCTCCCATTAAATGACAGATTTGACACTGTAAGAAACCTCTACTAAAACCTCCTCTCCTTCCTGAGTACCTGCTTTTCTGTGAGTGCCTCTGAACCTAAACAGGAAACCTACATAAACTGTACGTCAAAATGAGTGTGTAGTAACACATACAGGAAGTCAAAGAGCTGAACGTATGACAGTTTTTCCTCAAGTAACAACCAGGTTTTTCTGAGAGTCTTCACATTTTATGTTGCAAAGACAAAACTATTCAATTCCATTTACTCAGAACAACATTGTATAAGAATCAGTAAAACTAAAGTCTCTTCAAACTTCATATAGCTTTGTATTTTAATAGTAAAAATTATCATTGCAGAAGCACTATTAAATGCATGCTTAGCAAAACAGCACTGATATTTGTATGAAGTCAAACCCAATAACAGAGCTTCCTCTATCTGCTGAAAGATTTATTTTCAGGCTCATTTACTCTTGGACTGATAGAAAAGCTTCACAGAATTCTCTACCTAAAACAGCTTTGGAATATAAATGCAGACGCAAGGGAGTGAAGAAGGAAGTGCAAAACCAGGGCTGAACTGAACCTTCACTTGAGTAGGACAAGACACCTGAATTAATCTTCTGCTGCTAAGCAAGAACATAAACTAAACTGATCAAGGAAGGATAAAAAGGTCGGGTTTGAAGTTCAACTTTAAATTCAGATTTAATCCAAACACTCTAAAGCCAAAGCAAAACTGATCACTTGAAATTAAACATAGTGTTCTATGAACATGTT
This sequence comes from Laterallus jamaicensis coturniculus, assembly GCA_022605575.1. NCBI lineage: Eukaryota > Metazoa > Chordata > Aves > Gruiformes > Rallidae > Laterallus > Laterallus jamaicensis. The sequence continues at coordinate 5,559,061 of JAKCOX010000027.1, forward strand.
ATGAATTGCAGCTGAAAGTAACTGAAATTGCCTCCAAAACAGCATGAGAGGAGGGGAAGAAGTGAAAAGTCATACTTGGGTATAAGAAGTAACAAATGATCTTCAAGCCCTTTCAAAGAGGATTTCATTTCTGTAATTTCAGAGAAAGTTGTGGTGATTTGGGTCATGATCAGAACTGCATACCATTCTGCCTTGTGATCTGAACAACTTCTGATTTATCAGTACCACCGCCTGAGCACAGAATATAGATAAATAAAAGGATCTCTGAAGCCTAGTCTATGTGGCAGGATGCATCCATGCCTGGTTAAGGATGTTTAGAAATAGAAAGCTGCTCAGTCACCATTACTTTTGCAATGTGACTGACTTCAGGATTTCTGAATGGCACAATACCTTTTCTGGAAGAATAAGTGTTTGATGTCATTCATGTGGATGCAGCTACTGGCTTGCTCAGTTGTTAAAAAAGTATTAGTATCTATTTAAGCAAAAAGCCTATACTTTTAACAAACAATGGAGGTAGATGCATAAATCATTGCTCTGATCTTCCATTGACTACATCTAGCATTAGCCTCCCAGTTGTCTGTTTTTCATAATCTTTAGCAAAACACCGGTCTGCTTGATAAGAGCTGACGTACTATTGCCATAGGAAAGGACATTGTTTACATAGAAAGAGGCAGCTCTTTGACACTGCTACAATGACTTCCCATGCCATTGTTCAACTAAACAGCAGTGAGAAATTCCAGCATATAGGAATGGCTCGGATACCACGCAGTCCATCATGGTCCCCCATGTTGACATGAGGAGAGGGTCCTGACTTCACCTTCAGGCTTTTTGCATCAACCTTTTTGTGTCCATCATTACAGTACACCTGAAGCAGCCCAGTCTTGAGTCAGTCACCTTAATGCAAAAAAATACTAGCATCTTTTTGTCCCTTGAAGTTCAAGAATCACAGAATCACAGAATCTTAGGGGTTGGAAGGGACCTCAAGAGATCTTCGGGTCCAACCTCCCTGCCAAAGCAGGCTCCCTATCTCATATTACATAGATAGGCGTCCAGACGAGACTTGAATATCTCCAGAGAAGGAGACTCCACCACCTCCCTGGGCAGCCTATTCCACTGCTCCGTCACCCTCACTGTGAAAAAGTTCTTCCGCATGTTGGTGCGGAACTTCCTGTGCTCCAGCTTACAGCCATTGCCCCTAGTCCTGTCCCCACTGACCACTGAAAAGGGGCTGGCCAATTCCCCCTGCCACCCATGTCTAAGATACTTGTAAACACTAATTAGGTCCCCCCTAAGTCTTCTTTTTTCCAATCGTGTTGTTTCCTCTAGGGCCTCTTAAGCATTTTGTGATTGATGAGATTATCTTGTTGCGCTATATAGTAAAGTTTCAGGGTTACCCTGTCTGAAATATTATTGCTGGAACAGTAGGGAATCTACCTTCCCAAAATTACTGTGATGAAAACTGAGTTCGATTGTTTCAGTTTTGCCAAGCACTCAATATGAATAGAAACAAATTCGCATTTCCTAACACCAGAGAAAAATTATATAGTGTCATATGAGAGTAAGATTGCCTTTGTGACATTAAAATAAAATTAGAAAGTGGCCATACCTGCAACCATAATTCAGTGCCTGGCTTATCCTGTGGTGCAACAGATAGGTCACACTTCTTCCTAAGTGTTGTCAAATAACTAGAAAACTGGTTGGGCTTCAGAGGGACTGGATTTGATATGCAAACTAGAAAGGACCAAAAAAAATTCCAAGTGACTAGATCAGAAACTCTAATACTTCAGCCAGCATTCAAACCTGGTTAAAAAGGTCCTGTTTCCTGTAATTCTTTCTTTCTACAGTACAATTGAATGGCTAGAAAACAATCTTTTGGTTTTGGGATTGCCATTGAGAAACATACTTACTGCAATAGCACCTATATATGATTGTAATGCTAGCAAAATACTATTCCAGTTATTCTTCATCATAAAGGTGAAGTTGCAATTGCTTACCAAGAAGGTGTTCCTATCTTGGGTAGAGTTGAAGAAGCACAGCCCATCAATTGCTTCTTCGGGGTCTTCAATTTCTTCTCTCCCTCCCACCCTGAGGGCAAGTTCCTCAACACTCTTTATACCCCAGTCCTAGCAGTTCCCTCCCAGGGGTGACATTTTACATTATTTGGGTGGAGTCAATTACAATAGTAATATACATTTAGCATGTGCTTCTTTAAGCAATTTAGCATATTGAGTGGTGTCAACTTTAATAATCATTTACAGTTAATAAAGTAAAAGGTCTTATTATGGACACTGTGGCCTTCAAAATTCTGCATTGAAACTGTCTACCTGTTTATTCCTCATTCTGTACCTGAAACAGGGCTGCCTTGCCTACATAAGACTCCCTCCTTCAGCTGCTTCTCATATCAGTCTTGCAGATCTCAATCTACAACATTTGCATGAGAGATAAGTGGACAACTGTGATTTTAGCCTCTTAGGTGCAATTCCCACAGTTAACATCACTGTAAACAGATCCAGGATATAGAAAACATTATTCTGCCCCCATCTCCTCCCAGAATTTGTGGAAACACCCATCAAGCTGACCCAAACATAAACAGTGCATGGTGGAGACTGGTTAATAACAGTCATTTCAGAATATTATTTAATTTTAGAAGTATGTGTGTTATACATTTATTTAATTATTAACTGTATGATGACTTACAACTTTTGGCAGATGAGACTAAACAGCTCCAGCTTGTGGAGGCAGAGTCCTTCTGCCAAAGTCTCAGTAATGCTGATTTATGTGATTTAATGAAGTTCAGATAGAACTTCTGAACAACTTTCCTTTCCTATTTTAAACCTTGAATTCTAATTAATAAAAATATTTAAATAAACAAATGCATAGCGTAAGTGAACAGAAAGCCTCCATTTCATTAGGATAAGGTGTTTTTTTTAACAGTGGAATCAAATTAAAAGCTAATGGACAAAAACTATTATAAAATCTTATTCTCAGGGATTTAGAAAGATTAAATATGTTTTCATGATTCAGTTCTTAAAATGCAAACTATTAGATGAATGCATTAAAAAATGCATGAGTTGATTTAAACATTAAGTAATCAATGAAAAAGTCTGCTATTTTGTTCAAGACAGTCTAGGAAGCTTTTAAACCCATTTCTCCTCCATCTACAGTCCAAATAAAAGCACTTTTATTTATAAATGTGTGCAGTGGAAAGAGAGAAGGTTTGTGAGGGTTTTATTCTTCTCAGCTGCTTAGGAAGGAATGTGAAAGCCTTTTGGTGTGAAAAGCACAGCTTTCTCCTCCAAATATGAAGAATTTGCCTTAAGAAAATTTTGAACTTTTCAAATTAACTAACATGATGCAAGATACCCACCAATGTTGATAGACTCAAAACACTATGATAATGAACTCAACAAATGCCCCTTTCTGCCCTAACTGTTCCAAATTATGAACTTTTACCCTTTTGGAGAAAAGTGTTTGCTGGTTTTCCATTCCTGTGTGAAATTGCTTCAGAAATCCTTTAACATTACTGCAGCTGAAAGGAAATCTGTGCCTGGCAGCTGGTAATGGTGAAAGTAAAACATTTACTATAATTATTTATCATGAAAAAAAAAATCTTTTAATGAAAAATATAGAGTCATGTACCAACTGGAAACCCAAACCATTTCCTGACTTCTGTTGAAAGCTTCTAGCAATATTCATTTTCAGGATTTGTTTTTCTACTCCGTTATGGAAGGAGAGGAAGAAGAAAAAATAATCCAGTGAGTTCTGAGGAAATTCATCTATCTGTTTTGCCATCAAATTTCAACATACATTATGATCAGTCCTTGAAAGAAAATTGTTTAGTCCCACATGGAAAGTGATGGGCATAGCAATTTTACACCTGGCAAGAAAGCTGGGAAGTAGATATACTAAAAAAAGAGGAAGCATCTCAGTGACAAGAGTCAGCATTTGTGGCAGATTCTTTATTATATGAGGATTACTTGCTATTTGTAATTGCTGTTTTTACACAACTCCTAGTTTGTTCCTACCCCAGCATAAAAACTATCTTAGAAGTAGTTCACCAGTTAATTTGACATGTATTGAAAAGCAGTTCAAACAAACGGAACATTCTTTTCCATTAACATTTAAAAAACTAATTTCTCCGTTTTGCAGAGAACAGGTGAGCATACAAAGCTTCATAGCGTTAAGTGGTCCACATGTGAGGGTGCTGCAGAACAGCCACTGTGCAGCTGGAAGAGGCAGCACTGGAAGGAGAGCTATAATGTTTAGTCCAGATGACTGACTGGAGCCATTTTTTTTTTGGAAGAGAGGGTATTCCAGTTATTTTCCTGCCAATTGTTGACAGTGGGATATTATTCTCAATGTCTTATTGAAGAAATCCGTATCACTCACAGTGAGAACTTAATTTCACTGAGAATTAAAATATTATCTGAGTATACTTGAAGAATCAGAAAAAGGCAAGGAAATGAAAGCAGCTCTGGTCTTGGAAGTCATTTGTAATTAAAAAACATTACTGGAAAAGAAAAATCTAAGAACATTTGTATTATTTATTAGGAAGAAAAGACCATTGTGTCTCTAGAAAACGTGTCTCAAGCCTCTGCATACATAAATCAATCTAAACAATTATGCAAGCGTAGGTCTGCTCTGGTAGTGAAGAATTAAGAAAAATTCTTACTTAACTGGTTTTCTTCTATCCAAAGAAATGCATCTTCCAAGTTCAATAAAGTATCAAATGACTTTCAGAAAAAGTTATAAATTTCTGAAACAGTTATGAATAACCATATTTTTAAAAAAAACCCATCCAAATAAAATAAAACCCAGGGAAAAAACAACCCTCTTTTTTTTCCCCTCCCACACTGGAGAATTCAGTTAATACGTCCAGAAACCAATAAAAGAAAGTTTACTGAAGTCAATGAGTGCCTTTCTGGGTGATTACAATGGGCTTTGTATTTTGTCTCTGGTTCAAATATTCATATGCAGAAAATTAGGATTGGAGACTAACATGTTTTCAATGACTGTTCATCGCAGGCATAATGTCTGCGTGACTGTTCATAGAAACAAAAGTCATGCAAGAGTCACAAATACACTCATTCAAAAGCTCAAATGCACATCAAAACCTTTTGACCTTCTGACCAGCTGCTGAATGATAGAAAAACAGTTCTACAGTTGTAGAGAAAAAACCAACATCCCTTACTCAGTACAGAGTTTGCACTGACACTTCCTTACAGTGAGGACAGATTAGATCAGCTCCAGTAGTTCTATGATTTTTAGGTATATTTAGAATTCTTACTTTTGACAAATATGTGCAAATTTTTAATTTACACAGACATGGCTGTATGTCTGGAAGTAGCTTTTCATCTGATAATATTCAGGCATCTAAAATTCACATCAGCAAAATCTAACACCCAGAAAAGTGAGAATAATGCAATTATTTTAAAACAAGTCTTAATTATAATTTAACAGATAAGAGAACACTACGGGCTGTTCTCAAGTAAGTGATTATTAAGGGCGAGCATAACTTAATCAAGTATTTATATGAGCTACTTACAGACTACTTAGAGATATGGTGTAAAATGGACACTAGTAAGTACTTCTTTCCACCAATACTGTAAGTATGTCCCCTCAAGGAATTCTAAAGACCACGCAGAGAGATTTCTAGTCCAACTAGATCTACTAGAACTAGATGTAGCTACTTAAATTTGTAGACCTGCTGTAGGCCTGTACTGTATTAAGATTTAACTCTTATTCCTTATCTCAGAGTTGTGGAATTGCTGTGACAGTGGCACTACAATTTGGTGTCTTGAAAGAAGTCTGTGTAAGCCTGGCCAAATGTGTGGGCACAGTGTCTTTGGGTGGGTCTTTCCAAATACATTCCCTTTCAAAACTTCAAGCCAGTCACCGAGTCTCAAAGGAATGGTGGCATTACAAGGATGCCCTCCCAAGTGGAGAGCCTCTATTCAAATTAACTGCATTGTTTTTCATAAAGAGAGGGGAGAATACATCTGGCCTTCAGAGTGCCATTAAACCAAATACATTGTTTTGTCTAGTAAGTCGTTATAGAGAAGACAGCTAGCAGAAATTACTCTTGCGTGAAGTTATTGTTTTGGTGAACAAATCAATGACTTTTTGAATAACACTTGGAACAATCTTGGTGGCCTGATATATTCCATTTAGAAAGAAGAACCTAGCTGTTAGTTAATTGTTTAGGCACAGGGATCAATCGAGTTCTGATGTCAGTCACCATGTAGCAATGACAGCTATTGAGCAAGGCTGGTTAACAAAATAAGGCAGCTAAGTTTGGGATAGGTTCTGATAATGTTTGATATAACAACCTGTTGCCACACGTTGCAGACAAAAAAAAAAAGTAGAATATTTAGGTTCAAAAATTAGAGCTATGTAAGCTTTTTGAAAATGAAATGTTGTTTGCGTTACTTTACTATCAAACATTTCTTAGATGCAACTGGGACTGAAAAGTCAATAACTCATCAGAGAAAAAGTAAGAATAAAAATGTGCTGGGGCTTCAGAAAGGACTATCAAGGCACTTTAATATATACATATTATTGATTACAATTTGCAGATTAGAAATTTTTCTTTTCTGAAGTCACTATAAACTTGCAGAAAGTACATTATAATCTGTTGTACTTAGACACTTTTCCCTTTTGAATACTTTACAGAAAGAGCATTTTTAGGGGAAATAAATAATTTAAATTAAACTTCACAAAATCTCTTTTCACTAAGTAAATATCATAAATGTATGGCAAGAATGCAGACCTCTCCACCTCTAATCTTCAATTACTAGATGATAGGTCCCACAGTCAGTCCAGCTTCAGTGCTGTGAGATCCCAAACTATCAGTCACAAAAATTGTGTCCTGTTATTTTCCAGTCTACTAAAGCTTATTTGTAAAGCTGAATGAGGAACATGTGCAAACTGCACCAGCCTAGATAGAAAGAGGCAACATTAGCAATGTGCACACTCCCAATATAAATGGAACTGTCTGGGGATTACATCAGCATTCAGATTCATGGCTCTAAAGTCTCCTAGATTTAGTGCAGCAAGACTAGTCAAGGATTAAACAATGTGTTACCAAGGGAATAGTCAACATGTCCTGGAAGAACCACTGAAAATCAGTGCAATCAGCATGTGGAGGAACTGGAAAGATAAATGGAAAGATTTAAAGCATTAGCTGTACACAGAAAAACTAAATTAATTCAAAAACAGAAAACGAAAACATTCTGATATTACTAAAATGCAAGTTAAAGACCTGAACATATAACTGCAATATTTACTACAGTATTCTGCTCTGTCCCAGAGCACAATAAAACCTTGAGTTAATTCACTAAAACATAATACTAAGACAAAGGCTAGACCAGCAGTCTTTTAAGGATAATTAACCTATTTAGAATAAGAACCAACACAAGCTTTCCCTGAAAATTTTAAATACACAGAAGCAGTTAAAATGTTGCTAGGAACAAAACCTTCAGATTAAAAACCTCTTTCACTGTTTATTTTCTCCCCTCTTAAAACAACCGTGTGCCAAAATAGTCTAGAAGCAGAAAAGCTGCAACAGCCCCTGAGAAATTAACATCATATCCCCAGGACCAGCAAGCTCTGTTCTGAAGTCCTGAGTACTAAAAAACTTAAGTTATTTATGTATTTGAAGAGAACAGTGATACCTATTCATGTTTTGGGCATTAGTTTAAAAAAAAAAAATCCTCTATACTTTGCCCCCTAGAAGTTAGAGGTTGACCAAAGTGGTTCCAAATTAAACTCAAAACCCCCCCCGTAAAATTAACTGACAGCTACCAAACCATCCAGTCCAGGATCTAATAAAAGGGACTGTGATCTTTTTTGCTTCTTGTACCTTTGAAATACTCTTTATGTGAAGGAGTGGATAGGAGGTAAATCAGCTTTATTGCTCTACCTCGGAAATCCTCAGCAGTGCCCTACAGAGGAGTTTTACAGCCACTTCATGCTGTAGGAAACATCTGAAGACGCTTCCTGATTTCTAAATAGTTAACTGGCAAAAACTTCAGAAATGCTATCTAAAAGGAAGTTACAGTGCTTATATTGAAAACTCTGTTTATTTTGAAGGGTGGAGGAAAATCATTATTTAATTTCATGAGCACATTGGAACTATCAGGCATTAATTGGCTGAAACAGGAAAAAAATGAGCTAATCTCTAAGCGAAATATAGGCAAGACCAGCTGATACAAAGCAATAGATGTAACATTTCCTGCATAGATTCTCCTTGAGGATGTTTCGTCTTGATTTGGTTTGTCTTTGTAGTTGGCATCACAGCTGTTCATAATCCACTTACTGACACATACCTTGAATTTAGAAAACCACAGAAAGTGTTTGCATCAATTCAAAGAGAAGACGGGACTTCGTTAATAGATTTCAAGTTAAAATATAGTTAAAAAACCTTTAAAGGTGACTCAATATTAATTTTTATTTTAATTAAGGTTTGAGGTAATAGCCTCCAGAGGGTTTGTTTTTTTTTTCAAAACTAAGCAACATTACTTGGATTAATAGATAGAATTATAACAAAAATACTAGCAAAAATATTTTTAGTTGCCTTGTTTTAATTCCAGTCTTTAATCTGAATTTACTGTAGGAAATCTGACCCTGCACCTTCACTGGTATTTCAGATATTTCAGAGATTGTTTAAATTTCCTATCTCTGACTTAATTATGACTGAAAAAGAAATTAAGTTAGTTCCTTAGTGAGAATACTGCTTTCTTTCAGCTTAAATGAACATGTTTGCAATGATAGAAAACCCTGTAATTTTTTTACCTCACATAAAATTGACTTTTCTCCCTTCTCTACACTCTTTCTAAAATATTTGACAGATTTGGCATTTGATATGTGCTTCACAAATTTTCCATATTCCCATAATGTAAGGTAGATAGCCTCTTACCTGGCTCTGCTTAATTACTCTGAGGACCATCCTGTAGAGAAGAACCCCATCTGTAGTTCTTGTCCCTAAAGCATTTTCAGAATACCTTTGCCCACTCTGCAGATTATTAGTCCTATTAGTTACCAACTAGCATTAAAGCAGGACATACCTTGTGAAGTTGCAGCTGGGAGTTTCTGGCAATGTCTTGCCATGTCAGAGGAGACAGTGTCTTAATACTCTTCCCAGGCAGACAACTTAATTCAGGCTTTATAACTTCCACAACCAACCTCAGCACCAGCACATCTGCAACACCACCAAAACCAGCAAAAGCAGAGACAAGTATTAAAGGCCACCATGACTGACCTCAAACCTACAATAGAAGAACATCTACATTGTGAAACCTAATTTTGACTATAATGCTGAGAAATCTTGAGCTGGCTTGTCCTAGCTGCTAGAAACTTCTTGTTTCCAAGTGACCAGCGTTAGATCTAACGAACTTTATTTTGAAGTAACAGGCTTTTACTTATCCAACTAAGAAGTGAAGAATGCAAAAGAACAACATTCATAAGGCACGAGAAAAAAAGCATAGGAATTTCACCAAACCAATCCTATTCTAGATGCATGCCTCTGACAGCAGCTAATGTGTTTTTCTAGAGGATGGTAGAAGAAACTTCACTAAGTTAGCATGTGGTAAGGTGAGAAGTAGGATGAGGAAATTGATATAAAAATATTTTTATCATACAATTTTCACAGCTCTAAACATCTAGTGATAAATGAGGTCGGGGAGGTCAAAGAACAGGACTACTTTCGAGATTCCATCAAAATAGTGTCTCCTTGCCCTCAAGCAGTTATTAAAAAATAGCAAAAATGTGTCAATAGCTCATGAAAAATTCTAAGACATCCTATGTATTGCATTTGGCAGTAAAAATTATTCCAGACTAAATTATAATTTAATCTTCAAATTGTAGTGACAGCAGGAAGGGTAATGGTTTTAAGCTGAAAGAGAGTAGATTTAGATTAAATGTCATGAAAAAATTCTTCCCTGTGTGGGTGATGAGGCCCTGACCCAGGCTGTCCAGAGAAGCTGTGGCTGTCCCCTCCCTGGCAGTGTTCAAGGCCAGGTTGGATGGGACTTTAGGCAACCTGAGAGGGTGTCCCTGCCCATGGCAGGGGGGTGGAACTAGATGATCTTTGAAGTCCCTTCCAACTCAAACCATTCTGATTCTATGATTCTATAATATTCTAAAACTGAAATTCTGATTTCTGTGCAATTGGGATCTGAAGGGTTTTTGGCTTTCAAGGAGTTAATGTAGAAGCTCAGGGAACCAAGAGAACAATGTGGTACTAATGTTTACTGCCACAGGCAGTTTAAGAAGACAGCTGATTGCATATCCTTTTACAAATCCCTCAAGCCAATATCTTTGAAGTCTAAAGTGGAAGCTATTTGTGTGTAGCTGATGGATTTAACTTAATTTTTTTCCTAGTATCCCTTTTCAGGTGGATAGTAGGAAATGCATCAGACTCATTTGTCACCTGGATGAGACCTGGTTCTTCTTTTAGCTGAGACAATTGAGATTGAAAGTTACTTTATAGGAGACCACAAACATCTTTTTTTTCCTCTCTCTTTTTTTTTTTTTAATTTGAAAAGCTATTTCTACACATCAACACCTGACTAGAATAATTTTTGACAAAGAAGCTATTCCAGATCCTAATAAACTCTTGTACGGCAAGCACATATATGAAGAAATTAAATTGTCAACAAATATAAAGCTAAAACAGAAGATCCTTTTATTTATTGGATGAAAATATTGCCAAAATACAATAAAAACAAGCAATAGATTTAAGAGTTGTCAGCACAGCAATCTGTAAAAGTTTTTATGTAAAAGACAAAATTTCAGATTTGAGTACTGTAGTCAGAGAAGTCATATATTGAGATACAATGTATTTTCTTTTGTTTGATTTTTTTCCCCCCTCAATGATTATATCTTCAGTGCCAAGTCTATACAGATGCTACTCAGATGCTTTCTGAAGAAGTAGCTAAGAGGTTCCAGTTTCTAGTCCTATTCTTGCTGGTTGGTGTTGCTTAAGGGCTGGAAAGACATTTTTAATTGGTAAAAAAGTATTAAAGGGGCAATTTTTACTTGTTCCCACAACACAGTTCCTGATTTTTCACCCAGGGTGAGCTGTCAGATTTGCTTATACTCTCCTCTGGAGTAGGTCTACAGTGATATCTTAGAGCACGTAACTGCCTTCCTTATGACTGCAACATTTTTTTCCACATGCCCTTGACACCCATGAATTTCTAAATAATTTTCTCAGCCCTAGGGCAAATCTTTTCAGTTTCTTCACTGTCTGGAGGCAAACATACTTTGAGCTTTAATACCTCAGTCAATGTTAAGATGGAGAAGAGAGGGAGAAATTTGTCCAACCTGCAGTGAAAAGTTTTTCAGCAGTTTTTGCACAGGACTGTCAAGAACCACAGATACAGCTGCAATTCACTCACTCTTTGTTCCATTTATGTTTCAATAGTATTTTAAAAGTGAAGAAAATGGTTTTGACTACATGTCTTTTTTGAAGTTGGTGATAATTTTTCTACTCAGAACAAAGTAAAAAGCAAAACATTGGAGATAAAGGCAGAAATTCACTTATTTCTTTGCTATGTGTATTGGCTTTACCTGGTAAAGTTTTGGCAGCAGGAAAACTGCAGGGATGGACTCTGTTGAAAAAAACACCTGGAGCTGCCTCCATATTGTGGAGAGTCAGTTTTAGCCAGCTCCAAAACGGACCTGCCACCAGCCAATGTTGAGCCCATGAGTGGCATTGGTGGCATCTCTGTAAAAACACTTCTAAGAAATGGTAAAAGCCACTGCTCAGCAGCTCTGAGAGTGGACTGAAAAAATGTGAAATAGCCTGTGTTGCAGCAGTTCTTGAAGAGCTGAAGCCCATGGGAAGGTGCAGTTCATGAAGAACTGTATCCTGTGGGAGGGACCTCATGCTGGAGCAGGGGAAGTGTGTGAGGAAAAAGTAGCAGAAGAGACGAAATGTTATGGACTACCACAAACCCCATTCCTCATCTCCTTGTACTACTCTGGGGGCAGAGGCAGAAGAGCTGGGCATGAAGTTGAGCAAGGAGAGAAGAGGAAGGGTAAGGTAAGTGGTTTTATTTGCGTTTATTTCTCACTATCCTACTCTGTTATTAACTGGCAATAAATTAATTTCCCAAGTCGAGTCTATTTTGCCTGTAATGGTAATTGGTGAACTATCTCATTGTCCTTACCTTGACTTATGAGTGTTTTTCATTGTGTTCTCTCCTGTCTGCTGATGAGGGGGAATGATAGAGCAGTTTGGGGGGCACCTGGTGGCTAGTTAGCATTAACCCATCACACCATGATTCAGTCATAAAGTATTTTTGTACTCCATTGTCAATACATTTCCCTATACATTCTACAGGAAATATTCCTTTAAAAAGATAATGTAATTGTGTCATGGTTTAACGAAACACCACACAACCACTTGCTCACCCCCTACTCCCAGAGGATGGAGAGGAAAACAAAACAAAACAAAAAAGTCTTGGGCTGACATAAAGACAGATTAATGGGATAACAAAGGAATATTGTTATAGCAACAAATATTGGGGGGAAAAAAACAACTTGCCTAGTCTGTATCTAAGCAGTGAGCCTGCCTCCTGGCTAGTTTCCCCAGTTATATATGGAGTATGACATTGTATGGTAGGGAATATCCCTTTGACTAGTCTAAGTGAGCTGGTCTGGCTGTCCTTTTCCAGTTTCTTGTGCACCTGGCAGGGCATGAGAAGCTGGAAAGGCCTTGACTTAGTGTAGACACTACAACTATTTAGCAACATCTGAAACCTCAGTTTGCTATCACCATTAAAACACAGCACTACACCAGCTGCTAGAAATAAAATTAACTCTATCTCAAGCAAAATCAGGACAAATTCTCACATCAGTCCCACTTTCAAGCTATGCTAAATTATGGCAACACAACCACGTTCAGATACTGAGTTTCAAACTGAGAAACCCAGCTTCTATTTTGGTTTCTATTACTGAATCCTAATAAGACACGTTATTTTTCTAACCCTCAAATTTCCTATCTTCAACAAGGTGTTAATAGCACCCACTTTTAAGTAGGTCCCTGATGAGAAAGCATTTAAAGGTGCCAAATGTTTGTTATTAGACATACAGCATCAATACTGAAGAAACTACTAGTGTAAAGCAACATCCATGAAAATTTCTTACAACTTCATGTTTTAAATGTCATATTAGGAATGACATTGAGATAATGGTGATTGAAAAGGCACAAACCATTGTCAGAGTAAACCTGAAAACTTTAAACCTTCTTACATTACAGTTCAGAGAGAGTAGTGTGACACCAGTAATTGTCAAATTTGCACTGGCTGAAGAGAAACTGCTTACTGAAGTCTGCCACTCTATTTTGCCATGCATTATTTTGAAGAGCCTTATAAACACTGCAACAAAAGTAGCTTTATTTCTGATCTTAAGGCATTGTGTTTCAACTATCACTTCCACTTCTGTACAGTAAAGGCAAACCAAGGGTATGTTCACCTGGATAATATTCACAATTGCACAAGTAAGTACAGCGTAGCTCCCTTATCTTTTCTTATAAAATCATAGCCAGTGATTAATGTAAGAAACAGGCAGTCTCAACTGCTCGTTATATTAAGCTTCTTATTATCTGCTAGTTTACAATTTGGTAATTTGGGTAATTTAAGTTTCTTCTAGCCCCAGAGTTTGAAGGACTGGATAGTATAACCCCTTCTTTTGCTTCCCATAAACATCTGTATTCTTTTTAAAAGTTAACTTGGTCGCTTTGGCCAGTTAAGGTACACCAGACTCTATGACCCACAAGCTTTTCATTCCTCTCATGGGGTCTAGTTGTAGCTATGGCTCAAAGCATTCATTAAGTGCTTTAAACATCTCCTGGTGGCTCTAGATGCAGTATGGTCACCTCTGCCAGTTCTGCTGTGCGCCGAGTGAGCAAGAGCGAAGAGCTGCACACACTTGGTGGGCTGAACACACTTGGTGACCTCATGCCTTGATGTTTGGGGATGTATGTTTGCACATGATTACTGGCTGTGGCAGACACATTGGGGTTTGAGAGTGAACTCAGCTCTTCATAAATATAAGACTACACATACATTTGTTGGCAACAACCTTGGTTCATAAGAAAATGTCATCTTTTTGGTGTCCACAGTCATGTTTTACTCTGGTAGTAAAACAAAGCTTGCAGAACATTGAAGATTGGATCTAAGATGCTTAAAAATTGTTTTCCCTTCTGTCTCAGAAGAGTGCATTGGGATTTTCTTAGCTGGAAATTATTTGCTTTTTTCCTAGTGATGGTCTCCACTGAACCAGTACGACGTGACCTTTGAGTAACTATTCCATTACCTGTTGCATAGTTACAATTATCTGCCTTGATAGATGAAAAGTGACATACAAACTTAACGGAATTATCACTTAGTAGGTAGGTTTGTCCATGAAGAAAAGAAAAATAATAATTACCTAAACCTCAAGGGAAAGCCTTGGAGAAAGTGTGGAGAAAATTCAGGACGAGATTTGTCTTGTCTTTGCTCTATGTGTATACAAAAGCAAAAACTCCATTATGCACCCTTTCAGAATGATTCAGATCTGTCTTTATTTAAGGTTGGTGTAGGTGAGTTATGAGAAATTGGAAAACATTTACTTTTCAAAGCATCCAAGCCTGGGTGGATCCAAATTCAGCCAGTGGCTATTCATCACTTATGCACACCAGACTGTGAGATTGTTATTGTACTTGACCCTCTTGAAGGGCCTCTAAGTATTGCAAGAAAGAAGTAAACAGCAAATACAAGGAGCAAGATTAGAGGGGCCCTGCCTCCAGCCAGGTGGAGGAAAGGGATAATCAGATCAATTGGACTATGGCCTGGCACATCAGATCCAAAAGAGTACCAAGCATTAGTAGACACTGGTGCCCAGTGTACCTTAACCACCTGTGCTGGTTGCTTGGGGAGGTTAACTCTGGCCTGGCCAGAACCAGGACATTGAGCATAGAAGAGCTGGATGGAGGTGGACTTCATAGCAAAGTGTGAAGCAAACTACAGGTTCAAACACTGAACCTGCCTCCATTTCTCATTACACAGACATGAAGGAGAGGGCAATAGGGACAACAACCTGACGCCCCATGGTCAAGAGATATCAGGTAAAACTGGAGAAACATGGATATCACCATGGCTCTCAAATTTTCCCCAGCAAATAGCTTCAGTTCAGATGTGCTTTACTGTGCAAAAGAGAAACTGTAACTGACCAAAGTGACTTACCTGTGCTTTTAAAGAAAAAACAAAAATGTGAATAATATATTTTAAGATACAGAAAATATATTTAGAAACTGAGTAAAATTATCCCATTTTAATAAGAAAAAAAGCATTAAAATACTTCATAGAATATTGTTTTCAAAATAATCTGTGCAAGTAGATCAGAAAAATTACTAACTGCATATGGTAACACAAATATTTTCACAATTACTGGAAAGATAAATAAGTAAAGAAACAAGACAGATTAATTACATAATTGATCTAATGTAACCTTCCAAGAAATAATTGATATGCTATCATTACCATAACAACTATTTCAAATGACAAAACTGATACATGGCACCTTCTTAGAAGCCAGTTAAAAATCATTACTAATCACATCATTTTGCATTATGGCAAATAGGATGAATAAAAGGCTATTTGTGAAACATTTAGTATCCTCATTTTTCATAGTTCTTTGAATGAAAGACTAATGGTCATCACAGTTAAGAGTGAAATGTCTCTGGAAAGAAGAAGGAACTATAGACAACTGACATACTACAAGATTCATAACTGTGAAAAATCCAGGGTCTACAGATACATCAGCATGATAGATTATTTTTTTTCTAAACTGGAAAGTAATTCATAATACTCATTAAAATGAGATACCAACAGGACTGCCATGCCATGCACAGATACTAGCCAGTTTTAAATGGGCATTTGAATTTGCATTTTCATATTTTGAGGTGATTAAAAGCACTAAATTAATTACACTACAGTGACTTTAAGTGGGGCAAAATTATCATTCACTTCCCAGGAGGGAAGCTGTTTTTGCAATGTATTTTTTCCTTTTCACAATCATCCTGTACAACCATAGAAAGAGCAATAGCTTTTAAGAAGTCAGGAGAGGGAAAAATGCATTAGTTGGTTATCCTTAAGAGAGGGCAAAGAATGACATTTTTAAATGTTAAATTCGGCAAATTAATTGGCAGCACCAGATGGAGAAATCAGTCCAACTGAACAGATAGCAACTTTTTCATATGGTTCCAATGTATTCCGTAACACTTTTCAATTGGCCCTGATAGCTGCTCCCAGACTTAGAAGCCTCTCTTCTGGCAGGTGAGGAGAAAGGACTTTTATTTATTCAAATGAAATGTGCCAAAATAATATCAACTTCTTAGCATGTGGAATGTCTGGAGGAACAGAGTTGAGGACAGCCAACATTTTTTGAACAGTACTTATAAAAGCTTTAGGATATTCAGAACAAAGTGTTGTGGGTTTTCATAAGATGACAGAAACAATATTAAAATCTAATTTTGGCACAGCATGAGTCAATGATATGCCTCCTGGATTTTACACCATCATCTCCACTAAGCCCATTTTCTCTGCTTCTTATGTCATATGTTTTTCAAGCAATTTCCCAGCCCTCTTTTTCCCTGGGTGAACAACAACAAAGGGTAAAATTCTTATCCTGATATGCCAGAATATATGTATGTAATAGATTTAGTTTCTAAATAACTGTATTTGAGCCTGAGACTCTAAGCATACAACTCACTCATTTTAAGTGAAAGGGTCCTACATTCATACTGTCTGTTGTTTCTGCAGCTAGAACACTACTGACTTCAATGAAATTTGTCTAGTATAAGAGTGCACAGTCTGCCCCTAATGCTGAGCAGAAAACATTTTCCTCCCGTTGAACAGTTTTATATGACAGCCACAGGGAAAAAATGTTACCACGTACTATGATTATTCATTTTCAGTATTGTTTGTTCAGTGCAACAGGTCTCCAGAGAAAAACGAAACAAAACAAAAGGTCCTTATGAGTATGTAACACTTAAAGAATTTTGTCATTTCCAGGCCAGATGGCAAGATCTGTCTTTCCCCCAAAGAAATTTCCCTTGCAAAGGATTATATATGCTATCACTGGAATAATTTAGGAAAAAAAATGCAACTTTGAGAAAAACCTAGAGAGCTGCAGAAAATGTCCTTAGTAATTTTGCCATTCTCTGGGAGCTGATCCTCATCCATCCCATGACCTGGTGCTTCTCAGAACTAAACTCTTCCTGTCATAAGGATGATACAGCACAAATAATGCTTTGCTGTAATACTACATGGGTGAAAAACAATGGTACCCACTCACATGCGACTGCCACTACTGACTTGTACATAAATGGCTGAGAGCATTCTCTGGTTGTTTTGGATAAGAAAGGTGTATCAGTCGTTATAAGAGCTGCACGGCAATTAGAACTAGGAAAGACGCTGATACACACCTTCAGCAGACTTCATGTACTGAGTCTAGGCCACTGATGACTGATTGATAGGAAACCCTCCTCCATCATGCTGAATTTCCAGTCCAGAGTGTTTCATTTATATACCCAGTAAATAAGCAAGAATTTTGTTCACATTTTTTAATTGGAAAAGGGCTAGGGGGAGGAAAGCCAGTTTCATTGTCTGAAGTTTCTTACTGCCAAGTTTCAATACTCTAGCAGAAAGGTTCAGCCAAGAGAGAGAAAGAAAAAAATCCAGGAAAAAAACAGTATGAGCTTTTAGATAGAGGGTACACAGACATGTCAAGAGGATATACAGTAGAAGACTTCTGGGCAGCTCTGAAAGAGATCTGAAAACTATACAAATGCATTCAGTGCAGAGTTACCACATTTTCCATTTCTTTCTGTATTTTATTTCACTTATGGTAAACAACTCATGAAAACAAGTTTGGTTATTGTAATTCTATTTCCATTTTCATTGACATGCTATTGAATTCAGTGTTAAATAATTTTGATTTATGATGCTAGAGGGAGGTACCACCCTGAAGTCTAATTATCCCCTCCTCCTTGCACTTTGTCTTCACACCAAAAATCTGCAATAAAACATGTGTGGCTTTCATTTGTTTGCAATGAGCAGGAGACACAAATGAAGATCTACATGGTGGCAAAAGTGCTGTTTCACCCGCCTTGCAGAAGCTTGTACAAAGGTAGGGCTGCCAACAGTCCTAAGTACTAGCCTGCTGAGGCCCCAGGAGAGCAACCTGGGAATCCAATTGTCTTCTTTTTCATGACCCATTTCCAAAAGAAAAAAAGACATCCCACCCAGATTTTGCATGGCTAAGTGAGCCATGGAGAATTAACCAGAATTTTTACTTCAGTGTGAACTGAATCAAATGGCAATTTACCCCAGATTCCGCAAGTAACTTTCTTTTTTTGGATGCATTACCAAAATGAACCTCTGATTCATCAGCAGCAAATGGGAGCTGAGCCCAGAGCTAAATCTAACCAACGTCATGCTGGAACACCAAATTTCAGACTTCAATTCATATCAAGAGACACTATAGGGGATCTGCAGGCAAATGGATTTTGCAGGGCGATGAGGTATTGCAGCTCTGCTTGAAGTTGCCCTTGTGCTTTCAGACAGCTTCCAAGTTTGCTCAGACTGCTTTGTCCATGACTCAGTCTTTCTTGGTAATATCTTGACAGATTTATATTCCTAGATTAGGCAGAAAACCCAATTTGTTTGCATTTTAAACTAATAATCAGCAAAATCGAGTAGTGCCAGTATTGAAAGTCATCGTGCCTTGAAGGGGCTTTTCTAGATTTCAGCTTAACCTAAAAAATACGGAGAGTGACAGGTTCAGCTAATGCTCTGAGCTATCCAGAGGTTTCCAAACCTCCCTAAGCTAAAGATAGCCTTTGTGACTATATCACTACACTCTACTATGTCATTATATCCTAAGAGTAATTATAATACCTATATACAGAAACACTTATTTGTTATTTAGACTATAAACATGGGAACCAAAGATTGCATAACCAAGCAATTAATTTACAGTAATCTGCACCATGTGCTCCTGTTATCAGAGATTTAATAACAGAATGCTATTTCAATTCAACCTATTTAACCTATTTAACCTACTCTTTTCCCTTGAAAATGTACAATGTCTTGGAATTAGCATTGAGCTGTGAATATTTTCCAAAGGAAATGATCAGTGGAGATCACCAAGAGTTTTTAAATGACACTAGCCAAAAAACAAAAAAAATAGGAAAAAAAGGGTAAAATCAAGGATAGTAAATTAAATGACCTTGTGTTCCATTTCCACCTCTGTATCTTTGACCTCCAGTCCTTGGACCCAGACAAATTACATATGATCTAAAAAGAAGAAGAATCACTATGTTGCCAAATGTTGCTACTTCAAGTTACGATTAAATATTTTCAAAAATAAAATAAAGCATGTTACACAGAGGTATTTATTTTTATGACCCCGCAGTTATTGTTAGACTCAAATTTGTTCACTCATTTGCTGATTCATTGTCTGGTAACTTTACTTCTCAAAAATGGCACGATGCACTGACAATTTCCTGTAATGACAAGATTAAAAGTAGAGGTGGACCTTGGAAACAGTTTACAACATCCTTTAAATGTCTTTGAGACACTCAGTAACCATCCACACTCTGCAAGGGAGCCCAGTGGTCAGAGGTGTAGGTTTGCACACCGTAGGTAAGAGATGAGAAACTCTGGAGGCTATTGAACAGTGAATTTTCACAGCAGATCAGCACAAACATATTTAACACAGGATTTTCTGTCACCATGAAATGTCAAAAGAAATTTGAGAACGTTCGACAGTTTTCCTGCTCTGTGGTTGGCTTGTGCTTCTTTCTTCCCCTCAGTTACTCCTTACTGAATTCTGACACGCGGCGTAGCATGAAAAGTACCCTTTTATTATACTGTAAAGAATTATCCAAAAGGACATGACTAAAGAAGTTTTCCTGGCCTTAGTCTTTTACTCCAATAGCCTTACAAAGAAGTTATTCATAATTGCAATAAAATGAGTAAGATTTTAATTTAGGTAGCTAATCCCCCATGGAGAATTGTGTCAGACTGTAATGTATAAAGGGGTCACCGACCTATTTCTTTGGCTTTATTCCTCAGGATCATAAACACGACAGGAGAGTCAAAACAACAAAGCATAATTAAGCAAAATGCCTCATAACCAGCTGTTTTCTGAAGAGTCAGTATATATACCATTGAAAGTTCAGCATCAACTAAAAATTACAGCCCAGTGGTACATAACATATGGACACAATTTATTTTCTGGGTTAAGAGAAAAGCTTAAAAACACCTGTGATAATAGGTCATAAATGTCATATTTTCTATGATACCCAGTAAAATTCCCATAATTTCTTTCTCAGGGTCTTGTAATAGTTGTTTTGGATGCATTCCCAGCAATATCAGATATTGAGAAGGTCAATAAAATACCCAAAATACATTCAGTTTGGAATTACTTTAATACAACATCTTATTGTATAAAAGCAGATTAACAACAAAGACATCAGTCTCGCAAACACAGATCTGAATAAATGCCAGTCACAAAAACACCCCAATGAGTTGCCTTTTTCTCTACAGGCATTGACTAAATCCCTATCCTTTAAACATCAAACAATAGGGGTTGGTCTTGCACCACTGGTGTCAGTGGGAGCAGAAGCAAATAGAAGGAAACCTATGAAGAACATGCATATAGAATTCAGATGGTGAAACTCTATCAAAACCACTCTTAGAATGCTGACATTTAAGCAAGAATGAAATATGCTGGCTTGGAAAGTGAAAAGAAAAAATCTAATTAAAAATATCAAATCTCGAGCTTTTAAAATTGTGTTGCAATTATTTGATAGAGATTTCTTTTTGCCTTTTTTTTTTTCTTTTTTTTTAAGGAAGTATCACAAAGAGGTGTCTGTGATAAAGGCAGACAGAGATTGTAGACATGTCTTTTGTCCATGCTAATATGAAAGAGCAGCAAAACTGAAAGGCTTTAGTCTTTCTTGTCTAGTGCTGGATCTGGCTAGCTCTTGTTCATTTTGGAAGCTTTGTTTCTATTTTTGCTTTGTTTTCCCCATTTTGAAATTATTCATTGTGTTGCTCCTCACATGCTTAAAGCATGTTCCCAAACTAGCACTTAATGAAAGCAAGTTATTCTGATTGAAGGACAGTAACTCTTTCATACTGCAGTTTGGGGCTTGCCTCCCTGACAGCTGTATTAAGGCATCTATTTTTGCCCTTTCATGAAGACTTTGACATCATCTGGTATGGGACTGAGCACCACACAGGAGCTCTCTTCTCTAGGGTAAGAAAAAGCAAAGGGGCAATATCAGAAAAACCAGAGCAGAGGTAGGAGGCATGATTTATTCTGCCTCAGTGTGAAACTACCACAAAAGAATGTATTTTTTATAACATGTCACAACTAGGTTTGTAACAACATAAACAAAATACACAGCAGCCGTGCCAGCAGTGATCATAAATACATGTTTAGCATAGCAGCTATAATAACTTGCACATCATCATACAAGAACAAATTCTTGTCACACTCTTGTAGGTGGAAAAAAATATGCTCTCTAAAATGTTTCACATGAAAATTCAATGCTCCCATTACCAGAGAGTGCAGTTCTCACAGGACAAATAAGACTGCAGTCTGAAAACTATTTTAATAAATCAAAACTAAATACACTGCTGTCTATACTCTCTTTAAAGGCTCACTTTGACTCTGGCTTGGGGTGTTGTAGAGCAGATGTGGCAGTGAACATGTGCACACATTCTGTCTTCTTTCTCTGCCTCTCTCTTTAAACACAATAGGCAGAAAACCAAGTAGGATGTGCTCACATCAGCCCCCAGTCCTAGAGGATCCTCAAAGCTCCTTCTAACCATATTTTTGCCAATAAGTGTAATCCCAAGAATAGCCCATCCTTTAAAACAAGTGCTGAATATAGTATGAGCTGGTATCTATTCCCACTTCTACCTCAGTTGTTTCCTGGGACTAAAAGCACAGACGTCCTTTTGACACTTTCAGACTCCATTTTCTTGCCTGTCGTCTGTCTTATCCTCTCATTTTAGACCACAGGCTCTACAGAACAGTGATTTGTGCACTATCCAGATAACTTTAGGAAAGTCAAACTGATAGAATCCTACCTCTTCCAAATATTTTTCTTTTATGTCATAAATCAGATAGTTGGGCTCTCAGCCTCAGCTTTCATTTCTGCAAACCTACACCTCTTGTGCTTAAAGTCACCCCCTCTCTTTGCCTGCTAGAAACTAGCAAATAAGAACAATTATTTTAACAGAAGACTTCAAATTTGAGATGTACATAAATGTGCACTGCTCCACCCTAGAAAAACTTGATCCAAAAATGGCTGACAGCCCATATGCTTCATTATTTGATGACATTTTGAGGTACCCATGGCAGAGCTGCATCAGGTGTACAATTGCTGCCCTTAAGGCTTGGAGCCTCAAACTCCATCTTGCTGGGGAGAATGAAACTTTTGTCCTCTGTGAGAGTAGTTTCTCCTTTCTCCTTAGTATTCCTAATCAGCAATTGCTTGCCATGGAAAGCTGCTTAAGATCTTCCCAGCTCCATGTCTTTACTGTTCCAACATTACTTTCACATCTCACTTCTATTGAATATATATCTTACTTTTATAAAAGTGTCTTTTAAGGAATTTCACTTTCCTAATGTACTGCTCTTCTGTGTTTCCTTCTACTGTCAGAACTTCAAATATTAAGCATTTATTCAACCTTGATTTTCTGATTGTTCACTCCAATCTATTTAGTCCTTCTCTTTTCTCTTGGTATCCAGGGAGTCAGGGCTACAGGCTTCTGAAGTCAGTTCAGATGGTTATCTGCAATTTCTCTTTGTACTGCTCTTCGAGGTCAAATCCATTACAGCATGTGCTCAGACTGACTTTCCACACTTAACTCTGCCAGGCTTACTGTGACACACTCAGCAGTTCACCTCAGAACCTGTTAACCATAGACACAGCAGATGTTAAATTTTAAATAGAAAAAGAACCTGTTACTTGCCTCCTGTTCACCTTAAAATGTTTTGTAGGAAGAATTATATTTTTGATTAAAAAGAGAAATATCATACTATATGCTAGTTAATACTACTGCATCCAAAATTAAATATACCCACAAAAATTACAATCACATAATATACAGTAAGGCCACAGCTGGGAAGTTTAATTGCAATGACCATCCCAAAGAACTTAAAGATTTTGTTTTCTTTCTGTCATATCATATCAACTTGGAAAGAAATGTACATGAGCAAATAAAGCTCCTTAAATATTTGCAGCTGATTTATAATGGAAATTACAGAGCCCGTCATAGATAAACTGGTGTGTATAAAGCTGGTTTAAAATGTAGGAATAGATTCTAAATGCATCACAGACATACTAATGCTGAAGCAGCCAGTCTCAGACACTCACAGTTCAGTTGTAGATTGATACATCAGCCTTTTGCATCTGGAGGTGAGGGTCTCTTCATCCTCAATTTTCAGAGGGGTTTTATTCCTAATCTAATTAAAATGTAGATGATTGTTAGGATAAACACAACAATATGAAAGGAATAACGATCCTTTGAGTGAAATCAGTGTTCTGGATTTGGTTCACATTTCCAGATTCACCAGCCTAGTAGTGACAAGAATGGTCCCTCCTGGTTTCTTAAGGCAAATAGACTGAGACAGCCCCTATAAGCAGATATTGAAAATGGATCATCATCAGTCAAATTGTTCCAATAATTGTTTGTCTCAAAAAAATACAAAAGCAGAGAGAAGGAAGAAAAAGAAAAGGAAAAAAAAAAAGGGAATGATATACTCCATACCAATCAGGGATAAGTTGCCATGACTGTTTTGGAAACATCTATTGTGGAAACAAAACTGGTTACCCAAAACTTCTTTGCCAAAAGCTAGTAGAAACACCCCTGAACATTTTTGTGGCATAGAGAGTACAAAAGCAGCTCTAAATGTTAGAAAAGCAAAATGAAAACTATGTGACCATATCATAACAGAATCATAAAGTTCTTCTCTTAACTATTCAGAAAAGTGCCTTTGATTCTCAGTAAAAGGTGCTTTGTATCTCAGAGGTACAATACAGTAGCTTGATTACTATCTTGTAATGTGGCATTTGCTAAGATAATGACTTTTTTTGTGAATGGCTGAGTCAATAAGCACATAAAATCCCTGTATTTTGTCAGTGTCTGTGTTATTGCTGCCCTTTGGCTGAAGTAATTATACCTTTTTCCTTTCCAGAAAACTTAACCAATGTTTTCTTTCTCTTTGTTATGACCACTTTACTTATATTTAATTACTTGAGGTTTGGTGATCGGCTTATTATTTGTGTTCCCATGCTATGAAATGAGCTGCAATTTACTGACCAGTGTGCTCAGTTAGAAATACTGCTATCAGGTACTAATATCTGAATAAATAAGACCAAAAAAATTGTTTTACTTTCACTTTGAAATTCAAAGATTATTATGCAAAAATACTTATTTCACAAACATATTCGAGTTTCTAAATATGTCTCCCATGACATCCTGATAGCAAAGCTGAGAGAGTATGGGATAGATGAGTGGACAGTGAGGTGGGTTGAGAACTGGCTGTTGGACCGCGCTCAGAGGGTGGTGATCAGTGAAGCAGAGTCTGACTGGAGACCTGTAACTAGTGGTGTTCTCCAGGGGTCGGTGTTGGGTCCAGTCCTGCTTAATATCTTCATCAATGACCTTGATGAGGGAATAGCATCCACCCTCAGCAAGTACGCCAATGATACAAAGCTGGGAGGAGTGGCTGACACGCAGGAACACTGTGCTGCCATCCAGCGAGACCTGGACAGGCTGGGGAGCTGGGCAGGGAGAAACCAGATGAGGTTTAATAAAAGCAAGTGTAGAGTCTTGCACCTAGGAAGAAATAACTGCTTGAATGACAGGTTGGCCATGAGCCAGCAGTGTGCCCTGGTGGCTAAGAGAGCCAATGGGATCCTGGGGTGCATCAGGAAGAGTGTGGCCAGCAGGTTGAAGGAGGTGATCCTGTCCCTCTACTCTGCCCTGGTCAGGCCCCACCTGGAGTATTGTGTCCAGTTCTGGGCTCCTTAGTATAAAAAAGACAGAGATGTCCTGGAGAGAGTCCAGAAAAGGACTACAAAGATGATTAAGGGTCTGGAGCATCTCCCCTGTGAGGAAAGGCTGAGTGAGTTGGTTCAGCCTTGAGAAAAGAAGACTGAGGGGGGACCTAATCAATGTTTATAGATATCTTAAACACAGGATGCAGGGGGAAATGGCCAGCCCCTTTTCTTTGGTCAGTGGAGACAGGACAAGGGGCAATGGCTGCAAATTGGAGCACAGGAAGTTCCACACCAACATGCGGAAGAACTTTTTCACAGTGAGGGTGACAGAGCCCTGGGACAGGCTGCCCAGGCAGGTGGTGGAGTCTCCTTCCCTGGAGATATTCAAGACCCGTCTGGATGCCTATCTGTGCAGTATGAGCTAGGGAGCCTGCTTTGGCAGGGGGGTTGGACCCGATGATCTCTCAAGGTCCCTTTCAACCCCTACAATTCTGTGATTCTGCGATTCTATGAAATGTTAGGAAAGGAAGAAGATATATTTCCTGATCCCCAGCAGGTGAAGTGTTAGTTAACTCTGACTCTGCTGTCCCTTCTACTTACTCACATGTTCAGAGAATGTCTTAAGGAGGAGATAGGAGGGTTGGAACTTCTATAGGGTATACACCAGAGGATTAAAATATAGAGAGGAGGACCTGAAAGACCAGGATCTGTTTCCTGTCTTCGCTGTATACCACTGCTGCAGCCTTAAATAAACCATTGGTACTTAAGACTCAGTTTTCCACTCTGATAAATGAAATAGTGTTACTAACTTACTCCCACCCTTGCTTTCTGTATTTTCATTTTACACTTTCCTAGGCACTGTGTCTCTAAACTGAACAGAAGGCACAATTCCAGCCTCTATAAAATAATAT
Source organism: Laterallus jamaicensis coturniculus (assembly GCA_022605575.1). NCBI lineage: Eukaryota > Metazoa > Chordata > Aves > Gruiformes > Rallidae > Laterallus > Laterallus jamaicensis. Next base: position 5,585,047 of record JAKCOX010000027.1, read on the forward strand.
TTTTAAAAAAGAATTTATTTCAGCTTATAAAATCAAGTCCCAACTGAGCAAGCTACTGATAACATATATAACTGAAGTCAATGGGGTCACTTAAAGTTAGGGATATTCTTAAAGACTGTACTGATTCAGGGCCTTAACCTCTCAGGAACACATTGATTCATAGCTTGACGTAGTGGTTATTTTGCTCTTTCTTTCAGTGCATGCTTATTTATAAAGATTTTCCTTCCTGAGCAGACCTTATGGCCTTCTCTGTGCTGGGTTTCTGCTCAGTAATCCCACCAGTTTATAAAGATTTCTAAATATGTAATTAAAAACTTCTACATCTGGCAATTGGACCTGTCAAGGGATTGAAATGGGAGGAACATAAATCTTTTTGCTGAGAGCTTAATGCCCTGAAGTACAGATGTGATGTTTGGGAGAATCTGAGTGTCATTTATGAATCCCAGTGTAAATGTGGGGAATGATTGCCGCCTTCATGGACTTTTGCTTCCACAGTCAGGTAAGAGCAGTAAGAAAAGGGAGAAGTATAGGTTTCAGGTGGCATAGAAAGAAGAGGAGCAGAAGGAAGAGGATCACCGTAAATGGAGCATCTTTGGGGGACAACTCAAGTAAACCAGGTTTTCAGCTCTGCTCTTCAAGACACTAAGGAATGCATCATCTGCTGTAGTGTTCTAACACTTGACAAAGGGTTATGACATTCATGTAAGACAGGAATGACTGTTAAAGCAAGGAGAGAAAAGGTCAGGAGCAGAGACAAGAAACATACTGCACTACACTGTGGGAGGAGATTTCTCAGTTGGGAGTGAAGGTCAGAAATAGATGGGAGGAATCTGGCACTGCACATACATGTGGGCTGCTTTATCATTTCAGATAGATGCACATTCTTCATGCATAAAGCATTTACTTTTCTCAGCCTGAAGCAGTCTGCACGTTCCTCCTGTTCCTAACTACAATGTTTGCCTCAAGAGGTGATCTGAAAACTCCAAACCCTCACAGGGCAGAAGCACTGTGGGGCTGAGTCTGATCTGCACAGGCTTGGTGACCAAGAACAGCGGGCTGTAGGATGGTGTATCTGTGAACAAGGAAGGGGGCTGGCAACAGGAGACAGGACCATAAGAGAAGAGGAGAGCTTCTGTGGCCTCCTCAAGCGGAGCGGAGCATCTGCAGCACTTGTGCTGGAACCCAAGCACGGGGACCCCCAGGTGCCCATGCAGCAGGTTGACAGGGCCGCGCAGCAGGGGCTCCTTGGCTCTCTTTTGCAAATGCGTAACATTTTCTCATGGGACGAGAGCAATACCCATGCTGAGGAGAATGGAAATGGACCATGAGGTACCTTCTACTGTAGCTTGCATCTAGGGAGTTGAGAAATATCTGTATGGGCACTGTAAGCGCTGCCAGCACACACACTGTGCAAATTCCACAGGTAAGCAAAGGACTTGAGTTTCCATTAGTCTCAAGCTGGCATCTTTTATAAGCATAAAAACCCTATTTTAAAACAATGTTCATTCACCTGCTTTCAAAGAGTGCCAAACTGGCACAACGCAGTGATGAGAGACACTGCATGCCTTTCCAAACACAACTCCTGCCATCTGGGAGCAGAGCAGTGGCCTTCAGCTTAGCAGGCCAGCAAGTTCATAAGGCAGCCCAGGAGTAGGACAAGGCATTTCTACCTTCAGGAGCAACAGAATTTTCCTAGTCAGCTTTGAATGATCTGCTGCTTTGTAACACGCGTGTCAAGAGGTTTAAGGGATGTTATGTTTTCATGTATTGACTTTTCTGATAACCTTTACCTACCAAATCATGCATGGAAACTCACCACACAGATGCTAAACTTTTTCCTAATAGCCATTCTGCTCCATTTCCTATATCCTACACATTGACGTTTGCTGCATATTTAGCAAAAATCTATATAGCTGCACAGAAGATTTTGATAAATCCCCAGTGTCAGCGTGAAACCCAAGTAAAAAAAGACCTTTTGTGGGGGTTGTCTGTGGGCTGAGGCACATAATAACAGTGGTTTAACAAGTTACTGTGCATCAGTCTGAGGCATCCATTTGTGTGCACGCCTTTCACAGAAGATGATGAGGATGAGATCAGCACAGGGATATTAAGAACCTCTCAGTAGACATGCAGCATCTTGTTAAGCAGCCAAAGCATGATTTTGTGTCTGAGCTTGGTTGCATAACCTGTGCTAGGTTAATATCCAGAGGTTTTCCATTACCCATCTGTTTATACGGGTGTAAGGTGACATTGTCAGGTAGTAAACATCAGTCAGCAGCTCTAAGAGTCTTTTTATCAGTACTCCATATTACAGCTGCATCTAAGGGCTCCATCTGCAATGACGACTTTGCCATGTTAGCATACAGCAATGCCCATGGTGGCAGAAGAGAGTCACTGGCTTCAGGGCTGACAATTTTAACAGGCAGATGCAGCAGGTAGAACTGCCTCACCTAACAGCAACTGCTTAAAAATTAGCTTGGAGTCCGAGCTAGTTCTTTAGGTTACTTCAAAGTAAGAGAAAATCTGTGTGTATAGAGGGGGCATTTTTCCCAGCTGTCTCAGACACTTCTTTTACCTGACATGGATGTCTCCTCTCCTCCTATAAATATAGGGAGAGCCCAGATGTTTAGCTAGATACCCAGCCCTTGCAGGACTGAGGGTTAGGTAAGATGTGTCTCCCAAGAAGAACAGGAAACAGCAACATAACACCCATGCAGATCACAGGGAGCTGGGGCACAGGGACATCACCATTGCCTGCCCAGGTAGCTGTATGCTAGTCCCAGAGCTGAGCCCAGATCCTTTCAGCAACAAAGCTACAGGCCCTTCTTCTAGCCCTTACAGTGCTGGAAAAGACGGCAGGTCCACAAAGAAAGGGCTCCCTTTTGCCCTAGTGTTTCACCTGCTACTCTGTCCCAAAGTGGAGCCTAGACAGTCTCCACTGTGCCCGCAGCTCTCAGCAAAGGATTTCCTATTTCACACACCAAACGCGTGGTTGGTGCCCCACGAAGCAGAATAATTCATTATGTTTAGCAATCCAGGAGCTTGGGCACATATCATGAACCACTCCTAACCACATATCCGTTGCTAAAAGGAAGAGAGTTGATTTTAAGGAAAGGGACGAATAATGAGTGTCTGCATTACCTACAATTAAATACTGTGATGGTCAGTTACGAAGGATTTCAAGCCATTTTTTTGGGTTTTAATGCCACTGTTGATACTCACCGTCTGGCTAGCTGTGCTGGTATCTCCCTGAGCAGTGTGCTGTCTCATTCATCGCTTTGTGGGCTCACATTCAGAGTCATTTGGCCTGCAAACTCGCTGGATTATCTGTAAACACAGTGAAAGGAGACAGTTATTGCATGAAACCTAGAGAGTGCACCTGCATGCTAATGAGTTAAATGTCAGGACAGAAACACAAAACCTAGACTCCACACTGCCCTTTAGAAAGCGATTGACTTCTGTAACATTTCAAACAGAAAATTAGTGTTACTTCTTGTGCCAGTGCATAATTTATTTTGTAATAAATAACTAAATGCGTGTTTATTGCACCCCTATTTTAATCCATTGTTGTGCTTTTCACAGGTTCTCCCTGCCCCAGAGGTACTGTTCAGATTGGTTATAATACTTGCTGTGTGAGGCTGCTGTATGCTTAAAGCTCTATTACAATGCAGGTGCTCAGACCGAGAAACAGCTTTCATTCCGTTCCAAATGCCCCTGAGTTATTTATTTTGATATTTTTGTTTTATTTTACTTTAAACTGAAGGGGTTTCTAGTACCAATAAAGAACAAACCAAAGACAGCACTAACTACACAACATAAACCTTCTTTTTTAAAATCTGCATTGCCACTGTGATAAAAATCAACAATGCCAACAAAGTCAGGGCTAAGGCTGCAGTCAAACTTTGATACTCCCACTGTAGCTTGGAATTACAGCAGCACACAAGACACACGTTGGTATAAACAGAGCTGTGGATTACAGCATAGGACAATGCAGTATATTTGCAGGCTGATTTCAGGCTTCTGCAATGCAGACCCAAAGAAACCAAAGAGAAACTTACTTTTTCTCCTATGGTTTGAGGCTGATCCAGCTTGGCAGTGATTGAGAGTTATCATAAGATGGCTGTTTGACCATCCATGTAAAATGAGATGGATTTACTTTATTTACGTGGTGGGCCTATCCTTCCTCATAACTGTCGAGTGCCTGCAGCACAGAATAACTTCTTGCAGATGATACAAACTGGTAGTGATGGGTGAATTTATAAATTCTAATTTTCAGTTTTTAAAATACTGTAAAAGAAAGGACTGTGTTCTGCTACCTCCACTCATGCATAGCCTCAGAGAACTTAAGTAAGTAATGTCTCACCCACACATGCCAAGGATGCATTACTGCTCCTATGGGAGTGGCCTGTCCCACTGCCACACACAAACCAGGGAGGGCAGATCAGTGAAGAGGAACTACCTAATCTCCCATCCAGCTTCAAGCTTAAGTCACCAAACCACTCTTCAAACACAAAACTAAATGTAAATTCTTACCATAAATTGTGCAGTTAAATTTCTAGCATTGATACTGTTGAAAAAACTAACATAATTGAGCATTGCCAAAAAGAGTATCCTATTTTAATTTTAAAAATATATTACTTGTGCCCCATCCCGGCGTGTTAGCTGTCTCCTAATGCAGGTTTCAGAAGGGCACATCCAAACCAGATCAAACGGAGGCAGCAGAATTAGGTAATCTGAGCAGGTTTCTTTGTGTGCCTTTCAAACTTCTTACACCCTCCCGTCTCACCATTTGACCTCTAGGAGCACAACAATCCCCCATCTTACACAGAAGTGCAAATTTGCTAGATAGCTAAAGGCTCTTTTTCCCACCCCAGCTCCCAGTTTGATAGAGGACAAGATGAGGCATCCAGTGAGACCCCTTGCACTCCTGTAGAGGCAGTGACCCTAAAGTGCAGCCCAGGCAGAGACAGAGCAGGATGAACACCAGCCCCATAGGAGCATCATTTCAGAGGGGACCGCAGGGTTCTTGCAGCCCCCATGATCTGCCCTGCTCTGTTGCTGCTCTGAGACAGAAGAAGCTTGTGACCACTGGCCCCACTGGTGTGGGGCCACAAAAAGCAGAGTCTTCTGGACAGGGGAAGGAATGACCCCTCATTCCTGGAAACAAAGGTGTGGTGTGTGTGGGGGTGTAGAATCTGAAAGTAGTTTCCATAAGTCATTACACAGTACCTTACATTTGACTAATCCATGGCACCCCCACCCACCCTATGCCTCTGTGCTGCCTGGAGCACTTCTCTTCTGGAAGGAGAAAAGAGGGGGGATAATTCTCCGCTAATTGTGAGGTGCAGAGGAGAACATGTCTCAGCACATACTCCTTCTGCTTCATTCAGATTTCAAGGCAGAAAGCAGTTCCGTAAACAGGGTCTCTGTTTTTCTCCCACCACTGTGAGGGGCACATTGTCGAAGGAAGCAAAACTGTCTTCCCTCTCCTGCAGTAAAGCTGAGAGAGTACTGACCTCCTCCCGATGAGCAATGCAAACTCCGGTACATAAATACACACTGAAGGCTTTCAGGAGTAAACGTTATTGAACCACTGGGCTGACAACTCAGAGCAGTGAAAGTCTGTTGTGTAAATACATGAGGTGGGACTGTTCCAGGTCCTCCTTTAGCACTCTCAGCATGCAGGCGGAGTGCTTCAACACCCAGCGTGAGATGATCATTTCTGATTCTTCCATTTAGAGAATTCCCCAAAGGTGGCCCTGGACCATCTATTTTTTGGAACAATGTCAGCAATATGCACATTATGTCTGTGAAGAATGATGGTGATGCTGAATCACAGAAACGAGAAAGCCATGTAACACACTCAGCTCAAAAGAAGACAAAACTATTTTTACCAGCCAGAAATAAATCTCAACCACACTAACTTGATATACTTGGTGCAAATGCAGACATTGTCTTTGATATGTAATAGCTGTGCAGATGGAGAAGTCTCCTTAGTGGTTTTTACTGCTTCTCTGGAAAATGGGGCATGACTCTCCCTCAGCTGGGTTTGCTCGCAGGCAACCCTCGTCTCCCTCCTCTCCCTCCTTTTGCACACTGTAGTGGCTGGCAGCAGTCTCAGGAGGCACAAGTCCTGCCGCTCCGCTGCATTACCTAAACGAATCCCAGTACAAAAGCTCTGCAATGGGCTGAGAATCTCAATATGTGACTCTGTTAACCCCAAAAACCGAGTATGACGATCAGGCTTTGGGAAGCAGAATAATGCATGGGAAGCAGAATAATGCAAACTGCATGGGATTGTTGGCCCTAGACAGCTCCTGTACTCCTCCTTCCTCGCTGCCTAAAAGGGTATCCTAATTAATTGACTTTATTGAATCTCTTCCTGGGTTCAGGGTGTTGATGCATCGGCTAATAAAAACAGAAGCGAAGCTAGCACTTACAGAAAATGACAATATCAGGAGTAGGCAGGGTGCTTTGTGTTATGTGTCACAGCTCATAACGGAGTGCAGTGGTTGACATCTTTATTACCTCCTAACTTGGTATATGGTCCTCTGTGTGCACATGTGTGCGTGTCTGCCTGGGTCACAAGGAAAAGAAAGGAAAAGCAGATGTGTAGAAGGTAACTTTAACACAATTTTTCTGTACGCTACAGATTTAAAAACTCTTGTAAAACAGATATGGACAGCTTTAAAATATTTGACCATACATGGAAAGCATGACATTAAACGGCCTTAAAAAGTATTTTATTTTAATGCTGTCTTACTGAAATTCTTTTTAAAATTACATATTTAAAGCGCTTTGCTTAAAAAATGTTTTTGCATATTCTGATGGTATAATGAGGTCAAGCTGCAGTCTTGCAGAGGAGTACAGTATAAATGAACTAATGAAAACTAATTTCAACCATTTCCTGTAGAGCATAACTGGCAGACTACATCACTTCCAAACACAAAAACAAAATGATCAGCAAGGACTTTCTTCATTTAAGACCCACCACAGCGCTAAAGACAAGGGTACATGCTGCTTTTTTAAAATGTCAGAAACCCATTTCACAGCATTAATGATCTCTCAATGCCCACTTCATATTTAATCACTGAGCTACTAACATTTTCTCAAAAAAATAACCTGTCTTTGATGTTGATTGTAACCGTATGTTGTTCAGTTGGGTGAATCAAGTATAAATGAGAATATTTTTTAAAAATCTAAACTATGTGACTACTGAAAGCTAAGCACACTCAGAACAGTTCAGTGGGGCCAAAGCAAAATTGACTATTCACTCCAGAGAATATCTGATGGTGTCATCTGCTCTGCTGCCATTTTAGCCTGTTACCCTGAAAAAATCTTCCACACACACTATCTCTAAGCACCTTGGTCCCAACCTTCACTGGTTCTCATAAGAGCAAATTCTCTACTTTTCAAAGGTTTTTCCTTCTCTTTTATTAATCTGTTTGTTTCTGAAAGTGAAATACTGCAAGCCTAGACTAAAACCACACCTGCTTTGGTAGACACTTTGCTTGCATCTTCTTACAGCTCTGCAGATTTATTTCCATATTGACCTAATTAGCATTTCTTCTATTTAACTTCCAAGTGCCCATAAACCAAGATGAAGTTAGCTAAATACCATGAAGCATCTACTGTATTTCAGCCAAGACCAGCAATCTCATTTAACCACTGACCTCAAGCAGGAATAAGCCTCAGATTTTAGAATAGAAAGACGTAAGGAATTTATGCTCTGCCTTTTAAAAGGGTGTGAATTTACTTAACAGAAAGCACTTCAAGAATTAGATAAGACAGTCTTATAAAACCAAAGGTTTCTGATAAAATAACATTCTTATTCATACTCTGTTCGCAGAAATATAGTAACTCTGCTAACGTAAGTTTTAATAGCAGTTCATGATGCTTTTTTTTTAATGTTTCAAAGGCTTAAGATTTAATCTGTGAATTATTTTTAAAGAGAACTGTGGTGATTGATGCAAATATTAGACTGCATGGATTTTAAGAGTTCTTCTTTTGTTAGAGGTTGTCTTAGAGCAGCATCTAGTGGCACACTGGCTCTGCATCCTCCTTCAAAATCACTTGTGATGCAAGATTATAATGATAATTAATTATGACAGGTTTACAGACACACATATACACACGCACATGCACACAGAGGCATTATCCCCAGGCAGTCTTGGGAATCACACACCTTCACAGAATTTTCATTATAGTCAGAGTGTAATCATTGAGAAGTGTGAACATAGACACTCAAATTGGTAAGAACTGTTGACTACCTTACCTTGTTTTTTACAGCTGCAGTCATGTTTAAAACTCTACACTTTTGTCTTAGTTTATCAAAAAGAAATGTATTTTCTGTATTGATTTCTGCATTCAAAAAGTATACATAAGCATTCTTTCCTGGTACAGCACCCAGTATCCCTGTTTCTACAGCTAGGAACTATTTGCACAAGATTTGGCACCCTGACTCAAGTAGTTAATTTGTACCTTTTCTGTTGTCCCCTTGATTTCAATAGGAATCAATCCTCTTCAATTGATTTCACATTAAATCAATTTCAATTATGCGCTTGAGGAGCTGTATTTGTACCTTAGACGATTGTGGCAAAATTGCTTTGGTCTCTTTGAGCTTCTTTTCAAATATGCTCCTCTCCTGGTTACTTGGGTTTTGTCCATGCTCTCTGAAGAAGGAGGAAAAAAATATAAATTATTACAATTTTAGACACACTCAAGTACTACTCAGGAACTAAAATCTAAAAGAATGTTATTTAAATAAAAGGATTGAAATACCTTAAAGTATAGAGAAAGAACTCATAAGTTACATTTGCAACAATGAGTAAGGTTAGTCCTCTACAATATCATAAAAACATTTTTAAAGTGCATGCAAGCTCTTTTAACAGTTTCCGTGATAGGTAAAATCAGCAAACTGATAGGGGGCTTCAGGTGAGATCATGTGGAAAAAATTCAACTGACATATTAAGCTATTTTAGCAGTACTTTTTCAAGTACTGAAAGATATTTTGTTTTACCCCCTTCCTTGTGGCTTAGCAGCTTTGTACAGCATTCAGTTAATTTAAAATATAAAACCTGAGTGGGATTAAAAGGTGATAGTTTGTCTCCCTCATCCAATCCACAAATAAAAACAACCCATGAAAGACTAAAAGCTAATTATTTTAAAGTCTTGGGGAAACTGTAATCATAAGCAACTTGTTTAATTCACTAGCTGCAAAGAATACTTCCGCATTAATAATTCAGCTCAAACTACAAAATGTTTTCATTTTAAAATATGTCACCAGTCTAATTAAAGCAATTTTATTTCATTAATAATGGGCTTAAAAGATGCATTTTCTGTGATTAAATAGAACTCCAATTTAATAAAATTTCCATTTCCATCCACAGTAGTTTGACACAAAGAATAAGTAAAAGTATCAGACAATAAACAAGAAATGTCATTTGACTTTTTAATGATAAAATGTTAAATTAAGGAGTAGCGGTGTGCAGGTCTAATGTGCAGTTTACATTTAGTTGCAAATCAACATGTCTCTATAGTTAACAACAAATAACAATCAAATATCTCTGAAGAAAATAATCTGAAAGTAAAACAACTAAGCAAGACTAAAACCAGTAATTACTTCAGTCAAGATTTCTTGCTTTATGGTAGAAATTATGTCTAAAAATAGCATATTAATTCTTACCTAAAAGTGCTATAAAAACTATTTTTAAGCAACGGTATTGCATTTTTGTTGCTTTTCAAGTTTCTTCAGCTCAAACTGAGCACAACAGACAAATTCTTAATACTTTGTCCATGTGTTTGCCACAAACCAAACAACCCATGACAAACATCACACTCGATGACTGAGAAACACTGAGCCATGTCTAATGGGAAAAAAAATGGAAAAAAGGTATAAAAGCTATAGAAACGCCAAAAAAAAATCAAGAGAGGAAAAAAAAAGAAAACGCTGCAGAATTACTCCTCCATCACAGGATGTGAAGTGAGAAACGCAACTATACGTGGTGTGATAAGGGAGGGAGAGTTGAGCTCCTTAGCTTCACTGGCAAGACCATCTCTAGTGGGCACTCCTCAAGAATAAGACATTTGCTTTGTAACTGCACCAGAATAGCTAACTGAACAACATTTTTAAACTATATAATGTATTGTTGAATCCAGGACAGTCTAAATTCTAAGCTCTGGGTCTTCCATATCATTCTGGCATGCTAGAGAATCTCTGTGAAACCTTGGGAAAGGATGATCAGTTCCACTTCATGCAACAATTAGGGCACAGTTTTTGAGACTGAAAATGCCTCTGCAATGTGATGAAGGAAGGTATTCATACCACCCAGCTTTGCCATCTAATTTAAACAACGATTCTCTCTAAGTTCTTGCTAACAGCCAGTGGAAAGAGAAACAGGTTTTTTTTCCCAGAGGTGATTCAGACCATGTAAATCAGAGCTCTCTGGAGAGCCTGACAATAGGAAAAGTTTAGGTAATAGGTTGATCATATCCGCTGTCTAAGACTGGATGATGTGAACACTTCCTTAAATCTTTTCAGATTGATTCAGCTGCTCATTATGAGCTATTGTACTTGAACAATTTAAAGAGTAAAACTTGGTTTGGTTTGAAACATTTCCCTTTCCTCCTATCTGGACAAAAAGGTAGGATTTACTTCATATATTTAAATAGGATTCTATTATAACCCAAAGGCAGCTGAAAGGATTCTGCTGAATCCAAATACTCTCTCAAGCGTGGAAATCTATGTCGTAAAGGTGAATGTTATAGGAATTAATGAAAGAATAAAAACAGAACTTTATAACAGAAACTGATCTGAAACCTCCTGATGACCTCTCTGTAAAGCATTAAGTTGAAACCCTTTCAGATATATCTCTATTTAAACATATACTGAATGTAAGCATCTTTGGGAGTTGATTTGTTCTGACAAATTTGTAGGAGATTATAAGCATATGGATAAAGACAACCTGAGAATATGTAATGACCACAGCTAAGTGCATTCAGAAGTCTTTCTGCCAAGTATTATATTACAACCCCTTCAAATTTTCAATAACTTACTGTACAAGGAAACGGTATTTAATCATTTGCAGCGTTCAGTATCCAGAAGAATTTGCTAAATAACGACTTTAACATTATAAATTCAGGATTGCACCATTCTTCTCAAGATCATTGTCAGTAACTAAGTTTTGTCTGTGCTATTTTCTGTCCTCACAGTGCCACAAGAAAGTGATCAAAAAAAGTCCGATATCCTCTGGAGCCTGTGGAAGAATTAAGCTCTCCTCTATCTTATCCTGTGTCACAAAGTTTAGTGACCTGACAATACCACTTTCCCCATTTGAAGCCTCAGCAACAGACATGTTTTGCTAGAGAGTTTTACCCAATGGAATAAATAAATGGTAAAAATAGCATATTATTGATTTTCAGAGTAGGATTCTGCTGGTTTGCAAAAGAAATACATTACATCAAAACCAGAAGAAACAGCAGTCTGAACTTTGCCATTAGCGATAATCTAGGTATAGTGTTACATATTTAGTGACAATGACTATGTAGCAAAGATTTTTTGGACATCAAATATAGCCCTAATTTACTGAGTTGGTTAAGACCCAGTGCTGGCAGATATTGAGTTACTCCTGATGGGTGTAAACTTCCCTTTACACTATGAAAAAGCACCCATTAATAGGATTATAAATCCTGCATAATGTGGCAAAACAGCATAACTATGTGTGTTGCCTGTTAGTATTTACTCTTTCTTCATAAAAATCCAATAACTTTGTAAATAAAAATACACAAAGAAACAAATTCTAAATTACGACAAGGCGGCTCCTGTGACTTTGGTTGCAAGTCTTTGTAAGATCAGCTCATCTGAATTTCAGATGTCAATTAGACATGGAAAACAAGATAGCAGAAGTTCTTATTGACTGAAGGACTAATGGAGAAAAAACAAAATCTGAAACTTTATAGTGTGTGAGAGACACTGTGTGATGGCAAAACTATTTGTGGAATGAAACCAAGTAGAACTCAACATCATAAGAAAATTACAAGTCCTTATATTCACCAATCTGAAATAAAATATTCCTATTCATAAAACTGAAAATCTGTAAACCTTCAAGTGTTGTCCTAAAACTAAAGCAACCACTATCTCAAAAAGGTTTCTTTTTTTATTTATGCTCTGCAAGAATACAAAGGAAAAATCTCTTAATTTCTCTCTGTCCTTCTCAGAAACATTTAAGACTTGAGAATGAAGTCATCCAGCATGGCATTTTTTTCTCATGACTCTCAGAAAGATAAAATGAACGCATTTGCCAGTTGGAAGGACAAATATAGGACAGGGGGAGGAGGTTACCTGAAACCAGAGAGTAAAGACAGAGAAAGAGAGAATGACAAGTTAACCAAAAAACCAAAACCAAATAATAAATCTCAGGTCCTTATTAGGACTTGTTAGAATAAATTGAACAGATGAAGGAAAGAAAATGGGTCACTGAAGGGGGGGGTTGGGGGCTAGACATTTTGTGTTGAAACCTTAATTCCCTCTAATTCAAAGTGACACAGATTTCCAGGATTATTTATTTCCTGTTCATATGAAACCCCACTACATGGTTCAATCCAGAATCATTTCAAATAAAGTTCAGAAGGTGTAGGACAGCATTTTTCCAAATACAGAGACTTCAAGGAAGCTCTGCTGCTCACTATACATTCAAAAGATCCTCAGTTCACAAGTGACCATACTATTTGGCCAGCTGTATACAGAAAGAGAACCATGCAAATTCTCACACTACAGTTTTCAGAAGCAACTAATGAAACACCGAGTGCTTTCAGTGCACAGCTTGGGATGACTTGAAAATGTCAAATTTTCAAAGAATCTTATTTTGCTGCTTTGTTGGATGCACCACAACTACATACATTTGATACATACATTTTTGATACATAGCCCCACACAAATAGGCTATCATGAGATTTCTTCACATCCTACACCTTGAAGCACAAGCAAGCACTCACTGAAAAGTATGGAGTCTTCCCAAAGCAAATCTTCACTCACTACTTTATCAGAAGACTGTCTCAGGGATCTGTATTGAGAAACTAACCCAGTTACCTTCTTCCCAAAACATGATCATAAGCTGCTTAACTAAGTATGGAGATTTTATTATTAATGACAGGTGATGGAATTCTCATGCACTAAGTTATATATTTATGTCATCATCTGATGTTATTACGTGGAATACTCTAATAAAATAACATGGTTTTCAGTCATTTAACTGCTAATAATAATTGATAGTATAATCTTATTAAAAAATACTCACTACATAAAATCTGCTAGCTATTCCCAGTAGGTATGTGTGTGTGTATATGCGTATATACATATGTACACACACACATATATTTATATATATATAAAACCATAGAATCACAGAAAGGTTTGGGCTGGAAGGGACCTCAAAGATCTTCTAGTTCCACCTCCCTGCCATGGGCAGGGACACCCTCCACTAGATGAGGTTCCCAAAGCCCCATCCAACCTGACCTTGAACACTGCCAGGGAGGGGACAGACACAGCTTCTCTGGGCAGACTGTGCCAGGGCCTTACCGCCCTCACAGGGAAGGATTTCTTACAAATATCTAATATAAATCTAGCTTCTTTCAGTTTAGACCTATTCTTCCTTGTACTATCACTACACTCCCTGATAAACAGCCCCTCTCCAGCTCTCCTGTAGGCTCCTTCAGGTATTGGAAGACTGCTATAAGGTCTTCCTTCTCTTCTCTAGGCTGAACAAGCCCAACTCACTCAGCCTGTCTTCATAAAAGTTCTCCAGCCCTTTGATCATCTTTGTGGCCCTACTCTGGACTCACTCCAACATATATATACAGCTATCTGATAGCTATTAAATGTAAAGTGTGTTTGCATGCACAAATTGGTGAGAGAGAGGCCAGAAAAAGTATATCACACAGCTGTATCATTATAAAAAGGATGTCCTTCTTTTTTGGCTTGATCTGTTCATTTGTGTTTAGCAGACTCAGATAGGCTAGTATTCTGCATTTACAGAAATCCTAGTAAAGGAGTGTAAAGTGACATTGAATTGGTCTGAAAGCCATCTACTCAGTTCATACTCTCATGGCAACACTTTATAAAATGTTGAGTTTCATCAGCTCCTGAATTGAAAAGATTGATTTGCTTGTCATGTTGAATAGAGTCTAAAAGAAGTTTAAGGAACAATTGACCCTGAGCAGAGCTGCAGCAAAGTCTTCTGGGCATCTAACAGAAGGCAGCTCAAGATTTCCAAGATAACTCAAATTGCCTCAGTTATGAAAAACAGCAACATAGCTCACCGTGGACTGAAAGCTGCAAGAGGATTTTCATAATTAAGTCTAAGAGAAAAGCTTCTTTAAAAGCTGCATTTGCATAAATACATTTAAATCTCCACTTGCATAAGCTTGGCAGAAAAAAAATTAATACATATTTTGTTTTGCATTATTTTCATTCTTACTTTCACTTTAAATACAGGTCTCCAAACTTAATCTACACTAGGATTCTAATTGAATGAATCTTACTGAAAGAGAAGAAAATGTGCTGGCATGTCAGTGAGAATATGCATGCTGGATGTGCATCATTGCCAGCACTTAATGATGCAATCATATATCTCAGGTTACAACACTAGTAAGGGTGGGATCAGGGGGTCCCTGAGGGAGGCAGTTAGCGCCTACAATGTGCAGCAGGATTAAGCTTCTGCCATCCACTTGAACCTCTCTGCCCATGAATACCAACAAATCACATGTCTAGAGCAACTTCTTCACAAAAATGAAGACTTCAGTTAAGTCAACACAATAAATGGCTTCTGCCCACCCCTGTTTCTAACTTTTCAATTCTTTGGGCATACAGAGACCTTATCCTATGTGACATTTCCAAAGTCCTTAAAAGCAATTCATGGTATAATGAAAAACCACAGCTCCTAGATGGCCCCCAACTCCTGCAGTGTATTTATTTCAAGGATCCTGACTAGAGATCATTGTATCCTACCAAGTGAGAGTACCGTACCCAGATTGTTCTATCCCCACCTGGGAACAGAAAAGCTCTACAGAGCTGTGAGAGCCTTGCGTCCTCATGCTGCTGTTCACCATGCCACACTGTCAACAGGGTCAGAGGGACCGTATGCGAGATGTTGGACACCAAACTGTTCAGCCACTGGCCTATTGGACTGAAAAATAAGTTGCTTATAGACAGACTTGGTCCCCACCAACTGGAACAGACTCCTCTCTGAGGCCGGTACCTGAATAAATGCCTTACAAAAACTTTAACATATAACATAGCAAGTTGCACCTGCTCAGGACAGGCCTCGTATGAGAACATGTGATTCTTTACATGGGCCTACTTTGTAATATTTTGTGTTTAGTACTAAAATTTAAAAAAAGAGAAAAAAGTACTGGGGGTGCAATGTGACGGATACAAAAACCTCAACTTTGAGTTGAGACACTAGCATTCCGTGCAATTAGATTGGGGTGAGCTGAAAAGTGCTTTTTTCTCAGTAGAAATGCACAGTGAAACTGAAAATTTAAAACATAGCTATTTCTAAGAGATTTTCATCAAGAGTAACGTCAAATGAAAATCATATTGATAAAGCTGAAATGTTTATTTCTTTCACTAAGTTCAGACTCTTAGACCACCTCCAAAAATTACCAATAGAATTCTTGGCTAAAACAAACACAGTTTAGCGCACTTAGGTTCACTCATTCCGTAATATTTATTATATAACCTGTGTATGTATATAAATCTATATAAAAAGTCATTACACATGTATTCTGTTTGGTTTTAGGTAGGTTATACAGTTACGTAAGCAATGGGATTCTTTTCCATTTTAATAATTTCATAGTGTAATATCACATCAATTTCTCAGAACGAAGCAGGCTGTTTAGATCCAATGGCTCAGTCGAGGAGCGCTGCCGGGGCTATAAAAGGCAGTAGCTCCAGCCGGCCAGACTCTGCCGCACGTGGGTAACTAAGTATGAAATGTCAATTGCAGCTGTTGACTGACATTGCAGTTGCCCATCACAGACTGCCTAAAATACTTTTAACTGCTCATTAAGTCCATTAAACTCCAAAGGTGAGGTGACAGTTAAATGTACCCAGCACCGGTGTAAATACAATGCACAAATCACATGCTTCTATTTTCAGGCCATTATTTCGAATTTGGCTAATGAAGAATGAGTGCTTTTACATCAGTGCATTCCAAGGTTGAGCTGCTCTATAGCATGCAAGCCCAGTCACCTCAACTGGCCGTGTTCCTACTGGCAAGGCAAAAAGCTGGCCATTAAATTGCTATATAAAGTGATAGTGTGACCGTTGGCAATGTTCAAGTTAAGGTTGTGTCAGCAATAGCCTTTCCATTACAAACCCCCATTTTTATACCTTGCGATAAAATTCAATTGTAATTCTTCATTCAGTGCCTCAACTCAGCAGTGAGTTTTTTGCATCCATCATGTTGCACCCCTGGTATTTTTTTTCTCACTGATTCATTTCCAGTACTAAACACAAAATATTACAAAATAGGCACATGTAAAGAATTGCAGCAAGCAGAACAAGTATTGCTTCTGCCATTTGTCTGAAAAACAAAGGGGAAAGAGGCCTCAAACTCCCTGCCAGCAAAACTTTTCACCTCAGGTTAGCTACTATGCATCAGGTATTCTACGCTAAAAACACAATGGGGACAAAATCTGCACCCTTGTGCAAAGTTACCTTCTGCATTGCCTTCACTTATATCTTTACCTCAGGCTACCTGAAATACATAGTGCCCTGAGGTAAAACATAGCTTTTGTGGTAATAGAGACAAGCCCTAACAAGGATCCTGACCCTGCTAAGAGTTCAAAACAGGCTTATGCTCAAAGACATGTTAATAGCCCGAAATCAGGAGCCATGCATGCAAAAAACATCTTAGTCCTTGTTAGGATGAATGGATGGACTGGTGTGATTTTCCTTATGCCAAATTTTAGAGACAGTTGAGGTCTCTTAGTGTACAGAGCATCTGCCTGTAAAAGGCTGGCTGGTGCAAGGGCCCACCTGGAAGTGGGTAATTTGAGCGGTTTGTTTCAACTTAGATGATCCTTTATCTTGTCTGAGCAGGCATTGTAATGTTCTTAGATGGTGGTTAATTAGAAGTCAGCGCTGGAGCTATTTGCTAAGATGACCTTTATATAAGAACAAGCAAACTGGAAAAACAAACAAACAAAAAAAACCCAAAACCACAAATGCTTAGGTGAAAAGGGCTGATGAGAGAAAAATCTGTGTCCTCTATTGCCTGCCACCTCCTGCCTGACTAACTGTATTAACTGCAGCACAGAATCACAGAACATTAGGAGTTGGAAGGGATCTCGAAAGGTCATCTAGTCAAACCCCCCTGCCAGAGCAGGATCACCCTGACTAAATCACACAGGAATGCATCCAGGAGGGTTTTGAAGGCCTACAGAGAAGGAGACTCCACAGCCTCTCTGGGCAGCCTGTGCTCTATCACTTTCACTGTGAAGAAGTTCCTCCTTTTATTCCCATGATGCTTCCAGGACTGCCACACTTCAGCACAAAGCCGACAGGGCCAGATACGGTTATAAAAGCCACGTGGGTTTTCTTTGTCCCTTTGGACCTATAGCTGAGTTAATTCCTCTGCTGTGCCCCTAAAGAGAGTCCTCTGAATACCAACTGCTTATACAGCAAGGTGAGGGTACGGTGTGCCCACCGTGCTCCCAGCACACCGCAAACTCAAATGGTTACGCAGACAGGAGGGCAATAAAATCAGAGATATGATTTTTGTGTCTGAAGTTCTAGCCCTTTCAAGAGTTTATGGTTTGTCTATTCAAGCCACTTTATCAAAGTTACAGAGAGAACTACTGGAGATTTTTTTGTCTGCACATTTTAATGAGAAAATGTGGTCAGTGAATATTTCCTACAAATGACATTTTAAATTTGACAACACTGGGTTATTTGGGTTTTTTTAATCCTCATCAAAACACCCAAAACACCATATTTTGCTTTGCATTGAAATAACTCCAATAAAACTGCTTCATTTCAGTTTTGAAGCTGAGGCTTGACATCTATATACAGCTTTATACAGACAAGTTCTATGACAGCATATATCCTGGAGTGGATCTCAGTTTCTCTTGTTAAAAACCTTTTCATTTTCCACAAATAAATATTTCTGGAGCAAAGACTTAAAAGTCTGGCCCAATGATTGTAAAGAAATTATTCAGAGAGAAGCAAGTCCAACAGACAAGAAAGAGATTGACTCAGTAGCCGAGAGGTGTGTGCTGAGAAGGAATTGTAAAGAAGAAAGCAGAGCCCTAGCAGATCAGTTCAACAGTTTTCGGCACAGACTGTTGCTGAACTTTGACAGCACAGTTAGCATTGCCCAGAAAAGAGAGACACCCTCAAGTCACTTATAAATTAAAGACTTGACCTTTCTAGTGTGTATTCTTGTATACTATCCACACCGGTTGTCTTAAGTCCTCAAGTGCTACAGCAGCGTGCTTTGCTGTTCTGAAAGATGCTATGCAGTGCTGCTTCCCACTTTAATTATTTCAATTATTTTAGGAATCAGCAACTTTCAAGACACATTTAAATAAGACTTCTCATCATGAGCAGGACTAAGTGTTTAATGGGAATGCCATCAGCATGGCAAACAAATACCCTAACCTTGAAAATTTTCAAAGCCAATGGATACAAGACCAAATACAAATATTTATTTAGATGAAAATTTACTGCACTTGGCTTTATCATTCCAAGTTACCCGCGTTTCAATTTTCCTAAATATGCTCAGAAACCGTGGCTTGTGTCAGAAAGGAGAAGAGTGGATATTGTTGCCATGGAAACAAAAACATTTTTCCTCTGCTCCAAAAATGTTGTCTATTAGACATCAGCGAGGGGAAAAAATAACATGTGTATATAATTAATTTTACTCTCTGACATGTTTTTCAGATTTCGGAAGATTGTTTCTGTTTGAGTTTTCAGAAACAGAGACACTTAAACACAGTAGGAATCTTACAGGCCATGGGGTGCACCTTTGCAAATGAAGTGAAGCAAAGGTGCATTTCTCCTTGCTATCCTCATGCTTCACTGGAAATTTTATTTCCTCGCTTGCTGTTGTATTGGATAGGACATTCAGACAGCAGCTAGATCTGCATTTTATATTTGGGACTTACAGCTATTCCATCTTAATGCACTGCTATTAACTGGCCAAATGAAAACGAGAGAGATTTTTTATGAGCAGACAGTTTGTTAAAATGTGGGTGATCGTTGTTTATTCCCTTAAAGCTTTGCCAGTTTATTCTTTCTCCGACTGTGCTCCTTCCATTGTTCCACATACAGATGACCCTGGACTTTAATCCCAGTGGTAAAGCTCTAATTTTCTTCAAGACTTCTATGAGTTCTGACATTCAACAAGATTGGCATTTTGCCGTTAGCCTGGACCAAAATACACCCTCTCATATAACTCTACATGCAAAAAACACCTAAGCACCCTCTCCACTTAGATGCCATTTTGGTCAGCTTGATTTTTGTGCAAGACAAGATTTTTCAATTATTTTTTTAATTAACAAATATGTATATTCTTATGAAACTTCCTACTTTTTCCTTACATCCATGTAGAAGATGTACTTCATTGCTGATGGGGTAGCACATTGAAATATTAAACTGTCTTCCACTGTTTCAGTTCCCTCTGTTTTGGAAGTAGTAGATACTTGGTGCTCTTCTTGTCATTCAAGAGTACATTGTAGTAATTATGTGATTACTTATTAGCTTTTTGTTGATTTGAGCTTATTTGGTGCAGTCATTTGTGATTCTGCAACACATGCTCCACGATCTCTTTGATTTCTTTCCTAATTAATTGAAGAGTCTGATCATCCACTTCCAACTAGTTTTTAAGTGCCCTCAATTATTTTTTGTTTTGGAATTGATTTAGAGTTGAAACATGTCTCAGCTAATTGCAAGACATAATACTACAAAACTGTATGAATTAACAAATATTAATGCACACTTAGCATCTATCCTAGATACTAATATTTATATACACATACAGAGGATGCTGCTAAAGGCTGAAATTGGAATCATAGAACCATAGAATCATTAATGTTGGAAAAGAGCTCCAAGACCATCTAGTCCAACTGTCCCCCTACCACCTATATTACTGACTAAACCAGGTCCCTAAGTACCTCATCCAACCTTTCCTTGAATACCCTGGGCAACCCATTCCAATGCTTAACCACTCTTCCTGAGAAGAAATTTCTCCTAATTTCTAACATGAACCTACCCTGGTGCACCTGGCAGCCATTGTCTCTTGTCCTATTGCTACTTAACTGTGAGAAAAGGCTGACCCTCAGCTCACCAGAACCTTCTTTCAGGTAGTTGTAGACAGCAATAAGGTCTACCTCGAGCCTCTTCTCCAGACTGAACAGTCCTTGTTCCCTCAGCTGCTCCCCATAAGACTTGTGTTCCAGACCCTTCACCAGCTTCGTTGCCCTTCTCTGGCCATGTTCCAGGGCCTCAATGTCTCTCTGAACACATTATTCAAGGTGCAAAGACAGCAACAATGCAGTTTATCCAAAGCCTGTATTTCTCTAGCAAATTCAAATCATCATGAGGAATATATTCTATTCAGACTAGCTATTCAGCATCTTCTGTGATAACAGGTCTTTCTATATAACCATTATGTTAGCAGAGGTTGTGCTTTGAGCTGGTGTTACACAGTTAACATTCAGCATGAGGTATTTCTCCAAATGCTTTGACTGCTGTATCTATCTTAAAAAATAAAATAAAATAAAATATCACATACTTTCTATTTATCCTATTTGTAATTAAAATTGTGTGTTCTAATTGACAAGTCATGCAAACCAGCACCAATTCATGTCTGGGCACATCATAAATTTTGCATAAAATAAAAGCTGCTTAGAAACATTTTCAAGCTGTTCAAACATTAAGTAGCCCTATTTTTCAGTATTTTCCTCCAATGAAGTTTAACCACATCATCATATCAAAAATTGAGCCATACAAGCATCAGAAAACAACCAAAAAAAAGATGGGAGGGGAGAAGGGTAGGGAAGAAATCCACATGTGACCTTTGGTGGGTTTTAGACCTACTCAGGATGTTGTGCTTTCATCAATGTTTAAAATTAGCCCACTCTTAAAATGAGCTCCCATTTTTATGTGGATGGATATTACTTCACCGGAAATCCAACCTCTCACTGAGAAAAAGGGTAATAATAAGAATGGGAATACCATTCAGAGAAGTAAAACCAACACAAAGGCAAACCTCTCACCAAGTCCTTGAAAGAGATAGCTGTGAAAGTGTAAACACATGGGGCCCACATTTCCCAAAATATCAAGTGGTGGCAGCTGCTCAGCTGGCAATGACATGTCAGGTAACCATCAAACCAGAAACACAGGTGTTCTCAAAAAAGTGGAAGCTTTTAAAAAGATTGAGAAGAAAGCACTCAAACATTGGGGTGCCCCGAAAGATTGATTTGCAAATATAGATTTCACCTCTTTCTCAAGCCTCTAATTCTTTCGTCTTTGCGCGTGCCTTTTCTTCCTTGTGCTGTCTGAAAACCAGAAAAGAGAGGAAAATCACTATGGGACTAGAATATGGGTATATATGCACATATTAACTGTATACATCCATATCACTCAGAAGGCTAAATTTTAGATGCCATTTTAATTAAATCTTTTCTTTTGTGGTTGTTCTTGGTTAAGGATATTCAGAAGGCTTTTAGAATATACATTTACACACAGCAGAGACATCATGCACAGAAAACGCAACTTTGATCCTGTCTTATTTAAGTAAATCCTGGCCACATAACAAGAGGCTTCATTTCAGCCTGGTGAGATAGAAAAGATAGAAATTAAGAGCAAACATGTCTTTCAATGACCATAGCTCTTATCTCTCGTCCACATCTTTAAACATTGGATATCTTTATTTTCCAGCTCCTGAAAAGCTGAAGGGAGAGTGTAGGAGGCTAGAGAGCTCTGGGTCACTGGAAGGGCATTAACAATGGTCAAGATCATCCTGGATGAGTGAAAGAGGGGGTTTTTGCATCATACTTTTTGCAGCTTTTTGCCTTGCTCTGTGCTTTCCAACAGCAGAGAGCGAGTCTTAATGCAGACAGTTCACTGAAAAGTCTGTGACAAGTTGCCTCCACTTTCATAGCTTCCAAAGGATCAAACTGTAAATTAGATAGAAAGTACAATGCAACTAAGCTATCAAGAGCTTGTCTAGGCCTGTGTTGGAAGGCGAACTAAAGAATCTAGTTCTGACAACACAGAAAGGGAACCTTGACCACATTTCCATACTCTAAAAAGGTGTGTCACTGAGATGTATGGGGCAGCCTTTGGCCATTTTGAGCCTGCTAGCACTAGGGGGTGCCTGACAGACAGGCAGGGCAGCAACACTGCCAGAGGGATTGATGTTACCAGAGCTTATCTCTATTTCACAGAAATTTACATTTTGGAGCATTGTTTAGTTTTCATAGAAACACTTTGCATAAGAGTGTCTAGGACCTCAGGCTGACTGCCTCCTAGCCACGACCACGTTGGCTTCAGGGAAGCTGTGAAAGCTGGGAAGGCTTCTCACTGGGCGAGCTGGTGACGCTAACCATGTGCATGCTCTGCTTCTCTGTAGAGTTTAGGCACTTTCTAATCTTATTGTACCAAAGAGCAGGGATTGCATGCGAGTTTATGCACCGCAACAATATTATCAGTCTATGGGAATGCACTGCAAACTGAAAACTGCAATAGCCTGTAGAGATTTCTGAGCTAACTTTAAACAAACTGCTTGGGTAATAGAAGCAGCCTGGTGTGGAAGCCCAGAGCTCAGCACAGCCTAATTTAATCTGTTTAATTGTGTGTAGCTGGCATGGAAAGCAAAGCTAGATTTTGTCAGATATATCTAAATGCTTCTTAATAACCTGTGCTTTCATCAGTGTTTTCTCTACGCCTTGTTCTTTGTGAGCAGTACTTAGTAGTTTATAGTCCTTCAGAGAGAGGGCTGACGGCAGCTGCGAAGTAATCATAGGGAACAGTGACCCAGATTTCTTCCTTTTTAGATATTCAGGCCCAAATGCCATATGCTCATGATGGAAGTGAGTTATACTCAGGTACTACATGATGGGAAAAATCAGTCTAATTTTCAGATCTTAAAGAATAAAAGGAAAATTGTCATCTCAAAATGCTCAAGAGAGTGAGTACCAGAGAGGAGCCGAGGTCAGAGAGGAGCTGCTGTCCCTCTGGGAAGAAACTCCTCAGAGGAAGTAGAAGTTTTGTTGTATTTTCTGTGCGAGCATACCTCGTGTCAAAAGAAGGCTTTATACCTTTTGCTGTCAACACAGTTACATGTGCCAGCCTCCACCCTCTGTTATTGAAGACATAGGGGCATATAGCTGGAACTGGCCTGCCCAGAAATTAAAGCACAAGTAAAATATACCACAGGGAGAATGGGGCAGGAGAAGGTCTCCTCTGCAGACATCACTTGCTCAGTGTTCTCGGGAAAGAAGCATCACATATTTTGCAGGAGATGGAACAAACCTAGGAGAATTAATTGGGTTAATTTCTAAGGTGTAGGTCCAGGGACAGGAAAGAAAATGGTAACTGTAATCAAAAAGAGAAAAAAACATCTAAGGAAAATAGAAAATTTGTAAACATAGATGTTAGCCAAAGAAAATGTGTGACCATGTCCTGTGGACAATGGAACATGTGGACAGACATAAATAAAATCCAGTTTTCATGGGACCTGTTGGAGATGAAGTTACAAAGGCAATAGCTGGCAGGCACACCTGGAAACAAATGTGGGAAATCATCAAAACATGCACAAAGCAGCATCCTAACCTCCCGTCAAGTTCCTGCATTTGATCATATTATTACAACTCATCTTTTCTGCTAATATGCAACTTGATCTAGACACAGAAATCCCACTGACATTAAGGTAGAGCACAGACCGTCATTTGCTACAGCAAATTGCAGAGTACTAATGGCTGAATATACGATGTTATTCCATCTGTAATTACTATATAATTTGCAGCATTACAAGAAGATTGTAGTGTAGAAGACATAAATTAGTGTCTCATGGCTATTCCGTAATAACATGGAATTTACTGTGTAGATTCTTGGTCAAATTTTAGTCTCTAATTATTCAGCATTTTACATAGGAGCTTGTCTGCACCTAGTAGCATAAAGAAGAAACCAATAGCAAGGAGTGATACAGGTATTGTTGAAGCACAAGCTCCTCAAAAGCCCTTCTCTAATGTTTTCTGGTAAATTTCTAATACTTCTGAGACTATTTGTTACATTTTGCATATTTTAAAAGTAATCACATAATGTCTGAAGATTTAGAGGGGATTGACCTAGATGGGCCTCAGCATCTCTCTGTTCTAAAGTTTCTTAAAAGGATAATAGTGCTATTCTGAGAGCCGGAAAATGTATCGGTCTCATAGCCTGTGAAGAAAAATGCCTAAACTAAGTATCTTGTCTACTTTTATTTCCTTGTTTTCTCAATACATCTTATCAGGAAGACTGCTTCAAAACAGGCATTGTAAATTCTGTTGATGCCAGAATAAAATACTCAGGGTCCAGAGTTCACCCTCAGAAGATGAAAGAGCCCAGAGAATGGAGAGTCCACGCTGTGCTTTCGATAGGCACCTTGGGAACAAAAGCAGCTCTGTTCTGAAATGTGCCAACACTGCCCACGCACCACGGATTTATGGTTTTGTTTGCACAGTGAAATTTACTGATCATGAATATCTGAAGCCCTCAGCTTGCCTTAAGGCACTCAATGGACCCAAGTGCCATGAAGGCAGCAAGCAAAATTGCCAGGGAGGGCATAAGCATCCAGAGAGGGGAGGGGAGGGGAGGGGAGAGGAGAGGAGAGGAGAGGAGAGGAGAGGAGAGGAGAGGAGAGGAGAGGAGAGGAGAGGAGAGGAGAGGAGAGGAGAGGAGAGGAGAGGAGAGGAGAGGAGAGGAGAGGAGAGGAGAGGAGAGGAGAGGAGAGGAGAGGAGAGGAGAGGAGAGGAGAGGAGAGGAGAGGAGAGGAGAGGAGAGGAGAGGAGAGGAGAGGAGAGGAGAGGAGAGGAGAGGAGAGGAGAGGAGAGGAGAGGAGAGGAGAGGAGAGGAGAGGAGAGGAGAGGAGAGGAGAGGAGAGGAGAGGAGAGGAGGTGTGGTGAAATGAAAGAAAATAATTCTGTGTGGTGGCAAATGACAAGGAGCTGGTCTTCATCCTGCACTGAATTTAATGGTACCACTTCCACTGGCTTCTTCCCCCAATACAGGCTGGACCTTGGGCTCAGAAATTATACCTGAACTTCCCAGAGAACACGTGGTATCTCTGTACGTCTCAAACTGCAGATGATGGAACATGCTGCAGCCACAGCAGCAACCTTTACCATTATGTCTTAATTATTTTACCAGTAGAGGGGAGAGTTGAGTATAAATAATAAGCTGGGATTTGTGACAGAAATCTAAAGACTTTCATGTGGTTTATAACCACACTTAAAATGTTATTGTCCCTCCATAAACTCATGCAAAGGTTTGTCTTAGAAAAGGGGTTTGTAAAAAAAAAAGAAATTCTTACTATAATTTTAGAGTCATGTAAAATAGTATTGATCTGCTATAAAGCACTCTCCCAGCAGATCACAAAAGGGCTTGAGTATCATTGTTCCCACTTTAAAGAAATGTCTAGTCTTTTCCTACACACAGAAAGCTTAGAGAGAGAAAGAGATAGAGAAATAAACTGCTGAATGGTTGATTTCCATTTTACTCAAAGATATTAAAGTCTGGTGAAATGAGACAAGGTTTTCCACTCCATTTTCTCAACCTCAAAAAAAAGAAAAAAACCAGAGATAGCCCAGCACTGAATTTGTCTTCTGACACAGCCTGGTTGTTTGAAGCAAGACAAATACAATAAGGAAGAATTACTGGTCATGTCCTTCAGTCTCATGCTTTCCCTTAATTGCCTATTAGTGGTTTTCCGTGCACCCAGCAGACTGGATTCAGATTCTTATGTTTTTTACAGCATACTTCTTCCACATTTGGGAGCTTAGAGGTGAGGTGATACCTCTTGGAGAGGCAGGTACAGAGACTCACAGAACTACACAGAATTTTTTGCCATATCACGCCGTAAGGGGAAGGCAGAAGTGAATGATGCAGCTCTCATCTTCCATTCCAGATCCTTTTTAGGACAGGGCACTGAGGAAGCTGCATCTTTGTTGGTCCCAGCCAGATGTCCTGTGGTAGCAAATGCACTGTGGTACATCTGTCTGGTACTTGGGAGTGATGTCATGGTCAGAGGAAGTACAGGATAACTCAGCTCCCAGGTACCTGCAGTGGTGCCGAGGTTTCAGGATAACTGTAGCTTTTCCTCACATGCACCTGCAAATAGCCACATTTTCCTTCCCAAAATGATGGTGAGAGAGTTATGATCTGAGTCCTTTGTTAAGACTTCTCCCTTCTTGCAGCAGTAGGAATTTTTTGTCTCTAATGTCCTTCCAGCAGGCCTTCAGTCAAGGTACCACAGGCCAACTGTTCAGTTCTGTAGCTGATACAATATTATCTAGAATTCTTATGTTATTTGGCTCATGAAAAGGATATCGCACTATGAGTTACCAGAGTCATCTTAGGAAATACAATACATCACACTGATGCAGGAAATCTGTATGAAAACCATGAAAACAACATGATCCAGAAAGTTTTCAGCTGCTTGTCAGTTTGTTTTTTAAATGCACATATGAATGGTTTAAAGTGTAAACGAATAAGGAAGCTCTTAGGATGCATGGGGGTGGACAGTTTGTCCTGGGCACTAATGTCTATGCAGCATGCAGACAACTGTGCCTCACGCTGCCTCCCAGCTCTGTCTGATCCTGGTCACAAACTTCCTCAACTCTCCTTATACCATGACTGAGAGTGCACAACATCTGCCAGGGAAATCAAGCTACAGAAACATGATCTGGCACACTGCAGCACAGCCTTCTCACTGCTGTCCTCTGACCGAAAACAACAAAAAATATTAATAACAAAACCAGACCCTAAAGCCCAAAGGGATGCATGGCCAAAGTTCAAATGCTAGGTGGCATTGAGATGACCCATTCCTTGTAGAGAATAGTTTTGACCAGTGTGGACTTGAAGCCTTCAGTGTGACTTGGCGTGAGACTGGTCACTAGGGTGGAAGCCATCAGCACAACCACAGATTCAAAGTAAATGTAACTACAGTCTGCATTTTATGTCTCTCCAATCCTTCATCTTAGAGATGGACTAGACTGACACTGGATGTAATCTTGATCTAAAAGTTGTTCAGCTAAACAGGAGGTGGAACAGCGCTGTGTTACTTACCTACACAGAGACTTTCTGACATCATTTCCCTTAGGAAATTCAGGCATTCACACACATACAGCTTGGATCCAGTCACAGTTTGGTTTTGGAATGAAAAGAAGTAGCTTGCAAGAGATAATTTAAAGGCCACTATCTCCTCAAGACAAATGTATAGCAACACCATAAAGGGAAGGATGGGGGAAGGGTGGGTAGCTGCTCCTTCAGGGACGGCACACAGCCAGAACTCCAGTTTTCAAGCTGTGCAACCCTTGCAGTGTAGTTCTGTAGGGTTGACAGGGAGAGCTGAAAGGACTTTGACAGGGAGAGCTGAAAAGAGTTCTTGAGACAGACCAAATACACAAAAATACATGCCATGTGTGCAAATAAATGTAAAACTGGCTGAGGGCTCAAAGGGATAACCCGAGGTCAAATTAGCAAAATTTTGAAGGTCATTTAATTTCATTAACTCATATGCAGCAGCTTCAAGTAATTTTTAAGCGTGTTTTGCCTATAAAATGTATGTTTTCATTAAACGCATCATTACTTTTATGGCCTCTGCAATCAATCTCCCTTTTCCTCCTTTTTAAACATGAGAAACCAATCAGACATAGACACAAACATTTATATTGATGAGTTTCTTTCTAAGTGTGTGTGATAGCTTAAAGGCAAGAGAATGAGCTATCATTTAGTGACATATGATAAAAGAGATGGTTTTAACTACCAGAGGAGAAACACACTTCACAAAACAAGGGCTGACACCGGAGATGGATAAAACATCCATGTATGATGGGAGGATACAAAACTATTCTACTTATTCATGTTTTTCTTTTGCTTTTAGTATTTATTGCTCACTTGGTATAGAACGGAGTACCTACAAACACTTTTTCTATACTACTTACACAAAATACACTGCCCCATATAAAATGCACAGGTCTGACATTTCAATTCCTCTCTTCTGTTTCTACCCAAAACCTTGAAACACACCATCATTTTGTCTCCAACCATGTCACCACCATTTCATCAAACTTCTTCAATCAGTGCCAGCAGCGACCCATTCTAAGGACTTTTTTTCAAAGATATACAATCAGGAAAGTGCTCAGTATCAATACAAGATGCCATTTTTCCCTAACCTAACTCTGTGAAACAGAGAAATAATTTTTGGTCAGCCTTTTGAAAAATTCAATCTATGAGACAGAAGCAGTAGGGAAATTTTCTACAGAATAAAAAAAACCCACTATTTCCTATTCAGACCTGTAGCATACCCTACATTATCAGAGAGAACAGATGGTTGGAATATTCTGAGAAATGGAGAAGATAGAAATTGGAGGTTCAAGGGAAGCTCTGAAGAATGCAGTGTAGAAACAGCTCAGGGTCTGTCATGCCCAGCAGAATTTATTAGCAGCAACCCAGTTCTGGCTGATTTCTTCTTCTTATGCTGACAGTCTCTGTAGTTTATCTATATAAAGTGTTTCCAGAGTTGTGAGGTAGGGGAATGATTCAGCAGCCTGTGTGCTATCCTGGGCAAGCTTGCTCAGCACACAAAGTCACGGGCTGAGCAGGCAGTGGCTGAGGAAGGAAGGGCTACCACCAAAGCCTGCCATCACATCGGGAGCTTATTGGTCACCCATGCCAGCATCCCACCACAACGACCCTTGCTCTGCTCCTCAGCCAGCTTCATACACAGCACAGCCGTGTTCGTGCAGCATCATGCCCAAGTTTAAAATAAAAAACCACTGGGCTACAGCTGGCTCCACATACAGCTAGGTGGTACATTGCCCCACATGCGATACAGTAAATCCACAAGCCAAATAAATCCTGTACAGAAAATTGTGTTGACTGTATTTGTAATGAAAAGTGGTAATCACCAGCTCTCAAAATGAACATTTAATAAAACCTGCAGCTAATTAAAATATATATATATGCCAAGTACAATTATTTGAGGACAGTGCATACATGCCTGATTTTTGCCAAAGAATAAACATTAACATTACCATTACCAACCTGCACAGAAGTTAGACTGAAGTAACTGTCTCTTATTATATGTTAGCCTTATCTGACACAGTTGGACTCTGCTCTCAGCATTATAAATAACAATAATTAAATGAATGGCTAAAATCACAGTCCCCTTTTCTCGTCTCTGTGCTAAAAACTGCTCACCTC
This sequence comes from Laterallus jamaicensis coturniculus, assembly GCA_022605575.1. Lineage (NCBI taxonomy): Eukaryota > Metazoa > Chordata > Aves > Gruiformes > Rallidae > Laterallus > Laterallus jamaicensis. Next base: position 5,614,517 of record JAKCOX010000027.1, read on the forward strand.
ACCTCAAGCTTAGGAATAAATTATTCAGAACCAGTTTATCACAAACAAACACTATCTTATTGCTTACAGTGGAAATATTTGCTCATGTATTTTTGTCTAGACACCCTATACTTCAGGAATTCAGTGTTCTTTCTGGCCTCTGAGTGACTCATTAAACAGCAGATCTATATAGCACAAGCAACCAAAGAGAGGCAATGAAATTAATTAGCCAGTCTTGTGGTACTAGAAAGCTCAAATAGTAATTAAAACAGACAGCTCCACAGAATAAATAATTTTTTAAAGAGTAAATTAGCAAATGCATTCCTGCTGGTTTGGAAAGTAAATGTGCTGGTTAGTGCAGCAGTGAATGCTTGGGCTGGATTGTTCCCTCTCCCTGGAAGAAGGGTGAAACCCAGAACATTCGCAACCCACCACAGTTGTCCACTGGGAACAAAAAAAGCTCTACGATCTCATGCTCCAGCTCCAGGCAATAGTGGACCAGCATTAAGGGGAGACTGGACAGCATTTCAGACCTCAGATGGACATTAAGTCCCCTGAATGCAAGCCTCTTCCTCACATCAGCTTGCTCAGTCTTTGAATTTGTGGTCTTTTCAAGAGAATACGAAAAACTGTAGAATTTATTTGCAGTGGGCTTTTTTCTGCTTCCTTAACCCATAAAATCCCAAAAAGCATTTTCTTTTATACAATATTTTCAGAATGGAGTGCATGAGTCTTTAAAATTACAGCTCCCAACAGTTTCTCAAAGCAAGTTTGCTACCTTTTGCTTGAAAGGGAATCAGGAATGGAGGTAACTGCTGAATTAGAGAGAGAGAAAAGCACCTACAGACTTACTCATTTTGCAATAGCATCTTGCAATACACAGTTGGAAGTCAAGATGATTCAAAACACCAAAATCATGTCTCTGGCCATCTTGAGTTCATCAGGGCATCACAAACAATCAAAGATTTAGGCTGACATTTTAGTAGTAAATAAGAAATGAGAGATGAGAAAGGGCTTTGAAAATAAAGACAAATGACTCATGTTTGATTGAGGGAAAAAGGGTGGCAGCTGAGGAACCCAAAGAGACAGTGGATATCAAATTAATCGAGAAATTATCTTTGCAGGAACTCTGTGAATGGGTGTGAGAAAGACAAGAAGGCATATGTCAAAGGAAATGATTCCAGGAATTAAGGTGTGAGGAGAACATGCACTAGCAATGTAGATGCGTGGGTGGATAGGAAAGTCTTTCTGTCTCAGAGGCTTCATATGGAACACATCTATAACATGTAAACATGACTTGAAAGTGAGGACTTGCAGAAAAATCTCAGCAGGTAACAGGAGAAAAAAGAGTGACAGATGTTGTTCAGCTAAAAAGTGCCCAAAGGGAGGGACAGTGTGCAAAGAAATATTCTGTCTGCACACACAGCCCACGTAATTTCCTTTGCTCGGTCACTGCTGCTGACACGAGCTGGGTTTGTCTCCTCTGAGTGGCTGTTTGCCACTCACCAGGCACTTGTGCTCAGATGGGCAGCACTGTGTGATGCTCGGTTCAACCTGTGTCAGATTTAGCAGCTACTTCTTTAATAAACTAAGATGACCTGAGCTGAAGCTGACTAATGTGAGTACAGATCAGTGTTTAACTAAGTTACAAATAAACTATTAAGAAATTACTCCATCTGTGTCATGAAAGTTTAAATCTTTCAGATAACTTTTATACATAATCAAATGCAGCACACCTTAAAGCAGAATTTTGTCTTTGTGTGAACAAGCCCTAGTTTATATAAATATCCTCAGACAATATTTAGATGGTCTCTCTGCAAAGCCACATATGAAACCAGAATTTGGACTTGTGCTAATGCAGCTACCCTGTGAGGTGGGTGACTTTGAAAGTCAGCTTAGTATCGAAAAACAGTTGAAAGATTTCATTAACATTCCTGCTTCAAAAAAATATATTCCTTTTTGAATTTATGTGTCTAATTATTTGTTTTGTTTAATTGAGTTGATCTTTTCTTGCCAAGCAAACAAGCTTTGAGTCTTTGTGACAATCTGCTTGAGAAATTAATACAGATTGGAGTTTCCGTGACAAATTTTAGCTTTTAACTTTCTGTCATTTCAGCTCAAGGGTGCCTGGAAGAAGTTTTGAGCACACTACTTTTAATTAAAGGAATGTGATTATTTTATTCACTTGCAGAACACTCTTTCTTCAAACTGGAGACTAAAGCAGGAAAACTTTTATAAGTAAAGTGAATTCCTGTTGACCTGAAAATAAGAACTACAGCAGGAACCAATACACAGTCTAAGTTACAGCTGTAACCAAAAGACGTGCTAGAATACTTAAAAAGACATTTGAATTTTCAGATTTTACTGCATTTGCCATCAGCAACTAGAGTCAGGCTGTATTTGAGAATCTACATAAACATGAAAATTCATAAGAACTTTTTGTTATTGTTAATACAGTGAAACATCAGCTGCAAGAAGGTTTTCTAATAAAAATATATTCAGGGTTTTTGCTCCTTAACAAATCTGTATGAATAAAATTTTAATTTTATTTCAACTTTACTTTTTTAATTCCATGGAAATATGTGCTATACAGACTAGTGAAAAATATTTATCCAAACACCATCCGTGCCATACTTTTTGTGCAACCAAAGGAATAAAACCAGCATGTATGAACACATTTCTGTAAAATACTAAATTAAGTGTCTGCATTTTACCAGGCCAGCTCAAAAGCATATTTCAAAATCTGTGAATTTTGGTCTAACTCTACAATCTCTCATTAGGAAAGGGACTCTAATTTTGGCACAATAATTTCTGCCTGCAGTGCTGTCATATAAGCAAAAGCAGCTGCCCATCTGCTCTGTGAGAACAGCACACATCCTCATCCCCAGCAACACCCAGAAGCCTGAACATCAGCTACATCATCTTTCCATGTCACACACCAGACAACCTTCACTAAGCCATCCCAAGGAATATCTTTTCAACTATTAAAATATTCAGTGAAGGAAGAGAGTGAATGCTCTGAAATTTTACCCTGGGAGGAAAAAGTTTCATCCTTAGTGCATAAGAATGAAAAGTTGAAGGTCTTGGGCTGGCCCCAGCAGCAGAGTAGCCTCCCAACAACCATCTGTGTCCAGGTGAGGGGTATCAGTCCAATTTTAATACAAAATTATGGTCCTACCTGGCCTCTGAAATGCAAATGACTGCATTTGCCTGGTCTTGGAATTAATTCCTGCAAGTTAATGTTCATTGGTGTTTAAAAAACAATGGGAATTACTTTATAAAGATTAATTGCAGGGGCTATTTCCAGGTCTTTGCAGCATTCCTTTGGTGATCCAAAGGCAGCCAAGGGCAACTGTAAGCTCTCACACTAACTTGGATGATATATCACTGTTTCTGAGGCAGATACAGCTCTTAAGAGGTCACAAGCTGCCAGAGAAGCAGCATCTCCAGTCTTGTTCCTCTTAACAGCTAACAACTCTGTGTATGAGCTCAAAAAGAGCTACACAATTTGCCAGGAAAAATTTCCTGGTCATGTAGCCCCTGGGGATAGTTCAGAGATGAGACAAAAACGTCTCATGACCTTGGAGAAAGAATCGATAGAGTCTTGGTGCAAGCCAGCAATCTCCTTGGCCTTCTCAACTCTACTTCTAGTACTAATGGTGCAGTTTTGATAGACTGTTTATCAAAACTGTTACAAGTAGGAGAACCCAGGGGAGCAGGGTAGAACAGCGGCTTCCAAGCAGATACTTGTACTGCTCATCCATGCCTGCAGTGTTGCATTAACACAAAACTTATCTAAGTCATTTGGTAATAGCTAAACACAATATTCAAGAAAACTAAGGATCATCTAAAAATCCAAGTCCCATTTCTTTATCACTAGCTACAAGAGTATGGCGCTGTAAAGCCTCAAGCCACCCATGTGCCCAGCTTCCACCAAAAGGGTGCCTAGAACTACAACCACTCAGGCATACAGTCTGTTGTTGTCTGTATATCCATCCTTACCCACAGAAGGATGGGTACCTGACATGAACAGAGGATTCCCGGTTCTTCCTATTTCTCCATAATACTCTGAATGCTCTAAAACGCGTGTGCATAAGATTTGCTAAACAACATACCTCAGGCACCTCATGAGAAATTAGAACTTCTTTGGTGTCCTCTAAAAGCTATGCAGACACTTATGCAAGAAAAAGCTTGCCATAAATCAAGTGTTTCTGGAACAAATCTAAACCTAATTGAAACAAACTGCACTGTATCACTGTGACACCAGAAATTTCCTCTAAGCAAGCCACAAACACCCAAAGTCTCTTAACGCAGATGACAGCATCTCTACAACTTAAACTCAGCCATAACAAAATTTAGCCAAGAGCTCATCTACCTGCTTCAGCTGTTGGCAATCGAAAAGAAGAATTTTGGAGGTCAGTTAAGGAGAATAAAAATACTATATGAATCCTTCTTTTTATTCTCTGCTCTCCAGGGAGAAGGTGGTGGGACACCAGAAAGCGAGAGGAACAAAATATAATTTCTGGGCATTTTTCTGAAGCATTGTTTGTTCTGGTTTTAAGTGCCTCTGGCAAAGCACCAAAATTTGTGAGCCATCCAACGACTGAGACTACCAAACTCCTGCTAAGATTTGCAAGGTGCAAATGGAGTTTACAAAACACATTGGTAGAGCTATCCAAGTCCCAATATCCAATTTCAAATGTGTGAATATCAACTTACAATCAAACTAACTTCTGCTAAAACCCAGCTAAAAGCCGAGCACAGAGGCAGAGCTAGTACTCCTGCTGAGATCCGAGGCTCCTACCCCAGGTCCTGATTCAGCTAAGTGCCTACATGCAGGCAAAAAGCCCAACGCACTCGGCAGGAGCTGTCGGCTGGGATTCACTGTCCCATTTGTATGAACCACAATGTGCCTGACCACAGGCTAAAGAGAAAAATCATATTAGCCAACATGAAACAAGCCAGCTGAAGACTTCCATCTCTGTTGCACTTCCTAGGTGAAGCTGATAGCAAAGTAAGTGAGAACAAAGATACTGAAGACTTAAGAAAACCCGATTTGATTTACAGTGTACCACTGAAGGAGAATGTTAACGACCTGCTCACAAAAAAAAAAAAAAAAAAAAAAAAGCAGCACCTGATTTCATCCCAGACCCTTGCAGGTCTCCTGGAGAAATTGTACTGCAGGTGTGACTGTCTGCTCAGCCATTTCCCTTCACAGTATGATAAGTGCCTTGACCCAATGATGACATGGGAAGGGGTGGATCTCACATCCCGCAAGCTTTCAACATCCACTTCGTCAGAGACAGGACAATCCTGAATGCATCAGGGCATGAACAGAGCTGCTATGAGTGCTGTGGGAAAAAAAAGACAACAGTGTCCTGTGATGATGCATTACATGGCTGGATCGGGGGCTCTCTGATGCAAAGGAGAAGCCCAACTTGTAGCATAATGTTATTTGCTTAAGGCAAAGGTAACATGCCCCTCATGTGCCCACATAGAAAAGGAACTGCTCAAGAATGTAAGCGAGACAAAAATTAAATTTGTATGCAACATAAACGTGTCATTAACCATGGTGAAGAGAAGCTGCTTTTGTTCACGTTCGTGCTGCTGCTGCAAAAATGGGGAATTGCTTTCTTCCCAGCACTCCTTTGAAGAAAGAGAGGATATACGTGCACAGTAGTTCATGAGCCCGGTAAAGCCATTTTAAAAAGCACAGCAAGAGGAAAGGAAGTTTCTCCCTACAATCACTGAAAGAAAAACAAACTTTGTTGACATTCTCTGAGCATTTGTAAGAATAGCCACATAGTGTGGATGCAAATTGCTATAACTATGTAAATTGACTCCAAAACCATTGAAAAATCTGCCAGTGATCCAGTAGATGATCTGATGAGCCTGTTCAATGTTAGAGATGCAAATTAATTTTGTCCATAGCCATAAAAACTTGATTAAAAAATCAAACCATCAAGCCAACCGTTAACTCCTCCAATCCGGGAGGCCAAGGTAAAGTTTTCAGAAGGACTTAAAAAAAGAAGGGACAGACAGACTTTACCTGAATCCTCTCAGTTCTGAGGTCAGCAAGAAGGTTTCCTCTACTGGTTACATTCAACTGTCCTCGATTGCCAGCCCCGTTCTGCTCAAATCTCCCATTTCTGCCTTATCTTCTTGTAACTTCTGATATCACTTGTTCCACACCCTCTCTCGTTTTCCCCAAAACTCATGCCCTATTTGTTTTCCTTCTCTCTCCTAAACTCTCTATTCCAGCTGCACTTTTTTCTCCTTTCCCTCTTCTTCCCCTGAGGGCAGCAGTGGGATCACGGAGGGGAAAAGGCACATCCCTGATTCAACACCCAGCCAATGTACCAGTCATGGCAGTGTTCCCATGTCTCCAAGAGAAGCGGTTTCATGGGAGGTCTTGCTCACTTCTTCCCAGGTGTTGGGCATGCCACTGTCAACAGTAGGAGATGGTGAGCTGTGCTCAATCTTTGGAAAACTTCAGCTTATAAAACTAACAAACTACTTTTTTTTGTTAACTTTTATTCCTGATTGTTCAGATTTAGAATTTTGTCTTCAAAGGATTACCAAAAGAATATTTTGTGTCACAGGGCACAGTCTGTCTCCTCATCTTCATCTAATGTCATATTCCTAAATGCTGAAGCATACAGAATTTTCAAATAATACTTTTAGTAGAATGGACAGAAGAGCACGTTTCTCTAATTTCACATTCAGAAAGAAGTTAATTGTTTTAGCTCACGCTTTCTAGAAAGAGAAAAAAAGGGTAAAATGACTAGCCAGCATGAAAAGATTTAACCCAAGTGCCTGTGATGAGGTGTAAGCTATTCAGATCAGTATCTTCTGGTGGTATGTGTTGAACAAAGTGAAGGGCTCATCTCACCACCTGCTCTGTCTATAATAAATAGAAAGAGATATGAAAAACAGCAGGAGAGAAGCTAAAAGTCTATTTGCAAATAATAAGCCTCATTAGACAGTTAATTTCATAAAGACAGTTCAGTAATTTAAATTTTAAATGCAGCCATCTTGGCAAGATAGAAAAATGCTTGAGGTGTTTGTGCATTTGGAGAAAACTAAAGGAAGTTTGAGGAGACTATAATGTACTTTCTATAATTAATACACATTTTACAAGCATATGCACAGCCTTTCACAAGACCTTTAAGCGCTGGGGTTTTTATCTGGCGCTGTTCAGAGAATGGCAGGAAGCTGATAAAACGCTCAGTGGAATTTGCTGTTCATTTATCTGTCCTTCTGTGGCCTTCAGAATTTACAATTTTTATTTTTGGGGGGCTTTCAACAGTATAATTATATATGAAAAGGCTTCCCATACCACACAAGCTCACATTATGGCATATTAGAATTAGATGAGAGGAAAAAACTTTTCATTATACAGTTTTCATTGTTATTCATTCATGCATTCATGTTACAATAGCAATTCAGACTTCTGTGTGTGTACTCTTAAGCTTTAACAAACAGTTTATCTACTAATGCTTCATCCACCAGCCCGTGCTAATTAAAATGGAAGAATAGTCCTTATTCCTCTTATTCTAAATAGCAATTGATGAACTTCAAAGGTTCTGATTTTTATCAGAGCACTTGCCAAACTTTCAGATGCACTTTTAAAAGCTTGTTCTCTCTGCACAATCTTGGAAAAGCAGCTTAGTCTTAATATGAGGCCTGATATATTCAGAAAGGAATCATCCCAGTTTGTTGTGCAAGATCATGCATATTCTGTAAGTGAACTACAGGGCATCCAATTCTGCACAAGTGTTAAGAACTGAAAATTATGCCTTATTGTATCAAAGCAAAACCCATTATAAGTCCACGTGGTATAGAGCTATATGCAGTATTATCTAGATGACATGCAGAATCAATATTTTACAAGCTTATTCACACAGCCTGCGAGCACCAGTAGCTGGAACAGTCTCATCCTAGTGTTCTCCATATCCATCTTGAAGACTAGAAAACAAATCTGAAGACCTTTGAACAAAATAGGACCTGTGTCTAATTTTAAACCAAACCAGAAAAGCCTAGAAATTAGGTCCAGAAATTAATGAACAGTGCAGCTCTTTAAAATTATGATAAGACACTGGGGGGTTGTTTTTATCTTAACCATAAGTACACATATGTATTCACACTGGTGGTGTTGTTTAGGCGTGTAACTTTCTTAGTTCATTTGCAAACTATGGCTTTGAGAAGGCCCAAATTCATGTCTCAATTCCTGTAATATACATATAAGTCCAGGTTTCTCAGTTAATGCCCACCTAACAAAAAAAATACATTGAAAGAAAAATTACCCAAAAAAAAAGCTTGTTGCCAAAAATATTACAGAATGGGGTGGAAAATCCTTCTAGACCATTGAACATTTTTCAGTACAGCAATCCTGTCTCTAACTCTAGCCTTGCGTTGTAAAGATTTGTGGCCGCCCTTGTAACAAGTTTCATTGCCCATTTTATCTTATGATACGAATGACTCTTACCCTTCTAATTTCCTGTTTCTTTTACAGATACTTCTGTTCACAGCACATTTTTTCAAAAAAGAAAGGCTGCATGTCAAAAATACAACAACTAGCCAGATTTAGGAGAAGCTCAGTTCCACATTTATAAGAGGGAGAGACACCTACCCCAGAATCATTGTCCAGTAGCTCAGCCAAAGATGTAAACAGCACTAAGGATAGAAAACAGTAAGCAAAGTAATCAGGGAAAATGTTGGAAAAAATAAGCTTTGGTCCAAAGTAGCAGACACTGACATCGCTACCTGACCTGTGTCTGCTGAGCCCCTGGGATGGGGAGGAGACAGGAAGAGTTTAACTTCTTGCCAGTTCGCTCATAACCAAGTGGATTGTTGTTGAAGTAAAACTCCTATAGAACATTTTGATCTTAAAGCTCAGTAACATTATTAGCAAGGACATGGTCTTATATATCTTTGTTTTGTATTATGTCAAGATCCCTTTTACAGAAGGCAAGGCTGATGCTTCTTATGACATTTTACTTTTTTAGATTTATCTACTGACCTTACATTAGCTGAAAGGACAGCATGAAATGCCCTAGAAATTATAGATCTAACCTGATTATGCTGTGAGTTATTTCCTTTCTCCAGGGTATATATTACCCAGAGAAAGCAGAGGCCAGCACAGATCTCCACTTACTACAGTTTTTGGCTGTCTCTTTATGAAGGGGTCATTTGAACAGCATGCTGTGTCAGAATCCAATTTAAGGGCAAGATCATACCTCAGATACGTTGATGAGGTTTTGTCAGATTTTCTTTTTCTTCCAGCATCTCAATAGTAGATATTGAACATCAGATTTATTGACATGATCGGAAACTGAAGAAGAACTGTTCTGATTATTCTAATGTCTGCTCCAAACTTTTATTTCTTTTTCCTTCTCAGCAGCTTGGTGGTGACCCTTTGGATTTTTCTTGGTGTTTCCCTTCAGAATTTTAAGTAGAACTTTAGCTCAACCATTTGCAATGATGCTGTTCGTCTTTGATCCCATTGTATCTTCTTCAGCAAAATAACTACTTAAAATTCTTGTTAGTCTGAATGCCTTGCTTCAAATGTGAAATTCCCATTTTGTTATTAATTTACTATGATAGTAGACAAGAGCTCTTCTTTTGAATCCTCTCCCACCATGACAGTGATTATACAAGCATGCACAAAGTCCCTCTCTTCGAATTTACAGGAACCCCATAACCAAAGCCCTCTACAAGCTGCCTACTTCAACCCTCTGCTCAGAGCAGACCAGTTTGAGTAAGACTGTTGTATAACTAGGAGTTGCTTTTCCCTTGGCTTGTCTAACAGCGAAAAGAAGAGGTCAGCTAAGGACAACTACTTCAGACTGTTGGCCTCAGTGCTTTTCCTGGGAAAAACACCCAGCAGGAGGAGATGGTGAAGGTCTGTAATAGAGATATCCTTCACTAGAAAATAAGGTAAGATGATCAAATATTTTCAAAGAGGTCACCAAAATAACAGAAATAAGGGAACTTTCAAATAATTAAATTTTCAAAAGTTTCATTTCAGAGTACTGATACATTAAGTAAAAAATTTTGTCTTTCACAGAGCTCAAGAGCTACTGATGCATTATATGACAACACCTTTTCATATTAAAGTTCTGAGAAGTTATGCTAAATATACCATTTGAAAGAAGAAAGAAGCTGCCAAAAGTCCTGTGTGATTTAAAACCTGACTCAGCAATAGGATTACCCACATACTTGATGTGAGCTGTGTGCCAAAGTCACTCACACCTACTGAACTACTTTACGTTACTTTAGCTTAGATCTCCAGGTTTAAAGCAAGGAAAATAATCCCATTTTCATCTCTATCACCTATCCAGTGACAGAACGATTTATTTAGGGAAAACTACCCTGGAAACAAACTCATTTTAAAAGCACCTGACTCCCCTCTCCCTTCTTGTGTCCCCCCTCCTTCCTAGCCACCCCAAACTATTACCAAACTACAGTTGACATCTATGGCACAGAAGCAGCTCCTGGAGTAGTGTTTTTCTAAACAGTATTATTTCCTGAGCCAGCTTTAAAATTATCATTTAAAAAAAAAAGGAAGACTTTTGGGTTTGTTTCAGCTCAGAACATCTATTTGGAAATGGTTGTGTCAGCAAATCTGAAGAGGCCCCAGATTGAAGGCAAGAGCACAAAGCAACAGCTGACAAACTTAGGTCAGGTTCAACACTGAAAACACAGAAGGCAACTTGAACTTAGGACCATAAATAACTTCCTAGCAGAATAAAAATGGGTTTTACTGACCCAAATGTTTATATTATTCATGTAGAACAATTCATATTCAAATATTCCCGTTCGTGTACTCTAACAGGCAATTCTAATCTAAACGATCTTGCTTCAAAATTTCATTTCTTAAAACATTTTTTGTCCTCATAAATTGATTGAGTTCTAAATGAAGTGGTTAATGTCAGATCAAATAGACCTCATGCAAAGGATTTTTTTTCAACTTTTAAAACAACCTCATTTCTGCTTATTTTGGATTGACTTGAAATGAGATTCTTGAATTCTGAGAAGTCAATACAAAATCTGAAATATATTAGTTATCAAACTCTGGTTATGCTTTCTGGGTGTTACAATAATATAAGTAGACAAGCATCCTAGCATGTTCTGATTGTTTTCTACAGATATTCTTTTTCTGTTACCAGAAAATACAAATAGCAATAAGATACAGAGATATTAAAAGAGAACTGGAGAGGAAGTGATAATAAAGAAGTAGTGGCATGGTTATCCTAAACACCCAACATGTGCAGAAGTTGGAGGAATTAGGCACAACTTAATGTTTCATTTAATTTATCTCATTTCATAAATCTCCTGCAATTTCAGGTATCATAAAAAATCCAAAGGAAGAGGAAAATAAAACCCAAAATTTATATTATAAATGTACTACTTAGTTATTATAAGGCAATGATTTATCTTTCAATACTGAAATGAATTTTCCAGTGTTTATGGACCTAGGATGAACTCATTTGCTAAAGTTACGCTTGTTAGAAAAAAAACCACCAGAACTCTATTTTTTTTAATATGCCTTTGCAAGCTAAGCAGACCATAACTGCCTCTGCTTGATTGCTAAAAAGGTACCTCCACCTTGCAGCACTGCTCCTTCGTTCATGAGGCAGCAGAGTTCCTTTTATGTTTCTGAAATTTTTAACTCCATCTCCTCAGCGGGTTTTGCCGTGTCAAGAGCTGCAAAGAGGGAACACAACCACTCGCTCTGGAGAGCGACATGTGAAAATCAAAGCCAACCCTAGAAAATGATAAAGAGGAACATGAATAAACAGCACTAAGCATGCAATTTTCTTAAACAAGTGGGTAAACAAGCTCAGGGAATTAGCAAGCTTGGCAACAGTGTTTGTTGTGCAGCTAGAACTATCCTGTAATGAATTACAATGATTAGTACCACCAGGCAAAGTGGTTCATTTTCACAGAAAATTTTCCTAGCCTTCTGTCATTAATCTTACCTGGGTTTATTACTAGCACTGTCACTTGCTGCTTAGGTAACTAAACTCCTTAATATGCAATCTGTATGGGCAGCTTAGCCTTCATTGCCCACAGCAGAACACACAGACTAAGAATTCCGTGCCTGCTGTATCTTGCATTTCGGTTGTTTAAAGGAAAGGAGGAGAGTCTGTGAGCTGTGATCATCCTAGAATGTAACTTTGGGTTTAATATTCCCCAAGGAAATTGATTTCTAACCATCCCACCTGTAACAGGGTAGGGCGGCCAAATACTAGGGTAGAAATATGAATGTTTTCAAGTGCCAGGATAAATTGCTTCTAAGCATTATACTATTACAGTAACTGTGGGCAATCACATATTTTATTTGTATATTCCAAATGAACTCCATAAAGCACTTTGTCTATTATACTGAAATTATTTCCCTACTCTCTTTCACAGAATTCATAACCATTAAATATCCTATAGGACAAATCAAACAAGGTTTTGTGTCTCTAGGGTGAGTGCATTCTTTTCACTTTGCAGACGGTTCTCACTAGCTCCAAGGAAAGAGAGCATTTCCTTTCCATACGCAGCCTCTAAGGAGGAAAGCAACATGCCTGATCAGTAGTGATAACTCCAAAAATAAATTATCAATTTCATATTATTAACACTCAGAAAGAACAGAAATGAGCACTGGGAGGGGGTCCAGTGGTAAGAAGCAGATGAGGCGCACAGTGCTGCAGTCTGCCCATGGGGCTGCTCACTCTCTACCCCTTTAAGCTCAGGGAAGGGACTTGGATCATCCCATCCTAACACAGGCAGTACAAAGAAATTTAATTTATTGCATCATTAAATAACAATGACTACAAAAAGAATGTAACAAGTCTTGGGCACATATTGGTATAAGCACTCTTGAGGTTTACATTTGGGAAAATGAGTCCAGTTACAGACACTGAGGTTTCTAGCACCCACCTGTAAGATGTAGTCATCTGCAGCATAAATATATCTGCACAGTATGCTCAAAGGGTTATATTCTCCATTAATCTCTCTCCCTCCCCTTGCACATGCACACATGCACATCAAGCAGATGAGTCTCAGCAGTAAAAGAAAACACAAAACAAAAATGCAACCACACAACATACCTTGCTCATATATAAATATATACACAGATATGCATGACTTTGGCATAAATATGTCTCTGTATTTTATTGTCTGGCAAATTGCTTCTTTTTGCCTTCTTTAAAAGGCAGATAAGTCAAAGCTTATAAACCACTGTGAAAATAATTAAACAATCTCTGTCTGAAAAGGGAGAGATAGACCACCAGCTTGTCCTAAATACAAACATATGCAAAAGCAATATAGTCACTTTGTCAAAAAGTATGATAGACAGTGATCTAGATAGAAATTTTGAGACATAAATGCTACATGACAAAACATAAAATATTCTGATTTTCTTTCAAAGCAGGCAATAAAAACCATGACTTTAAAAGGGGGTTGGATTTTTTTAATTGATTCATGTTTGATCATCAACTATTAATGTTTTTTTAGGTCATTCATTGTACTGAATTATAAATTGAACTTTCAAACACAGTGAAAGTTACATACATTCTTACACATTACAGTACAGGCCAACAAATATATGGAGAAATATTAGAAATATTGGATTGAGAAGTTTTCTGTGATTAAGGTTGATTTGCCAGCTACCTTGAATCACAGTTTCCCACAGGGCAAAACTCATCTCCCCCATTTTCCCATCTGTGGAATCAGTTACAGAGCGATTGACAGGAGCCCTGCGCTCACTCATCACCTCTGCAGATACAGGAAAAATGCCAGTCTAGAGGCTGGGAATGTCATTATTCTCCCCTCTCTCACCGACATAATTTACATCCTTGTTTGCTTTGTAGGATCAAAGATTAACTGTTTCTCAGGAGACGTAACAGGAACCTTTCCCTCTCACAGTGCCCAATAGCCCAGGTAGGTGCTCCTCGGTTCACAACACTCCAGCAAAGTCCTCTTCTCCTCCTTTCCTGTTGTGTTTCAGTCTTACCTTATCCTTCTGCCACCTTTGTTTCAACATAAGGTTAAACTCTACCTATGGGATCAGTTAAGTCCTGTCTCTGAAGTAGAACCTGTTTGGAAAAGTATGTGCCTTTCCCTGGCTCTAAAATGGTAACAGTCACTGTCCACTCACAAAGCATTATATGGAAAGGCTTGTCTAAAGTATACCATGTTATATTAAACATTGATGTTTCTCTCTCCCCAAAATATAATACTGCTGAAATAATATGCAGCTTGAATCTCCTTGGAGGTCAGAAGAGGGACAATAACCAGAAGAAAGATTTATTCTTCAACTTGAAATCTTTTAAAGGTATCATTATCATTCGATTTCTACAGTAATAGCTTTTCATCATATGACTGCGCGTCTTCTTTCCACCATGATTGAATCCAAACATCTTACTTACCTTAAGTAAGTTAGCAAGCTTTCTGGTTTGGATCACTCTCACCCTGCAGCAGCAGAAAATCTATTCTTCTCATTTCCTAAACTGCTGCTTCTTACTTTTCACTCTTATTCAAAAAACAAACTAAAGTTATTTAGACTTCGATTGCAGAGAGACAATACATGAGGATGCCAAACTGGTTTTGCTGCCCTAGACCTTGTTTTCTTGTCCAGAATTAACTGCAGCCCTTCTTATTACTATTTACAGTCGTATTAAGCATATTGATAAATGGCACAAGAAAAGGGGTAGCACTGCAGTGGAAGAGTTCTCTGCTGCTGCAGGGTTATGCAGGGCACTATACACTTTGCAATAAAATGGCAGGTGAAGTTCAACAGCCACAAACGCAAAGCTATGAACCTATGGAAAAATGTATCATAACTTCATGCATACAATGAAGGACTCCAGGATGCCTTCAGGAGTAAGATCTCCAGGCTGTGACAGACAGTTCCACAAACGCTGTCAACATGCTCAGTAGTAGCACCAAAAAGCAAACTAAATAGGAAATAAAGAAGAAAAGATAAGATAGATCACCACCTTATACATCCATGTCTTGCCCACACTTTGAATACTGTGAGTTGTTCTGTTCTCTCATATCAGAGAAAGTAGAGCTGAATTGAAAAAATCTCTAAAGGCAGCAAGATCAATGACAGATTGCTTTGAAGTGAGCAACAAGGAACTCCTGCTTAGTGCAGGATTCTTCAGCCTGGAGCAGACACAGCTTGATTTATGACAGAGATACAGAGCAAGGAATGGCATGGAGATGGCAAGCAGGGATCTACTGCTCAACGTCTCTCCTTGCAGAAGAACCAGGACCCTCTCTGGTAGGAGACAGGGTCAACCTGAACCAAAGGAAGGGGATCCTCCTGCAGTGGATGGAAATACTTCCTAAAGGATAATGGGGATGTGAGAAGCTGTTTTACCCAACTTATATATATACACTTATATATCCCTGTTCTTTGTCTATAGACCACTCCCAGAGACCTGATTCTGGGGTAGGTGTACCTTTGGCCCAAAGTGACACAGTGACTCATATTCTGCTCACATTTTTATTCACTTAGTAACCTGTGTTACACAGCTCTAATGCCAGCCCACAGGACAACTCAATTCAGCATTGGATACACCAGGTCCACCGGAGCCAAAATGCTGTCTCCAGGCTGTGTTGGCCAGTGATTATTGCCACTGCCCCAACTCAAAGGGAAGAACAGAACAGAGTAAGCACAAAATTGTTCTTACACAAAAGACACTCTTGCAAACTGTAATTGTAAAGCTCTTCACAGCTATTATTTCCTTCTCTTGCAAACATACAAGATAGGACAAGCATTTAAGATAGGATAATCATATTGATACGACAAGGGGTAATGGCCTTAAGATGAAGCAGAGTAGATTTAGATCTTCCCTGTGAGGGTGGTGAGGGCCTGGCACAGCCTGCCCAGAAAAGCTGTGGCTGCCCCCTCCCTAGCAGTGTTCAAGGTCAGGTTGGATGGGAATTTGGGCAACCTGGTCTAGTGGAGGGTGTCCCTGCCAATGGGAACTAGAAGGTCTTTGAAGTCCCTTCCAGTCCAAACCAATCTATGACTCCTCAGGGCATAATGTGCAGTTATCACTCAGGTGATTTAATACCAATGCCTCTGTGCCTAGGCTGTCATATACTAATGACATATACATATACTAATATGTATATACTAATGACATATGCATATAAATAATACTGCCTCATAAAATGTCTGGCTTCTATCCTTATAGCCTTCTGGTAGCATCTACAGGAACTCTAATGCAAACACTAATTACTTAGAAAAATATTGATTTGCATTTGCTATTACGTTCCAAGAACTGTTTAACATAAAAATAGCCATGGTAAAAGAAATAGCTTACTTACTAGGATCCAATCTTTAAAAAAATTCAAGCTGCTTAAAATCAAATTACTTTTGGCACTTACATTGTGGTGCATGTAAGGGAAAAAAAAAAAACCCTGTCCAAATTGTTACACTTAATGATTAGACACAAAAGAACTGAACAATTTCTCTAATTTGAAAATGCTAAGTAGCTAACTTATTAGTTGGATGCCCCACATGGCATCGAACACAAATTATATCCTAGTTCCAACATTTATAATAAAATGAGAAACCTGACAAAGTATATATGTAGAAGTCATCAGTGGGCACACTGGTAGAGATAAACAGCATAAAGTCAGTATAGACATTTTACTTCATACAGGTGGAAAAAGATAGAAATCTTATGTTACTCTGACATTGCTTTTGTCCAAGACTGGAATAATCATGTTTTATTTGCATGAGCATTGGCAGAAAGCACATTTTGTGCTTGCTTTTGCATATCTTCACACTGGCATACCATGGACTTCCCAATTACCATTTTCAGGTCCTTCTCTGCACCCAGTCAAGAAGGAAACAGAAGTCCCTCCTCTAAATTTGCGACCAATCACAAACACAAGAGGGTATTTAGGGGACTTGGTTTTGAATGGCCATCGCAAAATGTTTTCCAGTCATAACATTACAGAAACTAAAGCTCACAAAACCACACACAGCAGCATTGCCTGGCTGAAGCCAGCAGATGCCTGACAGCTGCCTGTACTCAGGGGTGTCAGCTAATTTTGTCACATGCATCATTCACGGTGAGCTACTACCAACTTATTTGGTTATGTCTTCAGTGATTCAGCTCTGCCACCAGATACGCTTTAAACAAGGTTTTCTTGGAAACAGTTCCATTTGCAATTGGATTGGGAAGAATACCTGATAGATAGGAGTACAGTAGCTGTCACAACCAGTTAAGGCAGTGGCCCATCTGGGTCAGTGTCCTGACAGTAACTCTTCCCCAGGGCAGAGATTTATCTCCATCATCATAAATTAGTTTAGTTTATTTTAAGTTACACAGTTTAAACATCCAAGGCAGTAAGACTTCCGCTTGCCTTTAGAGTGTGAATCAGAATCTCTGCAGAGGCAAGCTGGTGAGGCTGCATACAACACACGGCTCGTGTGAGGTCCCCAGGGACTTTAAGCTTTAGCAGTGCTTTTTCAGAACATTATTATTAGCAATGCTGTAACTCCACCAGATCTCAAATAGGACCAGATTCTTACTGTCATAACACTGTACAAAATTTTTTGAAAGGCACTCTACACCCAGAAGCTCTTATGCCACAAATTGGTTAGAAAGACAAGGGAGAGGAGGGCGGCAGAATTCCAGGCACTTATTTTTTCACATGAACCAAAAGAAAAAAAAAATCACAACTAAACAGAATTCACAACCCCTGATACTTGTTACAGTGCCTGAGGTTGAGTGCTCCGGAGCAATTTTTCACACTCAGTACTGCGAGAAAATATTTTTCACTTCCCTTTTTTTTAATTTTTACACATGTTCCTTAAGATTCTACTGTTCAATAGGAAGCAAAACCCCTCTTTTAAAAATTTTTTTCTAATATGAACAGATCAAATATCCTCTCATAATGTCATTGCTTTAACAGAATGAACTGGAATAGTAAACACAAGTCATTTTTAAATTTACTAAGCAATATGTCCATGAAGGGAAGAAATTTTTCCAATATATCATAGCAGAATAATTTTTCACTTCTACTCAATAATTTTCACAAGCATACATTATTCAAAACCAATAGGCTCTTTTGCTTTCACAAAAGACTTTCGAACAATGGCAAAACATGGCAGCAGAAAAGGAGCAATTTATCCTAAACCCCTCCTTGATGCAAGGGGAATGAGTGGAGGGAAAACCTCCTATCTGCAATGGATGTCCAACACCAACCTACAGAGATTCTGGAGATATAAATCAGAGAGAATATTAAATAACAATTTATTATATTTAGAGAGCACATTTGCGCTTCAGATAAGCAGTGATAAAAGCCAGCAACTTGAAACTCAGTTTCAAGTTAAAAAAAAGTCAGATGGATACAGACTGTCCCATTTCAGGTGTTGAACAGTATTTGGCAATGAATATTCATCTCAATCTGATTGCACTGTTCAACAATTTTTTAAAAATGCAGCAACCTTGTTTATCAGGTACCAAAAAGTTATTATGAGAGAGATGTTCCAGGCCTCCGATCATTTTCATGGATCTCCTCTGGACCTGCTCAAATAGGGCCATGTCTTTCTTGTACTGAGGATCCCAGAGCTGGACATCGTACTCCAGGCAGGAGTATCACAAGAGTGCAGTAGAAAGGGAGAATCACTTCCCCTGACCTGTTGTCCACACTTGTTTTTTATGCAGACCAAGATACAATTGGCTTTCTGAGCTGCAAGCACAAATTGCTGGCTCAAGACAAATGTTTAAGTCCACCCTTCCTCCTCCGTGTTATAGAATCATAGAATGGTCTGGGTTGGAAGGGACCCCAAGGATCATAACAGTTCCAAACCCCCTGCCACAGGCAGGGCCACCAACCTCCAGGCTTGGATCTAAACAAGGTTGCCCAGGGCCCCATCCAACCTGGCCTTGAACCCCTTCAGGGACCACCACCTCTCTGGACAGCCTGTGCCAGCATCTTACCACTCTCTCTGTAAAAAACTTCTCCCCAATATCTAATCTAATCCTACCCTCCTTTAGCTTTAATCGATTCCCTCTTGTCCTGCCATTATCTACCCTTTTAAAAAGTTGATTCCCCTCCTGTTTATATGTTCCTTACATAGATGGTTAAAGTCAAATTAGAAGTGATCCCATCTTACTGAGCTGTTCTCTACACTTCCACTGATACAAGCAAACAGTGAGGCCATTCAGGGCCTGTGCTAACATTACTGACCACCAGTGTCCTTTAGGCACATGCAAATTATCAAAGTAACAAAATCACACACAGAATCACACAGAATCTTAGGGGTTGGAAGGGACCTCGAGAGATCCTCGGGTCCAACCCCCCTGCCAAAGCAGGCTCCCTACCTCATATTATATAGATAGGCGTCCAAATGAGACTAGAATATCTCCAGAGAAGGAGACTCCACCACCTCCCTGGGCAGCCTATTCCACTGCTGCATGTCATGGTAATCTCTCGCTCATATGGAAATTTTGGGGTTCCAAGTAGACAGAAGTAACTCTGGGTGCCATTTTCTTCTCAGACACGCTAACATCTTAGCACGGAGATGTGATTGGAACAAGCTCAGGAAAACACACTAACTTTAATCTTTCTGTCTAGTACTGTGACCTTGGGTATGCAAGCTTGCCACGCTCATTAGTCCAACAAGTGCCTGCTTTCTCAGGGTCAACCCCAGGTGAAGCAAGCGTACCCTGTCTTCACTGCCACTCATACCTGCAGACGTGCAAATGCTGTAAACTCTGATCTCCCAGGCACTTCCTGTGATAACACAACAACAATCCACATGAGAAGGAAATAACCATTTCTGCCATGTTTGCTCAGGTTCACATTCTGTAACAGTTAAAAGAGGAAGGAATTCAATACAGTTAGATGTAATTTTATTGCCATCCTTGTAATTTTACTGGTGCAGTAAATCATCCAGAATATGAGAGTGGCTGAATATAAAATTTATGAAAGAAAAAAAAAAAAAGGAAGGAAGGAAAAAACAAACTCTGAAGATGTATTTTCCCCCATGGTATTCCTCTATGACAGCCACAAACACTAAATCGGCTATAAACATCACCTACTGTTACTTCAACTTTGGCAACAAACTATCATACATACCCATGCATGCACTTTGTTACCAGCTTCTTCTAGGGATGGTGGCAACGTGGAAATCAGCTGATGTACAAAGTAATCCAGGACATACCCTGAGTCTCATAAAAGGATGCTACATTAGATTACAACTTCAGTCACAGGTAACTGTGAAGAAGTTTAATTGCATTTCCAAATACTATCCCAGCTTTTAAAATCCTGAACGCAAGGAACAGGTGCTGAATATGTACATGCCAATGCAAAAAAACCCAATGAAAAAATACACAAAAAACCCTCCAAACCCAAAACCCAAAGGATGTGGGCAGGAACTGTAGCAACACAATTCTAAGGAAAATTAGGCGTATAGAGAGTCCAGCTCTGACAAATCCTCTGCACTGCCTGTTGTGCATAAGCACTCTCTTATGTTTATTTTCCTGGCTCTGGCAACACAACTACAGAGCTGTAACATTTGCTGAATGAAGTCCAGACCCTACTCACTTCTTTCGTTTCACCTGACAAGGTAGTACTTTTTCAAACGTTCAGACAGACACTCTTGAGATCCAACCTTGATTTATTCAAATGCATCTGGGGGTAAGACAGGCACTTAAACAAAAAGGCTGTCCATGTTCAAAGAGTGCCGCTGACGATGGCACTCAGCTTTCTTAGTCTTTTTAACCTGAGTTATGCAGTGATGAAAATAACTGAACCAGCTCAAAATGCTGGGGATAAAACGCTTAAAAATAAAGATTCAGTTCACACAGAAATGCTACAATAGCTCCAGATTTGCCATTTCAAGAGAAAGAGTAAGATTTCCTTTGTTGTTTTGCCACAGCAAGACATTAGTGACATTTAGAAAAAATGATCATTCCTGTACAAGGCAGTTATGTTACAATACAGTTTACAACATTGAGATTTATTTTGGCTTGAGGCGAAGTTAAGATTAAAGAGATGGTGCCGCTAAGACTACAAAGGCTCATAAAACACTAAGCCATTATCATGACCTTAATATAGAACTTAGGATTCAGGACATCAGTAGTTATAATAGTCTTATATTCATTTAAAATTCAGCTACAGTTTGTCACAGTCTGCTCTTAGTTTTGATCTAAACTACCCTGAACTTTAGCTGCACAAAGTATTATTATTTCTTTATTAGCTGCAAAATTCGCAAGGTCCAAAGGTCCAAAGGTGGGAAGCATCAAGTCCTTGAGAAATCCAGGAAGCAACTGCAGTATTATCCAGGCTGTCCTTTTTATTGTAGAAGGTCAATTTACAACATAATAGAAAATAGAATTACTACAATTTCAGGCTTGCCATGCAGGAATATATTTGCAGTGCGTTGAAGACTGAGACAAATTTTCACACCATAACCTTGCAGTCATTAATAAAGAAGATTGTGGTCTCTGTTTGTCAATATGTGCTGCTCTTACAAAATATAAAATCAGCTTTTCTTTGAGGATAGAGGGAGCAAAATGAGTTTGCCTGTGGAAGCTCTTGTTTTCAAGTCTATAAAAAGCATTATGCGTTAAAAACTTTTGCACCTTCTGTTTGAAGGTCACCCTCAGTCTAGTAATTATTAAATTCTAATTATTTGAATGTTCCAGTTAGAATCCTAGATTCACCTGGATTCACACAAAAGTAAGGATTTATTTCTGTGGGGCAAAACTGCACAAGCAAAAGACTGGTGAGTCTTCTGAAAGGGAAAAAAATATTTCAGTAATACAAATATAAACAAAAAATCTTGGTGAACAACAAACATTTGCTGTCCCTTAGGCAATAACTTTGTTGAAGGGAAAGGACAGGAGCACACAGGTAGTGGCACCACTAGATATTTACTCTTATTACTTTTCTTTTAACAGACAAAAAGTGGAAACTTGTATCTGAAATGTAAATAATAGGTGGCAAGAAAGAAGACTCTGACAACCGTAATTCCATAAGATTTGGGTTTAT
This sequence comes from Laterallus jamaicensis coturniculus, assembly GCA_022605575.1. Taxonomy (NCBI): domain Eukaryota; kingdom Metazoa; phylum Chordata; class Aves; order Gruiformes; family Rallidae; genus Laterallus; species Laterallus jamaicensis. The sequence goes on from JAKCOX010000027.1 coordinate 5,636,519, forward strand.
AGTCACAGTTACAATATGAATTCTGTAAGAGGGTTTTTGCTTTTCGAGAGAAATTATGAAAGCTTCTAATAGAATCCCAGTCACTATACTAGTACACTCACATTCATACTTCTCAACTAATACATAAAAAGCAGATGTTTCCAATAGGAGACACCAGAGGGTAAAGGTTTCCCAGAAGTGTGCTGCTAGGAAAAAAAAAAAGAGCCTTCTGGATCCAGTATCAACCAACAGCTTGTCTTTCTGGCCAGGATTTCCTGATAACACCATTCATTTTCTCCCACTTTCTTCCTTGCCAGATTGCTAGCATGGCTTTGCTTTAATCTGGCCTCAAATGTGTTTCCCCCTCCCAAATACTATCTTTCCAAGTAATGCAGTGGCTTTTCAACTTAAGGGTATCTTTTCCACCCTAAAATGCAATTAGGCAACCAAACCTTCCCAAAATATAGCCAGTGCAGATCTGAAGGTCCAGTAGCTGGAGACACACACACACACATACACCCCCCAGCTGCAGCTTCCTCCTTGGGGAGCAATGCATCAAGTCTTGCATGGGAAGGAACACTCATAAGAAAAAGAGCTGGACCATATTTTCTAATTCAGCCTCAAAACCAGCACGTTTTCAAGAGCAGGAGGCTAGGAGGAAATAAGTCAGCCAAGTGCCTGTTCTTCAACAGATATATTTGCCAAATATGAGTTACAGCAAAAAGGTGTAGCTTCACTTGAGTGCCCAAGTCCAGTTTTATGTTTTTCTGGTTTTCCCATTTTGTTTATGTCATTATTTTTTTTGTTCCACTCACCTCTTGTCCCACTCTATTTGCTGCACTGCATACTTTCACACAGGAGTGAAAAATGGAACCAATCAAAGGGTCACCCTTGGATCAAAACCCTTCAGCTGTTGTTTTCAAGTTTTATTTTTTATTTATTTTTACCCACCCTGCCAAACACCTCTTTGGTGGATAATAAAATAATTCAAATAACAGAAAAACAGACATCTGATCCAATTTCTCTTGGCAGGCAGGCAAGAGAAGGAAATACCAGATAATTATGGGGAAAAAAAAAAAAAGAGAGAGAATATTGTACATCCACAAGCATTTTGTAAATCTCACTATCTAATGACCTCTATTTCCTTCTAGGTGTTTCAGGTCTTCAGAAAACTATATGATGTATATGTATCAGGGCATAGAATCTTATTCTCTGCATGCCTCTGAGTACTTGTCCATGTAAGCCACCACAATTGATCAAATTTTAAAGTCTTGGGTTTTAAATAGCCTATAAAGAACAAAGATGGAAAGTGTCAAAACTAATATCAGTAAATATTCTTCACAAAGGAAGGGGGAGAGGGGAGTCGCTATGCCTGGTTACGATGCTATTAATAAAAGATTAATAGATGAATTTCAGTATCTTTTCAGTTTATTAGCAGACTTATACCTGGGACGATATTCATTCATAGCTGCTTCACCATTTCAGGCAAATAAAGACCAGTTTCAGTAAAAATGAGTCTGTCTGATCTCTTTCAATCACCTTGCCTTATTAGCGGTACATAATTTTCCAGCCTGGCCTCATGGTGCTCTTGCTGTTCCTTTGCTGAAAACAGTGTTGTCTTAATAAGCAGAATAAGAATATGTTTGAAGAGTTGGACTTTGGTCACTGAGAGGAGCCAAGTATTTTATAAACCTACTGATTTCTCTTGGATTAGGATTGCACCTCTTGACCTAGGCTAGATCATAATTAGACTAATGAGGCTCCACACACCATTTTACAGTTGCATAGTGGGAAAGTATCAGACTCCAGCTTGAGAACACCTAATTAGACAGGTTATTTACCTCAATTCAAAGGTAAATAGAAAAAGGAACCATCAGAGATATGACTTCTCCATTTCCCCCCCTTGAATCCCACTGAAATGTCAGTGGTTGGCAGCGCACAGCTCCCAGGGGCAACATAGATGCTCACAGTGACTCCTGGACATGGCCCTTTGCAGAGTAAGTGGCTTGTACCTTGCTGAAGGGAGCAATGAGTTGACTATATTATGTTTTCATCTGAGAAGGTTTGCCTTTTCAGTGCATTATATTAGGTTTTGGGGAAAAAAACCCCACTGTGAAACAAACATAATGCTGTCAAACTGATTACACCCTTATAGACCCTTATAAAGTCTGCTTTAGGCATTTTCCTGCATTTCACTGACACAAAGATTAGAGTTTGGCCGTGTATCTCTAACATGTAGTCTTTTAACCACCACTAAAATTAGCTGCCCAAAAACCGTGGGCTTTCACGCATTAGCATTTTCAAAGGCTTTGTAGTCACTTTGTAGGCTGAAATTTGGGTAAACAGAATGACTTTGAATTTTGGAGCATACCAGCTGCCCTCCATGAAGGCTAATTGAAAGAAGAGACAAACATTAGTTTTGGCTGAAAAAATGAAGAACTGCCTGTGGGTTAGATCACAAGCAAACCTCAACCATATAGAGTTTGCAACAAAAGCAAGGGCAAGTGCAACTCTTCACTTGTGGCACGTGATTTTGCCTCCATTTGGCCTAAACAGGGGGTGGCTGACACAAGCAACAGTCTTTGAGTCACTCGTGCAAGAAGCTTTATGATTTTAGTGACTTGACTGTCAAGTAATATTGGTTATATAATCTTGAAACTATATAAACTTAACAGGTGTGTGCAAGACTGAGGATAGGTAAGAGGCTGGGCTGTGAGCAAAGGAACAATCTCCTGCCATTTGGAAACAGGGAAACTGAACTGTCACCAAAAGAGTCTGTAAGTACGTGGACTTGTGGCAGAGTATTGTTCATCTCCACCCCTTTCTTTTTTTCAACCCCTAAGGAAGTCAACCCTCAAACCTCTGACTGTGATACTAATGATACAATGTTATTCAGAGGTCAGTATGGCAAGGAACTGAGAAGGATTTTAATGATCTTGCAAAATCTCCTATTTCCACTATCACCATAAAAATAAGAATCTGGGGGCAGGGGGTGATTATGTTGACATCATCAGGTTCTGTGTCTTCCTACCCTCCAAGCACTGACAGCTGGGAGGAAAAAGAAAGAAGTTATTTATTTTAGAAAGAGCTCTTAACCAGAGTAAATCAGAGTTTATTCTTTCCCATTCAGAAAATCTCTATCTCAAGATAAGGCTTGCCAGTATTTCAGAAATTATGGTATGGTCGCTCTGTGATTACAGCCACTGAGGAAATAGAATAAAGTTCTATATCAGCTATGAAATGGAAAATGTTAACAGAGACTTTGGGAGTTTGAAGTTATTCCAGAAAAAAAATTGCATGCCATGAAAATCAAATACCTTAAAAAAAAGTACAAAAAATGGAAGCTAGTCAAATTAAATCATCACCAAATCCTCTGGAAATTCAGCCATCTAATCTATTCTTAAAAGGAAAAGAAAGTTTAAAAGAGAGGACAAGTTTTGGTGAATGTTTTTCCTGGAAGACCTGGAAGGTTTAGTGACATAATCTTGGTCTTTCATCTATCACCAATACCCAAACTATCACCAAGAGCACTGTAATTGTACCCATTTGCTAACTCTTGAGCTTCCTGAATAGACCCTTAGCTTGTAAACGGACCTTTTCCACCCTAATGAATGGCTTGGGGTGTTCATTTTCTGTCTTTAGTCATTTTACATGGTATCAGGACAGCATCATTCCTCTGAAGCTACACTACATAAGTTGCATACAGCTGCATAATTGTCATTAATGATTATTCTGGAAACAATAAATTAAGTGTTCCAACTTCTAACTGTACATTAGTGACAAGGCACTGATGGTGGTTCTTGAGTACCCTCAAGGATCCTTGATGGCAGCCTCAAGAAAAACACTAGCTGAGAACAAGGCTGCATCTTAGACCTCCATAGCAGTTAGTGTTATGATTTTAACCTAAAAGATTAAGCAATATGAGCTGTGGTTATCTTCGTATCTGTAGATACAGATACACACTTACGTCTGATGGAAAGAGGCAGTTTTACCAAAGCAAGTCATGGAGGCTATTAAAAACATGCTCACTTTCAAAATTCACCATCATTTGAACTACAGGCTCCTAAATTTTACATATTTGTCTATCCCAAAAATATTGATAAGCTTCACACCTCTCTAATCAAATGCATTCGGTCTATAAATCAGGTCCAATAAGTGTCTTATGCAACTCTCACATGTCAAATTTCTCAATGGATATTAATAATGGAAGCCTATCACATAATAAATGTACTTCTAAACATAATAAAGCCTTGCAATCCAGCTATAAGACTTGCTGCCATTTCATACTAATACCCAATTTTCAAGAAATAACATTACTTAGAAGGAATTGCAGCTCTACAAACATGGTTGGCCAAGTGATAAATCAAGCTAGTGAAGCCACCATTGAAACATAGTCCACCCTCTCACAGAGCAGCTTTGTGCAAATCATATATAATTATGTAAAAATAAGGTATTTTGTCCATAATGACAAGATCTCATCAATTTGTGATATTCCCAAAGATACCTGGGAATTTTTGTGGAGTTGAAGACACTATAAATAAAATGCACGGAGATCGTTTCTTTTCATTCAAAATTATCACAGAGTTTTTGTTGTCATTACTTTTTACAATATCCAAACCTTAAGACTCTGGTAACACATCCACTTACCTAAGTTGCTTTTTCTACCTCAGCTATGACATTCTTTCTGTTACCTTTCCAAGGACATTTCTCTTGTCTTCCTTCATCTCCTTCTGTTCTGCTTAGGGAATTCTAAATCACATGGTGGCAGCTATACTTCCCATTACTTTTTATGGTTTGGTCATTGGCTCCTCATGCAAATGTGCTTCCAGTGACAGACTACTTGGCCTAAACTCCTCTCTGATGGCCCTCCTAGGATAAAGGTGATTTGGTGATCATCCAAATCAAGGTCTGGCATGGTGAGTGCCTCCACTGCTCAGCATCTCCAGGGATGTAGCTAATAGCAGAGCTAAAAGTTCTTTCTGGCATGTGCACATGAAACACAGAGTCTTAGTTCCTGGGACAGGCCATCAGTTTGGCACTTTTCATCACTCACCCATCCACGACACCATAAGTCATGGTCATGACACGACATTTCCCACATATGCATTAGCAATGCCGCTACCCAGCTGGGCATTTGAGAAGCAAGAAACTCCCTGGGAATTGCTGGTTGGCTAGCACAGCCTTCTGGAAATGACAATGGAAAATGCATTTAGAGACTTCACCTCCCTGGATCACCTTAGAGGAAAGCCAGGAGCCTTTTGCAGCTTTGATGAAGATGCTTTAGGTTCTTTTTGCTACAAGAACTAAAGCTTTTTGGAATTAGCCCTTGGAATAATCAATCCTGACAACACGCATCCCACTTCAGCCTATTCACTCAGTTATCCAAATTATGAATCAATGCTTACTCTCTCTCACTCACTCTCTTGAGGAACAAAAAAGAAAATATTAGTAAGCATCACTCATGAAAATATGACATTACTGGAAATGGTCTGAGAGCAAGTGCTGTTGTGTAAACACTACAGTCATTTTTATGTCTCCTAAACAATAGCTGACATGAACAATAAAAGTAAATGTTCCTATTGATTTCCTATCTAGTATTCTTTCTCATTCCAAAGACATATTATTCAAAATATATCAGCACAGATTCTCTGTGAAGAGAGACAACTATTCACATCAAAATATTATAGTTCCTAATGGAAAAACTGTAGTAAAAGAATAGGATTTAACCTTATGAAATCACATCATTGTATTTGTCTTCCTTCACAGCTTCAATATAGATGATATTTTGTTCTCTCAAAAAATCAACTAATATATCTATTATTGGCATATTTTGTCAGTTACTGAACATTTCTTAGCTTAGGCATCCATAAGGCCTTGCTTAAAACAAAAGTTCAAAGTCACGTTCAGTAACATAGACCTCTTATTCATCAGAGGACAATTTTTCCTTAAATACCCAATGAAGAATGGCTTTCCAATAAACCACTTTTTGGCACCCAGTGTGGGGCTAAAAGGGTTTGACATAACAGCAGATTTGATTGGATTGTGCTAGATGAAATTTTCTAGCTGTTATTGCTGTTTAGCTGTTAACTGGCAGGCTCTTGGGCTTGCTTTCCTTCCTGTGTAGTAGGGTCCAGTGCTCGTCAGTGGCTGCTTTCTGCTTTTGCTATTCCCTGTAGCACTGTACTGCTGATCATCTTACTGTGCCAGGCCTGGGGATGTCCTGGTGACTGCAATGGTGATGTGCCTGGGCTAGACAGGCTGGAGCTCCAGCGTGTCCACATTACATACCATCTCTCCTGCCTTGAGTGACCACCATAACAGATAGAGCCCAAAGTCATGGACTAAATAAACTAGAGTGGATATTTTATAGGCCTTTCAAAGGGGTAGTTCATAGACTAAGGGAATGATATCTATGTATTATATCAAAGGATGGGAAGGAGGGTGGTGGGCAATGAGAATCTATTGGATAGCATGAGACCTAAGTATGACATAAATGGTATGGAATAAGGGGCAGAGAATGGGCTGGTTTGGGGTAGGATGGAGATAATTTTCTTCATGGTCACTAGCAAGGGGCTGCATTTTGGATTTGTGCTGCAAACAGCGTTAATAGCACAGAGATGTTTCAGTCACAGCTGAGCAGTGCTCACGCAGAGCCAAGGCCTTTGCTGCTTCGCATCCCACCCCATCAGCAAGGAGGCTGGAGGTGCACAAGGAGTGAGGAGGAGACACAGCCAGGACAGCTGACCCCCACTGACCAAAGGGATATTCCATGCCATATGATGTCATGCTCAGAATACAAAGCTCAGGAGAGAAGGAGAAAGTGGGGGGCCATGTTTAGAGCAATAACATTTGTCTTCCCAAGTAACTGTTGTGTGTGATGGAGCTGTTCTTTCCTGGAGATGGCTGAACACCTGCAGGCCATGGGAAGTGGTGAATAAATTCCTTGTCTTGCATGTAGGGCTTTTTCTTTACCTATTAAACTGTTTTTCTCACTTTTACTCTTCCAAATCCATCCCCCCATCCCACCAGGGGAGAATGAGTGGTTGGTTGTATAGTGCTTAGTTCTTGGCTGGGATTAAACCATGACAAAAATGGCATGTTGTCTGGTTTTTCCATGCAACTCAGACTATGCGCATTCAGTTCCTGCTGAATGCACATATTGACAGCAAAGCCCCAGAAGGACAGACTGGAGCAAGGAGCTCCTGAGGGTTTGCGGTGGCCACAGAAGTGAAACAGGACAGCCTGCAGTTGTCCTGAGTGGCAACCAAAACGTGAAAGTTGGACAATATTTCAGGAAATTATATCTCTCTGCAAACAGAAAGAATCTATGTTAATAGGCAAGCGTCAAAGACAGATGTTTAAAATTCATCACCCAGATTCATTTTAAAGGTATCTATATAAATTGCTCAAGTGTCACGGATGAGGTACAGTAAAAAGATTTACAGTCTTCCCCTATCTCCTGAAACATATCATTTAACTCAGGAGGTTTCCCATTTCCTTTGGGGCCATCCTGTTTACTTTCCAGATCGCTAAGATTTTATGCTCCAAAATTCGAACAGCTGCTGCTGAGCTCCAGCAACCCAGCACTGCGCTACTCCGTCTGCACCTTGCATTTCCTTGAGAATTACCTCGGTGCCAGACTATATGGTTCATTCTAACTGCATGGTTCCCCTGTGCCCTTGGACAGGACCAGCACGACAGGCAGAATAAGGAACTTAATGTTTCACTTTTGAGCACTTTGCTATAATTAAAACAGCTCTTGTTCATGAAATCTAACTACTAGCCATAATTTCTGTTCTGTATTTGTAGAGCATCCTGTAAAAAAACCTAAAGTCTTTCTCTCTCATTACCGTAGGTTAATTTTTGGCTTGTTTCCTTTACATAAAAGGCATTATAGTACTGTCATTACAGAAGAGAGTGCAATGTGCTTCCTGTTGTCATAACTAGACAATTAACCTTAGAGCCATTTAAACCTAATTGGGAAATTTTGTTTGAACAGGTGCTTTCACAGCACCATCACAGCACAGGACTTTTGGCTACCATAAAAATACCTTTTGATGGCACAACTCAAGAAATTATTCCCATTTAATGTACACAAAATTCAGCACCACCATGTTCTTGAGCTGTAAAATAATATAATGGGCTCCAGGTTTTGCAATGGCTTTTCTATTCACTTGCAAAAAATTATCCCAATGGTCCACCACCACCTCAGGTGAAGGTACAAATACTGAATGCACTGAGAAGTTGGCACTAGCAATGCAGTGGAAGTATCTAATTCACTATTCAGGACAGTATATACTTTTAGGACCAGGTCAATTATTCTAACTTTTTGCATCTAGTCTGAGGAGCACCATCACTTAACTCTAAAAAAATGGATAAAAGCAAGTAATTCCAGAAGATGATGCAGGCCTTAAAAGGCTGGAATTAGATAGCTGGCACCCACATGGATGCCTCTGTAACACTGCCAGTTTTTAAAGAGATTGTAGAGAGGACTATGCCCTTATACTAAGAACTTTGGTTAAACATCTTGAAAAGCTGGGGTAAGACCAAGGCTTTATAGCACACAGTAAAATGTTTGTGCCAACTGAAATTCATCTTCCTCTTTGAGACCTATCGAAATCAGACACATCAGCATGAAGTGGCCTGATAAGGGCAGCAGCTAGCCCTGTGAGTAATTCTACCCACAAGGACTCAACATTATTAACATGTTTTATATGCATTAGTATTGACAACAATAATACAAGTAAATAATACCTCACACTGATTTGATTACCGCACTCCAGTTCTTAATGCAGTGAAAGAAACAGCCTTTAATATTAGTCATCTAAGAATTAGAAGTACTATTTAAAAATATTTATATCACATTAAAAAGAATTTTAGGGTAATCTATTCACAAAGCTAATTTCACTTCACAGCTACAACCACCATGAAATGCTAAAATTAATATATTTGATATCTGATTACAAACCTTTGATTTATGACTATAATTCTATTTGATCATAAAAATTTTAACAAGTGTCAAAATTATCGTTAGTTAGGTTTGGCTTAACATGACCTTCTTGACCCTAACATGTAAATTCATCACCAAGAGAGGGTAAAAAGCTACATATCTCCTTAGGACACCTTTACCAACAAATCCACCATTTTCTGCCAAGCCTTGACACCAAGGATAGATGACAAGGTTAGCTGAAACCTGTGAGGCTCCTTTCAGACTTGTAGTCTATCTAGTCCCAGACCCAGTGGTTTACTTTTGAGCCTTCTGTTTTCTGAAACCCTAATTTACATTTTAATAGTGCATTTCTGTTGTCTGCTTACTTTGTAATAGTATCAGTTAGTTAGGTAATAGGTATTACCTCTCCTTAAAACTGTGCCTTTCTTCTACCCTTCAATTTCAACAGCTATACCATTATCACAACCCTTTGTCTATGTCATGTTCCCGCCCCAGGTTGACAGCTAAGCACCCCATGCTGCTGCTCCTGCCTCCACTCCCCTGGCTGTATGGGGAGGAGAAATGAAGAAAAGCAACTTCTAGTTGGGATAAGGACAGTTTACTGACACATCACAGGGAGAAGGGAAAAACAACAGCAGCAGCACTTGTGACAGAATACACAAACAGTGATAACACAAAGTACTTACTGACCAGACACTCCACCCATCCTAGGGCCATGAGGACCCACCCCTCTCTGACCAGCTCCTTTTGTGGGAGAGGCATGATGTTATGTGGTATGGAAACACCCTTGGCCAGCTCAGATTACCTGTGCTGGCTCCTTGGGACAGTGAACTCTGTCCTAGCTGGAATCAGGATACTCTCTCCCAGGGTACTCCAGCCCCTCAACCACGCAGCAGAGATAACCAGATTTCTATCTGCCTGTAGTCAGCATCCAGAGATTCCGCTCACCAGTAGTACAGCAGGGATCATGCCAAGCAGGCTTCTTCCATTACCTGATAATCATTACATTGATTATCAGGCTTCTTCTGTGTGCTTCTCCTCCTGCCAATAACAGGCCCCAGAACCGTATTTCTAAAAACCTAGGTGCTACTCCCACTAAAGTAGCAAACTTGCACACCAAGCAAATAAAGCTTTTTAAAAGTGCTTCATTTCCAGTGTATGTATATATGCATGGCATTCCTATGCACTGACTGATTTTTAAAACCACAGTTTCTGACAGATGGAAATCTCAAGCAGCTACATTCTTCTTATTTATGTGCAAAGATCCTCTGTACAGATAAAGATTCATTTGTTCTCCTGAAAAAAAGTCTTCTAAATAAGGAGTAGGAATGTATGGCATACATTCAACCTTTTTCAAGTTTAATTCATCTACTCATTATCTCAAAGATCTACTCAAGCTGTTGACACAGAAATGCATAGCACTTCAGTTTACTACTTCAATTTCAGGAAGCATTATATGAATATTACCTGAGCAATAAGCTGTCTGCTGCGTTTTGTAGAGTTTGGCCTGAATTCCCCAAAACATGCAGATGATTTAAGGTGCCTTGACTTTATATTTCCTAAGCAAGTAACTGCTGCTTATTAAGCATCTCTAACCTTAACAGCACCTGTCTGCTATTTTGCTTTCTGCAGCAGAAGCCCATCCACATCTACTCCTTGTGTGGGTGTTCACCATTTAGAACATCTGTCCCTGGCTGTAGGTTAGGTGCACAGATCCATTTGTAAGTTGCTTTGTATATGTGGAGTTAAAAACTTGTTCAGGGACAGGTAGTGGGGTTCAAAGCAGGATGGACAATACAGTTGAGGGGTTTCTTGTTTAAATCTGTATGCAACATAGACAATACTCACTTTCCCCAAGCTCAACTGAAATTATGATAACTCATAACTAAACTCAATCCTGAAAATAGTTACCGTGAGTAAATAACAGCAGATATCAATTATGTCACAAAAGCGTTGATAGTTTGCCTAGAGATAAAGTTGAAATGTTAATGAGTTGTAGAAGTGTCTGTTTAGTAACACAAGCTATTACTTCTGTTATCAGGAATTTTTTTTGCTTGAGTAATGTCATGGTTTAATCCCAGCAGGTAGCTGGGGACCACACAGGCCATTGCTCTCTCTCCCCTGTTGGGACGGGGGCAGAATTGGAAGAGTAAAAGTGAGAAAACTTGGGGTTGAGAGAAAGATCATGGGTAAAGCAAAAGCCACATGTGCAAGCAAAGCAAGACAAGCAATTCATTCACTACTTCACAAGGGCAGGCACTGCTCAAGAATAATGAAAACATCTCTGTATTATCAACACTGTTTTCAGCACAAATCAAACCCACAGCCTTGTACTTGCAACTATGAAGAAAATTAATTCTATTCCAGCCAAAACCAGCATAAGTGAGTTTGGCAATAAAATTTCCTTTCATTTTTGTCATCTACCTTTCTGTGAGCTATATTGTCTGCTTTCAAGCTTCATTGTTAAACTTATCCTGAAGGCAATTTAAAAACTATTAGATATCCGTTTTTCCAGCCACAGTTGCTATGGTTACATATATGCCAATATACATCTGGATAAAAGGAGAAAGAACATTATACTGTTTGCCTTTCAAAAAAGGAGAGCATTATGTTCCACAACCAAAAGCATGACTGAAGATCATCTCACTTGCTCTGCTTCAAGCCAGTGGAACTAGAGCTGCACTCCATGCCACCTTCTCTCCATCTCCCATGGACCATGTGAAGAGTGACCACCCTGCCTACAAAAGCACCAGTGCTACCTCTGCATAAGCCACCATGTCAATGGGGCAGGAAGGATGCTTGCATGCACCAGGTACATGGGATAGACATCATGCCTCAGAGTGGTGCTCTGCACTTTCATGCAAAGCACCTCAACCTCCATTCCCCTTCCTGATTCTTATCACACTTTCACTGCATGGTGTTCTTGTCTAAGGTATATGCACTCTATCATCTCCAGTTTTGCTTTACTTTGCAAATAAAAGAGGGTTTCTTTCTCCTCCTTTCCTTATACTTCTCTGCCTTTGGTAACTGAGATCTGACCTTATGTTTATCAACTCAGGCATGATTCAGTTTTCAGAAATACGCAAGCCAGGTCTAGCAAGCTATTGTTTAGACCTAGGATCAGCAGTGACAAGAATTTTGTTCCAAAACCAAGCCACAATTTGAAGCAAGCAAGGAAAAAAAAACAACAATCTAGAGGGAATTTGTGGCATTGTTTCTTTACAGACATTGTGGTTTAACCCCAGCAGGCAGGTAAGATCCAGACAGCCATTTGCTCACTCCTCAACAGTGGGATTGAGAAAGCAAAAGGTAGAAAAATTGTGTGTTGAGATAAAGACAGTAGGAAAAGGAAAAGATAAAAAGAAAAAAATAATATTCTTACCATCAATCAATGCTCACTCAGTCCCCAAGAAATGACAGCCATGAAAACCTTCCCCCCAAAGATTTTATTCTTAAAACATCATGTCATATGGCATGGACTATCCCTCTGATCAGTTGGGGTCAGCTGTCCCAGCTGTGTCCCCTCCCAGGTTCTTGTGCACCCCCAGCCTCCTCACTGGTACAGTGCTGTGAGAAGCAGCAAAGGCCTTACTCTGTGTAAGCACTGCACAGCAATAACAAAAGCATCTCTATAATATCAACATTGTTTCCAGTACAAATCCAGTACATAGCCCTGTACTAGCCACTATAAAGAAAATTAACTCTATCCCAGCCAAAACCAGCACAGCAGCATTTTTCTACTTCTGTGTTCCTGGTGATTGAAGTCATTAGTCATTATCTGAAGATTCATATTTTTTGTTAGCTTGGAGAAAAAGAAGTTCTCTCTCAATTTCATCTATTTTGAAAGACCATATTCTGTAGCATTAGGACAAGGCATTGATCCTGGCACAAGGAGCTTAAGTGTATGTGAATTGGCTTAAATCTCCTAAGAGAGAAAGTGATTCTTCTGCTTGTCTTGCAAAGATATAGTTTCCCTTAAATGAGCATAATTCTTACCAGAGCACAAATAGATCATAAGTAGACTCTAACATGAGTGGTTTCAGAGAAAAACCTTACACTACTCTGTCCATCAAAACCATTGAAGTTTCTCCCTACTGCATACACAAAATGTAGCCCTGGACAACCCTCAGAGCAGAGAAGCTCCATGATTCAACTGTTTTTCCCCATGACCCAGAACCCATTTCAAAGTATACAACAGTTTTACAAGCTGATCTGACCAGATTGAGCAAGAAAAGATCCTTCTTGCTAACAATTGCCCAGAGACGCTGTGGAAGTCCCATCCCGAGAATCGTTTATGGCCAGGTTGGATAAGGCTCTGGGCAACCTGATCTAGTGGAGGGTGTCATTGAGATCCCTTCCAACCTAAACCATTCTATGATTCTCTAATTATAGCCACTAGGTAAATTAGGAATGAGCATGTGCTACCTCTTTCTTACCATCAACTGCAGTGAGACAGTAAGAAGAACCAAATATTGAAAACCCCTCTCCCTGGAGAAATATCCACTCTACTTGTGTTTATGTTCTATTCCAGTGCCATGAAAATGAATATTAAAATTACACTGTATTATCACATTTGCACAAAGCCTGAACAAGGAGATAGTCATTACTGATATTAAACTTCTGATATTTAAATAATTGCTTTCCTTTATCAGTCTTATTATCAAATGATCTTGTTACAGCTAAAGAATTACCTATAATCACTGCACAGAGAGGATTTTAAGCCTGATCAGAAAAGAATCATTAAACCTTAATTAAAATACTTCATGTGCACTCTGTATTTGGCTTGACAGTTTGCAGGAGCAGCCTGCTAAACAATTCCTGCTAAGTGCAGAGATAAAGGAAGGTGTGTCTGTTCCAAGTGCACAACTGGGAAATGGAGACATGACTTTAGTCCATTTATAAAGTTTTCTCATTAGGTTTCGATTCAGGAGCAATGCCACAATGGTATTTAAAGGATATTCAATCACTCATGACAGAAAAGCTAGACTGACATTGCACAAATAGTGTTTGATTATTACCAATCTATCATGTCAGTTAGCAGGAGGAGAAGATACATTTCAATTGATTTCAAAAGACCACCGTGACAAATGCGTTCCAGGAAGCTGAGCAGCAACAGATTTCAGGTCCTGATTAATCTGGTATACACAAAACTGTATACCCTGGTCTTTTTTAAGCACACAACACACTCCTCAACAGAAAATTTGAGCCGCTACATGACCAAACACGAGATTATTTTCTTTCCAGTGTCTTTTATTTGATGCTTGTGTTTGTAGGCTCAAGCCAACCACCACATTATTCTGTCCAGGTCTCCAAGGTGTAATGGTTGCAACATTCTTTAATATCTGGACTTCTGGACTTCTATTCATTTGTTATATGATCACCATAATAAGAAGTAAAACAGTGCCTTTGAGAAAATGACCCAAAATATTTGGGGACTATGAAAGTCAGTTGGATTACATAGGAGGTATTAATAGAATGAGCCAAGCCATGGTCCAAACGTGATGGAAAGGGAATGTTACCCACCAGAAATGCATTGCACGGTCTGCTAGCTCCGTCTGCTCTGACAGATAACAGAGTCTATTGGGAGTTCTCCCTCAATAAGCAGACCTATTTGTCAAAGAGGCATCACTGTTGAGTTATTTTTTTCAAACTGGTAGGGAAACCTGGTGTGTAGTATTCTCCAAAAACAACACGTAGTTTTTCCCATGTCTTCCATGTTCTGAGATTTGTTTGCCATAGAAACAGGAAAGCTATTGACCTTCCAAACGTATAGGGAACACAAAGCAAAAAGCAGTATGTTCAAATCCATCACTGCCCAAGCAGAGAGTACTTGCACAGAAGTTACCAGCATATATATTCATATATATTCCTTATGAAGGGTCCAATTACAGCAGGGAAAACCATGGAAGTAGGTTAGATTTGTTAGATTATCTGCTGGTTAAGACAAATAATTGTCTTTGCAGGAAATTCCTTTTTCTTTTCATATGGTAACACAGCCAGACATTTTTCCAGTTGTTCTCCACTGAGGATGCCACAGATATAGTCTTTTTTAGGTTGTTTTTTTTTTTTAAAGGGAACGTTAAAAATACATTTTCACAGGTGGAGAAGGGAGAGGACAAGGGAGACTTTCTTCTGTGCAGGCTATTGCCTGTCTAGTTAGACCTGTGACTGGGGAGATGGCTTGAATATTGCTGTATGTCATGGAAGACTAAGTGCAAGAACTCATAAAAAACACAAGCCCCTTTATCATGTTCCTTTCACATTAACTCTGATGGTCAGGGCAATCAACAGAAAGAGAAGAAGTGCTACCCCTTTTGCTAATGTGACTAATGATTAAGTAAGACCAGCACCGAGGGAAATATTCCAACAATTAATGGGGAAAGAGTGAAATGTAATCTGCTGGCTTCTTCGTTAGCTGAGGAACTTGAGAAAAGAATTAAGTTTAACAGTAATTGATGTGGGCTGATGTAGTGAAAAAAACAGGAGAATTAATTCTGTGGTTCCAAGTCTTGCTCTCTGATGCAGCAGCGCAATCTTAGAAGAACATCTTTTGTCTTCACACTCAGAAAATGAGCCAGAATATGAACCAATGTGAGGCAGTCTTTCCTCAGAAAGCCTGTACATTGAGACCTTTCTGGCACTCCTACCACATTTCCTCCTTCTGGCAAGAGGCAAGAAGCACAATACCGCTGGATGACTCCCAAAAGATTGATCCATACCAAAGGCTTTGGGAAACTCCCTGCATTCCAGATAGGGCTGCTGGATTATGTGTCATAAAGCAAAAAAGAAAGCTTCCTTCCATACAGAGCCATAGCCAATGCTCTCTGACTGAGATTACAACTGTGGCTGAATGTTTGATTTCAGATTTTTCTTAAGCTTGATTTCTCAGCCCAGACATCTTTATTTCTAGCTGTGATGGCAACAACTTCCAGAAAATAACATCCCCAGTTTGCCTCACAGTGGCACTGAGCTACAAGGTTTAATCATGATTAACTAACAGGAGGCTGAACACAGTTTTTCCTGGTCTTCTAAGGCTATAAAAATCACAATCAGAAGCACAATGGCCATTTATCTTTCAGAACAAATTTTGCACTTCGATAAGCTTTTCGTCATGTTTTCAATGACACTGTTCTTAAAGTGAGGGACAGCTCAGTGAGAGTAAAGGAAGCAGAAATGAGATTTGTGATTGGCACCATCCTTGTAGTCATACCAACCACAGAAAGGCATCTCTTTCCACTTGGGTCCTATGGGGTCCTCTGAGCACACATAAAAACAGAACAGGTGGAATAATTATTTCACATTTCTCATAAGGAAAAAAAAACCCCAACAAACCAAAGAAAACCTCACCCAAAATCCCCAAAACAAATCTTCATACAAGTCTGAAGTCTTGTGTGACAAGTTCCAGTCCATTTACTAGAACCCCTCAACATATGGAATTCATAACCACTCTGACAGCTGTAGTTAAAAGTGTGCCATTATCATCTGTCACTCAATATAACTACTACCGAAAAATAATGTTCCTGTGTATTCTCTTTGTGGGCAGGCAGGGAAAGAAGGAAGGAGCTGGAAGAGGGCAGCATGGCATCTGAAGTGGGCTTCACTGTCTCACACCATTTGTTGAAAAATGCACTTTGAAGTTAATCACATTGCTTTCACCTCAATAACCAATGTAGACCCTGAATGTTTAATTATGCTACTGGTTTTATACCTAATCAATCTTTTTCATTAAAATCCAGTGAAGCAGACAACTGAGATAATTACTGAAGAATCATCTTAATTAAAAAATTTAGCTTCTAATTAAGAGTCATTGTTTACCTCATCAGAAAGCCATTAGGATTCAGGACAAGGTTGCCCTGTTCATTATGTTTTCACCTCTTTTTTTTTTTTTTTTTTTAAAGCTTTGGGCAAAGAGAGTGATACAGGACTTGATGATAAAAAAAGAATTACTATGGTCACGAAAAGGGGGAATATGAGCACACCAGTGTCACGATTTGTCAGAAGCCCCATAGCATATTTACATCCAGAGTAATTGCAGAATATCTTTGCATAGAAATTGACACTGCCATGGTCCTTGAAGATAAAGCCATGTCTACACTTAAAATGGATATGACCTCCTAAATGAATTCTTTATTGCTTTCCAGCTGCAATGAAGATAATTTCAAAATCCCTCAACACACTTATCCTGCAATCAGAAACTTCTCTCTACTTCTCAGTGTTGTTTTCACAAATGTCTGATGCTGACTGAGGTCTGCTTCAACTTCAGGAAAGTACAATCAGGCATTTCAACTAGGGAATTAGAAATGCATAGTGGTTAAATTACATCACTGAAGATGTGCAGCTTCACTACGCTCACAGTTATTGCAAGGTATCAGCACCAGCTATGCAGATGCAATGACGCTTCAACTGACAGAACTAATCAGGGAAAATTATTATCAAGTCCTAAGCATTGCAGGTTTCCCCTCTCTAGATATTCCAAGGCAGCAGGAAAAACACCAAAAACATTTCCACATGGAAAAAAAAATTTAAAAATCATTATGATGCCAGGCTAAGTAGCTGAGTTCAGATATTTGAAGTGCAGAGCTAAACATGGATAGCTGAGATTGTTGTTAATCCACCCTAAAACAAAACAAAACCCCACCCTATTTTAAAGAAACACCTTGTTCTGTGCTTTTATTTGTTAAGTTTTAGTGGTACTGGATATGGTATAAGAAACACAGTTCTAAGCTGACCAGAATTTCTGACACAAGCAGTTCATTCAGACTTTGAAAAACTACTGATCCACAGTTCCCATGAGGAATTGAGAAGATAGTATTAAAATTATGAAGAATTTCTTTTTCATGCAAGTTCTTTGTAACCATTAAAGTAGGTGAGGGCAGACTGAATAGTTGCCAGGGAATTGGTGTAAAACTTTCAGGTACCGCCTGGATGTTAATTCATTTAGGTAACAATTGCCTCTATCAGAAGGAATGACATTTGCCAATAATAGAAAGTAGCGAATTATGGTTCAGGATAAAGTTTAGGATTATAGGTTTGTTTTAAGGGGGAGAGAGAGACAGAGAAAACAGAAGGAGCTACATAGAAGAGTAAATAACAGCAGCTCCTAGCTGGTTTCTGACAAAGAACTCATTTGTGCCAGCTGGTGCCAGCTATTCTTAATCAGTCATACTTGCCTTAACGTTTTAACAAAGTCTGATTGCAGGAGGCCAAAACTGTTCTTGCTCCACTCAACAGGTAATTTGAGCATGCTCAACTGAGTCACAGGCAACCAGCTACAGTACAAAGTGGCACACCAAAGTGCCTTCAGGGGTCTGAAATGCCAGTAGGTTCTCATTTGCCTGGAATACTCTTGCAGAGAGGAAAGGCAAGGTAAAATTATACAACTGCAATCACTGAAGTTTCAGGTGGCCTAATCCAAATCTTAGCTGTTCGAGCTATTGTCAAATGCTCGTTAATGCACAAATATTTCTATTACACTGTCACTGAAGTGATCAAAACATCTTACCCAGTAAACCTCAAACACATCTGGGAGGCCACATACTGTAAGCATGTTCAGATATCAGTGATCAATTTCATATTCTCACTTTCTCCGCCTTGGGTAAGACCATACCATAGCTTAACTGTCAAGGAATTCAGACCTAACATTTCTCACTTCTGAACTCAAGTAAATATGGGATCTCGTCACTGGGATCTTGGATGTAGAGGAAGGAGAACCAGGAGCAAGAACTAATTAATCATTTTAAGAACCAGTCAAGTCCCCTAGCTTCTGAAACAGGTTCATGACTGCTCATCCAAAAGGAGTAACAAAGTATTCCTTTCCAGTCAAGGTTTGGGTGCTTGCCTGCCTGCAATAAAGAACAGAAAGTTTTTCAGTACTCTATCTGTAGGAGTTTAGGATCCTCTCCACTCAACGCTCTTGATTCCCAGCTATTGGCA
Organism: Laterallus jamaicensis coturniculus; assembly: GCA_022605575.1. NCBI lineage: Eukaryota > Metazoa > Chordata > Aves > Gruiformes > Rallidae > Laterallus > Laterallus jamaicensis. The sequence goes on from JAKCOX010000027.1 coordinate 5,655,381, forward strand.
CTTCTACCTCCTGATGCACTACAGAGGTACCTATAGCTTAATTTTACTAAAGAAACTTTCTAGTTACTTGGTTAACAAGACTAGGCCTTGCATAGGTAAGCCTTATCCACCCTTACAGAGTTGACTGTGAGTCACTTGTACTGGTTACTTTATACTGTGCCCATATAAAACTTTTATTGTAGTCACTAATGAAAAACACATGCCAAACTAGTTACTTATTACAGCTGTAGGAAAGCTAGTGACATAAAACAGGCAAGCTGCCTTGCCACTGACCTCATATAAAATTTCAGGCCTGCCATTTTAGTTGGTGGAACTAAATCAATTTATCGCTTAATTATGTGTCAACTTATGAAGAAAAGTGATTTTTAATTTGCTTGTGATCCTACTGATCAGGGCTGCAGTGGCTAGAAAGTCAAAGATTTAAACATTAAAAATTCCCGTCTTTGCTGTACCCACCCACTTCTACAACTCCTTTAACAAAATAAATGATACCCAAGAAATTAAATTTCAGAAGTTCTGAAATGCAGTGGTATTGCAGAGCAGTTGTAAGAAGTCATAAGGTAAATGGGAAGATTTTCTAGGCTGGGAAAATGTATTTACCATTAGGGTAGATGAGCAGACATCATTCATCTCAACTTTTGCTACCTAGAAAACCCTGAAACAAACAGCAGAAGAAAAAAAAGGTCACCCTTTTAAACATTGGACTTAATTGGGCATAAGTAGCTCCAGATCCTCATGTCCACACATGTGGTCCAAACTTACAGAGTGATTTTATGAAGTTTGAATAACACTTGACATCAGATACATGGGAAGCACAGGATCTGAAAGCACCCATTCCTGCTCTGCATCTGGGGCTGGTTTGCTTGGTTGGTTGTAGGGCCTTGTCTCTAGGACAGAGGTGACAGTGCCCACTGCTCAAACAGGTATTTTCCACAAAGCAACTTGGGTCAATTTGAGGAAGGGGAACTAGACAGAGGCCTCTGACTACAGAAAAAGAGGGCTGTAGCTATCCTTTCAGGGGAATGTTGATGGGTTTCCATTCAAGGGGCAATATCATCTGCCTGCAACGGTGAAGACAGCCTGGTGATGGGCAAATAGCATCAAAACTAGTCCATGCATACCCACCCCTCGCATCCATGTTGAGTGGATACAAAACTATGAAATAAAACAAGGAAAGAGGAGCCACAGCTAAAGAGGTATCTTAATAGATCCAGGAAAGGTGTTACCAAGTCTCAAAACTTCCAGTAAGGCATTAGTATACTGTATCCTGGAAAGAGAATGAAAGGAGAGCCGAGTAGACCTCTAGAACCAAACACTGACAGAATGGGAATGGCAGCAGCAGGACGCAGGAGGCATTTGCTACACATAGCAGGGAAATGCAGTCTTAGAGGAAAACTGTCAAATATCTAGATTTCATTCAGATTACCACAACAGGAAAAGAAAAAAAAAAAATAGCAGTGAGACTGAAAGCTGCAAAAATCATTCATTTTGGCAATATACAATGGATTTCATGTAAGGGCAGCTCAAGGCAGAGGAAATAGGTTTAGTGATATGTTGGAGGGCATGGAACATTTGCAAAGACAATGAAGAACTCAAGCTATCGCTGAATGCAGTGTCAGTGGTGGATGCAGAGCAAAGCACATCGGTAGCATTACGGCCGAAGTGGGAGAGCAGCTCCAGCGTACAACATCATTAAGTGTAATTGGAAAGGTGGAAGAATACTCAGAATGTGTTAGCTTGATTGCTGCAAGTAATAAAAAACCAAACACATGCTGAGCCAATCTGAATGTGTAAAGGCCCTTGGGACCCATATACAGCCAAAACAGGGAAATTTGTACCACAGGCACCCTCACAGATGTAACTTGCAAGGGTTCCACAAAGGCCGGGTTCAGTGTATAGGAACAGATTCAGTCTACTCTCATCTGATGGGGGATGCAGAGAAGTCATTACTTCCATTACCATGTTAGGAGGAAAGCACTTCTATATATTAGAGGCACTTTGTAACTTAGAAAAGACAATGAGATTAGGAGAGGGAAAGTGATTTGATCTAATCCTCAAGGGAGAAAATGTGCAAGAATTTAAAGTGCAAACCTCTACAAAAGAACTGAACAACACTGAGGCTGTGGACACACTGTTAGTATTTACACAAAGATTATGAGAAATGTCAGCACTTCCATGAGGTCTGAGGGATAGAAGAAAGCAACTGGAAATGGAGGAGATGGAAAAGAGCATCCAATATACAAAGGATGACAATCACACTCAAATTACTCAAATTAAAAGCCACAAGAAGAGATAAAATCCTGTAGCAGCTCTCTTCTTGTACAGGAGGATAATGGCATACAAAGAGAAAGGACAGATGTTCACTCATACCAATGATCTGCCAACAGAAGATGGGAAAGGAAGCACAGTATGTAGATACCACTGATTTCTTTTTAGTAGAGCCAGTGAGGCCTGGATGTTAGGCACAGAGAAAGGCCACCAGAGATATTTGTATTTTAAAAAAACCCCGAAACCTCAGATTCTGCCTGCAGGATATGAACAAGTCCAAAAAAAGTGGTTTAAAGGCAAAAAACCCAAGGGGTTCCAGAGAATATTTCCTCCAGAAATGTGGAAGAAAGTTTGTGAGGAACTGTAAGACGAAGCCTTGTACAAAAGGTCATAGGAACTTTCCAGAAAGACTTCACAAGTAACATAAATTCCCCTAGACTGCTTTATTCATATAAAGTACCAGAAAAAACAGCAAGGAAGCAATGATAGTTCATGATGCACCTAATAGAGGCTTGGCAGCTATTGGTGCCTGATTTATATGAACACAGGCAGAACCACTACCTGCTGATATTTGATTATTACAGTCGTTTTGTCAAAGTAACTCGACTTAGAAACACATTATACAGCATTGCAATGAGTCAGACCACAGTAATATTCACCAGGCACAGTATTTACAGCAAGCTAATTTGGAATAATGGCCTGCAATACATTCCCAAGGAATTCCAGAAATTTGCAAAGGACAGTATTTCCTACACACAAGCAGTTTGCATTAGCTGCAGTCCAGTAGAATGGCTGAAAACACACATTTGTGTAACAGAATTGACATTACTAAAGACAAACGAGGAGGGATTGAAATCCATATTTCAGTTTAGTACACTACCCAAAGCAAGATGTAGAGTTTTATCAGCACTGATGTTAGAAGTGTAAGAAGCACCCTATCTAAGAAAAGATGTGTCACCCAGAGGTGCAAAATCACCAAATAGAATAGAATAGAATAGAGCACAGTGGACAAAAGATAACAGAACTTTCCCTATGAAATGTCAGGCCGCTAAAACCTTTCACAAGCAACATCAGTGTCATAATATCACATTCAGGCAATAAGGTGCAGTAACATGGTAAAAGTATTTTGAGTTCTTCTGTAATATAAAATGTAATTTATAGAAATATATATAATAACATAGAATACTAACTAATCTGCAATAAATAGTAGCTCTTAGTCAGATGCACCCCTAAAAGAATCTGATCAAGCCTGCTGATATCCCCAGACAAGTGCTGCACCCACACATATAACTATATGTTAATTAGAAATTTGAATATAACACAGGAGTGAATATTAAGAGCATTAAGTACATCAGGTTTCAAGATTCAGTAGTTAGAGAATACCAAGATAATGTTAATTCATGAATGCTGTGTTCTATCCCAGTAGGAATAAGCACCATGAAAACTTTCTTTAAATTATGTCACACAAAATTGGCAAAAACAGGGCTGCAAAAGGGATTTGACCCAGAGATGTTGTACAAACCACCCAGTTGTGAGGCATGTCTCATTCTCAAGGGTTTAAAGTAACTTAAACAAACAAGAACAGAAGGTGGAAAACAGGGAGAATAAAATCAGTTGGAGACACGTACCATGTCAGTATTCAAACCGGGATCAACACTAGTCCTCCTGAACCCTGATTCAGAGTTTAGATGCTACATCATAAGACAAGTCAACCACTGGCCAGTAACTTGGATGCACCACAGGATGCCAGGACACCACGAATGTGGTTCCAGGTTTGGCTGCAAGAACACCGGCATATTCATAGATAATGAATCCTTCCTCCCAAGGTCACAAGTCTTCCAGACTCAGTGGTAAAGCAAACTAGACCTGCTGGGAGTAAACAGGCCTTGGGCTCATAGCTATGTCACAGATATTCAAATATTATTCAAATCTTTAAAATTACGAGGACTTAGTTTTTTAATCTCTAAAAAATCCAAAGAAGCAGACTAGAGGATGATGCCTCTCCCCAGACAGTTATAAGCAATGACATATTTCCAGTAATACCCCAACAGCAGCCTGAATATGTAATAGATTAAAAGTACACTGGAAGAAATGATTAACAGACAGTCCATTATGGGCTCCCTAAAGTAACATTTTCTGAAATATTAATATTTAATTATGGAGGTGGCAGCAGGCTGCAGGGTTTCCCTACTTTCTTTTCAATGTGTTCTCCTTATCTGTCTCTAAAATATTAGAGATAATGAGAAATCATGTACCTGTGTAAACTCTAATAGCAGTAATATGGGAAAGTAGAAGAGAAAAAGAAAAAAAAGAAGATAGGCCTCAAGCTGTTCTTGGGGTCTCTGGTAATTGGAAGAGTCAATGGCTATATGATTCAAGAAAATACCTTCCCTGGAGAAGGAGACTGATTGTCCTGCATTTATACAGCAGCTAACCAACACTAAGCAGGCTTTCCTTTGCATATTATTGGTGCCAGCCCAATGAGGCAGAAAATTGCATCGTGTCATTTAATTTCCCAATCTTTGTTTTCATTGTATTAATCTTTTGGCTTTACTTCACTTTATAATTTGAAGGCTCAGCAAGAAGCAAACCAAATGGAAATTCAGCTTACTTTCATGTCTAGCTGAATGTTCATTGCAGTTTTGGAAAGTTTAATTCTGCGTAATCTCACCCATGAATAATAATCATCTGGTTTTGTATGCAGACATATTAGTAGTTATTAAAGACTGCCTTAAAAATTCTTGGGAATGTGCCCAAAAGTCAGTCACCAAAACATGATTAACAAATAGGTTACAGGAAGAGAGCAGATAGGTTTTTTAAGCAGAACTGTGCGCCCTGTTCTTATAGAAGAAAATAAAGAAGTTAGTAAACTTCCTGAACTTGACTAATGATTTTGAAGTTTACAATTCCCAAACTGGAAATTCAGACACTGAGAATGTTGAGATGGAGTGGTTATCTTGGAAAAAGCACAGGAAATTATTACGGATGTTTCACTTCGATATGTGGGAGGGGAGGGAAAAAATAAACACACTACTGATACTTACCTTGTGCTTCAAGGCTCACCAAGGGCTGCGTTGTGCTGGGTACCACTCAGTCAGCAAAGCCATACCAAGATCTTCAGTTCAGAAGCAGGAACAAATTAGCAGGATCATCTCACAGAGAAATGTCTTGCTGCCACTTGTTCACCATGTCAGGGTGAAGTGAGGAATAGATCTCAAGTCCAGGCCTTCAGCTCACTCTACTGCCCCTAAAAACACGCTGACTCCTTCTACGTCTGAAGGTTTACTCACTCACCCTTGGGTGCCTTATGTGCATTGCTCTTGTTTTGTTTTATTGAATTATCATGAAGACACACTGCAAATTTATAGAGCACATCTAATATATATTTCATGCTGTGGTTATATGATTCCCAGTTCATCCAAATATGTTTCATGAGCCATATCCAATGAATAAAGCTATTTTTAAAATGAGATGTGTTTTTCATGATTGTCTCTGTTTTGTCAAAACGAAGAAATTTTCTTTCAACCAGTATCTTATGTAACCATGATGAAGATTTTAAAGCTTCCCATGCTCATATCTCTGAGGACATGTCTTTTCCAGAAATCTATAGGTTTTTTGCCTATTATCTTTCAATTACGGGAAGTTTCCACATTTGCATGCACCTTACTCACACGAAAGGAAAGCACAGCAAATATTGCTGTCACTGTCTCAAGATCTGAATGACGAAGACCTAAACAAAATGAAGCTCCTGTTAAAAAAAATTAAATTAAAATATAGAGAGACATTTAACATTTAAACATTCATGACTCAGGAGACAAAGAACACCATCAGCTAGACCCTCAGTAAGAGGCATAAAACCTCTGACCTGTTGTTAACTAACTGATGGTAAATGGAAGGACCCAAAGGAAACCACTGACACAAGACTCAGGAGAGCCAAATTTCATTATTTAAGTTTAGCCAACATATTTCACTCCTGTCAGGGTGAGTAGCTCTACCCAGTCACTTTTGTTTCCCCAAAAATTGGCCGTCCTCATGGGACACTTCAGGAAACTGATTGTAATTACAAGACTCCAAACTTGGGTATTACGTGCTCCACCTTTATCCACTGAATGCCTACATCTTGTAGGGGTGCAATTGCTTTTTGCTACCAGAGCTTATTGCAGGTTTCTACAGTTGAACATGTGCAGAAGTATATACTTATCATCATGAAGTAGGTAAGATGTTTTAATGCCTCTTGTGAGACAGTCATCATTCACAGAGATGCATTTTGGAGTTAAAAATTTGATTCTTAAGCTTTATATATTGAACTAGACTGTTGAAAAGTTTAGGAAAACTTTACTAGAGTCACCTATGTTCAAAATGCACCAGAAGTTATTGGACTTGAGCATAAAGTATGCCAGGAAATTCTGTATCTACAGTATTCTAGATGCATAATCAGATAGTCATCACGTCCCCTGTAGCTCTTGAATTTCACAGGAAAAGATGAGCAGCAACTCAGAGGTCTATTAGTCTTACTGAAATCCTCAAAATGCAGTCCTCTTTCATCTGAGTTAATCTAGCCTCAAGCAAACTCAGAGCATACATGGCTGCTTCAGTTTGCACATTGAAATAATCATTCCTCTCCCATTGTAGACTCCCTGCGAGTTCATTTAAAACAGATAACAGGTACCCAAAATAGTTTCATAGACCTCAAGACTCCCTGACATAAAGTCAAATACGTCCTAGATTCAGTTCAGTGAAGTCCTCAAAGTTCATTAACACCAAGAATTGGTTTTAATTCCACACATCTAGAATAAGACAAGTTCCAGTAGCAAAAGGAATTGAATTTTTTTACATTCTGACTTAAGAAATGTGACCAGTTTCACCAACTTATAATTGAGGCAATAGATGGGCAATTGTCAGATATTATGATATGGTACAGATTTAAAGGGTCTTCATACATAAAGGTTGATATGTCTCTGAAAGTTAATTACTAGTATTTTGTGCAAACTGTCAAGCAGTTTTCATAGCCAGAACTTGTCATGAATATATTGTTGATATTTAATTGCGAACTGAGAGAAGATGGAACATGTATCAAGACAGCCAAATTATAAATGACAGTTACAAGTCCTCAAGTTGGTAGTTTCTGTTTTTCTTCTACACTTTATATTATTTTCTAGTGGACTTTTCTGCTCTCTGTAAGGATGTTTTTCTGTTTAACTTATTTTTTCCAAACACTTGTTTTAGATTGTTATTATTATTTGACGAAGAAAGGATGAACCTTTTCTGTTGGAAAACTTGGCTGCAGAAGTAGCATGGGTATTGTGACGCTTCATTGCTGGAGGAGGAGAAATAATTCACACCTTCACCTCTCCTTCCTACTCAAGAAAACCCCAGGACAAATCCATCAATCTCCAAACATCTCTTTCCTACCCTCCCAATAAAACATAAGTATGTTACCTGTTTTCAACTCCTTCCTCTGGTCTGCCTTATTGACAAACCTGTTGGGAAGCAAGAATTTTAAATACCAGCCTTTTGCATCACCAGAGCATGCTTGGTGGATCTGCACCTGTGCACCAGCTGAGGATGAAACAGATGGACCTGAGACTTTCCAGAGGTCAAAGGGAGCATTCACAGGTCTAGGACAGCAGCACCAGCACACCAGGAAGATGACAGAAGGACATGGGATAACCCTGGTATGAAAGGTTTTCTGCTATGTCTCAGCCTAGATGTTAAGGAGTGCAAAAAATGAAGCCTTCCCCTGAAGTCTTTCCCAAACACTTCACTTGGCAGTTAACTTATATTTTCATTAAGATCTCCATGTGTGTAGACATTAATCAGTAGCTTAAAACAACCATGAGTACATAGCTATAACTGGAATAATAGGGAAGTAAACAGAATTAAAACATTAAGAAAGTTGTGTACATCTTGAGTAAAAGAATAAAAGGACTGTGCAAAATGTTAAATATAAATGAAATACACTCACAGACACTGACATGTTGTACAACACCTTAACCTCCATGAGAAATTACATGCAATGGAATATCTTAATGGGCATACTTATGAGAAAACAATGGAAAGACAACTGTTGGCAAAAAAACTTTATAAGAGGTGTCATTAACATCATAATTATGTGAGTTTTTTTCTGTTTTACTATGCCAATTATTCTTGCTATCTAAGTTGCATTAAGTAAAAAAAATATTAAGCAGATTTGGTCAGCCAGTCTTCTAATCCAAGAAAATTAGTAAACAATTGTTAGGTATCAGAACTGAGGACTGCTATCTTTTTTTTCCAAGCCCAGTTGCCTGAAACACAGTCAAATAACTTAACAGCCATTTAAGTCCTAAGCAGTTAACAGATGGTCTTCTTACTGCACCACAAGTCACAGAGTCTTGCTAACAGACTTAACAGCTCATGCCACCAAAAAAAAAAAAAAAACGAAAGAAAGATGGGAGAGTCAAAGGTACCAAAGCAAGAAGAGTGTCGGTATCATCAGTTGTTTAGGTCTCCATAATAGTAGGGTATTCACTAAGAAGTAAAGTCTTATTCACCCTGGAAAATGAGTAAGCAACAAGGAAATGTTCATACTGAAAGAAAATGTTCAGAAGTAATGATGTTAGGAAACTATTCACATTAAAAATTATGGGAGGTTTTTTATAATTCTTTTAGTTGACAGAGTTTCAATTTGGTCTCTAGGACTCACTGACAGTATGCTGACAGTATACTTGTTCCTTGCATATCTGGAGATAAAGGTTCAAAGGAGCTGATATTAAAGGAACAATTCAGTTTCAGAAAGCAGCTTTCAGAGTGTTTGCAATGGAAACAGCAGTGTTTTCTAAATTTGTATCTAATTGCTCTTCCAAAGCCAAAACTCTCATACTTCCCTATCTATCTTCTGGATGGACTATAATTTTCTTTTAAAATTAAAAGCACAGGGTGAAAGACTATGAGAGTTTTCATCTATTCAGTGGAGGGAGGTGTACCTTCTGCGTAAGCCACAAGAAACAGATGTTGTAGCTAACAGCAATGAAAGTACTACTTCTTTGTTTCCTGTGTTTTCAGGCCTTTGTATCGGGACATTAGGGACAGGGGGCTACTTCATTTGTTTTGAAATTTCTACAGACTGCCCAGTATTTTTGCACTTTCCCACCAACGTAACACTCTGCCTTAAATAGTTACCATGGTAAAATACCTTCAAGCTTTAAAATATTGAAGAACAGTTTTAGATTGCTTGACACTATGCCCTTGAGACTTCTGTAGCCTTGTAGTGCCAGTAGACACAATCTTCTGACTTTTCTGGACTTTTGATCAGACCCTGAAAGGACAGTTTCAGTTCTGATTAATTCACTCAGATGAAAGGAAATGGTCAAAAACATTGCCCAAAGTCTTGGGCCCACATGTGCTTCCATGAGGTACAGATAATGTGGAAACCCTGTATAACCTGTGGCTCTGGCCTCGTCACCATTTTTTAGGAAGACTGTCACGTTCAATAGCACTGGCAAGCTGTAAACCATGAGGGATTTCTGATGGGAATGAGGAGAGATACTGAAGTTACGGCTACAGGCAAGTGCTGTTTTATTGCTCCATAAATACCTGCATATGGGAGCCTCAATCTGGAGCAGATCCCCTCTCAGAAAATCTGTCCTTATTGTCTGCCACTGTTCGTAGATGACTGCGTCTATCTTTATGCTGGTGTGCAATGCAGTCCTACCATGTCCCACAACCATCCTGGGACTTACAGCTTCTTAGTTCCGCTCTATTTAGGAACATCACATCTCCTAAAATGTGAGAAAAGGCCAACAACGACGACAACAAAAGAGAAGTTCTGCTAATAAGCATTATAGTCTCTATTTCACACAAGGGGAAACTAGGACAGAGAACTTTGTTTGCCTGAAATCACAGAAGAAATCTATGATGGAACCAAAAACTGAAACCCGGCTCCATGCTTTGACCATAACCAACCCAACCTCAGGTATGTACTACCCACCGTCTGTGGGGTGCTTTCAGTCATGAGCTAAATTACCCCTGATACCAGAGAAAATATATGGAACCTTGATGGCCTTATGTGAAAATCATCAACCCAGCACCGTCAGGGTGGCTTTTTCCTTCTCCAGAAGATATGTATCACCCCATGGCAGGGTTGGAGTGTGGATGCTAAAAAAACTCGCTTATGTCAACATAGCAGGACCTGCATGGGGACAATGAGGTGGGTGCTTAAAAGGAGATGAGGAAGTGCATTAGTAGGAACAAGAGGCAGCCCTGCCCTGTGAAGATCACCACTGGAGAGACACATCCCCCCCGACAGGGAAGAAAAGAGAAGCAAGAGGTAGGAACCAGTTGGGGCTGTAAGGAGATTCATGGAAGAAGTGCAATGGGAAAAGGTAACCTCTCAGCTGGAGATAATGTGGTGGTTGGGAAGAAGTCCACACTCAACATTTTATGCAAAGAATTTGGACCGTTGGAACAAACATTTTGAGTTTGCATTTAAATTTAAATTGGGAAAGACAGCAAATAATAAGAAACAATGCAGGCAGATAAAGAAGGTCTTAGAGTAGATATTTTAAATACCAACACAGCTAATAAATGCAAATGAAGTTCAGTGCAGATAAGCACAGAATTATGAGACTGAAAGCAAAGAATAAAAAGGAGGAACTATCTGCTTAGTGGCAATCAGCTGCACTGTAATGACCAGGAATGAGATCTGGAGAATTATTGTGAAAGAAATCCCTAAAGCTTTCAGCCCAGTGAGGAAATGATTGAAATAAACAAGATGATAGGCTTTATTAAACCACCAGAGTATAATGTTCAGCTTCCACACCCTGCAAAGGGTAGGAGTGAAATGCACCAAAGCAAAAGGATTAAAGCCAAAACAGTAGCACTAACCTCATAGACTAAGATGGATTTTTTGCCCTTGGCTTTTGTCTGGAGTCTGAATCTTCTCAAATGCGCTGCTCCTTTGTTACTATAATGTCCTCTTTTATTATTTCTCTTCCTTTTATTATTTTTTAATCTGTCATATAAAACTTTATGAGAACTTAGCCAAGAAAGGACAACATCTCCTTCACAATCGCTGTAATCTATTGTTCAGGTCAGGAAGATTTTTAAAACATAAATCCAAATTCTACATTGGATGACTGCCTAGATTTCCAGATGACCTCAGAAATGTTTGCAGGAGCAAAATTAAAAGTAGTATTACTGCAGCATAGTGATGTTCAGAGGTGTCAGCAGAGCCTGGGATGTGGCAAGGAAGAAGCAGGTTGGGCAGGAGAAGACTTGCACTGACAAAGTTCTGGTGTGGAGGTAAACTAGGAGCTAAATGCAGAGGAAGCCTATCACTCCAGCAAGTCAGTTTGCTCAGCCATCTCTCACCATAAGTCCTCCAGTACTGACTGGGCAGCTCCTGATGCCATTGGCATCTTCTGGTACAACCTGATGTCACTTCATCACCATCCCTCATCCTCATGGATGGCAGAAGAAAGGACATAGTGTAGCAGGCTGAAAGTTCATTTAGCTCAGACCTGCTAAGGGCTTAAGCACAGAGAAAACATGCAGCAATATTGCAGGACTTTTTCAAGCCCAAAACCAAAATGCTGTTGTTTGAACAGGACATGTTCTTTCCATTTAGTCTGTCAGTTTATCTTGTAAACTCAAATAAACTTTTAGCAGCCACACAATCTTGTGGCAAGAAATTCCATGTGCCCACTCAAATTAAGAGCATCATTCTAGCTGAGGCCTCTCTAGTGATGAGCAGAACAGGGGATAAACTTTTCCTACTTTTTCCGCACGGCTCTCTGCCGTGCCTCAAGAACATTCAGCTTGTGATCCACAACAGTCCTCAATTTCCACTGAACTGGTTCCCACACACTTGTTCTTAATCCTGATTTTGGCAGCAGCCAACAACTGCACTGAGCATGGAGTCCTGCCTTTGTCATCATCTTTTTTGTGTGTAGACTGTTTCTGCATGTTGCAAATACCATTTAACCTCACACAGCTGCTCCCCCCTCCACATTTTGCTTCAACTTTAAATGCAATAGAATATTTCCTATCCCCCAAGCAGGACATCAGTGACAGCACTGAGTTGTACCTGAACAAGAACAGACCCCTGCAAATATACTTCCATTATGTCAGTGAAATATTGCCAGAGTACTATACTAATGTGTTTTTCATTTACCTTGCAGAAATTTCATCCAGTCCATAATTCCCAATGTGCTTTCAAGAGTGCTGTAAAAACAGACTCAGAAGCCTCACAAACTACAAGGGGTTTTGTTTAGTTTTTCAGTAGGTACCTGTGTGTAGTTCATCTACTCCTGTATGTTCCTGCAGATGAATTCAAGTTGGCTGGTCTTCAGCAGATCTTTATCCTTCATCAGAAAGACACTCTACCTGACCTTCTTCCAGAACCTCAGCCCCACTCTCTGAGTTTTCAGAGATAACTTCCTATGGCTCCAGGATCATTTTGGGATATAACATCCCAGAGCTGAACTTCCTACTGTCCAGCAGAGGCAGCATATTCAAAGGCCTGATCTTCAGATAACTGTTCTCCACCTTCCCAAACTTAATTAGGGTGTACCTGAACCCTCAATGAAAATGACAAAGCAAAAGGCTTTATAGGCACTCTTGCACTGATTGGGTTGGTCCACAGCTTTCCTGCTCTGTTGAGCAACAAACCAGCCCTTTCCTTGGGCATCACCTCCTTCAGCAAGTAAGTCCAAAGAATGATTTCTTGCTGCTGCTTTAGTCTCCTGCTAGTCAAGTCGATTCTTTTCATGCGGAAGAGTAACAAGCAACTAAAATGACAGTGACACGCCGCTGATGTGATCAGAGTTCAAACTGCTGAGCTACAGGTGCAGCTCCCCCATTGCCTGGTGTTGTATTAAAAATGCCTCCTCTGGTCTACTGCAGACAGCTGTTTTCAGATGGATTCCCGCATAATTGCACTTTCCAGGGCATATTGCTTCTCATTCTGTTCTAATCCTTCTATTTTGGTCAGTCCAGTGTACGAAAGCTTAAATCGAACATTTTCAGGCTGTCACAAAGGTTAAAAAACCTATTTACCACAAAATTAGACTCTCACTTGCAGGAGATGCCAAGCTCCTCTGGACTCAGCAGGGCTCCAGTCTTTATTAGGACCTCTGAAAACAGCCATGCTCCTAATAATCAGGAGCTCTTGAGGCTAGGTCTTTTTGTCTCAGCAAGGTTACTTTCAGCACTTCTAATGGAAAAATGAAGCCCAAAACTCAGGGTAAGTGCTGCCTGGGCATTTCTAGAGGGCACAAAGCCTTCATAAATAACTCTAGCACTTTGCCTAGATGTCCCCAACACAGAAGCACAGAGCCACTTTCTTGATACCTTTGAGTCCTTGTATATTTAGAGGGAGTTCCCAAAGTCCAGAGAGACGCTATAGTAACATTTGCATTGCCACCAAACCATCCAAACATCTGTAAAATGTACCTGGATCAGTGTCAGCAGTAGCTCAGTAGCCCCACAGGGAGCTGGCACATGTCAGAGCAAATCCAGAGTTGGGGGGGCGGGGGGTGAGTGGTGGACGGGACTAATATGACATCTTTAGCACCTCTTGAGCACAGCTCTGCTCAACCTGACCTCAAGTCAGGTCATTGACTTGCTGACTTCCCTCACACTGGGGAAAAAAAAAATAATGAAGGAAGGACACAGTAAGACATAAGGAATAGAAAAACGTCTCTTGAATAGCCTCTCCTGGACAGAATCAACTGAACTTAAATGCAAAACTGCTTTTTGCCAAACTGCATGAAACCATCATAAGATCTCATTTCATCTCTGTCCTCTAAATTTATCATAGTGATGCCCTCTCATACTTCCACTTCAAAAAGCGTTCCCATTATAAACCTCCCTTTTCCAAAGATTTTAACTCACCTCCGTATGTGCAAGATGCTGTAGCTTGTGACACAAAGTCCTTAGTCCAGATGTGATTTTTTTTTAAAGAAGCTAAAATGAGTTCTGCAGTTTTTGATTTACAGACCCATAAAACCTATAAGATTTACACTTTAAAGAGCTAGGAAGAGTATCTGAGAAACAGAAATGATTGAAACTGGGGAAAAAAAATGAACTATCCAAGATTTTAATCCTGGAATCATCTATTTGAAAGGCAAAATATTTTTTCTCAGACCTCATCTTCTGGGCATCTACCATTTTTAAATATAGCAAAGGCTAAATTGATTCCACCTGCAATAAAGGTGCTGGGGGGGGGGGGTAATATAGTAGGAACAGAGAATTTTGCCCGTGATACATGGTATGAGGGAATAATTTTGGTATTTGTAGTTATGATTCAAACAGTTACAAGGTATGACCAAAGGAACGAATATCATGTCACCAGGCACAGATGACAGCAATATGGTGTGCTAGCAAAGCTGGCACTGAATGGAGGTTAAGGTTAGGAACTTGGAGAAATTTCTTCTCAGAAGGAGTGGTTTGGCATTGGAACGGGTTGCCCAGGGTCGTGGCAGAGTCACTGCCCCGCGGGGTGTTCAAGGAGAAGCTGGATGAGGTACTTAGGGACACAGTTAAGTTAGTAATATAGGCTGTAAGGGGATGTTGGACTAGATGATCTTGGAGGTCTTTTCCCACCCTAATGATTCTGTAAAGGTAACAACTTCTGAGAAGCACAACACATGGTGGCTGACACCCTAGAAATATAGCTGCTAACAAGCTGTCTGCATACCTACACAGAGCAGTTTTCTCTGTGTGGTCTGAGCCCAGTGTGGTGTTCCAGGTAGCTCCAATAAAGCCAACTCAGTTTTGCAGAGAAACAAAATCTGCTGCACACCAGGACTCAAGTCACTCCAAAGGGGGCTGCAGCTGCCACAAAGCAAAGAAGGGTCCACCTCTGCTTTCCAGCATTATAGCCTGAGTCTACCCCCAGCCATTTAAAGAAAGTTAGTTTACAACAAAAAAGGGCAAGATGCAGCTGGGTAAGGGACCTAAGAGACATTGTTCTCACATTAGCTGTTGAAAACCTCTTGCATAATTTTATAACCCACATGGTGCTTTCCATATTCATCAAATGAAGCCACCAGTGGCAACATCTTTTATAGGATCCTGCTGATAACTTAGTGTGGGTAACACAGCAGACCTGCTGATCAGATGTGCAAGACCAGAACAGACTACCCATTTCATTTACTGTGTCCCTCCTGAATGGCTCAGTATACGACGCTGTGCTCTGTACCTCAAGCGTCAGCTCAGCAGAAGCCAGTGGAGCCTAAACTCTCCAGTGGGCTGAGCATGTATTTCATTTGCAGCTCAGTGCCATCGCACCTCTGCTGCCACAAGCCAGCCTTGCTGCCGCTCCCCCTGTGCAATAACCCACCTACTGCTTGGTCCAGGCAGACATGCTGTTAGGACAGAGCCAACAGTTCAAACAGTCGCACTAGCTCCTTGCTAGATACATTGCTGGTCTTTCCCAGCAGAAAACCTGACTATTTTTTCTGCTGTCTCACAATGGAGGGAGTCCCTTTGCATGCACTTAGCCTCCATGTACTTTGAAAGACATCCCAGGTGCTGAGATGCAGAGGGAAACTGAGTCTATCTCACACCCAGCACCACAATCCTCTGAATCCCTTCAACCCTCCTCTTTTTCTCTCTTTTCACCCCATTGAAACAGTTTTGCAGCTATTTCAAGAGCCATGTCAAAAAACCAGCATTTTGCTAAGGCTACGCAGCATAATATTGCTTCCATAGACTTTACCTTGCACTGGGAAGTGATCCAAACAAGAGCAAGTAGGAACTTAACGCTTAAATTAGACAAGTTCAAAAGTCAGATCACTGAAGGTATTTCAGCAGCAAACCAAAATGGGTCAAGACACTGTTTATGGCTTTATTAATTGTTTCTTGTAAGTTGAGTAATAGAAGACATAAAATAATGACTGCTTCATTGTGTTCCCTTTTGATACATTGTCTGAAAGACCTGACATATTTTAAAAGGACGCTGTAATTGAACATTTTAGATTTCCCCTGGCATTATTTTACTGTATATTCTAGGAAATATTTAGCTTATTAAGACATACAAGAAGTGCACAAGGAGATGGAAAAATGGAAGTGACATCACAATTTTCTTTCTAAGGTGATTCACAAGCCAACATGTTGGTAATTGCTGACTGAGATATCTCGGTATGAAATTCAGAGTATGCGGTATGAAACTCCCCCAATCTGTTCTGCAAGGAGCAAGGAACATGGGAACAGGATCCTGACAAAGGGGCAACTTCCTGATAATCTATGGTACCAAAAAACGTATTCTCCGTTAAAAAAACTTAACTGTGTTTGTTCTTATGCTCTGTTTACATCTTCTCTTTAAATTTGCATGTAAATGTCTTTTAGATGCAGTATTGTCACTGCCTACCCCCTGCAACTGTGAAGGTTTTGGGGTTTTTTCACTTGATGGTGAGTGAAATAACCCCCCCTCAATGGTAAGGCACAACATTTAAGTGGGTTTTCTTCAAGACAATTCTAGAAAAGAAAGCATCATGGTATTGCAGTGTGAAACAGTAGCCTTTGTTTTGCAGTTTCACTTTAAAAAAAAACCAAAATCAAACCACTTGAAAACAGAATCATTTAAAAATAAGTTAGGGAGCTTGGTATTTTCTGCTGTTCTTGTTCCACTGAGCGAGCTCAGCTGAGAGCAGGGATTTTTCCTCCAGAGCAATGAATCCCACAATAACATATAAGCGCAGAGCATTTACTTTCCCTCATAAATTGTCACACTTGAAAACATCAAAAAAAGAGAAATCTTTCTATGCTCTCTTTAATCAAAATCAGTTCTATAAAAGTAGAATACAGGTTTAAAGAAGGCCTCAAATAACACATTACCATGACACTATAAAGCACGGTGTGCATGAGGTGTGCTACACTGGCATTGCTACTGAGCTGGGGAGACCTGCAATGCAGTAAATGTTTGACGGGAATTGAAAGGCTAGGAAGGTTTTCATTTCCCTTACATGTACTCAAAACATTTCGTATTTCAACATATTTATATAAACATGCCCTTGTTTCAGGCTTTTAGGGAAAAAAAAAATAACACCTCCCCATCCCCTCCGCCCCCCCCAAAAGAAAAAACCAAGCAGAGTTTACTACTAAATGACTACTATCTGCAAGTGGCAATTCCAGCTAGCAGCCTGTAATTTGTCAGGGACAGATAACAGAATGCTGTTATACTGCACCTGGTTAATCCTAGCCCAGTTTATCTTGCGTGCATGCCTGCACAGCCCAGAGATGTAAGCGGTAAGAAATCTCATGGCATATGCACACATGCTGTTGCCTTGTTCGTCAGATTTTATTGTTGGGTTGGTTTTTTTAAGGCCCACGTAAAATGTTCTTCCAAGGTTTGCTAACTATAGAATATACCTTTGAACTCCAGGACAACTGAAACTTAATGGGAACCTCAACTCTCATTCAGCTGTTTTGAGAGAGGTAATGAGAGAGGGAGAGAGATTTTTCTAAAGAAATGAGTTTTCATATTGGAAATAGTCTACTTTATGTTTTAATGCATCATGGTGGAACATTAAAGTGTGCTGTGCAGGCTTTTAAAAGAGAGAATATTACCATTTGTGGTTAGTCACCATCCACAGCCCATTATTTGAAGGAAAATATTATCCACTAATGGCAGCACATAGGAAATTGCTCCCTTGATAGAAATGGTTTACAGCAAGTAGGAAACAACTTTGGAATGGAAATTTGCTAATAGCTTTACCTTGTCTTTGCAACTTTTTATATTATTCTTTGCCTTTACTGTGAAGTTGACTCCTTAATAGGATAGAGCCTTTATCGGAGAATATTAGTTATTCATGTAGCCTCTGTGAGCAGTGGAAATAAATCATTGCAAGCGGAAAATGTTTCTCAAAAGACCATGGAAAAGCACCCCTTTTAAATTGCTCCATTAGGTACAATTATTTTATTTATTTCCAGCTTTAGATTTCTCAGTATCTTGTTCGTTTGTTCTAGGGACAAGCTGTCATTTGTCTTATCAAAATCACCCAGCCCAGACTGAGGTTAAATTTAATTGGGAAAACAACTGTTAATGATATAGTTCATCTTTAGTAAATATGGGTTAAGTGCAGTGTGCCCAGACTCTTACATTAGCAGGCGAATATTGCACAGAAGAGCATGGATCCAATATTAAATCCAGATGCTGCATCTTCCATTCCATCAGCAGACATTGCAAAATGCAGATGTTTCAGTAAAGCTATTTTTCAGAGTAAGATTTAACTGTGTAACTCTCTTAGACACTACAGAATGGGCATTGATACCTTTTTATCATATTGCCTTTCATCTGACAGTCTCAAGTGGCTTGTGAGATATTAAGGCATTAAGCAAAAAAGGTTAACATGCTACCAAATGAGATTTTTTTCTCCTCTGCCCTTGATCCATTCGAGTTTCTGTTCCCTGTGTGGCCAGAATCCAAACAAGGGCTTGTGGTTCTTTTTTTCCAGCCAGTCATAGGAGGCTGTTCAAAAGAGTGTTAGCCTTGACTTGTTTTGAGCTGCTAACACACATAATGACCTTTATGATGTGTTGATATTTGCAGAGAGCAAAGTCTTTTCTGATTTCCACCCACAGTCCTTTGCCTCTGGAGTTTGGAGGGGCTGGAGAACAACTTGTCTGCAAACGTACCTGCCAGTTGGTTTTATTGCAAGCCTCTGTCTTCTCTGTCAGAGATGAAGAAGTCAATATAGGAACCTATGGGAATCTGAGCAAGTAGGAAATTCTCAGTCTCTCTAGATGCCCCAGGACAGTAAGATAACAGTATGTTTCACACTCATGACACCCTTCATAGTCATTTAGGTCAGAACGTCCAATGGTTTAGGCAGATACCTATTGTCTTCAGGAGCCTGAGTTGCCAGCTTATGTTCCAGATCAGTACCCTCTTGAGGACTCAGACAAAGGTTTGCATGTTCAAGCCTTACAAATATCAGACCACGCCAGTCTTCACACTTGTAAAAATTGCCAGCTCTCTAAGTAGCTACTTCGCATGTTAGCCAACAGCACAAATGATAGCAGAGATTGTCTCTTTAGCTAGCTTGCAGTAATGAAAAAAAACAAACTAACCCACTCAAACATCCCTCCTGGTCAGGAGCACATGCAGGTACGACCATTCTCTCACATCACAAGCCCATTTCTCCAGAAGACAGTATTTGTCGTCAGCTCAAGGCTGAATCCAAACAGATCAGCTCTGCAGGGGAAGAAACAAGCTAATAACCCACTAGTGACAGCGGGAACAAGAGGCTGAACCCTTCCAATAAATTCTCCCCACCTAGTAGGAACAGGCTGTTAGCTGTCTGAATAAGTTATCCCCACAATCTGTAAAATAAGGAGATTCTACCTGTCCAGCCTTCTCTCCCTGAATATATTGTAACAGTAGGACATAACTCAGCTGCTGAAGATTAAAACTGTAATTCAGATGCCCAAGTACTTTATAGGTGAATTAAACCTGTGTTTGAATTTTGTCTATTAAGCATTTCAGCTGAAAGAGAATGAGAAAGTTGCATAATTTATTATTTAATGTCTTCAATAGACCTCACTATCACACTCAAAAGCAAATAGTTTGCATGAGATGCATATGTAGACAGGAGTTATAAAAAGACTGTGCCAAAAAGTTTTATGGTGATGCAGATGCAATAAGAAGATTGCTTTATAAAGATGCTTTCTGTGCAGCAGCTCGTTTAAGGACTGGAGAATTCTTTGTTCATTATCGCAAATGCGTACAAGACAAATTCAGGTTTTGTAATGACTGTGGAGAACATGCCTCACTTAGACTTCCAAATTTTAGTCCTACTCTTTTCTTACCTCTCCTCACAATATATTTGCCTACTTTCTCAGTAATAGCTACTTACTTTAACATCCCTTACAAAAGATGAACACACTCCTTGTTTTTCTTTGGAACACCATCACTGAAGGCTACTGGTTCTGTCAGTTCTCACTTTCTATTAGCTAGGTTGCTTACTAGCAGCCCATTGGGTTCCATCGGGGGCAGTGCAATATAACAAAACTGTCCTGATTTTTCTTTTGAGAAGGTGTTTTAAAATCCTAAAATCACAGCACCCAGCTACTGTCACTACCCAAACACAAACAGCCATTTCAACCACTAAAAGTCAAGTTTTAAACACCACAGTTGCAACCCAGTAGCACTTCCACTTACCTTTTGCAGTGGTACAGGCAACCTTCCCTGCTCAAGATGTGATCACTCTCTCGAGCCCTTTAAGGTGACAAAACCATTATAGGTGCCAGCTCAATGCACCGTGCTGATAGGAAATCAAGCAGACATTTGTCTTCACAATACCACGCAACAATAAAAGCCATTTTTTTCTGTTATTTGACCCAGACGTGCTTAACTACAAAACACTCCAATCTGTAACCCAAGACCCTGAGAAGGCCTCCTATTTCAGGGACAAAAGGCAGAAGCTGATACCATTACAGCTCAATTAGTGGGATGCTTCAACACTTTCTCTGTCATCAGGCACATAACTTTACACATCAGATGTTGCCAGCGGGTTTGTAGGAGGCCAGCTAGCTCATTGCCTAGAGACAACAGCAATGACAAGCCAGCTGTTTGAGAGAGAAGGGAAACCAACAATCCTAACCCTCGAGGGCCCTGTTCTGTACTGGGTCATTGGATGACTGGGAAGCATCAGGGAACCAGATACAAAATTCTGTAGACTCAAGTTCAAGTGAGGGACCCTGTGGGATACCAGTGGTTTGTGACAGAAGTGATCATCAGATGGGATGAGGAAAATGCACAGATAATTGATTGAAGCAACATTTATGCCCAGATAACCCTCCAATTCTCAACTAATACTTAAAGGAGATGTCAAAGGAGCAATAGAGCTACCAATAATGATTATATCACTTATCATCCCATACGATCTTTGGATGCTTTTCAGACTGCAGGATTGCTCATCCACTGCTGAATTACAGCTGGCTACAACAGGCATTTTGGAGCACTATACAATAGCTATTATGAAGGAAATGAAGAATAAACAGCTTCTATTGATCCAGCAATGGGAATCTTCAATAGACAGAATGTAATTGCCTAAGCCAAAGTAGATGAAGGTTGCAAAATGGCAGTAGCTATGAGTATTAACAAAGCACAAAGTTATAAAAGTTAGCCTAGAAACATCCAAGAAATCTTTGTGAAAAGTTACAGAGGACACAGTGGCAATCAACAGCAACCTCTGACATCACATCAGAGAGCAAGGAAGAAGGGAATCTCGGTGCTGCCCAACCATCTTATGCTCCTTCCCCCACAAATATAGCAGCCTTTCCAGTCAAAACCATCACTGCATATGGTCTTCTCACCTGAGTAAACCAGCAGTCACTGTACATGCAACTATCATTAATTTGGCCAGAAAAAACAGCATAAGAAAGGAAGGCACCTTTCCAAAACAGACTCCTTCGCACTGCCCTTGGGGAACTGCACTATTTGTGGCCTTTTCTGGCTCCAACAGAAGCCCTGGCTTTGCTTGCATGATTGCAATGCATCCTGAGAACTTCCAGGACTGGCACTGCACAGCGTGTGCCTTGTTCCAGCACAAAGGATCCAAAAGCATCTCCCAGAGACTCACACTCTGTGTCTTGAGGGCCCGCTTGTTTTTACACAAATATGATACAGTCATGGGGTTTTTTTGGGTTTGGTTTTTTTTTTTGAGATTCTGCAATACACCTTTGTTGCCTCTAGGTATTGGCTATGGCAGAGAACAAGGTTTTTAATGTTTTCCCACAAAATATGTCTGCTTCAGAGCCCTAAGGAAAAGGGAAACAGAAAAACTCACCATCCACAAAAATGGTACCATTTTCTGAATGTGCATATTACGGTAAAAAATTATTCTTTTCTGTATCAAAGTCTGCCTGCAAAAGTAGTGAGCTCAAAAATTTTTCTTTTCCCTAGATCCTGTCCTCAATGATGTCTTCCTACCCTGTCATCAAACTGTCCTTATGATTGGTTTTCCAAAAACGTTTTGAATTTTTGCATCAATTTAGAACTGAAACACAAAGGACATCGGACTTGAAGGATTTATTTGTTTGTTTTGATTTACTTTTCAGATTATCCAAAGCATCTTCAGCTTCATATGAGTAAGGAATGTACCTTTTCACCCAATAGTCATATATCTGCAGGAGAAACAAAGGCCACACAATACCAGATCCAAATAGTTGAGACCACACTTTGATTTGAGCCTTAGGCATTTGAAGGCAGCCTGTTCATTTGAATTGCAAACCCTTGGGTAACATGCAAAGAAATACAGTCATTACAAATGACAAATCTCAGAAAAGGCATAAAAATCTCTGCTTGACAAGATGCAATAGTTTACCAACCATTTGGGGATGGACAGTATATGAATAAGAAGGTGTAGCCCGCCTTCCACTGGTACAGAGGAGTGAGAGATGTTAATCACTAGAGTCCTTTACAGCTTCCATCATTTCTCACAAAATCCATCAGCCTTCAAGGAAAAAAGTCCATTTTGAAGAGTCTTGTTGGACTGCCTGCCATAATGAATACTACTGCTTGGAAGTTGGAATTTCCTACAGCTGGCAGCAAGCCAGATTAGCAGAGTCAATCTGAAAAACAAAATAAAACAAAATAAAACAAAACAAACAAAAACCACTACAAACAAACACAGTAAAATGTCACCAGTTTTCATCTCCTGTTTGTCAAGAAACTGGTTGTGTTTCACATAGATTAAATCTATATATTATAGTCTTTGTAATATTCTGCTAACATTCCACTAAATGTTAGTTGTCATGCTGTGGCATGATAGATTTAAACAACCTCATGACTTCATTGATTTAAATGGTCTTTGGATAAGACCCAGTCTTCTATCCTTGTTTAATCTCATATTTGCCAAAACCAAATTTAAAAGCCATTAAGACCTGTGAGAAGGGGGTTATCATTAAGAGATTATTTTAATTCAATACTATTTAGTCTAAAAGTAATAGCTAATAACAGCGGTCAATGCTTAAAATAATGTCTATGGTGATTTGAAGGTAGAAAGTGTTATTTGGTATTTAGACTAAAAGAGAGAGCTGATTTTGAATAAACTACTGCTTTTGAGGGGGAGAGAGAAGGACTAAAGTGAGCTACTACGTGTCAGTCTGTAAATAAATAGCTTTTGTGCTACTTGAAAAAGGCTCAGACAGCTAATAAGTTTGACATCTGAATCAGAAGATTTCAAGTGTTTTGGTGCTCTTAGATACTAATCTATATCTTTGAACACTTTCATAAAAATGGCCATCTTCATCAGACAAGTGGTAAAAGTAAGGTCTCTGCAACGCAGCTTTTCAAGAGCTTAGCAAATTACAAAAAAAAAAAAAACCCAAAATTAATTGTGGCTTTGATTTAATTAACTTGGGTAAGATACAAGCTAGATGTTCTAGTTTCATTTTTTTTCCTCCTCGTTATACTCAGAGATACTGTGCCTTGGTGATCAGAGGTGGATGAGTCTCACAAGTGAACAGTTCTCCCATGCAACAGTAAAAGTAAGTATGTTGATTCATTTCCACCCTAAAGAGTGGAGGTTGCTGGGAACTCAGAATGCAGAGGCAAACCAGCCTGAGTCATACCACCAGCGTGAAACTGCAGCACCTAAAAAAGATTGTTATTCCACCACGTATTAACAAGGGTTTAATTTGTAAGATAAGTAAATGGGTTTTTAAAAAAAGCCTGAGACTGTTGCCTTAATGAAGCAAATGCCCTGAACCTTCTCTGCTCTGCCTTCAACACTGCGAGCCAGACCGAGCAGCAAACGTCTCTACTGTGCAGTCTCTAATTGAATGTCAAACCTGTGGTCAGCCCTGTTTTGACTTACTGCTGTCAAGCACCGCTGCGCAGTCATCTTCTCTGAGGCCTTTCTTTTGGCTTTGCTACGTAGCAAGGACGTATGCAGAGCTGCCTCCCTGTCTGGGTTTGGGGGTGGGTGAGTGTGAGGCTGTGACAGGGCAAGGATGGTTCGTGGCTTGCTGAGTGAAACACTCTGCTGCTGCTCATGATCTCTAGCTGCTCTATTATGTTAAAAAACAGACTGGAGTTAATTTTGGTCAGCCTTGAATAGTTATCGTCTTCCAGATTCATCTATGCCAGAAAAAAACGGCAGCCATCATAGCTGCTGATCACCTTTCTCCTTTGCTGGAGGCTACTGTCCCTGCCAACCTGTAACCGGAGCAATCTGACTGAGCATTCTCATCTCATTTCCAGCCAATACATGTTAGCTCAAATCACACCACAGGCATTCTTTTCCTGAAGTGAATAAGGGCAAAAGCTTGCATAATGAGCGCTGTAGTCTGACCAACATGGGAAATAACCTCTTCCACCAGCTCAGCTAAAAGATGTCTATACACGGCTTACACCACACATAGCTGGTTTCTTATATTACCAACCTTTTGTTTCAATGGATAGATCCTCCAGGTCTCAGCCACATGATGCTGCAAGATAATTTTTAGGGGTAGATGACCTGCCTCCAGATAATCTGGCCAGTTCTCCTGAAGGTTCAGGAGTGCAGTAGAAAGGGTCAGTTAAAGAGGAGGAAGAAGAGTAGCATCAGCAAGATGACACCTCTCTGCCAGACTCTTCCCGAAGCCAGCATGAATAGGCCAAGACAGAGGGACCTCAGGAAATCTGTAAACACCCTCAGAAGTTAGATGCTGTTATGAAGGTCTCAGTTCTGCTGAGAAGCATCTCATGGGACAAGTGTTTGCTTCTTGGGAAGTAAAGAAAGAGATTCCCTTTTGGGAATGGAGATCCCTGGTTTTGTGCACTACTGTGGATCAAATGAATCTGCTACAGGTTCTGCTTCGCACTCCGTGGGTGCCTGGCTGCCTATGTTAAATGCTGTCACATTTGCCTTCAGGTGTGTGTTTGCTCAGGGTGACTTTCAGCAGATAAGTGCTATGAAAAATCCTCTTACCTGTACTAATAGCAAATGCCTTTCCGGATCATGAAATGAAATCAGGACAAGTAAAATGACATTGAAATTGCACAGAAAATGATAGTAATGAATCAGCAGGAAGACAAACAGTACTTCTGCAATTACATGTGGTACACAGAAATCTCTCTGTCAACAACTGACCTCTTCAAGTTGTCATGCATAATATCTGATTGTACGATCCACCATCTATAGCACTGAAGGGAGACAGTTGTCAAGCATCATTTCTTTATTATTATCATTTTCCGTAGATTCAAATGCTCTTTGAAGTGATCAGAGATTAATAAATAGAAACAATTGGCCTATTCCATCACTCTGCAAAGATTAACACAACCATGTCCTTGGAGAAACCTTGCCATGCAAAGCTAACATGAATGCAGCAATAAGGAAGATGTTCAAAGGACTCCTCTAGACCCTGCAGCAATCTACAACTGTATCCTTTGGTTATCAAACCAGAAGTATTAGATGAAGCTTTGTTCCATAAAAGTTGAGTCTGATTTGATATCTCTCAGAAAGGGATAAGAAATCAACTGAAATTGGTAGTGTACTTAGTAAAAATTGGAAGAGAAAATACCCAAACAGTAGAATAGGTTCAAATTTTTCTTTTGGTACCTTCCTGCTGTTAGCACTGATCACCTCAGAGACCATACCCACAACATTCCCATGAGGTGGAAAGTAAGGCTAAATAACATGCCTAAGCGTCTTTAGGAAGTCTGCTGAAGAGAAGAAAAAAAAATTTGAAATAAAAAAACCCTGTCAACCTGATCATCCAAATCCCAGGCTAGCCTCCCAAGCACTGGAGCATCTTTCCTCTGCCAAGTATTTATCAGACCACTTCACGATTCATTGCCTTTCCAAATAGCTTTTCACTGAGGAACAGTGAGTTGCAAAAGGCTTTGTAGATTGAGCTAGAAAGGTCTTCAGAAGGTGAGCCAGGAATGATTTCAGATACAGAAAGCAAAATGCTGTCTTGAAAGAGGTCAGAGAAACAGGTCCACATCACTTCAGTGATACCGCAAAACAGATATGCTGAACATTTAGCCTCCAACATGAACCGAGGAGACTCCATCCCCCCCTCCCTGCAGCCTGTTCCTTAGGTACCATTTGAGGATTTTTCCGCTATTCCATCTCTTATGACAACTTCTCAGAGCTTTTCTACAATCCCAGGGCAGACTCTGTTATAAAAACAGAATTATGCCTGTTACATATATGAGTTTTGATAAATTACCAGCATAACCCTTTATGTAGACACCAACTGCAACATGACAGGATCATTTATAAATACTATTTATTTTCCTCCCTATCTAATTAGACAACCATCCTTACAGACCTTGTGAGCAGCATATCAAACTCCTATGACCAAGAGCCATGAAAACAGTTACGTCAGAAAGCCAAGGGTAAAGGAGTAGGCAGGTGACAAGAAAGGCAATGGTTTAACAGCTGCTCAGACACTAGGGCTCTTTTGCAGGGTGGGTCTCAGCAACACATCCAGCTGATGCAAGGGTGCACCAGCAATGTTCAGCTGAACATCATCTAGTGATGGGATGCTGTAGTGATGTGCTGCACATGGCTCCAGAATTACAGGCTGGCCATGTGGGAGTCACTGGTACCGTCAGACACGTTCATAGTGGTTTTTATAGAGTCACAGAATCACTAAGTTGGAAAAGACCTTTAAGATCATTGTGTCCAACCGTACCTGTCCTCTACTAAGAGTACCTCATCTACCTCAATCACCTCCCTGGGCAGCCTGTTCCACATCCCAACAACTCTTTCAGTGAAAAACTTTTTCCAAACTTCTAATCTGAACCCGCCCTGGCGCAGCTTAAGGCCATTTCCCCTTGTCCTATCTCCTGTCATCTGCCTGAAGAGACCACCACCCTACAACCTCCTTTCAAGTAATTATAGGCAGTGATAAAGTCTCCCCTCAGCCTCCTCTTCTTCAGACTAAACAACCCAACTCCTCATGTGATTTGCCCTCCAACCCCTTCACCAGTTTGACTGCGCTTCTCTGGACTCGCTCGAGGAGCTCAATCTCCTTCTTGCAGTGAGGGGCCCAGAACTGGACACAGCACTTGAGGTGCAGCCTCACCAAGGCCAAGTACAGGGGCACAATCACCTCCCTATGTCGGGAAAGACAGCAGGCCTGCTAGTGGCCTAGCTCTCTTCTCCCAAGATTTAGGCCCTGACAATATTCTTCTGTTCCCATGAGACAGGAAATGTTACTCATGCTGAGAGGATCTTAATAATCACATTCTCAAAACACAGCGGCCTTGCTGATAGGTGTACAGGCTACCCTAAACCAAGAAGCAGTTATGGGAAGGTATTTGGGAGTAACGGAACATGTTAGGAACCAACCATAACAAGATGGTCAAAACAGCAGGTGTGCAGATGCTTTTAGGTATTAAAGGTAAACTAAGGATGTTTAGCTATAAGATAGGTTTATCGGAACTCATTATAATCACTAACCAATCAATATGACAGCGTGTGTAACCAATTAGCAGTTTTTTAGCTTGCCACGTTTGCAGTAAGAGAGGTATATAATCTGTGTGATTTCACAGAATAAAATGGCTGGCTGGCTTCCTGGCTTCAGGGCTTCACCTAAAATTCATATCAGACTGCATGTTGCTCCCTGCTGGACGCCACATCCCTAGACCTACAGCCACTCTATTTCTGATACAAGCCTGGATGCTGTTGGCTTTCTTGGCCTCCTGGGCACACTGCTGGCTCATGTTCAGTCGGTAGCCAACCAACATCCCCAGGTCCTTCTCCTCCTGACAGCTGTCCTGGATGAGAGGAGCGAGTTTTGTGTCCCTTACCATTATCCTGACACAGTTAGAGCAGAACAACTTTCACTCTCAGGCAAGATTTCATTTCACTTATCTGCCAAAAAAAAACTCCAGGGCAAAACCTTCTCCAGTGGATTTTGACAACAGGAAAAAGAAAAAGAAAAACCCGAAACCCTACTTGCAGCTCAGCCACTCAGGACAAACCATGTGCTTTCTGTCTGAAACTGTCAGTGGTCCCCTGCTTGGCAGAATATTGACTCCAGCACCACAGGGTTTGGGGGCTGCAGAGAGGAAGAAGGCAGATTTTAAACAAGTCCCATCAATAATGTCTTACTGGGTAAAGTGCAAGAGGTTATTAGACCTGGGACCTTTCAAAAAGACTTTCAGTATTCTGCTTCTGAAATCCTGCAAACTGAGTTTTCAGATTCACTGAATATTTGCCTCCATCTGACCATATCAAATATGATTAAGGGATAAACAGAGACCTGGACACTTCACCTGAATACCTGCCTTCAAACAGCATATCCAGTGGTGTTCAGAAGGCAGTGCTACATGAAGTGCTCCTCCACATTTTGCTTCGAGCTCTCTGTAGCCCACCGGCGTTTTCAAAAAACAAGACATCACGTCTGTAAAAAGACAGAAACAAAAAAGAGCTGCCAGTTTAGGGTCTTGAAGTCTAGTTACTGCTGTGCTAGAGGAAGAAGACCACAAGCAAGGGGTCTAGTACCAGCAGAAGAATAAGGAGGAATAACTACACAGGTGCTTTTTTTAATCCTGCATGCTCACCTCAATTGGCCTTGGGGAGGGAGAGAAGGCACCTGGGGCAGGGGAAGAACAATTGTTCAGTTGTTCTGAAAAGACACAGCACAGAAATAAAGTTTAGAGTTCTCTCAGTTTTGTGGAACTATTACAGACCTCTGTTACCACATTGATAAGGGTTTAGGGTGTGAGTTGGTTTGTTGTCTTTAAATTCTGAGATGTCACTTCCTAGAATAAACTCTGCCAGAAATCAGCTGCTATTTCTTCCTTCATTTATTGTCATCGTTACAATGTGATCTTAAAAATCAATTGAGAGAAAAATGCTTTTTTTACAGTTCCAAAATATCTTAATCTAGGGTTTTCTTTCTCAGTTTTGAGCTCGTCAAAACAAAAGAGTGAAACTTGACGTAATGAAGTATTTGGTGTCTAACTACTGTCAGCACAATTTTTATCTGGATTGTGGGTTGGTTTTTTTAGATAGCTTAACTATCTTGAACACACACCAAGGTTAGCCAGGCATCAGACATACCCTGTGACTGTTGTGGAACTGGCTGAGAGGTGACAGCAGTAGAAACTGAGCTGCCAGAAACATTTGGGGTGTCATTGTCACCCCCAGAGACAGGCCCTCTGCTGAGTCATCATTGTCCCTATCACACACACATGTTGAAAGCAGAGCTTCAGCTTTCTCCAAAGGGCATGCATTGATTTTACACAACTGACAGAAAAACATGTAAGCATCTGTGAAAACAGCAAGTGTAGAGATGTTTACTGTGACTTTGCCTGGATATCAAATACTGAAATGTTATATGTTATAAAATACTTATTTTAAAAAAAACCCACAAACAACAACAACAACAAAAGACAGAGATATAAAAGACATCTAAGTGGAAAACCTCTTAAAACATCTATTAGCAGCTGGGGAGGTATTCATGGTTCATTTCTTGAGAAGAATATCTATTTGGAAACTCTCAGTCACCATTAAGAGACATCACAGTTTGATGCTTCTTTCTTCTAATCATTATTTTTAGAGAGCTTTGGGGTTTGTGAATTTACTTGCACCATAATCCAAAGACCTTCCTCTTTATTTCTTTGCTTCTCTATCTTATGATTGGTTTCAGCAATTTATTCTGACAAAAAACAAATACATTCGTACTAAGAGGTTAAATACACATGCACTCTCGTAAGGAATTTCAATCTTGTTTATCACAAATACATCTTTCATTTCTGCTTTTTTGCTTATTCCACAGCAGTAGCCAGATGAGCTTTTGCTTCATTTGCATCCAATCCCACCTCCCTTTCAAAAAGCTCCAACATATATATATATATATGTATATACTGCCAGCTAGGTGCACTGCACTTAATTATTACCTGACAGTTCTTACAGGTCCCTTTCACATTTGGAGCTATTCGGATAATGCTTTTGCTTTGCACCATTAGCAAGTTGTAAGATTGGGCAGTTCTTTCTTCTGATCCCCACCCACCTATTCCGTCTGGATGTCCAAGCACTTCTGCAGTAAAAGGTATCATTATCTGCAGTAATCACCTGCACTTTGCACAGTACAACCTGATGTGCAGTATCAAAGCAGCGCTGCATTCTGTTGAGATCAGCAGTGCATTAAGTGTAATGCAAAAAACATTAAGGTGGTGTTAAACCAAAATGTAAAATGAGAAAAAAAAGAAGTCCAGTTTGGTTTTTCCATTCAGTCACACGTCCTGTTTTGTCTTACAGATGCCTTTCAGACTGTCAAAATGATGTCAAACTTGGAGTTGAACTCTCAAAACTGTAAATAGGAGTCCCATATGATACCAAGCAGGCATTTGTCTGTGCATTTGTTCTGCCTAAAGCTAGGGTCTAGGAAAAATTCTCCATGGATAGGAAGGCATTTCAGTTAAAATATAAAATCCAGTAGAACTGTATTTCCAAACTAAACACTTCTGACTTCCTTCTGTACAAAATGGACATGTCATGTCATTATCCTAACTTGTAAGAAAAGCAATTGCTGAAACAATCATCCCAAGGTCTTTCTCATGGGACAGAAGGGTTAGGCTTTTCCTAGAGCACTTCCATACACTGTAAGACCGAGCACGTTATTAAAAACACGGAGGCTGTTATTAAACCCTCCATATGTTAGAACTATAGAAGCAGCTTATCAGTTTCTGCATGCCCATTCAATAGTGCCATGGTCTGATGGCCTATTGACAACAACCTTCCAACAAGGTCTTGCCAGTGGCAAAGCTGATAGCTGGAGTTGGCTTGTTTAACAGCATTTTAGCATTAAAAAAACCCATCTCTTTGAATCTTACAGAAACACTGCAGCATCCTGACACAAGCTCAGTGGACTGTTACACTGAGTTTCATTAAATTGCTTGGAGGAAAAAAAAAAATCTTTATTCTAGAATTTGTTCAGCCACTTTAAAATGGCTTTTCTAACTTGCTGGGTTGTAGGGGGTCATTCCTAGATGTCCATTTTTGCATTCATAGTGCCATAAATAATGGACGTTATTTATGGCCTCACTATCTTTCCTGTTTTAGTAGCTCCCAAAGTGGCCTTTTCTTGGGTGTTACCATGTCTCAGGTGGAGTACCAACCCTCACAGAGACTGAGCCACATTTATTAGATAAATATTCTCTGGGTTAATGACCAATACTCTAATATGGTTCTTCTGTACCTTTTCATTGCAAATTTTAGAACTAATTATTTTACAAGTGGTTTCAGAGGAGACCAGCATAGCTTCTTGTATGCCTTTCTACCCTCCTGGAAGCATGCATTTGCATTAGCCAGTTGCATTCATGTTTTACTGCTCACAGATTGAATGGCATTTATCACTCCTCAAGCAGAAACAGCGTAACTGCCCCTCTACATGTGAAACATGCAATTTATAGATTGCTGGACCTGTAAGCACAGCTTTACATCTACCACGTGTCAGTTCTGGTCTACTTAGCAGTCCCCTGTGCAGGACAATGTAGCTAAAAACATTGCAGTTAAAGACCAAAATGGAAAGAAACATTTCACACACGGTAGTAACATTCATCAGAAGTTCTTTGCAAAGTGAGGTAGCACTATTGATCAATTACTGGTTTCAGATCTCCCTAGCAACAACTTTCTTACTCTTCCAGACAGCTCAGAGATGTAAGTGCAAAATGACAGAATAGTTCAGGTGCAACCTGCATAAAGCTGTTACTTGTGCTGAGTTACATCCCCTTTTTAACATGAGGAAGAAACAATTTTTGATCCCTGAACATTTTTGACTGAATATTCAGATCAGCTTCATGACACTTAGGGACATTATTTCGTCCTCAAAATGAAGAGCTTCACTCCCAATTTCGAATTCCACCATTCGAGAGAGCAACTTCTGATTAAGGCATCTTACTTTAGAAGTCTCCAAATCCCTCAAGCACTTGGCTTTGTGCAGGCAACCCCTGTTCAAGGGAACTGTCTGCTGACCTCATAGATGTATTACAAACCAAACAAACCTTGTCGCTTTTCATTTGCTTTTCAGACTGAATAAAAGTGAGGGTAAGTGACAAAAGCCTCATCCCTAGTTCAGCTACTTATGCAAATACATAACACCTTTACGTAGCTCTAAAAATCTTCCACCCACTTCTCCCTTTTTTTTTTAATTTGTGGCTGTGACCAGCATAATAGCTCTGACAACCAGTCAAGCATGCAGGCCCAATGCCTCTGGTTCCTGGTCATGTAAGCCTATTCTGCTGTCCAGGAAGTTAGGAGAAGGTTTTCTTTCCCTTCTCTTCTGGAGGTGTTGCATGCTCTTTCCAAACCCTGGACAGAGGGAGAGAGGTTGCAGAAACACACCTAGAACCGTCTGCAAAATATTTGGCAAGCAAAATTTCAACACTGTGGAGCCTGTCATGTCTCTCTAGACTTTAAAGAACAAAATGTATTTCAGCAGGAAAAGCCACAGAGTGATAGTTTTGCCTGCTGCCAGAGCTGGAGGCACAGCAGCTGCCTACCCGACTCTGCAACAGACTCAGTGATGCAGTCACCCACTTGCTGCTGCTCAAGGACCTTCTCTCAGTCCTCTGCACCTTGTTCCTCCAACTGAAATAAAACATTTTCAGCTGGCTGAGGGGAAGAGCAGAATTTGTTCTGTCAGATGACTATGGGGACACATCAACATGACTGCAGGAACCAGCAGACTTAGACCTCAGTGATAATATATTCTCTGAGGCAAATAAAAGCAGAATGGCTTAAACAAAATGATCTCTTCTGACGACACCTAACCTTGAAGATTGTTTCTTTCTATCAGAGGCACTTTCATGCAGTTTATGATGTGAATAGCAAAATCACAGCCTCCTTAATCATAAAGCAGGTCTTATTTTTCATTGTTCTCTGTGTGTGAAAATTGCTTTTCTTGTTAGTGTCAAATATGTCTGAAATGAAAGACTAAAATAAAATCTCTCAAAAAAGTATTGGCTTCCACTATTGTGTAAAAATATGTTAGCAAAGAATAAATTATGTAATGATTTTATCTGTTTTATCTGTTCAGGAGTAAATTATTTTTAGATTAAACAGGTCATAGGAAAAGATAACCTCCAAGAACTCACATTTCCACCTCCTGCAAAACTTGCTGGTATGAAAATAAAATAAGGTTTTTCCAATGTTCTTATTAAGAAAATATCACAATTTCACTCATCAATTAGGACAGTGACTAGAAAAGTGGGACATCCACATTTGAGATTTTACTGTCAGTTAAGCAAAGCAGAAATTTTAAGTTTATCTTTTTCAAATCTAAAGTCTGGAGAGGACTTCAAATGGTCAAACAATTTGACCTTTTCAAATTAGGTCCACTAGATCAGGTTGCTCATGACCATGTCCAGTCTAGCTTGAATGCCTTCAAGAACAGACACCATAATCTCTTGGAGAAGCCTGTTACAGTGTTGGATCACTTTCATAGCGGCCAAAAAAATTCCTACTATCTATTTGAATTTCCCTTGTTGCATCCAGTCTCTGTTGCCTCTTTTCTTTCCCTCTGCAGCTCAGAAAAACACCATTAAATTATAAACATCATCCATTGCACTCCCTTCATCTGCTCACCACAGAAGGTACTTAGACTAATCAGGCACGATCTGCTCATGTTGGTCGTTCCCAGTCTTCCTGGCCTTTGTGCACTTGGATGTGTCTTCCAGGAAGACAGGCTCCATAATCCTCCCAGGGACTGAAGTTAGGCTGATAGGCCAATAGTTCCCTGGATGATCCTCCTTGCCCACCTTGAAAACAGCCATGACATTGGTCTTTTTCCTCTTTCCTGACTGCCATGACCTTTCTGAGATGATAGAAAAGTGTCTTGCAATTACATCAACCAACCCTGAGCACCCTTGAATGCCACCCATGTGGTTCCAGAGTCTTGTGTTTGCACTGTTGAATTAAATGATCCCTAACTCAGCCTAGATTTCCTGTAGGTCAAGTATCACTATCCCTGTCTATACCACTAAACTCACAGACCTGAGATGCCTATAGGCTAACCTTATGAGCAAAAAATTAAGGAAAAAAAAAAGGTATTGAGTATCTTAGGCTCTTTCATGCCCTTTGTTTCTAGTTCCTCTGCCCTACTGAGCCACAGCCTCACAGTTTCTCTTGTTTCTAGCTTAGTTGAGTTGTAGAAGCTCTTCTTTTTGCCCTTTCCTAGATCCAGGTCCACTCCAGTAATACAAACTACCTCACCAGATTTCTGTAAGTCAAATGGTATCATAGGTCTTCAACTGCACATGGACTTCAAATTCCTTCTATTTATATCCCATACTGCATATGTACCTTCACAAACACTTGACTATGTCTGCCTTTGTAGAAAATAAGCAAGAAGATTCTCCTTAACACCTTTGTAGAAAATGAGCAAGAAAACTCTCCTTAACACTTTGCACAAGTTGTTTAACTATAAACATATCAATGCTATCACAGTTCTTGAGTAGCTAAAACCAAGAATATTAAGTTAAAAGCTTTATTTCTGCCTATATATGTGTCTCATAAGGTCAATCACTATAACTTCTGTGCCCATAGTCTGAAAACAAAACAAAACAAAAACACACAGATGAACTGGAGAGAGTGAAATAAGATCTGAAGGGACTGTTATAAGGCAGATGTAATATACAGTTGGGTATACTTGGGTGTTGATGTTCCTCCTGATTCAATGAAATTGAATCTCTCCCCAGTAGTGACAAGTGCTCCCCAATATTGAGCACAGACTTCAAATGGTTTCAGTCTCAAGAACTGAGACAAGAAAGATTTTGGTCATAGCATCCAAGTGCCATGGACATGGAAAGCACAGCTTACAGAAGTAATATTTAGATGAATGGAATAGAAAAAGCCATGCTCCAATGAAATTTGAAGACGAGTAAGTTTAAGTTCTTAAAACAGTGTTGCATTTGACTACTAAAATGCATCTGTAGAGGAAAAGTTGGAGTCTTCAGCTCTCCAACATGCACTTTAATGGAGCAGAAATAATTGGCTCCTGAAAGAACAAAACTTGTGGCCTCCTATACAAAAGATCGGATGCAAATGTACCCATAGACCTGAACGTTCATAAACCAGACTAATGTATGTAGTTTCTTGGTTCTGCCTACACAGGAAACAAAACTCTCAGCAAGCACCACGGCAAGCTAGAGCTGTCCCCAACAGCACCACATCCTTATCTCTGCCAAGGCACTGTCTGCAGAAGAAGATACATTTTCCTTTTACTTGCATTAATAAATTCAGACAAAGTTCTAGGCACACAGGTGTGAATACAGTAGCAATGTAGTAGGGGAACAGCCTGTTTACGTTCCTGTAGAATGACATTAATTGCATAGATGAACTTTACAAACACTTTGGACCGGATGCTGACTGGTCTCCCTGATGGCTCACAGGGGAAGGAAAAACCCTAGGAAACAAGCACAAAGGAAACCTTAGCAGTTCACAGGGTAACACCTCCGCTGATGGTGGCCTTCCTGAAGTAGCAGGGCTCTTTTTCTGTTTTCCCTTTACAGAAGCCTACCTGGGTATGAGCTCATCAGGAAGAAAAGGTGTTGCAACCTTGTCAAGACTGACAGAGTTGTCACCTGCTCCTTGCAGTCTCCAGAGACTGGGGCCTACTTCATCTGAAGTTTTGAAGATGGTTCCGGCCTCAGATGAAGTGAGTCAGAATATCTGGAGAAAGCCTCCTAAAGCAAGAACACAGTAGGATAGTGCTATTGCATATAGCTGTCCTTTTTTGTTCAGGTCCCTGATCAATTTTCTCATGTTCAGCAATGCTTTTTTAGCTTGCTGCTGCTGCTGCCTGAGACAGCCCCCTTTAAACAACTTTCTTCCTGGCCAAGCTGCAGATTTTGGTAATGGTCTGGTACCCCACTGCAATGAGCAGGATTTCCTGCCTATGCTGTGGATGTAAAGCAATGTCCAAAGAGGCCTGGAAGCAGAGAGTGTGCTTTCCCCTTCCCTCTCCCTTATACCCCAAGATGACTCCCCCATGTCCCATTTGACTCTCACAAACAGGCTTTAACCTGTTTGCCAATAAGTGGCAATTTCCTGTCTGCAAATGCACACTTCTGTCTGCACGCTGCAGACACACTCCTTCAGTGTTACAGAATACAGCTAGTCACATCAACGAAATACACTTGCCTTAACCAGGCTCTTCATCATTAATTCTCACCTGTACCAATGAAACAGGATGCTCCTTGAGTTACCTGAATAAGGCACTCTTTAAGCACTTGTCACTGTATACACGGTGCATGCAAAAACATGACTGCTTGCGTATACCTCTGCAGTGCAGCATTTCAGAACATGCCTTTACCTATTATCATATTGCAGGCAACAAATACAAGCTTAGTGTAACAACATATCTTTTTCTATATATATCAGATGTATACATTAGGTCAACTCTGCAGACTCATCTGCATAGACAGCACAGCATGAATGTGTAAAAGAAAGGTACAGAAATAAAACTCTGGATGCTACAACTTCAGGAGAAATAAAAACTAGAAGCTACAAAACCATGCAGACTTCATTTTGGACTAGTTGAACTTACAAGTTCAGGCATTTTTCCCAAGAGACTTGAAAGCCACTAGAGGAAAAAAAGCCCTTGTGTGTACACATATGTATCTTGTGCATATGCACAGACACATACATTGCATTTACACATGCGGATGGTGCAGTTTCTCCTTTCCATTGAGTAAAACATACAGGATTCTAAGAACTACCTGTCAATTTGATACTGTATCTTCACATATAGAGCACATCTGCCAAATGACAGAGAAATGGATTGATCACCACAGATTTCTTTTTTATTATTATTATTTGATGTTGATGTAATTTGTATCAGAAGCAGAACCGGAATGCCAACCTGGACCAGCAACTGGCTGCAGCACCAACGTGTTAGCTCCCAGTTCCCTCTGTTAGTCATGTACATCTGTAGATCTATCAACCTGTCAGGCCCAACTTCTGAACTTCTGTAATGTGCTCCAAAGATAAACTCTCCTCTATTTAGGAAAGGAAATGAGAGGCTTCTTTTGCTGATAAAAATATGATTTACAACAGGCCTTTAGACCATACCTCTCCAATTAAAAACAGTGCTTACTCATTTTCTTGTCCTCCATATCAACGAAATCAGAAGATCAGTCCAATTCTGTTTGCTAATTTTAACTTGATTTACTGGGAATAATCCCCCTGAGTCGGTAGGTGACCTCCAAAGTATTCCAGCATCCTGTGGAATAACAAGGAATAATAAGAAACACGCTACTGTAGAGTAAGCAAGGCTGGTGTGAAGTTTATTCCTGTGCTGTCAGATAAACAAGCCTATAGCAAGAACTCAGCGATGATCAAATAAATGTCCAGAGACCCTTTTCTCTAACAGACAACTCAGCAACTCCAAACAGATTTCTTGAGCTAATTCACTCATGGTATGGGACGATAAAGCAGTATTAATCTCCTGCTTTAAATCAAGTTTCTGTCATAGGGCTCCATTAATCTCTCCCATGTTATCAAGTGTCTTAGTGGTA
The DNA here is from genome assembly GCA_022605575.1 of Laterallus jamaicensis coturniculus. Classification (NCBI taxonomy): domain Eukaryota; kingdom Metazoa; phylum Chordata; class Aves; order Gruiformes; family Rallidae; genus Laterallus; species Laterallus jamaicensis. Next base: position 5,693,098 of record JAKCOX010000027.1, read on the forward strand.
GGAAATTATATTTCTAAATTGAATTTTGTTCTCTTTCACTGTAGCAAGAAATATTTTCCAGACTTCTAATAGGAAATGTAAAACCTGTGACACGAACAATACATTTGAATAAATAAAAGCTATAAATTAAAGCCACTTTCTTACAAGCCCCAACGTTAGAGCAACATAACAAAAAAATATTACCTAGAAAGGAAAAATTAAACACAAGACTTTAAATGAAAGTGGGGCAACAGATGGTTAACATTTTTATTTGCCATTTTGTAGCAACTGGATTTAAAAAAAACCCCAAACTTTTATAGACAAATAATCTCCCAGCACTAATAAAACACTTATTGATTCTTAGCGTATATACTTATTCTACAAGATGTCCTAACCTGCAGCCTCTACTATTTTTTAATGGAAAGATACTCTCTACACAAGTCTGCAAAGTTAGTGCCCCTTTGTTTCATGGGAGACAAATTTGCAGTAAGTAAATGTCTCTGCATTAAATTTACTGTGCTAAAGTTAAAATGAATAACCACAGGCGACAAAACAACTTAATTTTATGGCCAGCAATAGAGCTGCAGGGTGGATGGGGTAGGAGGCAGCAGAATCTACTGCAGCATTGACAAATTTTACAGCCTTTTGCTTTTCAAGAACAATACTGCAATCTCAGGAACGTTCAGACAGACTTGTCCCACAAACTTCTTTGAACCTTATCTACTGCTGACCGTTACCATCTCACTGAGCCCAACAGAACTGGTCAGGGACTTAGATCAGAGATACCACCTGCAGGGTTGCACAGCAGTAAATACAGAGAACTCTTACGTATTGATATATTTGGATTAGCATTAGGCAGAGCATTCAATGTCACATGCCTGGGCACCACCACTCAATCCAGGTGGTACAAAAGGAAGGAATCATCTTAATTTATCTGGCTTTGGATGACTTAGATGGATTCAATTTCACTCAGAAGCAATTTACCTTAAAAAAACCCAACTCCACAACCGGTGTAGTTATAGATTTATTCCCTCTCTATAAGTAATTAGTCTTGTTTCACAAAGTGAAAGGCAGAACCCTTGCCACAAAACCTTTAATTTTGAGAAGGGTGCTGTTAACTTTTAAGTTCAGCTGGGAAACATGATGTAATGACTCAATATGACAATCGAGAGCACAGAAAGAGCTGATTTGCCTTAAATATTCCTGTTTTCACTCCTGTGACAATGGTCTCAGTCCCCTCCGGCATAGCCATGATCCCCATGGCTGCATTCCAACCTTTAAAGTAAGTATCCTCATAATTAGAGATGATCATGAAAAAATTAAATAGTTGTGAAAGCTTTGTCCATAAGGAAAAGTTATTCTACACATTTCCCAAGGCTAATATGATTTGATGTGAAGCTAAAATATAACTTTAGCACTTCTACAAAACAGAGCTCCTGATTTTAGGCCTGTTTTCTTCATGGAAAATGGAAGGCTCATTTCCAATTCAACAGAAAAGCAGGGACAGGAGAGAGTTGGGGAAAGGGAGAAAAGGAAAAGCAAAAGATAAAGAGAACAACTACAACCACTGAGGCTGGGAAGAAAGGGAGAACACATCCAAGAAGGGGCAAGCCTCAAGTTAGCAGTACAGCCACTATACTGCCATTTCTGCAAACTATTAGTAACCAAAGGAGCCTGTTCCTGCTGATGCATCCCAGGGGGTCCCAAGAGTTTTTATACTCCTTTCATCTGCCCATTGGGCTACTCACAACATTAATTTTGCCCTCTTTCAAGTAAAACTTGCACATATCTGACAGACATTTGCGGCTCCTACTCCAGGGCAAAGAGATGGTGTGTACCGCCACGTTCAGCAGCCTGCGCACACCACAGCTCCGCAGAAACTTCTGCAGTTTGCCCTAGGCATCCCTCTGATAAGTAACAGAAAATCTGTCTGCCCAAGCCACTGATGTTTTCCCTGTAGACTGCTGATCGGAGCCTTTCCCTACCATAACTGAGACCCAACAATAAAGAGGAAATACAGTCCTAGGACAACATAAGCAGAACCACACGCGCCTCTAAAATTCAGGATTTTAAGAACTCAACAAGAGGACATGTAACAATATATAGCACGGTGCAGATGGTAACTCTCGTATTTCAAGATGCTCCTCTACATGGAGAAAGAGAATCTAAAGAGAGTAAAAGGCTCCTTAAAGATAAGTGTCCTTACCTGTATTACCTGGATTCAGTAAAGATTTAGGTAAGACTCAAGTCCGAACATAAATATAGAAGTCTGGCAATAAAAAGAAGAGCCAGTGATCAAAGCCAGAAAGAAGTGACAAAGCAAGCTATTCAAAGGTCAAACCCACACCTCCCATAGACAGCAGTCTGTTAAAATAAGACTAGCATACAAACATGAAATTCATTAGAGGAAAGAGGAATTAGACTGACTACCATATAATACCCTTCATTAGAGAGATATTGTATGATAGTCACATTCCAGCCCTTTCTTATACCAGTTTACAGACAACAGACTCTTTTATTAAACATGCTGTTGATACAAAGATGCTTTTTCATAAAAGTTAAAAGCCAAGCACCCTTGGAAGGAAGCTCAGCAAAGAGTTCTGAATAGATAGTCCTCTTTTCCGACCAAGTTACTTGAGCCTGATGTACAAGATAGCCAACGATGACCTGAGCCTTTGACAGGTTTAAGGCCTATCATCCTGCAACGATAGAAATCAGAGCATTCTACCACTGGCAAGGGAGACTTAGCAGCAAATAATTCAAGATAATTGCACTTACATGCATTCCCTTTGTTTGATGACATGGATTCATTCTTTGCATGAAGTGTGCAAAACAAAACCAGATGTTTACCTTCTGATATAACTTTACATGCCAAAAAAGCAGCTTAAAGCCCTGAAGTAACAATATCTTATGATGTTTATGGAGTGGCTGGCAAGATGATCTCACTTGTAGAGCAGTGTGCCACCAATATCTCCTCTCCCCCATTCAGAAAGAAAACACAGGTATCAGCAAAAGCGGGTGTTCTGGAAGTAGCCCCTTACACTTTGAGATCTGATATTCTGGCACCATAATCTGAATTTCTGTAATCAGAAAGGGAGCTGTTATGCCACCTACATGCATGGCTCATCTTTCATTGTGAAATCCATTCAGTGTGTGATTTTCTTCTGATGATGTTGATCTTTGTATTTGTTGTGGTTTAACCCTCAGCGGAAAGCTGAGGCCACAAAGGTCAGACCAAAAAGCCCCCCTACCTCTTTAAGATGTGGAGGATGGGCGAACGGAGCTAGCTGCAAAGCCAGAGGAAAAAAAAACCACAGGCTTGCAAGGTTAGGATAAGGATAGTTTACTAAACAACAGGGAAAAGTATGAAAACAACTAACTACAGTGCTATTATATACAGTGCAAACCTCTCACCACACTATATCATTTGAGCCGTGCCCGAACCGATTCAGATTCAGATTCCCAAACGCAGCACTCCCTGAGCCCAGCACCCCCGAGCACCCCCCTCACCACCGCCTGCCATGCCGATCCCAGAAAAAAGAGAGAGAGAGAACCCGGAACTCCCACATGCCTGCTCAGACCAGCACTTCCCGAGCCCAGCAGTTTCTGATAGGTCCGGAGTCTCCCCCGGAACTGGCACTGCGGCTGCCCAGACCGGGACTTCCCGTGCCTGGGTCCGAAGTCGCCCCTGCAAAGGGGGGGGGGCAGCCTGTCGGATCATGATGCAATTGGTATGGAATACTCTCAGGGCTAACACAGCCTGCTGCTGGGCTGAACCCAGGACAGTATTACACCCAGGGAAATACAAATGTCAAAAATCATAAATAATTAAGAACCCTTAAGCAGGTTCAGACATACTGAACTAGCACAGCTTTATGGCCCAGGATCAGGGGAGACAGTTATGTTAAAGCAAAAGAAGCATTGGAAATATTTTAGATAGATTTATACTTGGCACTCCTCTTTTTAGGGTTGGTAGGAGCTGCAGTTTGACATATATCACCACCTGGCTGTATATCACCTTCAGAATTAAAGACCTTCAGACCTTGCAGATTCTTTGCTGGTATACTGCTTTCTATCCTTGTCTTCATCAAGACATCCTCAGAAGCATTCCTAATGCTGAAAAGTTTGATTCTTTGAATTCTCTGAAGGGGAGAATGGCATGAAATTCAAATTCACCAAAAAATAAGGAAAGTTTTTTTAAAAAGGACAACACGGTTTCTCTGTTGAGCTGCAGGATACCACTCAGGATAAGGAGACTGGCACATTTCTGAAAAATCAAGAAATTCATGGAATCACAGAATATTAGGGGTTGGAAGGGACCTCTAAAGTCCAACCCCCCTGCCAGAGCAAGATCACCTAGACTAAATCACACAGGAATGCATCCAGGCAGGTTTTGAATGTCTTCAGAGAAGGAGACTCCACAACCTCTCTGGGCAGCCTGTGCCAGCGCTCTGTGACCCTCACAGTGCAAAAGAATTTTCTTTTGTACACATGGAACTTCCTATGCTCCAGCTTGCACCCATTGCCCCTTGTTCTATCATTAGAGAAGAGCCTGGCTCCATCCTCCTGGCTCTCACTCTTTACACATTTATAGACATATCATCTGAAGTCACCTCCTCAGTCTGCTCCAAGCTAAAGAGATGCAGCTCCCTCAGCCTTTCCTGATAAGGAAGGAGTTCCACTCCCTTATTCATCTTGGTGGCCCTGCACTGGACTCTTTCAAGGAGTTCTGTGTCCTTCTTGAACTGAGGGGCCTAGAACTGGACACAATATTCCAGGTGTGGGCTCACCAGGGCAGAGGAGAGGGGGAGAAGGACCTCGACCTACTAACCATCCCCAGGGTGCCACTGGCCTTGTTAGCCATGAGGGGACATTGCTGGCTCCTGGACATCCTGCTGTCCACTAGGTCGCTTTTCCCTATGCCGCTCTCCAACAGAACCCTCATGCTTGCTCCTCAGCTTCTGGGTTTTTTTCTTTAAGGGCTGCATGCTTCAAATACTTCAAGGACTTAAAGGGTTTTTTTCATGTATGTAACTGCTCATTTTACAAAGACATGAAGCACAGAGCGAAGCAGAACAACACATGTACCTTTATGGTGTTCAGAAGCTGCTTTTCCCTTTCTGGAAAGTACCAATACCCAACTCATTTTTTTCCCCTCCAGAAAAAGCTTTAGAGAGGCAGGAAACATGCACCTATGTCAGCACACTAATGGTAGGCTTTGAAGCATGATGCCAATACAATACTAGAGAAAAATAACTCAGGAATTTGTGTTAAGACAAAATATGCTAACATAAAGGCATCAGGCTTTATTAAACTAAAATTTCATTATTTGTAGCAAATATATATTGAAGACACATATTAAATAAGAGAAAAAAATGCAGTCTTGTCTTAAGTATAGATTATTCTAGTGGGAGCTTGTATCTGTAGAAAAAGGTAGGACTAACACAAGATGCACTGTGGATTAACTTTAGGTGGTTAGTCTTGGTACAGAACATGCCAGTTGATGTTGAATAGATACAGAAAGAGACTCTAACAAGAGGAGCATGACACTGACATCAAGGTCTCAGAAAAAGAATGTAATTTCTTGCTAAGAGGGGAAAATAAGATTTCTTATAAGACAACCCCTTTTGCTTAAAAACAACTTTCCAACTATGTCAGAAGTTGGAAAGCAACAAGCAGAAACTCATTTATCTGAAAGTTAAGCAATCAGCATTAAACCATGGGGATTTCCCACCTTTATCAAGTGCGCCTCTCCACTAAGACATCAGTTTCTGGGCATAAAAGCCTCCAGTAGCAAAGCAATGAAGACTTTTGAGAAGATGATGCCCTTAGGGCAAGTGAAAGCACCCGAGTCACCTTATGGAGCATCCTCACCAGTTCGCTAGTTGTTGAGCAGAATTGCTTTCCAGACAAATCTCAGGAATGAACTCATTACTCCATAATTTACCAAGCAAATAGTCAAGGTGACAGGAAGGACCAGACACTGAGGTAGAAGCACGCCTCAGAGAGCATTTGCCTGATCCTGAATCCTTCAGTATAACTTCATTACCATTTTTAAAATATGTGACCAGTGAGCACAGGACAGTATTTTCCAGATAGAGACATTCCTAACTGCTTGTTTATGACAGCCACCCACTCTGGTTTGCTCCAGCTGCCAGAAGAGCTCAGCTGGATGACAAGACACAAGAGCAAGTAGAGTCCTGAGGCCCCACTCAAGCACTGTCTCCAAGGAATGGTCACCTGAATTAAACCCTGGGTAAAAATACAGACTCTACATCTGGACGCTTCCAGACATCCCTTCCAAACTCATCCATTCTGTGAGGTATCACACAGATATACAAAGGGCATCTCCTTCCCTCAGAAGTGTTACCGTCTATACAACACAGGCCTACATTGAGAGACATGAAGTGATTTACTAGAGTTACAAAGGAGGTCAGTGGCAGAGGTAGACATCAAATGTGAGCCTCAGCAGTCTCTGTAATCCGTCTGTCCATTGAACTTTGCTGGCTGTAAAGCACAAAGATACAGGACCAAGCAAAAACCCCTGGTGAACTCACATCAAACCAGTCAAGACTGAGCAACAAAAAAGCTCGGTGCTGGAGACAAGACAAACACGGAAGCAGAAGCCAACCCTACAGCCCAGCAGTGCAAGACACAGCCAACAGTGGGGTTTTTCTGGGAAAGGCAGTAAGGAAAATATTTTCTTCAGGCTTTTACACACACACAAGTGATTTACACATAGCTATGAGATGCAATTAGCACACTGCTCTCAGGAAGAGATTTAATCAAAGCATTAATACAAATTACTGAAAGCATAGCTTTACATTAAATGTTAACAAAGTTACTCAGTCATGTATTTCCATTATTTTAGTCCATTTCTCTGGTAACACCATTAGCAGAGACACAGGAAATCATCACCAAATACACAGAAAGAGACTTTAATGAAGAGCAGACTAGGTACACTTGTCTGGTCTTTCTAAGACAGTTCTTCAATTACCACAATCCAGTCGAGACTGGAGATGGAGATTCCAATTATGCTGAAATAAATACACTTCCACAACCTACACAGAGCAAGCAACACCTACATGAATTTCATCCACTTGGATTTTCAACCTTTGTGTGTTAGTTACTTCTGAGTAAAGTCAGGGGAACAGCTCTTTTCTGGCAAGGAAGACAATGACATTGAGAACATACTTTTTTTTAACTTTTTTTTTTTTAAAAAAGGACATACAGAGATTATTTCCAAGACAAACTGGCAAAATAAATAAGGTGGATCTAAAAAAGATGTCAACAAGCTAAGGATCAGAAGCACAGATGCAGTTAATAGCCCCCAGTGTCCTGCCCACAGAATTTCCATTTGGAGTTTTCTTAGAGACATATTTTAGCAAAGTTAAATGCTGTTGTGCTTAATGGGGAGCATCTTGTCTGTCCAGAAGGGATCCCTTTCTCATATATAATGTGAGGTAATGCCCTTTCAACAGATTAATTTGCTTTAGCAAATTCTGCCCAAAAAAAATCTACCTTAAGGCTTAGGGAAAGAAGTCGTCAAAATTGGGAGTCAGCAGAAGACTCGCTCTGAGCCAGCATCAAACATGAAAGAGACAATTCACCATCTCCATCAACCTGCTCCTGAGACCTGCTGAGCTCAACCAGTCTTCCCAGTCTCTGTGGCAACAAACTGCAGCCATCAGACCAGGTGGGGAAGAACAAAGGAACACATCTTGATGAGGCCAGGAACTTTTCCCACCCATCAGCTAAATGACATACTTGTCTGTTCAAAAAGGTCTCTGTTGTTCCATACTTTCACTCAGGACACCACCCACCTCCTCCCTGAAGATAGTCTTCACTTTCAGAAGTGTGCTTCTACTGTACCTGGCCCAGTGAGGGTGTTCCTGCCCATAGCAGGGGGGTGGAACTAGGTGATCTTTGAGGTACCTTCCAACCCAAAGCATTCTATGATTCTATTTATTTTCCCTTTTCTCTTGCTCATGCCTTACACCTAAAGCATCACTAACACATGCCACAAATCAGGGGGTGAAGCACAGTACTTGTCTCTGGGCCACTTCACCAGGCCTAATCTATGACAGAATTTAGATTCCCTATAGTACAATCCCTTCCTTTAGGTGACAGGCACCTAAAAGCCATACTGCCATAACATCCAAAAACCAATCAATAGCACCACTTTATTTCCCCAAAGACAGCAATTATTAGAATTAATGTAAGATAATGCCCATGCATAGGCTCACCTAAATACGTCAGAATAAACTCATTAGGACAAAAGCTGTATATTAGATACCTGGGAAATTGTTGCACGTGTAAACCAGCATTGCTCCTCAAGAATCAGTTTTCTTTCCAACCCATGTAATTTGTAGACCAAGGTGTTTTTATATACTGGTCAGCACTAAGGTTCCATTTCCTTTTGCCAGAAGTTATAAATTCGACTAGACAGCAACAATTGCTTTTTAATCTAAGCAAACTGATCTGTCAGAGGCAATCAGTATGGTGAAGCTATCCCAAGAGAATCCTAATAATCCCAATGAATCACTCGGCGCTGTATGAAACTCAATAGTTGAACTCTTGGCACAGAATGTCACAAGCAGTTAATGCAGTAAGTATATACAGCTGCAAACAGCTGGCTGGGGGATGCAGGCCTTCACAGGGTTGGCACTCCTGCTGAATTTCTACACCTTTTGGCATTAATCAGTTTCTAATCATATTAGCATAATGGGTTTGGGTTTATTTTAAACAATTGCTCATGGAAAAAAAGCAACAGACATTTACAGATATTATTTGGTGTCCCTCTCAGTGGGCACACACAACATTCAGAGAAAATGGTCAAAAAAAAATCTGGGTGAGAAATTGGAAGGGTTCTGTTTAGCAATGTACAATGAAATAAGGAGACCAAAAAGGATGGAAGACACTTTTCAGAGAATGCGTCGATGGACCTCTGCAGCCCTTCTCATTGGTGTCTTGGGCTTACCTGTAACGTTGTAAACACATTAAGCAAGCATTTTAAAAAGAACATGCTACAACTAAATTATGTGTCCCATAATGGAAAGACATGAAAAAAATGCCCCTTTTAAAGCCCAAACTAATGGTGCATAGGAAAGCCATGCTATTTTAAATTTAATTTTATTCATTTACTCTATTAGTTCAAATTACATGCAGATTCTTACAACTACAACTAGAAATACTGCTTTGTACACATTGACTGTGGATGTTTTGTTATACCTAACTGCTTAGAGCTATTTCCAAATGAAGCAGAGTATCAGAGTTAAGACAGTAACTTTATACTAAGTTTCCTTATGTGCTGTGATTCCTATTGCTCTAAGCTACAGGTATTCCCACAAAAGCACATTAACTCTCTCAATGTCCTCAAAGAATAAAGAAATTGTTGCAGGGACAAGGTTGTCTATAAAATGTATATAACAGTCTCCAGTCTATCAGCTGTGTGATCAACTATAGTAAGTCTGGGTGCAAACAGATGGTCTGACTTGAAAAGCACTTATCTTTACAACTCAAGAATCCCTAAGGAAGTTTAATCTAGTTGATTTAAAGCTCTGGTTCTTAGCATCCATTTAGTAGTCAGCCAATTTTACCTCTTAACTGCAAGAACATTCTTCTACGGACATGCTAAAAATTCTTTGTAACAACGGCTGCATCCACAAACTACTGATTTGCCCCCAATTTTAACAGCCTAACTGAAAGCCCACACCCACTATTTCAAAATGAAGGTTAAGAACACACACACACACGCAAAATATCCAACCAGGAGGCTGAAACTGAAAGCCTGCTTTATTTAGTCTACATAAAAGTCATCCAGTTAGAAGCATTACAAGAAGCAAGCAAAATCTCCACAGCCTAAAACACTGATACACAGCATTTTTACTATATAATTAATACTAATATTGCATGTACTTTTGAAATACATTTTACATAATTTAAAATACTTTGGGTTTATGTAACATGTATTTTATATATAGCTGGTTTATACTTATTTCAATATTTCTGGTTCTATATAACATAGCATGGAAACCAAGAAAAAGAAACCAGCCTTAAAAATCTGAAAAGCTGTCTTGGGTAAACACCTCCTTGTTCTTCCCTCTTCAACACCTGCATGGTGTTCCAAAACCTTGGGACAGAGATAAAAGGTGCTAAGCACAGATATCTCTGTCTGCCTGGTAAGAATTGAGAGAGGCTCATCCATTTCCTCTTACCACAGTTGATATTTATCAGTCTGTTAATTAATCAGCTGGTTTTCTACAAGCTTTCTTTCTAACATGGATGGAAAACTCCCATAGAGGTAGTACTATTCTTGTTTTCTGATTTCTGCAAAGGGAAGCAATTACTTATTACCTGGCATAGAGGATACCAGAATGGTAGCCAATAAAGGAATATGTTCAATTTAATAGTGCAGCTATTTGGCTTCCTAAATTGCTCACTCCAGAAACACCTTCTGTAGAAAGTCTCCTAGAAAACAATCCTGAATCAGAAGAGTTTGTAGGGATTGACCAGTGTAAAGGATCCTGGGCAAGCAACTGTTCCGAAGACTGTTCTCAGATTTCTTCTAGAAACTATGCTGCTTTCTTTTCTTCCTCACACCTCTGTTGAATAATCAAAAGACTTGAGATTGACCTCAATCATGAGTCAACAACTTCTGTTTAACACACATAAAAAGATAAGTATGTCAGGCAGGGAGGGGGAAACAAACTTTGAAGCAATTCTGCTTTCCACTTGGGTCTGCCAGCATTAGGCAGGCATCAAACCTGATGGAGAAGCCTTCCTTCTTAAACTACCAGCAATTGCCAGAATAGCAATTGGGGGTTGGGAGAGGAATCACAGCAAAACACCCCCATCTTTACAGAACACCTAGAGAGTATTGCTTGTCTGCATACAGTGAGGGACAAATAAGGGTGTTTTTTTTCTCCTCTAAACCTTTTGAATAAATAAGTAATCTGAGCACATTTCTTCTCCCTTCCTTGCTCCATTCCTTGCTCCATATATCCAGGTTGGACAACACTGAAGAGAGCTCCCACTCCTGCTCAGGTCTGGAATGGGAAGAGCAAAGCTTTGCTGAGGCACCGAGCTTGTACTTGCAGAGCTCAATCAGCTCATTAAACTTCAATAACAGCCCAACTAAGCTAAGACTCAATTTTGAGTTTATACCCTTCAACAGAGTTCACGTGCTTCCAAAGTGAAGGTGCTCCTATTATTTTTCTACTGTACCTGCAGAAGTCTCCAAGTCTCTGGAAAATTCAGGCAGCCACGTTCTCCCTCTCATCCCATTTGCAATCTTATCGACTATGGAACATACAGTAGAAGTCATTAAGCTACATTTCACAGTTTATGGTTTTAATGGTTTTGCAACATTAGATGCACAACACATTTTCAAGCATCAAAAGCTAGGCTTTGCTATCTAACATTTCATAAAGATAATAAAAGTTAATGAGTGCTCATGATCTATGATCTGACAAGACATCTGTTCTGTTCTTTCCGAGATAAAACACTCACGCTGCCTCGTTCTAGCACAGTGGGAGAGAACAAATATAAACCAATTAATCATTCTAAACGATAAGCCATATTAAGTTATAGTTTCTCAACAGGCTTTTCCTACCCCCATTGCTAATAGGGCACAGGTGTCCTAAAAACACAGTCTTGCAATGCAGTAATTAAATCCTGCTATCTTCACTTGGTCAGCTCCAGCAGACAGCACTGTCTGGCACTGCAGCAGGAAAAAACCTGTTCAAAACCAGCCATAACAAGGTTGCAGTCCAGTATCCCCAGCTCTATTGCCATTTCCTACACATTTTCACCGTGCTTTTTTTATCACAGGAGTATTTGAACAAAATTTCCCTCTGACCTCTCAGGGGAGTAGTTGTACAAACGTTACAAGAAACACTACAAGATACTTTGTATGGGACCTGACTAACACCAATAGGGGGGAGGAAGGAGTAATCTGCTTCTGAACCACTGGTGAGGCTGCAGCAGGTCAGAGATGTGACATGGGGAACTGCTGAGAACATTAAAGCTCTGCACTCCGTTTCCACACCAGTTGCCGGTAGGGATACCATTTGAGAGCAAATTTAGTTTGTTGAGACCTCTGACGCCTACAGAATAATACAAAAGTGAAGGAAAAAAAAAAAAAATCTTGATTTTTTTTTTCCCTCCTTCTCTCAGCCTTTATGGTATGGTGTGCTTTGGATGCCACTCAGGAGAATGCAAGGTTTCCATTTCCTGCAGAACGCTGTATGTCACCATGAAAGAGAACATGTGAAAAGAAGAAAGAAAAAAGTAATAATCCCAAACTGCAGAGTATTTAATGATCAATTATATTTACAGTAAAAACCCTGGGATAAAGATAAAAATCCCAGTTTACAGAACGAAAACAGAAACAGATAAATCCTAACAAATACTTTGCATTGCTCCAAACACTGTCCTGCTAGCAATCTACCTTGCAGAGGCACACGAAGAAATAAGCTATATAGTCAGGGAACAAAGCACCACTCAACTGCACAGAAGCAAAGTACTTCTGCTAAATGAAGGACCCAAGATAACTGGGATTTAACGCTAAGCCCTCCCCCCACAGCCTCAAACACCTAACCTATCTAACCAGGCTAAGCTTCCTTTGAGCATGCCAGAGATAAACTTCATCTCTCCACTGACTGAAGCAACAGCCTAACCAGCTTTCACTGGATTGCCCTGCTGGAAGACCCGATCCTTCTGCTAACTAAAAGCAGTGTTCTCCTTGAACCGCAGCATAAAAGATTAAACCAACATTTACACCTACCACAAACAGAACCAGAAGGGAAATCAAGCCAGTAAGTCTAGGCTTAAAGCGTAGCACAAAGGCAAATTACTGCGGCACCACGGAATCAAGACGGTGCACAGGCTTCTCCCCCACACCCCCAGAGAGGTTGTGTGTGCTTTATATTCAAGCAAGCAGCATCTGAAAAAGCAGCACCAAGCAGCCCAGGCGGATCAGCTGGTGAACTCGGGCTACACACGTATTAAGTACTTGGTGTAAGAAAACAGGCATGGATCAGTACTGAACAAACAGTGTGCACCAAGGACCCAAACCTTGAGATTTACATGTCTGGGGGTTTGCTATGCCTGAACTCATCTACCAACTCTTCAGATCAGTTAGGTCTTCCAGGTATAATTAAATGCTCATCCATTAGCATTTGGTACGGTTTTGGATCACGTTTTTCTGTTTAGTTTCTCCTGGAGAGAATCCAGTTTGAATTCTCTGAGGCTAAAGAGAGTGACAACCAGGGATGCCCAGACTAAAAAACCCACCAAACCAAAACCCTCACACTCCTAGCCTGAACCAAAAGAACAGTGTAGGCCTACCCTAGGGTCCCTAAAAAGCAGTTATGCAAATGCACCATCTACCCCCAACATGTGCAGCTACTTACCATCAAAAACACATGCTGATGAGCCACTGCTGTGTATTTTTAGAACACATTACTCAAATAATATGTAATTTTATACAAATTTTGACAAGAGATTCTAATTATTATGGTCTTGCCAATTAACCTCAGGTTCCTTCCTCATGCATTTGTTTATGCCCATTCATACATTTTGACAACACATTCTCAAATGCTGTTTCCACGACAATTTATATTATAGTAAGATTAATAAAATTCGGGGGGAGGGGGGAAGAATTAACCACCCACAAATACACACAAGCTTGTCTCATTCAGATTCTGGTAAAAATATTAAAATTTAATAATACCTTTGGAACATACAGTTATGTCAAGGAATGTAAAGGCATTCAAACAAATGGATATAGATCTTAAATAATATTTACAAATTCTAAACTGCAAGTTGACTATAAATTCACAAATACTTTAAATATGTAGTAGAATATAGTGTAAATTCTAATATAAATTAGATATTAACTTCATCTTTTTTCCGGTGATAACAGTCTAATCTTTACATATTATATACATTAAAATACTAAAAAGTTATAAAATTTTATTTGTTACTATGCAAAGAAATGGAAAATACATCCGATCTGTCTTGTCCTGTACAATAACCAAATTGAACTTTCTATAGTATTCTATGCAAAAATAAACGGCACTTTCACATGCAACAAGGCATAAAGTACAAGTCTGTCCATTAGGAGAATGTATGCCATCTGGGTGCAAAGGGAACTAAAATGTAAATGTCATTCAACCAGGTAGTTCAAAATCGTAAGTAAACTGTGGAAAGAGATTCTGACAAAACTTCCCAACTCAGACTGAAGGAATAATGAAAAGCATGTGAACTGATTTCCGTACAGATCTGTCATTTTTGAAGATGAATATACAGCATACTAAGAAGCTTGTCGTGACTGTATCAAAGTCACTTTGACAACACATAATGGAGGACAAGCCGACGATCCTGTATGAATTCTAAAGCCCAGCCCCACCAATGGGCTGTAGCATCTAGTCTGTTTGTCTATTGACAGCTTCCAAAATTACTTCTGCCACTCTGAATTGCACATCAGTAATCAGAAGTGTCTTCTAGACTTCATTATGCCATTGTGTAACCATAGCTTCCACAGTGCAACGCCACAAGAAGCCTGTCCTTAAGGATTTCTTTACTTGGGTATTCGGGTAACTTGAGCATGTTGATACTGAAAAGAAAGGAAAAAACAAAAAGCTGCATCATGGTTCAACAAGAAACCCAACAGTAACGTTTTCTGATGGAAAACCCAGAGGATGTCACATTTATGGAAGAAAACCTGTGCTGCATTACAGTACCACTGAGCATTTGAATACACTGTAACAATCATAAAATCATAGAATGGCAAAGGTTGGAAGGGACCCCAAGGATCATAAAGCTCCAACCCCCTGCCACAGGCAGGGATACCAACCTCAGGCCTGGATCTACACAAGGTTGCCCAGGGCCCCATCCAACCTGGCCTTGAACACTTCCAGGGATGGGGCATCCGCCCCGTCTCTGGGCAGCCTGTTCCAGGACCTCACCACTCTTTCCGTAAAAAACTTCCCCCTAATATTCAATCTAAACCTTCCCTCCTTTAGCTTTAAACCATTCCCCCTTGTCCTTCCATTATCTGCCCTTTGAAAAAGTTGATTCCCCTCCTGTTTGTATGCTCCCTTCAGGTACTGCAAGGCTGCAATGAGGTCCCCCCCGCAGCAAGAAATTAAAGGGTTTTTTTCACTTCAGTAAACTGCAATACAGTGTGTTAATTTGAATATTCCCTTATTGATCCCGCTGCCTTTAGTCAAGCAAAATGAAGTAGAAAACAATGAGTGAACATAATGTAACATCATCTAGGTTAAAACCTGCCACTTTCATGTTGGTTAGTGAATACTTCAAGCTGTCTAAATTTTGGCCTTTTAATGAAAATATTCATAAGAGCATTATGCTATACTTTTGACTGCAGCTGACATGGAAAAGCAGAATTTTTAAGATCTTTCAATGACACCAGTTAACATACCAGGTACTTGATGTTGGTAAAAGATTTGCAGTATATGGTACAGCAGCAATTGTAAAATTTTGCAATCCACTGCCACCCATTATATGGGCAAATCCACCATGAGGCACCCTGGAACTGAGAAAATTCACAGAAAATAGACCATTATAACAACATTATAAGCCAGAAAATACATTCTTTACACCGCAAATACCTCTTACTGCTATATGGGACCAGTTACCAATACTTTTATCAAGGTTCTCTCCCTTCTTATCCATGTCAAAATTATTTTAATTACAATATAGAATAATGCATTAGTCCATCTACATTAGGCATCAAATTGTTTACAAAGAGGACTCATTTCCACAACCAGCTTTTGTAACAATGTTCTCTCTGTTTAGGCAAGCACTGATGGTTATTTACATTTACAGTTAAAGAAATACTGCATCATAAAAAAAGTTTATTCTCCAATTACTATCTGCTCCCCACTACAGGGAGGATGGGGACATACTACAGCAAGCTGAACAAAGGGACACAAAGGTAGTAAGGGACTGGAGCACCCAACACAGGAGGCCAGCAAGCTGAGACTGTTCAGCCTGGAGAAGGGTCAGGGGAATCTAATCAAATGTATATAAAAAAATACCTGAAGGGAGGAAGAAGGAAGACAGAGCACATCTCTCAAGATGGAGCACGCAGCAGTGCTCAGAAAGGGGACAGGAGACAAAGGACACAAACTGAAATGCAGGAAGTTTCCATTTAAAAATGAAAAATGTTTTCTTTACTGTGAGGTGGTCAAACACTGGAACAAGTTGTCCAGAGATGCTGAGGTGTCAGCACTCCCAAAGACAACCAAAAACTGCCTGGACATGATCTTGGGCATCCAGCTCTAGCTGACCCTGCTCTGAGAATGGGGTTGGACTAAACCTCCAGAGGTTCCAATCTTAGCTATTCTGCAATTTTGTAGCTGGTAAACATAGAGTCTGATGAAACAAAATAAACCTTCCCTAAGATACATACAGCAGTTAGAATTTTGCATTACAGGTACTTGTACTAAAAACAATGCTCCCATATTCACAAACCCAAAGCGGCCATAAAAACCAGCAGCAAGAACAGAAAAGAATGAAGTAATGTTTCCACTTGCACTAAAACCTGACAAAAATGCAAAAGAGTGAGGGTTGCTACTGCCTAATGTTAAAGAGCTGGCAGAGAGCTCACAGTAATGCTTTTGAAACATACCTCTAAGAGTCAGCTATAGTATCCAACACGTAAATCTATCACCTAAGCTTAATGATGGCAGCACTGGGCATATAGTTCTAGCATCGGTATATAAGGCAACCACTATGGAGGGAAGTACTGATTATTTGCAGCATACTATTTCTGACATACAAATGGAATTGTGCTCACAGTCACAGTTGAGAACAGTTGTAAAGATTTTTACAGCAGTACTCTTTTATACCATATACTCACGTTTCTCAGTCAGTACTGCTTCCCCTGCAGTGGCTTTTTTTCCCCTCCGATGAACCAAGAGAATTCCACATTCAAATCAGCAGTAACACAGACCTAACAGCTCAAAATTTCTCATGCAGCCGACTGTTAGCTGGAAGTTTTTACAATCTAACTTACTAAAATGCTTGCATACAACAGGTCAAAATCATACAGCATGACCAGGGCTTTGAACCTTTAAAAGTAACAGCTGCCAACTTATGCTTCCAAGAATGAGTTTTCTTTCCAAGCAAAACACTACTGATAAAGCAAAGAAAGCCCTCCAGCTATGTCCAAGCAATATCACATGATCTTACCCCTCCCACCCCTTGTGCAAATATCCTTCTGCAAGAGCCAAAATATGATTTCCTATCTTTGGAAACTTCAATACTATTAAATGTTTAAGTTTACATTTGAATCCTAGCTTTTATACCCATTTTCCCACTGACAGATGTTGTATAAGCTTACATAAAATGAAAACAGTGTAGAAGAGATCGTTTAAAAGCCAGTCCTCTTAAAAGTAGTCATACTTATCTGTCACATTTATCAAATATGCTGAATTTCTGTTAAAATAACATGTAGTTTATTACTCAAGAGAAACTACAGTCCCCCTAAAAAGCTCAACCACAATCCTGATACCTGCAGAATGCCAATAAAGTAGAATATATTGTAAGTTGTCAACATCTCCCTCCAACTGTTAAATTAAAATCCTGATCTAAAATTGCCAATGGATAATTAACAATAATTTCGCCAAGCTCTACTATAAAGACTAAACAGATTAGAAGGTGGGAAAAAAGTAAAAGCACATGGATTTGGCAGTACCAACTCAAGCAGCTGTCAGCAGAGAAAAAGTAGGTGGTGCATCAGTGCACTTTCAGACCTCCAATGTGAGGCACAGGAATATTTTGGCTTTTTCTTGAATGCTAAAACCTCCAAATACACAGGATCTGCTATTCAAACACTGTTCATGACAATGTCTGCTAAAGGATGTCTCAAAATTGGCACTAATGATGAATGCAATGGTATCTCCACTAGAACTACCACAGCAAGATTGATTTCTTTACATTGAAGAGGAAAAGAAGGTGTATCAAGGAGGGAAGATGACAAAAGGCAAAGTTAAAGAACTATTTGGAGATGTCAGAAAAACACTGAAGACAATTTGCTGAATTTCCATCTCTGATTGGAAAAAAGAACACCACCACTTCACACACACACAAAAATCAAGTAAGGGAATATGCAGAAGAAATAAGAGGGAAAAGGAAAAAAGATAAGTTTGAATGCAGTGTGCCAACCAGTACACACATTCTTCACTAAGGAAATGAGACACCAGAAAGAGATCAGAGGTTGAAGCCACGTGTACTTTTAGTGTGCAGTTTTACCTCAGGTACTGGCCTGTACTAGGCTAACTGGTGTTTTGGCTCTTAGGCAACGCAGCATCTAAATCTTCCAATCCCAGAAACTAGGATTGTCTGAAGACCTGTGTGTAAAACTGTCAGCCATATACCACTATTAGAGGTGATTTCAAAACCTTAATTTTTTTATGGGGAGATAGGCATTCTGCACTTCAATCAATGAAGAAAAAACACAACGGTTTCCTACTAGCTGATACAGAAAAAAAATAAACAAATTGGTTTTAAATTGGAGGGCAGAGTGCTTCAAAAGAGATCAAAAATTTCTTCCCTACTAACAAGAAACAGGTAAGTCAGTATGTGATTTGTGACCAAAATGAACTGCACTCAAGCACATATTAATCATAGCATAATTGTTTCCTTGAAAGTGCCTCTTACAACCCAGTAGACAATCCTAAATGCCACAAAAATACTGAATGTCACTTTAGTATCATTTGGAATGTTTTATGCAGCTTTTGAAACATGGGCTTACATCTTAAAGATTCTCATTTGCCACCTAGCTTTAGAAATGGGCTGGTCCACTAAAAATGAAAGACCAGCGGCTGGTGTGCCACAGTTGTGCAGTTAGAATTGCAGGAAACATTTCTGCAGAAGACAAAGACTGATGTGCACAAAACCAGCTTCTTAAATTGTCTGTGATCCCTAAAGCCAAGGAAATTCGTAATAAATCAAGTGAAACTAATAGAATTTGAAGACCATGCCATTTGATGATACATGTGTGACCGAAATTCTTCGGTGTAAAAGACAAGGTTTGATGATCTTAATTTTACTGTTGCTTAACCACAAAACTTATAAACAAAAGGTCAACTACTCTCCTAATCCTAGAATATCAAGGGAACATCAAATTAAGAAGATGGTGCAATCATTACCTGCCACCACAGACAGACACAGCTCAGGTGCCACTTGTACATCTGTGGATCCACTTTGCACAACCTCAGCCTACACAAACTTGGCAACTCACCCAGCTCACAGGGGCATTTATTGGTCAAAACCTTCTTCTACTGCCTTCAAAGCATGAAGTAAATAAAAGTGGCATTCACTAAAGAGCTACCACCATTTGGGACAGAAAGCCCATATAAAACAATCTTGCATAAGGCTACATCTTTACTTGATCATGACACGCCGCGCTGATGTTGAATTCAACTCAGCTTTAGAAGAAAGATATTGTGTTTACACTGAGTGAAGTGATACCTAGTTATCTCATATATTAAAGCCTATATTGATTACTGGAGAAGCCAAGAGCCACATAAATATGCAACAGAAAGAAGAATATAAAGCACAGATAAATTCACTACTGCCCTGTTAAAAATGCCTTGGACAGCAACTTAACTACACAAAGGCTTCTTGCAAAGTAGTCAAGTATAATAAATAAGTAATCCATCATTTCACTGGCAGAACAGGCAGCAAAAATATTAAGACACACTTTGTCCACTTTGATCAACACAGGGAACACCAAAGTACATGTAACAGTTTCTAGTTAAGTGCTCGTGTATGGCAATCCAAAGTCTCAGGACTCATTTCAGAGCATCCAGACAATGTGTTTGCTGTTACAGAGGAGTTTCTCACCTGCCAGTAACGAACTGTAATAGCAACACTCTCTCTTCCTGAGTTAGTTCTTCCACAACGTCCCAGAACCACTAAATGACAAATAAGTTATTTTCTATTAAATACTTGCAGTACTTGAAAAGATAATGGTAAAACAACAAAAGGAACATTTACATGTTTGCTACTTAAATGACTGAAATTTTCACATGAAACTCAACTTAATAATTTAGTACAGGAATATAGTACAAAAATCCTCCACAAGTTTCAGCCAAAACAAGCCTCCTTAAACACAAAAAATAACAACAACAGCAGCATTATATTTTTGGATCAAAATGCAACAGCCTACATTATTAAAAAAACAACTTTACCTGAATGACTTGATCTCCTCTCTCATAGCCACTGGTGTATTCTGTATTTTTCAGCCAATCATTCACATCAATTTCTGGCATACCCGACAACAAAAGCTCCTTCAGAAGAAGCACACAGATTGTGATTAGCCCTCCTGACTAACCATTAATTTTAAGTGTTTCAGCTATTTTAAAAGTAATGCTTTGAGAAGCATAAAAATCACAGTGCTCTTTTTGTTTAATTGCAAACTTATGGAACCTACAACTAAACTTTAATACAAGACTGTTTAATTCAGGTAGCTTCACATGATGTGTTTAAATTAAGCACACAGTATGAAGAGGCAGAAATTACTGCCAAAGAACCTAGAAGAAAAACACTCAGTTTTAGCATGACTTGAGGCAAAACTTAAGATGTCTTGGTTACAAAAGATCAAATCACCAAAAAAATTAATGGAATTTGATTCTGTGACTCTGAATACAAGACAATAAACAGCACCTCCTTAATTTTAAAGGGCTCCTTTCCTCCTGAAAGGAAAGAGGAACAGGTTAAAATGCCACATCATCCCGATCCTTTTTTGAAATGATAATTTCAAGCACTTATCACTGACACAGAAAGTTACCACATTCCAGAAAGATGGTCATTCTAAGCAATTAGGATAAACTGGAATACAAATAATGAGATCCTCACTGGTAGATGCACAGGAAGAAAACCAAAGTAAAAGATACGAAATGCTTATTTTGTGGATATTGGGCTTTATTTCTACATCATTAATACTACTGATTAAGTATGCTGAACAAAGTGTTAAAAAAAATAGCCAATTCTGCTTACCAGTTCATATTCATCAAAAAGCTGGATCAAAGACGGTGGAATGAACATATGGAAGCCTTGTAAAAAGGCATTTATCTGAGGCTGAATGGCTCTTGTCATTCTAAGCTCTGTGACAAGCTGGACATACTCAGCCTGCAATGCAGAAAACTACATTAAGCCACACAAGAGCAAAAATACACAGTGCTCATGCAAACTCACACACACATAAATGCAGTCCTCGATACATTACAAATCTCCCCTACTGTAAGATGGTTAAGAGTCCTTATGCAATTTTCCTATATGGAGGCAACCCAAAATAATTCAGAAGGTCCCCCCCTCAGTGTTCAGAGTCCCTTCTGCTTTTCCCCTTTCCTCCCTTCCAAAGACAATTCCCAAACAGAAATGTGTAAATCGCAACACAAACCAGTCAAAACACAGGGACTTGGACTAAAATAAGGAAGCAAATAACACTTAGTTTGTCATGCCAGCATCCAATACAACCACTGGTGTGGTCATCTAAGGGCATAAACAAGGCAGCGTTTGTAAAGAAAAATATTCTATTAAGCAAACTGGCAGAACTCAAGGAAAAAAGGGAAAGTTCTGAAGGAATATTTGCTTTAGAGCTTTTTCACTCGCAGTCATTTTCTGCATTACAGAAATATTTACAATAAAACACTTTCATTATGAGAGAAAATAGTTGCTGTGCTTTAGGTGTAACAAGGAATGTTTTCAACAGCCTGGAGCAGCAGAGCATCCTGACTATCGGCACTGGCACATACTGAAAGACCTGTACCATAGAATTTACATAATATATGCCAGTAAAAAAAGCAGTCTATTTGTTTTTCCCTCTGTTCACTTCATTTACATTTTATTCCCTCTCAGAAGCCTTAGGAGCACAGTATAAACCAGAAATATCTACATAATTTCACGTCTACAGACACATTCCTATACAGCAAATAAAAGGTACAATCCAGCCTTCTTTTCAGAGGGGAGATTTGATTGAACACTCACAAGACAGGCATCACAAAGTCTGGTTTGGGTGGGGGGTTGTTCTGTATTTCCCTTTGAGGTAAATCAAGCAGAGACCATGCTTCCCTGATTTCACAGCCCCATATACTGTGAGACAAGGATCAATGTCCATTATGATGTTCAGACTCAGAGAACAGCTCCGTTCCAAAGCTGTTTGAAAAAACGACATAATTTTTTTCGTGCCAAACAGCATGGCCAGCTCACAGACAGACAAGTCCTGGGAGGACAGAGAAAGCCACAGCATTGTGGAGATCTGCACCATTTTTCAAAATAGCTGGTCAAGCTTTCCTTAGCTTTTTTCTTCTTCTCCTCTAAAAATTAATTAGAGAATTGCAAAAATAAACACAGCAAAGAACAAAGAAGTGTGGACACTGGACAAAGCCTGACTTTTCCCTCTGAAGTCTCTCCATTACCATGAAAAAAGGCAGCTGAACCACTACAATGACCAATACTTCAAATACCTCAGTTGAAGCTAGGTGGATGCTTCAACTACAAGACTGGTGACGTGTGTGTGGTACGGTTATATGGTCCCACAACCATTCACCTATTGCATAACTGATGTAAAAAGAATATCCTCTCTTTTTTTTAAAAAAGCTACTTTTTGTGAACTATCACTACTGCTCCTTGATGGGGATGTATTCTTTTGTTTCTCAAAAAGAGGAGATTGGTTGAGTCACTGATGGTGTCTGGCTTTGGCATGAGGGGTTTTTGTGGGTTTGTTGGTTTGGTTGTGGGTTTTTGTTGAAAGGAAATAATGAATGCATCTTTATTCTTTAAAAAAAAATTCCCTTTAAAAAGGTAATCTGCTAGTGTGTATACAAACCCAGAAATTCAGCAGCTGAATTTTCTTCTCCCAGAGGTACATTAAATACGATGAGTTTTAAATAGCAGTTTTGTATTCCTCAGGTAAAGGCAAAACAAAAAAGAAGAAAGAACTCTTGCAGGTAAAAAAAGATGTTTTATAAAGTAAAGTAGGCACTTTCCTGTTTAATGTTAGATAGAACTGCTAAAATAAAACATACTGCAAAACCATGTCACAGTGAAGAAATAGGGGAAAAAAGTTCCCCAAACACCAGCAAAACACAGATCTGCAAGTTCCAACAACTCTGTTCATCTCTGTCAAGAAATCAGTGAACACAAGACAGTGCCATCTTACAGATGTTTGTTGATTTCACATGTTGCAGCTTCAAATTCCAGCATCAATTAATATTAGCTATATCAAAGCTACCACAACAGTCATCTCTTTCTTACCTTCTTTCACATAAAAGCTACACAGACTCTCATCCCCTCCCACTGCAGCTGAGGAAGGCTGATGAGCTAGGATGGATGCATCTGTTCTACACATGTTTAACCATCCTTTTTAGTCTGTGCTCCAAGTCAGAAGTTAACAGAGCGGTGTAAGCTACTGACTGAGGGTATCCTCATGTGGGCTAACTTCTAATTTCATGCTAACAGTTTATATCAAGTGCATCTATTTTATATATTGAGAAGCTAAGATTGCCCAGAAACAAGAATCGACATCCATGCTTTCTCTGGTAGGTAATAAAGAAATTAATCATCCACTGCCTTCACAATTAGACTTCTTTTACGATCTGTATTCCTTCATGAATGACTACATTGCAGGCAACAGTGCAGAATCAGGCTAATAATACATATTCCTGCTATTAGAATGACACTCTGCCTTAATGAAAACGAGGATTAAGGACACGAGAATCCAGTGCCAGTTGCTCCAATGCAAACTGAACTTTTGTGAGAACAAACGCTGACACCAAGTGGCCATTTACAAATGCAGCAGCTGTCTACGCAACTGGTAGCTCTGAAAGAATACTGCAGGCACAAGTTAGGCTACCTCAACACAAGTGAAAACCAGAATATGAAACAGACAAAAGGATCAAGAGCCAGTAATACAGAAAAATTGCATGTCTACCCACGAAACTCCTGCAGTTACTCAAAACTAGTGCATAACTGCAGGATTTCATTAGCTTGATGTCCATCTTAATTCCTAGATAATTTGAAAATCTGGCTCATTTTTTGCATATTAGTTTAACTAACACAGCAAAGAACTCAGGGATTTTCCAATCTGTTACTATTAATGTAAATTTAAGAGGTAGGTTATTTCCCTACACGCCAAGTGACTTGCAAATGACTGGGGGGGGCAAGGGGGGGAAATAAATCTTCCTGCAGTCTTTTACTGTCAGTTATCCATGTTACTGTAGAGCAATCCAGTGCCACAGTGTGCCCTAGCACATTGCACACTTTGCAACATTACCCACAATTTTACTTTAATCATTTAATACTGTTTTACCTTTGCAATATATATGTATACACACACACATGACTTAACTTTAGGAATATTTGTAATTTTAAAATAAATCTTTCATTTCAAGCTGATCCTACTTTCCTTCCAAAAGGTCTATAAAAGAACCATCTCAACCCTGAGCACCTGTAGAGATTTTAAATAGTACTTCCTTCTATAAAGTGTTAAGCTAGTAAGAGGGAGGAAGAATGTAGGCAACTTTTTTTAAATTTGTGTATTTCCTTCAAAAGGGGCATACCTCCATTTATGTGGGCCTGCAAATATTCAGAAAGTCAGTCCAATTGCTTTTTCTTATACCACCAACTTCTGAATAAACCTGGATACTCACCTTGTTTTCCTGTGTAACAAGTATACTTGCACCCCCTGGCTTCAATGGCACTTCTTCCATTGCTCCAAACACGTCAGTCTCAACAGAAAAGGTCAGCTCTAAACCCAGATCACTGATATCATTATCTAAAATCCACTGCAGGTTCTTTGCATACTCTGGATCAATAGAAGCTACATCCTGATAATTTACAGGTATACCTAGAAAAAAAAAAAAAACAAAGCAACCACCCATCAAATATACAGGATAAAGCAAAAAGAGTTCTAACTTAATATATGGTAGAAGATTGCCCTCTAGAGAGAAATCAGAATAATGCAGTAATAGGAAAAAGGGATTCACCATTACTGACTGCAGCAGAACTGTACTTACTACATATTCCAAATATTAAAGAAACACAGGAAACTTGATTTTCTTCTCAGTGAAGTAAATGGCATACCACTTGAGGAACAACAATTTGCACAATTTTAGTTCACAAATGGATTTCAGTAAAAGCATCTAACCAGACAGAACACACAATATTAAATGTGTTTCCTAAAAACTCAGAAGCTTTCTACGTAACTTCTCAAAACTGAAATATCATATTAGCTATACAATATTTATCTTACCCCAGAAAGTTATTCAGAAAAAGAGGAAGGGAGAGAAAGACAACCATTCTGCATTTAGAAAACTCTTTTGTTCTTCAGTTTTCTTCCATTTAATCACGTTTGCTGAGACCTACTATGCAGTTGAAAGCAAACTAGAGGAATTTTACATTTTCAAATGGAACTTATGCAAGTCATTTAGAAGCATTAGGAAGACAGCTGCTAGAAGCCTGACTTTTATCCAAGTACAGAAACTGCCTATACAGAACCCCTTTGCAGACATGGCACTCAAATTTGAGCAAACATGCCCAGAGCAAGGTGACCCTGAGTTTTCACAAGAGAACTACCCTCTTCATTTAACAAGAGAGCAAACCCAATTGCTTTAAGTCTGTTATAATAGATAACTACCAGTGACAGATAATTTCAACATGACAGATAAATTCCTGGGAAAAGGGGCAGGGGATGAGGGTGGCAGTTACAGAGAAAAGCAAGTAACTGGGAGGTACTCTTTGCTACACCATCTTCCATGCACTGGGAAGTATCACAAGGGTACCTGTTAGAAGTCCCATCGCGCTATGGGCTGCGGAAACAGCACCCCAGAGAGTAACACAAAATTAAAAGGCTAACAGTCAATGGAAACACAAGGCGTACAAAAACTGTTACTGTATTTCCCTGGAGGAGCTGACTAGTACTGAAATGCTGTGTACACAAGCTGTAAGGCTTTTTTTTAATAAAAATCAAGCAATGCTCCAGTTTATGAGGGACAGATAACTTACTAATGAATTTTCACTGTAATATCTCAAAAATATATATATATAAACAGCTGTCTAGAGGACTTTCACTTTTCCCAACTAGTAAGGATATGTACACTTCACATAACAAATGTGGAAATAATGACATTTGAGGGACATAAGCAAAGCATGTGGGAAAAGGAGACTGAACAGTAGGAGTCAAGAGACTCCCTTCCAGAGGAAATTGAACTGGAGCGTGATGATGAGACTACATTCATAGCAAGCGTGTTGTGAGACCAAAGCACTAAGCCTCGCTCATTTGCTTGATATTTCACCAGTCAAAAGGCTCCAGGCAAAGCAACTAAAGAAACTGCCAGATTTATTAGGACAAAATTTGAACTCCAAGAAATACTGTGTATCTTTCTCTTGTTATGCCCTTAACCGGTTGTTTGAAAAGGAAAAGAAACCTTGGCATGTTTGTGATAAACAACTATTTCTGTGCAACACAGAATTTCAAAAAGATACTACAGGGAAGCTTAGACAATTCAGTAAGTATTCAAGGTTTTAAGTCCTCCCAATCAAAATACACTGATGCAGAAATTAATTTTCATTTTTGTTTGTGGCATGTTAAGCACTATTTTCTACTATATTATGAAAGAAAGGACGTAAGTCTAACAATGGGCAGCATATTTAGGAATCCATCTGCTATGCACCTTTGCAGGCTGGAGGTGGAAATTTCCCCTTCCAAACAGAAAATTGGCTCCCTGGAAAAAATACAAAGTAACCAGACAACAGCACCTGCGAAATGTTCTCCCCTGTTAAAGCAGAGGTCAGACACATAGGAGGCTTAAGAAAAAACAAACTTAAGAGGCATTAATTTTTGACTGTATTTCTGCATCAGTTTTACATCTGTAACAGAATACAGACCTAATAAACACGAAGACCTATGGAATATCATTCGATTTCACAGCACAAAAGAACCATGCAAGCTACATCTTCTAAAGCACATTAGTTGTGTGTTAGCTGGGTCATCACGTAAGTTGGCGACCTTTCCGTGCTTACCAGATATTGCTGCAGAAAGATCTCAATTCATCAGTGAAAAAAGGTGATGCACCTGCCTGAGTCTCAAAAAAAATATCCACATTTGTTCATACAAGTTTAAGCTTCTAATTAAGGCACTTCCACATCATGTCTGTTCACTAAAGAGAAGAATTCCTTTGGAAGAGGTTCACACTGTTTGGTTCCTCAGATACTAAAAGTCTTACCACACAACTGGTGGATTCAGCACCATCAACAGGAAAGGCTACAGAAAACAAGGATCTCTGTGCAAGGTGAGAAACCAAAGGAATGGAAACTGCCTTGGGCTTCTAGAGGTTTCATATTCCACTACTTAACACTTGACAAGTAGCCCAAAGGAATCTCTATGTCTGTAATCTGGTAACTTGTATTTGACATCAGCAACAACTTGCATAACCCATAGCTGAACCTGAAAAACTAAACCAAAAATCCCACAGGAACATTTGCTGCTGTGCAACTTGGATCCTGAATAAGAGAGGAGATGCACAAAGATGAGGGAAAAGGCTTAAATAGACTGCTGTGACTGAGGCAGAATAAGCAACTACTTTGGGAAGTAAAGCTGCAGGTTTTCTAGTTCCCTGCCTGATAAAGGTCAAGAAGTGATACAAACCTGTGAACCTTTTGAACTTAAATTGAGTGTACACAAACTTCTAGATAGTTCCAGGATGCTCATTCAACAGAACGACAAGGCCTTTGATTGCAAAGTTACTTTGCTTTGCTTGCAATAGTTACTCTACAAAATGAAAAAAATTGGGAAAAAAAACAAAACCCAAAATGTCATCTTGTAACTTCAGAAAACAACAAATTCAGTACATAATCATGAGTCAAACTAGAAAAAAAAACCCAAATTCATTAGCAGTCATTTCCAAAAGAGGTGCTAAGAGCAACACTTGATGATTCTCAAGGTGTCACCAAACAGGAGAAAAAGGTTTTTCTCCCCTGTGAATACAACACATGGAGATTCACCCATGAGCATCATTCTTCTGCTCACACAGAGCAATCTTTTAATGTCAGAGGACAACCCTCAAGTCAGTGCCAAATCGTGCCACACAAAGATATGCCTACTTTGGAACAGCTTTCCTGAGTGAAGATCAATGACTAGGGAAACCCGATGAGGCACTGCCAACATGGCATTGCTTCAGATTGGCTGTCCTCTACTGCCTCTTGCCCAGTACACAGTCACTCTCATGCAGCACACATCAGCACTGAGGGAGAGAAGTAAAATGCATCCTTCTAGCAAATCTGTATCAAGATTATCTTGACAGTCTGCGCCATCAAACTGCAACAGTGTTCCCTGCCAGTGTTCAAGGAAGAGAAAAAGTAAATCTGAAGTCAAGAGTTGACCTGTCCTGGACTCAAACACCACAGGAAGACTGTAGGTAGACAGAATGATCACAGAAAGACAGAATGAGATGTAAAGGGTTCAGGTTTTTCCTGAGAAAAAGTAAAACTTCCAACATCAAGCTATCTTATACTTGCAAGGAATATTAAAGAACGGTGCCTAAAAAGCAATTCTGCAGCAGCAAAGGAATTGCACTTAGCATAAGGAGGAAGGGTAAATTTCCTTTGCTTTCATCACATCTTCATGCAAGAGGAAAAAGATTTTGTGACAGTGCAGAACTGGGACATCATGACAACAATCAAGATGCACAAAGGTTCTCAAAGAAGCACACAGAAGAGCCCTAGACCACAGATACCACCAGCTAACAGAGATCCTTTTCTATTAAAAAGAAAAATTATGGTTTTATAAAGACTTCTGACCAATCCTCTTGAATGCCATATGCTATAAGCATATGGATCAAGTTTCCTCAGGAAAGAGACAGGATGAACCAGCATTAGTTCTGAAACACTATTTTGGAAAATTAGTATTTGTTGGAGTGGACAGGGAGGTTTGCAACAGCATGGATTCACCTTGTTAAAATAGTACACAACTGAGGGACTACAAGAATAATGAAGAATGCCAGATAGATTATTGCCAGAGCTCATAAACATTACCAACTTTGTAAGTCTGTCCTAAGTTAACTAGGGAACGATTCATTTTATTTCTCCAGAATGACATGACACAGCAGGACAGTTAAATTTCACAACTGTAATGCAAAGAACTGCATACACCACAAAAACAGTTGGCTGCACTAGCCTGCCCTCCAGGCATTCCTAGTCAGCAACATTAAAGACAACTGAATTAGATGGTTATGCTTTAGACAAATTAATGATGCCTTACTTGTTTTTAATTTAAGATTCATATTCAAATATAAATTGAAAGATTAGCTATTTTATTAAAAGTTGCTAGCTAAATAAAATTCTCACATAGCTTTGCTAATGTATTTCTGCAACTAAACCAATTCCTAAAGAGGCTCAGACAGGAACAGCAATTACTGCCATATTACACTGTGACTTTCATGTACATCATAAAATTGGTGATATATTAATTTCCACAACTTTTTAAATTCTAACACACACAAGTTAAAAAGGAAAAGGTTTACTGCTCAGGCAACTGCTACCTGATAAAAGAGGATTTTAATAAAAACATACCAAGAATATGTTTGTAGAATGACCTCGTGAAGTAGATGTTCACCAACTGCCTGTGATTCAGAGCAAGCCCCAGGATCTGGCCTGCGAAACGGAAGTAGTTCAAATGATCTGGATTTACAGAAGAGTTGCTGTTGGGCTGGAAAGTTGTTCCTATAAAATAAAAATAAGTTTTGTGACTTTTTTTAAGTGAAGTTAATATTATCAAACATACAAAGCATCTGAAACTACTGGGGTTCTGGAAGATTATTTGGGGTTTTTTGTTTACACTAAAACAACATCAGAATGAAATGTATTAGAATGAAATGACATCCCATTATTAGAATGATATTGCTTAGCCACTCTCCACAGCATCACTCAATTTTCATCAGCATAAGGATAATCATAATCTGCTAAATTTGGTCCTCTTCTTACCATACTGCTCTGTGCATGTTTTGCTCACTCTAATGGGCCACACTTCTATGAACTTGAGAAGATTCTATGAACTCAAAGCAGCATCAGAATGCATCTGCTTCCTTTTGTCTGTCTGCATCTGGCTGCAGCCAGGAGACCACCCAGTCCTGGTCTCTTTGAGGCAGTCTTATTCCAAACAGACATGCCTGAACTTTTCATTATAACTTCTGAGGAACTAATCTATGCCTCTATTTTTGACTTCACATCTTGCCACTTCCCAATACGTTGTAAGGTAGAAAGCAAAACATGTATCTCAGGTGAAGTAGTCTTTAATTGATAAAGACTTGCTTTATAAGAAGCACCCAAAAGACAAAAAGTCAAATACAAGGTACACCTGTGGACATCAACAACTGTTTTTCACCACAGGAATAAACTGATTGAATTTGTGGATTTCTAAAAGGGAACAAGAGAATACCTCCACAGTTCCCTTAGAGAAGACACAGAAGAAAGGAAGAAAAACACTTTTTATACTATTTAAAGTGTTACACCCTTCAACTACCAGGCAGAAATAACGGATTCATTAAAACCAACAACTTAATCTCTTCTCAGAAGAAATAACAAAATCAAAGTAACATTAAGAAAAATATTTAATCTAAAGTGATAAGAATGTACAATGAATAGATTGCTTATTTCATATATATATAGATATATAGTTGAGATCAATTCTGTCAGTGTTTCTTTTAAAATCTAACAAACGTATTCTGAAACCAATTAAATGACTTTTTATAGAAATATCTTTATTACCCAAGAAAAGACAACACTTTATAATTAGTGGAAAAAAGGCAGAGACATACCATCAGCTGACTGAGTAAATAAGGCATAATCTGGGTTAACTATTTCACTGGATAAGATATCAAACCACTCACGCACCACACCCTGTCCCTGCACGTCAAAAGGATAAAACATATTAGTACATAGAACTTTCATGGCACTCACAGTTATGCTAGGCAATGACACATTTCTTAAAGCAGAATTTTTAAATGAGGATTTAGTTCAAACCAATACCTGTGATATATGGAAATACTCTCTATAAATACCATAAGGTAAAACCATGCAGTTTTACTCACCATGCCTTCTTCTCCATGAAATCTCACAGCAATCCCCTGCTTTAGTTTTGCACAATTTGCTTTAGACACAACTTCACAGCTACTCCTAAAAATAGAGTCTAAACAAAGTCCCAATTAATTTAATTCATTGTGTTACAATATATTACAGAGATATACTCGTTCCATTTATAAGACAATACCTCTGTGAACCAAAAGGATGTCATTTTCATTGACGGGCCTGTGCACCATGTCTGAATCTGGCTGCCCAGCATGCAGATGTTCATAGAACCATTCACAGCGATCTTTAAAGGGCTACAAAACAAAGGACAAACCATACTATGTAGGTGCATCAACTGAGTAATTGCTGTCTCATAAGCATGACAGTAAAATGGTTATGAGTACTTCTCAATTTCTGAGATGTGCAGAGAGTTACTCAGTGCTAGCTCAATACACTATTCCTTGGGAAGAGGAAAGGACTAGACATGACCTTGAGTGTTTGCTGAAGACTGGTGTGCAGAAAGACTGGACCACCCAGTTATCCAGAAATAGTTAGAGTTCACCACACAGGAGAAAAGCATAAAATTCCTTCCAAGGCAGGGGCCTAGGTAAAAATTCAGTCACACTAACTTCTGTAACACTACTGATTATCAACCAGAGTGAGCACAGAAGCACAAGTGATGTTAACAAGTCATGTCTGTAGTAAAGTTCACTGGCAATAAAAAACTGCCCAAAGGAATTAGAAACCTTCCAAAGCAATTCCTAGGTGAGAAGGTCCTAGCTTGACTCCTCATTTAGATGGGCATTTTGTAATTCTTCCAAGACAGGTATGACACAAACTTGCCTCTCTCATCTATCACAAGTCACAGAATGTACTTTTAGTTATCTAACAAGCAGGGTATCAGTTCTCAGGGACTCTTTATTATTCCTAGGTAAGGAATTTCAAAAACCACGTATTTCAGCCAAACAATGAGTAAACAATACACCTACACTATGTCCTAAAACCAAAACTGAATAACCAAAATCAATGTGCATCTAAAAATAAAGGCGTGGTATTGTTCACAAATAGAAACAAAGCTTTTTGAACAGACACTCCGCAACTGTTCAGGGGGAGCAGGAGTTCTCATTGGTTAGAGGAATTTTACCTTTGCTTTCAGCAAATACTGTTTTTGACCAAAATACTTCATATGAAAGAATGTAACAGAGAACAAGGCAAAAGTGTAGCAGTGTGTGCTAAATGAAGGAGTTCCAAAAATAGGTCATTATCACCCAAAGGTAATTTATAATAAAACACACACAGAGCTCTATCTCCGAGCTACATGTAACCAATCAATGTTTTAAAGGTAACTAATGAAAACGTGGCAGCTGCCTAACACTAGTGACATGTAAAGTAGCAGACTTCCACAAAGGGGTTTGCTCACTAATTTTTTCACTTAACTACACTAGCATTTCCTAGAGTAACTCTTCAGTCTGGAATCCTTGTCTTAAACAAAACACATCCCACCGAAACAAAAACAAAAGGGAATGTTAGGCAACAGAGCAATGAGCAACAAGACAACATGATGTTTCACTGAGCAAGCTGCCACTAATTAACTACGGCTAAATAACTAATAGCAGTGTAGTGGTTTGTCTCATAACATTAAGTCAATTGGGGAAAAAGTATTTTAAAGCTCAATCTATTAGATGTGCACAAATAGATTTAATAATAGAAAAATAACTGTTTAATTGAAAGTTGGACATGCAAGACATTTAGCACCAGTCATCTCAAATGGAATTACACAAGTATTTTAAAGAATTACAAGTACAGAAATCTGTCTGCCATGTCTGCTTAATCTGATCTTTCAACATCCCAGATTCAGAAGCACTGGAAGCCAGACACAGTTCTTCCACCCTCCCTAAGTAGATTTTTTTAAAGTATTGTTTTTAAACAAAACACCTTTATATTCACAGAAGTTGAAACTAAGCATCTCCTGACATTTACCTGAGCTTTTATGATGTGCATAAATCTGGACATTAGTTCAGGACACTCAAGAAGAAAATGAAAATGATCAAAAATTATTTTGGGATTTCTGAAAAAAAAAAAAAATAAGAAAAGAGTTAGAAGACTCTTAGTCACAGACCTAATACTAATGCTTCATAGTACATAAAGTCTACATGAAGAGACAATGTAGTTAGTCATATAGAAAAGCTCCAAATTCTTCTATTTCATCTCTTCCTAACCCTCGTTGCCAAATGACTTATACTGCCCCAGCCTTTGAACATGGAGGGTTACAAGCAGCTCTCCAAACAGGTGGTTAGTAACTGGGCAGTTCCAGAGAAACTCTGGAAACAACCAAGTGTACAAAGATGGTTTAGACTCCTTTAAGAAGTCATTAAGTAAAACACACTTAAGGATGAATGAAAGTTCTCATTTGCCTCAAAAGGGAAAACTTTTTTAGGAAAAAAGATGAGGAAAGCAGCTGTTACTACTCTGCTGCTCTGTGGAAAGAATAAAAATATTGCTTATGTAATCTCTCACAGTCTTATAAAAGGATTGCTTTACATATCTGGAAGAGTTCAGTTAAGCCTGAGCACTGAATCATTAATACACACTGCCTTGAATTTGGCAGAGACATTAAAGTGCATATGGTACATGTGTCACAACAATAACATAAAAATACAACTCAGGAAGATGAAAAATAAAGAGTTAGAATTCTTTTTGGAGAAAAAAAAATAGAAAACAACTATAAATTCCATCTTTCTTTAAGCTTACCGATTAACAAAACACTTCAGGACCTCATCATGTTTACAGACGAATTCTATAAAGCGAGGCGATGTCATCCTGCTCAAAGGAAAACATAAGACACTTTTGGTTAATGAAGTTGAAAAGAATTTAAATTGCATTGTTTGGGTTTTGTTGTTCTGGGTTTTTTTTAAACACTGTGGAAATAGAAATTGACATTGCTTAACTAGTCAATCATGAAATGAAAAACTCAGCAGCATTAAGATTTCGTAACTAATAGAAAAGACAAAATGCCAATAATAAAGGCCAAGCAACCTGTCCACTAACTGTTATCAACTGCATGAACAAAAGCCCCTCAAACTATTGGAGACACATTTTTCTATTGAATCCTTCCAGCTTTCAATACAACAACGGAAACGTGTATATCTGTCTATCTATCTATATATATATGTGGAAGAACTGATATTACATGCATAATGAACATAAGCACATTGTTCTATATTCTTGTTCACTGTATGAAACTCCCACCATGAACCCTCTGAATTGTAGCAAATATGGAAAAAAAGCAGGATAAAATAATGTTACAAAACGAACAAACTACATAATGGGGAGCAAGGTGGTATTTAATGCCTTTGTGAAATAACAAAACTACTTGCCAGGCAAGCATCTCCTCTACTAGCATAGAATTATTTTTTTTTCTCTGATATATCTGGAGAACAAGGGGAGGGTTAACATCAGTGCAAATTTTACTCTCCTTATCTACAACTATGATCTATGTTTTTTTAAAGGAGAAATTCTTAATTGGCTCCTTTACCTTCATTAGCTTTTGCTAATGAATACTTGCAAACAAGGATAAAACCCTCTCATCGAGAGCCCTGAAAGGCTGTTATCCTGAACTATTTAAAGTATTATTTTTCACAACCCTAGAACTGTTCCCTGTTTCCCACACCAATTTAGACATTTTTCTTATCCTCTGTATTAAAAAAAAAAAAAAGTCTTACCATAAGTTTCCCTCCATCCACACAAAAACAAGCAAATAAAATCTTCCACAGACTAAAAATTAACATCTTAAAACATACCACTTCTCTGACAGATAAATCTGGAAATATTACACAACTAAAAGACTTCCCTAAATGGAAGTTAACTCTACCTGTAAACTGCCACACAAACTGTAAGGTGCAACATATGGGGCAGGGCTGACATGACCCAGTTAACACACACTCATCAGTTTTGATGCTGAAAAACTGGAATGTTGTATCTTAAAGAATGACTAGATCTAATATCAGAATTTGCAGAAGAAAAGTAACTGTGGCAAGTAAAAGAAAATAACTTCAATATTTCAAGCGTTAACCAGCTAGTTTTCCATTTAAGCATGAAATGACATCTTTATGGTATGAATATTAGGAACAATAGAACATTATGGGCTCTGTTTACTCTCCTCCAATAAGCTTAAGATGCTCAGATCTAAAATTAGAGCTGTTTTAATTTTTTTTGCCTGAAAAAGTAACTGGTTTTTTTTTATAATTTCACAGGTTATTTAAAGATGGCAGCAGTATTGAGTTACACTACTGTGCTATTAATGAAAACTTAAGTAGAACGGAGTCTCAGATCTTTGTACTTCTCTATGCAGTTCTGGAAAGCCCTAAAGCAACGCAAATCAGGTGCATTCTGCCTCACTTTCCTGAATCCCAGGGAATTCTCCCAATTGTCACTGGAACAGTTCTTACTCTCCTGCTTTCTATAACTCTTGATTAAACCTACACATTATCCACAGGAGTTCTCCCTAATCTGAAGCATGAATTAAACATACAGATGGACTCATTAGGCAAGGCCCATCAGCAAGTCGCTGGGACAGCAAGTCACAAGCTCTGACTTGGCTGCCCCAAGTTGGACTCGATGATCCTTATGGGTCCCTTCCAACTCAGGATATTCTAGGATTCTATGATAAAAGGGAGATGAGAAGGGAAATGAAACCACTGCTATAAACATTTCCCCTTTTCGTTTCATGGCTGCACATAATACTTCATTGGCATTTTATCTTAGCAGGGTCTGATGGAGATTTCAAGGGAAATGGCTAATCAGCCATTCCTTTTTCAAGGTGGAAAAAAAATGAAAAGGACTGAGATGCTTGTGGAACATGCTGATCCCCAGATCATCTCCTAAGTGTCCAGAGAGGAGTGTGCTCCAAAACAACCAGTACTGGCTCACTTGAAAGCTTTTATTCCACTAGGTTCGGAAGAGAAAAACCCTTCCAGTGGCTGGGAATAACCAAGAGTTGTCATGTAACACCAACCATGCTTCCAGATTCCTCAGGAAATACTCGCCTAATCCTCTGCTCGAGATGGTCAAAGGATCTTTTCCTTGTGAATTCCATAACAATCTTGGACAAACTAAGACCTCAGTGACAGTGGAAATGCTTTCTTTTTTTTTTTTTTAACTAGGCACTGATAGCATTAAATTTACCTAAATTATAGAGCCTCTTCCACACAAATACGTTTGCCAGCCTGGGACAAGATTGCAAGTGAGCATTACTTTGAGATTGAACTCTCCTTGTTATAAACTTCTGCAATACAGCTAAACAAGTTTTGCCCCAGCTGTCATTTACATATACAAAGATAATTCACATTATTTTTTTCTGAGCTTATAGCTGTTTCTGTGTAATCACATTGTTTCACATTAAGAACAGAAGGAAACAGCTAAGTTTCAAGAGATCAAAATTAGATGTCCTGTGAGTATCCCTCACGATTAAAAAGAGCTATTAGAGATTCAGTACGAAAGCTGCCCCAATGCAGTCACGTTCACAGGCAGCAGCACTATGGAAAATATGACATTGTTGTCTGGTGCCATTAAAGCTGGGAAAATAAAAACAAATAACCAAACCAGTGATAGAAAGCATACCCTTGACCGTCACCCATTCCATCTGGTCAGCACCAGTGTTCTTCCAAAAAAACATGTATGATTTCAAAATGGTAACAGTCTTGGCAACAAAAGGGATTCTCCTTACCCCTGAGGCATCTGACAGGAGCAGCACATATAAAAGGCTTGAATGACAGCACTTAGCCTGTTCGCTGTCATGGAGATAACATCCTGGCAATCAGCACAGGCTTCCTGCTTCCCGGCAACATCGTATGTTTTCGACTGCTCAGCATCAGCAGATAGCTCTTTCATGCCCTCAGTTCCTGCAGCAACAAAGGATGGCATAGGAGTAGCATCCTGGTGGTCTGGTCCTTTTTGTTTCAGTAAAATAGAAGTAATGTTGGCAGAGTCCCTCTTGTTTTTCATCAGCTCTGTGGCGATAAGAACAAGCCACTCATCTAGAGAATGCCAGAGCAGTTCCAGCGGCTGCAATAAACACAGGCAAAAACAGACAGAAAAGGAACACACTGACATTAGATAATATTAATGATGTGATAATCCTCTTAAGGCAAATAAATATCACACATGTTTAAAAGCTTTAGATGATCCTTTAGGAGTCATGTTAGAGAGAAGAGTCAAATGGTCATAAAATCCTGTACTTGAAGCCACAGAGCACTAAAAGAAAATGTCACATAGAAGGAAAATTAGCAAGCAGCAGATGGAACAATGATAAAATAAAACTATTTAACAGAGTTTGGCCTCATGGTTGTTACAGAGCATACTACTGCCTGACTGCTGTAGTCAAGCAGAGAGAGAGTACTACTACATACATTGAGTTTCCACAATAAGCTCCCTCTACCAGATACATGGAGCAAACCTCAGACAAGGTTCACCAAGATTCAAGCTCATTCACATATCTAATAAGGCATGCTTTATGCATAGTGCGAGCTCATATAGTTCATTCTGATATTATCTCAGATGCCTTGGAGTAAGGGTCATTAATACCTAGCTTTATTAAACAGAAACAAGTATCAGTAAATCATATATGAATTTTCAAAGCCAAAAATTTTAAAGTCATTCTCTCTTCACTACCACCAGCTTAAAACCAATACAATTGAAGCCTGGTACAATTTCATCATTACACATTTGACTGGAGATGCAGGCCTACTACAGAGGAGTGAAAGTGCTGAGAGACCTGTGGCTTTCTCATGAGCATTTCAATAAACACAAGGGCTGGCTGTGCTGTCAGTTAATGGTGTTTAAGAGGAGGTGTCTAATGAGCAGGGATATACTTCCCAGTATACAGGGAGGCAATGCTGGCCCAAGTCTTTCATAGCATTCCAAGAGTAAACTTCTAAATGCACTCCTCTCTCCATACCTTGCTGTTACATCCAGATTTTTCAACCATTAGAGCAAAGACTTAGCAGATACTGAAAATTACTTTCTCATTTTCTAAAATTCACTTTTGAAATTAAGAACTGTTTGCAGCACGCTGTACCAGCAGTCTACACTTTCTAGAGAGCTGTCAGTACACCCAACAGCAACAAATTCTCAATACACAAAAAATTACTTCTCATAAAAAGTGTGTATTTAAAAATTCTGTTGAAATTTACTACTTAAAAAATTAACCATTATGCTTCCATTCTCCCTCCACTAAGAAATTTGGGGAAAGCCAGCCTGATTGCTAAGACTGGTACACTTTGCTCAACATACTGTATGATATTGAACCCTCATACTCCTAGTGACCACATATTTTGCCAGGTGGCATTCTTTGTAAATGTCTGCCATGCAGGACCAAGTTTGCTTCCTCCCAAGGCTCTGCAGACCTTCACCACAAAACATCAGGTAGAAAACCTCACTAATGGAAAACAGGAGTCATTGAATATATGGAAGAATTAAAATGCAGCTGTGTTCTTAACATGTATCTCACAAGAAACAAGGTAGTTATGTACTAAAATGCTAAAATGTAGTTTTCTCCCAAGTATTTAATGCTTAGCTTGCCAGACACCAGTTTTCCTGCTGATACTTTGTGTTTTCTCTTTTCCCACAGATTTAACACACCTTTCAGAACTCTTGCAACCAATCTGTTTTTCCAAAGTTAAGTTTTTTTCACAGATTCTGCTCACAAACCTATTCAACAGCACAGTCAACCATAACTTCAACATTTCACTTTTTATTTCCCTAGACTAACATCAGAACACAAAGCACACTTCTAAATATTGCCTACCACCCTCACACTCATGGCTGTCAACTTTTTATGTTAGCATCCGTGATCAGACTTTGTCAAGCAGAATACAGACATGTTCAATCAAACCATTAGTGACACTTTCAAAACTACAAGTCAGCATTCTTCAGTCACTTCTTACCACGAACAGCATTTTAAACAAACCTCTACTCAAGCCTCAGCTTCCACAGCCCACGTTTCAGGAAAGTTTCTTTGGAATTATACATCTGATACTATCAAGTACCAAGTTCCTCCAGCTACACATCTCATCTCTCAAATGCAAGGATTTAGCTATGCAATGCCTTCCTCTTCACCCAACTAGGAAGCAAGGCACGAGAAATCAAACCAATACTCAAACTGTTACATGGGAGCAGAAGTCTTTTAAGACAGAGGGAGCGTGAGAACACTAACCCATGAAGTGACCTGTGTCACAGCAGAGAAGTCAGTTCAGTTCTAGAAATGAATCGTAACTGAAAATGTTATGGGCTTCACAGCTTTGTTCAGGGAGATGTTACAAGTTTCCCCAACGTGTGTTCAGACGCTGAACAGCAATTAGAAGAGCTAATTGAGTAGCTCTTCTACTCTCTTACTAAAAGAGTAAAAGTAATGAATGTAAACCTGGTCAAAATCACTATTCATATTGTTTTCTCACTGGTAGGATTTCATTTGAGTTAGCAGTAGCTTGTTTCATGATTAGGCGTTAAAATTCAGTAACTTTCATTTCTTACAACATGAATACAAGAGTGTGTCTCCATCAGCTAGTGCTCCCACTTCAAAGCATTTGGATAAGCCTGAATTGACCAGGCCTGCAGTGAATTGCACATAAGGAACTTCAGTAAGGCAAAGATGGCCCTGTGATTTTGTCTTTGTCAAGCAATAGCAGTCCTCAGTAGCCCCCAATCAAGATAAATGCACAATCCCTTCCAAGCTGGATTAGTGACACTATGTTCAAACAGGATGCCAATATAAAAAACCTCAACACAGCACTAAGAAAAAAAGTCCTAAGAAAGTTTTTCATGTCTTATACTGTAGAGAACATGATTTTGCACCAGCTTTTTAAAGGAGTCATGAAGTACATCTTCAAAGGTCATCAGGTACAGACCTATTTAGACCCAAGAGGAGCATATTCAGAAGGAAAGGAAACAATCCCTTACACAATGCAGGATGACCTCCACACATCCCACAAGACAGAATTCTGCCACTGCTACCCTCAGACCTCCACAGATAAAAGCTTCTGGGTACATTATTGAAAGATGAGAGTCTTGAACAACAGACTGGCTTCCTATATAGTGAAGGCTTCCAGATCCTGTCTGTCTTCACTCTCACAAATCCACAGCACTCAGCGAAGCAGGTGGTGACCTGTATCACTTCCTTGTGCTCTGAAAGGTACTCAAGACCTTACACATGACACGAACAAGCAATCTGAGAGACTCTCCCCCCTTTCCCCATAAAGCCTGTATCAAAATTCAAATTATCAAAACTATTTACCCCCACAACTGACCTTTAAGATCAGTAGCACATTCCAGTTTGAAGCTACTTTCTTCTAAAATATTCAATATGGATCTCAAATTTAAAATCTGACTTTAACACAGACTTTAGCTGTAGTTAGGAGCAGTAACTTCCATAGTTTCCATACTAAACAGTTACACATTTTCAAGAAAACTCAAATAAAACAGAAGCCAGAAAAGGAGTTCTTTGTCACTGACCTGCTCGTCCCACCTGCCAGTATTGGTACCAATGAAGACATACAACTGCCAGGTCTCCAAGTGGCCTCTGCAGCATTGTAATAATTTAGAGATATAGTGGACTTTTTTCCCTTCTCCCAAAAGGCAGAAAAGATCATCCCAACCACATTTTCAAGGAAAGGATAAACAAAAGAAAAGGAAAGGTAGGAGTAAGAGAGAATGGGATGCCACCCAACTGACTCACTCTCATCTCACACTACCCAGTTACTGTGAATTCAGGGAAGACCAGACTAATCCAACCACAGCTGAAGATTAATATAGCATTGCCAGACCCCATTCACAAATGAGACTGTTCTTATCAGCAGTTTTCTATTTTTGAGTCTGAAGTTGAAATCAACCTTTAAAATATCACAAAGACAAATGGCCCCTAATGAAGGGCTCAGTTTTAATACTTCTAAAATAACTACATTAAACAGTGGCAATAATTTTTAAAATCATCCTGAATTTTTTTGTTGGTTATCTAATGCAACAGTAGCATACATTTTATACATTTTTCACATTAATGTCCTGGGTTCGGCTAGGGTAGAGTTCCTTTTCAGTCTTACACCAGCTACTAAAAAAAAAAGTCTTTTAAAAAACCACAAGTGTTGTTTTTACACAATTAAGAATTACTGGTATTTTCTGGGACAACCAAGCCAGTTGTGTAATACATTTACTGCAAAAGACTTAGCCCCATACTAAACTAAGAAACAATTTTTTCAGAATACAAAGTTGTTTGGGTACACAGATAAATGACACAATTTCCATCATAAATTGCAATTCAATGTTTTGATTTGTTTTATAGTGAATTCTGAAATGACCTGGAGATGAAAGCATAAACTTTTTGGGCTGAGAGCAAACACAAAATGTAAGATGAGGTCAGTTACTCTGAACACCTTGGAAAAAAGGTAGCAGAATATCTCACTGCAAACAGCTTCTGGATTAAATAGCAGACATTAAATGTGTTTCATCTGGCACATTTAAAAAAAATTCATTAAAACTGCTATAAAATGGTGTCCTTAATAAAATTATTCATGTTAATTGGGTAGGGTTTTATTTTTTAGAACTAGAAATCTGGTTAAACTCACAATGTGCCAATCTAGCTCAACATATTTTTGTGAGAAACTCTGCAGTACAATTATTACATTACACGTTGTACAATGCATTACATCCTGCACAGTATTTTCCATGCTCAAGCACTAGTTTTATAATCATTGTGTAAATCAATTCACTATTAAAACTACTTTGCTAACAGAAAAATATTTATGCTTGGTTTTTTAAATCAGTGTAATGCTTTTCTTCTTTCTAAGAGAAAAACTGTAAACAAAACACAATCTATTTAAATAAATATAGCTGGAACTAAGGGTACCATCTTTTATGACCTTATTAAAATTGCTGTCTTAAAAGTCATTAGAGGTAACCTGAGACATATCATCAAATAAATGCACTGATTTCAAAACACTATTTTCAAAACACCCTCCAAGAAATTCAGAGGTGAAGGAAAATTCTCATGTAATCATTGGCATCTAGATTTGGTGATGAGAACCGTGCTATGCAAGAGGATGGGAAAAGGAGATAGGCCAAGAGACTGCCCTTCAGTTCTTACTATTTAGGTGGTCTGAACAGCATGTTGGTTATATACTCAATGCATATTAAGTGGCACACAGGGAACTGGAACTGCTTCCAGTTAAAGGCAAGCTGTTATTTTCTACAGAGGGATTTCTCAAGTATTTAAAAAAAACCAACTAAACAACTTCAGGAATTAAACATCTAAATGGCAAGTACCTAAAGCTAGTGTTTGAAAACAGCTATAAGTCAATAACCCTGGGAGGGTTGTAGCAAGCTAGTATGTTTGAAAGTGTTTAATAATTCAGGAACAACTTGGGGGAAAAAAATATCATGAGTACAGTGAAAACAATGAACATATTAAGCCCCCTATTTCCATTTATCTTGTGAATCTGGATAAAGTTGAATGATCAGAATTCCCAATGATTCTCCAAATGCCATTCTGCAATTACATTAATACAATCTATTATATTAATATTACCACATTTTGAGATTGCTACACACAAATAAAGTAACAGCAATGAAAACAAAGTTTACCAAAATCAGCTGGGCCTTCAACATCTAATAAAAAATACATTAAACAATAAACAGAAATCATAAGATGAGGTGTGCATTGGTGGTCAAATGAATCCAGAGAGAAAACAATTATTAAGGAGAAAGAAAAAAAGAAGGAGGAAGGCTTAACTTAATAAGGGATAGGGGCATCAACCAAACTTACTTCCTGTTCATGAGATGTCTGATTAATGAATGCATGCTTTGTGAAATTCATCTCTTTAACGTCTATCTTCCTAACAACATCATATACTTTTCTGACCTTGAACACCTGACTTCTTGGAGTTTTATTTCCATTGTAGCCCATGTCATTTCCATTACTGGGAGAGGATGGGCCAATGCGAAAGACATGGCAAAATATCCTCACGATCCTTAAGAGACTCTTCATTTGAGCTTCATAATTACTTGACAAGCTGGGGGAAAAAATGGAATATTTAAGTTTCTTTTCCTAGATGAAACAATTTAGTATATTTAGGAGTAAGCAATCTAATGGTCGGGTCTTACACACATGCTCACATCACACCCCTAAGCTTCAAACCCTAAAGAAATTTAACTTCTCTTTCCTGCACCAGCCCCAAACATCAAACATAAGCACTAATTTTATTAGCAGGTACTCAGCATTTTTAACTAGAAGTGAAATAAGAACAGCAAATTCCAGAACTGTCAAAATACTCCATTTGTTTTTATGCATATGTACAATTATTATGAACCACTGGTAAAAACTTGAACTTACTACAGTATGGATTCTCTGTTTATGAAGTAAGGATCTCAACACATGAAACAAAGATAGCCAGTTGAAAAAGATTTTCAACCCAGATAATATAGAATCCAATGATAAATGTGTACTGACTAATCAGATGTGCTGTCACATCCCATCCTCACCTAGCTAAATGCGCATTAAAAACCTCAATTAGACAAAGGATCAGGATGGCAAAGATAGCACTAGTTCTACTCAAGAGAAACTTGACTAAGAGATACTGCATGAAGTATATCAATGTTTTTATTTATCCAACAACTAAAAGTTTTATGCCTTCTTAACTGAACTGGCCAACACCGAACTTTGTACCAGTATAATCACAAAATGTGAGATACTCATGAGTTCATGCACAAGCAGAACATTCTCCACCAAATTCAGCTTAGAGGACTTCTTACTCCTGGGGGTTTAAGGAAAGAAAA
Organism: Laterallus jamaicensis coturniculus; assembly: GCA_022605575.1. Lineage (NCBI taxonomy): Eukaryota > Metazoa > Chordata > Aves > Gruiformes > Rallidae > Laterallus > Laterallus jamaicensis. The sequence continues at coordinate 5,736,997 of JAKCOX010000027.1, forward strand.
CTATCTTGAACACATAATAAAAACTGCAGGAAACAAACTTTTTCTGCAAACTCTACTCATGTATGAATATTACAGGAGTGCATGTTCAATTCTATGCTTAAAGTACTTGCAACTTAAAAGCATGTTTTTCTTTTATAATATCAGTATACAGCAGAAAACTAACACCTTAGAGGATGCTGTAAACCTCTGATGCAATTACTAATCCATTAATTCACAAATGTAAAACACAGCTACTTGTACCATCACTGTACCTTTATCATGACCTCTCTCTCTCTATGGTCTGGGTAAAAGCAAAAGACTTTTAACAGCACCACATGGTTTATAGTAGTCATTAGACTACCAGTGAGGTGTTAATTTAAAAAAAACTGCACACTAAGTATTCTACCAAACTGATATATATGCAAAGTATGACTATCTTGTCACAACTTAAGACTTCACCCAAATAAATTTTCAGAAAATATAGATTAAGGAATATAAACAGTGCAAGAGTAGAAGCATTAAGTTTTCAACCAGGTAATGAAAATTCCCTGACCAGTGGGCTGTAATTACATTGACAGAAACTCTGATCACAGTCACAGATCAGTAATTGGAAAAAATTGTGCTTATATACCAAAAGAATCTATGAATATAATAAGCTAATTTAAGTATTGGGGAAAACCCATCTCAATTAAGGCTCATCATCCCTCAGCTGCAGTGTTTCCCTGGCGAAATTTCAGATTAAATTTCCAGGTCTCCAAGAAAAGGATTTACATAAACTTTAAAGTGCTTTTAATAGTTTACTGAAGCTTTTACTGGTGTATTTGTAAATGCTTTTCTAGGCCCAACGTGCACCAAATCACGTGACACTACAATTATTTCCTGCAAAGAGGAAATACACAGTGGAGGTAATAACTGAATAGACTCCTTGATAATACTCAAGGTAGAATTCCTCAGGCAGAAGCTTGGTGGCACTTCTGGCTACCTGCTAAAAGCATTACAAAAACCAGCTTAACACACTTGCAAGCTAAACAACCAACAAACCTATCAGCAACAGGCTGTGGGATAGCACCCAGGAAACTTAACAGTCAAGATACTAGTTCAGCCATACAAGAGTGTAATTATTGAAGGTTTTAATGTACAAAGCGCAGTCATTTATTGGAAGAAGAGCAGAAAGGGACCCAAACTCATCGGTCTGTATTTCCCAAGTATCACCTTCATGTTCATTATGTTAATAAAAATGCAACTAAGAAATAATTAGTTGACATAGAGATTGAAGCTTCTGACACAGAACAGAATTGGAGAAAATAAGACTCGGTTTCTGTGAAACTTTCTGGTAATAGAAAAAGAAAGTAACTCCATTTCCTTTGTGACATATTACAAAGTACCAAACAGAAGCGGGCCAGGATACCCTTAATACAGGCATCTCTGGAAATGCCTGCCCATACGATACACAAGTTGGAAGCTTTGCATTGTCTTCAGCATCACCTCGTCAACTCACATGCAGCAGTGCAGGAGTACATACAGACTCAAATCCAGAGACAGTACAGGCACAGATACTGTTTCAACAGCCATAATGATGTAACATGGCTCAATACAGAGGAACAGGAACAGTAACAAATCAAATCTAAACACACAATCAGTTTAATTTGTCTCTGAAGATATGGAAATAAATACTGCTTCATGTGATCTAATCCAGGTACTACAACTCCTGGCAATGTCCCTCTATAAAGTAAGTTCAAAACCCATTCCTGCAAATAGTTCTACACTTTATCATGATTTATTTGTGGGAAATCTACTGGCTCTAATCAAGTCTGGAGACAAATGCAACGTGTTACAAGTTAGGCTCATTACACACTGAAGTCCAGCAACAGCCAAACTTCAAAGTTAAGTCGGCAGCAACAAAATATCATGAATGTCTTTATGCTCTTTCTCCCTGAATGTTTGAGGGATCTCTGAAGTTCATTCATCGAGACAAACACTCATCAAAGAAAGACTGCGAATCATGGATTTCCTGGCATTGTCTAGGAGTTCTGACATGACTCTACAAGCTCTAGACAAGTTAATCTTGATGGGGAAGAAAAAAATAAAGCACCTACAATAAGAATATATTATTTAATATCCATCTAACTGATAGGCAACTTGTGCCTGGGCCTCAGCTGAAAAGAACCAAAGTCTTACAGTTCTACAACCTATGTTAACAGGCCTGTACCGTTACAGAAGACTCTTAACCCTCTCTTTTCCAAAAAGCTAACCAGAATGCACAAGGGAAGGTTCCTTGCTGACACTTTCAGGCTCTTGACCTCTTTAAGAAAAGATTTTCTTAGCTTCTAGTAAATTATAAAGGTCAGGGAAAATTCTGATAGCTATCAAAACCCTTAAAACATTGGTGGTGTTTCAACAAACTGCAAATGAGGCATTTTGAAGAAACTCCCTCAAAGAAATGCCACAAAAACAGGAATGCATGAAAGGAAAATATGCTTGCCTATTTTATGCATTTCCCCAAATACCATTCCTTGAGCTGCTGACACAGCACACTGGTGGATGAAATTTTCAGTCTCACATATTAGTAGCCATGGAAAAAAGCTAGAGCCAGCAAACATGAGACAAATGTTTGAAGCAACAAAACTCTCCTCAAACATAGAAAGCAAGCATGCAGAAAGCAAAGATGCAGAAGATAATTAAAAAGGAGAAAGGAAAAAAATTAATGACTGATAGATGGCAAAAATGCTTCCCTTCCTAGAGCTGACATAACCAAAAAAATACACTTCTCTAACTCCAGCTTCTAGGCACTGACAGCTGTACAAGGACACCAACTTTTTCTTGCTGGTGAGAAGAGAACTTTGTCTCCTGAAGTCTTCATGAATACAGTGATGTAAACAGGTGCTGTCATACAAAATCAGATTTGAGCTCCATCTACTCCAGCATAGCTCAGCATCATACAGTCTAAAACTAAGCACGGACAACCAGGCAGCTTATCAACCTACTTATGATCCCCTCACACTTACCTAAGCAGTTTGTGACCATTTGTTGTAGCAACTTCAGCAAGACTTGTTAGGATTTTAAGATACTGGCTTTCACTCTGCTGAGACAAGTGTTCCAGAACTTGCCGTAACTGATGAATTAAAACAAAAGAAATTGATTGAGCACCAGGTCAACATTTAATCTACAACATTATCAGCCAAGCATTAGCTTTTAGCAATATAACATACATCTGTATTGTCAAATGTCTAATCTAATTGCAAATTATAATTAAATGTTAAAGATTACTGAGAATAAATACTTTGTAGTGTCAGTGTATGTACTACAGGATATATATTAAAGTTGAGTTATATATGAATGCTGAATGCTTAACCATGTATTATTAATTCATAAGAACAAGTTATTTTCATCTGAAAAATGACTGGGATATAGTTTCAACTTTTGAAAGCTAAGAGCATATTTTGAGTTTCATAATCCATAATTTACCTGTACCCTCAGTTCATTTCTTGTTTAGTTTATGACATTGTGTAAGCAAGCCTTAGATCCCAGACTTTGTACTCACTGTCTTCATTTTTGTTCCAGACACCGAATGTCCTTCCTTGGATAAGAAGTCACACCTTGCTATCACTTGTACAATTACCCTCTTCCCAAAATTCCCTTCTTTTTTGGCTAATACCATCACTTGGCTTACAAAGACTCAATGTTGCAAATGGCCAGACCCTGCCCTGTCTTCAGCTCCTTTTCTCAAGCCTAGGTTTGTTTGGTTTTTTCCAGATAAATTAACTCTTCAGTGACATTGCTTTTATGCATTGCTATTGTACCCTCATTTACTCCTTTCTCTCTCACTGTCAGAGAGTTCAGTAATCATTCTCCCAGAACTGTGGAAAGGTGGAATGAAAAGGAATCTCACAAAGGTAATATATTCCTACACTTTGGCCCAAGGCAAGAGCACTTGCATCTGCAATCCAAACTGGCTTGCCCAATTTGCCTGTCTAGTTTTTAGATGTTTTCTACTCTGGAAGCCCTGCAGTTTCACTAAGTGATCTCTTCTAATACTTCACTGTGCTTGACCATGTGAAAGTGTTTTCCTCAGGTTTCAGTTGAATCTCTAGCTACAAATGTCTAAGGCAATACCTTTCTCCATGCAGTCTGTTGATTATTCCAGTTTGTCAAGACCATTTAAAACACCAAGTACTGACTCGTAACAGACATCTCTTCACATCATCACTTTCAGATAATATGAACTGGTCATTATCCAAGACTTTGAGCTAAGGTTTGGCCACAGAAAACCCAACTTAAAATGCGCTTCCAATTCAGCAATGAAGTATAAATATACCATGTATTTTCTAATGGATTTTGCAGACCCTACCATTCAGATCTTCGTTTTACACACCCCTCCACAATTACTTGGACAGATAAAACATTTCCTAGTTTATTGCCTTCACTTCTACAAAAACAACAGAATGCTTTGCCATGCAGGTCCTTTGTTCCATGGTATTAATCCTTTAGCTTCCTCTTATTTGAAAAGATCTACACCATTGCCCTATATTTCTAATATATACTTTGAGGATTCTCACCTGTCATTTTACTTTGTAAAACTCAACTGTCTCAAATTTAAACACTGTTTCTGTACAGATTTTTAAATCCTCAGCTTTGCAGTGGAAGCAATGGGATTACAGAAAATAAAAACTTCAAAAATCTAGCAAATCAAGTTCAGTGAAGTGGTAGTTGATACCTTACTAAACTTTTTTTTAATTTACAGTCTGTAAGATTGTTTGCAGTTACTTTCAAGCAAACAATATATTAAGAAAACACCAATAGCTAGATTTGTAAAGTTGAAAAGCACCCCATGCTTCCTAACCACTGCACAATCAAAAAACAAAAATTCTTTTCCTTGCTTTTTCTTTGCTTCAGGTTGCATAACCCCACAATAATAAAAGAAACAAGTTATAGAAGAATCACTGAAAAAGGAATAGTTTCATCTACAGCAATAATAACCAAACGAAATTGCAGCTGAAGTCTTTTACAATCTAATTGTACAAGGCAACTTGACGCAGATGAGTACACATACTCCAAATATTCAAGTTCGTTCCAGATGATTCAAGCCTCAAGATACATCCAGGAACGGCTATCTGCAAAGAACCACTGAAGGAGGGCAAACAGGCCCCATTACACAAAGTAATTGTATATAGAGAATGTTCTACCAGCACCTTTACAGAGAAGCTTACAACAAACCTGCTCTTTCAATTGTTCCACTGTCTAGATCACTCTGTCAAATATCCGAAGTTAGAAAACTAAATTAAAATAGATCCTACTTTTAATCCCAAATTCTTGTGTATAAAATTATGAAAAGACTGTACATTTTCCATGTGGATAAGTAACATACAATAATGTTCAACTACTGTGGCACTGACAGCTGCTGGTAGTGTCTTCCAATCAGGACACTTGTATTAAGCAATCAGGTCTGCACAGCACAGGTCAGTAGCTATAAAGCACATAATGCTGCTTTACCATATTCTCCCGTAGATCTTCATTCTGTGTCATTTGAATTATTGTCTGGAAAAGTCGAGGATGATATTGTATTAAGACTTCACAAGTCTCTCCATACCCTCCCTGAAAAGCAATAGGTCAAAAATAAATTCGTTAAAAAGACACATTAGAATTGGGCTTTATACTATTATAGGCATTGAAACCTACTAAGGATAAAGAAAAACATTTGTAAGTGCTTAACAGAGAAATCCCATCCCAAGATAAACTGAAATTCAATACCGCATCAAGGTTAGACACAGAACATCCAGGAGATACTGGAATCAAATTATTTCAGCATATCAACTCACATACATCCACTTTTTTTGTAACACTTTGGTTTCTAGAAAGCTACAGTTACATTTGAACAACACCTCCCCCAACAATGCATCAGAAATTAAAACCAGTGCAATATTAAGCTTTTCTTCCCATTGCTGATAGATGACACACGTCTACACCCAGAACATAATCCTTCAAAATAAGTATTTTCCTAAAGATTCATAAAGCACAAATCTGAGTTGTTAAAGGAAGAAATAGGATAAACTCATGAAATAGTTATTTAACTTCAATACACAAGTGTGATTCCACTTGTGCCTTAGATCAACAGCTGAGACTACCTTCACAACTTTGAGAAAAACATGGGGGTTTTTTGGGAAAAAACACAAATTCAAATTTTGTTCTATTTGTATCAACTCTTCTTTAACACAGCTGCATTTTTAGGCAGGCACCTAACACTTGAATACACACACCAAATTCTACATTGGCAAAATGACCATGTAACATTAAATGCTGCAAGTCCAGAAGCTCTGGGAACCATTAAGAGAATCTGTCGTGCAGAGAGAACTTATGTATTAAAACAAAAACCACACAGAATCCCCAAGAATTAATGAAAGTCAGCTCTTCAAAGTCAAGGTAATACTATACTAATAGAAATTACACAAATCTATAATTTCAATCTTATAAAAAATTCTATTTACTCTGAAAAGCAAATCTGTAAGCAAAGAATAAAACCCTTGATGTAAAAGGCAACGATTTTTCTCCTTTACTTGGTATCATACGCTTGTAAACTAGATGATCTTGAACAGGGTAAAGTAATCACTACAAAACAGCAAACACCAGGTGTCACTACTCACACCTAAAAGCTGGCAGAATTGTGACGTATAAAATAGTGCCCTAAAGATCAGAAAACTAAAGACTGAAGCAGACATTTGAGATACTATCATAAAAACTACAACTAGTACCATTAAAGTACATACTGGTATATTTTCTTACAGGCATGTGACTACAAAAAGCCTCAATACTGAATAGACCACGTGATTTTATGGTGATAAGTCATTCTGACATAATAAAGAGAAAAATCTAACTCTGAGCTCCAAGTTGTGTCAGTAAGTGTGGCAATATAGTGACCTGGCACTTCTGAGGAAAACAGAGCTGGGGACTTACTAGGACTTCTTATATCCAGAAAGAAGTAAGTAACCTAACTTGATCAAGGACTTCCACAGATCGTCTATGAGATTAATTTTTCAATATTTAAATATTCCAAAACTATCACATGGGTACTGAAGACAGCAGTCTGTACCACAGACACAGAGCTACTTCCACTGCAGGTCTCAGACACATGAGGAATTTTCAGAAATAAAATAACTTGAAATTATTTCAATCTCTTAGTACAGCAGAATATTCGAACATTTCACTTTTATTCTACCAAACTAATGACATGCATCAGGGTAGTATGACGTCCACCAAGCACAGTGATTTTTTTTTTCCCCAGTCTCCAGTTCATAGTTTTCTAGTCTACTGAATACTAGCAAAGGTTAAAAAGCTTCCACTCATTTACACACACACATTAAATTGATCCTACAGAAAAACATTTAAAAGTTTGCAAATCAAGAAAAGACACCCTAGCAAGCAGAACAAACAATATTTAGTATCAAGCAAGAAAAAACACGTTTTGCACATCAGTTAAGAATATCTAAGACTTTTGTTAATTGTTCATCATCTAGATATATTTGGAAGACCACTGAAAAGTAAGAGTTGGCGCCATGTAAATTTTGTTTGCATTGTTAGTAATGTACCTTCAAAAGAAAGTATGAGTTGAGATCAACAAAAAACACCACTCCTTTCTGCATGCCTTTACCTCTTACTTTTTAACAGTTAAGCAACTAAACAGAGACTCTTGCCATTAGATCAAGGATTCCTAAACTTCCTAGTCAAATGTAGTTATGCCTGTACTTTGTTTCTCAAGAGCTCCAGTCTTGCAAAGTCTTTAGAGGAATTTCATTGACATCTTTGAAGCCTTTTGCAAAGGCTACAAACTGGGAACCTGCCAAAAATTATTTTAAATTTACTTGGAAAAAAATTCTTTTTACATTTCTGCTTTCCCAAAGGACTACCATCTTTCATTAAAAAAATATGTAGAAAACCTCAAAGCACCACAGACAAAAAAACCCAAAACCAACCAACCAAACAAAAAACCCAAACCACTCATCAGGTGACACTGTAGTAAGCAACAGTAGTTCACAGAAAAAGTGTGTGATTAATTGAATACCTGTACACAGAGATCCAGGGGGGTAATACCTTTCTTGTCTGGTAAATATTTGGCTCCTCTCATCAAAAGAATTTGTGCAGTGTCTCTTTGACCATGGCTATTCAAAGGAAGAGAAAAAAAGAGTTAATAGAGAACTTAATGCTCCACTATGAGCAATAAATCTGACTTTATTGCTTCTAACAAACAAAACCAATGTAAGATAGGAGAAAACATCAGTTACGGTAGGAACCCAAGCAGAAACACAGGACAGACGGTAACACCAGTTATATTCATCTATTACCTTCCAAGCCACTGCAGAAGCAGTGTAAAATTAAGTACGGCACTTTTATCAAGCCAGAGTCATCCTCATCATTCAGAAAAAATTCATCTTAGCTTAGCCACATACACTATTTCTATCTCTCAATAACTAGACTATGTATCTTTCAAACCCCTTTTTTTCCTGAAGAAAATGAGATGCTGACTTCATTAAAAGCATACTGAAAGGCTATTGCCTTTACTGATTTTTAATGTATGTACTACCAAATGTTAACAGGGTAAAAATGAAAGAATGATACAAAATTAATTACAATTAAGATTATGGATATGAGTTTTTCAACAAAGTTTTAGATTCCAAGCTAGCTTACAGGGCACCCTTTACATAAATTAATACAAATACCTGCTATCCTGGAACACACCAAGGCTGCCTGCACTAACAGTTCAGCATGGGCAGAGGAAGAGCAACAATTAACAGCTGAGGGGCAATATGTAGTTTCACTGGTCTCTCAATAGTTCCCAGCCAAGTTCTCCTCATCCTCACCCTTTCAGCCCAGGAAACCAACAGTTAACCTAATGTAGTGGACTTGGCACCAGTGCAAAGTCAGCTACCAGATCTCAGAAAGGAGCTAAGACTGACTAAGGCCTCCTTGAAGCACCTCGTCACTGTAAGTTGCAAGAGTGCACAACCCTAACGCCTTGAAAATTTGAGAGTCAGACTTTGAGCACAAATACCCTGTCTCAAGCCACCACCAGCCACAGCTACTACACCCTGCTCTCCCTGTCACCAGGGACCTAACCTTTCTTCCTGGGTGGTGCTTCTGAGATGTTAACTACCACTGTGGACTCATCTGCTCTTTTTTCATTGTTGAAAGAACATCAGCACTGTACTTGCAAGGCATTACTTTCTCCTGGAAAGCCTCCCATGCACAGGCAAGTTGCTCACTTCTTTTCAAGTGGATGCCAATGCCAGTGCCTAAATCAAGCACCAATGTGCTCAATTAGCAGCTATTTATTCTCCACTTCTCTTCTGAAATGCAGAGTCAGCATACAAACTCCAGAGACCAGGGTTCCCACAACATAAACATTGTTCACATTAACTTTTAATGACTGGTGAACTATTAAAAGCACAGGGATTATATCACTGCATATGTTCTAACAAATACCAGAAGTGCTCCAATTAAAATTTCATTTATCCTATCCATTTCCATTTTGAAATGAAAATAAACTGAAAAAAACAGAACAATATAATTTCAATCTAAAATTAAGGCATACGTGCACATTTCATGTACACTGTATTATCACAATGTAAATTAAAGAATAGTCAAACTTGCCTTATAAAAGGCTGCATTTTTAGAAACTGATGAGTGTGGAAATCATTAGCTTAATTACTCTTACTTCTCAACATAGGGATCTTCCCACAAAAGAAACAAAATAGATGGTATCTTTAATACGGCATGAAAGTGATATGCCTGGCAAACCTATATTCACAAATAACCTGGTAAGGAAGAGGCAGGAAGACTGACATTATTTAACCAACCCAAAGAGCTACATGTGAAGAATATTGAACCACTACAAAAGCCACTTAAATTCTTACTATAAAATACACTGGCTTTAAGAAACCATAGAAAAGACAAAAATATTACTCCATATAATCTAAGATGGTAGATTTCTTTTTGTGCAGGGGTTTTTTCAGAAAAAGGTTCATTAGTCACCGATTTATGACTCATGTTAGAACATGCACAGCCATGTGCTTAACATGTCTGTTAGAGGCATATGAGCCTGCACTACTAAGGTAAGTATTTGAGACACTAAGCTACATTAAAACATTAGGCAAGATTAAACACCACTCAGCTGTTTTATTTCCCAATTTTTGTGCTCTCTCATAGTGGTTATTGCAGAAGTAAAAACAAAAATCTATTTCACTTTTAGCACCATATTCAAAAGTTAAGAATAAATACCTGCAGGCAAAATAGAGTGGAGTTGCCCCTGACACATTCGGCCTGTTTATATCTGCACCACTGTCTAGCAAACACTGCACCGTCTAGAACAGAAGAAAACACCAGAATTAGAAAGAGCAGCATAAGTGTCCATGGACTTAAAACTGTTTAGTGTCATTAATGTCTAGTGACACTGAAGGACTTAATTTTCAGTAGTAAATCTCAAAACCAAACTTTTTGAGCACTAGATGGAAAATCATGGTTGTCAGAGCTCAAAGCTCCCTGTGAACTTCCCATTTTAATAACAATGCTTTCACTGAACTTCAGTTAATCCCAAAGACACCTGGAACTACAAGCCATCAAAAAGTGACACTTCTTAGGCAAGTAACCCTCAAGTTAGTGACAGACATCAACAGCCTTATTTCAAGCTGAAGTTTGAACACACACTAAAGTAGAAGAAATAATAGAAGAAATAGGCAGCAAATTGGAAAATATGAAAACATTGAGCAAAACCTCAACCAAGTTTTGCTATTTTCCAAACACAAAGCAGGTAAGTCTATAGATAAAAGTTTCTCAGAACTTGGTCTTCCAAATTCAAGCTCTGACAGTAACAGAAAGGATCTAAGTAGAAAAGGGGGTGTTTTTTTACATTTAACAGCGCATAGTCCTGGACACAGTGTGTAGAATTCAAGATCATTATCTATATGGCTATAATTCAGTTCAAGTAAAGCATCTAGACCCGTACTCAACAGTAAACAGTCCGCCCTAATGCAAGGTCAGGCTTCAAAATTATTCACATAAATCAACAAACCAGTGGAGAAAGGATGAGCTAGGGATGTCATCTACCTGGATTTCTGCTAGGCCTCTGACACAGCCCTCCTCAAAATCCTTCTCTCTAAATTGGAGAGATACAGATTTGATGGGTGGACTGTTGAGTGGATGAGGAATTGGCTGGACAGCCACATCCAACGGGTGGTGGTCAGTGACTCCAAGTCCAGATGTAAGACAGTGACAAGCAGAGTTCCTCAAGTGTCTCTGCTGGGACTGGTGCTGTTTAATATCTGTATTAAGGATATTGACAGTGGGATTAAGTGCATCCTTGGGTTAATGTGCCAGAGGGACGGAATACCATCCAGAGGGACCTAGACAGGGTGAAGAAGTGGGCCCAGGTGAACCTCATGAGATTCAACAAAGACAAGTGCAGCATCCTGCACCTGGCTCAGGACAACCCCTGTTATCCATACAGATTAGAAGATTATGTGCTTGAAAACAGCCCTGAGGCTAAAGGACTTGGGAGTACTCATGGATGAGAAGCTGGACATGAACCACCAATGTGCATCTGCAGCCCAGAAGGCCAACTGCATCGTGGGCTGCATCAAAAGAAGTGTGGCCAGCAGATCAAGAGAGCGGATTCTGCCCCTCTACTCTGCTGAGACCTCACCTGGAGTACTGTGTCCAGCTTTGGAGCCCTCAACACAAGAAGGGCATGAATGTTGGAGCAAGTCCAGAGGAGGGCCACAAAAACGATCAAAGGGCTGGAGCAGCTCTCCTATGAAGACAGGCTGAGAGAGTTGGGCTTGTTCAGCTTGGAGAAGAGAGGGCTCTGGGGAGACCTTACAGCAGCCTTCCCATACCTGAAAGGTGCCTATATGAAGTGCCTATAAGAAAGCTGGGAAATAACTGGTCATGAGGGCATGTAGCAATAGGACAGGGGGTAGTGGTTTTAAACTAGAAAAGGGGAGATTTAGTTTGGATATCAGGAAAAACATCTTCAATATGAGGGTCATAGATCACTGGAACAGGTTCCCCAAAGACGTAGTGGAGGCCCCATGCCTGGAGATATTCAAGGTCAGGCTTGATGGGGTTCTGAGCAACCTGATCTAGTGAAGATGTCCCTGCTTACTGCAGGGAGGTTGGACTAGATGACCTGTAAAGGTCCCTTCCAACCTTACACATTCTATGAATCTATGTGAGAGCTCATGTGAACTTGTTTACTTCTAATGTTAAGTAATGTTACTAATGCTAAACTCTGTTCATTTCATTTACAGTAAATTAGGGTCAATCCAGATTTCAAAAGCATATTAATTACTGGTACAATTATGAATCAAACATTCTATTCTAAAAAGTAAGGAAGAACATCTTGAAACGTTTAACATTGCATCAAAACCTGCAATCAACAAGGCAATAAAAGTATCAGAGAACAGCTGAGTAGTATACAGTGACTTAAAGCCTACGAGCACTGAGATCAATCACCTACACAAGAATAAGTGACTTGTTCCCATGGAAGTGTACACAGTCAATACTAAGACAGAGTTCTTCACACTTCTAATCATCATGTGCATGACTAGCCTGAAGTTTACAGTCACGTAATTCTTTACAATCCTAATGTCTTAATGAAATTTAGAAACTTACTGTCTTGTGTCCATTTTGACAAGCTACATGAAGGGCTGTCTGTCCCATTGCATCTTCAACATCTACATTACTGACATGCTGAACAAGATCATGAAGCAATTCTGTTCGTCCATTGACAGCCAACCAATGAATCTAAGTACAAAATGATGACATATGTTTCTTTTAGCAGAAATGTAAGCATTTCATAAACATGACTTTAAACCTGACCATACTTTTGTCAATATTTTCTCAAAAAAAGCACCTCTGAGTAATACTACCGGATGCCCAGGTACTTTGATCACATCTTTCAATTCTTAAGGGCACTAGACACACAGCAATTTCATTTATTTACATGTAAGGCAGCACAAGCTCAAGAAGTAAGAATCTTCAAAATTTTTTTTGTTTAAGAACATAATGAGAATCCATAGCACTTACTGCAGTCAAGCCTTCATTATTACAAATGTTGACATCTGCACTGTACTCCAGAAGCTTGCTCATACATTTCTTCTGGCTATAAACAAAAGAATACATTAAAACCCAGCCAGGGGAAATAATTTACAAAGACCAAGTACCTTCTTAGAGTTCCACTCACCCTAATTCATCATTGCACAAACCATAACAGGTAGTTTTACTTTACAAGTAGTATAGTACCAAGCATGTAAAAAATAGCACCAGAGATACAGTGCAAGTATAGCATATGACAGCACAAGGCTAAAAACATAATTATGTAGCCAAAGGTTTTTGTGGAGAGTGTAGAAGTACTTCACCACCACTCTAACAGCTTCAGCTCAGCATGAACTACACTCTCAAGAAGCTAGAGGTCAGCTAATGGAAATCCATGAAGTTCATCATCTGTACGCTTCAGGGAACACGTTTATAGTACATGACTGAATCACCATTTAATGAGACACTCCTAACACTTTGTGAATCTTTAGCAAGTACAATACTCCCTTCATGAAAGTAGGGGTGTTTTTCCTACTTCATATTTTGTTTGATCTTTTAACACCCTGATGCTCTAAGCGCTTCACCCTTAAGAGTTTATTCTTACTTTCCATTTGGTACATCTCATACCCTTTTCACACTTTGGTTACATGTAACTGTCTCCTGTGTGTATTTCTGCATCACATCAGGTACCACTTGGCTACTTCTTTCTTCTAGAAATACTCCTCCCCCACATAATCTAAAAGGCCACACAAACACTACTTCCTCCTCATTTGAAGTACCAGCTGTGATACAATTCAGTTACTGTAATGTATACCTCTTCTAAAAAGACATTACCATTACCAGCTGTGCATTGCCACATACTACAATTCAAGAAATACAATCTTAAAATTTAAAGAGGTGCTTGCTTAATGTTGGGTTTTATTCCCCTGCCATAATATTGTGCAGGCAAACTTTGTATTCTCTTCCTTGTGGCAAAAATTTCCTTGGAGACACTCTTTAAGAAAGATCTGACATATCTGATTCCTTTCAAAACCTCCAGTGTCCTCTTCAAAATCTTTTCTTACCTAGCTAACTGCAAAGTGAATGCATCCCTTGTTTGACTACCACTGTAAGAATCGTTAAGGTTGGGCTTAACAGAAAACACTAAAATGACTGGCATTAAAATTATCACTTCAAACACAGCTTCCTATTTGTATTAAATTATCCAAATATTCCAATTTTAACCTCCACATTCCCTGTAAGCATGCCATCCCTATTTTCAAAAGTGAAAACCAAAGTATTTTCTTTGAACTATGCAAAAACATTAGAGAACATGTCAACTCAGATACATTATGCATAAAACCTTTATAAGGGATTTTAAGACTTTTTTTCTTACCCATTCCTCGCTGCTAAATGGAGAGGTGTGCATCCTGAAATGTCCTGATAGTTTGGATTTGCCCCTTTTTTTAGTAATAGAACAAGGCATTCAACTGATCCACAGCTAAGAACAAAATACAGATGGGAAAAAGCTGTAAAAGGATATTTACAAACCGTACCTATATTGATGTAAAGACAACAGCAATATTATTACAGATTACACACAGTACAAAAATGTTAACATGAAACTAAAGGAAAGATACTTAAATACAGTGAGAACTGGCTGATGAATAGGCACTAGCCTACCATGTGATTTTAGTGACTTGAAATCCCAACAGTAGATCTTCAAGACTGCTAATGGTTTAAAACATAAATGGATTAAAAATGCTTTGCTTACCATTTCTTCTCATCTCCCTCATTTTCAGTCTATTCACAAGACTGAAATTTCTGTTAAATAACTCCAGTATAATTTTTTTTGTTGTTGTTATGCTTCATTGTCTGGAAGTTACATTTTAAAGTTTAAATGGCAGAAAAATTCTAAAACTCATCCAAATATTTCTTTGATACTTGTTTTGAATCTGCAACTCCCCTTTTAATTTTCCTAATACAGCAGCTCTTCAGGATAACCAATGTCACCAAGAACACAGAAACTGTGCATTACATCCTTAGTTTACTCCTGAGTTCTTCAAGAAGAGTTGATTGGGAGGATAATCATACAGTATTTTTGTATCTATCATGACCATCTTACCCATTGTTACTAGTCTTACCAATGACAGAACTGCTACACAGCAACCAAAGAAAACTGAAGCCTAGCTCTACAGTAGTTGCAAAAGCAGCATCACAGCAACATCTTAACGACACAACTATTCCAGAACCGAAGTGTAACACATTTTCTTGGTGTTTAGGCTCAATAAATACACCTTTTCAAAGACCCTTCTAAGATGTGTGCTAAAAGTTTGCTTTTATTAAGTACTTTATTAATTACATTTTATACAAACAACGTGTAATTCTGAGATGGAATATTTGGGAAACACATTTCTAAAACAGTCTGCTTAGAAAGCTGGAACTTCTACCCTTATTATGCCCAAATACCTGCGATTTTACATGCAACACAACTTCTATTTCTGTGAACTTTTAACAGTTTAAACGGAAGAACTTTCAAGATATTTTAAATGGGTCCCAAATGTTGTGCATTCATTCGTTTCAAGTTTAGCTTCCTATTTCAAAGGAAGAATATTCCAAAAACTACTTTGTTCATTTCTATTAGGTTTATGTTAACCTGGCTGTTTCTTGGCAATATAGATTAACTTCTCATGGAAGAGCTACACCAATAATAATCTAGGTCACAGATCTGAAACTTGCACTTAAGCCCTTTATCCAGGTTGCAAAACTTTATTACAAGTGTGAAGCCAAGTTATGAACCCTTCACTTACAGTCAGATGAAGTACTTTGGACCAATTCTTTCCCAATAAACATCCAAGTGCTTCCCACTTTTATATAACATTTCAAAAACAAGCAGCACCTGGAAACAAGGCTTCTCTACACCTACAAAGGCAGAGTAACCCAGCTTTACAGGGTACACATAATGGATACACTTCTTCAGAGACTGAGATTTCACAGAAAGAAAAAGAAGTATCCACCAAGACTTCCTCCACTAGAATTTGGAATGCCATTTGCTATCATGTGTCAAACCTGTCCTCTCAATGAAGCAGGCATACCAGCAAAAGAACAAGTAAAATACAAAAAGGAAGTGTGAAAACAAACGTTATCTGATACTACAGAGTTTTCCAGCTTACATTAGTGCCTTAGATTTGTGGCAATACTTTCATTGTTAACTTCTGGACTGGACTCAAGTAAGTCTTACTTTGCTGCAATATGAAGCAAACTTCTCTTCACACGTCCAAATGCATAATTCACATCAAATTTTGAATTTGATAGCAGCTCTGAGACAGACCTTCAAACAAATAAAATTTTAATTAAAAAAGAAGCTCACTATCAAAGAAAAGTATATACTGTAACTTGTACACAAGTAAACTATTTCTTTCTTGATCACTAGTTTTTTCCCTCCAACTATTTTCTGAACAAGAGATGCAACAGCTTTCAAGCTTTTGCACCTTAACAGTATTTACTCTCTTTCACTTCATACTTCTTTACAAATATGGAAAACAAGCAAGTTCATAGCTTTGGTTTGAAAATTACTAAATTCCTATTTTCCTTCTTATCTAAACACAGGCAACCCCACACACACACACATACCAGACACCCAGAGGCTTTCCCAAACATAGACAAAATTTAGAAGAAAGACTGGCATGTGAAATCACCACAGTGAAGTAAAAGGACACATGATTTGCCAATAGCATAGGAAATTTAAATAGGACCCTTCAAGCCCTAATTAGTAAAGATAAAATATTAGTTAAGATAAAACATTTCAAAATAGGCAAAACTGCAAGTGAACTGATGATTTCAGCTTCCACTAATGATCTGATGACACAGGTTAAAACCCTTGCACACAATCTGTGGTGGATCAGCCCCAGGCAGCAGCTGAGCATGGGGAGGAGAAGCAGACAGAAGCCCTGAGGGTTGGGATAAGGACAGTTTACTGACACAGCACAGAGAGAAGGGAACAACAGGATTCTGACAGAATACACAGGCAGTGGTAAGAAAATGAAATTACTGACAACATTACCAGACACTCCACCTGCACTCAGACCATGTCAGAGCCACACAGACCCACCCCTCCCTGCCCAGCCCCCTTTTATGGGGAACAGATGTGACATGGTAGGGAAACACCCTTGGCCAGCTCGGCTCACCTGCGCTGGCTCCTCAGGAAAGTTAACTCTGTCCTGGCCAAAACCAGGACACAATCTCAACCAGGTATTACGCAGCAGAACAAACACTTATCCTGAGAAATATGGCATCAGAAAGTAGCACTGCTAAGCTGGTACTGTTTAGCCCCCAGGTCCCAACCACTCTGAGGACAACTGGCTAACAGAAACTGCTGCTTGTTTGAGGAATCCCAGAACTACTAATCTCATTGTCCAAATCTTGTTTTAGAGACTTTTAATGAGACAAGACATGGATGTGGACTAAGAGCTGCTATGTCATCAATAAATACACCCTCAGAGCTACAACCCAGTTACAAAACAATGCTTTTGTTCTTCTCCTACACAAAGCAACAAAACAAATCACAGCTCCAGTCTATTGCCTAAAATAAAACAGGTTTCTGAGGTAAGAGCACACTAGGATACACAGTCAAGGACTAACTTCAGCTACAGATGATCTCAGCAATTCAGCAGCATAACTCCCAAGAGTGCTCTAGCAGCTACAACTCTGGCAAACATGCTTTCTGTACCTAAAAAAAAGGAAGCTGAAAGAAGCTCTCACCTGTGCTGGTCAGCCATAACCATCGGCATTAGTGTATAGACAGCAGTTTCATTATCTGTAAAGAAATTAAATTTACTCTATTATCATAAAGAAATACTTTCTTTAAAATAAATTCATTTAGCAACACTTACTACCTTTCAAAGTGTCTACTAGTTCAACAGATCATTTTTTACACAGGTTATACATGCCTGAAGTTTCTTTACAAAGAAAAAGCCACCATACTTGGAAGAGGTAATTAACAAGATTGCAATACATGAAATTCCAATGCAGCTTTTTCTTTTTACAAAGTAATAATTACAGAAGTTTCAATGGAGCATCAATATATTTAAACTGACGATTCTGTTAATTAAAGTATTTAAGAAATGTGCACTAACCAAAAAAAGTTAAATAAAAGCAACTTGTTATAAAGAGAAGGAATTTCCTGTGTTCCAAGGTGACTATCATAATCCTGATACCTATAATTTTCTAAAAGTCATTTATTTAAACTAAATTACACCATATATATTAATTTTTGCCTCTAAATTTGAATACCTGAATGCGATAAATTTAATTCTAATTTCTAATCAGGTTCATATTCCACATTTGAAGAAAATGAAAAAAGGCCTGATCACAAAAATACAAGTCTGTGGTGAGAACAGCCTGACATTCAGCTCTACAGCCTTCCTCAGTACTACTGCTGCACATACCACACACTGTATGGGTATGATGTGCTTGTTCAGTCACCTAGAGACTTTCCGGACTAAAATATTATTTTTAAAGGATTAATAGGACTAAACTTTATAGGTTTCCACATATAATTATAGTATACTGTATAATAATATAATAATTATACATAAATAGTAACAATAACACACTAGTATTTTCTCTCTTGATGCAAGCTACCCATTGTTGTGCGTCCAATCTCCACAGACTCTTCACACAGGCAGTGGTGTACGACAGGACAGACCTCACTTCCTGAGAACCCAGCTATGTATTTCCAGGATATGGTCATGTAGGACTTATTTTGGACATTTTCCTAAGCATCTTGATTTAGATACCAAAGTTACAAAGCAGTGTGAATAGGAAGAATTAAAACAGACCCAAACATGCATAGCTTCTCATATCTTTTACGTATCATGTTTCTATACGCTTCCTACTTCCACTAGATAGGCAAGCTGGTATTGACCAAATATTAAACAAAGAATTCTTCAGAGTTATCAAGTGGACACAGAGAAACTCCCATCATGCTGTAACTATACTGTTCATTATTATTCTTCTACAGTGCCCCAAGATCAGTGCTGCTACCCACTATGTGAAGTAGTCTGTATCTAACAAATAAAAAAGCCATACTAATCTATTATTACCTTTATACCCTGAAAAGAGATGTGATATTCAAGAGTTTGAACTGCCTGTAGATTATAGAGCTCCGTGAGCATCAGGTAATTCCACCCCCAAAAATGCCCCTCTAGAATTTGACTGCTGGGAGGAGGGGACCAGGTTGGAAGAGAGGGAGTGGACACATATGGAGGGTCTTAAAGATAAAACTAAATGGAAGCTAAATAAATATATTAATCATAGAAAAGATTTTATCATGTTTTTAAAATCTATCCATTATTAGCTCCCAGTATATACAAGTAAAATCAGAAAATTCTTGCTTGAGAATAGTTCCACAGATCTTTTGGCTCTCCAACTGCAACAAAAAACAGAATTTGAGAATGCCGACTAAATCTGAACATGACATCCTTGTGTATTCTCACAATCATGCCCTATTAAAAAGGCATCAAAAGCAGCTTTAGATATACCAGCACTGAAATGCTTAATACCAATCCTAACTAAATTTAACTATATTGCAAGTATAATCTATAAAAAGACAATAGTTAAATACTAGTTTAGCTGGGCCTTAAAAGGTGTTTATGGTATAGTTACAAAACTAAGCCCTTTGCTATTCTATGAACAGAATCTACACTGGAGCATGTGCAGATTTTGCCATAGTTGTTCTGTACAGAAATAAAAAAGTGTGATATTAAGGAGCTTTTGTGCCTATTTTTGTTAATTATTATCCCTAAAGTAAAAGTAGATGACCCCAGGGAAAGAAAAAATACCTCTAACTTGGCTGCATTTCAAGTCACAAGTATCTAAAAGCACACACACAAAATAAAAAAAGGGGCACCCAAAATACACTCAGAGGCAAAGGACCTAAAACCTACAACTTTGGGCTGCAAGATCTAGTTTTCAGGCACCAAGCCTTAATAGTAGAATCCAGAAATTTGTGTCAAGCTCTTAAGTGTACAGAAAATGCCTGTTGAAGGATATGCCTGATGAAAAAAAACCTATAGTATAGTATTTCCTATTGGCAGGGTCAGCTCAGGGGATTCACTGGCACTGGACTCAGGTGTTATAGCTTGATTTAAAAAAAAAAAAAAAAAAAAGCAGCAGTTAAAATTTATCATCCAGAATCCCACCCTGACAAGATACACTTATTACTTCCTAAGAGATATTAGCTTGAATTTGGCAGAGACTGCAATCTTACAGAAGCATCAGCACCATCCATATAATACCCTAATGGCTACAGCACACGCAAAGGAAGTTAAATACCAGGATTTACTGCCTCCTTCGGCAAAAGGAAGTTTGAACATACATCTCCATTTCCTAAAAGAGTACTATGACTCTTACTTTAAGGACAGAGAGGTAAATCATCTGTCTTTCAAACCAAAGCTATTCAAGTATATATGGGAGAGGAAAAAAAACCTGAAACTACACACAAGAAGCCACCAAACTGCATGCCATACTAGACCAGTGGTGCTATTTTCCAAGCTGATCCTTGTCAGTACATGTTTGGAGCAAAACAGTACAACCCAAACCTGCTTCTCAGGAAGAGTCTGAACAGGCCTGCATGAACCTAGGGAATGCCAAGGTCAGGAAAGAAGACATGAACTAAGATGTACCCAAAGTTTGATGGCCATTGAATGGAGATTTTTTTTAAATATAATTTGATACTTCAGTGCCTAGAGTCCATTTATCTCCTTCTTTCAGTCCTGCTGTGATCTGTCTCATGTAATTCTTAGAGAATACATAGAGCTGACTGACATTCTTTCTGCACTACAGGGCAAGACAAGTAGTTGTTCCAGAGGTCACAGGAGTGGCACTTGGCACTACCACAGAAATAATTATCTCTGAAGTGTAAGATAACAAAGCTGAGGATAGGAAGAGAATGGCTGAGCTCATATTCAGAATGAATTTGCCAATACTAGTACTGGAGTAAATTTAAAGCAGTGCCAAATGGCATATGTTATGCTAAGCATTATTCATATTACCATGATCAATTAAACTGGTGGTGCTACTACTACTTTATTTCTATAAGCCTGATCTTACATTAACAGTATTACATCAAGTTTTGTTGCTGAGATGCGAGAGCTACAAGGAGCAGCAAAACCTGTCTGAAAAGTTGCCTGTCGTTTTATGAGATTTATGAGCAGCTGCACTGTCAGACACTGAAGCTGTTGATGGGTGACAATAAGGGTGTAGCAGCTCAGCGTAGGGGGGCAAGTCCATATGCAGCGGCGAGGAAGTCTGAACAGGAAACGCACAGAGAAAACAAAATATTACTCATTCTCCTCCAGCACCGGACATGAAAGCTGGCAGACACAAAGCCAGACTCGTCTGTAAAAACAAACCCTGAAGAGCCTACAATGACAGCACACAACTCACAGAAACTTTCGGATATCCAAAAACTTCTGCAAGGGTAGTCTTCCCATAGGCCGGACCTGGCTGGAACACTGAACCACTTGCCTTAGGAGCCTGAAGCTGAATTCCCTGCTCCATCCCGCCATCGGGTGGCTAGCACCCGTGAGACGTAGTCGAGAGGCAAGAAAAACTGGGCTGTGACTAGTGACAGCGACTTACAGCACCTTTTCAACACTCAGTACTATAAAGAGAGACAAACCAAAGATCGGCCACTACGAACGTGGCATCGACGAGACACCTAAAGAAGGATTTAAACCCGGGTAAAACGAGGGCCCAGCACCCCAGACCACCGACTCGCACGGGCCCAGAGGCCGCAGCGGCGGGCAGGGGCACCCCGCGCCCCGGGGCTGCGAGGCACCGGGGAAAGGAAGAGGACGGGGAAGCCGTTGCTGTCGTTATGATCACCGTTACAAATAAAAAGCCCCTCGAAGGGGGAGGAAGGGAGCACCTTTCCCTCCTCCCGAGTCGCCCCGTCAGGCGGGACTACACAACGGCCCCCAGCGCGGCTCAGCTCACCCCCACCGGCCCGGGGAGGCCGCCGGGACAAACCGCCGCCCTGCCGTCCCCCTCCTACCATCCGGCAGCTCCACGGTGCGGGCGCGGCGCAGGGACCTCGTTAGCCGGTTCAGCTGCTCCATGGCTCTCTCCATCCTCGGGGCGCCCAGCCTAGAGCCGCTGACACACACCACCCCACCCCCCACCCCGCCACTACCGTCCGTCCCCTCAGCCCATCGCGGCGCTGGCGGCGCGGAAGCCCCTCAGGCCGCCGCCGGGCCCCCGCCGTCTGCTCATGCTCAGCGGCCCGGCGGCCGTGCGCATGCGCGGCGGGCGGGGAGGCGTGCGCGGTGGGGTTTACCTCAGTGTAGCTTCTTCCTTGGAGGAGGCAAGAGCAAGCGTCGGTTTCCGAAGTTGGTGGCATATGGATGTTTAAAAACCAGTTTGTTGCGGTTTTTTTTCTAGAGGGGGAGAGGGGGAATGAAAAATTACTGCTTTTTGGCGTCGACTCTAGCAAGTGATCCTCCCACAGTGGCCTCTCCCTACCTTTCCCCAGAGCAACGTGGGGGGGGGGGGGCAACGACACCTGCCAAACACAGCCAGGCAGGATAGGGTACTTCTACTGCAATCCCTACTCTGAAATCGCAGCTAGGATGTAGTGTTGATCAGGGAATCCCCAGGCCACGGGTACATAGGATTTTGGCCAAACTCGTAAGCTTTAAAGCTGATGCTACTGAAAATGAAGAAGGAAGCACCCTCTGCTGGGTGAAGAACTGTCTGGATGGCCAGGGCCAAAGAGTAAATGGAGATAAATGCACCTGGAAGCCAGTCACAAGTGGTGTTCCCCAGGGCTCAGTCCTGGGCCCAGTCCTGTTCAGTATCTTTATCAGTGACCTGGATGAAGGGATTGGATTCCCTCAGTAAGTTTGAGGACAACACTAAGCTGTGTGGAGAGTCAATCTATTTGAGGATAGGGAGGCTATTCAGAGGGATCTGGACAGGCTGGATTGATGGGGTGAGATCAATGGGATGAGGTTCAACAAGGCCAAGTGCAGACTCCTGCACTTGGAACATAACAACCCCATGCAGAACTACAGGCTTGGGGAAGAGTGGCTAGAAAGCTGCCTGGCAGAGAAGGACCTGGGGATGTTGGTTGACTGCAGAGTGAATATGAGCTAGTAGTGTGTCCAGGTGGCCAAAAAGGCCAATGGCATCTTGGCTTGTATCAGAAATAGTGTGACCAGCAGGTACAGGGAAGCAATATATACTAAGGGGCTTAGGAGTCTAGATAAGGACAGGGAGAGATCATTCTGCAATTAGTGTCACGGGCAAAACAGACTCATTGGGGAAATTAAAAAAAACATCCTATTTATTACACACACAAAGAGAAAACAGAGTGGGATAAGAAATAGTACAACCAGATCTTAAAGCACCTCCCCTCACCCCTCTCTTCTTCACAGACATAACTTTATTCATGATTTCTCTTCCTTCTCTCTGTCCCTGCCCCCAGGGTGGCGTGGGGACACACAGGGAATGGGGGGGGGGGGGGGAGTGGAGTTCAGTCAGTTCCTCACAAGTTGTTTCCTTCTTAGCTGGGGGAGATGTCACAATCCACAACCAGATAGAGGAATTTGGCAGAGGTTTAAAACCCCTTGCGTTCCAACCGACCTCAGATTGCTCTGGGTGGCTGGAGGCAGCTGGGCTTAACCCCTGAGAGAAGTGCAGTTGGGTGCTTTATCATGACCTGGTCTTTGGAATTCTCAGGAAGAGAATTAAGACTCAAAACAGAATCAAGTCACTTTATTTGGCCCATAACAGGCGTGCGAGAGAAGGGGGTAAGAAAGAGAAAGGAGTGGAAAAGAGAGAGAGTGTGCAATAGCTACCTCCACAGATCTGTAGCATCCCGTCAGTCCAATGTCCAGGTCTGGTGGGGGAACATTCCTCTTCCTCTTTCTTGGTCTTAAATTTTTACTGTGTTGTCTCATTGCGGAGGCAGCAAGTCCTTGGCATAGCCACACCTTCCACCTGGTGGTGGGATATATGCCCACTGCTGCATCCAGGGGCCCCCAAAAGTTCAAGCACCTTCACACTTTGTCTTTCACTTGATCCTGGGTGCATGCACAGAGGACTTGGGCTACATGCTTCGAGATAAACAAGATGTCTATCTGCTCCTGACAGGTTGAATTCACTTTGTTGCGTGGGTGTCATGGGGGAGGTCTGAAGGTGGTTGAGAGAGAGGAAAGGGGGGTATGGTTACAGTGGTTGAGAGAAGATAAAAGAGAGGGGAGAGTACAGTTAAGAAAGAGAGGAGGGTATGGTTCTGTCAGCAATTGTTAAGGAATATCTCTAGTCCCTTACAGGGCCATTCCTCACACCCTTCCTCTGCTCTAGTGCGGGGTCCCACTCACGGGAGAATCCTCCACAAACTTCACCAGTGTGAGTCCTTCCCCATAGCACTTCAGCTCTTCACCAGCGTGGGTCAGTGTGTGTGGTGCAGTCATAAAATCTCCACAGGCTGCAGGTGGGGTCTCTGCTCCCTGTCCTCTTCCATGGGCTGTGGGGGGGACACACACACCTGCTCCACCATGGTCTTCTCCACAGGCTGCAGGGAAATCTTTCTCTATAATGCCTGGAGAACCTCCTTCCTCACCCACCCCCCACCTTCTTCCCTGACCTTGGTGCCTGCAGTTTCTCACATCTTCTCACTCCCTCCTCTGGTGGCAAAAAGCAGCTGCTTGAGGTTTTGTTTCTCTCAGCTATGTTATCACAGAGGCACTGTGACCATCATGGCTCAGCTGGTGTTTTCACTCTGGGGTCTGGCGGGAGCTTCTAGCTGCTTCTTGCAGAAGCCACCCCCGCTCCAGAACTTTGCTACACAAAACCACAACACGCCGTAGCGTCGCGGCTCAGCCCCAGGCAGCACCCGAGCACCCCTCCCCCGGGGGCACAGACAGACAGAGCCCGGCGGGTGGGGCAGGGGCAGTTACCGGCACGGCACGGCGAGGGGGGAGCAGCAGCAGAGCCCGGGACGGAACGCGCACACGCGCGGGGATACCGCGGGGCATTTACCAGCCGAACCGAGCCGAGCCGAGCCCCTCGCCGCCCAGCCCAACCCCTACTACGGGGCGTGATTTCACGGGGGGCAGGAAACAGCCTTGCCCGGCTCGGCTCTGCCGGCTGCTGGGAGGGCTGGCTCGGCTCGGCCCGGCCCGAACCAGGACACGTAATAGAATAGGTTATCTGAGGAGACAGATGATTAGGTAATTTTCAAGATGAGCACGTGAGAGGAGTGATGTAGAGCCATTTTTCTTGTATTGGGATGAAGAGATGACTAGATGACCCTTAGGAGTCCCCTTCTTTAAACCCTGTGGAAAATACTAGATATTGATTACTTAGGTCACAGTAAACTCATGTGTTTTCAACGAGAATCCCCAATGACAATTTACAAAGTTAGGAATTTACATAATATTTAAACATCCAAACTCTGAGGAGGGAAAGTTTAAGTGAAAATGCAGAACTATTAATGACATATAAGAGTATAGAGTGAATGTTGTAGCAAAGGGTGATGGAATGCTATGAAAATGTTAGGGGGAAAAAAAGAAAAATCATTCAACTTTTCAAAAATAAGTGTTCTAAATACCAAGTTGTTAAAAAAAACCCAACTTTATAAGCTAATGTAATATTTTGAAAATGCTGGTAAGCTTAAAAACAAACAAAGCATTACTATTAATGTATAAATGAGATACAAGCTAACAAGTCATATACTTACTTATTTGAATACAATTTTAGTACCTCTGAGGGTTTTAGATGTGTGTTTCACTATTTAGCATTACATGGAATATTGTAGTAGAATAGAAATGATCAGGTAAAACTCTATCTGGTTCGTGTGCCAAATGTAAATACCTACATGCTTAAGGTTTACTTTTTTATCTATTAAAAAAAAAAAGGAAAAAGAAAGACTAGTGTTCTGCATCAATAAGGTCCCATCTCAAACAAATACCTATTAGACATGTGGTGGCTAGACTCCAGTCTGCTCTTTTAAGAAATTATAAGAGGGCTTCCAGTCCATTTATCAGATTAATTCTTCATAGTATTTTTAAAGCTAATTGGGAGATTGATTATGCAGGCAAAACTTGTGAATTTAACACACCCTGACGATGAATGAAAGGAATTTGTGCTTCCTAGGGATCAGTCTTAGTTTGCAGATAGTACATAAAACCAGTTGGGTTTAACAGTTTAAATTCTAGGACAGCCTTTAGCAAAGGAAAGGGGGGGAAAAAAGCAGAAATCAGACTCCATTTTTAGACTAAAATATCTGGAGAATGCGCGGAGGGCATACATAGTGAGCGAGCTTCAGCACTGGGATTCATTGTCTCCATTTGTCTGATAGTCTGAACATCAACTTTCAAGAATGTTGCAAAGCCCATATGTTTTCTCAAGCCTTTGTTTTATTTAGGCTTGAAAAGAGGGGAGGTTAAAGTTTTAATTATGAATGTCAATATTAAATCTATTTGTTTTATAGCCCTGTAGCATGTAAAAGGAATTAAGAGCAGGAAAAGAATACATATTTTTATTGTTAGGGGCACATGCCTAGTCAACGAGGCTCAGAAAAAAAAAAAAAGGTTTATTACCTTTCAAAAGTTACAAAGAGAAGCAAGAGGGGGTGTTGTGGAGTCTCCATCTCTGGAGATATTCAAGACCCGTCTGGACGCCTATCTGTGCAGTATGAGCTAGGGAGCTGCTTTGGCAGGGGGGTTGGACCCAATGATCTCTCGAGGTCCCTTCCAACCCCTACAACTCTGTGATTCTGTGAATAGTCAAATACTGTGTAATGGCTTGTTTACAAAACAAAGCAAACAAGAACTTGCATGTGAAAAGGATGGATTCCATCAGATGTGATAAAGACTTATAAAATCTTAAAATTTCATCAGTGTGGAGAAGCTGACTCAGAAATTAAGTTAATGAGCTTAAAACAAATGCATCGCAAAGGCCAAGGTGCAGAGTGTGCTCCAACAAAAATTAAACAGTTCATGGAGTACCTAATGGATTGTTATGGCAGTGGTATAAAATCCTTCCTTTTTTTTTTTACCTTTTTTTTTTTAATAGAGAATGTTTTACAGTCAAACACTGGATGCACTGTGATCTGCAGTCAGCTGGACAGAAATACTACTAGAGAGCAGCTAAGCAATGAAGACAGAACTCTTACTTTTGCCAGGATGTGTGGTTGATGATAGGTTTTAGGTCTTCCTGGGACACAGAGTGGATAGAATCAGTGGTTATTACCTTCCATGTTGTCCCAAACTGCTCAGGAAAGAAGGAAAGGAGGATACCCACTGCCTGACTCCTCTCCCTAGAGAAAAGATACACAGTCTCCCAACCCAAAATACAAGGTCTGCACCTAAACATAGGGTTTTCAACTACCGATTTCATAAGGTTTACTGTCCAGCCAAACAGCTTGGGCTTCATCATGGTAGGAAAAACAAGACCCTTTTCCCTGACTCATCAGGGAAGATCATCAGCCAACCCCCTTGACCAATTTTACTCCTGCATTTTTTTACTCTATTTCAGGTTCTCTTGCATAAACTCATTCTACTTGCCAAGGCATTCCCAAACAGATAGGACACATTGATGGGCATTTCCAGCTTTGAACCCTTATTCTTTTTGCTGTAGCAGGAAGCAGTCTACAAGGAAAAGCATCTCCTGAGGTCTAACAACTCCTTTGGTTAATGACAGTATAAAAATTCAAGGGAGGAAAATCTAGTGGAGGCCCAAAAGCAAACCAGGTACGTAGTGGTAACGTGATCTCAGTGGTCAGTGTCACAAATTTCAGTATCAGTAGCTGACTGAAAACTCCAGATCCACTCATCTGGTTTGAGAGCTACATAAATGGCTAAGACTATCTTTATAGTAGACTCTAGAGGACTTCATCACCAAAAAAACCCCTCAGCTTAGCCATATGTTAGTATGTCCAGAGAAATTCTTACTTGAACAGTGTGCTTTTCCAGTGGTATTGCTGCTGTCCGTGCCTATATTGAGTGTCATGAAGAATTAGGCACTCCAGGTGGTTTCTAGTTTAGAAATGAGTATTACACGGGGATAAAACACCTTATGAGGTGTCTGCAAAATTTTTAAGTGATTAAAATTAGCCAAAAAGTAGTAAAATTAGCTAAAACTAGTTACACCATAACTGGTATCATCAATAATCTTTCCAAGTTGTATTAACTTCCCTCATGTCAAGGAAAAAAAAGGTCATCACAAGGAAAGACTAGGATTCCCAACTTCCCACTTGTAACTTTTGAGTCATTTGCTGACTGTATGCAGTCAGCAGAGCTGTCTTCAGGACTGAGATAAGCAGACACTAGTGTGTCTATCCATTGTGCTCACATATCTAAAGATGTCATGTTCAATAGGAACGCTTGGTCAAACTTGTCTTCTGCAGCGAATGAAATCGAATCAATTTACCAGCCCTGCAAGAGAAACGCTGCCCCTGCATTTTACAGGAAGTTCATTTCTGTGAGCGTCCTCAGGGGAGACCACAGATAAGACTGTGTTTCTTTTCAGAAAGATAATACCATCTAAACAATTAAAAATGTGGAGCTCGTGGCATTTTGCTCTGAGTAAAGTCTTCTTGATACACAAAAATTATTTTCAGGATTTGGAGGAATGCCTGTTGTTGTCAGAAAAGGAATGCAGCACCAAGTAAAAATAAAAAACATCATCTCTTTCACTCCGTTTTTTCTCTGTACATTCATCACACAGACATTCAAAATCCTAAGAACTTTAATCTAATTAGCCTACGGCATAGAGCAGTGTGGCGTCCAGCAGGGAGCAACATGCAATTCAATATATGAATTTTAGGTGAAGCCCTGAAGCCAGGAAGCCAGCCAGCCATTTTATTAGGTGAAATCACACAGATTATATACCTCTCTTACTGCAAACGTGGCAAGCTAAAAAACTGCTAATTGGTTACACACACTGTTCACACCATATTGATTGGTTAGTGATTATAATGAGCTCTGATAAACCTATCTTATAGCTAAACATCCTTAGTTTACCTTTAATACCTAAAAGCATCTGCACACCTGCTGTTTTGACCATCTTGTTATGGTTGGTTCCTAACATGTTCCATTACTCCCAAATACCTTCCCATAACTGCTTCTTGGTTTAGGGCAGCCTGTACACCTATCAGCAAGGCCGCTGTGTTTTGAGAATGTGATTATTAGGATCCTCTCAGCATGAGTAACTTTTCTCATGGGAACAGAAGAATATTGTCAGGGCCTAAATCTTGGGAGAAGAGAGCTAGGCTGCTAGCAGGCCTGCTGTCTTCCCTGACAGAGCAGAGAAATTTACATTGATATTTCTGGTTTTAAACTCCCAGAGAAATTTGTTGCATAAAGACTTCAGTGAACTTTGGATCTCATTTTTCTCTTGCACCTTGTCCATCATGAAATTGCTCGGTCTTCACAAAGAGTCTTCTCTGCTGCTGAGCCCAAACAGTCTATCCTAAATTGGACCTTTTTGACATGACTGGATGCCAAAATGTAGGAATGGATTCAGTGTGTGGGAAAGTGCATTTCAGAGCTCTATTCTGTTGTCTCTCTCTTTTTTGTTTTTTTTAATAAAGGGATTCTGCTGAAGTTCAGATTCACTTTAGCAGGGCCTATTCGGTTACTGACAAACTAGGAGATAGGATTACTTGAAAAAAAAAAGATCAAACCTTCTCAGAAAGGAAAAATATTAAATATTTACAGACAGGTAAAAGAGGGGGTTGGGGTTTTTTTTGGTTTGGTTTTTTTTTTTTTGGTCTGCCACTCATGCTGAAGGAACAGATAGCATGGTAGTTTGTGTTTCATCAAGAAGTGAACTGAAAATCTAGGAGTATGATATTCTTAGGGGATACTCCAGATAGTAAGGCATGGTCTGATGTGCTTCCCCCTGCAATGCCATTAGCCTTGATTTCCTTCCCTGTCAGTGGACTCACCAATACAATTTGAGTCTTTTCTGGAAGCTGCCCTGCCAGCTGAGATTTTCTTCTCTGCTGCATTGCAGTGTTAGGAGTCAGCACATCTTCAGAGTGTGGCTTGGAGCCATTTTTCCCAACAGCCACGTGCCCCTTGTGGGCTGAGCTGGCTTCTTCTGGACGTGCCAGCAGACAGAGGTTGGAGACTGCCCACATCTTCTGTGCAGGAACTTGCCCATGCCGAAGATGAGGCTGTGTAACAGAGGACCTTTGCAGAATTGTAGTGGGGATCAACTTACTTCACAAAGACCTGCCTCAGCTATCTTCCTCTTTCCTGTGTTAAGACATTCACAGAAAGCAAGCCCATGCTGCTTTCCCTCTGCTCTTGAGAGGACTGCTCTTCTGCTGGATAGATGTCCCAGACAAGGACTGGGGAAGTCAGGCCATGCCACTCCAGACAGAGAACTGGGTGGCCAGCAGGGACAGGGAGGTGATTGTCCCTCTCTACTCTGCCCTCGTGAGGCCCCACCTGGAGTACTGTGTTCAGATCTGGGACGCCCAACACAAGAAGGATGTAGAACTGTTGGAGAGGGTTCAGAGGAGGGCCACAAGGATGATTAGAGGGCTGGAGCACCTGCCTTACAAGGAGAGGCTGAGGGAGCTGGGCTTGTTCAGCCTGGAGAAGAGAAGGCTGCAGGGGGACCTCATTGCAGCCTTCCAGTACCTGAAGGGAGCATACAAACAGGAGGGGAATCAACTTTTTAAAAGGGCAGATAATGGCAGGACAAGGGGGAATGGTTTAAAGCTAAAGGAGGGAAGGTTTAGATTGGATATTAGGGGGAAGTTTTTTACAGAAAGAGTGGTGAGGTCCTGGAACAGGCTGCCCAGAGAGGTGGTGGATGCCCCATCCCTGGAAGTGTTCAAGGCCAGGTTGGATGGGGCCCTGGGCAACCTTGTGTAGATCCAGGCCTGAGGTTGGTGGCCCTGCCTGTGGCAGGCGGGTTGGAGCTTTATGATCCTTGGGGTCCCTTCCAACCCACGCCATTCTATGATTCTATGATAACCCCAATGAAAACAATGATGGAGGACCTGTACGTGTCTTCATGAATGCTGCTATTAACACAGCTGCCTGCCCACACTGTACGCTAATTCATACATCTGACCATGTAAAAAGCTACTGCAGTTAGACTTACAGTAATTTTTCAGGATATATTAGCTGTGTATCATTGGAAAGATAGCCTTTATATTTGAACACATAAATACCTGCTTTTCCAGATGCTTTTCAGATTCAAAAAATCTATCTTTAGCCTTGTTGTCAATGGTATTGAGGGTAAGAAAATGTAGCATGAAACCGTTTCACTTTGTTGTCTGGACTGGAAATCAATTGTTTCATTTGCATATCCATCTTAAAAACAATCAATGCAACCTGACTTTGTTGTCAATGGGATTTGCAAGACAACATGAATAATATGGATTATTTCCACATTTATTTCTACTGCCAAACGAAACGTGAACCTGGTTGTGTTCAGATTTGAGTTCTGAGCCTCATTATTTGTGCTATAGGTGACAAAGCAATACTAATAGAAGCTGTAGCAATAATAATAATAATAATTCTTACAAAATAAGGGCTGTTATTACTGTGCCTTGTCTTCTTTTGAGGAATATGATGTAAAAATGTGCTAGTTTTATAATTGCTTAATGGGATTTCTTGAAACCATTTTAATATCTTAGTGGACAAACTTAGTTCCCTAAATAATGCTGAAACCCATGTTCTAGAAAAGGGCACAGTGTGTACGGTTTCGCTGGGTTTTCTTCTCATTTCACTGAGATGAGATTTCATCAGCGGAGGGGATTCACCCAGGCAAGGCTCTGAAAGCAAGCCCTGCAGTTGCTTCGCTCCTGCCAAAAGGCAGCTACAGGGAGTGGTGCGGGCCGGGGCACCAGAGAGCCGCCCGTGGCTCGTTCCGATTTCATTCTGTCAGCTTCCTCAAACTGCGGAATCCTTCCCTTCTGTCTGTTTCTCTCCTGCTTTGCTAGGTGAGCGCTACTAAAGCCCGCTTTCCCTTTCCGAGGCTTAGGGCAGTGCTGCAAAAATAGCTACAGATCTTTTTTAAGCTTGCTTTAATTCTAAGTGGAACCTACCTGTCCTGGTTCCGTTCCGGACGGGCCGAGCCGAGCCAGCCCCCGCAGCCGAGCCGGGCCAGGCTGTTTCCCACCCCGTAAGAGGGGCTGGACTGGGCGGGAGAGGCCCCGCTCGGCTCCCGGTCGGGCTGGGGGCGGTCGGGCCGGTAAATGCCCCGCGGTACCCCCGCGCGTGTGCGCGTTCCGCCCCGGGCTCTGCTGCTGCTCCCCCCTCGCCGTGCCGTGCCGGTAACTGCCCCTGCCCCACCCGCCGGGCTCTGTCTGCCTGTGCCCCCGGGGGAGGGGTGCTCGGGTGCTGCCTGGGGCTGAGCCGCGACACTAACGTAAGGTTAAGGATGTTCCTGTCTGCAGTTCTGACCCATAGGATTCACACTGGCTCTCAACAGCATTTCTAAGCTAGAGGGCCATCAATTGCAGTTTGCACAGCATCCGTTTCTGCTCTCTGAGGAGCAATCAGTGCTACTTGACGCCCACCTACGCTTCCTCGAAGCCGAGTTGCTGAATTTTCTCAGTAATAAAGCGTCTGGGTTTGAAGATTTTTTTTATTTTTTTTTTTGTAAGTCTCTTTGTCTAATGCGTCCATTCTTCCTGTCTCTGTCAGTTCTGTTATAATTCTGCTATATTTCTCTTACATTAATTTTTCAAAAGGAAGATTTACCGTGCCTCAAAACAGATCCACAGTGATGAAGGACTAAAGATACTCTGACGGTTTTTTTCATGATGTCCTAGCCCCTAACTTCGCAAAATCTTTACCAGAGCTTGAGAAGCTTACTGTTTTTAAAATGTGAGACACGGTTGTATCACTCTTTTTTCACTAAAACCCACCTTCTGCACAAAGCATCTTTGAGCAGGGAAAAGAAGACCAAGGGACGATTAAGACATAGACACAAGCCTTTATTCTGCTGATCCTTATGCTTCTCTCTGAGGAATCAGAAAAGAGCCAACTACTTAAACATCTGCTTGGGCAGCAAGAAGTCGATAATCATCCTGTCCTTGTCTGTCTAACTCCAGTGATGCTGTTCTTGTAAGATTCTTGCTGGCTGTCATGTTTTCCCTACTACTTCTTTGGTTAGTTGTGTTTGCAACTGTACTATGTGCAGCTGCAACTCTTTACAGATGTGAAGGGTTTTTCTTCCTGATAATTACAGAAACTTCATTATATTTCTAAAACATGCATATTTACATTTCTGCAATAATAATGACTGAAGGTACTGTAATTCATTATCTCTCTAATCAAGCAGAAGTCACAGGAAGGAAACCTGCAAGGTGAACAATGCTGAATATTGTATCCTGAGCAATAACTTGAACATATTAAACAAACAGTGGAACCAACAATTTTCTTGCATTTGCTGCAGATTTAAAAGTTTATGATATTCTGAAATTTTCATCATCTGTCCCTATTTCAGGTCCTTGTTAACTCTGTAAAAACTGCATCCAGGCTGACACTATTTGCTGTCATTCTAGAATTGATTCGATTCTGAAGGACAAGGAAAATCCATTCGTTTGTTCCTGATCAACTAATTTCCTTCTTGGAAGTGTATTAAAACCAGGCTCATTGTAGTTGTTGGGAGACAAGGGAGTATTCTGTCACTCAGAAATGTTCAAAGGCAGGCAATCTCCATCCTTTTCTCAAGCAAATAAATGAATTAATTATATACACGGGAGAAAACACTGAGTAGATCTATTCTTACTTAACACAATAATGGCTGAAGATAATTGAGCTGCAGGTTCTGTTAATTGCTGCTGGTGCTGTACAGGTGGAGTCCCCTTGGTATCCCAGCCTTCCTGTAAGCTGTTGATGCCGGTGAACGAGCTAATAAAGTACCAATCAAAGATCAGAAAGTTCTAGTTAAATGTCCAATTCACTCTGCAGCTTTGTATAAGCATATTTCAGGTTGCAAATTGCTGTCTTAAGAAAGAAACTTCTACCTTTATATTCAGAAGAATATGAAGATGTAGCCTCATACTATAACACCACCCCGAGATATAATAATAATAACAATAATAATAATAATGATAATATGGCAGTTGTTGTATGGTTTGGACTGGCAATAATAGTATTTCATGTTCTGAAACTGGTCCTGTTTTGCAGACATTGGCAGTGTGTTTTTCATGGGTGCACTGCAATAAAAATACCCATGATGGAACCCCAGGGAGCACAGCAGTGCGCCCAGGAAGTACCTGAACTAAATCTGTGTGAAAGGCAGGCCTCGCCACGCACATCCTGCTGGATCCTGGTGGGGTTTAACTCACAAAAGACAGAATCATAGAGCTGTTGGGGCTGGAAGGGACCTCAAAGATCATCAAATTCTAACCCCCTTGCCATGGCAAGGGACACCTTTCACTAGACCTGGCTGCTGAAGGCCACGTCAAACCTGGCCTTGAACACCTGCAGGGAGGAGGCAGCTACCACCTCCCTGGGCAGCCTGTGCCAGGGTCTTACTACCCTAGTAGTGAAGATTTTTTTTCCTAATATTCAATCTAAATCTACCCCCTTCCAATTCCCCCTCATCCTAGCATTACATGCCCTTCTACAAAGTCCCTCCCCAGCTTTCCCATAGACCCCTCTAGGCACTGGAAGGTCGCTGTGAGGTCTCCCCAGAGCCTTTTCTTCTCCAGGCTGAACAAGGCTCCAGGCTGAACAGGCTCTCTCAGCCTGAATACTATTAGAGAGATTTTTCCAACTAAAGTGTGCTCCCTTGTTTCTCCAGCCGATGCCTTTGTTTAGTGTTCTAGGGTGGGATTACTAGCAGTTTGGAAAATGTATAAGCTGGTAAGTATCATCATGTAAGCAGAGACGAGCCAGAGACTGAGGTGGTAAGAACGTTTTTGTACATTAGCATTGAAGCTTTAATTAAAGCCATGAAGCTCTGACTAAAAAAAGAATAAATAAAATAAAAGTGGTAATTTTTGATACCAGCATTATTTCTTTTCTCGGCTCCCTCTTGGGGTTACCGAATAATTCCCAGGGTCTTGTACCTAATATACCACTGGTGAGACAGAGCAGAGGGACGCGAGCTTGCTTGAGCCGGATTCGGTCCGTCCTAGGAAGCCGGAGCAGAGGCAGCGCCCAAAAGCAGCCGCAAGATGTCAGCCTTCGGGAGTGGCGGCGGGTTGATGGCGTGGGCTCCCTCCTCAGAGGTACGACTAGGGCGGGAGAGACTCTCTGTCGCGTTGGGAGTTTTGTGGGGAAAGTAGCCTAAGAATAATATTGCTGGTCAGAAACATATTCAGAATAACGGTTTGGCAGCTCCAAATACAGTCCCTGTGGACGTTGGTTTCTCTAATAGAAAAAACCTGAAGACTTCATCCTTCCCAGAGTGGGGATTTGTCCCTCCCTGCTGGCCCTCTTTTTTTGTTGTTTTGTTTTTGTTAAAACACTCTTTCTCTGAGCATCTGCTCTCAAAACTGGGGTATCAGACTACATGGACTTTTGGCTGCTTCCTAATATCTACAGTTCTGAATGCTTGTAAGATAATAAGGAAGTCCCATTTCCATTTCCAGTCAACGTTTGGAGGCATCCAAGTGACAGATATTGATCACTGTTCCTGGAATACTTTGCAAGTGATTCCCCCCGTAGTTCACCATTTAAAAGCTGACAAAGGAGTTGTGCTCTTCATTTGCTTTTTTTGAGGGACCTCTCTTTGCCTCTAGTCGCTCACACTAGCCAGGTTTGCTATTTGTTGCCATCAGCCACAGCCTCCTGTTGTTGCTTCTGCTGGTTGTTCACGCTGTGCTGCTTTGCTCTGCTCTCAGCAAAGCTGCTGATTGGTTCTGTTATCTCTGTTCAACCCTTTCTTTCTGCAGTCTGTACCATCTTTTTGGTTGTGCTTAAAAAGTTGAAGTGATACCCGGGATCTGCTCAGAGACCTTGCTACAATGGTCGGATTTCCTGATGGGATCTCACTCATCCTCAGCCAAAAAACACTTTGACCCAGGTTTGCTATTTGTTCCTTCCTTTGTGAGATACAGCAGCAAGCTGCAGTGTTTGGTCCCTCAGCAATCACAGACAGGTTGCCCAGAACACAATTAAAACCCTTACACAGCAACTTGTAGCCGAGGCACCGCAACACAAGGTGGAAATTATGCCCTGACGAGCATAATTCCCTCTCAAGCTCTCTGCTGGCAGGCAGGCTCTAGCTTCCCACCTTAACAGGGTTCTCACACAAGCTCATCCTCCCCTACACCACCAGCCTTACTAGTGTTGACCAACTCTTGTCATTCAGCTGTTAAGTGAAAGCACATGTGCTAAAGTGACTTTGGCTTTAAAATTTAATTCACCTGCTGTGTCTTCAGGTCTCGTAACACCCCATTTGGTGATTACCAATTTCACTTGTGACATTTTGCTTCTGCTCTATGAATAGAGCAGCCATCCTAGCATGCAGATAAAAAGATGGTGTGTTGCTTGGCTCTGAGGTTTTGAGCGGTGAGAAGCCAGCAGAGAAGACTAATGTTGCCTCCAAAGAAGGGGCAATCAAAATGCACTCATACAGGACAAAGTGGGAAGTGCACTGGTGTGGAGCCTTCAGAAGTGTGAAGCTGTATCTTGAGGCTGAAGGTCAGCTGCTGTAAGCGTTTCTGCCAATAGTTTATTTGTGTGTCTGACCAGAGGATCACTCATGCTCTACTGAGATCTGTTCTGTGCTTTGTAAAATGAATGTGTTATGATGGGGTGTTTCAAAATGTAGGAGGGAAAATGTTTTGGGGTGCTTAGGCTTCTTCTTCTTACATCACTTATAATAAGAGTATCCTTTATTTATAGTAATCCTTTGCAAATATTGAAAGCAAAACCATAAAGCATGAAAAGCGGTGTTTTCTTGTTTCTCTCAACTTGTGTCTTGTAATTTGTCTGGAATCTGTTTGGGTTTTGGTTAAAAAAAAAATCTGTTCCTCCTTGTGTAGTTTCTTCTCTGAAAAGCAACTAGATGTATTGACCATGGTCACAAGGGATCTAGAATCACAGATTCAGAAGTTAACATACATTGATTTAGTACTCATCAATGATTTTGTAATGAGTACCACTGGAGAAATACAGAATACTAGCAAGACAGTAAAATGCCACAACTTATCTAAAAATATATCTGACATAGAATAGATACTTTTTGCAGAAAGTTCAGTGCTTCCAGTATATAAAAATCAAATTTGCAATCACTTAATTGTATTTATATTTTTCAACATTTCTAAACACAGTCTATTAGAACTTGCCTTTTAAAGAGCCTGGTCATATCACATAATCGATTAGTGTAGCTCCCCAGCTCTTATGCCAGCAGCTCCTAGATCACTTGGTTTCATGGGTAACTTTACATTAGTCAGTACAACCCAAGCTCAAGTTTCATTGAAGAGAGCTAATAGTTACTGTATTCCAATAAAGAGAGTTTTCTTTCCTTGCCTTAATCAGCTTCTTAAATGTTATTCATTTGTTCACTTGTTTTCAGTATGTGATTTTTCTGGTTTTAGCATTTTAAGACAAAGTTATAGATTGGTGTTTCTTTCAACATCAGTTTTAGCCATTGACAGTGGTGATGATGGATGAAGTATACCTTCCCCCATGGCAAGACACTAATTCATGAGCTGTTTCCTGCCCTGCATTCCTAACCCCTTCCTGTTGCATTCCTTATCTTCCTATTCTGCCACCTTTGCCTTTAAAACCATGCCCACCCACAACCATTGCCCTCATCCTTCTCTGCATCAGCTTCCAGTATTACTTTGGGCCCTCAGAACACACAGGTAAGGGCAGAAAGCGAACCAGCCCAAGCCCAATGACATGTGTGGAGTTACCAGTGTTCTCCTTACACTACTGTTTCCCAGAGAGCAGCTGTGGCTTAGTACTTATATTAAGAGCTAGCCAGGGAATGATGTGTACTGCAAGATAAGGTTTCTTTTTACCAGATCATGGCAGGGCCATGGAAAGATTAGATTCTCTTAGGTGCTACCCTGGTTTTAGCTTTAAAAAAAAAAAACCAAGCAAAACCATACAAAGCTCTTTTTCCAGATTTCTTTTTTTTATCTTCTCCTGTGCTACACAAAACCTATGTTTGGATTTTGACAGTTTTAGATCACTTGACATTTTCATCACTTGCTGCTTTATCCTGGAATTTGGATATGTGATGAGGTTCCTGTGGCTCGCTTTTCCTTGAAGCACTGAATCCTGCAACAAGGGACATGCTGAAGGGCTAAACTGTGGCTGTGGGCTCTGTCTTCCAGCACATGCTTCTGGTTGATTCTCAAACTTGTGGCCTCCCTTGTCCTTGCCAGATGCAGCTGCTCAGTTGGTCTTTTAGCTTTACGGGACCTCAGGGATCCCAGAGCCAGAAAACAGGTGCAGGTTAGCTTGGGGGTACGTCCTGGTAGC
This sequence comes from Laterallus jamaicensis coturniculus, assembly GCA_022605575.1. Taxonomy (NCBI): domain Eukaryota; kingdom Metazoa; phylum Chordata; class Aves; order Gruiformes; family Rallidae; genus Laterallus; species Laterallus jamaicensis. The sequence continues at coordinate 5,775,468 of JAKCOX010000027.1, forward strand.
TGATTGTTTGGTACCATTGCTTGGGAACGTGGGACAGGGGGAGTTTGAGTGGGTGTCAGTATTGAAGGGCAATTTGACATATCTAGAATTAAGAGGAAAGGTCATTCATTCTCTGTTGCTCTCTAAACACCTGAGAAACCTAGAGCACTAGAACACAAATAATACTCATAATAAAGGGTAACTTTATTATTATAGCATTTTTTATTTCTCACAGTAGCTACTGTTATTCAGAGAGGTTTGTTATTGAGTTGTATTTCTTGAGTGAAAGCAACTTTGCAAATGAAGAGTTCATCTAAAACATATATCTATGCAGGGTTGGGGAAAATAGCTGTATAGATTACACCGTCTTGTCACCATCTTGTTAACTTTCTTTGAGCAAGGAGGGGGTGGAAGAGAGGAAGTGGTGTACAGGACAAAGAGTAGAATGCTTTACATGGCTGTGAGCTATTATTTTGGGCTGTTACTCATTTCCCTCTTTGGGACCATCTAAGAGAGATCGGTGAGGTGAATGCTCTGCTTCGTACACTTTGAAAAAACCATCCCTATTTTACAGGGCAGTTCTTCTGAAGACAATGTATGTATAAAAAGATTAACCCATGGAAAAGGAATCTGGGGTAAAAGCAGCCATGGTGAAGTGCTAGGAGATGTAGTCATAGCCAGAAGAAAAGTGGCATGCAGCCACAGAGCGTTTGGCAGAGCTTTCTTGTATGTTGGCTATTTGTAATTTGAGTTACAGAAATGAGGAAAAGTGACACTCTCCAGAGAGCTGCTGCCTGTAATATGCATGGGATGCCAGACAGAGCACCTGGCAGCAAAGAGCAAGGGCACAGTATACCCTGGAGGTTAGTGGCTGGGTGGGACAGCAGCAGCAGAAGGCTGCAGGGAGACTGCATGGGAATCTGTTTTATTGCCTACTGCTGTCTTCCAGGGACTAGAATGAGTTCCCCATTAACAAAATGCTACTGAGAGCCCTGTGCTCAGGCTGTGCATCCCAGCTGCATTGCAGAGCTGTGTGGAGCACTAGGACTGAGCTGTGTGGAGCTCACCCAGAGGGATGGACCAGAAATCTTGGGGTTTGAAACTTCCATGTGTGTGTGCAAGGAGGTTTAGGGCATGAGGTCAACAGCATTCTGAGCTACCTGGTAAGAATTGCTAAGGCAGTTGAGTGCCTGCAGACTGCACTTGGCTTCTACTTCTCCTTCTGACTTCCCTGTCAGCTGAGACAAATTAGGCTGTGCTAGAATAAGACATGCCAAGTCTCATGTTAACAATATACTGTATTACCTACACATAAAAATATAGAATATGACAGACCTGTGACAGACCACTAGGATTTTTTTAATTCTCACAATGACCTAGTTTCTGACTGTTCATAAAAGCAGACAATAGCTATTTTAATCTGAAACTTTGATTTTTTTCATACATGCCTAAATAATTAATCAAGCAACAAAAATTATCATCTAAACATGCTCATCTACAAAGGTACATGCAGCCATACTTATGCAAGAGAAATATGTTAATTTTTGTGTCTATCCTTAATAAAACCCAAACTCTGACGTTAAAACCAGAACAGAGGTTGAATATAGTATTTTTTTATTACTTTTCTATCTAAAGCAAGAGCATCAGATAATGAGCAGAATATTCTTCCTTGCAAGTAAGGGAATCAGAATCCCAGCCATAAAGGAAATAATATCTATTTATTTGCATGCATATTATGCCCTTATAAAAATATTTAAATAGAGCATTAGGGATTCCCATGCAAGATTTGTCTATGGGTATGGATGTTAGAAATTGTTTAATGTGTTATTAAGCAAACTCTGGATATACTAACTCTGCAGAACTTGTGTACTCCAACGGTTTAATGTCTGTATCTAATCCTGATTATTCCTAATCTTAAATCAGATTAAATCCTCCCCTCCCCTCTGCAATCACCTGATCTTGATTCCCGGATTACTTTATGAATACGTAATTGCTTATTAACATGAATCATCTCCTCCTTTACATGCACATCTATACAAATAGGGCATATCTTTCATTATCTCAACCTATGATGTCTCCACAGTCTTCTAGGCATGCTGTAGAAGAAAAGGGTGAGACTCATCTAATTTCTGAATGTTTTTCTCCTGCTCCAAATACAGACTAAATACAACATCCCGGATTTGAGGGGACCTGCACCCACCCAGCGTGCACACTGCTGTGCTGATCTTAACCGCACCTCACACACAGTGTGATCTCCAGGCAGGCATCCTCTCTTCCAAGGGCAGGCAGCAACGATGCATGATTTGCATGGGAGAATGATCTGTTTCCCTGGGTGGCTTGACAGAGAAGAAAGGATGAATAGCCAATGTCATTGCACCATTGAGTATCATGGGCAGTTCTGCCCCCTCACCCGGCTCAGGAAGGATAAATAGGGATAACAGGGATGGGTGAAGTTAGGAAATTGCTCCCATCTGATGAGTTTCTACCTACTCAAAGACAAGCTGGGGGTGGGCAGGAATGTATAACGGAGCTCTGTAAAGTCAGGAATAGCACAGAAGTGCACACAAAGTGATCGTGGAGCAGCAAGTGAAATTTCCAGGCAGTGCTCTGAATATGAACAAAGGGAAGGATTGTTTCAAACAGCATGTAGGAAACTAGAACTCATTGCTGCAGTGGTAGCTTAAAGTGTAAGATGAGTTCCCAGTATAGCTGGCCAAGTTCCTAGAGAAAAGTCCACCAAAGGCTGTTACACACCAAGTCCTGGATATAACTCTGGCTCTGAAACACCCCCCAGATATGACCAGAAGTTACTAAGTATCACTATGTACTCCATGTGCTTTAGTGAGTCCTGCTGATCTTTACTTAAGGTTAAGATACTGGGCTTTATGTTTAAATTAGTAAAAAAATTCTTATTTTCTGTTCCCCAACAGAGTTAATTACTTAGTTAATTACAGAGTTAATTGCTAATTACTGCCAGGCCGTAATTTTCATTGCCCATTATATAATTGCTATCCATTGGCAGTTTCATAAACTGTTTTAATGAATGTTAATTAATGCAATTACAAATTATAATGCAAACACCATTTACATATTTGTCCCATGACTCAAACATTTGCTCCTTAAACATGGTTAATCACAAATGTATGTCTCCAGTCTACAATGTAATCATCTTAGTCGATTAATGTTCGTTATTAGAGCTTGAACACAAATGAAAATTCAAGTTGGCCTTAAAAAAAAAAATCTTTGGTTTGAAACTTTGTCATATTTAAACTACTAGATAGCTTTGAGGAAGAATGACAGCACCCCATCAGATACAGGTCTGCTCGATATCCATGATATGCCATTGAATACAGCTTTAAAAGAACAGCGTAAAGCTTCCAGGCCTGTTGAAGGGATGTATCATCATTACTACAGCTCAGAGCGGGATTAACTTTGGATATACAAAAATAGCTTCAGCAGCTGTGCAAGGTGAGATTTGACTTCGAAGATTAGTGTTTCACGGGGAGAAAAGAGATTCTAACAAAGTCTCTGCTCCCATCTCCGGAGTTAATAGTTCTGAAGTCAGGCCACCTAAGCTGATGGATCGCTTCAGTAACATCCACTTCTCATAGCTATAGACCCAAATTTCTGCTAAATTAGACCCCTAGTAAGTGAGTTACAGAAGAATGGGCATTAACATAATAAGTTCAGGGTAGTCACACAAATTATGTCCCCACAGCTGTTGAGGGCAGTGCAGTTTACCATCAATGAGGGGGAAATTCTGCCTAATTCAAAGATGAGGGGAAAACGGGAACTGGCAGAATGTCCTGAGAGGACAACTAGGACAGAGTTACAAGAAGGCAGCAAGACAAACACCAAGTCTTGCAAATATGTGCAGGCCTCCAAGATTATCACCTTGATGTCCTAAAGGCATTAAGCTTTCGGTTGCCTCGCATCCCTCCAGAGCACGTGCTGTAGTCTCTTCTTTTTGTGTTCTATGCTGGGTAAATCAGTAGCTGTTCCTCAGTGTCTGTGGGCATGTGAGCCTGTGGTGTCCTCAGCAGCCCAACTGAACCTGCTCAAAGATGTGGTCAGCGAAGAGATGTCTCTGAATAATTTTTCATACCCTTTTTGTATCTCAAAGGCCCTTCCAGGTACAGCTTATAGGCGTACAAGTTTCTTTGAGGTGACTGAGGTAAGAGACAGTTTAGCTGAGGAAGAGAACTCATACAGTATTTGGTATTTAACTTACATGTTTTTTCAACACTTTTCCACATAATTCCAGATAATCGATAGGCTTAAGTGTAAAAATATTATAGTGTTTTGCTTTTCCAGATGGTTTTATGGACTCACCTTTCAGTCAGGTCCATTAGCAAAGCTCTCATTGGTTAACTATGCAAGAATAGGCACTGGTGTAATGAAGGGCATATAAGTAGGAAACAGGAGTTTTCTAATGTGAATTTGAAAATGACTTTCCACAGAATTTAAAATAAATAAATAAAAAACCTCACCAAAAAACCTGGAGAGTTATCAGTAAATTTCCCAAAACATACAACATCCTCTTGTAAATTAAAAAAAAATTTGGGGGGAGTTTCTACTTGTTTTTTATGAAGAAGTGATGACCAGCTTCAAGAGAATGCAAAAATCAGATGCTATAGAAAGGACAAGAAAGCAATTTCACAGTTACAAAATGTATTCTTATGCACCAATTCCTTTCCTGTTGAAATTAACAATATGGTAGTGGAAAAACCTAAATCCTGTATTATTTTGTTGCTAGGTAAAACAGAACAAAAAGTTATTTAACATTCCTTTTGAAGAAAAAAATAACTGAAGTTAGCATTGATCGTTGTTGCATAGGATGAAAAGATGTCTTTAAAGGAGAAGGGTTGGTGGCATTTCCTACTTGGATCATCCTCTTCTCCAGAAGTTTGGTCTATCTCTGTATCTCTTTGACAGAGAAAGTTTTGTCTACAGCCCTTCCTTTCTTCAACCAGAGCTTTGAATTGTCCAAGAGGAGCACAGCTGTGGTGATACTTCAAAGGTCAGGACATCATCTGTAGTTTAGGTCACATTTGATCGATGAATTCCTTCAGAAGTCAGAGCAACAATGGTGCTTCACTCCATGGAAGTACTTTGGTGTCTCTTATACATTTAGCAAACAGCTGTCCCAAGTTTCATTTATTACACAGTCTGTTGTGGTTTTGTTTGAGGTTTTCCAAGAGGACAGGAGAGTAGGTCAGCCTGCTAGACCTCTCCTGTTAGGTAGAGGTGTTCTAGACAAAAGTGAATCGATTAGCAGCCGTTAGGTAGTTTGCACATCTCTTGGCCTGACTTCTTTTCAAAGATCAGGCTTATTTGGTGAGTACCGGTGAAAGTAGGCAGAAAGAGTGTCCAGTTTCATTTAACACAAAATGTAAGTAGGAAATGGATAAAAGAGTACTTAGCTTCTTCAGGGTATATTGAAGAAAGGCTCTTTACTTGCCCTGTCATCCTGGGGTAGACACTGGAAGGCTAAGACAATAGTAGCTTTGTTTGATGGAGTCCTTGGAGGGAAGGGACAATTAGCTTTACACAAAATTTGGAGAATGTCAGGAGTGCCTTGGGGTGGGGGAGGGAGGGGGAATGAGAGAGCAGCTTCATTTCAAAGAGTTTGATTTGCTCCCAATCTACTTTCTTCTGTGTCAGCGGGGATTGGGCAGGAGCATTCATGCAGGAGAGAGCAGGTGACAGGACTGCCGGCTCGGGGAGAGGGCACTCCTGTCACATCTCGACTGCCATCCTGCTCCCCACTGAACTCAATTTGTCGTGGTGAAATGATTTTTTTAGTAAGATGTCAGTTCCTGCCTCGGTCTCTACATTGCCTATTTGTTAACATAATTAAAACACAAGCAAACAAACCCCTTCGTGATTCCTCCCATGCCATTCCTCATGCTTACAAGAAGTTCTCTATAGCTACTGCAAAGCCGTTTGATGCTCCTTTTTCAGGTAAATCCCTTACACTCTTTCCATAATGCTCACAGAAAATAGACAACAGTTAGATTACAGATGTGCTATGCTCACTGTTACCTCATTGTCTCTCAATGCCTTCCTGTCAATCTTAATTCTTATTTTGAGATTGTAAACCCTTTGCTGAGCACAGTGGCTTTTTTTTTCCTCTCCTCTTTTTGCATAAATCGTTGCACAAAAGAGTCTTGGTGCTCAGATGTCACATAGGAAAAAAGAAAGCAAGGAAAAGAAGGATCTCTGTGTGATCTAATTTACCTGTCCTCTGCCTGCTCTGCTCACTTTTTAAGCTCTAGGTCCCCTTGAATAAATAGAAGCTGTAGAAGACTTGCAAGGCTGCAGTTCAGCTCTCACGAGCAGAGCCTGAAGGAAGGATCAGCACAGGGGAATTCAGGCTCAGTTGAAAATCTCTTGTTTTCAACAGACTCTTTTTTTTTTCTCTGACCGTAGAGATAATGAAGGGATAAAGCTTTTATCTCCTTTCCTTATTTTTGCTATTCTCCCCCCCCCCCCCCCCCCCTAGTTGCTGACTGGTTAGTTAAACAAAATAAAAGGGGGAAAAAGAAGAGGAATCCTTTTTCTTCAGGCTTCCAGCTGCGTTAGCATATCTGTTATTTAGATGTTCCCAGGTCTGGCGCAGAACAATAGGATGGCTCTGCAGAGCCGTATGAGACTTGTCTCTCCTTATTAAGTGTCAGTTTCTGGTTGAATGGCAGAGGAATTTATAAGCAGAGTTAAATATCTAGATCTAGGAGCGGCTATGCTGATGGCTGGAAGCATTCTGTGTCTGTATCTATTAAGGAGTTAAAGAAAACTCCTCGTTGTGGTGTGGTTTCCATTTGATTTTCCTCTGAGGGTTCCACCCTTAGCTGTTAAGTAGCAGGCACAGCACATCATCAAGATGACATATGTACATGCATCCCAGTATCAGTTACCTATACTAAGACATCGGCACACTGAGGGAGACAATTCTCTGGGCTTTCTTGATTCTTCCTCAGGCTGGCAGATCCTTTTTATTTAGAAAGGCACTGAGAGTTGTGGTTAACAAACTTTGGGGTATTTCTTTTCTCTAAAGCCTTTCATTAAGGGATGTTTTCATTCTCGTGCTGTGAAAAGGGAACAGTGAGGGAAACAGATTCCCACAGGAGACTTCTTAAAGGCAGAACAGATTCCCCAAATTCCATTTGGTTCTCCATTTAATATTGCCACTGATTCGCTGAGCAACGCTGTACAATTTACTCCTTTATGTCTTAATTTCTGTATCCCTAGAGGGAGGCTAATATTTCTGTATGTACCAGAAGTAACTCGCTGGAAGGATGCTAAGTTACATGTAGCACTGCTACATAGTGTAGCACGTACAATTAGGAGAACATAGATCACACAGACCCTCATTATGGTCTTAAAGCAGGAACCAATAAATAAAAAAACACAACTTCTTAAGCCATCAAGAGAATTTTTAACTCCTCTCATGAAGCACTTGAATAGAATGCTCATTTGTGATGAACTTAGGGTAATGAATTTACTTACTAGATACACTTACTTCCTAAAAGTATGTGGCTCCTAATCTAGAACTTTGAACACTTTCCCCTTTTTAAATTGACATTTTTCTTCAAAACTACTCAAATTACAGTGCTGTTCACTCCCGTTCATTTAAAGGCTCATGTTTGGTATGTTTGTGTTCAGCACACTGTGGATTTTACAGGTTTTTTTGAATTTATATTATACTGTTGGCAGTTATGTCTCAAAACAGATCATGATCTGATTGCATAATCCCTATAGAGAACTCAAAGAAGTAGCATGTGATGACTTGGTACTTGGTGGTGTAGAAGCTATAACAAAATATGTAAATATATGTACACATTATTTTCAATTGAAAGTTGATGGCTTTATCAGGTCAAATCGGGGATCCCCCTTTGGCTTAATGCAAAGCCAAACATTTTCTTCAATTTAAAATCCTGCACATGATGTGCTCAGATGTTCTCTTGGAGCAGCACTCAAAGCTGATGTTTTATTTATTCAGATCTGTAATAGTAAATGTCTCAATTAACCTCTAAATTTGTGTAATAAAAATTAGTTTGCTTAGCCTATTGAGGTTTTACTTTTATAAGAAAAAAGTAATGAATAGGCTACTAGGCTAAAAATTGATAGTAGTTCACTTCCAACTCAGGCATGTAGCCATCAGCAACAGGAAGAAAACACTTTTTTTTTCTTTTTTTTAGTACACATCTATCTGTAAAACTGGAAAACCTCTTCTTTTTCTTTCATGGCCATCGTAAGAAATAAAATCCTTACACTTCATGCAAACACTGAACCAGTTAGCTCTTTCCTCAGCAATTTTAGGGCACAGCTCAGGAGTTAGTTGAGAGGAGGGGGACACCATTTCTAGTTGTGGGTTTGTATCTGGCTGCTATTTGAAACCTAGGGAGTTTAATAATACAGACCTTTGCTTGGCTACCCAGAGCCAACTCACTGAGAGGCAGAGAAAGGTCTTCATCCATGAGAAGACATGGAACCTGTTGACCTCAAGATACACTGTTCTCTCTGTTCCAATAGGACTTATATGGTGAATGTATTTCCCAGTGAAAAAATGAGATCTACGTACCTCAATAGTGATATGTCACTGGTTTATATGAGCAGATTTGAGGAAGGAAACAGTTTCCTATTCCATAACAATAATGTTTCTGCAACCTTTCTGCTCTGCACTGTGCAGAACACAAAGGACTTTCCAATCTTCCTTTTTTTTTCCTTTAATTGAAAGCAAAGAAGATAGCCACGCTGGTTGCATCTGCTCCCTAAAATATATTTTAGAGACCAGTTTAAAACCATGGCCTGAATTGAGGAGACAATTTTTCCTTACTTACAAACTCCAATTTGCACAGTGCAGTTTAATTGCCCTAACTCTATATCATATTCCACCAAACAAACTCTGCTCAGACAGCAGGGAGTTACCCAAGTGACTTGGCCAGATGAGTTCTTGACAGAAGTAAAGAAGAACTTCAGTCTCCTTTCTCAATTTTGACACAGCCTTGCCTGAGCATTCACCTTGCAAGCTGTTCCACCCAAGCAAGCCTGTGCTGCTACACACAGTTCCAGCTGAGCTACAGCTACCTGCCCTCAGGACAGAGTCTGGGTTTATGTTTCATTTTTAACAGTGAATGATTTATACCGTTTATGGTGGCTCTGATGATGTCTGTGCTTAGCTCTGCTCTCTAGGTTGCAGTTCACTTTTTGCTTGCATACTACTTCCAGTGCTAAAACCAGTCTGTAACAGAGCTTCCTGCAGAAAAGTGCTGTTGCTTGTTTTCAAGCCTCTTCCCTCCAAGCTGTGTGTTTATGCTGGGCTTAGTGTCTGTGAAAGTGCTTGGACACTCGTGGAAGACAAGCACCATTAAGACAGAGAAGTACTTTCATTACTATTTCATTGTTACTCAGCTCTTACCTTGTGTTGATGATTATACATTTCTGAGTTTGTAATATGCATTTTTCTGCTGTCCATCGTCTGCAGGACCCCTTTATTTAGTGTTTATTATAGCCCAGGTTTATTACAGAGCAGTTTTGTTTCTACCACGTTGCCTTGCTAGTTGTTTCCACCTTGATACATATCCCTCCTTCCCTCCATTTGCTAACATTTTCCTTTCTATTTAATGTTAAATTGATCCATGAATATTTTACAAGTTAAAAAAAAATGTCTTTCCATATCCTGTCTTTTGCTTGGGTTATCATTTTTACCATAATGACTCTGATATCCTGGACATGGTTTGCCTCTCATAGAAGTGGGAGGGGACCTCTGGAGATCAACCTTTGCTTAAAACAAGGTCACCTACAGCAAGGTATTCAGGGCTAGATCCAGTCAAACTTTTATGATTTCCAAGGATGGAGATTCCACAACCTCTCTGGCTAACCTGTGCCAGAATCTTCAGTGTTTAAATGGTATCTATGATATATTTGCTTGTGACCACTGCCTCTTGTCCTTCCTCCACTGAGAAAGCCCACTTATATAAATCTTCTCACCTTCTCCCCAACAGGTATTTGTATCCATTGATGAGATCTCCTTGAGCTTTCTCTTCTGCAGGCTGAACAGTCCCTCTCAGTAGTCTCAGCCTCTCCTCTTATAGCAAACATTACAGTCCCTTAATCATCTTTATAACCCTTTTCTGGACTCGCTCCAGTGTGTCTCTCTTGTACTGGGAAGCCCAGAAAAGGACCTAGTAGTATTCCAGGCACCTTCCTGAAGCAGCCCAGGATATTGTTGGCCCTCTTTGCTGCAAGGGCACGTTGCTGGTTTGTGTTCAACTTTGTGTCTACCAGGTCCTCCAACTCATCTATTGCCAAGCTGCTTTCCAGCTAGTCAGCCCCCCACACATGCTGGTGTATGGGTTGTTCCTCCCCAGGTGCAGGACTCATTGCTTCTCCTTGTGGAACTTGGGTCACCCCTGTCAGCCCATTGCTGCAACCTGTGCAGGTTCCAGCTTTCAGGGCAAAGAGGACAGACGTATTGACATTGTTGTTGCTTTTCCTTTGTCCCCTTTTGCAGAACACATCCCAAGTTTACCACTCTCACCAATCCTGGGGTACCCTCCTGCAATGACCTGTTGTTCAAACAAGATTGTTGCAAGGCCTAAGCCTGCCTTAAGGGGCCTTTCATTGCACTAAGGAACTACAGGATGCCAGGAAATAGAGCCTTTGCTCTTAGTTACCCTCCTTTTAAAAGTAAAGTTCAATCTTTGATAAAATCATGCAGGCTCAAAGGAATATGGTAGAGACCCAGATCTTGGGGAAAAAATATTTGTAGTGTTTTTTTCAGGTTTTCCTTAAAACAATCAGTGCTTGAAGACAAGCTGGAAAAGGCAATACCATGGTTTGCTTCAGAGCTTGCCACGGATAGAAGTTATGAAGGTAATAGTACGTTTGAAAGGGTAAGAAAGGCACTGCAAGCTGTTAAATAATGTTCAATATTTGAAGTATGGACAGACACCAGGTGATTGTCACCTGGGAAAGGCCTGTGTTTCTACACAGTCAGCTGTGACTATTCACTGTGATGTTATAGTCCTGTATATCTATATAATAAGTTGAGCAGGTCCAGCAAAGGGTCACTAAGATGATTAAAGGATTGCAGCACCTATCATACAGAGAGAAGCAGAAAGCTGGGGTTGTTCAGCCTGGAGAAGGTTCTTCTCAGTGGTACCCAGTGACAGGACAAGAAGCAATGAGCTTGTTGAAATACAACAGATTATTTTTAAACAAAAAATACTGTGAGAGTGGCTGGATGCTGGTAGAGGTTGCCTAGTGATGTTGCAAGGTTTTCATCCTCAAGATACCAAAACTCGACTGGACATGGCCCTGAGCTCCCTGCTTTGAGTGGAGGGGCTGAATTAGATGATTTCCAGAGGTCCTCTCTGAACTCAACCATTCAGTGATCTTGTTTGGGGACTGTTTTGTTGTCTGAGTACTGAAGCACACTTTAAAGGTAACTGAAAGATGACTTCTCTTTAAGCTACAGGGCTACGTTGTCGTACTGGAAAGGGAAACTTGATTAGCAGCTGCATTGTCACAGAATGAATGAGAGCTCTGTGATACTCTCTCACCCAAAACTTTGTCTGATCGTGTCTTTGTCACAGCCCAGTGCCTGCCATGTCCACAGCAACCTTTGATAGCTCTGCTCCTGCCTTGTGAACGTGGCAAGTCAGGGACTAAATCAGATGTGACAGGTGGGGTTGTTTTTCCCCCTCTTCCCACCCAACTCATTCCCATTCACTTGCACAGTGAGCCACAACTGCAGGATTTATCTAGCTGAAAATATCACCCCTCTGTAAAACATACCTAGCTGAAAATTGCCATACTTCAGCCATGCTGGCTCCCCAGACCAGATCCTGGTGAGGGAGGCACCATTTGTGCCACAATCAGCTTGGGGCAGAATACTTTTTTTTCAGTGGCACTTCCAGCTTAGTGAATGACTCAAATGCTGATGCACGAGAAGCTGTCCCTGTGAAAAGAGACCAGACCTGGGAAAAGGAAAAAGACCTACCCCTGAGACAGGTATCTTGTCACCTAGGCTACACCCTCTTCCAAGCTGTACTCTTATTTATGAAAACAGATCACAGAATCACCTAGGTTGGAAAAGACCCTTAAGATCATAAAGTCCAACCACAGCCTAACCCTGCCTAGTACACCTCTAGATCATGTCCTGAAGGACTTTGTCTACACACCTTTTAAATACCTCCAGGGATGGTGACCCCACCACCTCCCTGGGCAGCCTGTTCCAATGCTTGACAATCTTTACAGTAAATAAATTCTTCCTGATATCTAACTGAAATCTCCCCTGGTGCAACTTTAAGCCATTTCCTCTCTTCTTATCACTTGTCACTCAAGAGAAGAGACCAACCCCAACATCTCTGCAACTGCCTTGCAAGTAGTTGTAGAGCACGATAAGGGATCAAAAGTGTTGGTGTTTTGCAAGAACCCCTCTACTTCCCATGCTGCAACTACTGTATATCTGATTTTCTTCCAAAGGATTGTCAGTTTGTAATCTTTCATTGATACTGCACTGTCCTGGTTTCAGCTATGGTGGAGTTAATTTTCTTCCTAGAGGCTGATATAGTGCTGTGCTTTGGATTAAGAGTGCTGGTAACACACTGATGTCCTAGCAAAGTAGTGCTTACTCCAAGGCAAGGACTTTTCAGCTTCTCCTGTTTTACCCACAGAGTAGGCTGGGGGTGCACAGGAAGCTGAGAGCAGGACAGCTGACCCAAACTGACTAAGGAGGTATTACATATCATATGATGTCATGCTCAGCACATAAACTGGGGGAGTTGGCTAGAGGATGGCAATCGCTGCTCACGGGCTGGCTGGGCATCAGTCAGCAGATGGTAAGCAGTTGTTTTTCATTTGCATCACTTGGGATTCCTGGTTTATTTCCCTCTCTCTGTCAGTTTCCTTTTCAATGCAATTTTCTTATTATTATTGCTATTGTTATATTTTATTTCAATTATTAAACTGTTCTTATCTCAACCCATGGGTTTTCTCACTTTCACCCTTCCAATTCTCTCTCTCATCTCACCAGGGGTGGAGGAGTGAGCGGACAGCTGCGTGGGGGGGGGGTTAGTTACCAACTGAGGTTAAACCACCAAAATGTTACACTTGCTTGTGTAAGGGAAAAGGCCCTCAAACCCTATGAGCAAATATCTTCTGCTTTTTCCAGGAATGTCTTAGCCACTATTTGCTTTGTATCTCTTCCCTGTTCTGGGCCGTGGAGATTTCAGTTTTCATTTCTCTCATGAATGCTCTATCTCTTAACTGCTTTCCATGGTTGGTTGTTAGTTTTTCCCCTTTCTTCAGAAGAAAGCAAGCTTGATGGGTTTTTAATAATGATCAAGTCATCTCCTCTCTGCTAACTATAACACACGTATAATTAGCGATGGAAGCAAGAGGTTGAGTAAACCAAAGGTCAAAGTAAACCAAATTGAGGCTGATTTCATTAGACAGTGTTGGTATGTTATTGTTCCCAATGCAGAAATCTAGGTTTAAAGGAAGATAATGTGTTCATGAAAGTGGGCCAGAGGAAATGGGCATTCTTCTGTCACTTTTGGGTCACCTGCAACTATTACTTTAATTAGGGTCACAAGCAGCCACTGCTAATAACCTGAAAATGATATATGAATAGAGCTATGAATGTGCTTTCATCAAAACAATTCACAGTTAGATTCTCACATGTTTAGCAAATGGGTAAAATTTCCCAGTCTGAATAATCAATGCTATGTGTAAGAATGGAAAAGTCTCTCCACTGATTTGTGTCGCTTCCATTTTCATCTCTTGGTAATAAGAGAGAAATGGGAAACCTGGGTCCGTGTGTTTTGCCAAATGAAAACAGAGCTAGGATTAGGAGGGGATGCTTTATCACACGAAGAACGAAGCATGGTACTTAAACAAGTGAAAAGAGCAGCTTTCAGAGTTGTAGGTGAAGGATGTTCTCCTGATTTTTGGGTGGGATAGAGTTAATTTTCACAAGAAGCTGGGAGGGGACACACCTAGGACAAGTGATCCAAACTAGCCAAAGGGGTATTCCATACCATATGATGTCATGCTCAGGATATAAAGGGTCAGGGAGGAGGGGCAGCTGCTCAGGGCTGGGCAATTGTGTTCTATCACCTGCTTTGCGTATTCTTTCATGAGTCCTGCTGCTATTTCCCTCTCCCTTTGCTGTCACAGTAAACTGTCCTATCCCAACCCATGAGTTTTACCTTTTTCTTCTGATTCCACCCCCATCCCACCATGGGGGTGAGCGAGCGGCCACGTGGTGCTCAGCTACAGCTGTGGCTGAGCCAGGACAGATGTGTTGCTGAAGTACAGATAAACTGCCTAGGGAAAAGGACAGGGTTGAAAGCTGCAAGTTACACACTCAGCTACTTGAACACATATCAGTGTAGATAAATTACAGTACTGGTGATCCAGAATAATTTCTTTGATACTTTCATTGCCTGCACTGAAGTTTTTCTAGCAATGATACAGCTCTGTGTGCTAGTAGCTGATATCATTAAGCCTAATAACTTCAAAGTATCACTCAGATGATGACAGTGCTCCATTCCTGAGAGAGAAAAATTCCAGACATCAAGACACCTGCATGCTTTTTACATATTCACAGTTCATTACCCAGCTCTCCAGCTGCTGAGTGTCAGCCCTGCCTCCCTTCTTCCCCCATGTCCACGCAGCCCATCGTTAACCAGCCAGATATCACCAGTACTCACACTGCTCTGTCCTTCAGTGATGGTCAGGTTTTTGAAACTCCAGTTTCTCTGCCCTCCTCTACATTATCAGTAATTCTTCCCTGATTGCACAGAGAATTCTCCCCTCTGTTGCCATTCTGTAGCTGATTTGTTCACTTTATTTTGATCCTCAGACAGGACTTTGTTATTTACACTCCAGAGTCTCTTGGAAAAAATCCCTAGGTCTTCTGTTCCCACAGCAAATTGGTCCTCTACTTCCTAACTCAGCTATTACTTTGGCTAAGAGGCACCCCTTTTTCTGTTTTCATCCTGTGGTTTCTATCTCTGGCTGTTATCTATCACTTTTTTCCCCTGCATATTTTAAAAGAGATTAAATAAGTAGGAGTTGCTAAGATGTCCATTCCATGCTTCCTTCCCCACTCACATTTTAATCTGGACTCTGTCTGCCTAATTGTTTCCAAATTAGCTCTGATAGCAGGTACAATAGGACTTGAAACTGTTGACTTTTAAAGAAAGTAAAGAAACCAAAACAACCCTCAAATCTATTAAAATGCTATGCTTTGATATTCATTGTTCTTTTAAAAATTATTATTTGTTTTTAAAAGGTATGGGAAATACAATGGGAGATGCTCCCATATGAAAGCATTCTCTACTTGAATCAGCTTAGCTTTCCATTGGTTCACCCTTTAGCAGCATATTTTCCTTCTGTAATTAATCTGATTGATTCAAACTGAAGTGGCAGAAGTAAACCAGGAGTAAAACAAAATCTTTTGAGGCAATATTTTTGAGTACTTGAAACCTTTTTTTTATCAGCTAAGGCTTCACCCTTAAAATTTGTGATTATCAATAAAAGTGATGCTGACAATGAACACTTGGAGATCATTATTCATATTATTCTAGTCCAGTGGAGACACAGAGAAGCTCCTTCTAAATCATTAACTTCTCTACCTGTTTTTTCAATATTCAAAAGAAGTGAGAAATGCTGATTTAAATGACTGTAATTAGTTCTTGTGGTTGGAGTAATGGTAGATGAAGAAACAAAGTAAATGTATAAACTGACTGTGGCTCACCACCCACGGACACACGAGGCAGGCACTTTCTCACTCTACGCCCCCAAATCCAAGTAATCATTTCCTTTCTTCAGCACTGTATACTTGGAAAAATGTTCTGTAATTTTTTTCCTACCAGCTAAAACAATTGAATTTTTTTTTTGAGCCTGCAGTTCCCCAAGGAAACTAGTTCAAGGTCCCTAAATCAAGCTGCTGTGAAGAGCCAGACAGTTTTGGCTGGTGAAAACCACATAAAGGGTAACGTGATAAAACCCACGGACCAGTCTCAGGCATGACACAATAAAATTTATTCCTAATGTTAAACTAGCCTTTTCTTATGGTTGCTCTTCTTAAAGGCTATCTTATTGATTTAAAAACCATTAAAATGTTAACGTTTAACCAAGTATATGCTGCTGAATTCCTAAATCCATATTGGCTGTGGTCCTTTTGAAATAATTGTTTAAGTCTGAAGATCTCTCATTTGGGGCATCTTACCATAAATCCCTCATTCAGCACTAGACTCTTGGCTGTTAATTAGCATTAGATGGAAAAAGAAAAACTCAACCAGATTATTTTTCTTTTTCAAAAAGTGCCCCAACCATCACTGATAATTATTCTGTAGAGGAGCATGCTCAAACTTTTCCATTTGAACTGGACTAAACAGAAGTCAGCACCCTGGGATCTGAAGTAGATGAAATGCTTAAAAATTTGGCTGCAAACTACCTGTCTGGGTATTCAATTGGACACAAGATGACCTGAGCTCTTCTTTCTTCCCAAGTATCTTTTTTTTCTCCTCAGCAATGGTGTCACGTATAATATACAAGTAGCTCAGACCAGCAAATACTCAATTAGCTCTTTTTGGAGATGGCTTTTACAAATGGGGCTCTCACAGTAGAGACGTCCCCTTGCCCTCCCACCAACCTCATTGTGGGGTCAAGACCCAAAAAACATGTCTACACTGGTAAATAAAACAGTACAGGTCTCATTTGCTGACCCTGTGGCTAACTAGCCTGGCACATCTCACAACCATACAAGGGTTTAAACCAGTAATCCCCACAACCAGGCCAAAAGCAATCTGCATATTAGGGCTTGGCGTTGGCCTGCACTGGGTCTCCAACCACAGCCTGGCACCAATAGTTTTGGCAAAGCCTGGTTAGCACACTGTGGCTTACCACTTCACGGGCTGCACAAAAGCAGTACTCTGACATTTTCCCTGGCTAACACCGGTGTGGCCAAAGAGTCCTCATATCCCTAAATGGGCAAATCAGCAGCAAGGACCCAGGCACAAGATTTTCCATCCATGAAACAAAAGGTTATGGGAGAACAGACAGATCGAGAGCAGCAGTCCAGTTTATTCTTATTTTGTAGGGAACAAAATCTTTGTCTTCAACCTTCCCTGAGGAGAGCCCCAGAGATGACCAGAAGGCTGGAGCACCTCTCCTGTGAATACAGACTCAGAGAGTTGATCTTCTTCAGCCTGGAGAAGGTCCAGGAATACCTTAAAACAGCCTTCCAGTACCTAAAGAGGGCCTGCAGGAAAGCTGGAGAGGGGCTGGTTATGAGGGAGCATAGTGATAGGACAGGGAAGAATGGATTTAAGCTAAAGCAGAGTGAGTTTAGATTAGGAATGAGGAATAAACCCTTCCCTGTGAGGGCGGTAAGGCCCTGGCACAGGCTGCCCAGAGAAGCTGTGGCTGCTCCCTCCCTGGCAGTGCTCAAGGCCAGGTTGGATGGGGCTCTGGGCACCCTGGTCTAGTGGAGGGTGCCCCTGCCTGTGGCAGGGGGGTGGAACTAGATGACCTTTGAGGTCCCTTCCAAGTCAACCCATTCAGTGATTGATGTAAAAACAATACCTTTGTGACACGCTCATTCAAATGAATAGGAAAGCCCAACCCAAGACAACTTTTTCTGTAGTTGCATGTCTTACCTCACTTTAAAAAACAGCAAGCAGGAACTGTGCTGATTAAGGGGATGTACAGCTTCCTCTTGGGTTTGGCCTTCCTGATCAAACCATCACCAGTTAACAGCATGCCAAGTTTCTGGATGCACACAACTCAGTTTCTGTTCCCACTTAAATAACAAGTACAACCTCAACTTTCAAATTACTTTCTCAGAGCCACTGCAAAGGGACAGAAATGATCAAGCATTTTAAAAAGGCAAAAACTCTATTGATTTGGAATTAAATGTAATTGTGTAAAGGGGGTAAATATTTGTTTAGGAAAGGCGTGGAGAAGTCAACACTCGAGGCCTGGCAGAGCCCTCTTACTGTGCCTGCAATAAAGGCTTGACTGAAATGCAACTGATGTGGCTGCAACTAAATAAATGTCTAAAAAGGCATTTGTGATAAAATATTTTCCTCTGATTACCATATTGAATGTTCCTGTGCTTAGATATCTGTCTAGGTTTGCAAATGGAACTTTCTTGAAAATCTTATATTAAGATTTAAAGCTTCATAAAATGCTGCATGATTTTCCTGAGGCCACAAAATAAAGTAGAACAGCATATTCTAGCACAGCTTTTCCGAACTAACTTTAAAAAAACCAAAACAAAACACTTCCTTTCTTTGGCCCTGCTGGCAAAAGCAAATAAAATAGGAGAAAGACAGAAGACAAATAGGAAATTCCCCCATTACTAACATTTTCATAGGGCCATTAAAACATTATAACAATCCCAAGGGGCAAAGAAGGAGACTAATGGCTAAAAGGAGAAAAGAGAAAGTTGTGTAACTGCATACAACCATTGCCAGCTAAGAAACAGAGCACAGTTTGGAGCTTCATGAGGCACGAGCAGTTCTGGGGGAAAAGAAAACAGGAAACAGAAAACAAATCCCTCACCAGGGTCCTTCTATAGCATATTTTATATCAGTTTTGCTGCCAGCATGCAGGGAACACTTAGCTTTGCAACTGCAGTAATTCTCCTTTGATTGAGTTTTACAGTATACTTGATGTGTTTTTTAAAAATGAGTAAGAAGGGGTTTAAATGGAATATACAGTAGTCATATGATTGATCACTAGGCTTAGAGTCATAGAATCTCCTGAGTTGGAAGGGACTTATAAGGATCGTCAAGTCCAACTCCTGGCTGCAGACAGGGCCAGCCAAGTCAGAGCATGGGACTGAGTCCATCGTCCAGGGGCTCCTTGAACTCAGTCAAGCTCAGTGCTGTGACACTTTCCTGGGCAGCCTGTGCCAGTGTAAAACCACCCTCTCAGGAAAGAACCTCTTCCTAATATATAACCTAAACCTCCCCTGTCACAGCTTCATGCTGTTCCCTCAGCTTCTATCCCTGGTCACCAAAGAGAAGAGATCAGCACCTGCCCCCCCTCATCAGGAAGCCATAAGCCACAATGAGGTCTCCTCTCAGCCTCCTCTTCTCCAGGCTGAACAAACCAAGAGACTTCAGCCTCTCCTCATAAGTCTTCCCCTCTAGATGCTTCACCACCCTCGTTACCCTCCTCTGGACACTCTCCAATATTCTTATGTCCCTCTTGCACTATGGTGCCCAAAACTGCACCCAGTACTCGAGGTGAGGCCCCACCAGCACAGTGCAGGACAAGACAATCCCTTCTGTGGACCAGCTGGCAATGCCGTGCCTCATGTGCCCCAAGATATGGTTGTCCCTCCTGGCTGCCTGGGCAGACTGATGACTCATGTTTAATTTGCTGACAACCAATACCCCCCAATCCTTCTTGGCATGGCTGGCCTCCAGCATCTGATCCCCCAGTAGCCAGGGTCACCCCTTCCCAGGTGCAGAATCCATCACTCAAGTGCATTTTGGTATACACCTTCCAAAGCTGAAGGAGCAGTCTTACTGCACTATGTTACTGCTCCTGAGACCACTGGTGAAATGAGAAGCCATGGGGAAATGTCCACAGTGAGTCTGCAGTGCTGGGGGCAGCAAGGAGAGGCTGCTCAGCTGGGGAAGGGGAACCAGGAGCCATGGGTGATGGCAGGGCCTGCAGAGCAGGGGGTCTCACTTACAAAGGCAGGTCTGTTGGTGGCCACCAAGGCCAGCCCAGAGTTCAGATGTCCAGACAAGCCTGTGGGGATGATGTGGATCTGACGTCAAGCCTGTCAAACATCAAGGTCCAGACCAACAGACATGACCATGGCTGCAGCACAGCTGCAACACAAGTTAAGCTGGGAACAAAGGTGAGAGCCTCAGCTTAAAAACAGCCCCCAGACAAAGGAACACCAGACCCTCACTGAGGTTTCCCTAGTGCTTCCTTCCAAGACTACCAGCTATACTGTCCCTAAACCAGCCATAATCTCAGGCAGATACACGCCCAGAAGGAGGGATGCAAAGAGAATCACCCCCCACCAGCCATGTATGCTGTTTCCACTCTCCAATTTTTTTCCCATGTGTCTGTGCTGCCTTCATCTCCCACAGTTCCTTATCAGATTGATTTGAGTACTCCCATAAGCCCCGTTTTACAGACAAGCATCTAAATAATTTCTTCCTTCTCCACTGCATTGCCAGACCCTTTCTCTCTCCCTTCTTTCAGTGCATCCTATTCATCCACTAACTTCACGTGCTTCCCTCATGGTTTTCTAGTCAGTCTCCCACACACATACTCCCCATCCCTTACCCTCACAGGAGAGATGCTGCTACTTCCCAGAGATATGTATGACAACTCTTCCAGTAACCCTGGTCTTCATTAACTCACACTTCACATATTGTGGATGACGCCATGCTGGCAAATAAACATTTTATGAGGTGAAATGCTCTTGGACAGTGAGCATCTGCCTCCACTCTCCAACTTCTAAACTTAGCTTTTTGCCCTTGAACAGTCCTGATCTCAGGAGACTCTTCCTCTGAAGCTGGTTTTTTTCCCTCATCCTGGCCTGGCATTTGTCTTTTTTTTCCCCCATTTGAGTCAGACAGCTTCTTCCTTCATGCTTCCATGGTGTTAGCAGTAGGGTCACTAAAAGGACAAAAAAGAGAAATCCACAAAATCACAGAACATTAGGAGTTGGAAGAGAACTCGAAAAATCATCTAGTCCAACCCTCCTGCCAGAGCAGGATCACCTAGACTAAGTCACGCAGGAACACATCCAGGCAGGTTTTGAATGTCTCCAGAGGAGACTCCACAAACTCTCTGGGCAGCCTGTGCCAGTGCTCTGTCACCCTCCCAGTGAAAAAGCTTCTCCTTACAGTCACATGGAACTTCCTGTGTTCCAGCTTGCACCTGTTACCCCTTGTCCTATCATTGGACATCACTGAGAAAAGCCTTGTTCCATCCTCCTGACTCTTGCCCTTTACATGTTTATAAACATTAATAAAGTCACTCCTGTCTGCTCCAAGCTAAAGAGGCTCAGCTCCCTCAGCCTTTCCTGATAAGGAAGGAGTTCCACTCCCTTATTCATCTTGGTGGCCCTTCACTGGACTCTTTCAAGGAGTTCTATGTCCTTCTTGAACTGAGGGGCCCAGAACTGGACACAAAATTCCAGGTGTGGTCTCACCAGGGCAGACTAGAGGGGGAGAAGGACCTCACTTGACCTACTAACCACCCCCCTTCTAATACACCCCAGGATGCCATCAACCTTCTTAGCCATGACAGCATATTGCTGGGTCATGGTCATCCTGCTGTCCACCAGGACCTCCAGGTCCCTCTCACCTACACTCCTCTCCAACTGTCCCCAACCTATACTGGTACCTGGGGTTGTTGTCTTTGTTAAATCTCATTAAACTTCTCCTCATCCAGCTCTCCAGCCTAAGTCTCTTTGAATGGCAGCACAGCCCTCTGGTGTGTCAGCCACCCCTCCCAGCTTTGTGTTTTCAGCAAACTTGCTGGGTGTACACTCTATTCTCTCATCCGGGTGATCAATGAATATATTGAATTTGTACTGGCCCCAATACCGACCCCTAAGGGACTCCACTAGATACAGGCCTCCAGCTGGACTGTCTCATTGATCAAAACTCCCTGACTCCTTAGTTCCCAAACAGACTTAAAGCATCCATGGGAGCTCTTCCCTGAGATTCTGTAGCTTGGACAAGGAGGGAGAGTGTGTATGTAAGCTGTTCTCATTTGCCGTAGAAGACCTGGTGTGGGCAGGCTGCTCGGTGCTCAGCATTGGAAGTGACTCAGGTTTCTGTTGGACCCAAGGCTTTGTCAATTTTAGCTGTCAAGGCAGTGTCTCAGTGTGTGGAGCTGTGTTTTGGCAAGGGGTTACAGCTCAGCCAGATCTGGACAGCAGCAACCACACAAACAAGAAGCAGCGTTTTCCTACCGCAGACCTGATGTGCCTGCTCTAAGTGTTGGGACCGATGTGTAGGGGACTGAGTCCTCTTTCAAACTGAATGGTTACAAACAAAGTGTGTGTGTGGGATGGATGATATAGAATATAAAATCTCTGGAGATATTCAAGACCCTTCTGGATGCCTATCTGTGTGACCTGTCCTAGGGAGCCTGCTTTGGCAGGGGGTTGAGCTTGATGATCTCTCGAGGTCCCTTCCAACCCCTACAATTCTGTGATATTCAAGAAAATACTATCCTAGCATGCACCAAATATATTGTTTTGGAATAATTTTTCCTGGAAATGACTGGGAAAATGTAAACAGCCCATAACAAGATGCATGGAAAACTTCATACCAAAGCACTAGCTTGCCAAAGATACAAGCAGCTGGAAAACTGTCCTGGAACGGGAAACTTTTAAATTACTTTAGCTATAGGTGATATAAACACACCCACCTATAACAAATAACAGTTTGTAGAAACACTGCAGACAAACCTACACCCAGTCTCCAGAAGTGCCTACTCAGCCCCTAATTAAGCTGGTATAAAGTAAGATTAAGGAAGGAGCTGGCAACTGGGAGATGGTGCCATCAAGAAGGGAGACGGCACGATCGAAACAGAAACGCCAAGAGGATAAATTTGGAAGGAGGGGAAACGTGAGGCAGCACAAAGCTGTGGGAGCAGGAGATTCTCTCTGTGGGATACAGGGAGTAAATCTATGTCCTCTCTGGCCTAAGTAGTGATGGGGGTGGAATAGGAGCAACTACTCTCAGTCTAAAACCTCTGGCTTTGGACTGGTTTCTGAAAGCTGAGAATGTGCTAGAGAAGGTGTTACCTGGAACCTCAGAAATTCCCTCCCGGATATCAGTGTTCCTTCATGTCAAATGTACAATGAATATTACCCACAGTTGACGGTGTTATAGAATGGAAACTGGTGCTATTTACTGACTGGCTTTCCTTTTCCTTTTCCTTTTCCTTTTCCTTTTCCTTTTCCTTTTCCTTTTCCTTTTCTTCCCTTCCCTTCCCTTCCCTTCCCTTCCCTTCCCTTCCCTTCCCTTCCCTTCCCTTCCCTTCCCTTCCCTTCCCCTTCCCTTCCCTTCCCTTTCCCTTCCCTTCCCTTCCCTTCCCTTCCCTTCCCTTCCCTCTTTTCTCTTTTCTTTTCTTTTCTTTTCTTTTCTTTTCTTTTCTTTTCTTTTCTTTTCTTTTCTTTTCTTTTCTTTTCTTTTCTTTTCTTTTCTTTTCTTTTCTTTTCTTTTCTTTTCTTTTCTTTTCTTTTCTTTTCTTTTCTTTTTAGTGAACTGAAGAAGCTTTAATAGACATCAGTAGAAAAAATACTCTATATCATGATTTTATGACATGCTTTCATGAACGGTTCCAGAAATTATTTTTGATTGTAGCACAACACAAATAAACTAAATGTTTTGGTTTGCTTTGGGCAGAACATGCAGCATGAAAAATTAGAAGGGCTTTTTCAAGTACTTTTTTTTAAAAATATTTTTAGTGTTTTTTCTTTCTGCCGAGAGACAGCATGACACTTTAACAGGTCACCTTAGGAAAAAACCAAAATCTTGTACCTCATGAAAATGCCAAGAACTGTTTAGTCTGCATAGGAAGAAACAAATTTTCCACGAAGTTCTCTGGGGAAATCCTATGAACAAGCCCAGTGAGAAAAAAAAAAAAAAAAAGCTGAGAAATGGAAAGTAATAGAAAAGGATGTGCAGTGTTCTCACAGCCCTTCAAACTGTTTGCAGTTAATTATTGGAAGAGTTCAGTTCTGCTTATGTTCTATATATAACCTGTTTCATACAAACTTGCTATGAAATTAGATGTCATCATATGCTGAGGGCACAAAACCAAAACAGGTGGGTGGTTTTGGTTGTTTGGTTTGGTTTGGGTTTGGGTTTTTTTTTTTTTTAATCTCTCAGCACAAAACCCAGGGTCCACATCTATTAGAAATAAGTAAAAGACCAAGTTCTGACTGTGGTTTGTTTTTGTTTGTTTGCTTTTCAGAAAAGATCCCGCATTCTCAAACTACTAGCAAAATGTAGCTCATTTAGGGTAATACAGCTATGTAGGTTTATTTTTATATATATATATATATATATATACACAGACACAGTATGCCCACTAAATTTTAGGTAATATAGTTAAATATTAGGAGCACTAGGCAAACTAGCAAAATGTAACTAGTTAAATCTCATATGGGAAACATGATTGCAGTGACTTTCTGGGGCTATGCCTAGGTAAGTGGAACATCATCCTTTGGTGATTCCCTGCACAAGACTCTCTCCTCAGCCCTGAAAATATTTCTCTGTCCAACGCAAATCCTTTCCCAGCTAAGTTAGACTCAGTATTTGAAGGCTCGAGAGGCTCCACAGCTTCTTTAATCACAGCCTAAGATCACATGGTAAAACTCTGCTTAAAGCTTTTTTTTTCTTTTCTTTTTTTTGTGAAAAAGGAGTTAATAAGTAGTTAAAAAGCTATGCAGGGTAAGTATTTTAGCACTGGCAGGGCCCTCAATCGGACTCAAAAAGGGATGATAAATTCTTGAAAGTTCTCACTGGAGCCTCAAAAATTAAATCCACAAAGGAAAGCCCAAGAATGGGAAGCTGTGATCAAAGCAGGCATATCGATGCCTAGCAATAGAAACCTATGTGAACTGGGCTCACTAAGAGAGTAGGGAACGAGCGCTTCAAAAAGCCATCCTTGCCAGGGCCCACATTTTTGTCTCGGTCCCTTACAAAGAGGCAATCGCACTCACTACCCATCTCTTTGCTCCTAAGTAACTTCTGAACCCTTTTTACAATTTCAGCTAAATTCAGCATAAAGAATGTGAAAATACCACGTCACAAAACCCAGCGGTCAGAAAAAGAGACTTCTAGTCGGTGTCCCCACCAGAGGACGGATTGCGTGACCTCACCAGCTACCTGCTTGTGAAGGTGGCTGTCTGATCCTCATCACAAGCACTCAGCGACCCCGTTGGCGTACACGCTGCTGAGACCATCTATCTCCATGTTGCCAGCACGACACGTGGGAAGTGGGGACTACTGGAGCCTGCGGACTGGTACAAAAGGGGTGTGGGATACTAATCCACACGTAACCAAGCTATATTAGCCCTGCTGTTCCTCCAGCAGCATACGTTATGTACGCTTGGGTGAAGCATGCCCGGAGTGGTGTGTGGAGTACCATCGGAGCACTGTGTGGTCACTCAGCACTGGCTAGAAAAATTAAACTCTGGGACTAGTCGAGTCTCACATGCTGGGAAATGCGCCACGTCATGGAGCAAGCCAGCTGGGAGCGGAGAAGCTCGGGACAAGCCAGTTGGCAGCTGGAAGTAGGCCTGTTTTGAGGATGTGGGTAGCACACCATGAGCCCGGACCACGGGCAGGTCACAGCCGCGGCTGGGTAAGGAGGCGTGAAGCCGTGCAAGGCTCCACGCAAAGCCAAGACCCAGCCGCCAGTGGCAGATTTGGGGGTGGGCAGCAGCGTTACTGGGATGGACACGCTGCAGTTGGGGCGTCTGGCCCTCGGGCCGTTGGAGCCACACGCGGCGACGGGAGCCCGATGACCTCCAGGCCACGCAGCCGTGAGACGAGGAGGCGGCTCAGGCGCCCCAGGGAAGGAGATGGGTGCGTGGCCGTGGTGAGCGGGACCCGCCAGGCTGGCCCCTCTGCGAGCGGGAGGCCGAGGGGCTGGGAGGTGACGAGGGCCGGCGCTGTAGCGGCGCGGCGGGAAGGGGTCGGAGCGGGCGGCAGGAGGCCTGCGGAACGACAAAGCGAGCGGGCACAGCCGAGCGCGGCGCCCGGAGAACGGCGCCGAAGGAGCGAGCGAGCGAGCGAGGGAGGGCGGGCAGCCGTGCGGGCGGGGGGGGCGCTGTCAGGGCTGCGCGGGGGCGCCGGGGCGCGGCGGGCGGCTCCCCAGGGGGTGCGGCGGGCGGCTCCCCGGGGGGTGCGGGCGGCACCGCCCCGCCCGCCGGCTCGCGCTGCCCTCGAGCGCCCCCGCGCGCAGCCGCCGGGCGCCCGCCCGCCCGCGGGGAGGGCGGCGGGCAGGTGCGCGGCGGCTGCGGCGCGAGCCAGCGTTGGGGCCGCGTCTGCCCGCCACCGCCGCCCCTCCTCGCCGGCCGCCGCCTTCCCGGCGTGAGCATCGGTTCCCTCCTGCCGCTGCGGCTCGCTTCCTCCTCCTCCGTTCCGTCCTCCCAGCGGCTCGGGAAGGCAAAGCCCCCGGGGGTGCCCGTCGGTGGGTGCGCGCCCCCAGCCCCTGCGCTCGCCTTCCCTGCCGCGGCAGCCGCTGGCGCAGCCCCGCTTAGCCCGGCCACCATGGCGCGCGGGAGGTAAGCGAGCTCCCTTCACCTCTCCTTCGCGGCGGGGCCGCCGCCGGGTCTCGCCCTCCCGCCGGCGCCGCACCTGCCGGGGCGCCCGCGGGCCCGCCTCCCTCCCGCCGGCCCCGGGCGGGTCCGCGGGCGGCTGCGGGGATGGGGGCGGCTGGCGAGTGGCTTTTTTTTTCCCCCGATGCCGGAGGAAAAAGTTGCGCCCGGCGGAGGCGAAGCAGCCCCGCATTGTTGCGTTCGGGCGCGGGTGTTTCCCTGCGGGCGGCGGCGTGGCGGGTGTACTTCCGGGTTCGCACCTTTTTTCCCTTGGCCGCCGCTCTGCGCCCCCTCCGCCGCCGGCTGCCGCTGCCCTCGGGCGGAGCCGGGGCCGCCGCCGGGCCCGCTGTCAGCGCCTGAGCCGCGGCTCCCCCTCCAGGACGGGTGGGGAAGGGGGGGTGGCGAGGCCGCTCCGCCCGTCAAACACGAGCGGTGACATTAGTCGCAGTGGAGGAAAGGTGAAGGGACGGAGCCTTCCCCGCGCCGCGGAGCGGGGAGCGGGGCGCAGCGCCCCGCTGTGAGCCGCCAGCGCCGCGGCTGCGGCTGGGGCGGAGGTAACAGCCGGGCAGCGGCCGCGGGGACGCTGCGGCAGCCCGACGCCAGGGGGCGGCCCGCGCCCCGCCGCCGCCTCCGGATGGCGGTGACCGCCCGGCGAGCCGCTACGCCCCAGCGAGGGGGGGGAGCGGCACGGTAGAAGGGAAGGCCGAGGAGGAAAGCGGACGGACGGCGGCGCGGAACCCGCCGCGCGGCGCGTCCGCCGTGAGGCGGCCGGGGAGCGGAGGATGGGGCGGCGGCGGGGCGCCCCGGAGGGCGTGGGGTTTGACCGCCCTGTGGTAACTACGGCCGGGGCGGGCGGGGGCGGGGGGCCGGGGCGGGCGCCGCTGCCGGGTGTCACGCGCAGCGCCGTGTGCGCGGTGCGGGGGGTTTAAACGTGAGTGGTGGCGGGGCCGCCATTTTGAATGGCTCCCTGCCGCGCCGCAGGGAGCGCGGGGGTCGCAGCCGGCCGCTGCCCGCCTTCGGGGCTGGGGAGAGAGGGCCGGGGCACTGCGGAGGCGAGTGTGGGCAGGGGGGAGGGAGAATGCGCCCCCGCCGGCGGGGGTGCGGGCGGGCTTTCCGTGAGCGGTGACATGTAGGCTCGCGGCTGGCGCCGAGGCGCCGTCGCCGGTGCCGACGGGACGCAGCGTGCGAGGGCGAGCAAATAAAACAAGTGCGGAATTGCCTCCGAAACGCCTCCGTTTCTCCTTGCCTGGTTTCACGCCCCGGGGGGTGAGAGGCGGCGGGGCCGGCTTGGCCGGCGGGCGCGGGGAGGTCCGATGGCATCGCGCCGCGGCTCCGCTCGCCCTCAGGGGCCGGAGCCGGCGGCTGGGCTCGGCCGGGCCGTAGGAGACCCCGCTGCGGGGCCGGGGCGCGGCGAGGAAATCAGTAGATGAATGTCGGGGCGGGCAGGCAGCTCGGCAGCAGCGCCCGTAATCGACCTGCCCGAGCTGTTACAAAGCCTGTCTCCGGGAGCTCTCGGTTAGTTTTAAATCTCTCTCCGCTTCAGCGCGAGGGAGTTACCCAATTTAACCTGATAAACACATTACCCGAAGAGATTTGAGTCATTCACTTTGTTTCTCCCGTACCAGCTTGTTAGTGGTCCTGAGTGAATTATGTGTGGCATTCTTACAGGGATGGGGCACAATAGTGCTATGCTACCAATTTATTTGTGGGCTTTATGACTTTTTCCCCCCCCCTATTATATAACTGATCTTGCTGCTCTCTGTAAACAAGCCGTACACAGAGCTGGGTTTTCCCTTACCCCCTTCCTCCGATCGCTTGGTTTGGAATACCACATATTCCATGGAAAGACTCTTAATAATCACAACTGCAGAGAAACGTCCTGCATGAACGAGTCATCGGATACTGAGAAAATAATTCCAATTAAATTTGGTTGTAGTCCGTTTAAATGTAGTTTGTTATATCCAGACACCACTAAAACTATGTTGTGCTAAAATGCAACCGTGCAGGTTTATTCTTGGATTCATACTTGTATGCTTTGCTTTACAAAACCACAAGTCTTTTGTTTTACCCCACCCCCGCCCCTTAAGATTTGAGAGGAGACTACACAGGCAAGCTTGTTTGGAAAACTGAGAGATATGCAGCTAAGCCATAGTTCTTTAGAGGATGATGATGGGCTTCCCCCCCCCCCCCCCCCCCTTGGTATAGAGTAGTAAGAATCAATATTGAATTAAATTATGACCTTAATTATTAATTACAACCAGGAAGCCGAGTTTCCTTTGCTGTAGTGAAACGGATTGTGTATGCAATGGCAAAAGTGGTGGTTACAGCCCATGTTCTCCCCGTGTGCTAGTTACAAAAACGCAGCTGTGGCAGGAACTCTGCGTGCACGTGTGTGACAGGCAGCCGCCGCCTCACGTGGGTCTCCCTAACGCCTTCCGCACAGGGCGCCTGCTGCCATCCCAGCCCCACCTAAACTTCTTGGTTGTTCTCTATATCTGCAAGTGCGCTAGCTGGCGTGTATTAAGCATTTCAGGAGAGGGAAAATGGCGATAAATAATTGAAGAAGGAAGCCTCAAACCCGCTCCTTCCTAGGCCTGAGGAGGGAGAGCTTGCGGCTGCTGCCTGAGCCATTGCTAGGATGCAGTGCTCGGTCACCAGCGGCGTTTCAGATCGCATCCCCCCGCGCAGGAATCAATTGTAAAGCCCAAGCGGTTACTCTATCTGTTCTTCCTCTTTCTTTTTTTTTCTTTTTCCTTCCGTTCCCCCCCCCCTTTCTCTTTTTCGCAACCCCGTGATGTTTGAACCGCAGCTGGATCCCCGGGCCGCGGCGCGGCCGTTGAGCGGGCAGAGCCGGCGGGGCGCGGAGCGGGGCGCTCGGGGCGGGAGCCCGTTTCCACAGGAACCATTTTTCCCCTCGGCGAGGAGCCGGAGCGCCCCGTTGTCAGGCAAACCGCCGGGCCGTCGTGAGCCCGACGGAGGTCCCGGTGACGGGCTGCCGTGCCCGCCGAGGGCCAGGGTGCGCCGGGGCGGGGGGAAGGGAAAGGGAAGGCGGCGGGGGGGGGGGGGTAAGCCGCGGCAGCCCCTCCTCCGGCCGGTCGGCCGCTCCGCTCGGCCGCGCCGCTGGCCGGGGTGCTGAATCCCGCCAGCCATGTTGGTCCCGGCCGGAGCCCGCCGCTCGCCGCCCTGCCCGCAGCCCCGGGGCGGGGCGGGTGTCGGGGGCACGGCTGCAGGTTGTGCCTTGGTTCACTCCCGTGTGTTTTTGCATCCTGCAAGCGGCGGGGGGGACGGGGACGGTAGGGAACTGCTTTCAGCCAAACGCCTTTACGTAACACGCTGTATCACTTCGGTGCTGAGCGCCGGCGGTAAAATCAATGGCAGAAGTGCTCTATGTAGCGCCTTCGTGGTTAGGAAATACGGGTGACTTTTGGTTAGGCAACTCGAGAAGCATAGCGTTAGCCTCTATCACATGGAAGCGCAGCTGAAACCAGCGGCTAGGCAGCAACTTGCTATTGGCTATTTTTAACCCCAGGTTGGGTTTATGGAAGGACACTCCGAGAGCTAGGATCAAAACAGCGTCTCATCGGTGGGGAGAAATAACCACTGATAGTGTGGGGAAGCTCCAAGGGAAAACAAGTATCCATTGGCATCAACACAGAGACCTGAGGGGTGGGTTTTTTTTCCTTTCTTCCTTTCTTTAAGAAAAGACAGTTAAGTGTCTAAAGATGTGCACTCCAGAAGATTTTTTTTTCCCCCCCTAAATTCACTTTAATACACGCCAGCATCTCTACTACGTGGGGGGAAAGAGGGGAAAAAAGAAAAAAAAAAGAAAAAAAATAGAAAAAAAAGAGAGGAAAAATAAAAGAAAAAAAAAGAGGAAATAAAAGAAAAAAAAAAGAGGAAAAAAAGAGAAAAAAAAGAAAAAAGAGAAAAAAATAAAAAAAGAGGAAAAAAAGAAAAAAAAAGAGGAAGAAAAAAGAGGGAAAAAAAGAGAAAAAAAAAGAAAAAAAAGAGAAAAAAAAAAAGAAAAGAAAAAAGATTCTTTTTTTTTTCACCACAGAGACAAGTGTTCATTTTCTGTCACTGCACGCTGGGTGTTTCTAACGTGGTTCCCTAATGAAAAGCAAATGTGCTGCTCTGGGTTGAGGTGCAGGGGCTTTAAAAGGGGGAAAAAAAAAAAAAGACAGGAAAACAATGTGACGCTTTTCATATGGGAGGATAACAGTTTTAAAAATACACCGACTTTTTAACGTCCTGCTTCTAAAAATAGAATGAATTGATATGCAGGGTCTTCGAATTAAAGGTCAGAGGTGACAAACAGGGACAAAGGTCACGCAGCTCATTTTCAAGTCATCAGTTTCCATTTTTTTCACGGTTGAACAAAAGCTTAATTATACAGAAGAGCGAGGACTGTAATATTTAACTAGTCAATTTTAACAGAGATAGTTTTACACAATTCCCTCTTTTCTTGGATGGGGCTGCAGTATGGAATTATTTGTGCTACTGTTAACTGATAGAAAAAATAGGTCTGGCTAAATTTAAACATTTAAACACATTTCCTAATTTAACACTGAATAATCTACAGCCTGTATTTTAGACCTTGGGAACTGAGGCAAGAGAGTGTAGCCATTTTTCTGCTTTTCCAGTGATAGTAGCAAAGAAAGATGTCTATCCTGATGATGCATACTGTGATTTCAATAAAGTTAAATTGCAGGTCCAAGCATTTTGGCATTGGTGCACGTACTTCTTATTGCCAGCAAAGCACTTTCCTTCCCCAAAATCTTGCTTCCAGTCTGCAGCATTCTCTGTGTCACTGTGCAACAATTACACAGACCTAAAATCTGATTGTTTAGCTAGTCTGTGTATATTATTATAATTTTATTATACTCGGTGTAGTATTCTCTAATGAAGAGTTCTTAAAAATTTGAAGGGATTGTTTCAATGTTTGTATTAATAATACTGCATTTACACCAAACTGTCTTTTCATAGGTATTCTAAAGGTATTTAATAACTATTCTATAGGTAAGGTTTATGTTTAGACCACATGCAGTATTGCAACACCCAAGGCTAATGCCCACAAATTACCATGTTAAAATTTGTGCACTCACTACAATTTTAGTCTCACAGAGTACTTTTTGGGTTTTTTTTCAGACAGTGTCTCCTGTACTTACTTCAAACACAGATATGTGCACTGATTTTAAATATTTCCATCTTTTTGTTTAGAAATTGTGACTTTTTTAGTTATATATCACGGGGGGTTCCTGTGTACTTTTTTTTTTTTTCCTGGTTTGAATCAATTACCTATCTAATTAATGAAAAATGACCACTGTGTTACTTTATTTATTCAGCTGTTTTGAACAGTGACTTGGTCAGAAGGTATGTGAGTGGCACACAGGACTACTGTCCACTCCCGTTAAAATGAGAAAAATGTCATAGACCCTGAACTATCCATACTTCTAGGAAAGTGAATGTTGGTGTTTAATGTACAGTCACTCATCTGCTGTTTTACCTCTACAGCCTTTGGTTTAATTGGTTTGATCCACAATATTTGGTGAGCATGTTATGAAATACAAAATGACAAAAAAATAAATTCTATCCTTATTAATACTCTAAAAAACCAAAAATCCCCCAAACTAAAAGAGAAGATTCTGTGTTTTATAGCTAAATGACACATACAAATAAAACATGCATTTTATGCAAAAGAAGGGATATTTGAAAGATGTGTAACTTCCATGACAAGAAGTATTAATGTTAAAAATAATGGTTAATGTTAAACAAACCATACTCAAGTTATTATAAAAACAAATAAAAATCCATAGAATGTTTGGTTTTTTTTTTTTCATAGAACTTACTTATTAAAAAAATAAATATTTTTTTAAAATGTATTTAAAAATAAATCTTTAACAAAGAGTCAGTTGATTTAGAGTATTTTTATAACCTAAAAAAAAGAGTTGTAAACAGTTTGTTTATAGAACAGGTTTAATCTCAGTTCAATAATGGTTTTGCATTGAGGAAAAAGCATATATAATTCTGGATTAAAAATTTAACATCTTTATATTGAATGTAAACGATGCCCATTCAGTTTAGTGTAATCAGGAAGAATGGGGAAAACCCCACATTTTTCTTTAAACTAAAACCAGATATTCAATTCACCTTTTTGCCATAATGGCTGTTTCTTACTGTGCCCTTTAATGTGGATCTGTTCAGGGCTTAATTTGATAACGGGTTTTTTTGCAAATAGTTTTCAAGTGGGGAAATACAATCTTATAATGTATGCATGTTCTCTTAGAAATAACCACAACATGAATCGGTGATCAAGCTCTGCATAATATGTTGATGTATGTATGGTTTGAGAATTGTGGCTTTTAAAGGTTTGGTTGTGGGTTTTTTCCCTTGCAAAGTACTGATACTAATTAATTTTTTAAAATACAAAGTAAATCCACCTGAAACCAAATGTAATGAGATCACAAGGTAGTTTTCTCATAGTTTCATTTGCTGTATAGCAAATCTGCATGTGGCAATTTCAATATACCCATGCTAACAGTAAACTGGGAACAAAATAATTTAAATATGAAGGAGGCAGAAAACCAGTAGTAGTAGAGGGTGAAGTGTTTTATTTTAAAGTTGTTTAACTTTTTTCGTCTTTCAATCTTATAAAACATTGTTTGAAACATATTTACATTGCATTGTTTTTTATTAAATAATTATAGTTGCTTGCTATATGTGCATTCACATGCAGACTGTATGAAATAGCAGATGTTAAACCAAATGGACAAAATATGAGAATTGTGTATATCTAATTTCAATCCTGAAAGCAAAAATAATCTTGTTCTGCACATACTTGTTATTAAAATTTTAACCTAAATAAATCTTAAATAGTTTTAAATGCAAAAATAATGGCCATTATTAATATATTAATAGTACTTCATTTTAAAGAGAAACTTTGATCCTATTTAAAGGAACAGCAGGCTTTCATTGGCTCCCTTTCTGGTATGGTGATTTCTATTACTCCTTTTGTATCACTCAAAAGAATCAGATTTGTAACAAGGGTAGAAGCACCTTCTACCTCTCTCTTTTCCTGGTCCCGCTGTAGCTAAATGACATTCTTACAGGGAGTTAAAGGGCGTGTAATTGGATGTTTGATCTTCAGAAAAGTGTACTTTGTTGCTTAAAAAACTAAGGTGTGCTCATTCTCTTTTTATGTCTGAGGAAAGCATACCTGGACTATTGCCCAGCTATTTTATTTACTTCAAACTGCAAATGCCCTCCTTCAGATCAGTGGCAATTAATGAAGAAATTTATCAAGACTAAATTTCAATTTGGTAGTTGTTGAATTAATTTTCTTTGTTCTGGTTTTAAATTAAATTCTTCAGCATCTCACATGCACTTGCATTTACCTTGACTTGCTCTACAAATTGTACTGATGTAAGAAAAAAAAAAAAGTATGGAAGAAAACCAGAAAAATATGGCTTGACTAAGAATAAAAGTGTGAGAGCTCTCAACTTCCCCCCACTCTCACAAGTAGATAAGTATATTGACACCTTCATGTACGTTTTCAGGAAATTTTAGTTTTTTCTTATTTATGCATTTCAAACTATATTTCACTGAATGAAACAAAAAAGAAGAGGGAAGTTAAAACAATGAAAACAACAGTTCTGGGAAACCCAGAATTCAGAGTTGTACATTAAGGAATCCATGTGCATACTCTTGAAACAAGTTATTTCAGTATATAAGGCAATGCTCATTTGTGATGTTTGAGATCCAAATACCTTGTACATAGTGGTTCCAGCTGCAGCAGTCCAGAGCTGGGAACAAGAAGAAATTGTGAGTTCATTTTTACTGACTGGTTCAAAAGATAGACTGCAAAGTTTGTTACTTACAAAATGCTTTTTGTAATTGAATATTATCTCACCTCTGTGTGTGTGTGTGTATTGAAAAGCTGATGTTTTGTGCGTTTTCTCTGCTTGGGTTCTGTAAACAGAGTTAGATTTTGTATGTACTTGCAGCATTCATCCATTGAAGTCTTTGCTCCTGATGAGTTAACTGAAAGAACTCCTTTGACGTTAGGATGTTTTCCCCTGTTCCTTTGCATCACTATCAAACTTGTTTGTTATACAATAAAGCATCGGTGGGTTTCGTTCTCTAGTTGTTCTGCACTGTGACTGTACTTGTAGCATCCAGCATTCTTCAAAAAAAAAATAAAATACTGCTGGCTTTACTCTGCAAAATAAATTGGTGCCCTGGCTACCACTAGCTGTGAAAGAAACAGGTTTAACATCTGAATTTCTATTTTCAGCTTACTTTTTGAGGAAAGCATATAGATTATTTCAGTGGGTTAGCTCTGTGCGTCTGTTTTACTTACATCCAAGCAGATTGTGTTTCTGAATCCTTTGGCAGCAAACTTGCTTCAGCTTATTAATTCAAAACCATGTTTATCAAATAGAGCTTCCCCCCCCCCCTTTTCTTTTTAAATAGGTATAAGCATAATGTTATCACATGATTCTATGATTATTTCCTCCTGACCAGTAAACTGTCAAAAAAATCAACTATATAAGCTGTAAAGTAAGTTGGATTACAGAATGTGCTACCTGTAAGGAAAGGTGGGATACTGTTGTTGGATGTCTGTCACGTGTCTTTAACTGATACTACTCTGTAGCATTATTTTTTGTGCCTGCTGTTACAGTACCCTTCCCCCTGCTGCCAGTACCTAGTTAAAATAACAGCTGCCTTCAAAGCATGTAGCTTCTTCTCTGAAACCATCTTGTGGTCTGGCACATAATTCCTAAGTGGCACTTGTTTGGTTATTTGCCGTTACAGGGTTCATGTAAATCCCAAGAGTTTCAGAACTAAAACGACGAGATATTTTTCTGTTTCCTAGAGCGAAAGGAGCCCAGGGGGAGCTCACTGTGAGCCAGTTCAGAGCCCAAACCCACTTACATTTAAGCCAGGGACTGAGTTCTTAGGGCTTTCAGCAGAATGCAGTAAAATACATGCCAGTCAGATTCCCATTTAAACTATCTGGTTTAAATGAGTCCACAGGCTTGGAGTGCCCAGGCTCTTCTACACCCATGTCCCTTGTGCCAAGTTTTGTGTGTCGCATTGGGAAGCTTTTTGTAACTGCTACGTTGTTAAAAAATTACATCTCCTTTTTTCTACTTAATAATCAGATGTCTTTATCTGACACTCTAAAACATGTGACGGTTACAGATGTCTTTTGAAATGCCGATACTGGAAACAAAAATAACAAGCTTGTGCCCTCTTCTGCTGCAGTTTTTAAGGGCTGTACTTTCTCATTCTGAGTCCCAACACCACTCCCACAAATACTTATTTTTAATCCCTTCATAAACTGAAGCAGACTACCTGCCAAAGCCGAAATAGGATCCTTTACTCTATGCTTGCATATTTCATTATGTTGCATTAATAATGCAAGTAAATCCGAAAGACACAAAAGCCACATAGCCACAGGTTGGCAGAACAAAGCAGCAGACACAAGAGATTGGGCTTCGGTGCTTGAAGGTGTAAAAGCAGGGTTAGGTTTAATACAAGGCAAAAAGTCTACTACACAATTCCAGTGGAAAACTTAGTTACTACAGAGGAGGAATGAATCAGCTTGCCAGTGTTGTTGCACCAAAAATAAAACTTGTACCATCTCCTTTTTAGATTCATGGTCTTGAGAGGGACTCAGGGTAACTGACTGTAGGGGAAAATAAGTTAGAGAAATTTGATTCTCACTTGTCTTTGGTCATTCTTCTGGCTTTGCTCACTCCTAATAGAATATACCCTTTTTTAGTCAGAGAACAGGGTAACTGTCAGAATGTGCTCTTAATTTGGGAAAAACCCAAACAAACCACATTTCAGATTTCTCTAAAAAAACCCAGAGTTATGTATAAACAGGAAGATAATGCAATTCCTTGTTTATTGTGGATGGTTTTTAAAGTGTGACATTTTAAAGGGTGACAAGAATATGGGCTTGTGGCAGGTGGGCTGGTGCATGGTCCTATGTATTCAGCATTCATTTATTAACAGAACTGGACAGTCTAAGTAACGAGCTTGCTTCAAAGCCAAGGTCTTTTCTTTTATGCTTCCTACCATGCACAGTGCTCGTTTCCCCCATGATAATTTTTATTGGCATTATGCAAAAGTAGGCAGGCCTTGCCCAACTAGGTCAGAAGTATAACTTTCAGGTAGCTTCAGGCGAGCAACACATCTGCATTTTTATGACTGTCTATGTTCAGATCGCGACCTATGAGTTAATATTATCACATATTACGGTGTGCAGTTTCATAACTGACACAACTGAAAGCATTTCTCCACGGATACTCTTCAGTTGGTATCGAGTTACAGCTTTGACCATGAAACAATCCCAAGGAATCATTTTAATTTTTTAAAAAAATCATATACAAGGCAGGACTGATTGCTTAATTTGAACAATTTAAGTGTGGTAAAGACAACTCATTAGTTCTTAGGTTACCTATTGCAATTAAATATTGATAAAGGAAACGAACACTTTCCAATATCCTGCAAATCTCTGTCTTTTCCCTCTGTTGTTGTCAGCTTCGTTGCTTTCGTAAGAGACCAGTGAAAGAGGCAAAGCTTTTACAGAAAGCATAAAAGAAACCCAAAAAGGAGCGACTGATTTTTATCCTATGCCTGGGTTATCTCGTTGTGGTTCTGATGAGCTAGGTAAGTCTCAAACAGTTAATAGGTTTACAGGTCACTTCACAGAGTCAATGCCCTGGCATTTTATGGCCTTCTAATGAGCCATTAATCTGGAGGAGAGGTAATTAAATATGGTGCTCTAGTACAATGTACACAGTACTGACTCCAGCTCTCTGATTTTAGGTTCCTCAGAAGACGATGAGGTCATTCAAGAAGGTCTCCTCAGGCTCAGGTCAGTCTTCTCCATAGCGTCTTCCACGGCTGACTTTGTACGTGTAAGCTGAGGCCCCGCAGCGCTGGTGTCCCGCGGGCTCGGGTGGAATCTCGGGGGCGGGGGGTGGCCGCTCCTTTTGTGCACACGCTTCGGAGCTCTTGCTTGGTACAGTTTGCGGGTAGTGATTCTGTGAGACAAATAAACGGCAGTGCAAGGAGAGTTTATTTCCAGCACCCCAGCGTCAGACTGTAAATGGCATGGGCCCGCTCTCCTCAGAACGCTTTTGGGCTGCGCCCGCAGCCTCCGCGCTGGCGGCCGCGCACATCTCGGGCGCTGCCTAAAACAGTCAGGTTACAGCGCCGGCCGGGCGCTACCGCCACGCAGCCGCCTCGCATCACATCGCGTGGCGACGCCGCTTCTCCAGCGCAGCCCAGCCGGTTGCGGTGCCCACCCGTCCCAGCCTCCCGGGGCGGCGGCGGCGGGGCGCGGCCCATCCCGGGGGCCCGCCCGAGGCGGCGCATGCGCGGGGCGGTGGGCAGGGGGCGCGGAGCTCCCCCGCGGAGCGGCGCTGCGCGCCCGAGGGAGGGACGCGCCGTCCCTGCTCCTCGCCGGGCGCTTCACTGCGCCTCGCCCGGCAGCAGCCGCAGCGGGCGCTCCTCGCGGATGACACTTGTAAGCCATCGGTGCCGCGGCTCCCCAGCCACGCAAAGCGCTCGTTGCGGCGACACATCGCCCGGGGTCAGGTGTTACCTGCGGGCAAGGCCGGGTCTGCTGTGAGCAGCGCCCCGCGTCGCGGCCGGGCTGGCGCAGAAAGAGGTGCGCCCCGCCGGGGCTCGAACGCCGAGCGCGGGTGAGGAGACGGGATGGAGGGAAAGCGCCTGAGGCGCAGAGCCGCCCGCTCGCTGTCCTGCACCGCGGCGGGGGCGGGAAGCGGCGAAGCCGCACGGCGTGCAGCCGGTCCTTCTACACGGGCCTGCCCTTCCTACGGGGCTTTAGCCCCCACAGGCGGTCTCCCGCGACGACTGGCCAGAGCCTCCTTAAATCCGGCGGGGAAGCGGCCGCTATCAGTTGCACATCCACAGCTGAGAGACTGTTGATGTACGTGAGACCACATCCTGCGGCAGAGCTCCCCGAGCGGGCGCCTCCCGCCGCCTCCTGTCCGCCCATCACACGCGGTGCTAGCGCCGTTTCCAGTACTTAATAAATCCCGCTCGGAAGCCGCCGGCACTGCCGGCCGGGACCGGCGGAAGGCCGCAGGGCACCGCGCCGCAGGGTGCGCGGCCCCGACAGAAAATGTCAGCGAAACGCGCGTCTGAAAGCACGCTCCGGCCGTCAGTTAACACAGCGGCGCCTGCAAACTGCGGCATCGGTCCTCCGTCGAAGGCGGCCCCGTCTCGGTAACGAAGGCAGAGGCGGGCTGCGAGGATCCGTGCCCGCCCGCGGGGGCGAGAGCGGCTGGCGCCTGCCTCAGGTGTAGGGGCAGAGGGGCAGCCGTTGGGGGGCTCCCCAAACCGCGCTGCAGTCGCAAGCGGCGGGCGGGGGGCGGATGTATGTGTGAGAGGCGCCTGCAGCCCCTCCGAGCGGCATTCCCAGAGCAGCTCCGTTCTTCTGGACGGGCGCGGTGCGAAGGTGACTTCGTAGCCCGCTGCTGCACGTCGAGCAAATCCCGTCTCTCGCCGTCCCGAGGCGCGGGAGGCGCTCCGATGGGTCGGAGCGACGCCGCCCGCCGGGATGAGCGCGAAGGCGTGTCGCCGCAGTCCCCGGTGGAAAGGAACCGCTTTTTGTGCAAGCGTTAAACAAAAGATGAAGGGCAAAGTCCCGCACCCGGGGAGGGGTGCGGGCACAGCGCCGCCGCCTCAGGCGCCGCCGTGCCCGCCGGCACCGACGATGGGCGCCCGGCGGGCGCCGCGCCTTAGGAAATGGGTCCACATCCCCGTCCTCTCCGACCCCCTCTTAGCCGGGAGCCACACGGGCGCTTCCGAAAGAAAAGCCATCCGGGCCGGTGGCAACCCCCGCTCTCGACCCGGGCGCTCCACGGCGGCGGAAAGGGAAGGCGGTTTTGGCGCCCAAACCGTAGGTGAGGGGGTTTTGGCGGGAAGAGTTGAGCACTGGCAGAGACTCTTGGCCAGGGGGTCGGTCTGCCCCTCGGGGGCCGCACCGACCCCCAGGCCAGGGGTCTCCGCCCTGAGGAAGCGGCCGGAAAGCCCCCCCCCTCCGCCCTCCCTCCGCGTTACTCAGAGCTGGTTTCGATAGAAACCGTGTAGGAAACACGACGGGCGCCAGACATCCTCGGGAACGGCGTGCGTGGATCGGCGCTGTCGTGCGTGGGGCGGCTGCGGCCGCGGCGCAAAGCGACCAACACCGAGACCTGAAGGGGCGGGGGGGGGGGGGGGAGAGAAAAGGGGGGGGAGCAGGGTCTCCGGCGCCGTTCCTGCTTTTCCTGCCTGCCCGTCGGCGAGAAATGTTGGCTGTGCTTTGAAATGGGAAGTCGCGGCAGCACCCCGAGCTCTGCTTTCAAGTGTAAAACACGCGTTTTGTTTCAAATGCACGCGGGTCGGTCGCTTGCTGGGCGGGCGGGTTTGGGGGGGGGGGGAGGTGGTGGGGGGGGGGTTGTTGTTTCCTTGGGGTTTGGGGTTGGCTTGGCTTTTTTTTCCCCCCTATATTGGCGGTGGGTTCCTTTGGAGGTGGGTTCTTTTGTTTTATTTCGGGGGGAATGGAGCGAAACCAGTCAGGAGTTTTAAAAGTTTTAGGAAGGTGACAAATTGGAAATCCAACACCACTTGGATTTGGTTACATAGTTTCAAGCGAGCTCTTTCCTCTGCATTTAGCGAGACAATGATTCCAGCTTCCCATAACTGTCTTTACCAAAATCGGCATCAATTTAGCGAAATGGAAAGAGAGAAATACCTTTTTATTTTCTTTATTTTCTTTTTAAATGCGCGAACTATTCTCATTAAACCAATCTTTCCACGAACCGGCTTAATTTTGTAGGGCTTTTTCCACTTTTATCCTCTTGGCTCCCACTTCTCCTCCCCCCCCACCCCCCCCCCCTTTCTTTGCGAATGGATTTTGGAAGGGTGTTAGTGGGTTGGATTTTTTTTTTTTCCCAGAGAGTTCCCAGCTGGCAATAGCTCTCTACCTTCCACAAAACTTGAAAGGCTGATGCCCCTTGCAGGAAATGAATGAGTCGATAACATCTGACACCAGTGACCAGTCCAGTGACCCCAACCTTAATTCCACTAATACTGGAGGCCTGAAAAATCTCAGTAAAGACCCTTTGCAAATCTCCCCCTCCGTTTTACAAAATCTGCATTTATTTTGCTACGTACTAGCTACTCTGCAGCAAATATCCTGACATGCATCTGTGTACCTGGTTTTGTAGCCTTTTCCAGGAAGAACGCATCGTACTGAATTTTCTTTTAACTGAAATTTGTTAACGACATTTTTCCATTTAATGAACTCAGCCAACTCGTTTGAGTCTGTTTAACCAATATTGTACCCTCTGAGGAATTTTTATACCAAATATTGGTAGAGTAAATCAATCTGAAAATAAAAAAGAGACCTTTAAACTGCTATTAATGATTTCTGCTTTTTTTCAAGGGAAGGACAGGGAGAGCTCGTATTTTATAAATGTGCCATTTCTGCTGCAAGAAATGCAGTCTTGGGCACTTCAAGTAAGTGGTGTAAGCATTTTTATTTTTATTTTCCCTGCCGGCAACCTTAATTTCTTGCCCGTAGCTGGGGTTTCTCGTGTGGTGAAATCTCCTACATTTATTATATATTGGATATCGCCCCGGTCACAAGATCCTAGCATATAAAATTACCAGCGATTGAATATTGTAAAATAATCGCTATTGTGAATGGGGGAAGGAAGGTTACGAGCAGCACGAAGGGGTGTGTTGCACGAACGCGTAGGGCAGGTCAGCGTAGGAAGTCGACCTCCAGTGTTGAAATAACCTATAGGAAATTTACGGTTGAAGACTGCAAAGGAATTTCAGGATTTAAAGCTTCTGCTCCACTTGCCAGGCTGCTTGTATTTGTACGCCGCTTGCCCACCCTCGCTTCTTTCTGGCAAGGGCTCAACCCGAGCACCTTGGTGTTTCACCGAGAAACGAGGCGCTAGCAGGGGAATTTACGCTTTCCTGAAAGGCAACAAAAGGAGTAAACAGGCCCATCGGGGGCAAAGGCGTCCCCCTTAATTGGGCAGACTGATCGACGCCACTTCCAAAACAACAGCAAGTGCTTTGCAAATGCGTAACACCACCACCACCACCCCCCCCCCTTGCATTCGGGTTCTGCACGGATCGGTTTGTTGCTTTGGCTTTTGTTTGCGTGTGTCCTTGGGATAAGAGAGGATGTCGGGGGGGGGGGGGGGGGATGGGAGGGGAGGGGGAGGAGGGAGGGGAGGGAAGGGGGTTTAATAAGAAAGTAATTGAGCCCAGGTTTTAACAAGTTCTAGGCAACGTTTAAAGGTTATACAGTGCTGGATGGGAAGCGTGGTTATATGCGTGTAGGTGGTGGTGAGAACAGGAAAGGCAAAATCTGCTATTTTCGTGTCCTCACCTGTACCTTTTTACAGCGAAGGAGTCAGGACAACTAGAAAATTAAATGGAATCTTACTTAAATAGCGGGGAGGGGGTGGTGCTACGCTTCTAAAAATACTTTAAAAATAGGCGCTTGGCCGTGAGCGCAGCGATGCAGGGGCTGCTGGCGAGCACGCTGGGAGCTGCGTACCTGCGGGAGCCGAGGAGCCTTTGCGGAGGGGTGCGCTCAGGCTCTTGCCAAGCCCGTTACGCAGGACACATTCATTTCCCGAACTGGATCCCCCCTCCCGCTGGCAGGGAATGTTTAAAACAGCAGTCCCCGGGCAGCGTTAGTCCTCCCCTCTTTGTCTTCTTCCTCCTGACAATTTTTTTTTTTTCGGCCTTCCTCCTCTCCAGCAAATCCTTTTCACTGTCAGTCCTAGTCCTCCTCCTCCTCCTCCTCTCCCTCTCCCCTCCCTCTCCCCCGCGCTGCTGGGGAACAATCGCTGCTGATTGAGGTTCACTCCAATACCAGGCTTGAAAACTGGGCTCTTATTTAGGAAGTCATTAATCACATCCCCTCCCCCGGAAAGAGATGGCGGAGAAACCTGTGAAGTACAATTCCTCGGCCCCATCCCCCCATCAGAAATGTTTTGAAACGCTAAACCTCCGCGCATTCTGGGCCGTATGAAGGTGATACCGCGTTTCCGCCGCGCTTTTAATCTGAACGCGACATTAGTACCGCGTAGCGAGGGTCTGAGCGGCGGCCGCGACCCACACGTGTACGCTCACATATACACACCCACACGTGGGGAGGGAGAGGCCCCTCCGATACCAACCCCCCCCGCCCCCATCCCCGGGACGCGGGCTGTGCTGGGCACGGGGAGGGGACCCAGCTCTCGTGTGGGCAGCGCCGCCGGGGCTCGGGCCGGCTCCGGGAGAAGACGGTGCCCGGAGAGGCAGCGGGGCGCGTTGCGGGGGGCTCCGGGCGGCTTTTCTTCAGGTGGAAGCGGCGATCCGGTCATACATATGCCCGTGTTTTGCGCAGACGGTAACGCAGCCGCCTCCCGGCATACCTCGTGCATGTCTATACACATGTGTCTCGTCTCGTTTGTGAGCATCTCGCATTTCGGGCGGGTACGCGTACCCCGCCCGCAGGGCGCACCTCTCTGATCATCTCACCCCAGCGGCCGCCTCTTGTGTTTATTTGTCGTTCCCCGGGCTGCATCTAGAAACGCACGGGGCTTCTTCCTACGTAATTGTGCATGCACGGGAGCGCAGAAACCCCAGAATAGTACGTCATCTCGGTTTCCCGTAAAGACGCGTGCAGATTAGCTGTCGGAAAGGAAAGAGGGGAAGAAAAAAAAAAGAAAGAGAAAGAAAGAAAGAAAAAAAAAAAAGACGCGTTGGAAATTTCTTGTTCATTCATAAATTATTTTGGTGTGTCAGCCTAGTTGAAATGGCGATTGGCTACTCCTGACTCCTGCCAACCCCTTAAGGATCCGATGTGAAATTAGTAGCAAGAAAGCATGTAATTGACCGAGTCACGTGTGCGCAGGGGGCCAGGAACGGAGCGAGAGAGAAGGGGAAAAATCAAAAGAGGGAAAGCACATTAGACCATGCGAGCTAAATTTGCGATCGTTCAAAATCAGGATGTTA
Source organism: Laterallus jamaicensis coturniculus (assembly GCA_022605575.1). Classification (NCBI taxonomy): domain Eukaryota; kingdom Metazoa; phylum Chordata; class Aves; order Gruiformes; family Rallidae; genus Laterallus; species Laterallus jamaicensis. The sequence continues at coordinate 5,818,846 of JAKCOX010000027.1, forward strand.
GATTAATGCGGAAGACCACTTCGATCCACAGGGAAAGTTTTCATCTCACGAGTTTGGAGCAGAGGGCCCGTGGGGCAACATGGCCGAAGGTTAATTTTCTTTTTCTATTGTTTTACTATGATTTTCGCTCGCTCGCTCGCTCTCTCCCTCTCCCCCCTCCCTCCCCCCCACCCCCCTTTTAACCCAACTATGCATTACCCTTTTTTAGCAGCTCGCGCAAGGGGGCTTTCTCCAAACCCATTGTTACCCGGCTCAGAAACTGTTCCGTACCGCCCACACCGATTCACAACTTGAAAAGCTTTCAGGGGGCTATTGTTTGAATTGTTCCTGTTTGATTAAGCACAGTTGCGGCGGTGGGATGAGAAAACGGCCGTACACCTGTCCCAACTTTAATCGAAAGTTTATTCCAAGGAGGGATGGATACACGTTGGAAAATAGTGGTTTCGGCGCTGCGTGTGCAATAGCCAGTTGTGCAATCTACCCAATTTTGCTTATTCTCTTCCACCCCTCCTCGGTCGGCCTCCCCCCTCGCCCCCCGGTCCTGCGCCTTGAGAGGAGAAACTAATTGGGCTGAGAATTTCTGTTGCGAAATGGGATCGGTCTTAAACCAGCAATATTCAAGTAAAGTATCGCGTTCCATGCTGTAATGTGGCTGAAAGATGGAGTTAAATGGAAAAATACACGTATGTACAGAAACGTGGGCTGCCTTGGGCAAAGAGAGAGGGAGAGCCTCCGTACGCAGCGTTTCCTCTCTCTGACCTCCGGTGATTTTATTTTTTTACGTATTTTGGGGAGAAAGTTGTTTGGTTTAGGATTTACGGGGGAACAAAAAATAATCTCTTTTCGCCGTTTGCTTTTTTTAGTTTTATTTTGTTCTTTTTCTCCCCCCCACCCCACCCCCCGTTCTTCTGTAAGTAACTCTTTTATACAGTGGGAAAAGGACGTTACCAGAATTTAACTCTTTGCATCTTGTCCCCCTCTTCCTCCTTTTCCCGCCCCCCCTTCCCCGTTTACCCCCCCTTCTGCCCCCCCCCTTCCCCCCCCGGCCTTTCCCTCTTCCTCAGCAGGGGCGAGTAAAGGTGGAGACGAGCCCGGGAAGTTGCCGGAGCAGGAAGAAGAGGAAGAATCCCAGGTTTTGCACGGAACCGGCCATTGCAAATGGTTCAATGTGAGAATGGGATTCGGGTTCATCTCCATGAGCAACCGAGAAGGAAGCCCCTTGGAGTCTCCAGTTGATGTCTTTGTACACCAAGTAAGACCCGTTTTTATCTTCCATCTCAGCCTGCCACATTTGGTTGATCTCGGTGGCACTCCGGTTTCACGTGATGTAAACCTCTTTTTCCTGGGTGTTTAGATAAATTCGTAATAAAAAAGTTGCCTTAGGTAGTGGCTTTGGTGGCAGTTTACAATTTGAGTAAATAAGGTCGTTAGATTGTGCTTAGTCCCTGTGGCCGGAGATTTGTGCACAGGAATAATGTGGTTTCTTCGTATCTTTCTCCTTGGTTAGAACTTTCTCCCGTGACTTTTATTTATTTTTTCAAATGCTACGCTTTCCTTTTTAAAGCTGTTTATTATTTGTTACCAAAGGGGTTCGGATCTGCCTTTCTTAGTAAAATTAAGCTCGGAAAAATAGATGTCGGCTTTCATTCAGGTAACGTTGGAGTACAGTTTTAAGCGCTTTTTCTTGCAAAGCTCGAATTGCTTTTTAAAAGCTCATCTGAGATTAGTTAGTGAAATTAAGACATAATTAGAGTGTTATTTTGTAGTAATTCAGACCTGAGAGCGGTCCCCGTGGTGATACACTGAGGCGTGCATGTGGCTTGCTTGGTTGATTTTTAAATACTCCTAAAAAAAAAAGGGGATGGGGGGGAGGAAGTAACGATTAAGGCATCAGCCCCCGAGCCACGTCTCCGTGAGGCTGTTGTTCTTTTTAAGCATGGCAGCCTTGAGCAGTGGTGGGATTTCGAACGTGGAAGCCGGTATAGGAATGCCTTCACGCAAAGGAGGTTCAGACCTTAAGATACGTACAAAAGGATGAAGTGAAGGGAGCTTTTCCAAAGGGCTGTAGCGTGGTTTGGGGAGAAGGGGGTATGTGTAGACCTTTCCTGCTCCTTCCGTTAGTCTCCAGTTGCGGCAAGGCTATTTTGTATTTCACCCGTCTTCCCTGTGATGAGAGAACAGACGAGTAAAGGTAAAGAGACCATTTTGGGTTTGGCTAGGGCCATGTTAGGAAGGCAAAAAGGCATCTTAACTTTTTACGTGGTTGTCCCTTTCCTATGACGTTTGCGGTGACGGGGCGGGGGTGGTGGTGGTGTGTATTCCATGAGGATACAGTCATCCCCTTTCAATGTTCCGTTTGATGGCCCGGCCTTGTGTTGTGGTAATTTTCAGCAGGCTTTTTTGGGGGTTTTTTTTTGTTGTTTTTTTAAAGACTACGCGTTACCTTAATAAAAAGGTGACTGGAACTTGGAGAGGTGGGTGCTGCTGCAGTGGCACCTCTCCTCGCTCCTTGGGGCGCAGGAGCGGGTTTCTGGTCTTGCTGCCTTGCGTGTACCCTATGCCTGAGGGGCCCCCACAGCGTTTTGAACTGCGTATAAAGCCTAGAGTCCAGTAGTGAACTCTCTACATTCTCACACTTCCTGCTTTTGCACTGGCATATGAGGTGTCTCCCCATCGCTGCAGTTTTTTCTTTTTAGAACTGAATGAATGAAATATTTATCAAAGTAGGAGCTTTCTTCCTCCCGTTTTTTCCTCCCTTTCTTTGTACCTTTTCAAGTCGTGAAATTGCTCTTTACAGTTCTATACGGCCATTGATTAACACCCCCCTCTTTTTCCTCATCTAATTTTGTGTAAATACGTGTCATTCTTTTTGAAATGGAAGACAAATATTTGAAGCATAGCAGTGGTGTTAATTGGAAGAAAGCATTTGAAAATACAAGATATTCTTAGAGTGGTGGAAATAGAGAAGTGTTGGACTGCATGATAACACGATACATTTAAGTAACACTAGACAAGGTGTGCTGTTTCATAATGGACAGCAGTCATAGGGTAAAAAAGAAGTGGTAAATTTGGAAGTAACCGTTCAGTTGTGTCCCCTAACGGAGGGGACAAGAAGGAAATGTTGGACATGTTTGCTTACACTTCAAAGATCTACAATTTTTTTCTGTATCCTTAGGTTTCTAAGACATATCACCGTGTAAAATAGCATGTTTCGTTGTACTTAAAGGTTTTAATCTGTCTTACTGAGTGAATTTATTAGTGGTATGGAATGGATTGCTCTTACTACAAAGATACCTTTTCACCTTTTTCTTTCTGATGAAGTCTGGGATACAATGACCTAACTCTTTATTTCCATCAAGTCCAAAGTAGAATTTTTCTGTTTAATGTAGTGGGGAGCAGTATCTATTTTGTTTCAGAGTGCATTTTAGATTATTTATATAGCTATATAGAATGCTTTGTGTTAGCTGGCTAGCTGACCAGTGATAACAGTAGCAGACAGAGCATAAAAATGCCTTTAATTCACTAGTGTTTTTTAATAGTGGTGCATGTACAACAGTCTGTTGCCTGAACAGTGGTTGGGCCCTGTTCCTGTTAGTTTAATTAATCTGAAAACTCTAGTCCTGAAAAAATGCCTTTTCAAGGCAAAGATTAGTTTGAACCCTGCAACTTCCTTATCTTACCTTTCCTTGCTGAGGTAATGCCCAGTTTAGAAGATACTGCTATGAGAAAGAACTTACTGGATGTTGAGTTGAAATTCCTGTAATTCCTCCAAACCTAGACTTTGGAGGTTGTAATAACTAAGTTTGTTTTCTTCTTGGAGCTTCCCTTTGGTTGTGTGCAGATTATAGTCATGTTTTGAAGTCAGTGCTTCACTAATCGTATATATTGATACATTTTTAGAGGGATGCTTTTGTTTGGACTTCATCACCCAATGAAAGTTCTGTTCGTGAAACAGCTGCAATACCGAGTTTTTAACTCTACCTCTGAAACAAAATAGATACCTCCTTCAGCACTAGCAATTCTGATTGATCTTCTGTCAAACAAACCTTCTTCTATCTAATAAACCTTCAGGTTGTTCTTACTCTTCTAGTAATGAGGTACCTGGAGTTAGATGTGTTATTTAAGGTAGAAAAGCATCAGCCATTACCTACGTGCGTGCATCTGTGTGTGTACAGTGTAAATTAGCTCTATTCTGGTACAGGTTATCTTTGAGTCATTCAGTGTCATTATAAAAATTACAAGCCCTAAAAAACTATTTAACCTATCAAGGACAAGCCATGCCCAATGCAGCAATGTGCCTCGTTCACTGTGTTTCTTCTACAACAACAGAGTAGCAATATTAGTCCTGTGTGACTGTTGAATCCCAGGAACATACACCTCACTGAACTTGGCTCAGTATTGTCACTTGGACTTTTGATAGGTTGGCATGGAATTAATAATACAGCTTGCTTCTCTTTTTAGGATGTGAATTCTGCACATAGTTAGGTGTGAATAGCTCTTGTTAAATCTTAGAAAAAGATGTATTTGTCAAAGGGTAAAACAGGCTGGAGAGGTGAAGTGAGTGAAACCTTTTGTGGTGCCTGTGAAAACAGGTCTTCATTGCTGAGAACTAAAAGGAGCTCAAGCTTTCATAAAATCAGAGAAAAGCATGATGCTTTTTTGTGTGTGTTCAGAGTTGTACACACAACTAAGATACATACAGCCTTGTCGGATGCTAGCAGTTAAGGCAAAAATGCTGCAGTCTTTTTTTGCCCACATTTTGTATGGGCTTTGTTAGAAGCATGTCTATTTTCCTTTGCTTAGCATGAAGCCCAGATGTCAAAGATGATAAGGGTAGGGTACTGGGTGTAAACAATGCCATTAAATACATGTTTGTGAATATCAAGGGTTATAATTTTGTTTCTGAATAATGTGGTCTTTCAGGATGAGATGGATTGTTCTTTCGCAGATGTTTGTTGGGACCTGGCTCTGTAGTCCAAAAGCCTTACCATGCTTAAGGGATTGATAGAGGATTTCTGAACTACTAGGACCTTAAACATGAGCCTTCTTTGGGATCCTCTCATGAGGTGGGGAGAGGAAGGAAGGGAGGAGCAGTATGCAGGACTTGGTGTATTTTGTGTTCTCATTAACAGGAACGTGGTTGGCTTGAAATTTTTCACTTTCATCTGAATGGCAAGTTCTTGTTACTCAAGATATGATAAAAATGGAAGAAAGCCTATTTTCTTTCATCAAGTCCTGCACTGTGCTATTGTTAGTATATTATAAATTTTGCTCTTATTGTTGCAAGTACCTATAGCAACAGAAGAAAAATGACAGAGACTATTCAGTTATGATTGTAAACAGAAGAATAAGTGGAAAATTAGACATGTAAGCAGCATCTGAAAAGTCTTCTCCCTTAATCTGACCAACCATCCTTTTTGATGATGAGTCAGATGCATGTTCTTTAAATTCCTAATACATAAACCTCAGTTGAACTGCTTTTTCTAGGATAAAGTTGGGCATGGCACGATATACAGAATGCCAGTTTTCATACATTGTGACACATGATCCTGTGCTTCTGCAAGGATGCATTCAGTCATTTACCATGTCTGTTCCATTTCTGCATTATTAAGAGCCTGTAAAAAGCTACCTAATTGGTCAGGGTAACAAAGATCTGGGCAAGCAAGTGGGATCCCTGTATTACGTTGCTCCTTATTCTTAAATATTACATAGCAATGCCCCTTTGAAGTACAGGAGTGTCCATGCAGAGTCTGCTATTGCAAACTTGCCATCTTTGACTTCTGCTGGGGACCAGGCAAGCCCAGTCTTAATCAAAACAAAAGTTGCTAGCAGGATTTAGAGAGGGAAGCTGAGGAAGGAAGCGAATGGAGAGTAAACATGTGTCTGTAGAGTGCATGTGTAATCAAAGACCTGGCAGAGATCAGACCTTTGCTAAAGATCTGGGTATCAAAGTCTGCTCAGCAGCCTCAATGCATGTAGGATCTGTAATGCATAACTGCTGGAAATCCTGAGCCAAGCTTTGGCACTCACCAGCTGTGTTGCAGCATACAGAGTAAATTGACTAAATTATGGTACAACCTTGTTTGGGATGTGTTGTTGGGGGTTTTTTTTGGTTGTTTTAAAAATTTAGTTAAGCTACTAATTACACTCAGTCCTACATTTCAAGTACTACCTATGGATGTATAGACAGGTGGGAAAATACTTCACTGAAAGCTTGATGGTTTAAGATGGTTGAAGAAACTTGTAAATTGGTATTTAAGTTATGGGGCTGCCATCTGTGGGAATACCTTCTGTATTTTAACTATTTACACCTAAATGCAACAGTACAGTGCATTTTTATCAATAGACATGTAGTATTTAAGTGAATGGCAAGCCCCCTTAAACCAAAATGGTGTTGAATCAGATCAGATTTAGCTGCAGAAATGTAAGTATTAAATGTTAAGAAGAAAAAAAAATCGCAAGCTGCCCAAAGACAAAGGCCTGCAATTGGGCTCATTTGTCTTGAGAGCAATTGCTCTACTTGGCAGAACAGTAAGCACACCCTTTCCAAAGCATGCTAGCCTCCCTTTTCTCCAAGACTGAGGAAGTTGTGCACAGGATTTGGGATACTGGAAGGAAGAGGATATTTTGTCTGGGGCACAAACGTAAGATATCAAAGCAGATATATGAACCAAAGCTAAAAGGAAATGAATTGTCAATTTGGGAAAAATGTTGTTATTGTTGCTTGTCTGGTTTGCAACTACATGACTGAGGCAGTAAGTATATCTAGACCCATCTAGCGTTCTGGCTTAGACTCTGCTGTACAAGTATACTCCCAATTAAATATTGTTTAATTCATCTTCAGTATGTAACTTGTCTCAGCAAATGCCTGACATCTTTCCCCACTAATTATCAACAGAAGCAAAATTAGGCCCATCAGTTTCCATAGAGGTGCATAACAGTGACTGCAAGGGTATAATTTAAGTAAGGTCCTAGAAAGTAGAGGGCAAAGACTGTTTATGAAGTTTCTTAAATGAACACATATGAGGATATACGGTTTACGCTTTTCATTCAGAGGTATTTAAGGGTACCTTTTCCCCTTCTGTTAAATCAGCTGAAAGTTATCATGACTGATAGAAAGGTATTATGTGATACTTAGCTCTTTTGAAGGGACAGTTACTGAGGGCAGGTCTGGACTAGCTTTTGCTTGCTGGGTATCCCTGGTGAAAGCAGTGAATCCCTAAATTGGTTTTACATCAGCAGAGTATCAGTAATCACCACTCCATGGAATGTGGGGAAGTGCTTCTGACTGCTTGAGCCTATTTAGTTGGAGAAATTGGTCTCCAGGCTTTTCCTCAGATTATTCTGTCCAGTCCTGATTTAAAATGGGCGGGGGTGGGGTAGAGGGGGGGAGGTATCGCCTTGGGAGATGGCTAGAGGGAATTCCAGATGCCCACTCCAGATACTGCTCAGCTGCTTGCAGAGCAGCTGTGGAAACTGCCACAAGTTTTACAGTTCGCTGTATTAAGGAAAACTGGCACTGATTTTCATTTTTTCCTAACGTGCAGAGCTCTAACATGCAGCAGGTCAGCAGCTGCTCTGCAGGCAGCTGAGTTGGCTTTGCAGTAGCAGCGTGGTGAACAGGTGGAGGTTGAAACTCCTACAGCCACCCTTCTCGGTGGGAGTCCTGCAGCCAAGATTCAGCTTTTGCATTTGGCAACTGTGCTTCAAGAGCTTTTATAGCACTCTCCGTGTTGGGATAGCAGAAGTGCTGGTGAAGCTGCATGGCAAACATAGTGGGGGACATTGTGGGGTTTGTATCTTTTTAAAAATAATTTTTAATATCAGAGAAACCCCATGATCCCCACAAAGGCAGGTGGGCAGTATTGGCACTGTATAAGCTGCCAGGGTGAGGTGCAAGTATAGGAGGAAAGAGAACTGTATGCTACTGTTGAAGAAATGTAAATGAAACTGCAGTCTCCTCTGGTGCAAAATAGCAGAGTACTGCTTTTACCTTCAGGGATGGAAGGACAACAAATGTGTTAAGTCTCTTTTCAAGGAAAGGGGCAGTTGGGGTATTGGAATGAGTACAAGCATCCTGGAAGTGGAATGTTTCAGGCATCTTCTGGATCACACTTCAGTTCAATCTTACGTTTCCCACTCTTGCTTTATTGGTTACAATTAAGCCATGCAACTTCTTACTTACAGAGAAGTAACCATACTTGGAGGGCATGCTTGTGATAATTTGTTGATAATTATTCAACTGGAAATTAAATACATCAGTACATTCCAAAAGTTATTTGTCTGAGAGTTTGTACAATTATCCTGTTATTAGTGCAGAAGGCAAGAAAACCACACAGGTATTTTCTATTCCAAAGTTCTGATCTAAGGCAAAACCTGCAATTTTTGGACGGAGGGAGGCTGAAAGGTTTGTTTTGGGTTTGTTAGTATTTTCACCTGTTAAAATTGTTTAACAGATGCTACATGAATGTATGTATGAATAATCAATGTGTTGAGTGTATGAATGTGTCTAAAAAAAATCAAAGTAATACTTAATGACTACTACAGTTCTTACGATGCTCTAATAATGTTACTACATTTGTAAGTGTGTACTTCTCAGGAACACAGCTGATAGTGGCTTTCCTATCAAAGATAATCTGTTCCCAGAGAGGCCCTCTTCTAATTAGTTGTGGTAATTTATAGGTATGGAGCATTGAGGGGTTTGGTTTTTTTTTCTTTCCGAGATTGCTTTTATTATTGTGCCACTTGAGGCTACTTTAACATTTGTGTTACAACTTTCTTTGTTTATGGCCATATAAATACATGCAGCAGAATAATCCCTGGGCAGAAATGGGGAGTGAAAGTGATAGCCCTTGTGCACTTTAAGTAGACTAGAATAAGCATGAACTTGTATTTTTTTCAAAGTGCAGCTGCCTTTAAAATCTCTTAATAGTGCATTTGTGTTATCATTTTAAAAATGTTTTGTTTCATTTTACAACTGTGTTTTGCAAGGTAGTAATCAATATCTTGGTTTTATGGGCTATTTGTAATAATACAATCTTGGTGGAGATACAGTGCTTTGAAAAGCCTGACCATGTGTAATAGTTTCTGAACATTCTTAGAATTGTTATATTGAAAATACAAGTAATATATAATAGGCTTAATCTGGACTGTAACTAACAGACCTTAGGGGAGTCTTGTAGACTTTGGATTAGACCCCCGACTACTCCCTGAATTTAACAGATATATGTTGCTGTCTTACCCTGTTCAATTACCTGGTCCAAGACACGTAGATTGCACAACTTGAGAATCAGCTGCTAAAGTAGAATAAGATCAAAGAATTATTCACAAATCTGTTTGCTACCCTCTCACCTAGATATTAAAAACAACAACAGTACACCATGTAAAAGGAAATTTAAGAATTCATTAATTCTTAAGTAAACAAAACCTCCTTCTTAATGTAAGGAACCTGTGACATCCCTCCTTTTCTTGTGAATATTACAGACCTGCTGGGCCAAATTCTGCTCTGTCTTATGTGAAAGGCTTCCACTGTCCAGTGAAACTTATTCAATAAACTGCACAGTGTTAGGAGTGGATTTGAAGTCTCTTCTATGAATGTTCTTACTGGAAGTATGTAATTAATGTCCTTCTGTTTGAGCAAGTGTGTTCTTCGTGCTCAAAAGCTTGCAGGCTGTATTGTGATCTGAATTGTTCCCTGTACGGTGCCTTAAATGTAGAGGAGTAAACCAGGGTTTGAGGCAGTGTTGCTTAATTAGAAGTTAACTAAAACGATGCAACTTAACATGTATATGCATGAACTTGACACTCATGTAAAAACGTGTATATGCTTTTCACAGTATGCTATGTATAATGTATATGTGAATGTATATTTAATGTCTTAACTAAATTGACCAGATCACTAATCTGCCAGGGTGCTTTGATGCAAAGCTGATAATGTTGTGGGGTTTTTAATCTTCCAGTTGAAAAATTGCTCCATCTCAAATCATTCCTTCAAAGGAGGAAGGGGTGGTAAAAGAAGGAGATGAAATGTTCCCAGCATTTAGAAAAAAAAAAAAAGCCCACAACCCATACCATGGGTGCAGGCAGATTCTGTTGAAGTGAAATGAAGTTCACTCTTGCACTGGAGGCACCTTGGGATGTTGAACAGTTGTAATCTAGAGACAGTTGGGGACACCTCTGCAGGGCTTTTGATTTCTGGCAGGGATATCAGGATGTGGCAGATACTGGGGAAAACTGCTGAAAAAGTTTGTAGAGAAGTGTTGTGTATCTGTGTAAGGGGAAGGATGGGAATCCTCCTGGCAGAGCTTGCATGAGCTGCCTTTTTCCCTGGGCCCCTGTGTTAAGGAAGTCGAGATCTCATACCCAGGTGCAAGAGCAATGACTTTCGGGAAGAGGGAAGTAGCTGAACCAGCTAGCACTGTCCAGACAGGAGGGGGTCAACAGTTTACACATTTGGAGGCATAATATGGTCCTCAAATATTTGTAAAAGCAGCTAGTAAAAAAGTTTCCATTTCACTGCAGTGCTTAACAACAACTCTTCACTACAGTGATTAAATACTCAAACCCCCTTTCTTTGTCTGCTTCATGGTTTGGTTTTGGGGGTGTTTTTGTGTGTGCTCATTAAAGAAAGTCTGTCAGATTTGTAATAGCTGTTTAATATGAATCAAAATCGCATTTCTTTAGTGTTTTCCTGGAGCACGTTTTGTAAAAAACGGTTTAATGGCCAGGAAGTGTAGGGTAGAAGTTAACCCTGTAAAGAATGCATGGTTTCTTGTATAGGGATTGGTGTGGCTAGGGAGGCACTAGCAAGACTTTTGAGCAGGACATCCAATTCATTGTGTGCCATAGTAGTTTAGAAACACTTGCAACCCAGAAACAAAAGTAAATTAATTTTTAAATTGATGTTTTTAATTGGTTTCAGAAAATAGTGGTAATTGTTAAAGATAGATCTTACTTGTAAGGTGATTGCTGGGTGTGGAGGAGAAACATGAGTAAAACTACCATAAACGAAGAGTTGCTTTTAAAGAACTTGGCGTGTCACCATTGACTTTAAAGAACTAGTCACAGAGAGGACTCTGGGGTTGAACTGCTGGTGATAAGAGAGCAAAATATTTCAAAGGTGTGTCGTCAAGATGAAATTCTTATTTAAGACTTTCAGGGTGATATGTGCCACATCTGGAAATAAAATCTTTGCTTAGACTAATTGGAATAGGATTTTGTTAATGCTTTTGCAAACACTTAATGCAACAGTAAATACCACATCTTTCACTAAGGAGTGCTTTGTTCTCCTGCACTATAGTCTCTTACCTGCACTAAGAAGTTAGGCTGTCAGAGTCTGCTCTTAGCAATTCTGCCTTCTCCCTGAGAATTAAAGAAAAAAAATTACTAAGCATTCTACAATCTGATGAGATTTGAAAATTATTTTAATTCAAAACATTCTGGTTGAGAGGGTTTCTCTAAAGTCTTATCTGTGTCTACATTGCCTTCAGTAGAAATTAGCAAAGGCTTTTGTAAAATATAAAATGCATTTTCCATTTTATATGGTGCATTTGCATTTAATGACAAATACAGCAAATACTTTTCTACAGTCTGTTTTGAGCAACAAAATCTTTTTGCTTAATAGCACAATCAGTGGATTCAGTTTCCCCAGAGAGAATTTCTACATTACTCTTATTTTCATTGAGCAATCACATGTTTTTTTTGAGATGGCAGATTTTTTTTTGGTAATATAATTGTCATCTTTTGCTGGCAGCTTATAGTTTATTGGAAAGTGATAGCCCATTCTATGCTTATGTGGGTTTATTCTTAATCTTCTTCACACAGGTAGTACTTCTTCCTTGGAGGTTAATTTCTTTAACTGGGGACAACTGTAAATGGACAAAGTTTAGACTCTGTCTAAAATGTCTAAATGGCTGCAGTTGAAATGCTGTCCTTTCTGAAAGATTATTTTGTGTTCATTATTCAATAGTATAATCAACATTTAGCATTTTCTTTGATCCTCTGCATAGGATTGTTTATTTTCAATCAGTAACTAGTTTTAGTTATATATAAAGCAATACTATGCTTTATAGTTAGAATTAATTTAACTTTTACCCACATGTAGTTTAATATTTTTCTTTATTAATAGTACATCCATTACATGGTGCTAATCCAACACTGACCACAATAGGTGTCATGACATGCACCTATATAGTTTGTTACATTCTCTTTAGAACTACTGAGGTTATTGGAATAAAATTGCTTATTTTGTTCTAATATTTCTGGGTTTAGAGTGAGGAGGAATATAATCTATTTGTTAAATTCTTAAAAACTGGTAAACCTTAGTTTAGTTCATTTTTTCCCTACATTTGACTTGTATTTTTACAGTAAGTGTGTATTTTAGCTACACTTTAAGGACTAAATGTTACTAAGGGGATAAAATGTTGAGCCAAGTGAAGGTCAAGAAGTTTCAATAGGCATGCACAGTTTCTTTCAGGTTTGGGGTTTTGTTTGTTTGTTTTTCAGGGTTTCATTTGGAAGTTCAGATACTGAAAACAGAAGTTTCAGACCAACTAAATGCAGTAAACTAAGTGCCTGTCAACTATCATTCGGTGTACTTGTTTTCCCCGTTTGTAACTGCTTCAAAACCAGCTGTGTAAAGTTTTCACGTGTATGGATTGATATACATGTTCATCTGCACTTCTTGCAGCACGTTCAGCTCACCCTTGTACCTTAAGAGAAATGCAACTCCTCTTTAATTACATCTTACATGGCAGAAGATACTCCATTACTTCCCTTCATTCATTTTCACCAGGCTGTTCATGACTTTAAGTGTAGCTTTGCCATTTTGTAGACAAGTTTGACATTTGTTGCATTTCAGGTTGAAAAGATAATGTACAAGAGAATAAAACTGTGTAATGCTCAGTGGCTTTCTCCAGCTGAGTTAACATGCAGAAAGTTTACTATGTTTTTTTTTTCATTAATTCCATCAGTTTAACAAAGTTAATCCAAATTTGTCTATCTTGATTAGCATATTGTTCTCCTGGACATACTGGGACCTCGTTGCCACATATTTTAAGATGATGGAGCAAAAAAGCAAATTATTTCTATTAAGCCTGTGTGAAAGTAATTTATTAAGTAAGGGTACACACTTAATGTATATGCAAGATAGTAAACTGCATTTTGTTTAAAAATTGGTTTGTTGAAAAATACTGATTACATCATAAAATAATTTTGGACACATTTACTAGACAAAATATTTTCTTGACAAAATCAAATGCTCAGATTTTGAAATGTTTGGTTTCTGTGAATTTGATATAGAGAGTGTTCTGGTAACGGTATTGCTAAAAAACGTTACCATTAAAAAGGTGCATTCAAGCATTAAGAAATTATCAAAATGAATTTAGATATTATGCAAAACCACAATGAAAGTGTTCATTAGGAATTTATACAAGATGGCTTAAATATTAGCATGCAACCTTGTTTCCATCTTCTACAGTGTTCATGCTTATTTCAGGATATATGTTGAACAATGTAGGTCAGCTTGGATTCTGCTTCATAGAAGAATGGCAGAGACCAATGCTCATTGTCACAGTGGGTTTATGTTTGTCAGCCCCCTTTTGGATCAGTGTTGCAAATCCATATAGTTAGAAACTAGAAGAGGCCAAAATAAAGATTCTGGGTCTTAATTTTTCCACTTGCCAACAGGATTTGGCAGTCAGTGACTGACTTCTCTGCTGGTACAGACAGCTGGTATGGATGGAGAAAACCTCTGGTCTTGCAAAGAATGAGCTATGATGTTTCTTCTGTAGATGTGGTATTTGTTGTAAGTCGTAGTATTCAATTAGTGCGGGTTGCTTTTAATATAAAAGCTACCTCAGATTGCTCTGGTAATGGACTGTAGGATAAACACTGTCGGTACCTCTCCTCATTTAAACCATGCATGAATGGAATCACTGCAAAATTTGTTGTTATGCCTGTTTTTATCCAAGATCATCACTGTGAATGTAAATAACAGCAAAGCATTATCACTCTAGTGAACAGAATATCTGAACCTCCTCTGTTACAAATTCATAAATGGGGACTAACTGTTTGATGTAAAGACAGATGATTCAGTTGTGCTCTTTTTCGTGCTAGTGGTGAAACAGGCAAGAAGGCTGTAGGGTTTTATCCTTTACTGTAGCAGCGCAAACCCATAACCGGTGTTAACACTTAGCATAAATAATTTAGGTAGGCAGTTAGGTATATATATCTGTTTTGATGCTTTTGTGGCTGGTTTCTTTTAGGGGAAGGCGGGGGGGGTGGGACGCGGGGGGTTGTTTGTTCCCCTGCCCCCAGGAGGCCACATACCTGGCAGTGTGGTGTGCCAGGCAGTGCAGGGTTTGATGGTGGTGCCAAGCAGCCACAGCACAGGCAGGAGCCTCCTCACAGAGGCCTCGGCCTGCCAGCAGCAGGGATTTGCCCCATGCCAGCAGACGCTGTGGGCCCTCCAAGCCAAGCAGGGAAGCCAGGGTCTGGGCTGTTCACTGCCTGACGCTTTCTTGGGCCATTTACCCAGTTCTCCCCTGGTAGGTAGTTGTGGCTGAAGGAAGTGACTGATGTGAAAGGTTTGTTTTATTATTCTCTTAATACAGTTTAATTTTGTCTTTTTTTAAAGAAAAGTTAATTTAGCACACAGTGCAGAACTGAAAATGCTGGTTAGCATCTTTGTTAATCGAAATGATATTTTATCAAGAGTAGCTACCTGAGGGTCTGACTTGTTGGAGGGGGCAGTACTGGTGAAGCAGAGGGGGTGAGCATGCTGCACCATCTCTCTTCAGCAATAAAACACAGTTGCCATCCGCTGGAGTGCCAGCGTAGCGCCGTGGGGATGATCGCCATTTCCCATGCTGTAGGGCCGTCAGCCACGGAGCACGTGAATCTGCAGCAAACGTGAATTAAAGGCTGGGCAAAGGAAGAGTTGCACACTCAGAAACACTTCCACTTTTCCTGGAAGCTCGCTACTGTTTGAGCCAGCGTGTAGCAACATAGCAGCATCTGTTTATTCAGGGGGCTTTTGAAGAGGTAAACTCTTTTGAACTGAGCTGAACTGAGCAGGGGTTAAAACGAGCTCCCAAGACTTTGTGCTTATCTCGGCATCCCACGCAGGGGCTCGGCCCGGCCCGCGGGGTCAGCCCTGGCCACATCGAGCCCCAGGCCCGCGGCCGGTGGCGCAGGGGCTGGCCATCAAGATGGCGGCGGAGCGGGTGGCCCGGCCTGGCTCGGCGGAGCTACCCCACCTACGTCCTGGCAGCATTCAGGGGCAGGCCCGGGCTCTCCGTAACGATTGGCCGCGGCCCAGGACCGGTTTTCGCCTCTCAGGCCTCACCCAGGGAGGGCAGCGGGCAGCCTGTGCCACCCTTTGTCCTGCGGGACCAGCCCACGGTAAGGCGGGTGGTAAGGCGGCTGTCACACATGGGCTGCTCGGAGGCCTGCTCGCAGCGGCGGCAGTCACGCCGCTCGAAGCACGCCCACGCCTCTCGTATTAGCGAGGGGTGAAGACACCGACCTGCAGAGAGGATGTCCACCCCCACAGCCTCGCTAACCCCGTGCAGCACGGAGCTGGGGGCAACGGCACCCTCCCACCCGGTAGTCGGTCGCCTCCGGGGCTCCTGAGGAGCCTCAGGCCTGGTGAGCTGCCCACCCAGCACTTCCCTGGCCTAGGAGCTTGCCCTGCCGGGAACCACGGTGCCTGCGTTACAACGGAGGCGTTGCAGGGCTTGTGGATGGGGGGTGGTGTGATGTCTTCTACCCCTCCACATTGAAAACGACTGTGAAAACAAGTGCAACCACCTTTGAAGGAGAGTATGAAACCTGAGCTGAGTGTTGCGTTTGTTGCTGGCTTTATTGATGCTCAGAGGAAAACAGTTTCTGGGTGGAGGATTAAATGTGGGTGTGATAGAGAATTAGACATCTCAGTAAATAGCTACGCTCCCTGGTAATGATCAAGCAAAACATGCTACTAAAGAACTCATTGTGTGGAGTGGTCATATTTACAGAAATATTTGCAGTTTTGAAAGAGAATTGTGTTTTTGCTAAAAGCCAATAGCTATTCTTACACGTGTTTAAACTTTCCAGAGGCATTTCACCTCTCAGCTTACCATTTATCTTCAACTTTTGAATGTTGTAGCATGACAACACAAAGGCTTTGCAAAATAGTCTACCTGCTTTTGTTTGTTTTGAAGGAGAAACATAGTCCTTCATGCTAAAAAGTCACTGAAAAAGATTAATGATTGTAGGATTCCAATCTTCCAAATGCTTGGTCTTTAAAGTGAGAACTATTCATGTAAATAAAGGCTTGAAGATTAGGACCTTAAAGATGCGACTTTTATAAGTATTCAACCTTTAAAAATGGTCTTTGGCTTTAGTCTGACCTTGGGCAGAGTTCTGCGTGGACTTGATGGGATTTTATTTCTTCCTGTATATGAACTATTGTTTCATTACTTAGAATACTTTCTCAGTTGAAGAAAGTATTGATGGTCTATTAAGCTTTTTCTTTTTTAAAAAAACACCAAGAATATGTGCCTATATACATATCATATACAAAATGCATGGATTTATAGCAACAGTTCCGCTGCAAAGCAAGTAAAGTCAAACAATATTTAATAGTGTGGGTCTCAGTATGTTAATTTTTCTGTCTCTGTGGGTGAGTTGTGTAAAACTCTTTTACAAGGTCTCTGACTGTAGTTTATTAATAGAATTAAACTCACTATTTTTTACATTTGGAAATACAAAATACATTTCTAGGCTGTAGGTGGTGTGTAATGATTGACCCCCTGGGACCGTCTCTCCTATGGGATGAGTTTGGTGCAGTGCCCCTGATTAGGATACATTTGTGTCAGTTGCTCCTTCCTCCCCTACTCGCATCCAGCTGCCTGGAATATCAGGGGGTATTCTGGTAACATTACTCACAAACAATTTTAATTTTGATATTTTTTTTTTTTAAAGCATATGTTATGAAGGGAATTTGGGCTGACAGAGCCCTAAGGTTGCTTTGGTTGTTTCAAAACAGTGTGGGGATTAAAGGCTGCTTTACCTATGTTGCTAGCTTTGAGTAGGTGACGTATGCTTTTGGGAAGTGTCAAGCAGATGTATTGCATATTTCAGGTACAGATCGCTGTCTCAGCCTTTCTACAGTTTTAATTAATTTACCTGCACTGCCTGGCTGCAGGTTTTCAATTAAAGATAGAGTTATTTCACAAAATGTATAGGTTTTTTATTGTTTGTGTCAGGTAATTGGAATATTAATGCTTCCTTTGGGGTTGGCAACTCATTTCAACCTTTCTGTGTAAAATTCTTTGTCTGATTCGAATGTTAAATGCTGCTTTTGCAATCACAGGTGGTAGAAATGCTTTTCAAAAATCACACATCTCTAATTGCTGTTGTATACAGCAGTGCTTTAATGACATTTTTGTTGAAATACATCGAACTTTTTATTGCTGTTTCTGTGAGCCCCAGAATTTTGCTGCATGGTTGGTTTTTAAGCAAGCATCTCAATCTTGAAGAAAAAAATATTTGCTGAAGATGTGATACCACGCTAGGCTTTTGTTTTCTATTTTTTGTTATAACCCTGCACTTTTGTGATTGTCTAAAGTCACTAAGTGTGGACTTTTGCTAGAAGAAGCAATCTCACCCCACCCCTTCCTCCACCCTGGCCTCACATTCCCACCTGGACTCCAGTGTCAATGCCTCTGCTTTGTCCTAGCTGCAGCAGGAATTTCAATCCTTTGCTCTTTGAACTGAAAACAGGTCAACAGGTCATTTATTTTGCGTGTTTGAATGTAATTTGTATCAAGAAGCTCTTAGAAGTTTGGTTTTGCTACAAGAAAATTGGAGCTAACTTGAGGAAAGCAGTGGAAGCATGCAGCACTGTGACCACTCCACTCTGCCTGGTGTCAGGAAGGTAGTAGAGTGGAACTTTGAAGGAACAAAAATGGGTAGTCATGTTCCCTTAACATCTCCTTGGTCTCATTGATTTAACTTGCTAGCTAGGAAGAAACATCAGAGGGAGACTGCACAACTGCATCTCCAGAACCTCAGACTTCAGTGCTGTGTGCTGATGATGACTACACCTTGCTGTGCTGGGTCTGGCATTCATTTACTTGAAAGAGATGTTAACAGTCCAGTCCTGCAAATAGTGAATGTGTCTATTTCTGTACATTTTTTAAAAAAAGAAATACTTGAGAGTAAGTTTCCAACTGCCTTTGGAGACGTGTCACTTTTGAGTGCTGATGTGTAAATAGCAGGTCTAACTGAGCTGTCTTTACCAACCACAGGTTTTACTTTAATATTGCAAGAGGATCAAGTTCAGATCCCTTGAAGAGTGCCTGCGATTTAAACTTTCTCAGCAGACCCTATGTAATGTATATGAGCTGAACTCAGTGGCCACTTTGACTGAGATTCAGGGCAAACCCGTGCAGCATCAAATAAGCCATTAACAGCTTCTCTCCTGGTGCCCAAGCTCTGCTTCCAAGCACACTGAAGCAGTAATTTTTGTTTCTCTTTTAAGGAAAAAGATTTTCACCAAAATAAATGACTGAAATGTCCTGAATGAACCAGGAAGTGATGTTAAAGAAATAATTCTCATACACATGCAGGTATGTGTTTGCTGTTGGTGGTAGTTAGTTCAGTGCTGCAAAGTGCTGGTTACCTGTGCTGTATCTGCAGAGTGAAGTCAGCTGGGACTTCATTTGACTTGGCTGATGATGATCAGGATCTGGAGCTGAGCTCTGTGCAGGACTCACTTGCATGGAAAGTTGCAGGATGGGCTCTGGACGGAATTCTGCCTGTGTGGGCTCGATGAAATTATGCTGGGTGCTGCAAGCATGTAACCTGGGCACATACAGTAGATACACTGAAAATGTTGAGGTCTGGTTGCTGCTAATGTAACAAAGTCAGGGGGATGTTGTAGTGTGGTGGTTTAGCCCCTAATAAAAAGCAAGAGTGCTTATCTTCAAATTGTTTTTTGACACAAGTTGTGCTGTTGCTGACTAAGGTGTACCATACTATGGATACAATCTGTTGATTCTTTACATTTAGAGCCCACCCTTCTCCCTGAGGGCTGCTTCATGAGGAGGTAATACAGATACACACAAAATGAAAGAGCCTTTATTGCTATACATATATTCTGTACGTATTCTGTATAGAATTTCTTTCAGTGAGTGGCCCCAAGCAGCTAGGGTGAGCAGGGTAGGTAGGAGTCTGAGATCTGTCAGCTCTTCTGGGCACTGCTGACAGTCTATGCTGGGCAGGGTCAGTGGTTTGGAAGAATGACCTGCATGTGGCTGGTTTTAACTAAGGAAAAAGTATGTCCTGAAATTTTGGGACATACTTCTCTTAGATAGATTGACATTGATGAACCTATCCAGCAGGAAAGCTTTGTGTTTAATAGCATTTGATCAGGATCCTCACAATAAAGCTGTCTTTTGTAGATAAAATTTTAAATTATTTGAATTTGTAGCTGTTTTTCTTGGAAGAGTATCTGGGTGTTCATTTTAGAAAGAAAAAAATGCCAAGTGCCACTAAAAAAGTATGTTTAACTGCAGCATGTAACTGTGCAGAAATCATTCCACTTTTCAGTACCCTTGATTTCATAGATAAATGGTTGACTGAAGCAATTTGGCACTTCCAAACAATAATTTCTTGGCACTGATAGGACATACGTGGTCTAAGTAGATCACAGTTGTACACATTTGCCTTAATACAAGACTGACCAAAGTAGGAATGGCTGTTTCTGGCACACAGGTAAGAATAAGGAGGATATCAATACTGGGTATATTGTAACAAATAGAATTATTTGGCACATTATTCCAGCAAAGATTGAGTTAAGTGAACCAAGTGCCATTTATCTTTATTTGTAGGTTGTTCTTCAGGTTGTTATTGAGTCCTAAATTTCGGTAGTTATATAATAAGTTACCACGGTGACATTAACAGTAATTTATCTTTTTTTCAGTGCTTGGGGGAGGGTATGTTGCAAACAAACAGAAAATTTAATTCAAGAAGGAATAAGCTGCACGTGAGAGAGTATTTTTAAAGGGAGAATTGGCTGTGAAAGTAATGCTTGAAAAACTTAAAACCATAAAATGCCTTTTTAATTTCCATTAAAAGGGATTTGCATGGCACAGAATTGTCTTTATTTTACAAAATGAAATTATTTACCTTTTCTGAACAAAAATACACGTTTCTGATTGCACAGAGTGGAAACTCCATAAATTTCTTTTCTATCAGCATAGCATTTGTGGGTCAGCATTTTTTACCATAAACGTTTACTTTCTTTACAAATAGGATATAGCCTGTAATAAATAAATAATTTCAGAATAGTCCCAGGAAATCTGGGCTGTTTGACCACAGAAGAGTTTTTATTTAACATGTTTTTTTTAAATTAAAAAAAAATAAATCTTAAGTAGTGATAACGAAACGCTACTTTAGGAGAGCTGAGCAAAACGCAGTGTAGGCTGCAGTCCTTTCTGCTGGCTCTCCTTCATCTTCTGCGGGTGCCCCTCCTCCATTTTGTTTCCCTTTTTCACAAGTTTTCTGGTTGTGCTCTCTCTTGACCCCACTGTGTGAGCTGGGAGCGGCACAGGACACTGGTAAGATCAGAGAATGCCCCTGTTGGGTTAAAACGTCAGAGCACAAATCAGGGCAAAGGCTGCAAAAGGAAGGTGGAAGGTCTGCTGTTTTATCCATAAAATACTGTAGTGATCTTAAACCAGGGCTGGAGGTTTTGTACAGATTGTTTGGCATTTAATATGGAAAGATAGCAGAGGTATTTGTAAAAAAATCTCTAAATGGACGTTGTTAGGATCTGTTTCTCCATTGTGATTTGTTACCATAATTGAGAAAAAATAAGAATAGTTAAAAAACGAGCCTGAAAAGGCAAGCAAGGACTAAATAGAAAGCTATTTTCTTTTATGATTTTCTGGGTTCCAGACAAGTTTTTCCCTAAGGTAAACCCTTGAAAAAAAAGTGACAATTTAATTATTATTCAATCCTTACAAATGAATGCTATCTATCTATTCCTGAGAAGTGGTACTTCTGATCTGTGCATAAACTTTTTCATTCAGAAATTTACCTTAACTTAGTGTTTTTTGATCATGATATTTTAATTTCTTGTCATTAGTATTCTGGGTTCAGTGGTCTATAGAACAGTGTATTCATTTACAGAGTATAAGCAGATAATACTTGTACTTTTGTGACAAAGTATGCTTATACCTGGCTGGCTCTGCAGACAGTAAAGCTATTTAAAAGTGTTCAGAAAGTGCTTCTTTAGACAAGCATAAGAAACCTGCATTGCTCTTGTCCTTATATCCCCAAAGTTGCATCCATCTTTTAGTTTTTGATTTTTCATCTTCCCTTTGATAGGATTTTAGCACTACCATTTGTTATCCCTGAGCACCAGGGAATGTTTTCTCCAGCCACTGTTAGATTTCCATGTTTATCAGCCATGATTCTCCACATGCAGCGCGGGGAGGCACTCACAAGTTTCGTGAAACCAGTATTCTATCTGATTATAGAATCCCAAGTACTGTGTTCAGTGACTTTAAATAGTCTGAGAGAAAATGCACATTGTGTTAGCTTGATAGTGGGTCTGCTTTTACGTGTCTGACTGTGGATTCAGTCTCTTGGCAACTGCTTGTTGATAATATTAAAAAGTTACGGAGAGATTTCTGTCAGGATCCAGGGACAAGTGAGGACAGCTGCTGAGCTGTGTTCACATATACCAGGTTCTTGCTTAAATTAAGGCATGGGACAGCTAAATGTGCTTGCTACAACCACCTGTCTGATCAGCAGCAGAAAGGCTCTCTTAGTAACTGAACTGGTGTTGCTCACTGGCTGGGCTTTAAGCCTGCATCTAGGAGCAAATAAACCAGGGTCAGGAGCAGGCTGAAGCAGGAGGGTGCCATCCTCCATGCGGTGTGTGAGAGGTGGGGTGGTGGTCTCTATTGTTCGGGGGTTTTTTTTCTTCTTCCTACAGCAGCTGCTACAGCACCTGGCACATCTGGCAGAAGAATGCATGCCTGGTGGCATCTCTCTGGTCAGCAGTCAAAACACAGCTACCTTGTCATTTGTGAATGGGGTGGAGATGGGGAAGGAAAGAATTTTGCCAGATGGATGCTAAATTACCCTGTGCCACTTTGCTTCAGAGCCCAGGGAATGATGCCCGAGCTGTTTAATTAGCGATGTGTATGTAGCTTGAGGGATGGAGAGGCAGGAGAGACTTTGAAATGGGTGCCTATGTGGCTGCCAGCAGATGCAGTCAGGAGCCCGTGAATCACCATGTTTGTGGTAACAGTAGAATTTGTGTAGCCCACACAGTTTTGTTGATTTATTTATTTATTTTTCTTACTAATTTTCTCCTCACCTTTCTGTTTAATGATAACAGATTGCAGAGGCGGTATTTCTGTTCCTGTTCCAAAAGGACCAGGAACACAGTAAACTTTAAAAGATGAGCGGCCCCCACAGCAGGTAGGGAAAGCCACGCAGGGGTTAGTTTGTACCTGGTGAAAGACAGTTTTGCAGAGGACCAGCCCTGTGCGAGTGGGAGAGAGGCGCTGGGCAGCAGCGCGGGTTCCTGTTGGCAGGAGCCCCGGCGAACCACAGGTGGAAGTGTCCCGAGCTGCGTTCTGTTTAATGCGATTGAGCCAAGTACTTGTGCCATGTGGGAGGTAACAGCAATTTGCTAAGCACACGTGCAAATGCCATGTGTGGATGCACTGACTCATGTTAATGTAATTACCTCATTGTAATTGAGTTAAGTACAATTGATTTAACAGTAGTGAGTGTGAGCCCACAGTTACAGTCTAAAATCTGAGTTCATATTTGATTGTCAGGGTTGCTGATTCTTGAAGGGGGCTGAAAATTTTCTTGATGATACAGTGAGTGAAGAATGTGCTTAACTTTATTAGCCACATCCATGGTCCAAGCGGAACTTACCCAGGATGGTAGTTTTCATTTCCTCACATTTTATTTTCCAAATATGTTGTGAGCTATCAGTTATAACACCTTTCACAGAGTGGGAGGGATCAGCACATGGTGCACAGCACCGTTTTACTTGATCAGCTGCTCTTTAGGCTGAATTCTGAGGCAGAAGTACCTTTTCTTGTCACTTAATTGCTTTTTTGGGGGGATCTCATGGTAATAATTTTTAAAGCCCCATGGCTGATCTTTTCTCAGAAATGTTTTTCATCTCTGCTTTATATTAGTTCCCAGTTACTAAGAAGCCCAGCTGTTTGCCCAGACTGTTTGCCAGACCCAATTCTAATTGCCATCTCAGATTCAGCATTTGCTAATCCATGGTTTTTGGAGGCAATGGATGTGTAAAGGTGACAGGAAAAAGAGGTTGAAAAAAAATCAGTATCTTGATTGGCTCATCAGCTAATGAGCTTGTCAGATATGAATTGTATAGATTTGATATGTTAATACAAGGAGATTTACTTCCCAGTGAAGTGGGGTTTTTCCCTTTCAGAAATTCTTTTTTGTCTTAGATGTATCTTCTGGCCTTTGTGTAGTTATTTATTGATAAAAAGGCTTAGTCACAAATTCCAAATTTGCTATGAAGAGTTAATCAATGTCCTTGAGTTCTGACCATAGTAAGTGACTAATGAAACATCACAGGAAAAAAAAAAATAGAACTTACTGTTATGTGAAGTTTTAGGTGATTGGTATTTTCAGGGTCTGATTTGATGTTACAGTTAAGCCAGTTGAGGTTAGCTGCATCAGAAAAAGCAGTTTTACCTGCTTTGCTCTTTTTGTGCTGTCCCAAGCTGCAGCATGAGTCAGTTCAGCAAGCTAAACCTGTTTTAAAAATAAAGCAAACAAACCCCTCAAAAAAACCCACCCTTTTTAATAGAATTAATTTTGTGCTGGCGTTGCTACCTCAACTGGTGATGATTCATGAGTGCCAAACCTGGTACACAGGGTGGAGGAAGGAATATCTGCATCTGCAGCTGGGAAAGAGCATAAGGGAACTGTGGTTTTTTTCCTGGAAAGGCCAAAATTTAAATTAAAAATTACGTTAGTGAGTTTGAGTAGTTCTAACATTTCAGTCTTGTTGTCATTCCAGAAATACTCGGTTTCTGAAAACAGGATGCTCTGCATGTATCTACATAGAGATAGCTGTATCCCTGTCTTCATCCACACATATTCCTAGGAATTTAGTAAGATATTGTAGATGCAAGCTGCTATTTAAAGAACCATTTTTATTTTACAAACCGTTCGTTTGTAATGTTTGGCTGTTGCATTTTGTTTTTAAGAACATATTTGACTGAAAAACTTGCCTGGATAGTGTCTCATATTTAGTGAAATGGAGCAGAAAACATCAACAAAGCCAAAATAGTACATTCAGTTGTGGGTGCAGGTTGCTGCAGCATAAAACACAATTAGTATATGTTACAAACCTAAGCACCCCGTTAAGCATATTATCATTTCTTTATCAGAAATTCCAGTTAAGCCCTGAAGTTGAAGTATGTTAAGGAAGCTAAAAATATTCCTGATGTTTAAATAGAGTTTGATTGAATCAGAAGGTTTTCAAGACTGGGAGGCAGAGTGTATCAGAAACAATGTTGTGTTACTATCTGATGTAGAGAAGGGAACGTGACAGATACGTCGATATTTTTATATATAAGAAGTCACTAGTAATGCATCGTGGTGGGTAAGAGTTTCTCAAATTTCAGGAGAAAACCATCGATGGTGATCGATGTAGTAGTGACAGTTTTAATTCTGAAGCTTGGTGAGTAAAGCTCCTGTTGGCTCAGAGGAGTTTTACCCCAGTTTGAAGCAGGAGGTATTTTGGCCAAAAATATTAGCAATTCCTTTGAAGGCAAGGGCTCTAACACCTACGATTGTTCAGACATCAGCAACTTGATGTCTTCTTCTCCAGGGAAAGGTGGGAGAGGCAGAAAACCAAAGAGGAGGTGGGCTCTGGCTCTGCATAAACTAGTGACATTTGCAGTGCAAGCAATCCAGACCTCCAGCAGGCAAGCTTTGGGCTCCATGTATACAGAAGCTTTTAAACTATATTCAAAACCCTCTCCTCTCAGGAAAAGTTTTGCTCCCAAAACAGGGAGGCATTGCCTGTTAGAAGCACTGAGGCAGGCTGACTTGCCAGCCCCTCCAGGCTGGAGCTGCGACCCAGCTGCCTCCTGCCCGAGTCACCCTGTCTCTTGAAAAAGGATCCTGTGATGTTCCTGCTTGGTGTCAGTCCCAGCAAGGGCAACTGGTCACATAAGCTGCCATTTTATTCCCTTAAGAGCAGCGATCTGGTAGTCAGTGACCAGAAGTGACCTTCAAACAGAAGTGTAGTTTTTATAGAACATAGAGCAACAGAGAGAAGAGGATCTTAAAATCCATAAGCCAGAGAGTGTGTGGACGAAGTGCTATGCTGTGTAATTTCCTGGTCTACGTAATGCCTAGTTTCTGTAGATGGCCATGGTGGAGTCCCTTTGGGCCAGTCATCTGTCCCTTTGGGACAGTTTTCTTTCTGAGCAGTGACCCTACCCTTTTGCATTAAGAGAGGCCTTTCTGATTCTTCAGTGACCATTTTTAATTTCCAGGTGGAATATCCATGTTCTTTTATCCTGGATCCTAGCATTTGTCCAAGTTGTTGCTTGTTGCTTTGCTGTTCTTACATGGAGTGCTGCTGGAGAGCTTTCTGTCACAGCCCTGGCCATGTCATGATCATATGTAGCCAGTTCTGTGTCCCTTTCACCAGACAACAAACCTTTGCTACTGGTTTTGATTTTATATGTGGTAGACCTTCACTCTGTATCATCTTGAGCAATGAAAAATAGATTGGAGAAGTGCCTTATTTCCCAGGAGAGATATTTGTGGCTTAGGTGCCTGTGGGTACATTCACAGTGTGTTTTCTTTGGTGAGAAAGAAAAGGTTTTAGATGCCCATTTTCCTTCTGTGCCCTGTGGAAGACAAAGCAGAGGGATTGTTAGTTTTCAATAGCTGCCCCTGCAGGACAGCAGTCAGTCCTCACCTCTACTCAGCTTTCCATTCCCTTAGGTTATGTCATTTGATGAAAAAAACTCAGGTTTTAAGCTGTGCTGAGGTATCTGGTGATTTCTACTTCTTTAACTCTTCTAAATCAGTAGCTGAACGGAAAATACAAATATACTGATAGAAGACTAATGCTTACATCTTCAGCTTTTCCTAGTTTTACTTGCTTACAGGAGGGAAGCCTGAGTTCTTTAGTTTGGAGAAGAATGCATCTCCCAGCTCTGTATCTGTATGGTGTCTCTTTACTATGCATTTAAATGTCTTAACTGCCAGGAGCTGTCCCCTCCCTCTCTTTTAACTTTCTTATGCTTGTTGTTAGCCTCAAGGGCTTAATTTTCTGGCAACACAGAGGGTGATTAATCTAGCTAATCTGTGTTAAATTTTAAAAAAGCCTCAAACAATCTGACTTCAATTTCATGTAGTCTTGACTTTCTGATTTCTTGTTAACATGGGGTTTGGAATTTCTTATCTCAAAAATATCTTGCCTGTCTACATAAGAGACATTTATGCACCTGATTACACTGAAGAATATTCCTGTATCCACAGAACAAAGCCAGCTGTACGAAATCCCACATGCTGTACCTTCTGCAATTACTTTGCAGGTGAATAATCATGATCATAACTTTATTCTTTCCTTGCATTTTTATAGTACCAGTGTGCATGACATAGTGGTCTGGGAGGTGCACAGCTACTATGGAGCTATAAAAGAAAAAAGCTGCTTTACTAATTTGTCCTTAAGATCCGTTGGATGGAAGGGGTATGTGTTTAAGAAAGTGAGATATATCATGTGGGATTGGCCTCAAAATGATTCACATCTGTTCACCTGAATCTCTTAAGTTTTGTGTAGGTTTTTTTCTTCTTTTTTCTCCTATGACTCTGCCCAGTTAGCTCATGTAGCAGAACATTTACCGAGCCTATGTGGTCCTGTAGACCACGTTACTTAAACACCTGTCCCAAGGCCCAGATGTCTGTCTGTCATAACAGTCCTGTGCGAGTTTTGCCCTGTGGGATGCTCTCCCCTACGCTTCAAGCTGGTGGTGTCCAGGCTCCTGACCAGCTGTGGTGATGTGGCAGTGCCTGTGGGTGCTTTGTTGCACAGCCTGACAAGTCTGCATGCAGTACTTCCCTGCAGCCTGGCATCCTCACTTGGATTTAATCATCGGGGTCTGTGACACCAAAAAGGTGGTGCAAAAGCTTTGTCATCTTCCCCGCTGTGTAGGGCGGTGATCAGCTTCTGGAATCAGTGAACTACCTATTTGTGGATACAGCCTTTGGTAGTGTATTTTTTGAAACTTTAGAGTACCAAACAAGCAGGTTTATCTGGTAAAGTTTGTGAACAGAAATGCAAGAGCTCTACCACAGAACATTTTCTTAAGACTACGCTTCTCTAATTAGAGACATATTTGCTGCATTATCTAAAATTGCTGGAACTTTCTTCTAGAGGAGGTCTTAGCCTTGCTTGTGTGTTGTTGTCCTTCAGCGGGATTTTTATCTGCTTATCTGTTTATGCTGTTAATAGTGCCTGTGTTTATAAGAGAAAATGGGGCTCTCCATTGTGCGTGTTCCCATCTGACCAAGGCAGGCAGGTCTGCTCCCCAGCCTGTCCCCGTGCACCCCCTGTCCAACTTAAAGGGCTCTCAGGCCTCCTTTAGCAGGAGGAGAATGTGCAACCCAAATCTGTTTCCTTCCTATCATTTTATGAGTCCTGGGTGTCTCCTCACAATCCATAGATCACACTTGTCCTCTTTCTTATCTGTAGCAGTTTTGCATCTCCACCTGAAGGTGAAGACGGCTTTTGATTGTGTGAGCAAAATCTGCCTCAGCCTAAGAAGTGAGCATATTATATTCTCCAGCTATCCAAGCCTGGTGGAACTAGAGCACAGCAGCTCACCGCTGGTAATTATCTTCTCTGTGTTACAGTACTTTCAGGGATCTAATTTAGGTTGAACATGGATGGCCTTTCAGGTGGGGCTGTCACTTGTGTTGATGAGTCTGCTTGCTGCTTCTGTTTTTTGGGGAAATGCAGTAGTAGCTAAGTCATTCCCACACGGGTATTTTTTCAGCATTTCCTGGTAAGTTAGTTTTCTTCCCTGCATCTCCAACTTCACTGCATTTCCACAGCTATTTGTAGCTGTAACTGAGAGTCAAAACCTGCACTAATAGATGTGGACCCATGCTCAGATGAATCTGCTGGCAATAATGGGAGTTCATTTGACCAAAGCTTGAGTGATTGCTCAGTATCCTCCTGATTCTGCTTTCTCTCCCTATGGGATGTCTCTCTGGAACTGCTGGCCGCATGCATCCACTATAGGTACTGCCTGGGTTTAAAAAAAAAAGCTTTTGTGGTTAAGTACTGCAACATACCTGTTCCCTCACAGTGTAGCATGTACAAGAGACATTTGCAGAACTTGTGTTACTGGCAAGTAATGGGGTGTTTTTTCTGTCAGCAAGAGCTTTCTAGCTAACCTTTTATTACGCTTTGTAATGGGCACCTTGTGTGGCCAAGCATTTAATATGGTCTCTGTTTGATTTATCTATTTGATCAAGCTAGGTTATGGAGTTGGCTTTAAATTACACATGCATTTGCACATGCACACATGTGCACATACACATGTATATAAACTGTGATAAGGGAAAACTGAGTTTGTACAGTCAAGGAGGAAAAACTTAGAAAATACTGAAGCTGAAGTTGCACGTACAGACTGCCAGTCTATTTCTTTTTCCTCTCACTTTAGTTTGTACTTGATTTTATGATCACCTACTGCTCCCCATACGTAATGTATCATGCTTTCATTCAGCTACATCTTACATAGTAGCCAGAAAATAAATGTTGGTATGAATATGGTTGTAAGATATGTTACTGTAGGGAGTCTAAATAATCAGTCCACAGGATTCATTGTTTCCCATGACTCGTCTGTGTTTCATGCATCATGGTTACTATGTAATGTACTACGATTTTAGCCTTTGGAGCTTTCTTTCTCAAGCAGTCCAATAAAAATGGAGCCTGGAATTTGTTTACTTCTGGTATTAAAAGCAAATAGCTCAGGGAGCAGGCAACTTTTATTGGACCTGTAAAGGAGTAATATAGATGGTAGGGATTTCAGGCTGTGTTTTGTTTATCATGGGTTTCAGTTTTTTGGGGGGGTACTGAGCTGTTGGTGTGGGGAGGGTTGGCAGCTTTCACTGTTGTTTGGCCGTCTGTGAGACCATTACATTAATGCAACAGAAAGGCTGTGTGGAAGCACAAATATGTTGTAGTGACAAGACTCTCAGTTTTTATACCATTCTGTTTTTTTCTCCCATGTGAAATGTGATGCTGTGAGGAGGAAAATTCTTTGTCCAGAACTGAGAGGAATAAAATTACTTTGAGGGCTTTTAAAATGTTACTACAGATGGGTTCAGTAGAAATAAAACTTCTCGGAATTAAGAAAAGGTAACTCTTGCAAAGCCAGTGTCCCTGGTCTTGAGATGCCTTGGCCTGGAAGGAGCATTTTGAAGAGAAGACACTCACTGGTCACTTGTGCTCCCTTTGTCAGCCAGGATCTGTACCCGTGACAGGGAGCGGAAACCTGAACGAGCCATATATGCCACCAGTGAAACAATGTGCTTTTAGTATTGAAAGGAGGATGGTAGAGAGTCTGCAGCTCAAATAATGATATCAAAAGGATTTTACTATGTGATGCTGATCATAAATGTGTGGTTGGAAGGATTTCTTCTGTGGACTGTTTGCCTTAGAACTGCAATGGAATTAGTCACCGGTCTCATTTCGTAAGGAGATGTCTGGCGTGTCTGAGGTGTAGCCAACCCACAAAAGCAAACAAATTCAGAATTAACGTGCTGATACTTCTGAGTCTGCTCTTCCCTGTGAGTGTTGATGGGAGCTGTGTCAGCAGATTGTAAAAGGAAGGACTTGTCCTTAAGGAACCCCTTTGTGTCTTCCTGCTGCAGCTGGTCTGACCCTCTTTCAGGAGGCCTCGGAAAACATTTACATTCTTTGGCAGAGCATGCTAAAATTAGGACATAAAAATGACAGATTCAGTATTGGAGTCTTAAATAATATTTAAGTAATCTTTTGTTGTGTAATCTGAGCAGAAGCCAATGTTACTGTCTTGTGATTAATGCAGTTGTATCCTTGGTATTCCAGTTTCAGCATTAATTTCTCAATAAATATAACTATAGTTAAAAGGCACTGTTTTAGAAGGAAAGTTTTCCAAGCATTTCCAAATACCCAATACCTGTGCAAATGATGGGTTTTAACTATAAAGAATTTAGAATTGTCCTCTTTCATAAAAGTCACTTTAATCTGCCTTCCGCTTACTTTGGAAGGGTTTAGCCTTAAATGCTGTTTTCTCATTTGCAACACTGTAAATTGGGCGGTGTTTCACTGCAGCATGGCACACGTCCTTTGGAACAGAATAGAGCTTATGCTTTGGTGACAGAAGCGGGTTTCCAACCCAACATTTCTGGCAGCTTTTAAAATGCACGGAAGTTACAAATTACTCTCCCACATAACAACTTAAAAGTGCTGCTAAGTTCAAGTTACTTTTTGAATCATCAACACTTTTCCCTTCTACTGCTGTGTATTTCTAAAAAAAAAAATATCAATTTAATTTGAACTCACCCACTCGTTTCCTGTTATGACCAGACCACGTTAGACGTTTACTACTAGTTTCACTGCTCTCTAGTACCTTAACTGTCGTGTATTTACATGATCTGCCACTCCCCTCCAAAAAGAAGTGATAAAGGTCTGAAGTATGAAATAACTTTGTGCTCATTCTTCCTTTGAGACAAAAGTGTTTTGTCAAATATCTGCGTGTCTAATTCGTATCTGTAATTCTGATAAAATTGGATCTAATTGAGATGTAGCTATGGTATTTAAGTTGGTAGAACCAATTATCTAGTACTGGAATAGAAAAGAATTAGTAAATGTGTGATCTGTACAAGAATAGCTAAGGAAGATTAAGCATAATAAAAAGCATAGAAATACTAGAGAACTAGAATCCTAAGTCAGGGATTGTTAATACTGTATAAATGTTGCCATTTAATTTTGCCTTTGTGCTAAAGGAAAGTGTTTTAATTTTACAGTATAGTGTTATGAAAATAACCAGAACTTAAACTAGCCTCAATAATGCTTTCAGCTTATTTAGCACTTCTTTGCTTTACAAGCAGTGACATTTGAACCTCACTAATTTTGTCAGATACTCTTCTTATTTTTTTAATTTTTAATTTTTTTTTTATTAACAAATATTCTAACTGGTATTTTAGTTTTGCTTTTTGCTAATATATTGGCATTTAAAGTAAATTAAATTTTAAAAGAATTAAATGTATGTTCTGACCTCCAGATGAGCTATCAGCATCCATGTATTGCCTGTTGATAAACCATGCTGGCTTGTGTCATTTGCGCAGGACTTTGCACAGTTGATGTGAGTCCTCAGGAACCAAGGAGACCTGTACCATAAAAGCAAAACCAGTGTTTGCCCAAAGGCTTGAGAATAGTTCAAGAGAGGTGCCTGTTTACACGCTAGTGGATTTTTGTCTTGGGGTTGCTTAAGGCAGAGTTACTCCCAGTTTGCTAGAATATCATCTGTCCTCACTTACTCCTTCGCTTCCAGGCTCACAGTAGCTTTCAAGTAGACAGCTTTCTTCTCTCTGAAGAATTAGAAGAGGCCATTGAGGCATGGAGGGATTTTGCACTAATGCAGTTGATGGTACTTTTCAGAAAGCATCCTCCACAGCAGGGAATCTTGTGTTTCTGAGGTGAGGACAGGTGAGGTTGCACTGTGTTGGGCTGGTGGGCTCCAACATGTATAGGTAGCTGGGACGAACTGAAGGAGAAGGAGAAAGAAAAGGAGGTAGTGGCAGGGATGGACTGCCAGCATGGTCCAGGTCTGTAAAGCCTTGTTCTGCTGCCAGGACACAAGCCACACCTGTGCCTTCGCAGCTTGGGAAGTGAGGGGAATTGGCTCTTTTACAGTGGCTGAAAGTTCTCAAAGCTGCAGCAGTCATCTGCTTATTTTCCACAGATCTTTTAAAACTGGAATAGTCAGGACATTACTCCAGGCCACTCTTTGCAGTCTAACAGAGTCTTGCAGCATGGCACAGCCCTTCTACCACCCTGTCCCTTGCCCCTTAAGAAAGTCAAGTTGCTGAATTCCAGCATGATCCAACCACCATCCTCTATCTTATTTCCATCCTTCCCACTGCACAGTCCTATCTCAACTTACTGGTCCCAAGTAAGACCCTTTCTGTCCGGGGTACTTAGTAGTCTGTATCTACCAACAGGGCTATCCTCTTCCCAGCCTGCTGTTCCTCGGCTGGTCTGCAGCGTTGTTGGTGGCTGCCTGTTACGGTAGGCTTTGGGAAGAGGCAGGTTGTTATAATTGGGATATGTTTTGCCATGAGAATAGAGTGAGCCAGACTGCCTTAATTCCCTCTGTTCTGCTGACTTGCTGAACCATCTGTGTGAAACTCCACTGTTCAGTGTCTGCTTGTGGCTTTAGGAGTTGCCCACAGTGTGAGCCGTTTCTCTGTTTGGTGGCAAGATGTGAGCCACTCTACTTTCTCACGTCAAGCTGGGATGCAAGAGTGCAGGTGAACCACTTTCTCAGTATTTTCCCGGTGGTGTTTTTCGCTACTGTCCCATGTAAAAGTTAAGAACAGCTTTCCAGAGATGAGTGTTAAGGGTCTGCAGTAAGAAAACATGACTGTCACGCCACATTTATATAGGAGAAGGGAAAGGTGCATGTGCAGAGAGAGATCCTGCTGCACCTGAATTAGAGGAGCACAATCTCAGTCTAATTTCTTTAGTTATATGCAGTCTCTTGGGATGGTAGAAGGTGTAGAGGAAAGCTTTATATAGCTAAACCACCTCCTGGCATAGGGCATTGTCATTCCCATGCATGGGGGTGTACAGAGGAGTACAGAAACAAAGCTTGTAGACATCATAGCTCTATTTTCCATGTCTGCCCTGCTGCAATTGCTTCTGAAAATGTGGTTAACGACACCAGAAAGGTGTAGTAAATCTGGAGGAAATTGTGGTTTAGTTTTAGGTGAAATAACTCTACCATTGAGTCAGTGCTTTCTACCAGAGTACATTTTCAGTATTTGAAAAATGCAACAGACTGTGTGGGTTGTACACTGCACCTTCCTGTGCACCTCTGTTTATGGTTTGATTTTTAGATTTGTCAGAGGAGAACTGTGTTTCAGTATACTCAATGTGCTTTAGAAAATTAGTGAATCATAGCTGTGCTGTGCTTTCTCCTCACCATTGAACTCATGGCAGAGATGCCAGACAGAAGAGAACTCAACCATGTTCATGGGGCAGGTTTCGGTGCATTTATATCCCTCGTGGAACTTGGTAGTGTTCATGGATTTCCTGGTAGCCCACATGGTTTCTTTTCCCTCTCCTTTTATCCTCTCCTTTTTTCCTTTGCCAGAATCAGGACAAGGAG
This sequence comes from Laterallus jamaicensis coturniculus, assembly GCA_022605575.1. Lineage (NCBI taxonomy): Eukaryota > Metazoa > Chordata > Aves > Gruiformes > Rallidae > Laterallus > Laterallus jamaicensis. Next base: position 5,852,316 of record JAKCOX010000027.1, read on the forward strand.
GGAGGCCTAGAATTCTGTGTCATACCTTTTTCCAGGTAATAAAAGGCCAGCTCCAAAAAAGGTTTTGAACTCTGCCTGGGAGGTTTGGGTTTATAACAGAAAGGAAACTTAAAAAATACTCACCTAGGTGGACACTATGGAAGTACAAAGCTTACTGTTGTCATGAATGTTTCAGTGGAAGATGTACAGCATGTCCACAGCCTTGCTGTGCTGGTTTTCTCTCCTGTTGGGGAAGTTTTGCACTTGACACTTCACTAAAATGATTTGATGTCAGAGTGCATTGGAGAGCCTGCTCATCTGTATCTGAAGCACTCGTGTAATGGTAGAAGTGGGGGAAAGACTCTTCCCAGTGACAATAAAAAGATGATCATTTACCCTGTTTAATGTCCATTTGTTCCTAGTTTTTGTAGAGAGCTTTTGTGCTTCTGCAAAACTGCCTTACAACAGACCATAGAGTGTCCACAGCAGATTAGAGGGTGGTTTTGGCTGTCTGAAGTGACTGAGTTTGCCTGAGGGTTGAGCAGCTCCCTGGCAAGTGAGGGCCCAAAGGTTGGCATGGTCAGCTGGTAGCACGGGAGCACTTGTGAGGAGGAACCTTGGAGGTGTCTGACCATTGGGATGATGCTTCTCAATGGGTGGACTTCAGAGGGTATTACAAAGTGTCTGGGATTAACACTGTGGTTTCAGGAGATCACTGAGGCGATGTAAGTGATAAGTTGACACAGAGCTGCACAGGACAGTGCTACCTGCTGAGGCTGCACACTTGCATGGCTGCTTTTGAGGCGTGCTGGTGTGTTTTTGACTCTGCATAGATTTGGGGAGCAGAAACATAGCAGAAAGCCTGACATTACCAAGAAGTAGTAACAGTTTTCTTCCTGAGTCAACATGAGACTGAGGTGGGGGAAGAGGAACCGTCCCTTTGAGTTGACTGAACTGAGTTTTAAAACTGTCTCTCATGCCTAGCTTGACTGATGAGAAAATACTTAAACTAAGAAACGAGAGGAGAGGCCAACGTAATTTTCATCCCTGGTATGAAAGCACAGAAGGAGGAAAATTGGGTAAAGGAGAATTGTGCATGCAGTAATAGAAACAGCCTATGCAAAGGAGCAAAGGAAGGACAAAAAATAGTAGTAGAAGACAAGTTGTGTAGGTTCTACACTAATAAAAAATTACACCTACTATAGTGAGCAAAGATGGTGAGGTCAGGGAGGAAAAGCAAATGAGATGTTTATTAGCTCTGATCTTTTCCTTAGTATGTAGAACTAGAACAGCTGGTGCTGAACGTGTAACCAGATACAGAGACAGCAGAAACATGTTCAGATAGCATTCATGGCCTGAACACAAATACTGGAAATTATGCAGAAAATTACTAAGGTGTTGTGAAAGAAGTAGTGCCATGTAAGGAAACAAACAGTAGCATGGATGCAGTAGGATCTGTTTCGTTGGTACTGCTGTGGGGAAGAATTATGAAAGACCTGTTGTGGACTTCTACTGGAGGGTTTGTGTAGACAGGGCAATAACAGTATTACGAGAGGGGAATATTAGTAGGAATAGTAATATTATATGTGGGTATATAGATCTACATTTAAGCAGATTATAATTATTTTGTGTTTCTGTATCTGACAGTCAGTAGCTTTCTGAGAGTAATTCAGGACAGAAGTTGTGTTATTTTGGACTTGAAAGGAGTTGCTGACCTTAGAGAAAACCTGATTGTTTAAAAAATGAATGCAGAACACAAAGTGGTTTACTTTGGTTTAAGTTAAATGGGATGGTAAAAAGGTGGGGTTTTTTTAAGGTGAACAGTTAAATTAGACTAACTGGTTAGTGAACATAGATTTGCTGAAGTACTGAAAACTTAAATGGAGAAAATGTTCAAAGGAGTCACTTCTTGGAAGTTTTACTGAAATAAGAACTGAAAGTATTATGTAAAGCTCTTAAGAGTTAAAGCAGTTAGTAGAAGTTTCTTATATAAATAAGAAGAAATTATTCTGCTGAATAGAGGGGGTGTTTTTGAAGTAGAGATAGCCTTTTGTTCAAAAGCTAAATAAATACCTCTGCACACTTCTCAGTAAGAAGAATCGCAGTGTGGGGACAGTGACAGAATGATGAATGGGAACAGGGTTATGACCGTGACTACGGTTGAGGTGGAAATTCAAGACAGAAACAAATTCCAAGTAAATAAGGATGTGAAATTGCAGTGTACCGGCTGCCTTGTGGTAACTGCTCACATACCAGTGCTTTCCCTACCGTAGAGTCATTTGCAACAGCTCACCCTATGTATTAAATGTTGTATGCGTGTAGTGTATGTGACTCCATTGCCTGAGAGCTGAAGTGCAAGTCTTTGAGCAATAGAATGGTTTATAGCTTTATTTTAAAAACAAAGTTAATATATATAATGCTGAGCTTAAGAAATATGAGACTTTAGGGTTTTTTCTTTTGAGTAAAATATTAAGGAACACATTCTGATCTCAGAAGTTGCAGGTTCCACTGAGTACACCCTGGAGCTTATTGAACCTTTCTATGAACAGATCTAGCTTGCTGGAAAAACAAAAATCTATCCCTGTTTCCTCTTTCTCTTATCCTTCCCCTCTTTTTAAAGCTGAGTTTGTTTCCTGTCAGATTAATGAGTTAAACTGGCTTATGGGGAGGACCAAGAAGTGCCAGATTTGGTGCAAGATAAACCTATAGGAGCAGGAAAAAGCCCTTAAGGTCAGTGGGAGCAACAGTGAGTTATCCTTGTGGTGGGTGCCCAGCCTTCAAATTTTGTCAGTGCCACAGAGCTACGTGCTGCTGTTGGAGGGGCTGTTGTTCGATGCAGTGGGGTTTTTGTTTGTTTGAGCATTCTGCCTGCAAAAATACATGATCTTCACAAACCTAAAATGAACTTTTGTTGGACAGCAAAAGTCCTTGCAGCAGGACTCCTATCATGCAACTGATACTGTTTTGCAGCTCTTTCCCCAACATTTGAGGTGCACAACAGTTAAATTCTGGGTTTGACCTAATGTGGGTACGAGCACTAGTACAGATCCAGTGTAAATTGTTTTACTCTGTGTGCTCTTGTTCAGTATTCTTGTACTCAGAGGCTGCTGGCTCGTAACAGAACTGTACCAGGTTGTTTTGGAGAGAATTTCTTGCAATCTTCAGTGTGGTTGGACTTGAAGAATATGATTTCCTTCGTGTCTTGATTTAGTGGCAGATAATTTTGGAGGGAAAACTGTTCTCTTCTTTGGGAAACCTGGCATGCTGGTGGCATCTGGTCATTGTAATGAGCAATCAATCATTAGATAAAAAAGATAAATGAGAGGTACAGAAAATAAACTATCTAAGCAGAATGCTGCTGAATAACCACCATCCCCTCCCCCCCCCAAAAAAAAAAGTTTTAAGAAATTAAAAAAGAATTAATGTCTATGACAGCAGCTGCTCACAGCCCTTACTAGATATGGCAAAGTTGTTGTGGGAAGATGCTTATTGGGACCCTGTTCCCTCTTCCTTCCCTACACAGTATTAAAAGTAATGCACATGTATCAGAGATGATTTGGCCCCTGTAATGAGCCTTAATTCTGAACTTCCCTTCTTTGTAGAGCCCAGTGAGAATTGCAAGTATTCCCTGGAAATCATACTTTTCTTTGGGACCATTTTGCTAAAACACTTCATATTTGTTATGTTTTTATTTTTGTTTCATAGTAGGAAATGCTTTCCAAGAGCTTGTGATCATGGATTTTTCCACTCTTTTTTTTCTTTTCTTTCTTCTTTGCTTCTTTTTGTTGTCCTTTTTGCTAATACCCATATGAAATTGCCAGCATTTTGGACCAAGCTGTCGCTTGTGACAAAACTGTGTAAGACTTCATGTAATAGGGTAAAATACCAAGAAATAATAGGATGCCTAGAATGAAAATAGAAATGGCGCTGTCAAGTCTAAAAAGGAAAAAAAAGAATCTAATCTGAAATCACTGTATTGACTGCTGGTAAAAATAACAGCAAAGCCTCTGACAGCTGAAAGAGAGAGAAAGGAGGAAAAGCATGTTGCTTTTAAGTTCTTCCCTTTGTTCATTGGCGGTGTGCCCATGCACCCCATTCAGGGCTCGAGAAATGGTTCACTGACTTGAAACTCTGGCTGCTTTTAATTGTGTGGGTTTTATTTGTTTAAGTAATGTGAGGAAAACACTGAGCCAGGTCTCTCAACATTAAATAATCAGCTTTACAGGCGTTATGTGTATAACTCATCAAACAAGAGGGGGTCAGGTTTTAAATTTGTTTTGCTGGTTTCCAAATGCCATTTTTTCATCAGTGCTTTGAATCGTTACTGCACCCTCCGAGAATCTCCCGGTGACCTGGCTGACAGCACAGTAGGACACGTTTACACCATACATCAGACAACACCAAATCCATCTTTAACATTGAAAAGCTGTTGAGGTGTATTCGAGGGGAGTACTCTGCAAGTAATCTGGAGTGGATTTTTTCAGCCTTTTTTGTTGTTAAAAGTGCTCGAAAAAACAAACATGCAAAAAAAGTACACTTGCATGATATGTGATTTATGAAAACAGAATTGATTACTCCAGCTTTTAAATAAATTTTAAAATCCCTCTTGTAAATACAGTACTTTTGTTTGGAAGGAAAAATTATGTTGCTGAAAGTGAAATGAGAAAAGTAAAACATTCTAGAGTACTAATTATGCCCTGGTTTAGGTTATGTTTAAAAGAAGTACCTCTTTCTTTTGACATAAAGTCGAACACATAATGTGCATATCAGGTACATGTGTTTTGTAGCAGTGAAACGCAGGAAGAAATGTGTAAGTCTTGCTGATACTTAACTATGTCTTCATTAAGTTCCAATTAAACAAAAAGGCAAAAGTATCCATATCATGTTCAGTACTACTGAGAAATAGGGCATAGGTTTATCTGCTTGTGGTTTCCCTTGTGATTAGCACCTATCTCTGTTGTCATGATTGTCTGGTTTTAGGATGTTTAACTATGTTTTAGTTTGGGACAACTTCTTTAAACAAGATTTTCCCTGGTGGCTGCTGACAGCTGAGGAGTTGTGGTTGCACCTAGGGATGGGTTCACACCACAGGCAGAATGTTGTTTCAATTGATGAGTGCTGGTGTCACTTTTGGGTGTATTCTGAACTTGGATGTTCCTTCATTGTGACAAAGATCCCCTTAGTACAGGCATGTCAAAGTGGAAATACGTGCTTGAAATAATATTGCCTTCCTGGGTGGTTTGTTCCATTGGTTTACATAGAATTACTGTCTTCCAGTTGTACTACTGAGAAGATTTGCATGTTTTCTTTTTCATACCTTAAATCTTCATTTCAAAAAACAGCCAAGCTTATGATTCAGGGAACAGATACTATGTTTTTCATGTGTGTGTACCCCATACCAACCCCTGCTTTTTAAATAGTGTTCAACCTCTTGTCTAGAAGGTTAACTATGTGCCTCAGCATTTGGTAGAAGACCCACGTGTATGAGCATAGCACGACTCCATAAGCAAAACCCATCCTTCGTCCTAACCAGAGGAGCTGCGTTCTTGCTTACTTTTTTTGACTGCTGGAAAAATTCAAAGCAGCCGAGTCCCTCTGTCAGATTATCACTGGTAATGTCTTGTTGTGCTACAAGCAGTCACTGCTGGGCCCAGTACTTGGGGTTTTGGAAGCAAAGGTGCACGTGCTTTCACATGGTTTCATTAAGATAATTATTCCCAATTATTTTAAAACTTAGTCAACAAGTGCTGTGGGAAATGGATTTTGCAGTGGCACCCCTCTTTAGATAGACAGGGAGAAGTCAGGTTACCCTGAGGTTGCTGCTGCAGAAACCAGGAACTGGAATCTTGTTTTCCAGCCTCACCAGGTGTGATTCAGCTCTGGATTAAGACATTTGAACCACAGAAAAGTCTAGGTTGGAAAGGGCCCCTTGAGATCATCTGGTCCAACCTTTTGCTGAAAGCAGGACCTCGGAGTAGCTCTCCCATGCCTTGTTAAGCTGAGGTGTAGCTATTTCCAGCAAAAGGAACTGCGCTACTTCTATGGGCTTCTGTGTTTAATTCTTCTCATTTCTCCTCACACCTGGATGGAGTTTCCCTGCAGCAGCTTGGGCCCGCTGCCTCCTGTCCTGTTTGTTTCTGCATGTCCTTGTGAAGAGACCAGCTCCCTGTTACTGTGTATGGACTGTGAACTCTGTAGGGACCATCAGTTCTTGTGCTCTGCTAAAAAGAGTGTCTTGGTGCTGCAGACCTCCCGTACCCATGAGGTGAATTCCTTGTCAGGAATTGCCATCTGATTTGAACGTGCTCCCCGGTTGCATCTGTGGGGTAGTAGATGTGACTTAGAGTCAAGCGTCGCTCAGCGTTTTGTGATGTGATTGAGTGGGATGGTACCTGCAGGGAAGATTCCCTTCTTCACTCCACAGTTTGACCAAGTGAATGCTGGAGAATGGAGTAAGAATCAGTCAGGGCACATTTTTCTCTTTGCTATGAAGTGTTCATGAGCAAAGGAAGAAAACACATTTAACAACTCTCCCTCAAAACCTATGAGTGTTTGGAAATTGGCGGATTTTGTAATATTCTCTGTGAATCCAAGTGATCTCATTCATGTAATGTGCAACTTCTAAAATAAGCATTTAGTGCAACCAGTGTCTATCATTTAATCTTCCCCCCACCAATTGTGTCACTTACATTGATGATCATTTTATTTAAGAGTTTCATTCGTCACTTCTGTCCTGGGATGTAGACTTACTATGGTACATCATCTGTTCAGAATACAGATTAAAATTTTCATTGCATCAAAACCAGTGGTGAGCTCCCATTGACTTCAGCTTGTCCTAGATTTTGCTGCTACAGTGTAATATCAAAAGACTTATCATTACTTTTTTCACTTGCCCTGATGATGATAATTTCCTTTTCTGTGAATGAAAATACAACTCCATATCTAAATCCCACTGAGTAGATTTTTGGGGTAGTGAACAGAAATTTAGCAGATCACTAAGGATGTCTGAATTACCCGTTTCAGTGGACTTGGTTCAGAGTGCCTTCCTCCTGCTTCTCATGCTCATATCTTTGCTTAATTTTCAGAGCAACAGAGCCATGTCCCACATATAAGGAATAAAAATTATTATAATTCTCATCATAAACAAATTAGCTCTGAAGCAAACATTTGCTCTCTTTTCTGTTTTGTTAAAAAAGGCTTTTCAGTTCCTGCTGCCTGTTCAATGGGACTTCTAAGAATACAGCGTTTTCTCTGCTCCTTGCATCTGTAGTATTCATCACAGAAAAGGAAAATGTTACTTCATTTTTGTTGATACTGAAAACAGGTTCTTGTTACTTGTTTAGTGTTGAAAAGTGTTTTCAGTATATCCAGGACTATAATTTGTAGTATCATCTGCTATAGCTCTCGCAGAGGAAACTGTTATTCAACCTGTATATATTCTAGGATAGTAGACAGGATAATTTGTCCTGTTGATTATGAATGTAAATACTGTTTTTGAGGCAATGGTAACCAAGAGTATTTTTCCTATTTACAGAGCAAGCTTTACATGGAAGGATTTAGAAGCCTAAAAGAAGGAGAACCAGTGGAATTTACTTTTAAGAAATCTTCCAAAGGCCTTGAATCAATACGGGTAACAGGCCCTGGTGGGAGCCCCTGTTTAGGAAGTGAAAGACGACCCAAAGGGAAGACAGTACAAAAAAGAAAACCAAAGGGAGATAGGTAATTACCTTACTTTGCTATTCCCCCTTCCCCCCTTTTTTTTTTTTTCTTTGCAAGTTCTTCTTGAAATTATATTTTGAGCATTTATTCATTTGTGTAAAGAAACCCTTCTGTGTAAATTTGGCCTTTACATGTAGCCTGTTAATTTGGTTAAACTTATTAAGCTGTATCTGTGCAAGTACATAAATCATCGCTTAGTTGCTTTCATTTGAGAAACTTTTACTAAATTAGAGAGAGCATGCAATATTGTTTAGACTGAGAAGAGAGTTCAGTCAGAATACAGGTGAAATAGTCATGTTCAGGTGAGAATTGTGCATGCTAAAGAGACTGTTGTGTGCAGTGCGGTTTTAAACTGTGCATCAGTAGTTTTATACAGAAGAAAGTGTAAGTGGTGCAGTCAGGGTTGAGATGTACATAACTTGATTAATTATATTTTTACTTAGTGAACAGAGTATCACGTGTTCCCAGAAGTTTTAATGCCTGGTGGTCTGAAGAACTGTTCTAACAGTGTTTTACAAATTCCAGGTTAGTCTTGAGAGTTGTATTTCTTTATACACAAGGGCATCAGCCTGACTTGCACTGTTTCACTTTACTTTCTGCCTCTGATGGCTTGAAGAAGTTCCCGTAGTGCTCTTCACCAGAAAGTCACCTGCACCTAGTTCCCCAAGGGCAACCTTTCTACCCAAAAGCTCTGGTATTTAGGTGAATCTCCCCTTTTTCCTCGTGGTATTGCCTAGCCCAGTAGCTGTAATGACTGAGATCAAGGGGAATATTTAGTCTGTGAACATCCAAACAGCCAAATTTTGCCTGCCATATTTTATGTATGGCATGACTGAGAGGTGGTTTTCTGCCACTGAGGATTCTGAAGCAAAGAGTGGCTTGGGAAAGGAGGAGTCACCTGAAAAGGCAGTGTAGCCCAGCCTCAAAAAATTGGGGAATCAGAAGCCTTTGCTGGCTACAGATGAACTCCACTTGTCCCAACCTCTGTTTAAAAGGCACTTTTCCTGCACTTCCGCCCCCCCTTCCTCCCCCCTTCTTTTTTTAAAATTAAGGACTGGAGACAACATGATAGCTGTCCCTCTTTCACCTTCTTTGTAAAAGCTAAAGGCCATGAACAAAATTTATTGCTGCTCTAACAGATCAGAGTCCATAACCACAACAAGGAGAGACTTTGTAAGCTGCACAAAGCTTCTTTTTGATTGCTCACCATATCTGGCCTTTCAGAGTTGAGTTGCATGCAGTGGCTTTGAAAAATCTTTTTTTTTGAGCCTTTTTTTTCCTTTTAGGCTTCCAGTATAGTTCTTACTTGCACCATTGGTTTTCCATGGACTGTAGTTACTAATCTGTTGAGGGTATTAGTATTATGGTTGTTACTGATATGTCACCAGAGTCATGCAGTCGTGATACTGTTGTCCCGTTCGTTACATGTGTGTATGAAAAAAGACAGTCCTCACTTCAAAATACTTGAAATTTAAATGGGAAGGTTGTAGGTAGACCAGGAAAAATGACATGTTTAAGGAGAGAGGGATTTGAATAAATGTAGTTATCTGTAGTGCACAGTGTAGTCAGTGCAGAGGAAGTAGTACTTACAGAGTGCAATTCATCTCATCCCAGGGAAATGCCTAAAATACTGGGGTTGAATCTTGCCTTGTGGCTGTTTCTCTTCAGACTATGAAGGGAGTCTAATTCCAATGCTGTAGACAGTTCCCTGCAAGTCCCTAAAGTTAGGTGAGACAGATTCTACTTTCAGTGATGTTTTTTTCATAGCTAAAGCATAGAAAAAATTGAACAGATACACCCTGAAGAGCAGTGCAGAGGGGTGATCCATAAGACAATGTACCCTTTCATGTTCACTTGCCTTTAAAGAAGGAAAACTCCAAAATTAAATTTCATTAATTTGAATATGAAAGCAAGGGCAAAAATATCTACCCACTTCTGTCTCAAAATTCTTACGCCTAAGTCATAAGACACCAAAAACGTCTGAAATTTGAAATGCCTGAAGTAGCACTGACATTATGACTCAGTGAGGAGCAGTATCTTTGCTTGAAGGAAAAATATTTTTGATTTAAATGCCTAGCCAATAAAAAAGTGCATCCCCAGCACGTGTAGTGAAGAATTTATTGAAGATTGCTCTGAAATTGTTACTGAAGGTTGTGCTCTGAGAACTGCCTCCATTTATGAAAGCTAATGCCCCGTATGTTCTCTGTGTAGCAGCATGAGGGCCCAGCCTCACCTCACTGCATCTTTTTAAATGGATCCTATTTGAAAGCATCCCTTGAGTCTTAATGTTGTAGGCAGGATTTAAGGCAGAAGGGAAGACTAACAGAGTTAGAGAGGAAAAGCAGCGATACATGTGGGAGGGTGGGGGAGTCTTGACACGGACGTTATCAAATAATGGTGCTTTTGGGTAAATTTTGTGGTGCTCCCAAAATATTAGTTGGAGTTCTTGTAATTTGTAGAGCGTTGCTGTGGGGGCCTTGCTATGATAGGATATCCCCTTCAGCATAACTGTGGGCCACAGGGTGGAAGGGCTTTGTAGTTGCTGTCGGTGATATTTGCCACTTGGCATCTCTCTCAGCCAGCAGCAGAGCACATGCCAGTATGAGGAAGGGAAAGTCTTTTGTGGGCCATGTGAAAAGAAGCAGTGGCTATAGGCAGCCTGCAGGCTTTAGGATCCCAACCTTTGAGTTACTGTAGTATCCATGCGTCTTAACCATATATTTTTCCCATAGTAGTACCGTAGGTGGTGGTAGTTACCTGGGCTGGAGGGGAGGTTTCTGAACAAGGCAGAGCTGGGATTTGCACCAGAGAGGTGCTGGGTTCAGAAGTGGTTCTATGGCAGAGATGCACAGTGGCAGCTCTTGGGGCTGCTGGTCTCTACCAAAGTAAGGCAGGGGATGAACTTGCAATGCTTTATGGTGTGGCAGGTTCTAGCTGCCTTCTAGGAACTCCTACCATGTGCCAAACACAGTGTGTTTTGCTCAGCTTCGACAGTGAGCTGAGGCAGAAGTGTGCTGTGCTGCTCTGGGAAGGACTGCAGGGAGCTGATGCAGAGAAGAGAAAGTACTCTGAATTCAAAACTTAATCACCTGCTCAGTAACTTGTAGACAAGTGTGTGAAATCTTGATTTAGAGTAGAATAAATGAAATCAGGTCTTTGCCCACTATCTCAGAGTAAAGTTTGGAGGAGGGAGAAGGGAGAAAGGAAAAAAATTCTTTTTGTTTCTTTAAACAAACCTCCAAGTATTTTCACATGAGCTAAAATGCAGCTGGGTAAAGGACCATTTTAGCATTTGTCATTTTTTATTTAATATTATGTTAATACATTTCTACAGCTGGGAAAATATTCTTTAGGACAGCATATATTTAAATAAATTTGACTTGATGCTCACAGGGCTAGAAACCAGAGTTTTCTTTGGGACCTAGAGGTATTATCCAGGATCTTTAAGTATTCCTACTAGAAGCTTGAAGTGTCTGTAGAGCTGTATCTACTCAACTTGGCACTTGCTTCACATGGAACATTTCAAGGGGGATGGGGAGGATGATGACTTTTCTTTTGTGGTTTTGAAATATGGAAGCAAAAATAGAAGCAATAAAATAAAGTAAGAAGAAATAAGGAAGAAAGAATTAAGGTTATAGCTCCATCTCCCAGTTCTAATTTACAGCGTCTCAGTCCTATGCTACCCTCTGTAACATCACACTTGTCACAGAGAGGCTTTCCAGCACAGGTCACCAGGGTCAGCAAATGGGTAAATGGTTTGGATTTAAACATGCAGCACGTGAGTAGTGTGTTCTGACATCTTGGGTTTGGTGTGAAACGTGTCACAGACGTGGTTTACGGTGCAGCCCTACAAGTAAGCTGTGAAGGAGGGAGTTGGGAGCTGCTGGAAATGAGGGAGCTTAACACAGCGTTGCCACTGCATAAACGGTGGCGCTGAATTGTGTTTTGGGAACGTGGCTCATGAAGTAGCCCTGTATTTAGCCGTTGGCTAAACAGTAATGAGGACTGCAGCTTCAACGGAGCACTTCAAAAACCTTCTTCCAGCACAGGCATCTACAAAGGATGGACAGCTAGAAAAGATGTGGGTTTGACTTTAGGTGTAATAAATGGTGTTTGCCAGTGACTCCTAGACATGATTAACAGCATGATTTTCAAATGATGAAATACCTATTTATAAACCTTGCAGCCACTGCTGGGGGAGGGGAGAGGGGGAAGGGACTGCAATTAAATAATAAAATACGTCTCTGATGAACTGTCACTTAAAACTAGCTTGTGTCTCAGAAAACAGATTTAATATCTGAAGATATTCTGACACTGATACAAAGTAAGACTACAATAAGAATATGTTAAACATCTTTAAAAGCTCATGGTGTGCAAACAGCTGTTGAACTGGTGTCATGGCAGGCATAGATGGTGTCATGTTGTAGTGCTGTGGGGGATGTTTGGATCTAACTTATCAGGACTAGGAGAGATAGTTTAGGATAGAAAAGTTACAGGACATGAAGTCACTCCAGACTTGAAATTATATCAGCTCCATCTCTACTGACTGATTCACACTCAAGTGTATAATTTAAATTCCATAGAAAAGCCTCCTCAGCCTGAGGAACAAGATCAGATTTTCCTGCTCCTCTCTGAGCTAGATCATTGTTACAGTTATGGTGTTTTCTATAGAGGAAGCTGCCATAGAAGTAATGCAGAAGTTGCATGGTTTTTATACAGGTTTCTTAAAAATACAGCCTTTTAAAAGGACCTTACTCTCAAGGGTGGTGTTTCAGAAATTAATATGTGAACACTTCCTCCTCTCTAACTCTTTCACCTGGTTTTAGATGGCAAGAATTTCTTTCTTGACAGTTTTCATTCTTCCCATATCTCAAGCATAGGACATTTTCTTGGCTGTTTGCATTTTCTCTGCTTCACAGTGGTTGTTGAGTGTTTAGTTACTCTTTCCAATGATGTTTCAGACCCTTTTCTAGGCTCATGGATTGCAAAGACCATTGCAATTTTATGTGAAGGCTGTCTTGTGAAATGAGGTCACTCTGGCCTACCTTCCTCTTTCCAGCAGGAGCATGTATTTAAGGGAGAGGCTTTAACAAATGGGTATAACTTTCCATGTCTGGCAAGAAGGCATTTAGGTATTTCTTCAGTTATCACTACCTAATCTGCAAAAGACAATTAAATTACGTGTTCATTACCTGAGTTGCTGCTACAACTTCCTCTTGGGTCCTAAAGTAAAATTTGAGGTTATTTGTGCAACTTTGTATAGTTAATAATTTGCACACTTAGACTATAGGCTAGGAAGGGAAATAAACACCAGTCTGAGATGTGCTTTCTTATATGATCTTATTATTGATATTTGCTGACTGTGCCATGATAAGCCACTAAACTAGTATGAACTGCTCATAACAGGAGCAGCAGATCTCTGCTAGATTAAAAATAAAAAGCAGCTTTACTTACTCCATTACTTAAAGCAGGTTGCCTCTTTCATGGACTACAGTCATTAGGGACAAAGCTTTCTATATTTGCTCTTTTTTTTTTCAGGCTGACAACTTTTTGGAAAGTTTGGCAACAGTTCAGGTTTTTCCAAGAGTAGGATAAAAATCCAGAGGGCTTTCTTAACGGGGTTAAAAATTAGGTAACTTTTAAAAATAGCTGCCTTTTGGTGCCGTGGATCAGAGGCTTGAAAGCTGGCTTGGAGGTGGATCTCCAGGGTAGGGGGTTAATCTTTCCTCATGTGCAGACCCATCCACATCAAAGTTAGAAGCACCTGAAAAGTGTTACTGCGTAGATTCATTAGACAGTATGTTAAAATCTCGACATCGTCCATCTGTGTTTAAGGGAGCTCAGCAGCCACAGCCTTTGTGCGTACCAAACACACAGTGTACTTCCAAGACTTGGACTGCCCAGCCTGGTGAGAGCAGAATCAGATCTCCAGGACTGGGTGATGTCTTCACCAAAAGATGAAAGGAAGGTAGCTTAAGGGAGGAAAGAAAAAACAGCTGTGCTGACAGGTGCGTATAGTGCCCAGTACCTATAGACGATGCGACTTCATCACGATTTCATCTCCAGCCCGTGGGGTAGCTAAACGTCAGCCTTCTGGAAAAGCCAGGTGTGCAGCTATGGTAAAGTGCCCCAGAGTAAGAGCACAAGCAGGAAAGCCTTGCCTCTCAAAAGACAGCAAGTCATAGCCAGCCTAGCACATGGCATGGAGAGTTGCCTTCCTCAAAAGATAATTGATCTCTCTTCCTGCCTACTTCCGTAGCTCAAACAGCCAGGAGCCAGGGTGCTGAGCTGAAAGATCAGTACTTGAATGTGTGAGCTAGGTGTAGAAATGGCTGCAGTTGTGCATAACAGTATGTATAATAATAGAATTAAAGGGTTTGTCTTTCAGATAACATGGAGGAAATCCCATTCTAAATTTCAAGTATAGAGACCATTGTTTAATTTGCAAAGCCAAGTGCCCATAGTTAGATGGGGCTACAAAACTTAATTTGATCCCGTAACAGCTGCACTGCTGCTGTGAGACCAAGGTCAGTTATAGTTATTTTGGGGTACCCAGGCACACTGTTGTATGCTGGGTGGTGATACAGGCAATTTCTCGTTCCCTTGAAAGGCTGTTTTCTGGTTTCACACAATTTAACTACCAAGTTCATCGCGAGGCAACTTGAAAGGAAAGGAAGGGCTCTTTCCAGATCCCACGTTGCTGGTGAACTTGCAGAGCCAGACAGGGTTTCAGGCTGTTCACTCAGCTGCGGGCAGGAATTGGGCTTTGCAGTTAGGTGTACAAATCCAACAGAAGACACACAGATAACATGCTTCCTTTCTGACAGAGGTGCCTTCTGATAGAGCTGTTTGTGTGCTTCAAGTGAGTGCAGATTTCTGTGCTGCGGCAAGAGCTGGAAGCCCTAGTTCTAAGCCTAGTTCATTTCTTTGCAAGCTTGTGTTACGAACAGAGTGGAGCCTGAATAAAGTTGACGTTTGTTTTCCATTTGTACGCATACATAGTTAAGAAGAGAGAGGCCCCAGATTTTTCACAGTGTTTATAATAACAAAGCCAAATTTGATGCTACCGTAAGCAGATACAAGTCTGAAAGTGTACAAGGAACAGATGAAGTGAGTAGGAAGGTGTCGTTTTTATGCAGCCTCGTGTAGAGTAAAGCTGTCCCTGCACAGCAGATGGGTTTCTGAAGTGCATACTCTGTTTTCAGAATGCAGAATATTTTTCTTTAATCAGATATCTTCTCAGGCCTCGTGTCTTCTTATTATTTCACCCTCTTTCATCCAGCTCTTCCTCATTACAGTAAAGTACCAGCATATACGCAGGTCTTTGCTGTTGTGTGCTGATATGCCTAATGATCACAGTGGATAGAGTAGTAATCATTCCCCATTATCTGAAGGAATTTGGAAGCAAGAAAGATCTGAGAACGTTACTCAATTTAACAGAGGTTATGAAGAATTTCAGTAGAATGTATGTTGAAAGTATTTTGGTAAACAATTTACGAAATGTCTTCCTAATATAACTAGCATCTCCTTCTTTAATTAAAACATCTCTCTCACTGTTTAATTTCTTACTACTGTACTAATATGGTACTTTCAAGTAAACAAGAATAAACAAGAAAAAAATGATACTTTCTCAGAGCTCAACTCGGTTAATACTTAAGTCTGTGATTTGAAAGTAGTGGGGAACACAACATTATTTGGAGAGATCTCTCTGATTGTGGAAATATCTTTTAAGTTGAAGATGACCCTGACAACAGTCTGTGCTGCTTTTTGCTCATGTGATGCACTGCAGCTATCAATGAGCTGGGAACAGAACTGCTCACAGAACGAACTGCCTTTCAGAAAGATGCACACAGCCTGTGCTATATGTTACTACAAAAATGTACAGTGTAAATTGTTAAACCCTAAATCCCTTTTATTTTAGGGAAACAGTTGCATTTCCTTGCTTTTCTTGATGTGTTGCACTCCAGCATCACCTAGCAAACCTACTCAAACCAATATATAACACTAAGGAAAGAGTATAATAGTGATTCCAGGTGATGGAAACATTTGCTTTGCATCTTGGCCAGTTGAAAAAGATACCAAGGACTTGAAAGTCTGAGAACTGAATTACAGCATAGCAGCTAAATCAGATATTCCAAAAACATTGTTCTTCACTTAACTATTGTTGATGAATCTAAGGCTTTTCAGAAAGAATAAAAGTTCTGGAGCCCTTTAACTTCAAATTAATAAAGTCTGTGCAGTAATAGAATTCCAAATCGCTACAGCTGTTTCTTTTATTAGCTGTGGCTTCATGTTTCTGTCCTTGACACTTCAAGATCAAACCTACTTAAATATGAATCATTTAAAAATGCGAATTTACTTCATTATCTTATTTTGTCAAGGAGCTCAGCAGCTCATTATATATAATAGGAATGTGTCACGGAGGTAGTCATCTGTGTAGTGGTGGTGCAGGCACGCTACTGCTGTTCCCACTGTGTGCACCTACAGCATGCTAGAGCACTTCTAGAGCACGTAATAAGACAGGGGTTATGTCCTGAAAGAAATCATAGCTTTATGGGCATATTTACACCGGGAAAGGTAGGTGTATTTTAGAAAAAAATACTGGTTTAAGCCACTCCATAACAATGTGACATCCTTCATCTGTAAGTAGCAGGACTGAGTGGGACTTTGCAGTTGCTTCTTCTGTTTTTGGGATGTTGTTCAGAGAAGAGGTGGTAGCACTCAAATAGAAAGGCTCCTGTGAAGGTGACAGGAAAGTATTTCAAGGACAAAGGATAGGGAGAATATTAGGAAGGAGCAGGAATATGAAAACACAAACGTGGGTGAGATCAGGAAGGAGAGGGAAGAGACCAGCTCAGGGAGGGGAGGATAGACCATTAAAAATGGTGCCAGCATGGTAGTTGTAGCACTATTCAAGAAGCATGGATCCCCTCTGGCACAAAGAGGGATTGAATCAAAGTTTCCTCCATTTTGAAAGACCTCCTTAAGTCAAGAGCTAATGCATGAGGAGCTGAAGTTCTCCTTTGCAGGTCTGCAGCTCCTGAGGTGATTCCAGCAGATCTGGGAGGGTTGATCTGAAATGGGACTCTTTGCAGTAGTCTACTTACAGTGTGCTCCTCTTTTCCTGGGTGACAAATGTGACACATTTGTTTTGCAGAACCACCAAACGCTCCTAGCTGTAACAGTGGCTCATGTTTGAGCTTTGCCCTAAACATATCAGGTGCTATAAAATAGTAAGTGCTCCATAGGCTCTACTGTTTCAAATTTGGCACCTAGAATGAGGCTGCTCTGGAAATGGCTTTTGGCTTTTTTCCTGTACTCCAGAATCTTGTGCATTTCACTGAGACCAGATGCATCGCTCAATTTCAAAGAGCCATTGCAAAGTAATTCATATTTGCAACGCTTGAAGATACCTTGGTGAGAGCCCCAGAGTCTGTGCTTCTGTGTGGTGTTCAATAGCTGGATTTAGTGGTGAGTCCAAGCATTGAATTGAATAGGCCAAATAAGAAACATACAGCAAGGATTTCATATCTCACACAGCAGATGAGAGAAGGCCGTGTAGGAGAACTTGCCTGTCTGTTCACAGGCTGCTACTACAGTGTAAATTTGTCTCCTCCTCTTCTGAATGCTGGATTTGTAGGTAATGGGTAGAAATTAGCCTGAACGCTCCTCTGACTGGCAGCTCGGCTTGGTTTGGATTGGGTTGCCTTTGAAACCATCCTGTGACACCGTAGGAAGAGGGTGAAGAGGCTGCTTCCCGGGAATAAATTGCACATACATGTGCAAGAGAGAACAAAGGTGGCTGTGGCTGAGCTGGAGGAGCAGCGAGCTCAGGCTGGCGTTATTAATGGAGTAGAGGGAGCTGGGTTTGCTCAGTAACAGACCCATGGAACGGTTAAGGAGGAAAGAGTTGTGAAGGGTCGCTATGAAATATGGGAGTGAGCTAAACAATTTCTTTTCTTTGATCTCCATTCATTTATAACGTTACTGGTGTTGAGTCTCCTGGCACTAGAGCTTCTACAATGAACAGTTGGAAGTACAAAAATTGATGTAAATTGCACTGGTCTTGTGCTGAATGGCTTTCTTTAGCCTAGAAGTGACTTGGAGTTTTACTCTGTTAGCTGTTGGATAGTTTAAATGCTAAGCGTTTCATTTACTTCAGTCAGCTCTGAAAACAATAGCAAACCACAGACTGCTTTTATTTCATTGTCTGCAATTAATGTTGCAACAGCCTTTGCATCAAAGTTTAACCAGAACACTTTGATTTCCTCAATAATAAATGGATATCTTTTGACCAATATAAAAAGCTGAAACAGTCCACTGTTAATGTTTAAAGTTAGCAACTCTGCCTTTCTGTTGTGCTAAACTAATAATGTAAAACAAGACAATAGAGTACACGTGTGTCTATCTGTACATGATGAGCCGAGCTGATCTGTATAAAATCATGCAGCGTTTCTTCTTCTGTCAATGGGAGGGAATCATCAGGAGCTGGCAGTAGGATTAGAAATTGCATCTAGCTCAGATGTAAGCAAAAGACTATTTGTTTACCCTTTTAAGGCTTTTATTTATGTTCTTTTTCAGTAGTTGGTGTAAATCACTTATTTCTAGTAAGTATATGAAAAATCATTAATTTCCTGTTGATCAGGGGAAATAGTTTTTTTCCTGGTTTTGTGCTTTGATATATTTTTGGAGAATCATGGTTAGCTGCTTGCATAATTATCGCTAGGAATATGTGCCTACGTCTCCTGTTAATAATTACTTAAAATGTGTGAAGCACTTAAGTTTTCTAAGGCAAAAAAAGAACCCACAGAGTGTTTTAATTTACTTTTTCTTAAACAGTTCAACGGGATTTGAAGTTATTAAATGTGGGAGTATCATTAATCACTTTAAGAATTTTGTCCTTACGTATATTGTGTAACACACAAATTTTACTTGGGGCTCAGAAATTATTTTATCAAATGATTTGTTCTTGTTACCCTCGTATTTCAAACTCACTGGACCCTCCTGAAGTTATCTTTCTCTCTTACAATCTATACGTTTCATTTATGAATAGAGAAGAAACATCTGGCATTTTTTTAATGAGAGCTGTACGCTCATTGACCAAACAAGCAGCAAGGAATCTGGTGTGTGGCTGATTATGGCAAGAAAATAAGGTAGCAGTCTCTCTAATAATCAGTAAAATTTGTATAAACTGGTGCTATTTCATACTCTGAGTTAGGTAATCTCCTTCTTTCACCCTTACAACAAATAAAACCTTGTTTAATAGTGCCTTATGTGCAGAAACGCTGCTTTTGAATGTAGAGATTAAAAACATTTAAAACCTACGTATCTGCAGCTAAAGATGCCGCCTCTTAATTCTCTCCTGTCTAGAGCTTTCCCTTTTTGTCGTTGAAGCTCAGTCATTGTTCTATGTCGATGCCATTGGCTTTATTTTTGTATCCTGTAGAAATCAATTCACACTGTTTAGATCAAATCTTTTTAGAATATTCCCAAATGTAACGTATCAACAAGTTTATATTTTACACAGCCTGTGGAGCTGGATTTTGGAATTTGCTTTTTTAGTGGTTCTTTTGTGGAAGAGAAATCTTTCAGGCATGAATTGATAGTCCAGATCTTTTGAGGTCTGCCTGTGCTAACCTATGACCCCTGTTCTTAGGAGGTCAACATCTGAGGGCAGGAGATTAAGGCAGTTAAAAGATTGGAATGGGAACTGGAATGGAAAAATTAGCCAGCACATTTTGGGTGGAAAACATCAAAGTCATCAAACAATTTGCTTATTTTAAACTCAGTTTAAGGGTAACAAGCTAATTGTACTGTGTTTGTTGATGCAAGCAATTTATATTATTTGAAGACATTAACACTGAATTTATTTTTTTTTAATTGGGGAAACATAATGCCTGTTGAGTATAGACACACTATGTATTTGTATATTGAATGCTTTTGTACAGCATCTTTTAGGATAATAATTCAGGATATGGTTATATAGCCTGTATGCACTTCATCAGCTCTATTTCTTGCAAGCAGCAATAATAAGTGTTGTGGAACCAGGTTGTGGTCTGCTGAGACCCCCCTACTCACTGGAGAATACAAGAGCTCTCAGTACATGGGAAAAATAGTTCCCATTTTAAAATTTCCCAACTGTGATGCTTAAAAACATTTGTAAGCATCTCTTTCTGTTACATCTTTTCAAATGTGAATTCTTCTCTGATGCAAAGCTGTCACCAAGGAATGTTCTTTCATAGATTCTAAATCAGTTTAAAAGAAAACAGCACTCTCTGTCTGGTCTTCATAGTTTGAAATTCATTAGTATGTGTTTTTAGAAGAAGGAGGACTTCATCTTTCATCCATACAATCGATTTCAAAGATGACATCACCTAGAAAAAGACACCTTTCCACATCTGAAAATGATGCAAGTTCAGGGATTTCTGTAAGCAATCACATTTTTCCTCTTCCTTAAAGTGCAAATAAAAGTGCTCTCAGTATCTTACATGCAAAAGCCAGGCTAGTGTTTTTGTATGCAAACCCACCTAGCAGGAAAGAAGATGGGAAGTTATAGGTATCTTGCAGCTCAGGCTCTGGGTATATGGATTTTGGTGCTTGTTCTATAAGTATGGCTACTAATAAAGTACTGTAAAATACAGCTAAACTCGGGTGGACAGTCTAACCCCTGCACTGTGTTAATGTTCTTTTGATAGTGAAGGATATGAGATTTAAACCCCTTTGCAAGCTTATAACTTTCCAAACTATTCCCCTAAAAGGCTAAAACACTTCTTTTTGCAGCTTTTAGCCCTGACTTGCATGTGAAGGGAAATTGAGCAAAGTGGCACTATCATTCCTTCCTCCATGGAGGGAAAAGAAGGGAAAGCAGGAGGAGCTGTTACGGACTGCAGCTGCCCATGGACCGCTCCCAGGGCTGCAGCCACCGCGCTGCTTCCTTCCTGCCGTTTTGCTGGGGTGGCTGGAGAAGCTCTGCCAGCTGCAAGGGCTGCCGTGGCCGGGTGCGCTCTGCGTCCCCCATGGTGCTGCCACAACTCTCTGGGGTACCACAGGCGTTGGGGACACGGAGCATTTGAAGCAGCAGGACCAACTCTGTGAAGTGTGTTGTGCCTAGGAGATCCATTCCCCGTTTGAATTCTTGGGGTAAAATGGGGTCGCTTCTGGTCAGCCATCTTGTGGTTCTTGCCTGTCAGCCCTCTCGCTGGATAAATAAATCGGTAGGATCCGTGGGTGGAGAGCTAATTCTGTTTTACAGGACAGCATTGGTTACCCACTTGTGAGAACACATGAATCATTGTGAAGGAACAGAGGACTTGTTAATTAATAAAGGAAAAAGTTAAGCAACTACAAAGATAGTGTGCCTGACATGACTTTAGATAACTTTATTTGCCTAAGCCCTTTCTAGACCCTCCCTCTGTTCTGTCTGTTTAGATAGTAAACTCTTCAGTGCAGAATTGGGTACCTTCTTAGACTGTACAGTACTTAGAATCATTGCTGGGTTTTAGCAGTTATGATTCTTGGCTGTTTGAATTATTAGAGAGCAGTGATCCAGACAGACATGCTATAGTCTGGAAGACCCACTCCTCAGGACACTTGTTGGAGGTATACATCATCTTGTTTCATGATGTTTAATGAATCAAACGATCCATCCACAACCCTGTTTTTCTTAACTATTTTTTGCTCACCCTTTTAAAAAAAAAAACAACCTGAAATTTACAGATTGAAAACTGCTCTAGTGGAGAGTAGGGGGTGCTGGAGGCTTTTCATCCCTTATTTGTTTGTTGCATTAGTTCTAAATGTTTTAGGAACTGCCTCCAAGTTTTGTGTGCGTAGCTAGCAGGGCAGAGCAGACTGCTTGCTGAGTTTGAGAAAGGGGGATTTAAAATCTCAGAGAAGTTATAATACAATTTTTTGGATGACATAGAAATTATATTAGACTTAGTGATGAAGCCCTACTTTGTTTTCGCTTGATCTGAGAAATAGGTAGAGAATATATCCTCAGTTCCCTCACGTGTTCTTTTCTCAACAAAACAATTGCTCCCAAGCTGAACAAAACTGAGAATTCCTGCAAATGGCATTTTCAGGCTTATGTGCTTGGGAGGTTGAACTTTGTGGCAGTGCAGCTGGATATCTATAAAGTAGAATTTTCCACTTTACAGGGGCAGAAATGTGTTTGGGTTAGTGCTCAGACACTGTTTAATTTAGAGTTAAATGTACTATCTTGCTTTGCTAACAACTCTGCTTTTGAAGATGGGCCAGAGGACTGATAAGAAGCATGCTTTGCTAAAAACTATCCTTGGAGAAGAACTGGAAGACTGATAAAGAGGAAACATCCTGCCCTGGCAGGTGCAAGGGCTGTGGGATGGCCAGGGAGGAATGAAGTCAACAAGAATTGGCAGTAACTAGGGGAAAGGTAAAGGTGGCAAGGGGAGTTTGGGACCACTCACCCAATTAAAGGACTATGAAAACGACACCCCCACATCTTCAAGAAGCATGTGTGTGAATTTCAATATGCTTGACCAATAGTAGATGATGCAGTAATTGCTAACAAATTAGTGTAAATTTAGGTGGGTTTTCCTAATCCTGTAACAAGATAAATAGGTTGTAAATTCTGTGTGTAGGGTGCTGGCTTTGTGGAATTACCGCCCAGCACCCACCCCTGCACAGGCATGGAATAAATCAAATCCCTCTCTTCTGTGTGTGTATATTGACATACTGCAAACCAGGTAATGACCCCACTTTTGGGACAACAAGCTTTCTGACTGCAGCCTCTGTGCTCTTGGAATCAGAATCTCCAAATGGACCCTGTAGTTTGCCTCAGCTCATTCACCTCCTTACTGCGACCTGCCATAGAGAGATGGTTTCTTCTGCTTTGCTTTCTAGGGTTTAGTCTGCACTTGCCTCCCTTCTTTTCAGAGTAAGAACTCATCAGAAAATACCTTTTGTGGTAATGCAGTCGAGTTCAGAGGTGTTCAGAAATCTGGATTATTGGTGGTCTTTTGTGTTGAAAGGACTATTGTTTTTTGTGTTCCTCCCCTGTTTCTAGCTGCTAAGTCGAATGGGAGCCAACAGAGAAGCATGTTGGTTTTCTTTAAAAGTAGTGGTTGTAGTTACTCCCAGCTGCCAGGTGAACACCACAAAGGTCTATGAGATATTTCAGGTGATAGCTATTCATAAAATCTTGGTAAGTATATCCTAATATATTTAAGCTGTTATATCTCTTTTTTTTCTTAGTGACCCGCATTTCTTTGCCAATACTTGCATAAAATATGAATGAGTCAAATGGGAAAGCTTTTGTATTTGGCAGAATTGTAGTAGTCTTGACATTGGTGCAATGTTAATACGCATTTTATAGAAGGCTGACTTTATGGTGAAGTGCCAAAAATATCTATTAAATCAGTTATATACATATATATTGCATACACGTATAGAGTATGTATATAAATGTGTACATAATAGATTGATGAAAGGCTGCATCAGCTGCATTGAAGAAAGTGGGCATCAAAAGGAAGATGATTTAACAAGAGATCAGTTCAGAACAAAATGTACATGTTGATGACCTGATCAGTTAAAAAACCCAAACCAACACATTGTTTTCATAGTTGCACAGTAAAGCTGACAGGAGCTGATGAGTGTTGCTTTCTTTACGCTGTCAGTAGTATTCCCTTTCTATAGCAAGCTTGCATCAGGTGAGCTGCATACAGGTCGTCATGTAAGGAAGGGACACAGGGCAATGTGGCGAATGCTGGCTCTGTAACCCAGTTTAGTTCATTGCAGTCACTGGTGGCTAAGGCACTGTGTGACTGGCTTCATCTAAAAGATGCTGTATGCGTTGCATTAGTAGGGCATCTTCCTCTAACCAGCCAACAGGCCCCAGTCTGTGTCTGCATAGTCAGCATGGCCACAGCTGGTGCTGCTTTCTTCCAGCTCTCTCTGCTGGTGCATCCTAGAGTGCATTGCTTTACGTTATTTCCCTTTTGCAGTATGAGGTATTGGACAGAATGAAGCTATGCCACTGAATCTGTTAGCTTGCGCTCGTTAGGCCAAGTAACAACAGAAGTACTGATATCTTTGTGTCTATGGTCTTGCCCATGTAAGGGGTGTGGATATGAACTAGGTCATGTGTGGGACTGGGCCTGACTGGATTAAAGAGGAAATGGTAGGTGGGCAGTGCTCATCTCTCCACAGCAGATGGAAGCAGAAATGGATCCAACATGATGCTTTCTGTGGACTGATGACTTCCAGTGCCAGTAGACAGGACTTCAGCATACTTCAGTGCCAAATCAGACAGGTTGTATCACTCACCTTCCTTTTGTCTCTGTCTTCCCCATAGAAGGATGAGAAGCTTCTTCAATGTCCATATTTCACATGATTCAGAGGAAGTGGAGTGCCAAACATGGGTCAGCCTCCAGCTGACCAAGAGACAGAAGAGCAGACTGTAGCTCTGTGTTTTGCACTTGTGGTTGCAGATGCATGACTGTCTGGGCTCTCCCTGGCTGGGGTGCAGCTCTCTGCTGGGGCAGACTGGGTGCTCACCCTAGTGTAGGCACCCAGCGGTCCCAGGCTCTCTGTGTGGGGGGGATGTCTGTTATCTATCAAAGCCCACAGGAACAAAGATGTGTGCTGCAGCGGTGGTTGTGCTGAAGTCTGGTGGGGGAATGGCTTGGCGCCGAGTGTCAGGGTCCCTGTAAGTGTGCTGTGCCTGGTGTGTAGCCCTGGGGCTGGTTTCCCTGGCTGTGCATGGACCATTTGAGGAAGGAGGCCTTGTGTGTGCCCTGGAGGTCAGGGTTCTGCTGCTGCCCTGTGTATGGGAAGTGGATGAGCACGCTCAGGTGTCCCTTGGTGGCCCGTCCTGGAAGAGGCTGGGCTGCACAGCCCAACTGTAAAGACTTGTAAAATTCCCTTTTTGGTATTTCATACAAGTTGCACTTGTGACACTGCCAAACCACCTGTGGGCTGAGACAGTCAAGCACCATGGCCAGGAGAGTTTTCCTGAGGATGCTGTAATAGATGCGGGCCTGGAGACCTGTTTGGCAGAGCATGCCAATAACCTAATCCTGTGTCTGGGTACACAGGAAAAGAGCCTCTTTGGTTGAAAGATGAAGCCTGTGGTCGGGTCAGGTCAGGGTTCCCCTACCCAGTGTGACTGGATTCGTATGTACCCCTCAGCAGATGGGGAAGGTACAGAGGTGGTTTTGGCCCAGCCCCAGGATGTAGTTTTTCTCAGGAGGTGTGAGGGGGGGGCTTCAAGACAGATTCATTCTGACTGGGGGGTTAACTTAAAATTAGTGCTCTTAAATGTGCAGTAAGTGTGTGTAGGGTGTAGATTATTGTCGATGTAAGCATTGAATGTCCTGAGTGGGTGGTTGTTTGGGTTTGTTTTGGTTTGTTTGTTTGTTTTGTATGTCCTTTTAAATTGTTATGCCTAATAGTGAGAGAATGAACTCTCAGTGGCTGGTTCTGTACCACGTGCCTGTGTCCACTAATATATTAACCGGGTCTTGGGACTCTGAATGCACTGGCAGTCCTTGGGGAGACACCGCTAGTGTTCAGCTATGTCTGGTCTAGGCTTGCCAAAACTCTCCCCAGCAGTCACCCCAGAAGTCTTCAGTCAAAGACACACTTCACAATCCAACTGAACTTTTGGGGTTTTGGGGTTTTTTTTTTGCAGCTGACAAATTGTCTTTCAGGGTGTTTTCCTTTGTTAGAAGAGACACCACGGTTAACGTGAGAATACTGTGTCTCTCAGGAAGCGATACTGCACCGGCTTTCAGTGTAACGCATACTTGGGTTTGTTGTTGATCTTCCCGCACTGCGTGCCACAAGCTGCAGAAACAGAATCTTACAGACACTGGGCAGCATCAACAGACTGAATCCCCGTTTGTTGTTTTTTCCTGTAGGGGAACTGTGACTTTAAATGGATGCTGCCCCTGGCTCTGTAAGCCAGGGCGCAAAACTGCAGGGGGGTCAGCAGGCTGCCGTGCTCCCTCTGCACCCCCAGCCAGCATTGTGGTCCTCTCCCTGCAGGGTCTCTGGTGCTGATCTAATCCTGCAGAGAGCCAGTTCAGGGAGCGTAACTGAGGAAAACTAATCCTGTGAGGGGGAAGAAAAAAAAAAAAAGGTACTCAGGAGCAGATGGATAGGGTGGTGGCAGAGCAGGGGATGCAGCTTAGTAGCAGCTTGGCGTTCGGTGGGTTTATCCTGGAGTACAAAACTACAGGCAGCTCAGCCTATTAAACACTCTGCTTGGTGTGGTCTCAGCTTTGTGGCCCCGGTAGTAGGAGCAATGAGAGGGCTGCAGATGCTGATTTAAGAGGCAGCGGGATTCACTGAAGGAAAACATCAGGAGCACGAAACCCAGTGGGCACTTCAGTTTGGCCCCAAAAAGGCCAGAGGTGTAAACAGGCAAGGCTGGGTTGGATGGGGCCTTGAGCAGCCTGATCCAGTGAGAGGTGTCCCTGCCTGTGGCAGAGGGGTTGGAACTTGATGATCTTTAAGGTCCCTTCTAACCCAAACCATTCTGTGATTCTGTGATCAGCGAGGCCTCACAAGAGGCTTTGGGGAGCATCCCAGGCACAACCTTTTCTATTAGAGCTTCCTCTGTCAGATTCTGTGATTCTATGACTGCTGAGCAGATCTGAAGATCCCACTGCACACCAGTTCCCCACAAGAATGATGGTCCGTGCTTTTAGCAGGGCTGCAACTTGTGATTTCCCCAGCCAGGCAAAGAAAACAGGATGAGAAAAGCAAATCCTTCCTATTTTAGATGTTTCAGTGCTCCCGCACCATTGATCTGACGATTAAACTGTGCAGTACCAGAAAGTTGGCAGCTGATGGGGAAGGGGAGCAGCATTCCTCAACTGCGTGCCCAACATGCCCATGGGACAGAGGAACACCCTTTAAAAGCTGTAGAGATCAGGCTTAATGCACTGTTAACTTCTAGTCTGGTGTGTCAGCATGGCAGAGCAGCACATGTGCACTGGTAGTTTCTCAATTCCTTTCCTGCTGCTCCTCAAAACTTGCAAAATGCGAGCGGTGGGCTTGAAGGAGTGCAGTGTGGTGTAATCACAGCTCTTCCTTCCCACCCCCCAGCTTCCTCTAAGCAATCTGCTTATTTTTTTTCCTGCCTCTGTTGCATTAGTTTGAGCTGCTGTGAATGATGTGAAGACAACTGGAGTTACGTACTAAACCTGGCATTTCCTATTGTCATGTTCCACTATTTCACACAGCTTACGTGTTATCTTAAGAGTGTTACAGAGTTTTACTCTGGAACTTAAATGCACTGAAATAATAACCTGCCACCTTTGTGACAAGAAAACAAATAACAAATTTCACACAGGGTAGCAGACACAGTATTCTTTCTCTTTTCTTTCTCTTTGTGCATCAATTACAGAGCGTTTGTGTGTAATGCACAAGAAGTGAATGTTTCCGGTTTCTTAATGAAGGTTCTTCAGGGGACGTTTTCCCACCAAATGGAAAGGATTATATAAAATAAGCACTTAAAGCTAGGAGTAGTATAATGCTGGAAGGTATGCATAGCTGTTGGTAACTCTTCTGAAACTCAGTGCATAACCCATTCAATGTTGTGCTTTCCACACTTCCAAAAAGGAAAAGGTATATTCCCTGGTGTTTCCAGACACGTGTATTTTCCTAGTCTTTGCTAGGGATCAGTGGATTTTCAAAGCATTCCTAATTGTTGATGAAGTATAGAAAGTATGTTGTTAAATGCTAATTTGCTATGTTGAGGTAGCAAACTAGTTTTACTGCAGATCTTCCAATTACCCTGTTACCAGGACAGTGAAACAAGTACCTGAAACAAACAGACAAACCAACCCCACAACAGGACATTTTAGAAGTAATGTACTGATTTATGATAAAGCTCTAACAGTGATATTAGTGTTATTCAGAGTTCCTGTTGTACAAAGAGTGTGATAATGGCAACTGAAGTCCTGATTTATTGATTACTTCTCTTTATATAAGACAGCAGAAGGTTTTCTTCTTGTTATCATCAGAGGAAAGTTGCCAGCTGAACTAACTGATTCTACAAGACATCATAGGAAAAATGATTTTGCAGCTATTTTTTCTAGCAGATACACATGTGATTTTAACTCAGTGGCAAGAGGCAGGTACAGTATGGAAATGCAGACAGCCACTTCTGACAGAAAGAGAGCTTCAAGGAAGCTTAGTGTGCTGAAATTGGGAGGGGCATACGGTCTCCATCCTAGGGGTGCTAACGTACTGAGTGTGGGTAGTCTGGGGTTATTAACAGCTTTTGCTTCGGGATGTGGACTTAGGGCCAAAGAGGGCTGATGAGAGAAGGACGTAAGAACTGCAGGCAACAGCAGTTAAGCTACTTCAATCTCAAAATATGTATGACCTCCTGAATATTAGTAAGAGAGGACTGGGAAAAGCTAGAGCAAAGTGCAGTGTTAGTTGATCAATTGCAGATTGTGCATTACCTTTATCATTGTACCTTACCTGGCATTTGTATATGGCTAGCTAGGTTATTTTTTAGACAATGGAGATGTACTGAAGGTGATCTGGCCTTCACAAAGAATCTGTTCCAGTGCTCAAGGGAAGATGATCAGTTAAAATCAGGTTTATCCCATGAACTCTGGAATGGGTAAAAAACAGTTTACTGAGCCTAAGAGCATCACTTGGTTTTGAGCCTCCTATGTTCCCCTGTGACTTATGATTTGGAATTAGAAATGTTTTTAATAACGTAGTGAGCATAAAACTTCCATATGTTGTGCAGTGTGTCCCACTGAGCCACCTTGTAGCATCTAGGCAGCCTTTAAGGACAACCCTATTAAAGAAATATCCAAGTTATTTTTAACTTTCCTTTGGTGCACCCTACTATTTATGTAAAAGGTAAAGGGGCAAGGAACAGGATTTAAACTGACCTTCTTGATGTGGGGGGCAAGTAGGGGTTACCATGTCTTCCCTTTTTCCTGCTGTTGCGTCTTTCCTGTGGTTCCCAGTTCACCGGTCTTCCATCCAGCCATGGTTGCCTCAGAGCTTTTATAGGAACCCCAGGAAGGAGTTTGGCTGGGATTTTTCTGCTTGTGGGGAGCATGTAGGAAAGAGGAAGCCGCTGTTCCCAATGGCATCTAGACCAGCTTGGGGAAACGTAAGAGAAATGATTAGATGGTTGATTCCCTACTCTGGGTCACACTACAGCAGACATGTCACTGCTGAGCTTCAAGTGCCTCCTGGCTCCTCTGCCCAAAGGCACACGTGTCAGCTGGAAACAGCAGGAGTATAATGTGTTTCAATGACCAGTGTGTCTGCTGCACCAGATGCAGCACTGATCTGGTAGTCAGGATCTGATAGGAGGTTTTCCTTCCTTTCTCAGCCAGTAACAGGTCAGGGAGTTTGCTGTAAAGTATTGATTATGGTTTCTCAGCCCTTTTAATAACCTGATCAGCCCCAGCGTTGCAAAAGGTTCTGTGCAGTTTGTCTAACAACAGGTAATCATTTGCAACATCCCTCTAATATCATTCACAGGTTGTGCTACCCTCATTGTCTTCAAGAGCCAGTATGTCTAAGTCCTCACACAAAGGGGCAAATGCATTATTTGGTGGTTGGTGGTGCAATTTGGTCATTTTGGGCTGCAGTCTCCTTTCTGTGAGGTGCAGTTTGGCTTTCTGATGGCAGTCCATTGAGGGGAGAAGGGCCTTGCTTTTCTCATATTGTTCAGAACAGCATGTACCACAGCTGGACTAAATAGGGAGAACTGCACTCCTCTCTTCCAGCCGCCAACACCTTCTGGTATCTCACAGCACAGCTGGAAACCTGCTAGGCAGCCAGCTGTAGTCTTGTGGGTTTTTCATCACCTCTGTTACATCGTGTGTTGCAGCTTTTCATCAGCCAATGCCTGACACTGCTGCACCACAGCACAGGCGTTGTGAGATGTTACCTACATCACGAGCACTGTACAGATGTGTCTTGGCATGTAGCAATTTACAAGTTTCCCTGTATTTCTCAGACTGAAGAGTCTGCTGTGGGCTGTCTTCACTCAAAACCACTGCTGCTTCTGTTTCCATCTTAAAGCCACAAAAGAGGTCGAGACAGGGAAACCTGACCAACTTCTCAGCAGGCGATGATCAGTAATGAAAATTATGTGGGCACGGGTTTCCTGGGCTTGGTAGGAAAGAGACTATGAGCTGATGTTGCTGAATTTGGTGATGATTATTCGTGTGATTGAGAACTACTGGGACAGGGTGCAAGGCCACAAGGGAGGGAGAATCTAAGATTTTTCTGATGAGTTTTTGGGGAATTAACCTGAGGTAATGTGTCATGTGCTGCATAGACAGAGTTAGAGTTTGGTTTCACTCAAGAATCGACAGATCAGGGTTTTAAGAAGGGCAGGGGGAGAACGGGGGAGTAGAATGGACCTGCTGCTGCTGCTAACAACCATTAAAAAAATACAAAGCCAGCTGCTCTCGGAGCAGAGCTTGATCCTTTCAGTGCCTTTAACAGCACAGTATATATTCAGAGGAGGGGAATTCATGAGGCCCTATGGACCTACACCATGGCATTACACAAAAATGCAGACCCGAACAATGGGTGGCCTCAGCGGTTCCATCTGGCTCACCGATAACAAGGTTAAAGTAAAGTGGGTTTCCTTGGCTGTGTCACACACAATTTACACTTCAGATGCTTTAACTTTGGAGCTGGACCGGAGGGAGCACTGCTCTAAACGCACGTGACAAAGGGTCTCCTAGCATGTGTGCTAAACACATTTAGTACTGATGCTCTTTGATGTGTAGTAGCATTTAGGTAACTTTTAAGTACTACTTGGAAAATATGGGGGATTTGTCCACATCATTTGCAAACAAAAATTCCTGTCAGCAAGTTAGAATTATGGTAAAATATTGTTTACTCAAAATATTTTAAGGTTATTATTTGTGTCTGGATTGAGCTAAGAGCAGAAATTGCTAGAGGCCTGAAAAATGTTACCACTGGCATTCTGGTACGATAACCTGAGAAATCCAATCCACTTCTAAGCTAAAAGGGGTACAGATACATGGACATGAGTTCTGTTGTAAAGCATAGTGCTTTCACAGCCACCAAAATACTTAGAATAGTTAACCAGGACAAATTATGACCTTTAAAAAATTTTAACTGTAGAGAGCCAATGGCATATCAACAGGGATGTTTGCCTGTCAAGCTCTATGCAATTGAGTATAATAAAGCATTGGCATTATCACAGTGTTTTTCAGAAATCGTGTTCTGTGTCTCAGCTTTGAGGTGCTTCAAAGCAGCTGTCCTATAGACCATCCCATTCTTGAACTAAAATTAATTTGTTACTGAATGAGTATCAAAGTTGATAATTCAGTTGTGAGACTGTTTTATGATCTGTAAGAGAAGGATTTGAGCAGTTAATTCTGTGGTAAAGATCTGAGGTAATTTCCAGAGTTGTTGCTGCACAGGTGCTGAAGGCAATGCACAGGTGCTGAAGGCAATCCACAGGGCAGGGCAAGCGTTGCACTGCACAGCAAAATGAAACGTAGCCAACTTGTCTGCCTTCGATCCCAAATCATGAGTTCAGTAACAGGGTAGAACTTCATGCTCCTCCTGAAGTTAAGCAGTTAAAGATGCATGCCAGAAAACCAGCAGATGTTGTTGACTAACAGTTACCCTAGCGATGCTAGCAGTCTAGTGTAGGAAGGCCCTGAGCAAGCATGTTGTAGCACCGAGCTTCCTCCTCGGTGAGCTGTGCAGTACCGCTGTGGTGGGGCTGCTGAAAGGTTGGCTTCAGCCTCTCCAGGTTCAACAGCCCTGTGGTTGCTTTGTGCCTTCCAGACTTTGCGAGCAGGTGAGCCAGTATCACTGGTGGTGAAGGGTGTCCTCCTCTGCTACGTGCCATTAATACGGGGGGTTGGCATGGATGGCTCTGTGCTTGCTTACCCCACTTCTCCTGTTACCCAACTCTCTGACCACCCTCGCATCCCCTCTGTGCTTTCCTTTCATCTCCCTAACAAAGACAGGGATATCCTTCAGCATTACCTGTTAGTTTCTGACTGTATACAGCAACCCTGTAACCACAGCCGTGATTATTGTAAGATCCTGTTTGATGGGTATGTCAGAGTTGCTAAGCTGCTCTCAGAGGCTTTCTGCCTGCTGCATTTGGGGTAACCGCAGGCAACGTAGATGGAGAAGTCACCTCGGGACTAATTGGTCACAAAACCATTGACATTCCCTTCTCCCTTTTTAGCTACCAGACTGCTCTCTGTCTGTGAGCAGCAGCTTTTGACTCCAGCCCCATCTTGATAATATCTGTCTGTGCTTTTAGTGTGTATTTACTCCAAGCTCACTTTGCAGCCAACTCTGCTACTTCTTTGTGAATTAAGTTTGTTTCCAGCTCATTGTCTCTAACTGAAAGGGAGTTCAGCCCCAGCCACCCTGTTCGCAAAACTAAATTCAATATCTGCATCTCCTGCCTGGACTTGGAGTGTGTGATTCTTCCATCCATCTTTCACAGACACACACTGGTGCAGATCAGCTAAATGAAATATTGTGATTGACATATTAATGAACCCAGGTAGAAATCCGGTATAGATCTGTGTGAAGGCCACGTGTGTACTGTGACCAGGGTTGAGTCCCAGGCGCAGGGTGCGGTTACAGAATGCAGTTCCTCTGACAAGAGCATTTAAGGACAATGGAAATTTCACTGCTTAATCTACTCCCTCCCACCTCCTCCCAGTGTTTATCACACCCGCAGTTGTGCCAATGCAATGGTTTATGATTTTGCCTCGAAACTGGAGGTGTGATGTGAACCAAGCTAAACAAACACTACAAACTGAAAAAAAGTAGATGAATTAACAGAAAACTTTTCCTGTTGAGAACTGGCTAGCAGTTATAGTTACTGCAGACAGATTGTACCTCTTGAAAAGGGGGCTATTTACTGGGTCATTATCTTCCATTTATTTTCACATTACCAAAGAAAAGCTATGAATGAAATGCAAAGTAGTTGAGCTGGAGTCCTGGTCACTGCTTGCAGTTCTTGATGGGTTTCAGCACTTGAGCAGGATCCCTGGCAGTTGTCTGAATCCTGCCTGGCACAGCATACTGTTGGCTGGCTTGTTTCACAGTACGGAGTGTGAAAACAGAAGGGCACCCCAGGAGCTGTCGCTGATGCTGCCAAGACAGCAAGCAGCAGTGGCAGTTGCTGTGCAAGGCTTTGCAGCAAACTGGGATGAAAGCTTGTTGAAGACATTCTGGTGCAGCCCTTTGCACTGTGTAGAAAAGCGTGTGTTTTCCACATCTGACTCTCATTTTTGTGCTTCCTGCCAATGGGGAATGAAAAAGTCATGTGGAGGGCTTTTCTGCATTTGTGCGAAGTCCAATTAAGCTCTTGATAGCCCTGATTTTCCATGTAATGTTTGGGTTGTGGAAAGTCATTTCACTTAAGTCTACAACTTGTCTGACTTTTCATCCCACTAGTTGGGCAGTCATGAAATAGCCATAACATACCAAAGACAAAATTTAAAAATCAGGTATTTTGTGCATTGCTCAGGATGTTCTTGATTTCCACTCTAGTTCAATGAATGCGAATTAATTTTTGTCCTGATGATTGTGACCATATGATAGTACTCTGTTGTACCATAACTTTTTTTTCCCCTTGCTTTACTAGATATAATCCTGAGGGGTACTGACTCAGATCCTCAAAGCTACAAGGGTCTTGCTTACCTTTGAAACCAGTGGGGTTTAGGCTTTTTAATACCTGTAAATATTTGATTCTGCATGACAAGGTCACACAAGCTGCCTGTGATGGAGAAAGGTCACTCTCCTTCACCAGCTTCGGAGCCTGGGAAGGATGAGACTTTTCATTAAGGACGTTTATGGGCTGTGCTTGAGCTCCAGAGCCCTGTGTGAGGAACACAGTCTTCCTCCACGCTGTGGTTATTTGGAAATGGGTATTTCCAGGTATTTTTGATATTTAGAATCAGAAAGTTTGTAAAGAGAAGGAGCGAAGGGATCTTGGTTTAGGAGCAAGGCTTTCTGACCTCACGGGTTTTCAAGAGTGAAGCTGGTTTAATAATAAATTGGTTTGTTCCCAGGATTATCTAGAAATAGTGTGGGAAGTGTCAGACTTTTAAAGGTCTGGTCCCTTTTGAAGAAGGATTCGTAGATTTTTATCTAAGAGACAGGGGTTTCTCATCTTCACTGGGGGAACAGGAGTCACTGCCCATTTGCAGGAGGATTACACCCAGTGGTGGAAGCAGCATCACAAACAACTTGGATCTGTACAGTGGTGAAGTAGCACAGATACCTGTGACATAACTGTGACAACCCACCCAATACAATTTCTTATTGCACAGATTGAGGGTTGTGACAGCTGTATGTCACTTCTCTGGAGAGGCTGAGTGGAGGGTGTGCTCATGGAAATAGAGGACCGTGATTTGGCAGGTAGGGGCCCTCTGGCATGGTGCTGAGCAGTTGGGATCCCTCATGCTGCTTCCCTGCTCTCTCTACCGAGCAGTGGGTATTTATCCAGGGGGGACACAATGCATACAACACAAAACCAGTTCCAGTTGTGTCTGGCTGTGAGTTCTGATCCACTGCCCCAGCTGGTTCATCTGCAGTATTCTAAGGTCATTTTGGAGTAGGATTCTCTCAGTTTTTCCCATGGAAGGTCTGTCACTGAAATAATTAACTGTTCAGTGAATAGTAGGACTTGTCTCCACAACCTCATAGTAGTATGGCCAATAATTGCTAATGCAGGAAGAAACTAGGTTTCAGTCAAGGCTAATGAAATTCTAGGGATTCCTGTGGATTTGATATATTGTATGTTCCATTTCTAGCCACTGTAGTATGTCCCAGTCACCTTTCCATGTCTTCTAACCTGCCTCCAGAGCTTGGGATTGCAGGAGGGCAGACAGGCTACCAGCATAACTGAACAATCCTTTACTGTGAACAGAAGTTGGAATTTGGACTCCAGAGCGGAAGAACTTATAACCATTCCCCCTACAAAAGCATTTCAGTACCTTGCTGGCCTGTGCACATCTCACATAAGTGCCTTCCACACCAACCAGAGGTTCAATTCATAGAATCATAGACTCCTAGAATGGTTTGGGTTGGAAGGGACCTTACAGGTTATCTAGTTCCAGTCCCCTGCCATGGGCAGGGACACCCTCCACTAGACCAGGGTGCCCACAGCCCCATCCAACCTCGCCATGAGCACTGCCAGAGAGGGGGCAGCCACAGCTTCTCTGGGCAGCCTGTGCCAGGGCTCCACCGCCCTCACAGGGAAGGATTTCTTCCTAATATCTAAATCTGCCCTGTTTTAGTTTAAACCCATTCTTCCTTGTCCTATCACTACACTCCCTGATAACCAGCCCCTCCATAGAAGAGGTGCTCCAGCCCCCGGTCATCTCTGTGGCTCTCCCCTGGACTTGGTCCAGCAGCACCATGTCTGTCTGGTATTTGGGACCGCAGAGCTGGACACAGTACTCCAGGTGGGGTGTGGGGTATCACCACAACAGAGTAGAGAGGCAACATCAGGGCTTGCATTAAAAATGTGTTCCCCTTTCTGCCTCCCATGTGCTTCCTGAACATATTGTTTTCCTGCCTTGCACAGGGAATACTGCTGGATAACTGGAAAGTGGTTTGTTTTAGCATATAGATGGATTGCTAAGGCACGTACACGATCCTGACATTAATCATTCTTCTATTTGTGACTGCTTCTAAAATTGTACATTCAGGGCTTCTGTAACTAAAGTTGTGGCTTGGATATGACTTTCTGACCAGACCTTCAGGTAGCTGGTTGTGCTGTGCTGGGTGAGCATATCCATTTTTCTTTGGCCAGTGTACTCACTGTCCAACTTGTAAGTTGCTGTCCCATTGCATTAATCACTCCTGGGGTGCCCCAGTCTGAATTGTTCTCTGCTTTCAAGCAGTTAAGTCTAGGGGTCTAGAGCTCCTGTTTTATCTAAAACTGATGCAGACTTCATCAGTCATGCCAGGAAAACTCAACCTTGGCCTATAAACACCCTTAGTTTTGAAAAGGTTTGTTCTTTCTTGACCTGAAAGGCTGAGCATAAATGGGCAGAAGAATGGAACGCCTCACTCCTCTACCTTGGCCATAATTGTTTGGTTTTCTCTTTTCAACTTTGAGATTTACGTTGGGTTCTGCTTCCAAGTGTTCCATCAACCAGCAAACACAGATTTACAGGTGGAACTGAGGGGCATCGCCGTGTTGCCTGGCAGCTTGTATCAGCCTGGCCTCTGCAGCCAGCCTTGCCTACTGCAGTGTGACTATTCATAGGCAGTGGGACATCCTTTTCTCAGTTACACTCTTAAAGTTAATGGAGAATAAGCTCACTGAAGGCACCAAAGTTGCTCCGGATTTACACCCATGTGACTGAAGAGCAGAATTATGACTATTATATTGCTGTTTCTGAGAAGATGCAATCTTTTTAAAAGGTTTTATTACCCTTACTGCTAATCATTTTAGTGGAGTGATATCACTTACTCTGCATAATCATAACCAAGAGAGATTAAGTGATGTAGGTTACTACATGTAGTGAAATGCTTTCAGTTAGGCTTCGTTATTTTTTACTGTACACAGAATTAACAGAATTCAGAGCAAGAAGTATTGAGCTCAAATCTGTGCATGAGATTTGCCATCCTGAAGCCAAACTAAGAAAAGGGAGACACTGAATTTTGAATTCACAACGTTCTTATGTGCACAAACGGGGTTTTTATTTTTATGTAGACACTTGTAGAGACAATTAACAACAAAGATAAGTCTCTGGTGGTGAGATTGGGTGGAATAGTAGGAAAAGGCCTTATTTCACTTTTAATTCTCAGGGATCAGACAGTGTGGCATAACAGATATACCTGTCTCAGGTGGGAATTAAAAGCTTTAACATAGGAGGCTTAATCCCATTGCAGCTGGTACCATCTTTTCACACTTACATTGTTGCTTCTGCGAATCTGTGAAAAGATTTGAATTTTTTTTTTTCCTTTAAGAGGTTGAAAGACTCTTAAAAATGTGAGATAGAAAATGCTGAACCCAGACATTTAGTATAACATGGATAAATGGAGCTATCCCATTTTGGAATCTTAAGACACAAATTTAGAAAAGCGATTAGGAGCTTTTTTTTCCTCAGTCAGTGTGTCACAGCGATACAGATTTCCCTTACCAGTAAAATTTGGCTGTAGAACATCTGAATGGCTTAATTATTCCTTCAGGTATTGAACATGCGAATTTCTAGGTGCTATTTCAAGGAAAACCCACCACTGGTTTTGACATCCTTTTGTTACACAGCTGTGAAAGGCAACCCTGTGTGTATGTCACGTGGCTATCAATTCCATGAGCCCTGCGAGGATTCCCTATGGAGGGAGATAGCTGGCATGGCCTCCTCATAGTGAGTGTGTTGGGCAGGAACCACCTCTTTATTTCTGAGGAATGAAATGAACATGAGTCGCTGGTCAAATCCTGCGATCTGCAACACTAGTGAAGCCTGTGTTCATGCAAGTCGTCTAATTCAGTGAATGTAACAGGAGAATCTAAGTCAGTCCGTACCTGTCTGAAACTCTGTGCGTGATAAGGATTTATAAGGCATACCCAAAGTCGTATCACTCTAAATTGGTATCTGGGGAAGAAGAGGTTATGAACCTCCAGAGCACCCTTCTTCCTCTTCCTCTACCACTGCTTGCTTCAGTGCTCCAGCCAAGCCAGGATGCCATTTGCTGTTTCCTGCTGTTGCAAGGAGTTAGATAGTTGTATTTGCTGCTAACTTTAGTGATAAAATAAGGAACAAAAGGGAAATGGCAGTTTTTAACAACTAATTCCTAATTACCCACTACCCTTTTTATCTGCTCAGTGGATTAGCGGGTCAGTGGGTGCAGAAACCCTGGAACCAGCTCTGCAGAGAGGCAGATAAGGTCAGGCATGCCTCTTAGCTCATGAACAGCACCGCATTGACCCGGAAAGAGTTGAGCCGGTTTTATGCAGTGTGCATCCTTATCCACATGGCCAGGAGGCTCAAGCCAGCTCTGTGAAGACTTCTGGTGTTACTGAACTGTGCTGCTGGAAGCAGGGGCACCCAGCGATGGTTTCAAACTCAGCTCGCCAAGGTCTGC
The DNA here is from genome assembly GCA_022605575.1 of Laterallus jamaicensis coturniculus. NCBI lineage: Eukaryota > Metazoa > Chordata > Aves > Gruiformes > Rallidae > Laterallus > Laterallus jamaicensis. The sequence continues at coordinate 5,890,107 of JAKCOX010000027.1, forward strand.
TTAGTTCTCACCACCCCCACGCCTGCCCAGCACTGCACCCCAGTTAATTTTGAGAATAGGGTGCAAGTGTGGTCACACATTGCAGTGATAGCCAGCGCAGGCTGCGTGACAGCCTTTCCACCAACATGAACTATGGAAAACGCTTTACTGGTTTTAAAAGTACTGCACGCAGAACTGTTTTAATTTAAAATACCTTTTTTATTATTATTATTTCCTGCAGAAATTAAGGCTCATGAGGGAAATTTGTGGTTGAGAATGTTTGTGTGAGTGGTTTCGTAATGTAAAAAGATTTAACAGTAGTAGTAGGCTTATTTGAAATCACGGTGTAACATTTCATGTTTGAAATGCGTGATATACGACTGTTTAAAACATAACTTCCTTAAGCCATCGCTGATCTTGTATCAGCTTTATCTGGATGGGTTAAAGCCATTAAAATATACACGTTCTTTCTGCACTATATTGATACCATTGGAGCAAAACCATCTTTCACGTTATTTAGAAAAAAGACCTCGCTTTATAAATTGTTATTTCAGGAGTTCTTAACTCTCAGTATAAAGAAAACCCTTTTGTTGTAACAAATGAAAGTATGCCCAAAGCATTCCTCCGTCAGGATGCATTTCATAAGGATTTTTATCTGATTATGTGAAAAATAATTTTCTTCCATGCCTGTAAAGAGAGCTGAGTGGATGGCAGAGATAAGGTTTCATGGGAAGGAAGAAAGAATGGAAACAACATCGTTGAGGTTATTTTTAAGAGCCGCTGTCCATGTAGTGCTTTTCCATTTTTGTGGAGAAAAAGACTGCATTTTGTGCATTTTGAACCAAACGTTTCTGTTTCCTTCTTGGTCTCTGTTCTCAAAAACAAAGCAAAAAGGAAAATATCCTTCCAGTATTAGCAGATTTTAAACAAAATCATTTCCTCGTGAACTTAAGCTAAATAGTATCCCGACAGGCCCGATTTATCAGGCAAACACCCCGTGTTGTTTGTCAGCTTCTTTGTTGGGGGGTGAAGGGGGGAGGGGAAACGCAAGCAACAAAAGACCGTAACCTATTGATATTACTTCTGCCATACACCGGGGAAAATAGATTGATTTAGAACTAACCACAGAAAACTAGTCGATCCGATGAGTTTACAAGGGAGGATTCTTATTTATTTGTAACAAGAGTAAACATCATCAATATTCGACCCAGCGTTATTGGAAGCCTTACAGGCAGTGGGGTTGTGTCATCCTGCTGGGGCTATCTGCAAGATGAAAGAAGGCAGGCTTAAAAAAATGGAGGGGCCTTGTTTTTCTTGTGAAATTGAAAGTCTCCGATACCTTATCCTGTGTTGTAGAATTTGGAGGAGAAATAGATGAGCTTTTTTTTTTTTTAAATTAAATTGTCTCTTTATTTCCTTCGGAGGTTGTGGGGTTTTTTTTCTTTGGGTGTTTTTTTTTTTTTCCCTAAGGTGGTAATTCTCTTAATCTCCAAAAGCTAGAAAAAGACAGGAAATTTTCAAACTGAATTTTCCCTGAAGAACAACAGCCTGCAATTAACTTCCCCAGCATGTCGCCTCCGCGCAGTGTTTTGTGTGAACAAGGGGTTCAGGGTAGCAAATGCTCGCAGGATCAGCACAAATCTAAACGTGGCCCCGATGTGCAGGATTCTGAAGTGATGATACACTGTTTCCCAGCGTGCTTGGCTAAAAATAATTACAGTTTTAAAGTTACTGTCTTGGTAGGGTTTTTTTCATGGATTGATAAACGAGGGTGATAGTGAAGTTTCCTGTCTTAGTGTGACTCTGCTTGCTGGACCCACCATAATTACTCTGATGAAGATGCTAAATGCTCCATTCTCTAGTTTATTTAACAAGATAATTTCACTTCACCTTAATTTTTTTTCCCCAGTATTAATTCAGTATCTTGCGTACTAGTATTGTATTGGTCTGCTTTTAAAGTTACCTCTGCTCTCTCCTGCATTCAACTGCTTAAGAATTAAAGATTAATAAACAAAATAGCCAAGAGCCCAGCAATGTGAGAGGAAACATTCCAGCAATTTCCTCCTTGGAGGGTGCGGGCAGAGTGTGTAGGTTCAGTGCATCTTGTGTATGTCTCGTTGGCTCATGGGTAGGTTTTCATCCTTTAAAAACAAAATGTTGGGCCACACTTAATTCCCCACAGGGTGCAGGGAGCAGGGCAGCTGGGGGGCACAGCTCAGCAGTGAAGGGAGCGTGGCCATGCACCGTGGCAAGGCTCCCTCCTGCACTCTGAGATTTTTAAAGAGATAGAGGCTGGCTTTGTGTCTCCTGGGAATTAATGTTGTTAAAAAGGGTTCTGGGGAGGGAGGGGACCTTCAGAACCAATGCCTCCCTCAGCATGAGGAGAGGAGGAAGGGGTGAAATGGTAGGAGGAGCTGGTTCCCAGCGAGGGGTTGCTGTGGGCACTGGCCACTGCTCAGGGTGCATGGGGCTCTCTGCATGGGGCTCCCCACTGCCTCCCTGAGACTCATCCTCCTCATCCTGCTGCTCCTGCAGCTTGTTGCCCTGGCAGCTGACCAAACTTCTTAAAATTTTCCTTGGGCCAGTCGCTGACTGTTTTTAAGTTGCAGCGACTGCAGCCTTATATTTAGTTTCAGCATTTCCTGCTTTCTAAAAGGATGAGGTCTGCATGTGCTCTCTGTTTTAAGGTATAAGGGTAGTGCCTGGTTTCAAAAAATAATCAAAACAGCTTTCTCACTTTTAAATGTAAGCTTTTCAGCAAGGCAGGTTTTCATGTTATGCCTGTACTAAGTAAAAGTGATTAGTCCTTTTATAATACAGAACCATACGAGAGGTGCCTGTTTAGCAGCAGTCACATGTGAGCCTGTCAGTCTTTTTTGGAGCACTGCTGCAACAGATTTGATACCCAGGATTCAGTTACTGGAATATTTAAGTAACCCATTAAAATATACTTGTATTTATCTCAGCGATTATTTGAAATTGACAGATCTTCGACAATCCAGAAGCCTCTTTCAGTACTGCAGAGGTATTGGAGGTGTTTCCCACTTATTTGTGGTGGTGCCTGGGTGAGCAGAGATCCCCTGAGCTTTTCTAAGCGTTCACATCCACCAGTCAGAAGTGTCCCCTTGTACTGTCCCATGGCCTGAGTTTCAAGACAAGTCACTGAAATCCTAGAAGACTGAAACACCTTATTTTTGTCTAAGATCCATATTTCTGTTAGATTAGGGATAGTTTAACCTCCCTTTACAGCAGAATAGGGTAGTTGAATTGATCTGCTGCATGTTCTGCCTGCAAGAACCAGACTTTCTTTAAGTATATTGAAAAAGTAATTAATAAAAAAGCACGTTTAGGTACAATTTGAAATATTGCTGCTATGCTTTAGGTGCTTAGTTGGCATTCGGTGTGTTGTAAAAGCATCTCACACGTTGCTAGAGTACCATGCCATTTTTCAAAGCATTTACATTGCTAGGTGGGAGCATTGTTAGCCAAGATGCAGTTTTTTGTTGCCTGATAACCTTGAAAAAGGAAAAACAAGAGAAGTATAGGGAATATCCTGGTGAATTATTTTCGTCTTCCTTGGAATATACCCCCTTTCTTCCCTTTTCAATCCCTGGTAAATGCTAATCCACACACTCCCCCCCCCCCCTCCCCTAGAAAAAGTCAGTCATCGGGGTCATTTTAAAGCTTCTTCTCTCAACAGATAATAGAGTGGAGCCACACAAATGATGCTCTACTTGTCATATATATTGGATTATCATCTAAATCATATTATAAAGCAGCATGAGGAAGCAAGCAGTTGTGCTTACCCTCCTTACTGCTTAGCTCAGCTGAGCTGTTACCGTGGGGGGGCAAGGGCATTGTCATTTTAAAAGGGACAGGGCTTGTGCTTCCCAAGTTGGAGCTCACTGGTGGGACAAGGGAAAAAGCCAAAGGCTAGAGAGTATTTTCGTTTGGTTGTGAAACTGAGTGCTTCTAATGAATTTCAGTCATCAGCTTATTGCAGTCAACCCAGCATAGTTTCCGCTGGAATCTGTATGCTCTTTGAATGTTTGTGTTTCCTTTAATAGGTAGGTATACTTCTGTGCAATCACAAACACACAGCGAAGGAGAATTTAGAAGTGGTTTTTAACCTTGCTATATGCTCTCTTCTTAGTATGTACTTAAGAGGTATTAATGTTACTGTTTCCTTGAAAACATGGAAATACGACGTTAGACACGTTTGCAAGGTGTTCCTTTATTAAAACCTTCATCTTTTTCAATTCAGAAAATCACCCTGATTCACCTTCCTGACAGAGCTGTAGTGAATAAAGGATTTCCCGTTAGGATAATTGCCACCTCTTTATTTACTCTGTTGCATTATTTTTTGAGCCTGAAGCTACCTTGTAAGCCATGGGAGCATGCTGTGAGAAAGACAGTTCTATTTTTAACAAATCCTTCTTGCCGTTGCTTTTTTTATAAGAATTACTTCTACTATAATGGCACTTTTAAGGGCTTTTTGTCCTTTGTTCATCTCATGATGTAATTTGCATATATACATCTAGGTTGTGTTTGAGCTAACACGTTATGTCCATGGTGCTTCTGAAGTGGAGAGAGAGATACATGGTGTGGTTGTGCTAAGCTATAGAGTTTCTGAGAACGTTCTTAAATGGGAATCTACTCATTTTCCATACAAACAGGAGGGGAATCAACTTTTTAAAAGGGCAGACAATGGCAGGACAAGGGGGAATGGTTTAAAGCTGAAGGAGGGAAGGTTTAGATTGAATATTAGGGGGAAGGTTTTTATGGAAAGAGTGGTGAGGTCCTGGAACAGGCTGCCCAGAGAGGTGGTGGATGCCCCATCCCTGGAAGTGTTCAAGGCCAGGTTGGATGGGGCCCTGGGCAACCTTGTGTAGATCCAGGCCTGAGGTTGGTGGCCCTGCCTGTGGCAGGGGGGTTGGAGCTCTATGATCCTCGGGGTCCCTTCCAACCCTTGCCATTCTATGATTTTCTTAGCAGGAGCCAGCACGTGTGTGTGCTCGATACGTATATGGAGATGTGGATGTATAAACTTGTGTGCACGTATGACGCGCGGTCGGGTTTCATGATCTTGTAACATGAGTATACGCAGCAGAGAGGAGCGAAGAGTTTCGGTCAAAGGGGTGATCACTGTACCTTAGTGTGGATGGATATGCCATGTGGTATGTCATTTGTGAGCTCGGAGGTGGCTGACCACTTCCATTTTGGTGTAAATCCCTTGAGATGGAAGGCATTTCAGAGCAGGGTGTGATCTGTTCTCCCAGTGAGAGTGATTGACAAGGAATGAATAAATGGTTACAAGACCTGCATAAATACCACCCTCCTGTTTAAGTCCAGGCACAGCCTGGCTGGCACATACGACATTCTGGTGTGACACTTCAGCCAGATGCTTGAGTTGGCTGGTAACAAAAACACATTCCTGAAAAGCCAAATCCTAGTTTTAACGGCAACTGCTTCTGATAGTTTTCTTTTATGGTGATGTTGTAGAGGCAGTTTGAATAAACACAGGCATGACAATATTTTGGAAGTAGGACGTATTGATAAATGTATCCGCAGAAGGTGATGGAGGCCTCTTGAGTGGAAGCAGGAGCCCTGACAGCAGGTTCTTGGTCAATTGGTGTGGGGTGAAATGGTTCACTGAATTGGATAACACGGTGCATACCGTAGTGACTGATTAAATTGATTTGTCCGTGGCTACCACCTACCCTGCTACTGAGGCCCTTTAACCTATTTTCAAACGTTGTTCTTTTTTAAACATCTTCAAGCACATGTGCTATTAAGGGAAGAAAGCAAATGCAAATACATTGACAGCTATGAAATTGTATGTTCTGAAGCAAGATAAAATGCACAATTTTGAGGATGTCAGCATGCTCCCATGTTTCACTGCATTATGTTAGACTTAGCCCAGGAATAAGTGCACTGCTAGAAACTGATGAAAAAGATAATAATAAACATCACTCTTTAATACAACCTAAAGTATAATTTAAAAAACCCATGTTTGTGAATAGGTAAAGCCCTTAGAGGTTTTTTGTTGTTGCTTTTCTTTTGTTTTTTCGAGTTGCCAGTGTTACTTCCATATTATTTTAACCAGAAGGTGTTTAGAAAGTTTGTCAGGGAAATGTAGCTGAATGCCAGTGAAGAAGACTGAATGCTACTGTTGAGTAGAGGTTATTAATTTGGAAATGCCTCCAATGATTTGAGGAAAAGTAGTCAGATGGATATTGTTTAATAATTTACAGTTTAAAAAAAAGTTGGTGGGGGGAAGCTCAGTGTTTTGGTCCTTGATCAGGATGTTTGTATTTTACAACATGTTTAGTATGCCCTTGCTCTGGAAATCAATACTAAATTGCACTGGGCTTATGCATGTTATTTTCTTCTTGATTCAAGGGAAGGTTTATATTGTGTGTATCTTCAGAGGTTCTTCTGTAGTATATGTGGACAAACTAGCATAAGCATAGTCTCAAATCCTACTGAAAAGTCACACAAAGCTTCCGGTGCAGTGGTGACATAAAAATGGAACCAGTTCACCTGAAATAAGTTATTTCCATTATCATAGAAGTGCAGTGTGATGGGATTGGTTTCTTGGTTCTTACTTACTTTTAGGGAAGATACAATTGAATTACAATGCTTTGTGAAAGGATAAAGAAGTTGTGTTCATCATTTAATTTCTCTACATTATAGGGCAGTCTTTTAGGGCATGGCAACATGCCATGGGCCACTTTGGCTGTTTTTTCAGTTGTTTGTTGAAATGAAGACATGGTTGGTATCTTGCCTAGTCATGATGAAGAGGGGAAGTACTGAGGGATCGATCTTTCCTTGGAGTGGATTTGCAAATGTGAACAGCCATTTTGGAATCTTGTGAAAAAATACTTTGGTTTTATTGAAGGCATTTCCAAGTGAATTCTGTAGGTGAGACACAAGCTGTACGTACAGCTTTGCATGGGCTAAACTTCTGGGTTTGGAGAGAGGAGTAGTAATCTGAATACTCACCTAAATATAGACTAAACACTAGCTGACACAGTTCCTTGCTACTTTCCAGGAACCTGGAAGTTTAAAATATTTCCATTTGTGCTCAAGCCAGAAGGTTTTGCACTATTTCGTACCCACGGTCTTTCTTAATCCTTGTCAACTCTGCTGGGCCTGCCTGTTTGTCCTGTTGTTTTTTAACATTAGTTAATGGCTAAGGGAGAGCAAACCGAATTGTCAGTGTAGTTCTCTGCAGTGGCCCGTTGTATTAGTATAAATTGAATGTCTGTAGATTCAGGGCAAGTTTTCTAGAACAAAGGGACAGAAACCATAGGGAAATAGCTCAGTGGTGAACATGACTGGCAGCGGGTCACCCTGCCAAAGGCGTATAATTATTTCTTTGTATCGTGTGTTAGAGTGTGATCTGAGGCAGGACTGCCCTTCCCGGGGCTGTTACAAAGAGAGAGGATTCAGTAAGGAGTTGCATGGGGTTTCTTTTGGATTCCCCTGACTAACAACATCAATGGAAGAGTATTTAGTGGGTTTTGAGAACCGGGGAGAAGGCCTTGCCTGTGCAGCAGGGAGAAGGGTCTGTCGGCTCCTGGCAGCCTTTTGAAGGTGACACCCTGGGTCACCACCGCTTGCTTGCAGTTTGGGAGTTTTGAGAGAAAACAAGTAAGCCCTGTTTTATGGCTCTTGCCAGGGCTTTATTTTGAATCAAAACCATAAATGCCATTATGAACCTCCTGTACCATTAAGCATTGCAAGGGCTTGGCCCCCATCCCTGAGCGCTGTGATTTGGCCGAGCAAGGGACTGGGCCCTGGGAGGGAGCCTGGCTGGTGACAAGGCACCCCCTCTTCACGCTTTGGTAAGGGGGGGGTTCCCTGGCTGAAAGCGGTGTGTCCGTTAGGACGAGGTCATGTCGGAGGCTGAGCATCTCTGCTCTTCTTGTTTCTTTATGGCCCCGACCCGGCCACGGGCGCACTCGGGGGCCGCGGCCTCCTAGCCCCCTCGGCGATGTGCCTCCCGCCTGTCAGGCGATGAAGCGCTAGCGCTCGCAGACCTTTAATGCTATGGACACCCGGGGTGGAGAGACGTTCGCCGCGGCGGCAGCGGGATGCCTGAGTGTCTGGTGCCCTCTAGTGGGGCCGGGCTCTGCCAGGGAGACGGGGGCCGCGCCCCGCGGGGAGAGCCAGGCCCGCCACCCGGCACCCCCAGTGAAAGGTGCGAGAAGTGTCCAGGAGCCCGCTGGCATTGGCTCTGTCGGACTGGGGGAAGTTTCTAGCAGCTTCTCACAGAAGCCATCCCTGTAGCCACCTCTCACCAACCCTTTCCACGCGAATATCCACAGATATCCGTGCAGACCTTGTGCATGCTTGCACTGAGCTTACCTGACATAGAAAGCGATGCTGCATTTTCTAACTAGCTGCCTCTCTCTGTTTTTCAGATGCTACAACTGCGGTGGCCTCGACCACCACGCTAAAGAATGTAGTCTACCTCCGCAGCCAAAGAAGTGCCATTACTGTCAGAGCATCATGCACATGGTGGCTAACTGCCCCCATAAAACTGTCTCGCAGCAGCCCGCTAGTTCTCAGGGAAGACACGAAGCTGAACCGCAGCCTTCCACTTCTGCTGTCCCGAGAGAAGGAGGAGGAACGCACGGCTACTCGTCTCCATCGTACTCTCAGGAGGGCAGGTCAGAGATCTCGGAGCGCTCGGGCAGGTCACCACAGGAAGCCTCGTCGAGTAAGTTGTCTGCATCGCCCGAAGAACCGAGCAGAAAGGGGCCTTCTGTTCAGAAAAGGAAAAAAACTTAAAGCATTTGTCATAACTTTCCATTCTTTTTATCCTCTTGGGATGTCTACCTCATGCAATTACAGGGGAAATAATTTCATTATCAGTAGCTGACCTGGAATTTTAACTACTGTTGAGGAACTGTGAATTTTTTTTTCTTTGATAGACAAATCACTCCAAGCAAAATACATTTGAGCAGGGTGCATTACATTTTACCTTTTGTATGTGTGTGTATGAGTGTGCACGCGTGTGTGTATGTGTACCTATCTATAATTATATATTTTTTCCATCAGACCGCTCTCCAGCTCCCACAAGACATTACTGTGAAGCAATAGGCACATTATCCACAAATGTTCCCGAATTAATTCCTAGTACGTATTACCAAATGTGTTCCAAAAATCCCCCCAAAAAACCCAAACAAGAAAACCCATGAAGTGTCACTCACAACCAAAACAAATCAAACCTGAAAACCCCCCCACAGAACTGAGATCAAGACTGTTACTTCTCTTGTGAACCAAAGGATACTGTCCTAATTTAAAGATGCCATATGGTACTAAAGATACTAAGACATCCCCATGCCATGAATTTGAGTTACTTTCTTTCTCATGTCCACAAAGTAGCAAAACCCCTCCCCACAATGCCCATGCAGGGCAGTGTCATGACTAAACATGGCTCTTGTTGCCACCATCTTTTGGCAGTGAGGAGTTTAAAGCTCCAGAAAAAAGACAATGAATGTGTAGTTTCTGTGCTGGTTTCTCAAAAATGTTTTGTTAAGTTAATGCTGTTGTAACTGTAATTTAGGTGACTGTTGTGTAGGGGAGAATGTGTAAGTTGTTACCGAGCAGACCCTTTTGAGTGGTATCAGGATACCATCCTGTTTGACCCTTTGTATTCTGTGGTTGTTTAGGGGACCTTGTTGGCAGCAGCAGCAGCAGCAGCAACTTCTCTTGGTCCCAAGTAGCAGCCCTCAATCTGAAGGGACTTTCCCTTTGTTTTCTGTTGAAATACCATGGAGAGAGCTCCCTGGGGATTTTTGTTGTTGTTGTCTGTTCTGGTGTTGAAACAAAATGCAAAGCTAGTGAGGACCTGAGATAAATATTTGCTTAGGAATAAAGGTAGATGGGTACTTGGGGTTGCTCAGCCAGCCTCCCTTGCTGATGATATACAGCATGTGTACAGGCAAGAAGGGCAGGTGTCTGCTGCAGACTAGCCTGAGGGAAGGGACCTGCGAATCTGCCAGAAGCCCTGGGCATCTTATGCCTCTTGTGAACTGGAGACTGTTGCTGACCAGCCTCGGTCCAGAGCGCGCTGGGACCACACACTTCTGCGTTAAGGAGGAGAAAGATTGGTGGCCTCAGAGCGAGACTCCCTGGGCTGCAGCCCTCGCTTGGGGTCAGTGGAGTTGGAGCCTATCCAAACTCCGAGTCGCTTTCCATTTGTACCTCCTGAGTTACCAAGTCACACGTAAGATAACGTACTGTGACAGATCCCATTGCGGATGTAAGTTAATTAGAGAAACCTGTATAATCCTTAACATTGGCAATAAACACAGGCTGCTAGAGCTTGAAACAGTCAGGTAGGTTTAAGCTTGGATAATCAAACCGAAGAAAGGGCCTGCGTGAAAGGCTACAGCGACCCAAAGTCCTACCCGTGGTAACTCTTGCAGCCGGTAGTTACAACAGGTACGCAGCTGCCTCCTTACGTGGCCTTCCCCTTCCCACTTGTCCTGCCAGATGAGACTTACTGTTGCTGCTGCTGCTGCTTCAGTAGACAGGTAGTAATCAGACGCCTCAGCGAAGGGCACGGTTTCGAGAACATGATTTTGTGTGAATTCCTTGCCAGTGTTTGCGAGACTCTCGATGGTTTATACTGAAGTTCTCAGTATGTTAATGCAAAGCTTACCTTTGACGATATTGAATGTGATAGATCTCTAGAGAAGAACTTCCTTGCCTTACGTAAGGATGGTAAACTTATTTAAATTATGTAGACAAATAAAAGTGGCGTTGCTTAACCTTCTAGCCGGTGTAAAAGCCAGGTTAAACAGCAAAGATGCAAAACTTAGGTCACTTTGAAAATTTAAACCAAAGTTCCTTATAGAAATAGGCAATTGTGGATTTGAAAACTGGTCATTCCCTGTTTATATGTAAGAAGTTCAGAGCTGAGATGAGGAAATATTTTCAACAGGCAGATTTTAATTGGTGCTGTTTGAAATCACTGTGCACACTAAAGTCAGACTGAACTGCTAAGAGCACATACCAAACCCTATCTTATTGTTGAAAGCTTAAGGTTTTATTTTTATATAGTAGAATGTTATCACTATTACATAACATACTCAGGACAAAGAACTTTGCTCAGGGAATATACCATGTAATGTTGTTTTTTCTTTACAGAATAGTCTACAGACCTGCTTACTCGGAACAAACCAAAATAGTCCTAGACCTTTTTATTGCTATATAAGTATTATGTACTGATAGTAACTACCTCTGAGTTGACATAGACCTACATTTCTGATAATCAGATCTCAGCATTTTGTATTATGAGTTCCTGTGAAATGATAAAGTGGTATTCTGTAGTCATTGCTTATGTGAGCGTTTGCGTCTTTGCATTCACAGGGTCTTGAGTTTTCAGAGATGCTGGGCAACCACAGCTCCTGCTGACTTCCAGCTGGAGTTACTGATGCTTAGCTTTTCTAGGGGGGGAAGGAGGGGGGCGGGGTGGGGGGTGGTGACGGGGTAGAGGGGCAAGAAGAAAAACACAAAAGCATCAAGTCCACTTTGTTTACATAGGTGACAATAAAATTATTATTCTGTTTACAGCAAAATGCTACCTCATATTGACTGCATAAACACACCTTTATGCTGCTCTAGCCTTAAAGGTGGCTGTTGATCTATGGTACATACTTTTTATCTGTACTAAATATGTAACTGAGAGCTCACCGCTGCATACGTTATGGCAAATACTTGTTTAAGATGAAGCATCCATTTGAAATTATGAGACGTTTCCAAACATTTCTTTGACAGTTTTTATTTTTCTGTGGAAAGGATTATGGGCACTGTTCATGAAAATAAATACATCTCCAGAAGAGACAGAAGTGTGCATGCCTAAGTTAAACATACAGCAGCGCAGGCTGCGGCAGGTAACTACTTAGCACTGGGCTGCAGTAGAAGAGAAATCTGATTAGACCCCTCCCTTCAATAGGCTGCTCCAAATAAGCAGAGAACCCTCTAAAGGTAGAGGCACGGACCGAGTTTAGGATTCTTTTTCATGTCGAAGGACAACGTTAATATTCTGCAGTACAGGCTCAGCCTAGATTTCCCCTATTCACCAGCCTGGCCTTGCCAGGATGCTTCACAATAAAGCTCATCTGAGTAGAAGTGGTTCATATACCTGCTGAGAGAGATGTGGTTTTCTCCCAACAATGCTGGAGATAAGGTTAAACCTGGAACAAGAACATCTCTCCCTCCCATTCCCCCGCCCCAGAATACTCGATTTAATCGTAAGGGACGTTGGGAGGTATTTTGTTTTTTCTCTTCCCCCAAGGAGAGGTCATACTATTTATTTACATGCCACAGGAGTGAGGAAGACTTTTATTTGGAGGCAGAGCCAAATAACTCTTTGCTGCAGCTGATGGTAAATTTGGCCTTGTAAGATTTGCAAGATCTTGCTTTTAGCCAGCTTTCAGGGAGTGCCAAACACCTCCTTGGGATCCTGCCTCTTCCCTTTGCAGGGCACCTTTTCCAGCCCACTTTGACTGTGCACCAGTGTTATCCTGGAGTTTCTGCTTAGTCATACTTAGTTTTGTGAATAGAGCCCCATAAAAAGTGTTTATAGATCTTGTAACATTCTTTGTAAGAAGAATTATAAACGAACATGGGAAATATCATCGAGTCTTAAATTTAATTTAATTAATTTATCTGTAAGAAATGTTTATCATAAAAAATATATATGTATTCCCCTGTGCTAGATATAAAAGTAATTGGGAAGATATGTACATGTGCAGATGCACTGATTTTAATTTTCTAGAGGTCTTAATGAGATTTGAGTATTGTTTTAGAAACAAGCAGAGCCTTGTTAAATGCATCGATCTTCTTTTGCTTAGTATATCGACAGCCTCTTCCTTAAGATCCGTTGGTTGTGTGTTACCCTCTTACACCTGTTGACTGATAACAAGAGGTTGATCTGTGAGCACAAGCGTCTTTTGGTTTTTATCCTAAACCCGGGCTGCGTATCGGCAGCGTCTGGGGACTGGTTTTTATGAGCGTGTGGAAAAGGACCAAGGTATTTGCTACCATTGTCATTGAACTGGAAGGGAAGAGCAACCATCTGTACGAAGGATAATGGTTTTGACTACCTCTTGGATTACTAAGTTAAGCAACAACTGGCTGACAGACATCACCAGACTGGCTTAAACTAGTATGCGTTGCTTGTGGTAATAATGACAATGACCATACTAGAGACCAAAGTGAACACTGATTTCTATATGTCTTTAATACTGTGTCTTATCTAGTGTTTTTAAATTATCTTCTGTAGTATAGATTACCTCATCGTCCATTTTGACTTGTATGTTGTTTACAAGGTGAAATAAGAGGAAAAAAGAAATAATCACTTGAATTTTATGTTTTAAAGACAGTGAGTTGAAGTTTTGAAGGTCATTTCACCTGTTTACTGTCTTGAGGGACTAAAGCACTGATTGCCTTTCTACATATCGTGTATTTTATATTCTCATTTCATGCCTCGTGTCTTTTTTTCCTGTCAGTCATGGATATTGTGAGGTTTTAAAAAAGAAATTACTTGATTAAAAATAAAACATATAACGTTGGCATTTACAATGGGCCTCCAGGGTTTTCTTTACTTGCCTGATAAAAAAAGCACTGCAGAGTCACTGGGCAGACTTTTCACATGTGCCTGTGCTCACTTAGCTTTAGGCTGCTACCTTCAGAAGAGGGAATATTAGTTATATACACTGGTATATATTTCTCCCACCGCAGTGAAATAAATGTCTAATTCGTACCTAGATCACACAACAGCAGTGCTGCTGAAATTGCACCCCAGAACCTACCCAGCTGCTCTCTAGGAGAATACACTGGTCTGGAACACAGGTCTTAGGATGAGTGGCTGGGGGAACTGGGACTGTTCAGTTTGGAGAAGAGGAGGCTGAGGGGAGACCTTATTACTCTCTACAACTACCTGACAGGAGGCTGGGGTGAGATGGAGGTCAGCCTCTTCTCACAGATAACTCACAGTAGGACAAGAGGGAACAGCTGCAAGTTGTGCCAGGGGAGGTTCAGGTTAGAAATTAGGAGAAATTTCTTCTCAGAAGGAGTGGTTGGGCATTGGAACAGATGTTCCCTCAGGGTGTTCAAGGAAAGGTTGGATGAAGTACTTGGGGACACGGGTTAGTTAATAATAGGGGGACAGTGGCACTAGATGATCTTGGAGGTATTTTCCAACCTTAATGACCCTGTGATTAAAGTTACCAGACACTCAGGGATGAAAAGCTTTTGGTATTCAAGTCTCATCCCATCTTTACTACTTCTGCCATAGTCTGTAAGCTTGTGCATCTCTCACACACGTTAATTAACAATGACTGAAAGAGTTGTTTCTTTTTTAGCAGTAAAGATCCTGCTGTCTTAACAGCTCCTGGAAATTCCATCTCTAAATTACATGAGGTGTATCAGTGACTGCAGCAGCTCATCATGCTGTATCAGAATAGTTGGGGTTTGTGTAGAGGAGCTCCAGCCTCTGTGGCTTAACCTCTCTGCCAGTGCAGGGCACTCTCTGCCTGTCAATGATCAACAGCAACATTCAGTGGCAGAAAGAAGACACAACCCCTATCTGTACCAACATTTGCATGAAGGGTTACCATCTACTCGCTCCATTTACTCTTCTAGTTACACAAACCTTCATTTACTCACCACCACTCTTCAAATTCACAGCCTCAGAAAGGGCGAGCTACAACATGTCCCCTAAACACACGTCCCACCCATCTAGTCCTGCCCCCCTACCCCACTCCCAACCTGCAGCCAAATGCTTTCATCACTTCCCTGGAAAGGGGAAGTGGAATCCCCTTAGCTAACATCCCCTGCACCTCCCACTTCTTGGGACAACCACAAGGAGCAAGGCTGTCTCTAGAACATCTGAGCGTGTTCTTTGAAGAACACAGTTCACACCGTGTTGTTACAACATGCCTCTGGCCCCAGTGCTTGGGGTAGTGGAAGGGCACACCTTGGGTGCACCACCAGCTAATTTCTGCACCACCCTGTAAGGTAAGATGGCCCAGGCAGGAGCACAGTGCCTTGAGGAGCTGTGAGCAGCTCTGGACATAGATGTGAGAAGCCCAGATGTGGAAGAAATAAAATGGGGAAGCCTCCCCTCCAGCAGTGCCTAATGGCAGCTGAAACCAAGGCGCCAGGAAGAGCAGCAACACCTAATTCTTCCCATCTAGCCTGCGATGAGTGCCTGCCTGCCTCCCTCTGGAGTGGCTCCACATCAGTGGGCTCCATCCTTTCAGCTTCTCCCTCCTCCCCACAGTTGAGAGCTATTGAGTTTTTACCTTCACCTTAAAGGCAGGGGGTCATCTTTTGAGCACTAGGCACAGCCACGTCATCAGGAGTACCTGCAAGCCAACCTCCTCCTCCCTAACCTCCCAGAGAGGCAGAAACTGCCTCCAGGTGTTAACAACAACGATTCATGCCGATGAGACAAAATCCTTGGGTTGAAGCTTCCTGATAAGTCACTGGAGCAACAGTCAAAAAAAAAGAACAACCACAAAAGACAAAATCATTTTCATTTGATTCCCTGTTGCAGCAGCCCCAGGCTATGTGCTTCCCAGCCAGTCCCAGTCTTTGTGCAACCCTCAGTGCCCAAATTCAGCCTTTTTTGAGAGTTGGGGTTTTCCCCCCTGCAATCTGCTGGGACCAGGAGCTGTTTACACAAGCTGGTCATTTAAAAAAAATCACTCTTAACCCATGAAACACTCCATACCTATCTCACACACACACACACACACACCCCAGCACTACTCATTTTTCCCCTGATAATAATACCCCAGGTACAAATAATTTCATGTATTTTCAAGTTGCTCATGTACTTAATGCTCTCCTTCCCCATACACTTGCACATGAAGAAGCTGTGGTGGAGAGGAGGGAGTTCATTCTGTGGCTCCCCTGCTCCTGTTTATTAGGGTAATTTAGAGGATGCCCTGATTAATTAAAGACCTGTTTTAGCCAAGCACTCTGCTGTGCCCAGTGGCATCTGCTGCCTGCAATGCTGTTGACCTCCAGGACATCCGGTCCCCTGAGAGCAGGTTAGTCTTCACCCCCTGGTTGGTTGTTTTCCTTTGCAAGCATCACCCACTGCATGGGTGCAGAGTAGTTGCCACCTCGCCCCAGGCATGTTTTCAGGCTGCTTTACCCTCTGTTAACATGCAGCTGGTCGATGTTTGTTCCCTGGCCATTCAATATTTGTCCCCAGGCATTATTCACTGCGCAGCACTTTTAGCCTAGATATTCAGGGCTGGAGCATCCAAACATAAACCAAGATGGATGAGCTGGTGCTATTACTGCCCTTTTACCAGCCTGGAGAAGATGGACTAAGCAGAAAGGCTGACAAGTACTTGGCTTAGGTATCCATCCAGCTTTAGATGCTTACAATCCAGGTTTTTTTTTCCAAATAATCCAAAATTCAAGACCAGGAAGCACCAAGTTATTCATCTAGTTTGACCTGCTGTGTGGGGTGGGCTATTAAATTCAGAGCAGTTACTGCTGTATTGAATTTTAGCACTCAGCTTGAACTGGAGCTTTCTTGGCTTGGCTACTTTGAGCAGATTTTCCAGTTGGGCCTCAGATCAGTGCTAGATGCTCTTGAAAAAAAAAAGAAAAAGAAAAAAAAAGAGATGCTCTGCTCCCTGGAAGCTTGTTTTAATCACCTGCTGCTAATCTCCAGTTCCTCTGGCCTCAACTTCCAACTTTTTGTCCACCACAGGAAAAAGCCACAGTGTGCACCAGTAAGAAAATGCAAAACCATTTTTTTTTGTCCTTTTAAAAAATTATAGACAAGACCCAACTCCTCCTCATTTTGAGAGGCCTCCTCCAGAGTCCTTCCAACTTTGATGCTGGAATAGCATATCCAGCTCTTGGCTTTAAAACCAGCCTCCTGTCTTTAGTCAGACAGGCAGACCATGGTTCCAAGGCTGTGTTAACCAAAACAAACACCAGCCAGAGCACACAGTCCTACTAGTCATGGCCACTGCAGGAGAACACATAAAAAGCCTGGACATTTCCATTAGTGGAGATAATTAACCACCCGAACACACACACACCGCCCCCTCAAGGCACAAGGTAGATGGAGTTGGACTGCACTGTCTTCCCTTTGATGTCTTCAGGACTAAATCATAGAATCATAGAATGGCAAGGGTTGGAAGGGACCCCAAGGATCATAAAGCTCCAACCCCCCTGCCACAGGCAGGGCCACCAACCTCAGGCCTGGATCTACACAAGGTTGCCCAGGGCCCCATCCAACCTGGCCTTGAACACTTCCAGGGATGGGGCATCCACCACCTCTCTGGGCAGCCTGTTCCAGCACCTCACCACTCTTTCCATAAAAAACTTCCCGGAAAGAGTGGTGAGGTGCTGGAACAGGCTGCCCAGAGAGGTGGTGTCTTGGAGATGTTCTGTAGCTGGAAAAGAATTGATGGACTCACCTTGGCTGCTGCTGAGTAAACCTGTTACTGGCAGTACTACACAAAAGTCTTTGAGTTGCATTGCCACAGCCTTGGTCTTCAGAGAACTGGTTCTTGGATGAGCTACTTAGGGACATGGTCTAGTAAATAATACAGGTGGCAGGGGATGGTTGGACTAGTAACTAATATAGGTAGCAGGGGGACGGGTTGGATTAGGAGATCTTGGAGGTCTTTTCCAACCTCAGTGATTCTGTGATTCTTTTATCTTCTTTCCTCTTCAGAAACATGCTGAATTGTCACATCCTAGGATCTTTAAAGCAATTAGCTTAAAAAAAAAAAAGCCCAAACCAACAAAACTGCCACCCAAAACAACCCCCACACCACCAGCCCCAAACAAAGCAAACTAGCCAGAGCATCCAAAATATGAGAGGCAATCAGACTAACTGATTTTTAGGAAATACTGGCTGAAAGTTACTGGATTTTAAGTTAAATTTAGAGGCATTTTGGAAGCTGCCCATGGAAGAAAGAAATGCTCTGTCTCCCCCGAGGCAGCACAGCAAGGGCAGGGGCTCACAGCACAGCAAGTTCCTTTCCATCCAGCCCCTGTTTCTTTCATCTCTCCTTGACCTACACTGACAGCTGTGACAAAAAGTCACAGTCAAGCCTGCCAAACCATAACCTCTGTGGAGTTCCCAGGCTGAGAGTCTCTGAAAAGCAGTTTTCTGGCACCAGGCTGCAGGGAGAGGAGCAGAGGTTTCCCTTGCAGAGACCCTCTGCTTGGCAGCCACAGCACAGGAGGATGAAGGGGCAGGCAGAAGCAACACCCCAGCTTCCCTGTGCCCCAGGATCAGTTTCCACGTTAGCAAAAGACAAGGAGAATTGAAGTAAAAGAACTACAGGAGCAGATGCATGGTTCCAGCACCAGGTGATTTTAAAAAGAAAACCCAAAGAGGGTAAGGTTTTCTAGCCCTTTGGAGCAAAGAATCCGGAAAAAATATGGTTACTGGCAGCTCCTGCAGTTTAGGGACAGCCTCTGAGGGGGTCGAAGGAGCAGCAATAGGCTCAGGTCCCCTCCTACCCATTGACTTAATATTCCCTTTCGGCCAGGGACTGGGGCTGCTTCTCCAAACGACTGGCCCAGAAGTGGTGGCCCTCAACCAGCCCCTGTACTAAAAGCTACAGCCTTGTTCCCACAAAGTCATTTCAGTGGAGCTCTCACTCATTCTCAGTGATGCCAGAAAGTGCCAGTAGCCCTATTAGCATATCTGGAAGTGACCTAACACACACCTTCTCAAGCTGAAGAGAGCAGCGGGTCAGGAGGAATGCTCAGACCACCTCCTGCCCATTTCACCCTGGGACCCGTAGGCAGTGCAGATAGACTGCAGCAGCTTTGCCTTGGGCAGGTACAGCTTCCTGAGTGACACAAGGGTTTTGGCACTGGGGAAGGGGGAGCCTGACTGTTGTTCTTGAATGGGTCACCTCACCAGCCTGAGCAACGAGGAGATGTAGGCTCTTAGGGCAGAAAGTATTTCTCCCCTCTGGGGCCAGCCCTTGGGTTCATGCCAGTAAGTTGCAAAATAAAACCTACCCACTGTAGTTGTTACCAACTGGGTAGGGTTTATTTTGTGCCTCTGATGTCTATGTATGTGTTGGATCCATACCACAAGCACATCCATTGCCACAGTGAAGGGCACATGTCCCTGCTGTGCTAGACCATTAACTAGGGAGATTCCCAACACAGGGAACATCATTGCCCAGACTTTCTCCTGCAGTGCTGTGCAATTGCTACCTACAGAAGAGTGCCTATAGCTGAACACAGACCAGACTAGTTCACTTTGGCACAAAGAACAGACCCCATCATCTCCTTTGCAAAGCTCCGCTGTGGTCAGGAAAGCAGCAAACCCATGGATGTCTCCTTCCCTTCCTGGTGGAGCCACCAGCATTTCTTCCTGACTTCAGGCTGTGGTGAGAGCATCTGAGACAAGATCATCTGTAAGATGCAGTTTGGTAAGAGCAGCTGTGTCAGGTTCTGGTTTGGGCCTATGGGGCAGCTGAAGGGCAGCCTAAAACCCATGAGCTTTTCGCACCAGAGCAGCAGGTGGGTTCTGTGCACCGTCTGGTTTTGTGTCAGAAATTTCTCCAGCATGTGTGCTCTTCCAAATGGGTGAGCACAGCAACCCATGCTGGCTGGTACCATGTGCTTTAGCACCAATAACTGATCTCCACCCAGAGTCCAGAGAGGCTGAGCATATTTCACCTTGAGCCAGTCAAGCAACAGTCACCTCAGCAGAATGCTCTTCCTCTGCGTGCTGTGCTCTGCATCAGAGCCCAACACTATTCCAGCTGGATAAAGGCCACACATTGCAAAGAGGAAGGTAAAACCCCCTTCTTATAAAACCCCACTGATCCACAGACCCTTCCACAGATCCAAGCAGCAAGGGAAAGGCTGAAATTCCAGTCCCTACCTCCAGCTGGTGGAGGACAGCAGCATCTCTACAGGTAATGACATAAAACATGAGTGAGTTTTGGGGGCTGGGAATGACAATAGATTGATCTCACTCTGAGGCTTAAGCAGGTGTTTTTCTCTACTAGCAGCAGTGACAATGCTTTCCACAGAGCAAAGATTAGAACTGATTTCCAGGGGAAATTTTCCAGACACACACAGACAAAAAAAAAATAATCTACCTGCCTCTTTTTACACAGGTACATGGCCACGAGGAGCTACAGCTAGGCAGGGAAACTCAGCAGGAACAGGGAGGCTAACAGAAGAAAGATATGCTGATCAGCTCAGATCTTGAGGCCCTAAGTAACACAAGATATCTATTGGCTTGCAGCTAGGAGACACAAAGAGCTACCAGAAAAAAAACCCTCGTCACCCCCTGTGAGTCACAGGGGGACATGCTATACTCACTCAAAATGAAAAGAAACCCACCCCTTTCCTGGAACACAGCCGCCACGAAGCGTAAGATGGAAAGTGACAGGATACAAGGAGAAAGGGCTGGTGGGAGAATAAAGGTCAAGAGTCTCTTTCAATTGGTTTCCTCGGGCTGCAGGGAGATGCTTGCAAGTCCTGAGTGCCACAGGGCTCCTGGGGTCATTTGGAGCCCCCACCTGGCCAGCACCACCAGCATCCACCCACACTCATCACCCAGCGCCTCTCAAATGTCCTGTCTGACCTAGTCCAGAGGGTCTGAGTCTGGTTTTGTCTCCAGTGAGTCAAAGGGGGAAGGATTTGGGTCACTATGAGCTTTTGTCAGAAAGGTTCCCTAAATTAGCTCCTCTATTTGAGATAAAAGGAAGAAAGAGGTCCATCTTTATTTTCCCCATTCACCCACCATAATTACTCCATCTCATCCCTGTCTCCTATTCACTGGCTCTCAGCAAGGCCCTGGCAGCCAGGTCACAGGTCATCCCAGAAGACAAGCCTCTGCTTCCCTGAAAAGGATTGAAACATCTTAAGTGCAGCTTCCAGAAAGCACCCATCCCTCCTGTAAAGGCAAGAGTGAACAGCATCAGCAGTGATACAGCAAGGAGACCATGGGCCTGGGAATCACTGCATTTGCAGTTTGTTCTCTGGGTATCACTTGGTTTGTTCAGAGTGTCAGGACAGTGGATGTACCCAAATCTCTTCATAGTGCACTGCTTTGCTCCTCCAGACTGTATAGTGTGGTATTTCAAAGAATCACAAGTTTGGAAAAGACCTTTGAGATCACTGAGTCCAACCATACCCATCCTCTACTAAACCATATCCCTGAGCACTTCATCTACCCATCTTTTAAATACATCCAGGGTCAGTGACTCAGCCACCTCCCTGTGCAGCCTGTTCCAGTGCCTGACGACCCTTTTGGTGAAGAACTTTTTCCTAATGTCTAATCTGAACCTGCTCTGGTGCAGCTTGAGCCCATTCCCTCTTGTCCTATCACCAGTTGCTTGGGCAAAGAGACCAACACCTACCTCTCTACAACCTCCTTTCAGGTAGTTGTAGGCATTGATAAGGTCTCCCCTCAGCATCCTCTTCCTCAGGCTAGACATCCCCAGCTCCCTCAGCTGCCCCTTGCAAAATTTGCTCTCCAGCCTTCACCAGCCTTGTGGATTTTCAGATCATAGAATCATTCTGGCTGGAAAAGACCTTTAAGATCATCCAACTGCTAACACAGCACTGCCAAGTCCAACCACTAACCCACGACCCTAAGCACCACATCTACATGTCTTTTCAATACCTCCAGGGACGGTGGCTCAACCACAGCAGCCTGTTCCAATGCCTGACAACCCTTTTGGTGAACAAATAGTTCCTAATTTTCAATCCAAACATCCCTGACACAACTTGAGGCCATTTTCTCTTCTCTTATCACTTGTTACTTGAAAGAAGAGATCAACAAACACATGGCTGCAACCTCCTGTCAGGTAGATGTTGCCTGTACATTTCATATCAGAGCTGGACATGATTGCAAGGCCTAATGGCTCCTCTAACTTCTTACTTTGCTATTTCAGAATCTTTTGCACAGAAAGGGTTTCCTGAAACAACCAGCTTTAACATCTATAAAAACACTTGGTCTTGAATTCATACATAGCTGTAGCTGCACTAGAAGCCAAATCCCACATCATGCCAATGGTAATGTGCTTCATGATTCCTGCATTGAGCCACCACCTCCTGGTTTGGACACCTGCTGTGGAGAACCAGGAAAAAACAGACTATCCACAGGAAATGTTTGTAACCAGCTTCTGCCATGAGTTTGGACACATCAAAGCCAGGCTACCGAAGGGTCCTCAAAGAAGGGTGGCAGCACGTGGGTCAGCAGCTGAGAGTTACCAGCCCAGCTCAGCCACGTTCACACACATTCACAGGTAATGGAGTTAGAAGGCAGCACTTGATGTTACCTCAGAGATCATCAGAAAAACTGCCTGCTGTGCACACAAATAGGCACGGTGGGGGGAATCTCAGCTAATCAAGAGAAAATGGCAGCGTGGGTTTCCAGCAGCCATAAGGTTTAAGCCAGGATGCACTAAAGCAAAAAAAAAGAAGCTTGTGGTAGTGTTACTGGACAGCAGGGATAGGAGAAAATCATGATTTTGAACTCCACATGACTGAAGCCCTCAGAAATGCCTGGGTGTGTTCATGTCCTGAGTTTTTTCCATTAAAAAAAGAAAGGGGGGGAGGGGGGAAAGAAAGTTTAAGTAGGCAAAGAAAGCAGTGATGTGATTCATGCTCAGGAGGAACAGGCTGCAGTCCTAGCACGAGGCCATCTGCTTAAGAGAGATATTGTTTTATTCGTAGTTTTAGCTCAAATCAAGAGGAGAGTGTCACACTGTCCAACCCCTGGCACACACCTCATTCAGGATCTTGTGAGGCTCCACTGAATTTGTTCTACATAAAAGCTGTTTGCTGCCCTGGGAAAAGATGCTTCTTTCAGAGGTGTGTGCCCCTGGATACACATCTGGATCCACCTGGCAGCATCCCACGAGTGCAGGATGCCCACATACATAACACAACCCATCCCAAAGAAACCTGAGGGCACACAACTGCAGGATCGCTATTGTGAGCGTTATTAATGCAGGTCAGCAGCTCACACAAATACCTGTTGCTTACAAGAGGAACTGTCCCCAAAGAGCCACGTAACCCCCTGCATCCAACAGATGTTCCTGCGAAAGCATGAGGACTCCTAACTTCTAGCTCAAGAAGAAACAGGACCACAGCAGTGGCACACTGCAAAACATCTCGTCTGAGATCCACACTGAAACTTCACAGAAGCAGACACCTGAGGGAATTCGCTCTGCCCTGGCATCAGTGCTGAGGATGCAGCTGGAGCATCCTTTGTAGCTGAAGGTAGCATAAGGTGACAGCTTCTCATACAAGCAGCATGTGCAGAAAAAAGCCTGCTATGAGGGTAGGCTGAAAGGAGCGGATATTGCCGTCTCTCTTGTAGCAGCCTCCATTCACAGGGAGGGCTGCCTCAGGGGGACTAACAAACAGTTAGTCTCCAAATCAAAAGGAGATGGGTGGGGGGAACCCTATTGAACACAGATTCCTTTTGTAGCTGTTTTAAGCAGGTCAGCAGTAGGCAAGCACAGAACACCCATCTACCTGACCTTACTGGGAGAATTACTCCCTGGTGGGAGAAGACAAGCCCAGGAGAATCAGGTTCCTCTTTCCTCTCTCTGCCCTGTTGTGAAGGGGTAGGTGAGATGGGTGAAAGAGGCAGAGAAACCAGCTGGAATCTCAAATGCCTTTGGACTGGCACAGCATTAGCTGCCAAAATTAATCCACTGCTTCCCTGCTGCACAACATCCCAAAATCTCAATGAGGCAGGCTTTGATGAGAATCAACCTATTCACCTGGCCACGAGGACAGCACTCACTCTGCAAGAGCCGTGCTGCAGATGGCAAAAATTCCTTTAATAACAGCTCAGTAGATGCCATCTTTTTCTCCCCATAATACAAGCCAGAACCGGGACTGGCTCTTAGTGCACTGAGGTTAATGTATGTAAGCTGGCAAGGAAAACAGTGTAAGAAAGTATGCAAGAGGGTTTGATGTTCAAACCTGAAGTTTAAGGTAGAGCTGCAAAGTGCCAGATGCCAGTGGAAATTCTCCAGAAACACTGGAAAAGAAAATAAATTCCCACTCCCTTTAGAAGTGATTAAAATACTTCCCATATTGTTTACATACATCATCTCTCTCTCTTTTTTCCAGCTTGATTCTGTTGGGAATTTCCACTACTTTCAGCAGCTGGCACTTTGTAGCACTTCTAAATGCACTGTATAGCATGATAAATATGATGCTGGACAAGAGCAGAACGCAGACCAACTGCTTCAAGACACAAATCGCTCCAAGATCATTCTTTCCATGGCACAGTTAGCTTACCCACTGCACAGTGGATTTCTCCCTTCTGCAAGCTCCGATGTTGTTAACTCAGAGAGGTGGAGGAAGGATCTCTAAGAGGAGGAAGGGAATAAGGAAGAGAGATGGGAGATTGAAGTTGCAGGGTCACCTGTGGTACCCTGATGTAGCTAGGTGCTTCTCCAGTAGAACTAGCCATCTGGGAAAGCTGCTACAGGCACATCTTACAGATCTGCTGGCTATCAAAACAGTTCTGCTTGTTTTAGTAGTTTTCCCCAAAAGTTTATAATCACATCTACACTTAATCACCACAGCCTAGAAAACATTGCCTCCATCACTTACTCCAGGCACCATGAGATACAGCCTAACCTCCTCTGGCCCATCACCAAGCCTGAAGCTCACACGTTGACTCTGTAGTCTTGGCCAAATCAGCATCTTTCCAATTAACTAATTTTGGGGGTTCTTTGCTCCCCCGTGGATACCGACAGCGTTTGCAGGGAGCACAGGAGGTTTGTCCCCAGCAGAGGCTGCTGTTTGTCTGCATTCTTGTCTCCCAGTACCCAGAGTTTTAGATTTTGCCTCTGCTGAGCCAAACAGCACAGATGTCGGGGTGCTCTCACACATAACTCCTTCCTGCTACAGCACCCAACAGCCCATCGGGGCTCAGCTGCGGCTGTGCCATTGAGCTGTGCTGGAAGAAACTCCTGAGCTGGCTGTATGCCATCTGGAAGCAGTTTGGGAACAAGCTTGGCCCTAATGCCACCACCCAACTCCACCTTCTCCCCTGGTCCTGACAGGGCACCTGCAGCAGAGATAGATACCCACTCAGTTCTCTTTGCTGCTTCCAGTTTCAAGGTAACTTTCAGAAAGCAGCTGGACTTGTGGAGATGGTTACGACAGGTGGAGATAACATTGGACAGTAAGCAGAGTCTCCCTCCATTAAGACAAACCAGTTCGAGCCAAATGCAGTGTGAGCTGATGGCAGACAAACTGTAATTAGCTCCAACTGACTGATTTAAGTGAATAAAACTGAAAAAAAAATCCCATGGGGTCCATGGTACTATCCCACAGACACATGCCATCCACATATTAATCTGCCATTTAGGGGAGAAACTAAAAAAGCTGAACCCAAACTGTTGCCTGTTATGTGAAGAAAAAACAGGGATCTCAGCCCACTAAAGCAAAATGCAAAAATAAACCCCACCCTGTTACAGATTTGCTTTAAAAGGTTATTTAGGGCTCTTTGTGTGCTGACTTCTTACCTGCAAAGTCTCCAACACACCGTTTCTAGGCCAAGGCAGCAGAGGGAGCAGACATTCACTGCAGAGCCTGGAGAAGGATCCCAGCTTCTCCAGGAATCACACACAAAAATGCATTGTCTCAGTCTTCTACTTCTCCTGCCCACCTCAAATTGCTTATAGTACTGAATTTATACAATTAAAGAATGCCCAAGACAAATGAGGAGAGGTGGGCTTTTTGGGGTGGGGAGGGAACGCCAACTTTTAAAAAAAAGCTCTTTTTTCCCCCCTCTAAGTATCATGACATTTAGGTAAGGATACACATTTAAACATTTATGGATACACATTGAAACTTCCACACCATGTAAGGTGTTTTACAACATGCCCTGTGCATGCAAAAGTGCCATTTCCCATTCAATACACTCTAAATCAAAAGAGTCAAAAGAGTCAGTAACCCATTAGACAGCTATTCCTCCAAGCATCATGCTAAATTACATCAATGCAAGCTTTTTTATCTTTTATTTTGGCTGTTGTTCATTACAGCATAGTGGCGAGCACAAAAAAGCCTACAAAAGAGTAAAATAAAGATTTCTTTGATAACTGTCCCTACTTCGGACTTGGTCCAAACACAGAAAGAGGGAAGGGAGCAGGAAAGAGGTGGGTTGCCAGGCCAGCCCCACGATGACTGTGTGAGCAACCCTCCGTAGGATTTCCAGGAGAGCAGCTCAAATTTCCCATCCATCCTCCCAAGCACCTTTTCATTTTAGGCAAATCAATATCATTGCAATTCCCCCTTACACTCACATGAAACAGCAGCTGGAACACAGGACAGAACCTGGCCCTATCAAGAAGGACAAACCCCAGGGGAGGTACGAGCTGCAGGGGCGATACAGACTGCTTTCCCCACGCTCAGGACCACTTACCTTTTCCCAGGCTGCAGGCAACCACCACCAGAGACACCTCTTCAGCTGATTTCCCCAAGCACAGAGCACAATCTAGCTCAACTCCAAGATATCAGAGACCACCCCTCAGCACACCCATATGTTGACTCACTCCCCATCAACTAAGCTCACACCTCTCTCCTCACACCCAGCCAAATAAACCTACATCTCCACCTGGGCTTCCCCATTGCTACTGGTCCTAATGCAATCCTCACCCTGAGATAAAGCCCCTGTTTCTCCCAGCCCAGCTGAGTCCTGGCTGTGTTTGTTGTGTCTTCCAGGAAGGGGAGCGTTGTGGAGGTATGATGGGAAAACATCATCAGAGCAATAATGCTGTGATTTTAGCATTTAATAAATGGTTAGAAAGATCTCTATGAAGTCCTCTCCCTAGGCACTACAAATGGTTTATGTCTTTCTCCCTGGGAAGTAACTGCATGCCTCAGGCCCCCAAAGTCCTTAGAAATCAGGACAATCCCACCTTCAACTCCCATTCAGCCAGCAGCAGGTGCTCTCTGTGCCCTTTCTGAGTGCAAGCCAGCAACCTGCCAGCTCTCCTGAGCACCCCTGTGTGGAGAGCAGCCTAAGGGACCAGGTTGTTGACTCGACTAGAAAATGGAATTTGCAGCCTCTCGCAAAGGATTCCCCCCTCCCTTATCCTCTCCCCACAGGGGATTTTTAAAACTTTTGTGAGGAGGAGACAGTGGAGAGACAAACACAGATCAGTGCTTGGTTTTCTTAGTCAGCTTTCAGTTAGCAGTGGCCCTTGGAAAGTGTTCCTTGAAAGCCAGAACGAGTATTTGCAGACATGAGTGACCCTGGATTTTAAAATTTTTTTTATTTTTTTTGCTAAGTTTTTATAGAAAAAGCTTTTCATAAAGATTTTTCTTGAAAAAAATTTCATACAGTGCTTATGAAACCAGGCTGGAAAAGGAAAGCAGAAAATGGCTGGCTAAATGGTGAAAACAGGTGAACATGAAAAAAAAAGAAAAAAAGCACTGAAAAGAGCTTGATTAATCTTATATATTCCCTCCCATCAGGTATTAATACCTACTGATAAGATCTCCCCAAGTCTTTTCTTCTCCATGTTGAGCAGTCCCAGCCCTCAGCCTCTCCTTGTAGGATAGATGCTCCAGTCCCTTCACCATCTTTGCAGCCCTTCACTGGACTTGGTCTGATAAATCCCCATCTCTGTCGTACTGGGGAGCCCAGAACTGGACCAAGTGCTCCAGATGCATCTCATCACACAGTTAGTAGAGGGGAAGGGTCACCCTCACCTTGACCTGCTGGCAATGCTTGTTCTAAAGCAGCCCAGGATACAGTTGCCCTTCTCTGCTGCAGGGGCACATTGCTGGATTGTGTTCACCAGGTCTTCCAGCTCATCTACTGCCAAGCTGCTTTCCAGCTAGTCAGTCTTCCTCCACGTGATGGTGCAGGGGGTTGTTCCTCCCCAGGTGCAAGACTCATCACTTCTCCTTGTGGAACTTGGGACAACCCTGTCAGCTCATTGCTGCAGCCTGTGCAGGTCTCTCTGAAGAGCAGCACAACCATCTGGTCTATTGGCTACTCCTCACAACTTTCTATTGTCTGAAGGGCTGCTGAGGGTGCATACTCTCCCATCATCTGGCTCATTAATGAAGATGCTAAACAGTATTGTCTCTGGCATAGTCTCTTGGGGTACTTCCCTAGTGACTGGCCACTGTCATAACCTTTCTGATCCTGACAGTTCAGGCAGTTTTCAGCCCATATTGCATCAGTTTGTTTGTGATGATGCTATGGCAGACAGGTCCAAGAGTCTTCCTAAAAGGAAGATAAACGACATCTACTGCTCTCCCCTCACCACTCTAGCAAGTCCACTGTAAGCCATTAAGTCAATCAAGAAGGAATTTCTTTTCATAAATCCATAGTGATCCAATCACATGCTTGTCCTTAATATTTGGAAATTGTTTCCAGGATTATCTACTCCCTACCCTTCCCAGGAATTATGATGAGGATGATGTGCCTGGAATTTCCCAGATCCTTCTTCTTGTAGATAAGACTGACCCTTGCTTTCTTCCAGTTCTCAAGAACCTGTTGCCAGCAGGTCAAGGGAGATGATCCATCCCCTCCATTCAGCACTGGTGAGGCCACACCTGGGGTACTGTGCCCAGGTCTGGACTCCTCAGCACAAGAGACATACATGGCCTGTTTGCCTTGGCAAGCTTTCCACAATGCCCTAGATCTGAACCCCTGGCAAGCAGGCCAGGCTGGCAGGTGAGGGTCTACTAGGAAGAGAAATCCATGTTCTCAAACCATAGTGACCCATCTGTGTGGTAAGCACAAGTTAATGAAGTGAAAGAAGAACATGGAGCTTGTGTTTAGCAACACCTGCACTGGGGCTGCTTCTCACCCTTGTGCTGTTTACGTGAGCTGCTGCACTGTACGAACCTTCCCACGCTGGGCAGCTGCCACCAGACAGCTGCCCAGGCTTCCTTTTATCGCCTGTCTAGGCATCACATGAAGTCACCTCCACATGAATGGATTAAGAACTGAAGCTCATTTTCACTGTGTTAAGGCATTTTATACAGTACCAGTTCTGCTTCGTCCCTTCCCCATGAGCCATTTGCCTGCTGCCCCGGGTTTTGCATCATTTGGAGAGAAGCCCAAGTACCCTGAACAGTTAAAAAAAGCACAGTGTGAAACTCCAGAGGGTGGTGTGATCATGGAAATTATATTTTTTAAGAATTGGAGGAGAGCATGCTTTCCTCAGCATTCAAAAGCCTAGAACATTCATATTTCTTCACAGTACTTTTGCAGACAGTGTCTATAATACTACTACTAAATTCCTTAGTTTTCCGGAACAGACCAGAGCACTGAGTACTGATGAGCACAGCAGTATTGATGGAATAGCACACAAGTGGATGCCTGTCAAGAGGCATTGCTTTTGATCTGTTCTTTGCTACAAAGGACGACGGGGAATTGCCATCCCAAAAGCACTTTGCACAGGAAATCAGGATGTGGCTGTTACAGATATTAATCCCCCAGGAGAAAGTTAAGGAGAAATTCAAGTATGGTAAATTGCAGTGGCTGGATAGTGTTCATTTGAAGTATCTGATAGCTATGGTAGGTGTCTGGAGATCCAAACACAACTTACATCCATCCCTCTGCAAATCCCTAATTCCTACTTGAGCTCTGACACATGGCTCTGAAAGTGCTTGCTGGAAAAGAAAGCTCTCAGGCTTCTATTTAGCAAACACACTGGCAGGGCTGTAACTTACTTAGATTTATAGTTTACTATATCACAGAATTGTAGGGGTTGGAAAGGACTCAAGAGATCATCAGGTCCAACCTCCCTGTCAAAGTAGGTTCTCTAGGACATATCACACAGATAGATGTCCAGATGGGTCTTGAATATCTCCAGAGAAGGAGACTCCACCACCTCCATGGGCAGCCTGTCCCAGGGCTCTGTCACCCTCACTGTGAAAAAGTTCTTCCGCATGTTGGTGCGGAACTTCCTGTGCTCCAGCTTACAGCCATTGCCCCTTGTCCTGTCCCCACAGACCACTGAAAAGGGACTGGCTGATTCCCCCTGTTCATTAGGTGCTAAGTAAATATTTTTGCAAACTAAAATTGCGGTGATGTTTACGCTCCCTGAAGATGCTTCATTCTACCTGTAGTCATAACAGCTTTACCAGCCGAAAAGCAACTTGCTCGGTTAAACGGCCCAACAAGAGCCCACCGACTTTGGCGGTGCGGTGGAGCCCCCCTGCTGCGCTCTCCTTACCGAGGGAAGCACCGAGGCTGCATGGCGATCGATGCCGAGTGACCCTGCCGCTCCTCCTCCCGCACCGTCTCTCCGCGCCCTCTAATGACTCCCGCATTGTCATCAATGTCCTGCTCGCAGGAAGTTTAAATGCCAGGGCTGATTAATCAAGATGGTTTGTCTTCTCTCATTAATCCTGCAAGCACCAAGGGCCCATTCCCCTTTGATCAGAAGCAGCTGTGACGGACACAGCACGAGAATCGGAGAATCAGCATCCCTCTTGGACAGCACTCCCTAGGACTACATTTCTGAACCCATAACTGAAGGGACTGTTGCTGCACTTCCTGTAATAAGGTTAAAACGTGTCACTACAGTTCCACTTCCCGAAACTCCATCCTAACGATTGGTAAACGTTTCTGTGATGCCCCATCATGCACAATGCTGCTCAAGAAATTGCTGCCTCTCCTCCCCCCCCCCCCCAGGTGAAGATACTTTCTGAGTCTCTGGTTTTGCAATAGGCTCCACCTAGATGCCAAAAAATGTATGGAAGAGCAGAGCCCTTGCCTTTTAACTGCATCAGCATTGTTACTCTTTCATTTTTTTTAACCAAAGTGCCTCTTCTGTCAGATCTTTGTTTTGCTTTCCAATGCATACATCAAATACAGTAGCCTATTTTCCATGAGGAGACTGTAATTCAATTCCATCTATTTTGAAATAGTGCTGGAAAAGTATTAAGCATTTAGTATTTGCATACTGGTTCAACACATTATTATTATTATAATCATCATCATTATTATAATTATTTTTATTATTTTAACTACACTTGCCTTATTTATAAAATGACTGTTTAAAACACGGGGCTATCTAAGCTACATTCATGTTATTGAAATCATTTGGATCACTGAATTGACCTATTCTAAGCTTGGTATATACTGCAAATTTCGTACACAGGCTAGAACCTGAGAGCTCTTTTTGAGCCTGTCGAAACGGGCTGTGAGTAGTGACTACCAGCTTCCTTTACATTCATCAGGGTCTAGAGGTTTGCCAGCTCTGCAGCTGGAGCATTTTTTTTACACACCTGACTCCTGAGTGCTGGGCTACAACT
The DNA here is from genome assembly GCA_022605575.1 of Laterallus jamaicensis coturniculus. Lineage (NCBI taxonomy): Eukaryota > Metazoa > Chordata > Aves > Gruiformes > Rallidae > Laterallus > Laterallus jamaicensis. The sequence goes on from JAKCOX010000027.1 coordinate 5,921,400, forward strand.
GATTTTCTGAATCCTCTCTAAACACCAAAATCATTTTTTTCAGGCTTCGAGCAGATTTTCCTCCTGGGGGAAAAGAGTACAGACTACGCAAGCTCATGGGGATACGAGTTCCAAGGTGAAGAGATGCTGGGTCAGCTCCATGTGAAATTCATCCCATGGGGTTTCAGAGCAAGACAAACAGCACTTTGCTCTGAGCACAGGACAGAGCCTGTAATATCTTTAAGAAAGACATCAAGTCCCTGGAGCATGTCCAGAGAAGGGCAACCAGGTTGGTGAAGGGACTGGAGAACAAGCCTTACGAGGAGCAGCTGAGGGAACTGGGGATGTTCAGCATGGAGAAGAGGAGGCTGAGGGGAGACCTTATCACCGCCTACAGTTACCTAAAAGGAGGTTGTAGAGAGGTGAGCGTTGGTCTCTTCAGCCAGGTGACAGGATGAGGGGGAATGGGCTCAAGCTGCACCAGGGCAGGTTGAGATTAGACATTAGGAAAATATTCTTCACCAAAAGGGTTGTCAGGCACTGGAAGGTGCTGCCCAGGGAGGTGGTTGAGTCACCAACCCGGGATGTATTTAAAAGGCGGGTAGACAAGGTGCTCAGGGATATGGTTTAGTAGAGGATGGGTATGGTTGGACTCAGTGATCTCAAAGGTCTTTTCCAACTTTGTGATTCTGTGATGATTCTCTAAGACAATTCTTGACAAAGCAAATTCACACCTTTTACTTCAGTCTCCCTGGCAAAGATGGTACTCTATATGAGTTTTACTAGATGTATACAAACACACAGGAATAACAGAATTCTTGAAAAAGAAAAAAAAATTGACAAAGCACCTTTCTTCCCCCCTCCAGTCATTCCAGTTAGAAACAAAACCGGCTTGCTTGCATAGCACACATCCGTCAGGACGTTAGTTATGACCAGCAGAACACAATGTTACAATGTCACAGTATATGCTGGCTTACTTCTGATTTACTCACCACACCTTGAAACCAGTTTGCAATGGATTTACTGCCCATGCACACAAACACTCTGCCTTTAAGTCTGAATTACTACACAATGCTTTTCCTTACCTTCTGCAGCAGCAATGGTGAGGGGTAGATTTTAATGTCTTTTATCTCAGAAACAGGATTGAAGGTAAACAGACTTCGCCAGCCCTATCAAGTAAACTTATTTCCTATTCATTAATCTGTTCATCGGGAGTTTAAAAATGTCCAGTTGCATATTTGGCCCTCTGTGCTTGTGGGACCCCACCAGGAGTACTGCACCCAGCTCTGGGGTCCCCAGTACAGGAAAGACATGGAGCTGTTGAAATGAGTCCAGAAGAGGGCCACAGAGATGATCAGGGGGCTGAAGACAGGCCATGAGAGCTGGGCTTGTTCAGCCTGGAGAAGAGGAGGCTCCAGGGTGACCTAATTGCAGACTACCAATACTTAAAGGGGTCCTACCGGGAAGTGGGAGAGGGACCGCTCACCAGGGAGCATAGTGATAGGACAAGCTTTAAGCTGAAGGAGGGCAGGTTTAGGTTAGATGTTAGGAAGACATTCTCTACTATGAGTGTGGTGGGGCCCTGGCACAGGCTGCCCAAAGAAGCTGTGGCTGCCCCCTCCTGGCAGCATTTAAGGCCAGGTTGAATGGGGCATTGGGCAATTGGTCTAGTAGAGGGTGTCCCTGCCCATGGCAGGGGGTTGGAACTAGATGATCTTTGAGGTCCCTTTCAACCCAAAGCATTCTGTGATTCTATGATTACTACTGGTAGATTAACACGGTTATTTATTGTTATTTGCAGCATTATTGCTGTAGTATCCTTTGCACTTTGCAGGCATAAAGATGACTTGGCTCTTGTCTCCCTTCAGCAGACAAGAGTTTAAGGTCCCGCGGCTGGGATGTACGACAGGTACACAGAGCTCCGCTCCTGCAGGGCTTCCCTGATTTTTAAGTCCAATTCTGTTCATGAGATGAAAACTCTCCAGGCATTGAATATTGCTTGAATCAGTAACAGTATATGAGAAATGTTGGAGAGGGAAGAAGAAAGGAAAATACTGTTTTGCCTTCAGTCACTCTGGGTTTCCTGGTTATTACTAAACCCTACGAGCTCCATGCCACTAGCTTGGCTTTCCTTTTTTAAAGGAGTTTAAAATCTAGCAGAAGATTGGGAAAATTACATCAGGACAAGGCTCTCTGTATCTCCTTATAAATAAGAGGCAACCTCAGAGATACAGCCACTGTCCTCCAGACACTGAGCCAATGATGCACTTGCTCCTTAAGTTCTTCTGTTTGTAATCCAGGGAGGTGGGTTTCTGTATCTTCAGCATAGCCAAATGAGTTTATGCTATTTTTTAGTCCTAACTACTGAAAATTATGTGTCAGCATCCATCTTTTGGCTGACATGTTTTTTACCCAGGGATCATTTTCTCTAGAATGGGATTAAAATGTCGCTTCTTACACGGTGCTTAAAACTGGTGCTGCTGGGAGCAAGGAAGACTTCACCCACCAAACTCTGAGCCTCTCACCACCATGGCACTTGAACAGCTTAGTAATCAACTGCTTGGAACAGCTTTTGCTAAATCTGCAAAATATAGAGAATTGTTTTACTTACAAAGTCTGGCTGTGTTGTGACACAAAAGGAAGATCAGTGTTTTGCACATAGGTTCCTCACATGAAGCCACCTTCCAGTAACAGCACTTAGTATGTTTGTCTCCATCATTACATTTCCACACATCTGGATGTTGACCCTGCTTTAGCTGGAGGCTGTGCAGATTGGATCACCTGCAGAGGTCCCAACCTAAGTAAGTCTGTATTTGTATCACTTATCCTACCGAAATGTTTGGTGAGTATTATTCTTTTAATAAAAAAACAGGGCATGCAAAAAACTCAGACAAGTTCACAACTTTACACCCAGCAGTTGCTGGAGTTATGAGGATACACGTTCCTCCTTTAGTATGCATTTTATGGCATGAAGAATATTTAATGTTTTTCTAGTGTGTTGTTTCCTTGTTATCTACTCTATTTTTTGTTCATAGTGTCAGCTGCTCAGCTGCTAGCATTTCGGAGTCAGCTACTAAAAATGTGGTATGATTTTAAATATGCATTTATGCTTTAGGTGGTGAATCACAATTGTACCCTGGTAGACTTGCAACCAATCCTACCTCTTAGCCTGGTTGATCAAAGTGGTGGTTTTGAAAGCTGTTCCAACTAACACTTCTGCTTAAGTCACAACAGCTGCAAGAGGACTTATTATTTTGTTTCTTATTTTCTACCCAGAAAGACTTTCATAATGTTAAATCTGATTTAGTATTATGAACTACATCAACTCCACCAAAAGCCAATATGCTACCTTTTGTGTGTAAGATATTTTACATTTATTTATACAAACAAGCACCTATCACCTCAGTGTGACATTTTTAATAAGACAAATAAGCAGAAGATCTACTGATGTAATACCAGACATGAGATTTAAATTCACAGAAACAGGAATGCTGACAACACAGGTCAAACATCCACTCGTTTAACTGCTCATTTTGATCTTGCATGAGCTTTTGTGGAGGCAGTAAGTGGGTGACACAACTCAGAATATCCTTGAATCAGTCAGGGCAAATTTTAGATACAAACCAGCAAAACCCAAACTCTCGACACTTTTGGCTGCTTGAGAATTTACACTGAACTTCTATTATTGTATGTAGCAGAGGTGTGTGCAGTTCAGTAAAGGGAATGTTATCTATTCTCTGTTCAGTTAAAATACACTACTTGCTCCATAACAAATTTCAAGTATTGCCAAGGCACGGAAGAACAGCTACTGTAAGACTGTGTTTTACTGTACCCAGAACTGAATTTCCTACATCAAAAGTCATTTGTACCTCACCTATTGCTGTGTGGGAAGGTTAATCTAGAGTAGCTCAATCAGTCCACAGATAAGACTAAGGAAAAGCATAGACTTGAGTGTAAGACAGTTACCTAAAGAAGAAAAAGTTACAGTTGGAAAGGTAGCATTAAATTTAAACAGTACAAATTGACCTAATTCTTTACAATTGTTGAGTTGAGCAGTCAGGTTGGGAAATGCCAGAATTAGTTAATAGGCAAATATCTACTGGAAGGTGCAGAAGAGCAAGTGTACTGTTTCACATGAGACTCTCACAGCAAGGATGGTAGGCAGCAGCAACGTGGTTTTGAAAACAGAGTTTCAAAAACACCCATTGAAAAATACTAAGATACTGGCTTCTAAGATATTCTCCAGCAAGTCTGCCTTTAGAAATTTCAGGCTAGTCAGTCACTTAACACTAAATTCACGATGGCAAAAGTCAACATAGAAATAAAGCAATCACCCATGTCCAAAACTCCCCAAAAAATAAAACCCATACAAGGTTTTTTTTTTAAATTTTATTTAGAAGCAAAATAAAGTGTGACATTTCCATCTAGAAGCCACTGACATATGCTGTGGTAAATTCAAACATGGAGTGGTGGTTTTAGCTTTTGGATTCATCCCAAATTGAAGCTGCTTCCTCTTGCACGGGAGCTTTGTGCAAGCTCTTGATACACCTGATCTCACACATCTGCTTAAGGCAGCTGCTGGAGTTCAAGCTTATCAGCAGATGGTGCTTCAAAGACGTCATCTTCAACACTTTCTTCTATTGGCTTCATTTTTGCTGAAGTTCTCAAGTAGGGAGACGTCCGGCCTGGGCCTGCCACAGTTACAGAGAGATTACCAATTAGTTTAACAACACATACCTACTATGGACACCTATTTGTGACAAAGGCTACACAATCCTGTCCTGGCTCCCTGAGGAGAGGATTTTACAAGGAAAGGTTTCCTTGTTATTTGGCCACAGCCATCAGGAAATTCTGGATGTGGGACAATCACGATGCTATGAACCAGCAACACTTCCAAGCTCCAAACCCTGTGGCTGGCCACAGGCACAGCATCATCTCCAAATTCAGTGTAATCCTTGACTGTGTGAGGTACTCTGTCTCCCACAATCGTTTTCTCACCCTTATGCTCACCCAATAGTGCTCCACAAACAGGGACATGAATGGCTGCCCTAAGGTATGTCAATTTGCACACACGCCTTGGCTGGGAAAAAATGCTCAGGTAAACCTCAGGTGGGTACATGATCAAAGCCCTAACTGCCTTAAAAACATAGTGATATAAAGCTTATGCAGAACTACAATACTCCCAACAACCAACCGTAGAGGAAACAAGATTAACAGGTGAAGGCCACATAACTTTTGATTGACAATGATTTCATTTCTCCAAGACAATCTTTTGATGGTCTCAGAGCTTGCCAGAGCAGAGCGCACCCCTCAGCTACTGCTGGCAAGACATCTAATGGAGATTTTGTGCAAGTTACTGCTGTAAAGCTGCCTTTACTGTAGCTACATTTTCAGCACAAGGGTGAACTCCTCTGACATCAGCCAGACAGGTTTATTCACTGTTGTTCACTCTGAAATTGCATCTGCACTTGGACTTTTAGGTTTTTTGTCCCTCTCAGTACGCCCTTCCAGACTTAAGCCACCACAATGGCACAAGGTTGCAAACAGCTAGGGTATGATTACTGAGGAGCTTAGGGAAATCTTTGAAATACTATTTGAGAAGAAAAGAGCAAGAGAGAGTGGTCCTGTCTGACAGGTCAACTGCATATAGGCTAAAAATACAAATATTCCTGAAAAAAAAAATACCTACAGCCATAAAATACTCTTATTGAAGGAATCATAAAAAAAAAAAGTTTCAGATATACAGCGAATTGCTCTGCTAAGGAAGCCTGTTTTTGAAGGAGCACTCCCTTGCACTGCATGTGTTACACACAGAGAACAAAATACAGCTCCGGCAAGACCAGCGGGTTATTGTATTACTGCATTTTAAAGTCACATTCACACAAGCACTGTTTGGAATTATCTTTTTAGAACATTTTATGTTAAAAAAACCCGAATTAGTATTTTCTTTTGACATTCAAAAGCTGCTTTAACTGACATGATGTAGGGTTCCTCAAACACACTTTTAAATACTGGAAAATTGCTAAGCACTTTTCACACAGATGGGTTTTTATGGTTAGGCCATAAGAAGTGATGTCTCCATCACTCCATTGGCCAAGTCCAAGGTTACCCACAAGTACACTTGGATACAAAATTGACTTTGCTGGGAGACACCAAGTTACACTCAAAGGTGAAAGGATGCCTGAAAACGCCAAATTACACTTAGTTTAGATTTTCATATTAGTACAGCTTACTACCATGTTAAAAGTGTTTTTCTTCTGATTAGAAGTCCTTAGTTCTCTCCAGAAATCAGAAGAAAGAAGCCACGCTGGATCCTGTTGAACAGACTTAGAAGGCCTAATACTGTCAAGTGGCTTGGTTGAAAAACCTGTCCTTATTTTCTCCAAACACATAAACCTTGTTTTCCCAGTGTTGGACAGTTATTCAAGAGACCGAGTCAGACCTGGAACACAGCCCCTCCATACGTTACTCTGTCACTCCCTCTCAAGGACCTAAGCCCAAATACCTATCAAATTTGGGGCATTTTCCCTTGGAACTCAATCATGCCTTTACCCACAAGCTGGATATAAGACAGGGAGCATGCATAATACCAAGAAAGCGCTACCAAAACAAAAACTCTCTATGTTCCCACTTAACTTGGAAGTTTGAACATACAGATTCATCAACCAGCAAATCTGAGTGATCTAAAACAAGCAGCCTAGAAAGAGAGACTGCATCACCAACAAGTCTGTGAATGACGACTATCAAGCAATAGAATTTCCAAACAGAAACTAATTCTGAAAGGTTTTTTAAAGGACTTAAAGTCAGGTGAAGCCACCCACGTAGTCAGGCTGAACTGTTTCTGTTTAATTTTGGGAAAAAAAAAGATACAGCAATTTAATTTATTAATAAATTACATACAGATGGATCATGGATGTCAAGCACAAGTATCCCATGACAAACAAATCCCACTTTAATACCTTTTTGAGGATGCTTGCTGAGTTAATGTGATGTTATCAACAGAAAACATCATGCTGCAAACGACTCACTCCGTAAGCATTATAGAACTCTTGTTGGTTATTTCCTTAATATAAAAGCAAACAGTTAGTTGGGTTCCTTAGTCAATTAAAACAGTTTTGTTAATAATCATAGTTTAGGACCTACTAATTAGTAGTTTTACTGTTTCACTACTAAACACTTTGAAAAAAGCTTTATACCAAATTCTTGAGAAAATGAGTCAAAGCTTACTGCATGTAGCACAGATAAAAACATAATTTTAAAAGTTTGGCTTATAAAGAAATATAAATGCTCAATTTTTTTAAGAGCATGGAAATTAGGAAAATTAAGCTTATTTGTATTATAGTAGGCAACTATCACATTTGTAATGGAAAGCTTTTGTCCACTCAACAATGAGTCGATGACAAGACAGTAGTCCTGTAGAGCTCCTGTACACGTTAGCTTCTCTTACTCATTTCTTCTTCTAATTAAAAAGAAAAAAAAGAGTTTGGCATTTCCATATGTTCCACACTAAATGCTCTGGCGGTTGGGGATTTTGTTTGTTTTTAAATAAACAAATGTATGGTTGCAGGAGGATCCAAAGGAACTGGGACAGTAAGCCTCAACATCTGCCTCCTTCCAAACCTTAAAATACAAACCAAAAAAAGAAAAAAAAAAAAAAAGACATACAAAAGAAAGACTGACTGCTTCACTGAGAGCACCCAGGAGAAGGTGTTTGAAAACACAACAGTGGTAAGGTAAATGGCAGCTTTTTTGTTTATTTTCCCCTGTATTTCACCTGAGAAAAAAAGCACGTACATGGCCACAATCCACAGAGCACAAATCTTAACCCTCATTGGCAATGCCAGTGCCCAGGAATAACTAACAAGCCATCTTGACAAAAAAGGAAGGCTGAGGCGTTACAGTTTAAGCGAGATAAGTAACCTTTGATTGAGAATTTTTACCACCCATTAGAGAAGCCAGCAATTTCCCGTTAATCAAAGGGCAAAGCAGAAATAAGTTACAGCCCTTCCCAAGGTGTACGACTCTCTGCCATAAGGGTAACACCTCTGTCTCCCCAAAAGGAAGGGAACTGTTGGACTTGGGAGGCTGCTGCCACACTACTGTTGCCCGCAGGACCGTGGCAGTGGCAGTTAACTACACCAACTGCTGTTGGAATGGCCAATTTCAGAACATAAGACACTTAAATCCCTCTTTTGTGGGCAGTACACCCCATACACCAGAAAATACGGTATGCAAACCAACAGAGAAAAACGCATTTATCAAACTCATGCTAAGCATCTTAGGAATGAATGTCATTACAGCTGAACATGTCATGCATTTAGATGACTTCCTCCCAAAGCTGAAGTACTGGCGTAAGTGGTTTGCTGCTAAGCCTGAAAGAGAATTTTAGTTCTATCTAATTGCACAAGCAAACTTTTTACAGTTTCTTTGAGGCTTCTGACTGCAAATTTATCCAAGGGCTCTCTACGCAAAGGAGTGCCTTCAATTTCATGGAGCTTTGCCGTGGAACAGGTGAAAAGCCAGTCGAGAGTTTATGAGGAAAGATCAGAGAACAGACCAACACATGAGACTTCATGGCAGGTATCTGCTACAGGCTGCCTGATCAAGAAGAGCAAGTAGATGGAAGCCTTCTTTAGACAACCGGATGAAGCCTCATGATCGCAGGCCTTGGTACTTGTGGGGAACTTTAATCACCCCAGTGTCTGGTGGAAAGAGCTGGGAGCAAGCAGTCTAGGAGATTTCTGGGGAGCGTAGCAGACAATTTCTTCACACAAGTGATCGATGAGGAGAGGTGCCAACTAGGAGAGGTGCTCTGCTGGACCTGTCACTGATGAACAAGGAAGAATTTATCAGGGAGCTGAAGGTTGATGGCAACTTTGGCTGCAGTGTCCAGGAGCTGGTGGAGTTTTAGATACTGAGAAGCGTGCAAGGCAAATAGAGTTACAACCCTGGACCTGAGGACAGGGGACTGTCTTGCTCAGGGATCTACTTGTCAGAAACCCACAAGACATGGCCTTCAAGGGCAAAGGGACCCCAGGACAGATGATTGATCTTCAAGGACACCTTCCTCAAAACACAAGGACAGTCCATTCCAGTGTGCAGAAAGTTGAGCAAGCGTGGTAGGAGGCTGGCATAGATGAACAGAAAGTCCTAACAGAGTTCAAACACACACACACACACAAAGTAAAAGCAGGGATAAGCTACTTGGAGGAATACAGAAACATGGCCCACGCATGCAGGGATAGATTTCGGAAACCCAAAGCTCAGTTGGACCCAGATCTAGTGAAAGGCAACAAGAAGGGCTTCTACAAATCCATCAGCAACAAAAGGAAGAACAGAGAAACTGTGGCTCAGTGGGGCACAGGACCTGGGGATGTGGAAAAGGCTGAGATATTAACACCTTTTATGCTTCAGTTTTCACTTTTCAGCTTTGTCTTAAGACCTCACAGGCCTCTGAGTCTACTGGTAGAGTAATACAGAAAAGCCAGACTGACTTAGGAACTGCTTAAGTCGACAAGACAAACACAAGGCTCTGAACAAACATAGGTGGCATTCAAGAATAATGCAATTGCAAGACCCCTCTCTCATGACAGTTTTGGAAGTAAAAGAGGCCAATGTTGTGCCTTTTCAAGAAGGGCAAGGAGGATCACCCAGGGGAACTATTGGCCTGTCAGCTTAACTTCAGTCCCTGGGAAGATTAGGGAGCCTGTCTTCCTGGAAGACATGTCCAAGCACACAAAGGACAGCAAGGTGACTGTGAACAGCCATCACAGATGTACCATTAGCAGATTGTGCCTGACCAGTCATCACCTTCTGTGGCGAGATGACAGGCCCTGGGGATGAATGGAGTACAGTAGATGTTGTTTACCTGGACTGTAGCATGACCCTTCATAGAATCCTTCTAGCTAAATAGGTGACAGACAGACTAGAGACATGGACTACTGCTTGGGTAAAAAATTTGCTCTATTGCTGAGTTAACCACAGGGTGGTTAACAATAGTACAAAACCCAGCTGGCCATTGGTTACCAGCAGTGTCCCTTGAGGGCCAATATAGAAGCCTATAATGTTCACTGTATTAATGACCTGGGTGATGGGATGGAATGCATTCCTGCCATGTTCATAGACAGCCGCCAAGCAGAAAGGGAAAACTGATAGGCAAGAAGGTGGGGTGGCTAGTCAGAATGGGCCTTCAGAGGCTGAAGAAAAGAACTGACAGAAATCACATGAAGTTCAAAGGCAAATTCCTGCACCTGGGACACAACAAGCCTACACAGCAGTGCAGCCAGGGCATCATTTGGTTGGAAAGCAGCTTTGCAGAAACAGACCTGGGGGTCCTGGTGGACACAAAATGGAATACAAGTGCACGGAATGCAGAGTGCCCCAGCAGTGAAGGTGGCCATTGTTATTTTGGGCCATATTAGCAGCATATATTGGGCTGTATTAGCAAGAGCACAGACAGAAGGTCAATGGAAGAGATTAATCCCTTCTATTTGGGACTCGTGAGACAGGTTCTGGAGTGCTACATCCAGTTGTGGGCTTCCCCGTACAAGAAAGACACGGACATACTGGAGCAAGTGCAGTGGAGAGCAACCAAGATGGTCAGAGGCTGGAGCACATGACGTACATGGAGAGGCTGCAAGAACTGGGTGAGTTCAGCCTTACGAACGGAAGGCTCTCAGGGGATCTTACTGTTGTCTTCGGCTACCTAATGGAAGGGTATAAAGAAGACAGAGCCAGACTCTTCTTGGAGGCATGCACTAAAGAACAAAGGACAACAGTCATGAGTTGCAATAAGGGAAATCTTTTTTCACTGTGAGGGTGGTAAGGTCCTGGAACAAGTTGCCCAGAGAGGCTGTGAAATCTTTTAACTTGGAAATATTCACAGCTCGACCGGACAGGGCTCTGAGCGACCTGTTCTAGACGACCCTGCTTTCAACACTGAGCTGGATAAGACTATCTCCAGAGGTTCCTTCTAACCTCAACTGTTCTGTGATTCTAAATGTCCTCTCAGGGAACTGAGAGGAAATAAAGAAAACACCACTGGAATTTTCATCAAACTATATCCCAGCTGTCACCCCAGATGTTTTAGTAGCATGAAACACTAGCAGGGCTTTTGCTTCCATCTGCCTGGGTATGCAGACTATACCAATGTAAAGGAGTGAAAACAGATAGACCCTCCAAGCCTGAAGGAGTTCCTGGATCAGAACTGTGAGGAACAGAATGGAACACCAGTAATTAAACAAGAAAGTGAAATACTTTAAAATACTTCTCTTCTTCACAGACAATTTAACCATAATAAATAATTTTCCCTCTCTCGTATATTTGAATTCTAATTACTAAAGAGTAATATTTCCCAAATCAAAATAATCAATCCTGTATGATCCTTTTAAATTCTGATAAGATAACAACCTATGCCAAATGAGAAAAATTTTTTTGTTCAAAAATTTTTTTGTTCAAAACCTGAACTGTTGAAGTTGGAATTCAGAAAAATTAAAAGTAAAGAACAACAATAGGATTGTTTAGGTTTCTACAAAGGAATACATTCCAAGAGTAGAAGCAAAAAGGTCAGACTTGGTTTCTTCCCTCACTTCATCTGTTCACTATTATTCGTGATGTACAACGCACAGGGGAGGAGACCCTGACAGGGTATTTGGAGCTTTTCCAGGGGCATCAAAATAGACATTGTACACCACATTTCTCCAGATCCTGTCAATAAAAACTCTCAGGAGGAAATGCAGAGTATCGAGTTGCTGAGAGAAGAAGTTTTGTTTGGGTTTTAAAGTTTCTACAAGCACCAGTCGCAGACCAGAGTGGATACTACCATGACAGGCACAGCATATTCACAGTTTTGCCTCACTGCTATAAATATTCCATATTATGCCTACCCACTGACATCATGCTAAAAATTATTACAATAATGTGCTGGGTTTTTGCCAGTATGTACATGAGGTAGTTCCAGTTAGCATACAAAGCCTTCAGCATCTTATGACTTCCCTACACATTGGACTCTTGACTTAGCAGATGTACAGCAGCATCCAAAAAGCTACAGCCTGTTCCCACTAGAAGGCAACAGGAGTTCTGCAATTATCTCTAATGTTCAACCAAGCTGTGATCAAAACTGGCATGAACTATTTTAAGCACTCACGAAGAGAGGATGCAGAGGAAGTCCCACGAAGAAACATCTGCAAGCCATCCTCACTGTCACTGGTACTGGCCATACTGTTTCTCATCTGCATCACAGAGAGCTGCGAGCAGAGGCTAGGCTGTCTATCAATCTTTTTTGAAGCCTAAGAAAAGAGAAATAATTATTTTCCATTTTCATTTTTATAATATATATATTTATAATATATATTTTTATAATAACAATTATCATCTCCTCTTTTTTAAAATACTTAGAAGGTATGATAAGGACCTTTCACTTGAAAACAACCAATTGCAACATTATACTTCTATTTCCAGAAGTATTTATAGTGGTATGAAAGCTCTACAGTGCCAGAAGTCAGCTGCACAAGTGTGCTGTAGATGACAGTATACCAGGCATGAGCTCCTAAGGCTCACGTGGGGGAAAAAAAACCCAAAAGAAAATGAGAGAAGGAAGGAAAGGAGGAAAAAAGAGGAAACTAAAATAGGGCACAGAAAAGAGATTTTTTTTTTTTTAAAAGAGAGGAAAAGGAAAATGGAAAAGAGAAAAAGGAAAAAATGTAAAGAAAAAAAGGTAAGGTACAAAGGAGAGTGAGCCACAGACCCTCAGGAGAGGCAGTCCAAATACAATCCTCAGTCCACTCAGAAGGCACGTCACTACGTGTTCCTTTGAGGCCATACGCCAGCAATTACTTACTGTGATGATGTGGGTTTTATTACAAAACATTCCCTTGTAATTCTTTGTTATACATACATCATACATATAAAAAGCAGCTTTAACCACACATTTTACGGAATGCATTTTATAGATGGTACGTCCTTACTAGATACCTTTTCCTGCATTAGCAAGATGGAAAGAGTGATGTGAAATAGTTTTGAAGATCTGATTGCAAGACAGCCCAATCCTCCATTTCACTGACCAGAAGGAACAGTGCTGTATTCCTGTCAAATGGTTTCTCCAGCAGTTCTTTCTTTCACCTTTCTACAGAAAACTTAAAATGTCTAACGAGCCATAAAGACCTGACAAGCTAAGCCTGTTGAAGTCTGTTGTAGAGTAGCAGTCATTTCTTTTGGATCATTTTCCAGTAAATTCACAACTTTGCAGAAGTACCTATTTAAGCTATGTGTAAGGGATCTATGTGCAATCTGATGAGGAGTTTTGCTCCGAGTTAGTGTGAGTTAAATAAATACAGGAAGAATACAAAAATACTGTATTATAAATTTATAAGGCTTTTCATAAATGATGGTGAAGTTCTTCAATTAAGCTGTACATGGGAACACTACAGCCATTACATAAATAATAATAACCAAAAAATCCCAAACACCAGCACTCATGTTATTGTCCAAATCTTGAAAAGCCAGGTAAGTAATGAAACAAAGTGAAAGAAAACAAGGTAATTGATATATACATGACTACACCCAGTACACTTACCATGACACCTAAACCACACTCCCTCTACATGCAAATAAGGATAGGTTATATCCATGCCACTGAATATAAATATTTATGGTTTTATATGTATTTCATGCTTCCTTCCACTAGCTACACTGTATCAATATAGCGTTACTACTTTTTTTTGTATTTGTACATTTCAAAGATATTGAAATTGTCTTGTCAATCAGTATTCCCCAGTTGTTTGACCCCAGAAGCAAATTCTTTAAGGAAGACCCCCCCAAAGCTTCTTTGTACAAAGGCACCCATTTGTTAATGAGAAAGTAAATCCAGGGAAAAGCACCTTTTTTAGCTACCAGCCATCGTGTTCACTAGCTGGCTGGAAATGTTTGTGCTAGCCCATCGGTTCCTAGTCTCAGTTACTCATCTTTCTTTCACATTACTGTACTAACCTTAACCAATATTGCTTCTGACAGAAATGATGCACTAACTCAGACTTTGGCACTAGAAGGCAACACAGATTTAAAAAAAGTGCTTTAAGAGGATTTAAAACTGAAGTAACAATGCATTTGTGTGCAGGAGGAAAATTCTAAAATGCAACTTCAGTCGCTTACCTTGTCATTTAAGGTCGGGTCATTCAGTGAGTAGAGTTTATTAGTAATATCCTTGCCAATAAGATACTTAAAGATCTCAAAAAGAAACGGCTCAGATTCCAGAAAGTAAGTCAGCCTTTCTCTGGACCAGCACAGGAACTTGCAGTTGTCATCTGCAATAATGGTGACCTGAGAAAATACATGTTCAGAATCAGCACATTAAAAAAAATGTTTTTAAATTAGCAATTTAAACGTGCTTTAAAGTAAGATATACTGTTTGGCTGATGCCTCCAGTTAAAACAACTCTTAAAGCCATAAAAGTTTTGTACCCTTTAGAACATGACACTTACAAACATAAAACGTTTCAGATATTTATTAGCATCACATTTTTAATTGGTAAGCACAGTCAGTTTGCTTTTCAAAAAAATCTGGGGGGACATAATAGGGGAAAGTCTCTCCTATGTTCCCAAACTGTGAAAGAATTTACATTAGAGGAGCTTTCTGCATAAAGTCAGTCCTAGACTAGTAATCACACTACCCGTATCCCAGCAGGCCTACATGTTGCTTGGTTTTGTTTTATGTTGTTGTAAACAGGAACAACTGGTACAATCTGAAGGTCCCAGTCAAAGAGGGTTTAGTGATTATGGTTTTGTTTTGGAGTTTTACCTTCCTCTCTTTGACGTCAGCCCTGCCAATCCGGCAAGTACCACCTTCCAGGACCGGAGCTAAGGCTCTGTTTGCTTCCCTACTGCTAAATCAGCTCTGGACAGTAACCCAGGGGCTGCCAGGTTCATCCATCCCCCGGTGCCAGGAGAGGCAGGAGCTCAGGAAACCTGCACCACTCAGCAATACCCAGGAGCGTGTTTCACAGGGGAAAGGCAGCCATCCTGGAATAAATCAGGTGTTCTCTGCTACTACAAGCTAACATCGCCTCCTGAAAAATTAAAAACATACGAAGCCCCAGGAACAATGGGAAACTGCTGCACACCCGTGGATTTTCACCTCACAGACCTTACGTGATACAAGCACAGGGGCTGAGGAGGAATTCGCCGGCGTTGCCAGCAGATGGGGGCCTTAAGATTGAATCCGCGTCCACTCGCAAGGGCAACGCCGGGAGCGCGGCTGTGACAGCAGCAAGCAGAACTCAGTGGAGGATGCACACGGCACCGGATTACGGTGACTTTTAAAGCGTGCAGGAGTTGAGACACGAGCCTTTTGCCTTCCGAGGGACTGATTCGTATCCAGCCGCTTATGAGAGAAACAGGCTGTGCGGCTGTGAGACAGGACAGGACACCTCGCTGCTGCACAATGAATCCATCTGCACAACTCTCTCTCCTTGGCGTTAAGCCTAGTGACCAACTGGAATACATGGCATCAGTCGCTGATGTTAGAGCCTACATTGCTCCACCTCCCTCTCCTTCTGCCAGGGTATCCCCTGGCACGAGGCTGAGCCATCCACTCAGCCAGAGTCTGGTCACTACGATGCACACACAGTTAAAGAGCATCACGTAAGCAGCAGCAGCAAAATAGGCATTTCTGTACTGTGTGGAAAAAGCTTCCCTAAAAGTATTTTTCCCAGTAAGATATCCTTTAATGTACTAGTGTCTCTACACTGCTGGAGACGTATACCCTTATTTCATCCATATGAGCATTTTTATTCAAAACGATTGATCTCTTTAAGCTTAACAACTTTACATGTAGATTAAAAAAAAATTCAAACTCCAAGCACCTTTTAGTATTTCATTTTAGTAGCACCAAATATCACAATAGCTAATTTTCCTCTTTTGTTTTTGAGCCAGCGATGAGACCGCTCACATCATCTCTTTTCCAGTCAAGCACTCTCTTAAATTATTTCTCTTGAATAATCTCTTAGCACAAAACCAACTTGCAAACAGCAAAAGAGAACAAAATAGCAAATAGCAAACTTTTCAGTGAACACCATCATAATACTGCTTTACAGCATCTCACTTTATAAGTTACCCTTGATATGGTCTACCACGAAACCAGAGTTAACAAAATTACGCAGGCCAAATAGTTCACTACTGACCAAGTTTATACTCTGTTGCTTTATGGTCTCATTCATTCATATACAGTGACATTTAAACCAAAGTGTACCTGGAATTTCTCACCCCGGTTCATCTGCGTTGATCGAAATTCAGGAGAATCTATAAAGGCACAGGGGTAAATATTATGCAGAAAATGCCCTCGGTAAGACACCTTCATTCTGGAAATCAAAACATATGAGACAACATTTTAAGGACATGGAAGTTGACTAATTTAAATAGTTTGGACACGATGATTGACAATGGTAAAGCAGCAGGTAACAGGCAAAATTATATTAATCTTCTGGGAACTTTAGCCCCCCAGCCACCCTATCTCCTGCCTGCGTAAAACTCCACTGACTCCTGCCTAAACCTCCACTGATTCCTCCCAGTTCGAGATGCCAGATGCAGCAGCATGTGGCCTCAAAACTCTGCTGTTCAAAATGAAAATAGTCTGAAGTGTTATGCACTACAGCTGAACCAGAATCAGGCCTCCTCTGATCACCTAGCTTTGCAGTGATGAGCAGCTAGTGCCTTCAAAGAGACAGTGTAATCCAATGTCACTGTTGTCATCAGCAGGAACCGGTTACAGTATTGGCGAAAACTTGACGAGAGCTTCAAGATCACAACCTGGCCACTGGTATTTGTTTTGCCTTTACTTACCCAAGTCCTGTCAGCCTCTGGGCAGTGGACCTCCCACTCCCTGCATACCTGCACACATGTGCAATGGATCAGTTCCCACAGACCTGTTGTTCTAAAGTCCACGGGAGGGCACGTTTCTCCTCCCCTTATGCACAATACTTTTTTAACCTTAAAATGCACCGAGAAGATGACTTAGATATTTAAGACAAACAAATCTCTTCCTTGTTCTAGAAGACACCACCGATTCCTGCTAAAATCCATGCAGCTGCACACACAAGTGGAGACTAATATGCTGCCAGGAAAAGACATCACTGTCACTTGAAAACCCTGTTACAAAATAGCACATTATGATCTACACTTGAAGTGTATAGCTATAGACTATGAACAGTATAATTTTAAAAGCTAACAAAACCCCCAGCAACTCTTTAATCTATTCAACCATCACACAGAGCACAAGACTGTCCACAAGCTTTACAGAACCTACTTCCCCTTCAGCAGGATGCTTAGCCTATCATCAACCGACGTTTTATCTTCTGCAGCATAGGCTTGACCTGTCTTTAAAGTCTGAATGTTGCAGAACTGTCCAGTGAGTCTTTGGAAGAGCTCTGGAGGCACGTGGAGAGGTTCAAACATTCTCTTGTAGAGGCTGCTAAGTTCCTTCTCTATCTTTATCTAGAATGCAAAACCAGAAGACATCAATAAGCAGAGAGGCATTAGTTAAAAAAGGGTTAGACTGGGTGCACGTTTTAGTTGCTACACTTGAGCAACATCTTTGTTATGTTTAAGCACTGAAAGAACTGGTAAGCATGTGATATCTATCCACAAACATTCCTTATGAATGGATGACCAAAACCTTACCTAAAACTAGCCAGGCTGGCTCACTGGTGCTTTAGGATGCTCTTCCATCAAAGTAGCACACTAAATCAGATACGGAGAAGTCTTTTGACATGTCTGTTGATGTAACAGCAAACAGGACTTGGGCCAGAATTACATGGGGGGGGGGGTAAGGAGGAGGGGGGGAAGGTCACCTGCATTTTTCATACCACATACATACATTGTTCTGGCTATCCCTCAGGCTCTCCTGGGAACCCCTTTCATCCCTTAGCATCTTGGCTTACTTGTGGTAGAAAAGCAATACTATGGGTCCTGAGAAACAAACCCATCATATTGAAGCCACATGTGATGAGCATTTAAAAAGCAAACAAAAAACCCCCCACCAGCTGAACATCCAACATCTAGAAGCCCACCCAAAAAGACTGCAGCAATGAGGGAAAGGATGTTGGCTGAAGTCCCAAGCCTGCAAGTCTTTCTTGAATGAAGGCAGCAGGCAATGAGACAGTGTCCAAGCTTCCCCAAAAGCAGAGGCAGCCTGAACAAAGCCTGCATATTTGCTGTGAGGAAAACAAATTAGAACAATAACCATCAGATCATAAAAATATAAAATATACAACAGAGAATAAGGAAAAGCAACCAAGAAGAAAGGAGAAGAAAAATAAGAAAAGGAGGCACCACTTCAGCAAACAAGAATATTCTAAGTTTACACGGTATTTTAAATTTGTGAGTGTATGTATTTCAGTGTTAAAAACAGGGAAAGAGAGAAGGTGGCAGTACAGGAGTCACTTTTCAGTTGCCAGTGGCCCACAGTGGGAATTTAATAACTTCTAGTGACCCTGTGGCTGGATGAGGTAGGGAATCCAGAGGGATCATGGGAGAACCCAGGCTGCCTCAGGTCCATGAGGGCTTCAAACTGTCACTATTCCCTCCTCAGGCAAGCATTGTAAAGTGAAAACTAATTAGTCTTTAGCCCCTAAGAAATGTATGCATTCCACCTCCCTGAGCTGGTTTTGGTAGAATTTTCTCTGTGTGTCAAATAGTAAGCCAAACATAAGGAAAAGTTGCCTTGGAAAACTGAAGTTTCCTTGTTACATTTCAATTTTATTTAAATATAGGACAACTTGAGCTGAGGCAGAAACTTTCTAGATGTGTGGAACTATATTTGGAGTATTTCACACAGCCTCAGTGACTGATGCCATCCAGCCCACATTCGGGCCACTGAACACCATGAGAATCGCTCTGGAAGTGACAATCTAGTGGGCAGAGACTGTGGGTTAATCCCACAGAAATAGTGTGTTGTTTGTTATTAAGCTGCTAAGCAGGAAGATATAAGGCTGCTTACATGACCTTGCTGCTATCCCTTCACAACTTCTCAGCCTTTGCTCTTCCACAAAAGGTCCTTACTGAAGCTCGCCGTAGTTCGGGTATCCCAAACCTGCAGGTTTTCACCCAGACAGCCTCGCACCACCAAGAGTAAAAGCAAATGTCTAAGCCACAAGAATTTAATGCAGCCTCCATGTGATATACATATCAATACCCGTTTCCAAGGGCTTCATCTAAAAAATTATCCTGATGAGAGTGCTCCTGGGAACTTTATATTCCTTACACATAAGCAAATTTACTGCCAAGTCTGTGTACAGTACCTGTGTACGTTTACCACCCACAACTGTATTAAAGCATTCAGTTTGTTTGATTTTTTTGATCTGTCCATACATAAGTGTCAATCAAATGTCAATTACTGCCTCCTCAAAACATTTAAATAGGTCTTTCCACTTCATTACATTGTCAACATTGTTCCATGTCTCCCTCCTCCTAGAAATGAATCCTTTTCCCAATAAATGATATCAGAGCCAAGATGGCTGGAATATAAATGTTCAGACCAGATTGCTCACCTAGAACAAGGCTGCCCAGGGCCAGATGGCTTCTCAATATCCTCAAGGATGGAGTTTCCACAGCCTCTCTGGGCAACTTGTGCCAGTGCTCCATCACCATTGCAGCAACAAAGTGTTTCCTGATGTTCAGACAAATCTCCCGTGCCTCCGTTTGTCTCCACTACCCCTGGCCCTGTCACACTGTTGCCCGTCCTTGCTACAAAGGCCCACTGCTGGCTTATGTTCCAGTGTCCAACAGGACTTCCAGGTCTCTTCCTGGAAAGATGCTCTGCAACTGGGCAGCCCCCAGCATGTCCTGGTACATGTGGTTGTTCTGCCCCAGGTCCAGGACTTGGCACTTCTTGTTGAATTTCATTAGATTCCTATCAACCCATTTCTCCAACCTAGTGAGGCAGTCTGCTGCCCAACCTTCTGTCCTACCAGCCACAGCTTTGTCTCATCGGGGCACACTCTGCCCTATCACCCAGATCAGTAATGAAGCTATCAAACAGGACTGGACCCAATGCTAACTCCTAGGCTATGCTTCTAGCGTACACACCAGTGTAACATGTACAGTATACACCTCTAACTAGACTTCATACTCCTAATTACCACCCTCAGCTCAGCCAGTTTTCAATCCACCTCTTTGTCTCTGCATCCAGCCCACACTTCAACAGCTTCCCCAGGAGAACTTCATGGAAGAGAATGGCAAAAGCCTGACTTAACATAAACAACACCCACTGCTCTCCATCTAGCCAGCCACTTATTTAATTGTAGAACATTATTGGGTTGCTTAAACATGATTCCCCCTTGGTGAATCCACCTGACTGCTCCCGATCATCTTCTTGCCCTTCGTGTGCCTGAAGGATTACCAAAAGTGGCCTCACATTGACATCAGCAAGCTCCCTCATCACTCATGGACGTATGCCATTAGGACTCATGCACTTACATATGGCTAGTATGTCACTTGACCTCGAGTTACACTGGTTTCCACGGTCAATAAATTGCTACTCTGATCTTCTGGTAGTGACTACATTTACATGAACTCAAGGTGTTTTTATTTCCTGTATGTTCCTTACACCACAGCCTTTAACAGAGGACATCTACACAGACAAAACAAAGCTTAAATTTAAACTGACAAGCAGGGCTTCCTTGTGTCAGGGATTTCCCTCAACTGTTCAGTTTCAAAATACGTTCCATATACCTATGAAGTCAGAAGACAATTGGTTTTGCCTACTGGAGCTCTCCAGAAGCTCCCTCACTTTTAATAACCATACCAAATTAATTTGCATGACAACTCAAAGAGAGAAATTCCTTTCTCAGGTACAAGTAGTTCCCAAAACTCACAAATTCAAAACAGTGCAGACAGACCTGAGGATAGGCTTTAGCCCTGGAGTGCTAATGCAATCCCTTAACTACCACAGAATTCAGGTTTCGTGGTCTTCCTCTAGCATACAATAACAACTTTCTTTAAAAACCATCAGGTCAGATACCTTAGATATATTTTAGATGGCCTCCTTCATAACAGAGTATTCACCCATCACAAGCGCAGCTGACTGCTCCTCCAGTCATGCCTGTGGGTCATATTCCCGATGAGCCATACGGGTAGGTGTAATGTTTTGTTCAGCAGCGGTTGAAATATTCTGGGATGCTGCCAGAGCTCCAAGTCAGAGCTCTGTAGAGACACCAATTAGATTCTTTCAGCTTCCACTCAGACTAAAAATGCCAAATCTGTAAAGCTCCAAGGAGTCAAAACCACAGATATAATCTTCTGGTCAGAAGAGAAACTCGCCGCTATTTCGCATGCTCCATTTAATAAAATAAATATTTAACAACTGAACACATCAATTATTCATTTTGTAATATGACTAACTTGTAATTATTCTTCCATTCCTTCTTTTCCTTAAAAACGTCATCTGTGAGGATGACTAAATAGAATTGATTTTGAGATGGGCAATGCAATAGTTGCAGACGGAGAATCTCGTTCAAAATCAGTTCTTGAGAATTTTTTTTTTTCCCCCTCTCCTTTTCTCTAGCTTTCTACAGGAAAAGTACTTAAAACCAGCTTTCAACAGAATGTGTAAAAGTGCTAAAAAAGACACGTGACTACCAAGCATCACTTGAAGTAAGCTTGCTGATCGTAGTCTTCATATATTGTTTAGGATATTACCCTGATTCCACATCATTTCAGCTACTGTTTAACTTCACATAAGTCACTAGCCATTTAGAACCCAGTTTTCAGAGAAATCGGGTATCCACAGTTCCCAGACCACAGACGTAGTGGTGAGAATGCAGATCTGAAAGCCAGACTCCAGTTCTCCACAGTGCTACAGTTTAGATCAGTGTGAAGCAATTGTTTTTCTCAGGCTGCTAGAGAGCAGTGAAGATGTGCATCTCACCTATGACTGTATAAAGCTAGGCTAGTAGCTTGCAATGGTTGTGTAGTCCTGTTCTCTAGCCAGTGGGGACAGATGTTACTGTCACACCTTAAACAGATACTGGGTGGGTGGGTTGAATTACGCTGGACAACCAGCTTAAACGAAGTCTTTTAACGTGGAGATGGATGGAGTCATCCTGTAGCAGAAGTAGAGACTACAAATAACTAGTTGGGCTCTTTGAAAATGCTCTTAATTGTTAAACTCAGGTATTACATGCTTCCTTTCATTTCTGGGAACACCCATGACCTGAATGACGTAGTATTTCAGCGCAAGTATCAGTACATGATTGAAACTACCTAAAGAAAACAGTCAACAGTTATGTAGGGCATCCATGTCTTCTATTCCATGGTGTAACTCAACCTGTCCTACCCAAAGCTGATGCAAACGAACTACTACTCATTCTTCGTTGTTCTACCCAAATTATATGCCTCTTCTTACACTGCTTCCTTTCAGGTCTTTCTGGGGAAATAATAAAAAAAAGTAAACCTCTCTGTATCATGGCATTTCTGGACAGTGAGATGAGAACAAAAACTGGAAAGATACTAATGTTAAGGTGTGTAGTAAAACAAAAAGCCCTGGTTTTAAAATATTACTGATTATGTATTATACAGTGTAATATTTGCCATGCAATATTAATAAATACTGCAATTTATTAAACTTAATTGAAAGAAGGATACTGAAATTATTTTAAGTCTTAATAGATGAGCCACGTAGTGCTGTTTCTTTGTGTATCAGAACTAATTCTTGTCTGAGCTTTAAGCTGTAAAGGTCACAGAGCCTTGCAGATGGTAACCTCTGGGTGAATCTGCTCTCCAACCAGAGGAACACTGCTGTAGGTAGAACCCTTCCTTTCTTAACACATGTAAGTAGATGTACTCAATTTATCAGCTTCTTGTAGACAGACACGATTTAACCTTTAGCCTCTTTTTATAGGCTGCAGTTGCCTATCAGAGTTGGTTCTGCAGCTGTTTTTAGCCATACTGATCAAGATTTCAGCCTTTCCACCACCCCCCTTTCATTCTGTTTAAATTCCTCTCCCTTTGACAGCTTGCTCTGGCTCTACTTAAGCTGAAATCCTGAGCTTGCACAGCATTTTAGAAGATGCACACCAAAATCTGTTTTCCTAGGATTCCTCTACTGTTCTCTGCCCAGAACTCCAGCTCCTAAGAGCAGCCGTGGTTTTGCACCATAGGTGTATGGAGTGCCAAGCACTTTGATTCTGCTGTGGTTCCACAGCCAGAGTGGAAGGGCTGCAGAAATGCAGACCAAAGTTAAAGGAAGGTCCTCTGCTCCTTCCTCTCTTAGACGTAATTTTCAACCAGTTTTGGCAACTGACATTTTATCAGTTGTTTCATGTCCTTACATAATTCCTTCTTTCTAAACCTACCTGTAGATGGGTTCATCCACTTCATCACTCTATCACATATCCTAATGCATATAAGCAATTCTAACAGACTTAATTGGGGATTTAGCAAAAATAGCTGGGACTTCAACAGGATGAAGCCTATACTACAATGCACAAAACCCCCTGAGCCTGTGCTAACATAGCTTTTAGTCTACAACTGTAAACACAGAAGAAAATATTT
Organism: Laterallus jamaicensis coturniculus; assembly: GCA_022605575.1. Lineage (NCBI taxonomy): Eukaryota > Metazoa > Chordata > Aves > Gruiformes > Rallidae > Laterallus > Laterallus jamaicensis. The sequence continues at coordinate 5,944,919 of JAKCOX010000027.1, forward strand.
TTCTTTCTTAATTCAGTACTGATATTTTTTTTTTTACTCACACACAAAACTGTGTGTCCTCCTCCCAAGATGCTCCTTCACCTCCTTCACTCTCCAATAACCTTTTATTTAGATTTTTGGTTGGAGGGGTATGAACTCAAGGACCATTACCCACATTCTCAGGACACACATGCCATAACTCACTTTTAAAAATACAGACAAGTCTTAAGGCTTTTTTTTTACTTAGAAATGCGTTTCAGTTGTGTGCTCCTGCCTTTTTCAATAATCTCTAGCTTCATTAGCCAATTCCTGTCCCACCTGGCAAAAGACTAGAGGTCTCAAGATGACATTAAAAGGCAACGTTGGTGGGTGGGTTGAGGGGAAGCAGAACACGTTAGCTTGATGTCTTCAAAGGAAAAAGAGAGCAACACGAGCTCATTCAATATAAAGACTAGAGTACCTGCGTGGGGTATCTCACTGCAGACACCAACTCTGGCTTCACTGGCTCTACATTATCACAGCTACTATTTTGTGTGGTGCACTGGGCAGCATGGCCACAGCTGACCAACAGCAGTATGGTGAAACTGCACTGTATTTCTGAATCTTGATGATGACACATAAGTGGACCCAATAGTCTAAAAATAACAGCATTAGCAGTACAAACCAAACAGGAACTTACCCTTTAACTGGAGAGATTATTCTTAGTGAGAGTAATATAAATAACTAGGAATATTTAATATACACATCAATAAACATCTAGTAGTAAACCAGTCTAGCTAACTTTAAGCTATCTCTGAGGAAAGACAGAGATCAGACGTTCAGATAATGCCTTGCCAAGAAAGGAGGAGCAGCTTACACAGACTGTGTTGACTTGCTGAAGGGTTACACTTGCTGCGTTGACTTGCTTCCAGTTAGGTTTTGGTTTTATTTGCTGGTTGTTTTTTTCTTTTTGAGGGGGAGGGAGGGTTTGTACCAGCTATTACACATGCCCAGAATGTGTCTGATCTGGGGCAAAGGCAGAGTTATTCTGCTGATAATATAACCCCATGCATATTCCTATATAATCTTCACATTATAAATCTATGTGCCTTAGATTTTTTCAGCTGCAGAATATAACATTAACATTTTAAACACTTGGCATTTCATTAATATTTGACCAGCACATAGCAGCAACTATTATATTGAAGATTATCTAGGTTTGATGTGCATATACCAACAAAATGCTGAGTTGCTAATCATTCTGCAGAAACAGAATATACTTCTGGATGAGTAATACCAACAAAATCACAGAAGTAAGTTGCCTCTCTATTGGATGTACATTTAGCTGAAAAGAGGGCAGAGAATCCTGTATTTTTGGTATGCACTTCAAGTGCATTGTTAGAGTGCATTTGAAGAAAGTTATCCAACTTATCCTCCTGAAGGCAACAAAGTAAGTTGCAAGATTCACAGACATGAACCTCAAAACTCAGTGAATGCACCAAATGGGATAAAAGGAAAGATGGCCTCACCTGATACTGTTCTTGCACCTTACTCAATTTTGCTGCTTATCTTTGAGTCCCACAGGCATTCAAAATGGGCAGTAGCACCTCACTTACCTTTAATTTGTATTTAAAAGGAATCTGGCAATACAAAATATGGGCTAAAGCACTTGTCAGCAAAGCACAAGTGTGAAGATCATTTATAAACTGACTGCATCACTTGTTCCTATGTTGAAATAACAGTCTGTTAGGGCACTTTTAATTTATCAGTCTCCCACCACAGAGGATGCACAAGACTTAGAAGTGAAATAGGAAAGTTTAACACCACTCAAACTCCTAATTTTAAAAAGTGACTGCCCTGCAATGCTCAATTTTATGTTTCTTAGTAGGATTTTATTTCTATATGCATGTACTCTTGCAAGTGGTGAAAACTATATCCCCACCCTCCCTGCTCCCAAATCTCTCTCTGTGTAGCCCTTCCTTACCACCAAGCCAAGGACAACAGCCAAAACCAACCAGTAACTTCTAAGGTCAAATTATTTTTTTCAAGAATATGGATATCAGGGAAATAATCATGTACTGCATCAGATCACACTTGTGGTCTGGATCCTCCTGAAGTAACTGACTGACTCCATCAAAGAACTCCTGTCTAATTCAAGAGCTGCTGTGTAATTCACTGGCATGTCCAGCAAGCATGGGCAAAGCTTCCTTTCTCGTGCATCATAATAAACTGTAGGTGCATTTTAGGTGTTGTACATACCGGTCTTCTTTTATACACCAGGTATATGAAATGTAAAAGGTTGACAACCAAAAAGACAGAATTCCAGATCATTATGTCCAAGGCACAGCGGTAGAGCGTAGCCCAAACGATGAACAATGCACATCCTGTAAAAATGAAAAAAAAAAAAAAGGAAGTTAAATTTCACTGAACAATAAACATGCCTGTACAAACTCATCAGGGATGTGTCCTCTGGGTGCAATTACACTGGAAAGAAATATATTCCACAAGCTTTAATACACTTAGGCTCTGTGGATCGGTGCATGCACAGGTAGCAGAGCTGATGACTACAATGCTACAAACAGGCACTGAGAGCAGGCTGACAGCAGACTGCAGTCCTAGTGCATGGGACTGAAATACTGGAGCCGCAATAATTCAGACCAGGACTAGGGAAAGCAGAAGGGTGCATCCCACAATGGTCTGTTACTAAAATGAAGCGGAAAAGGGACAGGGGAAGACTGTATCTTAAGTACAAAAAAAGAACTAAGTAGCTTGCAAAACTTCAATGCTAGCATTGCATTAATTAGTCAAACATGACACTAAAAAAATCTACAGTCATAAAGATGTTTTTGCAAATTTAAAGGAAGCCTCATCAATGCATTTTGACAAGGTCACAGCAGGAACCTGAATTCTCTTTCAGGAAAAAGAAAATTTCAGATGCTTGCTCTCTCTTTAGTTGCTTTACTTTGACAATTGCTTTAGAAGATAAGGCAGTATTCCTCTGTATAATTAGGCATACTATTTTTAGCCTACAAAGACAATACTTATCAAATGATAGATTATGCATCAGTGAGTTTCTCCCACATCACTGAACCTACTGTCTGATGGAGATAGCTGTAGAGGTCACAGATAAATTTTCCCTTAAGTTTCATGCAAAGGAAACAAGAAGTACCAAACTGTTTTTCCCCTTTCTCCCTGAAGGGGATGCTGAATTAACGAACTCATTATGTATTCTGTCTGAACTGCTGATTTGCCAGGCAACAGTTATGTATAGATCAGGAAAAAAACCCAAAAAACTGATGACTCTTCATCAGCTAATTAATTAGGTTACATGGGAGGAGGACACAAGGCCTGGAAGTATTAAAGGGGAGTGACAGTGTTGAGCAGCACAGAGATGGGACAGGGTCTTCAAAGCAATGGGGACAGATCCCTTGGAACAAGGCTTTGTTACTTCTGTTGCCCACAGAATTGATTTGCTTCTAGTTGCCATCTTGACTTGCAAAACTGATTCTGTATCTCTTCAGACTGTAACAAGATCTGCAGACCAAAGCAACAAACTCAGCAAACACAGAGCTCCTACTGCTTTTAAAACAAGAACTATGCAGACAAAAGGTCTTGCGATGCTCAGGCACTCAGTCATTGGTGCAGTCTGTTTGAATAAGCTACCCTGTAATAGCTGTTAAAAGCAAGATCATTGCAAATTCAACCATAGAAGTTCTACCATAAAACTAACCCACACTACTATACAAATAAGCTTTCTCACTTAGAAATACTTAAGCATGCTCTGTATTACAACACACCTAGGTTTAATTTTTCTGTGCTGCAATGAGTCACTACTCCTTCTTCTTGTTTCACACAAAGCATGGGGGTTCTGAAATAACTGTGGGACTGCAAGAGTGTTTAAAATGAAACCACGCTTGTTTGGTCTCAAGAGTGCCAAACGTAAGATTTCCCCCCTGCCCCCAAGTCAAATTTTGGTATCACAAGATACCTATGCAGGTGGAAGGAATGCAACTGGCTTCAGGAGCACACAAACTGCACCCCATATAAAAACTCCACATTCTGGTGATCCACAGACACCACGTGTTTGAACCTGTATTTAAAGAATGCATGGGGTGACATCAAGCTTCAAGGTAAACCTTACCCATTGCAGGCATACCAGAAATCTAAAATTAAGGTCTTAATGAAACATTGACTTAACTGTAATTTGGAATTTAATTAATTTTAAATAGCCAGTCATGTGTCAAGTAAGTGGGATCCACTTGTTTTCTATCTGAAATCTAGACAAATTTGAAAACATAAGTTGTCTTTCTGGGAAGTTTTATGAGCCTAGAGACATAAAGCCTTTCTACAAAAGATCTGCCAGGATCAGAACAGATCCCTACCTACACCAAAACCACCTTCAGCATAGCACCACAACCATGAATATGTGTTGGAATTTCACCATAAGCAGAAAGGACCAGGAGAAAGCTCTGTCCTGTTCATGAACAGTCACAGGAAGGATGCAAATGCCTCCAGGATAATTCTCCTACCTACGGTGAGCAGGCCTCGCAGGAAAATCATATGAAGATTCAGAGTAGTTGGAATAACCAGTCCAACGGCAAAGCAAATGTTTGCCACGTGGAAAACAAGATGATGAATCTCCTTCCAGTTTTCACATGCAGTCTCATTGAGAGGCACAAGGGTGGCATTTCTTAAGTCTGGAATAAAACCTAGTGGAGTAACAGTGAGCGGGCTCATTGCTGTAGTACTCATCTTGGAGACTCCTGCAATGAGAGAGAGAAAGGGGGAAAAATAAAAATAATGATGCATTAAACTGAAATATATTAGATGTACATGTGGATTTTGGGTTTTTCTCTTTCTTTCCAGGATATATTTTCCCATTATCGTTTACAGGAAAAAAGGCTGACAAAACTTGCCTCACCTTCTGGCTTTCTTGCAGTATTTGCAGGATTCTTTAGAGGTGTTCTAAGCCATGGGGCACCATGCACATATCAACCAGAATAGGCAAAAAAAAAAATAAAAAAAAAAATTACCCCAACCACTTTTGAGAACAGGAAATAAAACCTTGTTTCTCATCCCAGCTGATCAGATGCTATGAAACCAAAAAGGGAGACACACAAGTTATGACAAGGTTGCCGGTCTTCCAGGGAAATCTCTTGGTCTACCTAGAATGAGCAAGCTTGCAAGACCTTTGTTTGTGGAACTCCTGGAGAAAACAAGAGAGTTAAAAAAGGCTGATTTCTGATCTAAAAATACACAGGGATTTTTTTTGTTGTAACAATAGATCTGGCATATTTTGATTTCACACCTTAAAAGAAAAAAAAATCTCTTCTCAACACTAAGTAAAAAATTCCTATTAAAAACAAACTAGAAAGAGAAACTGGAAGATTTCAAGACACTGTCTTTAAAGTCTTAAAAGCTGGTCTCTCCAGGGAACTGCAGCTGGCGTTACAAGCACTCCAGAAGGACTTCTCAACCCAGAGCAGTTCCCAGCTGGAGGAACACGACAGTTCCTAGGCAGGCTGTCAGAACCCTGCTTCCAGCGAGGCACACATGTTCCCCCACCGCTGCGGTGGGAGAGATGACGTGGAGCTCTGCTTGAGCCTTGTTATTGAAACACATGCACGTATCACTGAGCAAACAGGCTCCCTAACACAGAGCACGGTGGGACTCGTGTTCAAATAAATTCTGTAGAGATGGTGCTCGTCCCGGCCGCATGCCCTCACTCTCTGTCATGTAATTCATCTGCTCAGCAGACTTCTGAGTCACAGTTAATACACCCAGTGTTTCCTGCAGACTGGAATACGCTCAGCATTTGTCTTTTGTGTGTGAAGGTGCTTCTTGGGCTGTGAAATAATTCCGAGTTGCTTCGGTTCCATCCATTCTTTTTATTGCTCCCACCCCTCACATCCCAGATCAACTTGTGTACAAGATGTAAGCAAGCTGGAAAATTTCTGAAGTTAAAACCCTTTTTAAAGCAGTGGGAAGAAAGAAATCAGAAAGAAAACCTCAACCCTCTGATAGCTCCTCTCTAATGCCCAGAGCCTGTTGGGGCTAAGCCATGCTACAGAATGTGCAGAGGCATCTTGCAGGATCAAACACCAACATATCATAGCATACAGAGCTGCTGGACAGATATGATTTTCAAAGCGGGGAAAAAAACCACCCCAAAACATCTGGTCCTTACCAAAATACGTGATCCACTTATTTCTTAAGAGCTTGTTTCCCTCTTTTCATTCCTACATTAGTTACACACAAAGGTCAATTCAAATGCAGGGGATTTGGCATAAACAAGTTCTACACTAAGTTGTTACCAATACTGCTGGTGCCAAAACAAGTTTGCAGTCCAGGTATTGTACAGGCAGCTTTTTTTCCTGGATTTAATGACAAGAGCCATGAGAGCAGTTTCATTGTCCTGACAAAGCCACTCATCCACAGAGCCAAAGCGTGAGCCTTTACAAGGCTGCAGGACTGGCACTTTCATGCCCTCATAAACAGAAGACGATTGCTAATTCCAGGTAATTGTATTTGTGCTCATCTTACACACCTCTCATGATCATGCTCCTCTTGTTTTCTAACAAGGTAAGGTCCTCACACTGGAACAGCAGGATCTCTAGACCTCCTGCAAAAGGTTTCTAGGTACATTTAATCTTTCACTACCTAGTCACCTGCCAATAAAAGCATCACTTAATGTGGCACCACATGGGAAAAGAACAAGACAACCAAACCTGCATTCCTGTGTGGAACCAGCCATAAGCCCACCATCTCAACACTAAAGCAGGCTGCAAGGTGTAACTTCAGTTTCATCTGATTACAAATCCACAAAGCTCTCCTGATGCTGGATTTTTTAATAGCAAAATTTCGTACTGCATCACTGGGAGAAGAGAGGCTACCTTACTCTTTAAGGCTTGGTTGCAAAGCATCACACACTACAAGACTGGAAACCCAATCAGCCCAGTCAACTACATGGCACATGACAAGCTCATTCCCCTCAGAACCCAGCCGGAACACTGCTCCCTTCATTAGCCACTGATATTGACGCCATAACCCACCAGCCAGAAACTGGTCATAAGGGGAAGATGTTTCTCCCACAAGTGTTGATCAAGTCGTTTAAAGCCTTTGGCAATAAAATGCCCATAGCTGTAACAACAGGATTTTTAATGCTTCTGAAAGTCAGGACCACCTACTCAGTTGCCTTAATTAGAATTTAAGAGCCTAAATATAACCACGTCCATTTTTTCTACAAGCTTTTTCTTAAAGACCTTGAAGTCCACATCTGGATACAACTGAGCTTAACCTACTACCCACAGTCAAACATTGCAGCATGGCTAACGTCATGGAAACCAGCAGAAAGCTGCAGAATTTCTCTGTCACGACGGCACTTTAAAGGCTGGCAGAAGCAGATTGATGCTATCTGCAAAATGACACACGGACAGATTGTGACACCGGCTCTGAAGGAGAGCTGCCCATACATTCCAACAAGGGAGCCTGATCAAGAACCAAGCAAAAAAAAGCCAACAGGGTTACAAACTTTAGCCCAAAATGTTTGTCCACAGGTAGCAGCAGAAACACAAATATTCAAAATAACAACTCTGTAGTTTTTAGATCCAATTCTTTAGTCTTGACATCTACTGATGACAAATAATACAGAAGAATTAGCAAGAAATCTGCTGTTCAACAGTCAGGGACTTGGAATTGCAATTTCCTACCTTCTGCTACCTCAAAGAGTCAAAAAATAATTTTGGAAGTACAGAATCAGGCCTTTAAAATTGCAATTTAGGCTTATGTGTGCTAAGGACTAGTACAGCATAAGACTTCAAAGTCTTATAATAAAGTCAGAGTGGTTCCAAAGAATGTTTATCAATACGGTGATAGGCACTATATATAAATATATATATATTAAAAAGTTATGCATTGCTATGAGAAGATAAAAATGCAGCCAACATAGTCAAATAGTCTTGGAAAAAATGGGGAAATAGTGTCAAGTGAAAAGTACACTTTATGGAAGAATTAAAGAGTACAAAGAATTAAAAGAGTATTTTTTAATATCCAGTAATTTTTCCTTCATAGGGATTTAGTTACTAAACAAAGAGCTTGAAAACTCATCTGATTGAAGCTCAAGCCAACCTATTGTCCAAATAGGAACAAAAAAAACCAAACAGATCTCAAAACCAGTCCATTCAGCGACACTTTAAATCTGTCAGAAATTAGTATAGTTAAAGCTTTTGTGTGTGTGTGTGTGTGTGTGTGTGTGTGTTCATCAATTGGATAGTGACTTAAGGTCACTATCGTGTTTTAAAGGCATAGAAATACAAGTTCTCAAAACATAAACGAGATGAGCTCACTCCAAGATGTTTTAGACGCTCAGGACACCTTCATACAAGAGGCCAAACTTCTGAAAGCCATTCCCAAAGGTAGTTAGCTCCTAAAACTTCAAACATAAAGACACCTTCAAAACAAATGGGGTTTTTAGGGATACCTAGGCAACGCTGAAAGAAGACAGGCGGAGGAGAAAAGTTTAAAGCAGTTGGTTATGGTAGGACAACAGGTCAGCCAGGCTGATAGGGGACAGTGTAGTGTCCCAGTCAATGTCATCATCCACCCTACTCCATACCCCATGCCTTTACCACTCAATGCTACACAAGCAAGCTTCTTCAAGCTTTGTTTGAGCATGTCTGGGTAACTTTACAGCCACTGTGACTTTACAGTCCTCCATTTATGCATTTGTGAGCCTCAATAAAGTTTAAAAAAAAACCCACAACAAAACCAACCAAACTTAACGCCCCCCCCCCCCCGCCCCCCAAACAACCCCCAAACCAACCACCTGCAGAGCCTCACTACTTTTCTACGTGGCACAAAAGCAGCACAGAGAATTTAGACAATCAGTTTCTTTGCCTTTGCGAGCTGAAGACAAACTATTGGTGCTAGCACAGTTAAGTTAATTACAGTTTAAGTTACCAATTCCCTTTCTGTAATGAAGGAGGAGCGATCAAGAAGGCGGTATAGGGAAAGACGCGTTTCGGGACGCTCCTTGGGGCCAATTCCCGTCCGCTAAACGCGCCACGAAGTACAGAAATTGTTCGCTTCGCCCTACACCCTGCTCCAGGGGAAGTTTAATACTTCTGCGCGGTCAACAGAAGCGCCGGCCCGTGAGAGACGCTCTCACGTCCGCTCAGCACGGCAGCCGCAGAGCCGTACTACGGCAGCGGGAGTTGGTGAACCGCGTTTGCGCTCCCGCTCCGTTTCGCTACGCTGCGCACAGCCGCGCAAAGCCCGAGCGGAGAGGCGCAGCCACAGCTCACCCCCCGACCCCCCGACACGCCTCCGAAGCTTCATTTTAGCCCACAACACGCCAACTCCAAACCCAACATCCCCCCCCCCCCATCACCCCAATAAATTAAAACCCCATTAACATCAACCGGGCAACCGGCCCCTTCCCCCCGCGAAAGGGCCGTTTCCAAGGCAGTGCCTCTCCGCGGGGAGGGCACCGGCGGAGCCCCCGTTCCCAGAGCGCCCGTCGGTACCGTGCCCGGGCCGGGCAGGACGGCTCCCGGCACCTCCGCCCGCAGCGAAGCCTTGCGAGCGCCCGAGAGGGGAACACGGAGACCAGCGCGGGGAGCGCGTCGCCCCGGTGGCGGACGGCAGGGCACGTCCAGCACGGAGCCCGGCGCCCAAATCCTCCGGCCGCCGCGGTCAGAGGGACCCGCCGCCCGCCCGGGACGCCCGTCGCCGCACAGGTAAACCTCCCGCCCCTCCAGCCGCTCGCACCCGCCCGCCGCTCCGGCGCAGAGCCGTCCCCCGCACCCCCGGCGCAGGGCGGCGGGAGCGCCCCTTACCTGCCCCGCAGCCCTGCCCGCGCCCACGGAAAAGTTTCCCGGCCGCCCGGGGGACGCAGCGCCCGGACGGGACGGACCCAAGCTGCCGCTCCCGACACCGCGTCCCGCCACGGCCACCGAGCCGCCGCTGTGACTAAAATAGGCAGAAGCCGGCGGGAGGCTGCGGGCGGCGCCAGCTCCGGGGCCGGCACCGAGCGGCCGCAGCGCGCAGGCGCCTCCCGCCGGCCCCGGGGGGCTGCGGGCGGCGGGGGGCCGCGGGGCGACGCGCGTCCGCCAGGAGGCGGTACGGTGTGCGGGGCGGCGGCCGCGGGGGGCCGCGGTTCTGGAGCCCGCCCGGGTCCCCCCGTCGGAGCGAGCATCACCCCCCAGAATTCCCCCCGCAGCCTGAAGCCTGCGAGCGCCCAGCAGTGCCCGGCTTCTGCCTCTAAACCACACGGTGACTCGCCCCGCAGAGCTGCCGCCATTCGCTGCGGGGGACCCCCAGCGCCCCGCTTTTGGGGAGTTAAAGCCCGGCGAGCGGAATTCTCCCCGCAAGGAGCAGCACAAGCAGAGTTTTCCCTATATGGTGCGCCAAGGAGCCGCAAACGGCCTTTATAAAACTGCTCTTCTCAGCTTGGCACCTGCCGCGGTGGCTCTGTCACAAGCGGTGTTGAAGCACTGTCGCCGAGCGTGCCCGTGTGGCAGTTTGGCAGGTCCCAGGAGTGACGCGCTTCCGAAGCGGGCCGCTTCGCGTCCCTGCGTCCCGGCAGATTGTTCTGCCGATGTCCTGTCTAGCCCCGTCCTGCACCGCCGGGCTTGCAGGACAGGCAAAGTAGCCACCGAGCATGCCTTCGCCTCCAAGATGCTGATGTGCATCATCCGGCGGTGACAGGCGTTGTAGATACAATGCCTACGGGCATCCCAACCCATCCTGAAGCCTGTCAGAGATAAATGATGACTGCAATGGCAGAACAGTCTCTTTCAACACATTCCAATGAGCTAGCTGCAAAATGTTTTGGGTCTTTTTCAGTGTATGGTCAGCATTGTACCTGCATATCTCTTGAAAGCATACAGAATCCTGAATAATTTTTGCAATAACTGTTTATACACGTATATATACATGTGTCCCAGAGGGCTCTGTTACTGTTGTTCTTGGCTTTACATCTTGGGCAAGAGATCTGGATCTTTCCAATAATATGTGCCATATGAATAGGGTTTTTATGAAACCTGATGCCTGGTATAGGACCTGATTTTCCAAAATCCTTGTCCCACTTGGTCCAGCTCCTGACCCCTCCCCCTTCCTTGGGGGAGGGAGGGCAATAAACACCCCTTAATTAATTTTTTTAAATCCTGGGGGGCATCAAGCATGGCATTGCCAGACGATCTCATCTCTTTGGTGACCAGTGATAGAAGCCGAGGGAACTGCATGAAGCTGTGACAGGGGTGATTTAGGCTGAATATTAGGAAGAGGTTCTTTCCTGAGAGGGTGGTTGGGCACTGGAACAGGCTCCCCAGGGAAGTGGTCACAACACCAAGCTTGGCTGAGTTCAAGCAGCCCCTGGACGATGCACTCAGTCCTATGCTCTGACTTGGCTGGCCCTGTGTGAAGCCAGGAGATGGGCTTGATGATCCTTATGGGTACCTTCCAACGCAGGAGATTCTATGAAAATCTATTATGAATTTATTACAAAGGACCTGATTTGGTACCGTGTCTCCTCTGACTAACCAGCCATTCTTGTTTCCAGTGAGCTGGAAAAAAAAGTAGTAAGGGGGAGTCAGGATAGCAGGGCCACAGGAACCGTCATGAGTGATAGCACCTAGCATGAGTTTGAGATTGATAATACTCAGCTAGGATCAAAGCTTCCGAAAGCAGCACAAAGCAGCAGCCTGTCAGAGAGCTCCTATCCAAACCTAGACTGACATGTAAGCATTTTTTAGCACGTTACTGAATGTTATGCATTGGAAGAGCTCGGTCTGTTGTACTCACTGTGTCTTTCATAAGGTCTTTGTACTTCTTCTCATTACCCTCTGGGTCTTCTCGGGTTTTGTGGGGACCCTCGGTGATAAACGGTACCTGCTTAGCCCTGTGCAGAAGATCCTAGCAAGGATAGCTTGGCAATGAACTGATAACATTTGTAGCCATGTGAAGATCACAGAATACAGAATCACAGAATTGTAGGGGTTGGAAAGGACCTCTTGGGATCTTTATATTTCAGTATATTTGTGACTAAATGTCATTTTCCCTATGCAGCAGAGTGGTAAGAGCCAAGGTTACATGGGTAACATAGATGGTGGTATTTTGCATGGCTTCCAATGGAAAGAGAGAAATAAGGAGGTGTCTGAGAGCTGCCCCTCTCTCCTGGCCCCCTAGGAAGACCATGAGAAGATGAAGAGTGCAGACCTGACTCTGATGGCCTGTAGGAGAAAAACTCCCCTCTTCTAATAGAGTGGCTAGCACCAATTTTGTATAGATATCAGCACATTGTCCTATGCCAGAACTTTACATCACCTTCAGTGACAGACACACTATCAGATAACATAACATTATCTATCACAGAATCACAGAATCTTAGGGGTTGGAAGGGACCTCCAGAGATCATCGGGTCCAACCCCCCTGCCAAAGCAGGCTCCCTAGCTCATATTACATAGATAGGCGTCCAGACGAGACTTGAATATCTCCAGAGAAGGAGACTCCACCACCTCCCTGGGCAGCCTGTCCCAGGGCTCTGTCACCCTCACTGTGAAAAAGTTCTTCCCCATGTTGGTGTGGAACTTCCTGTGCTCCAACTTGCAGCCATTGCCCCTTGTCCTGTCCTATAGTTATATAGCTAGAGTAAGCTTTGTATAAGTAGAATGTATTAAGTACAGTTTTTTCCTCTTAAACCAAGGGCTGATGTACTGTAGGAGAACGGGCTGGTCGAATTAAATCAGTTTAACCTCCTACTGTTATTCCACCATGAAGACTTGGTTTAACCTCCTATCTATGTCAATAAAGGACACGTTCACTGAAACCTGCTAATACAAATTAATCTGACAGAGAATAAGAAATACAAACTGTTTGCATCGACACTGATGAGGAGGGCTTGGCTTCAAACAGCCCGATCAATGGTTTGTGTTGAATTGATGCATTTTGTTAGCAGAGACAGCTGTTCATTGATGCAGGCGTTCTCCCTGTCGTGCTTCTCTCTCTTGCTATTAAAGTCTTGATAGCTTAAGCACCTTCTCCAGTTTTTTAGTTGTTTTCCACAGCAAACGGTCCGCAGCAGAAAATGTCAGGTGGATGTTGTAAATTGCTGTCTTGTTCCTTACCTTTATCAACCTGCTCTGGGATCTTTGATAGTATACCCTATTGGTGCCTGCCTGGTTTTTCTGCGTTACAAGGGAAATAAGACCCCCTGATGGTGTGGGGAGATGCTGCTCGGCAGAGGTCAGGCAGGTCAGAAGCATAGCTGAGCCCAGAGCCTCCTGCTCTGTTCAGCCCAGCCAGGCACTGAAAGGCTTCGTTAAGCAGGCAGCAAAGTAACTTTTTGTAGAATTGCGAGCGCTCTGCCTCATCCAAATGAGAGCCCAATTCCCCAGCCTTTTTTAGGCAAAGTTTTTCACTAAAGAGAACAAATGCTTTGTGTTCTGGGATCCCAGATGTGCCAGGCTGACAGGGCTATTTTCAGACAATGGCGAGATCTATGAAATGTTTCCATTTATAGTTTCAGGAAGCGTACTCAGCATCTACAGGCTAAAAGATGCCTACCCTCAACTAATCTTTTAAACTCCCTCTATAGACATTGCAAGGGAGCTGTTTTAGAATGTAATTAATCCTCTGTGTGTTTGACAACTGTCTGGAGTGGGATGAAACACGCAGGCATAGTTCGGAGCTTCATTTCAGTGAGGCAAATCCCATCCGAGATGCTGAAATTATTTGCCATATAGCTGAGAAATTACACATCATCTCCACAGAGAAAAAAAAAAACCCCACCCAAACCCAAATAAATATTTGGGTTCTGCCTGAAATTCATCTTTGAGAATTATGGTTTATTAGAAGGAAGTTTGTATGGAAGAGATTATGAAAGATAAACACTCTCTCAGCTCGCCAGTATTCTAGAGGTCCATTTGAGAGGAGCGTGTGCATTCCGGTGTGTTTTTACCTCAGCCCCTCCGAGAGCTGCTCTCTGATGTATCGCAGCGCGGTCTGGCAATTCTTCCCACGCTGCTTCTGCAGGGAGGGTGTCTCTTGTGCATACGAGACAGACTATCTATCTGTGAAGCCTGTTTGAAGCAGAGGTATAAAACATCGTATCCCCAGGCTCCCAGGTGCCAGAGGGGTACTACAGTAATTGGTTGTTGCAAACTTAAAGCCAGGAGCCAACTCTCCCCTCCAACAATCTGTTAGAGTATCCAAGTTTTAACAGATGCCCTGGCTGTCATGGATGTTTATGCAAAGGGTACACAATCCTGAGGTGCAAGGGCAGAGTAAAACTGTTTGCTATTGAAGTTATCTAAACTGTGCGTGGTAAACAATTTATTCAGTCACACTTGGCAATTATCCCTGTTCCCGAATTCTGCGTGAGCAGCCTCCTGTTGACAATTTAATTCGTATGCTCATTATTTGAAATTGCTCAGTGAACGATTTCTATGCATATTGTACAAGCCTACAAGCTGAGACTGCTGTGCCACTCACTTTAGCTAAATCTACCTAATCTAGCTAAATCTACCTAAATCACATGGTTTTCTGCCCTTTGCCCACCCCCCCCCCCAAAAAAAAAAAAAGAAGGCTGGTATAAAACTGACTGGATTTCCTCAGGTGCACCTGATGCCACCATGCCAGGGCAGCTGGCTAACAGCATTGGGAATAACAGGGAGCCCATCCCCAACATGCAATTGAAATGTTGCTCTTGTTTAACATGGGGCAGCCCTTCACATGTAACCAAAAGGCAAGTCACCCAAGCAGTGCTCTCGCATTGCACCTCTCCCCTCCCTGAGTGACACACCATTTCTTAGGGGGTCCCTGCTATGGCGGGTTTGGCAGCCCTGGTTGAGCTGGCTGTGATTTTTCTGTTCCCTTTCTGGACAACTTCCATGCCCAAAGAAACCTGGAAAGGATGGTGCAGAGATGCCTGTGCTGAAGTAAATCCATCTCAGCCGGAGCAGCTCATGCTGCTCTTGCTGCAGGGATCTTTGTGAATCCATGTGAGCCTGTGTGGATGCCCACATAACCCAAAGGAATGGCAAATATTGTCAAGGTGTAAATGGATGCATGCTTCTGGGTGTGGGTACAGCAGCAGTTAACACTTGGTTGCAATCTTAGTCCTTCTTATCTGTACATCCTAATAGTCACCAGTGGCTGTTTCTCAGAAGTGAGGGCTAGGCTTGAACCTCCAGGACATTGCATGCTAGCATCATTAAAAACAATCATTTGGGTTTTTTTCTTGAAATTTTTTAAATCATTGATATGGATTTAAAATTATATTTCAAGATAAAAAAGCAGCTAAATAAGAACTGTTTAACATATCCTGAGGGAAAGAGGCAGAACTCAAAAAAAAAAGCCCCCAAAACCCAAACTTAGAACTTGAGGAAGGACAAAGAGGAAGTAGGAGGAGGCAGAAGATGAGTCTGTGGGATTATTTAAACAAGGGACAGACAAAGCATGTAGGATTTCAGAGTGAAAATACTCCCTGCTCTGAGGGGGAAGAAAAGGTAAATAGATTAGCTCAGAAGAACTGTGAATGGGCATGAGGCAGCTTTTCTAAATTTTATTTTTTCTTTGCAAAAAGCAAGAGTGCAGAGAAAATGGATAATCTCATGAAGGAACGTACTGGGGAAGAAACTAAGCCAAAATAAATGATAGGAACAAAGGTTCAAGAGCTAAAACCAAACCAGGAATGGACCAAGTTTGGTCCAAGTGCATAGAAACAGGTTGATGTTGCCCAAGTATCAAGCAGGAGCATTTTTTGACGTGCTCCTTGTTTTGAGCATAACCCTCAAGGAGGTAATAAGTGCCCAGTTTCTGGACTAGCTGCCACCTCTGCTGTTTCAGAAGAGACAGCATCAAACAGTCACTACAGAGCATCTGGTCAGCGTTTACCGTCACCCCAACTATGCTGCTTTGTACATCCAGTTCTACTGTACCTCAACTGCTTCTTGCTGCTGCTTGATTGATGTGTGAGAGTAAAGGCAAATGCAGAATTTAAAAACAAAACAAAACAAAACAAAACAACCCCCCAAACCTCTAATTTCAATGAATAAATAAGGCCAGTCTTCTGGATAATGTTTATTATACTTCTTTGTTTGGTAAAGAAAAAAACAACTAACAAAACCCTATTATATAAGGTTACATACGGATACAGAGCACAGTAAACATACAGATTATATATATATATATGTATATATATATAATTATTGCTTTTGCATGTAGTACTAGCATAAGTACATACACCAACATATATAGCAGTTTCAGAATTAAAATGGCAATGAGCATGGTAAAAAGTACTAATGACTTGTAAAACCAAAACCAGTATAAAAATGTTTTCTGTTCCATGTCTGATTTCAGAACATCAGCATTTGTTGTATTTTTTCCTACTAATAATTACTCCTTAGTTCTTTGAAACATGAACATATAGACTGAAAAGATGCTGTATTTTTGGAAAGCCACAGCTGAATGAGAAAATGGAGATCCAGTAAAAAACAGGGTGTGGTGCTTTATGACTGGTTTTTAAGACGTAGTCCCATTCACCTCACCAGGGAGATCTGCTTAGAAAGGTCACCTGAGAGGACCTGACCTTTCTGTAGAGGAAAACAGAACAGTTTTGTTTCCTATACATAAGAAGTGTTCAAAATACTTCATTTAAGCTAAATCTCCTAGTAAAATAGAGTGTATCTGCTACAACCGGGTTCACTGAACACTTGAAGGATCTTTAACACGAAGGAGTTAAACAAACAAAGCACGGGACGGATTTCCAGCTGTTTCATGGCAACTGCTGATGCTCATCCTTCTGTGTCCCAGCAGATGTGGGCTGGCTTGCCTCGCTCTCGTCACAGGGTAAGTTATTTTGCATTTACCCCAGTGTAAGAAAATGCATATGGGAAGGTACAAGGTCCTACTTAAGATATTTTAAACCCATCCCATAGCTTTCCATTGAAGCCCAAACCCAGTGTTGGGCATCTAGATTATCCCATGTGCTTCTTAGGAGGCACTAAATCCTACACATGGGAAATGCTAAACAGACCTATGTGCCTCACCTCTCACTGAGCCCCGGCTCTTGCAGGCCACCAATTACCTGGAACCATCCAGCCAAAATCCCTGCCTGGGGATAAGGACCTGCTCACCTCCTTTCACAGGTCTGAGATGCTTTAATGGTTGTCTGCGACATATGGTTGCTGCAGAAGGTGGTGGTGCTGCTCAATTCTATACAGTGCCATACAGCATTTATCCATGAAGTGGGATTTTTGGCTTCAGTGTGGTTCTGAGCACAAGGTACCTTACTCGCAGAAAGCCATTACATCCCCCAAGCTTTAGACACGTTTGGGTGGAGAGTTACTAGTGGATACAATGAAAACTACGAGATTCGCTGCTAAACCAGTTATTTACCACAATTTTATTGTAGTTGTTTATTTACATGATTTTAATGGCCCCAACACAGAGGTAGGGAAATAGTCCTGTCCCCACAATACAGCATAGAGCCCTTAAACTAGGGGCTGTTATGGAATCGCTGGCCGAATGAAACTGCCTGGGAACTCACAGCAGAAGAATGACTGCTACAAAACACTGTTGATCCTACAAACTTTTGGGAATATCCCATCATCTCAGCCCATGACAATGTTTAACAATGTTTGTGGCTTGCAGAGTGGTAATTTGGGTCCAAACCTACCCTCTTTGCCAGCTGTGGTTTGGGACACAACCCCTGAATCCTGGGGCTTACACATGACACTCTTGTGCTGCCTTTCTCCTACAGCCTCCTACTGACAAAGCTCCACCTACACGGTTTGATTCATTGGGATGAGGTGGCTTGATTTACATGCTGAGTTAAATTAACTCTTTTGATTCACACAGAATTAGAGTGAGCAGAAACTGCAGACACACAAAAATTTACATGAAAGGAAAGTTAACATGAAGTAGACAGACAGGGAAAGATGGGTGCTCTCCCTCCTCACAGTTTTATGCACGTTAATGTAATTTAAGCAAGAATTTTCAAGAAGCAGCTTAAGAAGGTATTTATTTTGTCATACTGTAAAAAATATCTGTCATACAGTAACACTTTTTGGGTAGAAGAATATTCATTTTTTACAGGAGTAGAAAGAAAAATACTTAATCTGTGAAAGTCTGAACTCAGCAAATAATTATTAATTTTTTCCTTTTCTACTCAAATAGTTTTCTTCTATCTAAATAGCTAAGGATTTGTTTCACTTTTAGCACATAGTTTGCACAAGCTATTTATATGAGCAGTACAATACCGTATCTTATTTTTTCATGTATATTGAGCCCAAATAGATCTTATATTTATAATTTACAATAATTGAAAAGTGTAGAGGTTTTTTTTTGCTAGAAATGTAGCATCAATATATTATTTAATTACTGCAGACATCTGCCTTTTTTTGTAACGTGGCAAAACTACACAATTTCATCCAAGCATGTATTCAGCTTTCCCAGTTTTACCCTTGTGGAGGTCATATATATCCATGTGTACAGTTCGCCATCATTCTCTACATTACTGAGTTCCCTTTGATCACTGTCACAGTTGCTGGTTTGTTGCAGAGCAGTTATTGAAAATTGAGGACTGGGATTGGCCTTCCTCAGTCACCAAGCCCAGCCTTCATTATCATAGGCAACCACATAAAATAACCTTTCTCATTAAGTCCTTACCATTTTTCTTGCATAGTGTTATCATAGTACATGGGGATACATTCTGTCTGGCTATTGAGTAGTTTTGAGTAGAGTTGGAGTTAAAACATCGCTTAGAATCTGTTACCTGTACCTGAACCCTTCTGCAGGCTGTTAAGGGTGGTAAAAAACTCTGTAAGTTCAACTGATGCTGACAGATGGGCAAATCATCATGTGCACCGGATCCTGCCACTCTTACCTATAACAGTATGCAAACGTAGCTGTAACCCCAAAGAAGATCATAGAACTGGTAAAAATGTAAAATGTGAGTAATCACTGCAGAGCAAGAAAAGGATTCACAGAGTGTCCTCAATTCACAAAACAGTGCAGACTCAAATATCCACTCGACCACCTCACTGATAGTTATTCCTGAGTAATAACCTAGGCATAAATTGGATGATGCTCAAGTCAGAGCTTCATCTAGCTCCAAATGTTTACTAACCTGTAAATAATCACAGAATCATGGAGCTGTTTGGGTTGCAAGGGACCTCCTATGCTCATCTAGTTCATCCCCCCCTACAATAAGCAGGGACATCTTCAACCAAACCAGGGTGCCCACAGCCCCATCCAACCTGGCCTTGAGCACTGCCGGGGAGGGGGCAGCCACAGTTTCTCTGGGCAGCCTGTGCCAGGGCCTCACTGCCCTCACTGTAAAAAATTTCTTGTTTATATCTAGCCTGAATCTACCCTTTCAGTTTAAAACATTACCCCTTGTCCGATTGCTACAGGCCTTAGTAAAAATTTTGTCCCCACCTTTTTATAATCCCCTTCCAAGTACTGAAAGGATGCTATAAAGTGTCCCCAGAGACTTCTCTTCTCCAGGCTGAACAGCCCCAACTCTCTAACAACTGGGTATATATATGATATCATAAAAGATTGTATTATTTCACTGACAGCAGTCTGAGTACATCTTTACTTAGGTAGAACGTATACTCATAACATTGGTTTATGAGTCACATACCAGGGCATATTTTACAGTACATTTTAGAAGTGCTGTCAAGATTAAAAAAAAAAAACAACACCAAAATGAAACAAAA
Organism: Laterallus jamaicensis coturniculus; assembly: GCA_022605575.1. Lineage (NCBI taxonomy): Eukaryota > Metazoa > Chordata > Aves > Gruiformes > Rallidae > Laterallus > Laterallus jamaicensis. The sequence continues at coordinate 5,964,601 of JAKCOX010000027.1, forward strand.
CCAAACCAGGGGTGGAGAGGGCTTGCTGTCTTTCTTCCAGTCCTTTTGTGTGTATTTATTGTAGATATATATTCCCAGAATTCTACAGCTGAAATGTTCTGCTAGTTATGACTCAAACAGATGCTGGAAAACGGGAAACAATTTTTAAGAAGTGACTCAAAGCCCAAAAAGCACAGTAGCAAAAGCTAAACAAGATTAGCCAAGAGCATGTTCAGATATTGACTCAGACATGTCCTAGTAGAGATTTCTGATAGTAACTGATTCCAGCAGAGAAAAGCATCACAGAGGGTTGTGGTTGGAAACCAGCCTGAAAATAAGGCACTAGTCACAAAGAAGAAAAATTTACCTTGGTGTGTAATGAAGCACCGTCACTCTGGAGCAGGTATCTTTCTAAGCCATGTGGTATAGTTTAAATAGAATGGATAAGCTTCATACAGAAACTGGGTGGGCAAAACTCCTCTGTCTTATTTTGAAGGTGAAGATGACCATAGCAGTTTATTAAATGCTTACCTTAAGGCAAGTTTTCTTACAGACATATATTCAAGAAAACTGAGGAAAGCATGAATCGATGAGGATTGATGCACTGAGGATCCATTGAGGATTATGCCTAAGCCTAAAATGCTATATGATCTTTTTTATGTTTCTAGACTATAATATTTTGATGCTTGTAGATTGTTAACACATAAAACGTTAAGTATAAACTTCACATTGGTCCAACAGAGGTTATTCCACAAGAAATTTTTTCAGAATGAGAGACTGGGGGGCCATTGAGTCACCTGTTAAAAACCAGCATAAGGTTTTTAGCACACAGCACATTCAGCAGAACACCTTGGCTGGGCAAAGCAGAGCTCGCAAGGCGCAGCCTGAGAGACCAAATCCATGAGATGACGTGCTTCCTACCCACCTCAGGCACTGCCAACAAGTGAGACACGACACTAATCACAGTGCTGACGTTACATGAGAATATCTGTGCCAAGTCCCATAAAGAGGTCAGGCAGCCTGCTATCCTGTCCCTTAACTGTGACCTGATGACACGTACAGGAGGGCAGACATAGCTGTATGCCCTCACTACACCCTGGCACTAGCTTCTGGCACGCTGTGCCTTAGTTATTTCCCGAGCTGGTCTTTAATTGTTGTCAGTGAACTCTCCCTTTGCACTTTTTCAATTCTCTTTTGACCAGGGTGAAGCAGATTTGTGGCTCGGGGAGTTCATGCAGTAATGCACGCAGAATACATGGCATGGAAGGCATATTAGCAGGATTTGGGGATTATCACACTGCACACTGTGGTACTGGGGTTTAGCAGATGTCCCTCTCTCAGAAAGGGACGCAAAGCTAAAAGCAGAACTCCTACAACATTAACCATTCTACACTGAAGATCCTTCAAACAGGTGGTGTTTCATATTGCTCCTAACACACCCTGCATGATTAGCTTTCAAGCATGAGGTTGGATCCTTATTTTAACTCCTAGAGCAGCAGCTGCCGAGATCTAAGTTTGCAGGTATACTGGCACATACGCGAACACACAGCGGGCGTCCCACCAAACAGCCCAGCAATCCTAAAACATTAAAAACGTGACCTACCTCCAGATCTATCAAGCAGCAGCTCAGCCTCATAAAATAGTAATGCTTTGTATTTTTTGGTTACTGGCAGGCATCAGGCACAGCAGCAGGAAGGTGAGTTAGCGGAGACATTCTGACGCTTCTCCCCAAAGGCACAGCGACCTCAAAGGTCAAAACCAACCTTCGCCTACCAAAGCTTGAGCTGGTGCTCCCTTATGCCATTAAGACACCACAGAGTTAGGGAGAGAATACCTTTTACATCAAGAATATCACAGGCACAGAGAAGCGACTCTGGAAGCTAAACAAGAATGTTTTGGTTAAAAAACGTGTTTATTGCTATGGCTGTTTTTTTAAACTAGTTACTTCCTGACAAACCTGGCTAAAAATGATATTGTAAAACAAACTCCAATGGTTTGGCAGTTGATTGATTAACAGTATTTATTGTAAATGTCACAAATGGCACTGACATTGTGGAAACCTAGGTCCTATAGCATCACATTCTGTCCGAAACACTACACAATCATTTCCCAAGCTGTATTTGCAGCAGTTACAACTGCTTTATTTTCCTAATGCCAGCAATAACATTTATGTTTGCTTTCACGTAACACCTCTTGAGGACAGCTGGAGAGAAACCAGTCACTCACGGGACGGAATTTGTTTTCCTTTGTTTGTTTTTTAAGGATCATGTTGTGCATTTCAAAATCTTTCATTCCTTTATAAACAAAGCCACTACAATCGGTGTCTTAGTCCTTCCCTGCAGTATTCTTCATGTTAATTGAGACAATATTAATGTGGCATAAATATGAATGTTACAAGCAAGTTGCTACATTTTGAAGACAGCTTACTTGTTTTCATTGACTATACTGACTACACTTCATTATGGCAAATAATTTTGAGAAAGTAAAATTACAAATACCGTGGGTTTTGTTTTGTGGTGGTGCTTTGTTTATTTTTTTAGAACACAACACGGAGGCCACCACAATTACAATGTAACTTCAGCCTGTCATGATTTGTTTTCCTCCAGAAAAAAAAAAAAAAAAGAGATGAAGATCAACAAAAGAATCAACAGTAACAAAACATATTGCACAAACCAGTCAAAATGCAGAAGCCAACCAGCTGGCTCTAGAGAGAGGAAGAATTCAAGCTACTCCAATGAAAGTAAATGGCACTTGTCAGTCAAATTTGGCTTGGCTGTGTCTCATTCTCCTTCCCCTTTCTGCTCTTCTGCTTCACCGCTTTGCTTTTCCCTTCATCCCTTTTGGGGAATGGCTGCAGCAGAGTTTTCCTTTCTAGGACTGTGTGCTGAAGGAGCTGCAGTTTGTAACCCCTGCGGGCTTGCGCCGGGGGGACCCTCTCTGTAAGTGGTGGGAGGGCTGCACCGGAGGGGTCTCTGGCAGTGACACATGGTAGAAGTTCGGTAACCGAATGTCGTACCTAAAGCCTTTCCCCACGTGCACTCTGTCATTCAGGGCATAGAGTTTTTCAGCAATGTCGCTCCCAATTAAAATTGAGAACAGGCGGGAGATGAAACGGTGCTTAGCAAACAGCAGATACAGCTTCTTTCTCCTCCAGGCCACGTACCGACAATCTGTCTCTGCTGTAAGTGTTACCTACAGAAGAGAAAATTTAAATTAGCTAGGTGATAAGGCAGAGATACTGCTGCCCTTGCTCAGAAATCACCCCTCTCTCAGCAGACACACAGGTTGTGTCTGTAGTGTACACCTCACGCACAGGTTGTGTCTGTAGTGTACACCTCACGTCTTTGCACCTACTCCCATGAAAGCCATTTAATCCAGCCAGAGAGCTCTGTGAGGTCTACAGCATGCATGTCCTGGTTTTGGCTGGGATAGAGTTCATTTTCTTCCTAGCAGCTGGTATGTGGTTTGTATTTACGATGAGAATAATGTTGGCAACACTCTAATATTTTAGTGGCTGCTGAGAAGTCTATGACTTTTCGGCTTCTCATACTGCCCTGCCAATGAGAAAGCAGGGGATGTGCAAGCTGCTGGAGGGGCCATGGCCAAGGCAGTTGACTCAAACTGCCCAAATGGATATTCCATACCCTATGATGCCATACCCAGTATCTAACTGGGGAAGTTGGTCAGGAGTCAGCACAGCTCAGGAACCAGACAAGCATCAGGTCCTAGTGGTGAGCAATTTGTGCTGTGTGTCACTTGTTTTGTGTATTCTTTTATCATTGTCTTCCTTTTCTGTCTTATTACACTGTCTTTTATCTCAACCCACCAGTTTCACCTTCTTCTTTTTGATTCGCTCCCTCACCCCACTCAGGCTGTGTGGGTGTTTTATCTGCAGGCTGTGTTCAACCACGACAATGTGACAGACAAGTGAGAAGGGTGACTGGGAACAGACTGAATGACTGCGCCTTGTTGGCCTCAGTGACAGTATGCCTACACCCGCACTGAATGATAGCTCCAGCCAGGACACCAGCTGACGGCGTGCCCCAGCTTCAGCCCTGCCCTCCCTGTTTCACTCTCTGCAGCCCCAGTTAGAAAGGCAAGTCTAAAGAAAGCTCACAACACATGCCATTTGCCCTCGTGACACACGACATCAGATCCCACACAGGCAGGAGCTAGTGTGTCAGTCAAGTGACAGCAGTGGGAGGGCTAACGGATCACAGAGGGCAGCCCAGATGGACACCATGTCCCATGCTGTGTCCCCAATGCCAAGCTGTACCACGGGCATGCCTCTCCTCAGCTCGTGCTCACTGGCTCACCTCCCATCGTGAAGCCCCTTCAGCACCAGCTTCCACACACCTCCTGCAAGCCTCATTTCTCAGGGCTAGATTTTAAGTACAGCCAAAGAATGCACACAAGAGTTTGCCTCCCAAGTTAGCTTTAAGAAAACCCCCTTTGTTCCAACAATGAGATGCAAACAGAAAGGTACAAATGGCATAACCAGTGCAACAGGTATAAAGAGGACTTCCCTCCCCAAATCCATGGAATGTCACTTGTTTGTACTGTTTTGCAAACAGAACCCACAACTAAATTAACTTATTTCAAAGCCAGTTATTGCTTGAGCAGTTTCATGTGGTATTAAAAAAAAAAAACCCCTCCGCTTTTACCTGGAAAATTCCCTCTTCTGTGGGCCTCAGTGAATCCCATTCAGGAGAATCCAGAAATTGCAGAGGGAAAATATAATGCAGAAACTCCCCATCAACTGTCACTCTGATCCTACCAAGATAAGATGTGTTAATTTGTTAGTACTACCTGTACAGCAGCAACCACTGCAACAAGAACGTGTTACTTCTACTATGTGAGGAGTTTAAACATAGCTTTGAGAGCATGAAAAAGCAATCACTGCCCAACAGTATCCTAACTATAATTTTGAACACAACTTGATCAGGCCAGCTGAATGAGAATACAAGGCCATCGTGCAACTGGAATGGAAACCTTTCCAAGCCTTACCCAAGCCATACATACTGGGGCAGATCCGTGCAGCAATGTGCAAGCTTTGTCATGAAAAGACCAGCATATGCCACAGAGGTGAAAGACCAATGCCTGTAACACCTTCTGCTGCCTTCACCTGAGAGACAAGGGATAGACTTTTGTGTGGCAAATACACATTTTGTGACAAAAGCAGGGAGTGGGAAGCAGGAGTTGCCCACAGCATGTGTTAGGTAGGACTCTCTCAATGTTTAACAGCAATTACATGGCCACAGGACTGCCTCTGGAGCTAGGAGAACAGCATGGAGCTATGGGATCTCTGTGTGAATGCTGTGACCTTCTACAGATGCCAAAGGAAGCTTATCTTCCTACTTTTTAAATCATACTTAAGTTTGAAGGCACACAAGCAGGAAACATATGCTTGAACCTCACGAGCTGAAAGAAGAGCAAGCTGTTAGAAGTCCCCTTTTTACAACTGCTCTGCATGGAGATTAATGCTTCTTACAAAAGGAGAAGCAGCAGCTCTATACTGCTTGAAGGAGGGCAGCAGGAACTCCCTGCTTGATTATAAACTGGCTGGGCATGTAAAAGGCTGGACACCTCTCTTTCATTATGACTGTGACCAACAGCAACCTCCCTGTGGTACTTTCTAGGCATCTCCCAAGAATGCTCGGAACCAGGGTGCTGCTAGGGTCAGCTACCTAAATGCCACACTGTTTGCTGCAAGTAGTCCTAAATCACATTAATTTCAAGCTGCCTACCAATTCTACCTGTCCATGCAGCAGGCTGTCAAAATGCACCTACAAAGTGTTCCATCACAGACCATGGCCATCTTCTGTGGGTAAGCCATCTACTCTTGTGGTGGTCTAGTACCACTTTATATACACTACAAAACCTAGTATTTCCCTTCAGAAATGCATCAGCAAGGATGCCAGAAGGACCTCCAGTAAGCAGGGAGTACAAGCAGGTGGATTTATTGCCTCAGGGTCTAACTAAAGATCACACACTAACTGTAGACGACTCAGTTCTGCAAATCTTGATAGGGCTTGACGACATCCCCTTGTAATGGAAGGGTGTCTTTAGGCTTTCTGCTCTCCCTTACTCCCTATTCTCCCACCCTGAAGAAAGCAACCAAATACAACTTCTATGAAATTCAAGATCTCTTGAGTTTTCCTCAGTATATTCGGTTTCATAACTACCTTTTAGTCCTGTTTCAGATAACAATAGCAAAGAAAAATAAGAAGGATGCTTCAGCCAGGCAGTCGATAGATAGCAAAGCGTAGCCTGAAGCACACATTTGTTCCCTTTATCTGCCTAACCTGTTAAGTGCTATGATACACTGGTCTGGAAAAGAATGCCTTAAAATCCTTTTCTTTATGCCTTTACAGATCTTGTGCTTAGTGTTTTTATGCTAGTGCCGCTCCAGACAAGATCTTTAGCCTATTAATATTTATATTACTGGCATTAATATTTAATCTATTGTACTGGAAAGTGAACAAACAATACACAAATCTGGCCTTTTTTCCCCCCCTTTCATTTTCAAAAAGGGGGAACAATAAAGATATTTGCAGTGGGTCTGAACAAACTGATACAAACCTTCCTGACACAAGCAAGGACAGTTTATCAATAGGCGTTTTGCCCTGCATGGCATAACAGTGTTCCTTCTCCAGGGTAACCACTTCTGCATCACAGCACAAGACGATCTTCCTGTAGACAGTCAAGGAAATTCCCAGAGGCTGGAAGAGAGCGCTGTAGATTTCCTGGAATTCTTTGTCAAAGGCAACACTCCGAACTTGGTAGGTAACATAAATGAACTGGACGAAGCATATAGCAAAGAGTATAAAATTCCAGGAGAATATATCAGCAGCACAAACATCCAGCCAAGCCCAAACAGAAGAGCAGAGAAAACCCAATCCAAGCAAGCTGAAGACATAGAGAAGCCCAAAGAATCCACTTCCACCCATGAAGCCAACAACAAAGAGAATACTGGCTAGGTGGTAGATAGATCCCTCTGCCTCTAGCTTCCAGGTGGTGCAGGTAGGATGTGCATATATCAAACTTTCCCAAAAACTTGCATTTTCTCCCATGGCTGGAAGAATTTTTCGATTTGGCTGAACCTTGGAAATTTTTATTTATGCGATACAGCTAGTGGGGTCCTTTGCTTTTCCATTCTTGCAAACTCTGCTCAACGATCACATAACATCAGGCTCTCTTTTGGCAGTAAAGCTGCACTTAGGATTTCCAGCAACTGGGAGGCTAATGTTCTCAGGAGGCAATGCTGTTTCTCATCAGTTCATGCGTTGTCTTGACTTTGGCCATGTCATCTGTAGTTTCATCTGATCTGGACAATTGAAGAAAAGACTAATTACTTATGAAATTATTTTCATCAATTAAACTCTATCAAAGCTTTTATTGTCTAAAACCACAGACTGCATTACAATCATCCAACTCCCCACGTAGCCCTGTGATTCCAGGATCAAACCTTAATATTCATTCAAACGAAGATCATTTTTCTGTGTCTGTGAACACTGTAGCAACTGTTGAATCATGGCTGAATCTACGTAAACCTGTACGCTGCATCCACAGCATCCTGTGACAAGCCTTTCTGCAGCATAACTGCTGAGACAGTTGCTGCATTGGTTGGTCATGAACCTGTCAGCTGGGAGTCCCACTTGACACCCTACCTAGGTCTTGAACAAGACGAGACAAAGAACTCTTGTCTTTTGTTCACCTCCTCCATCTCACTCTGAATTTCTGTCAAAGTATTGTCCTTTCCCCTGTTTGTTTTTCTGCTATCATTAATGAGTTGAGCAAAGCTGCCCTGTCCCTAGAGACAACAAACTACACCCCCAAACAACACAATAATGGAAAACTAAGTATGACAATCGATGGTCTTTTCTACTCCAAGGATGACAAACAAAAAGCTGTCCTGTGTGAAGAATACTACAAAGCTTAAACACAGCTTTATGTAGCTTGTTACTAGAACATGAAGTGGTCATGTGGAATATCTCTCAAAAGGCATCTGCAAAACAATTTTATAGCATCTGAAGTTCTGCCTTGTATTATTTCATATCACAGCTCACATAATGTTATTGTTCAACACTATAAAATGTTAATGCCAACCGTATCCTGGGGTGCATCAAACACAACATTGCCAGCCGGTCCAGGGAGGGGATTGTCTTGCTCTGCACTGTGCTGGTGAGGCCTCACCTCGAGTACTGGGTGCAGTTTTGGGCACCACAGAACAAGAGGGACACAAAAATATTGGAGAGTGTCCAGAGGAGGGTAATGAGGTGAAGGGTCTGGAGGGGAAGGCTTATGAGGAGAAGCTGGAGTCTCTTGGTTTGTACAGCCTGGAGAAGAGGAGGCTGAGGGGAGACCTCATTGGGATCTATGGTGAGAGGAAGCAAAGGGGCAGGCACCCATCTCCTCTCTTAGGATGACCAGTGATAGAACCCAAGTGAACAGCATGAAGCTGTGACAGTGATGGTTTAGGTTGGATATTAGGAAGAGGTTCTTTCCTGAGAGGGTGGTTGGGCACTCGAACAGGCTCCCCAGGGAAATGGTCACAGCACCAAGCTTGGCTGAGTTCAAGCAGACCCTGGACGATGGACTCAGTCCTATGCTCTGACTTGGCTGGCCCTGTGTGGAGCCAGGAGTTGGACTTGATGATCCTTATGGATCCCTTTCAACTCAGGAGATTCTATGATTAATCATGCTATTTGTTTCCATATTATAATGTATTCCTAAGAGTTAAATAAAAAGTAAAATACAGAAACAGAAAGTATGAAAAAAAACCCCACAATAAATTTTAAAAAAATCAAAACCAGCTTTCTGTGCCTGGAAAACAAAAATGCATGCTTCAATGTGAGATTAGACATGGTAGAAATTGCAAAGCCAGAGTCTATCAGTAGTATAATCAGGATTGAAACCCACCAAAAGTCTTTAACTGTCCGGTTCTTTTCCTGATAAAAGAGAAAGGAAGCTAAGAAATAGCTTGCTGTCTAATTTACTAGATTCTCTATAATATCAAAGGTAGTGCTTCCCTCCCTCTCCCAAGAGCCACACAAGTCAATACTTAAAAAGTACTGCTGGTGCAGCGAAGCATCCAATGCCATTCAGCAGGGCTTTCAGTGTTGGGGTTTTTTGGTTGGGTTTTTGGGGTTTGTTTTTTTTTTTACAGTGACAGGTCTAAGAAATTAAAAAAGCAGAGTCATACCACATTTCCTGGCTGCTACAGCTTTACTTCTTTTAAGTTTATTCAAGCCCAAACATTAATTCCATGATTCAAAACCACTGATGCTAAATGAATATATAAAACCCTGAACAAGAGCAGCAGAGTTCAGAAGAAAAGGTTAGGAGAAGAGCTCTCCCTCTCTCCTAGGGAAGTCAGTGACCCGCAAAAAAAATCACAGCTAAGGAACATTTCCAAATTACAAATGCTCAATATCCTACTGAGGTGGAAAACCAGCATCACAAAAATGAGGTATTTTGTAGCTATGAGCTTTGCTGCTTGTCTCTTTACCCAAAACTTCTCTGCCACAGGATTCCACCTGGATGCAGGATTTAGCCCTTGGAGAACAGGAGGTTTGAGAACTGCGTCAACTAGGAAGAAGCTACCTGGGCTTGGTAAAAGGATGAGGTATTTTTGGTAGTACTTTTCTGATCAAGGGGCAAGATTTCTGAACCGAAAGAACGCAAAACTGGAACATGCTGTTCCCAGACCTTGTTGAACCCAGTCAGCATCTCCACTGCACAGGTCAAAAATCGTCAGCATTAAGTTTTGTGTTTCACTGTTTGTTGCCAACACTTTGTTCCAAGCAGTTACCTGGGAAGCTGTATGCATGACACAAAACCACCATACCGTACGCTCCTTCCCTTCACCAACGTCTTTCTGCCATGTCAGCTCACACATTGCAATATTTTAACATGATGCTGCAATAATTTTGCAAAATTTATGTTCAGTGGTCGATTCACCTACAGCATTCACAGCCTGGCTACACTACAGCTCACAGCTTTACTGTAAAACATCTACTCAGGACAACACGGGTCAAAATAATCTGGGAAGAACAGCATGTGACTAGGACACAGATTGAGGGTTATCTAACACAAAACCAAAGCTCTGGAAAAACTGTCCTGTGTTTGTAGCTGCTATGGAATGTGTCTTCCAAAAAGACAATATGCAGAACAGACTGTATGCAAAATTCCCACTTATTTCAGTAGACCTCCACAATGTGAACTTCTCTGGTACATCACTGTGCTACAGCATCACCAAGGCTGGAGGGGATCTCCCTCTGTCAGAATAAAAGGAAGGGCAAAGGATGGGGACAACAGTGGCACTCATCAACCTGATGCTTTCCTGAGCTGCTCAATGTATGCAGTCAAACCCAAACCATCCGGAAGCACTGATGAAGTCTACTGTAAGTAATCTACAGACAACTATCAGCTTCTATAGGTACACCAGTGATAAAAGATGAGGGAAATTGTGGGCCCTCTCCAGAAGGAAACAGGAGACCTGGTTATCCCATCACAAAGCTGGACTGTGCCCAAACAGCACATTCTGGAGACACGTTGCCCCTCCCTGACTAGCCCCCTTTTATACTGAGCTTGACATCATAAGGTATGAAATACCCCTTTGGTCAGTTTGGGTCACCTGTACTGGCTGTGTCCCATCCCACCTTCTGGGGAAAATTAACCCCATCCTAGCTGAACCCAGGAAACCTGTCTGGAGTCCTGTGTTCATCTCTGGGGCCCCCAGTACAAGAAGGACATAGAACTGCTGCAATGTGTCCAGAGGAGGGCCAAAAAGATGATCAGAGAGCTGGAGCACTTCTATGAAGACAGGCTGAGAGAGTAGACATTGTTCAGTCTGAAGAAGAGAAGGTCTGGTGAGACCTTACAGCAGCCTTCCAGTATCTAAAGGTGGCCTACAAGAAAGGTGGAGAGGGCATGTAGTGACAGGACAAGGGGCAATGGGTTTAAGCTGGAGGAGGGTAGATTTAGAATAGGTATTAGGAAGAAATTCTTCCATGTGAGGGTGGTGAGGCCCTGCCCAGAGAAGCTGTGACTGCCCTCTCCCTGGCAGGGTTCAAGGCCAGGTTGGATGGGGCTTTGGGCAGCCTGGTCTAGTGGAGGGTGTCCCTGCCCATGGCAGGGGCTTGGAACTAGATGAGCTTTGAGGTCTCTTTCAACCCAAACTGTACTGTGATTTTGTGACACTACTAAATGGAGCTGGTTTTTCAGGGCTATGGGAAAGAGCAGGCACACTTGCTGCCAATGTTCTATAGCCTGAAAGAGAAAATTCACCTCTTTTCACCTTTTAATCAAGAAGTTACTCTACGATTTAGAAGCCAAAAACTGTTGGTAGGAGTTTTTATTTGTAAGCATAACAGAGCATTTAGTGCTATATAAGGCCTTTCATATTTTTCTTTATAGTTCCTACAAGTCCAGAATTTATACTCTTGATGACTCCAGAACAGGCACTCTAATTTAGCCTTTCAACTCCTGCAAGCATGGGAGAGGAAGAAACCCCAGAACCAAAAAACCAAACAGCCGTGAGTGCTCATCCACTTGAGGAGCCCTCTACAGAATGCCCACAGTGGCATGGCATTACCAAGCCTGTGTTGTTTGGAGGGAACACCATCCTTTCACTGAGATGTTTCAGTGTTCTTAAACACAGGGACAGGAAACATGCCAACTGATGTGGCCTTGTTTGATGTCCTGCTTCAGCTGCCCCATTTGTGGTGACCAGTTACCACTATAATTTCATTTGATGATAGTGATCAAGCAAGCTTCAGTGGGAAACTCCATTTAAAGCAGGTATCTTAGATCATATGTCTGAAGAACCATATCTTCCCTGTGGAAACATCTAATACTTTCCACTCCATCCCCTGCCTTGAGAGAAGGAGCACCATGCACAAACAGTCTCTGCTATATGGCGACTGTATCCAGAATAACACAACATTGACACCTGTAGGGTGCCAGACCCAGAGATGCCTGGAAGAGGCATCCTCCCAGCTCAGGAAGGAGACATGCCCTGCCAACACAGGGAGATGCTTCTGAACATTTTGCCCCACCACACATCCCACCATCTGCAGCAGAAGCAGATCATGTGCTGGGAAAAATCAGCCCAGATGAGTGACATACGCAATATACAGTAGCATGGACTTCTTTAAAACAAACAACCCCATTGCTGGAAGGACTAAGCTGTCATCAGAAAGTGTTAAAATCAACAAGTTTGCTGGTGCTTCAAAGCAGTAAATGGAGCATTTCACTTATACTCCCCAAAATAAATACCTGACAGCAACTTAAAACTTCATATAGCAGTGTACTAAACCAGTCAAACCAGAATGGATTTATACTGTAATTTACACACTCACGGTGTAACTCCCCCTCCACAAACAGACATTTTCCCCATACACTGGAGAAGTCCCACAAAGAATTACCATTAATGTAAAATTTTAATTTGCTTGAAAACTGGGTACTTCACCCCATTTTTGTAATTGATGACTCAAACTAAGCTTTGAGAAGCTCTGAGTATTACCTACTGTGTCAGGACCACAATTGATTTCTGTAAAAAAAGCCAAACCCTAAAAGCCCCGAGGCCATGAGCAGGTCTCTCTTTGGTCTTTTTAAAAAAGTAAGGCTATTCAGAGTTCAAATACTCCATTCTTTAGTTGTCTCATTCCAAGTATTCAGCCAGAAAGCCCTCAACACCCTCACCCCATACGTGGTGACAGCCATACATGCTGACTGTGTAACCAGCCTGGATGAACTGAATTGTTTGCTACAGGTTTGGGAGCAAAAGGGAAGATTTTCCTTTGCAGTATATATGCTTTCATGTACCAAATGAGATTATGTTGGACTTAGCAGGATTTGTCTCACTGCTTTTAGCCATGTACAACACAGACATTACACACGAGCTGATGGCTGCAGGCCGGCCCAGCAGTCAGCAAAGCTGCTCCAGCAGCTCCCTTGGGGACTGAGAAGACACTTTGGCCAAGGACAGCCCTCCTAGCCTCAATGCCCATGAAGGGCAAGCTCTGAGCACCCTATCAAGGCTGGCAAGTTACATCTGGTCTGGCTACCATTTACACATATAAAAATAAGCTGCTCCTTAATTTAGCAAGTACTTCCTCTAACGTGCAACATAATTGCATACATTGATTAATTATACTCCTTCCTTCCATATTCCCTACCCGCTCTGCTCCCCTACTGACACTTGCTGCTCTCAATGGCTGCCTGTAGCACGCTTTCCACACACCACTTTACTTTCCTTCTGCCCTTGTCCACTTGGGGTTAGATATCCAGAGGGATCCAGACAGCCAGACTCCCAACTGCAACACGGTGTCTAACTTGCTCAGTGCACGGAGGAGCTGTACACCTACAGACAGGTATGGTGATGTGCCTACAGGCAAGCACAGACAATTAAAAAAGCTGTTCACAGCGATAAATTGTCCTTGAACCCACCAGGCTCAAAGCACGTATGCAGCAATCAGGACAGTAACTACCACCACAGGCTTGCATCCTAGCTTACCTTAAGCTTCTTGAGACTGCATCCTAGAGAAAGCAGTAATTGTAACACTGGAAAGCGCATGGTTTTATTGAGAAAAATGCAGCCCACAGAACATAGAGAAGCCTGTATCTTCATCACAGTCCATAGCATCTATTCAGGTAGTAAAAACGCAAGGAATGTGAGGAAGAAAAGGACTATGCAATCCAGAAGGCAAAGGTACTAGAATAATCAATCACTATAAAACTAGATACATTCAGATTACAAAGATACACAAGCACGCACAGCAAAGGTAATTAAATAATGGGATGGGTTTACTTATTTCCTTTGCTGGGAATTAAAGAAGTCAGGATGCTATCTGGTACCTAAAATAAATCTGAAAGTGTTATTATTTTAAAAAATCCATTGATTTACTACAATTCTATTTTTTTATTCTCCAGGAAGTCAGACTAGACGATCACAACAATGTAGTTTCAAGGTCCTTAATGTAAGCAAGTTTTACATACCTCAAAAGTTACACAGCTGGTCTTCCCAATGAAATCTAGAAGCCTGTCTCAGATACCTACTAAGCAGTTACTTTTGACAACAGAAAACACTGAAGACAGGTTTATCTCTGAAATGACTCCTTCTATGTACTTTCCAGCAGAAACTCTCATCCCTTCCTGGCAAAGTGGGGTTTTTTAAAGAATAGGATGTTTTATCAATTAATGCTTTAACATAAAACATGTATGCACCAAACCTCAGGATCCTGCTCCCCAGGCAAGTGTTCCCATCACAGAACAAAGAGCAACTGCAGCGTGGGTCTCCCTTGCTCAGTCTCCTTTCTGCACAACATCACAGCTTATACTAGAAGGGCAGCAAGTGACCCACCCACGTGAGCCAAATTGAGTTGCTCACTGCACCCTCACATGAGCAGGGAAGATGGATTTGCACTCCCCTGGGCTGAGAAATCACCCAGTAACCCTCTGGTGCCTCATCACTATGCCTCACCCCCTGGATCTGGGAAAGTAACTCATCTCAGGCTCTAGGAAAAGTGGTCAAATTGCACTCTTCCCAGTCCATCCAGTATCCCCCTGGGCTGCCCAGGACCCTCATCCCCAGAGCATCTGAATTAAGCAATACCTTCTCAGAGAGTGATCCTTCTGGGAAGGCTGAGAGCTACCAAACAAGCAGCTGGGCACATCCAAGCATCACTGATAAATAGCCATCAGCAAAGTCAGACTTCTCAGGGCCAAAACCCTACTCTGATCAGGTAGAAATTAGGGTCCCACATCCAAGGTTGTTAAACCAAGAAGCCACTTCAGTCAGCTGCTGCCTAACTACAGAGACACCCCAGTGCCACCTCTACACTGATGTCAACTGTCCACACAAACAACCACCAAAAGCACGAGGTTGGGGGCTGGTTGTCCTCCTCACCAGACTGGGCCTGATTCTTGCCTCCCTGCTGCAGCGTGTGCAGGACTGTCTGGGAAAAGGAGCACTCCAACAGGAGCCTTTTAATGGGATCTTCAACCCACTGAGCTTGCTTGGCTGCAGCTGAGAAGGCCAGTTTCTACGTACAATTCGCTCAAGCTCCTAAGAATTTTCCTTTTAAGAAGTGGAAAAAAGCTGGGGGGGGGGCAGGGAATTCAGGAGGGAAAGAAAACCCACAAGACAGAATAGTTTAAGGTTCATTAGAAGCCCTGCATACAGTGAAGCTGCTATTATTTAGCCTTTAAATATTTGAAGACCAGCTTACTATACACAGCTTACTCATTTATCACTGTAAAATATACAGTGCAATCCTCTGTGGTTGCGAAGCCAATATTGAAGATGCCATCTATTTTACCATCTAGATAGCATTTGATATGAAAAAAAGACATATCTACAGATTGTCTTCCAATTTGAATCAGAATTGATGAACCATAAATACATGTGGTAGTGCTGCCAAAGTAAAAATAATAGTCCCCTCCCATTTTTTCTCTTAATGTCTTTTGCTCCTAGGCAATATGAATATGGACAGTCAGATATTTTTTAAGCTCACTATGGATTGCTAGCACATGGGTAAATTTAAGCAAAGCTGTTGTGCACTGAACAGCATTGGCCAAATAATAATTCAGGGGGTCTGTTTCACTGTGTTTTATAATAAAAACTGCAAAGTGAAGCACAAACTTCTCCTGAGTTCAACTTTTAAATTAATTATAGAGCTACAATGCACATTTCACAAACACTTCAAGACTGTGTTAATGAACTACAGCTGAATCCCACTGAATTCAGCTTAAATGAGTTTGTATGGTGTGGTAATGCCTTTGGACGGGAACTTATTCCCATGAAACCAGCCACCCAGCGTGACCTTCGTTTCCCAAAAAAGAAAGAAACCTGGAGGCTTGGCTCCTCACACTACACCTGCATGTACAACTGGATTATGGAGTAGAGTCATGAGCCACGTGGTCAAACAGATGAACAGCACGCTGAGTCACAGAACACCACATTTATGTACCCTGTAAGCCCTAAACAAGAGTGAAACACAGCGAAAGGTAACAAGGACATGCCAATGGAGCTGCTGAAATTATTTCCTTTTACTGGGGGGTTTGGGGTTAGGAGTACAGTTGTAGACTCTGCTTTACTGGAACAAGTGTCATGCAGTTTTACCTACCAAGTGGAGCCAGAGCCATTGCACTGGTTTAGCATCATTGTCATTAGGATTTTTTTTTTCCTATGACAGCCAGAATTCTCTTAGTTTCATCATGTAATATAATGACAAACTGAGGCTTTGTTCACTGTGCAAGATCTGATTTTGTCTGGGCAACAGCAGCGTGCCCATTTGCAGGTACTGTATCACCACCCAGAGACACTGACCAGAGTTCTCTGGCGCACGGGAGCTGAACATGCTAAAATGATAAAAATAAAATCCTGACTCCGAAGAGCCTGCACACTTAATAAAAAGATTTCCAGCTAACAACCCTTTTCCTGAATCCTTAACAGACTTTACGTTCTCAGCTTTCATCACTAAAGGTCTCCCTGCCGCACGCTCTGCCTTCGCAACTACCTGTATCACATTTCCTCCTGCCTCAGTATCTACTCCCCTCACTACAGCACTCGCAGCGTACTTGCTACTTCGCAGGCAAGGCATTTCTTTAAAACTTGCCACTTTAAGCTAGTTTATTACTTGGCAGCACACAGAACTTTGTGGAAAGCCTGAACAGCAACAGCTCTGCCCATGTGGAAGCCGTTTCTTGTTTCGCTGTGGTCAGTGAAGGCTTTTTTTACTGGCATGTATACAATCACGTTCCCACTAATCAACACAATGGCAAGAAACCTTAGTTCTGGAAGCCAGATTTCATCAACGACATCTTTATAACACTACCAGGTGGTCCATGATTCAGTACTACAAGAAATCAGCCATATAAAATGTTTGCCCATAAAGTGATTGACAACCTAAAAGCACACAAAGCTTTACAGAAGAACAGCTGAAGAAAGCGTGGGGGAAACATTATAGTTTAGAAAAAAATATATACTTGGGGGGAAAAAAATTACAGCTTGGGAAAGTGAAGTGTTTTCTCTTGTTCACTGTGTCTTTGGGAAGAAACAACTGAAGATGCAACAACCGATCTTAATTTCAGGGTTCATCTGCTCTTACCATTTGTTGATGGAGCGAGAGGAGAATCAAGTAGCGGCAGCCTACGAAATAAACCCCTGGTCGGTGGAAGAAATCCCCGGACCCCGAGCTGGTGCTGGGAAAGCAGAGAGACTTCTCCAGTCAGCTCTTGCGAACGGGTGCAGCTGCGCCCGAGGAGAAACCGGGAGCCGCGCTTCCCTGAGGAGTCAACCCTAAACCCCAGGCACAGAACGGAGAGCCCCACCCCAGGCAGACCCCTCGGGAGGGGAGGAGCAGGGCAGCGTGCCCCGCTCCTTTAGGACAGGGACACGGTAAGGCTCTCCAACTTCTACCCGAGGTTGAACTCGGGCGCTCCGGTTACCGCTGCCGGACCGCACCGGCGGGGCGCGCTGGGGAGGAGCGCCCCGACCCGCCGGGCGGTGCTCCCCGCCACACACAGCACCAACCTTCCCCCGACGGCCAGTCTCCGCCGCTGCCCCGGGCCCGAGAAGGGTGTCCCCGGAGCGCTAGCGGGGCAGGAGGCGGCCACGGCTCCCCCTCACCCCACGGCCCCGGGCAAAGCGGAGCGGAGCGCCGCTC
Organism: Laterallus jamaicensis coturniculus; assembly: GCA_022605575.1. Classification (NCBI taxonomy): domain Eukaryota; kingdom Metazoa; phylum Chordata; class Aves; order Gruiformes; family Rallidae; genus Laterallus; species Laterallus jamaicensis. The sequence continues at coordinate 5,982,255 of JAKCOX010000027.1, forward strand.
GGCTCGCTGCCTGACTGGACAGCGCCGGCGGGGGGCGGGCGGAGGCAGCGCCGAGGCTTCAGCCCGCCCCGGCTCGGCTCGGCTCGACACGGCTCGGCCCCCGCCCTGCCCGCGCCCCTTACCTGCCCCGCAGCCCTTCCTGCGCTCTCGGAAAAGTTTCCCGGCCGCCCGGGGGATGTCGCGCCCGGACGGGACGGGCTCGGACTATCACTCCCGACACCGCGTCCCGCCACGGCCACCGAGCCGCCGCTGTGACTAAAATAGGCAGAAGCCGGCGGGAGGCTGCGGGCGGCGCCAGCTCCGGGGCCGGCACCGAGCGGCCGCAGCGCGCAGGCGCCTCCCGCCGGCCCCGGGGGGCTGCGGGGCCACCCCAGCCGAGCCGAGCCGAGCGGAGCCGGCCGAGCCGGGTGAAGCCGCCGCCCGACCCGCCGCGCCCTTCCGGAGGTGGCGGCTTGGGGGCGGCGGCCGCGCTCTCTCCTCCCCGGCGGCCGGTCCTGCCGCGGGGCTCCCCCACCGCCCCGGGCTGCCGGTGGGCACCGAGGGCGCCGGAGGGGCGGGCAGGGGAAGGAGGAGGCGGTGCCGCTGCCGCCGAGCACCCCTCAGGGACGGCGATGTCGCCCGCTAAACTTGTGCGCCTTAAAACCCGCTGTGTCTGCAAACCCCCGCTCTTGAGGCAGACCGGGAAAGGCGTCTCCTTTGGTGCTGGGGCTGCCTCGGGTACAGCTGGCTAGAACTATTGGTTTGGAATCGATAAATACAAGGATTTCTGCCCGTCTCGCCTACTCACCGCAGCAGCACGACTCCTCCGAAGGGAGATAGGCGCCTTCAGGGTTGCCTTCGCTGCGTGACCGGTGCCACTCTTCGCACCAATCGCTTCGTTTCAGAACAAGCACCCGCTTCACCGCGGCTTCACCGAGCTAAAAGAACACGTTGGTACAGTGCCAGCACGAAAGCCCTTCGGCGTGCTAGCCGTGCGCTTGCCCCGGTGATCCCTTTGCATCTCAGAGGGAAGGGATTCACCGATCAAAGGAAGCAGACGCAGAAGTTGATACTATCTGAAAATCACGGCATATTAAATGCACAGCTCCTCTTAGTAGAAAAGCTCTTCGGCAATAACTGGTGCATGAGCGGTGATGTCTTCTAAACAGTAAGCCTGGAGAGAGAGCCTCGTGTGCTTGCCTGTGGCCAGCTCTGAGGTCCCAGGGTAGCCTGACACACTCATGGCACAGCAGGGCGATGGCACTGACGTGAACTTTGCCAGCAGTAAAAGGACGGAGCAACCTGCCGTGCTCTATCTAGGTGGAGGGGTTAGGGCTCTTCTTAGTACCTTTGCGAACTTGCTTTCCCGAGGGGGTTCTTTATTTTCCAAGATTTGTAGCTCCATACTTGCCAGGGAGGAAGGTGCATACAATTTTTGGAATAACTGATTCTCCTAAAATTGGAAAAACAACAAGCCAGAGCACTTTAACCCAGAGCTGTGCCGAGTTACGTATAGTCGAAACTTCCTTATTGGATCGCAGTCCTTGTTCTTATATGCATTATTTTGAAAGGGAAAATTAATTTTATTGATCTAATCAAGTACATCGAGGTTCTGGTAGCAAACCTGAGGCAGCGCTGATTTACTTTTTGCTGTTCTTTGTGTTTGGGTGGGGTTGAAAGCACCCAACCACTTACTCAGGCTTATCGCCTGTCTCACTAGGCATAAATGTACCCACTGTGTCTACTTTTCACTGGGACAATAGCAAAGGGATGGGGACATGCATAATAAAAGAAGGATGTAAAGGTTTTTATTTTACTTATCTACTGAGATGACATTATTCAACAAACCACTATTGCATCAATTAAAACAAATGCCTTACAATCATCATAAAAGAAGCAAGAAAACTGGTATACTTTTATGGTGTATCTGTAACACACTTTGAGTTGTACTTAGCTGGAATCGTGGATTTCCACAGACATACAGATCACTGAGGAACAGTTCTATTTTATTTCAACCAACTCCACATCAAATGTTCTCTAGCACTTTAAGACTGAGACTACAAACGACCTGCTCAATGTAGGCTTGAAAACCATGCCTGGATGAGAGAGCCAAGGGAGGCAATAATAAAATGGCCAAGCCATCACATGCTGAGGAGAGATGAGCACTGCCCAGCACGCTTTGAACTGGCCACTTGAGAGACTGGACTACGCTTTGGAATATTGTAAACTGCTTGCGGCATTTATATCAAATGACTGTTTTCAAAAGGTCAAATAATATGATAAATGTAAAGGGAAATTATAACCAATAGTGTTGTTTGCAGCAGTATGGCAAGATATAAAGGTCACAGGTAAAGGTAGGCTTAGAGGAGAGCCTGCAGCGAGACTCGGCGATGCAGTATCAGTCCTGGAAAGCTGCAGGAGCCCTGGCTCAAGGGGGAGGCTCAGCTGCGGCAAACGCCTTGTGTGGAGGCTGGGAAGGCACCTGGCCGAGGGGCCAGCAAGGGTCAGCTGGGAAGGGTCAGCTCAATGTCCCAGTTGAGCTGGGTGGGAACCTGAACACGTGAGCTGGCATCTTAGAGCCCAGTCCCACTGTTCAGCTGTCACAGCGGACAGTGGGAGCTTCTGACTGGTGTAAACAGCTGTCTTCTCATAGCCACTGTTAGATTTATGGGAGCACCTTAGATGCACCTATCTCTGGGCACGATCCATCCTATCAGAAGTCTGACAGCTCCATAAAATGTGCAGATTGCCTCGCCATGGGCTTCTCAACAGCTTCTCCAGGCACTGCTCATAGAGCTGCTGCAGTCAAGGCAGGATTACCTGCACAGATACCCCGAGTGCCCCCGGAGTGCTGGCACCAGACTTCCCTTTGGGTGTACCTGAGATTTCCCCCAGAGAGAGGAAGATCAGTGTGTGCTTTCACTGCCTAGAAAAGAGCCCCATCTGTTTCGTCAGTAACCAGTTAAGGAGGGGCTGACTTACAACATCAGGTGGTTGCCTTCTCCATTATCTCTGAAGTAAAATAATGGTGTTTCTTTACAACATGCTGTACTTTAGGAGGAGAAGTTACCAATAACTCTGTTTAAGGGGGAGATTTTTTTTTCTATTTTCCTAGACTTTTTTAATGTTTAATAAATCTCCACTCCATTTTTTTCTTTCCTTGCATTGTCCTTGGTCAATAAAAATAAGTTATGAAGCAGGGGTATATGGTAGGAGGTGACATGATGAATTACCTCTTTAAGAAGCAATGTGCTTTTCCTCTATGGATGTGATATTGTACTTCCCAGATAGTCGAAAGAGGGCTCTTGTGTAGAGGCTCTTAGTCATTTTGAACTGAGAATTAAACTCTTCATGTACTTGGAAAAGGTTTTAGCAGACTTTTGTGTAGCTGGGTTCTACAGAAATGTCTCCTCCCTTTATTTGTGGGTACAGCCAAAGTGAGAAGAATCAGGAGTGCATTCGTGAAGTAAACTAGTTTTTATTGCTACCTCTTACAAGCAAGACATCAACCAAGTCATGTCATAACACAACATAATCCTGCAGTTCACATTATATCAGCCTGCAGAACTGAGCAAAATTAAAACTGGAGACCTTTTTCAAAATGTCACTCAGTGAACAGCATTCCTTGTCAGGTACAGATAAAATAGTTTTAATTTAGGCAAAAAGCTTTTATTAATGCATCAGTCAAATAAAATGCTAAATAGGGCATTTAAGGTTTTCTCTTTTTTTAACTTTAAAAGCCTTTCAGGTAACAGACTGGGAATTGAGCACCCTCAGCTGCGGTTAAGGTGGAGAGCCTTCACTGCTTTGCCACCCAGGTTTCCATAAGCAAGGGTGTGGGGGATGTAGTTCCCTGACTAAGTGACTTCTCATTGTGATGCAGCCTGACCACAGAGAAGGGGATTTCTCATTCTGGAAACTGGCTCTTCCCAACCTGAGCCCATTTCAGATACCATCATCCAGAAGAGGTGGAAGTACCCAATGTAGGATTTATCTGTAACAAAAATACATGAATCCCAGTCTGTAGCTGCTGCTGCTGGAGGTGTTTAAATTCACTCAGCAGGTGCTTTTCTGGACTGGGATTTGTAGAGGGACCCCCTCTGGGGTTTCTGCATGTGGCAGGAGTCTCCCCACTTGTGTGGGTTCAAAGCCCAGTGCTTAGGGCACTCAGTGTGGGAGAGGCAAGACCTGCATTTTCTCAAGACTGTGTCCACTGTCCAGCTAAGTCATTTAATGCCAAGCACCAAGACCAATTCTGGAGCCAACACTAAAGCTGGACTGTGTACCAAACCCACTGCCCAAGGGCACCTGTGCCTTGTTCAGGTATGCCCCACAGAAGCTGAATATGTCCAGGCAATCAGAAGCTGATGAATATGGTGCAGCAGGTGCTTCTACAGCAAAAAAAAGAGGGAGATTTGAATTGTTCTAGACCTCCAGCTGCCCAGATGGGTGCTTTAACCACGAGACTGTGAGGTGAGAGGTAGAGTGCCCACGCAGGGCAGGGATGCTGTTGAATCATGGCTCTGTGTGTTGGGGTGCTTCAACCGGGCTGACGTTTGCATCACCACAGAGCTGTAGTTCAGCCCATACCTCAAGTGAGGTGTCTGCTCAGGAGTGAGAATATAAAGTTAAAAATATAGAGTGTAAATCTAAAAGCTCTTCAAAGCATTATGTAACTATGGAAGACATCAACTGTGAAAATGAAAAGGTTATGTTACAGTCGGGCGAATAAAGCAGATGCTTTCCATCACAAATGTTTAAATACTCTTCAGGCATGGAGATGGTTTCTGGTAGAACTATCTGATACTCTCTCTTGCTGAAGTTCTGAGTTGTCATCAACCTCCTACTAGATGTTGTTAGAAAAAGGAAGGAAACCTGTAATTCCCAGCCTAAGCTTTCATGTCAAATATCTTAGTAGTTACATAACGGTTTCGATAGCTTTTAGATTTACACTTCTTATTTTTAACCTTAAACTCACACTGCTCATTTTGCTTCTTTGCCTCCTTCTTTCAGCTCTCCCTTCATCTCTTCCCAGAAGCCTTCTGTCTCAGCCCTTACCAATCAAGCTATTTTCACAAGCATTGTCATTAAGAATAGATAAAGATCTTTTGAATAAATTATTATCTTTGCTTAAAAAGATCCAGATGACCAGATGTGCCAGCCAATGCAGGAGGTCTCTTTGCCTGGAGGAGCCCATCTTCTTGATAAAAACAAGTTTGGACTAACTCAAAGCTGCATCGATTTCAGTTGACCCACGTACCACACCATTTAACTCCTGGTTCATTCCAAGTAGCTCTCATTCCTGATGTTAGGGACATGCAGCTACAATTTGTGTTAGATTAATTGCAGGTGGAAACTGTGGGGAACGTGTGTCACCGAGCCCTAGCAGCAAACAGGACCAAGGTAAGCCCTAGTGAGCAGGCTTGCCACAAAGGGTTATGGCCTTTAAGAAATAGCACTCAAATATTTGTCAAAAAAGCTCCCTCTTCAAACCAAAATTTTTGTTGTGAATCATGTAGCATGCCAAGCCACTGTAGTATAGCCCTGGCTCCATGTGGGTACAGAGGAGTGACACGGAGGCGTGAGGAATTCTGCATCGTTGTGTCCCACCCTCTGCCCATATTGTGCACACATTGAAGTGCACCTGAAACATGGAAAAAACCCATTTCAAATGCCTGTTCTGGCATGCAGTTACTCTTACTTAGTTCTAGACTTTTCTGTTGAGGTTGTTATCGGTGATACTAAATTGTGGAGATGAATTTCACCACCTATATCGTATTTCTGTGCTAGATTGTGGGCTTCAGCCCTGTAAATGCAGGTTCCTGGTATTACTAACTGCATCCGTTGCGATCGCAGTTCTTGCGTTTTTCTTCAGACACAAAGCTTTGCAAAGAGAGTCATAGATAGCAAGGATGCAGTTATATTTAATTCAAAGGTATAAAAATAGTAAATGGATTCTTTTGAGTGTTCACTTTATTATGTTGCTAATGAATTATAAAATGTATATCATCAAAATAAATATTCTTGAAATTGCTTCCGAATGAATCACTTAGACAATGTGCCTATTCAGTTGTGTCAATGATTAATTATATTCTTGCCTCCTTCCTGGAATACAAATGCTTTTATTAAAGCCATCCAAAGACAGTAAGACAACAGACTCATTCTTACGGTCATTCATTCAGTTGTGGATTGATAGAGTATTCCTTTCAGCGTTTATAGCATGTATCTGAACAGCTGCAAGTGGCTGTGACATAAATGAAAGTTCATGTCACCTTAAGCAGAATGAGATGGAAGACAGTCTATTCATCCAGTTTCATCTTATCAGTGCACAGTCATTAAATACTAATATTATCTGGAGCACTGTGATAAATGCAGTGTGTACTGTGCCAGCTACAGGCGTCATCAGATGGGAGCCTTTTTACAACATTCTGGTGCACAGAGGTGAGTTATTCCAGAATATTAAACATTTCATTAGTTCTCAGCTTCAAGATGCAGCTTTAAAAGTGGCCAGCCTCACAGAAAAAAAAAAAATCACTATTGCTGAATGCAATATTTAGAAATCGGTATTTATGAAGTTCAGTGACTGCCACTATTACAGAGCCTCAGAAATCTTTGTATAGATGTCATCATTCCTGCAAGGCTGAAAAGCAGTTGCTTATTTGCATAATGGCATTCACATCATTGTTGAAAGACTGGGATTGATTTAATGAAAGTGGTCATGGGCAGAGGAAAATGCTTTTGCACTGAATTTAAATAAGTAAATCCTGAGCCTTGGAGTTCCTTTTTGGCTTCCCAGCACAAGACAGACAGAAAACCTTAACTGCCACCTGTCCTTGGCACCATGGGCTTCCTGTCAGTGGAGATAATTAATGGTGTTCGTTCATATACCCATCTACTTAGGTGTCGGTAAGCAGATCAATCTAGTCAACACGTGCATTTATGTGGAAGGAAGGAAAGAAGCACTGGAGAATGCCCTTAGTACTGTTTATCTTACATAACATGAAGGGACCAAGTTACAGGGATGGGAAACAGGGTGGAGTAGAAGGAAGCAGGAATGCACCACAGCTGGCTGTCAGATGCAATGCCTTCAGGGTGCACGGTCTAGCCAAAATCGATGGAAAGTAAAGGGAAGACCAAAATACAATTAATCCATTATGAAGAACATCCAGACTGTTTTAATACTCTCTGTATTAAAAATGTTTTAATTGAGCAAAAGTTTAGCAAAAAGAAATACTTAGAATGATCTTGTACACAGGCAAAATAAAATCAGTAACTTCCAGAGGAGGAAAGTAAGGGATTTTAAGATGTGAATATTTTGTAAATGTTATCGATGACAAAGAAAAGGCAGAGGACCTGAACCACAGCTGACTGCATTTCATGGTGCTCTTTTCCTTCAAAGTGCAACATTTACATGTGGGGAAAATGACATTTAAAAGAAAAAAAATAAACAAACAACAAAGAGAACGCAATTTCCTTCACAGATTAATATGCCTCTTGGTTGAAACCTAGCTTTGTTTTCACTCATGTAGCTCATCAAATTTAGTTAGTGATCCTCTGGGAGTGCCATCTCCAAATCCATTACAGAAAAGGAGACTATCCTTGAGTTCAGGTCAGCTTAGGCGTAGCTCTGGATGAGGAAAAATTTGAGGTAGGAAAAGCATCACGCGGGGCAACCCCCCACGTCCCAGCTGTTGCCCTGACTTTGCCACATTTAGCCATGATGTCCCATAGTCTGGTTGGCTGGGACAAGGCAGGCACCTGCCAAGGGTGTCAGACAGATGGGTGCCAGGATGATGAGTGCCTCCAAGTGCAGCCACACAAAGAGGAGCAGCTCCTGTGGGCTGTGTGGAAGGGTGTGGGGGGTGGAAAACGTGAGAAAATGTTTCTGGGGAAACCATGACGTCCCTTGCTCCCTCCTCGCAGGCTGCTGGAGTCAGCCTGTCTGGGTAGAGCTGCGTGTGTCTGCTCTCCCTGAGCTGACAGGAGGGAGAGCCCAGGGAGCTGGCTGCGGGACGCAGCCATCTCCTCTGGGAGCCAGGCCCTGACTTGGCACCAGCTCCCTTGGCTGCCTGGGCAGAGAGGTCCTTGTCAGAGCTGCTCAGTCACTTTGGGCAAAATCCATTTTTCCCTCTTACTGCCAAGGAGCCTCTGGCTAGCCAGGCTCATGAGCCTGAGCTAGCAGCCATGCCCAGCTTCCTGATGCAAATTTGCTTGTGCCATCCTCATTCACTCAGGTTCAGAAGATAAAAGTATAAGCAACAGAGTGCTAGTGCCCTGGCCATGTGGTTGCAGCATCTGGACAGCTGCCTTTTTCCTCCAAAATCCTCACCTGAGAGCACCAGAGAGCATCTGTGTCCCGCAGGTCGCTCCCTCTGCCTCACCTCTGGGTGCTTGCCTAGACTCTGCCCATGCACATGACCAGACCAATGGAGGGAAACAGCAGGCAGCGAGGCAATTACTGGGTTAAGGAGCTCTGTTGTGACTGTGAAAGCATAATTCTGTGCCATGGAAATCGGCAGGAGGGTGCAAGCACAACAGAATACGAAGGGATAGCAAATACCAGTATGTCAGGGCTTGCAGACTTCCTTTCCCCAAGTGGGAACACGGTGCTGCTCTCACTGAACAGCATGTATACAAGACACCCTTGCTATATATTAGCAGTACAAATGTGTTACCGAGCCAGCCCAGTGGGAGGGAAAATCAATACATTAAGGGAGGATGGAGCTCAGCATACATGTACTCACACCAGGCACACATACAGAAGCTCGGATAAGAAAATGGATAACAATCAAAATTCAATTTAGGGACTTCAGAAATAGTTTCTTCTTTCTGGAAAGTGTCATCCACTTCAACATGCTCCTTTATCGTGTTCTCTCTTAATAAGGATATTGTCTTTCAATTGAATTAACTCTCTTGGTTGCTTAATTACTTTAAAAGAGTATGTCAATTACTCTTTTCATAGTCTGTTTTCAGACATGTTTGCCTGTACTTACATCTAGCAACTGAGAATATTTTTTTCCTTTCCTCTTTTCTGGCATTATCTTTACAGTCTGCAGCCAAAAGAGCAACAGACATATAGGCTAAAATGTAGCGTCAGTGGAGTTGCTCTCAAAAATGAAGCTGTTGGGAAGTATTTATGTGAACAACAATTGAATTTTGTGTTCTTGAAGACTGGAAATTTGGGAAGGTCATTCTGCTTATTACCACGGATTACCTGCCATAATGACAATATGCTCTGTACCACTGCACACAAAATAATGAATGATACTAAAAATTGAATTGCTTTTGCATTAAGTACATGCAGAGGAAATTATGCCTGAACATGGATGACGTCCTCAGATGCTACGGTGATGGTCTCTCTATGGAAATCAAAGGGCAGTAAATACAAGATACCAATACCTTGTGCTATTTCTTTCCCATTTCTGTGCTAAAGAGTAGACACCTTTGTGAAGTAAACATGTGCAGAGAGATAGGTATCAGAGAGCTACCCAAGCTAATTTTCAAATCACAGTCCCCTGAGCATGCTGATTTACTGTGCCAGGGTATTTCTATGCTGCAGTTGTAGAGTGCATGTATCTACTCTGCGCAGAGCTAACTCGGAGCTGTTGGTGCCAGCTCAGTCCCGGAGGCATGTCGATGCACTAGAAATCATGACCACAAGCAAGGTGGAACCTAGAGGGTTAATATTTTACTTATGGTTATTATTTGCACAGGATACAAAGTATTAGAAAGAAAAGTGGAAAAATTGTAAATACACTACCTTTTAAGATGTGGCCTGTGGAGTAAAGGAACAACAGTGGAAAAAAACCTGAACCAAACAACAAACAAGCTGGAGAGTGTTATGTCTGCAGAGCTCCAAAATATTTCCCAATGTGCTGATCAGCTCTTATGTTTATCACTAAGAAATACTGTAGCACTGGCTGCAATAAACGTAATATCACAAGATCCCACTTGAACAGTCTGAGAATGTCATTCTGCTGCAAATTGCTGGGAAGAGAAGGGATGGGAAGGGCAAACCAATGTGAGAAACATGCCAAAAACAAGCATTACACTGGGGTTTAGAGTGCAACTAGTTATTTTGTAAGGATTATAAGTGAGACATTTTGTGATTTAAATTAAGATTTTGAGATCTTGGGGGGCTTATATTTTAACCTGTCAGCATTAAAATAAAGATCAATAAGTTGTTGAACTCTTTGCAGATATGTCATAGTCTTAGTCTTTATCATCACGTGCAGGCCAAGCAAGTGGTAGTGATCACCAGGAGGGCAGTTCCTGTGACCAGCTCCGTCTCCTGCTAATGTACCCTTGGAGTTTTGTTCCTCTTTTTGTCAGATCAGGTTCACATGAAACAGTATTTAAAAAATAAGGGGATCCTCTACTAAGCTTTGCTACAGCTCAACTTGTATACTGAAATAATATTGTAAGCCTTGATTCATGAGTTTCAGTACCCCTTCCAACACCAGTGGATAACACGCCAGGAGAACTCTGAGCATGGCTGCTCAACCTTCTTTCGAATCCTGCTGACTTGTTGACCTGGGTAATTTCTCCCAGAAATGAGTGCAGTGAAATATGTCATATGGAAAATTATTAATTTAATTCCCTGCATTGTCATTTCACTGAGGAAATTCTCCTGGCTGGAGTAACAGCAATCCCTTTTGCTGGGGAATAATCATTACGGCTTTTATAGATGAGTATCACCTTCTCAGACCTTCAGTTCTTTGAAAATGTCAACAGCGATTGAATAAGAAAAAGCTGGCTATGCTGTCTAACTGAATTTTTAAAAGACATTCAGCAAGGTCTTTCACCAAAAAAACTTTAAGGAAGCAAAGCAAGAGGGAAGGTTCATGCATGGATAAATAATTTATTAAAAGAAAGGAACCAAAGGGTGGGAGCAAATGGTCATTCTTCATGGTGAAGCAAGATTGTAAAGGGAATCCTGCCAGAAAATCTGTGCTTGTGCTGTTCAGCACAGCCATCTATGATATGGAAGGGAGGTGAGGAGTGAGGTTTGCTGATGAGACAAAAGTAATTATTTATTCGGTATAGTGAAGATGATTGTGCAGACTTGCAGAAGGAGCTCGCTAGATTGAGTGGGCAATAAACTGACAGATGAGATTTGATGTAGATAAATATGAAGGTGGGGGAAAAACAATCCAATCCTAATTTCATATGTAAAAAGATGGGCTGATTGCTTCGCTCAGCAGCAAAAGCTCTGGGTTATGATAGATAGCCTCATGAAAACTATTCACGCTTGTGATCAGTGCACAGTCTAAGAGGCAGAGCAAGAATAAACAATTGTCAGGAAAGAAAGAGAGAGAGAAAACTGGATGTCATCATCATGCCACTATGCCACATCTATCTGATCATCCCTTCAATACTTTCTTTCTCAAAAAGGTGTAGAAAGGCTGAAAAAGTTTCAGAAAGGGGCAACAAGGATGATAAAAGGTCTGAAACTGCTCCTCTGTGAGGAAAATGAGGAAAGGAATGTAGCAGTCTGAAAAAGGGACAACAAGATGATGTGGATGGCAGATCTTCACAGAAGTTTATGAAATCATGAAAAGCATTGAAAGATGGTATCAACAGCACACTCCTGGTAGAGTAATGGGATGCCATCAGGTGAAGGTGGCAGATTCAGCTGACAGCACAGGATGTCCTTGGGCTATGAACAGACAGTGTGGATGCTTAAAGTTTGCGTGGACTCAAAGGATACAGAACCAGCTGGTGGAAAAGAGCTTGGCTAAGGATTACAGGATGCTGCAAATGCACTTGGTAGCAGGACCATGCATGTTTGCAATGTTCTTGTACTCTCCCCTCTGAGTATGCCTGCCTGACATCACTGCTGGAGATAAGGTGCCACCTTAAAGAATCTGCTCTTATGGATTAAAAAGTTGTTTTAAACTTGAAAAATCTCAACAAAACCAGAACTTCTTTTTTTTTTTCATGAGGATAAGTGTTTCTTGATCTGCAATTTGGAAACAAAGTTATAGTGAAAAGATGGACATGTTGGGTTTTTATCGTCCACATTTAAGCCTGGTGTTGCACTCTCCCAACCCAGCTTTCTTCTTTGGCTCGTGCAGCTGAGCGCACTCCTGGGAACCCCTTGTTTGTTTGAGTGAAAGCCATGTTTCTGACCACTGTGGTCTCTGAACATGCAGCTGTAGTACACTGCAATGCTATTAAGAGCATTAGGTTTTCCAGTAAACATGGGAGTCCTTTGGCCAAAGCCACATTAAACGTGAGACTGAGTAAGCTTGGGGGCTATCAAGACATCCCAATCATCTTTACCACTCCTGCCTAGCTCAGCTCACAAACCTATCTGTCCTTTAGAAACCATCAAAGAAAATACAGTTGTTTAAAAAGATGCTGAACATCATTTGAAACTGCACGGGAAAAGCGATAACACTACAATTTGGAGTAAAGCCACGCTTTTACTTAGTACTAAAAGCAACCTAAGGCTAACCATGAGTTGGTTACACTAAGTGCTAGGCTGTGTTTAACACGGTGTTTTAGCTGCCATTTGCGAGCCCGCTACATTTCCTTTGCGAAGAAGAGGAGCCTTGGTCTGATCAATCCTGTGGCTGCTAAAGATGGACGAGGGATTTCAGAAAGCATCCCCAGGGTACAGACAGCACTGCTGGGCTGTTTTCCTTCCTCACGGAGTTTTCTTGTGGAAGGGGACAATATAATTCTTTGTCTTTAGCAGTTAATTTGCATCTGTTGCTGTCTCTCGTTTGTTGTTCTTATTCCCCACGCCTGAGACTGTCATAATTTGTCCTCCGCATAATGGGTTTCAGTGAGTGTGTATGATGTCATGAAGAGGATTATTAGCTTCTAAATTATGACAAGCAAGAGCAGATGAAGTCTTAAAGCAAAAGATCTTATTTCCCTGAAACATTACTAAAGTGAAATTAAATCAGAGAAGGAATTAAAAAAATAGGGGATAGGAGGTATAGACAGAACTGTTTATAATTGCTTATTGTTTTCTTCTGTATAGACCAGATGCTCTTTATGCTCTTTGTTAGTCCCACCTTTCCTCTGTGAAATAACCTCTTAGAAAATAGACCAAAAAAGCTACCTTTTAGATCACTCTGGCATATACCAGCTGAATAACTATATAGGGGAGTCATTCCAAATAGCAAACCACTGTCATGACTTTTCATCACCACCTGAGACTGGAATCTGCTATCAGTCAGCGAGGCAGGGACACCAACAAGGTGTCCTTCTCAGGACACCTTCTCAGCAAGGACCTTGAAGAAAGTCATTGCTGCCTTCACCCATATTGCACCTGTGACAGGGTGGGTGTGTGCTCTAGTAGCATGTCCTGTATAGGTTTACATAGACGGTATTGAGTGTCTGGATTGTAGGACCTAATGAAGTTTAAGTATGGGATGGATATCTTATTGCTAACCTCAGTCAGAACATGTGTTAGCACATGCAAAAGATGGTGTGGTGGTTTGACCTTGGCTGGCGGCCAGATGCCCACCCAAGTCACTCTATCACTCCCCTTTTCAGCTGGACAGGGGAGAAAATATATATTGAGAGGCTTAGGAGTCGGGGTAAGGACAGGGAGAGATCATTCTGCAATCAGCATCATGGGCACAACAGACTCAACATGGACTAAAAAGAAAAAAAAAAGGATCTAATTTATTACACTACACACAGAAACTAGAGTCGGATAATGAGCAGTACAACCAGATCTTAAAAAACACCTCCTCCCACCCTTCCCTTCTTTACAGATTTAACTTTATTCATTTCTCTCCTTTCTCCCTGTCAAGGGTGGCACAGGGTTGAGGGACAAGGAATGGGGGTTTCTGTCAGTTCCTCACGAGTTGTTTTCCTTCTTAGTGGGGCAGAGAGGGGGGTACATTCCTCACACCCTTCCCCTGCTGCAGCATGGGATCCCACCCATGGGAAATGGTCCTCCATGAACTTCTCCAATGTGAGCCCTTTCCCACAGGGCTTCAGCTCTTCAGCTGCCCCAAGATGAGTCACTTCTATGGGGAGCAGTCTCTTAGACCCAGACTGCTCCAGCCTGGTTCCCCACAGAGTCACAAATCCTCCCCCAGGAAATCTTCTCCAGTGTGGGTCTTGCTTTCTCTCTCTCTCTCTCTCTCCACAGGCTGCAGGTCCTGCCAGGAACTTGCTTCAACGCAGGTCACAGCATCGTCCATATGTTTCCACCTACTCCAGCATGGGGCCTCTCCATAGGCTGCAGGTGGGGTCTCTGCTCCCTGTCCTCTTCCATGGGCTGTGGAGGACACCTTCTCCACCATGGGGTGCCCACGGGATGCAGGGGCATCTTTCTCTCTGGCACCTGGGGCGTCTCCTCCCCCCTCCTTCTCCATTGACCTTGGTGCCTGCAGAGTTTCTTACATCTTCTCACTCCCAAAAAGCAGCCAGTTGCAGGTTTTTTTCTCCTAAAAGTGATTCCCAGAGGTGCTGTGACCATCGCTGATGGGCTGGGCCTTGGCCAGCAGCGACTCCGTCCTTGAGCCAGCTGGTGTCTGCTTTCTGGGGCTTCACCCCAGCAGCCCCCTCCTCCACCAGAACCCAGCCACGCAAAACCACAACAGACAGCAGTTAGGAAATTTAAACACTTAAGCCTAGGTGTCTGTATGATAGAACCATACAAGTAAAAATTTACAGAATCTGTGTCTGAGCTTTGGACTTTAGGGCATACAGAGACAAGGCAGTGATAGCTTGGTGCCCAAATCCTTTCAAGGCTCGCTCTCTTTCTGTTGAGGGCACAGCAAAGGTGTGGAACAAGTGCAGGAGAATTTTAACCAGGCTTAGAATGAGATCTCCACTTCTTCAGAACCACTGGAAAATATTTTCTGTATTGAACAGAAGATTTTGAACAGATGAATGCAAAGTCCTTGACTTAGTGTAAGGACTACTTAGCAACAACTAAAACATGAGTGTGTCATTCTCATTATTCTCATCCTAAATCCAAAACACAGCACTATACCAGCTGCTAGGAAGAAAGTTAACTCTATCCCAGGTGAAACCAGGACAATGAAGAAACAATGTGAGGTCAAAAATACAACCCAGTATCACTCAATGAAAGACAATATACAACTTCACTTTTCAGGTCTGCGGAGCATTGATAAATGGTTTTCGCTGAAAAGTAGACATATGAAATGAACTCCAATAGCAAAGAGTCAGCATCTGAGTAGATGAACTAAGTTGTCAAATTGTGAAGTAACTCAAAAACTATCCTGAAGTCCATACTCACACTGGTAACCAGAAAGCTTTGCACTACAAAGCTTCAGCTACAGACACCTCACCCTTGAAAAGAGTTAACTTGGTATCTAATTTTAATTCATTGTCATCTCAGGACAAAACCCACTTGAACATAACAAAATGCCATCTGATAAAGATTGTATTTATACCTGCAGTTGCTGGAAAGTTTCAATTTTTGAAGCCAAGGGAGTGAGCAGAGTATAAATTCTGTATTTATAGCATTAGGGAAGTATTAAAACATATTTAAACACTTGGATCGTAGTGTTATGAGTAATCTGCTCAGAACAGGGATTCTGAGTGTCAGAGGTGTGGCTGGGTATCCACTTTCAAACCCTGCTGTGGCAAGGGAGTTAAAAATACCTAAGCTTTTCTTGGGGTGGCTAATACCTCTGTGACACAAGGCTTTTCTTGTAGAATCTTTCAGCCTGACTGTCTGTGTTGTGAGTGTACATGTAGTACATTTACATGAGCTGAGGTCGCTGGAGAGCTAGGGCTGCATCCGAGTCCCCGTATGTGAGCACTTATGGCCCTTTGAGATGCCCAGGGATATCCTGGCCAGCACCAGCTGCCTCTCCAGTGGTCTCCTGCTGAGCCTGGTTCCTATCCACCAGCCCAGCCCTGGGTAGATCCTCAGACACACCCTGAGCATGCTTACATGTCAGCATCTAAATTTGTCTTAATCTGGAGCTGGGTCCCTGACAAGGGCAGGTTTCAGGTGCCCAAATGTGAGAAGGTTGTTCAGTTTGAGATGCCCAGTGGTGTCTGAGACATCTGTGCAGGGCTGACACATACCTACCACTCATACCTACCACAAACATACCTGGGATGCCTGCACCCTTTGGGAGAGTATCTGGAGGCTGAGGGGATGTCCGGGAGCATCTTAAATGCAAATGCCACTAGACAACCCTGTGTGGGCAACTGAACTGCTGCCCTAATGACATACCATTGAACTGGTATTTCTTAGCAATACAGATGAGCTCATCTGACACAGGACCATGTGGGACATAGTAGGTTACTTTTCTAAAGATCTTTTAAAAATGTATCTTTATTTTCCCTGTCTGACATAGAGCTGTAAAGCGCACACACTTCCTCACTGGATTACACTTACAAGTCTACTAGGGTCCCTACTAGTCTCCATTCTTTGTTTTATTTATCCATAATTCTACCTTTTCTTATTCCCACTTCCATCCTTCTGTTTATGAAAGAAGCAGTGCCGAAAACACTCTGGAGAAGTGTAAATCACCACAGCTTGCTTGAATTTGATAAAGTAAAGAGAATTTATATTAGGGAAGGATTTTGTCTTTTCATCTTCAGTTGTCATGGATTCCTACTGCTCTTTTTGTTGTAATACCCCTGAGGTGCAAAACTATATGCTGAAACAGTATTGTGTAGTTTATTCAGACAGTTAAGAATTATCTGCTTATTATAAACCACAGACTTCCGTGGAGAATTTATGGGGTTTCAAGATTTTGAGAAAAAAATTTGCATTTCCTTTGTGATCTTATGGTGAATTCGGGTGTGTTGTGAAAGTCATTGTGTGCCTTCCACAGAATACACTCCCAGATTACATGAAAGGAAGACTCGGAGGGCAGTAATGGATGAGATGTCTAAGAGTAACTGCACTGATGTGGAAAAATATTCCTTGTGTAACAGAGGCATCACAGCCTTTAAGGCATCATTTTTGGGTATGTAAAATACAAGATCACTTTTCCCTTTCTGTATAATGGAATGTTGTCAGGAATTATGAAGGACAATTTTTCTTTCTCAGGTTTCAGCACATTGCTAAAGAAATGGAATTATTTGCTTATGACAGACACAATAGCTAATACTTCACTCTGCATGGAAATAACACTAAGATTGGATAAATCTGCAGAAGACATTCTTAACAAAGCTGACAAGGACAGTTAATCTTAAGTTCTTTTTTTTATTATTTTTCTCTCTGCTGGCAACCTAGAAGATATTTTCCATTTCCCCCTGAAGATGTGTCCATGAGGTTCACTGTAGTGCTCTGGTAAGTGGGCAAGAATGAACTATAAATGGGATTGTGTAACCTGAATCGACTGAAAGGCTGAAGAGAAACCTTCTGGTAGGATCCTGGTAACTTTGTCCTGAGCCTCTTTAAACCAGGCTGGGTGCACATGCGGCTTCCAGTAACGTTACCCAGAAATGCAGCGTGGCCTCACGGCAGCCCCTGCCCACATCTCATTGTCCTGTCCCTTCTACTGCTGGAATTAGTCCTGCCTTTGCCTGACATGCCCACAGGGTCACTGTGCTTTCTGACACCAAAGGTGGCATTTTGGAGGGAGGTGATCTATCTGGGCCCTGGACACAATGCTGAAGCAGTGCTTGGCCACTGCAGAGGGACCTCAGAGCCCTGGGAGGAGGGTGGCTCCTACGCCGATGCTGCTGCATGGCTCTGAGTCAGGTCTGGTTTTGAGAAAAGTGAAGATGCTGAAGGAGCTTTAAATCTCCATTTTCTCACTACCATTTCAGACTCCTCCTTGAAGTTTTACCTGATCCCTCTGTCTGAGACTGTAAGGGATAGGGAAAGGAAAGCAAAGCAAACAGAAGGAAAGAAGAAAGCGTGCTGCTCCTGTGACACAGACCCATTTCAAAAAGTAACTGGAGAGGGGTCAAAGCCAGATTTCATCCACTGGGCAGGAGGATTTGAAGATGGGACTTACAGCAGGGAAGAAACTTGCAGCCAAATACGAATTTAGGAAGACTAAAAATGTAACTGCTGCAAACCCAACAGAGGACACATGGACAAGTCTCTTTATCCAGCAAAACTGTCACTGCAGTAAAAATAATAAGCAAGAGGTCACTGATTATGAATGGAGGCTGAGAAATATTCCCCCAAGTGCTGCTCTGAGATACTAGCAAGAATTTGGTGGGTGGCACTGATTAATGATACTGTGCACTAGCTCCTGTTGAGAGCTTATATTATTTTAGCAGCAATCTGATAGCAAAAAAACCAGAGGACCAGAAGCAGATCTGTTCATTGAGGAACCTTTATAATACTAAAGGTGGCAACATACAAAAAAAAAAAATAATTGTCACAGGCTTATAAATGCTTTGGAAAAAGCTTGAAAGTCTTCTGGTAATGTAGGAGTGTTTAGCACATGTAGGTCTGTGAAGGGCAACAACAGGGAGCAAACAGGATCCCACATTTTAGGACCACAGAGTGATGTGTTCATGAGAACTTCAGTGAATTATTGGAAAAGTGTCTCACAAAATGTTGGCAAAGTCAAGTAATTTCATTTTCTAATTGCTTCTCTTTTGTGATAGTTGTGCTTAATTTTTATTTTTTTTTCTTGGACAAATGACAGGCTTCCTCCACTTTAAAATTAATTTTAGGACGTGTGTTTTGGTGAGAAAAATAACAATGGAAAAAAACCCCAAAGACATTGAACCCACTATGAACCCCTTACTTAGAAAGTTTGGCCAGAAGACTGAAAATTGATGTTTTGCACAACAGGGACTGAAAAACATGTTTTGTAGGAGGGATGGAAAATGGAAGAGGAAAGGCAGAGCCCAAGACTGTACTGGCATCAATATTAGCATCTATAGTGCAGTCAGTTAAGTTAAAAGAGGAGGAGGAAAAGGAATGAAAGGAAATCAGGTTAATTAGCTGTCAGTTGTCAAATGAGCTCATAATTAAGTGGGAATAGAGCAAAAGATGTGTAGGTGTTTAAAGGCATTTCTAGTAATATGAGCTGGCATCAAAAGCTTAGTTCTGTCTTGTTCCAAAGCAAGGAGCTCAGGAAACTCCTTCAGAGACCCTTGCATGAATTCAAGGAGTAAGACAGGACTAAAGTATTCACATGGCCCTCTGCACTGAACCATCTCTGATCGTTGTACCTGTGCTCTCACCTTCTCAAAAACACTCACCTTCCCAGGGGCTGGCAAATCTACCTCAGATAATCACAGGGGATGAAGAAAATACAAGGACTGAGCACAGAAGTGCAAGTCCTTTGGTTGAAAAATCACATCAGTGTTGGGGCATCACACTCAAAGAAAATCCAAGCTGGCTCCTTCTAATCTTACTCCTTTTAAAATGTCCTCAGTCATTTTCTGCTGTGGCTCTCCCCTTTCAGCAGAGATCGCAAGGGCTGAAAAGGGTTTTTAAGAATGAAGCCTGGTGTTTCCTTTTTACAACATCTTCCTCACTTTTCTCCCACCACCCCCTTATCCTGATTAGATGCATCCAGAGACTCAGGAATGCTCATGCTTTTTGGTTTCTTTTCCTATTTCAAAAGTAAATTGTATGCAAAACTAATCAGGTCTGGTTCAGAGAAGACTGTCCACGCTTTTGTGGTGCTACCTCCATGGACCTGTGCACTGTCATCTGCCTTCTGTGCTTTCTCCTAGGAATTCTGCAGCTCTATTTCCCTAAGTTTCAGCTATCACAGATGATTGCACGTTTTTATTCACATGTGATGTGCCTTTACTCTTCCAAGTATTCTTTGAGTGCCGAGCACTCAACCCCGATAACACCTTGTGGCGGGCAGTGCTGCAGATTAACCACAGGCGGTGTGAAGCTGCTCCCATTAGCTGTAAAATCTCTGCCTCTATTTTCTTTTAACATCTTTTTATTTCTAGAGGAAGTGAAGATTTCAGTATCTGATTTACCATTTCAACAGTGTTTACTGTCAATATAACATGCCCTCCTGCTTCACTTTCCTCTAAATGAAAATTTCCCTATTTTTCATCTCCTAAAGGCACCTGGCTGACTGCCTTTCCTATGAGCTTTCCTACTTTTGCTCCATCTTTTCAATGTAGAACCAACACAGTTTGGTGCCAGATTTCAAAGGAGGATTAATACCTTCAGTGTCTCTCCTTGTCTTTATCAGTGCTGGGTTTGGTTTGGGTTTTTTTTGTTTAGGTTTTTTTTGTTTAGGGTTTTTTTTGTTGTTGTTCAATTCTAGATATGTTTGGAGGTATGATTTTACTGGGTAGTGCATAGGTTAGGACCTCCCAGGGCTTGAAGGGAGGAGGTGTAGTGGGGGGGGGAGGGGTCAGGCTCCATTTTCTTACTGCTGAGCCTCCCCCCAGGGGCAGGGCTGAGAGGAAGCCACTGTTTTTGGAAAGCCTGCAGGACTCCCCAGCAGTGTCCCCAGCTCCACAGCCTCCTCCTCACAGTGTGAACCCTCCTCTAGCCATCCCCTAATGTGTGCTCTTACCCACCCCATCACTGAGGTTGGCTGTGATCATTAATGACCTGCAGATACCAGAATTGTTCAAGGATTGGATGAAATGAAGGCACAAAGTTAGCAGTGGCGGAACTGCCCTAGTAAATGATATTGAAATATCTCAAAAGGTATTTGAGGGCACTTCTGCACCATCTACGCTGCAACTTCAAAACTGCATTAGCATGAATATCTCCCTGCTATTTTTGGGTCAAATCAGAAAGTTCATTGCCAAAATGGGAAGATTCGCGCTGATTGTGGTGTTTTGGCTGAGGACTGCTTTTTCCTGCCAGCCAGCTTTCAGCTTCCAGTACTGAAAATCTTGGAATGGGGGTGTGTGTATGTGTGTGTGTGTGTGTGACAGTGGTTCACTTTAAAAGGTTGCTGAACTCCTCCATTCTGTTGGGTTTTGTTTGATTTAGACCTTGCTGGCTGTGTTTATCTGAAATGAAAATAGGGAGCGCCAGACACATCACTCCTGCTTCCACAAAAGATGCAGCAGTGAAAAAAGCATATGGTTTGCAGGAGGAAAATGCCAGTCATCTCAGGGAACCACAGAATTGCAGAATCACTAGGTTGGAAAAGATCTTTGAGATCATTGAGTCCAGCTGTACCTGTCCTCTACTAAAGCATATCCCTAAGTACCTCATCTACCTATCTTTTAACCTGTGCCTCTGAGACAATTACTGGGACAAGTGGCTGCTGTAGAGGTGAAACCACTGTTTGGCCAGAAAGCTCTGTGAGCTGTTTCTCTTCCAGCATGGAAAGCAAAACTTATACCAAGTGCTTTTGTTGGCAGCTTCAAGGAACAAGATGAGGGTGATGCACAAGAGGTGGCAGCAGTCTGTAGGGACAGCTTGCCCTGGTGAAATAACGAAGGGAAAGCAAAAACAACAGAAGTTCAACCCCAGCTAGTTCCAGTTAGAGGAGCTAATTAAACAGACCAGGAGGAAGTTTAGAGGAGCAGTATGTCTTGGGTGTTGGGTGGTGCTGACTGTTTGTTAACCAGGGACATCCCATTCTTGCAGAAGCACCTGGAGAGAAGGTTTGTCAGAGCCACGACAAATGCTCAAAAAGCGTTTCTTTAAAAGGAGACAGCTGGAGGTAGCCACAGATGGTGGAAACGCAGTGGAAGCAAGGATAAAACCAGAGGGCAGAACAGAACCTGTAATGCTGGTACCAAACATTCCTGATGGGTGAGATTCAGTCATCCGTGGAAAATAAGCATGCTGTCTCAAGTCCCTCTTGTGTCCCAGAAATAAGATTTGAGTGAAGCATAGTCCTTTGGAGGGCCATGAATGCAGAAACCATATGTCACCCAAGGAGAACAGCTAGTCTTTGGAAACTGGCTCGAGGGATTTCTGAATTTCTAATAAGTGATCTGGAACAAAGCAGAGAGAAAATTAAGCAAAGCCCCAAGGAAAGGTCTCTGCATATGCGTGTGAGCCTGCAGCTTGTTTGCTTTTGCCATAAGCTTTGTAGTGATTCCTGCATGCTGGATAGTTCAAGGAGTAGATAAGGTTAAAGCAGTAAGAAGGTCAAAGAATGAAAAGTGAGCAGGTGTGGTGTGATGAGGAAAGATGAGAGCTCAAAGCAAGTAAAGAAAATAAGATATTCCTGTAACATATTATAGAGTGAAGAGAGAACGGGATGGGGGAATGAGAAAGATGAAGCTCCTCCTGTAAGATACAGGCTCAGAGTCAGCTGGAGGATCCATGTCAGGCTCTAGGTGGAAATAAGTCTGAAAGTGGGATTCAGAAAACCCAGTCAATTCATTGCTTACCTCCAGAAATATCACTCATGCTGGCCAGAGAGCTCCCTCCCTTGGTATCTAGAGGTCTCCATTGTGGCCAGCCCCTGACCTGAGCTGGACTTCCCTGTGCTGAATGACAGGCCTTGGTTACTCAGTTGCAGGGCCAGGCTCTGCTGATGGCCTCATGCTTTGCAGCACAGCAGGACAGCTCAAACAAATGAGCTGGTGGCTGGATTTTGGTAAGTCCTGGAGAGGACGGGGCTCCCCAGCTGCCTTGCCTTGGCTGCCATTGCTGGTTTGAGGGGTTTCCTCGCTCGCTGTGCTGTGACACCTTTCAGTTGTCTGTAGATCTGTGTGGGTTTTGGTTTGGCAAACCAAGGAGATCAGCTCCATGTTTTGGTTGTAAAGGGGGAGACTCCTGGGAAGCTGGTTTCTGGGCTAAACTGGCATTGTCAACAAAACTTGGGCTGGAGATGACATGCTTTCCAAAAAGGTTTCCACAGGCTTCTAGGGCTCAAGCATAAGAGCGATTTCCTTCCCTAGACATCTGTTGTCATTCTGAATAGTGAAGAAAACCCACAAATGAAATAAGCATGCTAGTAAACTTCGAAAAATTAGCTTCAGTGCAGATGTTTGTACTTAAGAGAAAGGATGCTCCTGTAATTTGACAGCATTCAGGCCCTCTGCTGAGGCAAGGCAGGTGGTCCTACAGACTTCATGCTCTGAAAGTGTTTCCCAAGTTCCCATGAAAGCCCATTTTCCTCTGCAGCCAAGACCCATGTCAAGTGCCAGCATTGCTCTGGCATGTGTACAGGTCGCTCAGCCTTTCCGTGAGCCGGTGCATTAGTCTGGATGACAGCAGAGGTATTAAATACACCGGTGGCAGCAGCTGTCCTTCCAGCCTTGGCAGACAGGCCTGCAATGCCAGCACCCCTTCTCTGAGGAGTCCTCCTTGGGCTCTGCATGGAGGAGGCAGGCACAAGCCTCCCAGCACTTCCACCTCACACGGTGCTTTCACCTGCTCAGAGGTTTGTAGGTGCAGTGTCACTGGGCTGCCTGCTGTGGGGGGAGCGTGCCTCGTGCTCACCCAGGGGTGCAGGCCCTCACTCCTGCAAGATCCCATGAATTACCACAGCAGTCAAGCAAAAGTGATTTACGCTGGACTTGTGCCATGAGGCTTGTGTCAGCTGGAAGAATATCAGCTCTGAGCCCAAAGCAGAGGAAGAAAAGAATTTATTTTTTTTTTTCCCCCAGAATGATTTATCACCAGCTGTTTGAGCCTGACCAGATGTGTGCAATGCTGGAATCTGTCTTGACAAAGAGGGATTCATTTATTCAAAGAGAAATTACTCTATTCACAATAGGCCACATTTACTGAAGACCAGTCCAAGTCAGAAGCTGCATGGCACAACCTTTAGCTGCCTGACTGAACAAATTCGCCTACATGCATGTGTAGCCTGGGCAGATCCCCTCCCTCTTTCCCTGTTACTCAAAGAAGTACTTGCTGGTGGTCTGAGACAAGTAAAGAATTTCCGGACCAAGAAGGAGAAAAAAAAAAAAATGCCCTAACTCTGTAGTTTAATATTTCCTGGGAAATGGGGGTGCCCAGAATTGGCCTTGCTCTAGTAGTGTCTATTTACATCACGAGGCACCCAGGGGTCTGAAGTCCTGCACTCCGGGCATTGACACTGCTATCTATGGGGACGTCCAAATACCCAAGTTTGTCCCTGGGAGAGGATCCAATGTCTGCTCCTGGAAAGGAAGAGACTGTTTATCGAGTGACTGGGAAATAAATCTGTTTTATTTCTAAAACTAACCCTGCAAGTGTTCATCTCAAGTGCTGGTAACCTGTTAACTTCATCTGTGCTTTGGGTAGCCCAGCTCCTCCATGGACCTCTGAATGGGCACTGTAGCTTCTCCCCAGCCCTGCCTCTGGCCCCATCTCCTTTTGTTCCTGTGTGGAGCTCATGGTTAGACTCTGGACCTGGTACATTGCTTGCTGTCGGGGGGGTGTTGATAGGCCTCATTACCAGCCTCCAGATCTGCCCACTGTTGTACAACCCTCTGGGACTGCACCCATTAGTGAGGACATGGTCTGTGCTGGTGCCCCCCTCACACCCAGCTCCCCCAGTGAGCAGCTGAGACCACTGCTAGCTGCCATACAGGGAAACCATGGTGTCTGGAGGGACTTAACCCTAGTACAGGCTGCAGCTGATGGGTAGGACAAGGGATCTGCTAAATAGAAAAATAAAAAAAACCCCAAACCCGCAGGGCATCCCAAAGCACTTGGGCACTGTCCCAATCCTGGAGGGTTCCTCCATTGCAGGGGTTTAGATCCCTGTCAGCCATCATCTGGTGATGGCTAAAAGGGAAGCTCAGCTAGAAGATGCCATGCCTTTCCAGCTGGCTGCAGAGGGTCAACTCTCCTGACCAAAATCTGCCCTCCATTTGAGCTCTCCTGTCCTCAAGCACTAGTGGAGGTGGCCCTGTGGCACTCTGGCCCATAAGCAACCCAAAAGCCGATCTGCACCAAGGCCTGCAGAACGGGGTGAAGTGGCTGAGTGGTTAAATGATTCACTCTATCACATCCATCCTCAAGTCACTGATATGTCATCCTCAGCTCCCAAAATAACAGCCAAATACAGAACTTATGTCGTTCGGTGACTACAGCTGAGCAACAGCCCCATGGCTGGTGTAGGAGCTTGGGCTGAGCTACAGCCAACACATCTCAAAAACAGCCTCTGACAGTGAGACAAAGAGCTAGCTCTTCCTTCAGCTCCATAAGCAGGAGCTCTGTAGGCCTGTGCATCTGAAAACAAGGTGCACAGTTCTTAACCTGCCATCCACTGAGAGACATGATGTGACCCATCTGCAATAGGTGTCTTGTCCCCCGCTGCCACTCTTGAGGGACTGAAGAAGCCACAACATCCCTCTGCGGTTCATACAGTGATGGACAGTCCTCGAACCTAATTAGTTCCCTAAAGCAGGCATCAGTGCAGATCAGTGTTAAACCCTGATGAACAGAAAACATGTTTTCCAGAAAGCCTCGGCAGGTGACAGCCACCGTCACGGTGACTCCTCCTCTGACCCGATGCTGCTGTCCCCAGTTGGCAGAACAGGCTGCCTGAGCCTCACCAAAGGGAACAGGCATTGAAAATAAGGAAAGCTGTCCAAAATGCCTAATGAAATGGTCTCAATAAGGTTTGTAATTCATTAGCTGGAAGTGATTTTGTAACTTCGATATCCCTCCCCCTCAATCGACTTCCTCTGGCAAACACAAAGGTCCTGGAAGGCTCCACCAGGCAGGAAGAATGGGCAGCAGGCCCATGGCAGCCAACTGTTTAATGACTGGGTTGTTGTGCGAGTGACTGTCATCTGTGAGAGGAGGATGTTTTCCAGTTTGTCCTTGGCAGCCCAAGCTCTGCAAGCCTGCACTAGAGGATAACCACTCTGCGAATACAGGGGCTTCAGGAACTTTTAGCTTAGAGGTGCTTTTAGGCATCGCAAGTGATCTGCTCTAGCAAAGAGCAGATTTGGATCTGCACCTCTCTGATGCTCAAGGAGGTCTGAGCAGCTCTGATCGGGAAAAGCAATCCCTTTCATTTTGAAATGCAGCTGGGGGGTTGTTTATGTACAGTCAAGAACAGAGGTTTGCCAAGCTCTGCTGTTTGTGGGCAGCAACCATGAATGTTTCCTTCACTTTTTTACTGTAAGGCAAAGCGTGTCTGCCTGGTGAAAAGCAAGTTGAAAGGTAAACCATACAAGAGCTGAAGCGTGGGTCCCTATGAATGGCTTTAGGTCCACATCT
This sequence comes from Laterallus jamaicensis coturniculus, assembly GCA_022605575.1. Classification (NCBI taxonomy): domain Eukaryota; kingdom Metazoa; phylum Chordata; class Aves; order Gruiformes; family Rallidae; genus Laterallus; species Laterallus jamaicensis. Next base: position 6,008,227 of record JAKCOX010000027.1, read on the forward strand.
TTATGTCATTCAGGAGGAAAACACACTTTTTCATACTGAGAAGCTTTAAACTAAAGCAAAAAAAAAGCAGGTTCAGCATCAAAATGTTCATTATTAACACTAAATATGCAAAGTGGGGAGTATTTAACAGCTTGGCCCAGCTACCAAAATAGACACCTGCACACACCTACATTTCAAAGCTTGTTCTACTACAGCAGAACTTGCTCTGAAACAAACCACTGCCAGAAAGTACGGTATTCTGTTGAGAAACGGCGCCGCTTCATTAGAAGCAATCAGAAGACACAAAGTATTGTTTATCTGCTCCTGTTACAGCTCCAACGGATTCGAAATGGTGACATGCCCGAGCCTTTTGTTCAGCTTCTTTCTCAGAAAGGAAACAAAAGTCCACATTGCAGCACTTTGTCACTTGCTGTCAAAACGACATTGCTGGTGCTGCATACCAGGAATGGCCTCAGAGCATAAAGCAGCACAGAAAAACAGTTTATCACCAGCTAAGCATTCTCATCTAAACCTCAAAAAACAGTGCCTAACTGGTGTATAACTAACTAAGGAGTAAATTTAGTATGCTCATGGCTGCTCAGCGACTGCTAGGTGGCAAAGCAAACGCTGTTTTTCTCGCTGGTTGCTCTTGTGTTTTGACACTTTCAAAGTCCCGCAGGAGAAGAAAACATATTTGATGGCATTCCTGAAATGCAATATATCTTAATGTTCATCTGCTCTTCTACTGAGATGTCAGAGGTTAAGTACAGATCTTTGTAGGGAAAGAAAAGCAGCATGAAAATGAAGGCACTAAGAACTAAACGGAATCACTGCCTATGAGTCCAGGAGTCCCTGCTAAATTAAGGCATCCCATGCAGCTTAACCTACAGCTGGGCTGTAGCTTCACTGTGTGCAATCTTGTATTTGTAATACAATCTTGTTCCCTAAACCCAGGAAGTTCCACCCCCTTCCATGCCTGGGGCAGTACTGACTTTGGAACCCACAGAGTCAATGTTCACCTAGTCTCCTGAAGTACTGAAAGGATTAAATCAGTGTGAATCCTACAAAATCAAGGTATTGCTACTACATTTTTTTTCTGTCTCCTTGTCTGGAGACATTCAAGACCCACTTGGACGTGATCCTGTGCACCCTGCTCTAGGTGATGCTGCTTTGGCAGGGGGATTGGACTAGATGATCTCCAGAGGTCCCTTTCTACCCCTACCAGTCTGTGATTCTGCAATTTCCCCTGTATTTTGATAGTGATGCCAAGATGAGATTGATAGGTAATATTTTGGGCCTAATGTTGTCCTGTTTAAGTTATAGATGAGTATCTAATTTAACGCTTCAGTTAGCACTACCAGGTACCTACCCAATGCATGTCCCCCTTTTAAAGGGCTCAGGAATAACATCTCCTTCCTTCTTGCACACTGGATGTCCAAGAGGCACTGCAAGTACCGCACATGCACATGCCATAGTTTTCTGACCAGCATAAGGCAGGCTAGAAGCATCACATTTGCAGAGGCATCACCCAGCCATTGACCACCATTCTCGTGCTGTATCTGCTGCAGCAGCTTAGAAACCTTCAGCAAAAATCACCAGGAACTGACTCTTGCTGTTCAGACTTTCACCCTGCCACAGGTAAGGGCATAAGCACCAAGTCTCCTGCTAGCAAGTGAGAGGGATGTCTACAGAACAGAGATTCTCACTGACACATTATTGCTCAGTTTTAGGTTTTATATGTTGAATTTTCAATTAAAATTCTTATGGAAAATTAGGAGAAATGGCCACAGTCCTCCTATCCCAGAATTCCAGTTTGTTTCTGCAGACGCCAGTAGCTAGTTCACCTTCCACTGAGGGACTCCACCAGCGGGATTTCTCTGCCATGAATAAACTGAAGACATTATTCAGGAATGGCTATTCAGGAATAATGTTATCTTGAGGACACACCTTGGTTACCTTCAGAGACTGAGAACTGGAACGCTACCCTACCTCCCTCTGCTCCCTGGGCAAGAAAAAAATCCACAACAGAGGAACGCTGTTTCTTTTCCTGGCAGGCAGTATATTGAGGCAGAAGCAATTAAAACAACATACAGAGAACTGAATGAAGTTGCCAAGCCTGGCTGTTGAAACAGCATGGGCCATCCAAATTCTGAGAGGTCTGCACAAGGAGGCGATCGCACAAAAGCTGTCTGCTGAAGATTTTCAAAGTAGAAGAGCTTGGCAGAAAATTGGGATGTTGTTTATTAGTTTGGCTTCCAATTTCCCCCTTGGCCCTCCCCCCTAAATCCTACTCATCTTGGAAAACCCCCTTTACCAGAGAGGCTGTCAGGGAGAGTCTATAAGCAGATCTTTAGGTAATCCTGAGGACCTACCTCAGGCCAAAAATAAAGAAGTGACCTAACACCACAGATGTTGGAAAGGCGTTGCTTGCTGTATCAAATCCACAAGCACTGCTGCTCGGATTTCTGCCTTCCTGCAGACAGACGGCAGAGCAGAGTCAAGTCAGGAAAATCCTGGTGAAACAGGAGAAGCCCTAGGTGCCCAAAACAGGTGTCTCCTAACTGTCCTGAGTGCCCGTTACTCTTACACATCCACAGGCCTGCCGCCCTGCATCCACACTTAGGCCTCGGTGCTTAAATTGGTGAAAAAGGTTGCAGCACCTATCTAAAGTCAGTATAATGGGTTTTTTCCAGCTACCAAAATGTAAATTAATTCAGAGGCAAAGGAGTTCAAATACCTCGTTCTGTGAAGAATACGAAGACTCTCAGCTTTTAAAAAACCTTCTGACCTTTTCAACATAAATCAACAGCCACGCAAGTGTATTCTCACGGGAGCAAAGACAACTAAGGTATCTTTTTATTAGTTGTGAAGAGTACCAGAAGGAGCAGCGTGTATAAACTTCATTTATTTCCACTTAAAAACATTCAGGTTTGGTTTGTGTAGCACAAGAATCTTACAGGACCTTAAAAGATTTTTCTGGTTCTGATTTTGGCACAAAACATGGGTATCCATTTTTTTTTCTAAAAAACCTGACTGAAAAAGCCGGTAGTTGTGAGGAGGTTACCTTGCCCAGCTAGTGAATTCTGCTTCAAGCACTGGAAATAAAAGGCACAAAACACAGAGCCCCCTCCATAAAGTAGCATTTCCACTGTAGTGAGAAGACATTAACCTTGAAACAAGACTAACAAGGATTTTGTTAGGTTTTTTACAGCAGGAATGGTCTGGCTCCAGGTCTATTTAATCCAAACCCAGAAGGTTTAAATCCCACTCTGTTACAAGAGCATTACTTGCTCAGAGTAGTTACAGGTTCCAGTTGGAGCACTACCCTTTCTGCAGCTGAAAGGAGCGACTTCGCTAATAGGACAGATCTGCAACTTCACTTTTTTGGCATCTGAATCCTGAGCTGGGCATATCTGATTAAAATCAATGAAAGTGTTGGCTCTGAGACCCTATTACAGAGAACACAATACCTTCCCGACAGAGACACCAGTGGGATATACAAGGGATACTCTTGAGCACTTCTTACTTTGTGAGTGGTATCTCCAGCGAGCCAGCTCCGCATTCAGTGCAATCGATCGTCGCTCAGACAGGAATGCCTGTTTCCAAACTGCCCACATTCTGGGTCATCTGCACCGATTCCGAGCAGTTTAGGGAACTCAGCTTCAGCACAAAGCTTCAGGAGGAAAAGGGATGGTTTTTAACGTGTGCCAGAAGTTTTGTGTTTGAGCAGCTGGAGAACAAGGGAAAGCATTCCTAGGCACAAAGACCTGAGGAGATGACCGAGGTGGCTGTGCCGGAGCCTTTGCAAGCCAGTGCACTGACTCACTTTAGCTCTATTTCACCAATGTCTAAGGTCTGTGTTTTCCACACCCCCATCCCACAAAACTCGCCTCTCAGAGGTGAAGCTCTGCCCTCCTGGTGATACTGTAATGCTCAATAAAAGGTGAGACACCGCTACTGTGAGGTGTTACAAGCAGAAATGGCACTGCTCTATGCACCGTGTTTCAGCCATGCAGGGAAGCTGCTCAAAGTTCCCAATGATCACAGAAAGCAGCTCACATACCTCTGGAAAAAGGGGGTTGCTGAACCCAAACCCTGTTTTCACTGCCTGGAAGAAAAATACCCCAAACTCTTCCTTAACTCTGTATTCTGATTAATTCAATGCTCTGATCAGAAAGCATCAGTCTGTAAGGTATCTGGCAAAACCGTAATGCCCTTGGATCACATATAAATCCCAGGCTCCATGCAGGTTTTTAGGTGTGGTATTTCATAGGAAAACAGAAACACCTCTTGGGTTTTTTTCCTTTTAAAATCAAATTATGCATAATAAGGGCTTGTGAGGGATGATCCTTCCTGGATTGCAGGAAGGATTCCTGAGGGAATCAGCAGAAGCCCCAGAGCATGAGAGAAACACTCAGTAAAACAGGTGCAAACAGGTTCTTAATCTTCCTGCTGTCTACAGCATCCCACTCCTCTTGTAAATACCACTCTTTCCTCTTCCTGGGCTGAGACACTGTTTATTTACAGAAGCAACTCCCAAGCCTTGAGTTAAAATACAAGCCTTGGGGTGTAAGTAAGAACGAGCTTGATTCTGGAAGAATGTATCAGTTTATCCAAAAGTGAGAAAAGTAGCAGAAGCATTTCTGGAGGGGCAACAAGACTAACAATAATAGGTAGAATACCTTTTTGCTCCGCAAAACCAAACCCCAGTAGCTGCAGTGCATCTGAGCATAGACAGCTAGCAGGCAAATACCAACATCTACTTCATAGCTCTACAGCCTAGGTGGGAAAGACATGATGTGGCAGCTCAAATGCTGCACCTGGGTCAAATCATGAGGGAGTCTGACCATGAGTTCTTGTTCTGCAGCCTGAACTAGGTTATCTACAGGAGTTTAGGTTTTGGCTTGTTGGAGAACAACAAAGCATCAGGAAAACCTCAACTTGAACAATCTGGATAAAGCCATGGTTTTGTGCTGGTTGTTGGTTGTTTTGGCTTTTTTAAAACCAGTTCAGAAACAGTTGGGAGAGCTAGCAGTAAGTGAGCTGTTGAAGAGTATCTGTATAGTTTGTCTGAGATTACAATGAGAATCTTAAGAACTATTCAAGTTTTCTGACCTCCATCTATTTCTCTTCTGTGTGGAAATAAATGACAGGAGAGAAAACTGGTGATGTTTTGAAATGTCTTTGGAAAGAAAGAACAATTTAGCAACATCATTATTACAGACTGTAACACACTTACGAGCGGCATGTAATATAAGCTTTTTAATAATACTTGACTCAATTACCCAGATTAGTGTCTCTTCAGTATTTCATGGTTATCACTGAACACCTTCCATTTACAGTCTTAAATAAATTACTGTGTAAATAAAGTATGCTCAGAGTTCTTGTATGTGGACAGTACTTACATTTAATTACAGATGACCTGGATATGTTTACAGGTGTAAAATACATTAAAATTGTTTACAGGATATAAGGTCCACTAGCACTAACTCTGGAATCTAAATGTTCACAACAGCACCGACAGTAGCTCAGCTATTTATTTGAACATGCTTTTCAAAATGTACTTTGGAACGCAGTAGAAAAGAAATTCAAAGAAATGCCAAAAAGAGGGAAGCACAGAAGATCAAAACTCCATAGCAGGTTGGATCAATAAAATACTAAACTGCAGTTCTTAAATGTAAGTACTACACCAAGTAGTAGTCTGGTTGGTCTTAAATGGTGTTAAAGCCCTTGTTTTCTAAAGGAGACAGGAATAAGCCTTTTGCCTATTCAATCCAATCAAGATTTAGGCATCGTGCTATAAAAGCAAACATATCTGACACTTCTTCTATAACTTTAGCAGTTGGCTTTCCTGCTCCGTGCCCAGCCTTGGTGTCAACATGGATGAGGAGCGGATTGGTCTGTTTGCGGCTTCGGCCCACGACGTACTGCAGCGTGGCGATGAACTTCAGCGAATGCAGGGGCACCACGCGGTCGTCGTGGTCTGCTGTGAGGAGCAGCGTGGAGGGGTACTGGATGCCGTCCTCTTCTGGCAGCTTGATATTGTGAAGAGGAGAGTACCTGGGGAAGAGCACACACATGTTTGCGTATTTTTTCCTCAAGACCCAACGAGAATGTCCTCCCACACCGCAGCTGTCACAGGGGCATTTAATAGCGCTCAGAATACTACTGTCCTCAGCTGCATAGATCAGAGCTGCCCCACTCACAACTGATACAAGGTGGTGGCAATGGATCTCTGCCTCTCAAATGTGAAGCAAGTAAATTTCTTTAATTTCAGAGAGGCATATGCATACCTCTCACAGAAATGCCAAGAACCTCAGGAACGGGCAACAGGGAAACTGCAGCAAGAACTGTCGAGTACACAGCAGGATCCATCCAGCTGGGAAACAGGGACATCAAGACTTTTTCCCAGCCTATGTATGTAGCCCAGGTCTGCATATGGATGGCCTTCAATTATTTTTAAGAATACATCATGATATTTGCATATCTACTCACACAGATTCCTGGCTTTCTAATTTTTATCTAAGGTACAAGGTAAGAGAATTTGCAGATTTGATTTGAAAAGGAGTTAAGTGATACTACAGGCCACTCTATTTGCCTCAGGTAATTTTTAGGTACCTGTAAAGGCAATATCTAAGGAACGTTTTATATATATATATACATATATATATATATATATATACATATATATATATATATATATACACATATATGTATGTTCCTACATGGGACAAGCAATTGCCAGCTGTTGAAAAGGAGGCAAAGAAATATATAGGTTATTGCCATATGTTTCTAAAACGATGCATTGAGATTTTGTGAGTACACATGTGTACAGTGACTCCTCCCTACAGATGCACTTCTGCCAGTCACAGAACAAACGTCAAACTTCACTTCTACGCTTCAGAATATCTGAATTCACAGATGTGCAGGCAAGTTTCAGTGTACAAAATCACAAAGAGGATGTGGATCATTTTTATAACAGTAAATATTTTATCTAAGTTATCTGTTGATAAAAGATGAATTATGAAATTTGTTAATTGCTTGGTGCACTATATTTACAAAACTATGTTTGCCACTGAAAGTTTAAATTAGACAACTGAAGGTTTTGAAACAATCTAACTACAATGGGTCCAACCAATCATCTAGCATTTGGGCTTGACACTAATTTATTTTTTTTTAATAAATGCTTTAGATCAAGTTAGATCTCAGTGTACTTGCAGTGCATGTGCTTTTTTTTAATATCTAAACCCTCTATTAAATTTCAGACCAGCCAAATTGTTTAGTGTGTCTGAAGCATTCTCCTGGAATGTCAATCTTCATTATTAAAGGAGCACAAATGCAATAACAGAAGATGAGGTTCCAGAAAAAGTATTTTAAAATTATGGCACTTATTTTAACACACTCCTTATTAACCATGTCCAATGTGCAGTCATTGCTATTCTTACACAGCTCTTGCTGATTTTGTAATTTATTTAAAAAAAAAAAATCTTTCTGGATCTCTCAGCAAGGAGTTAAGAAATTAATTAATATCCTGTTATGGTCTACTGCCATTCAATTCCTACAAATAAATCCCATCCACATTGTATAATACAATTCACAATGTTAATCGTCCCTCCCCATCGTAAAAAATAGAATTTACGTGGTGGTTCACTTGAGAATATCCTGTTGCAACAGTCTAAAGGAGTCATTACTCAGAAAGGAAACCTTATATGTTGTTAAAGCTGATGGCAGAACAAGGTCTTTGAAAAAATGACCAGTTGACTCAACAGGGCTTTGAAGACAAGTCTTTCATGAGAAACTGACTTGTAAGGAAATGCTGAACCCCCCCAGATCCAGTGTGGGAAAGCATGAAATAATTCTTAGAACAGATATTGATCACGACAGCCTGAAACTGTTGAGTAGACTATGCATTTTAACAACCACAGAGGCATGTAAAGGCACTAACTTGCACAGCCATTCAAACTGCTCCTTGCAGTCGGAGCAGCCGTAGTCGGTGGTCCAGGCATGGCCAATGGTGTACTTGTGGAACTTGAGCATGTCCATGACTCCCACTTGGGCGATGGCACAACCAAACAGATCCGGGCGCTGATTAGCACAGGCAGCTTCAACAGGAAAACAGCTCTGTTAGTGTCCGTTCCTTAAAGAATTACCCTCAGCAGTGAAAGGTTCACTGCCAAGTTCATGAAAAAACAACTTCCAAAAAGCTGTCTTCTATAAACTCAAAGTTTCTTTAATAAAAAAAAAAAAGGTAGAACTGTTAAGTTAAAACACCATGAGGAAACCACATATCTGGAGCCAAAAAACTTGACTATAAGACACCTGATATAAGCCCAACTGCACTGGGAAACGACTGCCAGTGAACATGAAATCAAATAAGACTTTTAAGCGAAAGTGAAAGGAAATACACAAATGGATTAAAAATTATAACTTGCTAAGATGGTATGTTGAAAAGAGCTTAAGAGCTATTTCCCTGTTTTTCAGGCACCAAACATGCTGTTCTTTGATAACTGCCTTCTGAACTAGAAAACTGCCTTTGAAGGAGAAATGTACTTTTAAATTATCTGAGGTTTTGGACTACTGAAAAAGTTCCCTAAACCATCCACAATTTGAACTTTTAGTATTAGTGTCAACAAAGAAATGGGCATTGAGGAGCAAAAGCTCTCTGTTTACAGATGAAGGTTTCTTTCCATAATAACTATGAAAATCCTTATGAAAAGAGTTTTAGTAAAAGCAAAATACGACAAAAATCAGAGGAATAACCTCATCTTAATAAAGCAAATTACTGTTGTATTTTCTTTTTTATGATTTCTATCTTCCTACTACTGGAAGGGAGAATTCTTTAAGAATAAGAATGCCTTGTATGTTTTATAAATAACCACAGTAGGTCCATCTAGCTCAGCGTTCAATTTAGAAGACTGGCACCTGGCAGATGCTCTGGGAAAAGGCGTTAAGGAAACACTGGAAGATATTTCCTGTACATTATCAGCCTGTGAACTAGTTGTTTCAGTTTTCCCTTAGTTGCAGTTGTCTCCAGCCACCTTGGTAAACAGCCATCAAAACACTTATCCTCTGTAAATACATCTATTTCCTTTCTTTATGTTTATTCATCATATACTACAGCAGTAAGTCTTTCAATTCCAGTTTCTGTTCCTTGATTTAAATCTTTTGCCCAGTGATTTTATAATTTCCCATGCTTTTTTTGAATTTTAAGAAATAGGAGCTCTGAGATTTTCACATTACTACTACAGTGGATCCCTTTCTTAGTTCAGATCTAATCATTCTGCATCCAGATGTTGGTATATGCTTTCCCAAATTCTTGTATATCCTCCTCATTCTTGTACATCCTCATTTTTGTCCATTCTGAAATGGATTGTTTATTCAGGTTCCTTGCCTCTGCTAACAAGGATATTGCTATGACATGACCTTGCTCCCAGCTCAGCAAGAACTTTCTTGCATAGCCTTATGCAAAGGACCTTGTCAAATGCTTCTGAAAATTCAGGAGTAACTCCTCTCCTAGGTCACTGTTACAAGCACCATACACTCCGTGACTCTTTCAAATACCTCTAATTGATTTGCAAGACGCAACTTCAGCCTGCAAAAGTCTTCCTTACGTGTCAGCTATTATCTACTGGTTTCAAGTGGTTTGCCCGTTAGAAAAGTCAGATTTACTCATCTGCAGCTTGTGGATCACCATGAACCATTTAAAAACTGGCATTACACTTGTCCCCTTCTGTTCCTCAGATATTCAGGCTTAGTAGCCTGCAATTTCATATCAGAGTTCACTCAGGATCTTGCGTGTGTACCATCTGGTGCTGGCAAGACACTGCTTTTCATTTGATCAATTTATTCTAAAACCTCCTTCTGCTGATGCTTCAGCTTGAGTCAGCTCCTCAGAGTATTTCCCATGAAGAGAGACTCTGGTGTGGGGAACTCCCCACTCTCCTCAGGAGGGAACATCGATACAAACAGACCATTCTGCTGTTCTGCTCTGCAATTATCTTTCTATAGTGCTCCTTTTACACCTCACTAACCTGTAAGTCCCACAGATCCTCTGGCCAGCTTCCTGTTTCTGATGGGCACAGAAAGCTTTCATTGCTAATCTTTATACTGAAAGCAATTTGCTCATCAGTCTCCTGTGATCTGATGCCTCTCTCAGAGGTTATGCGCTACCCTATATTCTTTATTTGAACATGATCTCTATTTTCTGGAGAATGTGATTTTACTTCTGGTCATCTCTGATAATGCAACTACGCTAACTCTCCCTGGGTGCTTTCTGAGATGTTTTCATAAGGCACATATGGTGCCCTAAATAGCTGCCATGTAAAAAAATCTCCTCATCCTTTTAACTGAAGCTATTGACCAGATTCTCCCCTTCATGTTATTTCCTTTCATGAACATAAATTATATTCTGGTAGGGAAAAAATGCCAAACCAACTATTGTAACATTTAATTTTAGTACTCTTCATTGCAGAGTGTCTCTTGAAGCACTGTGCATTGCTCAGGGTTTTATAAAAAATTGCTGCTCCCACTTCTCTAAATAGTTACTACAGTAAGAAATCACTTATGGAGACACTCATCTATTCCCACTGCACCCATTTAATTAGCCATAATACTTAATTATATGCATTAATGTAACCTGGAACAACTATTTATTTATGTTTTACTCCTCTGCACATACTTTGAGCTTTAAAATTCAGTACAAACCCACCATTTCAAAACCCCAGAACTGTTTGTATAAGCAAACACAAGAGATCAAACACTGTGTTTGCACGAAGGTTTTCAGCTCACAGCTGTGCTGGTCGACTCAGCTTTGGGATCACACTGCAGGACAAGGAAGTCTTGTTTTGCAGTTGAATGAAACAAGAGCTCTGGGCTCTGCACTCCTCAGAGACACCTCCTGTTAGTCAGAATAAAAGGAAGCAGTATCTTGGAAGAGTGACAATACTCTTCCTTGTCACATTTTTCTTCAAGAAATGGGAACTGAGAAAATCCGGCAGCAGGTCCTTGCACCGAAAGCATGAGTTTTGCTCTCTAGTGTTGCATGAACAGCTACTGCAAAATTTAGGCCTGCTTTGATCAAGAAGCACTTAGAAGAATTTCCTAAACTCACCTAATTCTACTCAGTGAAGGAAAATCCCTATCTGGCTCATCAAGAGCACGGAAATCCATCTGGACTGAAATCCATCTGCAGGGGAAGGTTTCTAACAACAGGCTTTTCAGAGCAGGGAGGTCGAGATTCCTAACACCTGTCTCCTGCTGGAAGGACCTGCGCTCTGCAGATGTCACCTGCTTCCCCCTACCTGAACAAGGAGCCCACCTGACTTGTTCAGCCAGAAACAGGTTTTCTGGTGACTAAAGCTGGCTAAGGATGAGTATCATCCTGACTGATGATGGTCCATGCAACCATAAAATAGTATTTTCAGAAGCTATGTAACATGTTGACAGTTTCAATGTATATGTTTACTCTCACATAAAATTGACTTGTGTGATGCTTGCACTCTGTATGGTTTGCAAACCCTTTAATCCTTTGCCATATTAATCAATTTCTATTGGTGCTCTTATTTACCATGTACAAATATCTCCTGCCACCTGTAACCAAGGAAGGAAAAAATGTAATTTCACATGTACTTGTTACTTATTTTTAAAACAACTGGTAATTGGAAATAAGAATGCAGGAAAAGCCAATATGGCTTGGACCAAAGATCTGTATTACTACAAATCCTGTTTCTTACGCTGGATGCTAGTTCACTGAAAACCAAAATAAAATCAATAAAGCCAGTATTCAGCAGCAGGTAAACAGGGGAGTATAAAATGAAGAGCTAATTGTAGGCCTAGTAAATCTGCTTGTTTTCTAGAAATCCCTGATTTATGAACTTAAGGGCTTTTTTTCCCTCTCACATGAGTAGCGCAACTCTGTCATACAGTCACATGCCTTTCATGCTGTTTTAAAAAAATACAAACCTCAGCATTATTAACCTGTGTTTCCTCTTCCTTTCAACACTGAACAAAATCACCTCCCTTTTTCCTCTACTACTTTCAGAGACAGGGGTTTTATCAGAAATAAAATTTGTAGCTCTTTGAATAGTGCCTGGACTATGAGACCTTTTTGTGACAAGCTTTTCCGTTTAAAAGGAGGCTATTAATTTCCTTGAATTTAAGGACACAGCAAATTATAGGTGAAGCAGCTGCACTGGTAACCAAGTGCTACATTTACACAGTTCCTCAAAAGCGGCTCAATACTTTTTCAACTATCTGTACACCTATTTACTGTTTCTCACCAGAGATACTAATGATTTTCCTTGTGGTCACATTTTAACTACACGATGAAAGTAGAGTCAGATAGTTAGGTGCCCCCGTAGGAAGGCTTTGAACACAGAACCGTCATGTTTTCACCTGCCCTCCAAGAACAAGAAAGCATGACTACAGAAAGAGTGAATCAAGAAACCCTGATGAAGGGCTGCAGGACTCTGTGCTACAGACAGCACAAAGTTTCCCAATGCTACCTGACAGATTTCTGGTTACTTGGGAATTATTTTGTAATGGTTACTCTTAAGAAGGAAAAAAACCAAAAAGCAGATTTTTTTAAAGCATTCTTACAGTGTGATTCTGCCACAAGGTTAGCTCTACTAAACAAGGCAGTAGTTTTAAGTATGGCTTTTAACAGTCAGCCTTTGCCAGAGCCTCCAGAATCCCAATGTCCTTTGCAAGCAATCTGTAAGCAAATAAAGTAGAATTGTACGTATTTAATGCCTGGTATATATGAATGCATTGGCATTCTGGCAACTTTTGAAATAAATCTCACAGATGAATAAAAATCTCACAAATTTTTGTCTGGTTACTCTGACAAACCCAGCACCAAACCCAGGAAGTATTTGAGCAGCATCTTACCAACTAAGAGGCCCCCATTTGAGCCTCCATTAATCGTCAACTTCTTCGGGGACGTGTAGCCTTCCTTGATGAGGTATTTGGCAGCACACTGAAAGTCATCAAAGCAATTTTGTTTGTTGGCCAAGATACCACCTAGCACACAAATAAAACAAATCAGTTGATGCCATAAAATCCATTTGATACCATCTCTTCAGAAAAAAACATGTGTGCAAAAATACCTGGGAACAATTCCAGTTTCATGAACATTTTAATAATTGATGCAGCTCAGAAAGACAGCAAAAATGAAAGTTTCTTTCAACACAGAGAGTCTAAGATGGTTCTGTCGATAACTCTGTAATGCTTTCAGAAACTCTGAATAATACATATCTATACTGTGGGGTGAGTGCCAGGTAACATTCCATACCCAGTAAAATTAAAGCTAAAAGCTTTGCATTACAAAATATATACAAAACGACGACACATGATCCACTTGAGGTTTGATCTAATGGTACTTTAACAGCATTAAACTTAGCAACAGATTCTTGAAGCAATAAAGCTTCAACTTACAAAATAAGCTATAGAAAATAAGCACTTCTAATTTCCTGGACATAGAAACGATCAGTTGTTTTCAAATCAAAGATGATACATATCTGTGGTCAAAAAGGGACTTAAGAATGTCATCTTGGTTTGAAATTTTATTAATTAACTATCAATACGCTTGGGATGCTGCCATCCTGTCAAACAAAATTCCAAACACACTAAGCTGTATGAGGACTAAATCACGACTGAAAATGTAGTTCCAGGTGATGACATTGGTAAGACTTCCAGTTCTCAAAATAAAAAACTGCAGGGTGGGATTCAGAAGGAAAAGGATGGGTTTGCCCTACAATCTTTCAACTATGTGAGCAGAATAATATCAACTTTCCTCTTTAGATGCTCATTTAGCAAGAGACTGAAACTGTCTTCTTGTCAAAGGTCATCCTACTTTAGACCTGGCATGTTCTTTCTCTGGCAATTAAACACTAGAAAGAACATGGAACTGGGAAGAAATTCCTCCTATTCCTGTAGCACAGGCTGTGGTCCTGCCAGGTGAAGAGGGGCTCAGTGGATGAAGAGATGGAACTCCAGTTCTTTGTACTTTGTTTAAAAGCTGGATGTTTATTCTAAGCTAATTGCCTAAATTTCCCACTAAGGTCCAAGAATCTCCAGGACAACGAATTCTACCCTAAAATAAGGGTAGAAGGTGAGCCACCATCTGGAGGTGTGTCTTTATCTCCATTGACTGTGAAGTGATTCTAGTTTGCTAAGTCCAACATTTAGTCATAAAGATCCAGCACATGCTGTTCTCACATGAACAAGACCAGTGAAGAGAGACGTGCTGGGACAAGGAAAGAATTCTTCAAGTGTGTGGCAATAAAGAAGAAAAAAACCCTTAATTCTTTGCTCAAAGATCTGGTCTGGTGTAAGGTCAGAATGCTATCTATACAACTAAACCTAAGCAAACAGACTTCTGTAATTGCTTCTGGAATTAACAAAGAACAGATACATATCTTATTAGGCAACTGCAATAGAAGACTTGGGTCAAAATTAAGCAGGAAATGGTGGACCAAAGAAACATTATCATATTAAGATAAATTTTATTAAACCTATTACCAACCAATCAGCAAATTAAAATTAATGAAGGATACTTCATCTTTAGCAATAATATCCTGCATCTGCAAGCATATAGAGCTTCTATTTATGAAACTATTACACATTTAACTCAATTTTGAGGAAATGACCCAGACAAAAAGTTACCACAGATGAAACAGTAAAACCAAGATGTAACGATCTGGGAATACCGTTTTGTTTGATAAAAAGGTATTATGGATTACTCCCAGGGCAAACTGCTGCAGCAGAAACACCACTGTTTTGGTGCATTTGCCTTGTTGACAACATCTCCAGCAACTTATCCACCAGGTTCTTGGTGGATTAAATAATGATGGGTGTGTTACAGAAATGGGTAGGACTGTTTCCAGTTTTTTCTCCTGGTGAAGGGATGAAGGAAATTTTCAACAATAAGGCAAGTGTAGAAAGGCTATTAAAGGATTAAGACAGAGATTACATTGGAAAAATATGGAGAGAAATACAACAAAGGTGTTAAGGGAAAAAGAGATTAATGAAGTTTTGTAGTGGATGATTTAGCTTCCCTGTAGCATAAAAGTCAGCTTAAGAACTCCAAAAAAGGTTAGATGTTGCCTAAAAAAAGTTTTATGCCCCAAGAGACTGTGGAGGGGATGAGAGGTCAGTGCACTTGTGGAGCTGATTGTTTTCATAGGAACTACAATCACATTCACTAAAAATATAAAAGGGTCTGTTCATAAATTGTGCAAAGTTACATTCTGAACTCAAATGTTCACATCTTCTGCAAGGTTCTGCAAATGGGTTGGTTTTTGTGTGTGTGTGTGTGTGTGTGTGTGTGTGTGTGTGATACCAAGAAAGTCTTGTCTTGGGGACCTTGACTTGTGGGCCCATGTGCACCTGCAAGTAATGAAAGATGTACATTAAAGTAAGCAAGGTCTCCTGCAACATAGACAGACTTAATTTTTATTTATTTTTTTAAATCAGTTCAAGATAAATAGCTGCAATTTCAAATCCTTAAGTCCAAGGAACTTGATCTTACTTTAAAAAAAAAAACAAAATAATTTTTCTGGGAAAATATTGTGTTTGTGCAAAAGTATTTATAAGTATCTGAAAAAAATCAAAGCAATCTAACAAGCCCCATCAGATAACGCTGAACAAAGCACAGAACTAATATATGAGCAAGGAAAACTTTAGTCCTCTTGAGGATAAGACAAAAGGAGATGTGTGGAGGAGGGAGTGAAGAGAAAATGTTGTAATTTTCACAGCTCAGCCTGCATGCTTTGGTTCCTCTGCTGGGACTGATTTACCTTTGTGCCAGGTTTCTCCGTACTCGCCACCGCCCCTGATGTTTGCCACTGCCAGGACACCCCCGAGGTGTCGCACAAAAATAAGTCTTGACACACTGAAAAAGCAAACAGATAGATGATTAGTTCAATTTCCAATTTTTATATCCCTACAACTTAAAGGAAATTCTTTGAGGGAAAGATCTCTCCCAAAATTGATGATGAAATCGTAAGTGAAGTCCCCCTTGACATCAAAGCCAGGTAGCCAGGCCTTTTTCAGTGGCTGTCACTGCAAACGAAACCCTCTGCAACCTTGGGAGGTAGGAACCAGTGCCAGTCTAGTCTTCTTCCTTTAGTTCTGCACTTTGTAGAGTGGCCAGTGGTTCTGCCTAACTGAAGACACCTCCTCACCCTGGGGACTAGAGCTACACAGTATGACCTGGATCCCCGTGGCTAAACAGCTCCTCTTCTGTGATTCCCCTCTGCTTTTTCAGAGGGCAAAGGTAGGCTTAGCTCAAATGAAGAAAGCAAAGAATTAAGACTTTAAATCAGCATTTCTCTTTAGCTATGAGCAGGCATTTTCAACTTCTCAATGTACTTTTTTTCTTTTGGCCCTTACAGAAGTGTGTTTGCAAAGAAAACCTCTGCCTCTACCATTGTTTTGTGCCAGGGTCTGGCTTCATTTTCCACTTGCATTGCTAAATACAGAACAAATAGTAAAAAACAAAATTACAAGTTCTGCCTTCCCTAGTATCTCTAGAATCTGGCTGAAAGCTAAAGTAGCATGCTTTTATTTTTTAAATGTCAAACTGAAAAAGTATCAAAGTTATCAGTATCTTATTTTAAATGGACTTGAATAATTCAAATTATATTTAAAAATTAAGAAGAAAAATAGATCTCTGATCTGTTGAGGCAGTAGCTTAACGGACCAGAACCTCCAGATGGCAAACCATGCATATGCCAAGGAGACCAGTAAAATATTAAAATTTAATTCCAACAAGTCTTTTTTTCCCCCCCTCTCCTGCTCATCAGAAATGTCTTGAAAGACAGTAGTCCTACAGTGTCTCTAAATGTAGTATCAGAACAGGTAAATCTGTCATAGCTCCTAAAGCTATTATCTGTTTATTGGCACTTGTTCTTGAGACTTTATACCAAGGATTAAGGAAACAAAAAGAAAAGCAGAAGGATGACTGATAAGAGATTTCGGTATTTTCACAACCCATCAAAGGAAAAACTTTCCACCTAGGCCGGTTATCTGTGGTTATCAGATGCCTAGGGAGGCATGAATTATCTCTGCTTCTGTAAAATCAATTCTCAAGTCCATCACTGTGAATCGTATTTTCCTCAGATTGCTGTGACAGGCTGATCAGATGCAAGATTGATATTCTATAAGCACACTGTGCAAAGGTCAGAGAGCATTATTCTGTCAAACTCCAGGATGCCTCATTTCGACAGGATGCTAGGCAGCTAATGTGGAGTAGCCTGACACTAGGTTGCCTCATGAGATAGTGGCTTCTTAATTTTTGGTATGTTAGAGCCACAAAATCTCCCAGAACATTCTGTGCTTAATTTCCCTGTCTCTGTCCCAAACAAAATCAACAGAAACTTTTTGGTCCAAACTTACTTAATCCCCTAGTAATGAAAGGTAGGAAATAGATGAATTGCAGGTAAGGTAAGAGCTTCCTACCCAAATATAATGTCTGAGAATATTTTAAAAATAGAAGTTTCCAGAACAGAGTCTATCTTCTGGCATATGCTGAAAGCAACTGCGCTCATCTGAGGGATCCACACATTTAACCAGCAAAGAATTTGTGAGCAATGCAAAACTAAAGCACTGATTGCATCCTGTCCTGTCAATGGACTCCCCTAACAGAGATGGTACCTTAATCATCACAATTTTTGGAGGAGTCTAAGTGACTTTGGATCTCATAGGATATGCAGCACTCTTACTATATGAAGTTAGTGCTCATTCCCACAAGCAAACAATTTTTCTGTTGCACACACCCTCAATGGGATAAAATCCAGAGTTTGACAACTTCATTGCCCACACTGTAAGCAGGGCTCAGGATATCTGTGTTCACCCTCAGCAATACTACTAGGATTTAGGCACCTCTGAAAACATTACCCCACATGCCTCAACATATGCATCTAGTAATGTCTCTGCCAGTGGCTATTATTTAATACCTACTCCGATTTGGTCAGTAGTAAAGAGAGTCAGGATTCTAACTTCACACATACTTTCAGAAGATGTGCCTACAGCTTGGAACAAGCTTTCTCAAAGTGGCTTTTGAATTCAAGGAACAAGGCTTCATTACTATATAGCTGGGACTCATTAACCTTTTTTTAAAAGGCGCAAATTCCAAGTAATGAGTCAGCGCAGAAGTGAAACCTCATACACAACTCTGCTACTGCCTCCTGTGTCCATTCAGGTGGGTTTTTGCTTCCAGACCTGATTTCAAGTCCCGTTGGGGTCTGAGTCACAGCAAACTGCCCAATCACTCCCAATGCCTATCAAGTGTCTTGTTCTGCCCAGGAAAGCCTACCTGCCTGCCTTCCCAGCAGTCTCTACAGACTTTCTCATTGACACTTTTTTCCCTTCTGTCCTGGGAGCAGGGTAAAGAAAAAGAGTAAAGGAAAGGGCAAAAATAAAGAAGCCAGTGGAGGGAGGAGAGGATACTTCCTTCCTTGGAGAGCTCCTTCCTGACCCTATTGCTTTTTTCTTAAGGAGCATAACACACAAAAATCAGAAAACAGACATGGCTTTTTTTGCCATACAGAACAACACAAGGAGCTGTGCTGCAAGGAGCAAGAATGCTTTTCCTATCAGCTATTACAGCTGACAGCTCCAAGCTTTCCTCTTTGAAGAAATGCAAGCTAGTGCACTGGTGATGGGGAAAAAGCCCTGAGTCACTGGATTTGGTTGCTCTCTTGGCTTTTATGGAGCAGAAGGGAACGGTATGAAAGCAACCGCGAAGAGTAATCTTGCACTCTGCACCCGTGGTGCTATGTTGTCTGACCTTTCTGTGGGCTTACAGCCTCTCCCTGCACCACCTCTTTGCTTAAAAGCTTGGTACAAGCCCTGTAGCAGTGAAATGTAATTTCACAGTCTGCTTCACAATCGGCTGTATTTCAGTGTGCATTAGAAATTGCTTCTCCTGTACCCACACATGCACATACAGAACAGCGAAGGGAAGCATGTTGGTTCCTGGGGGGTAATTAGCCGAATCTAAGACATTTGTGATGGGTTTGTGATGGTGTTTCCCAGTAGCTCTGCCAAGCTACTGGTGTTGGTTCCATCAGCTTTCACTTTCACTCGCTGTGCAGACTGTGTAATTAATGACAGTGCTCTAATGGGCACCATACTTGACATGCTACCAAATGCAGCGCTTCAGTCCAGAGGAGCAGATAAAAGATGCATGCTGGCATTCCAAAATGAACCACCGCTGTAACTGACTTAATGACTCTGGCCTATGATTCTTGTAGCTATTTCTGGATCCTTTAACCTGTTGGCTTCTGTCCTGATTTCAGCTGAGATAGAGTTAATTTTCTCCACAGTAGCTAGTATGGGGCTGGGATTTGGATTTCTGTTGGAAACAGGGTTGATAATCTAGGAATGGCTTTGTTACAGAGAGGTGGTTTATGCTATTGCTCAGCAGTGCTCACACAGAGCCAAGGCCTTTGCTGCTTCTCACACTGCCCTCCCAGCGGGATGACCAGGGGTGCTGAAGAAGCTGTGAGGGGACACAGACTGGACAGTGGACACAACGGACCAAAGGGATATTCCACAGCATATGACATCATGCTCAGTGTGATGGGCTTGGGGAAGAGGAAGGATGGGGCGGGGGCAGCAGAGCTCGACTAGTGGCGTTTGCTTCCCCAAGTAACAGTTACATGTGACAGGGGCTGGCTGTCATGCCCATGGGGAGTGGTGAATGATTTCCTTGTCTTGCTTTGCTTGTGCATGCGGCTTTTGCTTTACCTATTAAGCTGCCTTTACCTCTATCCATGAGTTTTCTCACTTTCACTTTTCCAATTTTCTCCCCCCATCACACTGGGTGGGGAGTGAGCAAACAGTTGTGTGGTACTTTGTTGCCCACTGGGGCTATACCACAAGTTTATTTCTATTGATTTCAGTACAAAAGACTTTTCTTTCTCTTTTCTGTGTATGTGTTGGAGAAAAAAAAGAATTAAAAGCAACACCAGTGTCTGAATTAAGCAGAAATAAGCTCCCTAAGCCAGACAGCTCGGTCCTCTTAATGGGCCCGACACACCAGGGAGAAAACATCAGGACAGACACGGAGCTACTGGAGCAAGTCCAGAGGAGGGCCATGAGCATCATCAGAGGCCTTGAGCACCTCTCCTATGAAGACAGGCTGAGACAGTTGGGCTTGTTCAGCCTGAAGAAGAGAAGGCTCTGGGGAGACGTTATAGCAGCCTTCCAGTACTTGGAGGCGACCTACAGGGAAGGTGGAAAGGGGCTGGTTACAAGAGCATTGAGTGATAGGATAAGGGGTAATGGCCTTAAGATGTAAATTTAGTTTAGGTATCAGGAAGAAATAATTCTCTATGAGGGTGATGAGGCCCTGGCACAGGCTGCCCAGAGAAGCTGTGGCTGCCCCCTCCCTGGCAGTGTTCAAGGCCAGGTTCGATGGGGCTGTGGACAACCTGCCCATGGCAGGAACTAGATGATGTTTAAGGTTCCTGCCAATCCAACCCATTCCGTAATTCTATGAAAGGTAGCAGGCTACTACTCTGTTGCACTTCTGTAGCTGTGTCTCAACTCAGGATTAGGTGAACTATGTTGCAAGCCTCAGGCTTGACCATCCTGTGGCCACTTTCTAGCACTCCAGCCTGCAGTCATCTACAAAAAAAAGTGAACAAACTGTGGTGTTGAGCTGTGGCTGGTACAGCATGTGAACTATGGAACTCCTTGCAGAGTACTGTGGTATATAGTAACAGGGATGTAGTCAAACATCACTTGAATCTGCCAGGTAGAAGTGGAACTGAATGCCTTGCCATTCTGGCATAAGTTCTCTATGACAGTTTCCTTTTCCTGATCTTGCCTGCCTACTTTTGGAACACTTTTCCTCACTGAGTACTCAACTCTCACGTTATTAACCATAAAAACACATTTGAAAACTTTAGCTTTTCTTATTTTTCTTCTAGAAAAAGAAAGGCTGAAAAGGGATAAATTGATATTACAGGGAGAGAATGAGGAGGGAGGTGTGGCCAATCGTTTTATTTGTGTTGCCTGTGGGATAATGTATTTTGATCTGGTGGTGACTGATAGTTCTCTGTGCCTTTGCTTTTAAGGGACTGTTACAGCTTCAAATACTTATTTTATGAATGGTATAATGAAGGTTTCATAGGGTTCAGGAAAACATAAGGTCACTGATCCCACCACCCATCTTCCACTCTTCTGACTGTCAGCTGCACCTTCCAGCTGCTGATGGCTGGACTCCTACAAGAGTCAATTTTTAACTCACTGAAATGGCAGAAAACACCCACTCTCTTTTGTTGAGGTAAGTTTTCTGCTATTCTTGTGAGGTAAATCAGCTTAGCAAGCACCAGGACCAATGGACAGGAGGTGGAAGGAACCACTGTGAGACACATTTCCTTTTGCCAGCAGCCAGCTTGTGTCAGCTCTGCAGTACTTGAAATTTTATCTTACATCAATACTTACTTTGAAAAAGAAAACATGTTAGGTTTTATCACAGTTTTCAGCA
Organism: Laterallus jamaicensis coturniculus; assembly: GCA_022605575.1. Classification (NCBI taxonomy): domain Eukaryota; kingdom Metazoa; phylum Chordata; class Aves; order Gruiformes; family Rallidae; genus Laterallus; species Laterallus jamaicensis. The sequence goes on from JAKCOX010000027.1 coordinate 6,029,705, forward strand.
TCTAAAATAAAGTGTAATAAATCAGTGCTAAAACCTAATCTAAAAACAAATTAAAAAACCATTCTGGTTATATAATTGTCTCTCAAAACCCACATGAAATTAAAAATGTAGCTTTACAAGGCACATACAAGAGTTTCAAATAATCACAAGATGAGAGGTCCATTGTTAGACAAGGTATTTGCTAGAAAGGACAAGTAACTGTAAATGCTATTTAGGAATACAGTCACAGTGTCCTTGAAAAGAGAGCACTACAAAGGATTTCTTGAAATGTGCTGACTCCAAAGCAAGACTGGTAGCACCTAAACTTAATAGGATGGTTTCATAATAGAGTATTTTTGTGTTGGTGAGCTGTTCTTTCACTCTCTGAAAAACTGCTCTCCATCCTGTCCTTTGCATTTCTCTTTTCTTCTGCCTCAATCAGGAGCATTTCTTACATATTACAGATAATCACTGCCTCTTGCTAAGTCTATTCAAATTTCCTTGCTGAGGAAATAAGCCTTTTATTTAAAGAGATCATCTATCCAATAAAGCTTGTGGGTTTTGAGGGCTACAAATCCTGTTTTGCAAACAGCATTTCTGGTTTACAGTACATTGCTCTGCATATGCAGAGTCCATATCGTGCACATCAGAATCATCTTTCCTTTATACAGGAACACAGTAGGATTTTCTGTCTTCTGATGCAATCTCAAAATACAGTATGCAAATAGAGCTAAATTTTAATTATTCACGTTAATTTAAGCACATATTCAGTTTTCTATGATGTTTAGATATAAGTATTGTATAACTTGGAAACAAGGAAACTTGCTATCTTAGCAGTTCTCCAAAGGGCCCAAAGATTTGCTTGAACGTAGCATGTCCACATGCTTCTCTCTTATGCTCAGTGACAAAGCAAGAAGAGTTTAAGGCCTGATCCCAAGGGCAGAGTGTGCCTGCTGCAAACCTCTGAAGAGCACAGCACTTTTCTGCTCTGACAGAGATTCCTTCTGTGACCCTGGGCAAATCCCTGGAGTCCAGAACTAACGAAGCAGACAAATGACTCCTGGACACTGATGTGCAGTCCTTACGGCCTTGTATCTCAAGGACTTGAAATGCATTTCTCTCTCAGATTCACAGTCCACCCTGCCCTCAGTCTGTGACAGCTGTTAATAACAGGTGTTTCAGAAGAAGGTATAAATTACCCTGCTTACCTGTAGCTTGGTGTAATTGATATGTTGAAGCCTCCATATCCATACAAGAAGGCAGGATGAGAACCATCCAATTTAATTCCTTTCTTGTGAATAATAAACATTGGGATTTTAGTACCATCTTTGCTGGGGTAGAAAACCTAAAACAAGAGAAAAAGAAATCTGAAATACTGTTACTGTTGTGACCCTCTACATCTGCTGTTAACCAGAATCAGAGGCAATCACTTCTATAGTGCACAGAGCTAGAAGTTTCCAAGCCACTTGCACCAATTGCCTGGGTCAGGTTCAGTAGCAGCCATCACCTACTTGGTTGCTTAATAGCTCTGAAGAACGTATCAAAATGAGACAATACAAAGGGTATGACAATATAATTTGTATATATCCTACCCATCAATTCTATATACAAGGGTTTTCAACAAAATGCTACAAACCCAATATCATTCTCTGCAAGGAAAGACTAGCATTGTTAAAATGTGAGAACTGCATGGTCCATCAGATATTAAAGCAGCAAAGACTGAGCTGGCAAGGAGAATGAACAGAATTAAAAGCAGATTTCCAATCTAAAATTGTTACTTCTAAAAATGTCCCCTTTTTATAAATTCAGAACTTCAGACACTACAAGAACAGTAGACAGAGAAATAACAAACTCATGGTAGGGTGGTGAGTGAGACTGCACTAAACATTACATTGGTTTGGATAGCAAAAATTTATTTCTCCCAAATAAATGTGTAAAAGACTCTGAAGATCAGGTTTGGTACTGCTGAAATCAGAAAGGGTTCTTTTATTTTACTTGATACAGCAGTTTTTTAATCATAAGCAGGAGGCTAAAGGCATTTAAAAAGTCACAGTGTTTTAGTTTTAGTATTAATACATTGGCATTAACAATGTTTATCAGTGGAGTCATTCCACACACCAGACTCAAGTGAAAAGAATAAACTTTTGAATAGCTGAAGATGCTCTTTCTTACTAAGCCTCGTGAAAATGAAAAAAAGCTGACTACTAAACACTTGGAATTCATCAAAGTCTGTATCCAGCAGAAGTGGACTATGCATTGTCCAGTCTTTCCAGGTTGATCAGTGACCACTTCACCTCATCAGAGTTGAAACAAAGGCCACAAGAGACAGTTCGGTAGCACTTGATAGGGTTTCAGGCATTACCTAGCAGCTAGAACCAGGAACAGGCCAGAACCCCTAAATCCACCCAGCAAAACTGAAGTACCTGCTGGCTTTCAGGAAATCAGCTCCCAAACACCCAGCATCCACAGAGTACACACTTTCCTATGTCTTTCTATTCCTGCCACAGCACTGTGTGAACTTAAAAGCTGAAATTCCATGTACACAAGCAGACTGAAATTGCTTAACACAGTTCCCCTATCTTGTTGTTTTGATGCATGTATCTGCCTGCATACTCTAATTTAGGATCCAGCACATCTTATTTTGACAGTCAAGCAAAACAAGTGGGTGTGAATGCAGTTTACTGCTTGTCCTAAAGTTCTGGTTGACTACTTTCCATTGCTTTGGTTTTAGCATCGTTATTTGCAGCTTCTAGGCTAATTAGAACAAAGAAGTAGTAAATGAAGAATGACATTTTTAAAATATTGCTGCATGTTTACAATCTCTGTGCTTTTAAAGGAAATAGACCTACCGTGCTTTATAAAGCACACGATCAACAGGATCTATTTCTGTAACAAATGAAACCCCACAGTAATATGAGCCCATGCAACACATTTATTCTGAGCATTGCCTGTAACGTGAAACATGTAAATCCATGTGGCATGTTAAAAAAACCAAACTAAAAATCACACTTAATTTTAGTTTTACCATAGCAAAGGAAACATGAGAAATTTCAAATGAAACCACATCTACCTCTGAAGGTTTCACCAAAACCTGTGGACATATTTCAGATAAAGTTCAGCATTTCACAGCTCCCAAATTCATCCCCAATGGCACTTCTGCACAGATGAAACTGCTGTTTCTAACCATGGCCACAACTAAATCTTTATTGACAAAGCATTCATCAGATCTCACTGCAGTAGAAAACAAAGGATTTTCATTTTAAGGATTTAGCTGAACACTATAAACAAACAAATATGGACAGGAAAACCACTGAGGGTAGTGATGAGGAGAGTCTCCTCTCTAAATGTTATCCATCAGCTCCAGTTGCTGCTGGCAATTCGCACGAAGTGAGCACCTGGCCTTCCTACGGTTCCAGCAACCTACTGCTGATGCCCAGTCCTTCCCTGATGATTAATGAATGACACTAATTTTTCTGCTTCTTTCTGAACAAAAGGCTTTTATTTAAAAAAAAACCAAAACCAACCCAACGACTATCTGAAAACTGACTTCAGTAGGGGTTTTATCATCGTCAATTAGAAAACACAGCATTAAATGAACACTTGGCAACAACAAAAAAAAGGAGATGTGTGTCAAGGTGACACTTGCAATTTCAGAGTTTTCACTCCTATCTTTGCTAAAATAATGATTATCTCTCCGTCCAAGATAAAGAAATGGAAGAGGGGTGGAAATCAATTCAGCCAGAGGAGAAGATATGTGCAGCTATTTAAACTTCGCCAAACAGACTATTTTCAACAACTGATTCAATCTCACCTTTAAATCAGGTGTTATCTCTGAAGCAAGTCCAATGGTTTATTCATGTAACCAATAAAGGGACGTGCTTCTATCTCAAAGATTAAGGTAAACTAGAAAGGGCAAGCCCTAAAAAGAAGAATTTCCCATGATGGTATTTCATGTCTAAATTTAGAAGCTGTCAGCTTTTATAGGAGTAAATGCTCATAAAAGGATAGTACTGCTTTCTGCTTTATCACAGCTAGGAGTGATCCACTTGTACTGGCCACATCATATTACTCACTGCTCAGATGTTCCCAAACACTCTCATGTCACTACAGCCACAGCACACGTAAGAGGAGGACAAATTAGCTACATGATTTTGGAGGGAAGAGGATTAGGGACAATGCTCAGGCATTGTTATGAATGATGAAACTCATTATTCAAGGAAGGACATGCTAAAAATAAATCTTTTCAGCCTCCAGGAACGCCCCAGCAATGCTGTGTGGCTGACAGGGCAGTCCTGCTGCATGCAACCCCTCGAGCTATTCTCGGAGCATAGCGCTGGAGGGGCACAGCAGCCCTGAAATAGTGGTAGCTAACTTCAGCTCACACTGATGTCCCTATCTGTCACATGGCTGAGGGGTCTCAGGGCCAGAAAGAATCGCTTTCAATTCAGATGCTGGAACCTGAGACATGAATTTATAGCCCCTATTCATCTTACTGTGACCCAGGGAGAAAACAACACTGTTCACACAATTACTCATTACTATAAACTACATGAAGATTAAGCTATATGATCTTAGGCATTCTTCTTTAGCACATACTTCTATATTTGAACAGTAGTGTTTTAGTTGGTTGTTTGTGGGTTTGTTTTGGGGGTTGGTTTATTTTGGGGTGTGTGTGTTTGGTTTGTTTGGGTTTTTTAAAAAATCTTAGCACTTGAAAGCAATTTACACCCCATTTTCACCTAACAAAAGAAAATGGAATTTTTACTTCCAAGACAGATTCCAGAGTAAATTTTACAAGTAAATAGAACCAATGGCTATGTGACAGAAATTTAAAATTTACTTGGGAGTTAAAAGGCATAAATAAAGTTCTGTACATTTGACTCCTGGGGAGGTCTTTGTCCTCCTAGTTATTTATTTCAAATATGCAACATTTATGTAGGTCAATCTTCTCTTAGGGAAGACAGGGACAATCAGCCAGCTTTGTACACACAGACCTAAATTCAGAAAGACTTAAGTTTACCCATTTTGGCCTCTGCAGTGACAAGAAGCATCCTCTTTACCTGAAGTCACCAGGAGGCAAAAGTAAGTATTTTAACTTTTGAAAAGTTGTGTGTGTGGGGGGAAATTTGAAAGAGAGAGGTTGAAGACAAAGTTTTTCTTTTATTTGTCTGTAAAGATAACATAGCCAAACATTGAGACTTACACACAGAGCTAAAAATAGTTTGGGCAATCATCCACTATGCACTTATCTTGTGAGTAAACATGAAATCAGTATCTCTGAAGACTAAAGGAAGTGATACAATCATCACAACAAATAAATAAAATTAATCTGCCTGAATTGAAAATACATAATTGAAAATACCTAAAACTACTGAAATTGAGTAGAAACTTCCATTTTAAAAAATTAAACCCCTCAGCAATCTGTGAATGTTGTTTCACTTCTTCCCCCTTTTGGAAATATTTTCTCTTTTCATTTAATGCAGACATTATGCAATGTATGTAATTACAATTGTTTGGGAAAAAACTCCATGTGCACTTCAAATCACCTTACTTTTACAAAACCAAAAGTCCTTCTATGTAAAAACCCACTTCAAGCCTCTACAGATTTAAAATTAACCTTATAAAGGTTCAGCACAGATTTTGAAATATTGCTGCAAAACACAGATTAAAAAAAAATAAATATTAACCAAACAGGTCTAATGCACATATTTTTTAAGCTGTTAACAGTACCTGAATGTCTAGAAACCTTTTGTAACTTTTCTGACTTGTTAATTAATGACACAGATAATGAAAAGCCAATTAAAAAGCGAATAGTTTGGCTTTTCAGAAATAATTATTTCCTGCAGGTAATATATGAATTTTACATATGAAAAGAAACTTTGACTTCTGGGACTTAAAAACACCCCCTAAATCACAGTAGGCTAATTATTCTTAGAAAGCCACTAGTGATTCTAAAAATGTCTCTCTCAACCCCTCTTTCAAGATTAGGTACTACATACCAGAGATATCCATTCTTTCCATGTCTTTGTGTGCTTGATCAAAACCAGGTAAAAGTCAGGCTTGTCATTAGATTGACATCCATTGTACAAAAATGCCAATGAATATTCCAAAGAGTAACTAAAAAGGCACATAAATCACGTTGGAATACTTGTTAAAAATGCATGTCCAACAATTTTGCTTTAATAACACCAAGACAATGCCTTTAAAATTAGTTTTGTTCCAATGCCTTCTAAAGTAGTTTTACTGAGATAATTCCTTCTCATTTGAAACAGATACAGCATGTAGCAGTCCTGTGAAATTTAGCAAGTGTTTTCTGCTTGTAGGTAAGAGCGGCTGCCCCCACACACAGCTGATGTGACTCCACTAGCAGCCACCACAAAGTGACAGGCAGGGCTCGATGCTCATTGTCCTGTCAAGTCCCAGCAGACACAGGTATGAGGGAAGCAGAGGTAGCTGCGTTGAGTGGTTGATCAAAGCAAACAACTGCTTCAGTTTTTACTTCCTGCAACCGTGTTTCAAGCATCCTGTTTCACATAAAAAACCCCGTGAAACTTCCTTAAATCTGGAATGAAGATTTCTCATCACATGTAGATCACTATTTGTGTTTTGAGATTCAGGGAAGGAAAGCATAAAGAAATTACTTAGCATCACTCACGTTTTCCTAAACATCACAAAGGCTTTGTGAAAGGCTCATCAGTCTAAAAATACCATACAGCTATCTTTGAAAGATGACTGGAAGAGTAAACTTAAGAGAAGAAATCCCTGGAGAAAGCTTGCGTACATCAGGGTGTTGAAACCTGTATTGAGGTACAGAGAAAATGGCACCTGAGGCTGAACAACGCAACACAGCAACACCTCCCACTGACAAGCTCCTACTCAGCGCTTCAGGAAGGCAAGTCACAGAGAGAACCCTGCCTTCACACCAGCAAAGCCTGAAAATTTCAGCACTGGCAGGCAGGGAAAGTCCTCTTCTTATAATGCCAGGGCAGAAGTCTCATGGATTCAAACAGATTCATGTGCTGCCTTGCATGCTGCCTCCAATCTCTCATCACCTCTGGCCTCACACAAAACTCAATACTAGCCTGGGGCTAAGGACTACATAGCACACTACAAACAAAATGTCTTATTTATTGCTGGCCAATAGCCACCTGTAAAAGCAGCTCTTGCTAACCACCGGTTTTCACATTCCCATATACAGGATGGACCAGAAGCCAGGAGAACTAACAGGGAACTACACAGCAAATTCACAGGATCTGAAGTGTCCTTTCTTCACAGGGGGAAGCCTCTGCAGTCTTCTTTAAGCCTCTTAAATTAGCTTCAAAACAATTCTGATTGTGAAGGTTGCTCAATACAGAACTGGACAGGGGTCAAAGTAACAGTACAGTAAAAGTTCACACAGGTAAAACTCAGAAAGGAGACTGCCCACTACAAAAGCACTATGAAAATAATCAAGAACTCTTTTAGAAATACTGCATTCAGTTTGGGGCCCCTTACTACAAGAAAGACATTGAGGTGTTGGCACGTGCCCAGAGAAGGAAAATTTCTTCACCAAAAGGGTTGTCAGGCATTGCAACAGGCTGCTTGGGGAAGTGGTTGAGTCACCATCCCTGGAGGTATTGAAAAGACCTGTAGATGTGGTGCTTTGGGACGTGGGTTAGTGGTTGGACTTGGCAGTGCTGGGTTAGTGGTTGGACTCGATGAACTTAAAGGCCTTTCCCAACCTAAGAGATTCTGTGATTCTAAGAAATTGTTTCACCACCCACCAGGACACAAAGCAGCCTCATGCTGACAGAGGCAAAGTGCCAGGAGATGGTCCTGTTAAGAAATGCCTCCTTACTAAGTTTGGCTACTTAGCTGCAAATGACTGCAGGGAGTCACAAGGTGTTTGAAGAAAAAAAAGGGAAATAAAGAGAATAATACAGTCAAAAGAGTTCAGAAATCCCATAGGACTGGTATTGCAGAAAATGCTTTTAAATCACACTTTTCTATATTACTTAAAAGGCAATGCTCCCTTTACCTAACATAAAGCCTTAGTGGTAAATTGCATCCAGTAAGACCTCTCTACTCCACTTTTGCAACCTGACAGACTTCTCTCTTCTCTAAATGTTTATCCTTTGACCCTTCATAGGGATCTCAGAGCTTCCTGCACAGAGTAATCAGCATATGTCATGTACAGTTATTCCTTTTCATTCATCAACTCGCAGTTTAGAGACAGATAAATATCAGATAAGTAACATTTATCTTTTGAGTTATATATTGTAGTCATGTTAAAGAGAAAAAAGCCTCAGTGACAAAGTTACAGTCTCATTCTTGAATTACCCCCCTCTATGCTTACACATTCAAGACATGTATTAATTACCACGAAGTAGTATAGCATGGGATAAGCAAAGGGATGACTCAACAGAAGTAGCATGCTGTTATAAATAAAAACATTAAGTAACAGCTGCTGGCTAGTGTGATTTCTTTCATTAAATCAAGCTTTACCTCAGTGAGAAAACTGCTCTGACAGGAGACAACTCACTGTAATAGTGTGTAGGCATTAGAAAGCAAACACTACTCATCTTTACCAAGCTGGAAATCAGTTCAAGTTATGAGAAACACAGTAAGAACCAAAATGGAGAGGCAACGTACCATGGGGTAGGCAAGGTGCAGAACTTGCCTTATGCAAGCTACAATAACTACTCTCATTTACACTGTCGTAGGTGCACACATCTAACTTAACATGCTGAGAAAGAGATTAACCAGAGCTACTGGTTAATTCAGCTTTTCTGTTTCTGACTCCACCTTGCTCCAAACTTGCCTGGTTATCTCAACACAACCTCGCTGTTGAGCTTTTACAGACTTCAAAAAGATGACACAACCTCTGTGGGTTTTTCTCCCTACAACAGACAGGGGCATCTATGCTGCTCAGGGTGCTCAATTTTCACTTGTAAACCAGTATCCAAAGATTCTTACAGAGAACAAATGCCATCTTGACACCATTGATGTGAAGTGCCCAGCTTCTGTCAAAGGATCCACATATTCCACCTACATTGCCAAGAAGCTTCATTTAGGACTTTCAATAGCTGGACAATTTCAGAGCACTTTTTCTCTTCCTTAGAGAACCATACCCTGTTCACAGATGTCTATTTGGCTACCCAAAACCAGAGGCACTAGGAATCACTAAATACCTACTAAAAATCCTGCATGTGGCTAGTACAATATTGAGAAAAAACAGTCAATACTCTTCATTCCTATTATTTGGTTTGAAAAGAAAGAGAGATCACCTACATTGGACAATGCATGTTTCAAAATCAGTCCCAGGTCACTTACTGTGTGAATATTTATCCTGAAGAACTTACTGAAATAAACTGGTGACTTAAAAGTACTGTGAAGTACTTCTATGTGAGGTTTCTCACTCAAAGGATAGCTACAAATAATTTCTGAGATTTAAGCTTGAAGTTAAAGCTACCCATTTATGTCCCCACATGATTGAAAACCCCCAAAAAAGCAAAGGAAAAAAAAAACCCCAAACCTTGAGAATGGTCAAGGACAAACAAAAGGCCTAGAAAATACCTGAGGTGCTAGCTTAGAAGCAAGCAGTTCTAAGGATCAGATTCTATTGATTTCAGCAGTTGTGTCCTGGTGATTACCTCCTTGCTGCAGAAACAGTACTTCAGGCTGAACTACTGTAGTCATCACATGATGAAGAAAAATCACCCAGCGAGCAGCAGGAATTAGGAGGTTGAGTTTTTGTGACACTGTTGCAGCAATACTTAGGGAAAAAAAATAAACCAAAACTAGTATAAAGCAAATCAGCAAAAATGTCACTTGGTGGTGTTATTTCCAGACAGATGTCATAAGACTTAAAGGTATTTAACAGGTACACCACTAAGTGTCCTGATGCATCACAGAATCACAAAATGTGTAAGGTTGGAAGGGACCTTTAAAGGCCACCTAGTCCACCCCCTCTGCAGTAAGCAGGGACATCTTCATTGGATCAGGTTGCTCAGAGCCCCATCAAACCTGACCTTGAATATCTCCAGGCATGGGGCGTTCACTACCATTCTGGGCAACCTGTTCCAGTGATCTATGACCCTCATATTGGACAACTTTTTCCTCATCTCCAACCTAAATCTCCGCTTTTCTAGTTTAAACCATTACCCCCTGTCCTGTTGCTACATGCTCTCATAACCAGTTCTTCCTCAACTTTCTTATAGGCACCTTTCAGGTATCGGAAGGTCACTATAAGGTCCCCCCAGAACATGCTCTTCTCCAAGCTGACCAAGCCCAACTCTCTCAGCCTGTCTTCATAGGAGAGCTGCTCCAGCCCTTTGATCATTTTGTGGCCCTCCTCTGGACTTGCTCCAACAGGTCCATGTCCTTCTTGTGTTGAGGGCTCCAAAGCTGGACACAGTACTCCAGGTGAGGTCTCACCAGAGCAGAGTAGAGAGGCAGAATCCGCTCTCTTGATCTGCTGGCCACACTTCTTTTGATGCAGCCCAGGATGCAGTTGGCCTTCTGGGCTGCAGATGTACATTGGTGGCTCATGTCCAGCTTCTCATCCATGAGTACTCCCAAGTCCTTTAGCCTCAGGGCTACTTTCAAGCACATAATCTTCTAATCTCTATGGGTAATGGGGGTTGTCCTGAGCCAGGTGCAGGATGCTGCACTTGTCTTTGTTGAACCTCATGAGGTTCACCTGGGCCCACTTCTTCAGCCTGTCCAGGTCCCTCTGGATGGCATTCCGTCCCTCTGTCACGTTAATCTCACCAATCAGTAACCTCATTCCCTGTGGTACTGTTGGAATGCCTTTTGTTTTTTAAAGCCTAAGACTACAGACAGCTTGCAGGTTTCCTGGGCAAAATGTGAACAAGATGGCAAAATTCAACAAACCTCTATCAGTCATCAGAAATTTAACTGCTAATGCTCACACTCAACAGCTCAAACACCTAACCATCTCAAGCCAACTTCACTGAGTGCTAGTAGTTCAAAAAGCACCACTAAGTGGAAGGAAAAAGTCAGGGATGTTCCTATCAGTAAAAGATTCCCTGATTTTAGGCATTCTACCACGGTGAGTCGAAGATTTTCTGCCTTTTGTCTATTTTCAGTGATCACTGTGCATTATTACTTTCACAGAATCACAGAGTTGTAGGGGTTGGAAGGGACCTCCAGAGATCATCGGGTCCAACCCCCCTGCCAAAGCAGCTCCCTAGCTCATATTGCACAGATAGGTGTCCAGACGGGTCTTGAATATCTCCAGGGAAGGAGACTCCACCACCTCCCTGGGCAGCCTATTCCAGTGCTCTGTCACCCTCACTGTTCCTCTGCATGTTGGTGTGGAACTTCCTGTGCTCCAACTTGCAGCCACTGCCCCTTGTCCTGTCTCCACTGACCAAAGAAAAGGGGCTGGCCAATTCCCCCTGCACCCCATACTTAAGATATTTATAAACATTGATTAGGTCCCCCCTCAGTCTTCTTTTCTCCAGGCTGAACAGCCCCAGCTCTCTCAGCCTTTCCTCATACGATAGATGCTCCAGGCCCTTAATCATCTCCGTAGCCCTTCTCTGGACTCTCTCAAGGAGATCCCTGTCCTTTTTATACCAGGGGGCCCAGAACTGAACACAATACTCCAGGTGGAGTATTAATAAATTAATTAATTGATTGGCCAAAAAGCAAGCGCTTCACAGAGCTGCCAGGGAAAATTCAAGTATCATTTTTTCCCTGTCTGTGAGTACAGCAAGCCAGAAATAAGAAAATCATCTATTTCTTGTTGTCATTCATCTACTCAGTTACCATGAATAATAATGATATTTCTAGGAGGCTTCCCTTGCCCCATAAATTTCCTGGGAAATGTCTCAAGGACAGAGCAGAAATAATTAATCTAAAGAAAGATTATATTCTATCAGTACCTCTGGGCAGTGTTGATAAAATCAAATCAACTGCTAAATGAAGATGTAAACTAGATTACCTGTAATAAAATTGTGCACTGATGAATTTGTACTGTATCACAGACAGACAAAAGCCCATGGAAAAAACCTCACATAATTAGTGACCAATCTGTTTCTGGGTGGAAATTGAACTGCTGCCTCCCTTCCTTTTCCTTAGGGAAAAAAAAAATCTTTCAGAATGCCCCAGATTTTATAATATAAAAAATTTTACTACTTCTGATCTTACACTGTGAGCAGATACGAGACATGTCTCATGAATTATCCCACTCATGAGTGTTCCACATACACATGTTGACAACTGCATCTCTGGATACTTACTGAAGCACTAGGTGTTTGATTTGCCCTATCTCTTCACTAATAAATGACAATTTCAGAAAAAACCCAACACACCAAATACCACAACACATAACCTTTCCAGATAAAAAGATGTTCCCTAAAAATTTTTTTAGCTCTGCCTTACATGTTATTAATGCAATTTTTTTTTCTGTGCTTGGTACAGATGTTGCTCAAAGTATCCAGCAACACCAGCACACTATTAAAGAGGTTTGCCTGTGTCACAGAACACCCAATACAAGATAAACCTTTGAGAGGTTCTCAAAAAAACCCCTTTCATTCCTATTTAGCAAAAACTATTTTCTCAGTACAAACTGAATCGCTCATAACTATTTACATGACCATCATGCTTAACATGCAGCCTTTTCTAAGGTAATCATGTTTGCAGTGAAAGCAAGACTCATAGCTTTAGTTTATAAGATATGCCATCATTTGCTTCCCATTTTCTCTTTAAATGCAGAGGCTGCTTCAAGCAGTGGACACACAGTCTCATTTGCAGAGGCTCCCAGGCTCTGAACAATTTAGGCACACTAAGTCTGAAGTCTGCATATATACGATCTCACCAATACTTGAATTGCTATTTTTCCACTAATATTCTCCACTCTCAACTCTATTAATCTGTTTTCCACCACAGTGATGAATGATAATTGACAACAACAACAAAATCCTAATCCAGCAAGCAGTTTTGGCCCTCAGTAAAGACAGCAAGAATAATTTTATTTGGTGCAGTGATATATGTATCTATACACACACACATCTCTCTCCCTCTCTTTCTCTCACCCCCCACCCAGGAGTTTGTTTGCATTTTTCATTAGCTTTAAATATTACTGATGCTAATTTGGTTTGGTCTCTTCTATACAGTTTGTGTGTAGTTATTGTTACTCATCTTCCAAATGCAGTTTCTCTGTCCTGCTTTCAGGCTGTGGCTGGTAAGGGCCCTGCAATGGCCTGCATTTGTGTGCTATCCAGCACAGTGATGAACGTGGTCCATGATAGACTGCCAAGTGCTGTGTTAACACAAGTGAATAAAGAAATAACAACCTTCTATTTCGTTCTCTACAGGCTGCTGTACTACCTTAAACCTCTCTGAATCAGCTGTATGCCAAGCCTAATAAATGACTGCATAAACTAGTTATCAACTTGTGTGTGCTTGGAGGCTTGCAGCTGGGAAACACAAACCACCTCCCAGCTCTGCCAGAGCCGTTTCGATTCTGAAAACACGCTGGTAGCCTACAGGGACACTATTCAGAATGAGAGATGCATCCACTGTAAAGTATTTAAATGGAATATGGAGCTGTGGGAAAGCTTAATTGCTAACAGGAAACACTGAGATGGTGCAGAAAAAAGGACCGAGGGAGTGCTTGCTGAAGGAGAAACAAACAGAAGACAAAAGTACCTGAAAAAGTAAAATGCGATGGAGTAAGGCCAGATATGCAACATACTGCACTCTCAAAGGCACAGTCCCCTACAGGATGGGGAACATCTCACACACACACACACAAATACATGTTTAAAAACCCAAAAAAAGTATCGTGGAGTTATAGTACACACCAATCTGAAGTTGAACTAACAGTGAATTGCTAGGGCAAAGGCAAAGTCTATCCTGGGACATATAAGCCAACGTCTCGCCCACAAGATGTATGAAGGAATGCTTTCTGCTGTGCTCAACCTTTGCAAAGCCTCAGCTAGAATGCTTGCATTCAGTTTAAACCACTGCACATCACACGCTGCCCATCTAAAGAGATTCTGGGGAAAGACACAAGACAGGAGGCCCAGAAAATGCAATCTGCTAGAAAAACTGAAGAGTCCAGGGTTGTTTTCTTAGTGTAAAGAAAAGAAAAATAAATGCAGAGACACATGGTGACAGTCTCTAAATATGCAGAAGTTCGCTGTAATTAGAAAGTAAATTACCTGTCTCCCATGTCTGTGAGAGACACAATGCAATGCATTTCAATAGTGGCAAGGGAATTTAGGTGAGACCTTGTGGCAGACAACCTGCTCCCTGCCTTCCTGCAAAAGCTCGTTAACAGTAAATGCAGTGAGACACTGGGACAGATTGTCTAGGGAAGACTGAAGGCTTTTAAGCACAAGGCAGACAAAAGCCAGCAGGAATGGTACAGGCACAACTGACTTGCCACAGTGCCGAGGACATATCAGCATGCTCTAGCCTTGGCAGCCACGATGGCTGGCTCTGGAACATGGGTACCTGACTACACTGCAACCACCTCCAGCCACATTAAGGCACTGCAGTTCTTCCCTTTCCCAGATTTTCTGTCCCTGGGTTATTACAGCAGCTCTGTCACAAGTTTTTGTGTTCATAACTGCAACATCACCTCCTGGACAGTAACAGCTGGCTCCTTTCTTCTTGCAAGAAAAGCCAGTCCTCTTGAACTGTAATGGATTAGATGATCTTCTGAGCTTGCTTCAACCCATGTTTTATATGATATCAAGAAGAAAGGCTTCAAAAGTATCTTTTTGTCTTTGTGGCCTGGTAAAGAAATTTCATCTAGTGTTTCCCTGCTAGATCAATGGCTTGAATACTGGCCCACGCTAGTGATAACTGACAACTTCAATCATCTAATGATCTTTTGCCAGCTGTGTGAAAAAAACCCCAATTATTATGCTCCCAGAGCAATCTGTCCTCAATGCAGCATCATCATAACAATTTAACATCCTCCTAGGTAGGCTCCATGAGGCACAGTAATGTGTGGGCAGATGGACAGAAAAATTCCCACACTTGCGGAACAGCGCCTGCTGTGAAGAATGCTGGCACACCAAAGGTTGACATTTAGCCTCAACAGAGGGACAGAGAAAAGTGGTAGCTACCACTTCTTCCTTTCTTTCTTTCAGTAGAAGACTATACATGAAATCCTTAGTGTGTTGAGATTTTCCATTTTTATGGCTGAGCAAGAATGGAACAGCCACAAAGCAGCTTTGGAGCAATTTTTCTGTGGAAGCATCCTGTGTGCTTGATCCTCCATCACTGATGGAACTGGTGGCTCAATCTGCCCCATGCAAACACCATACTGATCAAAAGACAGGGTTCTGTCAGCATTTAATGCCAGCAAAGATATCAGGAGTGGGAGCTTTTTATTGCTGTTCCAGTTCTATGAACTGCTACCTGTGCAAGACTTCAATAACTGGTTTAAGTTTGCAGAACACACCTGAAGACTCAACTCTGAGGATAGGGAAAAGGAGGAGTAGAAACCACTGCCATTAGAAGAGCAAAGCATCAGAACATATCCCCAGTGCATCACCTCATCTAAGTGCAACCACAGACAAATTTCATTCTGAATGTTTCTGCTCCTGTAGAATGAAGCTAATAATACTCACTACCTTTGAGAAATAACATTGATATGCTTATACAAAAGGGAAAAGAAAAGTTGAAAGAAGATTCCCACTGAGAATCATTAAATAGAATTCTTACTTATCTTGTGAATAAGAGAGTTAATTAAAATAGTAATGTGTTCATGGTTAATTACTGGAGGTGAGATCAGAGGAGTATGAAAGCTAAAGAAAAAAGAGAAGGGAAAAAATATCTTCAGTGATTTGTTTAGAAAGAGAACAACAAATGAGCATTTTCGCTCCAACGATATTCTCATTTTAATCTCTCTATTAACAAAGAATCTACCTACTGAGATTCCTGAAGGCTTAAACACACACATTCATTCCAGGGGTTAAGTCTGTTTTTCTTGATGGAAAAATGTATTTATAGTAAAAAGCAAAATCTCTTTTTTATTCACAATTAACAGGGCAATCATTTAAGACACAGGAGGCTGTTAATCCTTTAAGCTCTTGTTTAACACTCCAGTGTGTAAAAAGGGATTCTCTACCCTATGTTCAGTGGTTACAGCTCTGTTTTAAATCCATGCTATTTCCCCTGGTGTTTTAAGAAATTCTGAAAAAGAAATGGAGCACAGAATGCAGCTTGGAATCAAGTACATCAACTAACATCTCCATTCACTAGAAAACTGGAAAACAAACCACTACTATTTAAAACAAAAATTCTCCTGAGTAAGTAAATATTTCACAATGAATTTTAGTTACAGTATTAAGCAATCACTTTGCTTGCAGGCTTTAAATGAATGTTTTTATAACATCTCAAGCATGAAGGTTCTACAGGCTAACATTTTAAGAAGCTCTTCAATTCCCTGCACACTCAGCAGAAAAAGAAACAATCCAATACTAAAAGCTTGGAACTAGTGAGTCACAGAGACTATATATGCAGATTCAAATGAACAGAGAGACTGGGATTTTTGTATTACACTGTGTGGTCTGGTATTGTGCTAATTCTTCCTAAGAGCAGTTCTGTACTCATCCATCCCAAACCATGTTTCCATTGTTCTGCATTCTGCTAAACAAAAGCTCCCAATGTCCTAAACTGTGCAGCAATACTGGGTGGTACATAAGAAGGGGATAAAGCAACCCCATGTATTTAGACCTGAAACCAAGAATTTGAACTGGACTGGTGAAGAAAGCAATGCAGAATCCTGTTATTTCTTCTTACGTGGAATATGGAGATCTGGTTCCTACTCCAGACACTTAGGGAATATCATGGTCTGCCAGAATTACTGGTATGAATTATCTGAAGTGCACTAGATGGGGCTACTTAAATACAATGGATGCAGAGCCAACTGCTACTCCTCTGCTCAGGCATAAAGATTTTGAAGTTCAAGAGAATGTAAAGTCATTATGGGAAATCCTCCCCTTGATACTCATCTAGGCATAAAGTCCTTCACAACAATAAAATTAGATTGGATATTAGGGGGAAGTTTTTTACAGAAAGAGTGGTGAGGTGCTGGAACAGGCTGCCCAGAGAGGTGGTGGATGCCCCATCCCTAGAAGTGTTCAAGGCCAGGTTGGATGGGGCCCTGGGCAACCTTGTGTAGATCCAGGCCTGAGGTTGGTGGCCCTGCCTGTGGCAGGGGGGTTGGAGCTTTATGATCCTTGGGGTCCCTTCCAACCCTTGCCATTCTATGATTCTATGAATTGCCCTCCTTAAATCAGAGTGGGCTGTGGCTGTAGATACATAAAATATTTAATAAGCAACCTCTTGGCTTTCAAGAGCTACAAGGCCTTAAAACGAGAGGGCTCCATTTGCAGTTGGTATTTTTTCACTGACCTGCAATTAGAAGCAGTAGATTAAAGAGGTGTTTGTAACAACCACACGCCAAGGGTGTAAGATGCTAAATTCACATCGGCAAACAGCCAACACTGCCACAGTTGTCACTGTGATTTTGTTGATGTCCTCCAGAGTGAGACTGTTGTCTTGGTGACAAAACCACAGCCATTGCCAAAATGCTGGCAGAGATCAGAGCTGAAGACTTCAGTCTTCTTCCTGGGAGCTGTGGTGGAGGCAGCCCCCCAAGCTCATCTTCCCCGATAAGAGGGCAGGTGTCTGTCACACTGTGGCAAGCCCTAAAACTGGTGCATCTCTTCACATTCTGACACCCCCTCCCCCCCCCCCCCCAATACTTTTTCAATTTCTTCCTCTATCCGACACGGAAACACAAAGAAATAAAAGGAATAAAGCAGAAACCAAAAAAGCAACCTGTCTCCCCAAAGTATTAATTCTCCTCTCCTGTTCTGTGAGATCATGGGAGGATTCAAATCCCAAATATTGTTTGAAGCAAGAAAGTCCAGCTCCTCAAACATCAGTGCCTTTTTTGGCTGCGATGGTTTCTCAGGAGGGGGAAGAAAAGGATGCAGAAACTTTATCTCCTGAAGAGAAGGGAAGAATCCTTTGTCTCTGCTCAGAATCAAGGTAAAAAGCACACACGTCTCTTCTCAGGTATGACTGATTTTTTCCCCAACAGAGATAAATTCAGAGCTACTGAACTTCTCTCCAAACTCCAGTGATCTATTCATATGCACGTAGATAAGGGAAAGAAACAACAGTAAGACCATCTCTATATGCCCACTGAAAAAAACAGCGATATTATCAGCTCTGGTATTGCTAAGCAGGTAGAGCTTACTACAGCTTTCACAGCACACTGCTTTCCTCTTTTTAATGAGAGAATCTAATGCTCATGGAATGACACCACCAGCAACGGTGAGATCCACAAATAGCGTGGGCAGGTGCTGTGCATAAGTTTCTCCCACAACTCTGCCAATCAACCTCAAGCCTGACTCATCTTCTCTCAGTGTTGTATTTTCCTGAAACAGAGATTAACTGCTGTGCCAAACTGTACGGTGTAAAGTTCCACCAGGAATTAAAATGACACTAGACAGATTTTCCCTATCAGTGACTCACAACTTGGTATCAGTACTGTCAGGGCTTGAAGATGGGGTTGAAATTCTGAACAATGAAACAATAAGATCATAATGCAAAATACTTCACCTATAAAAATAAATTCTGCAAAAGAAAAGAGGAAGAAATTAATCCCAACCCCTAGAAAAGAAATACTCTTTTTAAGACTTTCACCTCTGAAATATTTTAACAGCAGTTGCTTTTAAATCAAATTAAGTTGTAAAGGTAAGTTGTGTTATGACTTTCACCTTTCCAAGAGAAAATTCAAAGTGCATCTGTCAATAACAACATTTATTTTTGGTTCATCTCAAACTATTTCAAGGACAGTACTGGAAGGTATTCAAAGAATGGCAAAAGGAGCCAAACAACATTTTTATTGTTGCCATTTCAACACTTACAAATCTTGCATATCAGCCTAAAAGTAGGTGAGTTGTGAGCCAGGCCAGAGGACCGTTTATCCATGATTAAGTGTCACTGTGAGGTGTTAATACAGAGAGGCATATAAGAACTTAGGTGGCAACTTTGTAAAGATAAAATAAGGACTTTTTATTTAAAGCAGGAGTTGAGTTATTTACGTAGGAAACAGTTCATGGCAAGTGCCATTTCTTAGTTCCTGCAAAAGTGTTTTTTTTCCCCTCCTGTAAAACCCACCCCAGGCTATTTCCTGAAAAAGTCTGTCAGTGTGATGGATGGAAGCATGCAGGGAAGCAAAGACAAATTTCAAGAAGCGTTTGGCAAGAGGAGAAGTTATTAATGCAACTTAGTATGTCATCTAACAAAAGTAGCCAGGATAAATTTTTGATGTGTGGCAAGCATTTGAAACAGTTTGATGTGTGGCAAGCATTTGAAACAGTCTGACTTTTTCATGAAGGTCATACGAAGTCTTTCAAGGTGAGGGCATATGCACAAAGCAAATAACCTATGGGCATGCTCTCACACTGGTGTAAATGTCAGGTATGTTGAAACAGCTCTCCCTTCAGTGCAAGGTAAGTAGGCCAATTTGTTCTTACTGTGGGCTGCCAAAGAGTAAGAACTTAACCTCAGAAACTACAAAGCAGCTGCTCTACCATAAATTTACTTAATGCAGTAAACTTCATTGCTGATCCACACATGCACTGCACAGCATCTATTAAATACTTACGGGCAAAACCCAGGCATTGTGGCATTTTCCAACTGCCATTAATTCAGGTATCGTATACACAGGCCACCTTGCACTTCAGTTCCAGTCTTCTTAACTCAGTTATGTTCAAAAACTACTGAAGAACAACTCATTAAAGTTTCATATATGCTATGCAGACAAAGCTAGGAAGATTGCTAGTCTTAGTAGGAATTTCTTCAGGTATTGAAAACAAAGGGAGAATCCTGGCAGGAGACCTGCCTTTCATTAAGGACATGGGTCAGGGGACAGCCAGCAATACTCTTCTTTACTTCTTAGCAATTCTGATGGAAATTAAAATTATTAAATAAATTCTGAAGTGCTGTTCACTCCCCTGTTATCAGCAATCTTTTCCTATTGACAGTATATTTCTTGCATGTTTAATTCTGAGTTTCTTCCACAATTCCCAGCAATGCTGCCTGAGTTTTGCAATGGCTATGCAAGGCTACCATCTAGGCTGAGAACCGTTCATAAACTGCTTTGAAAAGCTGCTATCTGCCTTTACCTCCTCCAAGCAGGAGCATCACCAAGGGTCCAAGCAGGACCCCACGAATGGAAAGGAGACCTGGAGCCTGGCACTGGCAGGCTGAGTTAGTCCTGACCCTAAGCACAGCCTCTTTCACAGCTCAGCTGAGATTTCTCCATGGATCTGAAGGATATGGGAAACTAATTTCCAAGCTGTTGCCACAGTGAGATTGCAGGCAAAACCAGAGGAGTGGTGAGCCAAGAGTGCTCTTCAATAAGCACCCACACCAGCATAACTACACAGGTCACACTTCCTCAGTGCTGACACCAGGCAGGAGTATATAAGGAGAAAACCAGAAACACTGGTATGGACTTGCCTCCCACTGCAGCCAGCAGTGAAGCTCTGCCAGTGATTTACAAACTGAAGGTTTCCAAAGGCACAGGAACAGCATGCTTCTTCCTTGAAATTATTTGTATTACCGCTCTACGTTACCTTAATTTAGCATGTAATTGATTTAAGTCTAAAATGAGATTTTCTTTTTCCAGACATTTATTTCATAAAATTTGATTTACTAGAAAAAGACATTATTTCTAATTTAAGGCAACCCCTTCTAAACCCTTTTTAATTACATGGGTATTTGTGTTCCATTATTATCCTTCCAGATTATGATGGCAGTTTCCTAAAGAGGATGATGTTTTCTTTCTCTTTTTCAGCTCACTGTGCCCTGAAGTTATTCTGAGAAAGTCCCTTAATGAATTTAAGTGAAGCAGTAGAAACACATTCTCTGTGAGAATATTTTCAGCAAACTGTCCTCTACAATGCTCTTACTCCTGTCTGGCGATGCAGAGACAAACAGATGGGGCTGTTTACAACGACCTCCTGTACACACACTACTGTCTTCATGCTTTTAGAGAATCTGGTCTCTGTAAGTGCTGGAGGCAAAATTGAAAATAAGAGATTAAGAAAAATATCTAATCTCCTTACAAAGACCTCAAGCCATGCTGTCACCCTGTTGCTTAGGATGTTGATGAGTATTGATGCAGTGCCAACCTGCTTCAATACTTAAAAAACAGTAATGTCCCATGGACCCAGACTCCACAGCACTAGACAGTGTACTGATAAAACAGAAGGATCCCTCTCCCAAACCGTTGAAACATCTTATATTAAAGGCTGTTAGACGTGTGCAATAATTGCCTCATAGGAGTTTACATTAGAAATGTTACTTACATATATGTATGTATGTCTTGTAAATTGTTTTTATCTTTTGCTCCTTGTTCTAGTTGTTGCAGCATTGCAAGCAAAGGGTCTAATACCACTCTGAGGGAAATCAGAGAGAGGTGCTCCAAGTGTAACTGCACCGTTGCGTTAGTGAGCACAATGTACTACAGAACTTGGGAAGGTAGACAGAATGGGAAATTCCTATGCAGCAAGAACAAACATGATTTTTTGGCTCACACTGCTAGATATTTTCCTGTTCTCTTTCCATTCAATCACAGTTAAGACCTTTCACAGTTCTATGGCAGATTTTGTACCTGATGCCAGCTACAAATCAATCAAAGCATTTCTCTCTTTCCTCCCAATTTGTTCTTGAAGTCTTAATAGATATCCATAGTGTGAACTTGTGGCAAAAAGCACTGCAAATTTTATACAAGAGTAGTAGAGGGTAGAATTGTGTCACATATCCTCTGCAGGATCATGCAGGATCCTGGAATACTGTGGAAGTGCTAGGAAAATAACTGGCTTTTCCAAGTTTCCTCTATTTCTCCACTATCACCCAACACTTGCCTACTGCAACCACAGCAAGTTGCCTTAGTGGAACAAATACATAAACACGAAAAGGCAGCAGCTTGATGGGGAAAAATTACAGAACATGTTTCCTCATGAAGTAAGACAATTGAGGATTGAGCTTGCTTCGTTACTTCCAGTGGCATCTTCCAGCCTCCCTGAAC
Source organism: Laterallus jamaicensis coturniculus (assembly GCA_022605575.1). Classification (NCBI taxonomy): domain Eukaryota; kingdom Metazoa; phylum Chordata; class Aves; order Gruiformes; family Rallidae; genus Laterallus; species Laterallus jamaicensis. The sequence goes on from JAKCOX010000027.1 coordinate 6,051,768, forward strand.
AAGACTTCACAGAATTCCTTCAGAGCACATACAGACCTGACACTTAGGAATTAATCAAAGCACTCTCACAACCTAAGCCAAGTGCAATTTTGTTAAACTCGTACCTAAGAGATTATGGAAAGGCAGCAGGATTCATGTTTATTACCTGCACTGTCTGGTAAACTGAAGGATCAAATCCTTTCACAGTCACCTCCCGGAAAACCCTTGGCTCCAGTTCGTCTTTGGTCAGATCACAGTGATATATAATACCTGAAATAGAGTGCATCTTTGTCAGCTTAGTTTATGTGCATCATTAAAATGCTGCTGGTTTAGGCACATTGATGGAGTATTGAATGGCAAAGGTAACGCAGTAGGGTGAAAAACAGTAGCTCCAGACACATTATTTCACTTGATATATTATTTAACATATACATATATGCACTTAATCTAGGCAGGGTGCAAAGGCTTTCTGTACAGAAAAAATAATTCCCACTACCCATAAAAAAACAGGTATCCAAAGTAGGTTAAGTAAAATAGACAAGATTTGTTTTCATAAAGTTACTTAGCATTTATTGAGAATGATAATGTCGGAAGAAAGACACATAAAGTCCATTTAAAAAAATATACTCTAGAGCCACCAGACCAAGAATAAGTATATCAGTAATTTCTCCTAGGTAAATGTTCCTCTCTTTACGATATTTTGAAGTTACAGTTCAAAAGGATCCCCAGATAGCAGAAAAAGCTGAGCATCCACCTGAAATTATGGGAGGCTAGTGCAGGTTGCCTATATAACTGAACACAATTTGGTCTCATATAATTCATTTTGCTTCCTGGTGCAGCGGGTTTGAAGGCAGCCTCACTTACTTTAAGTTCCATTTATGATTTCCAAAGGATTGTGCCCATGAGAAAATTTATATTTACAAGCAGTATAAAAGTTCTAGGTTGCAGCAGAGGAAGAATCACAGAAACTATAGCAATCTAGACATGACACAGATCTGTAATTAGCCAGGAAATTTTTTCATTTAGACTCTAAGGCATTCCTGACACATTTTCTGCCATTCAACCCTAATATTATTTGAGCATTTGCCAGTGTGACCATCATTGTTTTTGCACACTGGTTAACATACTACAAAATCCTAATATTCATGGATATACTGCAGACCCATATGATACATAAAACTAACCTCAGTGTGAATTATTCTTTGGTTTTCTGCTTTACAAAAAGCTGGTCTCTAGAATTTTCAACTCATATTAGGGAAAAGAACACTAAAAGTTAAGGCAACAACCCCTCTACAGGGATCCTCAACGTAATAAAATTAACCATGGTGGACAGGACTTGTTTGAAATACTGCTGTATTGTGTATATTTTAGATTCTTTCAGAAAACAAGAAGTAATTATCACAGAGGTTATAGCTATAAAGAATTATATTGAAACATTGAATAATGAGGAAACATATCCGATACAAGGGAATTACCTCATTAAATCACTTTCATAGACTGTGGAAAATCAAAGATGCAGATTGGCAAAGGAACACAGACGAAAATCAACATTTCTAATAACTGATAAAGCCTCTTTCTGTAATGGTGAATTAATAGGGGACTGTAAGTAGCACTACTCTAATCTGCTGGGAATTTCTTTTTCTTCATTTGTCACAAAGTGACTAGCAAGCCTAATGCAGGGTGACAGGTACAAACAAGCATTAAAGCAGCATTTCCCTTAAAGATTAGGATCCAGAAAGAGATGCAAAAACACAAAGGAAAGCACACCAGGAGGTCACAGGCAGAGCAGTCATTTGACATATATACAGCTGCTCATGCTGGATAATGTATTGGCAAACACTGCACATGGAGCAGGCAGGATAGCCACATATCAAGAAGCCACATGATGAAGCATAAGCACAATCACAGGCTGTGCTTTGAGAACTGAATTCCTGGTACTGCATCTCTTCACAGAATCACAATCACAGAATCACAAGGTTGGAAAAGACCTTTGAAGATCATCAAGTCCAACCAATCCCATCCTAAGCTAAACCATATCCCTAAGTACCTCATCTACCCTTTTTTTAATCACATCCAGGGAAGGTGACTCAACCCCCTCCCTGGGCAGCCTGTTCCAGGCCCTGACAACTCTTTCAGTAAAAATTTTTTTTCTAATGTCTAATCTGACCCTGCCCTGGCACAACTTCGTGCCATTTCCCCTTGTCCTATCACCTGTCACCTGGCTGAAGAGACCATCGCCCACCTCTCCACAACTTCCTTTCAGGTAGTTGTAGGTGGTGATAAGGTCTCCCCTCAGCCTCCTCTTCTCCAGGCTAGACACCCCCAGCTCCCTCTGCTGCTCCTCATGGGATTTGCCCTCCAGCCTCTTCCCCAGCCTGGCTGCCCTTCTCTGGACTCGCTCGAGGACCTCAATGTCCTTCTTATGGTGAGGAGCCCAGAACTGGACACAGCACTTGAGGTGCAGCCTCACCAAGGCCGAGTACAGGGGCACTAACATTTCCCTAGACCTACTGGCCACACTATTTTTGATACAAGCCAGGATGCCATTCGTCATCTTGTCTGCCTGGGCACACTGCTGACTCCTATCTCTTGTTCCATTACACACTTAGTGGCACGGCAGTTACTATCCAAAAGCACTGTAAAGCTGGGGCCTGCACTCTTCTGCTGGGTGCTAAATGAATGCAGCACACCGGAGTGCTCGCTTAAGCGTCTGACTGGAGTGGACAGCAGCGACAACCGTGGGTTTTTAGGGAACAGCAAAAATTACTGTCATGGTGTTGGGATCTATGGTTTTACAACTGCTTTATTCCTTATTTCATACATATGTTTACCTTCCCTTTGGTTGTAGATATTAAATACCAGTATGTTAATTTGCTTCTCGTTAAAACAAAACATAGTGCAACTTCATACAAATGCAAATTTGATTTCTAACAGTAAAGCAGGAAGATCGAGGTTAACCAGGGACCATCCCTATACCTTTTGCCTGGCTATTCCACTGAGAGGGCAAATGGAGGTTGCTTGCATAATAAAAAATATCCACACACCTGTCTAAAAACAACCACTTTGGTCTGCTTTCCTCACCCTTTTCTTATTCCCAGACATTCTACCTCCACTTCTTCCCTGTCTTCTAGTTCTTGGGCACTCTGCCCCAGTAAATAGGGCTATGCCATGGTGACTTCTCTGTGGATACTAACTATATATAGTTAGTATATGGATGAAAAGGAGAAAAAAAAAATCTGCCTAAACAAGCAGCAGGCAGTAAGAGCAGCCACTGCTGGCAGACTGGCAAGCCAGGGGCAAGAACAGATCTCATGAGCAGCAGCTGCAGAGACTCTACTGACTCAACTGAGGCTTACTAGGACTGGAAACTTCTGGCCCATAAGGTGGGTTGTAAGCAAGTGAACTATCTGAACCATCAAGGTGGGATGAAGTTAAAAGCAGGAGTGTCCTCAAGCTCCTCCCCAGAAGCAGTAGCTGCAATGATCTAACTGCTGTTTTAAAATCTGCTTAGACAAAGAACTGGAAACATAATATTATTATAACTTATTTCTGGCTATGTAAACAGTAAGATAATAGCAGAAATACATCATATTTACCTGCTAAGCTTGAAACATAGTTTTGATAGTTTGACACAATCCTTTCTAGCAAAACCAGCAAACCTATCTAAACTATCATACAGACATTTTGCAATGTGGCTGTGCTCTTACTGAAACAGAGCAAAAATATACTTCAGATGGTCTAAGAACATTTTATATTATCTTGTGACTCACTCACAATCCTGGAGGAAGGTGAAGACTCTTGACTTTAAATCCTGCCCTATATTAGAAATTGGTTGTTTGGGTCAGAAAGAAAAAAAAAAAGAAAAAAAGAAAAAAGAAAACAGCAAATGCATATTCTTGTCATATTCTAGCTTGACAGTTGTGTAGAAACTCCATTTCTGTTCAAATCTGGAATACTTATTGGTGTACCACACATGTGTTAAATAGTGCTTTGGCCAGCTCTGGCTTTGCAGGATTGTAGGAAGAGGATTCCTATGGCAACCCAACAGCTGCAAGTGTTTTAAGGACATCCAAGAAGGATGCTCTACTAAGGCTATGAATAAACGAATCACAGATTCGGAATTCTAAACTTTTAGAACTTCTAACAGAATTTCTAAACTTTTACCTTGCTGTAAGAAGGCAGAGCTTGCAAGAACGCTACAATTTCATCTCAAACCTGCCGAGTAATTTCTCAATGAGGGTCTCTCAAATACTAGCAGGCACATTATTTAGACAGGTTTTCAGGACTGGTACATTTTGAAGTGTACAACCACTACTTACTACATGAGGGGAAGCAGTTTTATCTGCATCTTAGACATAACTAATAGCTATTAAACAAGAGAAAGTGAGGAAGATATTGTTTCCAGGAAAAGGAACAATAACTAAGGGTAAAACCCTCAATCTTACCGGGAGACAAAAAGGAAGTAAACTGATAGAATATTTCAGTGTCCTTCTTTTGGCCACTATATCCCACAATACTGCCAACCTCTAGGGGAAAAGTCTTGAGATGTGCACCAGTAGCCAGGTCATGAAGTTGCAGGATGTTCTTCACATCATGCAGATAGCACAAAACCAGGAAGTTGGACCTCACACAAGCAACCCATTCTGCAGAGCATGGAAAAGAAAAAGAAAGCCATGTAAAATACACTTTATATAAAAATGTAAGAAAGAAAACAATCAAGACTTCATCTGATTCTAAAGTCTTTAGCATACCTAAATACAGGCACCAACATTTCTGATATACACTGAATTTGACTTCGAAATCTTTAGAAGTCACCTACCTTCTGAAACAAGAAAATGAACCCAAAAGGAAAGGCTGGCATACTCTGGAAATATGCTAACCATGCAGCTTCAAGCTGCATTTTTGCAGCCATGTGAGTGAAGAATTGCTTAACCAAGATGCTTACGCATTTTGGGTGCTTATAGATCAATACTACTCTTAAATATCACATACTTCAATGCAAAACCAAGGCAAAACATTAATCACTGCCAGCAATACTTACGGAAATGCATGAAAATAAAAACAATCATTATGATTTAGACTCAAGCTAAACTAATAAGAATAAAAAGACATGTGATCTGTATTCCATAGTGAAGTATAGAACCTAGAGGTTATTATTCATCTTGATCTCATCACCTAAGTATTCAGGAGGCTATTCTTGTAAGCAGGCTGTACCGGCTGTAAGAAAGGGCTATTCTGAGGCAGTATCCTCAATGTGGCATTTTCAAAACCCCACTAATGCTGTTAAACAGCATTGTTGAGACTGTAAGTAGTAGGAACAGGATGGAGATCAGCGAACTCCAGCTGGCCAAAGGTCAGATGTGCAGGAACAAGAGCTTCTGCTTCACAGAACCTTTCACATTCTGAGTTTGCTCCTCAGAGGAATTGCTAGAGAGACGTGAACTTCTTCATGGCATGCAAATGATTTTACTTGGACTCTGGAAAAATCCAAACTGATTAAAAAAAAAAATTGTCTGAGCCAGCAATTTCTACAAATATCCCCACCTTTCTACTGACTATCTCACTACAATCCCTATCTTTATACCCTGTAATGTGTAGAAATTCTTCAGAGCTCCTGTTCACTCAGAATGTGTCACAATCTCTCCTGTGCCTTCGGCTTTAGATCTTCAGTGATAAATTTATTTATTTACTCATGCAGACAAGAAAGAGACCGAAACCTCCTCATACCTCTTAGTATTTCTGTCATTTAAGAAACTGGTTACCTTGCAACAAAAGCATTTAAGCTTCTCATTAATTCAAAAATCAAATCCAAACAAGACAAAATACAATCAGGGATAGAAGTCAAGAAAAGGTATTTGGAAGGAGGGAACAAGGGACTTTTTTGTTTGTTTGTGTCTAGGAGTAGGTGAAGTGATGACTCTTGCCCTCTTCCAAATACGCATGTGCAACTTCTCCCCCTGAGAAGTCAGACTGGAAACCTAAATCATAGGCAAGGTACCAGCATTGGACAATGCCTTCTCTTATCTGCTGGAAGCAAAAACGAAAAGATGGAATCAAACGAGCAAGAAAAATCATGTAGGACCACCTGGGACACGTTGTAAGGCTGAAGTAGCGCTGTGAGATGGGGAATTTTAAATACCAACATCAGAGGAAAAAACATCAAAACCAGAACAGAAGCAAGGTAAAATTGACTGAATTTCAGTTTTATGCTATTTTACATTATTCACATTTTACCAGTTCTTCCCAGTTTCCTCAAAGCCCTGTAAAGCCAAATAATTTGCATTCACAGAATTGTACTGTAGACAATCTTATAAATGCATCTTTGCACATTCAGGTTCCAGAACAAAAGTTCAAACTTGCATCATGTGCCACTTCCATTAAGGGTAACAAAATCTTTCTGAATTGAAGGTCAAACTCATAACAATTAGATTCTTTAACAGTCCCTGCTTTCAAATAGAGTTCAGTTTTATTGTGACCCCCTAGAGCTAGCTACCTTCAAATCCTAGCAGCTCGACAGACTCTACTTTCCATCTAGCTTGTCCCAGAAGGGACAGTGAAATTTAACACTAGTCTGACTTTCTAGCCATAGAATTTATGTTAGATAAACACCAAAATAAAGCTTTTCTGCTCCCCTCTTCCCAAAGACCACCACTGATATATTTCACCCCAGACTTTTGAACTCCCTCATGAGCTGCTAGCCTAAATCTGGGAATTTTCTAACCAAAGCCCCAGAGTACAACACTAATTGAAATTTCAACAACGAAGCCGTGACCAGAAATAATAAGATATAGCACAACATAACACTGTTTATAAATTAGTAATTGGTGTGTAATTTTAGCTCTAGAGTGATTTGAATTTCTTAAGTGCAGCTTGAGAATAGAATAAACTTTGGAAGTTCGTTATATATTATTTTGAAATATAGAATAACTTTTGGCTGTATGAACAAGAAGGTTATTTGGTAATATAAAATATTTATTACATTCTCATTGCACAATTCTGCCAACATTTACATGCATAAAGGATTAACACAAAATATGAATTTAAAAGACAGCAGCCCTATAAGTAACACATTCTTGCCTCCAGAATTCACTGCTCTGCAATAAGTATGAGGTCCTATGAACTCCACTGTAACACCTGTAACTAAAATGTCCAGTTTTACTTTTGGAATTTCCTAACAGTTAGTTGCACAAATTTAATTATAGACACTCTCAGATCAACTTCAAATGCATATAATATATAGTTTTGCGCCAGCAAAATTACTACTTAAACAATCTTTATTTTGAAATTAAATTGTCATGAGCCTTAATTTCTCACTAATCATTTGATCAAGCACTGCAGCTTAATGGATGTTTTCATTAAAAGTTGAAGCACATTATTACTTCGATTTCATATTACAAAGAGATATTACTCTTTTATTAAAAAGATTCAATTGCCCAGGAGTAAGGCTGCTGGCTTATGTGAGGATTCCTGCTATTGAAGAATATTAACTCTCCATCACCTCTCTGGTTTACAAATGAGATGCTCTCAGCAAGGTGAAGATAAGAGATGAGAAGACAATGCAAAAATGTTTTTAGAACATTTTAAAAACATCTAATTCCCTGAGATTTAGGAACACTGCTTCTATGTATAACACCTGTATTATAACTTGTTTTGGTGCACTGTAATGGAAGCTACAAAGAAATGCAAAAATCAAATGCAAAACATTGCAGACTTGAAAGAGCTGAAGAAAGAAAAAAAGACACCAAGAACCAACACTTGTATACATAGCATGCTAAAACAATACTGAATTATTAACAAGAGCTATTTTTTGACTGCAAGCTACATCTGAGTCTGTTACTCCCATCCTCAGCACTGTGAACTGAAGATGCTGTTGGGCTTGTTACTTTAGCAGCCAACCTCCTTGGCTTCGCTCGTGCTTTACAGAACACACCATGTGTGCCTCTCTACTTCCTGGAAGCTTTTAACATTGTTGTGCTTGCAAACTTCCCATGTCCAAAAACTAAGCCTGACACCATTGCTGCAGGCTCCCTTTATAGACAATGGGCAGGAACAAGCACCTCTAGAATCCAGTTCACCCAATTAATTGGATACCCTGTTGTGGGATGCTGTAAATTTCTTGCTGAGCAGTTTCCCTCACACAAGTGGTTTGTTTTTAATAAGCCAACCACCCGTGACCCCTGCAATGAATAGGGGTCAGTTTATAGTTCCAGTTAATACCAATGAACAAAGCAGGTAACTCACAGTTACAGCTAAATTTGCTATAACTGTGCTGCAGCACACTTACAACTCACCTACTTCCACAATACCCAACAGGCAAAAGATTTATTTTCCTAAACTGTAGGCACGTAGAGACGTAGAGGTTGGCTTTTCCAACCTGAGCCTCTTGGCTGAGGCTTCAGAGACAGATGGACACACTTGTAGGCACTGAAAGAGGGTTCAGAGGAGGGCCACAAGGATGATTAGAGGGCTGGAGCACCTGCCTTACAAGGAGAGGTTGAGGGAGCTGGGCTTGTTCAGTCTGGAGAAGAGAAGGCTGCGGGGGGACCTCATTGCAGCCTGCCAGTACCTGAAGGGAGCATACAAACAGGAGGGGAATCAACTTTTTAAAAGGGCAGATAATGGCAGGACAAGGGGGAATGGATTAAAGCTAAAGGAGGGAAGGTTTAGATTGGATATTAGGGGGAAGTTTTTTACAGAAAGAGTGGTGAGGTCCTGGAACAGGCTGCCCAGAGAAGTAGTGGATGCCCCATCCCTGGAGGTGTTCAAGGCCAGGTTGGATGGGGCCCTGGGCAACCTTGTGTAGATCCAGGCCTGAGGTTGGTGGCCCTGCCTGTGGCAGGGGGGTTGGAGCTTTATGATCCTCAGGGTCCCTTCCAACCCTTGCCATTCTATGATTCTATGAAAGCAGGTGTGAGGCATTATCCCTGGTACTGCCCATTTCTCTCTGAACATGAGTGACCACCTTGATGACTACAAGAGATTACATACAATTCTTCAATAGCTAAATTTGGGCTAGAAGAATTATACTTCTTGACAAGGCCCAAAAAACTGAGCTCAGCCGTCTCTAGAAGTTCTAGCTCAACCTTGTAGATATTCATATACTACTACTGTCTAAAACCTCTTCTATTTTGACAGCTTTCATTAGCAGCAAAGGTATGCCACTAACTTGGCACCTGCAACATCGCTACGAACAATTTCTGAAATAGTTTCAGGGAAAAAGAAACAGGTTGAATCCTCACACCAGGCATCAGGGCCACTACCCTTAATTACTCGTGACAGTTCTGACCTTGCACTTCTGCAGCAGTAACTACAGCATGTTCAGTGTCTAACTTTACAAACATACTTTGACAGATGCAGGCTGAAATGTGGATTGAGAAGAACATGCCAAGCTAGAAGACGCAGGCAACCATAAGTCTTCAGCAGAGTCTGCTGAGTTACTTGCCGTGCAATGTGCTTCTGCATCCACTCAACAAATAATGAAGATATTTTAATGGACTGTCAAAATTTTAGCTGAAAAACAGACCTGGAAGGTGCTTTTGGTTTCTTTGTTCAGCAGAGACAGTGACCATAAACTTCAGTGCCTCTGCAGATTAATAGGTATCTGTGCTGATCTCAGTTAAATGACTTGCAGCCCCAACTCAAGGCTACTTGAGGGCAGACTTGCAAGCAAAGCACGAGCAATTTACAGAATAAAACATGAATCACTCTGAAACATGTGAGTAAATGTTGATGAGCCCGCAAAACATATGAAACAGCAGATGTTTTCTCTTTGAGACACCATCCTCAGTGACAGACTGCCATGTTTAAGTTGATGGAAAAGCTCCAACCCATTTCAACAAGGATTTTTATACCCCCACATCCTCTCAGTATGAGACGCATACATGAGAGACAGTTGGGGGGGGGGAAAGCAAAGCTCTTCTGAAGCTGCAAACATCAAGAGTAATGTTTCCTTAAGTAACCTACAGGCTTTAGCCATCTGTGGCTGCTGCAGCTTTTCCACTGGGCACAGAGATAAACAGAGTCACAAAAGCCCTACCAGGGGAGCAGAATAAAACTTTCGGTCAGGGACACGCATCTGGACCACATCCTCTCCCCGTGTCTCCAGTGACTGAGGAACTGTATCTGGCTTCACCAGATCTTAGGGGGTGCTTTTTGTTGCTGGGAAACATTGGAGCTAAGCCACATCCCAGTTGGTTTATTGTTGGGTTGTTGTTTGGGTCCGTGTCCATCCCATCGTCCCCCACCCCCATTTCACAGTAGAAGCTTATCAATCTGGTCTTTTGTGTTCCAGCCAATTTCCTCCTCTCTGCCACACTTCTGCATTAGCTGTCTCCACAGGGTGCTTCCTCTGGGCTGTACACAGAAGGTCACGCCACTGCTCCTCAAAACAGTCACACAATCCTTCATGCAGCAACTTTGCAAGCAGAACTCCCAAATGTGTATAGCTATGGGTACTCTGAAAAAATACATGGTAAAGGAGCACATGAGCTTCCTGACAGCTGAGATGAACAAGAAGGATTGCTCACACCTACGAACATCCTTGTCATTCAGGATCAACAATTTCATGGCAATCAGTCCAGACTTTCCCTCCTGGTTTCACTACAGCAGCAAAAGATATACTTCAGTTGCACTAACTTCCCTCCCCAAACACTTAAAGTGTTTATGAATTAGCAGCAGGTTTAATTTATGAAGAAAAATACTATTTTTCACTTGGAATGCACATTCCAGCTGAGGGAAGGGAAGCATTTTACATGCACCGAATTCAGGTCTGCAGATGTGTACGGCATACAGGATCATTGCTAACTTTGTCCCTGATTTAAGGCACAACTGAGATTCCATGAACTGTTCAAGATCACTCACCTCATCTGTGACATATTAGGGTAGATGAGGTACTCAGGGATATGGTTTAGCTTAGGACGGGAATGGTTGGACTTGATGATCTTCACGTTCTTTTCCAACCTTGTGATTCTGTGATATTCAGGAATATGTCTTATTTCTCAGCCCCCCTTACTCAGGAGATATATTCTGTTTTTCGTTCCACTGTCACAAGTGCAGGGCTGGACCTAACTGCAGGTCACAAGTTGCCCAACTCTACCAGTATTGGGCACTTGGTGGGGGGGGAGGGTTGTCACAGGTCTCAAAATCAATTATTCAGCTTTCTAGAGACAACAGGTTTAGCCCATGCTTTAGAACTAGGGTCACAGTGTGCATTAATGATCAGTTTGCATTTCGGGTTTCACAGCTGTCTTTTACCTGATCCGGCACATCTACTTGCAGCTATGTGGTCAGGCACATGTACTTGCAGCTATGAGGTCGGGCACATCTACTTGCAGCTATGTGGTCAGACACATGTACTTGCAGCTATGTGGTCAGACACATGTACTTGCAGCTATGAGGTCAGGCACATCTACTTGCAGCTATGTGGTCATTTCAAGCACTAGTTCAACACTGGATGGGAACCTCTCCTATGGTTCTGTTTTAGAATCCCTGAAAATGACAAGTAACACTTTGCAAACAAACTCCAAAGGCAAGGAAATGAGTCTTATCACACTCCAGTAAGTTCTGAGGCCCCCTTTAAATTTCATTTTAAAATAGCTGTCATTTCTTTCTTCCCCTCAGCTCATGGAATAGAGATCTAAATTTACTTCAACTCTCTGTGAAATCCCTGCTGAGAGTTGTAAAATGAGGTATGTGTACAACCTCATTGCAGGAATAGGTTTGTTTCCCCCTCTCCCCCTATTTCCCAAATTAGCTCATTTATTAGCAATTCTGAAACAAAAAGGTCAAAGCCAATAAAAAAAGCACATCTTGAAGAAAATGTTAAAGAAGCCAAATGACATTCACTGCGTCCTGTAGGCAATATGTGTATATTTCTTGGTTAGATGATGCTAGCTGTAGCATCTTCCCTAGGAATGCACAATGACACTTCTTGCCACTGATGGACAATGGCAGAGATTCCTAATTCTTAATCCTGAATTTATTACTCATAAATAAATCTATTTCTATATGTGCATGGTGCTGCTTTTATGAAACCGAATCTAAATTACCACAAAGAATGAAGAAAGGTATGGCTACCAAGCAGATGACATCACAGTAGGAGACTTGTGAGCTGAGTATATATCTCAGAAAAACACATTTGTAACCTTAGGTATCACTAACCATAACGTTTATAAAGAAATTCTAATAGACCTAATTACATCTTGGTCAATAGTCACTCACACACATATGTAAAATCAGACAAATGGCAATACTCTTTCACCCTTTGAACCTCTGCTGTCCCAGCTTCTGCAGAAGGTGTGTCACTACATTGTCATCTCTGGATCACACAAAATCAAATTCAGTTGACTGCAAGATTTTCAAGACAATGAATTAGTAACTGCCTTCTGCTGTAATTATGTCTTTCTAAACCAAATCTTGGAATGATTAAAACAACGTGACATAGAGACTAGCTTGCTTGCTGACATCATCAAGTGAAGGAGTGGGGATTTTTGTTTATTCAGGGCTAGAATCTCCTGAACATGATACAACACAAATATACAAAGAAACAACTGAACAATTCAAAGTTACTTCACTGTAGCACTAAGATCTACTTTTAACTCATCTTCTTACGGAGACACTTTCATTCGTAATCAAACCAGAGAGAGAAGGGGACAAATGATTCCCTACTCTGGCTTCACATTCAAATACAGTAGAAGCTTAATGACACACAACAGACTCTTGAAAGTCACTCTGATGGTTTTATATGACAGATCGTTTGCCTCAAGTGTTTAACAGCTGAATGCCTGTTATGTTTACAGTCCGAAGGCCAGTGCCCTGAGCAAACCCATTTATCTGAACTCTCAGTTTTCTAAATGCAGTTCTTGCTATGTTTGTACAGTCAAGGCTGTCACATATAAGCTATTAAAGCAGTGTTGCATGCATTTCTTCCTCTTTGTATGTGCACAAACATGAACTCAGCACAACTTTGCCTTCAGAATGAAACCAAAATGCAGCTGAGCTAAATACCACAGTGTAGCCAAGAGCAGATGTGGCCATTATCTTGCTGGGAAGGAATACATAGCATGACCTATGTGTCCACTGGTCATAGCTTCTCTGGCTGCCTAGGTCACACCTCAGGTAAATCCACACACAGGATCTGCATTTCATGTCAATCACGTGTTTCTGTCCCATTATAAGTTGACACTCACCATCTCTAAATAAATTCTTCTACTTGGCCACACTGTATAAATTGCTGTTCCTCTTAACTTAAGCATAGCTTCACAGACTGCCAGAAAATTCACACACAACCAGAAATTAGACTGGGAAGCATTTTTTTCACTTAACCTATTATTTATGCTCTGCTTAGGACTAGAAAGGTACTTCATTTAAGATGTGGGTGGTTCTTGATTCAGAAAACTCACAATCTTAAAAAACAGATTTGTATCTCACCAAACTCTAATTTGCTACTTTTGTGTTTACCAAAATTCTTGCAACATCCTGGACTCATACTTTTGCAACATCATTACAATTCTGGACGTGCTAAGAGTCACCATTTATATCACACCAGGTACCTATCTTGTTCAAGCTGTAGCAGAAATCAAACAAGACACATTATGAAACGCAGACAGAAATGAAGAGCATTTTTAAGATCCATCTTTTCAAGACACACAAGAGGAATTTGAAATTAGTAGTCCAATTGGCTTGTCTTAGTGAGGAAAGGCAGAAGTTACTGTATATACACATTTCAAATCACACACATTGATTTATCTTCATACTGCAAAGAATATCTTCACCAGAAAAGCAACAAACATGAACAAATTTGTATAAAGATGCATTAATAACCGAAAAAAAGCCAATGTCTTTTTTAATAGCTATAATTATGCTAGTCAGAGAAATTATAATTGTATCTTGTACTGTATGGGGAACAGACTACCTGAATGTATACAAAGCATGTCAAAAAATCCCAAGCTTAGAGGAGGTTCTTCTGTATTATCTGAAACTAATTCTAAGTTTTAAGAGAACTTCCCCCAAAATTATGGGATTTAAAAATATTACTTTAATCAAAACCAAATATTTATCTTTCTTTTGGATGTTTTCATATTTAAAGAATTCCATGACGCTCAACTTTCCTGATGGTTTTTTTTCCCCCCCAAGTGTTGTCTGCTCCTTTTATCCCAGGAGCAACAGAAAATCCTGAGACTGACCAACTCTGGTGATAGTGTGCTGCACTACTGTCAGGTTTGTTCCTTCTATTCTTTCTGCTTACAAAGCCCCTCTTGCTGTAATCCCTAATGGCTTAGCAAACATTTATTACACTGTGACATGAAGCAGGAAAATACTTTCCCATCATTTCCTACAAACACAGAATTAAAACTAGGGCAGATGAAGCAACTTCACTATGGCAGAGATAGGAGATATAGAGAAAAGGATCCTGGATCTCTGGAGTCTCAGCAAGTCTTTTAATCAAAAATCTTAAACACAGGAAAAAAATGAGAAGGTTTGTACAATATCATTTGATAGACGCTGAATTAATTTGAAAAAAGCTGAATAGAAAGTCTTTTAGTGGCCATGAACTCTTACCTAGAACATCTCTTTCATGTTCAGGGACGAGAACTTTCCATTTGGATTCCTCTGGGTCACTGAAGTCAATGTTGATTAACCGGTAGTTTGGAGAATGGCGGTTTGTCTTGAAAGTGAACACTGTCCCTTCATTGGTGACATACTCGTACTCAGCCTCAAAGTTATCTATCAGCTTCACCCACTGGAGAATTCCTGCAAGACCAAACATGTAAGGTAAATTCTTCACTGCCTGAAACAACATCTTTTTAACACCCGAGAGCAACCTCTTCCTGACAATTGCTGCAGGCTCTTCAATAATGACCCAAAAAAGTTACAGCTATGGAAAGGGCTGAATATGCACCAAGTATTAAGAACTTACAAGGAATTAGCCAGATTAATAGGCTGCTATGGAAAAATGCCAGTTCACTGACAATGCTGATATACTGGGTTTGAGGAATCACACACACAATACTGACAGAACTACAGCTACCATTTCATCAGCTTTCCTATGGGGTAGCTGGAAAGCTCTGATGTTTGCTACAGGGGTGCTTCTACCACACTGGCTGCCATGGAGCCAATGCACATCAGGTTCCTGACAATGGAGCCCACAAGCCCCAACTTCTACAGACTTCCTGGAACAGGGGGTCATAGCTGAGTCAAAAGACTCTTAAGTTTTCAAGCTCAATGCTATTTCTAACAGTTTTGAAATTATTATTATTTAATTATAAAATAAGCTACTTTTTTTTTTCTGCAAAGAAAGTTACTTTTTCCTAAAGTGCAAAATTTTCCATCCCCCTTTTAACAGCCCAGAACTTCCCACAAGATTTAAATTATGCTGTTTGAATGAGCACAATATACTTCAATATCAGGAATTTGTGTCAATTCAGAAACAACATTCCTGAAGCTCATCACCACCAGAGGACAACTAGATAGTTAGTTAAATCATTAACTTCTGAGTTTGCAAGGAATGAAATTGCATCTTCTCTAACAACCTCCCCGAATAGAACACTCATGAATAGAAGTGCACTGCTCTCAAACATGAATTGTCTCAGCTTACTCACTCTGTACCACAGTCTTTTGGTATTGACTCAACCTGGAGCTGGGACCACTACTTTTAATTCTCATTTTACTGTCTTGTAATTGGTTTAGAGGCTAATAGAAAAAAAAAATAATAAAATCAGCAAATCTAGGTCAGATACATAATATGCTTGTTATATCTACAATCCAACTTATCAACCAAGCTTAGTATTATAAGCATCATACCTCAGCTATGCTCAAAAATGAGAATCCTTACTGATACATGAAAGTAAAGCTTTTATATCTTAAAATAACATTTGTCAAATACTCTGTCTCTTTCCTAAAACTAAAGGCTGGGTCTTGGCTTTTAAGTATAAACAAATAAACTGTGCATAAATCTGTTCATGAAACTATAACGTTTGTATCAATAAAACAGCACATCAGCTTATAATATTAAAAGCTGAGCAGAATAATGGAAGTAGATCATAGCTGAACTGTAATCACTGTAAGCTTAAAAAAAGAAAAGGATAATTGAGGAAGCAGTGAGATGGCTAAGGTCATTTTAAACCCATTAAATGTAATAAGAGAGTATAGTCAGGCTAGTACATTCATAAAGCTCCTATCTCTTAATTGCCATTTTGGTTTAAGGAAAACTTCCCTGTCTCTTCATACAAAGTGATAGATTAGCCAATTAAATTCTACTTTTCATACTGCTGTAATACAAACTTTCCAGACAATTCCAGCCAACTTACTATCCTGTCTCTGAGTGAACCAACTGCATGTTAAATCTTAATTTCTGCTGATGTCCAAAGTTTTATCCTTCTCAAGAGATTTCATGATAAAGAAAAATCCTGCTAAGTGCCTCCAGTTTCCCAGTTCTGTACAGACAACCTGCTTTGATGCCCAGTAAAACACTGAAAATGCAGCCTACAGCAAACTCTGATGTACTCCAGTGAGACTTAAGATCGGAAGTCACGTGCACAAGCACTTTAGTAAATAAAAACTTAACTGCAGTACAACACCGGAATAATATCGGAACATTTCTATTTTAGTGGTTGATAGAATGAAGCCATCCTACTAAAAAACACAACTTCATAAAAAGGAATCCCTAGACTGTTGAAAAGACACAACTTTTTGGAATGGTAAATGTGCACAATAACTGTATTCTCCAAAAGTGCAAGAGGTGGGTCTCCGTGAAGAATAAGGACAATAACGTGACATTAGGGATTTACATCGCTGCCTTGCGACTCACTCATCCACTCCCAAGTGAACAGCTAGCAAAAAAGGGAGAGGGTTGGTATGGTATTCTACAGGGATACACCAAGTTGTTATTACAAACAAGAACATTCATCTTGTTAAGGTGAATGTTATAATGTCCTTAGAAGACAAATATTGCAGACGAATTAACTGTAAACCGTTGTCTCACTGAAGTGGTTCCACACACTGATCTCCAATTTAAGTTAAGAAGCAGTAACGAGGCAACTACAGGCAACTGGAAGAGACCATTACATCAGCAGCATTCCCTACTGTATGGAGCACGTGCTGTAGTTTCCCAGCAAGGGGAAGAAACCCTTTGCAATGAGACAGGTATCAGACATAAGAGGATGATGCATCTTTATGGCTGACCCAGTTCTGGTCCATGACTGAAAGGGATGTTGCACGATGCCTTAGATCACGGTGCTTAACTCTCTCCTTTGGGCTACCAATAACAACCTGGTAACCAACATGGCACAAGTATGGCTGAAAATTGATTTGGGCCAGGGGGAACCATTTATCCTCAGGTCACACCAGTAGCACAAGGATGGGTAGGCCCATGCAGCTTACTAGCATGGCACTGCCCCCCATCCAGCACTCTGGCCTTGCTGCTGAATTAAGCTAACACCTCATCATTAGCAAAGAGGACTTTTCCCTTCAACACCTTACTCCTAGCCTGCTGCTTCTGTTTTATCTGTCCTAGTAGTGATCTGGTTCAATAAGTTAAATGAAGGGGGAAAAATTTAAAACCTGTGCTGCAAAAAAAGTTTTTCTTTTGCTGCCTCAGCTCAGGCAGAGGAGTGCTATGTGCAGGGTCAGAGAGAGAGAGGCTGAAGAGAAGCAACAACATTTGTCATTAGCAACAAGCCATAAGATAAGCCTGACTGCACCAAAACTGCACGATCCCATTTTTCCTTCCTCCTCCATTAGAATGTCTCCACCTTCATGCTTGGCTTGGCATTAGTCTGAGTGAATAGTAAAGATGATGAAATTAGCTAACCTAGAAGAAATTTAGCCTATATTTTACAGGGGTTTTTTTCATCATCCATGACAGATTAGTGAGTACAATCATCTAAGCATAGGGTTGGACAAGTGAAGATGTTAATTGTCTCAACAGGAAAGGACAGTGTTAGGTGATCTGGGAGCATGAGAAGATAAGGTTTGACATCTCTATCCTTTCCATGGGGCAACTGCTTAGTCTGGCTCTACTCATTTCAGCTGCTCCCTCCAGTACACAAAACACCCAGGGGAACGGAGAAGGCAGATTTCTATTAAAGACAGCACGTTATACCAGGAGGAGAGCCTGCTTGAATGAACACAATTGGAAGTGTGAAGCATACGTCCTCAAAGATTCTGTCTTTCTGGAAGTGTCAGGAACACATCTACAAGACTGCCCAGATAGAGACACAGGCTGCATTTCCAATTCCAACTCTACGCAAGTAGATTAAGCAGAACTGTTCTTCATGTTTGTCTTTTGTTTACATGTATGAGCATTGAGTACTATGACAAGTATGTGTGTGCTACTTTCACCTGGCTTCAGTTTTGGATGGATGACTCTGCAATAACTGGTTAAACATTCAAAAGCATGGTGAATTGTGTTCGAGAGCCTCAAGCAGCACTCACTTACAGCACGTTCTCTGTACATGTGTAACAGAGCACACTCTTAAAGAAGTTGAATGAGCCAGGCTAAGAGCTGTTACCTAAGCATCACAAGAGGATGTTCCAGTGATCAGAGGGAAGAAAGAAAGCAGTTTAGCATGCAGTAGAGATATGGGAAAGTGCGTTTGATCATGGAAGATCCATACTATAACTTCTGGAAGAATAATAAAGATATCTGCTCACAAACCAGACAGGACAATGCACAGCTTTCCAAGTAACTTGTTGCAACACTAAGTCACATGGACCAGCTCCAGGGGACCTGAGAAAGTCAGTGAAATACAACCACAGTCAAAAAAGCAGATGCCTTAAGTGCATACAGCTAAGGAAGTAAGAGAGATGAACTATGTGGTTTCACTAAGACAAAAGGCATCTGGAAAGGGATCTACAGGAGAGGATGACTGGCAGGTTTACAGGTTTAACCAGCAGCCCTCTTAGAATGTCTGGCCTTGAGGAGAGCCATTAAGAAGTGGCATTTGTAGTCCATAACACCAAAGGAACTGAAGATTTCAGTTTAATCCACATAAGCATACCATGAGACAGATTTATTACAGATAGGAAAGGCATGAGGTTGAAGATCCTGCCAGTTTACTGTATACTGCTGCTATAGCCTAATCCTTTCCTCTGCCAGTCCTTCCACTAAAACATATTACTGAAGAGCTGTAGATGCTTTTGCCTATATACTTTATACCAGACAGTTATCCATCATTATCCATCAAATACCTGCACTACAACAGGAACTGCAAGTACAGGATTCATAATTTTTATAAGTCGTCCATTGAATAAAGCCATGTCACACAACAGAAAAACATCATCCTACAGAGCTGGCCCCTCTGCAACTTTTTGGAAAAAAGCAACAGTGTACAGACAGAATTTTCAAATAAAATTTTTGGATCCACAGAAAATCAAAATGGAAATTTTATCAGTAAGCATTAGAGATTAAGCCCTCAGTTTTGTATTGTCCCCTAAGCAAAGCAAAACACTCATTGGTCTGCTGAGAGCAGTCTGTCTGATAAAGCAGGTTTGGAGCTGAACAATGACAACTAGAGGAAAAAGAAAAGCTAATTTGAACAAACTGAAAACAGCAGCAAGAACGATCACAGAAAGCCTATTATCAACCTTCTTTCATACAGAAAGGATAGAGTGGCTGAAAGTTGCTGTCGATCAGCTCACAAGAAGTTCTCAATACTTCCTTCCATATTTCATGTTTCATGTCAAGGCCTCGTGATCCATTTGTTGCAAATATCCTCTTGACTGTGCCAGCTGCAGAGACAGGGCTTATTGATCAACTAATGGCAGCATTTTTATATGATGTTGTGAAAGACAGTTTCAGAATGTAAACACTTGTTTTGCTTTTTTCATGTACTCTAACAGTCAGAATTATCAGGTGAAGATATAAACAACATCAGTCTCCATAAACTTTGATTCCATTCTAACTTGTCCCTTATATTATTTGTAAGACAGACAGTTTTTTTCTGGAAACTGGGCAGTGTTGAGAACGCTCAGTAAGTGAACCAAGTTTCGCTCAATGATAATGTCTACGTGAAAGAACCATTTCATTATGGTACATGTACTAATCAGGTAGAGTTCTACTCAAGGAAAGATCATGATTTTTCAATTCTTAGGTTTTTACTTAGGATTGATTTTTCAAGGAGGTACTGGAAGATAAGCATAGAATGTGCTTGTCTCTGAATCATAACTGCAATAGTAACAAGATCTGAAAAAAATTCAGTGAGCTGTCTTCAGCCTCCAACTTAGCTACAGGTATGACTTTCTAAACTGAATTAATTTTGACAGCTCTTCATTAGTTGGAATTCAGTTCCTCTTTCATCTTAAAGACTGTAATTTGCTCAATCATATCAATAAGATTTTTTTTTAAGAATGAAAATACAAATCAAACCAAAAATGCCTTAAATCTTTTCTGCTCAAAGGAAAGCCTTAAAACCAGTGCAATTCTGGTTTTGTGACTCTACACATATATATAGTAACACCCACTATGTGCATCTACATGCAAAACCATAACTTTAGAGCATATGTTTTTTGTAATTCCAGTGTAAAACATACATCCAGGCCTTAAACCTGAATGATCGATGCATTCAATTCATTCAGCACTACCAGCATGCACGACAGAAGAGAAACACACTGGTTTAGTTCAATACATTGCTACTGGCAGATTAATCAACATACACATCTATACAACAGCACGTCCTAGAGGGCAGTAACTTCACGGCCATTAACATTTTCAGTGCCCAAAGCTCTGTACACTGCAAAAAAGCCTTATCACAGAATCACAGAGTTGTAGGGGTTGGAAGGGACCTCGAGAGATCATTGGATCCAACCCCCGTGCCAAAGCAGGTTCCTTAGGATGTATCACACAGACAGGCGTCCAGACGGGTCTTGAATATCTCCAGAGAAGGAGACTCCACAACCCCCCTGGGCAGCCTGTCCCAGGGCTCTGTCACCCTCACTGTGAAAAAGTTCTTCCACATATTGGTGTGGAATTTCCTGTGCTCCAACCTGAAGCCACTACCCCTTACAAAAGCCTACGTCCCATAACATAAAGGATACATAAAACCTTTCATCACAACAGAAAAAAAAGAACCAAACAGACAAACCAAATCTCATAGTGCAATTTAAATTTTGTCCAGTAGTCACATCTCCTTTTAGTACTGTCCCACTTACATATTCCTCCTTTCCTTTCTTGGAGTTAATCTATACACTGTTTCAGAAAACATTCAATCACTGCATGTCATATGGCCATAATTCACAAGTACTTATTGAATGTATTCACACCGTATTTCTCATCATACAAGAGCATCTTGTCTCTCACACTGGATGACTGCTGGGTATTTAGATATAAGAGAATCCTGTATTAGGCTGCTGTTTGCAAAGTATATTGGAACAGTCTGAGTTTGCTTTAGGATAGTTACAGCACACAGCTTTCAAAGCCACGTATAGCATCTTCCTAAGCGGTACGAGAGCAAAGCACAGGTCTCCATTGACACACTGTGTACATCCCTCCAGTCTCTCAGCAGCTCTACCCTCAAAGTGCAAATGTAGCCAGGTACCTGCAGGCTTAAGAGATTCCTACCAGCTAGAGTATCTCTAGGCAAAACGGTTTTACTTCACCTGCGAACCCTGAGTCAGCACACTGATGTTAATCTCTGGCTTCCTACTTCCCCTGGCAGCAGCTGCACCAACTGTGTGTCTTCACTTGATTTGCACCTTCCAACTGCTGGAAGCTTTTCTTCAAAAACACTCTGAAATTACATCAGCTACCCTGTTCCACAGACATTATTCATTCTGAGTCCTCTGACTTTGCTCCACCAGCAGCTCTCTTAAAAAAGCAAACAAATAAAAATAAAACTTGACAACCAACCCAGCTGTGAAATGTAAGAGGGTGACAGATCACACTTGTGTGTGAAGAGCTGGCTATTCCTCCCTACATTTTCTATCTAGTGAAGGATTAGTCTAATGATTAATTCAGTCACATACCACAAAGTTGGACACAAAAATCCCTATTTTTGAGGAAAAACAGTGCTGTTTCTGACATTTCCAATGTAAAATAACTTTTCACTGTAGAATTTCTGCACTTACTGTGGACACCAAAGAAAGTTGATTTTTAAAAAAAATAAATATGAAGTTTTATCCCTAATATAATATTTCACATAATTTGTCACTAGAGAAGATACCTATGAGGCCAGGAACCACAAGGTATTTACGGATGACAGCAGTTTATATAGCCATCTTCCTTTTCTGGTGTCCCAGAATACTGGCAAAACATACAAACAAGGTGATAGCAGTGAACATGCCAACTAACAAAAGTTTATAATCTGCAAAAGCAACAGTTGTGTTGACAGGCAGATGCATGTTAATCTTTTAATGACTGCTACTCATACCAGGCATCAGCTAAATTGCACAAGGCTGCATGGCTAAGAGTGACATTACCATAAAAAAGGCATCAGAGTTTGCACACACAAGCACATTTTCAATACTGAATATTGGCTGGCTCAGTATAGCAAGTGACATCCATCAGACCTTCATTTAAGAGACTACTCAGCCCCTGAAAATCCATATACTGAAAGGCTTCCAGATTTCAAGTATCTTCTGTGAGAGTAGACTTGGAAAACTGGGCATTTACTCCAGATTCTGACACAATACTAATATGCAGAAGTTTTTATCTGTCTTCTATTGAACATTATTCTGATGGTACATGGTGTACTTCAAACTGGCAGAGACTGTTTCAGTGTCCCAGTGATATGTTCATAACATATCCTGGGAAACAAATGGCAGAGCACAGACCTTCCTTCACTCAGACATCTACTTCCACATCACAATCTAATTTCTTTTTTGAATCATGCAGCACTCAGCTTGCTCTCAAGCTCTCGCTCTGAGCCAGGCAACTGTAGAAAATAACTTGTAGGGTTTTTTTGCCTCTTTCTTCTTCACAGCCACAAATAAATTGTCTCCCTCTGTTCTCCAAAGACAGGAGAGATTTTCAAACAATTTGGACTCTCTTTGAAAATAAGATCTCAATTTCTTGACCTGACTTCATTTATGAACATCTGAGGGAAGGACTACCGAGAGGAGAAACTACAATGTACCTGAAAGGAATGCAACTTTGTTGTGTTTGTACTAGAGAGGGCTCTCACTACCACTCATCCCGCAGATAATGGATGATGACTACTCAATAATCATGGAAAGTTAGTGTATTTGCAAGTTTAAAAAATGAATAAATGTAAGGAGGCAGTATTTATTCTTTTGAGTTAAAAAGCTCAGGACATGTGCAAAGATATCTCAAAGAGCAGCCCAGAAGAATCAAGCACTTTTATGAGCAGACCTTTCTCCATTGCTTTCCAAGGCTTCTACTTTACTTCCATTTGGGTGATCACTCAGAAGACAGGGGAAGAGAGTTTATATGCTTTGTTTTGAGTTATAGCTTCTATCCTCATGCAGCAGAACACAACAACAGAAAAGCAGGAACCGAACGTGTTTTCTCTATCTCATGCCACACTTTAATATACACAAAGAAAGAACAAATACATAATCTAAAAAATAACATAATTGTGAATACTATTTATAAACATAATGTCCAGTCAGACAGTAATGGCATGAAGATCTTCTTACTGAAGTTAACATCAAGATATTTAATTTTATTGCTAATAATTTGCACCCAATTACAAAAAGTTACATTAAAAGCAAAACTCTTTGGGTTGTCATTTAACAGGTATGAAACTCTTTTCTTAAAGTAAACACTCTACTGGTGAGTCTTCCACCTATTTTCCAAGACTCCACCATTGCTTTTTTTCTGCATATTTGTTAGGGAACTATGATATAATGACCTTGTTTCAATATGGATTTTTGAAAAGCTTGGGGTTTTTTTTAAAGTTACTTCAATCACAGAGAAGTCTTTAAAAAAAAAAAAAGAAGAGGACTGTCCCCCCCACCACATTCTTTCCAGCTGATGTCTACTGTCTCCTCATTATCCTTTTTCTTGTGTCCACTTTCATTACGTAGGTTTTGATCCACTTTTTCAGCTATGCAGCACATACTGACTCATCCCCTTGATGTCACTGTATATTGCACTGTTCAACTGTGTGTTGTCTTTTTTTAAGAGAACATTATAAATTGCAAGGCTAAACAAATACAGAAGACCAGACAGTCCTATTTCCACCAGGAAGTGGACAAACATCACCTTTGTTTTTCCACCTGCCCTCAAGCCACATACTTGCTTTCTTCAGTGCGAAAGAACAACCTTCTAAACAAAGAGACAAAACAAAAACACTTAGAGCTGATAACCCTGCTCTTCTACTCCTTCTTGCAACCTGTCTCCCTGTCTCAGCCAGTCTAGTACAAAGCAGTTCCAGCTGACAATGACTAAGCAACCAGCAAGCTGTGAACTTCACTTCTTTGCTCAATTTTTATTGCATCTTTCCAAGCCAGTGATTCTCAGTACCTTACACTCGCTCCTCTGACTGCATACGCGTCCTCCCAGCACTTCCCGCTGCTCCTGCCAGACACAAACTGCCAGTCTCCAAGCAGCCCAGCACTCAAGCATAAGAACCCCTACCACTGTCCCCTCTCCCCAGACTCCCTGTACCCCAACTTTTACAAAGCTCTGATTAGCTTCTAGCCAAGGGAATGCCTTCCAACTTGTCCTGGTTTTTGGGTGGGCTAGAGTTAGTTTTCACAGGACGCTGGGAGGGGACACAGCCAGGACAGGTGGCCCACACTAACCAAAGAGGCATTCAGCACCACACGATGTACTCCTCAGCATATAAAGGTTGGCCAGAGGGGAGGGACCACTGCTTAGAAACAGAATGGGAATCAAGTTCTGACATGATGCGGTTTGCTCATGAGAATCACCCCCTTTGTATATTATTTTACTAGTATTGTTGCTATTTTCCCTTTTTCTTTGCAGTCCTACTGAACTGCCCTTATTCCATCCCACAAGTTTCACCTTTTTCTTCCAAGGAGGGGAGGAGTGAGCGAGTGGCCACATAGTCCTTAGCTGTTGGCTGGGGCTAAACCACAACGCAACCCAACCACCCAGGCTGTGCTTTCCAAGTAGCCATCCCTCTCAACTCTTTGCACTGCAGAAGTCACAGCAGCCTTTCAGTTTCTATGTACCCAGAGGTCATAATGAGAGCTACCTCTTCTGCTGCCTTACATCCTTCCTTTTCTCCTCTGTTCTCATGCTTCATCTCCTCCAGGAAGAGGAAAGTGGGGCTGTGCCCAATGCTCTTGACTCGTAAGTCAGCTCTATGCTGCTCACAAGAAGATCCTGACTTTGTTTATTAAGCTTCCTAGCTCCTACCATAATACAAAATAAAGAAAAGGGTCAATATTAAGAACAACTTAAACAAGGCCAATTGGCCATGTCAATTTGGTTTAAGTTCACAGACAGGGCTGATTAGAGAGCTTTCATTTATTTCTTGTTGCATACTAACAGATTTGTGCTAAATCCCCTCTCTGTTGCACCAAGCCACACATGCAAAAGAATAAATAGTCAAGGCTGACAAAGTAATTGAAAAGAAACAAACAATCAATCTCATTTCTCAAGAAATGGGCAAAACAAGCTCAGGAACTGTAACAGATGTGCCACTGATGGGGGACTTATTGTTTGATTTTGAGGGGGTTTATGTGGTTATTTCTGTATAGTTTTGTCATGGTTTAACTCCAGCCCACTCAGCCACTCACTCACCCCTTGACCACAGTGGGATGGAAAGAGAAGGGAGGGGCTGGGGAGGAAGTAGTTGGTTGAGCCAAAGAGTTCAATAGGATAACGAAGGAAGACGATGATTAAAACAACCCTAAAAACAACTGAGTACAAATGCAATTGCTCACCACTTGTGAGGAAAACAATCCAACCACCTGATGCCCAGTTGGTTTCTGAGCAGCCACCTCACCTTCCAGACAGCTCCCCCAGTTATATGATGAGCAAGATGTCATATGGTAGGGAATATCCCTTTAAGCCAGTCTGGGTCACCTCTCCTGGGTTGTGTCTCCTCCCAACTCCTTGTGTGTGCACCTCCAGCCTACTCACTGGTGGGGTGGGGTGAGAAGCAGCAAGGCCTTGGCTCTCTGTGTGAGCACTGCTCAGCAATAACAAAACCATCTCTTACTATCAACACTGATTTCAGAACAAATCGAAAGCACAGCCTCATACCACCTACTATGAAGAAAATTAACTCTATCCCAGCCAAACCCAGCATAAGGTGTACAAGGTTTAGTAATATATAATTGCTTGATTACTGTGCATCCAGCTGTTTGGCTGAGGCATTTTCAGGTATACAAGAACAACAGTTGAGAAAAATGATTAGTGGGAGAAGTTTTCTTGTTGACTGGTTCATCATGCAACCACATTTGAGTGCTCTCTGCATTCTGCAAGACAAGTTGGATAAAATAGCCACTAAAAAGTTGTGCCTTCCAGTGCTCAGCCACTGAGAAAATTTATGTTTAAAGAATTACTTAGCATTACATCAATTTTAAGAGTTTTTATCAGTCAGGGCCTGAAAATACTAATTGCACTTTGGCAAGATAACTAGGGAAATCTGAATAACCTTCTGGACAGGAACCCACCGTGCTCTCCCTCCTGATGCAATGTACAGCTCTTACACCTCCACTACTGAAATGTGAGAAAACAAAATTAAACTGTAGTAGTTGAGTTGGTTCAGTAGCTGACAGAGTGGTGAAAACCTGACAAGAATCCTGTCACTTTAATTTTACTTAATCTTTCTAAAACCCACCCCACAAGCAACAAAAAGAGGAAAGCATGAAGGGAAAAGTGCCCCTAACAACAGCTGCTTGAAGGAGGATATACCGAGGGAGTTCCCCAAAAACTTAACATCCCAGCTTTTTCTCCCAGTGGTGTCTTGCCACAAAACTGTGAATTATGGTCTTGAGGAATAGAGTATTAGTAAAACATTTTGATAGGAGATGACAAAAGCTTTTTTTTTTTTTTAAAAAAAATTTATTTTGTTAAGTTAGCTGTAAACATAAAATTCCAATTGGGAAACCTAGGCACTCCTAACAAAGTTTTGTGGTAAAACTAAGCTGCAAACTGTGTTAACCTGGTGGGATTCACAAGACTCATGTGGGAGTAGGGGAAACAGTAGCCCCCAAACATCTAATTTTTTCATACTAATTTTAAATTCTCATAAAAATAACTAACATATGACAAATATATAGCTATCACAGTGATTTTCTATTCTAAAAAGGAGCATTCTTGGCACAAATAGCTCACAATGGCCCACTTAAAAACCTAGTAAACAACCTGAATATTTGAAGAGGTAAATGACTCAGTGTGTATACAGCACCAAGACTGAAAAACAGGGAACGGAAGCAGGAAGAACATTTTATCTAACTGTCATGGTTCAGCCCCAGCCAGCAGCTGAGCACCACATGCCACTCACTCACCTTCCCCCTAGTGGGATCTGGAGAAGAATAGGAAGACAAAGGTAAACCCCCTGAGTTGGGCTAAGGACAGTATACTGGGACAACAAAGGGAGAGGGAAATAGCAACACCAGTAGCTAGAAGATACTATATCCAACACCAATAACACAAGGCAATTTACCCATCCAACAGTGAACCAGATGCTCAACCAACACTTAGCCCATCCCAGAGGCAACCAAGGCCACCTCTCCCCAGCTAGGCCCATTTTATGGGGAGCAGCATTTTATGGGGAGCATGTTGTCATGTCGTATGGCATACCCCCTGGGCCAGCTCAGCTAACCAGTCCCAACTTCTAGTGAAAATTATCTCTATTGTAGCCAAAACCAGGACACTAACCTGAGAAGCAGAAAAGATGCTCAGATGCTCCCTGTAATGTTCGCAGAAAGAGACAGAAACACTGCTGTGTAGACTGTATTCCAGGGGAAAACAAACTGGCAAGGATTATTACAGAAGATTGCACTGCAAATTTAATTAACCTATGGCTGTTGACTAAATACCATGAGCAATCACATATAGTAAAGTTTCAAGTGTATAAGTAAGCAGGTCAAATCCTTTAAATTTTCTAAACATTTAGAAATAGTCTACTTCTCTTTATTTGATATGATTTCCACTCAGACTCAAGATCATTTTTTCCTTCCCTACCCAGGGCAAATTAACTTCCACTGGTCCACAGCCACTGAAACACATCAAGAATCAATGAATGCACTAGATACAACTGCCCTCAGAACAGCAGAACTAATAAAATGTCATGCTTGCACAGAGTCTTTAATGATATCATTATCTTGTCACCCATAATTTAAAGGGAGTACATGCAAAGAGAAGCACAATTCATGCTGTGCAGGAAGCTAATGGAATGCATTAGCTCAAGATTACTAAAGCAATAATGAAGTGGCAAATATTGGACAAACCATGTTTCACAAAAAGGTAACTTGTGAGAAAGTTAAGCCAGAGGTTCCCCTCTACCTCACAACAATTTACTTTGCATTGGTTGACACCTAGAATACTGTACTGGAATAGAATACTGTAGACACCTAGAATACTGTACTGCACTGAAGGAACAGGGGTCCCAGCAGACTATTTCCACAAGAAACATGTTTTTCCCAAGTACTTCAAATGCCACTTTTTAGTCTCTGATCTGATTAGAAGATATATAAAATATCTAAGCTAAGAATTTCACCTGAAGGCACAGTATGCAGTGAATGCAGTCTCGTTCCTAGAGACAACATCTGCAGTCAAAGCAAAGACAGTGTGTGTTCTCCAAGCTACACCATTAGAGAAAAACAGCACCTGCCTGCATGCTTCATGGTACCTCCGAGAGGTGGCTGCCTACTGAACATGCAGCGCCTGTATCCCACGTGGATTAAACCTTGTCCCTCCCACCTCAAGGCTGCCTGTTTCCCAACTTCAGTAGCTCAGTAGGCAGGTTATCAGGCATTCTTTTCTGTAGTCCTGGTTCCTGTCTCTGAATTTATAGAATGGAGGAAATACAGCTCATGACTGCAGGTTCCACGGGGTAGGATAGAATCTGAATGATAGATACCGAAATACTTTGGTGGTGTAACTTCCAGATCATGCTACAGATCTATCCAATAGGGGACAAAACATGGAAATATACATCATGTTCCTTATCTGCAAGGCCCAATACAGTAATCCTTCTTCACTAGCAAGGTGACTGAAGATGACTTCCATTCTTGCAAAAGGAAGGAGGGGGAGGAAAGAATTATTTAAAGCAACAAAGGTAACTAAAGGTAAGTGGGCTAAAACCTAAACCAAGCACCTTGAAACAGCAAGGAATTTGGATTTATCACCACAGCCTACCAGATACTTAGTCAGAAAACCAGACCAGTGGAGTAAAGAAAAGCTTAAAGGAGCCACAAACAACCCCAAAACCATGTGGGATGAGGCACAGAGGAACAGCTACAATATTATTCTGCTGCTTTGGAAAGCAAAGCATTGTTCCTACTACTTACAGACTGTTAGCAAAAAGGAGTGAAGTTTCTCTTTCATTCTGTTCTAGTTTTTGCCAATTCTTGTGGGATAAGCTGGATCTTCCCTTTCAGCTTCTAAGACAGAAAAGCTGTAGATTCACTGATTTATTTGTATTGTCTAGATATTCAATAAAAACACCAAGCATATAATTAAGTATAAACATGGGAAAAGATCACAATTTAAGGGGGCAAAAAAGGTTTTATAGCTTCATTTTTTCAATTCTATAGGCTTACCCTGTTGCACTAATCTTTTCAAAACAGCCAGAAATTAATTCATTTAATTTGAAATGGAAAAGGAAATCTTTTTCTTGCTAAAAACATACTGCATGTAAATAAAAGTAAAAAAGGAACACTACGCATTCCTACCATCTGCTGGGGAAAGACATTATCAGAACCCCTGTAAGCCTGTTATGGGCTATATCATGTTGCTCAGTAATTCCCACAGTAGCTGACTCATCTCTGAATTCACAGTCATCTTCTGGGTTCTGTCAGGCAAATATCCAGTAAGTGTTCTTCATCTCCACACATGAAACATACTTTTTCATTTTACATTCCTGCATCTTTTTCCTTTTTCCTTGATGGATCTCCCCCCACCCTGCTTCTCCACTCTATCCTGCAAATTTCGGCAACGTGCCGAAGACATGCAGAAGAACTTTTTCCCAGTGAGGGTGACAGAGCACTGGAATAGGCCGCCCAGGGAGGTGGTGGAGTCTCCTTCTCTGGAGATATTCAAGTCTCGTCTGGACACCTATCTGTGCAGTATGAGCTAGGGAGCCTGCTTTGGCAGGGGGGTTGGACCTGATGATCTCTCGAGGCCCTTTCCAAGCCCTACGATTCTGTGATTCTGTGATAATTTAACCATTGAATGTGCTGTTTGATAAAGGCTTTTTAGGAAGGACAGGCTAGGAAAGCAAGGAGGGGAGTTGCCCATTATGTGAAAGTGCATCTGAAATTCAGAGCTCTGCCTTGGGACAGGTCAGGAGCCAGTGAAGAGCTTACAGGTCAAGATTAGCAGGCAGACCAACACAGGTACTACTGTAGCGGATGTATGATACAGCCTTCCTGATCAGCAAGAAGTAGGCAATGCCTTCTTCAGACATCTGGAAGAAGCACGTTCACAGGCCCTACTTCCTTAAGGCAGCAATTTTAACCACTAAGATATCTGCTGGAAGTCAGCGCAGCAGGGCTCAAGCGATCTATAAGAACTATAGTGTGCCTTAATGATTATAACTTCTCAATGTGATCAAGAGCCAAAGAAAGGTGCTTTGCTTGACCTGATACTTACAAACAAGGAAGAACTGGAGAAACCTGTGGAAGCTGCAGGCAGCTTTGGCTGAAGTGAGTGGTATACCCTGAGGGCTAATACTAGGGCCAATACTTGAACATCTTCATTAATGACCAGGATGCTGGGAAAGGGTGCACTCTTAGCAAGTTTACAGATGATACGAAACTGGGAGCAGGACAGGAGGCAACAGGCACCAAAAACCCACGAAATTCAGTCAGAACACAAGAAAACATTTTTAATGTCTAATGGCCAACAGTGACACAAGGTTGCTCAGAGATGCTGTGGAGAATATATAGAGAGATATCCAAAACCCAATCAGACACAGTCCCAGGCAACCCATTCCAGCTGACTCTGCTTGAGCAAAGGGGTTGGAGTGGATGATCTCAAGAGGTCACTTCCAACCCAAACAATTCTGCACCTCAAATTAGTGCTTGCTGAAAGCTACCAAACATTCACATAGGGAAAGAAGGAGTTTACCTCTCTGTTTAAGGCAACTTTTTGATAGAAATTACTACAGTCACAACTATCATACTAATATTTCTGTCATTCCTGTTTTGTGACCAGTTAAAGGAACATAGCTTTCATTCAGGCAAACTGCAACTCTAAATGAAAACTTCATTTTCTCACTTCTGTCCATCACCAAACACTGCCATCTCCTCAGCTCTTGCACAGTGCAGCTGGAAGCATGTTGCAACAAGAACTCTATACTCAATGCCAGGTAATTCACATTCCCACCTGTAGAAAAGAATTGACACAGAACAGGCTGCTGCGTGAAGTGATCCTGGTTATATGTGTACATAAACCAAAGGTGGTGCACAGGCCTGAGCACTGAAGCTCCATGACTTCTGTACCATTTAACTGCTAGCAGATCCCCTGTCACATTTCCAGTCTGTGTCAATTAGCAAACAGTAAGCAGTCACAGTCTGGGAGACAGTCTTTGCCAAAATCATTCCCAACAGGCAACTTTGACACCGTTATGGTATCTTGGACAAAGAGAGCTTTGACACAGAGAGGTGAGCTGGCATGTAACTCTTGGCTTCAGTGTCAGTGTACAGCCTGTGGCCAACCTGCTACTGCACAGACACAGCCCCTGAGTTACACAGGCAGCACACCCCATCCCTGCGATACAGACTATGGCTACAATGCTCCTTCCCCTCTTGTGGCTTCAAATTCTGTGCCAGGTCTCCATTTCAGCACAGCAAAAAGGAGTGGTATAGGGTACGTTCACTGAGACATCTGCAGAGGGGTGCCAAATATTTCAGACTCATTTTCTCCTTTTTAGGAAATACAACGTAAAAGATACAGATTATACACTGATCTAAGACGGGAGCTGCCTTTTTCTGCCTCCAGTTTGCTTTTTAACCTGTCAGGATAGCAGTAATTAATTCTGAGGCTTGTCTGTAAGACTTTATTGAGATAATCTGCTTATTAATCGCATTTAGAAGTATTATTATGATAACTGGAACCCAACTGCTCTGGAAATCTGATTTTTGTCAGTTTTGGAGATCACTATCATTTAAGAGGCACGCTATGAAACTGTACTACACTAGTCTTTGAAGAGGCCAAATATATTTTCTTTTTTTCTCTCACTGTTCCCTAACATGGTGTTTAAATCAGCCATATTTTTACTTTTTATATAACAAGAACAAAGACATTTTAGGATCAGAAAAAATCAAATTATCATTACGAACTTCCAAACCACACTAAGTACTGAAAAAGCAGATTATTTGGGGCCAACTTTGGAAGATACTACAATTACAGTTTTTTCATTTTTCCATGAACCAGGCTATTAGGTAAGTTATGAAACAACAAATGTTAATAAATTCTACCACTGTGCATGCTATGTGATTAAAATGTCTCTTAGCTAATCAAACTCAATCTGGATAATATAAATTTAAGACACTCAGCTGTCCTACAGAATTTATAATTATTCAGTATTAGGAGAATGAAAAAAGTCTCATTTGAGTCACGGAATGATGTTGATGCCGTGTTACTGCTAAGAGACATTTTTGCACAGCCTTCACTGAATACAGCTACCCATGCTGCTTTTTGGGTAAGGCTGGATTGATTTCAAGAAACTACATTTTAAAATTTGTCCCCTTCTTATTGACACATTTAAGTCTAGGGAAATGTTAGTGCCCCTGTACTCGGCCTTGGTGAGGCTGCATCTCGAGTGCTGTGTCCAGTTCTGGGCTCCTCACCATAAGAAGGACATTGAGGTCCTCGAGCAAGTCCAGAGAAGGGCAATCAGGCTGGGGAAGGGGCTGGAGGGCAAATCCCATGAGGAGCGGCTGAGGGAGCTGGGGGTGTCTAGCCTGGAGAAGAGAAGGCTGAGGGGAGATTTTATCACCACCTACAACTACCTGAAGGGAGGTTGTGGAGAGGTGGGCGGTGGTCTCTTCAGCCAGGTGACAGGAGATAGGACAAGGGGAAATGGCACGAAGTTGTGCCAGGGCAGGTTTAGATTAGACATTAGAAAAAATTTTTACTGAAAGAGTTGTCAGGGCCTGGAACAGGCTGCCCAGGGAGGGGGTTGAGTCACCTTCCCTGGATGTGATTAAAAAAAGGGTAGATGAGGTATTTAGGGATATGGTTTAGCTTAGGATGGGATTGGTTGGATGTGATGAGCTTCAAAGGTCTTTTCCAACCTTGTGATTCTGTGACCTCAGCAGACCCTGGATTGTGAACTCTCTATAGACCATTTATTGGGTAACTTTAAAGCAAGTTTTAATCTTGAGTCTTAAGACAAACAAAATTTTAAAAATCCCAAACTAATTCCAAACAACTATTACTGCCACATTAACTCTGTCTAGAAATGAAGATCAGTGGAGTAACAGTTAAATGTATTAAAACTACAGAAGTCAAGGTTTAAAGCTGTGAAACATACCTCACCATAACAAACATGCAAGAAGTCAGTCATTTGTGTTTTCAGTAAGATTTATCTGAAGGAAACTAACATGAGTTACTATCAACACTGCAAAGAGTCTTAATTAAAAGATCTAACGCATCTTAGGCAAAAAATAAACCATCAATTTTTCAATATAGTAGATATGGCCACAGTTGGACCTAGGTCTGATGCAACTTTATTATACTTCCTTATCTCATCCTGATAACCTTCTCACTAAAGAGACATTATACAGAATTTTCCAATGCAAACTTTGCCACAGGTATAAAAAGAAAAAAAAAAGTTGTTTAGGGAACACACACACACTCTCTTATTCTTTCAATGTACCCTGCTATTTTCACCCCTTCCTCTACAAATCTACATCTAATTATAGGTAGAAGGGACTTTATCCTCTTGTATTTTTCAGCTATTCTAGTTCTGAACTTGAGAGACACTTTCACACCTCCCATGTCCAAGAAATTCTTTCTGCTTTTTCAGAAATAAAGTGCTAATAACAGCATTTATTTTTAGTTTTCAGAACACTTTTTCTCTGCTTTTGAACCACCAAAATATGCACAGACTTAAGCAAGTCATTGCATTATTTAAAAAAAAAAAAAAGTAAAATCAAATTATCCCATGTTACCTTTCTTACAAATTATGAAATAGGGATATCTATCTTCCAGTAAAAAGATATGCTTCTCTATCTTGGGAATAAACTACTTATCTATAAGCATAAGGAATTGCATTTCACTGACATACCTGCAGTTTTCCTGCAGACAACCACCTGGCATTTTGGCAATCAGTACTGAGTTTGCAACACCAAACTTCACAACTTCTTCATAGCCATTTGTTAGCAAGAGGGCCAAATAAGCAGCCTTTATCATTGCCACCATCATCTCTAAGAAACAGTGTATCTTGAGTATGAGAACGTGTTCTTATTAAATGAAAACTGTTTTAAAACCTAAGAAATTTTATTTCCTCCCAAATAACACCCTACTGGCAATCAAGGAAAAAAAATAATCACGAAAGGTGCCCCTGAGTTAAGTTAACATGACAATTTGAAATAGGTTTTTCTGGTAATAAGTCACAGATGAGAATGAGTTCTTTCCATTTTCTGCAGTGGTATGTTTACCTTGGGACAAGAAAATATTTTTAAAAAGAGAAGTTCATGATTACATGATTGAAATGTAATTTTAAAACAATATATGCTACAGAGCAGCTCTAAAAATGATCTGCCGAAGAGTGTCATTCTATAATTACAGATTTGCTATGAACTTCAGAAGAATTAAGAATCTCATCCATTTACTTTTGCTCAGCAGTTGCTTTTTCTCCCTCACAAAGAAAGAGGCAGGACAACTAAAGGATGCCACAAAATATTACTGCCCATTACCTTTCAAAAAGGCCTCGCTGCCTTTTGTGTTTGATGCCCTCTGATGCCTAAAGAAGTTTGAGACTTGAAAGATTTAAAGCACAAGAAGAAACTTTTCTAAAGAACTAGTGTATTCATGGACAACCTGACTTTAAAAAGCAAGTAGGGAAGAAGAAGAAAGTGCCTGAAAATCTAATTATTTATCTATAGCAAGTACCATCCAGGACACTGGAAAAACACTAGCTATCCTACTTCTCTTTCCTTTGTATTTTTTTAAAACTAAGATGAGGTATTCTGAACACTAGAGTGGATTTTTGAACACACACATCATTGTAAACAAGTCAAGTTAAAAAGGCTCAGATTAAACATTCAATAGTTCTGAAGGAGGAAAATGGCAAGTAGATCTTGGATGTCACCAGTGGTATGAAGTCGACTCATAAGTCAAATCTGTTTTAAAAGACAAAAGGATTATGTAATGTTTTAAAAATACAGATACTCTTCCAAGACACTCAACTGTCTTAAAACTTTGTAACAAATGGTATGGTTTGATATTACATAGACCCTTGCACTGAATACTGCACTCTATAGACAGCATAACAAGAACCAGTACTTTCCTATCTCATGGTTTTTGCTACGAATGTGCTTCCATTACACATAATGCTCTAAGTGTCATTTCATCTCAATCCATCTGAGCACACCTTGAGATATTGCTGAGCAGTCTGTACAAATGGACAGCTAAATGCAAGTCTTAAGACTTGCCATAAACTCACTTATTCTAAAGATGCTTATTCTCTTTTCTAATAAGTAAAGAAATTTGGCATTCATTTCTCCTAACTTCACAAGGAATTTCTTCTACACTTGTTGTCCTAGAAAGTTACAAGTTGAACTGAAATGTGGTCTTGTGGTCTGCATTGGTAAGAGCCAAGAAGTAAGCTTACAACAACTTATTGCCTCTAGTCACTACCAGCTAAAGGATCAAGTGGTTCAGGGTGTTGACATCTGAATGGAAGATCAAGTCTAGCAAACATCCCAGATGTTTACTGTTAGGTGTGTTCTTACTAACATGGAGGCAGAAAGACATGGGTAAAGATAAGAGTCTGTACTGAAAATGCATTTAGCAATTTAGGGAGACAGATATGGAAAGCTCCTAGGTTTATAAAATGGAGAATTTGTGCAAGCAAAGAGTTAGAAGGCTTTCCTTTTATAGGCAAAAGGGTGAATTTGGAACAGGGACGGATGGAACAACTCCCACTCAACAACAAATAGGAGGGTAAGTCCAAGACTGCTTCAGAGAAAAAAAATAAACCCCACAAAACTTTTAAAGAAGCACTTCCAAGTCCGGAAAAGGTTAAACTGTAGGTTTACCTTATACCAGGTCGGATAAAAGAGAAGCTTCATTATCTCATCCATTGTCTTTCAAGGCTCAGTGCTAGTATTCTCTTCAAGGTTGTCCAGTATATCTATAAAGGGGAGGGTGAATATGGGAGGAGAGCTATGCTTTTTATGTATTCTATCTCTAGCTGGAAAATGTCAACTTGAATGACAATACAATTTATCATTTACAAAAATGCTTCACTGTACTAAGCAGTTTTATATAGACAGTATTATGTCTGTAATAAAGTCACATGGAAAACATCTGTAAGGCTTTTGATTAGGCCTGACATTTACTTCGTTCAAGAGGTCATTAAACAACTACACAGTTGAGAAGTAATTAAGAAATATCCTTTATAAAAGACAAGTGACATGCCCACAAAACAAAATTAATAATCCCCCAGAACTGAGTATAAAGCTACCATCACTAACACAGCTCGCCAAGATCCAAAACTTTTTGCTAAAACTTGTCAATGATCTAAGGGAAGACCACAACATCACAGAGTATTACAAAGGCAGGGAGAAGCAGAACTATACACCCTGTATTGCAGAGCTGCTATCAGTTCTTATTACACTTATAAGCCTCAAATATTCTGTTTATGGGCAAGAGAGTAAGTTTCTTGAGCTTTCTTCTACTGTTTCTGAAGCTTTTGAAGACAGAAGCTGTAAAGAATCAAAAGTTGTGTTCTACACAAAGCAGATACTGATGAAGAGATTTCAATAATCCAATACTCTGGGACTGCAAAACTACCCAACAGTAAAACAACCACCTGTGCCAACCACCACCACCAGCCATATGGAGCAGAGTACCACACTTTCAGCCCATACCACTGAGGCTAAAAAACCCAAATACACAAAAGTCAAAGGCTAATCCAACTAGAAGGCAAGGAAAGAGAATTTAATGAACACGTATTTGAAATACAAGTAGATACTTCTACTGTAACAACAATGATGCTACAAAGCAATGTTAAATCACTAAACTACTAGAAGGTTTTTGTTCATTTCCTAGCACCACATGGAGGGGAAAAAAAGTAACCTACAGACCAGGTACTCTTTCAAAAAAGGGAGACCAACACTTGAAGGGAGACACATGAATTTTTAAAAATATAAAAACAATATTACAAATGGAAAAGTACTAGCAGTATAGAAAGAAATGGAACATGCAGTGGTAAGGCCACAATTTTTCCTTGTGACATATTAAACAAATTACAGAACTGAAAATGGAGCGTTTCATCTACTGATACATAACAGAAGAGGGATTGCTAGCAAAAGCAGTGCATTATTTTCTATCATCTTCATTAGAAAAAAAAGAGAAGAGGTTAAGCAATGCACATATTTAAATACATATCTTTAAACACAGAGTGTTTCAAGTCTTACATTGTCTTAAAATGAAGCAAAACTTACAAAGCAAGAAGACACATACCCGATATGCCCTGAGACTCTCTCTGTAGATCACAGTACCACAATCTGTTCACTGGATCACACCCTTCTCTGATAGACAACAAGACATATCGACCATCATCTGATACCTGTAAGAAGTTACAGAAAAATCAGAAACAATTCATCCAGAGGGGGGAATCTAACTTGAAAAGGTAGTCCCTAAAGCCTTAGCAAAAATTAAATTGATGATTTATTCATCAGTGAGAAGCCGTGTATGGAATATGAGAAGTCACCCACACTCATCGCTTACATCAATGAATAACGTAAGCATAGTCTGCTAACATTTCAGGAGGTCAAAATCAAACAGCATTACCTCTTTTTTTAATTTATAGTGGAAATAAAGTTTATGATTATTACAAGTAGTCCAAATAAAAGGTGTCTGAATGAGTCAGGGTGGATATCTGCTTCACCATGGACATTTAGAGGCTGCATCGTCTTCTCAAGGGGCTGCTAAGGAATCTCTGCTCTTGGCAACTGGAGTACCTCCTCCCTCTCCTTCACTGACCTTGGTGTCTGCAGGATTGTTTCTCTCATATATTCTCACTCTTTTTTCACAGCTGTTGTGCAGCATTTTTTGCCCTTTCTTAAAACTGTTATCACAGAGGTGCTACCAGCATTGCTGATGGACCTAGGCAGCTCTGGCCTATTCTCACAGAAGACAGTCCTGCAGACCCCCCAGCACCAAAACCATGCGACGTAAACCAAATACAACAAGCAATGTACAATGTAGTCAATATAAGCAGTATACGAAGTCTAAAACCACAACCTGCTGGCAAGAAAAAAGAAGAAAAACAAACCCACCAAAACCACAAGCTACATTAAAAATATCTCACAGTCAATCCCTCCAGCATGGAGAAGTTTATTTGAATCAAAAATGTTAAGTATAAGCACTGATTAGGCCTGTGATCAACTAGATTGCCAGGCTCCTACTGAGTTATGGTACCCAAAGTGAACCCTCCCACATCAATAAAAACATAGCTTTATGTAGTTCAATAGAATTTTCTCAAAAAATTAAGGCAGCCACACCCAGTGATATACTGATGCTCAGTTCGTCTCCAGCTGCAAACGAGTGTCAGCATTCAGATTCCATGTTAAACTGTGCAAGAATATTTGCTAATTAGGTCCTGACTATACTGATGTTCAAACACACAGAGTTTTGAACACACAGGAAGGGAACTTAGTAGAATTCAAAGCCAAATTTCAGTATATGAAAGCTGACACAAACCCAAACAAAGATCCCTCAAAACGAAACATACACAACAACAACAACAACAAAAAAAAAAAACAAACCAAAGAAAACCAAATGAACGTTTCCAAGCTGCATTTTTTACAAGCATTTTGCCAACAGCTAACTATACCACTAAAATAAGTTCATACAGCTGAGAGTTCACAGGGCAAATAGAAAATAACACCTAAGATTCCTACTGGACAAAAAAAAGCTCATTATATGAACCAGCTAAAACAGCTTTAGCAGGGCAGCCTGCAAAATCGAGACATTTTCCCTCCTCCTTCCAAGATGGGAATATATCCAGAAATGGAAACCAAGATTAGGTGATCTCTTTTAAAGAAGCATCTGAGAGTTTTTAGACCAACGTCAACTGCAAGAGTCAGTTTTTATTAAACTAGTGACTGCAATACGCTGCTTAAGCACCTGTTCATACTTGTAAAAGCATCAGGTTTCTTTCTCTTCTCACCAACTTATAAAAAAAGATGTTAAATAATTGCAAGTGGTACATACAAATACAAACTTCAGTTGAACTCAGGACACTATGGTGCACAAGATTCTTTCAGTTATAGTCAGAAGCCACACAAATTTGTTCTTTGCTGCTGCCAGTTAATGGTTAACAGCAGACTGCTTATTTTACCCAAGAAATAAAACTTACTTGCAAATTTCTGATGTTGTTGTTGCAAGGGCAATTCAGAACCTCTGATGACAGCAAATCTGAGTACATCTAATGAGTTTTTCCCTCCACGGTCCCTGCTGGACTAGTGAAGGCTTGATAGCAGTTTATGTTTAATTTGAAATAGGAATTCCCAGAGCATATCGCTGGTGGGATGCCAATTAGGTCTGTCTCTATCACTAAAGCTATTCTTACATCAGTGAGTTCTATAACCCAAAGGAATCTGACAGAAGCAGGACAACACACTGTTGATTGCAGCATGCTAAAATGTTTAGCATTATACAGCAGATTTAGACATCCACAATGAAAAGTTGCAGTCTGATGAGCAAATATTGGCAGCAGTACCAGCTTATGCGGTCTGCACCTCACGCTCATCTTACTGCTATGGTTGCTTGTGGCAATACAAGCTCATTCCCCTAGTCATGTCCCTAATAAGCATTTACAATTTGTGTGGTAAACCAGACTGGAATGCTGATCCAACTGAAAAAAATAGCATGTTAAAGAAAAAAAAAAAAAGCAAAAGACAAAATTTTAAGAGGAAAACAAAAAAACAGATCAGAAAAAGAAATCCAGGAAGAGGGTAAAAATACCCCATGAAAACACCACAATAAATAAGAAAAAAAATTAAAAGTCCCTCTGCCAGATTAGTATCTCAGTCACTTTAATGTGCAGTTGCACAAATGGCTGAGCTAAAACACTGCACCAAGCAGCTGGGAACATGAATAATAGGGGCAGAGATTGCTTAAGGCAGCTCAGATGGCAGTACTGACAAATGTGTAATCACA
Source organism: Laterallus jamaicensis coturniculus (assembly GCA_022605575.1). Lineage (NCBI taxonomy): Eukaryota > Metazoa > Chordata > Aves > Gruiformes > Rallidae > Laterallus > Laterallus jamaicensis. The sequence goes on from JAKCOX010000027.1 coordinate 6,092,191, forward strand.
GCCTGAATGCCACTAACTCTTCTCTACCGTAAACAGACACGACTCAGGGTTTCAGAATGGCAAAAGGGATTTCCCAGCTATCACTGAGGTTATTCTTGTGCTGCTGCATCATCTTAAACTTAACTACAACCCTTGCTCCTGGCCCACAAACTTATGAACTGCAATTTCATACCAGCATTTCACCCAAATATTAAAATGCATTCATGGTTCAGCATAAGAGAGACAGCTGTCACGTCAGAACTGACAACTCTGATCAGAAATAAATTCTCCTGGTTTCCCATGTCCAAGCTTTTAATCTCAAAAGTTTCTGAGAGAAATCTGCAATGCTAGTCAGTGCATGTTTCTCTCATTAAAATCATTTCCATCATTTCAAACACCTACCACTGGTAAAAGGTAAGGAGGTTATAAAGCAATGGAACATCTTAAAAGGACATTTAGGCACTGTCAAAAAAGAGCAGGAGAAATCCCCAGCCTTCCAAATGGAGCTTTTAAAAACCTTTACTAAAACAATTACTTTATTGGCATAACACAGCACTAATCCCTAACTCAGCTCTAGCAAAGGAAAGCTTCCTTCCAAGAGCTGATGATGGTACCTAGCTTGTAGCTTCCCTGCTGCCATTCAGTCACTTGGTAATTTTGAATTTATTAGATGCATTATTTCCAAAATATTTGCTGTAACCATCTTTACGCTGCACAAAACTACAGAAGTATCATTATGATAGCTGTGAGCCTAAGTACTACTCTGTCTTTCAAAGATCAAACTCTTTATGGAGAAGTTATTATTTTGTAGGTTTTACTAGCAATTTTGTTTCAGTGTTACCTGTTCTCTCCATCTGGATGGAAAGTTACCACTGCTTAGAAAAACCATTAAGAGATTAAGTTGTTTACTTGTCACTTCAGTAAATCAATGAATATCAAAGCAAGAAAAATATTTAAAATCTAATTAGTAAATGGAGTTTTCAAATGACAATGTTTTCCTTTCACCACAAAATATAGTTAATTCCTCATACAAACCATATAAGGAGCTGCACAGTGCTCAGCATTTATAACAGCCATAGCCATCTAAGAGGATCCACAGCAAAAGTGAATTTAATATTTTGTCTGCTAGAAGCACATTTCACACCAAAACTTCATACATAATTAAACAAAAAAAGAAAAACAAGAAGAAAAAAAAAAGAAAGAAAATGAACAGGAGAAGCCTGTCAGCTTTTCAGGCTTCCAGGCTTTATGTATCACTCCTCAACTAAAACATCAATTGGAGAGACACTGAAGTGCTTTGCTTCTAAGTAAAGTGCATGACAGCAAGCCCAGTGAATATTGTTAGTTCTTTGAATACTACCTGGATACTCACTAGTGTATAAGATTCAGGATAAGGAAGAGCTCTCTTTTTAGTTCACAAATAGGGCCCCTTTGAGTGCATACTATTAAGGCAACTATAGATACACATTACTCCTTTTTAAGCTAACCAATTAAAAGCGTTACTACCTCTGCCCTTCTTATTATCACAGTGGAAAAAAACCTAATCACAGTATAATTTGTTGCTGCGTAACAAGATATTAAAAATTTAAGTAAAATTCAGTTATTAGATAATATGCCTGTGTTGAGAAAAAGATAAACTGACTTCTCCTTTAATCACAGACATTAACATTATAATCTACAGCCTGATCTGTATCTGGGGGTATTTTACAAACAACTGCTCTTCATGCACTAGTGTCCTTTGCATATGGAACAAGGACAAGACAACTGTTATTACTACCAAATGCACTTCCAATGAAACAGAACAAATTAATCCCCCCTCCCACCCCCCCCCAAAAAAAAAACCCAAACCAAAAACCCCAAAGCTTGCAAAAATCACAGACAGAATCAAAGCTTTCTAACAGAGCAAAATGGTCAAATTAGTAACTGGACTTCATATACCAAATCACAGGAAACTCAAACCATCCAGAAAAGGCAAGATGGGTAGCAATAAAGATGTAACTAGGAATTAAAAACCTCATAGCATCAATAAGCTACATTTTAATGTAAGCCGGAAAGGGACTGTTCACAAGAGTAAACAGTGAGAGGACATGGGATAATGGTCTTAAACTGAAGGAGGAAGAAATTCCCCTCTGTGAGGGTGGTGAGGCCCTGGCACAGGCTGCCCAGAGAAGCTGTGGCTGCCCCTCCCTGGCTGTGCTCAAGGCCAGGTGGGATGGGGCTTTGGGCACCCTGGTCTAGTGGAGGGTGTCCCTGCCAACGGCAAGGCTTTAGAACTAGATTATGTTTAAAATCCTTGTCAACCCAAACCAGTCTGTGATTTTATGACTTCACTGTATGATATCTATATATTTAACAGATTAAAATGACCCAGAGCGACTAACTAGTTATCTTTTTCTTTAAATATTCATTTAGGAATGAACCCAGTTACCACATAAAATAGCCTTGTGACAGCAGTGACTTCCTAAACTTTAGGTACATGCTCCATAAAGATCTTTGTATAACACCACTGAACCTGGGTATGATTTGAGAATCTACATGCAAGAGATTTCAGGTTGCTGCAGAAGTTACCTGTCTTGTGTGATCACTATTTTAAAGCTTCCTATCAGACAAGTAAAAAAAATGAGCATAAACACAAAGCACATGCCTTTTACATAAAAAGGTATAATTTGCTGAAATATTTGGGCAGCAAAAGATGAGAGCAATTGCACTGTCTGAAGAGAATCATAGAATGGCAAGGGTTGGAAGGGACCCCAAGGATCATAGAGCTCCAACCCCCCTGCCACAGGCAGGGCCACCAACCTCAGGCCTCGATCTACACAAGGTTGCCCAGGGCCCCATCCAACCTGGCCTTGAACACTTCCAGGGATGGGGCATCCACTACTTCTCTGGGCAGCCTGTTCCAGGACCTCACCACTCTTTCTGTAAAAAACCTCCCCCTAATATCCAATCTAAACCTTCCCTCCTTCAGCTTTAATCCATTCCCCCTTGTCCTGCCATTATCTGCCCTTTTAAAAAGTTGATTCCCCTCCTGTTTGTATGCTCCTTTCAGGTACTGGCAGGCTGCAATGAGGTCCCCCTGCAGCCTTCTCTTCTCCAGGCTGAACAAGCCCAGATCCCTCAGTCTCTCAAGTGTTCTAACATTACAGATGTGCACATGCTCCAATGAAGTTCTACTTGCTCAAAGCCAAGAACCACCACTGTAATATCCCAGACTTTCAGATCCCATTAATTCATTACTACAAAAAGTAAAGCTGTTGCCTTTCCTAGAATAGGAAATAACTCTCTTCATTAGATAAAAAAACCCCAGCTTGTTACATTTATTTTAAGAGAATGGGTTGTGGGGTTGTGTTTTTTTTGTAATGAAAGGAACAAAGAGATGTTTTGACATTATATTTGCAGTAATGCCAGAACATCACCAATACTTGCATACAGCTCCTGACACACTGTATGTCCCAACAGTCTTCTGAAGATGAGGACTGGGGCAAGAAGCCCCTTCCACTAAGCAACCTCTTGGGACTGTCTGCACAATCCAAGGCCTCTGAAGCCTTGGATATTCTAAAGCTGCAAACACTTTGCTTTGTTTCCTATTTGCATCGTACTGATTTAATCAACTACATTTCATAAGTCCTAATGGTGACGGATCACAGGAATCCAGGATCAGGTCAACAGAAACCACTTAGTATACTCCAAGGACCAGGACTAGTTACAGGAAAACAACATGCTGATATCCATCCACTCCCCAGGTTAGAAAAACTGCTTTGGCCATTAATACCATTTCCTTACTCCAGATGGGTTGTCACTCTTGGATTTCAGATCTGATGTATATCTGAAAAGAGCATTTCTATTTTGACTGTATTCTTCTGAGCCTCTGTTAATCTTGATATTGAAGGAGATCCACAGAAGCTAGAGAATTGGGATTTGGAGTCTAGATCATCACACCCTACGACTGTTTATATTGCAATAGGACACCAGTCAGCCTGGTTCAGAAGAGGAACACAGCAATATGTACATGCATATTTGCAAGCATTCTTCTTCTTAAACCTAACACAGAGTAAAATAGGTAGCTTTCTGAGGTGATAAGCATCACACAAGATTTTTCCTGTGGCTTTCAGCTTGCTTTTCAGTGCAGTGAAAGCACCAATGCTAGCTATGTAAGGTACTACGATATACTATAGTTCTGTGTGCAACCAGAAAGATTGCCTGCCTGTCTCTTAATGGAAACATTCCAGACCTATTGCCAGGGCTGAGGAAACAAATTCATAGTAGGCTTCTATTTCAGATTTAGCCTTGACAAAGATAGAGTAAGGCTATAGAAAAATTCCCACAGCCCTGTTTTATCCAGCAACCTCACTTGAGCAAACTGGCAATGTTTTGAGCACGTCCACTTCACACTGCTCCCTCCTCCCCTGTGGATGCTGCACTTCTATATGCCTGCAGTGAAAACGTACCACAGACAGCACACATCTGGCACAGCTGGCTCTTCTGTGCTCTGAAATTTATTTGCAAGACCACCTCTCTGGTTGAGATCCACTGATGTTAACTGACAGCTCTAGACATTAAAAACAGAACAGTCAATTCAGAGACAACAACATGAAAAACTGTACTTGTTTTACTGCTGGCAGAACTGGAATGGGAGGGTTCCCCTCACCCCTCCTTTCACCCCTCCTTTCTCTCCTGTTTCCTTTCCTACCAGTACCGTAGGGACTTTTGCCACTAGCAACTGTGAAAGACTCTTACATAAGTTATTGTTTAACTTTGAGAATAAGAGCTTGGCTGTGAAAGAGAGATATGCAGCGAGTTTGGAGAGGAAGCAAGAACATGCCACTTAAAACAGCAAAGCATAGGAAGCTTCTCTTTTCTCAGAGCAGCTATGACATTGCCAAGGTTTTAAAAATCTTCATACCAGTCTGCCCTCTACTGGGATGTTACTCAAACAAACCCCATCCCTGCTCTTCCTAACTCTCCCACCATCCTAGGATCTGTACCAGAAATACATTCGTTTTTTCTAGACTAATGAAAAGATTTGATGGCCTCTTTTTCAAAACTTAGCTATCTAGCAATAAACAGATTTTTTTTCCTCCCAAGCAATCCATTCAAGTGAAGAGTTGCAAATGCATCTATATTTCTACGCCAACACCTTTTTCAACACCACAGATGTTGTTTAAATCAAGGATACTCGGGGCTGGTGCTGGATGTGCAATGAGGAAAATAAAAACCCTGAAGCTGTTTTCTTTAGTGCTGTCTTGTAAATGTACTAAGCTGACAAAATTTTACAGAACCCTCTTTTGTCTTAATCAGTCACCTAGTTTCTTCTCTCCACTGAAAATCCTCAGGCTGTCAATTTTTGAGGTGTCATGGAAACATTATTACTTCTGCAGTCTCTGAAGGATGCCCTTGTCAGGTGCTTTTCACCTGCCAGCAAAGCACGTCTCTCTCTCCTCTCTCTCTCTCTCTCTCTCTGGACCCAACGGTTACAAATTCTTCTCAACCTGAATTTGGAAGTTCAAGCTCTGCCCCCCACCTCAGACAAAGGTTTGTTATTTAAGACTAGATCACCCACAACACAACCAATTGGTCAATCTTCACTGGAGCTTGTGTGAAACGTAAAGGAACCCGAATGTCTATCTACTTGGCCCTGTAAAATAAACACATTTGTTTGTTAATCTGACAGGAATGTGTAAAATTGGACTTTCATAAAATGTTAAGCTGTGCAAAGCTGGATTTTAAAATCAGTGGCAGCACATTAATATCAAATAAGAATATTTGGGACAGTGCCAGTAAGCTATATAATTTGATTTTTACTAAAGATATTTTAATTTCCCCCTCATTACTTTGTGGTCTTCCACTTTCTCAAATACATGCTTCAAAATCATTGCCCAGAAAACTTGTTTGAATGGCCTGAAAAGAAGATTTTTAACCTATTGCACAAGGATGAAACCACATTTTACAATTGCATTGTTTGGGTTTTTTTTAATTGCATGTTTTTTTCTGACCATTAAAAACCATCATAACTATCAGGATGACAGAGCCACATTTTACAGCTGGAGCTCAGAGCACAATCCCAGAGTATCAGCTGTTTCAAAGTACTTTCACTTAGACAACTTCATGAAGATTAACCACGACGGATCTCTGCTTTACCACTCCTCCTTAAAATAGCATTTCTTCTTAATTACCAACATCTCTGGAAGTTTATGACTCTAAAGGTCAAGAAAACAGCCATCTAAATTTATTTAATAACCTACAGTAGTGAGGTGTTTCTTCACTGCTCTCCCCAATTCCCCAATACCTACGGGACTATTTCAGTTCCAGTGGCTTCAGAACTGGCAGCAGGAACTATACTCAAGTTACGTTCCTATTCTACAGCACTAGTTACTACTACCACTCCCCTCTTCCTACTACAAAGACCTTCTGATAACTTAATATAAGGGATATCTATTCTCATGAATCACAAAAATCACCTAAGACATTTGTTATTAAAAAAAAAAAAAAAAGATACTACTTTTATATTTAAGCTGCCTCAAGCCTTTCTTTCAGTATACAAGAGTCAGGAGACACAGGATGACTGCTCCTCCACATCCTGGACAGGCAAACTCTGCTACTCATTACAAGCACTGTACTATGAATCATCTTCCTCCTCGTATTTGGTTCTGGCTTTTCTTATCCTGAAAAACTCCAGTGCTGCTTCTTCAATGAAGAAAAGGTTCTACTAGCGTGCTATTACCTCAAAGGTTTAGCTACCTGTAAGACAAGTGTACCTCCACAGCTAATACAGAAGATATTTCCAGGGCATTTAATACCACCTGAGACTACAAACTTTCACTACCCTAAAAAGCTGTGCAGTCCAATGAATCAGACTGCAAAAGCCCTCCCCCACAGAAAATAAATTTGCCTTCACAATGTGTAGTTTAGCTCACGACACTACAAAGCAATAATAATGCATCACTTGTGAATCAGTGGATAAATCACTACAAGACATCTGTCACCAACAGAAAGCCCATTTATTTACAGAACCAGGGAAAAATAAGGATATGATATCCAAATTCTATTTTATTGCCAGTTAAACTCAACAGAACTGACTAGTTTTTGAGCAATAAGGAAGTTCCAAAGCCCCATTTGCAAGTTTACAATGGTATTTGGTTGTCTGTTAAAAGTAAGTTTCACAAATGGATGAGATTATGTAAAAAAGGTCTGTTTATTCACAGAACATACAGGTAAGTCTGATTTGTATAGAGAAAACTCAGTGGGATCACTTTGCTGAGCAGTCCATCACATTCCCTCACTATCTCATTTTGAATCCCACTCTTCAAATTCTTTGAAAGAACCTTTCCTTCCTGGCAGACCACAGAAAGGAAAGCCCCAATATTTTCATGGGTTGATGTGTTGAAAAGTGACACAGACTGATGATAAAGTTTTTTTTTAAAAGCTACTCTCAGGGAAAAGTAGTTCTGGGAATTGAATACTTCAAATCAGGATAAATACTTCTCATATTTATCAAAATTGTCAGATCAAGAGAGACCCTCTATAGAAACAAAATGCACTGATTAAACATAGTAGCTAGGAGAGTACAGAGAACTAAAACAGAGTTCTGTCTGCTGGAAAACATCAGTTTCCCTGATAAACAGAATGGCCACCACTGCACTGCAACAGCACTTAGAACAGCACACTCAGTCAAGCACTGTTAAGTCTACTATGAAGAACGAAACATACAAACTAACAAAACTTAGGGTATTCTGAATCATTCATGTAAGGAAGAACAGAGAACAGTCACCTGTCATTTTAGCTCACTAGGACTTTGCATAATACAGTAGTTCAACAAAATAAGCTTAAGAAATCAGTTCTGGCAGTCACTTGGCTCCATCTCAATATGGAAACAGTAACAAACACACTCTACATCATATTTACACTGATAAAACTTGTTGTAGTGAACCTTAGTGATCTTCAAGGGTGCACACAGATGTTAATCTATATATGTCTCCATTCCTCAGTATGTAGAATAGACATTTCATTTTCAGGAAAGACATCACAAAAATAAACAGAGTAACTACATGACAGGGAGTGTTCAGACATGCTGTTTACTGGAGTAAGATTCCAGCACAGGAAGTGAAGGTTCAGCATTAAGAAAGAAGAACAGTGACACATCAACTGTTCCTCCCCTGTTCTGGAAGTGTGTAAAGAAAAAGGGTATATGAGCGTGTCATTAGAGGCTTCAGAACTGGTTTAAATCAAGCCAGATTGTTTAAAATTGCTGAAAACAAGACTAAGATTTTTAGTTTGATGGTCAATGCTGCCACACTAATCTAAAACATTCTTTTAACAAAATGTTTTCCACTTTTTACCTGCTATCAGCTGTTAGACTCTGAAAAGCTGAACATAATGATGGACAAGCTTCAGAGTATTTACCATACCTCAGCTCCACCCATCCATTTTGGTTCATCAGGAAATTCAGCACACAGGACATCCTCTGACTGGTTAGTTCCTAACACATGATAATGCAGCTTTTGGTGCAGATTGGTGGAGGTCTCAGTGCCTAGTAAAATGCAGATTTTAAAACCAATTAGCTGTCAAAGAAACCCAACAACCAAATAAAACCTTTAAAAACATCTGTGTCCCTTCTCATATCAAAGAGTAATTCAGCAGTCAGAACTAGGAATGGTTGGAGTCTAAAACTATTCCCTTCCAAGCAAACAACCCCTTCAAACCACATTGCAAACCTGTTCAAACAGTTATGCCTTTCCTTTTATTGCTGATAATACATTCTTGAATAAATGTGAAGATTTATAATTTCATGTTTGCTTTCTGGAAGTACTAAGCAAAGAAAAACAACAATCACTTTCTAATGATGTTTGTGCTCATTTCAGCCTGGGTAACTAAGGTGAAATTTAGTGTTAGTTAATATTTCTAGAAAGGTTCGTACTTCTATTTGTGCAAAATAAAAAAGGAGTATTTGAGAGCACTGCATAAAGCACTAGGGTGTTGAGGCTTTTTGTTTTTTTCTAATTTTGTACTTGCACCATTTTCCAACACTTCAGCTTCTGAGTTACAGACATGTTTAACACACGGAAGATGAGTCTCAACATGCAAGACTGCAAAAGCAAAAACAGTGGTGAAATCTGAACTCTTCCCAAGTTTTAACAAAGAACACAGCTCCAGAAGAAACTCTACAGTACCAAAAGCTGCTTAATTCCTTTCCTTCTGACACTCCTCAGCAATTTATTCAATTTTGTGTGCTGCTCCTCGAGTTTTGCTAGCATAAACGTTTTCTGTTGCTGTGCACCACAGATGAATTAATCTGGTTGAGTCACAAAAACCTTATGAACAGACTGCTATCCATCAGCACAATCTCCCAGGCCAGTTCACCTATGCCCACACAAATACATAAGGGGAAGAGATCTAACTAAGCTGTCATCAGACATCTAATTCCAGCCAGTAACTCCCTGTATGAAAGTTAAGTAAGTTGCTGCAGAGAAAAAAAAAGGAGCAGCAAACTTAAGAGAAAGGCAGGGATAGGCAGACAAGAGGATTCTCTTACTAAGTATAGACTTGGGTCATACAACCCATGACGTGATACCCAATTGTACAAACTAGTATAGCTAGTTATTTCAGGGTAAACAAGTAGAGCTAATTATTTGTTGCACCAACATTCTGAAAAGGTCATTTTGCTTCTACATACTGTGCAATTAGTACAGCCACACTTACCATCACTTTTCCCATCTTGTTTTGGATAGCAGTTATAGAACATGCCTTTTCCATCATGGGTCCATGCCATGCAACTGAATTTAACTCTCTCCAGCGTATCTGGAAGATCCTCAGGACCTTCTACTTTCATAAACTTGATAGTAACCCAATCAGAGCCACTAGAACTCAGGCCATATGCAAAGTATTCACCATCTTCACTGAATGCATAGCCTAGGAAATAGGAACCAAAGAAGGTGAAGTAAGAACCAGCACAAGGAATCACACTTTTCAAAAAAGCGTGTGTTATTTTGCCACTATTTATTATTACTACACAGTAGCCAAATCCCAAGGAAAGAGAAGTGAAATTGGTAAAGTACTTAGAAGAACTGTGTTCACTGAACACTGAAAGAAGAGGGTTTGTCTTGTAAAAGACAGCACAATTAACGACATTTGCTATCATCTGGGATTCACAGCACTTTTCAAGTAGTTCACAGGTGTAAGCATAGGTGTGCATACTCAGCAAGTATGTCCAGCAACGTTGCCTATGCCCAACACCTGAATGCTTGAGTAACAATTCTTCTACTTCCCTGAGTTCAGGTGGGGGGAATAGTGGAGACTGAAAATGCACACAGAAAACTTGAAAGGAAGGTTTTAAGAGAGAAACGGTACCAAAGAAGCCAAAAGAAACTGGGATGCAAGGAATGCATCCTAAAATAAAGCAAACATAACTTGAATATTGGAGTCACTGAAAACTAGACTCTACAAAGCCATGAAAACCAAAGTAATTGGAAAAATTTGTCACTAGCACACAAGTGGATTAATCACCAGTATTCTCAGCCAAGACCTCTGATACATATGTTGCTGTAATCAAGCTGTGAGGAAAACATAATTCTGAAAAAAATTCAGATGAGGTTCCATCACAATTATTAAGTAAGTATCACATTCACTCTTGCAAATCAACTCAAGAAAAGAGACTGAATTCTCATAGGCCTGTACAGACCTGAAAGTAATTACTGAAAAAACCCACGCAAAAAAGTTGCATTACATAGAAATCATTGGCTTGAGGCACACCACTGTCTCCCCCATTAGAACATGAGCAGCCCTTGTGATTCAGAACAAGATTCCACCTACTGTCCTCAGGAGTAACCACAACGAGGCACCTACAAGAGTAAGAGCAAGGCAACCACATATAGGATTCCCCCCAGATCTTCTTACAACCTCTGAACATTTTTAGCTCAGGAGACTTCTTTTCCATAAAGTAGATGGTTAATAATTGTCAATGCTTCCCTTCTTGATCATGTCCAGCTTGCCTTTAAACCCATGGTAAGTTTTTTACACCACCAAAATCCAGTGGTAAGGGGTTCTACAAATCTTCTACTTGCAGCATGTACTATCACCACATTTTCCTTTGTACTCCCCGTGCTTTCATGTGATATCCCCTCATCATTGTAATAGAAAAAAATACCATATAATACCCTCAGTTAGAAAGGACCCATAAGGATCGAGTCCAACTCCTGGCTCCACACAGGGCCAGCCAAGTCAGAGCATGTGACCAAGTGCATTGTCCAGAGGCTTCTTGAACTCAGTCAAGCTCAGTGTTGTGACCACTTCCCTGGGGAGCCTGTTCCAGTGTCTGGCCACCCTCTCAGTAAAAAACCTCTTCCTAATACCCAGACCAAACCTCCCCTACCCTAGCTTCATGATGACTAACCAATCCCTATTCACTCTTCATACTACTGCACGCCATAAGTGATTCTGTAGACCTCAATTATAAGCATGCTAAATTGTGCCTTTTCCAAGCTGATTGACCTAGGCACACCCAGTTGTTTCTTTGTTTCATACCCTTGATTGTTCCTACTGTGCTCCTCTAAACTGTATTTCAGAGCCCCTTCTGACCTGAAGTAACTAAAACTGTATTTGGTATTCAATGCTACTGTATAAACTCCTGGGCTGCTAAAGTAATGGTGTTTTCTGTTTCATTCTCGTTTCCTTCTTAAACATTTCTGGTATTTGACGTGCTCATTTGGCTGCTACTGAGAACCAAGCTGACATTTCCATGGAACTATCTATCTCAGCCTAAGAATTGTTTCCAAGTGGCCATGGTCAAGCCAGAGTCCATTCCATCCATTTCCCTAGAAATGATTTTGTCTCCTGTGCATCATTTAATTTATCTGCACAGAGACTTTTACCTGTTAATTCATTGTCAACTCGCTACTGCTAAAGTCTTCCTGCAGTTCTTCAGTCTTTCCTTTACCCGGGATCACTTTGTATCATCACCAAACTCTGCTGTCTCACTGCTTACTCCTTTTGCTAATACATATGAACATAAGGAACAATGCAAGCGCAAGCAAAGTCCTTTACAAAAGTCTGTGGGTGATTTCCACTTTGACAGACAATGTTATTCCTGGCCCTGCTTAATTATTTATCAACAACAAGAGTTTCCCCTCTTGTTCCATGGGTGCTGTTTCTCCAAGGGCATTTGGATATCTGTCATAAACTCTTCAGATATACAGAAAGATTACATGAACCCAATTCCTTATATCCATAGTTTAAGGCAGGACTTCTCACTAAAAAAAAAAAGCCCACATATTGTTTTGTTTCATCTAGGTCACACTTAAAGAAGCATCTATTAATTCTGTCTTCTGTTTTTATTAATGGGCCTTGAACAGACTTAAAGGATTTCTAGGACAAAGAGTCTTGTTTCTACAACAGGCCAATAGGGACTGGGAAGATGGACAGCTAACACAAGTTAAAGCTCTAACGAACACTAGTAATTCTGTGATTCTCAAAAATTCATGCTGCAATCCTTCACAGTCTCTTACTTTAATTTGCTGGTTTGTGTTAAAAATGGAAAATGCAATTTTAGGATAATTAGTCAATATAAAACCAAACTTTTTTCCTTGCTATGGACAACCTCAAGATCTCTTTCAGTAGAAGCCTGTTACAGAGTTGTGGAAAAAAAAACGTTGAGAACCTGAACCACTGTGAATGCAACAGAGATTTAAAAGTGACCTTCTGAAACACGATACATAATTCACGTATGGCCAGTGTATCTACTCTGATTAAAACAAAGCACTCTAACCATACGTTTACAGATTCAGAGCTGGAAACCATTTCCAACTTCTGTTGAAGCCCCAGACTTATTCAGCAGGAACTGCTGTCTCACTAACCTCGTAAAGCCACAGTGCCATCATCAGAAAGCTTATTTGGATCAAGAAAAACTTTGGCTTCTGCATCCAAGGAGTCTTGTACGTATAAAACTCGTTGGTTCTGTAGTCCTGTATTGTAGAAGTGAAAATACCTGAAAGAACGCAAGAGGGAAAATTAAGTAGGAAGAACTCTGATTTTCAGTTAGGCAAGCAAGAAAAACTTGAATGAGTGTCATAAAGAGAATAAAAGACAGTTAAATATACACAGGAAACACAAGCTTCACAGTAGAATAGGCATCGTGGCTTCCTCTGTAGCCATCGGGGATTTAACCATCCTCTGTAGGTGCCTTTCTCTCCCCTTTACTAAAGGGGAATCCCAGACACCAATTCCTAGACATCTAGAAATGAGAGGAATCTCATCCCAGTGTGATATATATGGTATAGAGACTGTAGGATGCATCCAAAACATCTTTTAAAAAATAAAAGCTGTATTTGCCAGAGTGTGCTTCAAACAAAGCTAAGTACACCATAAACTCTACATAACCGTCTAGGTGAAACAGCGTTCCTCTGTTACAAGTACTGGCACGTACATCCCCTGTGTTCTAAGCTGTTTCATTCATGTAACTGCTTTCAGTCGGCATCAGGTGGCAGACAGATGTTCAAATGAAACAGACTTGAAATTGTTTCATCTGTATTCCCAAACGTTCCTAAAACTGTTTTGAAAAAGCTGTAGGAACAGAGAATTACAGAATTCTCTTTAGTGAGGGATACTCTTCATAAGACACTACAGAGATCAAAGAAATTAATAACTTCTCTATGCAACTCCTCATTACTACACTTCTCTACCTTCATAGGCCTTCTGAGTTTTATTACACAAGCCCACAACCTAACAAATCAAATAGTTTCACCCGGGGGAACAAGAGAATCTATGGGTTAATATTCAAACCAAAACATAAATTCACATATGCCTTAAGACTGTGCAGTACTTGGATACAAGCACAGAAAGCTGGTAAACCCAGAAAGGAGAACTATGCTCACAAAGGCCTGGATAACAATCTGAACTAGTAACAATAATGTTCAGCAAGTGACATAATTGAAAGATTCAAAGGAACAGAAAAACAAGTTACACAATTTTCCACTTGACCATGCATTTTCTAGCCAATTTCACCTCTGCAATACTGGGCACTAAGCTAGGAAGCAAAGGTCAAACAACCCAACAGACGCAGCATCTCCCTGGGCACTCTTCCTTTCTGCAGGTAGGACAGAACAGCTCTCAAGACACTGTCCTTTAGCAGCTATTCTTCTGCAGAAAGCTGGAATAATTAAATGTAACAATTTAAGTGTCTCAGGATGTTCAGATAGTTCTTTAAATACAGTAGTTCCTTTCCCCACCCCTTACTGTTACTTGACTTGGTAGAGCCCTATTGATCTCTTCAAATATGATACTACATGGTTATTTGATATGATTTTTAAACCACTGTGATTTAGGTTTAGCACATACCAAGAAAGAGAGTAACAGAAAAACTAAAGACACCTGCTAAAAATCAAAGAAAAGTGTCAATACTTAAAGCACACTAAAGCTTTTGGCATAAATGTTTTTGCTGAAGGACAGTCAACTGCATCAAATCATGACTTTTTATCTCTAGTGGAGACTATATCCATCACTGCCATGTTGCAGAAGTGCACTGAAAATAACCACACCCAGGCACATTTGTGCTGCACAGAGAGAAATGGGTCAGAGAATCCGCAGCAGTCACTGACCAGGCCTGCTCCAGAATGAGAATAGCTACATCTGCATGAGCATCACAGACTAATAAGGTTTGCCTGACTTGCTCAACAAGGCTTAATTCCCACATGCTGCATTATACAAAACAGCTCCATTGCTCCTGGGCATAAACCTCACATCTCTATACACTGACATGCTGTGCCACATCAGTGACAACTTAAACCAACATCAGCTTGGGCTCACTCCCCACAATATACTTTTACAAAAACCCACGTAATACAAACTTTTCCTCCTTTGATAACAAATATCCACACAGCAAAAGACATGTAACTAAAGAGTAGCAGATCTCCCCCAGTCTCTGTGCAGAAGTCTTAAGGCTGAGACACCTTCTGCTCTTTCCTACAGACGACGAAAAAAGTATACCTGGCACATCTAGGTGCCCACTTAAGATGGATCAAACAAACTGTAAACACTGAAAGACTATTTGTGTTTTCCATCATTAAGAATGGGTGGTTGTTTGCACTAGCACTACCTCTTTTTCAACTGCTAAAATAATCTTTCCATGTTATTAACCAGCAGGTTTTGTCCCTTTCTCTAGGGGATTGCGAGTGTTTCTGAAAGAAATCACAGGAAACTGAGTAGCACCTGCGGTCTCCAGGCCTTGGGTAAGCCACAAAAGCACCCTCTCTTTACCCAACTACAGAATTCAAACAGGGGTACAAGTAAGTTATGAGGATTTCTGTATTTCCTAGATTTTTTTTTTTGCACCAGTTGCCTTAAGTCATCCAAATGGTTTTTCACCTATCACCAGAAGGTAGAGGAGCTGTTACTTCCGCAAGAGAATTCCCACTCATTTTCACTAGCTATGACTAAACAAAAATCCTGCCAGCTGCTCAAAGTATGACCAAAATAAGAGCAGTATTTCAGTAAATATTTAGAACACACACACGACAGATTAGTGTTGTTTTAAGGATAAGGTGCCCTTAACTATATTAAGTGACCAGCCCTGAAAGGAACTCCTCAAAGTTTTACTTTTACAACAGCTACTCTACAAAGTAGTCTGAGTTTTGCTGAACTCACAATTCTTCCTGTAGGAGGTAAAGACATCAAAAGAGCAAGAAAATAACATGAGTGGGATTTGGAGACAGTCAAGCATTTTGTGCCGTGCATCATGCAACCATATATATTAACACTGGCTTACTTTTCCTACTTACCAGCTATACAGGAATAAATCCAAATAAAATGTATAATTTCTTTTCCCAACTAATAGTTGCTTATGACTTGCTTCACATTCATCACCACCTACAAAGACATTCCTCACATACCTTTTTCCTTTCTTGAAGTGACAACTGTACTTAGGATAATCGTAGAGTTCAGTCATTCGCTCTTTGAACAGTCCCCTGACGGGACACTGCTCGAGAAAGGGTACTGTAAGCTTGTTCTGAGCCTCCACAAATGCCTGAAAGAAAAGAATCCCCCAGAAAAAAGACATGAGCTCAAGCAGAAATGTGTATTTTCTACAGGAAACATTATTTTCTGAAGCAATGCATCACAGGCATATTTCTCACACTACCCCCCCATACAGGTAGTGTAGTGTCACACCTGAAGTCTTAAAAACTTACTACCATATTGTGGTATAATGCAAGTAAGTCTGATCTTACTATTCCTTTATTTTAAAAAAACCCAAACAACCAAAACAGAAAAGAAACCCCAACCACCAGCAAACTTCATCCTTTTAAAACCCCTTATATTTAACTAAATGACACAGAAAGCTAACTTACAATAAATACTTATGAAATACCATCTTCCTGAATTTTACCACAAATATGCAATACTCCAATACTCTATCATAAATAAATTATGAAATTGATATAGAACAGAGTTCTATTTGCCCATAGACAGCACCATCATTTCAGGAACTGTGAAGGGCTAGAAGATGGCACAAAGCATCACATGCACAATCTATTCATCCTATTAACATAACACACAGGATTAGTCCTTGCCCGTATTTCTTGGAAAGGCCAAAGTACTGTCCACACATCAGTTCTTAATTACAAAAGGCAAGAAATACCTAATCTCTGAGAATGAAGAGGAGTCTGGTTCCTTTAAACCACTCTGCCCCCCCAAGTCATAAACACTTAACCAGCTGTTAGTTAGATTCTGCCACACACATGGCATGCATGGAAAAACTGGTGCTCTGTTGATGTTTCACCATCCCTATTTATAGCACAGTACATGAACATAAAATTAATACCTAAGCATCTCATGGTGAACCACAGCTACTAAGACGACAACATACAGGGGGTGTTCTGTCTCTAGCATGGAGTAGGAAGGAGGACACAGCGCGTGGCTGCAGTTCACAGCCGGGTATCACAATGATGGCCCAGATACCACTCTCAGGCACCGTCCTCTCACCTCCAGCCAGAAAGGCCTCCAGCTCATTGACTCAACACGGGTCTCTTCCCATCTGTTTTGAAAGAGGCTATTGTTTCTACCTGTCCTGAACCTGTCCCAGAGCAAGCAGATAAATGCACGATAATATCTGAGCTACACTTCACCACAGGGCATGATCCACCGGAAAAGCAGGGCTACAAAGCATATTCCACAACTCCTGTTTCACAGCTCTTCAGAAAAGCCAGCTGCTGTATCAGGCACACATTTACCAGCAGCTATCCATGTTTATTCATTTATTAGTTCTCCATGTGAAAGAGAAGAAAGAATGAAACATAAAACTCAGTAGCATTCCTACATGGCAAGAGTTTTTATAGTGTTCAATCATTGCAGATGGTGAGAAGTGAGAGCACTTGGGGCACGTAGAGACTCTCCCTCCTGTTTGCCTCACTGCCAAAGCAGCACACAGCCAATGCTGTGTTACATGCCAAGCTGTGTTTTCAGAGACCTGTCAGGCCAAAACGTAAAGGAGAAAACCCTTTAATTATGGCCAGTCTCCACCTGACAGGTATGTTTTCATGCTTAACAAAGCATACAAACTGATAAGCTTTAAACACGTGAGTGCAGAATCAGTAATGCCCTAACAGCGCTCGGTTAAGGGCTGAAACACAATACCTGTGGACTGCTTACACACAAGTGACCTGCTCAAGTATGACACAACAAAGCACACTGAAAAGGAACCCATACAGAAGGCCAACAATGACAACTTCTGGACCTTTGCTCAAAACTAGACTCAGCAAGGACCGAGTTGGGAAATGATCCTCTGAGAAAAAAGAAAGAGGTGAATGCATTGCCAAGAGAAGACCTCTCCCTCTGAGGATCATGCTGGCATAGACAGCTTTAACATTTAGCATGGCAGCATAGCACATCCCCGTAGCACAGCAAAATGGCATGCAGTTTCCACAATGTAGCCCTATAACCACTCCCCCTTCCCCAACAAACCATGAAAGATCTTACATCAAATCTACTCAAGAATTACCTCTATCTGAACTTTTTTTTCTCCAAATGGAAACACGTGAAATTGCAGACCACATATGCACAGATCTAGACAGTGCATGCCACACAAATAGCATCTTTATGGGTGCTTTCCAACTCAGTATATCCTATGAAATAAACCAAGTATTCAAAGTGCTCTGACATTTTCAGAGAAAAGAGGTCTTACAAAAACAGGTATAAACCCATCCATTGTACTCGGTGGGCAAAAGCACTTTCCATTAGTATTTAGGGGACAGAAACTGGCACACACCTTTGTTTCATCTGTCCATAACATGGCCAAAATGGTAATGCTGCTGCAAAGGTTGACTGGAAGAGTGCATTACTCACTTTTAACTGCACAGTCACATCTTAACCACATTGGCTTTCATTACTGGTATTCGAAGAGGAAACACCAACTTTCCCTTCTGCGCTCATTGCACAAGAGCATCCTTGCATACTGCTGCACTTGCAACTCAATCACTAGGTTTTGCTTTTACAATAACTTAATATATTTTTGATGTTTCTACTTAGTATGCACCAAATATTCAAGACAATTTGTAAAAGGAAATGCCATGACTATCTGAAAGAGGTAGAAATTACAGGGTTTTAAAAGAGTTCCACCAAAGAGAATCTAGTCCAGGTGAAAACCATGAGCACTTTTGAGCACAGGTTGTACTTATGTTCAAAAAGCAATACATAATTGAAATATTGCTCTGGGTAAAGTACAGGAACAGATGTCAGCAAAAACTCTCCCAGTAAACAATTGATCTACCATGCTGAGCTAAACGGATGCCACCCAGGCTTATAGCATCATGGAATGGTTTGGGTTGGAAGGGACCTTAGAGATCACCCAATTCCAACTCCCTGTTACAGGCAGTGACACCCTCCACAAGATGAGGTTGCCCACAGCCCCATCCAACCTGGCCTTGAACACTGCCAGGGAGGGGGCAGCCACAGCTTCTCTGAGCAGCCTGTGCCAGGGCCTCACCGCCCTCACAGGGAAGAGTTTCTTCCTAGTGTCTAATCTAAATCTCTCTTCATCTTAAACCCATTATCCCTTGTCCTATCACTATCTGCCCCTGTAACCAGCCCCTCTCCAGCTTTCCTGTGGGCCCCCTTAGGTGCTGGAAGGCGGCTGTAAGGCGTCCCTGGACCTTCTTCTCCAGGCTGAACAAGTCCAACTCTCTCAGTCCATCTTCACAGGAGAGGTGCTCCAGCCCTCTGATCATCTCTGAGGCCCTCCTCTGGACTTGGTTCAATAGGATCGTGTCTTTCTTACACAGGGGATACCAGAACTAAACACAGGGCTAACAGTAACTCTGTACATCTTCATGAGCCTCTAAAGAAAGGTTCTTATTTTAAATGCAGAAATCTGCATCTGACAAGTGTTAATCCTTGAACCAGGAATCCTCTATTAGAAGAAAGTACAGAATAAGGGTCCAAGTAAAGTATATGCTTCTGTATATCTCAGAAAACAAGGTCATTTAAAAAGTAGAAGAATTTCTAAAGTGTGGTACTAAGAGCAGAGATGTTCTACCCAAGGCTGAAGTGTTTGGCCATTACTTGGGCAGGCCAATTATTACTTTAAAAAAGTATAACTAATTTTCATCTAAAAACCATGTGGCCACAGCTTTCCAACCATGCTTTGTTACAGCCTATCCACTTTCTACATGCCACTAAGCTATTCTTTCAAGATAATGATTTCCATTCATGCTACACTTTCCAAGGAGAAGTCTTTGGACACAAATTAACCTTACCAGTCCTTGTTATTAATCTGTCAAGTATTGCCAGTTTGTTTAATAGTTACCCCCAAAATCTTCATATATATCTTCTCAGTAAAAAGCAGTTCAGTGCAGCTCCTACACTAGGTCACATACCTTTTTATATTACAAAATAAACCCAAGCAGACCTCTCATGGCTTGCCTCTTAGCATTTACTTTTGCATTTCGCAAAAATTCAAAGTGCAACAGAAGTTTCAGCAAGACATGTGAGTGAAATACTGGTCTATTGTAACTGCACGTTGCCTTGGGGCAACCTAGATTAAGTGTGCATGCCAACAACTAAGCCATCAAAGGCTGCCCTTGCAGAGCACCACCCTGTGATGGCTATGCCCATGCATTGGAGGGACAAAGGCATTCAGGTCAGTGCAAAAAGGGGAGGGAGGGCAGAAAGAAACCACAGAACCACCTGACTTATTAGAAACCTGGAAACCGAAGTGGATAAGCTACAGTGCCAATCTGCACTCTACCCCCACTGCAAAAATACCTGATTAAGCCAACTAAAAAAATTCACCCTTCTACATACACTTGTTTGTAAGCTGCTGTCACAGCCCACCTGATCAACTGGACTGGCCACAGCAAAAATGAGCATGATTCTTTAAACCCACAGCTGTTGTGGGCAATTTCTTTCAGTCCAGGTCCTGTTAACCCTACAGCGGGCATCAGGTCAAACTACCATGAAAATTCCAGAGTTAAAAGTAAACTAATCTCATTTGCCTGTGCTTCTTTCTCCATGCTTCAAGAAACAGCTAGCTTGACTGATGTTTCACTGACTTGCAATAGCAGAGAAACAATGTGAGACCTATCCACTTTCCTGTGACCACATCAACACTTGAGACGACTTAGAAAAGTAGAACCCAAACATATTTCTGTTTCTATTTGACAACACACATCAAGTAATTTTGACTGCCTGCATGTGAAAAAAGGTTCCTAACTTTCCTAACTGGACATCCAGTCTTCACTCTTGGCATAAGCCAGAATTTTCACTGTTACACATACTCAAACCAAGCAAGCATCCTCCAAACAGGAACCAGATACGGGTTTTTTCACTATAGACAAGCATGGACCTGCAAGGAATTCCTCTTCTGGTTCTGTTCTTCATATGTAGAAAATTAAAGGTAGCCTATTGTTGGAGGCGTACACAGGGTATTTTTACTTTTCCTCAGAACAAGTGAGGGTTTGTGGTATCAAGGAGCGTGTAGGCTACGAAGATGATGAAGGGCCTGGAACATCTCCCCTATGAGGAAAGGCTGAGAGAGCTGGGGCTGTTCAGCCTGGAGAAAAGACGACTGAGGGGGGGACCTAATCAATGTTTATAAATATCTTATGTATGGGGTGCTGGGGGAATGGGCCTGCCCCTTTTCTCTGGTCTGTGGAGACAGGACAAGGGGCAGTGGCTGCAAATTGGAGCACAGGAAGTTCCGCACCAACATGGGGAGGAACTTTTTCACAGTGAGGGTGACAGAGCCCTGGGACAGGCTGCCCAGGGGGGTGGTGGGGTCTCCTTCTCTGGAGATATTCAAGACCCATCTGGATGCCTATCTGTGCAGTATGAGCTAGGGAGCCTACTTTGGCAGGGGAGTTGGACCTGATGATCTCTCGAGGTCCCTTCCAACCCCTACAACTCTGTGATAGAGTGAGTAACTTGGAAGAATAGGAAGGACACAGGTCTCAAGGTCAGTGGCTTGAAGGCTTGAAAAGTCTACAAATCATGCTCCAAATTCTCTCTGAAGCCTCTACAGTCATTCAATTGCCTCTATACCAGTGTCTGATATTCTTTGATCTGATCGGTGCAGAATGGCTATTCTGCAGGAGTCCTAAAATCTCCCTCAAGAACTTGGGATAAAACTACTAAGAAAAGCTAGCAGAGTGGCTGTCAGCAACCTCTGCTGCAGAGCACAAAGAAGTGAGTGATAAAGCAGATGAAAGCAGTTCAATCACTTCATGATTATTTTTTTCTGACCTCTTCTACAAAAGAGGTGTAACAGCATAATACTTAACTCCCTTTGTCCAGTAACTCCTGGAACTTTGGAGTTCACTCCACTCTTTGCATCATACCACTACTGCACTGCAAAATTCTGCCAAACCATGTGGGTTTTAGTGTGCAGACAAGTAAGAATTAACAGTATCTTTGCTCCAGCAATGTGATATCTTGTGTCTGGAGCTGCTGCATTTTAATGAGGATGTTATATTCCCCCATTCACTATTTTGCCTCCTGTATAAACTACAACCTCTGGAGAATGAGAGTAACCCTCTAACTAGCCTCACCCAACCTGTTCACAGTATGTGATGAGATTATTGAACACTGCAAAACAAAAAGTCAGGTCTTGGCATTTTCTCAATCCCAACTCTTCTACATGATCCTGAAAACTACTTCATAGGTATTTGTAAAGCCTCTGTAAAAAGACAGGCATAAGCATACCTCCCCACACACATATCTCTCTGGATTTAGCACAAAACTATCCTGTGTGTAATGTTTCTTAAAGATGCCTGAATCAATCAAATTACTCCAAACTTACTAATTATCTAATTGTTTATGTTAATAGCCATGACAGGGTTTTTTTACTAAAACCTGAGCCCAAATGAACCTTTTTAATCCATGAGCCCTTATATAAGCTGATAGATTTGTAAGTAGGGAATGAGATCCTAACCATACAGATTTTAGCTTGCTCTTGACAGCTACAGAAGTTTTATTCAACCAGCCTCTAGCTCATCAAGATGTATTATCTAAGCACATACATGAGAACCTAAAAGGAATTTCATTAATGGAAAGCTGCCCTGTAGTGGCATCATCCTTCTGACACAATCATGCATACTAGACAGATACCAGTGGTTTAGGTCTGGAACTATAGTTATCAGAAAGTTACTAGCCAGTACAGAAGAAGCTCCCTCCATGCTGCCACCTACCACTTTCTGACCATCACCCCTTCATGAATATCATGAACTCCTATGCACCAGAGGAACTGGTGCATAGGCACACCAACCACTTTTCAGGATTCTCTCTTCAGCAGCATAATCTAGCTATAGCAGGCTGCAGGCTGACAACACTGCAACCTGTAATAAAAGCCACTTACAAAGCCTAACTTCAGGAAAAAAATGGTTTTGGGTTGTTGATTTCTTTAAAGGGCTTAAAAAACCCCAAATGTATTCACCTACTTTGTAACTGTACAAAGAAAATAAGCCAAATGAGTTTCCTTTCTACCCATTCCTAACGATTTTATTATAGCAATTTTAGAAGTACTTAGAACAGCAGATAAAGTACTCCAAAACCAGTGTTTCTCTTCAGTGTGACAATAGCTCCTTAGGCATTTGAACTGTCAAAGAACAATGGGTCCAAGATAAGCAAGGCATTTTTTTTCCAAATTCTGTGATCTAGGTTACACCAAGTGATGGGAGTCTTTCCCTCATTTACACAAAGGTACAAAATAATGGCATTGTTATTGGCACCATAAGGCATCACTTGAAGGACACTGTGGTGGGCTGACCCTGGCTGGAGCCAGACACCCACCAAAACCACTCTTATCACTTCCCCATCTCAACTGGACTGGACAGAAACGATACAGTGAAAGGCTCATGGGTCAAGATAAGGACAGGGAAAGAACATTCAGCAATTACTGTCATGAGCAGAACAGACACAGTGAGAAATTAATCTAATTTATTACCCAAACAAAACAGAATAGGATAATGAGAAATAAAACCAACTCTTACAACACCCCATCCCTACCCCTCCCTTCTTCCTGGGCTCAATGTTATTCCCAATTTCTCTACTTCCTCCCCCCAAGCGGCACAGGGGGATGGGGAAATGGGGGTTGTGGTCAGTTCACTACACGCTGACTCTGTTGCTCCTTCCCCCTCAGGAGGAGGACTCCTCACACTCTTCCCTTGCTGCAGCATGGGATCCCACTCATGGGAGACAGTCCTCCATAAGCTTCTCCAATGTAGGTCCATGCCATAGGGGCTTCAGTTCTTCACATACTGCCTCAGTGTGACTACCATGGGGTGCAGACCTTCAGGAGCAGAACCATGGTCCCCCATGGGGTCACAAGTCACCCCAGCAAACCTGTTTCAGTGCCAGCTCCCCACCTGGTCACAGCCTCCTTCAGGTGTCTCCATGGACTGAAGAAGGAACCTCTCCTCCCCATCATCTTCCATAGGCTGCAGGGGAACAGCCTGCTTCACCATGGGCTTCTCCACTGGCTACAGAGGAACCTCTGCTCTGGCACCTGGAGCACCTCCTTCTCCACTGACCTTGCTGTATGCAAAGTTTCTCACATCTTCTCACTCCTTTCTCAGCAAGAAGAGGCCACTTGCAGGTTTTTTTCCTTCTTAAATATGTTAACACAGGGGTACTACCACCATCACTGATTGGCTCAGCGCTGGCCAGCACCATGGGGCCCAGCTTGGAACAGGCTGCTATTTACTCTGTCAGGACCTAGGGGAAGCTTCTAGCAAGCTTTTTGCAGAAAGTCACCCCTGCGGTCTGCCCACCCCACTACCAAAACCTTGCCACACAAACCCAAAACATACACCTATAATCACTGTGTAAGTTCTTAAAAAGTACCAACAGGTCATTCAAAACCAGAGAGTACCCATGCACCGAGTCTATAAAAGGGAACCATGTAAAAACAGCCATTCCTGTACAAAGAAAGGTTACCTTTGTCTGTTCACTATCGGGATCTTCAAGCCAGCAGTACGGGTCACTTATTTTACACCCATGGTAATCCAACACCTGAATTTATAAAAGACAATATTTTTAAAAGAGGCATGCACGCAAGCAAACTTACTCATCAAGAAATGATAGTCATCAAGATGGAAGGTATTTGGGATTTCACAAAAGCATACAGTACTAGCAAAGGAAGAGAAAAGCAACATTTTGCTTCCAGGTAAGTTGCTGATATTACCATTCTTTGGTGATGGTACCAAGGCAAAAGACTTGTCCTCAGGAAAAAAAAAATCAGAGCACCAGCAAAATGCAAAACACAAACATAAGACAGAGCAGTAATTAAAAAAAATTAATAAGCAACAAACAACACCCCCCCCCAAAAAAAAAACCCCAAAACACACCAAACAACAGCAAAACCAAATTACCCAAAACCTCCTCCAAATCACCACCTCCAAAGGTGTTCAAGTCAAATACCAAAATCCAATTACTGAATGATGGCAAAGCGTAGTCTCTGGTTATGCCAGCAACCGTCTCTGGTTATGCCAGCAACCGTCTCTGGTTATGCCAGCAACCGTCCCTGGTTTAGCCCTCGCTACTACTGCTGCACACAACCACGTGAATATAGCACATAGAGGAATTTAAAATAAACAAAACCCCAACAAAACCTCCAAACAAAGCATAAGTTCGGCCACGTGGGTTGGTCTTTCATCTACCCTCTTCCAGGCTAAATACCCGCTGCTAAGCGGGAGCTGCAGGGTTCCGCCTGGCGCTGAACTACGAATGTAGATACCTTCGTGTTCCCAGCGTTGGCTCATTTCAACGAGCATTTTGGCTCCAAAATTACGTTACCTCTGTAAACAACGATACCTGGGCTGGCACCCAGCGGAAGCGCAGCCCTTTGCGGAAGAAATCAGAACCCTTCCGTAGCCAGACCCGCTCCGTACCCCTCGCGTACCCGGGGACGCGGTGCGCTCCTTTACAGATGTGCCACCACGCCCGCTCCCCGGCACGCTGCTCCAGCCCAGGCGGAGGCCTGCATCTTCCTGGAACACTCCGCCGTACCGGAGGCTCCGGGATTTGCCCTCCCGACCCGACACGGCCGTGAGATCCCGCTCCCCCGGCCCCAGGCCGGCTCCCGGGTCGGCAGCTCGCCCCCCCACCCGCGGGATGTGCCCGCGGGCACCGACACACGGCCACAAACGCGGCTCTTAACAAGCGCCCAGCAGCCGCCACGGCCCACAGACGCCCCAGATCCCAGCCCCTTTCACGGAGCACGCTGGGTCTTTGAGGGCCGAAGCCGAACAATGCCCTGAGAGCCGAGAGAGCTTTGAACTCCCCCCGCCTCCCGAAGCGACCCCCCGCAGCACCGAGGGGGCCAGCGAGAGAGGCTGCCGCCGAGGCCGGGCCCGGCGGCCGCCCAACGCCAGCGGGCTGCCAAGGCGGGTGCGGTACTCACGGCGGTCTCGTCGCGGTACACCTCCGGATACTGGAAAGCCTGCATGGCGGGCAGCGAAGAGAAGGAGGAAGAAGACGAAGCGAGTCGCCCGGGGGGCCGCGGGGCTATAGCTGGGACTCGGGCGGTAACGGCAGCAGACAGCAGGCATGCAGCGCGGCCCAGGCGGAGCGGCGCCGCCATACGACCCGCCCCTACCGACAAGCCTCCGCCCACCTCAGACAGGAGAAGCCCGCCGGCGGCGGGCCGGATCGCACAGCGCCCCCTGCGGGGAGCCGCCCGCACAGGCACCGGCTGGCCGCTGAGAGCCGCGCGGGCGGGGCCGGGCCGGACGAGGGGCGGGCTGGGGTTGTCGGGCTGCCCCGACGCTCAGCTCGCCCCTTCTAGCGCAACCTGCTCCGGCGAGGGAGATGTTTCACCCTCGTCGCCCGGTCAACGGGTTTCATCCTCTTCGGAGTAAACGTTAAAAAATACCAAAGTGGGGGCTTCGGGGTTTTTCCTTTCAGGCCCCCCACCTTGACACAGCTCCAGAGGGGATCCTCAGGCCTGACAGAGAGGGCTCTGCTCGGCGCTGCCTGGAAAACTCTCTGTTTCACTCATCAGGGCACTGGGCAGCTTGAGGCTGAGCCCACCCAAGCCTACTTGGCAAACTGACCAAAAGGCAAAGGCATCCCTAAAAGCAAAGGCCAAGTCGGCCAACACGTGCCGGTGAGCACTGCTTGCCCCCAGTGCCCGGGGCTCCGGTTCTATGCCAGCCGCTCTAGGTGGATGCACGCTTACCAAAGGTGTTTCCAGGGGGAGAACTCAGGCTCATCAGTCAGGAGTTTATTTTACAATATAGTTTCCTGGGTCAGAAAAACATTTTTCCTTCTAAGTAGTGGCCCCTAGGAAACACGCAGAGGACATGTTGTCCTTTGGCTAGCAACATGGCTGAACTGCTTTTCTTCCAAAGAGGCGTTGCTTCAGAGCTGTCACCAGCAGACCTCACCAAGTCATCCTGTCAGCCCGGGGAAGAGGCCATGTCAGTCAGCTTGTCCTGGGTAAACTTGTGTGTACGTGTGGTGCGTGGTACCAGCTGGAGACCAGGAGGTCTGCATGCCGTGGTGGTTAAAGGTTCGATCAGCGTGAAGAGTGTTCACGGTTGTAAATAAGGTAACCACCTGGAATGACAATGATCCAAAACATTTCAGAAATGGCATCAAACATTTATAGTTACCAGCTCAGAAATGTGCCTTGATTGCTTACTCTTAATGAAAAGTGTTACCGTCTCTAATTGGGCATCCTGTGGGGAGGTTGAGGGTTGTGTGCATATGAGGAAATAAACCAACCCCATAATGATCACTGTTACTAAGTGACGTAACTGCATTCATCAGCTTCATTTACATCCTAAACAATGCCTACATGGCTTATTCTCTCTTGTACCTTCTGTTTTGGTCAGTTTTTCTTCTTCTTCACTTGTTTTTCTATCATCCTCCCTTTGCAAGGCTGGAGCACGACTGCTGACTACACCTTCTGCTACAGCCCTCAGGAACTTGCAACCAGCGAGGTGGTTAACGGCAGTGCCTTGGCATGCCCAGAGAAAAGCTTACTAATAGTCTGAGAAACCTGCTCAGATAAAGTGCTGGCAAGCAAAGGCTGACACATTTCTGTCTAGAGCTTCCCAGACAGAAGTACAGATGGCCATGAGCTGGTGTCATACAGAAACGTAGCTCAGTGCCTCTGTAAAGCACTCGCCTCGGCTCTTCACTACACAAACATGCTGAATGTGCGCTGTATAAGAGTTTTGAGTAGTTTCAACTGCAAATTCACTTGATTCGCAGCAGAGGCCATTCAAAGCTGCACTTTATCTGAAGAAAAAGGTCGTCTTTTTTAGCCTGGAGATGTTGTCTGCGATTAATGTATCTCACATCTGTCCAGAATTGCTAAATGTCTAACAGCTCGGTCAGACTTGCAAGTAGCTTTGACTGTACATCCAAAACTCCTGGGCATTTTCCACAACCTCTCCCTAAATGAGGTTCCGGGCAGCCAAGCCCCTGGCTGGAGGTTTTCGGCAGAGGAGCTTTCCGCCCGTGAAGGGGTCCGACCTGCCGGGAGAGGGCAGCCTGGCTGCGCTCCTCAGTTTCAGGCTTCAGCCGCCCTTTTCTGAATGAGCCGGTAAGCGTGGAGTGATCACAGTTAATTACCCGTTACAATACCGTCCCCTTCATCCTGGATACAGAGGAGGCGGGAATATACAAAGAAACCCAAGTGCGTGGCTGTCCCGGATAAGATCTCGGGGCCTGCATTTTACAAGCGGTGATTTTCTTTCAAAGGCGAGCACCGGGGAGGGAAAGTGAATTTTTCTCCTCACTGTAAATTTCTCCTTTGTTTATTTGGGGAAGGGGAGAAGAATCGCGCGCGAAAAGCAGTAAAAGCAGCACATCCACGCTGCCTGAACTTTCCTTATCAGAAACGGAGTTAATGCAGGTTACAGAGTGCTGAAAACACCGCCCAAACCGTGCCTTTCTTACCGAGGCCCATCCACCCCTGCACAGATGAAAAGGAGCGCGGTGTGCTGGCTGTTAACAGAGATTGATATTACAGAAGGTGTAGCTATCCTCTCCCTTTCTCACCATCACCAGGTTGAAATGATGGGTCTGTATTGTAACTGAAAATTCGAAGCCTACCTCGCTTACTGTTGTAGCACAACGTCAAGTAAAATTCTATCAAAATTCTACATTTTCTTGGGCCTAAACCAACCCCAGCAGAGTTCAGCGACGTCGTCTGAGTTTTATGGGTAAGCTGCTGAGTAAGCAAAGTTTTATCTCCCTGCATTTAAAAAAAAAAAAAGTTTGAAAATCTCTCGGTGCTGCCTATCGCCTTATCACGCTCCCATGTTAGCAGGAATCTGATCATTTGAGAGACATGTATGGTCTCTGCTGATGTTAATTATACTTTTGCTGATCATCCAGTCATTAGCAAATCTCTTTCAGCTTAGTCAGCATTTCCACAATGACTCACTGCCAGTAGTGTATTGACTCAGTAGGAAGTGACCTCATTGTCCTTGTCAGGGAAGATGTGACAAAAAACGTAGCAACAAATTTTGGTTTTACCTTTCCTTCTCGTCCTTTCCCCATCCTCACTCCACCATTATGTTTTAGCAATGACTGGAAGCTTTTCTGCTATAGAAAGAAGGCAGGTCTGTGCCTTTGCTTCTGTTGGGGTTTTAAAAATGTATATAAATGTATAATTTCACATTTATCTAGTATTAAAAAATCAGTTCTGCTGTTCAGATATTTATCAACAGGTGTCAGTAGAGCCTCAGTCTTTCACTGTCATGAGCATTTGCTGAGGCGTACAAATAACTCGTTTCCGAGGAATGTGACTGAGTGTCTGTCCTGCTGGATTGCTATTTTGGAAGCATTGACTCAAGAACCTAAGTCCTGTTGATTTTCAGCGAATCTTTGATTCCTGAATAATGTCTATCAACTGTACATATTAATTATGATAATTGTGTATGGTTTATAGATAATTGAAAGGTTGCTTGTAGTCTGAGCTGAATTATGAAGTAGTTTACGTAAGTAAGTTATCAGGGAGACCTCCAGTGTTGCAAGGTTAGGTACTGTCTAATTATGCCCTGGATCACTGTGTGATCCTGACACCTAGATGATAGTTACTTCAGCATTTCTGGAAATATATCCTAATCCTACACAAGTCAGCTGGGACTTCATGACTCCATATTTTGCTGTTCCTCTTAAGAATGCTGTTGCAGAAGAGTTAGAAAGGTTTGAATTTGCCTTGCCACAGAGCATTTAACAGGGGAGAAATTTCTGTCTACTTCTGTCCCCACCTATTTCACTGATCTTTGATTCAACCCTTCCTTCTTTACTTCCCACCAAACATCACTCTGCAAAAAGAAATATCTTTATAAGCATCATTTTCTGTCTAATGAAATTATACTAATTTTTTGTATGGCAAGATAGCAAACCCACGTCCATAAAATGAAGAGATAAGTGTTTATTTTTGTGTGTTTGCTTTTGCCTTTCTGAACTGCTCTTTTTTTTTTTCTTGTTACATGCTGCAAAACTACTTTATAAGCTAATTCCTGTCTTCAGGCATCAAAACTGATAACCTTTGTACTGAGAAGGATGACTGTATAAATAATTCTTACATTACAGTATCTGAAAATGGAGATAAGTATGAATTGGAAGGAGGATTTATATTCTTTCCAGTTCTGAAATTGTAAGGATAACAATTTTCTTGCTTTAGATGAAATCCCCTTATTTAAGTCCAAGGAAGTTTTGCCACTGATTTCAAGGGGGTAGGAATGTCGCCCCTAATCTTGGCATCGAGCAAAACAGAAGGCAGCTTCCTGCTAACAGCTTATGACTTGTTGACAGAATTTGAATACACTAAACATAGGGAAGCTGATATATTTTCCTTGGAAAGGAAAACGGTTTTAGCTCCTTTTAAAAGACTCCACATCTAGAAATATCTTCTTCTGCAGTCATCATCTAGCCATGTTTAATATATTTTGAATACATGTGTTCAAACAGCGTAGAAATAGGGCTTTCTATTGTGCCTCAGAAAACATTTGGTTTGGGTTATAACACTGTAGAAATTATAGATCCCTGCAGAAAAAATAAACTTTAGAGTCAGAGCATGAGAAATGTGATTCCAAGTTTGTGAAGAACCTCTCAGTACAGGGAAAAAGAAGGAAGGAAAACTGTGTGCAGTTCAGTGACAGCCACATCTGAAATGCAAGTTACGCTGGACAGGGTGCTAGTTCATCACACACAGTAGCACTCCAGCCACCTTGCCTAGCAATTCATTTAAAATTTTGCCACTATGATGCCTCAGTGGAGACAAATTAAGAAGAAAAGAAAAAAAATTCCAATTCCAGAAGTGCCTCTGTAGAAAAGCACCAAATAATTGAGGGGTATGCACATAATTAAATAAGGAGTATGAATTAAATCTGTTCCAGTAACTGAATGATGCATTCCCAATATTTGTGTAGCTGGATGTAAAACGTCTGTAGTTCTGGAATTCAGATGTGGACAAGGGCTTTGCTGTGCTCTATTCCACATGTGCCCAGGTGCTCGATGCCTTTATGGTCTAAGGTTTGTGACCAAAGGAGGAAACACAACACAACAGGTAGCTACATTGAGGGGTGTTGAGAAAAACAATACAGAATTACTAGTCATTGTGTATGTAATTCTTCCAGTGAGGCATTCAACCTGTTTTTGGCAGCCAGTGGGAGAAAGGAAAGCTCCCAGGGAAATTTTGAAGGTACATAATGGCAGAGTGCTGTGTATTTTTACAGAGACCCCCTCCCAGGCTGGAAGTGCAGCATAGGAAGAGGATGTTACTGGTTTGAAAAGTCTGTGAATGTGCGATGACAGCTGGTGCCGTGGGTTATCAGAGATGGCAGTGGGGCTGCAGTCTGCACAGAGGAGAATTATGTTGTGCTGGATGATGGGGGAGCTGGTGGGAAGATGTGAGGAAGGAGAAAACCTGCTTACAGCTGTGGGCACAGAGGATAGAGCAGGACATGCGCTCTCTCAGAAGCAGGGAGAAGCATCTTGTGGGAACAGAAATGCAAAAGGATGAAAGCTGGCCTAATAATTTTAGCTGCATGGAAGTATGAGGTCATAGCTTTGAAGTTTCATGCATCGTGATTTACACTGAGCCTTGATATGAGAAGCCAAGGTGGAGAAAGTCTCAGCCTGAACATGTTGACAAATTCAGGGCCCCAGTGGCAGACAGACCAGCCATACTAGCCACAGTGACTGGAAAAAGCAACAGCAAAGAGAGCTTAGAAGGCAGATTAAGAGCTCCGGTGAGCTACTGAGCTTGAGCCGATGGCGAGACATTCAGAGAGGAGCAGGATGAGCTCTGGGCTTGGACAGAAGGGAGCATATGGGTGGATTTGAGACACTGGCATGAGCAGTTGGGCTTGGGTTTACAGACAAGCTTCCTCTGAGAGGAGGTACTCCATCCAGAGGGAGGAGGGAAGGGGACCAAGGGCAGAGAGCCCTTTGGAACCCACAGAAACCTGGAGACAAACAAGGATTTGTTCCCCTGTTCCGGCAGGTGATTTGTGGATAACAAAAGCTTCTAATAACTGGTTTTAAATCCTACTACCAAAACTTATAAAGACACAGATTCTAATGTAGCGTGTACAGAAGCCCTGGGTGGTTTACTGAGTAAATGGTCACTTCTGGAGATGAATTTTAAGTTTCTCATGTTCCAACAGTATTACTAAAAATGAAGGCCTTTGATGTCTTTTGTTACTTCCTTCTGCTGGAAGAGTGTGCAGGAGTTTCAAAGGAACAGACATTTCAAAGATTCAATAGATATTAGACTAAATGGAACATTTTTCTTTACCTGGAAATTTTAATGACCTTTTTCCAAGTTTTTGAAATTATTAATTATTATTCTACCCATAGTGTTTTGAATTCTGACAGAAAATGAGGGGAAGGAGACATTAAGACAAATCAATTTATCTTCTGAACATTTTTATTAGATGTTCTTCCTTTGTTCCTCAGTCTAGGTGGAGGCAGCATCCTTTTCACTGACTGGAACAGGTTTCTCAGCACAGCCAGGAAGCATGGAGCAAGTCAAAGAAATTGCGGAAGTAAGTATGACACATTTGGGTGGGAAAAAAATTCCACCAAAAAAATCCTCATGAACTTTCCTCTAATTAATTTCATCTAATTAATCTAATTAATTTTTTACCTCCTGTCTGGAGTCCTGCTCTAAATGCTGCACGTGCCTGAGAGTCATCAAAAGGCACAGGATATAGCCAAGTTAGAACAAGGTGTCTGCCCTGTAGCTTTATAGACCTACTGTTCCAAAGCTCTGCTGAAATTACCCAGATGAGAAGGACCCTTTATGAACTTGGGAAAAAATTTTATATCAGCCTTTGTGCTAAAGAACAGCATCATGTCCTGCTTCCCCTTGCCCTGTTCCTCTCTAAGCTGTCGTATTGTGATGGCAATATTCCACAGCCATTTCTGGCTTCTGTAGGAACAACAGGCTACTGCTGCAGGTTATTTGGTCCCTCACAAAAATTACTTAATTATTCATGGTTAAATACTCTAGAGGAAATAGAAGTACTCGGGAAAGAAACTTAAAGGAGAGAAAAGAAGAATTAAAGAGTGGGAGACCACATCTTCTTCTGCAAGAAGGGTCTTGCTTGCTTGGTAGACTTTCTTTGATCTCTAATTATGTTAAATGTTAGTGTTGTTGTAGGCTTTTTTTGATCCCTAATTATGTTAGATGTTATGTTGTTGATGTTAGTGCTGTAAATAACCCCTCTCTGAATTCACTAATTAAATCTTTTAATATTATTCATTCCCTCCTACCAAAACTTACTTCAGTAATTAAAAATATGATGGTAATTTATTCTGGCCATATGACTATTTTGTTCAGATATTTATTTAAATAATTTTGGTTTATTACAACCTCAAAAAAAATTCATCCTCATAATTTAATTAGAGATGCATGTGAAAAGCCAAGAGGTATTTGGAGTTAGGCTGTGTTTGTTCACTTTATTTATGCCCTTACTCTTGCAAACTTCAGAGTATTTACAAAGGTATAAAGGGTAATAGTTGTTACCACACCAAGTAAAACTTGCAAAATATCTCCATTTGCTTCATGATAAGCGTGTTATCTAAATCTTGTAAGCACTAAAGAGATCAGAGAAAGAAATGTACCTTTCTCTTGTGTAATGTTACCTGGCTTTTCTTTTTGTCTTGTAGGAGACTGGCAACCGGCTGTAAACCAGCCGCCTTAACCACGGGTGCACTCACTGCCCTTAACCAATACCACCGCCGTGCCCGGTATCATACAGACATAACCACAGGCACATGGAAATAGACATGTTTCTACACAGCTCTTCGGATTTATCTTTTACCAGCACTAGCTGAAGGTTGCTGCCTGTGTAAGCTCTTTGCTCGTGCTTGGCAGGTCATGATCTGAGCTGTCAGGTTCCAGCCAAAGTAACATCGGGGCATCAGATAATTAGAGGGAATAACTAGGCTTACTCCAAGGCTCAACCCGTTGGAAAAAACACAGTAAAATAGTAACTGTGCCCCTACACCTACTAAAGAAACTGAACTGGCCTTCTAGCTTCAGGATAATAAACTTAACAGCATCATTTCCTGGAGGGTGCTGAAAATAAATGAAGCCAGCCCCTCTCATTCCAGGGACTGGAAAAGTTGGCAATCAGTTTTTCTGAGGGATAACAAACAGAGCCAGTCCCTTGGTCCTGAACACAGGAGATCCCTCCCTTTTCTACTAGCAGAAGAGCACAGAGCTGAAATCGTGTTTGACTGAGTTATAACCACCCTTTTTTTCTTCCCTGGAGGCTGCCTGATATGCAAGTAAGATACTGGGCCAACCACCAGGCTGGAACAGGCGGTTTGCTTGCCAAGCCATCCACTTCCTCGGGCCCACTGCAGCCAGGGCAGGTTGAGCCCCCCCTTATTTGCTCCTGCTACCTTCTCTTTCAAGAGGAAAACAATGGGGAGAGGGATTCAGCGATCACAGGGAGCACTACACCTGAGCCTGACACTTCATAGATCATGTAAAAAGAGATTTATCCATGTCTTACCTGTTGCCATCCACTCTAGTCCCCCTCATAATTCATTCCTGAATAGGCAGGGTCAGGTTTGGAAGGACAGTGAGGAAATTATGAGGAGAGCCTTAATCTCCCAGCTCCCTTAGAAACTACCCAAGAATCCCATGGCTTTTACAACTGTACTAGTCCAATGAACTGGTTGACTTGTGCCTACGGGCAACTCTTCTGTGGTTCTGTATCATTTTGTCATTCCACCAGGCCCTCACCTTTCCTCACATACATCTGAAAAGTATCTTCACCATGTGAGAACAGAAATCTCATGATACCTTATGCTGTGTGAGAGCGAAACACTTGAAGATCTTTCCCTGGTGTCTTGGGAGGAGCCTACCTGTTCTAGGAAAATAGGTAATTCTGGAATGGTACCACTGGAGGCCCATCAGCAGGTCCTGGGTCCAGCTTGTGCCTCTGCTACAAAGCAAGTGATGAGTTACTAGGAGGAGTGAACACAGAACCAGGATTCCAGCCCGTATCTCTAAATCATTCTGCCAATACTTAATTTAACTCTGCAGCAGAGACATCTTGCATTGTTCTAACACTGATCTTGCAGAACCCCGTGGTCCCTGACATCCATGCACTGGAAGCCCGATTACCAGCACATAGTATGCTGCCCAACATGCCCACGGACTCAGGTCCCCTCCTCCCTTTCCCCTGCCCTCGCATACCTGCACACTCAGCGCTTCCCTCATGTACAGCATGAAGATCTTCCTCTAGGTTTGCTTTACTTGCTTATCATAGTCTCAAGAGCTAGTACTATGCAAAGTTAAAATCTGTTGAGCACAAGGACATTTGACCCTGACCACAACCTGCTGTTCCTTTAACAAACAAGACATTCCATGTGTGACTAAATTTGAAAGCAAACCCAAGAATTAATCTGCTTGCTTTAAATAGGGATATAAATAAGAACCAGCCCAGCCATTGCCCAAGAGATAAGCCAAAACCTTGAGGTTCAATAAAAGTTCAGTCACTTCCGTAGTTTCTTAGACGGGATTTGGTGGGTCTTTATTTAGGGAATAGGGTCTTAATTTAGGGGGAAAGGTCTTTATTTAGGGTTTTTTGGGAGCACAATGTCCCCCTGAAGCTTGGAATGTGTGTTCTCATTTCTATTTGAGTAACAGTTTCCTCTGAGTATGGATGGTACTAAAGGAAAATAGCATAGCCAAATCTATTCTTGCCTAGCACAAATAGTATTTCTGTGGGACTTCTAGTGAGCAGTAGCTAGAAACAAAGTCATTAAAAAGGTATGTGCATAACTAGGTGTATCTGTCTCATTGTCTGCAAGGAGAAGAAAATGCAGTCAGCGTTTAAATCAATCTTGCTATAGAGGCTTGGCTGGTGTAATACATCTTAGCCTTTTAAAAAGAAATTAACAAAAAAAAAAACCCCAATAAATTTTAAAGTTAGTGTCACCTTGCTTAACCATTTTTGCTAAAATGATAGGGATCTTAGATAATTATTGAATAAGCCAAGAAAAATCCATCTTCTAGATGTCTATGTTATAGGTTTGGATCATATAATTTAGAAAAACATAAAATAGCTTCAATGCTCTTTCCAGGTAAAAATACTATAATAAAAGCTGCACGTCGCAGGAGAATTGTTAAAGTAACATTTTAGCATTAAAAGTTTCTCTGTGGCAGAAAAATAGACAGAAGGAGAATTTTTATTCAGTCTAACAGCATGAAGTTAAAATCAGTGATGACGTTATGAGATCGTAGAAAGTGACTATACCCACACATTTTTTGACCTGATATGGAGGGCAGAGAGTTAATTTTTCAGGGTTTGTAGGCTGAAGATTACATATTAACCACTAACCTAACTGATAACTCTATGGACAGAGTCCATTTTTCTATGTAATATGGCCTCACTCGTCCCGTGCATAATGTTTTATGAGAGCTCTAAAATTTATGCTCACTGTGTTTTCTTGCAAATTATTTTCCATGTAGGTCAAAAGAGCCTTTCCTCAAGGATTCAGCAGACTAGCTGAGGATTTTCATCTAGATAAAATGAAACCTTACATGAAAATTGCTTTAAAGACAAGTTTTACTTCAGAATACTGAAGTGATCAAGTATTCCCACTACTTTGCAAAACGAATTTGAAAGAGCAGTACTATCTGCCTAAGAATTGCACACTACAGCCTATCACTGCAGTGTAAAGATTAAATAATTCAATGGATGTAGGTACCCAAGTAGTATCATGATTTCAAAGAGACTGGGTGAATGAGCATCTTTGAAATCTTAGAGCCCTCTACATAAAACCTAGAGCAGTAGTAAGGTTAAGGGGATTTCATGGTGTTTCTGATGCTTCTCCTTTTTGAGGGATACTTTCCCAGAGTAGCAGAGAAGTTGCTAGTTTAATATTCTGATTTTAATAGCAGAAGAAAGTAAGCACAAGCACATTGTTGCAGCAGCTCTTATAATGGTAACATTTTTTTAAAAGAAGGAAGTTTTCATGCAGCATTTTAAAGGGAAGCTTCATGGCAGTATCAGTAGTGACCAATGACAGTCAGAAGGTCAGTTTGTTCTGTAAAACACAGAAGAAAATAGAAGCACAGAATGCTACCTTTTTCTTTCAACTTAAAATCTTTAGTGTCTTCTGTTACGAGTGAACTAAAATTATGTAGCTTTTATTGCAAGTTATGGCTCAAATACATCACTGAATTATCAATATTGAATTCTGTTGCCTTGTAAATTATTTGTGATAGGTTTTCTTTGCAACCTTATGTAAATAAATACAATGCATGTTATTAATTAACAAGTACTTAATTTTTTTTCTGCATTTAAAGCACTAATGAAACATTCATTTCTGACCTTGTAATTTTTCATGTCTTTGTTCACAGACAACCCACAAATTTTTTCAAATGGAAATATGTCAAGATTTTCTATTTTTGGTAAAAAAGAATAATAGGGTTTTTTAATGAAATCGAAGTGCTCCAGTGGCTGTATTTACAAGACAAATACACTGCATCTTTTGCCTCACCCATTTGTTCCCACTTGACTATTCTAATTACCTTTCAGTGCATGGCCTATTGTGTTAACCATGCATTCTATATTTGTATGTGCCTACTGTTTCAAATCTATCAAGTAATGAATACTGATACTTCAGTAGTATTTTGAAGGAGATCGACCCATGACTCTGATAGCTTCCCCTCAAACATGTTTTTGCAAGCAATTTCCAATTTGCTGCTTTTTCACAATGAAAATCAAATGTCAAAACCGTAAAAATATTTCCCCTAAGAAAAGTGTTGGTTTATAACTAGCAATGATAATTTTCCTTTAGTGTAATTTTAAATGCACATTACTTCTCTATAAGATATAAGAAACATGTCACCTTTCCACTCAGCCAAGGCAACAGTTGCCTTTTTACAAGCCTGCAAAAAAGAAACCTTTAGAAAGGTTCAGAAAAATCACGTCGTTTTGATTTCCTGAGAACTCACTTGAAAAGGCAGAGAGTACCTTCTTGTTTGATTTTTGCCTGTTGTGAGGAAGTTCCTAAAGATCAGAAAGTTGAGAGGTCAAAGAGATGATCTGACCCTTAGTAAGTGAACCCCTAATTACTCCGAACCACTGAGGCACTGGGGATCTGGAATCCGCGTTCTTCTCTGAAGCGCGGTGTTGCCACTGAGCTCTGTTGAGAGATCCCTTTCCTCAGCCAGCTCTTTGCCAGCCCAGCAATTCTATACTTTGCATTCTTGTTCTGTAGACAGCACAAAACCCACCAAACGAAATGCAAACTTGAAGTTTGTTATTATATTAGTTATGAATTACACAGTGTGCGTTATACACCTTTAAAACAGCACTAGAAACTGTTACATTCCAGTTCCAAAAATGAGACTGTCTGAAGCCCTCGGACACTGTCTTTTCAAAGCCTCGTGGAGTTTGATCCAAAGCTAGCTCAAGCTAATGAGATGTCTTCCACTGACTTAAAGCTGTGATTCCTCAGAGTGCAATATGTGTTGCCTGTTACAAAGAAATAGGTGGGGTTTTACTTTCAGGCGTTTTAGGAAGCTGTGTTTTTTGAGCTTTTTTAGACAAGCAGTTTAAAGGCTCGGTTCAAAGCCCACTGGTTTCAGACGGCTAAATTAGGCTCAGAATTCTGTACTATGGCTATAAACTATTTCACCAAGGTAAAATTAAACTCATGAGTCCTCCTAGCACTTGCCCAGCTGACTTGTTTCTTCCTCAGCTAGAGGGGCAAGGCAGGATGTAAGCTGAGTGGTGCCAATGGTTGCAAAGAAAGACCCTGTACCAAGACGTGTTGTTTACAGTAAGGTTTAAGGAGTGTGATTTGTGCTTCTAGGCTGTAATGATTAATGTTATAACAATGCAATGATTTCAGTCTCCAGACTCCCTTTTCATTGGATCTTGTCTGGACAAAATATTTCCAGTCCAAATTCTGGGAGATGCCTGTTATTTTAAGAGATATTTTTACACATGATCTCAGTTTAAGATGAGGAAGAAATGAGAATTTCATTCAGTAAAAGTAGTGACTGACTGAGAGACTGCTCCAGGAGCTCTACTTGAGTTGAGCACGTTAGTCTATTTCTGTATTGCTCTATACCTCAGTGAAATGGCTTAGTCTCCTTGTAAAGAAACAGGCAGGTTTTTGTCTTTCACCCATTTTTATTGCAGATTCCTGTCTTTTAACTTCCATTTGTATGGCTGCACTGTCTGCTGTGTGCTGGTGTCCCCACAGGACCCTTTGTTTCCTACCTTTGAAAACATTCAAAACAAACAAGACCCTTTCTCTTCCCATAGACAGCACACGTAATATTAATGGTTATCTACCTGTGATAAGCAGAGGCAGTATCATTTTACATGACTTGAAAGGGTCATCCATATCGTCAGGCACAATTAACTTGTCTTACTCTCACAAAATGGGCTGGGGGAGGTAACTAAGAGGCTATACTTCTTCACATACCTCTGAAAACAGTTCCGGGACCAAGGGGACATCCGAAAGATACAAAAAGTGCCCAAACAACAAACACAACGGGCTTTTTTTCATTTGAGAACACGAGAAGCTGCGCTCCCCATTCCTCCTTCTTCATCTGATACCTTCTACGGTGCCTGTGTGTGTATTCACCGGAGATGATCAGTCTCATGCAAGTTAGAACAAGTTTATCTGCAAGATTTAACTTGCTATTTATCCCATTTTTAAAGAAAGCAAATTCTGTTAGAATTTTCTGGAAAACAAAGTGGATTTCAGTGAAAATGGTCTTGCATCTCTATCTGGACTACAATAAAATCTGTGTGGAAATCTCTCTGAACTCGCACCATTTATCCCTTTTGGTTTTGTTTTGCAGCCTCCCTAGATAAGAATAGCAAACTCGGGATGAACAGTAACTCCTGTTCTCTGGAGGAGGCTTTCCCACCCTACACACTGGCTCAAAACCAGTAAAATTACCAGGGACCCTGCCTTGAGGAGAAAACGTCCAGGGAACTCACTGTGTATAGAACAACATTTCGTATTTAGCACCCTAGCCTGTCCCATCTGAGTCAGCACTGAATCAGTGTCCCCACTGATGTTTAGGGCTGTGCTGTGCAATTGAAGATGCCGTCACTCGGGCGAGATGATGTTGACCGCTCGGGGTGCGGAGAATTGCATAGCACTTGTCACACTAACACAGCTATTAACCGTGTGACGTGACCAAATGCCCAGGCAAAGTATTGCTCTAGCCTCATACATCATTCCTGCAATTAAATGGAAGATATTCAACTTCCTGTGTTAAATAACCAGGTAGGGCTGCTGCCAACAAGGCGCTGAGTTTCCACAG
Organism: Laterallus jamaicensis coturniculus; assembly: GCA_022605575.1. Lineage (NCBI taxonomy): Eukaryota > Metazoa > Chordata > Aves > Gruiformes > Rallidae > Laterallus > Laterallus jamaicensis. The sequence continues at coordinate 6,132,431 of JAKCOX010000027.1, forward strand.
AAGACCAGCTGACTGTCAGTAATGCCTCACTGCATCCTTTGGTGGTTTTTTCCTAACATGCTTTAGGATCCTTTGGGAGAAAGCATCCCAGTTAATGTGAATATTTTACTATTAATAACATGGTAAGTTCGAATGTGCTGCTTTCTTTTTACAACCTATATAAAAGTCTTTACAATGCCAACCATTTTTGTGGTTTTGTTTTTTCTCCACATTTATAAACATACAGAGGGAGAGGTGTCCAGAAGAAAGTTAACCTTTCCTACTCAAAAAGAACTGAGGAATGCCTGTTTTTCCATAATTTTTTAGCCAAGAAAAAAAAAAAAAAAAGAGCATAAAATCTGTAGAGTTACTTTCTTCAGTTAAAAAACCAAAAAGGTTTTGAAAAGGAAGATAAAGTGTCCCTACGTAGTTTCCTTCCCTTTTAAACTACTTCCCCATGATGGGAATCCTACTTGTATTTTTCCCCCGATAAGAAAAGGGAAGCTGGAAATGTTTCAGACTTCCATTCCCATTTCTTTCACACTGATTAAAGACAAACTGGTGTGCTGTGGCGAAGAAATCACACTGTCCATTCCTCCCGCTGTCCTGCGGCGCCACATTTTTTGCCAGCTCTACGCAGAGCGGGCGCAGCCTGCTTGAATGATCAGGAGGTGTGCAGGGGCTGAAAGTAGGAAGCCGAGGAAAGGGAATAGTGTGGGGAAGCGAGCGAGGAGCCTCAGCAAGGGGGTGTCTTGGAGTACCACTGAGGACGGACCAGCTCTGTCCGTGCTTGCAGCCCATGGCTGTTGTAACATGAAGCTCACGAAAGGTCAGCGGCTGTGCTCTGTAGTCTGCTCTTTGCCTATCTGTGCCATCTCTTGAAATAACAGCGACTTCCAGGACTCCTTCACCTTCTTCCCTCTCCGGCCCCGGTATCCCCTCCCTCCCCATCCCTTTCTGGCACACATCCTTCAGCACCACTCTCTTTTCTTCCTTGAGATTTTCCTGTTGTCATCACAAAGACCTCTATGTCCTTTATTGTACCGTGCCCTCCCCTTGCCTGGCTCAAAGGCTATCTCTGGCTCCAGAGATCAAGTCTCCGCTAAGACAAGGATGGAGATTTAATTTAGAAAGCAAAACCACAAAGGGTTAAGGAAAAGAAACACACTGGTGCCCTGTTTAGGGGACAAGTCCACTACCACTGTAACTTAGACAGAGAGGTGAATTAAAAATTTGCCTTTAATAATTACTTTCTCCTTATTGTACCCAAACTTTGTTAGTTTCCTGAACAATCTATTTATGACCTGCTCCCTTGAAACTTGGAAGTGGTTCCTTTGAGAGAAGCTTCCATATTACTCTGCCAAGAGAATTACTAAAATAGTCCTGCAGCATTGTTATTTTTGAAGATTTGTGACCCTTCGTTTGTTTCTTTGTTTTAGAGGGATTTTTTTGTTCGAAGCTGTTTTGTCTTGGTGACAATGAAAGTTGAAAGGGGTGTTTTAAGTGATAAAAAAGTAGCTGTTTATGTTTGCAATGCAAGTTGTTTCACAAGGACCTACATAGCTGGTAGAATGAGAGTTCACACTATTGGGTGGTATATCAGGTACTAAAAATAAATATACTGTCCTAAGAAATGTCACTAACCTGGAACTGGAACTCAGGGCAGAAAAGCAATTTGCTAAATGTTTTCAGGACATAAAGTCCTGCTCAAATTCCCTTCTGAAATGAGGAAACCGTCCTGGCTGCAAGATCTCTGCCTGAGGCTGCAGGGCCACATGGGGCTCCTTTTTGCACAAGTTTTCTCATAGATGTTCCAGAAATGGGGTTTTTGGCTGCTGGGAGCGTTTACCTCCTTGACACCTACTCAGATAAGGGGCAGGTGAGGGGGAGACAGGCTTTGCTGTTCACAAACACCGGTCCTGGGCAAATTAAGCAGCTGTCTGCAGAGGGATACATGCACTGGGGTAAGATCCTGAGTCCCTTGTCTCAGCTGTGCATGTTGTAGCGAGAGTCACATATGCATTGATGTCATCAAGGTCTAGCAACAACCCCTTCTCTCCCTTGCTCTGCTAAACTATTTTCTTGTCATACAGCACAAATACAGGGAAAAAAATCCCATGGCATCCATCACGTGTCTCCCCAAAGAATATTTCACGCTGGAAAAAAAGCAAGCAAGCAAACTAGGTGAAGACTATAAACATAATGGAACTATGACGAGCAGTGCACAGAATTTTACAGAGTTTGTCACTAATTGTTCCCCAGGGCCTGCAGAAGTATTTGACCAGGGTCTCAGAGGAAATTGAATTATGATTAGTTTAAATAAAGATGACAGTAGGGCCTATTTAAAAGGTATTGTAGTAACATTGCTGGAAAATGTTTCTAGGACTGACAGATTATTTCTAAAACCATTTGTGTGATTTGCTACAATGCTATTCATGGATCCAAAAAGATATGCAAGCTGGTACAGATGGGGTAATCACAGTAAGCTTTCAAAAATCTATGCTGAAGCTACATTAAAATTAAGGAGCATCCTTTATATCCTCTCTACTATCCAGGCATCTTCCTCAACCCCGAGTACCTACAGGTTACTGCGGGAGTGAGTGCTTTGAATGCATCATTTAGCACCTCTGTAAAAAATACTGTATATATACATGTTGCCATCTCAAACAGCATGGTGCCTCTTAATCAGCAGTTTGTTTGCACTGCTTGTGCTTTAATATACTTTCGAAGCTCCTAATACCCAAGGCAAATCTCAGCTCAAGACTTTTAGACATGGTGTGTCCCTCCTGACTTGTGAAAGAAAGTCCCACCAGGCACCTTTGAACCGAAATTGCCAATAACCCACTCAGAGAACAGGTACTCCTTGCTCTTAACAAATGCATGGACATCTGATGTTACCATTGTCAGATACTATCAGATAAACACCCCACTTGTAAATCTGGAAGAGTTACATGCCATTTACGAGCTCATCTACCTGAAAGTAATATTTTAGATCCAGAAAACCCCTACTTTTTCAAGTGGTAATTTGTAAAAATGATGAATTATTACATAATTCCAGTGAATAGGTATGCTTATAGGGATATGCATGCATTTCCCCAGACCTTGTGTTTAACATTTTAAAATGATGACCCAGACATTGTGGTAGGATTTCAGGTCAATTAATTAAACTGATATCTCACAAGGAATTCCTAATCTTTACATCTCTTCCGCTTTTCTTTTACACTATTACTACCAGAAAAGCCTATTTATTGGACAGGTCAAATGATGAGTAAAAAGTGATTGATCTGAAATAAATCCATGACAGAATGTGTGAGTGGAGGGAGGAAGTTAATTTGATGACTTTGTAGCCATAGCGAATAATTTTCTTGTCTTTAATAGGTTGATTTGGGCTGTGGTCTAGAAATATTGTCAAAGTCCTGCTCATCCCTAAATGACAACACAGCCACTTTTCTGTCATCTCTGGCCAGTGAAGAGTTTCTACCTGATCTTAGTAGATGATGACCTGGCTTTTCTTATTTATGTCCTTTTGCTGGTGTACAGCAAGGTGATGTACACAGGCTTTCGATGCTGAAGAAACTTCAAAAAGCACAGGACACTAAGCATCTAGGTTATCTGAAGCTAATGAAAACCCCTCCTTTTCCAGATTCTGCAAATGATTATGTGCACAGGCCAAGAGGTCCTCACGCTCTTGGGTGAAGACCACAGTCAGAAAAAACTTTCCTCTGTTGAAGTGAAATTAAGTGTAATAAGGATGATGAGCTATGCAGAAGACAGATAGGTGAACTCATGAATGAACTCCTGTGGGGTCTAAGGAATGTCACAGATTCCACCACCTTACCTTCCTGGATTATTGGAGCCCATTTCTTGGACCATGCCTGCCCTGCAGTATTCATTCATATTTAGGACAGAAATTAGAAAATATTTCAGCCATTGAAACCGTGGATTCTGAAACAGCCTTCCAAACAGAATTGTGGGAGGAAGAATCCAAAATTACTTCTAAGATAAATTTATGGATGGGATTATATGGCAAGATATGATGAACCCAGCATACAGATTAATGCTTTATCCATCAGTTTTGTTTCATATTTGGACCATCTGATCGGCACCAAAGGTAGATGTGATCTCTGTTAGTCTTGAGATGAATTGTGTCACATTAATGTAAGGCTTCGTGTTTCTGCTGGACACCTGCAAAGTCCAAAGAATTTTTTCCCCTCTTCTTTCATATTAGTCGTCTCCCAATTTGTTTGATTTTAAAGTAATTTCTTCTTGCTTCCTTCTGCAGCAATAAATATTGTCTACAGTAAGACCAAGGATACTATTCGGGATATGCTGGGACTCCTACCTGCTGTCTTGGGTGCATAAAGTAATCCCCACTTTTGGGATCAGGAACACATTTTCCTTCATGCCAAACTGCTGAGGCCCATGGGTGCTTGAGAGGCAGTGGGAGCTTCTTTACAGAGGGGCAAATAAATCATTTCCTGCCACACTGTGAGCAAGCCAAACAGCAAACATAAACAGGACGTTGTCAGTGATCTGGGTTTCTCTTGCTCCCTTCTTGTGGCACTACATAGTCCCGCAAGAATCCTCACAAATCTTTTTTCTGTGGTATGCCAGGAAATATAGGGCTTGTGGTAGATGGAAACATGTGGAATAAATGTGCTCAGCATCCTTTTAGGCCCTCTCTCCGTATCCCGGTCTGTGGGATAGTCTTAGTTTCCACATAGCAATGTGTATATTAAAAGAAGTGGCAAAAAAAGTCCAGAACTCTGTACCGAAACCAAACAATTCACTGCATGACTCTACTCCTGGGGAGAGGACAAGAAAACAATGGCATAGGATAGATGCACGGGTAGCAATTACTTGCAAACTTCTAATGACTGAATTTTAAGACTCCAAAGCAGGGACTGGAATAAAGTAAGGCAAGGTGATTCAGTAAGCTGAGGTTTCACCATGTAACTTCATGAATATTTTTAACATGCTAAGCATAAATTTCCTTCCATTGTATAGATAGGGAAACTCAAAAGTAAATGTCAATATTCACAGCGTGTGTATATCTAAAATGTGTTATTTATTGAATGAGTGTACTTAAAGACACTTAGTCTAAAGTGTTACTCTCTGCTGAAGATCACTTTATGTTTGTAAAGTCCTGAGTGGTTTGCAAGTCAATTAAATACTGATGGAACAGAGATAAACACTTCCTATTGAGAAATGTCACATCAGCCTTTCTGCTTCATTTCATTGTGTCATTTAATGCACTGAAAGGCATTCAAGTGACGCAGCACTAGCCATGATATCATGGCACAGGCCATACAGCATGCCGAGCCACGTGTGGGTGGGTAGACAGTGTTGCAGTCATACCAACTGGCACAGAGAGAGGCTGACGTGTACTTCAGGGCACACTGACGTGCAACCAGGGTATCGGGAACAGATTTTCTCTTGGGCATTGCTCCCTATGCAGCGTGCAGGCCTGTGTAATTTAACACCCAGTAGCTCTCCCTTCCTTGAAAACTAAGAAGTTTGGCAGCCAGGATCCTTTTAGGATTAGGTTTCCTCTTGCTTTCTGCAAATGTTAGCAAACACTGTCACCCTGCTCCATGTGATGCATCACTCACATTATTCAGGGTAACAGATAAAGCACCAGAGTTTCAGGAGTGCTTAGAGAGCTGCAGTTCAGTTTTCAAACAGCTGAAATACCTATCTATTACCTATTGTCTTTATGAGGAGCTCAAGAGGCCTTGTTTTCCTAAGAGCTGTGTAGTTACAGCGAAGGTAAAAGCTCGCCCGGTGAGCAGAGAAAGCATATGGCCCTTTTTTAATATGAGGCCTCATGAATTTGGTTTCAAAATACTTGACGGCTTCCAGGTTTTTAATTCTTTGTTGGGATGCTCTGCTGTTGTTGCTAGCATATTGTTCGATAGCAGCAAAATCTATGTTCAGAGCTGACCTAGAATCCATTGCTATATTGGGTACTGTGCTTCATTTAAGTATAGCTAGTGGAAGATGTATACAGTGGTGTTTAGAAATATTTTGTGAGATAAGCATAAAAAGAAAAAAAAAGAGAAGATAGCTCAATGCATTTGGGAGCTATTAGATTTCATCTTCTACTTCAAGTAAATGTTGGTGTCATATGATTCATACTTTATGATAAATTAATGCAGCGCCCTGAAATAGAAATAAATAAGTCTCCAGTTCTCAGAACTGTGCATGCATTACTGTTGAATCAGAGCTTGGCAACAATACCCCTGGCACACATTAAAGAAGTGTCTTTTTGTCTTCTACGGGGTTATTTTTGGAATGGTGGTTTGAAAATACCGTACAGCTTGTTGCTGCAGTGAACCCAGGAGTGCTAGGTAGCCGATACAGCCACGAGTTAAACTTGCCGTGTTTCCTAATTGAAGCAGTGCCCTATTTTTTCCTCTGCTCCCATGGCCAGCTAATGGTGCAAAGGCCCCTTCCTTCTGTGGCTGAGCCAAGCTTCCAGCAGTAGGTGCCTCACATGGGACACATGGGTCCCTCTTTTCCATCTGGGCCTGTGCTCACAAAGAGCACCTCGTTTTGACCTGGATTATTTTTCTACATTCATGGCCCTTTTTTGTGTCGCTTTTTGAACACAAAAACAGCAATGAAATTTCAGAGGGGAAAACGTGGGCGAAAAGAACTGGAGACTTGTGTTCGCTTTCTGGTTTTGGGGAAACCAACAAGACATGAAGAGATAAAAAGAGAAATATGTAGAGAAAACCAAAGACAGGGGGTTGGGTGCATTTCTTGTCACCCTACTGTATACTAGGGAAAGTCATTAAGGTTACGAGTCATGACAGTTCTTCTTGATGATAAAACTACTTTGTCAACAAAAGGGCTGAGTATATAAATGTATCATATATCATCTCCCACTCTTTCTGTCTGTATATTATATGCTTGCTCATTTAAGTATAATAAACCCTCAGAATTTACAGCTTATTCCAGGATTTTTATGTAAAGTTAACTGAAAACAGATTTTATTTGTAAAAAGAAAACAAAGCCCACTACAGTCTTTGCAGATGCAATGCTTCGTCTTTCGAGTCAGTCCTGTGAACAGAGGAGGTCAGGCCCCACCTGGAATATTGTGTCCAGTTCTGGGCTCCCTGGTATAAAAAGGACAGGGATCTCCTTGAGAGAGTCCAGAGAAGGGCTACGAAGATGATTAAGGGCCTGGAACATCTATCCTATGAGGAAAGGCTGAGAGAGCTGGGGCTGTTCAGCCTGGAGAAAAGAAGACTGAGGGGGGGACCTAATCAATGCTTATAAATATCTTAAGAACGGGGTGCAGGGGGAATGGGCCTGCCCCTTTTCTCTGGTCTGTGGGGACAGGACAAGGGGCAATGGCTGCAAATTGGAGCACAGGAAGTTCCGCACCAACATGCAGAGGAACTTTTTCACAGTGAGGGTGACAGAGCCCTGGGACAGGCTGCCCAGGGAGGTGGTGGAGTCTCATTCCCTGGAGATATTCAAGACCCGTCTGGACACCTATCTGTGCAGTATGAGCTTGGGAGCTGCTTTGGCAGGGGGGTTGGACCCGATGATCTCTGGAGGTCCCTTCCAACCCCTACAATTCTGTGAATTCTCTGATTCTGCTGGGGGTCTCCACTGCGGGACCCTGTGCCCAAGGCTCTTTGGCAGATGGAATATCCCATCTCCTCTGCTGCACATCCTCCTCAGGAGAGTACAGCATCAGGTGTTTTCTTATTTACTCACATTCTGGACCTTTGGCTTGACCTGGCGTAGCTCACCCTGCTTTATCTCCAGCAGGAAGGGTTTTATATCTCCCAGAAGAACCAATCTGGTGGTATCTGGGTTCTTCTGGGATGTGGGAATTGTGGAGACAAGCCCTCTGAGTCTGCCTACTTCCTGGATGAGGGGACTATGTCATTTTGCACAAGGTGAGCGTGGGTACTTTCTTCACCCAAGTTTAAGGAAATACAGGCTGTAACATTGCTTCCCTGGCACAGCAAAACATTTGAGGCCCTGAATCCCAGTTTCATAAGGGTGCCAAATCCAAGAAAAAAATCACAGAATCACAGAATTGTAGGGGTTGGCAGGGACCTCAAGAGATCATGGAGTCCAACCCCCCTGCCAAAGCAGGCTCCCTAGCTCATACTGCACAGGCAGGTGTCCAGTCGAGACTTGAATATCTCCAGAGAAGGAGACTCCACCACCTCCCTGGGCAGCCTGTCCCAGGGCTCTGTCACCCTCACTGTGAAAAAGTTCTTCTGCATGTTGGTGCGGAACTTCCTGTGCTCCAATTTGCAGCCATTGCCCCTTGTCCTGTCTCCACTGACCACTGAAAAGGGGCAGGCCCATTCCCCCTGCACCCCATTCTTAAGATATTTATAAACATTGATTAGGTCCCCCCTCAGTCTTCTTTTCTCCAGGCTGAACAGCCCCAGCTCTCTCAGCCTATCCTCACAGGATAGATGTTCCAGGCCCTTAATCATCTTCGTAGCCCTTCTCTGGACTCTCTCAAGGAGATCCCTGTCCTTTTTATACCGGGGAGCCCAGAACTGGACACAATATTCCAGGTATAAATTAAATATCCAGACTCTTTTTTTTAGTGCTTATTACAGTTTGATTCAAAAGTCCTGTCATGCTGAGTAGAGCACTCAGCTGGTAATTCATTCTTGGGTGGTCACCTCTCTCCATTCAGTCTCCCTGGTACTGCATCCAGCACCATGAAGTCTCCCTCTGCAGCCAGGTGCTCCAGCCTGTGGTCTGGGTTCAGCAAGGCTGAAATTCCTTCTGGCACCTTGGCCTTCACACTGTTCTGCTTAAGTAACAGATGCTTAACATTTTAGTGAGACACCTGTTTCAATACATTCTTCTTCTGTTGTGGACAACACAAGCCATCAAGCACTGAAGGTCACTAGGAATACACCCAGGAGGGCATTTGAGAATGGATGAGTCCAGGTATGGGTGCAGATGGCCACAGAGTTCTAGTGAGAAGGTATCAGATCTTCAGTACCCAGGACACAATCCAAAGCCTAAAGGAGTCAAACCAAAATTGCTGACTTTCCACGTGAAGGAGCTACGCTATTGACTGTGAAAAAAATTTAGCTCTTCCTTCCAGCACAGGCCAGCTATCAGAAAGCAACATTGTTGAAGATTGTTAGGAAATTAGATTAAATTCTTTTGAAATGGCTTAGGGTGGAGATGCTACACTAAATATAGAGATAAGAACACATATCAAGGGAAATTATCAGAGAGCTTAAATCAAAATATTAAGTAGTATAGCATCTTAAAGGAAGCAGCATCTCCCAGGAATTTCACCAAGAGCCTGGATTTCTTTGTCTGGGGTAAAAAGGAAGTGTGCAATAAAACCAGAGCAAATGAATACATCTGTAACATAACACTGCGACAAGCCAGGCCTTGGGCAGCACCTCAGACTGCAGCTGGTGAGCCCGGACTCGCTGATCCACAGAGTGTGTGGCACAAGTGAGCAGCACGTGGGATGAGCTGCCCTCTCATACCTTAAATCCTGCCTGGTTTAACTTTCTCAATCGTGGTAGTACCACAGCTTAAAATATATCTTCCCAGGTTCCTTATGTGCATTGCCCTGAGAGTTACTTTTGAGGCCCATGGAAGGCAGGAAGTTAGGTGCTGTTATTTTTTTCCATGTGTACGAAAACTTAATAGACTAAACTAGCGAGGTCAACAATGGGCAAAATTAAAACAGTTCTAAAAATGAACTAGACAAGAGGAAACAATTACATGGCTGCTATTTGGAGGAAACAAGCACTGGGTGGTTCAGTCACTAACACAATGAAGGAGACAGCCCACGATGGTGCTTCTAAAGCCTTCCCGGTCTGGTATTCCCAAACTGTCCAGTGTTGTTTACTTGCCTGGAACGATGCCACAGACACATCCTGATAGGTTAGGAGCGATCCTCGGTGACTGCTGTGAGAAATGGGAAGCGGGCAGAGAGGGCAGCAGCAAGCAGCAGCGTCTGCCTTTTTGAGAAGCTGGGCAGCAAGTATTTTCGCCCCTTTGGGTTGCCTGAGGCAACGCCTTCGGTCATAAAACAGGGCTTAAGAGTTGTCATGGGCGGCAGAAAGCATCATCAGATAACCTTCATGGTTTCTCGGGTCTGCTTTTAGGATGGCAAAGTGTTTGGTAGCATTTCTGCTGCTATACCCCCAAGTCATTAAAGTGATATTAATTGCTGGAGGAGAAAAGAGACGCAACCTTAAGCCAAATGCACTGACCAGGAACTCAGAGGACTTGCCCTGGGTTTTGTGCTGACACAGACTTACGCTGCTTCCTTGGATGTCTCAGCTTTCCATCTGTGACTAGTGTTGCTTCCTTTCTCCTTGTCCTTGAATGATGCATTTCAGCTGCCCAGGATTTGTGTCAGGGACTGTCTCACACCGGGTGCAGGCACTGCGCATGGAACAGCCATGCCGGGTTTTGGGTTGCCCTGAGAATAACAGGGAGAGACTCCTGAGTCCATCGGCCTTATTACTTGTTAATTATTTTATCTGTCAAACTATAGATCTGTATAATAATCATTGTTTCATTTTTAATGACTGACATTAGGCAGGCTCTCAGATTTCTAATTAAAAGTTAGTGATTTTTTTTTTAAAGTGCTCTTCCTTTGTTGAAGGCATAGAAATGTCAGAAATGGAAAGTGCCAAGAGCCCAACAGATATATTATGCAAATACCCATTAATCAAACAGAAAAGGGAGAATTTCTCAGCAGCATAATTTTTTCCTGCCCTCCCAAATAGTTTCTAATAAGTGAAGGTAATTTAAAAACTTTAATTCTAAAGGCTAAATAAAACACAAATGAAGTGCTTTCAAACCTCTGCTCTGGAGAACTTGTGCGTAGGTCCTCTTGTCTGTCAGGTTTTATCATGAGAGGTGAGAGTGGTGGTTTTTTTGAATCCAGAAAACAATGCAGACCACAGGCATGTCATCAGCAACTTACCACATAGTTATTCATTTTTTTCCCTGCAAACATTTTAACTGCAGCTGCAAGAGGCTGAAAAACCCTGCCTGATAAGCGTGCTTTTCTGCTTTAAAAATACAATTGAAAGCATTCTGCTAGCAAGCCTACACAAAAGCTCATTAAATTAAATGCTAGGGATTATCTCTGAAGGCAAATGAATATAGAAGGCAGGTGGAGATAATGAAAGTAGGATATTATCCCATTAACATTTGTTCTGTTACTGCACCCACTTTGCCATCGTTTCTTGTTGGCATCCTACCAGAAAGCTGCAGACTGGCGGGTAGCTATGGCATGGGAAGAGTGGCCTGCCACTCCTGCAGAGTGAAGGGAGATGTCAGGGCTCCGTGTTGGGCAGTGCTGTGTCAAGGAAAGGTGCAAACTGCAGGTGAGGCTACAGAGAGCAGCAAGGTGCCTGATCCGCCCTTCTCAGCACAGCCAAATGCTGCGGGTGATGCAAGAGCTCTGCTCCCAGCCTGCCAAAAATGGGTACGCTCTCTCAAGGCTTCATTACCTCACGCCACCCGTTCAGCCGCTAATGGCACTCCTTCTATTGAAAAGTGATCTAGCGCCATGCACGTGTCCCAGGGCACACACAACAACACCTCCAGGCCCTACTTTAATAGCTAGGAACTCGATGTACTCTCTAAACACAGGCTGGCAACCAGGGTGGTGCAGAGCTACACCAGCCCCCAGGCAGCTCAGGGAAGGGAGGCAGGAGAGCTGGAGATCCTCCTGTGGCTTCTGGGCTGCAGGAGAGGACAGAGGGTGATTGGGCAGGGTCTGCAGCTACATCCCTTCGCTCCAATCGCATTGGAAAAGTTGAAGGGGAAGACAACAGAGGGATGGCTCTGCTGGACCCCCTGTCTCTGCTTTCTCTTGGTGTCCTGAGTACCCTGGGTGACAGGAGAAAGCCATTTTGCTGCTCTCCAAGGGGTGCTCCTCTTTGGGAAGGTGGGGATTTAGATGAAGAAATCTTCCATGGAAGAGTTCTTATGATGCCCCCAAGCTGACAACACTTTCACATGACAGTAGAAGTTGCAGGAGGAATGGGGATGCTGTAAGGACTGGCAAGCAATTCACCACAGCTTTTTCCAGCCAGTACTCGCACTATTTTTACCTCCCCTCTTTCTTTTTTTCCCATTCTTTCCCTTCCCATTGGAGTTTCTCCTGTCATTCCTCTCCCTTTCTTGGCTTTCCATGTAACCCTCTCCTCCTAATCAATTCCCATCCCAAGAAACAAACTCCCATCTCAGTTAATCACTACTCTTCCTACTTTTCAATGTTTTATTTTTCCTTTATCCCATTTCTAGTTTACACACACTAAAGAAAAATCTGTTGAGGTGGGGAAAGCCCATTATTCTGTGTTTCTATGAAGCTGAACTCTTTCCCAACTCTTCTTTCCCTCTCTCACCCCCTAACTGGCCCTAAGGACCTAAATCTTACAAACATAAATACGGTTGCATTTGGCTTCGAAGTCCCATACAATAAGATGCCCTGTATAGGATACCTAAAGGCCATGTTTCATGTTTTTAACCACTTTCTTTCCTCCTCTCTGCTCCTGTTTTCATTGTCTCTCTGTTTTTGTTTGTCTCCTCTGCCCCATTTTTCATCCAGGACCTCTCTCTTCTTCACCCCACCCTTGCCGCCTCACCTCGGAGGAATGCAAACCAAATAACCATTCAAGGCTGATGAACTTTAAAACCCATGACATTCAAGTGGGTTGGAAATTAGACAAAACAATTTCACCCATCCCTTGTTTAGGGCCCTGACGAACAGCTTGCTGCAGTTCCTGGGTTAGTATGCAGGAGGATGTGCTGCTGCATGTCTCCCTTTCATAAGGGAAATGCTGGAATGTGGCCATGTACTAAAGAAGCCTGTCGTAACACAGTCTGTTAGAAGGACACCCTGGATCCCCCACATGCATCTCGTACAGAGGGCTTTTCAGCTCACCTTCTTTGATAGTGAGCGCACAGAAATGGCAGGATGAGTCTTGTTGATTGCTTAAGTGGAGTAATTTTTAGGGTAGTGAATAGGCTAGTTGGCAGATCTGCTTGGCCCAAGTTGAAAATCTGTCCCAGATACCCAAAGAGAGCTTTGTTTGCTGAGCAAGGAAGCGAGATCAACAGGAGTCCTTACTTTTCATTTTCTTGCTTTTTGTAAACCACTTCTTGAGGCTGCCTAAGAAAGGCACATGCAATCCCTTTACTTCCATCAAAAATATCTTCCCAGCTTGGTTAAAAATGTGTTTTATTTACTCAGCAAGTTGTTTAAACAGCAGAGCTGGGGCACAGGGGTCTGAGCCGTAAGGAGGAGGTGCCTTCCCCGTGCCCTGGGAGCAGCAGGGCTGTAAGCAGCAGTGAGAGATGCTCAAAGTGAGTCCCGTGCGGTGGGGAGCAGCTGTTGGGTGAAGGGGTCCCTGTCTGAGGCACAGGGACACCACCCTTCACATAGGAAGGGTGCAGGGGGGTCAGGCACAGGCAGGCAGAAGGGCCAGCACTTTGCTGCTGCATGTAAAAGCAGCAAAAGCTGACCCACGTTTATTGTTTGCTCAGCTCTCACCCTGTCTCTTTTCACAGGCAAAAACAAGCTTGCAATTACCACAATAACAAAGCTGGAATTGAATTACTCTTCTGGAAAACCATCAATATCAGATCTGGGTTTGGCTCTTGTAGGATGAAGCTATTCTTTTTACAGGAAGGGGCGGAGACTATTTATTGAAAATGAACTAACATAGTGAAAATTAAATATCTTAAACTACAAGAGAAAGAAGGCACTCAAATCCAGATTCCACCAGATCTCTAGGGGAATAAATCTAATTTTTCGTGCAATTAGTTTCAAATCATGATAAGTGACAGATGCTTTCATTTATTTAGCTGAATTACGACTGAATGGCTGAATTTATTTTTTTTTTCTATAACCCTGATCCAAAGTCTACCAAAGGCAGTGGAAAGACTCCCACTGTCTTCAAATGGGCTTTGGATCAGGCCCTCACTAGCCTCGGGCAAACCAATAAACTCTAATACTTAAATTGTTGTATGTTGAATCCCAAACCATACTTTGTTTTCATTCTAGAAAAAGCTATGAATAGCTCACACATCTTCATTAAGGAAAATTTTACCTGTATAAAAAGTCCCCGACAAGCTAAAAACCAACTGTGGGAGCACTATACCTATATCCTGTTAAGAAAGAATGGGAAAGGTGTGTGATATCTCCCTGGACAGAAAGTATACCCAGAAATCTTTCTCCAGCAGAGTCTTTGTATTCACTAATGACAGTCTGCCTGTACAGCAGCTGATACGTGTATGATACACAAAAGAGTGTCTGCGTACACAAGGGTGCATATTAAATATAGCTGCAAGCAACTGTAATTTTTATTGATGTAAATAAACTGCACTACCTGAAGGATATTTTTGCTGATATAATTATATCTACATTAGAGTTCTTTTGGCATGACTGTGTGCTTCAGGTGAATTTTTCACACTTCATAGCAAAGCTGGCAAGACTTGTAAGAGTTATTAAGTCGTAGGCTGGATAACATTTTAGTTGGCAAGGCGTAAGCTTCTTAACTCGCTCTGCGCTAATGTGATACAGTACAATTTACCTAATGAGCACATTGGAGAAGGCACTTGATTCAGATGCTTAAATCAAAATCCTGAAACCAGAACAGATCCAGTGCCAATCACAAGTTTTTATAAAGACTAAACAATGCAGAAAAGGTACACAAACAAGTGCAGACAGCTGCCTTCTCACTCTATAATTAGAACCATCCGTACTCTACCTAGTTCACTCCCTTCCAGAAGTCAGGTAGCCACTTTACTGGTGCCACAGACTCCTCCAGCAATGCAGTTTATTAGCCTGGGCTTGCTGCCATGATAGCACAGCTACACAACTTGCAGGGTGGACCTGGTTTATGTCTGGTTAGATCAGAATGGAGTCATGTAGGAATCTGCTGTGTTGCCGTACTGGGTGGGACTTCTGGTCCAGAACTGGATGTCTACCATGTAGGCATCTACGTCTGAGTTAGTTCTCAAGGCTCTTATTAGGAGCAATGAAGAGAAGTGGGCACATCTGGAGTTCAGCTCATCTCATTTGAAGGTACATGTGTAAAATAGGCCAGAGGAATTTTATGTGCAGGTCTGTAAACTTAGGTGGGGTGATTTCCAACCACCTTCATAAATGGCTGCAGCTAGAGCATGATAACACATGGAAGCTGTGCTGCTTTAATTAAAAGTGAGATGCTACAGCATGCTAACGAAATGAGTGCCACAGGGAGCCACGGTATGAAGTGGAGATGTGTGCCTATGGATGGTAAAGCTTAGGACTTTCAAGGACATTACTGTGAAATCCTGTTTTGGAGATGGACCATATATTTATGTTGGCTAGTAATTGCTGTATGCCTCTCCCACACTAATTTATAGGGTGCTGCTGGAGGACCAACCAGGAAGATAATGCAACCCTGTCCCACATAAGAGTCTCTCCAAACAAACTTGAAAAACAGTGAGGGACGTTAAGCAAACTAGGTGGCTTTAAAAGACACTGCCAGTGAAGCTAGAGAGGGAGATGGATTTTCAACTTAGAGAAAGGGCCAGAAGAGATTTACTGATCTGGGTGGGAAGGCACAATCCACGAAGATGCTCATGAGGAAGGTGACTAGAGAGCCAGTAAGTGTGCAGATAATTGTTTTATTCTGAGATAAGTTTGGCATCCTCTTTTCTGTGTTGCTTTTGTTCTAAGTAAAACCTTAACTTATTTAGGTGCTGCTGCCCTTGTGCTGAGTGGGGGCAGTTAGTCATGGTTAGGAGCTGTTTGATGGCTGCTTTCAGATGGTGAAACCATACACTACACTTCTGTGTCGAGCTACAGGCTCCTGAGGTATCTGGAAGCAAACAGGCAGCCCTGGGGTGGCAGGCAGGGCAGTACAAGGACAGTCTCACTTCTCAGTGGCACTGCACCTCGAGCACAGCTCTGCTCATGAAGAGGCTTCATGAAGAGGCTTCATGTGTCACCAGCTCAGCCATTGCTACCCTGGGGCTGCAAACACAGCTCTGGAGACTTTCAGTGGCCAGAAGTACAGTTCCCCAAATTTGCTGGTCTAAGCTTGGTTTATGCTTGTTCGCCTTACATTTACATGCTGAAAGCAGGCTGATGAAACCAGCACATACCAACATGGTATTGAACAAGCTGACGGTGTTCAATTCCTCCTAAATAGCAAAAGTATCCTGGTGATGAAGAGGTCCTAGAAACCACCGTCTCTTCCCTGCTTAGAGCTCCAATTAAATGGAAGATGGCTGTGTCAGTGTCCAATATACCATTAACCAACCAGACTGTTTGCATGAGACTGGCCAGCCCAGCCTTAGGCTAGAAAATTTTCAGCAGCCATCCAGCACGGGACTTCAGTCTTCCAAATGAATAAGCTGGTCGTGGCGCGTCAGACACTTCTCACTGAGTTTGAAAGGAAAGCCATGTAAAAGCCTGCTCAGGCAGCACAGTTCCATGTGTCCAGCCTGGCGATTAGCAGAGCTGTTCTGTGAAAAGCTGTGTTAGGTAACTGCACTGGATCCCCAGCAGTGCTGCCGACGGGACAGGCAAGTTAACCCGATGCATCTCTAAGGAGTAAATCTGCTGCAAGAGGGGGTTATTTTATTTTGAAGGAATACCTTTAACGGTTCTCAACTACACAGAAATGAACAAATAAGTGGGTTTAGGAGGTGTCAGCAGCAGGCATACAGGTTTTGGTGTGTATTTAATTTTTAGATAAATCTTTGTGTCATAAAGACACTTCCTATCTCCCCTTACATGGAAAAAGGAGCTTTTGAATCCTTCATGCTCACTGGTGACCAAATAATCCTAATTTGCAATAATAATCCAATTGTGTGGTGCAGTTGACATGCTGGAGGGAAGGGAAGCGATCCAGAGGGACCTTGACTGGCTTGAGAGATGGGCCCTTGCAAATCTCATGAAGTTCAACAAGACCAAGTGTAAGGTCCTGTGCAATGGTTGGGGCAATCCCAAGCACAACTACAGGCTGGGCAGAGAATGGATTGAGAACAGCCCTAAGGAGAAGGACCTGGGGCTGTTGGTGGATGAGAAGCTCAACATTACCTGGCAGTGTGCACCTTCAGTCCAGAAAGCAAACCATATCCTGGCCCACATCAAAAGAACCATGACTAGAAGGTGAATCTATTCCACTCTTCTGAGACCCCACCTGAAGTACTGCACCAAGCCCTAGGCAGTCCCAATATAAGAAGGATGTGGAGGTGCTGGACCAAGTCCAGAGATGATCAGATGGCTGGAGCACCTCTTATATGAAGACAGGCTGAGAGAGTTGGGCTTGTTCATCCTGGAGAAGAGAAAGCTCTGAGTAGACCTTATAGCAGCATTCCAGAATACCTGAAGGGAGCCCCAGGAAAGATGGAGGGGGGCTATTTCCAAGAACATGGAGTGATAGGACAAGAGATAATGGCCTTAAGATGAAGGAGGGCAGATTTAGATTAGGTATGAGGTAGAAATTATTCGCTCTGAGGGTGGTGAGGCCCTAGCACAGGTTGCCCAGAGAAGCTGTGGCTTCTCCCTCCTTGGCAATGTTCAAGGCCAAGTTGGATGATGCTTTGGGTAACCTGGTCTAGTGAAGGGTGTCCCTGCCCATGGCAGAGGGGTTTGAACTAGGTGATCTATAAGGTCCCTTCCAACCCAAACCATTATATCGTTCTATGGTTGTATAGCTGTATCGGTTTATGGTTATATGGTTCATTTGTTTTATGGTTAACAGCCAGTATATTTCAATTTTTTTTTTCTCTGTTAGTGTTCATGTCTGCTTGACAAATGTCTCTTATTACAAATATATAGAGGTCAAAGAAAGTTATTCAAATACTTTAGAATTTATTCTATACTTCAGTATTATTAAACTTTAGTATTATTCTATAGTCTCTCCTGTCTTCTTTGGCTTCCTGGATTACCATGAGTATGTGCACATGAATGTAATTGAAATTAAATCAGTGGCTTGCCTCCATCTGTGATTTACTTCATTCACCTTCATTCAGCTTTTCAAAACTATCACAAGATCAGCCTTCCAATGGAAATGACAGATTATTTTCCTACTGAAGAGGGATAACATTAATAAACAGTGCAGGCTGGCAATGATTAGCAAGAAGGACTTCAAGCACTAGACGCAACATTTATACCTTCACCAAAGGTTACTGGTCAGAAACTATACCCTCTTATGTACAGGACACATTTTTTCCCCTTCATTGCTTCTCCCACTTAAGGCCACTGTATGTATGTCCCTGTGCACACCCAACCTCTTCTTCATATCTGAACTTTCAGTCTTGCAGTTGTCGAATAACTTTTCATCAGTCTAGCAATTAAATGTTATAGGAATCCCTAACAATAGGGTAAAAGTCATAAGTCACAGGGCACAATTTCATGTAATTTAAGATGATGTAACTCTCTATTCTGTTCTTCAGACTGTCCAAAACCTCCAGTTTAGGTTCATATGGGCAATATCTAGCCTTCAGACATTTGTTCATCCTGCTTTGGAAGAAGAGTTAGAAACATAGCCTCAGGGGCTAAACTAATAAATTGTTGACCCAGCTACATACAAATAAGCTAATGTTTGTTCTTTGTTTGGCAGGCTGGCAACAAATTTCACACCTGATTTCCCCAAATCCTTCAGAAGACATTGTATTTATTTTGACACCCGCTGTTTAGCAAGGTGTAGTATGCCCTAGCAGATCAAACCAAAGCTCCTCCGGGTAAAAATGCACACCGTAAGGTGAGACACAGGTCAGGGCATGATTAAAGGCTGTATGTCTGGCCCTGGGATGCCGAGGTGTGGGTGTCATGTTATTCTCAGGGCATCTCGGCACCCAGGCGCCCTGCCTTCCCCAGAGGACCTGGCTGCCAACGATGTGTGCCTTTTCAGTGCCGAGCACGCACTGGCTGGCTTGCCCACGCAGGGCTGTGGTTGTTCAGTCGTGCCGTACAGCACTCTGGGCCTTGCAGTGGAAGCCCACACCAAGCCTGCTCGGCCTCATTTGTGCTGTGACCACCCCTGCTGCCAGGGCACACACAGGGCACAGCCTAGTCTGCCTCCCTCCTCAGCATGGGTTTGCTCTAGGCACTCCTCTGCTGTCATCGAAACTCTTGGGCACGAAAGAGGACTTAGGATCCTGCTCAAAAGGCCGTATAAGGGCCCAAATCAGGGTAAGGTCAATGTGAATAACTATCAGCCAATTATTTAATAACTTTAGCCTTACTCCTTTGTCCAGAATGCTGGAAACCATTTGCTGTCCCTTGGTCAAAGGCCAGAGTGGGCTCAGCTGTCACCAAGAGGGGTAGTGAGGGTGTATCATAGCTTTCCCGACAGTGCATCCACATGAAAATGAAATGGCGCTGCTACACTCAGATCTACTATGTTCAGAACCCAATCACAGTGGGCAATTAATCACTGAAGAACAAGATAAATACTTGCCTAGAAAAGGGACCTCATGAGATGAGTCAGTTGTCAGCCTCTGCTCCCTCCCCAAAAAAGCAAATCCTTACTCAAATAGTAGTCATCAGAGCGATTAGAGCATTCTATTAGCTGGTGATCTAGGCAGGAGTTCTGTAATGCTGTGAAGTAAGAAAGAGGGATATTTCTAAACGTTTTACCCAGCCAGTCATCACTAGCAAGGGGAAATAAATTCCAGCTCTCCAACAGATATGTGCCAAAGATCACTTCATTTTATGTTTATGTTCAGCAGTTGTATTCCTAAATTAAATTTATGGCACTTTTCTTATTATAATTGGAAAGAGTGAGCGAAGTAATTTTTTTCCCCATGGAATTTTTTGGCACAAACCTTTTTTGGTACTTCCAAACATGATTTTTGAAATCTCTTCTTAAGAAGCAGAAATTCAATGCATATTTATTTGGCCTTAGCCATGTATAGATTTTCAGCCTCCAGCTTTCTGATGCACAGCCTAGAAAACAAAGGAGTTTCTCCCTTGGGGGAAATGTTTCATTTGTTGTGAGCCCAGGGCCGAGATGCTATTGAACTCATTCCCACCATTGGCTATTTTAATCCATACAGACCCTGTTACAGGCTCCCTGTTAGCAACCCAGAAACCACCACAACCTTGAGAACCCCCTTTCCTTCTTGCACCTCACTTGCATCCCAAAAGTAATCCATTTTCAGGGACAAGGCTCTCCTCGCTCCTATTACCATCCAGTGAGACCAGCCCACTCCTCTCCTGGATGTTGGCACCCTGCCATCCATCTTCACTGGTGCCAGGCTCCCTGTGTCAGATGAGAGACTGCACACATCAGGATGGAGACAAGGGCAGCTCCTTGCAGGGTGCACATGCTTTGGTGCAGCATGGGCTGCTCAGGCAGCTTCCTCCATCCCCTGCTCACATACAAGCAGAAGATGATGTTTTGAACGGGCAAAAGTACCATCTGTAACCACTGTGCACAAGCAGGCAGGCAGCAAAAAGAAAAAAAAAAACAAAAACAACCCCCCAAAAAATCATTAATAGGTGTGGTCTTTCTTTGGATGCAAAATACTGCCTATGAGGCATGGATTTCAGGATGTGTGGTGTCCTGACTTGCTGATTGCCTTCCCCCCAGCTCATCCCCAGAGCAACAACAAAGTAGTATGAAGGGGAGTATGACAATGTGTGGCCACACATGTGTGCTCCAGTGTGACTGTCTGGCTCCTGGGGGTCAACCATTCATCACAAACACATGCCAGAGCAGCCTGGCCTGACACCACTACTCCTTGCCAGACAGCATAGGACCTTTGCCTTCCTCCTTTTCCCCCAGGTCCTGCCAAACACTCCTGGGAAGTGGCTCCCCCCTCCTGCCTCCACTATCCTCCCTGACCCAGCCAAGCCCAGCTGTCATGGCTCAGAAAAAGTCCACAGTTTAGGGAAAAGCAGGCTGTGAAGCTAGCTGTCTTGTGCTGCAGGGAAACAGAGGGTTGGGTCAGGGTGCTATAGATGTCTCCTGGCTTGCACAGCTTGCACCTGGGAAGGCCTTGTCAAGGCTGGAAGGTCTCATGGAGGCAAAAGTGATGCTGATGTTTCTGAAAAGGCCCTGCTGGGGCTGGAGGTGTGGTGCTCATCTCAGAGAGGTGAGTTGCAAGCTGACTGGCCTCCTGCCACCAGCATGGTGGGGCTGGTCTCAGCTCCTCCTAAAAAATTCCCAGGACTAACATGCTGGGGCACACACATGTGCTCAGAGGGCAGGGAAGGTCTAAAAAGACTGAGAAACTGGCTCCAGAAATGCTGTGACTTTTGTAGGCACTTAGTCCAGACCTATTTCTGCTCTTTTGCTGGCCTCACCCTTCTCACTATTTCTACTTAAAATCAGAGCCAAAACACTCCCTAGATGCCTCTTACTAATACCTTCATCTGAACTACCCTGTCCCAGGACCTCTAAGCTCATCATAACTCAGGCTGCTGTCTTGAAAAAGGAGAGACACTACTGTGCTCTCCAAGTCTCTAAGAAGTGCCTCTTGCAAGACATCCTGAGAGATACCTTGGGAAGTTGTCTTGGAGAGGGATAACCCAGGCCCAAAGAACTTCTTGAAAGTTGCTTCCCTTCTGCCATTGCTTTTCCTGTTTGGTTCAAATGTCACTCAGGGAGTTCTGAGAATAACTGAAATGCTTACTGGTTTTGAGATGGTCCCAGAGCTGCCTCAGACCATCTGCAAAGTGAGTTTCTTTTGCACACCCAATTCTTTGATGGGCTAGGAGCTCGAGCTGGTCAGGACAGCAGGTCCACCAATATGGGCCTTAGGAGGAAGGCATGGGGACAACTCTTTTTTGAAGAAGGCTTTCCTCTTCAGAGATATGTCATCTAACACATTATTCCAGGTCCATCAGCAAAGTTGCCACTCCTGATTTCAAGGCTGTTCTGAAAGGGCCACAAGATGATTAGAGGGCTGGAGCACCCTCCCTGCAAAGAGAGGCTGAGGGAGCTGGGCTTGTTCAGCCTGGAGAAGAGAAAGCTGTGAGGGGACCTCATTACAGACAATGGAAGGTCAAGGGAGAATGGACTAAAGCTGAAGGAGGGAAGGTTTAGATTAGATATCAAGGGGAGGTTTTTTACAGAGAGAGTGGTGAGGTGCTGGAACAGGCTGCCCAGAGAGGTGGTGGATGCCCCATCCTTGGAGGTGTTCAAGGCCAGGTTGGATGGGGCCCTGGGCAACCTTGTGTAGATCCAGGCCTGAGGTTGGTGGCCCTGCCTGTGGCAGGGGGGTTGGAACTTTATGACCCTTGGGGTCCCTTCCAACCCTTGCCATTCTATGATTCTATGATTCTATGATTCCATGATTCTATGATTCTATGATTCTATAAAAGGAAAGAATTATCCGGACAGCAGGGAGTTGGCACCTTTCAGCATGGCCGAGTGGTTTCATTTTCCTTTGCCTGTGCTTCCTGGAGCTCTCCTGTGAGGGTTCCAGGGAGTGAGGGCAGTTTCCTCATTTATGAGTACATTTGTGAATCCTGAAGGACTGTAAGGCATCACTCATAAATTTCCTGTCCCATGGGGCCAGGCTACAAAGCCAGCTCGCAGCCCATGAGACTTGGGACAACATGTGTGCTTTATCCCAGGCAGTATTAACAGGCTTTGCCTCCGGGTTATGAGGCTATGTCACATTACTGACCTGTGTCTCATGTCCCAGCTTGGTGATATGGGAAAGGATGAACCGCAATTCCTCTGGCGCTGAGTGGTGCGCAGTCCCAGTGAGGCCTACCACCACGGCTCGGCAACGATGAAGGAGAGCCCACGCTCACTCATTGCGCATGCCCTGCGTGCTGGCTCCCAAATCTTGAAGGGAAGAAAGGGGAGAAGCTTTCTCAGTGCATGATGTCAGCAACCAGACAGGCCAACTCTCTGTAGGTGGAGTCTGGCTGCTGTGTCCTCCATGAGCTGCTGGGCAGAGATGCAGACAGCCCTGGGGAAAGGGCGCAGAAGGCAGCTGGCTTGGAGCTCTCGTGTCTGGCCCATGTTTTCCCTTATCCCTTGCTTTTACTAGAAGATACTGGTGGATAACTTTGTGAGTCAGGCAGTGTTTATGTGGTCTGCTGCATTTCTTCTTCGGACTGTAGGTGTTTTGATTTTGTGGTTTGGGGGTGGGTTTTTTGCCTTTTTCCCCACTCTGTCAATAATTGAAATGAAAGGTCAGGAGGAATAACCAGAAAGAAGGGGAATGGGAGTGCTTGCAAAGTGATGCAAGCCTCTGTCTGGGAATCTTGGCTGATACATATGTTTCGCACAAAACACTCTAGTAGCTTTTACTGCCAGAGATGTTCAGAGCAGTGTAAACTCCAGGAGAAGAGCTGCTTCTGACCCCACACTCTCCCATGTTGTAAGTGCAGACAGGAGGGAACAATGACATAAGCAAAATTTACAATAGTTAAAGGTACTCCTTGGAAATCAAGCAACCTGTGACTGACAACTCAAAACCAAGGCAGGACCGAACTAAGTTCATTTCCTAGATTGAGAGCCAGGCTTTGGAGAGCATGATGGGAACTGGCAATCTCAACAGGTGTTTAAATGGACACATCATAATCCAAATGCATGTCCTGAACTCAGCATGCCCAATGAACAACTGAATAGCTGAACCTTAATGGAAATGGTACAAGTCTCTCACTAACTAAAGAAATCTCAAGGCAGTGTCAGCTTCAGCCTGTTTAATGAGGCAGGCTGGCACAGGTTTTGCCTGCTTCTCCATCAGCTTTCTAGCGCACTGATAATATCTCTGTCATCTGTCTTGCCAATGTGAACAGGAACCAGTCATTTCCAGGAAGTATTAAGTAAGCTTTTTGTATTTACAAATTAGCTTTTCAATTCCCCATCAATTTTTGTATGTGTCCTGTGGATGCATTTTGGATAATTTGAGTGAATGTCAGGAAGATCAGAACTTGTGAAAGGTTTTCTTAGTGAGTGTGGACAGTAATAAATTAGCTTTAAAGAGGCTAGAGAGGCAAAATTGTTTTGGTTTAGTAACTACATCTGTGGGGAAAGAGAAATCTCTAGTAGACCTTCTGGACTGAGGCCCTCTGAGGTAGACAAGAGCAACACTACCAATACATCATTCAGCAGGTTTTCTTCCCTTTCGAGCATCTCTTCTTTTTCAGGTCTCAAGGGAAAAAAAGCAAGAGATGGAAAGGTGAAGAGATGACAGGAAGAAAATTCCAAACCAAATGTTTTCTAAAATTCAATCTGTGATGAACAAAAGTGCAGAAATTAGTCAGCATGTCTTCCCCAAAATTGCCATGAAGCATTACAACCATTTTTGTCCAGCTATTACAGACAAAACGTTAGACACCATTTTGCAACAATAGGGTCACAAGAGAGGACCAACACAGTTTTTGTCCATAGGGCACAGACAGATGTCATTGAAAAGTGCCCTTTCTCTGATAAGCAAAAAGACATACTGCAATTGGATTAAAATAAAAGGTCAGAAAGGATTAATTTATGAGAGAAGGTTCACAGATCAGAGACATTAAATGTATTTTTGTAGGAGGACCATTTGTAATAATTGATAACTTTAGGTAGTGTGGATATGTATGTCAAAAAAGGGGAAGAAATGATAAGGAAAATCTCTTTACAAACATCCACAATTTCCTGTGGAGTTGTCTCCCACAGGATCCAACCAAAAACCAGACCCCAGGATAACCCTACATCTTCATAATACTGATTTTCATGATCAACCTGGTTTATTTCTTTCATGAAATTTCATAGAATCATCAAAACCTTTAGATCGGAAAAGACTCTTAGGATAATCAAGTCTAGACATTTCCTCTCATAAAGAGCTCATTTTGCTTTCAAACTGAAACAAGGGAACCGGTACTGCAAACCCGACACAGGCGGGTTAGGAACAGATGAAACCAAAGGCAGAAGGTGCGATCAGGGTCTTTCCTAAACTGCTGGTGTGGCAGCTTGACCAGTCCTCCCTTCTCTGCAGGAATTAGTGTGCTTCATTACACAAGAAGCAGAAAACACTCCGATTACCTGGTTCTTTTTCACTCATCCGCTGCATAGAGGTTAGGCTGAAGTGAACCACCAGATCTTATCAAAGAGTAAAAAGAAATGAGTAGGTCTGTGAATAGCAGAGCCAATGGAGCCTGGTCTGCGAGGAATTGTCTTGTGGTTGGGTTCTCTGATGTCTCATAAGGTGTGAGTTTTGCGTGGAGCTTTACAGACAAGAGGAGCGTTCATTCACCACTGCAAACTCCCATGTGCATTCTCTGATGCTTCACAAAGGGTGAACTCATGCCACACTGATTCCTTGGAACTGGCACAAATAGGGTCTCTTTTCTTTAATCTCTCCTCCATGGCCTGTCAGACCATTCTACAGCTAACAAATTTAGTCTAGATTGGTTGTGCATGTACCCCAGTCATTCCTTCCCACTCTATACTCCCCACTCCCAGGAGGCTTCTGTGGGACCAGAGCCAAGAGCTGAGTTGTCTGGAAAAAAATCACCTGAAAAAGCACTTGAGAGGGACAGTTCAACTACCATGTGACCCAGTTCCCTGATCCAAATCACCCCACAAATGCTTGTGCTGACAGAAGAAAGGGGAGCAACCCAGAACATGAAGGGAGTCTGGGGCACGAAGGGAGCTCAGTGTCTTCCTCCAGCAGCAGAGTGATGAGCCTGCAGTATGACAAGCACTCATGAAAGAGTAAAACTGGATTTCTCAGAGTTCCCTGGCTGAGTCCAGGCAGAGTGCATTCACTCTGTAGCCTGTGGCTACCCCTGAGACAGGGGTTGTTTCCATGACAGAAAGCATGTCCTCACCAGAGCTGGAACATTACCTTTCCTTACAGGGACATGAGACCTTGCTGTCTTCTCAGGTAAAGGCAACTCAGAGCCAATGGAAATCTGAACGGCAAGAGTTGCAAAGAGTGTTGAAAGGGAGCTGTTGGGATTTTCAGTAGCTGCTGCTCCCCCTCAGGTCCATACACCTGGAAGGCCTGGCAGTTGCAGCAAACTGGTGGGAACTAGGAGAGTTACAGGCCATAATCCCACCTAGACTACCAATTTGCTGTGCAGCTGCCTATGAAGATGGACCTCTTTGTGCCTTTACGCACCAAGCTCAAGATTTGGGCAAGGCATGAAGGTGAAAAAGAAACAGATGCTGATTTACTGTCTGTCTGAGTCAGTGTATCAGAAATAGGTAGCTGGTGGTTGTCGTGGTTTAACCCCAGCCAGTAACCAAGCACCAGGCAGCTGCTTCCTGCCCCCTCCCCCATAGTGGGATGGGGAGGGGAATGGAAAGACAAAAAACAAAAAAAAAAAAAAAGACCTTGTGGGTTAAGATAAAGACAGGATAACAAAGAAAGAGGATAATAATAACAGCAATAGTATATGTAAAACAAGTGATACACAAATGGAATTGCTCACCACCCATAGAAAAAAATCCAGCCCAATGCCCAGTCTGTTTTAAAGCAGTGATCCCACCTCCCAGCTAGGTTCCCCAGTTATATCCACAGCGGGATGTTCAACAGTAGGGAATATCCCTTTGGCCAGTCTGGGTCAGCTGTCCTGGCTGTGCTCCCTCAGCTTCTTGTGCACCTGGCAGAAGAAACTGGAAAGTTCTTGCCTTGTTGTAGATACGACAACTACCTAACAACATCTAAAAAATCAGTGTGTTATCAACATTGTTCTCATACTAAATTCAAACTACAGCACTGTACCAACTAGTAGAAAAAACCCCAAACTTTACCCCAGCCAAAACCAGGACAGTGAATTAAAGTTTACTCTGTTATGATGCTCTGGTCAGAAATTATATGGCCACCACAGAGAAACTGTAAACACAGTAAAATCCTGGCAAGCTAAGGAAACCCATGGTAAACCATCTATTTAGATGAGTATCATTCTCATATATAGCAGCTGTTGCAGTTCTCATGGCTTCTGGTAAACTCGAATGGTGTTCTACAATAAATCTCACTGCTTTTAAAAGTCTTATTTTCACTGCTACTTCCTATAAACTTCTTATCAGGGATCATTTTAATTAACTCTCCGATACTGCCCTGGTAGGGTAAGTGCATTCATTCTAACTGCTTTGTGTTTTGATGCCCGATTTTAAAGCTCCTGAGCTCTTCTTCCTTTGCGTTGAGCGTGCCCTGACTGATTTCGCTTTGTCTGCCTGTCTAGTCAGCGAGGACTGGAAAATTCACATTCACGCAGAAACACTGAGTTAATAATGATGAGGTGCTGAAAAAGTTTTGGGTCACATCCAAGTCTGTGTTTCCGAAAATGAGACCCAAGGCAAGAAGTACAGACTCAGAAAAATGCAAAATTCAGATTCACTTTTTAACCTTACAAGGGTTTTTGTCTTCATTTCAAAGGAAATTCTGTTCAGTTACGCACATGAGAAACTTCAACAATTTGAGGATGTAATCCTGTAATTCTTTGTCAGGCAAGTCTCCCATTGACTCAGTGATTTCAAAGGCACTGGTGCCTGTGTATGAATGGCAGGATATGGTGCAAATTTACGATCATGGAGAGCTCTGCTGTGTCCTACTTTCACATTTTTTATTTTTTTTTAAATTTGCTTTATGGAAACATTATGGGAAAAAGATCCTGGCCTTGGCTCCTTCAACTGGAGCTCTGCCACCCATTTCTGCAGAGCTGGGCTTCCACCCCTTCTGCTTTTTACTGAGCAAGTTGTGGTACCTCTAAGAACAGCATCTCTTGGCGGGAGCCTTGAAACAGTGTCCGTATATCGGCAGGCGGCAGGTGATTTATTCTAAGCAAATACACAAAATGGTTTTTTAGGAGTTGATGAATGGAGAGTGTCTGACATAATGTCACTGTGACAAGAAAGTGCACTCGGCAGAGGAGATTTTGCAGCACAGTGACTGTAGCCTTTAACAAAGAGACCCCTTATGGCTAATGTCCTAGCTTCCTTATCCTCCCAACCTCCCTTCTTAATATGAACTGTCTTGATAGAAGGTGAAGGATAAGATAGATTAATAGAGTAGCTTTTCTCCACACCTAAATCATGTACAAAGTATGATCTATGGCACAGTTGGTGTCATAAAAGAGAGATGTGATATCATTGCCTTGACATTATCTCCCTTGCTACCCTTGAACTCCAGAGACTTAATGGCCTTCAAATAAATGGTATTTAAACAAACCACTTTTCAAATGATCTTGTGGAACCTATTTAATCATTACCAGGAACAAGTGGTCATTGCTAAGAACTGGATTTTCCTGGCTGCACAAGCAGTAGTCAGTGTGCTCAATCCTTAGGGATCACAAGTGGGTTTAACAACTTTTTTGAATGCATCTGCATGGTTTAACCAATTCAAAAAATGAAGTCGCAGATTTACCAGCATCTAGTCACAACTTTATCATCAGGAGCATTCGGCAAACTGCTGAGCTTAAAATGTGGGTTCCTACCATTTAAATGCGCATCTTCCCATGTCTGTCTTTCCCTCTATATATATGGACATACATATTCTTACCCTTAAATTTAATAATTTGTACATGGGATGAACAAGAGAATAACTTAATCCAGGATTGGGACTGAATTTGGCGATGGCGAATCACCATGCTTCACATGCTGGAAATAAGATTCCCCATTCTTTTCTCCAAATGTGCAATTAGTCATAGTGGTTACTGCAAAAGCAGAGTGAATGTGACAAGATGCATCTGCTCGGACAGAAAAAAAAAGTTCCATGGAACTGGAAGTACTTTCTTTGTCATGTAATTTCACTAGTGTAGCAACACCAAAGTTCTCTGAGGATGAGTTAATTTCTTTGGGCATGAGTTAACTTCTTTAACCATGCCCACGGAGCGCAGCAGCTGGTGCATGCATGTGCTGTATATCCACCCTCTGACAAGTATAAGGAGAGTTCCCATCTACTCTCATTTTTCCACCCTACGTTTTAGCCTGTTTCAGCTTTATGTCTTACGCCATCATTCATCTGACCGGGTAGCTGTGGATCTTAAACACTGGCATTTATGTGTGAGCTGTGGTAAACTGGGAAGTTAGAAGGATCATTGCAGACAAAAAGAAAAAAAGCTGTTATCTAACGAAATCCAGTGCTCCATATGTTGTCTTGCAGGTGTCCCTTTATGTTCTCGAGCTGAGTGCTTAATGGCCCCACTCTTTGCATAAGCACTGTCAGCTTTTTCTTTACCTGTTTATATCCTCACGTCCACCACTCCACACAAGTATTTCCTGCCAGCAAGTTCCCCCTCATGCCAGGCAGAGGAGAGCTCTTTCTCCACAAACCCACCATCACCAACCTGAACTCCTCCCCACCTCCCCATCCTGAATGATTTTTCAAAAAGCCGAGAGACAAGACGTTCGTCTTCCTTGGCGTGTAAGTCCCGTATCACCGATATTTTAGAGGCCAGCGGGACGGCCCCAGTTCGGGCCGGGGAAGGAGGGGAGCACGCTTGTCCCTCCCTGCGAGCGCCTTCGCCCGAAGGCAGCCGTGTTCGCTTCAGCTGCCCGAGCCGTGCCCCTCCGCTACAGTTCCGCTAGTCTGTCGCTAGTTGGGGCTCACGGCAAAGGGACGAGCCCGGCCCCGGTACCCGGCCCCGGGCGGCTCGGTCCCTGTCCCGGGCAAGGAGCGCCCCGGCGCCGGAGCCGCGCTTACCCGCCCCGGCTCCCGCATCCACCCCGGGAGCAAGGAATTCCCTCTACCGCAGCCCCTGCCATGGCAGAAGGGCTTTACCCCTTCCTCAAAGGCTTTCCCTTAAGGAGCTCAAAGGCTCCGAGCACCACCACAAAAAAGCAAAGGTAGGAGCTGGCTGGCCATTACCGGCCCGGTTTTGCAGGTGAGGAAAAGTAAACTGCCCCCAGGTTAAGCGGCTTTCACAAGGGCAGAAAACAAGACTATTGCAGGTTGCAGGGCAGGATCTAAGCAGACCATCTGCAAGCCTTTGCTTTAGCAACGAATAATTTGTCATCTTAAAAATTAGGTCCTAAAAATCTGTGCGTGATTTTAAGGCTGTAAGTGATACCATTGACTTCGCCAGGACCGCTCACGTTACGGCATCTTCCAAAATGTGCTGCCCTGACTTGGTTTTCTGAATGTATCAGCTGTTTCACATTCAGGGAGATGGCTTTGCCAGCCCTAAAGAGGAAACCTAAAATAGAATAAATTGCAGTATCTAAGGCTCTGGGCAAAGTTTCAGTTTTAATCCTAAATAGCCTCAAATCCATTCTTAGTAAGATGTGAATCATCATGTTTATAGTCAGAACTACAGAGATAAAACTCGGTGAAGTCTGTAAAAACAATTCTGTACTAAAATGTGAAACTACAATTCCTCTTCAAGTCCTAAAACCTGATACCTGATACTAAAAAAACTATCACCCCCTTAACACCAGTGCCAACTGTCTGTTCAGACAGGAAAACCTGCCACAAGGCCGGTCCCCCTCCCTTTTCCAGTGTCTGCAGAGAAAAAAAATAATAAAATAATGGCCTTTCATGGTCAAAAGCATTCAAGCTACAGAACAAATTTTCTTTCTTATTAGGGTTTGTTGGGTGTTTTTTTTTTCTTTCCAGGTTTGTTTGTTCTGTCCCCTCCTCACAACCCGTGTTCCTCTGGTACAACTGATAAACAATGTCTTTTATTGCTATAGGCAGCCAGTCCTGCCTAATACAATAGCAGGCAAGGCTTGGCGGGACTGCAAAGTGCAGGTGTTTGGAGAATTGTGGTCATCCAAACCAGATGCTGAGGAGATGGAGCACCTGTTTCCCTTCTTTTCCGCACTGGAGAATACAGCAGTGTGCAGGCTACAGAAACAGCCTGAAATTAATAGCGCGGCTGCAGTTTTCCCTTGACAGGGCAACAGAGATGTACCATCTACAGCTTTTGCAAGCACTCCTCTGAGTGCTCAGACACATGTGCTGGATTTTTTTTTTTTTTATTATTATCATTATTTTATTTTTTTTCCAGAGCAACTGCAGGCAGTCAGACATGGGTCTGTAACTTCATTTGTCTCCAGATTATTTGTCATTAACCGTGCCCTGGCATTAAAAATAAATAAAGAAATGAATTTTTTTAAATCTTGGGTTTATAGCCCTGACAGCAATGTAAAGTTAAACCAAAAAAAAAAAAAAGTTTATATCTATTTTTACAGGTTTTACAAATGTCTCTTTTGGATGCAGAATTGTAGGTGATGGAAAGCTATCTATGGATGTGAAAGGAGTTGAGATCCTGCCTGTACTGAAAGGTGGTAGTAATCCTAGAGGAAAGGTCCCCACAATGATGGCCCTAAATAAGCTCTTGTTTCTCTGCCTGACGTTGCTGTCTTCCATTGACTGGGAAGCAGGAGCTGATCTGGGAACTCCAGGCTGCAGCACGGTGGTGCATAACGAGTCCACCAAGGCCTCAGCCCACCTTCTTCTACCCCTTCCCACCTCCTGCTCCCCAAAAGTAGTACACTGCAGAGAGGGAAGAAGATCGGGCATTTGGTTGCAGCCTTTGTGGGTCCAGGTGGGTGACAAACCGTGTGGAAATGATCATTTTTTTGCAGACTGGGGGATGTGTCTGACACAGCAGCTGTAAACCCCCATTTGTGCTGTGCTGAGGACTGCAGTGAGTCTTTAAATTAAGAAATGGAGCAGGTTTTAAAACAGTGGGGAATGTAAAACCACTGTTTTATAGCATTTTTTTTAATTATATTTTTTTTAATTCAGGGAAATCTGTGTTTGCTAGTTTCTGGCTGCAGAAATATTTATTCTAAGAAAATATAATGAGAAAAAAAAAACCAACCCACCAGAAAAGGTTTTCCTTGCAGAACTGCATTTTAAGGTATGACTTCTGTTTTTAAACAATGCCCTAAAAAAACACATTTACCTGAAGAAGAGAAACCAAAACCAAACTGTGCCATTCTAGCTTTACCACCACCTGGCAAACCACAGTAAGGTCCACAAGGAAAAGAGGACTGTGACGCTATGGTAGTACCACAGAAACATGAAAACACCTTGCTTTCTCCATGATTTTGGCTCAGGATGGCTGGCAGGCGTTGATTATCTGCAGGTAGAAGATGGGACCATTTTTATGCAAGAAAGGTGGTTGCGCCAATACTGCCTTCTCTGTCCTTTCTCAAGCAGCACATGTGCTCCCACGTGAGCACCCACAGAGAAGTAAATTTTCCCTGCCGGACACCAGAACAGCTCCAGCTCTTCAGCAGTTCAATTAGTTTGCCTGATGTTTTAATTTTACAAGGGTTTAACTGAGACAGCGCGAGGCGCAGGGGCGGCACCTCGGTTGCATCGTTATACGTGCGCCCACCTCAGAACAGGGCTGGATTTGCTCCTGGCTTCCTCAGCCCTGAATCAAAGCCACCTGTAAAGGCCCGCATCAGAGAGGGAAGATTGGGATCTTTCCCCTGACTCTGCAATTCACCGTGCAGATGGGCTTTGAATGAGAACTTGTCATTGCTACCGGTTGGTTGGTCTTTAGAAAGCTTTCTCATTTCTCCACAGACAAGGTGAACTTCTTTGTTTTGCTCAGTTAGAGCTACATGATGAATTCCACCTCTCCCAGGTCCTTTAATTTTATGGATTCTGACCTGTCCTTTAGTTTACCCCCCCCCCCCATCCCAGCAGTCCCTGTATTACAGCACAGAGAAGCCCTGCCTGAGTTATGAACTCCCCGCTCCCCCCTCCCTGCCCTAAGCAGACAGTGTTAATGAGCCAGAAACTGTTTTGAATCAGGAAAAAGGGAATTTTGGCAAGTGGTGTTGTATTTCTGTTAGGTATCAAAAATAAAATCAGGGCGAAGAAAAAAAAATAGTTATAAAGAAGCCATTTAAGCTGGAATCACAAGAGAGAGGGGAATTACCCTCAGTGGGAGACAGGCAAAAGAAGGGCAAGTTGGAAGATAGATATGCTGGGCAGACTTCAAGGTCTACAAAAGGTTGGTTGTCTCTTTTGGGGTTTACACTCTCTTTGTCTAATTAGACTAATAGAGGTTGAATAGAACTGGGGGAGATTAAAATCCATGATAAACAAGGCATCTTTTATTTGATATTATTGGAACTGGTTTCACTTATCTTCAGAAATCTTTCTTTTTGTGCTCCTTAATTTGTCCTTGAAGTCCTGTATCTAATCATTAGTTGAGCAACCAATAATCCTCCCCCAGCCCCTCCACCCCTTTTTATGACCAACTTTAATCTTTCAACTCAGTGAAAAACATGTTTCCCCTATCATAACTAGTTTAACAAAAATTCCCTTTCAAGTTTAGATTGCGCAGATACAATGGCTTTCCTGCAGCTTCATGCTGGAGAAAGGAATTTACATTAAGAGAAAAAAAAGAGATTTATGATAGCATTGTATTTCCATTTGAATATGGAGAGTTAATAACATGCATATGTTTTTTTTATTATTATTATTTTAAGGTTTAAGCTATGCCATAGGCAAAAGGAAACCTGGAAACTGTGGGACTGGCAGGGCTCAATGAATAACCTAATCTGGATTTCATTCACAAACAGCAGCTCACACACAGGGAAAGGGCTGGTGTGTTTCGCCAAATCGGAACTGGAGTAAGTGCCAGGATTTCCTGATTTGTTTACATTTCTCAAAAAACTTTTTTCCCCTGGATGAGGCTAGAATTAGACTTCCTTTTCCACTTTTGGCCCTTTCCAAACTATTCTTGCTTGACATATTCTCTCCTTTTCCCTGTATTCTCCTTTGTTCCAGTCTCAGCTGGCCCTTTTGTCTTGGAAAACAGAAAAGGCAATGAAAGATGTCAGTCTATGATAATAATGATAATGTAGCCAGGTTTGCATGACAGCAAAACAATGCTGCAGGCTTTTCCCAACACCCTTGGATCCTCCTTAGAGTGGTTCAGAGAGGAGCGAGTGGCATCTCTCTGTGGAACAATAGTGTCACGAGGTAAAAGAGATTAAAAAATCAAAATGAAACCGGCTAACCCCAACTCTTGATGAGGCCTGAGAAATCAATCAGAAATCCAAGGGGGATGGTTACACTTAACTAAATCATCTTTACATCAGCTGACTGGGTTCCCTGAGCTTCTGAAAAGGTTTTCCCTACCAGTCCTTTTTCACTTTCACTGACTTTACTGTACTTTGCCCATTGTCTGCAACCTCGGCCCAATCACTGCAAAAACTTGCTTGGGAGACCTTCTCCGTGTCTTTGTTTCTAGCCCTTTGATCATCCAACAGAAAGAAAAACACTGTAGCTTGGACCTAAGCCATTGTTTTCCTAACAGGACAAGACTGCCAGCCTGCAGCCAGTGTTTGCGTAAAAGGGCTGCTAGGCACTTCAAAAATTATGGGAAGACTAGCAGAAGTGTTGAGAGCTTGGGCATCTTGCTGAGCAGTGCCGAGGGTTTCAGGTCCCTGGTGTAGCCACTCTGCCACGGCAGAACAGCAGCCCAAGCCCTTGTTATCTCTTATTACCAGCATTAGAGCAACACCAAGTTACTCTGGTCGGGACATCAGGTTCTTTTAGCCCTAGCTCCATAACTCTTGCCATCAGAGAGAGAGCCCTGTGGATGGTTCACGCTTTAATGGGATGAGGCGAGGAGGAGGGTCTGCGCCAGGCACTGGGCGGGGAGGCAAAGTGAGGAGAGGCAGGGGTGCAAGACTGCGAATCTGCATTTCAAACAAGTGGTGTCAGCCAGGTTTTTAGCTGACATCGCTCCCATTGACATCAATGCACCGATGCTGATTTACAGCAGCTGATGAATATGCGTCTGGGAGAACAGGAGGACAGGGTGATGGTGCAGGACAGTTAGTCAAATAGGAAAAGGAAGCGAGGCGGAGAAAGATGGAGATAAAAGGGGAAGGGAAGGAGAGATGTGATCATGGGACTCAGGAAACATGAGCTGCAATGTATGGCTGTGGGAAAATGATTAGAAAAGATTGCATCAGACTGGACACCAGTTTTGCAATTTCTGCAGCACCTTTTTAAGATCCCATACCGAGATACTGAGCAGAATGTGTGTGGCTGGATATCTGGAACAAGTCCAAGCAAAAGGCCAAATGCAATCAGTCATCTGTGTTTGCTGGTGCTGTGTACTAATGTTTCCTGTGCAGTCATTGCAATATATGTCGGCTTTGGTTGTGCTGAATTCTGTTTTTCACTTTTAAGTATTTGTATCATATTTCCTTGCTTACACTGTGTATAAACACCCATTTTTAGCACATTACTTAATTTGGGGACTAGAAATCACTGTACTGATGGTACTCACCAGACGGAGGAATGAAAGAGAGAGTGAGAAGGGGAAAGCTACACAAAGGGGGAAAAAATGACTTCTGAAAAGAGGAGTACAATGCTACAAGTGGTCATAGAAAACACCTTTGTACGTGAAATCACTAGCCAGCATCTTTCACTTTAGGAGGTCCCTGAGGAGAAGCAAGAGGTCTAAAAGCTCTTTTGCTTACACGATTGATTTAGCTGATCTCAGTCAGGCTCTTCATGTGAGTAAGGTGAGCAGGAAACAGATTGATGTCAGCAGGCAGCCGGCACTAGAAACTCACACCTACCCTTTCTGCTTCATCAGTTGTCTGAGCCCGCAGTTTCACTATTAGGTTTTGGTGGTGCATTTTTAGATTTCCAGTTACAGCGTGCATGACAACTGCCAGTAGCATACACCTGACCAGTTACTGCCATTTAACTTGATGAGAACCATAAAGGAAGCATTCTTCTTCCAGGAGAAAGACTAGAGGAAGGGACAAATGCATTGCTAGTGCTTTCCAATAATTGTGATTCATAACTTGTGTCAGCTAGAGTTCAGTTCTCACTGTCAAGTGTCAGTAAGAAAGTCTTACTTTTAAGAAAACACTTCTGCTTTTTCTTTTTGCATTACTGATAGCTAATACAGACAAAACCACAAACCTGAAGAGTTCAGACTTCACCAAACGTTAGTCATGCATCATTTGGAGTAACTCAGTACTTGATGGTAATTGGTGTTTAATTTGGATGTTCCTTTTTCTCTTTCATGCAACCCCAAATCCATTTTCATTTTCATTTTTTGTACTACTCCTTATGTGGTAAAAGATCCCCTGATGGTTGAGCATGAAGTTATTTTCTATTTTCTAAAGCGGTAACTCATAAGGGAGGTCATACTAAGGAGCCTGAGTCGTTGATCCCTTGACCCACACAGACTTCTGGTGACACTTTATAAGGCAAGATATGTTTGAGTTACTCAGAATTGTTTTCCATGCTTCTGATAGGAAAAGAGAAGCTGAAAACTAGATGCAGGGTGACACCATTCTTTTTCTTTCTCTGTCCATGGATGTGAGCTGATGATCTCCATGCCATTCTGCTGCAGCTCAGTCACTCCCCACCTGAACTTCAGGATACACTGAGAGTACTGTGTGCCCTCCCAGCAGTGCCATACACTAGCACCACAGGGAATTGCTGCAGGCAAGGCTCATCTGCTGGCAACGGGAAGTCTCTGGAAGTTCATGGATTGTAGCCAGAGGGCAAATGGCAGTAGCCAAACAAACTGTAGGATGCTTCCAGTGGTCTCTGAGCAAATAAGCTGTTGGTAAAGAGCAAGATTAAGTTTAGAGTCAGCAGGATGAGGCTGCTAACTCAAGATACTTTCAATTGTCTAACCATGACACAGTGCAGCCTGTGGGTCCATGGGACAGTGGTACAATAGCCAAGTGGAGATGGACGTTCCTGGACAGGGGAGGAGGGAAGGCAACAGTGGTATTGGCTTGAAATTTTTGTTAGAGATCAGCCAAAAACTCAGACTCCAAATCCATAAAACTCCTTTCAAACTGGAACTAAAAACCATACAAGCACAAATCAATTTTACTGTCCTCAGACTGTGGTATAAAAACCCACTTGACTCAGAAGAAATCTCAGTGTTCCTCACAGAGGCAGGGAAAATTCCCTTTCTGATACAGCTGCAAGAAACAGCATGTTTTTTATTTTTATGTTTACAGCTATGTGAAATAACATAATTGGGGGGGCTGTTTTGGGAGGTTTTTTGTTAATTTTATTTTTTGTTGGGATTTTTTAAGGAAGAATTGCTTTTCAAGGGCAATATTTTCAAAAGCATTTGTGATAATTCCTGGTCAGGGTCCAGGGAATAGTTCTTCTGCTTTTCCTGATGGAATTCATATTTCTTTGTTGTGAATGTGCAGAATTTGTGTAAAATGACAGCCTTTTCCCCAGAAAGATTCCCCTCCCCACCCCAGCCCCTTATGTCTTTCTTTGACCTTTTGTGATTACAGTAGAAACAGGACACAACCGACAGAAGTGAGATATGTGGAACTTCTGCAAAGCTCCACTTTTTATTAACTCCTCCTTTTTAAAATGGAAAGACCATGATGAGGCCAAACAAATCTACCTCTTTCAGTTGACACTAGCCAGCTGAGGTTGGCTAAGCAAGGAACAGACAAAAGCAGACAAACTCAAATGACCTCTTCTTGGGCAAGGCCACATAACTGCAGTTTGGAGAATTTTTGAGCCAGAGGTTGCATCTGGGCTATTGTTTTTGATATTCATCAATGGACCTATTCTATGTAAAATTCTCTATTCCTATTTTGAATCCATTTATATTTCTTGGCTTCCACAACATCCTGTGACAATGAGTTAATTACGCTTTGAGTGAAAAAATTCCTTATTGCTTTTTTTTGGATTTATTTTTTTTAAACAGAGTACCTTGAAATCTCAATTAGTGTTCCTCTTGCACAGTAAGAAATAGTGAATAAATGGTGCATATTCACCTGTGGTGTCTAATTGGCTTCCTTTTCCAGTCAGCAGAGCAGATTTGCTGCATTGGTTGTCTCTTACCAGCTGAAGAGTTACAATTTTCCTGCTGATTCTATACCTCTCATCATCCTGTCAACCTTTTGTCTGCATCTTTTCCACTCTACTGTATCTTCTAGAGATGGAGTGAGCAGAACTGCAGTGGACTGCAAGAGCTGTGGCAACAGTCTCGGAGCATCTAATGTCACAGAATCACAGAATTGTAGGGGTTGGCAGGGACCTCGAGAGATCATCAGGTCCAACCCCCCTGCCAAAGCAGCTCCCTAGCTCATATTGCACAGACAGGCATCCAGATGGGTCTTGAATATCTCCAGGGAATGAGACTCCACCACCTCCCTGGGCAGCCTGTCCCAGGGCTCTGTCACCCTCACTGGGAAAAAGTTCTTCCACATGTTAGTGCAGAACTTCCTGTGCTCCAATTTGCAGCCATTGCCCCTTGTCCTATCACCACAGACTACTGAAAAGGGGCTGGCCATTTCCCCCTGCATCCCATACTTAAGATTTATAAACATTATAGGTCCCCCCTTAGTTTTCTCTTCTCTAGACTGAACAGTCCCAGCTCACTCAGCCTTTCCTCATAGGGGAGATGTTCCAGGCCCCTAATCATCTTCGTAGCCCTTCTCTGGACTCTCTCAAGGAGATCCCCCAAATGCCAGGATAAGCTCCATTTGTTGGAACAGGCTAGTGACAATTTTTATATCTGAAGTTTGTGCTTATCTGTTTCTACAGAATACGATTTTCAAGACCGTCTCGGGGGGGTTCGTTTAGTTTTTATTAGGGAGAGTGATTAATGATTACGGGGCGTTAGCAATATTTTAAGTATGTGCTTCCCAGCACTGTCTTTTTTGGCTCCTCTCTCTTTCTCACACTTACGGCAACACGATATCCAAGTGAAATAAATCATAAACATAACATATCCCGGGGTTTTGTTGTTATGCTGCTTTAGTCTCTCTATGTGTCTGCAAGGAGAGCTCTCT
Source organism: Laterallus jamaicensis coturniculus (assembly GCA_022605575.1). NCBI lineage: Eukaryota > Metazoa > Chordata > Aves > Gruiformes > Rallidae > Laterallus > Laterallus jamaicensis. Next base: position 6,171,082 of record JAKCOX010000027.1, read on the forward strand.
ATTTACAATTTCATATCATGCTTAGGTTTTTGATCTGAGCTGACATGGCCCATTCAAAGATAAAGACATCAATTAATTAAGCAGTTGTTGAGATCAGAAATCTGACACCCATATGGTGTCAAATTAGTGCCTGAAAGCAGTTAACTGCCAAGAGAAGCACATGCATCTGTTGCAAAGAGATTAAAATGAAGTATCTATTAATTACTACGAGTTTCTTGATTGACTTCAAAATTATATTGCTGAACTGATTCTCTTTGTGTTATTCATCTTTAATGTCATCACTTGTAAATAAAGACTTGCTTCAAAAACAAGTTCCAAGCAAATGGTAAGTACCCTCTAAAAAGCAAGCAAAGGCAACTCAACTGTGAAGAGATGCCACAAAGCATGTGCTATGGGTTTTTCCATTGCTAGGAACTACATAAAACCAGATGTATGCAGGGGAGAAACGCTGCCTGATATAACAATGAGTAATAAAGAGTACCTCACAATCATAGGATGCATGACACAATAATGAATTGTATATTGCACGCTTAAAAAACACAATTAAAGCTGTCAATTTCTTTCCAGTGGAAGTCCATTGGCAGAACTGTGATGCAACAAAAATTCCACTTCAGGTCTTTCATGCTATTTTCCTGTTTTCATGCGCTCACAAATAAGAAAAAGTGCAGATGTTAGAAGCGCCCACACCGTCTCTCTCTCTGTATCCAAGGAAATAATTGTTTCAAAATACACAGTTATCCGGTTATCACCAGCTTATTTTTAACATCCTAAAGTCAAAACTGCATCTGCTTGGATAACACTGAATCCCAGGTCAGAGACGTGCCTGTCTCAGTCAGGCCTCTTGGTGGAAAGAGAAGTATTCTTGCTAACCCAAACAGTGAATTTCTTTCTCCTGAACTGATGACTTGGTATTATTTTTATGAGGATATATATTCTGTTTCTTTAAACATGTAGCAGGAAACCAGGCAGGATGGGGATGGGGAAAGAGTCTACTGTGGCAACCCTACAGTGAGGAGAAAGAGAGAGAGAGAGAGAGGGAGAGCACACACGTGCTTTTTATGGAAAACACTCTTCATATTTTAATAAATATCCTTGTACAGGTGTTCAGGAAAAAGACCAGGAAGCCCCTCACTGCCAGGACTGGGGAGCACAGTTGGATTTTGTGGGTGCAACACAAGTGGGGCGTATACTTCTGAACATAAAAGCCTTCTCTCACCCACCTAAAACTCGGTCTAAACAACTCTCACCCAACCTACCTGCTTTCTGCCTGCCTCATTGCCAGATAAAATAGATAGAAAAATATATTTGGAGGTTATCAGCAAAATGACTCGTTTAGAACATGTATCTGCTCCTCACTAGTCCTCATGGAGACCATCTGCACATGCCACGTAGGAAAGTTAATAAGCAGCTGCCTGAAGTGCCCAGCCTCTGGAGCAAAACTGTAGCTTTCTGGTCATTTCCTCAGAGAAAACAGGATCTAAGCACCAAAGAAATTCTCCACTTTCCGTGTAGGCAGATCAATAAATCTTCAAAACACTGATATCAAAAACTGGAACAAATCTAAATAACTTTGTAGGCATTTTTATCTCCATCACACAGATAAGGAGCGACGATGCTTTTGTCTAATAGTCAGGCTCATAAGTTAAATCAACAGGTTTAAGGAAATCAATATTTCAGGGGAATAACTATCCTGCCACAAGCTTCCCATTGGCATTCCTCCAAAAGGGAAACTAAAACAGGCAGTGAGATTATCAGGCACGTAATTTTAAAAGTGTCTTTTTGGGATGAAATGTTTGGTTAGACTTGAAGTTTTCTGGTTTGTTAATGAAAACTGAATTATTTTCCCCCTCTGTATTTAAATCTTTAATGAAAGCCACCCTCCTCTCAAGCACCCATGGAGTTACCAAGTAAGATAGAGATTTTAGGTATAACTTGAGATGGTTTAGTCCTGTTTAGTCTTCATTACACATTTCCAGCCATGTAGCATTTGGGCTGAAGAATTAAAGAAAATGGACAAAAATAATTCCCCGATTACGATATGCACCGACATCAGGCTGTTATTAACAAATAAAATAAAAGTCTTGAAAGAAAAGATTTTATCATCAGCACTTTTCTATCAACATCGGAAATTTACTGTTTCTCGGTTTAAAAAATAAACAAAATTACTCTGCTTATAGCATTTCTCTTTATGTGATGCCAGAAATAAGTGTTTTGATGTTAATGTTAGGGTAAGTTTGATCACTGACCATTCAAAACACTGTTCCTGCCTTGTGAAGTATCATCGGTCCCCCATGATCAGATAGAAGCTGGAGGAAGATGACAAAGCCCCCTTATTAAAATCGTGCCAGTGACATGAAGAAAGCCTGGGGATGAGCTCTGTGCATCTTGATGGTCCTCCTGCTCAAACCCAGCCATCTCCCTCCAACACTCCTTGGAAACTCCTCTCCTGGTGACAGATCCTCTGAATGCACTTGGCTCAGTTAAAAGTGCAGCTCCAGTGTCTGAATGCTAAATCACAAGGCTGACATGTCTCCCCATCCCAATCCCTTATCCATCTAGGTCCTCCGCACCAGCTGGCATCATCCTGGAGATCCGTAATGCCAAAACATCTCCCCAAAAAGGATTCCTTTTTTCAGGCTTTGACAGACAGCACTGAGGCTGCCTCCTGAGGGCTTCATCTCTTGCTCTGGTATCTGCACTGGGCCAAGCTCAGGCCCTTGGCAGAGGCAGGGTTTTGGGGGCGACAGAGCAGCCCAGCAGCGCCTCATGTTGTCAGATGGCTGGGTAAGGCTCTCGCAGCTTTAGTTGCTTGCAGGTCTCCGGTCTCTCTCAATTCGCTGCCAGGATGATTCTGTGCCAGGAGGACCTGGAATGGTTCATAAGGCACCATGTTGCTTCAAATGATAGGAGCATTCTCTCATCCTTTGCTTTGAGGTTCTCGCCTGCACTTCTTAAAAGACACTGTGCAAAATTTCTCCCTAACTCTACTTCTTTTTGGAGATTTGTGTAAATTGTTCTTTACTTTGAGACCTGGTTCACTCTGACCAGAACAGGGAAAAAAGCAAAATGTTCACAACACAGTGGGAAAACTTCAGAAGGTGCTGCAGGCTTGGGTGTATAAAGTCACTGTTTCTGTATGTAGGTGTTATGACCGAACAAGCCACATTACAGAGTCATTCTGGGCATACATACCTGCTCTATCCAGATGCTTCTAGATAAATTATACGTGATACAAATACTTGTCATCCTAGTCATCAGTTTAGGGGGTTAGTACCATGTGTGTTACTTTATTCGTATGAACACAGTCTAAATGGCACATACTTTTGTCTTGACAATGTTAGAAACGCTGCTCAAGTAGTCTAGACCTGACTTGACCATGTGGTTTAAGAACCATATTTGTATACATATTGGCATCCTGCAAATGCGCTGATAGCTTGCAGAAAAAGAGGAAAGCTGTTTTTAATGGTTGGAGAGTTATTTACAAACACATGAATTAACTGCATAAGAATCGCCAACACAAAGCATCAGAAATTCCCAGAATCCCAGATTTTTTTTGCTGGGTTCTTAATCATTAACTGGATTCACAGAAGATGAGGACATTCACTGAGACCTAGTCTAAAACCATCCTCTGTTGGACTTCTCTGCGATTTGGATTGGGTTATAACGGGAAATGGTAATTGTAACCTTCTTGTTATCAGCTTGAATAGCTCCAGGTCCCTGTTCTACGCTGAAGAGCATCAGATCCCCAGAATTATGTGGATCTTTTAGCAGCCTCTGTGGGGCTCTTAGGCACAGCTTGTTGCCAGCCTGCAGCAAAGAGATTTTGATATTTAAAATATAGCCTGCTCTGGGCAGAAACGTGTGACAACTGGAATTTCTCTCTGCATCTGTGCAATGAACCAAACTCCTGAGTGACTTTGATCCAACCATGGAATTTTGTCAGGTCTACCTGAACCCAGCAACAAATCTCTTAAAATGTTTGGGAAGACATAATGGCATGTTTAATATGGTCCTAAAAGAGTAGGTTTTTCTGAATATGCATGAGATCTGGCATTCACACACAAAGAGGATTAATTATGTTTCCTCTTTATATAAGACCACAAAGACTGAGGGAACAAGAAAAGCCTCTACGTTTGGTCACCACCCTAGGTTATAGCTAATGCAATCCAAGAGGCATGTGTTTGCCCCTCTGAAGAGAGAATACTGAAAATCAGAGCATCTTTCAGTATCATGCAGCCTTTTTTGACATTGAAAAAATCTTAATGGGGACTAAAGCCTTGTTGAATTCGTCGTTCCAGGCATTCGAATTAATGCATTCATTTATAAAGTTACTTGGCTTTCAAACTACCTTCATGAGGTTCCAACCAAAAGCAAGCTCTAGAGAGCTGGACCTTGTACAAAGGAAAGTCAAGTCCCCAACAGAAAAAGCTAAAAGTGTACATGAAATAAATGAAGGAACGATCGTGCCCATTTTATAGTGTTACCACATGCCCACTGCCCACTGGAGTGGCTTAATACGTGTGTAACATCTCTGCCCACTGAATGCAGAAAGAAGCTGGCGTCTGATAACTTTGGGGTTGTGGGCAAATTAATTTCTCATCCACTTGCCAAAGCAACAGCAGCAACTTGGGTCCAACACCCACAGCCAGGACTCCTAGCAAAGTAGCATCCAGTCCAACTCTGAGAAAACAAAAGAGAAGTAGGAGTGTTTTCAGACCCAGGAATGATTTTGTCTGAACTCTACTCTTTTGTGGGTTTGGACATTTCTCCTTTGTTTGTATTCCAATTTCTAATACTCACTTGGAAAAGTTGTGTGTCGATATATTCTGTAGTAGGATGAGGCAAGGACATTTAAACCGAGATTCTTTTAATCATTTTCCATGTGTTTCTTAATTGGCTTGGATTCTTTCTCTTTTTTTTTTTTTTTTTTCTTTTTCTTTCTGGCTTTGTTCTCCAACACTGGTTCATTCATTTCCTGAAGTTTCACTTCACCTTGTCTGGTTTTTCCGTCTGCAGCATGTTGTTATATGCATTTGGTGATGAGAATTAGCTTAAAATAATCTGTGCCATAATTACTGACTTCAGGCTTGTTTGTGTCTATAGGGAGATGTCCACGACAAAACAAAATAACAACAAAGAGGGAAAACTACCATGTTCTTCCATATTTGGACAGCCCAGATGTTATTTACAGCGTTGTTTATGAAGCTTTTTCTTTGCCTTGCTGGCTTTGATCCACACACGTTGTCAGTTTTGAGCGCACACGTCCTGTCACATGGTGACTGTGTGCCCCTGACGAGTAAACATGCGGGAATGCAATTTATAAAGACAGGCTAGAGCAGCAATTAAGGAGAAAAAGAACTACAAACAAGACTAAGGAAATTAGGCAGGAAGATGAGCTAAATCTGGTCAGAATACAGGATATCAAGGCAACTGCATTGCATGTCATTTATCCTTTAGTCACTAGCAAGTGTCAACATCAGTACGTGATGTCTGTGCTCGTGAAACTTTCATCATTGGTTTGCAAGAGCATTGCTCAGAGGGACTTGTTGCTACAGAATCCCCTGAGTGCAAGATCTTTGAAGGGTGAAGAAGTTCATTATCATGTTTGGCACTTATTCTGAGTGATGGAGTTCTTCAAGCAGATTTGGCACAATGAACAAACAGAAGATTGTAAAACCTCCTTTTCCTATAAAGTTGAAGAGGGAGCAGTTTCCAGTAAGGCTCCACAGAATATGCAGCAATAGGGAAATAGCTGACATGCAATACCTTTGCATGCTGAAACAAAGTAATGCGACAAAGAAAACAACAAACCAAAAGCATTCAAAAAGTTTTCATCAGTAAAATTCAGTCACATGAATATTTGTGTGACAGCAGCAGAAGGTTGTGTACCAGTACCTTAGTTTGTCAATCTTTTTTGACACATTTTGTCACAGTATATGGCAGGACACCTTGCTACCAGTCTCTTTTGGGGAGGGAAGGGGCTGAACTTACTCACACGGGGAGTGTGTGTGTACCTCGAAACATTCATTTATTTGTCACCTGAGCCTTGGAATAAACATGCTCCAATCTTTTATGTAAAAGCACTTGCACTTTCTGCAAGGGCATAGTTGTTTCTATACATGTATACTCAGGAGAGCAAACTAGTATGCAGTTTATGTGATCACTTTGAAATACCTGTTCAAAGGGTTTCTTGGTTTATGTTTAGCTCATCCACTGGCAATGATTGCCACCAACTATTCTTTGCTAATGTTTAAGAATGCCATGTCCTGTATTTGTATTTACCTATGGGAAGGTACCCAACTCTTCAAGGAAAGTGTTAAGGTACTCTGAAAGTAAGGATGCATCTGAAGTGCTGGATCTAGTCCTGGACTCCCCATTACAAGAAAGAATTGGAGCAAGTGCAGTGATGGGCAACAAGGACAATTAAGGGACTGGAGGTTCTACCCTGTGAGAAGAGGCTGGGGGAGCTGGGACTGTTCATGAGGAAGCCCAAGTGGAATCTGATCAATGTTTATAAATACCTGATGGGGGCAGGGAGGTGTCCAGAAAGAAGAGGGAGGCTCTTTGTGGTACCCAGTGAAAGGAAAAGAGGCAACAAGCACGAAATGAAATACAGGGAAGTCCATTTAGATATGAGGAAAAACCTTTTGTATTGTAAGGGTGGCCAGATGCTGGAATAAGTTGCCTAGAGAGGCTTTAGAGCCTCCATTCGTGGAGATATTCAAAGATTGACAGACACAGTCTTGAGCAACCCACTTTTCTTGGCACTGCTCTGAGCAGGAAGGTTGGACTAGACCATCTCCCTTCCAACCTCAGCTATTCTGTGATTCTGTAAAGGATACTGGAAAACAGATGCATGTCCAGAGTACATGGCCAGATACGCGTCCAAACAGAAATTAGCAATTTCAAGACTCAGCAAATCACCCCAAATGTCATTTGCAGGACCAGTTGGAGACCAAATGGAAGCAAGAAATGAGAATGACAGAAGAACTGCATATACCTGGAGCCAACGAGGCATGAAAAGAAGACTTTTGATTCATTTTTCTCTTGCAAATACTGAAGGCAATTTGTGGTAAGTTAGAGAGAGTTCTTAATTGTACACTAATATTCTTATCCACACAGAAAGTTAAAGAGCACAGCTAAGCCAGCAATGCAAAGTACAATTCAGTCAGATTGCAATAGTGGCTGAGGTTACATCTAGCACAAAAGTGGCTAAACTAGGATTGGTGTAAACAGGGGGAAAAAAATGCCTGTTTTTTCTTTCCTAAGACTTTGGATTGTCAGATGCTCGAGGATGCCACAGAAGCAACTGTCAGTACGGCTAAGAAAAAAGGCTGAAATTAGGTATCTTAAAACAAAGAAACAAAATGTAAAGCCCCGAGCAGGATGAGGAGGACAGAGAGCTGCCGAGGAATGTGTGATCTGGCACATTCAGATACCCCGGGGAGAGCTGCAGGTAGCAGCGGCACTGTGTCCTTACCAAGCTCATCCATCTTCTCACTAGGAAAGCAGAGAGAGGGTTTCACTCTCTCCCCAGTTTTCTACAGAAGCCTATTTGTTGGAAGGAGACGGGAAATTGAAGAACTAATTTGAAAATGAGAGTAGAACTAGCTTACACTCATTTTCACCTGATTTATAATTGACAGTTGAATGACCCCAAGAATGAGGTGGACTTCACCTCTGTGACAGCAGCACTTGCCAGTACAGATCTGGAGGGCTATGGCAAAGGCAAAACAAAACTTCAAGTCGAGGCAGTTTTTCTGTCCCAAGCAAGTCCAGAACCAGGACTGGGCTTTCACATAGCTGAAAGCAGGATTGAGAGCCTTAGAGACTATCACACTCTAAAGAGGGACATGATATACGGGTTTCATATTGCTAGCGAGCTTTACATTAAGACAGAGTCGTAATATATATGATCACTTAATTTCTTTAGGCTGTTCACCTTCCCCACTACTTTCCATCCAATCTTTTGTTGTCCTTTCCACTTAAAACAGAAAAAAATACCCACCAATTACATGATCAGCAAATTTTTTTTCTGCCATTCTTCAGAGAAGTGATTTATTTGCATGTTAATATTCCTAGCCATACACAAAAATGTGCACCATAAATAGTTTTATAAGGGAAAACCAGCCAACTGGAAATCCTTCCTTTATTTTAAAGATAATGGCTCCATTTGTTTATTGCTTCTACTGTTGATTTTTTCCAAGCAGAACAGCAAATCTGCTCTCAGTTAGGAGTGAAACCCTTCTGCGGCCAGAGTTCACTACGTATCCCAGGGTATCTTTCTATGGCAAATCACCCTGCCTACTCCAATGAAGCTGCTCACAATTAACTCTTCTGGATGTGGAGATCAAAGTAGCAAAGCCTTTTATTGATCGCCTCGGGGCTGTCTTCAGATGGCCTGAATTCCATCAAATTCCCCGCGGCGCTTGCTCCAAGGGAGAGTCACTGAGGCTGGAGGGGAGCCTGGGGCAGGCAGCCGGTGGGAAACACTGCCCACAGGGGCTCTGGTGCAACAAGTGAGCATCTCTTGGATAAGGACAGGCGCCAGCTACTACTGTGTGATTGAACCTGGGTTTGATTCAGCGGGACAATCAAGGGAGAAAGATGTTATTTTTTTTTCCCAGCAAGTGATATTTATAAAATCTACTTCCTTAAACCTTTACTTCTCTTTTTGTTTTTAGAAATGTCTTACTTTTTCCATATGGTTGTGAACCAGGGTGGAGCAGACATCCAGAGAGATCAGCATCAGGGTTTTTTTTTCATTTAATAATTATGTTTGACAACTGTTAAAACACTGAGTGCAGTGAAATCATCACTATCCATCTATTATGGTAAACTACTCAATTTTTTTTTCAGTTGTTTGAAGGAAACACTCCAAACATCCATAAAAATTGGTTGTAGCAGGACACATGCTAAACCCAGCATAGTGAACACACTAAGTGCAGTATGCTTCTGCATAGGAAATTAATGTAGAAAAGCCACAACACTAATGACTTAATTATTGCCTTGGCAGTTGTCAGGATGACACCAAAGCATCAAACAAACTGAATCTTTCTCTCCAGATGGGCTAAGCTCTCTTTCAGTTTCATTGGCAGGTCATCAGTTTTCTCACAGTTTTATGTGTATGTTTTTACAGATTTACACCTGGGAATTGCCTTGTGGCCTAAGCTGTTGTTCCCAAGGTGTCCTATATTGGACTGTAGCATCCTGAAACCTTTTTCCAAATGTGTTTTTGAGTAGGTTATTCAGAGGGAATCAGCTCCCACATCTCAGCAAGGAAACTCTCGGATGCATTGAGGGCTGCTGGATACGAAAAATGAAGGATGCTAGAAAGGTTTTCTCCATCTGATGCCACCAAGGAAGAGCAGATGGCCTTGCAAATCTTCTGAACAGCAGTGTTTCACCGAACACATGTGACTTAATCAGCAAAACCAGCATTTTAGCAAACCAGGCCTTACCATAGGCCTACTTCTTCCACACCGAGCCACTGTGCTGTCATGTCCTCCCTCTGCGGCCATGCACCATAGACATTGCCAAGACCCAAGTCTCAAGTATCAAAGGCTCAGACTTTTTCAGAAAAATATTGCTTAGCTGGAGCCAGTCATTACAGCTTCCTTCTCGTTATGTAGCTTATAGGAGTAAGATCAAGCCAGCACAGTCAAAGGCATGACTGCTCAAATGCAACATCCAGGAGCATACTTAACTAATGTGCAGCCAGAAAGCCATTGTCAAGACTTTATATGATTCAGCATGTTCTTGGTTTTCCTCACAAAACACAATGGAGCAGTTTAAACAGGATTTTTGTTCCTCAGCTTGTGGACACAAGGAGAAAGTGCTAGGTGACTGCAGCAACTTATTCATTCAGTTTTACTCTTTTCTTCTTAGCTTATTTGATTTAACTCTCACACTGTTTAAAGCTGATCTCCTAAAATACTAAAGCAAGTTGCTTCATGTACCTTCCAAACTGTTTTCTTCTGAGAAGGTGTTGATCAGAGGTATGTGCATATCAAAAAAGCAGTCAGGATAAGGTCGCTTCTCCAAAGATCAGACGCTTATCCAGACCTGAGCCATATAAGCCAGGCTGCTTAGGCCTAGGAGCATTATAGCCTTAGGGTCAGAAAACCAATGAAAGTTAACACAGAACTGGCCAAAAGGGGACAGTAAATCAATTATTAATACATCCCTAATACAAAGCTTCAGGCTTTCCTGAAGTCTGGGTTTTCCCTCATTTCCTCCGGGGATTTTTTAACAGCTGGGTGAGTGGGATAACTTGGCTTAAGGATGCTTTTCCTGTACTGGCTCCTATGTTAGCAATCAAAAAGGCCTCAAGATCACAAAGAGCATTCCGGTCTGAAGAACAATGATCTCCCCCAGGTATCAAGAAATACGATACATTAAATGGGCCGTGTTCACTGGTATGCTTGGGATGCTCTGCATCGTCTTGGTGATACAAAACAGTCATAAACCTGGACCGTCTGTGGAGCCATATAATGCAGCCAGAACAGGTCTGATCCACAGTCATCAGCATTATATATCACATGCACTGGAAGCCCCCAAAGAACTGTTCTTTTATATAGCTCTCTGGACCTTAGTGAAACAGTGCCTGATACCACAGCTTTTATCATTGTAATCACAGAAATCAGTATAAAATGGAGCATCTTCATGCCAAGTTATTCAGCTGAGCCAGCTGTTGTGAAATTCCCCAGAGGGGAGACTAAGAACATTTAAAAAAAATAAACCAACCTCCATGCTAGATGAGTGAGGCTGCAGCAGCACGAAGGACACTGCACTGCCAGGATGGGACAAGGCTGCAGATGCTGGCACAGAACCAAAGCCAGAGACTGCCACTTCCAGACGGCTGGTTTGGGCAGAAGTCACCGTGCAGGTGAGCGGAGCAGTCGGTGGAGGCGCAGCAGTCCCTCTATCAGCCTCTGTGATCTTTGCCACTAGTTGGGCTAGGTCAGAAGAGAGCCTCGCAAATGTGCTACCTATTCCCTGGGGACTCTTGTGGTTGAGGCTCTAATCCACTGTACTGCCGCCTGCCAAAGAAACTTCCCTAGGTTATGTTAGGTATTGGAAGAGATTACACGCACGCAGACCCTGGGTTTTAAACCCCTAGACCACATCACGCAGCTTAGCTCAGGAGCCCTCCAGCTCTCTCTATGAGAGCAAATAGAACTGGAAATGTTCCCAGGCACTGGGAATTAAACCTCTCTTAAATTGTTTAAACAGCATCTGCTATACAGCACTAGATCATGCCAAACCATTCCTGGGCACAACTGGAATGTCAGCAGGGCCAGAGACCACAGCTGGTGGGCAGTTCACATGCAGCTGTGGAGACAAGTGGACTCAGGCTTCACTGTCAGCCTCCCTGGCAGACAACAACCCAGGTCATGGTTAATTTAGGGGTAATGGGATAACCTTCCAGGACTACTTCAGCTGTACTGGGCACTGGGCCCTGCCCATAGTTCTGATTTTAGAGATTACTGTGTCAGTAGAAAGGAAATATGTTTGTTGCTTGTTAGTCTGTTCAGAGTCATCTTTAGCAGATTTATGTATGGAAGAATGGGTTTGCTTAAAGCATATACCTGCATAATGATGAAACAAAGTCTTAAAAACTAAACCAAAATCGCATTATTAATACAGAACTTAAGAACAAGAAGTCTCCACAGCTTTTCCAGTCCCCTGGATAGCTCACTAAGAAGGCCAGGAAGCTCCTACAACTGCCATCAGGTAGGCTGCAAGCATCCTTTCTTGCTTTAACAGTTCAAGAGATCTCCTGAGACCATCCTGAGTAGTTACTTACAGTGCTCCTTTCCCGCTGCACTGGGGAATGACCTACTTCTTCTTCTCTTTTCCTGTTTACCTGCCTCATTCCCTTTCATTGGATGCTGAGCCATTGCATGGCAACGTGGGGAATGAAGTCATTTCCTCTTTTCATCCCTTAAGTCTCTGAAGTCATTTCCTTCCCCCACCCACTCAGTGTTTCTCAATATTTCTGTACTATATGCTGCTTACTGCTTTCTTGGCCTTATTCTGCTTTCTCCTCTTACAGCCAAATAAAGACATCTTGGTAAAATATTGCACATCAGATCATGAGAAACATGACTCTAGAAAGAATGCTGTATGTGTAAAAAATGTTCTTTCTCTGAGACTAGCATATAAAGAGACAGCACAGCATAACAGTGGATACCAAGGGGACAAAGATAAGTGGACCAGGATAGTAAAGTAACCTTAGCTGGTTTACAGCTAAGCCAGCCACCTATGAGATTTAAAAGCCATATCTTGTATAAAGTCACCCATAGGAAGTAGCATCACCATCACCACATTCCTTTCCTCCCTGGTAGGAGTCAATCAACAGCAAAGATTAGCTGAAAAACTAAATCAAATAAACATGCCTCACATACTGCCATAAGCCCCATCCTGCAGAAGCTAAGGCAGTTTCCAAATGGGAGCTGGGGAACCTGGGGTGGAGCAGTCCTGGTATCAGAGTCCATCTGCAGGGGCACATAGTAAAGAGATTTCTTCTTGGCTCATGCTATCTCAAGAGCCTACAGGTAAGCTGTGGTAATCTATTCTGTCATGAGACCTCACAGCACCGAAGCACTCTACAAATATGTCTGTCTGCAACCAGAGACAATTTAAAGTGCAGCTCAGGTGTATTTGGATCACAGTGGACATTTTCAGGTACTATGTTCTCCTGTGGTTTTGTCATCCATTTATATTTCAATTTCAGGGCATACTGGAAAAATTATAGATAGGCCAAGAATTCACACAGTGCCCATGCCCGGGCTCAAGACATGCATGAGAGTGCATCTTGCCACCTGACTGACTTCACTTGGGAATTTAGGAATTCTATTTCAAACAAAAATACATAGCTGGAACTAATTCAAACCACAAGTGAATAAAGAGAAGAAATCAAATCAAACTAATAAATCAAGATTACATCTTTCTCAAAAAATACATGTTCTAATTCAGCCACAGGTTGTGAGACTTGATACAGGAATTACAGTAGGTAACTCTATAGCCTGCGATTGCTATTGGTCATATGGCATTATCCCTCAGTCTCTGTTGTCTTCAGTGCCTGTAAGATCTGAGAATACAGTCGTGCGAATGATGACAAGGTCCCTTTTTGCCCCACAGGGACTGCTGGCTACCAATTACACTTGGGGTGCTGGCAGTGAAACAGCTGGGGAGTCTCCACAGGTAGAGAGAGGAGCATCCCACCTGACAAAAGCACCTTCCCAAGCCACAGCTGGAGTTCATAGCCCAGGCATCACTCTCCACAAGCGTATTTGCATTTCTAGCTACAAATTGTCTCTTATCAAGAAATCATTTAACAAAACAATGAGCACTGCAGAATACACTCTTCAAATTGCCTTGAAACAATATGGCATATAAGTTCTTATTAAAGTTTGATTTATAATGTTAAGAAAGGATATTTGCAGGGAGGGGTAAAGTGTGATTTCCTCAGTTCCCTTTGCAACCCCTGACTCTATTGTATTTATCCCTAGCACATAATCCCTGTATTTTCCAGGGGAAAGGGTTTGGAAATTTTAGTAAACCATTGCATCTGATGTTCTGTCATTGCTACATTTTAAAAACACCAAAAGACCTCTGAGAAGATTGATGCCCTTTTTTAGTCAATGACAAACAAATATGTAGTCCAGAGAAAAATCCATTCTTTTCCTTTGTGCAGTCAGTGTGACTTTTCATGGGAACATGTATTTTGAGTATGTTCACAGCTTTGCTACCACCAAAGATAATAGCAGTTTTTAATTACTCCAACCAAAGCAGTGTGAAGAAAACATTATATGATTTTTGAACTATCACAACAGAATTCAGCAGAAGTTGAAAACATAATACATATTCTGTTCATATACGAACACTTTGCTGAGAAAACCGCTCATACCCGTGTCTCAACCCACAGTAACTGCCTGTAATTCAAAACAATGATTCAGCACTGGGTATGCGAAGTTGTGAACATTTTAACGATTTTTTTTTTCTACAAAAACTTTTGGCACTTCTGCCTCAGACACTTTTTGTACAGAGCAAAAGTTCAAGCAAGTTTTCCAAAAGAAAAACACCCAGGGCTTTTCAATTCACACTTGAAGAGCAGTTCAAAGGCTATCAACTAAAAGGCTTTGCATTTTAACCCCATTTGGATTTCTCTGAGGATGTTTTCCAGAGCTGTGCGTGCAAATGCAATGTGAGGGGGGAAGCTCCAAAGGCTGCTTCTTATTTCTTTCTCAGCTGAGTGGCCATTGCCCCTGTACCTACCTTCTAATCCTCGTGCCTCTGTGCTCAGCCCTTCCAGATTCATTGCAAAGGATTTTCCCCACCCATACCTCACTCCTGCCTCTGATCTGTATTATTCTGGACAGCCTAGACTTCCCCAGGGTGAGGGTAGGTTTGCAGCAGACTGGGTAACGGTATCCTTGGAGACACACAGACAGACGGTCTGGGAGGATCTGACCCCCACTGTAGGATCCCATGACTCACACCTGCCCTTGGGGAAGGCTGCAGGGAGTTTCCTCCCATCACCTTGCTGGAAAATAGTAGGAGCAAGAGTGGTGCCAACCACTCCCCAGCTGCCAGGTAAGAATTACCCAGCCTCCAGACAAGCGGTGAGACAGTCTTAAAATGGAAACTCCATCTCCCTTCCCAGAGGGTTTCAAGCACGCAGGTTTGTGTCGCCCGCAGCAGCGAGGAGCAAGGGACCCCCTGGGAACAACCTTGCCTGGCTCCGCTGTAGCCTCCACAGATGAAATTTCCTGGCCAGCCGACAGCCTCAGCCAAGCTGACTCTCCACACTTGGTTTCCAAAAAAACAAAAAAAAAGGGGAAAATGGAGAGTGTCAGCACTTGTCCTCATGCCAGGTTCCCCCTTGCGTGCCTGAGAATGGCACTGACCCTTTTAGGCCTGCAGCGGAAAGCGGTGTCCAGATGAGCAGCTTGCCCATCACCTCTGCTGCAGGGCTGTAGATCGGTGCTTTTCAAGCTTCATCACTGTGGTCACCCCCAAATCTCCCAGAGGAAGCAGGGACTTGGGTGGCCAACCTAAAGTGAATCCTTCTTTCTTAGTGTCTCAGTTGTCCGAGGACCTGCAAAAGAGAACCGTGGATCAGAGATTTAAAAAGCTGGCAGAGGGAGAACACCCAAACTAAGCCCCTAGGAGATATTAGACACATTTTCAATTAAAAATATTTTGGTTTGTAATGTTATGCTAGTCTCTCCCATCTTTCAGAGTGATAACTTAAATCCAAATGTTCTATGAGAAGCATGCCAGGAAAAAAAAAATCTGGGTTTCTGTGTGTTTGTTTTAGTTTTCTTTTGTGTTGTCTTTTTCTAAGAGAAAGAAAGCTGGATTACTGGAGCATGGTCAGAGAGGGAACCAAGACATTCTACACCAATTTTTGGCTTAACACAAAATAGGTCCGAAGAATCACAGTTATCAGGATACCTGGCAACACCTAGATGTATGCAAGGTGTAAGATAAATGGGGAAGGGCTGAAGTAGTCAGGCAGGTGGTGACAATGTTAAAAGAAGGAACACTATATAGAAAAGCAGCTAATTCTTTACTGACAAACAAAGCTAAACTGAGATGTGGCAACCACTCACAAACTTGTTCCTCATTAGTAAAGAGCCAGGCAAAGCGCAGAGCTCGCCAGACAAAAGGAGGTATTTTTAAACAGACTTAGAAAATGCAGGGATGACTGTTAAATTCTGAATGCCTGGATTGATTCACTACACTGACTCTAAGTGTGAGTCAATGCAACACCACCGTTTTTTAAGTGGGGTTATTCCACATTGAAATGACACTGTACTAGTACAGTATATGGATTTTTAAGAAGCATTTTTAAATGTATCATGAAATCCAGTATTCTGCAGCCTGCTTTTTGGGCACAAAAGGAAAACATTAAGGATGAAGGTTACTTTTATCTTCTCATAAAGTAGTTTTATTCCTGGGGGGAAAAAAAAAATTCTCCCTGAAATAACTTAGTGAAAATTTTTGTGTAAAAATAGAATATTGAGATTCAGTGCTGGGGAGAACAATGCTGCTAAAGAGCAACTGCAGTCTCCCAGTTCAGTGCCTTGGAAAACAAATAATTTTCGATGCTGGCTTTTTATTAGATACCTTAGATTTCTTTTAATCCTCCAAATACTTGAAGCAAAAACTAGCTGTTGTGAGTACTACATTTCCTTCCCTGAAGTACTGACCAGGGAAGGCAGCAAAAATGTTCTCATATCTGATTTAAAACATAATTTAATAAATATTTGCTGTGAAAAACCCTCCTTCCCTTTTCAGATTCTTGTCCTTACATTTGCCTATTTACACTCCTAGGAAGACAGGTTACAGATAAACATTCCTATTAGAATTCCGTTTTAAAAAATACAATCTGGGAATTGTGGAAGGAAAGATGATCTCAGACAGACTTGGATTAATTTTCATTTACATTGTTAGCCAAATTTCCTTTTCACCCTTCTTTTTAAACAGTGGTTTGGGAAGTATTTCATTTTTTTGAGAAATCAGGGGTTTTAAATAGAGGATGAAAGAATATTTCCATCCAACTCATGTTCCATGTGAGGAATCTGCATTTGTTTCCTGTGAGCAAGTATGGATTTTCCACTTATATCGACTCCGACCCTGAACATAACGGCACCATGTCAGCAGCTTTGCAAGAGATCACACGCTTTTTCCAAGATCTGTTGATGGAAAATCTGGAAAGCAATATTTCATGTCTCCTCGAAGGCTGTTTATTCTCAAAAATACTCAGTTATTTAGCCTCACAGCAATTACCCATTCCTAATTTAAAGAACAGTCATCCAGAAGGTAAAGTATGAATGAATCATTTGTTTTTTATGGGGATTAAGTGTATTGCTAAGCAAAGAATAAATTGTATCATTTTTTTGAGCAAAAAGAGGAAAGTGACAAAGCAATGAGGAATATATATATATTTTGCAGTTTGTTTGGATTCCCTATTTTAGAGACTCCATTTCAGGCACTGCCAGTACTACCAGCAGAGCCCGCTATGGGACCACTCAAATTTGGAAGAGAAAGGTGGACATTCACAGCCAGGTCTCTCAAGTTTCGCTGTTTTCACAGTCCACAAAGAGCCACCATCCACCCGGCCCAGTACCTACTTAACCATGGAAGAGGAGACCCCAGTTTTCACCCGGTGGGTGTTACTCTGAGCAGATCAGCCATAATCTCAGAGGTAGCCCCATGTCCACCTAAACTTGTCCTTCCTGGCTTTCGGCAATGTCATTTGCCTAAGTATAGAGTTAATTAAACTTCACAGCTGGTCTAGGAGACGAGGCGTCAGACGGGTGTAATGTATTCAGCAGCAAAGGGACAAGGAGTATTTAGGTTGACTGTTAAGCAACAACACTACGTGCTGTGGGCAAGAAGGACACAATGCCAGCTCTGGGAATTTCGCAACTGTTGTGTGTTGGGGTTTTTTTTTCAAGACTCTGTAATTGATGCTTGCGGGGTTAATAAACAACAACCACCACCAAAAGTAACATGACAAGACAGCAGAAAAGGACAAGAAGACCATTTTGGACTGCTTACAATTGTTATTCTGTTAATACTCCTCTAAGAAAGTGAGAGGTCTTTTGTGTCTTTTTTAGTCCAACAGCACATCTCTAAATACATCCCAGAGGGGACACTCCGTTTAGTGCCAAGATGAAAGCAAGGGCTAAACCTGAGCAGCTGTATTTTGTATGTCCACAACCAAAACCACACTTGTCTTTGTACATGAGGTCTTGCTGTGCTAGGAGCGGAGGGCATACAGGATGGGGCTGTGCATGGCATGGCACAGCCCTGTGAAGCAACCTGAGGAAGGACACAGCTCTGCCATGTAGCAAGAGAGGAGGGCGAGCAAGGGAAAGCACAAGATAGAACTGGCAACTGGGCAGAGCCACAGGAAAGAGGGACAATGTCAGAAGAGTGATTCCTGCTGCTCCTCAGGAGTGCACCAGGGGAATGTAGGTGAAAGCTGAGTCAGCAGTTAGCTCCAACTCAGGTCTACAGCTAAGGATGCGCAGTGCTACCTCAAGAGATTTACCTTGGAGATAGATGGACATTTTAATTGCTTCCATGCAGAGCCCTGGAATGAACGACTTGACTTATCTCAAGACTGAAGGAAAAACAAGAGAAAGTCTCCCATGCTTATTGCTTGCCAGGGCAGCTGCAGCCATAAATACATGCTGAGGCAAACCTGCTCCAGCCAGGCTAACACATGCACAAATAGTAGCCCAGGCTGTGGTTGCTTAATATCCCAAGCGAGTGGCTAATTACTTCATGATCTAATTCGGAGTACATAGGCACTGCCTATGCAGCCTGGTAGAAATAGGTCTCGTGCGTTCAAAACCAGGTCAAACCAAAAGCGATGCAAAAGAAATGGCCTGTAGAAGGGCGAGTGACACGTGTGCAGGCTCTGCCATCTGCCCACGGGTAGCCACTCTCCTGAGGGCACAGTGCCTCTAAAGCTGGCCATGCAAGCACTCAAGGAACGGGGAAACTGGGGATTAGTGTTCACAAACTCTGCTTTGAAGAATCAGAGCAGTGTGCCAAGTTTAGATACTGCCCCTTCTATGTAACGCTGGAAGTCCAGCCAGACTGGGCTTTTGAGTAGGTGAATGTTTCTGACTGCTATGCAGAGAGCACAAACCACAGCCAGACGGTAAAATTATACTTTCCCATGTCCGAAAGCTGGAGTCATGGCCACAGAAGGGATCCGTATGCTGAAGTTTACTGTGCAGAAGTCAGTTGCTGAAATTAAAATGAGTTTTCTGGACCACTGGGAAGTTAAGTATTCTTTCTCCACAGAAACCAACTGCTGCTTCTTGTAGGTGCTGCTCTGAGCTGCCTCTGGAAAACATGGAGAGCGTGGCACCACTGCAGAGAGGCCACTGAAAACAAGAGGAAGGAGGGGAGCAAGGGAAGAGGGATTATTCGAGGGGGAACAATTCAGAGTATACTCTCCTTAATGTGCACAGTTCTCTGCTGCCGAATGACAGGAGGAGAATGATGGTGGTGCTTTTTTTTTTTCATTTTTCCTAAGGTAAACTGCTGTGTTAGCCTATATACATGAAAATATCATATATTCAAATGTTACTCCTATGATACAACTTTAATGCACTACATATGCTATGTCTGTCTAATATTTTCTGGACTGTAAAAGTCTCTACAAATTAGCTGTAAGACACTAACAAAATGTTTCTGTGGTTGCAAATTGAAACTTTTGGAATTTTTGCTGTGCAGGAAATGTGACTTTTTATTCTACCCAAGACACACACAAAAAAATCCAATTCTGAAATATATCTTTCCCACAAATCCTTAGGGATTTCAGTTCCACGGAGAAGCTATGTGGAAGATTCACCATTGTAAGATTTTGCAATTATTTGGAGTTTGAAGCTGTCGCAAAATAGTAGGTCATCTGAGAATTGGACTATTTATGTCCTGGATTTAGACACACTTCCACTGACTTAGTTGTCTTTGATCAGCCTTTGGATTATCATTTTTTATTTCCCTGGTAATAGATTGTCTCTGGTTCACTTTAAACAAAGTCCTGGCCAACACCGTAAATGGATCTCAGGAGCTACAGTTCCTACAGTAGTAAAATATTACAGGGTAGGAAAGATAGGAAGGCAATAGATTAGTGGGTAAACATTTGTTTAATGTGTTGTCACGTACAAATGTGTGCTTTAATATTAGGTTATAATTCACTACTTTTACTTCTATCTAATGAGCATACGGGTGAATGCTCTTTCTGTTTAAGGCCACAACACTTTATCTAAAGCTCTGCATCCTTCCACAGTGATTTCTTTTTCTGGTTAAAGCTTGCATCCCTTCTGAACTCTTCTGCTCAGGAACTGATAAATACCACTTGTCTATGGTCTGGAGGTGAATCCACAACTTGAGTCCTTTCGGTAAACTGCCTCCTGCAGCAAGACATTCTAGTTCCCCATTGACTCGCTTTTCCTTACACACAAGATATGCTTTTTTGGGTGAAAAAGACTGGTGTAGGGGTGGGTAGGAAGGGAAAGCAAGCAGCATGGCTGCAGTGGCCCACACCACAAGGATACCATAAGGGAAAGCTAAAGCTCCTCACTGGTCTTCTCTTTCCTCTCCAGATGAAAGGAACTATTGTTGGAACTATTTTCTGGCAATAGGTCACCACCACTTCTACTCCACAGAAGACAATATTACCACCACTCTTTATATTTTCCACTTTTCAGTGGAAAATATGCTGGTGCATTTCTTGTCAGCTGTAGGAGTCCCTCCGGTACCCTTCATGCACTCCATGGAGTCCCTGTGACTCCCCGACCACTGAAGCGGGGCAAAGCTGTGCCCATGTGTGCATCCCCAGGCAGGAGGAAAAGAATGGAAAAACCTCCAGAGCAGCTGCACAGGATGGCCATACACAGGAGACATCTTTGTTTCCTCTTGCCCTCTGAGTGCAGATCCAGGAGAGCCGTGCTCCTTGCTGGAGCATTGCCCTGCCTTGCCAGAACGGATACTCATTTGGCATTGCAACACCCAGAAGAGGTTATCCGGTCAAGGTGGCTGCATCTGGAGCAGTCTAAACAAATTCTGAATTTCTGGGAATTACTACTCCATTGGTCAGAGCACTGTCCTGCGTGTGGCTGCTGGCATACCCGCTCTACAGAGAAAAAAAGTGTCAGGACTATTTTAATAAAGGATTCCAATGGGAGTCAAAAGCATGTTAATGATGTCTTTCATGTGTTAATGCCATTGGCCACCTCAGGCATTAAGCGTGGGGAGTACCGGTAACTGACAGTGCACTGAGTGGGGAATGAATCACTTTTTTATTTATTTTTTTTAACTAACTTTGTTGTTCTCATGAAATTTGGCCCCAGCAACATTGTCAGGATTCAATTAGCATTGGTAAATCTGGTTCAGGAAAAAAAAATAAATTAAAAATTAAACTTGATTCATGATGTGTTACTAGAAATTTGACAAAGACTGCCTTCCAGCCCCCTTTAAAGTGGCCTGCATTATGAAGGGCATTAAGAAAAAACAGTCCCATGGCAGAGGGACTGCTGTTGTGCCCTGCTCTTTCATGGAGGATGTAAGCAGAGAAAGTTTCCTTATGTTTCTCCACAGCCGGTTCATCAAGTAGTAGGCATCTCTTAGGTCAAAATGTAGAAGCTTTGTACAAATGAAGCTTTTGTGCCACTTCCTTAAAAAAGACCATTGAGAATAGTCAGATGGACTATTCTGACTAAGGACATCACAGCTGGAGATGGGGACTTTTGAGAGCAAGAGTAACAAATACATAAGCAGCTTTGCAAACAGAGTAAGATTGTCTTCTCTGCTGAACCTGGCCGGCTGCATAGTACTTTCCTATCTGAAATGTAGAGCAGAAACAAGATCTAGAGAATGAAGAGTTAAAAACCCAAAGGTTGCACTCTCTGCTCTAAAAGTAAGATCTTCAAAACCCCACTTAACTTCCTCCCCAGGCTTTCATGTGTCTGAAAGTCCAAATCCAGAGGGAATTTGGTCTTACTGAGGACCTGCAAGTCTCCTACTCCAGCTGCGTGTTTCTGCCGCTTCCCTACCACGAGCCCAGCCAGGGAGCCAAGCTGGCTGGAAATTCAGTGTTTTTCTTTGTAGGGTTAGTCTTTACCTAGTTCAGCCCTGAGAGCTGGCTCCCTGCCCAGACGAGCTGGGGAAGGGTAAAACGGCAGCAGCGCTGACTAAGCTTGGCTTTGGCTTCCAGGGAACTGATCTTTCCCCTCTGCCAGAAAGGCAGCAGCCGCCATGGCCCTGAGCTCTGCGTTGCCTAATTTATTTTGCTGAGCAGACCTAGAAGTATCAGTCAGTTCCACGGAGAGTGGAAAGCGTTTCAAGAGCAATATGAAATCTCCTTGAATAAATCTTAATGGGCAGACGCCTGTCCCTTGGTATGGACCTAATTAGCAAGGCATTTAGTAAACAAAGGAGTAATGCTATTAGTTAGGCATGCAGAGTTGACCCTCTCTAATCTCTATGAAGAGTCTAGGGACTTGTATCAGAGCTTTAGAGACTGCAGGGCAGCATGCACCTAAAAATAGGTGAAACACAGAGCTTTTAAAGGTCAAACCTGAAGTCTCTAAGCTACAAAGGAGAGAGAGAAAGACAACAGTGCCACGGATGTGTTCAGGCAGAGCAGTCCATGTGCCTAAGGCAGATGAGCCTGGGGGAACCTTCCCAGGAAGTTAGAGGATACTTTGTTACTACCCCGGGGCTTCTCTACTGAGGCTGCCAGTGGGAGTGCCAATTAATTTCAATGCTGAGTGAGTTTTAGCAAGTGGCCCCCTAACCAGTGAGGCAATGACCACCAAATAACTCCATGTATTTCTTCCACTACAGGTGTGAATGTACAAGCTATCAATTTAATGAAACTCTTTTTTTATTGTGCAGAATTACATATGTATATACATTTATAGGTGTATCTGTACTCTCCCTCCTCCCCCCCCCCGCCCTGAACAAAGAATCAAATCAAAATCTCCCCAAAAATGTTATTGCCTATGATGGAATTGTCATTAGAGGTGGTGATGAAACTTTGAAGACTGGGTATGCAAATACTACACATCTTTGAAGGCGTTAAAAGTGCTTTGTGTGACTGGTAGTCACAAAATCTCCTTTCCTGTGTGCTAAGTCATCACTAGTGAGTTCTCAGCTGGTCTAGAAAGAGGAGTATGAGAGCTCATCAGACACATTAAGAAATCCTGAGCGTGCACAAGGAGTGGAAGGGGCAAAATGGGCTATTGAACCTCTTTGACCTGGTATGGCAATGCATTGTGCCTTAGAATTACTAAATCTTGCTCCCACTCCTCCTCACTTCTCACTCATGTCTAGACCAACCACTGCAGTTGAGATAGTTTTACCACAGCATCTGGTTGCATGGGAACTTCTCTGGCCATCTTGATCATTCTGACTTTTCATGTCTGAGATGTGGTCACTGGATCAGCTGCTGCAGCTCTCAGTTGCTTTGCCCATCTGCATTGTGCTTTCTCTTGACTCATAAAAATCCTGGCTCATTAAGCAAGCTTCTGATGGTTCAACTATGGTGTTTACCCATTGCATACATATGTCTAAATCTGTTTTCATCTCTATTCACATCCAGCGAGTGCACAGCATTTGCTTTGTATTCTGGCATAATAGCCACAAACCCTCTGATGCATTATGAAATCATATGGTTGTAGCCCTTTCTTTTCCTTGATGAATTACAGCATAATCAAACCTCTCTCAGCCTAAAAAAAACCACCAAAAAACAACCCATCAACAAAACCCAAAACAAAACGTAAAGATGCAGGATCCTTAGACATCAGGACACATTTCTTCTGAAATAAAATCCCATGAGTGGCAGTGTTGGCATAAGTGGTTTGTGGTGATCTGTTTCACACACACACAAATTTATATGATTCACTTTAAACACTCAGACTTTTTTCTTCTTGCAGAAAAGAATTCCATTTAACTTTAGATTGATAAATGAAGGAATCAAGCTATCAAAAGGGCAATGTTTCTAACCTGACTGTAATCAGGTTAGAAACATCAGGACTTTAATCTGTAAGTTAACTAATGATCAGTAACTAGTGGAATGGGGAAAGATCAGAAAAAATCAAACCAGGTTTTCCCTTCCCTTGAGGTGATCAATATGTGTAAATTTTTAAAACCTTTTGAACATGGGTACGTTTCTTTCTGCCTCTATTTCTCACCATGCCAGTACGAAGAAGAGCTCAGGACTTCCAGGACATGAGGAAGTGATCTGCTTGCTGCCAGATTGATGAGGGCACAAGGGGGAAGCAAAAGCAGGGCTAACTGCCAGACAGGTCTCTTCTTGAGAAAAAAAGCATGCCAGAAAGGATAAACCATAAAAGTTTTCTTCTTAGCTAGAGAGATCATTAGGGAACCTATGAGACCAAGTTGGTCAGGGAGAGCGTGCCAGCCCACATGCTTCAGAGGAATTCTTAGGAAGGAACTGAATATGAAATGTCAGGACTCATTGTCTTCTACAAACTACCACTAAGTGAGAGGTTAACAGAATTTCATGTAAAGCCATATGTCTGAGTAAAACATTTCACTTTTATTTAGGTGGGTTTTTTCTTCCCATTCTGGTAGATAAGAGAATGAATCACTGGAATTTTTGTACTCTCCATTTCTAAACAGTGGGAAGGGAAAGCTGGTTATTTCTGGTAGGATCAGTGTTTGTAGTGGTTTCATTCTGCATATTCCCCTTCTGCAAAATCAGCTGCTCTTTGCCTGAGTTCAGAAAGCACAACATTCTCACCTAAAAGAGGACTGACCCACTTCTAAGAACTACAGGACCTCCTCTACAAGCCACTGTTTAGCCCGCTGGGATCAAGGGGATGAAAAGCAGCCTACGTTCTGTGCTGCGTAGAATGGAGCAAATAATAGAGTCTGACACTCATACCATATCTGTAGTGAAAAATAAGAAGTCCACACACTTGCCTTTGAATCCTCCAGAAAAATCACTCAGCTTGGGTTTGGAATTTACCACCAATACCACTGACTTGAGTGAAAAAGCCAGCCTTTGGCAGGCAGGGTATCATTGTGGTTGGTATAGCTTTTCTTAATAACATGTTCCAGTGCTTAAGCAGTATGAATTGCCTGTTTGGGGTTTTTTTTAACGTTTTTGATAAGGCAGAAGATGGATAGTTTTCTGTCAGGGATTAAATGCAAACTTTTCACAGGGTTGGTTACCAGCACGCAACCTTGCCTGAGGTATGATCCAAGATAGGAGCAAAGGAAAGTCTGCTGGTTGACTGCAGCGACTTCAAATCAGAACCTTGCTCTTTCTTCTTATTCTGCTCCCCAGCAACACGTGGAAATAAAGTAGTATTTGAAGAAGTAAAAAAATATAATAGAAACAGAAGTCCAAAGAAATACAGTACAGTACAATAAAATACAAAAATCAAATCAACATAAGAGTATATTTTATATATATCTACAGAAAGAGCTGCTTATATTGTAACAGTGAGGTGCAAAATCATTAATTTGACTGTATTTGAATATATCTTTCCTTGGCAAGTGACACTGCCATATTTAGGACAACAGGAGTGATATTTATTCTTAAAATAATGGAGAAATTAGGTGCATGAGACTGTTAGCTAGTTGCAAAGTCTAAACATTCAAACTGCACAAAATATTATGTTGCCCTGCTTAAAATGGATCATGTTCCCATTGAAATCAAGGATTTCATTTGCCATTACCCTCAGGGAGAGTGGTTTTTGACTCCTTTTCAGATGCTCAGAGCAAATATTTTGGGGGTTTGTGTCTGTAAACTGACATGGCTCTCTGTATGCTCTGAATAGACAGGGCAAGATTTCAGGAGCCTCTGAGGTGGGGTGGCAGAATTACTGTCATTCATCATGGCTCTAGACCCAAACAAGAGAGAAAAATGTGCCTCCATCATAAAGGTGGGATGAGGGTTTAGCCCCTAGAGAGATCCTTAGGTCTAAAGAATTACAAAAACCATAGCATTTTTTGATGGAGCTATGTGTATCTACTGAAAGACCAATCATAAAAACAACAATAAAAGTTCAGTATTAAAATGGCTGTCCCACAGGAGCTATATAAGGGCTTTTTCACGTAATCATCGTATGACTGCCTAGGGTTTTGCCGAAAACAGGGATTTTCCCCTCTTTCTATGGACGACATGCATACACATTTTGTGAGATGCAGCAGGAATGTACCTGGGAAGCGAGGACATAAAGTTCACTTACACAGAAGCTGACACACTAGTACTGCAAAAACCACTTTACCACTCACAGAGAAAGCATCAGTGTTATTTCCTTATTCCGAGTTATAGGAATATACATCCTCATTTTATCTATAGACACTTTCAGATCTCACACACACACCCCGCGCCAGACTATATCTCCTTCCCATTCTCCTTTTAAATTCATAGTCTACGGATGCACTCACATTGCAGGGCCACTTTAGGTTAGGAGTCAGCACATTTATATTCAAAGCAGAGGACAGGTATCCCAAGGAGAAGAAAAAGGCACTAGTCAGATCTTGCCTCTGTCACAATCTCCTGAATGACCTCCAGAAAGTTACTTGTGATCTTTGGCTCTTTTACCTATAACGAGGATATTATTTCTTTTCTCTCACCTCTTTTACATAAATTGAAAAAAACTTGAGCTTAGGCACCTTCTTGTACATGTCTCAGTGCTACAAAGCTGTTAGCTCTCTCTTTGGAGCCAGAGATCTGATACAGGCTCCCTTGGCCACTCAATGCAAGGATTACTCAGAATTTTACACACAGGGCCCCATGTCACAAGAAGTGCAGGGCAGCTACCATAGTGTGTAGTTGCCCTAGTCCAAGGTTTTTGCTCACGGAGGATATAACTCCCTTGCGATGAGAATAAGAACCTGTCTCTTGTGTGACTGTCCTCACTACTGCTTACAGGTAATTCTATAACTGCACCTCCTAATTGAAAAAAAGAAGGCTTGGCTCCAGCCTGCAGTGACTCAGGCCAGTCTGTTATGTCAGAACACTGCACTTGCCTCCAAAGTTGCCTTGCTCTCTGTATGCAACTGTGCTAAGTGTGTTGCTTATAAAACGTCTCTCTTTATGACTCAGAGGTGAATAGCACAGGCCGTTTCTATGGATGTTATCTGCGATTTCAGACGCCTCTCATCATCAACACTAAACCCCTTCGGTACAGTTAGGGGCACCTTTCGCTGGTCAAATTAAAGCTGTGCTGCATTGCTGAAAGGAGCTAACAGGACCAAAGTGGAGCAGAAGCAGAGGCACTGCTTTGTGCCCCAGTGGCTGTAGCAGTCAGGTGGAACAAAGCCATCTTGGCTCCTGGTCCTTGCTTCCAGGCTTTTGTAGTTTACCCAGTACCTATAGTTCATCCAGCTAATGTAGAATAAAAAAATCACATCATTCCCATACCCAGCTTCAACTGGAGCGAGTACTGAGGCTCACCTGGAGTTACTCTGGAGTGGAAACGTCTTCTTCTTCCTGCAAGCCTGGTGCTGTAGCACACCCTTGCTGCCTCACACGTACAAAGCCAAAGCTCCTTCATTTCCTGGATGGTTGTGTAAGATAAGGGCAATAATTACACACTGCATGCTTGTAACTCTTTTCATGGACAGCCTACAAAACTCCTTAAAAACATCCATCCATTCTCACAACAGGCCTGGGAGGTAGATACGGTTTATGATGCACACAAAACATTATTTATTGTGAACCAAGAGACGTGACTCTATTGCTGGTACACCAAAGATAAACGACTTGCCCAGGCAGAGTCTGAAAGGGAACTTTGGGTTGCTCCAAACCATGTGTTTCAGTCCCTAGGCCAAAGCAGTGCTTTCAAAGTTATTTAACCTGGCAGAAGTTAAAGCACTTGCTTATGCCACTGCGATAAATCTTGGACTCCTGGTTCACCACAGTGTGGGTGACCATGGAAAAGGAGCCTTGCAAAGGGCCAAAGAGGTTGCCAGTGCTCTCCCAGCTGCACTCGGGTGCACGCTCATGGTTCGGCTCCCGCCCCTCCCCAGGGGATGAGCGCTGCTTCTAGACTGCGTGATGAGTCAAGGTATTGTGGCTGAGACTGCAAGCATTGGCTCTGTCACCGAGCAGACAGACAGACATTCAAAGAAACCACAGCGCTCTGGTTTCTTTGCCCTTGTTTGCTTAATCAAATTCAGGTTGTGTGTGTGTGCATACACATTTTTTTTCACCCACAGCACAAACAAGTACTGCTCAACACCTGAGGGTGGCTGGCTCTCAGAAGTGCCTCTGGAAAGATGACTCACACAAGGAGTAGCGGGAGGCTCCTATGGCATTCGTCCTAACACGGGAAAGAGCATTCCCTCTTACTGTAAGTGATCTAATTATATTACTGTAAATCTCACTCTCACATTTTCGGCTACCTCCACATCAGCTCTCCGGCTGCACTTATGTAATTGTGGAAAACTTTCTACCAAACAGAAGATTCCTGCTGCATGCCACATTGTTTGCAGAAGACTTGTATGTGAGCGTGGGCGGGGAAGGGAGACTTCAGCGCAGACTGAAAGTGGTAGCTTTTCTAAAGGCCCTCAGTACACGAATATCCACACTGAACTGCACCATGGGCCTGTAACAACTGCAAAGAAAATGAGCGGTCCAAGAAAGGCAAGTTGTTTTCCTCAGCGGAGTAAATCTCATCTAGATAAACAAGTCAAGATTTTAATCCCTAAACACAATATTCCCTTCTACTTCTTGTCTTCAGCTTTACCTCCTGCCACTGATCTCATCATTAGGCAGGCGATAGGGTCCTGGCTACAGCGGTCCTCTACATATACACCCTATAGGTGCTCCCAGAAAGTCAGCCTATCTCACAGAGCCCCCGGTTAACATGACAGTTAACATGGGATCTGATAAAAGAGGAGCAGTAAGCACTTTTAGAATAGAAGGTACTTCAGGGCTGGATTAGTTAGGATTGCTATCATGAGCTAGGTGGGGTGTGGTTAAGCTTGTGTAGAAGCGACACTTCCATTGGGGCCTAACGAAGGAGCAGGTAATTGCTCTGTTTGGAGACAGAGGTAAGGGAGGAGAGCACCTCCTGCAAGCTCTGCTCTTGCTGCAGCTCAGAGACATCACCATGAATGAAGCAGCAGCATGGTGGATGCAGCTGTATGTGCCAGAGTTTGCTAGAGCAGCTGAGGAGAGTCTCAGAGAGATAGAGGTACCAAGGACACAGTCAGAGCAGCACCATACAGGTGTCCTGAGAAAATCTGAGAGAGCACCTGGAGCAAAATGCTGACTGGGAAAGAAACCTGAATGGCAGGAGAAGACTCTGGGCATGTCTACAAAGCCTAGTGCCCCCAGCTGGTGCCATTCCACCCGCGCACGGAGCCAACCTGGGAACATAAACTGAGCTTGTCTTTGACACCCCTCAGAAGATGCTATTGCACTCATCTGGCCAGGGTCCAGCCTCTGCAGAACAGCCTGTCCACACCTGATCGAAGGCATGTCTACACAAACTCTGAGATGCTTCCTTTTAAAAACATTACTTTTATTTTAATCCCTGCTCTCTTCAGAGAAAAAAAAATTAAAATCACATTCCTTGTGAGTAAGGTAGAATATCTCAAGCAACTGACACCACCATCTTCTCCACTGAGCCCACTGGGGCTGTGCATTTTACATAGATGGTTGAGTCAGAAGAGACAATATTATTTAAAAAATACGGTTCCCAACAGAGCCCAGAACTTGATCTATTGTCTAGGAATCCAAATGGCAATAGGCCATGTAAAAATGGGAGGGAAAGGGTCACTCTATCCCATTCTTCTAAATCAAAAACAAGCAAAGAAAGAAAAAAAATATCCCAGAAGCTCAACTGAGGAACTTACACCTGAGTCCAGGAAATTGTCAGACTGACTACAATTTATATGGACCCCTTGCTGCTTGCCAGGATTACAACTCTGCATTTGCACCTCTGAATGATGTCCACATTCAGATTCTAGCTAAGCTAAGGAGGGGTGTAGAGGTGGTTTTCTGAGGTAGACATGAAATGGAAATGTATATACATACAGAATTTGTGCCAGTGCCCCACCACAGAAAGAGAGAATGTGAGAGTGCAGTGATGGCATAAGCAAGATGTTGAGAACAACCTGAAAGGGCCAGGGGGTGTGTTTAAGCTCTGAGTAAAACTTTTTTACTGTGGTTTTTATTGGATCGATAAATGCCTGATGCAGACAGATGCTCTTTAAAAACAGTAACACAGTTTATACTATAAAGAAGTGAGTTTTCTGTAACTATGATAGTTGATTATTTCATCCTGTGAATGCTTCCAAAAAGGACATGCACACATAAACTTTATATAAATTGACATGTTGAATTTATAGATACACATGGATATTTTAATTCATCCATCAGTGCACACAGTTTGGATTTGATCTGTTTTCTCATGAAAATGAAAGGCCAGATAATGTAGATGTATTTAAAGCTTGATTCTACTTCAGTTGAATTGAATTATACTGTTCTCATTTTTGTCTTCGTAATCTTTAAGGATGAGCTATGCTAAGGACTCCTTAAAGTAAGTGAAGCTCTAGTGTTACTCCCTTAAGAAAAAATAATTCTTTGCTCATCACAGTTAAGATTTACTGCTCTTCTTTTCCACGCTACATAGAATCATAGAATCATAGAACTGTAGGGGTTGGAAGTGACCTTGAGAGATCATCGGGTCCACCCCCCCTGCCAAAGCAGGATCCCTTGGACATATCACTCAGATAGGTGTCCAGATGGGTCTTGAATATCTCCAGAGAAGGAGACTCCACCACCTCCCTGGGCAGCCTGTCCCAGGGCTCTGTCACCCTCACTGGGAAAAAGTTCTTCCGCATGTTGGTGCGGAACTTCCTGTACTCCAACTTGCAGCCATTGCCCCTTGTCCTGTCTCCACTGACCACAGAAAAGGGGCTGGCTGATTCCCCCTGCATCCCCTGCTTCAGATAATTATAGACTTTAATTAGATCCCCCCTTAGTCTTCTTTTCTCAAGGCCTCAGCCTATCCTCATAGGGGGATGCTCCAGAGCCCTAATCGTCTTCGTAGCCCTTCTTTGGACTCTTTCCAGGAGATCCCTATCCTTTTTAAACCAAAGAGCCCAGAACTGGACATAATACTCCAGGTGGGGCATGACCAGGGCAGAGTAGAGGGGGAGGATCACCTCCTTTGACCTACTGGCTACACTCCTCCGGATGCAACCCAGGATCCCATTGGCTCTCTTAGCCACCAGGGCACACTGCTGGCTCATGGCCAACCTGTCATCAATCAGGACCCCCAGGTCCTTCTCCACTGAGCTCTTCTCCAGCAGGTCATCCCCCAGCCTGTACTGATTCAAATGGTTGTTCCTTCCCAGGTGCAAGACTTTACACCTGCTTTTGTTGAACTTCATCCGGTTTCTGACTGCCCAGCTCTCCAGCCTGTCCAGGTCGACATATGACAGGATTCACCACCTCTGCATCTGCAAATGACGCAGCCTGGGTAGGTCTTAAGAAGTGGGTATATTTGATGTTTTTCAATGTTCTTTCCTCCCACATTAAAATCACATCTGTTGGCATCAGGTGAGTAACTGGAAATCTCAACCTGTCGTCAAGTTTCTGGGCTTTAAGGTAGCAGACGTCTTCAGAACATGAAACCAAAGTATTCAAAGGTCAAAAGGCAATAAAAAGGGACCTGGCCTTCATCAAATTTTAGGACCCTGAAGTGCTTAAGCCACTCTGATGATTTTGGGGGTCTATCTTAGCAAGCCAGGAAGCTGTTGACTTGTGCTGGGCAAGCAGCAATGGTGGAAGGAGGGGCTGCGCCTCGTAATGATGGCACTGGTTGTGTCTGTTCTGCCCACAAGATGCTGGTGATACATCTCTACTGAGGCCAATTTTCTAGATTCCTATGAGTCTTCCCCACTCTCTTATTAAAGAGAAAGATATTTTTGAAGATTTAGCAGGATCAAACAAATAGTGCTACTCTTTGATTTGTATCCACAGTACACTCTATAACAGCTTTGATCCCTTAGTTATTCAACACCCTTTTAGATGTGCAAATGTGGTGTAAGTTATCTCAGAGTTCTGGATTATTTAACTGGTCAAGGTATGGAGTATAGCTAGAAAAGTATAAATATAAGGAGGTCTCTGTAAGGTTTTATTTTCAGACAAACTGAGTGTTTAATCCTTCTATTCATTTGACAGACCTATGTGCTGTGTGTGATTTGCCGGGCTTAGTACATCAAACTTTTAAAATAAAACGAGCGCACAGAGGAAGAAAAAGCAAGACAAAATATTTAATTATCACCTAAGAAAAATTAGACCTGGTTTAATTAAGCACATTCTAATTGAACTGGGATGAAATTAAAGAAGAGTTTAATTTTCTGTCTGAAGCAGGGCTGCCTTTAAAAACATTACTCAAAGTAATATTAAGATCTACTACTTATCTTCATTTCAGAGTTAACAACCATGAAATCTGACTGGTTACAAATCTGTACAAGAATACTATGGCAAATCACAATCAGCTGTCACATTTGCCTGTTTTATGTCTTCATTGTTCACTATCTGTGAACATTTATTCAAGCCAAGTGCTGTTTGTATGAATGTTGGTTTACATTTAACCGAGAAAATTGCGAGGATCAAATAACCGTCTAAGCACTTGTTGCAAAGATTGATGGACAAAATGCATCTTCAGTATACTCACAACTATAATATAGCCCTAACTAATGCTGTGAAAGCACAAGAAATTTCCATTTCCAAAGGAGTTCTAGGAAAGTAACATTTACTTTGCCTTGAATTAGAATGAAAACAAATGAACTGCCATGACTGAAAGAGATCCTTGTATCACAATACTTTCCTTTCTGTGATAGAAAGCAAATTACAGTTTGAAACTAAAAGTAGCTTTGAAAAAACACCTCCTCTCCCTTAGCTTCAATTCCAAAAGTGTTGAAATGGAATATTTTGACCTTCTCACAATACTTCTTCCCAATTTTTTTCCCCAAAACAAAAGGTTGTGAAAATCAACATGCCTCAGAGAGCAGTTTTGGTTTGACAAAATGGCATTTTCTGATGGAAAAAGAAAGCATTCCATTGGAAAAATTTTTAACCAGCTCTAGCAATAACTCTGGATTTCACACTCTGGGCTAAATTCGCAACCCTTCACCCTCTGAAATTAAATGGGACACTTGAGAAGTAAGGAACTAATCAGGGGAAAGAAGCACCCTCCCAGTATGGTTTGGAGACTACAGGGGGGCCTACTGGAATGGATCTGCGCAGGCAGGCTTCTGTATGGGTTCCCATGGTGTCTGCTCCCACCAGCC
This sequence comes from Laterallus jamaicensis coturniculus, assembly GCA_022605575.1. NCBI lineage: Eukaryota > Metazoa > Chordata > Aves > Gruiformes > Rallidae > Laterallus > Laterallus jamaicensis. The sequence continues at coordinate 6,203,917 of JAKCOX010000027.1, forward strand.
CAATTACAGGATCAGAGGCAGATTTGTAAGAGTTGGATTTTTATTTTTTTTTCTGAGGAAATAGCTTCATTTTGTTTTGTTTCTTGCTGTTCTTGGCATGAAATTCATGCTTTATTGGTATGAAATACAAGTCTGTTTTGACACTTGCAGAGACAACGCAGACAGAGAGAAACATCTTTCTAGCTATAAACTGAAGTTTGTATGCCTTGTAAATAGTTTTTTATTGCATTTATACTATAAAAGAAAAAAAAAAGAAAATTTGTTACAAACACAGATAAGTTATCTATGTCTTGCTGTGTACTTTCCTCTTTCTTTCAAAACAGGAACCTGGTTCACCAAGAGCATCTGATCCTTTCGTGTACTTCAGCACATGAAGCAATAAGCAAGTCCCTGAAATCTGAGTGCAGTTTCAGTGCATAGCTGTGAAAAGTTGCCTGCCATTAGGTTAGGTAAGAAGTTGCTTCTCCCCAAGCCTGCTGTAGAGCCAAGAGGGTCTCGGTGTCTCCTTGGCCTGAAGTGGATCAGAACTGTCCAGAAGAGTCTGGAGGTTTGGTCTCTGCTCTTGGAAAGCCATTGACCTTACTCTAAGTTATTTTTGATCTACCATAAGAGCTAAAATGTACAGGGCTGAAGCCAGCATATTTTTTACTTGAAAGAGACAAGATCTCTTATCTGCATGTTGCTCCCATATCTAATACAGCATAAAACCAACTTCCATCCTATAAGGATTTGAGGCTAAAGCAGGCAGAATTTTTTAAAAATTATTTTAAAAGACTTTTTTCAATAAATCTGTACCTCATTAAGATGAATCAAAAGCCCTTTCTTCACACACGGAGTGAACACTTAGCACCCGAGACACAGGAGATGTAGAAGCCTCAAGAAGGACCAAATGCCTACATCTGTACCCAAGAGTGGAGCAGTGCTGGGGTACTCTCCAGCTTTGTGGCACCTGCTTGGCTAGAGACACCCTGTTGCACATTCCCATCCCCTGGAGCTGGGGCTGAGGCATTTGTGCTATGACCCACGCTGATTCCTGACCATGCTAGTGGAGCAGGGTTAAAACTGTGCCAGGGACCTTTCTAGCAGTTTAGTAACATAACAACCTAAGTCCATGGTATGGCCACTCTGTAGTTTACTAGTACAGCAAACTATAGTACGGCTACTCTATAGTCATACTAGATCAGTCTAGAGAGTTGCTCTAAATTCTCCCACCTAAACACTCTGCCTCCAGACTGTGCTTCTGCTTTAAGTCATATTTTAGGACCATTTAGGACTGTTTAACTCATATTTAGAACCACTGATAACATCGATTCAGAGTTATAACAGGATGACACTTCATGCTATGCCATAGTTAGGGCTCCACAAAACACTAGCTATTATTATTTAGGATAGTGGAAGGCAGAATTTCACCTGGGCAGTGGAAAATCTCTTATGGGCAACATAGGATGGAGTGGGAAACCATCTGGCCATGTGTAATCAGCTCAGATCAGCCAGGTCAGTTCTAGGCCTGCTCAATCCAGGCAGTTGACTGAAAAGTAATTTAAGTATTACTGCAGTGCACTCACTTGTCTTTTAGGTTATAGGGGAGCTTTTTAACTGTATATAGCTGCTCAATGTATTTTTCACTAGTCATTAGAGACAAGTGTTAAGAGTTGTTTGGGTTTTTTTAAGCTGTGACTCCAGAAATACTCATTTCATTGTGAAGCTCAATGGGGAGCTTGAAGAGATTCACACTTCACCCACATGTCATGGGTTTATCTTCTTTCTCATCAAAAGAGTATATGACAACTGTATTCTCTTCGCAGAAAATTGTGGTACAGTTTTGTCTTCTCTCCCACAGACAAAACAATGAACCTTATCTTTACCTCTAATGGGGAGTACCTCTGGAAATGCCTTCTGATGCTCTTGAACTTTTTAGTTCTTGTTCAAGTTTACCCTGATGAAATCATCTGGTATCTTCTCAAGGTTTTTCTGCTTCCCTGCCAAATGTTAATTGGTACCTGTTCCCATACATTTTAATTGTCTCCCACAACTGTAGTGATTAGCCTCAGGCATTCTTCCTAGCTCCCAGCCCTTTCTCTAAGACTTTAACGTTCCTTCAGAAACCTGACTGGGACCTTTCTTGTGAATCTATATGCCCTGGTTGGATTCCCTACTGCTAAATATTTTGCTTGTAAGGGCATGCATTACTATATGGTCCTGCAGGTTTGGAAATGATCTCACTGAGAGTTCAGTGTTCACCTAACTTTCTGTTTTTCAGAAAAATCTGTCCCTCTTTGGACTATTGGAAGAAACTCTGGGTGATTCATAAGCACCTGTCTCACGCAAAATGGTCTGTGGCCACATCTGTGCACATGTCATCCAGTCTTCAGAAGGAATATAACCACATCATCGATCATTGCTCTAACAGCATGTAGAGAAGACCAGTAATTTGAAGCTTTACCAATCTGAAAGTGATGCTGAGTGGATGGTCAAACTATTTATTGCCCTTCCAAAGCATAGTCTACCCCTGTACATATTGGGTTGCAGTCTTAAAAAACCGCCCTCAGTCTGCATTACTGAGAATGTGTATGCATGTTATTTATCCATAATTTAAAATACATTTTATTTGGACACAAGTTATGAGTTTATTGTCTGATGAGTGTAGAGTCTGAGTATTATCTCTTAGAAGACTGTGCCTGCTTAAGCATGTGGACCTGAGCCGACAATCTGAGGATCAGGCAATGCTAATGCTAATAAAAATTGCACTTCATTGGATGTCAGTGAATCACTCCCAAAATATGAAGGCTGATAAACTGAGAGGAAAAATAAATAAAGCACCTCTCCAGTGGAAAACATATTTTATAACAGACATCTCAGCACCAGCTTTAAATATTTGCTATATGGAAGTTGGGCAGAGCTGTAGCTTAGAAACCCATGCTAGATTTAACCCTTTCAGTGGAGCAGAAGCCCCTATTGAATGACCATTTCCCAGCATTTTAGTGAAATACTACATCTCTCCAGAGCCTTGAGTGAAACATCTTGGCCTCCAACTGCAACCTCAGCTTCATGGATTATTTCTCCAGCACTGAGACAAGCTGGCATGTTGATTCAGGAGAGATCATCTTCTTCCTGTAGTAGTGATTCTTGCTGGCATAACTGAGAAGGAAATTCACTCCTGTCATCACCAAGGACTTGTTTATGCTTAAAAAATGGAAGAGGTGCAATTAGATTTACTTAAAAACACTCATGTCACTATGAAACTGTTAAAGCATTATTTAGAAAGGCTGAAACCTCAGTTACAGCAATTTACCTTAATTGTGATTACAAAATAAATGAGGTTAAAAAATTCTTTGGCTACTAATAGTACTGCTATTTTTTGTTACATTGGGATACAAGTACTCACTCTAGTGTGACTGCTTCCTTCCTCAGAAAGTCCTACATCGCTCATGTTTTCAGGGTGGGAAATCTTTGTGATCTGTTCTTTGGCAATTTTGTGCTTTGGAGATTTTTGCTGAGGTATCAAGATCCAAAAAAGGGCTGTGATATTTCTGTTAAGAAAAGGTGATAAATAAATGAGTAGTTTACAAATATTAGTATAGCTGAGCGATAAGGCTCTTCCAGAGACAAAGGAAGTTTTATTTCAGTAGCATGTCAAGCAACAAGAATTCCTTGTGCTGAGCTCTTTACATGTGCTAGCAGCCCAGAAAACTAACCATATCCTGGGCTGCATCAAAAGTAGAGTGACCAGAAGGTCAAAGGAGGTGATTCTCCTCCTCTACACTGCTCTCATGACATCTCACCTGGAGTGCTGCATTCAGCTCTGGGGTCCTCGGTACAAGGCCAAGTTGGATGGGTCTTTCAGCAGCCTGGGCTAGTGGAGGGTGTCCCTGCCCATAGCAAGGGGTTGGAACTAGGTGATCTTTGAGGTCCCTTCCAACCCAAACCATTCTGTGATTCTGTGATCCAGCTATCCTTTATTGGATGGATTTAATGATTTCTTTTTTCTGCTTTGGAGGAAAGGGTTTCTTTATATATGTGGTGATTAAAGAGTATATATGTTGAAAAAATATTTCATTCATGAAGGGTCATTGGATTAATTAATGAGACAACATTGGCATTTGAAGGCTGTAAATATAGTATTGCTGTTGTATTTATTGGTCAATAATTAAAAAGAAATTCACAGCTACCATGGTGTGTTTCATTTTTGGTTCTTTTAACTTTTCTGGGGAAGGGCATCTATGTAACACACAGTTCCAGGCCCCAACAAGCTGGAATACAAAGCTCCTGGCATAAAATAGGAGATGGGAACAGGGGATAGGGAGCTTTCCTGAGCTGTTCTTGGTGCATCCTTGCTTTTAAGCAATCTTGTTCTTCCGTCATCCCTCTCTCTCATAGATACACTCACTCCCCATATATTTTTGGCCCATTTTATCACTCCTCAAGAGAGAAAGGCAGTGGCCCTAAGAGCAAAATCACAGAAGCAACATGATTTGGGTTTTTTTAATATCTGGTCTTTATATCTGGACTTGGTTTTGCCAGCAGTGTGATAGGTCTAAGTTGTTTGAAGCCTCATGGGAAAGGTGACATGCAAGATGGACACAAGACTTTCTGTCACATTGCAAAAACCCCATGATATTTTGAGTCACAGAAAAGGCAGGGCACATGCACTCCTTTGTGACTCAAAGCTACATGTCTGAAAGTGAATTATATTTGCTTATCAGTCATGCATGGTTATGTTCTTTTTCTATGGCCAGCTCTCTGCTACCTGGAAAGCACTTTTGATTTTCAGTGATCTGCAAGAAATTGTTCTTTCTCCAGGCAACACTGACATCACACCACTTCTACATCAGATTGCTCCAGGCATGGTTCTGTGTGTTTTTCCCAAGAGCAGCTTCAAGGCCCAACCCTGAATTCCCAGACACCCAAACGGCAACTGACTCACTAATGTTCTAGATATTCAGAGTATGCAAGAGGGGACCCAAACCAAGAGGTCAGCCTAGTCTGTAGTGCCTTGCATTTTCTATTTTGCTTCCACTGTTTCTTCCTCCTCACTGATTCTTCCCTGTTGACTTTTCTAGCTTTGTCTGCTTTATGTCTTTTGTTTCTTCAGTTTGTCTACTTCATGCTTCCCTTTTACTTCCCTTACTTATTTCCTTTATTTTTTAACTCAGGACACTGTTTTATTCTTCTTTCTTTACATTCATCATGAATTTTTCACACTCTTCTTGTGTGTTTCGTCATTTTCCCATTTCTACTGTGGTTGCTACAGCTCCCTTGCTTATGTGAAGAATATACAGTTAGAGGTATTCCCAGTTCAAAGTTGTTTCCAATCTAGATAGAAATGAAAGACAAAAAAGCAGTTGGAATGAAAGGAAATACTGTTATCATTATTCTACTGAGGGAAAACTGTGGCAAAGAAAAAATCAATAATGTTTTCTTAGGTCACACAGAAAGCCTGTGGCTGAACCAGGAGCAAATACCAACCCTCCCAGATTTCATTCAGTGTCTTACTCATAACTTCTTGCTGATTTTTGCAAGTGTCTGCAGAGTAATGATTTGCAGTGTGATAATAACAGCACTGTCCACAAAGGAGCAGACTTCCTACACTACTATGAGTTTCCAAGATTACCATAAAACTCAGTGATTACTTGGCATACACTGCAATACAAACTAATAATTATATTATGAAAAACAGATTTATTGGATTTTTTTTCCATGACCAATTCACATTTTGTTGTGAAAGTCTAGCAGACAGCCTGCTCTGTAAGTTCTGACATTTGACCAACAAATTCTTTGAAGAAATTTGGAGCAATCCAGTTTTCCTTGCTTAAGTCAGTTCCAATAAGATGACCACTGATCCACGTTCTAATAAATTCACCAATTTCACCTCCATCTGTGTTCAAACTCTTTATTTCATTTGAAATAAGTGTCATTACTAACAAGTACCGATTGTTTCTGGGATTAATGTTCGGCAGTAGCTGCAGTATCAGCTGGCGCTTGCAGTATTTGTTCTCACGGAGAAGGAGTTGTGGGTCCCAAGGCATGTGTCTCTGGGGTTAGCTGGATGTTCATCACCAGTTATTGCTTGCTTCTTACTGTTTTTACCTGCTCCAGACAGGCCACTTCTCTAAAAACTGAGGATTCAAGCCATGATTTAGTGGTTGCTGGCAGAACTCAGAGCCTCAGCGTGTGCTGCTCCTGGTGCAGCCACCCTGCCCAGGACACTGGGCCTCCAGGCACCTGCTCCCAACTAGCAGAGCTGTATGTTTGTCTCCTGATGGTGCTTGATCAGAAGCAACCCGACCTTGCGTACACACTGGGAAGCTCTCTGGCATTACTGTGACAGAGTAAATCCTTCTGGGACTGCCAACTTCACCTTGTACAGAGCCAAGATTTCCTCACCTGCTATGTGGCTTTGGCCTTTCATAGGACATAGTGGCAATGGGGAAAATGTGGTTTTGATGTAAGTCCATTAGGCTGGGTGAGCCTGTAGCAGAGGTGCATGTGGCACTGTGCGTCCATGTGGCACTGTGTGTGCACATCAAGCTGTGTCTTACTTCAGCTATGCTTAAATTTTTCTCTTTCCCCTACTGCATCTGTTGCTCCTCAGTGGACTGGGAGAACTAATCAGACTATACAAATACAGCCACGTAGCACAGCATAAATGCACTTTAAACATATTTACCAAGGGTATTTCATGATTAGTGTGATTGCTGTGCAGTTGCCTCAGTAATGTGATGCAATGAATTCATACAATTGGCTTAGTGCTGCATTAAGGCATGGGGATGGGAAGTGAAAGCAAAGAGCAGAGTCTGCTGAGGCTGCCTCCACTGATGGAGATGCTTCTCAGATATCTCAGAGGAGCCAACGCTCACATCCATTCAAATCGAAAACTAGCAAATGAGTGCACCGACATTAAAAGAAAACCCAAACCCACCAGCAGACTCCTGATGATGACCAAGAGGTGCTGGAGTGAATCACAGAATCATAGAATCTTAGAATGGTTAGGGTTGGAAGGGACCTTAAAGATCATCAAGTTCCAATCCCTGCCCTGCCATGGGGAGAGACACCTCTCACTAGACCAGGCTGCTCAAGGCCCCATCCAACCTGGCCTCGGAACACTTCCTGGAGGGACATCCACCACTTCCCTGGGCAGCCTGTGCCAGGGCCTTACCACCCTCATAGTGAAGAATTTCTTCCTAATATCCAATCTAAATCTACCCCCTTCCAATTTAAAACCATTGCCCTTCATTCTACCACTACAAGCCCTTCTAAAAAGTCCCTCCTCAGCTTTCCTACAGGCCCACATCTTTCCTGAGAGCGACATCAAATTCTGGTCTTGTAAACAGTGATGTAAATACAGAGTAACTCGAGTGAAATCTATGAAGTGGATTTGAAATGGACATAGAGTGCTTTGTTTACAGCACATAAATTTAGACACAGACTCAAATCCCTAATTTATAAGGCTACAGGCTCCATCTGCATTTAGGAGGTACCTCAGTGAGACTTAGAGGTACCCAAGGTAAACTTGTGCAGTAAACTGTTCTAATAGAACCATTACATCTCTCCATTATTGGTAAAGAGAGTCTGGGGAAATAGACTTGTCATGTTGGTGACTAAATTAGGCATGCAAAATTAAGAAGGGTGAAAATGTCTTTAAGGATCCAGATACAGAATCCTAGAAATAAAAGCTGACCACAGCTGTGGCTAATGCAAAAAACATTGGGTGTCACTGTTATATACCAGATTCCCCCAAGGCTGTAATCTCCTCCCAGGCCTTTGCTATCATTAAGACAATTTTCTCTTTCAGTAGAAAATATGCATCCATCAGTCAAGTTTCTTTTCTTCCCATGTTCTTGATATCCCCACTGAAGCAGGAGACCATGCTTCAGTTAGGAAAATACTTCCTGTAGATCTTGTGCCTGGGGTGCTGGAGGCATCCTAGCTCACTCAAAACTTCTGTGCTAGACAATGTACTGTTTGGCACTTTGGGATTGTAAAGGTGCACCTGCAAAGGCAACCTCCAATATTCTGAGCTGTACTCTCACATGCAAAGCCAAAACAGAGTGCCTGTAAAGGGGCAGGGTCAACAGAGTGAAGCAGGATGCTAGTCCTATGACTGAGGACACACCTCCATACCAGCTATAAGTACCTCTAGCCTTTGCAAGACAAACAGTTAAACAGCTCGTGTACCCTGAAATGCAGAGGCTAGGTGATGGCAACCAGCATTGGAGTAATGGCCGCTTCTTCTCTCAGCTCCCAGTTTCAAATACTGCCTAGGAGATGGCTATTTAGGAAACTTGGTCCCTGTCAACACTTAGGGGTTAGTTACCAGCTCCTTGTTGAGAAGGAAACCTGACTGAATCCACACAGATGGGCTTAATGTGCACTGTCATGCTCAATTTGACATGTCAGCATGTCAAGAGCACAGTCACTTCTCCCTCTAGACACACACCCAAGGTTCTGGGTTCAGGGCAGGTACAGGTACAGGTGCAGAGCTGGGCACTTACCAAGTGCCAGCACCATACCGGATTCAAGACAGTGCCATCATGGCTGGTGTCTCTGTGTTTCCACTGACGGGAAAACATCTAGAAGAAGTCTTTGTAGATTGTTACACTGTTGTCAGCCACACACTGGGCTTTTTTAATGAGAGAATAAGAAATGGGATCTTAGTGCTGGAGATTTCCAGACCAACCTGCCATAATGTTTGCATGTGTGCTACAGCAGCCAACAGGCCTCCCTATGCAAAGCAGTATACTCCCTCGGTATACTTTTGTCCTGGTGACCTCACAGACGACCTACACAAGCTGACCTGGTTAGCAAAAGGCAGGATGGTGATGGCTTCATGATTTTAAAGAGATAAGAGAGTTTTTCTATTACTGTACTGCCTCTTCTGCATTGCTTTTGCAGCTTGGTGCTGTGCTTCCTGCAGATTTCCTGGAAGGCGGCCTGTGTCATCCTGACCTTCTGCAGTGACGCTTTGTCATCTTGCATCTGGAACACAATCTTTTGCCACCAACTGAGGTTTCTTTCCTCAATCTGGCATAGACCTTTGTTGAGTTCAGAAAGTTGTATTTTTCAAGATCAAGAAAAAGCTCTTTTTGAAGCAGCTTCTCAAACTAATTGTCTTCCTTCACCTTGTTGGCCTCCTTCTTCTTTGCAACTTCTGTGGCTGTTCTCTGCTGCTGGGGGCAAAGCTGGGGTGATAGAAGCTGCTGGAAATCCACAGCTGCTTGGGTGTTGCTGGGGCAAAACCATTGCTGTCTGAATGCAACACTTCCACCACCTTCTCAGCAACCCCTCTGGAGCTCTGGGGATCACAGCACAGAAACCATTCAGCTCATGACAGCCTTACTTGTTTGAGTCAGCTACTCCAAAGGAACTTGATCATGGCACAAGGAAAGAAAATCATGTGACTTTGGCCTTAGCCTGCAAAAGGTAGAGATTTAAATTCTTCTGAGCACTCCCCTGCACAGAGCAGAAGCTGAGTCAGAGTGCAGAAGGCCTGCCAGGAATTCACAGGGGCATAGAGACCCCTGCAACTCTGAGTACATCTTTGTGGAAAATCTCCCGACATGGAAGTAAATACTGAAGTAGAAGTTGGCTGTCTGCTGAAAGAAGGATGGGGCATCGGGCTTAACAGTTGCCCAGCTCCTTCATGCACAGGCACCAACTCTTTGGCTCTATTCTTGGTCTTCTTGGTGATTTTTGTAACTGGGACCTTCAATCACTCTGCCATCCAAGGAACAGGCAGGTTGGAGCTGCTTAACTTGCAAGACTGCCAGGACAGGGCAGCCAAAGCTTAGAACAAAAGGATTACATACATGAGAAGAAATAGCAAATTTTGTCCAACAAATCATCCATCTTCTTCAGGATGACACAGATTTTCTGAGAGGCCTACCTCTCTCTAGGTTGAAGTCTCACACACATCAATATTGGGGAGTGACATTTCATTTTGTTCTCCTTTGAGAGAGCACTGGTTGCTGAATCCTTTAATATTCTGCATTTCCAGGGTGTCACCTCTATGGCAGATGAAGTGTGGGACTATAAGAAGTCAAAAGCTGATTTAATTCTCTCCTCTTAGTTGAAAAGCCTTAGACTTCCTCAGCTTTACACCCCTTGATACTCCAATACATACAACACCCTGGAGTCATACTTCTCATCAGTTCAATGACTAGAAATATGTCAAAACAAATCCTGTTCTCAAGCAGTAAGTCTTGATAGCTGATGGTGGACTTGCAGTGGTGTAATCAGGAATAGAATTTGCTCCAATGTGTTTTTAATACAACTAGAAAGACTCAGACTATTTATTATGGGAGTCATATAAACAAGTCACTCAAACAAAATCCTCCTAATTTTACAGCAGTCTAGACATGTAGCATATTGCAAAGCCATGTCTAAGGACAGTGTCATTAAAGTTTTTATCCTTATTTCCAGTTCAGAGGAGAACTGAGGATAAATGTGGCAGTCTGGCACCTAACGTATTATCCCACAGTACCTAAAGGAGTGTCAGAGTCATCTAAAAAACCCTTTGATTATCACATGATAAGGAAGGTTTATTTCATGTTTGCTGTGCTGGGATAACATTGACTTCACTGTGTTTTGCCAAGTTTGCACACTCTCTGTGGGAACCGTCCTCATTCCAATGAAATGGGATGATAGGAAGCATTTTATTAGAGCTTACTGGAAAAATGTGCCCTAAGTGCCAAGGAGCTGAGATTGTTGTCCAGCTGGCTGAAGACAGAAAATACGTAAGTTACAAAAAGTGCAGGATTGCTGGGCTGCACGGAAATTCCCATCTCAGCTGGTGCCCGGTCTCCCAAACTCATACATCTTCCTTGAAACACATGCAGACCTTCTGCACCAATCCTAAACAATGTCCAGGAACTATTCAGTAAGGCTTGCCTTAAGGTCAGTGAGATTTTGAAGCCTCTTGAGGTCCTGGGGACATGACACAGAATGACACTCCTGCACACCTTCAGGGCTCACAGTATACGTCCTCCTGCATGGCTTTGAGAGTTGGCACAGACGGAGCAATGTTGCCCACTCTTCAGGCTTCACATGTGCCTCCCCCTCTTTTATTTTTGGTATAACTGAGGCTCATCTTGCAATGTAAAGCTCAGCCTAGCGCTCTCTCAGCAAAATCTGTGACATCTGGAAGTAGAAAACGCCTCTCAAATATTTATATGTCAGCAATTTCCAGATTACTATTTTTCCCTAGCATCTAACCTGAAACTTCCTTACTTCATTTTTAACTCATTACTTTGTTTTTATTCATGAAGACATTTCAGTAATTAAAGTTTATGAGTAATATTCAAAATGAGGGAATAAAAATTAATTTCAAGAGACACCAGACAAAAAAAAAAAAAAAAAGGAGTCTTGAGGAGACACTTGGAAGAGGAGACTGGGTCTGATGTGTCCTTCTCTGGCACAGGAAATGCCATAGGGGGAAGGAAGACAGAAATTGTTTGTGGGAGGAGGCAATGGAAACTGCAGCCAGTAGTGGATGAGTGGCAGGAGTAAGAAACATAACATTAACAGGAGTCGCACGCTATGTCTGGATGAGATGCATTATCAGGCAAAGCATGGACGGAAGGACAAACTGAGATAGAGGGGGGATATGCCTTCTCAAGCTACTGGGAAGAGGTTTTGGTTGATTGCCAGAACATAAATATTTTGAATGAAGCTCAGGCTCCACTAAAGTCTGTGAGAGTTGCACCATCAACTTCAGCAGGGCTAAAATTTCACTGTTTTGTGTTTTATTAATAGTTTTGTTTGGAGTTGCTTCAGAAAATGCCAAGATACAGATAGGCTGATATTAAAGCTCTGACTCCAGATTCAGATCTGCATTCATCCTTTACATGTGTTGAAAAATGGCATAGAGTCAGACTGAAAGTTAAAAGCCTTCAGCTAGAAGCAGCCCAGTCCTGGAGCTCTGGTCTAGCCTGAGACTGAGATATGAGACGCAGATCATCACTCCAAGTGTGGATCAGATTTTATTAAAAACAGGAGGTTAAAAAAAAGCAAACCTGAGGAAGAGTACCAAGAAAAATTAGCAGGTTTCCCCCCCTCCCTTGTCTTTCTTTTTATTGGTTACTCCCAATTTCCTATCAATACAATGTAATGATACAATATCAGCTACCACATGTATTTCAGTTTAGACTTTCCAATTTTATGTTGTCCTACTTATCGTCACTTTAATACCAATGATAAACATAAGTCATGATTCAGCGATGTCCCTAAGTGCTTCCTCTTCTGTGAGTCTATGAGATACAGTTCTGTAAATGATAAATGTTTCAGGCTATGACTGAGCTGGAAAAAATGAGGGATGGGATTTTGGGAGAGGGGAAGGAAAATGGGAAAACCTATACTATTTCATTTCACTTTGATCTGAAATATTTTATCTGAAACAAAGCATCTAGTGTTGGCCTTATTTAGCTCTTTCCAAAACAACATGAGGTTAATACTGAAACGTAAGAACTGTTTCAAAATGAAACGTTGACCTTTCTGTACAATTGTCCTCTCCATTTTGTTTCTGAATGCAGTTGCAGTTTTTCAACAAACTGTAGTCTAGCTGCCATGTAAATGACTTTACGCTACTCAGATGATCACAACTTAGGCAACGTTAATGTGTTTTGCAACACTAAGGTGAAATAAGAGCAAAAGAAAGTCTCTGCATTGAGAGGGGGAACGCACTTTGGGAACGCAGATCAATGTGTGCAAAGAACCGATTCTAGCATGTAAACTGTCTGCAAAAGTTTAGCTAGCGTACAAACAGTATTACAATGTGTTTGCATTTTGCAGGCCAACAAACACTCATCATTAAATCAGCAAGGCCAGTCAAGATGTCTGTAACACAGCAAGAGGCACAGCAAAAGCAGCAGCAGCAACAAACTCCCCTCTCGCTGCCTGCAAACATCCCAAACTTTTACAGCCTTCATTCCGGACAAGCTGTTGGGAGGCGTGCTATCTTCTGACCTTCATATCTCTAGCCTTAGTAGAGAGAAACTGTCTTCTCAAAAGCTGGTACTTTGATCACCCTCAGAAATGAAGATCAGAGGATGACTAAGGGGCTTGGGAATTGAATCCTTGCTCTCTTTCTTGCTCATGCAGACACGCAAAAACGCACACAGAGGCACATTTTCATCTATTTGTTATTGACGCAGGCACACTTCAATGAGAGATCCTTGCCGCGCATGTACTTAACTGACACATTACACAAATGTTTGCTGTGTACAGAATAATCAAGGAAACCGACTCATGTTTATTAGTACTGAATCAGCAGCAGTCTACTGGATTAAAAACATCCTCCTTTTTTTTTTTTTCCCTTCTTTTTTTTTTTTTTTTCCCCTCTCTCCTGTTGTGAAAGTGCCGGTGTTGTAAACTCTCCCTGCAAGAGAAGTGGGTGGAGATGAAGCGACTCATGACCTCCATGATCTGTGCACTCCCAATCTCTCAGGTTAGGTCTTCTGGCAACAACCCCAAATCCCAGAATTCAGCTAAAGATACTTGGAGCCAATTGGGTTGGGAAAGAAGACAGTACATGTCTGTTTCCGGTTCACAGGCCCCTTAGCGTCACTACATATTTTGGAAGTCTGTCTGGCTTCCTGACTTTGAGAGTCTCTTGATTGAGACTTTAGGAGCAACAGTGAAAGCGGGGAAAGCAAGGTTTACCTAGAACTTTATAAATATTATGAACATTTTCTTCTCTCTAACTTTAAACATTTTTAAAACCTTAATTTATTAGGTTTTTTGTTAAGGTATATCTATAGTAACTCCTGTTACGACAACGAACTGTGATTCTTTATACGTATACTTTTCACGTTGGAATAGATGCCCTAAAATAGGTCAGAACACTTCCTAATCCATCCAGATTTCCACAAATTTCACTGGTATCAGGACAGGACCTTGGGGCCGCTGTAACCTGAAAGAAGAAGGTTTGGTCTACAATATTTTCTTAAATCTGAAAATACTGCCAGTCCTATTTAAACACAGGCTTAAGTCAGTCCTTGTGAAGCTTTTATACATCTAAATTAACTCAATAAATTTACTTAATCTGATTCAGTCTGTCTGAGCATCTGCTTTTAATGTGGGAAGAACAGGATTTAGCAGCGCTTTGCATATTGTTATAAAACTATTTTTAATCTTGCTGTGATAAGCAGCACAGCACAGAGGCTTGGCTGCCACTCAGAGTGGGGAAGTGGTGTGTAATTATGGGGGACTGTACCTGTCCTGGCCCATTAAAACAGCTCTAGTTTGATGAGCAGCTCATAAAAGGAGCCTTATCACATGAGAGCAAGAAGTGAGTTACTCTAATGATCTGAAGAGGGAAGGAAAAGTTGTGAGAGTATGCAGATAGCTGGAGGTACTCATGCTGGAAGCAGTTATTAGAAAAAAGGAGAAAAAGATGAAATCAAGGGGACCAGCCAAAAGCACATAGGACCCTTCTACCTTTCTAATAGCCATTCCTGGCATGAGCATTCCTGTCACTCTGACAAGTTCTCTGTTGGTGGAGAGGGCTGGGGTTTGGGATTTTGGATGTGCTTGTGTGTGTGTGTGTGTGTGTGTGTGTGATGGGGCCGTAACTTATGAAACCTCAGCTACATGCTAGTATTGGTCTTTCTGTTACTGTTGTAATCAGAGCACAGACTGTTCCTTCCTGGGCAAGGGCAGCATTCTTTGTGGGATCCTCATCACCCTGGCACTATTACCCCACCTCAGCAAGAAATTCCTACCCATGTTTCCATAAGTTTTCACATTCTAAAAAAAGTGACTCTGGATGGGTCACATTTCCATGACCAGGACTACTGATACGTGTAACTTTCCCTTAGTCAGAGAGCTGAAATGCATACACTTGGCAAGCACACAAAGCACAGTCTTCCCTTTTCATCCCAGGCGTTTATCAAAGGAAGCAGATGTTGTTCTTGTCTGTCCTCAGGCCTGTGTTCCTCCTATGCAAACCACCTCTTCCAAGCCAGTGGTGCCTTTCCCTGTTGGTGCAGCAGGCAGCATTGGAAGGAGAAGGAAATCTGCCAACAAGAAAGCCAGTGAAACACAACCTAAAACAAAGAGACTACTGCCTGCATCACTGAAGAAAAGGACCTGTGATTTTTAAGGACTGGTCTTTTTCAATCATGTGATGGGCCTTCAGTGATGGCTCCTGCTTGGATGCTGGGCTTTACACTTCATCACCTCATGAAGGGCAAGGGTTGTATACATGGCAAAACTGACCAGAGTAAACAAGATTTCCACAGAAGCACAAGGTGGAAATGTCTTGTCACACTCTTTCTTGCGTAACTTCGGGTCCACCTGCTGCAGAGATATGTCTGCTCTTTGTTCATCAAAGTGTGATGCTGCCAGATGGAAACGGAAGAGGGTGTTATGTCTGGGGAGGTGTGGGGTGCGGAAACACTCCTCCAGATGAACTCTGTCACCACAGGTGTGTTCCGGCCAAGCCATCGCTTGGCACTGGCTGTTCTCCAGAGGCAGAACCTGTTGTGCATGTTTGTAAGGTTTAGCTTTACTGCAGCATCATCCAACAGTCAGAGGAGTAGGGAAATGCCTGGATGGGCCAGGTGGTATCACCTTTAGCACTTCCACTAAAAATCCTTAGAGGAAGGTAGGGCAGGTGATAGGAAATGTTGCCAAAGGCAGTTCGTGTTCCAAAGCTGCTTGTGAAACCTTTTGCTCCTCCAACAACTGGGATGCTAATCTTTGAAAATGAATCTGTTTAACTTTTGCGACTCCACATCCTTAAAAAGAGGTTCTAACAAATGAGAAATTGAAAAAATTTTGCTAACTAAAAGTTTCAAGCTCTTTTTTTGTGAAGAATGTTTCCTTGAAGCAGAAAATCATTCCTTATCCCCCAAAACTAAATCCCTGGACCTGTGGCTATGCACAGAGACCATGCTCAGTCTTCCCGGTTCCTTGTCCACACAAGGTCAAGTGCAAGGTCCTGCACATGCATCAGTGCAATCCCAAGCACTATGACAGGCTGGGGGGAGAATGGGTTGAGAGCAGCCCTGAGGAGAAGGACTTGAGAGTGCTAACTAATGCAAAACTCAACATGAGCCAGCAATGTGTGCTTGCAGCACAGAAAGCCAACCATATCCTGGGCTGCATCAAAAGGAGTGTGATCAGCAGGAAGGGAGGTGATTCTCTCTGGTGACACCCCACCTGGAACTCCACGTCTGGGGTTCCCAGTACAAGAAAGATATTGAGCTGCTGGAACAAGTCCAGAGGAAGGCTACAAAGATGATGCTGAAGCACCTCTCCTATGAGGATGGGATGAGGGAGTTTGGCTTCTTCAGCCTGAAGAAGAGAGGCTCTAGAGACACCTTATTCCAGCCTTCCAGTACATAATGGGAGAGATGGAGAGGGACTCTTTATCAGGAAGTACAGTGCTAGGACAAGGGACAATGGTTTAAGCTGGAGGAGGTAGATTTAGATTAGGTATAAGGAAGAAATTCTTCCCTGTGAGGGCAGTGAGACCCTGGCACAGGTTGCCCAGAGAAGCTGTGGCTGCTCCTCCCTGGCAGTGTTCAAGGCCAGGTTGGATGGGGCTTTGGGCACCCTGGTCTAGTGGAGGGTGTCTCTGCCCATGGCAAGATGGTCTTTGATGTCCCTTCTATGATTCTGATTCCATTATTCTGTGAATCTATGAGTCAATTCTATCAAACAGGCTTAACTGTGACACTCAAAATGATGACCAGAGTGAAATATATTTTCCCTAACTTTGTCAAGGCTTTGAATTCCTTACAATTCATATTTGGCTTCATATGAGTCTGTGTTCATGAGTGGAGGTAAGATCCAAAGAGAGGTTTAAATGCCTCACTCCGGTTCAGGTGCCTTGCTGTCCACTGAGGTCATCTAAGAGCTGAAACAACTTGTGGATCTGGGCCTCCCTTTGGATTTACAATGGGGATAACAGAAATTGCCTGTTGTAGCTCTGTCGTTTATTTTAGAGGCCTGTGTTGCATGTTTGCTCCTTGGCAGGATGAGAGCTATGAAGTGAATAAATATACATCAACCACAAATGAGCAAGCAAATGGAAGGAAGTGCTGTTTAAAAAAATGCTTTCAGTGACTTATTCAAGTTACAAGAATGGCAAGGGGCATTTTCTAGGAAGGAAAAATGTTTCTAAATTGTTTTATGCAAGATGGTCTATTTTATGACTTCATTCTGAAAAAGGAGTTAGAAGTAACTACTGTGAACAAAATAGGTCTGGCAGAACATGAGCATTCCAGAGCTGGGTTTCTTTCAGACATGTCATATCACCATGATCATCATCTGTTGCGACATCACAAAATATGATACTGGGATTATATTTATGTTCTCTGTAAATCCACTTAGTCTCTACCCCGCCTCCCAAATCTGACCTTATTGTAGTAAGGGACAGCCAACTACTTCTCTCCACCACTGTGGCCAACAACTAGCTTCATGTATGACTTGTTTCCTCATTAGTCTTACACATGTTGGAAATTTCTCTACTTGGTGATACAGTATGTCTGATGCCAGAAGAGCAGCTGAATAAGGACCTCTTACTGTCAACTAACAAGTAACTTACAGTCATTAGTCACTGAGTACCTTACTGTGGATTAAATAACACACATTACCTAATCAAATTATCTCAGTGCAATAGCACAAGATGGGCCTGATTTCAAACTTTGAATTCCTCTCCAGTGTTGGATTTACATACTAATCCAGTTTCCAACTTAGTATTAATGAGCACAACTTAATGTACTCTAGATTTTCAACCACATGTTGAAGAATACTAATCATACAAAACTTTAGTTCTTGCTGTTTAACAATGAGCATATTTGGGTGCAGGTTCAGGGTTCTGTCTCATCTCTCTAATCACCTTTATAAACATCAACTTTTACCGAAAAGCGAAAAACCACCACTGAAAAGCTGGGTTTGACTATTATCACGCAAAATAACTAAACCTCTATAGCTGCTTTATACTCAGGTTAAACTAACTTGGAAACTTCCCTTACTTTAAAGACTCATCTAGCAATAAACCAGCTTATTACTAGTAATAACCCTGTGTAAAGGCCCAGTGCCATACAGGATAGTCCCAGACAATTCTGGCCTCAGTGGTAAAGTAGGTAGGTAGGTTTGACTGAGAGTGTCCTTTCTGTCTGCTGCATGGTAGCACTGCTGTCAATGAGGAGACTTTCTCCAGCAGCGATGAGAAGACTGCTAAAATGAAATGTTGGGGTGTGCTCATCTACAGGCACAAAATCAGGTAAGCAATCTGTTTAATATTTCTGCCTGCTGACACATTTAATTACCTCCACAGGATGGGCTGCACTCTAGTACTGAACAGCATGTAAGACTGCACCACTACATTTCTAGTCAGAAACACATTTCCTCGGTGTCCCATTCTTGTAATGTTGCCTGGCCACTGTCTCCATCTCTAGAAAGCAAATATTCAAGGCAGGGAGGGGCGGAAGAGGTTTTTATTTGTGAGTGCAAAAAGGTGAGGAAAAGAAACCAGCTCCCTGCACGACCTGAAACGTGCTATGCAAATAGATGGCGAATGCTCTCCGACTGTTCTACAGCCAACATAGCATGTGTCGCTTGCAGACAGGATTGCACTCCTCATTGCTGCACCTTCTAACAGTTGCATGTGCAGGGCAAAAAAGGTTCCTTTAAAAGCACTTGCCCGTTATCGTAGAGGGTGAACTCGCTGTGAGGAGGCGATGCACCCTTACTTTCAGATTCACAGAAGGAACCAAAAAAAACCCCCAAAACAGAGAAGAACAAATCAGTTTAAAGTTAAAAAATAACAAATACATAAAGATAATTAGGACAGCTCAATGTAGGAATGTTATTAAGGGAACACTGTGGAGTAACAAAGTGCATCACGCCAGCAGTCATCTCCTGGAGGACAGATCCATGCTGCACCCTACGCCCTCCCCCCTGTCCCCCAAGTAATTAACTACTCTTGCATTAGGGAGGAGTGATGGAGCTTCTTCCCACTTCTTCACATGAACACTGCACTACTTCTGTCTCTGCAAAATGTTTCAAATGCCTTTTTTTTTTTTCTTTCTGTTTCTAATCTTTTCCTGGATTACTGAATGTGGAGTGAAACTTCTTATCTACTACAGGAATTATGTTTATAACAGAAAAGGAACTCATGGACTGAATGCCTCAGGGACTTGGATGATGGGATGTAGACTTTTATCTTGAGGTTGCTTTCTTGAATCAGACCCAAGTTGGTAGTGACCTAAAATTGCCTCAACCTAATGACTGTTTGGTCTCCACTGCGAAATGTGTTTGGTGGTCTTAGTTTAATTCCTGGTAAATACTTGTTTGTACACTAAATTACTTCCATAACTGGTATCCATGTTGGCAGTCTCACAGAGAGGTCAAGGGTCTGATGGGAACAGGAACTGAGCTATTCTTTCATGCTGTGTGCTGGTCCCTTCTAGCTGCTGAAGAATCAATGCAGTATAGAGTGGGTCGAGGGCTGCTTGCTTGTTTGTTAATCCAGTTCCCTTCAGGAACACAAACTGCAATATGCTAACTCTGAATAATTACTTACTATTGAAAATAAAGCTTCATTTTAATATGATGAAGGCCAAGGTATCTCCAGAAGCTTCAGACAATAAAGGGTTAGTCCATGTCAGGACTTAGCCCACTTGATTAGCATAGATGATAGCCTGGATATAGATACAGTGCACAAACAGTATAATTCACATAAATAATATTTTTCAGCCCCTCCCCTTTCTTTTTCCCTTCACCCTACTGCTCATTTCTGGTCTCTCAATTTTACTGGCATTTGTGTGCATGTAAATATATGAGGTATCAGATCAGGAAGGTCTACAAGTTACAGAAAATGAACAAGCAAAAACAAGTACATGGTGAAGTAAAATGAAATTGTTTGCTGTACTCAACCAGTGCAAAGAAGACTTTTTTAATTATTGATTGAAAAGCCTTCTGTTATTCCACATACCTACACTTTTAAGATCCTCCAGACTGCTCACAATAGCAGCTGAAGGGAAAACAAAATTAGTATTTCATCAGTGATTTTCACAGGCATGTTCGGGACATACTCCTGCAAGTGTGCATTCGAAACTGATAGGAGCCAGAGGTCAGTAGAAAATTCAACTGTCAGATGATAATTTTTCAGTCACAGATTCACACAAAAATTCAGTAGGACCCTCCTGCAGATTGCACTGGCAGAACTTAGAACAAACCTCATGTTATCTGCCAAAAAAGGCACAGCAAAATGCAGCCATGGGCATTTTCAGTCTGCATGCCAAATAAGTCCAAAATGAGTTTTAGTACCGAAAATAACATCTGCTACATGCGTGGTCTTAGAGTGTGATAAGATGTAAAGTGCAGACAGAAATACAGATTGTTTGCTGTCACGCAGATACAGACAGTTAAGCTCCAGACCTGAAAGTGAGGCCTGACCACAGCTCCAGCCTATACATGCAATTTCTTCAACAATTATTAGCGTAAATGGTATTAAATGCATTCCCGCCAGCTGTTTGGGATTTTCAGGACAAGCTTCTCACTGTGTCGTTATAGCATTTACCATTGTAATTTTTAATTACAGGCTCTCATTTTAACTGGAGCCACATGATATTATCACGGTGGAAGTGAACAACAACAGTGCTGTTGGAAATCTGTGAGACTGTATGAAAATACTGAGCCATAATTCCTTTTACAGCAAGGTAGGTAGGATCAGTATTCTCCTGTAGTGTATACCAGCATATTTGTACATATATTGTATTGAAAAATTTTACCAAATACATGTAACTTCATGGGAATTATTTTCCAAACACACCGTCTTTCTCAATTTTAAAGACAGTAGATTTTGTAAGTAATTTAGAATCCACTTGTGATAAAAGGACATTTGTAATACCACACACTTTCTTTTCATAGTGGATGAACTAGAACTCAGTAGGGGTTTTATTTGTGCCTCGTATTTTTCTTTTCCTGAGATAAGCTCTGGTATAATTTCCTTTAAAGTGTAGAATTGAGAATGGCATGAAGTCTGTTAGTTCATGTGTGTCTAAAAAGATCATAAAATCGGCATCATCGTAGGCATTCAGATGAACAGAAAGCACACATGGAAAAAAGAAACATAGGAGACACAAATGCAGCCAGCCACATGATAAACTACATTTTATGAATGTGCTTGTTTGTATCTAAGGAAGAACTGGTCTGCCTTGGAGCTTGTCTGGTTTTCTCTAGCTTGTGTAATAACAAAATATTACCTTTCCCCACCAATTTTTCCTCGCTTTACTTGTAGAAGCACCTTCCACTATTGAAATGGTCAGAGTGAAAGTCTGGCCTAAAAACACAAAGACTCTGTTTCAAGTCTATGTGACCTCGGTATGTAATGCCTTCTTAACTGGAGTTTTTCAGAACAGATTCCTCACCAATCTGCTTTTCGTAACAGGCCCATGGGTGAAGAAACCAAGCTTATGGCACAGCTGCACCTCGAAATGCAGCACAGCTGTCAGCTGGGGAAGGAGGGAGATTTTCGATTCACAAAGGTAAGAGCAGGGTTTCTTCTCCCTTCTCTGCTTCTGAGAAAGTGTGAGGGTGATCCGGTACTGCCCTTGCTACTTCCAGGCAAACTATGTGAGTTCAGTGAGAGCAGTATACGTGAGCTGCAAGGACCGCACGGCCCGACACAACAATTATCTTTTTAACTTACAGAAGTAACTGCCAGGTAGCTGGTAGTGATTACACATTTCTCCACCCTGTGCATGCAGCTTCACTGCAAAGAAAGAGCACAGCAATTCTGTCTTTAGTCAGCATGTGGGCAGTCTGTTCCTGTGCTTTCTAAGCCCCAAAAGCTTTGGTGCACTAAATCACTGCCCACTGACTTACAAATATTTGCAATGGGAGAGGGAGCAGGTCCTAGGTCATCAGAGTTTGAGGAGGCCCATCTTCAAGCTGCTGCCAGAGCAAGCCAATGTGTCTTAATAAAAGTTGCATCTGTGCGTAGTAGCTGAGAACAAAACCAATCTGTTTCCCAGCATTGTTTTGCTTTGCTGCAGTGCTCACATAATGCAAACCCATCAGTACCGCTCTACTGGCAGTTTCCATGAAGCTGATTTTCTATAAATCTGAGTATATGCTGTGCTAAAATGTTCCTTCTCCTTCATCGCCTTGCAGAGCGGTATTACTCAACGCAGTATAAAATTCTTAGTCACCTCTATCACAGGGCTTTCTGTGGCACAGACCCAGTTTTCTGTGCTGCATTCCTCATTTTATAGGACAAACTGGAGCTTGTTTTTGTTTGAAAAGAATTGACCAACATCCTGAATGGAGCCCATTAGGGTCAAGCATGGAGCATTTCACCAACTCGCATTTCTCTGGGCTGCACTGCTTAGTATCATTAAGTTTGTACTTGCAGGAAACTGAGTCATCCACTCTTTTCTGCTTTGATACACTGGACTCAATGGCCACTCAAAGTGGGGAGTGGGGCTTAGCAGTTCCGTCCCATGATATGTTCTCTCTCCACAGGAAACAGTGATATTCAAGTTCAGGTTTATTATGGCACTGAATTTATACCTTCCACTTAATGATGCACAGTTCTCCCGTCTGATCTGACCAGTCTTCACTGTCCAATCACAAAAGTACTTTCTATCATTACAAATTAAAGTAAGCGCTGAAAATTAGGGGAAGAAGAAAAAAGAGTAGGAAAAGCAGCCAAGACTTCAGTGATACACACAAGCAAAGAGCATCTCTGCACACTCATCAAAACGCCCAAAGACCATCAGGTGGAAGTGCCTGGAAAGCTACTGTAGAGCCTAGTACAGACAAGGTAATGGTGGGGAGGGTAGGCTGGAGAAAGGTCCTTTGCAAATCTGCAGAGAGGACAAATGCAAGTCACTGCTTAGTCCCATGGGTAAAACAAAGGTTCTGGATGGTTTAATATCCCAACAAGCCTATACCTCAGAGAAGAAGTGGGAGGGGGAGGTTGAACTTTCACTGTGTGTGAATAGTAACACCAGCTGCCAGCAAACCACCAGAACAAGCAGGGCATTTCAGGCACCTGGGCCTTCCACAAGACTCTCGAGAGGAGCTTGCACCTTGTGGCAGGAGTTCCAGGAGCACCTTACCTCCTCCTTTTCCCCATCAGGCCAGGCCTCCATGTATGGGACTTGTGCACCTGGTGACATCATTTTGATAGATTTCAGGTAACAGCAGTAGAGATACACTCCAGATTGTTCTTTCTGCAGGATTAAACTGTGACTAGCAGTGTACCTGAAATAGTTCACGCTCTCATCATGATGTACTAGGCTTGGCACACCACCCACGCCAAAAACATGCTATTGATGACAAAACCTGAAAGTCACCGCAAGCCTTTCATAATCTAAATTACAGAGACAGTGTCTGAGTCGCAGTCACATGGCAAAGATTCTCTCTGTGTGTTCAAAACCATTTGGCCTGTGCAATCAGCCAGAAAGGTCAGGACATGGACAGGGTTATATCACCTGCAGATCTGACAGTGCTCTCATTAACAGGGGCTAAGAAGGTTGTACTCCCATTATGTATGACATGGTTGGGATTGTATAAGCAAAGGCATGTAAAGTTCTCCCCTCCAAACAACACTCTTTGTCTTCCTTTGCATAGCACCTATGCTGGGATTGACATCGTGGTACCACATTGGTATCCACCAATAGTGGCAATGGCAAACTCAGCTGATCATTCTGAACCAGATTTACTTACTAATGTCAAAGTGAGACCTCCCCATGACTACACGGATTCTTGGACTGTCTTGTGATTCAGATTCCATCTCACACAAAATTTCCCACCCACTCTCTCTTCCTTCTTGCCTGGTTAGTTGAGAATTACAAGTTGCTTCTCCTTGCAACTTGAAAATAAATGAAAGCTCCCAAGGGCTCTGTTAGTACCCTGTGTGTTTGCTCATACCTCTGTGTGTGTGCACAAGTGTGTACATATGTGTGTGTCCACAAAGTCGCAGTATGGATGTTTCTTGTGGTCAACAGTGTACTCGTTCTACCTGAAATCAGACCTGAGATGTGATTGCCCTGTGAAAGATTTAGTTGAGAGCAATATTGGAAAGAACAAATACAGCAAGAGGTGCTTACAGGACCCCAAAGTTCTGCAATCAGCTAAAGAACCAGAGATGTGTTTAGTTAGTCCCTAATAACTGAGTGAAATGCAAGCAGGAAATGTCATTTTCTTCAGATAAGGTGCTGGGGATCAAAAGAATTTGGACTTGTTTCCACTGACCACATAGCTGCAAGTGTGGTAACTCCTGAAAAGTGTTTGAGAAGGCAGAATTGTTCAATATTTGTTGTATCTTGCAAGTGAAGGTTAATGGGTCAGATTTCCTTAGCTGATTTAGATGATTCAGCAGGATGAACTATTCTGTCTTGATTTGAAAGGCAAGCTTCACACATTCACATCTACAGGTATGGGGAATACTCAGTCCAAGAGATAAACTTCACATCTGATCTCCACAGAACCAAAATTCAGAGCAACTACACACATCTGTTTACTAGAAATTTGGCATTTTAATCTTAAAACTGTGGGTTGGAGTCCTCACTAATAAAAATAGTCACTCAATCTAAATGACATTTATTTATTAGTTGCCTCACTTTGCAATTATAGAGCAACCTGGTTGAGCAGGCTGGGAAAATTTGGTAGTCTTTATTAGTGAAACTTCCCTTTCCTTCTCTGCTTTTTTTTATGGTAAGATAGAAAAAACAGTGGTGGCAATCATCAGGAGCTGGAGTGGGGAAAATGTGACACAGCACTAGAGGACTTTTAATAGTTTATCATACTGATTTGTCTTAGCATTATCTGTAAATTGGGATTATTTAATTAAAGTAATAAATTAGTGCTGGGTGAAAACAAGAATTTTGTGGATTTCCATGGCAGGATTTCCATTTAATTTTTCATCAAAACACATTTTCATTCATTGCTTTTCATTTGTCAGCTGTTCTAAAGTACTGGACACAAAACTGAAAATCAGAATAATTGCTCTGCTGTTTTGTTAGGAGATAGGGAAATTTTAAAAATGCAGTGAAATTTAATTTGAGTTTTTATCTTATTCATTTAATATTCACTGGGTTTTATGAAGAAAACTACCTTTCTCAATGCCTTTGTCTGTCTTATGCACATCTTTCTATCTTTAGCAGGAATTCCTGATTCAAAACCAGTTTAAGTATGAAGTAATAATCTCATTGCTTTTAAAACCTGCTGGAGTTGTAGGCTACGTGAAGTTCAGTTTAAAGCAATTCAGGCTTCTTTATATGAACCAAATATTAGTTTAAAGCAATTCAGGCCTTTTGATATGAACCAAAAATTAGTCTTTCACTAAATTAAAAGTATCTCTGTGTTTAGCTGAGTTATAAAAATACCTCAGACCGCAGAGCTGGTAAATATACCGCTGGGCAAAAAATATTTCATATTTGTAATGAGTTGAAAAAAGACCTTAAAAAATGTTGGTTAGGTTTTTTTCAGCCAGTCTACCTGTTCTCTTCCTCCACACGGGTCCCATCTTTAAAGAAGTCAGACATATACACATGGAAACGCTACAAAAGAAACAGGGTGTACACATGAGTTCATGGTGCAGAGGAAAGGCAGCTGACCTACAGCATGGTCCCTGGCCAAAGCCCCCTCTTCACAGTGGCTGGATGTGGCTTCTGCAGAGCCTCTGGCTGGGATGGGAGACACTTCAGTCTGTACCAACTCAAGCAGGTTCATTGCACGCAGCAGAGAGATGACGTCTGCATGGTTACGGCCCGTTTCACTTTGAGTTTTCAGGTTCACACAGTACTGAAACTCAAAGCACAAATAGTGGAGGGGATGTCCCAAAAGCACTGCAAAGTGAGCATGCCAGCTCCATTTTCCAAAACCTATGCAAATTGCAGTTGGTGGGTTTTGCACAGCCTTACCTGGTAAATCATGCTACAGAAGCCACTTAGCACATTTTAGTTATGAGCTCGAGCTTCCTGCAGGGTTGCAACAAGTGACTGGTCATCAAGCCTCAAAAACTCCTCCTTGCACTCTTCTGACACAGAAGGCAGCTCTAATAATGCCCTTGTTAAACACTCCAGAGATCCCCCAGCAGAGGCTTTTATGGTGCCTGTGTGCTGTACATGTCTGTGGTGGTTTAGCCCCAGCTGAGGGCTGAGCCCCACACAGTCCTAACACCCGAACATGGCATTCCATCCACTACTAAAAAGTAAATTAACTCCATCTTAGCTGAAACTAGGACAATATCTCATTGAAGTGGGATTTAGGTGACACGGTGCTTTTGTATTATTCAAGCAGTACAAAAAGAGCACACAATGGGGTTCCCCTACAGTGGCTCTCCATAGCTACTGCTGCCCCAACCTGATTTGGATATCAGCATCTTTTGTGAGGTGAATTTTATTGTGTTATGGACATCTTTGAAAATGCAGCAGTCGAAATATTTGAGGGAAAAGATTTCCTGAAAGAAACTTGGAAGTTCTAAAACATGTTGCTGAAATGCCACTTTTGATGAACATTTCAGTGCTTTCAAAGGACAAACATAAAACTACATGCTAGGGCAGGTGGAGATTGTGATGTGTTGAAGATGCTGAACTTGTGATACTGGCACTTCAGTTTCAGCTGCAAATATGGACATCTTTTGCGGTGGAATGAAGTGTTCCTCAGAAATTTTGACAAATAGGAACCTGTTGAACTTTATATTAACTCAGATTATCACTTGAAAAGGAAACTTATGGACATACCATTTCAGAGACAAGCATCTATTTATGAGCAGAAGACAAAACAGGAGTTAATGAATCACTGACTTGTGATTCCACTAAAATTGTCTATCTTCCTTCCTCTTCTCCATTTCATGAAAAGAGCAAGATATCATGTGAGACTATCCAATTGTACAGAGAATCTGGTTTTGACCATCATAGGTTTACAGGTCCAGAGGATATTACTAACTAGCACCCACTGTCAAATTATATTACAGCAGCTACATTAAGTAGTGCCTGAGCACTAATCTGAAGTCAATTAACAATTGTTGCTAAGGGGTGTTTCATTCTAATCCTTAAATAATTCACCTGCCTTTGATGTTAATAAAGTGGCTTAGAGAAGTAACATTTGATGGAAAATAGCCACAGATGCCAGAAATAACATGAAAAGCTCCTACTTAAAGCAGTTAACAGCTGCAAAGCTAAGTGTAACAATAAAATGTATTAGTTAAAG
Organism: Laterallus jamaicensis coturniculus; assembly: GCA_022605575.1. Lineage (NCBI taxonomy): Eukaryota > Metazoa > Chordata > Aves > Gruiformes > Rallidae > Laterallus > Laterallus jamaicensis. The sequence continues at coordinate 6,231,091 of JAKCOX010000027.1, forward strand.
AGATGTATATACATTTAAGTGTACTTAGATTTTATTACCAAAATGTATAATGTGATACACTGCAAGATTTAAGTGGTAGAACTTTTTATTACCTTTTAAAGTGTTCAGACAGAAAGCAGTGGAGAATGAGGGATAATTCACTGCATTTTTGTGGGCAGCACCCACATGCTAACATTTCCCAATGTTTTTTTCTTTATGGGAAAAAGAGTGCACTGGGCAGCAACTTGTTTTTTTCCCGTGTAAAAATCATGTGCCAGTGATTCACTAATTCCTATTTTTCCTTCTGCTTATGAATGATCAGAGGGATGACTGTCAATGAAACTATTAAAGGATGGAGAATACCTCAGACAGTCAACATTCCAAATGATATATTTAAGATAAGGCAGATTCGAACAGGTCACTGGTTTGCAGTTGCACAACTGTCTGGATTTTTTTGATGTAGTTCATTTCATTACAGTCTCCTAAAATTCTGCCTTACGCATTGTTAGGAGCAAAACAGTTTCATGAGCTGACATTACATTCACTCCCAAGTATTAAAAAACCCATGAGTCAGGGAAATATAGGGAATGGCTTTAAGAAAATCTTGCTTTCCTTTATTTGTTTTCTGATTGCTGAGCTATTATGGTGAACTCCTTCCACACTTTCTGGCATTCCTCTGCACCAATCAGAATTAGAAATATAAACTGATCTTTAAAAACACAGACCAAAAGTCCTATACAACAAATGGCCTCCAGGATCTGGACTCAGAATAAAATAGCAGTGTATCCTGTATAGCTGTACAGAAGAATCCATGTCTTCCACCTGTATTTCTACCTCTTGTCTTCAACTTCCCTTCAAACATTTGAGTGTGGTGAAGTGTTATTTACATAACTTCACAGGAAATCAATGGTAAATTTAGACCCTGGAGTATCATCTATGGAAATTACAGATTCATTGTCTGAGAGAGGAGAAGGGCTGCTAGGTATTTTAAGCAATCATTGAGACCATTCCCTGTACTAAAGTAACAAGAAAATCAGACCCATGAATTATGTACTCAGGTAGTATTTCTTCCAAAGCCACAGGCCTTTTTTTTCTAATTTCTAATCTGTGTGGTCAAAAAAAAAGGTGGGGGGTGTGGTGTTAATATAAAGATTTGGGGGGACTACAGGTCTGCATGACACACAACTTCTGACTTGTGTGTGATGCAGGTTGAATCCACGACATTTTTCAAAAGGCTAGTTAAATTCAGTAATCAATTCAAGAGAGTGCTGAGACTGAGAGGCAGCACTCTACTGTTTTCTGCCAGCAATATGCTGAGTGGCAACAGTAGAAAATGAAAATTATAAAGTGATCCAGTAAGAATCAATTAAACTTGAGGAAAACCTGAACCACAAGGGCTGATGAGAACAGAGCCCTGCAGGGGCTGTGTAGGTGTGAACACCCTTTGATGATCTACTGTTACTTTCTCATACAGGAGAACAACTTCTTAGGGGAAGAACTTGTGTGAAATGGGCTTTGGTAAAGAACAGCCGTTATATTTGGGAGGGTGCTTGGGAGTAGGGAAAGAAATGGGACTGTCAGCTAAAAGAGAACATGCTGAGTGATGGAAGGAGGAATACAGAGATTTAACAGAGGGCAAAGATGGCTGTTCTGATGGTTATGGTTAAGCTGTTATGATTTCTCCCAGAGGCAGAAATCAAGCTGAGTTTTCTCCCAGGCCTGACACTTTGTGAATTTGTGAGGGCCAAATAACCTCTCTGCATTTCTGGTTCTCCATCTGTCAATCAAGGATGAAGGAGTACTCCCATAAACAGGTTGCTATAGGATGCTCCCCACTCTTCCGTTCCTGGGAGGTGTTCAGATGCCATGGTGTTGAGTCCTGTAGAAAAAAAATCAATCATGCCGCTATCGCTAGGCAGAGAAAGAAGTAAGACAAAAGGTAGATAAAGTTTAAATGTGTTTTGAAAGTTTTCAGGTTTTGGATTCTGTTTTTATATGTTACCCATCACTATGATAACAGACCACCTTCTAACAGTTATATGAGCAAGGTGACTAATATCTCTCATGTTAAGTTCTTTCTCTCCCTGGGGGAAAATTGTGGGGGTTTTAAGTGTGTATTTATATCTTCTTTACTGTGTGATTTTGTTATTACAAGACGGGTGAAAGAAGTTTGCTTGCTCTAAGAGCAGAGGTAAGAGCACCTTGAGCAGCTGAAATTCTGCAAGAGGTGACTCCTCAAACTTGGACTGAGTGATTGAGAAACACAGCCTATTGGCACAATCAGGATTTATTCTTGTTAAAGCAACCAGCATTACTTTTTCAATCTACTACAGGTCTCTATGCATAACTCTTTCCAGCTTGAATGAAGACCATGCTTTCTGTATTACATGAAATGTGCTGCAATGGAGAAGTATTTCCAAGCAGTGTTACAAGCGCTGACCTTTGTCCACAGGCACTACAATGCTTACCTAGGTGATGGACAGCACAAATCTGGTGGATACAGTTTGACCATTGAGTAACAAGGACTTCTGACAGAGAGAAAAAAGGAAAAGAACAAGAAGACAGACAGAGAGTTTTTCATGGAACTGCTCCATTTTTATTTGGTTTGACTGGGTTGGGGACTTTGTTAAAATCGCTGTACACTTGGCATTGGATACAAGGTTTAGACCCAAAATGTGGCCCAAAGAACATTTGACAGATTTATCAATTAATTCTGAGCGTGATGATGCCGCCTCCCCCACAGACACTAGTAATACATTATCTGAAAGGATATCATAATAGAGTGGCTTTCTGGTTTTGAGATAATTTGTAGGCAGCTGAGGTATCCAAGATGAAGAGGAGGGAGACAGGCCAGAAAGGAGGTGCTCAGAGAGCAAGGTTGACTGCTACTCTCCCATCTCTGCATTCCGTTTCTAATGTGATCCAGATCCCAATTAAAATGTTGTGTTTGTTCCAAGTAAGTTTTCATTAAGAAAATAAAACCACGAAAGAGGAGGTTGTGCAAGCTATCTGGAGCTCCAGAAGAGCAATGACTTACACATACGTAGTGGACAAACGCAGAGGTTTTACTCACCCATCTTCGGGCACATTCCAATGCATGCTAACTTTCCCTTGGGGAATCATCCTTTCCCACTGGCAAAGTTGGGGTTGAGAAAACAAAAACATTTACAGAAATAGACGTGCCAGCATGCCATGCAATCTTTTGGGCTTTCTTGCAAGAAAGGTTTTTAAGGGAACAGAATATAGAGGATGGGTTTTAAATAGGTAGTTGTCACTGATTAAGATTTTTTAATTCTTTTTGTAGCACAATTTGATGAATGTTCAAACTGTTTTATTGTTCCCCTTCTTGCTATTGTCTCTACTGAACTTAACACGTTGATCTTAGAAAAAGTACTATATTACAAACTTTTAAGTTAAAAAAAAAAAAGGCAATAACGAAGCTCCACATTTTTCTGGACTAGCCAGGACGTTCTTCTTTCATTCTGTATCATGCATTTACTTCACCCATGTCCTAGTGCAAAAGAAAAGGAACAATGAGATGCCCTTCTGAATCCTTATTCCTGCTTATTGTACAATATTTTCCAGAATGTGGAGGACAGAGCTGGTTTGTCTCTAGCATGTGAGCTGGGACCCTATGCTCTCTGAAGTCATCTCTATCCAGATCTTCCGCCAGTAAGAGAGCTTATTTCCTGTACCAACAGCAGGTTCATCTCTGTTTAGAGCTTCTTTATCTTTATTTTGGTCCTGCACACCTTTTCTCTCTGGAAGACTGCTAGCCACAGAGCAACCCTATGTCAGTGTTTTAAGACTAATGTGGACACAACCATCACTGGCCCACTTTTTAAAAATCATGAGTTCTTTGGGACAGTCTTTCAACAGCTTTTGTAAAACAGGGCTGGCATCAAATGAATGCTAGAAGCAAAGTAGGAGTGATATATGCCAACATGTTTACCAGCTCTGTTACAAAGCAAGATTTAGGCCTCACCAGTACTCTGATGTTTCCAAACAAAAGTGTATTTACTCTTTTATTCTTTAGAACAAAATCTATTCTAGGGTGGTGCACATAAAAGGAATCTTAGCAGCCAGATATTTGGTAATCTTTCTAAAAATGAGCTGCCTACTCACTTCAGTGAAGAAAACTTACAGCTCTCTCAGACTGAAAAATGAGAAATGTCATTATCTGTTACAATCTTCCATACCAAACATTTCTACCTGAATTTTTATGTATGAGCTGTATGCAAGCTACCCATTTCAAAGCTGGTCACTCAAAGAGACCGCAGAATCTAGCTCGTAAGGTGACTGATCTCCACGCCCAGTTATATTTTATGTGGGATACATCAGTACTTCCTTATGCAAACAGTTTCTACAGATACATTCCCCTTTGCTGCATAGACCAGTAAGATCTATTTTTACCTGATGAAGAAGAAAACAATTGTTCAGCAATGATCTACTATCCAGTTTAGAAATTAGTTCTGAAAGCAGTAAAACTACAAGAACTATGGATTTATGAGGTTCTCCAAACAAACTCTACTTGATTGGTGACCACTGAGGTCACATATCTTATGCATCCATTGAATTTTTTCTTACAGAATCAGCAGTATTATGTTACAGTATTTTCTCTGCTTGTCTACTTATTACTAGGTGCTAATAAACCTGGTTAACACAACAAGACATGTCACCTATATGAGTTCTTATCATAAAACCCAGGCACATTTACCTCAAAGAGATTCTGTTAGTATCACATGTACACTTCCAAGCTCATAAAAAATAAACAAAGGGTCTTTAGTGACTAGTTTTAGCTAGTAAAGCTAATTTCTCATTAAAAAGAGTGTGAAGCTATATATTGCTAGTTTTATGATTTAATGGCTTCTAAAGCCCAAGAGTATTGAGATATCCAGTTACTGCTTTCTATGGAAAACCTCCTTCCTCCACTGGCCCTGTGTGTGGGGCAGTCAGCATGCTTTGAATCACAGTTTCAGCAGATTAAACCAGAGCCACCTACGAGGAGTCTGTTTAGTCTGTACGGAAATGACTGGCGCTGTGTGCTGTGAGGGGCACGTACCTGGCTGGACCTAACTCACCATTCAAGCCTGGCGTAGCAATCCCTTCCATGAGCAAGAACAGCTCGTTCTGAAGCAGGGGTGGGTGTGCTTATTGCAAGCAGCATGGCTTTGTGGTGTCTCATGCATGGACCTGTGGGAATTCTCAGAGGTAGAGATTATCACAGCCAGCTGCCACTTCTCCAAACAGATTGTAACTAACTCTGTCTTCGACTAACCTCTGCAGTTCACCGAGTCCAAAAGGAGTTGAATCTACGCAGATTCTACCCACCCAGTTTGGAGCAAATCTCTGTAAATTCAGAGAGGAAGTTAAGTCAATATGGTAAATGCACTGTGCCCTGGGCAATCGTGCCACTTGCACTGGCAGGTTAGAATGTGTCCAGCACCTTTTCTTTTTCCTTCTGAAGAGCCATTATGTTAATTGACGATGATGAAATATTCCAGTTAAATTTTATGACATTACATCACACTTCAGGAAAAAATAACAGTAATAAAATAGGCAATTATGCTCAAGAGTTCAGAAATCTTATCTGAAACTAATTTTACTGCCTTGTAAATTTTCAAGGAATAAGAAAGGTGTTACAGGTGGAGATGACAAGATCGGCTACAAACACCATTCTTGCTCTGGTTCAGCCTGTTTCACATCTCTATAATATGCTCCAAAAAAATGGCACTAAAAGCTACAAACTCTAGGGTGAGGCATCCACAACCTCCCCCCAAATCCATTATAGCTTTGCACAGACATCTAAGTTTGGCAAGCCAAGAGCTTGCTGCAAAGGAAAAACTTCAATAAAACATGGGAAGTTCAAGCAAATTAGAAGAGACAGTAATAATTGCAGCAGACTTAATTGTCATGCATCAGTAATATACATCATGGTAGCTTCTCTGAAGACCATGGGATCCTGACCTTAAAATACAGGATGGAATCCAACTGCAAATTAAGCAAGATTAGTAGGTTTTTCTCCTTTGCTTGCCTGCCTTGAGAAAAACACAACCTAATCATTTTGCCTTCCATCTGTGCTAGAAGGTGGCAAGCGTGCAGGTCATATCCCTGGCCAGAAGTAAAAGAAAACTGGGATCAGTTGATCTGTGGTGAAAAACCATGGAACAAGTGGCTGCTCTTTGCTAAATGGCCTGTCAGGTGTGAGGTTTCTTGCCTTACTTATAGGATCAGTAAGAGAGACAGGTAAGAAGTTCCTAGAGGTTAGTCCCACTGGCAGCTGGAATAAGGAAAAGGCAGTTTCTGTGCTGTATTTCCTGCTGTTGTATCAAAGGGGAAGAGCCCCTCTGTCAGTTTGCTGCAGTGGATTTATAGCCAAATATGGAAAAGTAGTGTGCTTCCCCAGTAATGATTGCCATCGCTGGGAGCTGAAGAGCACCCAGCAGAATGCACATAGTCATCTTTCAAGTTGTGTACGATCTTGGAATATCTTTTAAGAAGCTGATGCACCAAATAACAAAGCAAAATAAATGGGTAGAGCTGTTTCCCTTGACAGCATGACTCATGCTGATCATCCTACTTCAGTTAACTTTCTAACACCATCGTGATTGTCATTATCAGATGCGGTTCATTCTTACAGAAAGTCACTGGTGCTTGCCACAATCACAACCTAATTCAGACTACAATAACCTAAAGGAAGGGTAATCTTGTGGCTTTATTTCTTATGAAGTTTACCCTCAACGTACAGAAACTCAGATAAAATCCTCAGACGGTAATTCACCTGACTCCCTAGAGACCAATCCACGACACAGCAGCTGTCTCAGTGACAGCAAATAAATGGTAAGTAAATAATTATCAATGCCAGTAAAATAAATGGCTACTTAGATGTAGGTGCAATTGTACAGGACGATAGGTATCAGCACACATGTACTTTCATGAACAGGAGGAAATACCATTCAAGCCAGTGAAAAAGAGAGCCATGATTGCCTCTGCTGCCCAGATGCTCTGTGTTCTCCAGTCCTACTGTAGAAATTACACTTCAGAGTGATCTTGAATGGACTCAAGCAATAGCCCTGAAGTGATCACATAGGCTGATGAGAGTTTCCCCATCTAGACACCTTCCTCACCCCTGGGCTTATCTAGACACCAAGGATTGAAGAGAGGATGGTTCAATCTTAACCCTGTGATAGAAAATCCAAACAAGGAATTGTATGTCATCTGGTGGTCAGAAATATGCTGTGAGATATCAGAGAATGGGGAGATCCCTTATCAGCTTGGCACTTCTTATGACTTCAGCAGCATGATCAGTTATAGCTCTGATGACATGACTCTGCTGCTGCTAGGATAAGACCCATCACTGTGCTTCCCAGGTCAGCCCAATGTGTCCTGGAGGCACCTCCCATTCAAGATCAGGTAATGCATAGTTTTGCCTCTTTGAGTGTTGAACACCCCATGGAAGGATACAGCTTTTCTGATCACCTGTTCAAGTGCTGCACAACCTTCCTAATGAAAAAAGAAAAAAGAACAAAACCATTTTTTTTTTTTCTAATATTCGGCCTGAATTTTCCAACCTGCAACTTGGGGTTGTCACCCCTTTTTTATGTCTGGGGCTGCCGAGATGAGCTTGGCTCCATCGTAACTCCTTTCTAGGTAAATGTAGTGGGTTGCTCCCTAGCCTCATCTTCCCTAGGGTAAACCAGTCCAGCTCTCTCAGTTTCTCCTTACAGGTCATGTACTTCTAACCCTCTTGGTAAACTTCTGTTGCTCCTTCTCCGGTTTATCAGCATCTGTGTCCTGAACAACATGCCCACAATTTTGTCCAAATGTACCCTCTATGGAAAACACACTCTACATAAGATGCCTTCGTCCTTCTCACCCTTTTCCCAATTAGGAGAGCCACAAACATGATTAGAGGGCTGGAGCACCTCCCCTCAGAGAGGCTGAGGGAGCTGGGCTTGTTCAGCCTAGAGAAGAGAAGGCTGCAGGGGGACCTCATTGCAACCTTCCAATGCCTGAAGGGAGCATGCAAACAGGAGGGGAATCAACTTTTTAAAAGGGTAGGCAATGGCAGGACAAGGGGGAATAGATTGAAGCTAAAGGAGGGAAGGTTTAGATTACATACTAGAGGGAAGTTTTTTACAGAGAGAGTGGTAAAGTGATGGAATGGATTGCCCAAAGAGGTGGTGGATGCCCCGTCCCTGGAAGTGTTCAAGGCCAGGTTCGATGGGGCCCTGGGCAACCTTGTGTTGCCTGGAGGCTAGTGGCCCTGCCTGTGGCAGGGAGGTTGGAACCCTATGATCCTTGGGGTCCCTTCCAACCCAAACCTTTCTACGATTCTATGATTCTGTGAATTTCAATAATCATGAGAACATCATTGATCATGCAGGCTGTGAAGGCAGAAGAACCTCAAATCTCATAGAAGAAGCATCCTCACGTTTCCTCAAAACATTTGCACTGAACTATTTAGTTTCATAGTAAGAGAGAGAAGATGCAAAGGAAGAGCTCCAGAGTTGGTTGACTGTGGTGCTGAGTCAGTATGTGGGAGAAGCATGTTCAAATCCCTAATGTAGAATGGAAAATCCCTGACCTGAATCAGGTAGAGCAGGAAGCTGCACCTGGGTCTCCCACATGCCTGCCTTGTCCCTTCACCACCCAGCTATTATTGAAGTGACACATTCATCCCACCAGTACACACAACCGATAGAACATTTCTGGTTTCATTTCGACACGGAACAAAAACAAATTCTTAAACCTCAAAGTAGTCACGTAGCAGAATTGCTATCCCTTGGCCAGCTAATGTTTACTGACATCCTTCACAACCTCAGTTGCTACTTGCCATAATTGTTCCTTGCCCATTACACTCTGAACAAGGAAAAAGGTAAAAGTAAAAAACCTATTCTAAGGGTGTTCCCTCTCCCAGCAGCAAGTGCATGCTTGTAAGCAAGTCTTTGGTCTCCCACAGAACAAGTTGATTGCTTGTAGTCAGTCCTCACTGAAGAAGGGTCTCCATCAAAATACCACGGGAATCCATTTAATTATATTTCTAAGGGCAAACTTCTGGCAGCTGTTTGTCCTCTGTCTTCATCAGAACCATCCTAGGCTAACAGTGTCTCGCTATATTCTCACATTTTATTTGCCTGTGACCGGGCCGATCTGTTGTGGTTTAACCCTAGTAGGCAGCTAAGCATCCCACAGTGCCTGCTCACCACCACACCCCCACCCCCAGCAGGATGGGAGAGAGAATCAGAAGGCTAAAAGTGAGAAAACTTGTGGGTTGAGATAAAGACAGTTTAATAGGTAAAGAAGAACTTGTGTGCACAAGCAAAGCAAAATACAGAATTCATTCACTACTTCCCACCAACAGGCAGGTGATCAGCCTGCAATGGTTTCAGTCATTACCCAGGAGAAAGATTTACATATGCTATCTCAACAATGAATGAACATTTCACTCTGCTTAACAGCACTGGTTTTTAAAATGGTAATATTTATGTGAGGATGTGGAAGAAAAAATCTGCAGAAAGGAGGGTAAGAATATGGAATTAGGATTTACAAATTTTATTCAACTTTAATTGAGGATCATAGCCTTTGTTTCCAATTACATGTGACTCAGTTTGTTTATTTGTTCCTGTTTATCAAGGACATGTCTGTGATCCTCAGAAAAGGATTTCTGTGGATGCTTAAATGTGAACCATGACAGGAGAGAACCTCTGAAACTTTTCACTTGTCAACACGTAGGAAAAAAAACTATGTAACTTTTCTCTTGTTCTTTCTAACATGTGGTGTGATCAGCAAAATAATAAATAAAGGGAAAAGTAATTTCTGTAAAACAAGGAAGGATTCATTCCCTCCACAGCACGAATTATTGTGTCAACTTCTACAGTTGATTTGAGACTAAGTGATAGTTTGTGGTGTGACCAAATCTACCAGTAAATGTTATTGCTATGTGGTTTTAGTCATAAGCGTACTTATTAGAATGTGAAGAAGCAGGTATCACTTGAATAACTGTCTTCACATCTGCACAGGGCCATGAGTCAAATTAGTTGCACACAGTATCAGGAAATATGAAAGCTCCAATAAGAGTTACAGTTTTGTGTAATTATCAGTGAATAGTATTTAGCATGTGGTTGCCCTCGTAAGGAAATAAGCTGTGCCAGTACTGTCACAATAATGCCAGAAAAAGAGCATAATTATGATAAAATATCAGAATCTCTTCTGTTTCTTTCCTTGCTCCCTAAGCTACATAGCAGAGCACACAAAACCCAGTTTCTGGTATCCCAGACAAGGAGATCCAGCTGTGTGTGGCTTCGGTCTTTAGAACATACATATATCCTACCATCGTGTCTGTGAACCTCTAATTCAGGGAGAGCTGTATCCAACCATGGGCAGGTATCTCCAGTATAGACTCCTAGATGTGAACTACTTGTCCAGGTGTCATCAGTCAAGGGAAAGGCAGGCTTACAGTGCATCCCTCTCATCCTGAAGTAAGTAGCTAAAACAGGTAAGGTGAAGAGTGTAGGTAAAGAGTGCTTTATTCATACTCTCCAGGTTCACCCTTTGGAGGAAAATCTGAAGGCCCCTCTCTTCTCAGAACATACAGGGGTCTGAGAAGCCTAGGGAAGATCTCTGAATCATCTGGCTGAGGCAAATGTAAAATCACTAGGGCTGCAGATGACAGTATGACAGTACAGATGACAGATGACCAATTCCTCTGCCTATTCCCTAACAGACAAATTTTGAGACATGCCTTTTTCAAAACTGTGCTATAGCGAAGAGCTACTGCAGTTCTGTCAGAGTCTCTGGACAGTTGCTGAAGGGGTTGTAATGGACTCCAGAATTTAGAAAGCAAAAAGAAATTGCTTCTTATGATTTTGGAAAATAATCCTGCCTCTCGTCTAGTTGTTAAGTATCTCTTAACTTAATACATTGTGAGTCTTAATGATTAAAATTAATAATGTCTAAAACCAGCCAAAGATGAGGAGAGACATTAAGTTATGACTTAGCCATCAAATGAGTGCTTATGCAGCATAACATAATAATGTGAAAGGCCATAATGTGCCATAAAATATATTTTGCTTTGTATTTCTTTTTATGGAAAAAAACATATGCAGTGGTTTGAACAATTGTGTATGGTTTGCCACAATGATTGTCCTGTAATTAGACAAGTGGTTTGGTTACTTGCAGAGCATGCCTTCATATGCATTCGTACATGGCTTTGTAACCTGGCTGAGTGACTAATTGGCCAAGATGTTCATCTCCATATATAACTGATTTGAACATTCACTTAGAAAACAATCAAAACCCTATCTTGGTCAAGAAAGTATTAGAAATAATAAGGTGGGCTTACCAGGACCTGACACCCTTTGTACAACAACATGGAATGTAGCTGATTCAAGATTACTGGTAATCCATGTTTTAAGATAAAAATCTTCCCATTATGCAAATCTCATATAATGGATGGTGGGTCACTTTCTCTTGAACACACTTCATTGCTTTGTTTTTATCTCTAACCAAGATTGCTGCAGCCATGTCAAATTTCCAAAGAAGAAAAAGCAACCAAGGCACTCTCTGTAAAAACAATAGGTGCTAAGAGAATAAACATACAGCTCTTAAAATATACAAGAAAGCAAATGAAGTCTCCATGACAAAATGGTTCTAAAATGCATAACATTTCTATCAAAGTTGAGCTACTAGAAGAATGGTTAGCATGCCACAGCAAAGGGGAGAAAAAGTATGTATCAACCTGTCTATAATTCATATTAGCCTTAGCTGCTCCCATCAAGAGGCAGCTTTCTGTGACAGCACAGCAGGCAGATTGTCACTTTCTTCCTGTTCTGCCAGGCAAATTTGCTTGCCTTTGTGATTTTTGCATGTATGTGTAGGTTTCTGCTTGATCCGCTACTATAAAAGCTCAGCTACTATGTCTATTCTGCATCTCTACCTTTCTGAGTAAGCTTTTATTGCTAACCTGAAACAGATTCTGAGTATACTCCTGGAAAGATGTATTAATAGAATAGATACTGAAATACATCAGCTTGGGAGTAAACATGTCTGTATGAACAAGCCCAAGAGAGAACGTTTCTAGAGTGCCCCACCTCCACAACCGCTGCCATAATGGAAAGTCCGAACTGCAGGTTTTTGGTTCTTCTTTTATGTCACGGCTGCTGTTTCTGTTACCGTCCTCCCACTGATGAAAAACGATTTGGAGAAACAAGAGTTGTTGTTGAACTCCTTTGCTCTTTAGTATTTTTTACTGCATTGACATATTGGTACGTCAGTTGTTGAAGCTGAAAATGTTTTTGAAACTATTGAGTCATAGGTGAAAATGCTTGCAAAAAATGTTTTGAGGGCCTAACTTATATATTATTATTTTATGTTAAAGCAGAAGGTGCTTATAGATGATTTGTTTTCTTTCTTGGGAGTTGTGGGATGTGTTCTGGAAGATAATGTTGACAAAGAAAATAACTGAATTTTTTCAAAAGAGGGATTTATTTTTTTCAATTTTTTTCTTTTCAAAAGAGGGATTGGATTGTGTTTTGGCTTGAGGTTAGGATATGTTCTTAGTTTAGCAGAGCTACTTCAAACATTGCTAATTAGAGAAGCATTAACATAAGAACAACATTTCAAATTCATTGATGTCATCTTGCTAACAGATTTGGATACATGGGCCATAATCCCTCGGAAAGCCACGAGCTGTTTTTCCCAGAACAGGGAAGACCCACATATCCAGATCTGTTTTCATGGTTGGAGGGAGTGCGGGATATGGGATGTGTGGGATCAATTCTTAATGGTCATTTTTCTTCCCAGGAGTCATCAGCAATAATGAACTGCACAGAACGTGTTTGGATCTAGCATCAGATTGGTTTTGGTTTGTGACTCATTTTTTGGACAGAATTAGAGCTTAATATAAAAATCTCAATGGTTTTCAAATGGCACATGACACTGATATCACCTGATAAGTATTGTCCCAGCCAGGGTGGCTATACTGACTGATAGAGGAAGATGTGTCCGTAACCTCTCTCACTTTTAGCAGGTTGTAGGCATATATCTCCAGTGTTCAACCAGGGGTCAATTTTACTGTGTGCTACACTTTTCTCATGTGAATACACATGAGAGTGCATCTTTTCTTCTTAAGACGGTATCCACAATTTTAAATTGCCCAGGCCAGTAAGGGGTTTTTAGGATGGGTAGGGTCTTTTCACTTGCTTGAGTTCAGATGTGTAACACTCTTAGTGCCTGCACAGCAAATGTCACATTGGCAAGGCTGAAAGAACATGATGTATCAAGATGGTTTATTACCAGCTCATATGGTCCCAGCCCTCCAGCTATCCAGTACGTAGTAAAATTATTAATACCTAATAAAGAGGCTTATTGCAGCTCTGAAGCTAGTGATTGCTTTTTAATTACATATTTCTTTTGATTTAATAAGGTAGTAAATATTTGCTTCATCTCTCTTTAAAGAAAAATATGCATTTTATGTATGGTTACCCTTTATATAGGTTATTTATATTCCATGCATAATCATCACCATATTTACTCTGGGTCCCATCAACCTTTTAGCTACCTTTTTACATTATGTTTTCTATCTTTACAAAACATTAGTTATTTTACAACTTGTGAAAACAATTCCTTAAAAGATAAAAGGTATATAAATTCTTCCTTGGTGTGAGTGTACTGCAGAGTAAAGACTCAAGTCACAGCACATTTCTACTTGTTCCAGCTCATCCCTGGGAAAATGAACCGATGGGGTCTGAGGCTACATGTGCCCTCAAATTTAAGATAGGACTGTAGCTTCTGTATGCAGATGGCATACTTGAAGACAAACAGCAATGGGTCATCCACAGGGTGGGATTCAACACAAACATGCCTCCCCCTTCAAGAGACTGAACTGCACAGGTACCCAGCACTCTGCATCCTTGCTATCACTGGCTTGCTTTTAGCTAGATCATTCGTTAAGCCAGGCATATACAGGTGTATCTAGACTCACACATCTAGTTACAGCACAACAAGGGACTCCATGCCCAAGCTGGCCCAGGATCTTGCTTTATATGCTCATAGGATCGCAGAACAGTTTGGGTTGGAAGAACCTCCAAAGACCACCTAGTTCCAACCCCCCTGTTATGGGCAGGGATGCCCTCCACCTGACCAGGCTGCCCACAGTCCCATACAACCTGGCCTTGAACACTGCCAGGGAGGGAGCAGCCACAGCTTCTCTGGGCAGCCTGTGCCAGGGCCTCACCTCGCAGAGAAGAATTTCTTCCTTATATCTATTCTAAATCTACCCTCTCTCAGTTTAAGACTATTACCCCTTGTCCTACAAGCTTTCTTCTATTCTCTGTTTCCTGCATATCCAGTGTTACATCTACACAGCAAAAATAATAGTATATGAAATGTAAATTTGAGGTAAATGAAAAACATTAGCTTTGTGGTTATAGTGAACCAAATTCAGCATCTCTAAATGGTCATGCTTCCCTCTCATCCAACTTGATGCTATCAGTAAGAACATGAATCTCTAATAGAATTCTATCTTGTTCAGGCTCTTTGAATCCAGAAGCATTTCAGTCTCCCGAGGACACAGTGTACAGAGGATTTGATTTTTTTAATTGGGGTCATTGCTAGGATTCCCTCTACAATATCACCTCCCCCTGCCAAAAAAGTTGCATCGGCACTTTCATTTCCAGTTGTCACTGAGGAGGCAGTCAAGAGTGGGACAGGAACAGGGACAAAGAGGTGGGGTAGGAGAAGAGTGTGGGTGCTTCCTGTGCTGGACAGAATGCTGAAGATAAGATTCCTGTAACTACACCCTGCTAATGCTTGGTGGGCCTTGACTTGAGACCAGCTGCAGTTTGCTTTCAGCTGACATACCCTACAGCCCATCTTGCCCCGGTTAGATCAGCAGCCTCCCTGTTCCAAATCAACCTTCCTTGCTACAAACCTCCTTAAAAGAAAGCAATCTGTTAAGCAGCAGAATGTGCAGTGTGTTACTGCAAAGGAAGAGCTGTAATTGCAGCCTGTCCCCAGGGGTGATCTGAAAAGCCTAGCATGCAGCAAGTAGACAGTCTGCTGCGCTACAGGCTGTAAACATAACCCTTGACGTTTTCTTAGGCGAGTAAAAGTTGCATGGCAGAACCGCTTATTTAACTGTGGCACGCACAAGACATGGACATGCACCAGGGCATAAAATACATTAGCAACAGCACAAAATACGTTGGAATAGTTGGAACAACATCTAACTTAGTTTCTACCAGTTGGAGACTATCTGGAATGAGTAACAGTAATGATTATATTTGCCAAGGTGTAAGACTTTAGAAAGGAATAATTTTGTGTGTCTAAGGCCACCTTGAAACTGAGGCCTGCCAGCTCAACAGCACATCCTGTCTGCAAATGTCATTTCCAGCCCAAAGCCCCAGGTCACTGGTGCTGCTTCCCCATTGCTCCATGAGAAAAGTAGCTGTCAGCTTTACACAGAGCTTATTTGTCTCTGGGCTTGCACAGCTGAAATGTTCAGCATTGGAAAGTGGAGTCTCTTTCTCTCCACTTTTCTGTCACCAAGCAGTGTGGCTGGAGAATGAGGACAGTAATGCACCAGCGAAAAGTGACGGAGGATATGATGGATATGACGGAGGATATGATGGATATGATGGAGGATATGATGGATACGATGGAGGGCTGGAGCACCTCCCCTACAAAGAGAGGATGAAGGAGCTGGGCTTGTTCAGCCTGCAGAAGAGAAGGCTGCGGGGGGACCTCATTGCAGCCTTCCAGTACCTGAAGGGAGATTATAAACAGAAGGGGGAATCAACTTTTTAAAAGGGCAGATAATGGCAGGACAAGGGGGAATGGTTTAAAGCTAAAGGAGGGAAGGTTTAGATTGGATATTAGGGGGAAGTTTTTTACAGAAAGAGTGGTGAGGTGCTGGAACAGGCTGCCCAGAGAAGTAGTGGATGCCCCATCCCTGGAAGTGTTCAAGGCCAGGTTGGATGAGGCCCTGGGCAACCTTGTGTAGATCCAGGCCTGAGGTTGGTGGCCCTGCCTGTGGCAGGGGGGTTGGAGCTCTATGATCCTTGGGGTCCCCTCCAACCCGCGCCATTCTATGATTCTATGATTCTATGATATTGTGCCCACTTTCTGGTTGTTGCAGGAGCCATAATCAAAGCCCTCAGACTTTATCTGAAGGAAAGATGGGAGAAGCCTTCCCATTGAAGCTGATGGAGTATCACCACAGTAAACTTAGAGGCTTTAATTTTAAGCTAATATGGGGAAAAGAATTTATATACCAAAGAAGACAATAATGAAGCCACATACCACATTTTTTGTGATTTTTAAACGCAAAACTATTCTCTGGTGATCCATGTTCAGTGGAAAAACATACCTCTGGTCTGCAGGGCAGCCTTTGGATGTGTCACAGAGCAGTGTAACTCTCCAGGCTACAAGGAAATATAACAAGCCACAAACTTCTCTCCATCCCATAGGAAGTCTGTTTTCCCTCTGTATATACAGCATACGAAGGGAAAACACCTTCATGGTTTGGGCCATCAACATCACTGGGTCTTCTCCAGGGTCAGCTGGAGACCTGCTGTCTACATTCAACTGTTCATCTCTGCCTTTTGCTGCTAAACCCTCTCAGTGACAGCTTTGAAACTGTGTTACTGAGGGGATGTAAAGAATTTTAAAAATCCCTCTGTTAAAATTCCCAATTAGTGCCAATGTATTACAAGAAGAGGCTTTCTCCAGGCCACTCTTTCACTGTCGCTTGGTCAATTAGGGTAAATGAAAAGACAATGGCTGTGATTTTTCCACTCCATCCCTCTAGTTTCACATTAATGTAATAGAGCAATTAACACTTGAGGCTTCAGCCTCTCCAGCTGCTAAGCTGGAGCGAGCAGTTGCGGCTGGGCCCCTGGGAAGTCTGAGCTGAGCCAACCTGTGTGAGCGAAGGAGGCAGATCCGGGGGCCAGCCGTGGCTGCACGCCTCTGCATGAAGTCTTTTTGATGTGCACCTAAGTTGCAAACAAGAGGCTGAGCCCTCAGTAACAAATACCAACAAGGCATTAATAGTAGCTGGGCACTACAAAGCGCTTTATGCGTACATGCTGCCAGTCATGCGAGGCTCTCCCAGCATTTTGCAAAGGCTAACCTCTGCTATTAAGTGTGCATCCTGCGATGTTATTAATTAGGGTTTTTTTCTGGGTTATTTTTACCCTGGAGCGATTCCTTGATCCAGCTCACAGCGTAGCCCCACACAGTTACATGAGCACTTGTACCTCAGTGTTGATGGTGTCGATAACAGAGGAAGGGGCAGGGAGGTCTTTACGCTGGTGTAGTCCCCGAAGCCTTCATATTGTTAAACCACAGGTTTAGTCAAAATTACATTTAATTCCTAACTCCAGCGATGCAGTTGTGATTAAGTTTTTACTGCCTTTCATTACAGTCTCATTCCCCAGAGTGGTAAGAACAATTAAAAGGCTTTTTTCCCTGCCCTTGACGTGACCCTTTCAAAAGTAGGTTAGGGCTCACCTTTCGCCTCCTCCTGCCTCACCGCTATTAAAGACAGGATTGAATTTTACAGCCACTAGATCTACTTAGAGTTACATTATGATTCATAAATTCCCTGAGGCAGAGACTGGAGCCAGATCTGTTGCTGGTATAAACTGGCAGAGCTCCACTGATTTTGACACTAGTTTGCACCACCTCACCTGAGTATGTTTTTTGAGGCACCATGTTGCCATTCGAGCAATAACAACACGAACGGGGTCATTATCGTGTGCGCTGTACTTGTGTTGGCTACAAGGAAGGTACATGAGGCATGAATTTGACTCAGTATTTCTTTGGCTGATGGGGAAATCATGGTCCTACAGATAAACAATATGTTTTCTGTTTGTTCTTTTATCAATATCTGGATGGAACATATGGAGGAGTTTTTGAAAGCTTTCTTCTGAGCAAGGTTGTTTTCCACTTCTGAACTGCCAATTTACCATGAGAAATCCGTTCCCTGGAATGACAGAATGGGCAAGATGTACAGCAGAAATAGTACGGTCTGTTGCAATAAATTACAGGTTTCTTTTTCATGTGCAGCAGTAGAGGCGGCGCTGATGCAATTAGCTACAGCTGGTTATAGAAAGAAAACGTGCATCTGTAGATGGCTCAGACTGGAGGGAACCGAGATGTATTTTCTGGAATTTATCACTGTAGAGAGAGCAGGGGGGAAAAAAGAACTGCAATTTTCATTCCTGGCTACACGAAACTTTAATAACCTTTATTTCCCCCCACTGTTAAATGAACTTAACCTAATAAACACGTTTAGTCCATTACATAGCAATTAGCAAATGCATCTAGGTCATCACAGATGCTCCAAAGGAAGGATTTGAAAGGTCCATTTTCTGGAATAAAGGATTTGAAATAATTATTTGCTGAAGTAAAGAACTGAATTGTGCCATATGCTGTATGCTCTTTTACTTCCAGGCTTCAAATATCCCCTTTAATTTTGTTGTAACATAGGCTTGGGACTAATTTGCTAGCAAAGCTTTTGCTGCTGGCTGTTCAGCGTTTCTGTTCCTGGGTATCACAGTTTGGGGTTTCCGGAGACATAGCTGCAGAGGATGTGGCTCATATATATGATTTTCAGCACCAGCCTCATGGCATAGCAGTGCCTTATTTTGTCTCTGCCTGTTTCAGCTGCTTCTTTTAATCTCATTCTTCCCAAAAAAACAAGATCATCTTTAAATTTGATCTTTGTGAGTATTTTTTCCCAAGAGAACGTGTTTTCCCCAAATAAAAACGCACCTAAGCATTTTTTCATTCACTCAGTAAATTTGATCCGAAAAAGTTTGTAAAAGACAATCTGTACTATGACTGTCTATGTATACTATGATACTCTTTACTATGTCTGTCTTGGATGTTTCCTTTCACTTTTCTATTTCTCTTTTCCCCATTTTTGCTTTGCTTTATTATTTTTTTTCTTCTGTGAAGAACGAAATGACACAAAATTTTTCCTCTCAAACTTTCTTTCTTAAGGGTTCTCCTCACTCTCATGGGGTGGTTTTTTTCCTCTCTCAGTGTCCTGGTCCTCATCCTTTATGTAATACTCTTATCTGCTAAGGTTTAGTCTAACAAACAGGGCTGAGAGAGAGCTGTCAGGCAAATTCTTTCTGCTGTTGCTCACAAGTGACTATGAGCAAGACTTAGTTGCAAATACTGAATATTTTCTCAATATCTAAGTACTCCTGCCACTACACCTCAGTTTCTCACAATCTGGAAGTTCTAGAGCTCACCTACCCCTATGGAAACATCTCCAACAGGTGCTTTGCCTTCTGTGCTTTGTATTGTGCTTAAATTAGTGTGGTGGATCTTTTCCATTTCTACATGCATGTTGCACTAAAGTCTGGGAAGTATAAGAGAATGTTAATGATGAACCTTAATATTTCCCAATGAGGCATCATGTTTTCATCTTCCAGTCATGTTGGCATCCTACCAGAATCCTTCCATACTGCATTTGAGTGGTAGAAAGCATTTCACACTTCAGCACAATAAAAGCAGCTAATTAGCTATTTTTGCTCTTGTTTTGGGTCAAAATAACATGGGAATGGCTAATTCGTCTTTCTTAGAGTGGAATCAGAACTTGGGTTTAAAACATCAAGAAAGGAGAGTTGACCTTGAACACTGGCATTCAAGCCCAAAATTCAAAAGGGACTTCTGGGCTTTTGTCCCACCCTTAATCTATGCCTAAGCTGACACGGGCAGAAAAATCATGAAGGTGATTACACCAATGCCGCACGATCTGTGACCTGCCACTTCTTTTCAAAGCTCTGTCTAAAAGTAAAATGCCACTTCTTAGACTTCCTCCCTTGTTACACAGCCTGCTTTAATGTTCCATCAAAACAAAGAAAACAACTGTTCCCACATTAGGCATACATTAGTTATGGGGGGAAAAAAAGAAAAACAAATCATTATTACATGCTTTGGAAAAGGAAAGGAGCCAGGGTGTGTGCCTAGACGACAAATTTCTATAATCTCCACACCTGTAATTTACTTCAGAACTGTGTGGTTACCTTGAAGAAGAGAGGGATCTTCCCAGCCTGCCAGTATAATGAATGATTCAGGTGTGAATGGAAACACATGAAGGGAAAAGTAAAGATCTAAGGAAGACAGAGTTTCAAAACTGCAAGGCTAAACAATGTCTCCTCAGACCTCACCCACTCGAATTCCTGCCCCACAACTCAGCAAAAGGAGACAAGCTGTCTTGATACTGGCACCCCACTGCAGTCAGATTCTATAAATAAATAAATAATTTTTCTAAAAAGTATTTTAACCCACAGAAGAGATGGCGAAGGAGGCATTTCAAGAACTCTCAGATTATTCTGTGAGTTGAAAACAGATCTTGACAAGCTTCAAATTATTGAAAATGGATCTAAACAAGGGCTCTGAGGCTGCAGCCAAATTCTTTCTCCTTAATTATAATCAATTATATCAATGTCTGCAGTGTGCTTTCCAGAAAGAAAAAAAAAAAGAAAAGCATTTATATTGGAGTACAACCTGTACTCATCTATTTCATTTGTGATGCTGAATGTGGAAGATGTTCAGAACACATGGAACAGTGGCTACCTAATTTGTTCATGAACAGAGTAATTTATGCCAACTGCTCCTACAAGGGATGCTGTCAAGGACTGTTCTCCTCATTACTCACTTTGGAAACAATCTCTACAAATCCCACCAGTAACGGAAGACTGAAACTGAGTCACTTAAAGCGAACAAAGAGCACTTTCTGTATCACAAATCAGTAGTGCATGCTGATGTGTTCAGTTTTGATAGCGTCTTCAACAGTCAACATCTGGTAACGTTGAAAAGCAGACCCACCAAGCCTGGTATACAGACCACCAGCAAATGCAGCATCATGCATTTGTTCAGCGTTTCAGGGGACCCCACCTGGGCTGGCTTCAGCTGGTGGAAAGATGGTTGTGCCAGGCTGAGCTAATCACCTGGGGCTCCTTCATCAATTGCAGCACCTTCAGGGGGTGGTTTGTCTCCTCTTTCTCAGAAACATCTTGGAGGATGAGAACAGCTTTCCAGAAATGTGTATTTCTCTCTGCCAAATGAGGAGGCAGCTTAGGGTGACAAGGTTAGGCAGAGGCTACAGTTCAGTTGTACTGTAAATACAGCCTTAGGGCTCCAGCCTAAATGTGGTAATATTTCTTGATGGCCTGACTTTTTATCAGTAGGTCTTGCTCCAGCCTTGGCATTCTCTGGGCTCTTGCAGCCAGCAGAAAGCCAACACGAAGCAGCATAAATGTGGTATGATGTGCTCAGGCTTATTTGATGGAAATGCAGAGATCTGCCCGCATGGGATGAGGCTCAGGTACTTCATATGGATTAGCGATGATGAAATGTTGCCTGGGACAGCCATTGGCCCTCTGGGAAGCCAGATGGAGGGCCGCAGGGGAAACAGGGCCTGCGGGCTCCCCATCCCGCTGAGCTTGGGTGGCATGAAACAGTCACTCTGTGCTGAACATCACTTGGGAGAGGGACACAGTAGCCCTGGCTGAGCTGCCACCCACGGAGACAGCTGCTGTGTCACCTGGCTTGTAATACAGGCCTCCCTCCCTGCCTCCAGTGCTGCATTTTCTCATTGGTTTCTGCCTTCTCCATGAGAGAAGGGGAAAGGAAAAGAAAAGAAAACAAAAAAGAAGAAAAAAAAAAAAAGGAGCAACCAGCTCCTTAAGATTTTGGACCCACGAGCAATTGACTCATGTCAGCCATCCCTTTGAAGTACCAGGGCTGTTTGTGGAGGCAGAGGATCACAGCTCGGCCCTGGACAAGCTGATTGTTTCAATCAAAGCTTTAAATGACTGCCATATGCAAATACGTGGAAAAAAAATGCTGTGCTCTGCAGCGGGCTCCATCCTCCTGGGACCCCTCAAGCACCCAGGGGCACAGGGGTGCTGCAAGGCATGGGGAGACTCTTCAGCCATTCAGGATGATTTCTTGCTGCTGCTCGGACCGTCCATCTGCCCTAAAGACAGGCACTGGGAACCACACTTCTGAGAACCTCAGGAGCTCAGGGCTTATGCTTTAAAGCAGATTGTACAAGTTTTTACGGCACTGCTTAACAGTGCTGGGTCAGAGTTACAGACTCACCCCGTGCTCAAGTGTTTCCTACAGGGCAGCTCTTGGGTGCTCCATTCAGTGTGCAGGTGGGTTTCAAGGTGTAGCTACCTGCCTCGTGTTTGGTGACCTGGTGTCTGGATCACGCCTTGAGTAGCCTCTTAGCCTTATGTGTCTCAGTTCTTCACAGCCTGTAGCAGTGGGAGACCTGAAAACACTTCAACAGAACAGTAACACTGTCCCAAGGGTAAGCATCCACAGAAGTGCTGTGAGACGGCTTGGTAGTGAGGAGAGGAAATGCTACTTGTATCCAGGACTCCCGTTCCCTTACTAGTAATGTAATGATGTGTTCATTCATGTTAAATGACTGCCCAGCCCAGAATTACAGATTTCAATCCACATCACTGTGTTTGGTTCGAGGAGAAGTTAGATTGTACTTGCACATAACTGGGTTTGTGTCCTTCCAATTGACCCATGTATTTGGTATCCATTCGAATGCCATCGCAGGATCCAAATAACAAATATAAGGAGAATGATTAAAAAAATTAAAAAGACAGGCTGTTTGTCCAAAAGTCAGCAGCTCTGGCTGGTGAGGGTTTGTCTCATGTGTTTCCAGTAAATTAAATGAGCTTGAGAGCAATCTGTGCTGCTACCAAGTTGCTACTTCTCACCTGAGCTGTCTAGAGATGATTCATCTTTTAAAACATATTTTTATGTTCATGATATCCAAAGAGGAGCTGCCAGCTAATTTGGGTGGAAAGTTTTGCACTGCTTTTAGGAATGTGAAGCTAAATCTTTTAATCCTGGTCTGGGCTTCATAAACTTGGAGAAGGAAAAAACCACACACAACAAGAACAAGCATTATACAAACCCCATGTATTTCCCAAACATCAGGCACTACCTCTGCAAAAAATATGAAGGACCAGAGTCATAGGAATAGGTGGAGGTAGGGAAAGAAATGCAGGAGGCTTCAGACATAAATACATAAAGACATGCAATTTTTATTGTCATGTAGCAAGGACATGACTGATTTCATGTGAAGGGGAAACTGGGCCTGAATTTAAACAAACTGCTTCCATACAGGGCTCCAGCTTTGGAATCATCCAATTACATCAGGTTCAAACATGTTTCTGAATGCTTTTCTACCTTTTACTGCTCAATAAAACACTTTGGAGATGTAAACAGCCTATGATATAGATGTAGATATGCTTTCCTGAGTCAGCGGATAGCTCCAAACAATCATTCCAGAGCTGCAGCTCTTTCCCTCCATCTCCAGGAGGTATTTACTCTGAGGTTTACTGTCCTGAGACACTGATGACACAACCTATCCTGGGAACACTGTGCAGGACATAGGAACAAAGGCAATATAAAGACAATCTTTCCTAAGCAAGTAGAGTCCTACCTGCAGCTGGCAAGGCAGGGAGTGCTGCCAGGCAAACATTCTTGAGAGAAGAGATGTCAGTACTGAAGCTTCTGTGGAAGGAGGAGTACCCTACACCATGGCTTCCGTCTCTCAAAAAATAATTTAAAAAAGCCTGGCTATGATCACACCAGCTTGGTTGGAGTCCTGGTGTGCTGGTCCATGGATTGCCAAACACAGCTCTCTGGGAAAGAGAACAACAAATAAACATTTGTGAAATCGTAATTGGAAATGTAAGCTCATCCTTGCTGTGCCACTTGTGTAAGACCTCCAGCCCTCATCATGTTTTGCCCCCGCACGGGGCTCTCTGCCTGTCTTGAGCAGACCACACGGTCTATGATACTGTGACAATAGTATCAGGCAGATTAATGTCCCACAGTTTGTCCAGCACCTCTGCTCACAGCATAATAATTTCACAACAATGTGCATGTAAATAAACATCAGAGCCAATGTGAGCTGGCTGAGCAAACCTCCAGCCAGAAGCACCACACTGTTGGAGGGAGCCACTCAGGCTGTCTTGCTAATTGTATGAAAACAAACACAGTGCTGTGAGGCTTAATGTTGGTGAACGCTTGCTTTTGCTCTGCTGAGCATGGGTGGGTCTCATATGAAAAAATGGCACCTAATGGATTATTTCTAATTTTTTTTCCCCTCCTTCACTCCAGTTTTATCGTCCTCACACCTGTAAATCAATATCCAGACACTGGCGTGTTGTGGTTTCTTTTCTCTGCCTTCTCCGACTCCTTCTTACCCTACCTTCTTCCCATTTGGTCCAGGGACTGTACTCTTCAGAAGTACCTTATGGCAATATAAAATCTGACTCTTGAGTTGGTGGTTCCTGTGGGCTGAGGCAAAGGATGAAAAAAGCATGGAGTCTGCAAAGAAGGGTGGCATAAGCAGCATGATGATGCTTAAAGCTACAGTCCCTGGAGCTGGGAACTGAAGGAAGACAAACTTATCGGTGCGATCTCATGACCTGTGGAGGGTTGATACATAGAACCAAAGGTTGCACACACATATCTGAGGAGCTGTTCCACCTCCCTGCAATGTAAAAGCAGGAAGAGATCCACATGGAGATCCACACCCAGAGCATTTTGTATCTCAGGCCCTTGGGGGAGATGGGTGCCAGGGTCTCACACATGAATAGAAATCCAGGGATGCTGCTATTAAGATGTCTATCTATAACTTTTGAGCTTCACAGTGGTTATAAGATTGTGGTGTTGGTCAGGAGCAAAGGCAGACAGCAGCATGGGATTAGTCAGGATAATTGGTCTCGCATTAAGAGGAGGATTCACTTCATCCAACTGGAGATGTTTGCAGCACAGCAAGTTCTCCACAGACAGTGAAGTGGAAATAGATATTTCTAAGGCATGGTTAATCTTGTCCCACATTGATATCTAAAATAGGCCAGATGAATCACCTCCTGTGAGTATTTCTTACCACTGACAATAAAGGGAACTTGGCCTCAGATGTAGACCTCTAGATTACAGAATGTCACGATTCTGAGTCCCTTATTGTCCCCACAAGCTATTTGTCAGTTCTTAATTTTTTCTCCTAAAACTTAGTAAATTTCAATTGTGTCCTCTGGGAGAACAAACACCTAGAAAATCAGCAGGAAACAGCTAAGGCCAAAATTTTACAGCTACAGTATATATAGTTCATAGTAACTCTTGGTGCATATGTTTAATGCCAGTGAAGTTTATTTGTTTAAATATTTACTTATTACAAACTATGCTGACAAATTTTGGTATTGGTCTTCTTGGCAAAGTAAATTCCAGTTTCCCCTCACGTGTTTGTAAGGAGGTTGCACACAGAGAAGTTGCACACAGAGAAGTTGCACACAGAGAAGTTGCACACAGAGAAGGTGAATGGTGTGGAGTTCCCTTTGTCCACATCTGTGGGGACCTTCCAGCTGCCTGTACGATCATGACAGGGTACAGGCAGGGCTCACATATGTTCCTTTATCCTTAGGTCCATGTACTTGCAGAAGCTGCTACACACTTTCCACCTGAGTGGCAGAAGGAGAGGTGTGCATTGACTTGGTTGTATCCTTCTCTGGGGCTGTGGTGGTCATAGAATTAACAAGAGGAGCACTCCCTTGTGTTGCCACAGGCCGCCATTGCCTTCCTGCTCAGGACTCCCCAAGCCTCACACCAAAGCTGTCCATCCCACATCTCCCTTATAGCCAGGAGAGATTTGTCCTGGGCCAACTATGTCAATAACCCTGATGTGACATGTGCCACCACCAGCATTCTGCCCATTGCCTCACCAGGGCTGGTGCCAGTAGCTCATGTGGGGCCTGGACCTTGGCCACCCAGAGAAAAGGGCAGAAAGCTCCCATATTCAAGACCCATCTGGACGCCTATCTGAGTGATATGTCCTAGGGAGCTGCTTTGGCAGGGGGGTTGGACCCGATGATCTCCTGAGGTCCCTTTCAACCCCTACAATTCTATGATTCTATGATTGCCCACTTCTGTGGAGAGCTTCGAGCTCCCTGCAAAAATGTGATGGGATACAGGCTGGGTATATCTTATCTGTCCTGTCAAGCACTGCCAGTTCTCTGTCTGAGTGGTGGAGGAGGTAGAACACAGGAGTGTGCCATGATCTGGTGACGTCCCTGTGCTGTAATACACAGGAGAAGCAACAATTGAGGAGCAGCCACCTTCTATTGCAGTGGACAGCCTTTGCCTCCCCTGCCCTCTACTCCTGGCCCTTGATCACCAGGCTTCTTGTCTCACAGCCTGCTCTTTTTATACCCGTTCAGGGCTGCCTGTGTCACCAGCCACCAACGTTATGCCTGCTGTGACACAGCCACAACATCACCAGAGCTAATACTAGGAGCTGGTGGTTGACGCATCACTGTGGCATGGATATTTCACTATTCCAGCAAGAACAAACACACAAACAAACAAACAAAAAGAAAACAACGCCAACCCAACAACTGACAATGCTGGGGAGGGAAATTAAGCAGCAATTTAAAGAACAAAGCTTAGCAAAGGTTAAAAGAGTTAAAAGCAGCAGGTCCTCCCCACTGCCCAGCTTTAAAGATTTGTGTCATACTCGCTGGCAATATTTATGGGTTTGAAGGCTTAACTCTGGAAGGAAAAAAGGTTGTAAAATTGACTGAAGTAGTATTTCACACCTTTGGAATTAAAGGCATGCCCAGTGCCGTACCCTGCACCCGGGAGTGGCTGACAGTGCTGAGGAGTAGCAGTAAACTGCAAGACTCATGTCTGCCTTTCCCTGAAAGAGCAGAAGTTGCCACGTGGACCTTCTTTGCTTACTTGGAGAGAAGTAACTGGAGGGCATCCTCCTTGAAGAAAGGCAACCAGATGTTTCATGAAAGGACGGAAACTTAAAACTATGAATCCCCACGGGAGATACAGTGTTAACCCTCCTGGCTTCGTTAGGTTCTCCACTACTTCCTCCTCATTTAGGCTTATGTCTACCACCTCCCATCCCGTCCTCCCTCACAGCCACCGCCAGTCCCTCTGAGTGGTATAACCACATTTTTGTGCTATGAAAATCCCAGAGCCTGGCTCCCAAGGGAACTTGCTATTGAAAATGCAGCGTTGGTCTTCTTGGATTTGGGTTTCTTGTTTGCCTCTGTGAGCTGTTTATTAAGTAATCAAATAACAGCATAGTAAATAAATAATGCCTTGCCTCATAAAGCCTCAAACATGCAAAAAAGTAAGTAAAACTTGCTACATGTTACAAATACCTACTAAGTAAAAAGTAGGACAAAATACGTGGTGAATAACCCCTTGGGTGAAAATACTTGAGGATAAAGCACACTGGTGAGGGGAATGGTTTGCTTCCTGTCATGTACAAAATGGCTGCGAAGGAGCTATTAAAGTCTCTCAAATAAATACAGAGCTTTGTGTGTTTGTTTGTTTCTCGTTAGAGGTATACAGTCATTCAAAAGACCATGTGCTGCATAGCCTCCGCTGGGTTCGCTTTGTAGTACAGATAGTGCCTAACCACTACTTTCCTCTCTCTTGATCACTAACGAAAACAGACCATATAGAGATGAAAGTGTTCTAAATCAGTGCTCTGTGTCATTTCCCACTTACTTTGCACTTTTCTGACAGCTGAAAAGCTGCAATAAATTGAGTGCATGCACACCCACAGAGAATGACAGTACTACCATAACCTAGCCTCTCAGGATGTGTATTTTCTTCCCCAAGGGACTACACTGAAAAATTATCAACGTGGGGGTTTTTGGGGTGTTTTCTACTGTGATTTTAACGTTAAAATTTTATTCAATATAATTTCTTTATGAGTTGAGTTTTACTACTACATTTCAAAAAATCAGAACATTTTTAATTCAAATAATTGAGGACAAATATGATGCTATAGCTAAATAGCAACTTTATAATGAATTAAAAATCACACATAAAGAATAAAAATTAGGCATGTAGTAACAATATTTTTATTTCTCCTTTACTCCCTTTCTTTCCTCTCTCTTTTTCCTCCCTTCTATTCCTTCCTCCTTTCCTTTCCTTTCCTTTCCTTTCCTTTCCTTTCCTTTCCTTTCCTTTCCTTTCCTTTCCTTTCCTTTCCTTTCCTTTCCTTTCCTTTCCTTTCCTTTCCTTTCCTTTCCTTTCCTTTCCTTTCCTTTCCTTTCCTTTCCTTTCCTTTCCTTTCCTTTCCTTTCCTTTCCTTTCCTTTCCTTTCCTTTCCTTTCCTTTCCTTTCCTTTCCTTTCCTTTCCTTTCCTTTCCTTTCCTTTCCTTTCCTTTCCTTTCCTTCCCTTTCCTTCCCTTTCCTTCCCTTTCCTTCCCTTTCCTTCCCTTTCCTTTCCCTTTCCTTTCCTTTCCTTTCCTTCCTTCTTTTCTTCTTCCTTTCTTTCTTTCCTTCCTTCTTTTCTCTTTCTTCTTCCTTTCTTCCTTCTTTCCTTCTTTCCTTCTTTCCTTCTTTCCTTCTTTCCTTCTTTCCTTCTTTCCTTCTTTCCTTCTTTCCTTCTTTCCTTCTTTCCTTCTTTCCTTCTCTCTCTCTTTGACTCTTTCTTTCTTTCTTTCTCTCTGTTGTTCTTCCTCCTGCCCTTCCTTCTACCCTCCTGCCCTCCCTCCATCCTCCCCTACCCCTCTTCCCCTCTTACTCTCTTTCTCCCATTCTTTCTGCCTTTCTCTCTTTCCTCCTCGACTTCTAATTTTGTTTTGTAGGTAGTTGGAGATCTGGTTTATTTTAAAACAATGAAGAAGGCAGAATCCCCTGAGGTAAATTCATTGAGTACTGGGAGGTCTTGGTAACACAATTGAACTGGCACCAAATCAATAAAAACAGAACAGAAGAAAAAACAATAATTAAAACATTCTGTCAAAAAAATGGAGCGGTAATTAAAAGATGCAAACTATTGTTTTGCTACACTAATTACATTTTAATTTTCAATAGCTTGCTGAATAGTATAAAAGCCCATGCCTATAAAACGTCCCAGTGACAGTGCTCTTTCTGCAACTAGCGTGATAACAGTGTTTATGTGCTGTAACAGAGTGGTATGTGCTTTCAACTCAGTGTGGGTGAAACGAGCTTGCTTGTAAGATAGCATGACAACAAAGTTGGTTGTTGGTTTGTAATTTTTTTGTTGTTGTTGTTGTTGGTTGGGTTGTTTTTTTTTTCTGGTGTGGAAAATTATTACTCAAGACACAGACACACACGCGCGTGCGCACACACATGCACGCACATATACATGCACACAAAAACGGGCTCAGTCCAAGAGACACTCTGCTCAGGGTACTTCCATTGACCTCAGTGGGAATTTCGTGTGTGGCGCAATCGCGGGTTGTTGGCCAGCATGAATGCTCTACTTAGGTTTAGACCATGTTGTTTTCTTCACGTGTTATTGAAGGATGAAGAGAAAAACAAACTGCATTTTCCCATTAATGTACACCATTTGCAGCCCTAGAACATGCGACTTTTTGGGCAGGGTCCTGAAGACTTATCTCACAGAACAGTCCTCATAGATTTCACTGGTAGATATCCATACATAAAAGCAAGATAATAAGGCCCATATTCTGTACCGTTATGAATCACAATTGTCCAAAAAAAAAAAGATTATGTCATTCATTCAGCTGCTTTTGAGAAGCAAATTTGGGGGACAAATTTCCATAGGCAGATTTAAGAAACTCTCAAATCAAGGGTATATGGAAAAGAGTTTTTTGTTATTGTTGTTTGCAGCAGCTCAACCCGAAGTTAAGTTACCCAAATTAGCCCTGGCAAAATCTGGAGCTGTTAGCTACACTCTACTCCAGAGCTGGAGTTTGCACACTGTGCCTTTGCTATCATCTCATTTGAATGATAAGAGTCCCCCCCAGAAACGGGCATCCCACCTGTTCAGCCACGCCCCAAAAACAATAGATACCTTCCATCAAAGTGGGAGCAGCGGGGAAATAATTTTTCAGAAACTAATCCCTGGGTTTCACGTGTATAAAATCAATGAAATGCCTCAATATTTGAAAATGGTCAGCACTGCCAAACAATATTTCACAACTGCATCAATCTTCCACATTTGCAATGCAATTTGAAATTACTTTTTCAATAGTATAAAATAAATTAAATAAAGAAAAAAGACTGAGTCAAACGATAGAATAAAATCAACATCCTTCATACTACTTGCACAAGAAGCACAAACAAAGAAGGTAGTGGTTTTTAAAGAGAAAACACTGAGCAAGCATTACCCATGTTTTCACCAGTTTACAGTCCCCTTCATACCCTCCTAAATTCACGTCTCAGTTGCATGCGTTCATCCCCATACAGCTGGGAAGGGTTAACAGGGTACAGGTCTGGACAGCATCTGCCTACTATCTGGAAATACATAAAAAGTAAATTCAAAAGGGAAGTCAAGATAACAGTATTACCAAAACCGGGCTCACTTACACTGTACACAACATCTGTATACTTTTATAGGGAGTGATAAGGTGATAGTGATCACAGCGGCACTATCAGTACCTTTTGGAGACTGAAGCTAACCTGCAAGTCAGGAAGGCTAACAACTATAAATAGTACTGCTTGCATCCAGTGGAAGACTGCAATTACATATTTTCACACACCAAAGCTGCAAGACCAAAACACATCCAAAAACCCAAAGGAAAATCTGGAAGAAAAAAAAAATTAAAAATAAAAAATAAGCTGCTCTAGTTTAGAAAGCTAGTCCCAAATTAAAGAGGGGTTTGCACTGATGCAAGAGTAAATTGTTTCAAGAATTATTTCATGGACACATAGTATTCCCCAAATCCCTGTTATTATGATGCTAGTGAAATGTCCCGATTTACTGAAATTAAACAAAGACAGATATTTATTTAGAATTCCTGTAACTGCTACAACCAGTAAATGTGTTTCATCACTGTGATTGCAAAAACAAATACCTACCAGAGAAATGCAGTTCACAACAACACAGAACTGAATGGAAATAGAAATTTTGTTAATGTTATGCTAATGCTCACGGCAGAAGTATTTGACTGAAGGGAAAACAAATCAAAAGAGCTGACTGAGGCCAACACTTGGATGAATCTCAGGGAGCTGGGTAGCCCCTGTGAAGCAGAATTACAACAAGATCAGCCTTCCTGGGTACAGGGAAGTATTGGCTAGCTCAGGAAAGAAAGGTGGGCTTCATGTGGGGCATTAACAGTGACTATGGGCCTGGGGCTACAGCAAAGGAGAAGGCAAGGATGTCTTTATGACCCGCAACCCTGGGAATACCAGAGCCATGCTGCCTCACATGCACAGGCTGGATGGAGGTACCAGCATATCCTGACACTCTTGTGCCCCTCTCTCCGCACCAGCCTCTGGAAATCCCTCACCAGCCTCACATTCAGAGCAACTGTGCAGACTGGTTATCATAGATACAGCCTTTTCTTTTGGTGTACAACATACACCTGCCCTAAGGAAGAATGTTGCAGAAGTAGCCAAGTGTCTCGCTGCTCCTACATGCTGGGGTTGTTGCAAGAATAGAGGGAAATCAAGAGATTTCCTCACAGCAGACAGAGTGTATGTAGTCAACTTGATGTGGACAAGGGAGGAAATCACCCTTTGGTTGGTACTTGTGGTACCAACATGCTCACACAGACAATAACACTGTTCTTGCTAGATGATTGGATCCATCCTTTCATGAAGCCATGGATTCTCATTTTACTGCCTCGGCGAAAGCAACATCAAGACACAGTTTGTGCCTTCATATTCTTCCTATATTTGATCCTCTGGAACATACAAAGGCTGTGGTTTCACAGCTTGACAGAATAGGGGTATAACCATTAGAACTTGGCATGCACCCTAAAGGCAGGAACAGGTTGCCCTGAAACCTGTTCCAAATCAGATTAACTTCTCTACATTAGCAATGAATGGCTGTGTCTGATGTCCTCTCAGCTGGGGTGGGATTGCTGTTGGCAGCAGAAGACAGAGAACCACTGGTAGGCCAAAGTAAGGCTGCTCTCAGGTTGTGTGAGAGTCAGCTTCTCCAGTTGTGTGGTCAAGGGTCCATGTGTTTTAAAATTGTTTCTTTTGGATCCTCTGAGTGACTTTTCGAGTTGGGGATGATGATGTGAGATAACCACAAACAGCTACTCACAGTGTTTTTGGAGTATATTTCCTTCTGCTGCGGTTCCTTCTATTAAAGGAGATGATCAAGGCAACAGTAAATACATGAATGAAACTCACACATTACAACAACTTAGAAGCTTAGTAGTGGCACTCCTATGCTCTCAATTGGTCAGTTGTCTAATGTTAAAACCATGAGTTGGGTTTTACACTGTGAGCACACAATTGTGTCAGTTCTGTGCCGGTTGTAACAAATATTGGCTGATGGAATAGGTTTTCCTCTATTGGAAATCTAACATTTTAAATGTACAGTACAATAATAACTAATCTAGGTCCACAGGTTTAAAAGTACACCTTCTATTTTCATCAGTGAAAATCCACTAAACAAAGCAGTGTTTTTCCCACTCACTTTCAGCACCCTTCCTAAGTGTACCTACATTTTAATAACTTCTTACTCTTACCACATACTCCCGTGACAACTCAGGAGGCCTCCTTTAAAGAGATCTGGATGGGAGTAAGGCAGTATAGCCTGTGTAACATCACTCTGTACCACACTTCTGTTTCTCACTAGAGTCCAGAGGACTAGTGAAACCCTCTCTTTGGTCTCTGTAGTAGAGTTGTTATACATGTCTAGAATAGACGTAGGGCTGTACTGAGCAAAATAATTTCTTGAGGCATTCTCTTCTCTGAAGTGCTGCATGCCTCAGGCAGAGGACAAGAAAGAGCAGTGTGTCATCAATGTCCAAAGATCCTCTTGATCCTAGCAAACAGTCTATGTCACACGCAAACAAAGAAGATGAAAAATCTTGCAACCCTTGCCCCTTTGATAAGGGAGAAGAAATCCCTCCCCACCTCCAAATAGTGAGAAACACCAGCCAACTGTGGCCGTCTCCTACCCCAGTTACTGTCAGTGGCCAGCCATTGATTCTGCAATGAAGACTACACTTCTCTTCCCTCTTCTCATGAATAGACCTAGATGACTTTTACACTGAGGAGAACATTTTCATCCTGACTCTGACCACCGTAAACTCAGTATTATGTGATTTGAGCATCACTATCACTGTAGAATCTGATGTTGAGACTATCCTAGTTCATTTTCACCCCTCTCTGGCTCATGAGGGCAGAGATATGAACTGAGAGACTGATTGATTTACCAATTAGTGGGTCCCTGTGCTGTGTAGGACAGCAACTCTAATGAGATACCTCTTAATTTTTCCTATCTTACTTAGCCAGTTGTAAAGAAGGTGGGAGGTGGAGCGTGCTCTAATTCTACACTTGTTTTTGTCTTCTTACCACATTTCTGAGTCTGTCCTGTAATTTGCTGCAAGAGTAAAACTCAACATGAAGCCAAACATTTAGCAATATCAAGATAATACAGTAGGCTAGCTTCATATAGGGCACTGGATTTTTTTTCTCGGGGCACCACATTTGAATGAAATATTGTGCAGGTAAATTGTAAAGGATTGAGAAAAGAGTAGTGAAAGTAAAGCTATTGTAGAAAGACTATGTTCAGCAGAGAAAAAAGGAGGAGATTGAAGAGCTGTCTGCTGACACATGAAGTCATGTTCAAGTGTAGAGCCCAAATAACAGGTTTCAGTATTTGCAAGGAAAATATTAGGTTAAATAAATACTAGGAACATTGCAGTGGATAAAATCCTACTTAGTCTATACATAATTGCCTTCAGAGAGGAAGCCACACAGAAGTTATTAGGCAATGCAAGTACTTAGAGGGTGTGTAAAGGGTGGAACAACGGCCTTGCTCTAGTAGCAGGTCTCAACACACAACAGAGCTCCATAAAATGTACACTACTGTATTACTGATGCACTGACATTTTTAGTGGCTATTTCTTTCCAAGACTATGTGTGAGTGGCCAGGTAGTGCTGGGCTTTGCAAGGAGGTACCAGTGCTGGTGCTTGATGAGAGCACTTCAGACTCCACTTCCTCTGAGACCACCAACGGTGGAAATGACTATGGAAGACAGACATGTAGGGAGACAAATTGTGGCTTTGCTGAAGGATATCTCTTGTCTCCACAATACAGTCAAGAGCATTAGAAAATGCCCCTTAAAGTGACTGGTCTTCTGGCTTTATGAGGAGAACACAGTGTTCCTGTTGAAGAATTTCCAGCCTCACTGCAAATAACAGAAATACTTAGAAAAGATTATGTTTCCTTTGAAAGAGTAAGGCCAATTTCTTCCAAAGAAGAATTAAAAATATTAACTTGGACTGCGGTTAACATTTACCACCTCTGTGACAACAATACCAACATCCTTATTTGCACTTCCACAACCCCTTACAGTTACATGTATCAAAAGCTCTTTAAATAGTGAGTTAATGCCTTCTGCAGTTTTGAAATGGCAGAACCAAGCAGAATTAGGTGAGGTCAGGGGTTTATGAAAAGGGGTGACATTACTATGCAGAAAGTGCAGGCTGCCTGTTTTGCCAGCAGTCCATGTTGATTCCCACAGTTTAACAATAACTAGCATTGAAACTCATTTAACAACAAAAGAAAATGAACTCTGCACGGGGGATCCTCCTGTGGCATTCAGTATAATTAATAACATTAGTGACACTCTATTATTTTATCTTCATCATCTGTGAAGTTGACTTAGTCACTTTTTTAAAATCCAAAAGAAAATTATCATCCTGTATGTACATTTCACACTCCCTTTCAAAAATAGAAATAAAAAAGTAAATAAGTCTTAGTAACATTAATTAATTGGCTGAGGCTTTTGAAGCAATCTGAAGAGTTGACAACCTCCAACACCCTTGGTAAACCGCCACCTAATCCTGAAGACCTTCAAAATCCCTGGGTTTTCAGCAGTGAATTCCTCCAGATGCCTGTGTACTCAGTGGTAACAGCCCTGATCTTATCTATGTTATGCTTCCTTCGTATGGACAGGCAGAGTGTCTTCTGACCCCAGCAGCCTTTTAGAAAATACCTGAAACATCACCCACCATCCAAAATGTGGCGAACAGAGGAAGGGTTATGTCTTCCCCCCACTACATCTGATCATGGGTGAGCAATAATGTAAGAGAAGGTTAGAGTCAGTTTTCTTGGGAAATTCAAATAGGTGCCCTCCCATGACTGTTTCTAGCTGTAGATGCCTCTGAGCTTCTTTATCTTGAGCAAAGGCCCTCAACCTTTCCCAAACTTCAATTCTATAAAACGGAAAGGAGAGAGAACAAACATGTGAGCAAGACTCCCTAGCCTGGAGGTGAGACATTTGTTTTGGGAAGGTGGCCTCTATGCCTGTTCTGCTCACCACTGCCATACACAAGGTAAGGCAGGAATCAAACAAAGACTGAAGCTAAGAGCCCTCATCTTGCATGTGAGTGCACAGGGTAGTGGAGGTGTGCTTTAGTCACCTCTTGCTGAACGAACACTTACTTCAAGGAACAGCTTCCACAAAATGAAAAGGCAGACTTCATCACCCAGCTCCACACACACACACAACCACACACACAACCCCCCCAGTACTCTCAGGGGATGTTTGAATTCAGATGATGTGGATTTAAGTCCTCAAATGGATGAGACTTCACCACCTAAATCATTCTTCCGGAGAGACTGTCCTCAACAATGAGTTACTGGGTAAAAGAGGAGGGATGGCAACATAATTTTTTCTCCCCTCACTGAGGCCTTGTTTTCTAAAAGAGAACTGATGGTGGCCTTGCACTCCGGCTCACCTCAGACCCTTAGTAGGCATGACCCCTGCAGAACCATTTTAGAATGTCATAAAGGGCAATTGTGTACTCACAGGCACGGTGCTGCACCCACTGCCAAGGCACCACTGGCCCTGGGCTCTACCATAGCGCATGTAAGAATAACAAGACAGAGCAGTGCAAGTCTGCCTTCTGTGTTCACTACACCTCTGGGCTAGAAACATACCTAGCAGGCCACATTCAGCTATCTCCCTATTTTTAAATAACACTTTTGGTGTATTTATGAGTGTTCAAAGGTGCTGGCTCCTGCTTAATGTACCAAGCAGAGCAGAGGGAAAGACCCCTCTCCTCTGTCTGGGATGTTTTATCTGTCCAGGAGAAAAAAAAAAATTCAGCACATTTTCCAGCCTTTCTGGAGAGACAAGTGATTACTAAGACTAAGTTTAATGTTGACTTTTCTGAGACCTTTTTTCCCATTAGGAAAGAGAATGAAAACAACAGGCAGCCTACAGGTAGCAATGACCTTCAGTCACCACAAAGTAAATCACACACAGGGAAAAAATCATGTGCTTTGGTTTTGGTCTCTGTCACAAGTCCTGTCTTGGCTTTTTTTTGCTTTTTTTTTCTTTTTTGACAACAAACCTGGCTTTCCTATCAGAATTACTGATTGACACTGACACAAATCTAGAAACAACACATTAGGTTTTGCAGAAGGTAAGGTAGCACAAGGGTGCACCTCAAGCTGTGAGTGCTTTTATTATGAATTTATTATCTAAAAGCCAAAGGCAGACATGCCAGATATTTTTGTCCATCTCACTAGAAAAACCTCACCACAAGTTGTATGTGGATACAACTATGTATATCTAGGATTAAGACTCTGACATCTGCCTTTTAAAATACTGGGTATTCCAAAATGTGTAAACAATGCAGAATGCAAACCTCTATAAGAGCGGATCTCGCATAAAACTCAGGGATTACACAATGCAAATCTGACTTACATAAACATGTACCCTATAGACATTTGTGGGTAGAACATAGCAATGATAAAACAGTAGCCCTGTGTGCCAATTACCACATCAAATAGTCTAGATTATTTCTTATTTCATCATTAAAAGGGGATCTGTACTCCAAATAACTTTGTTTTGGGATTTATCTGGAATGAAGTGTTTTTCTCAGTTATCACATTCATCTCTTTTCCTCTAAGAAAAATGTATTTCCTCCTGCAATAGGTGGATGTGCTTTCTAACTTCATGCAATCTGCCCAATTACACAAGCAGACTGCCTGTACCTTCACTCTAGAACATTTCAACACATCCTCTGCAGTAAGGAAGCCACAGGCAATGATTTATTTGGCCCTTTCCATACCCAAACATTTTAAGTAATGAGTAAAAGTTGACACTACAGTTTATTGTCTTGAAGTTTCTTTTCCTTAGCTCATCCGGAAAATTCATGAGTTTTGCAGCATTTTGTTGGCCCTCTTGTTCTTCTGGCTTCCATTTCCTAGTCCTCCTTTAGCACATGAGTTCAGAAGTACAGGCACTGAGCCCATATATGCCTTTCTAATGCAACTTCACTGGTCACAGAAATGACA
Organism: Laterallus jamaicensis coturniculus; assembly: GCA_022605575.1. Lineage (NCBI taxonomy): Eukaryota > Metazoa > Chordata > Aves > Gruiformes > Rallidae > Laterallus > Laterallus jamaicensis. The sequence goes on from JAKCOX010000027.1 coordinate 6,268,370, forward strand.
GGTAACTGGAGCCAGCCTAGCACTGGCTGCTGGCCACCATCCTCCCTCCAGAAGCCACCTCTTGTACTGTCCTGCCTCTTCAAACGCTCTTATGCTCACTCTTAAAACTTTTAGTGAAAATAACCAAAATCAACAAAAAATTGCTGTTTAAGATAATGCAGTTCCCTATGATTGAGATTCATTGGGAGGTCTTCACATCTGCAGCTGGCTCATACATTTTGGAAAGGCAATAATGTGTGCTCACAGGGTGAAAGGTGCTGTCTAGCTTCTAGGTGTTCACAGCAGCACAGAATCACAGTGTGGTTGAGGTTGGAAGGCAGCTCTGGAGGTCATCTGGTCCAAACCAAGCAGGGTGAACTACAGCAAGGTTGTCCCTGTCCGTATCCAGATGGCTGTTAAATATTGCCAAGGATAGAGACTGCCCACGCTTTCTGGGCAGCCTGGGCCAGTGCTCAGTCACCCTCACAGCAACAAAGTGTTTCCTGATGTTCAGACAGAAAACCTCCTGTGTTTCAAGTTGTGCCTGTTGCCTCCGGTCCTGTCACTAAAAGGAACCTTGCTCTTTGCACCCTCCCTTTAGATATTTATATGTATTGGCTCTATCCCCACAAGGCTTCTCCTCTCCAGGTTGAATAGCCCCAGCTCTCAGCCTTTTCACATAGAAGAGCTGGCTTCAGACAGCTTAGAGATGTCTTCAGCAGTGGCACAGGTGTGCTGTTTGACCCTTTGCCATTTCTTGCTCCGGATCCTAAATCATCTTAATGGCCCCTCTCTGGCCCCTCTCTAGTATTTCCATTTCTCTTTTGTACTGAGAGAACTTGAACTCAAACTGTTTCCAGTTCTCCAGAACTAGAGGCAGTACTCTGGCTGTAGCCTCAGGAGCGCTGAAAAGGGGGAAGGACTGTCCCACTCAACCTGCTGGCAACACTTCTAATGCAGCCCCGGACAGAGTTTGCCTTCTTTTCTGCAATGTGACATTGCTGCCTCATGATCAACTTGGTCGCCTGTTTTCCAGCCGATCAGTTCCCAGCATGTACGTACCCAGCATGTACCTGTGTTAGTAAGAGACACTCTGGCAGCTAGCATTTCTAGGGTATCCTTATATCAAATAATAAAATTGGCCTATTATTAAAGCAGCGAGAGGTGGAAAGAAAAAAATAAATTTTTCCTCTTTAATTCAGGTGTTGCTGGTCGAATTTGATGAGACAAGAACTGGGAGGAGGACTTAGGGGGTTGAAAGGCAGCAGAGAAGGCTTGGTGACCCGAACCAGGCCTGCCACCCTCCAGCCTTGCCATGTATCGCCACTGGTGCAAACTGCAGCTTCTCCTGTACAGGTTTCACAGGTCACAAGGCCCAGCAACTGCAGACGGAGAGGTGCAGGGAGTTTTGCTAGTCTCTGCGCCCACTTCCTCCGAGCACAACTCAGGCAGAACAGGGCTGCACTCCCAGGATATAAAACAAAGCTGTGTCACTTCGTGTGGCACTGCCCTGAACCAATCCTTCATGCAGTGACTTTACATTTTCCTTCCAGGCCACCAGCTGTCAGATGGTAACAATTTCCATCCACTTGCTGACGTGAGCTGGTTTTGAACTTTAATCCAGTCCATGTCTTAACTGTGGTGGCAAACACTTTTTAACTAAAAAGGGCCTTCAAAACAATTTTTTTTTAAGAAAAAAACAACAAAAAAAGTCCCCAACAGCCCCAAAACAGCCCTTGCTAGCAGCACAGCTTTTATTAAAGGCTTGACAGATGTAAACAGGCTGAGCAATCACACGAAGGAAGGAAGCAGCCGTTGGTGATTGCAGGAGTTTGTGGCTGCTCTGATTGAGGCACCTGGCTGTTGCTCGCATGACCACCACGCCGAAGGTCAGTGCTTGCCCCAGAGAGCTTGCAGTCCACACTCACCATGAGGCACAAGATAGATGCCGACTGACGAGGGAACACAAGAAAACAATGAAACAATGCTGGTCAGCATGAGAAGCAGTAGTCTCATCATTAAATCATCTCCATTTACTTTCCTAATAACGCTAACATTTTCTGCCACACACAGATCTCTTCCTCCCAGGCAATATTGAGTGCCTTCAACTCCCAGGGAAGTCTATAAGGATGGAGAGACGTCAGCATCATGCATGAGGTGCTTAGCATTGTGCCTGGCAGAGCCTGGAGAGTCAAATCTTGGCTACTTTACATACTCTGGCTTGGAGCAACAGTCACCTCTGTAATGGAAAATTATTACAATACAATAATACAGCTGGGAAGAATTTGCCATGTTTCTTGGACGCTAACAATAGTAGTTTCTTTGTCAAATATATATGGGTAATAGTTAAAATGCTCCTGCTACGCTTCTGAAGATAATTCCTTTCTTAAAAGTTAGGCATTCACAGAAGAAGGGAAAATACTGCCATTTTCTGTATGAATCTTTTCTGCTTGGGAGATGAATAAGCTACTGCAGTCTCTGGCTACTTGGAGGCTGCTCTTTGCCCGTCTTCCTTGTGATTAGTTCGTTTGGATTTTCCTTTCCTGAGAGGTGTTTACTGTGAAGACTCCTCCTGTCAGTCCCTTTGCTGTGTTGTCCCTGCTGCCTGGTGGCACCCTCATGTTGCAGATGTGCTGGCTTAATCTCCTACCCAGGATCTGGATAGTCTCATTTTCTCACTGGATAAATTTGGAGTGTTGAACTGTCTGGCAAATCTCAGAATTTGTAATAAATGGATTTTACTTAATACCTAGTCTTTTCCTGTAGTTGTTGCCATTGTCTGTGCCTTTGGTGGATTTACGAATAATAGGGCTTAATCAACTATATTAGCTCTAGATTCACAACTAAATGGTTGCAAATTAATTTGAATTACAAAGATTAGCCTTAGGAAGGAAAAATGTGGCACACACCACAGTCTTCCCAGCTAACCGCACCTTTTGGAAATTCCCAGAGTAGCTGATTCACTGGAATGACAATTACCCCCCCTGCTTCTTTCCCCTCCCCCTCAAAGCACATTGTCTTACAGGAAACTTAATAAAACAGTTTGTTAACAACAGTCATTAGGACTTCACTGAGATTGCTCAGACTGATGATAACCTTTCAAAGTGATTTTTTTTTTCTTTTCATTCCAACAGGATTTCTCTGCTTATCCACACCTACCGATTGCAACGGGAACCTACCCTGAGTAAGGGCTATGAACCCATTTGTGCATCGCTGACGTCACTGGGAATTTTCCCATTGGGTTCAGTGGGAGCAAAGCTTCTAACATCCTGAAAAGTAACAGTAACACGTTAGACACCCATTCGCTTGTTCCTTGCACATTCAATTTCTAGCAACAACAATAGTTTTAATTCCGGGTTGTTAGGATTTTTATTTTTTTTTAATTAAATATATTATGAGTCAAAGGATGTTGGCTCCAACGCTCTGAGGAAACAATGGGGACAGATCCTTCATCCTGGCTAAGTGCCTTTTGTGTCCTTCTGTGTGGCTACTTTAATTTGTACCAGAGACTAGCCATACACACACGCACCCACATGTACACACACGAGATCCAAGAGAAAAAAAAAAAGTTTTACAACCTCTTTTAGCTTCTGATATCTAGCTTCAGTTTTAACATACACACAGCATGGAGGAGAAGAGATTTTAATAGCTAAACAGAAAAGGAAAGTAGTAACTATTTAAATACTACAGTAGTAGGTAGCTTGGGGATCCTAGAATGAAAGTATGAGGTAAGAAAGTATTTAAGAAGATGGCAATAGAGAGTGCTCAACACTGCATTGCTTTGCCTGACTGATTTAGTTATTCACGATTCACTCACGCACATCTTTGACTTTATTGACCCATCTCCTTTTCATTAGTTTCCACTCTTGAGTTACTTTCTCTGTTTATATTCTGGCTCTGTTAAACTGACTGGTGTTCCTGGCTGTTAAGCTACAATACAGTACTTTCTAAACTAGTACTTATGCCCTACATATTTGCCACAAGTATGTAAAATATAGTAGGAAAGGAATATTTTCTTCAGGAAATGAAAGTAACATATTTAGAGTTCTGAGAAAATCATATGTACATGCATCAGGCTGTCATAGTCTATCATCAGTGTTAATCAAATGCCCTCTCTATCTTTGAATTAAGAAAACAAACAATTTTGCCCATTTTAGGGAGAAAAGGACTTTTTTATTTTAAGGCTGGAAAAGGCTGGCAGAAACCATAGCTCAACTCAAACCACTTTTGGGAAATTCCCAGAATGCTGAATCACTGGGGTGGGCAATTACCACCCTCTTCAGCTGAACAATCAGAGATTCTAAAGAGGAGAAATGTATGCAGCTTAAAGAAAGGAAATGAAGCTTTACTATGACTGCTTCTTTTTGAGAGCAATTCCTGAGAAATCATTTTCTGCTCATAATGGGGTTTCCTTCTCTCTTAACCTCATACTCACCAGAAACATAACTAACCACAGAGATTTCTAAACGTTTACCATTGATCCCCTACTTTCCCACACTAGAACGCTTCCTGCAAGACCTTTCATCCCCAGGACCCAGCTGTTGGGCAGGTTTGGTTTTTGTGTGATCTAACTCCCCTATCATGTAATCCCATAAGCACATGCAGTGTTGTGCTACCTGAGGAGGTATGGCAAATTCAGGCATCTCAATGAAGCCAATTGCTCGAAAGCCAGGATTTTTCGGACCCCATCTTCTGGAATTATTTAAAACTATATCATGCTGAAAATCTAATATGGTTTTCATATACATCTACCACATACCTTAAACAGGCAAAAGTGGGCAGTGACTTAATGATTCCTATGTAAGGATGGTTTCCCATTGCAGTGTTCCTCCTCTGAAGTCCTCAACAGTGAGAACAACTCCCACCTTTGACCTGAGTTCACCAGCTCTGTCCCTGTCCCATGAGACAGCAAGTGCACATCACTAATGCAGAAGCAAATGGCTAGATTTTGACATTTTTCTCAGGCCTCAAAAGTCACAAGAAAATGGGTGAAGATCTCTTCAGAATACTCCCCCTTCATCAGTCCATCAGATGTTACGATTGTAATCTTCCTGTGGTCCTGCAGACCCAAGTGATCAGGTCAAACCAACCTTAAGCAAGAAGGGTCTTCCCATAGAAAGACCCAGCCTCTGCTACTGCCTCTTGCCAAAGGAACCTTTCCTATAGACTGACACTTTGTGTAGAGAGTGCTCTATGGGAAATGTTTTGCAGTTTCTCAATACACAGTCATTGCTTTGGTGGAGGCATAATGAATCCCTCCAGACCCTGCCCTTTCACACGTTTGAAGGGTGACAAGAATGGAGAGGATCACAGGGGAAGGTATCATACAGGACAAAGCAGAGAGACAAATCTGGGAGAATTTCACCTCTCGACTTTCCAGACAAAAACGCATCCAAGCACAGAAGATCAAGAAATTCAAGCAGTATCATTCGGGCATCAGTCTTGCTTTAGTCCTACTCAGACAATTTATTTTGCATCCTTTGTTGTAAATTCCTTACCCAATTCCCTTCTAATCTCCACACCTCCTAGATTAGAGACTGTGTGCTCAGCACTCCTCTGAAGCCCTTCCCACATGCTGAGGTGCCCCTTGCTGGGCACTAGGACAATGTCAGCAGCAAACTGCTCACCAAGTACCTGTGAGCCCATTGCACAAACCACCAATCTGTGTTCCCAGGAGGGTGTCTGCAGGACCTGTTGGCCCAGAGCACTTGCTTTCACGCTGAGAGGAGAAAATCAAAGTCACTTCTTACAGTGCCCTTATTATTTATTGCTGCTTGGGACCTGTCACAAGGTGGATCTCACAGACATAGTCCCTGTCCTGAGGGGGTTGGGAGTGTTGATGCAACACTGTTGATGCTAACTGTCACAAGAGTTGTGACCGCAGTCCCTGTCTGTGACCAAGTGACCAGTCGGAAAGCAAACTAGGGTCTGTTTCCATCACTATGCTTGAAGTACACTTCCAGGAACTTGAGCTAACTATAACAATCTGGTTTAGAGCCCCTTTCCCAGGCTGCCTTTCAGCTGAGGGAGAGATCCCAGCACCTTCAGAGCACAGCCTGTCTCACTGTGCCTAAAGCAGGTGTCGCATGCAGAAACGATCAATCTTTCTTTAGAGGTACTTATTTCCCCTCGTTTATTGGAGAGAGAGCCTGGACAACCGGTTTAGGCTACGTATCTACACACCTAGGTAAACTTGGAGAAGAGTCCCACCTTCTTGGACTCATGCTGCAGTTATACCAGCATCAGTGTGGGTGCAGTTTAGAATGAAAACAGAGGTGGTGTTTTTTCTTCAAGGCAGTCTAGTTTTGTTTTGATTTGAAAGAACCCGCATTGCAATAAGACATTTCAGTGTGTGGTAACACAATGAGATAGCCCCACGCCTAGTCGACTGAAAGTACTTGGCATTTAGCCCAATGACTGGCAACATCCCTTAGGTGTGGTGATATCTCTTGGTATCGCCCCACCCTGACATGTCTAGCATTTCATTAGCACAAGCATTAAGGTCCAGTTCTACTACCCTTACTCACAATGAGTAAGGGTGGCAGGATCTAGGTCTAAGTGAGTGAATATTGCTGTGATGAGGCAGTATTTGTGACCTTATTATGCCAGTGAAAACTCCACAATCAGAGCTCCACAATCAGAGAATAAGGAACTAATTGGCTCGAAACAGTTTCAGTCTAATAACCTCTTACCAGAGGCTCAACAGTGCATTAAGGTTTATACCCGGGGGTTGGCTAGATTAGTTTCAATTTCAGGTAGTGGGTATCTATCCAATTACTCTCCTTCTCACTCAGGGTAGAGCACATGGCATTCCTTCTGCTACTTGATATGCTAAGCAGCATGTGAGTTGGCAAGTTGGGCTGAAAAGCAAATTAGCATCACGCAAACTGCAGGATTCTGGCACTTATGTTAGGATCAGTGATCTGGCAAGAAATCCTGCCAAGCTACCAAGCCTTCCTGAGCCCAGAGAGCGCTGCAAACCCTAATCCAAGAGACCATCTGACAATAACAAAACAAAACACAAAATAAAGAGGTTGTGGGGGAGGGGGAGAACGAACAATTTTTTAATTGTCTGGCAGGGTGGTGAGTATGGAGGTGGATTTCCTATTGAGACCTAACTCTTGTATTGTAGTGGAGAAAGAGGGAAAGATAAAGGCAGAAAGTTGGGAGAACCAGAAAAGAGAGAAAGGGAGAGAGATATAAAGATAAAAGGAGGGGGAAAAAAGGAAGGGAGGAAGGGAGGAAGGAAGGAAGGGAGGAAGGGAGGTAGGAGGGAGGGAGGGAGGGAGGGAGGGAGGGAGGGAGGGAGGGAGGGAGGGAGGGAGGAAGGGAGGAAGGGAGAAAGGGAGGAAGGGAGGAAGGACTATGACTGACCCCCAGCTAGCGATGTTGGTACCCCAGCCACTTTTGGCTGCCTGTTTGATGGCATTGTTGACTGGCAATGAGGCAGCAGGGCAAAAAGAGGTATACCCATTCTGCCTCAATGATGCCCTCAGTTAATGTGCTCATCTCTGCAATGGACTGGTCAGGGTGTAGGGCCTCACTCCCTTTTGCTGAAGACGTGGGCAGCAGCTGCACGAGCAGCAGACGACAGCAGGGCAGTAATACCTTAAAGCACTTCAGCCGGATTCCCCAGAATTCATCTGTCTTACTTTAGGTTTCTTTGAAGGCATCCCAAGGTAAAGATGGGTTTTTTCAAGTTGCTAGAATAGGCTATTCCCAAGAAGAAAGTGTGCAACAGTACCTAAGCCTCAGTGAAAACCAACGGGAATTGTGCACTCATCTATGATCATACACCTTAGCAATCATCTCTGTATTAGAGCTTTCCCAGGCAAGCTTCTGTCGAGCCTTAGCCACAGGTAGCACCCACCTGTCTGTACTAACACTGCACACATACAGCAGAAAGACTGTGTGTGGATTCTCAAAGCCCTTCACAGTTCTTAGGTGGTAAAATATGTCTAACCATGTCAGGGTCAGACACGATTTAGTTGTAGTTTTACATCATCAGTTGCAAGAGATTGTGCTCTAATTCCATAAATGCATGTTGCATTATGAAGGAATTTTTACATTCTTTTAATAAAAATTTTTTTTTTCTTCATGGCAAGAGATAGGGTCTAGCTGTAGAAGCAATTCTAAAACATTTGGTAATCATCTGTCACATTAGTGGGGGAAAGTAGAGTGAGATTTCCAGCTTTGAGGAGAGTAAGGCATAGTCTGTGAAAGATGTTCCTAAATCACAAGGTAATCAAATACAGCAGCGTAACAGATATAGGGGCCTCTCTACTGGAGTTTTTTATAAAGTTAGCACACTGCAAGACTGTATATACTTGACCTTTAAGAATTGTTGGCTTTCACCTGGCTCATGATTTCATCAGTGTAAAGGCAGTTGAGGGAAGGAGATGAGTTGAGCTCTCTGATCCCCTGCCTCTCAATGGCCATCAAAGTTCACTAGTTATCTCTACACTGAGCTCTAAACTGGGCTTTTACCTCTTGACCAATCCAAAGTCCTCTATTTTCAGTATTTGTTTTGCAAATCTTTTCAGTTCAGTACGTTGAAATTAGAACATGAGACACAGCTTTTCGGCCTGTGAGTATTATGAAGACGTAGCTCAGGTGCTGTGAACCCAGCAGGCAGAACTTAGCAACCCTCTGAGGGTTTTCTGTGGAAGTTAGTAAATCAAGGCAGTGGGATTGATCCATTTTCTTAATGAAATTTGTACTAGGCTTCATTAATTACTCTCGACATTAATTAGAATGGGAAGAAACTGGTTCTAGTTCTGTATTTCCATTTCTTATCAAACAACAGTGCTTGCTTTCATTTTAGTTGGTTACTTGGTAATGAAGTGTACCCAGTTCAGCATCTGCTACTCCAGACACTTTCAGGTAAACTCCCAAAAGACCTCTAGCCTTAGACAGACTTTTCTGCTCTGCCTCCTTTTCTCTGATGGTAGGGCTCCCTAAACAGTGCCTAGAAAGTAAGGACTAGCCTTCCATTCCCATGCCTTCAGTTTTCTGATCAGAACCCCAAACTGGGAACACAGAAAATAAGATGTACTATTCAGCAGCTGCATGGCTGCAGCAGTGACTGCTGGAAGAAAGTCGAAGCATTTATTACCTGCATCTAGGTCACAAGGTCAAAACTAATTTGATTATGCTGAGAGGGGAGGTAACCCAAGTGCCTCTGGATAATATGATTTCATGATGGCAGGCAATCTTCCAGACTGCATTTAGTTTCTTAAGAAATCCTGGTTGACATTCAGGTATATGTTTCTACACCTCCTCCTTACTGCAAAGCAAGATGTATTTTAAGGTTTTGGAAAAATGTAATCCATCTCATCCACGTGAAACAACATAGCACCTTCATTTGGCTTCCTCCATTACTGAAAAGGATCTACAAGCTGGGCAACACAAGTCTGGGTTTTGACCACCTCTGCCTCTGACCTTTCAGGAGACTACAGCAAGCTGATTCTTCGCTCTCTGTGTCTCTGTTTCCTCTACCACACACTGGTTTCTCTATTTACATCATAACCTCTTTGTGCAGTGTAATTGTCTAGCACAATGGGGCCCTCAGTGGGAACCTCAAGGTATTTCCATCCTAAGAATAACAAACGACAGAAAGGAAGAACAAAAGAAACACCAGGAATACAAGAACAGGTCAAAACCTCATCAGACTGAGAAATTTCAGAATTTGGGACTTTTCAAAAAGTGGAAACAAAAGCATATGAGAGGGTCCAACGCTGCCTGTTATCTAGAGCTGCCATGTGTATCTACAGAGAATCACAGCATGCATTGTGTGCATCACTCCTATTGTTAGAACATACCAAGCGGCAGCACAGTGACATTCTAGAAGCTGTACCACGTCTAGCATCGTCACAACCACACATTATATTTTGCTTTGCGTTCTTCTTCCCAATATTAATATTTTAAAAATTGAATTAGGAGCTTTTACTCCCTTCCTATAAATGATTTATTTTGTTTTCTTGGAACAATAGGTCACATTGTTTGTCTCCTTTGGAGCTTTCACTTTGATGTGTCAGTTTTGGCTGGTAGAGGAAATGTTGTGGACCAGAAAAGGAGCCTTGCTGTGGTCCAACTTCACTGTAAACAGCAGGTGCAGCAGCTGCTGCAGGAAAGCCGTTCGTTTTCCTGCTCCTTTTCAGGGATGAAAGAGGGGGATGTAGCGACTTATTTTTATGGAAAATCTGAGACACAGGAAACAAAAATAAAGACACGGTTTGAAGTGCTTCCTTTATTTGTCAAACGTCTCGACATGCAAAATAAAGAACATGTAAATACTGTACTTGAATATGTAAGTACTACATGTAAGTATGCAAATATTGCATGCAGATATGATCGTCTTGGAGGTGTCTCCAAATCTGAGCAAGCCAGGCCAAACACTCAGCTGAGCTGTAATCTGAACTGCTTCTTCAGCAGAGCCAAACCAATTACCACGAGTAGTTATGTAGCAGCTTTTGACAATGACATGCAGAAGTATACCATTAATTCCTCTTCTCTGTAAATGTAGAGGATGTAGAAGAAACCATGCTTGCAAATATGAGTGCTTCCCATGTTCAGAACATACTGTTAATTAACAAGCATTTAATTGTATTTGTTCCTCAGAGCAATGCCTAGGGACAAGCTGTGAAGTCTGTGTTCATACTGCCCCTTGCTCTGGAGCTACCAGAAACCATCCTTCCACTCGAGACAGGATGGACTATGACTTCCCATGCCTCTTGCAAGTCCACAGCACTCCAGTTTCAAAGAGCATCTAGCTAAACCACAATTTTTCCAGAATGTGCAAGGCAGTGTCTAACTTCTGTGGTGTCCCATCACTTCCAACAGCTGAGTTTAGCAGCACCAACAGCTGAGTTTAGCAGCAGAGATGGCTTCTAAGAAATCAGTCAGTCACTATCAGCAGAGGTACTTTAAGTCAAGGACATTTAACTTCTGTGCCCATAACTATGGAAAGCATGAGAAAAATTTGTGTAGGAGCTCATCCATGTCTTCTGCTACAATCCTTCTCTAAGCAAACCTTTTATTACCTTTGTGAAAACAGTTTCACAAACAACACAACTGGGATTTACATGCATCTGTGATGAGTATCATCTTGCTCACCTATGCGAAAGAAAGCAGGGCAATAGTCCCATGAATAACCTCAACTCCTGCTGCTAAGTGCTCTCGTGGAATATGTAGTAAAGAGGAGATAGGTGGTCATCTCTACAGTATTTAATGAATATTTCACAGGGTGGCTAAAGCTATGGTGTTGGGTTTTTACCTTAAGTGAAGCACTGAACCCACAGAATAAAGTGGGAGTGGAAATGCTATGTGACAGTCACGCAGGCCCTCATTCTTGCATGCTTTCCTTCTGCCCTGGTCAGCCAAAATCCTGGTTCCATCAGACATACCAAGAGTACATTTTAAACAGGGATGTTAATCCTGCTCAGAGAAGGATTAGTTGCCCCTGAAGCCTCTGAATGCCAACCAGATGTTGCTACGCAGCTGGCAAAATGCCCAAAGCAGCTTTTAAATTCCTTTTTCTCTTTTAAGATGGAGGTCCCTTTTACCGGTAAGCAATATGCTCTGGGAATCTCAAGGGATTACAGAGCGATCACAGTAGATGGCTCATTTTCACCCACTTGTAGTCCACTGATGCCAATCAAAAGACTCTCAGGCTATATCTGTATTAATAAACTAAGGTGGCATACTGGCACAGGACTATCCCAGATATTTTTAGCAAGGCCACAGTCTGGTTCTGGCGCTCCCTGACACTGTTCAGGCAGCATTCAATGGTCAGACCCATTCCTAAAGGCAATTTTGTTATGGCCAACCTGTTCTTCTGGAATAAGAAAGCTGAGGAATATGAACATATGCTATCCCACACTGCTTGGCATCAGAGCCAGAGACTAGTCCTTGGTATATTTTATTTACTACAGTAGGTGCAGCCCTGTTGCTTTCAGTGGGCACTGAATTATATGTGGATATACGATAAATTTTAAATGTTAAAGACAGCCCAGAAAATTGCTTAAATTGGAGCTAATTAGATACTAACGAGAGCACGCTGTGTTCCGTGCCCATACCAATTTGTATATCATCTCTTGAAACCTTCTATCTGCAAAGGAATGCCCGTGGCATTGTAAGCATAACTAAATGAAGGTTCATAAATAACAGATCAGTTTTCCCCATCTTCCAGGCCTCTTCATGTTGTAAGAAGAAATGCATTTCAAAAGCAGACTTTGAAATGGAACTTGGTGGTAGACAATTTCTTTTCGGGTAGTTTTACTTGTCGAATGACTTGGACATCATCTTGTCATCATCTCAGTACCCTTGCCTCTTCTAAACAATTTTATAGCAAGCTTCTGGCTAAACTTAGGCCATTCAAGCACGGGTTACATATGAGAGCAAAAAGGCAAGTTTCCCCCGCTTAACCATGTAAACAAAGAACCATATTTCTTAAATAATTACTACAGACCTCACCTTATTTTTCCAAGCTCTCTCTCAATCACTCAACATACCCTCTTCTATCTTCTTTTATTTCTCCACCTATCACTCATTCATCGATGACTCGTAGTCTTTTCCATCCTTTCCAAATTGCTGCTTTTTGCTGACACAGCAGCCTACTTAGATAATGAAAATCAAATTGCTGTAATAAGATAATGCCATGCTTTTCACTAAGAACAAACAGAAGCAGAACTTAGAAGAAATCTGGAGGATTAGGAGCAGGAACGTTATTATTGGTTAACTCCAAATGCCTGAGACAATCTGCCAAATCTTCTGAGTGTGCCTCACGTGGTTAAATTATCCAGAGATACTTTGTGCTCAAAGAAGTTAGCAGAGTAGCCTCAGGTAAAGAAGTGTCTTTCAGCACATATAGAAAAAGCCCTGAAGAGCCCTTGATGTAAGAAGAGGGTGTTGAAACACATAGCTTGGGCCAAAGAATGTATCTGTAAAACAGAAACAAATCTAATAATAATTCTGTATCTAAGATACTTGGAGAAGTTTTTACAGCATTATTATTTTTAGGTGTCTTTAAACCACTGATTTGTTGTGAAGGATCATAAATATTTGGAAGGGGTATCTGAAGTCCTGTAGTAATCAAGTCCAGACTTTAGAAATCCTCAGCAGTTGTTCAAATTCCTTTGTAGGGCTGGATAGCAGCTCTTGATATGAAGTGGTGTTATCTTTGACTGCTTATGTACCTCTTGTCTATACTTAGTGTGTTCAAGGCTGCAGATGATCCTCCCTCTCAGACATGTTAAGAACCCTGGCGGGATTCAGGCTCTTGCAGAGCTTTCAATTCTCCTACCATTTGCAAAAGTAAACCTACGCTGCTGAATTACAGAGGTGGTTTCCCATTCTGACTGGTCACCAAGCAAGACCAATGAGAAATGTCTGCCCAAGGTCACCCTTCAACGCTCCCGCTGATTTTGCACACATCATTCAAACTTGCACTGTGCTCTGCATTGCTGATGCTTTTGTGTCAGGGATAGAAAAGACAGTTGCTGACTATAGTGTGACACTGTACATACCATTCCATTACACGGTGGCTTTTGTCTTTTCCAGACTTGTTCTCAGACCAGTTATCACCAGTTATAAAATGGAGCAATATGACATTTAAATTCAAGAAAGAAATGAGGGATTCCTAGAGTAGAATCAAGTCTGTTAGTCTAGAGGCATATAACATGGTCCAGAGAAGTAAGACAGGGTTTATTCACACCACTTACCAAAGGGGGTTATTGAAATATTTAAACTGAGGTGAGATAAAAGTGAGTTACTTATTCTAACACTAATCCTGAAACAGCAAATTGGAAGAGAGAAGAGACTCCAGGGGGCAATTCACCCCAATTATTTTAGATACTGATCTTAGGGTGGGACTATAAAGGCAACCTGGATAATCACCTCTGATTGAGACAGCAAGAGGTGTCTGAGGTTGGACAGGTGACTCCCATCCTAAACAGATACCTTGGAGATAGCTGGAATGATTCATCGTCCAGGTGGAAGGAATGGGTCTGTGACTACTTTCTGTTGGCCAGGCTGGAGAGGCCTGCATAATATTTGTCTCCTGAACTTAGACTCCATGGAAGCATGGCTGATACAGGGCTTTTAGGGTAAATCATATTCTCCCCTTCAACCACTGCAGAGGGTTCCATCTACAGTGAAGACGCATAGTCTGGAAAGGCAGCGTAAGAAAACATGTCCAAGCCTTCCTCAACAGCCCAGCAAACAGGGGATCTCTCAAGGCTGTGATGATACAAAGATAGTTTGCAAGGTGAGAAGTAGGTCAGAGGTGGAGCAAGGGCATGGTACTGTTGAAGAAATGTATAAGCTATTGTCCCAGGAAACAGGCATAGGAGTCTGGTAAGACATTATTATCTTCCAGTTCTTGCCCACTGATCTGGGAAACCCTTCTCCAGTAGTTTCACTAAGAAGCATTAGAGCTCAACCCAGATACTCTGATACATGTATTATTGCAAGAATATTTCCTTGCCATAAAGGGAATCCTAACATGTCCAAAAGGATAATCTTCCATCTGATTCAAAATGTATCTGTGAATAGGAGACAGACAGTGTTAATTTTGTAGAGCATACCTTTTCGATGAAATTATTTTAAATCATTTCACCAACATGGGGTCCGTTTTTCACTTTCCAATGCACATTTCTAGGAAGTTACAAACCTCAGTGAATTCTCTCCCTTCCCCCTACCAGCTAAAAGGGTTGACTATTTTACATCAAATACACCTAATATAACTCTGTTACTCATGCTTATGTGATGAAAATCAAATTGGAACCACAGACGTGTATGAGAAACATATTTGGGGACTCCACATTATCTCAATCCCTTTAAGAATAGGAGAGTTTTGTAGCTTTATCACAGAGCTTCCCAAATGCTGGGGATGGAATACAGGCCACACGATCTGCTAGGTTTGCAGGGGAACAAGGTAGAGCTGGTAAAACTATGACTGTGTGGGGGGAAATGCTCACAGAATCGTGAAGGAACTGCTGGAGCAAAACAAGACCTCTCCTCTGACTTTGAGGTTGGCTCTCTCGGGTCTCCTTCCTCTGGATGACTCTGTTTCTTTTCACCAACAGAAAATTCTGGCTATTCACTTTCCATGTGCTGCTCTAAGTGTATTACAAGGCAACAGAAATCAGAAAAGGTCCCCGTGGTACATGATGGATTTCAGAATTCTCACAGCTGTCACCAGCCAAAGGCTGCTTTACAGATTAAGGAAGAAAAGCAAGCTATTAAAAAAAAGCATGTTTTGGCTAGGGTCAAAAGTATGAAATCAGTATCACCCACCTCTGTGGCCCTGATCCTGCACAGACTTATGCACGTACTTCACTTCCCATACCGTGGGTGCTCCCGATCGCTGTCACGCACACAGAGAAGCACATGAATCAGTGTTTGCAGGGTCACAGGCAATTGTTTGTAAAATGAAAGTTCTAGAGAACTCTAATTAAAAACCTTATGAATCACCTAACATATTCACTAAATAAACATTATATCAGATGTAGTCAATATTGGAGCCTGATATCATGAACTCTCACACAGACCAAAGCCCTGCCTAAGCCCTCACATACATTTTTCCTGCCCATGGCTACATCTTGCACCCTATCTAGAACCCTCTTCTCACACCAGGGTGCCAGCAATGGTTCCCTTGCTAAAAATACGGTCCAGTGCAAACTAGGTATTCACAGTACAGTTCAAAATTTACACTTGTAATTATTTTTACCCAATCAGAAATAAAAACTAAGTTTTAAAAACTGACATTGATTTAACCAAAGTACTGAGCTTTATACATGCCTTGGTTACTTAATTAAAAGCCTCTAAAGACAGGCATTTGTACCTCAAAAATAACACATTATAACTATGGAAGGGCAGAGGAATGACATGCCTCAATTCCTTTGCTGATTAAATCATTTGAATTTATATGTATACAAGCATTCGCCGCTCTGCCCTGGTTAGAGCCTTTGTGGGTGTTTTATATCACAGAATCATGGAATGGTTAAAGTTGAAAGGGACCTTAAAGATCATCAAGTCCCAACCCCTCCCTGCCATTGGCAGGGACACCTATCACTAGACCAGGCTGCTCAAGGCCCCATCCAACCCAGCTTTGAATGCCTCCAGGGAGGGGGCATCCACCACCTCCATGGACAACTTGTTCCAGTGACTCACCACCCTTCTAGTGAATAATTTCTTCCTTATATCCAATGTAAATCTACCCCCTTTCCAATTTAAAACCATCCCCCCCTTGGCCTATCACTATACTCCCTTCTAAAAAATTCTTCCCCAGATTTCTTGTAGGTCCTCTTCAGGTACTGGAAGGCCACTATAAGATCTCTTTGGAACCTTCTCTTCTCCTGGCTGAACAAGCCCAGCTCTCTCAGCCTGTCTTCATAGGAGATGTGCTCCAGCCCTCTAATCATCTTTGTGGCCTTCCCCTGGACCTGTTCCAACAGTTCAAAGTCATTCTTATGTTGGGGACTCCAGAGCTGGACACAGTAACCACAGTCTCACAAGAGTGGAGTAGAGGGGCAGAATCACCTCTCTCTAGATCTGCTGTCCACGTTCCTTTTGATGCAGACCAGGATATGGTTGGCCTTCTGGGTTGTGAGCATGCATTGTCAACTCATGTCAAGCTTCTCATCCCACCAGCACCTCTAAGTCCTTCTCTGTTATCACCCTGATGCCAGCATAGAGCCCAGACAAATATCAACAGTAAGCAGGAATTTAAATCAAAACCTGAGAAAATACTTGACGCTCACATCCATTTTTCTTTGCTTTTGTTCAGAAGTGCAATCACACTATTACTCTCTGAATAACAAAAGAAAACACTAATTTACAAAGGTTTGCATCTTGAAAGGCCGAGTGGTAATACTAATATACATTTAAACAAACTTTAAGGTAGGCTCCTTTATAACTTAGGTTTAAAAATGTGTCTGATTGTGACTAAAACATTCTGGGTGAAACCCTGGCCTTTAGAATCCACTAGAAAAATTCACATTTGATCCCAGCAGGTAAAGGATTTCATTCCAGGTACTTTCCATATGCCTAGATTTTAATAACATTTTTTTAGGTTTACCAGTAAGGCAAAAACACAGTGGTTTCATATCAAATGGCTGCTCCACTGTGCTAAATTGGTACCAAACCACTGGAGCTGAAGAGCAGCCAAGAAGCTTCCACATGAGGGTGTCTGCTAGAACGTACTGGTGACTGTTTGACAGCTTCACCTATCCGGATCCTTGCAAGACGTGGTGTGATCTACAGCTCCTAGCTCTGCTTCTCATCATCAGCTGGTATTTCTCATCACAATAAGTTTAGAACACTGTGTGGCATTAAAATTTGAATAAATACCCCACAGTAAGTATTGAATTTATGAAACCATATGTCTTATTGTAATGAAGTCAACTGTTCACATCATGAAATCATTACCTGTCCTTGAAAAAAAGATTGGCTTTGTGTCCCCATATATAAATACATATATACATTTGTCATAAATGCTTTTTTTTTTCTTAGCCTTATTTAAATTCTGCTCATCCAGGATTCTATCATGGCTTTTTGCACTTATAAAGCATATTTCTTTCCATCATGCTTCTTTTACAATAGAAGTTCGGTCTCTGCCCAGATTTTGGCTGGTAAGAATGCCAGTTGTCTAAGAAAAAGTCTTAAAACACAAAGCATAGGAGTTTGAGTGCTTTCAGTCCATGAAAGCCCAAACTAAGACTTGCCTATGATTAAAAGTGCAAGTTACGGTGCTGTAAAAACATTAGTGACAAGGGGTACACTTTTTCTAAATGGAATAAATATTATCTATAGCAAACAATTCATGATTATGTAATTTGGTGACATATAATATATAATAATTCCACAGAGGAAAACCATCCAAATATTATTCATTATTGTTAAATTACCAGCGTAATAAAGAAAAACTGGGAAAAGTAAGTGATACCAAAAGCTATGCTTGCATTGAAGGTGGAGTTGCAACGTCTGTTAGATGGCATACTGGAGAAATTAAAAAGGGAAGGATGCAAAAGACATTATAGGCATTTTTTACACAAGGAGCAAAAGAATCTGCTCACAACCACGGACACAGGAGGGAACTGAGACCTCCAGACCTTCTCATATGTAATCACAAAGCTATACCTCTTCAGACCTCTGCTCTCGCACCTTCCTGAGCAAGCAGCTTACCGGCTTGAAGGGCAGCTGGGAGGAATCAGGGAGGAGAGGCGTCCCTGAGGTTTGCAAGCTGTAGTGGTGCGTTTCCCAATACATTTGCTGGAGCTGTGCGCTGAAGCTTGCCCTGTGGAATGCAGCCAGGGGGGCTGGCTTGGTGTCTTGTCTGCAGTTGCTTCAGAAACAACTAATTTAATAGTAATGATGATAATAGTATATCTGAACAGGACAGAGGTTAATTTAATTCTGTGAAGAGGGATATATACCTTAGCACAATGAAACCATTATGAGAACCAGTTTTCCCCCAAATCAAGATAAGAGCAGACTGGAATGAAAATCTTGCAGCCACATGGGTAGGGAAAACAGTCCACTAAAAATGTGGGAATGGGAGGTAATGTGGCCCTTTCATCTCCCACTTGCTAATTATGCATGACTATAGGCCCAGACCAGCTTTCACTGCAGGCAAGAAAAAGTATCCCATTAACATCAGTGGCCATGGAGCAGATCTCTTGGAGCAAAGTAATCCACGTGAAGCCTTGAATCTGTCTCTACCATTTACTAGGGTGAAGTTTAATGTTTTGAACCCATAACTGAGACAAAGATTTTCAATCAGAGAGAGGAAAAGAAATAGACCGAGCTTTTCTCAGTTGGAAGCTATTCCTCACATACAGAAGCAGTAAAAAGTGAAATAAAAGGGCTGTGAAGGAAAGAGAGGAAAGACTCAGATATTATATACCTGAGTTGTGATTGCTTTGCAGTGGAACCTTTTTTAACACATTACAAAGTGCTTTCAGAAGGATGCAGAGATGTGATAAAACAGATGCAGCAGATGCAGGAAATATAGCACTTCTCACAGGACAGACTTTTGGGGGTAATTCAGTTTATTAATGGCATGTATTATGGAATAACAAGTTGCAGATGATCATTAAAACTTATCCTTAACAGACATTCCTTGTGTATTCATCTTTTGTTGTTTCCATAGCAGGGATGAGAGAAATTTGTGTAGCCTGAGACGTTTGGGTTCCCAGGGCTCACATTTGCATTTTTGACTTGTGATTTAAAAACAAGGATTATTTTTAAGGATGGTTTAATTAAAAAATAATAATGAAAGGATTCTGTCAGAAGGAAAGCTTGTGATGTGATATATTCCGAGGACACATTTGGCTCCGGGAATCTCATACTCTTGTTGCCCTCATTTTCGCAACAGCTCTACCAAAAGCAATGGCAAATTTCCACTCTCATTAGAGATTCATTGCTCTCCTCAGAGCAAACACTACAGTTTGTTTGGTTTTTTTTTTAATCTTTGCCTTCTAGTCCATCCAACCTCGGCACTGGCGATTTAGGAGGCAATTCAATGGCTCACTTGTTCTTGATCCCATCAGGACAGTCCATAGTGCTTGCCATCAGCAACAGTCAGAGTGCAGATAAAAGCCTACCAGCTGCAATATGGTCTAAAAAGGCAAGACTTTATTCCAAATCTGTGTGAAGTCAGAATCGGGGAACACATGCCATAACCAATGACAGGACAAACCTAAGAGTATGAGATCTATGTATAAAGGGAGGGATAAAGGCTCGGAATTCACAAGCAGAAGGAAAATCCTGACCATTTTCTGGAACAAAGGCACTAATGTCCACAGGGTTAACATGTCTATATCAGTTAAACTTTGTGACTCTGAACCCTGTAATGCAGGACGATGGCCTTTGGTGATGCCTAAAGAAAACTCCAGTTTGGATCTTAAAATGACAGGGAAATTAGCAAATAAATGAGAAATTCATTTGGGAATGAGGGAAAGTGATGGACCATTATATTTTCTTTTCTGTCAGCCTTATCAGCAGCTGACTCTGAAGTCATGTGCTGCGTCTCAAAGGGACATTTACATTTCCAGCCAAAGTTTACAGAAAATGTTCTCATGTGCGGAATGAAAAATACTGCCATGGGGGATTTTGGATTTGCTGTCATTGAGAGCTTTTAAGAGTAGCTTAGACTTTTTAAAGACTAGATTAGACAAATGTCTGTCCAGACTAGCTTATGTTGTTGTGTGTACTTTGATCGGGGACAAACTAAGCTATTAATGTGGTCTTCAGACCACTTGGGGTCTCTTACAGGCCTGTTCTTCAGTTACCCTGTGCCATGCAAGTGCTGTGCAGGACAAGATGGTGTAGGCCCAGGCAGAACTGTGGAGGCGGCATTTGTAAAGTGACTGCAAATGATGGAGGGTTGACACACTAGCCGAATGCCATGTTGTAAATGCCACGTGTGTCACCAAGTCCACTGCTGGTAACATTCAGTGCCAGGCATCCCTGATGCTAACGAATGAAATGTGTGCGGCCAAGGAGGTGGCTCTGCAGACAGAGTAAACAACAACAACAAATGCGATCGAGGCAACATGTAAATATAACGGTAACCACTGTCAGTGCCATACTGCATATGTGACAGATGTGAAACACTATAAGTGCTAAATGTACCCAAAATAAAAGGACACAGATGTCCTGACAGCAGGCAATCTGTGTGTTTCTTCTCTGTGCCAATTCCATATAGCACTTTGTAGTCCCCAGCTGTGAGCCCACACAGATAGCTCCAGACTCTAAAGTTAAAACTTAATCAGCCTCAAGCTTCTGTGCCCCAACAGGCAGCAGTGACGTCACTCTGAGTGCCAGTGCCCGCTGGCACAGCATTCATGGGTTCCTGTGACTTGGGGCTGCTCAGTCCAGAAGAGAGGGAAGGACAAAAATGCAGAGCAATCTCAATGAGCAATCAAAAGACATGTTGGATCATGCTACAGTATGTGATGGCCAACGCATCTACTTAGACGAGTGGAGGCCAGGCACTGCAACAATGTGCAGAATTCCTTTGTCAGCTCAGTCATCACCTGGCAAAACACCAGAGTAGGGATAAAGCATAATGAATTAATTAGTGCTGCCAGGACCCTTCTCACTGTGTTGGGTACCCTTGCCAAAGAGGTTCGTACTAGGATGGAACATGCACTACAGAATCCAGCCTGATTAAGTGGAAGTGGGACTGTAAACCTAATTTTCAATACCCACTAGAGGTAAATGAAGCAGGGAATAGAGCATAAACAGCGTGTGCCGTGCCAGTTATCTGCTTGCAAAGCAACAATCCAGGACATCAGAGCAACCAACACTTCTGCATAAATAGGCAGGGAGAAAAACAAATGAAATTTGGTGATTACAGACTTCTTCATGGTTAGCTAATGGTATCTCAATGCAAAAGTGTAGAAGACAGGTTTCTGAACAAAAGAAGAAAGTCACAACTGCAAGCAAGGCTTCAGCCACCATGAGACCATTTGATCTCTGAAGATGCAGTGGGGTGCTTCATATTCCATATTTACAACATGGTGTATCCAAATGTAGTTGATTAATACTACAGGCCACAGCACCATGTGTAATAAAAAGGAGTTTGAAGCCTTCTGTGCCTTCAAAGGCAGAGAGGGCACAATTCAATTAATACCAGGTGACAAAGGCCTACGCATAAACAGCATAAACATCCTGACAGACATTGGAAATCAACCACTGTCCCACAGAGCCTGAACTGTTGGCACCCAGAGCCAGGAAAGCACTGGCAAGGAAAAGTTGATTTCCAAATGTGAGAGCACTCTTGGTGAAGACCACTGCCCAGCACACACATGGAACAGCTAGTGCCCCGAGGAATAGTCAAAAATGGGCAGCTGATAAAGAGATATGTGAAAAAGCTGTGTGAATATGGTGTTACTGTCACCCAATACAGCATGTAACCACTCTGGTATGTGGTTTATATAGCACTCACGCATAGTACTCATGTAATATTCCAAGTCCTATGCGTGCTACTCCAGCAGTACCACACATGCACACAATACCACAATCAAAAACACATCTTCCTGGCAAATTCTGACAACCTATATACCATGTATTGTAACCACCCGCACACATATGACGTGATGGTAACAGCTGCCATTGCATCACTAACAAATACTTCAATGGACCAGCACACATTTTCTCAGAGAGAGAGAATCTTCACACAGTCTCTGAACAACCTACAAGCAGATGGCAAACTGTGCACATGAGGAAAAGCTTGATGAAGCACCCAACACAAAGGCAGTACAAGCAAAAATGCTGATGATGAATCTGGCTAATTGAATGTTTCGTGAAGTAAACACACCAGTAAAAGCTATTCCTCCCATTAAAAACAGGCTGCATGGCAAAGACATTCAGAGCACTTAATAGTTGTTGGATTGCCACTTGTGAACGCTGCTGGTGGGCAGTCCAGTTCAGGACATGCTGTAAATATTTCCACTAGGAGAAAACTATGGCCCAGCGCAACACATGGCATATAGCATTCTTCCTGCCTTCTTTACAGGCCTCTTGGATGTGACAGCAGCAAGAAAAACTTGGCATATCAATAACAGATGTAGCTCAGAGAATGTCTTGATATGCTGAAAAGGGGTTCCACTAGTCTGGCAAATATGCTGTTCCTAGGTGTGATGGTTTTGGTCTTAAGCTGCACAGGACTAAGGTTTCAGGTTTTTCTTCTACCCCGAAACCAAGCAAATGACTGAAAGAATCCTAGAATATTTAACAAAGAGAAAGGAGATGTTTAAGAGAGTTAAAATAATTGCCTTATGATGGAAGGGCTGAACTAAAACCCAGAGATGACTGTAAGGCAACTGGTGTAGATACATGAATTTCCAGCTAGTTTGACAACTGCCCGTGGTGTGTGTGCTGGGAAAGTTCAATCCATGTTTTGCTGTATATGCACAGTCTCAACAGTGCTGTCACAGGCCAACCTGTGTTCACAGCACAGCTTTCATCTCACCCCTCAATTGTTTTTGTTCTTACATGCCAGGCAACGAAACTGCACACCTGTCTTTACTTAGCTGGCCACATTCCTTCTCATTTCTCCAGAACGCGTCCTAATCTACAGAAGATTTAGCTTGTGAGTGTTGCCTGGATGGCAATGCTCTGAGCATTTTCATGTTGTGCTTAGCATAGTAATTCCAGGAATCTGGCATTTCTGTGCCAGGTCGTGCTGCATTGCAGACTGAAAGCAGCAGTGGCTCACCAGGATCCACATCACATCCGTGGGACCTCTGGAGCCGGAAAGCTCCATATCACCCCTCCACTCCTTTTAGGCACAGGGTTTCTTACAAGCCCGAATCTGGCCACCAGCACACCATTCCCCTTGCAGCAGAGATGGTCAAGGCAGCAGTGAGTGAGCCAAAGTGGGGTGTGATGCTGTCCACGTTGGCTCTGCCCATGAGTAGGGCCAGGCAGGGCCAGGTTCCCGTTGGCAGTGGTGTGCGGATGGCGGGCGGTGTTAACGAGCCCGGTTCTGGCGTGTGTGCAGCTCTTCTGGAATTCTGTTCAGAAACACCATGAGAAACTCAGAGCATGTACTATTTACGCTGGTTATTAGAAGCAGATGCTAATGTTTCTTTGCTGAGATCTCCCAAGTATCCTGTCCTTTTATGATGTGTGGCATGTGTTTGCAGTGTGTATGTCTCTACATCACATGCAAATAAAAGGTTACTTTCACCATTTGTGTTGTGTTCATTGATAATGAGGACCTTACAACCTCTTTCTGTGGTCTTGCCCCTGCAGATGTTGACTGTGGAGCTGAGGTAAGCATCTGCAGTAACGCATTGGGCTGCTATATGCTGTACATGTGTGGATGTCTGGCATGAGCAATGGATGAAGTCAGGGCAATAACAGTGCTCTGAGCTGCCGCCTGGCACACGGGCAACAAGGACATCTTGCCTGTATAAATACAGCTCAGTGCTTGAGAATGGCAGGCCCAAACCAGTGCAACAGTCATATTTTCTCTCTCTCTTGTATATTTGTATATATGTCTGTTCTATGTATATGTGATCGCATGCATATCTACACATGCAGAGTTCTTTCACACCAAATGCCTCCTACAAACAGAGTCCACAAATAGTATTCTACATACAAAACTTTATTTGGAAAATTATACCCATATATAAAGCAAATATTGTTTGCCTGGGTATTTCTCAGCATAATTTAACAGCATAGATGAATCCCCTGTGTAAGTGAATTATTTAACAACTAGATTTGTTCACATACTTCAAATGTCCTTTAGTAGCAGAATACCAATAATTCAATGTCTGTATCAGACAGAACGGGTCTAAAGTGATACTGCCATAAATCTGAGTCTTATCAAGCTTTCTTAATCCTGTTCTCCTGGGGTGACTAGACCTTGTTTTAATGGATCCACATGCTTGAAGTTTCTGTTTCTAATTTCATGTTTCCAAGCCTTACCTCTTACATGAAGAAACAGGACATGCTTAGAAGATTTCTTAGGCTTCCCTTAGAACTCTCAGCCCAAATTTGTGAGTTCTCAAGACAATGAGCAAATCTACACTTTCCAGAGATTTCCTCCGCAGTCAAGTAACACCTCAGCCAAGGTGTATCCACTTTCATCTATGTTTGTATGACATTTTGGATAAAGTTTAAGTTAAAAGTAAAATGTGCAGTTACAATATACCAATCCACCACGTGGACACTGGTGAAGTATCATGCTACAGGGCCCACTGTTGGAAAACTTTCATCATGTGCCACAATTCTTTTCTTCCTGAACTTATGCCGCCCTTAAGATACAATAACCTGAACCACTCCTGCTATGCTAGACAGTGTCTTGTCTACATAATCACAAAACCCCTAGGAATAGCTAATGGTTTGCTTTTGTAACAAAGACTTAAATCTGTATCATAACAAATACTAGAAGCCATAAGTAATCATATGGGAAGGGGGGGTAAGGTGGAAAGAGAGTGACTATGCTAAGTGGCTGTTTTGGATGTGAGCAGGCCTAAACATTGGCTGGGTAAGCAATTGGGAAGATTGGCCATGTCCCTCAGGTCAATGCAGTCTGGAGACAAGCTATGCATGATTCTAATCTCCAAGACCAAACAGCATCCCATATGTTTCTAAAGAAAAAGAAAGAATGGATGTGATTTAGATTGAAGGTTCTGAAACTTTAGTACATGAATCAATTCAAAATAAAATCTAGGCTATTTTGTGTCACGGATGCAACTCTATGAAAGAGAACGGGGAGCTACACAGATCTGGGAGCTACTGCTGACTTCATGTGGGAAAAAGAAATAGGGTAGAAATACAAGGAGTTGAGAGCTGGCAGTTCCCTACCTGCTGCTCATTAGCCACAGTCATCTTGGTCCATCATAAGAAACTATATAGTGAGACCTGGAGGGCTCCTACAGATAATGGCATTCCTGAACCATGCTCTGTAGGGAAATAGAACAACCACTGCTATCTCTTGCTATTACAGTTCATGTCAGTTTTCTGCTTTGTCCAGTTTCTGTATCAGTCTAGGTAGGCAAATTGGACCCGTGATAGTTCCTGAAGGGAGGGCATCTTCACATCCTGCTCTCAACTTTTTTGTCTTCACAGAGTGAAACAGAAAGACAAAGCAGTCCCACATGCACCCATTACCATTGCCAGAAGTGAGAGCACTTTCTATCACTGCATACTTTGGTGCATCCCAAGTTGGGAAACCCCTGATCTAAATGGGTTATCCCTTCTTTTCCCATCTGACTTCACCTATCAGCTTGTACAGATGTAGCATTTCTGCACTTATTTTGAGAGACGTGTCTATTTCTTTGAAGTTGGCCAGACTAACCTTGTTCCTGATTACACCTTCTTCCTATTCCAAACTCTTGATTCTGTGACGCTTTGACTGGGGAAATCTCCTTTAACAAGTTCAAGAATTCCAAGGAAGATCTGAAATAATTTAGACCACAATTGTGCAACAGCATAATTTTAAAATCTTTAATTATAAGTGTTTCCCACAGTTCAGCTATGTAAAATATTCAGTATCTTGCACCTTCATGAACTTCTTGCACTTAAAGCTCTATATATCAACAGTTATTCAATGCCTTCAGAATTATTCTTATTAGATGCTAATAACAGGAATGAAAGCTGTATTTTTCAGCCATGATGCACATTTGTTTACCTGAAATGATACACACAATTATTCACGTATCCTCAAATTTTAAAATGCCAAAGCTATGTGTACATCTGAAAAACAATTTAAACCAAGCCCCAAGAGCATTAAAACATGCATCTGGAATATGTGGAATTTTATGGTCAAAAATTCTTTCATTCAAAAAGTCTAAAAATGTCTATATACAAATATGTATACATAAAGAAAATTAACTGGCAATGTAGCCTGTTCACAGGCTACAGCTGACATGCCTAAAACCTTTTTAAACATACCATAAAGCCTATTTTTATACTGTACGTACTCACTTTTATTTGCTTTCATTTACAGCACATTGCGAGCTGGAGAATGATATATTTATATAGCTTTTTTTCCCCTTTATATAGTAGAAGGACAGGCATTCTGGTCTGTAGCACAGTCCTTCTGACCTGACTGTCCCTTGTGGAAATAACTGAAGCCTTGGCTTTAACAGAAACTCTATGAGCCAACCACATAATGTTGGATGAATCTACCAGCAGTGTGTTCCTTCAAAGCTCTGCCTACCCTTTATTTGCCAAACAAAGGCCATTCTTTGCACCTTAAGCCAGGGTGGAGTAATTAGGGGGAGGGAATGGCAATTATGGTCTAAGAGGACGGGAAAAATACAGAGGACAAGCAAGGTGCAACTTGTAATGATCATTGTTTATAGTATGAAGCAGGACATGAAATGAGGAATGGGGCAGGCACCTTCCTGTGATTTGAGTATTAGGACAGAGAGTTATTTTTCTTCCTTTTCAAAATTCAGCCTGTTGGGAGGAAAAAAAAAAAAAAGGTGAAAAATCTATTTAATGCCCCTTAGGACTATCATCATCAGGGAAACTGAGTGTCTAGGGATCAAACAAAGCCTGCCTTCCACGGCCTCACTGAGAGGTAACTGCAAAAGAAGAAATCACTCAAGTTCTATCCACTCAAAACCAAGTCCTGCCCCATTTTGGAAGCTGAGAGTGTCTGTTGGCAGGGACACAGCCCACCCCCCACCAGCCATTCACCATGCCCAGGAATATACTCCTGCAGCCACCAGCAGTGCAGCCCTGATACCTGACTTCTTCTGAAACTGTCCAGCAAAACCTGAGGACCCATGGCAATGCTAAAAGGAGTTGCACTGGGACAAAAGCAAAAGGGAAGGGCTAGCCTGCTTCTGATTCCCACCACTGGTGAATCACAGCTCGGTGTACATGAGGTTACCTGAAGGAATAGCAAGTTCCCGACCTTCCTGAAGGAAAGCCCTCATCCATGAGGTCAGGTTACAGCAGAGGAGCCAGCCTGGCCTGATGCAGCCTAGCGTGGCAGCCCTGACCCAGCCACCAGCCCTCCTGGCAGGGTGCGCTCTTCAGAGGCAGGAAAGGACAAAACAACAACAAAACTACTTTCGTTCGGGTGCTGGTGACTCAGGCTGCGGTCGGTGGCCAGGGGCTGTTGACGAGTGGGCGCGGGCACTCCTAATGACACCCCGCTCCTGCTCAGGGTGGAGCCGCCCTTCCCTGCTCCCACCGCCATCAGAACGCAGCAGATCTCTCTCCAGGCCACAGCATCTGTCATGAAGGTCCCAGGCACAGGCAGGGGGCTGTCAAGGGTGGCAGGGCCGGGGCAGAGTGTTCCCCCTCCTCCTGCTGACAAACTACCCCCGTGCCACAGGAGGCACCATGCCATCCTCAACCCATGAGTGCAGAGCTGGGGAGGAGAGTTCATGGCAGAGCTCAGGAAGACGCAGGTCGGGTGTCATCCAACAGCACTCACTCTTTCACTGGGTTGTGTAACACAACTTTTAATCACCAGACAACGATCTGGATGCAAATGTACCCCTTATGCAATGGGGTGAGTAAGATTCTGTGCTGCCTGCAGCCTCTTTTCCAGGCAATGCGGTTGCCTTCTCCACATGATGAACTTGAATGTCAAATATTAATAACAAAACAAATTATCTCCACCCTATCATCAAGGTGTGTCATGGCTGATTCCTGTTTGACATCAAGGTTTCTACTGCTCAGGAATCGTTCCTGCAATCCTGGACTCCAGCCGTATCAATTCTGTGAGTGATTAAGGAATGACAAAAATCCTGAAAAACTTCCTGGTGTCTGAGCTCATCTTGATCCTCCTCCATGGTTTGCTGGGATGGGAGGAAAAAAAAGTGGAGCTCCAAAGATAGAATGGCTGGAGTAATTCTTGCAAAACTAGCCTAACCCAACCATCAAAGCACTTCCTTTAGGTAAGAATTCACCCCCACCAAGCTCACAGTGCATAAATAAAACTGGTTTTCAAAACAAAAACAGTGTCTCATACAATAGGATTTTGTATAGATCATAAATGACACTCCCATTGTCCTAGCTCTTTTGTGCATTCAAGCATTTAGTCCGATAAAAAAGTATCAGAACTGTTTCTTAGAACGTAGATCATTTGAAGAATCGTGAAGCAGCTGAAAAGCCATTCATTAGCAATGGCTAATAGTGGGACTTTTTACTCTGTTGAGGTTACAGCTAATTTATGGTCAATTTTTTGATTCCTCCGTTTCATGATAGCTCAGTAGGACTAGAGCACTGTGCATCTTTTCTACATCTCTGCAGTGACCTAAGCAGTTGTAGGTCCGATAGACAAAAAGAAGCCAAGGGGGGTTTGTCAGGCTTCAACAGAGAAAGGAGAGGGGAGATCTTTAAGCTGTATTCAACTATCTTACAGAAACATAGAGAAGAGACCAGGCTTCTTTCTGGAGGTGCACAAGTAAAGAACAAGAGGCAGCAGACACAAACTGTAACAAGGAAAATTTGATTAGATATCTGATTAGATATGAGGGGGAAAAAATTGCACAATTCAGGAATCCAAGACTGCGAAAAGTTGCCCAGAAAGGTTGTGTCTCCTTCTATGTACTCATCAGGACATGACCCTCAACAACCTGACCTAACTTCAAAGTTGGCCCTACCCTGAATGGGGGGCTGGAGCAGGTGAGATGGTCTCTGGAGATGCCTTCCATCCTGCATTATTATTTGATTAACCTATGATACTATGGGAAAGGGTGGTAGTTATGAATGTTGACAGTCTGTTACCTTATCATTATGTATTGGAATACTCAATAAAAAGGGGAAAGGTAATGACAGTGAAAAGGTAAAAACATAGAAGAATGTGAGAAGGGGAAGGGAGAAGGAAAGAATGAAAACTAAATGAGGAAAAAAGTCAATGTGAAGGAGCGCAGAAATAAAGTAAATAGGAGCAGATTCCCTTTCCTACCAGAACACCTTTGCATGGTCAGTGTGCTTTGAAGAGGCAGATGATAAGCACACCCACTTCGAAGCACATTACTGCATATTACTCTGAAAACAGGGAAAATATTTCTTAATGTAAATCTAAATTCAGTGTACTGTTTCTAAAGGACTGGTGACTCGAGGATGAAGGTCCCTCTCAAAAACGTATCCTCACTTTCATTTGACTAATGGATTTACATGTAAAAAGTAGCCTTTTAAAAAGATTCTGGTAATTACTACACTAGCAATAATAATTCCTGAACACAACAGAAGTTTAATCACAGGTTGTACAATGGTTCATTTTACCACCAGTTCAGAATTCAACCTCCAGAGTTAATTAAGAAAACAGAGTAAGTGGTCTCTTTTTCTGTGAATTATCCACATAAAGATTGTATTCTCCTCCCAACATCTGAGAGCTCCTGAGCTCTTTCTGAACTGCCTACAGGCAAGTGTTTCTCTAAGCAATCAGGCTTGAGGACTTAACGTGCTCAGTTACCCAGCCGTTCCACATCGATTTTCCTTCCTGATGGTGAGGTGAACAAGTTAGCTGCAGGAAGCGTCACACAGAAACGTCATAAACCAAATGAAAAACAACCATTTTGAAAGGTAAACCAATGGCTGAATGAAATGGGAAGCCACTAATCATTTTCCCTCCCTTCTCCTATCCTTAATGATGAGTATAAGCTGCATCATCTGATGCCCTCTTTGACTTGGGTTGGATTGTATCCATATTACAAAAATTACCACAAGAACTGGAAATAATTGGTACCTCTTAGAGCATATGCAGATCCTGTGTGGAACACAATGTCTCAGAGCAAAGTCTTTGATGTTTCTCAGTTATATAACCTCCAGGGAAGCAGGATGTTATTATATGCAGAGCACATTCTCCCTACTTTATTGGGGGGAAAAAGTAAAAGAAAAGAAAAAGCCCACACCTTGAGATCTTCACTAAAAAAAAACAAGCAGTTCTCTCACTGCTCCTTATGTGTTATCTCATTCACTTCCCATATCAGAAACCAGAGCTGAGTAAATCTGAATCCAGCTGTTGCGTTGTTACCAGAAGATTAATCAGTTACAGTCACAGAAGTCAATGAAAACTCATGCCTGATG
The DNA here is from genome assembly GCA_022605575.1 of Laterallus jamaicensis coturniculus. Taxonomy (NCBI): domain Eukaryota; kingdom Metazoa; phylum Chordata; class Aves; order Gruiformes; family Rallidae; genus Laterallus; species Laterallus jamaicensis. Next base: position 6,298,868 of record JAKCOX010000027.1, read on the forward strand.
GAGAAGTGGGGGGGTTCTTGCTGCATAAAGATGAGAGACGACACAAAGTGAAATAGGATGTCCTGGAGGTGGACAAGAGATGTTTTCTCGGAAAAACTAGAGATTATTTTAATTATGAAAGAGTTTACCTCCAGACCACAGTTCAATGGCCAGGAGAGAAATGGCATTGATTGTTAAAAGAGAGAAGAGCGCAGAGGGTTTTGGACACATTTCACAGTTCATCAGACAGGGCCTGAAACGGAAGTGACTGTTCTGTAATTCTTTCTCTTCTCTCTCATAAGGAGGGAGCATGTTAATACCTTGTGACTCTGGTTAACCAGCATAAAAGTACTCCAGTAGATTAAATGTATTTGCAAAAGTGAAACCAACAGCTAATCATCTTGTTCATACACGTTGATTTTTCCCCCTGACTAATTTCTCTTGTAGTGGGAGTAATTAACTTTATTAGTAACACTGACTACTCTGGTACCTTCGGGCAAGCACTGGTGGAGCTGCTTATTAGCAATCACATAGTTTCACTGACACTGTTATCCCGAGCATTTCCTACAGGGTGAAGTGCCTGTTGAATGTACCGGGGGACAGTAACTTCCCGCTTAAAAATAAACTATGTCATGTTGGGAACAGAGGGATAGGAAAGGCAGAAATCACAAATTTTTGGCTTGTTTGAATTCATTCTCACTTTCAGTCTACATTTTGTCTTTGCAAGGGGAGGATGATGGGTGCTCTTGGGCTCTCTGTGACACATGTGCTTAGCACCCTTGACCCAGGAGAGACTCCCTGTCTGACCGAGAAATCTCCTACATGGCTTTGCCAATAGATTTGCCAATAGACTTCAGCAGACATTTCCATCCAGAGGTGCAAAGGAGGCAGTGACTTACCCAAGCAGCAGGCAAACCTGTGACGCAGCATGGATGAGCTGGCACTCTGCTGGAGGACAGGAACCAGCCTGGTGCAATTCTCTGGAAACACATTTGCAGGTGCCATCTTTCCTGCTTGGAAGAGACAACATGGTGAGGTAAGGAGCACTGTGCCTGTTCTGCTTTGCTATTCCCAGGAATACTTTCTCTAAAAATGACAGGTAACCTGGGAGGGAGCTGCGGTGCTTGGGGGTTGTGAAACAGCTGTAGTGCTGAAAAGAAGGTCACGTACCCACTCATTAACTGGGCATTGCAGTATGGAGCGTGCAAAGAGGCACTGGCAGCCAGTCTGAGGGCTGTTTTCAGAGGTGGGGCAGCTGGTAGCAAACTACTCAAATAAATCTGAATGGTCAGAAGGCAAGGTCACAGGAAGAAAAACATCCAAGGAGAGAGAGAAGAAAGGCACCTCCTGTTCTGTCAGATAATTCATTGTTGCTTTTTCTACTATGACCTCAGCCATCCATCCTCATAATGCATAAATTACATTTACAGTGACTTACTGGGATTAGGACATAGCCCAGGTTGCCTTTATGTCTGAGAGGAAAGTCAACAAAACACTTCTGGTTTACCTGTTTGAATCTATTTTATCCATTCTGTCACTAGTACATGGGTATTTCAGGAGACATTGCTTAGAACAGCTTTACTCCCAGACTCATATACCAGCGGTATAAAACACAAACTGTGGTTTGCTAAAGAGAGTGGTGTACCACTGAAATTGGAAACCACTGAGATCCACATTATATAGACCAGATACGCTGGTCTTTTTTATTATTGCTATTTATTTAAGCAAAGGGAAGAATTGCTGGGGAAGGCAAGTCGCTGCACTTGCTGGCCCAGCTCCTGGCCCCTGCTGTGTTTGAATTTTGCTGTGAACATTTGCTTCCAGGCCCTGGTGTGGTAGCAGAGGGGAGGGGTATGGAATGAGTGTGGCTGAACCATCTCTGCAACAGTCCCAAGCTGGCAGATTGACCTGGATGTGGTGGATGGTTGGCAGCAGTCGAAGCAGGGCTGAGATGTTGCTCCAGGGCTCTGGCTGGCCTCAGGGCCAGAGCACCCCTGGAAAACGTGTCCTGGCACAGCGTGCGCTTTGCCAAGCAGGAGTGAAACAAACCTATTATGCAGGTCAAGAAAAAGGAGAAAGGAAGAGGTGGAATTGTGGCGTGGGTGTTTATGTCACATGAATAATTGAGAAATTATGAATTTACATTACTGAATTATTTTTCTCACTGACCTGTTATTTTACAGGAGAGACTGTAAGCAGCCAAACAACACCACTTATCAGATAAAATTAATTTGCATGTTGAACAACTGGCTCTGGCTCTTTCTGTAGCACGCTTCATTCACTGACACACTGAATGCTCAAGACACTTAAAAAATATCCCTGGGTCCATCAGGGACTACATTTTTAAAGCTTTTTGAGTGAAGTTTCCCAAAGACATCTCTTTCTAATCTGTCCCTCTGTGCCACATCCATAAAACCCAGCATACAGTTCTCAGAGAAAGGCAAAAAACATCTACTTGTAATAATCATTGTCAAGTATAATCAGAGATGCCAATACCTTTAACTGAGTTTAAATTGAGGTGCAGATTTACACCTATACCTCTACCTGAAAATTTGTTTCAAAACCTCACTCCTCTGATGGAATTAATCCAGAATATATCTATTCCCAGTTTATAGCCAATTATTGGACACCTTCATCTGCATTTTAATCTTAAAAGCTCCTCCTCTCCCTGCATTTACCCCCAGCTATAATGATAGAGAGCAATCATGTCCTCTGTCAGTCCTCAGTGTAAAGGAGGTAAGATCTGGCTCAGACACAGGTGTGAACGCAACCCATCATTCAGTGGTTAATAAAGAGCCAGTCCACCTACATTCACTTATTGCATTCACAGTAGATAGGGTGAATAGGTATTTTAACCCTATAAAATTTTAATTATGAAACTAAAAGTACAAGTTATATAATCAGCTTTCAACATCATCCGACATTCCAGTTCTGCTTACATTAATGTTCGGCTTCCAGTCATTAAAGGACAGATTTGCTCTTTGGTAAACAGAGCAAACAGCTTTGCAAATTAAAATAATATCTGACCTGCCCTCAAGTATGTTTAAAGTGGGCCAGATGTAATGGGATGTTCTCACCACTGCCTCACTGAAACACCTTTGGTCTAGCATTTAGGACTAACCTTTCTGGCAATGATTAAGTACATACTCTGGTCAGGGAAAGAACATTTGTTTGGTACGCAGAAGGTAATCTGAGGCTCAATCAAAGTCCATAGCACAGCAATTCCACTCAGGAGACAACTGTGGGTAGCTACACCTCACTTGCCATACCAAGGAGAAAATCCCACTAGCATTAATGATAACAACATTTCAGTACAGAGGACAAACCTAAGGGCAACTCTGGCAGGCTACTCGCTTTGACTATGGCAGTTGCCCTTTCTGACATGCGATAGAAATCTGTCAAGAAGACTCCATAATTTGGATCCACCAGCCAAAGCAGCTGCCAAGCCAGGTTCTGCTATTTGTGCAGCTGATAGCTCCTTTCCCTCCATCCCACTCCCTATAAAGCCTCCCAGGATCATGCTCTTTTCAATTTGTCTTCCTCTGAGGGTGGCATGCCAAAAATCCCTTTCCACCATATGTTCAGATACTGAAACACTGAAAGGGAAGTGTTTTACCCCCAGAAATAAGGGAAATAAAACTGGTTTATAGCTTATCACCATTTTCCTAAAACATTTGTAAGGTCAGCTAATAGGTTTAAGTATCAAAAATTCTAGGAATGGGCAACTTTCAGCTTTTGACCCAAGACTTTACACCAACTCATTGCCTGTCATCCTGCCCTAGTTGACAGGAAAGTAGGACGAAACTGTCTTGGCATAGTACAACACTCGTTTGACTCGGGGTCCCACCCAATGGTATGTTCCAGTTTCAGGCCCTGTCTCCCTGATTTCCTGGATAAGATGCATTAAAAAAAATCCCAGCTCCCTTCCTTTTGCTGGATATACACATACAAATTTCTAATGAGTGGGAGGGAATTGAGAAGAGAGGTACACATTTGTGGCATGTGATGTTGCAAACATGTCGCACCAAGATGCGGAAGAACTCTTTCACAGTGAGGGCGACAGAGCCCTGGGACAGGCTGCCCAGGGAGGTGGTGGAGTCTCCTTCTCTGGAGATATTCAAGTCCCGTCTGGATGCCTATCTGTGCAGTATGAGCTAGGGAGCTGCTTTGGCAGGGGGGTTGGACCCGATGATCTCTCGAGGTCCCTTCCAACCCCAACGATTCTAAATTAAAAAAATTTAAAAAACAAACGAACAAACATGACCCCTTGCTATGTGATACAGTTGTCCACTCTAAGGCTGATGAAAAGCTGAATTTCTTAATGTATTACAAAAATATGTTGTAGCTTTTAGTTCCCTAGCTCTCACAAATACTACTCTTTCAGTTTTTAAGGGTTGACACAATGAGAGATTACATAAATCCTCCCTTAAGTAGAGTTTTCTACTTTTGTATGAAGCTAGTTAGGATATGTAATATTTAAATGGCAGTATTTCTTCATTTTGTGGGAAAAAAAATTCTATTTCAATCAAACCAGTATCAAATTACTCTCTAAAGCACCCCTTCCACTTCAGATAAGACACATATATCATCTTCAAATACTTACTAAATCAAGGTATGTCAGGATCACTTCTTTGACATATATTACCAAAAAATAAATATTCAGTCATTAATATCAAAGGCTTCCCTCAGTGCTTTTCATTTCCTCATACGTCTGGTATGTGAGCCTTAGACTTCTCCTTAGTTCAGACACTTCATGGAGGCACCCAGTAGCCAAAGAGTTCTGCTTAAGTCTTGCCCAACTTTACACCACCCCTATATACTCCCTCTAGCAACCATGAGTTGCCTCAATGGATAGGTGATGTCACAGGGTCATTCAGCTCACCTGAGATCAGACCTCCAAGAGTGTTCCCTTGCTGTATTAACTACAGACCAGGTTTTAAATCTTGCCCAGGCTCCCCAAGATCCCCAAAACATGATACGCAGTGTATTCATGCAGGAGCTCTTAGGAGCTCTCCTCCTCTCCCAAATATTTGTAGACATGGGGCCAGCATACTGATTACTGCTGAGCAGGACTTTGTAGCATGTTATTAAACCACTGTAAAATTACCCAGACAGGTTTAGAAAAAAATATACCAAGTAGTTCTGCTATGGAGAAACCTAAAGCATATGCCCTGCTTCCCGCTCTGGTACCTCAATTCAGAGTTTAACCTCAAGTTTAGAAGTACATAGTACTGGTGCTATGTGAAACAGATTTATTTGCATTAACCTCTTTCTTCTGAGGTGGCAGAGTGCTTTGCTAAATATCTGCAAGCACTAACTTCTCAGAGGAGCCTTACTCTGCAGAGGCAAATATAAAACCTCCTAGTTTAAAAAAGATCAGCTTGGATGCACCTTCTTGTCAAAATGCAGTGGTAAGGCTTGCCTACAAAGAAAAGCAGCCTGAAATAGTTATTCTACAATAACTACTCCACACACAGCATTCCACCATGGCTGTTTTATAATAGTACCCCTAGAGACACATGGCTGAGTTAAACCACAAAAAGGCACTCTTCAGGCAGAGTAAAACTGTCCCCCCCACAGCGAGTGCAGACTTGCTAACTCTGGCGAACTCTTGGTTCACTCCCTCATAGGCTGCCCATTCGCATGCACAGCTGACTGAACTTTTATTGTCTTTTGGATTCCTAATCTGAAAAATCTATCTCTAATAGAACCCTAGAAATGAGAATAAGACTTTCAGTAGCTGGCCATTTCTGTCATGTTCCTGCCAGTTACTCGCTGCCATGTGGGAACTGAAACACTTTGTTCAGTTTAATTTTTGTGCTTGCAAAACAGAAAGTTCTGACCCTAACCTTTGGAGTCTAATCTACAGCACAATAGAAATAATTATTAAGAAGTATGCCTGATAATGATTCATGATTTGCTTCTGCTTGGTTTTGTCCCACTCCCTACACTCCATCTCCCCTAGGGAAAGGTCCCTTTGCTATCTTTGCAGAAAGCAGTTGATGATCAGGGCTTTTTGGCTATACCTTTGTAAAAAATCAAGCAGATGGTCATGGTGGCGCCAAGGAGACCTACTGCCAGCAAAAGCACACGAAGGGTGGTCTGGATGCCTGAGAGAAGCACTCACTGGAACCACTTTTGGAATGACAAAGCCTTACAACCCCTCAGCTGGAGCCCTGAATCAGACGTGTTCATTATTCTAACACAAGTGAAGCCAGGTTACCCAAACTGCTCTGTCACTAAGTATGTGGCATGTAAATAGCCTGTTGCTTTCTTGTCAATACAATATGCTACCTCCTTCCCCACCTCTCCTTACGTAACCTTTTTAAATAAAGACTGAAGAGCCCTGAACAGCACAAGTAAAAACAGGCCATGGATTTAAAAGAGGGGTGTGTGAATTGCTTCTGACAAACAGGTCTTCCTTGGCTGGAAGGGGACACAGGAATTTTGATTAAAGGGAAAAAAATCGGCACTTTTTGTCCTGATTATTTCAGAGCAACGTTGCTGTAACAAGCACTTTCATGCGTAAATGGAAAAATCCCAATATACAGGGTAAATTCAAAAAGCTAGTAACAATCAAACAAAACCTCCTGCCGTGTTTTTCAATAGCAGATTAATTCTCTTTGGTTCTGAGAACATTGCATAACCCTTGTAATATTATAGCTTATTGCATTGCCTCGTCATACTGCGTGAACTTGTGCTGTGACACGTCCACATTCAGATGTATCAGACACGCTGGCAACACCTATGACACAATAAACCTGAACTATGTTAATTCAAGCTTGATGGGACATGCGGCATTCCCACCTACCAGACTGGAACCCTTCTGCTGTATGTTCACATTGGCCAGGCAGCCTCAGACTGTGTTAGACACAGGGGAGCTTGGAGTCAGTAGAAGGGGTTAATCACTCTGAGAGCAAGCATGGGCAAGTGGGCACTGGGCAGTGGTACCTGTTCGGCCCACCACTTTGGAAGTAGACTATGGGAAGATGAACTCAGGAAAGAGTCTCTATTATTTGATATCTAAGTTGAAGAAAGAGTGGAAGGTCTGGGTTCAGTTCCTAAATTATGTTCTTTTTAGCCTTTTTATTGTGCAGCAGAACCCAAACTGCACAAATCCCCAACTGTGCCCTCAAAAACTCATTCATTTTCCCACTATTAGTTGCTGGTTTCTAAAGGAGGCTTGTACATCTGCAGGACATTAGAATATTCTGCAGCATTCGTGAGCAGTGGAATGAAGTGAAGAAAAGCTGAGAACAGTTACCTTGGGACTGAGAAATTATTTCATAGTCATAATCAGCTCTAAAGTGCCAGTCTGAAAGAAGCTGCAAAATGCCCAGAAAGAGAGCCAAAAGAGGTCTGAATGCCTTTTCAGTCATCCCAGTTCTCCTGTTCTTGCCAGCTCTGTCACTTTCTCAGTGACAGCCCTTCTTGTTTTGCCATTTTTTCCTGCCCTTCACTCCAACTGCAGTTGATAGGATCTAATACATTTTAATAGGGTTCAAAGCACTGCCACATTAATTCTGTAAATGACCCTAATAGCTTTCAAATGTTTCTATCAATGCTTTTACATCTTTAGTAATAAGAATGTGGAAGTATTTGCAGTCTGTAAAATAAAAGGGAAAATTGGCTTCAGACATAAGTTTTACTGCCAATAAAACTGTATATAACCATTTACCCATTTTTAACAAAGATGACTTAGTAGTATGAATTCTAAAAATAGTCCGAAAAAAATCTTAGTTTTGTCCTCTTGCCACCTTTGTTTCCTGTCACAGTAAGGTGAGGCTGAGAAATGTGACATCTTACAGGCTACCCCATCTCACTTTTCTGCTGCACCTCCCTGACAGGGCAGAATCCTGTTCTTCCATTCCTTTCGCCACTGCTCTCAGCAAATCAGTTCCAAACCATCCAACACAATTAGAAAAACAGGGGGGCAATGGTTTTGAACTTAACTTTTCTTCCTAATTTTAGGAGGTAATAAGATTATTTAGTAAACAGGTTCAAATTTTTTATCATGACATTGCAACCTGATGGATTTTGCTTCTCTCCTCTTAGAATACCTAAAACTGAATGCGGATGGTAATGATTCAGAAGTGCTCATTCTCATTGAACATGTTTTTAAACTAAGGATGAAAAAAAGCCTAGCCTGAATGCTTGATATATATGAGTCAGGGTTGGTGTTACTGTGAATGGTCAAATAAATCACTTGTAATTGTTTCTGTTGTCTGATAGGAGAAGAACACAAATACTTCCAGCATGATCTTTGTTGTGTATAAATGTAGCAATTTGATTTTAAGATTACCCTTACAGGCAGACCTCAGTCCCTGCAGTCAATTATCTCAGTGTAGGTACCAGACTTACTAAAAAAATCCTTTAGAAAGTGATATATATCTCTACAAAACTTACATGGGCATTTTTGCTGGAGATTAAAAGGTTGTCTCAACTGAGAATAAGGTAGTAGAAACAGGAATGCAAATAAACAAAAACCCCATGTCTTCAAAGTGAAATGGGGTAGCTTCCAAAGGGAATATATACAAAAGGTCCTTGCACTGATTTAATAAATTCTACTAAATGGGTGCTCTACATGCCTGTGTAAATCCCAGCCCGGGAATGGAAGTGCTTCCCACTGATTCAATACAATAGCAGCTCAACATTGCTGAATTGAATCCATGCAAACATTCAAATAAATATATAGGGAATGATTTTATGATTCTTTTCATTCATCTCTAATTTAAAAATGTGGAAGTTTCATGCTTCTTTTTGAAAATAGGATAGCAGTGGGGATAGGCTCAAATGCCTACTTTTTAATCTAAATCCAAATCTTATTTTTCCCAAGGTTGAAATTTACTTTGGCTCCAATACATTGATTAAGGTTCTTCCAGATGAAGAAAAAAATGTTGTTTCACAATGCACCAACTGAAAACAGAATGCAAGGCACTCTTTTCTCATTTGTCTGGTTATGGAAAATGTGAGCACTGGACCTGATTACCTCCAGTTAAGAAACATCCAAGGATTTTAGCCTTTGGAAAAGCTCATATTGTTAGTGACACTCTCTTTAGAGAAGCTGAGATGTCCTCATTGGCAAAGAGGACTCTTCTGAAAACAGGACATATCCACTGACTTCATTCTAAAGAAATCTCACTGGCAAGTGAGTTTCCTCATATGTTTGTCTCATTTGCCAGAAGAGCAAATCCACATAAATTACTTTTCACTGAGATTAAACCAAAATCCAAATGACAGCTCTAACCCATTTTATGTAAATAATATGTAAACATCAATATTAGCATGAAGTAAAACCACTTATGGGACATGTGCCACTTTGCTGCTTCTTCCCAAACTGAGTCTTTCCACTACAAGATGGTTACTAGAGGTCTGGAGACAAGCAACTTCTGCTTCCAAAGGTTGACGCCAGATCCTCAGCATGATCCTGTGTTATACAAATCAAGGCATAATACCAGATGACTGAAAATCAACTCTGTCTGTTAAACTATTAGAGATTTTTGTTACGTTTAGTCTAGCTGTTCTCTATACATTTCATACTGTTTGTTTCTTTTTTTTTTTAAACTGAGAGCTACAATGTCATTTCTTCCTCATCTTTCTTAGAAAAATCCCTTTTTTCCTCTTCAGTGGGGAAAGGCAGAAGGGAGGATTCGCAATTAGAGTTTCAATTTTGTTTCCTCTAAGACAAGTAAACCTGTTAACCTCTTTCATCGCTAGAGGTAAAAAGCTCCCTGACCCTAAAATATCTTACCTGTCAGTAAGTTAGATGTGCTTTGCCATGTCCCCTTCATTCTTACTTATTTAAGAAAAAAAGACATCCCAAATTAGACCAGGCAATCCGAATTCCAGTCAAATCAGGATGGGAGTGCAAAGTCGCTTTTACCAATCACAGTAAATAACAAGTATCCGCTCTGGAAAATGGGTGACAGAAGATACAGTCTACCTTCCTGCACACATAGCAATTTTACAAAAAGGCTTTAAGAGAGAGCTGCATTATCAGATCCTCTCTTCTTTCTTCTGAAGTCTCAGGGTTGCTTTTCTTTACCCTGAGGATTAGCTGTGCATATTAAATATTAACTTTATCTTAAATTTCCTTTTCAGGCATACAGACCTGAGAATTGTATTGTTCTCCAAAGTCTGATTTGTTTAAAACTAATTGTAAGACAATAGTATTTCTCTCTTGACATTTGTTTTCCTGTTAAAGATAATGTTGGAACCCGTGACATGACCACATCCAGCTGCACCAGACACATCAAAATCAGTGACAGGATGAAACCAAATTACTAGGCCTTTTTGTGGCTGGGGCACCATGTGATGCATCACAATGCAAGATGACAATTGAAACATTTTAAACTGTAGTTCAAACCACAGCAAAGAAAACCTCAGGACTCAAGATCAGAGAGAGAGAGAAAGAGAGAGGTGTTTGCAAACTGTAAAAGAGGAAGGGATTTAGCTCTTTGCTTCTTTGCAGGTTCACCATCTCTGACTTGCTGCCAATTGCCCAAAGGACTATGACATCTGAAGGACATTATACAAATCTACATCACTCAGGAATAGCAGAGGGAGAAGGGAAGCATTTGGGTCATATGTGCAAGAGATCTAAGCATTCCTGTCTCCCTCTCCGCTGCGTCCATGGGCAGAAATAATTGATCACTCAATGGGCCATGAGGCTGACAGGACTGAGAGAGGATGAGGCTACTATCTTAGACATGAGCTGGCCAAGGCTTTATCACAACAGCCACCCAGACAGCAACTGAAAGAGCAGACTTTTAAAGCAAGCTGGCTCTTTAGAATAGACATATGTACAATATCAGAGATGGAAACTCTTCTGTGCTGTTTGGGTTGTAAATTCAGTACAACTGTAGACAAAATAGTCAAATAGCAAATGGTTCACTAGGCTGCACCTTTCTGATTAACTATCCAAACTAATGAGGGGGTCCCTTTCTCAGTCTGTAACTTGTAATTTTTAAAACCATAAATCTACCCTGGTTTAGTTTAAACCAATTAGCCCTTGTCCTATCACCACACTCCTTGATAACCAGTCCCTCTCCACCTTTCCTGTTTGACCCCTTCAGGTATTAGAAGGCTACAATAAAGTCTCCAAGAAGTCTTCTCTTCTGCAGGCTAAACAACACCAACTCTCTCAGCCTGTCCTCACAGGAGAGGTGCTCCAGTCCTCTGACCATCTTCATGGCCCTCCTCTGGACTTGTTCCAACAGCTGAGTATCATTGTTGTACTGGAAACCCCAGAACTGGACACAGTACTCCAGGTGGGGTGTCGCTAGTCAGTTCAGAGGTAAGTCCTGGTCATGTAATAGCAGTTTCTTACCTGCCTGTGAAGAAAAACGTAACGTTCCATGTTTCTGTAAGGGCCTGGGAACATTCCCCATCTTGGAGCTCTACAAAGCAGTCAACAATCATTTTTACATTGTGACCTCAGTTAGGGATACCCAGATATTTTGCATTTAGGGCACAGCCAAAATTTAATTTCAGCTAGTTTATTGTAACTGTGTAGGTTTAGGACCTGGATTTGAATGTTAGGCCTAGATTCGGTGAAGCTATTACAGTGCTGTAGAACCCAGATCTTTCATATCTATTATCTGTGGCTGTGTGGGTCAAATGAAACTGATGGGAGTAAAAGATAAGATGTTAATTTTTGTGTCTAGCATAGATCACTCAAGAGTGAAGAAGGCCTGTCAAGTATAGAAGCGAATAAACATTTTTCCCCATAGTGACATTTCAGCCATCATTTTAAACTTCAGTTTTTAATTCTGCAGCCACCTGGTTTAAGTACTCAAATGTCTATGAACTATAATCACTCTGGAAAGAAACATCCCTTCAACAGGTTTGTTTCAGAGTGTTGCTGGCACAGGATTTTGCTTCGTTCCACCTCTGAATGATTGGTCCCATATGTATGCAGCATACATGAGTCTTGGAGCTCTGCGAACAAGATTTGCTGTGCAAACTCATTACTCTTCCCCTTTTGCTCATCCTTAGAATGCATATCAGAAGTATTACTTCTTCCTGTAAGATGTTTGCAAGCAGTTTAAGTTGAACAGGAGAAAGTGAGTCTTCCCACTCATTATGTGTAATTTTCTTTTGATTTGTTTTGATTCGTCTTAATGGGGATGGAACACCATGTAGGTGTGGGCGTAGATGATGGGGTGGGTAAATTTTATGGGGAATGAGCTGAGCAAGCATGTTTGAAACTACCTCTCAAAACGATTCTTCATACAAGCCTTGGGGAGGCAATCAGACACTTGTTTTAGAATCCCTTGACAAATCCCCGTGCTCTGTTTCACAAAATTGTGAAAGCAAAGTATTGTGCAGCCAAAATTAAATGGTCATGTCAGCTCCTTCTGCGTAGGAATTTGGTTTGTTACTATGAAATCTGTTGTCAATAAAACCATGTGTCTTCTTGCCCAGAAGACCACATACATCATGTGTGTCTGCTCATGTCTACAGCTGTTGTTGACTCTCCTCAGTGAGGCAGGCATCTCACAGCATTATCAGGGTTTCCCTAGGCTGGCCCAGAGCTCAAGATTGAGGGACTGCATAGAAAGAAAGGGTAAAAATCGTAGAGCAGGTGTATGGGTAGAAGAGGGCTGCCATCCATCCTATTTGTCTGTGGTCCCATAAGAAACTCAGCTAAATGTCAATAGGCAGCTCTAACTTTTCCACAGTCCGTGGTAGGGTAACCCAGAAGAGAGAAGGGGTCCAGAAAGAGGGATATAGGTGAATGGCCCAGCAGAACGATTCTTCTGAAATCATATGGCCACAAAGCTGAATGGACTGGAGAATTGAAAAGAGGGGGAAAGATTTCTTAGAGATAAGCAGATGTCTGGAAAGTACTGAGTATATCAACAGGTTGTCACAAATCCCACCCACTCTGCAGAAGAAACCCATGAAAGTTCTGCAGGGGGAACTCAAGAGCTGCTTTCAGTGGAAGGAAGCAATCTGGCCTATAATTAAGTTTTCATCTCCTATTATTTATCCAACATCATAGCATCTCATCCAACATCTACCTTGCCGACGCTGTTTATTTAGTTAGTTCATTATATTTCTCTATAATTTGTTGCAGTTGAGCTGAACACAATGGCTTAGAAAAACACCATTCCAAACACTTTCATCATCACAACTTTCTAAATGTCCCAGCCCTGCTTGTTGCCAAGCAGAGAAAGAAGTATTACTGTTTCTGTCACACTTGACTGCAGTTCTTTGCCCCTAAAAAATGCACCCACACCTGCTCTGGGACCTGCTATTCATTCATCCTCCATGACGAATGCAGAGAGCAAAGGAAAAGCTAAATAGATGCTTAAATGCAGGCTGTAAAAGAGAAAGAGACGAGTGACAGAAAGATAGCGACCTGCATTTGGCACACCCTATTTTTCTAGATTGTAGTTTCACATTATTCTTTATAAGCTGTATGTGATTTTCCTGACTGGGGCTGGGACCATCTTTTGTGTGATGTGGTAATAAAGCTTTAGTTACAACAGGTACAGGGCCATTAAGCAAGACTGCAAAGGGTCTCTGATCAGTTACAATCAACAAAACTTGAATGAGTCTTAATTTACCGTGGATGAAACTGTGCCAGGATCTGCATCATGTATGTGCATTGGTTAAACATGCACAGACCTGTGACGGGCTTCTATACAGCTGTAAATACCAACCATAAGGAATAAAGCCAGGGAGACCTGGTAGTTCAGGTCCTGTGTGCCCCGTAGATGATTGGAGACAGCCATCTTGCTATGAAAAACAACAAAATAATGAGGATCAGCAGGTCTCATTCTGATTTCAATTATATTTATGTAACCCAGGAGTGACTCCACCAAGATGTGGAGCAGTAATGGTGGAAACGCAGCGGCAAGCCAAGAATCTGTCTTAGGTAAATAGGCTTCATCCATAATACTGCCAGGGCTTTTGTAGACGGTTCAGTAATTGGAGGTGTGACTACAGCATGGTCATGTTCTAGCTAGCTTCAAGAGTATGGCAGGGAATTTGCATCTGCACAGGCTGTGGAAGAAGCTCCGTATGTATTCTGGAAGGAGGGAATGAGAGCCATGAAGCTTAAACCACCGTATCTTCCTGGCTATTGTTCGTGCTTGATGAAAGCTGGTTTCAGTACATTTCACATGCTGCAATTGCAGCTCTGAGCAAAGTGTAGGGATAGCATTGGAGATGGGCAGACATAAGTTGTACTTACTGTAAATATTAGCAAAGAAATGTGCTTCTTTAAGGCACATGCCAGGTAGTTCCCAAGTACTTTGAGGTATTGCAGATGAGAAAGTCTTTCCACAGACACAGAGGGATTTTTTTTCTTCTTCTTTTTTCCCTTTTCTCTGGCAATCAGATGAACCAAGGCATGGTTTTGATTCTGAATCTGGAGCAGATACGGGGAGGATTGATTCATGATCCTTTTCTTTTTTTCTCTTTTAATGGGCTGACAGACTCTGCTCCAGGCCTGTGTTCCAAAGGCCTGATCCAAAACCCACTGAAGTCAATTCTTACTGAGTGCAGTGTGCTGTGAATTTGGCAGTAAAGTAGTATTCATCTACCACTCTGTAAAGAAACATAGACCATCATTTTTTTCTTAATTGCCACAACTATTAAATAATCCCTGAAAAAGTCTACCATGCCTTCTTCCTGCCAAAGCTTCCTGTCCCATTCTGCACCTTCCTTCTCAGCAGTTCGGCACTCCTCACTCACAGATAACCTGACATCTGTCCTTGCCCCATGGCAGGAATACCTGCCCGGTCCTATGCTGTGCTCTTTTTTCTCCTTTGTTCCCTTCACACTGTTCCCAGTCAAGCTCATGTGGGCCACTGAAATGAAAAAGTTACACTGTGTAACAGAAAATAAAAACACAAGCAACCAAGATGTTCCTCTAGCAGGAACATTTTCTCTCATCTTCTCCTGCTGCAAAAATCTTTGGCATTTTTTGTACACACACACACACCCTGCCCATCCTTTACTGTCCTCTTTGCTATGACTGCATAAGGTTGAAAACTCCTAAGGGCAGGGTCCTGGTGTATGGCTTGATCTCAGAAGCGTCATACACGCCTGGGCTGTTGTTTTAATGATCAAGGTAAGGCTACCAGTCAACATACCACATTACCACACTGAACAGGCATCTGGTCCTTACACTGTAAAGCCAGAGCCTCAAAAAGCCCTTTTGAAAATCCCACTTCAGCAGAGCACTGGAGGTGTTTGCATACATTTAAACATATAGCCCAAAAGCTGTGCAAACAATGAGCTTTATCAATCGAGCTGCTGGGCTGAAAAATTGTGGGGTAGAAGCATCTCAGTTTGGATGGAAAAGGAATTCAAAGAATCTAATTGGTCTCGCTGAAATGAAAACCTGCAAAATGTCATTTCATTCAACAGGAAATGTTGCATTTGGCTGAAAATGAAATGTTTCACTTTGGAAATTTTGAAAGATCCAAAGGAACAGAAGAGGCCAGATCACAGAATTCCAGAACTGGTTGAGGCTGGAAAGGACTGCTGGAAGCCATCTGGTTCACCTGCTCTGCTCAAGCAGGGCCATCTACAGCCAGTTGCCCAGGACCATGTCCAGTCAGCTTTTGAGTATCTCCAAGGACGGAGATTCTAAACCCTCTCTGGGCAACCTGTGCCAGTGCTCAGTCACCCCCAAGTAAAAAAGTATTTCCTTCTGTTCAGATTCATAAATACCTTAGGGGCGGAGATGTTGGAACCTTTCTCTCTTAAAACATCGTGACAAAAGCTGGAAGGCAGATTCTAATGCCCACCTCTCAGGGGTGAATCACCAAGAAGGCTATGAGGATATCCTGAGATGAGGATACTGCAGTCACTTTTGTTACCTTGCACAGACAATTTGTCCTTCACTGGAGCAATGCAGAAGACCACTCACTTCATTTCCCAGCAAGCTAGCCCCATCGTCATGACTCTGAAACTGTTTTGCTCTCTTACTTCATAATCGTGTAAGTACTCTACTATAAACAGAGCAACTCCAACAGGAGAGACACGCCTCAATGTATTTATAGCCTCATGGCTAGCAGTGACTTGGGAGGTGGAAGAGGTTAGTGCAGGTCTAAAGTCTCCACTTATTCAAGGCAGAGGTTTCCATGTGAGGACTTTAACCCAAGAGGTGTTTTGTGTGTATTTTGCGGCAGAGGCGACTCAGTCTCCTGCTCTTGGAGCTATCCCATTTCTTATAAAGCATCCAGACAGTCATGGAGGAAGAGTGTGAAGAATGACTCCTGACATGCTAGTTAAAACATTCTCCTGGAAGGTGTGACACTCAGGACACTCAACCCTGCTCCAATTAATGTTTAATTATTTACACAAAGAGGACAGCGTAAACAGGAATGAGACACCTGCCCCTCAGCCCCTATCTCCTGGATTAACTGAGAGGCAGCAGGCCAAGAAAAGGAGGGGGTGGAGGATCAGGTCCCCCAGCCCAGGCCACCATCTCCCATAGGTTATATTTTTTCCGGTGCACTGTTGGTTAAACAGGGCACTCTTCCTCCATCAGCTCTGTGACCCCAGCCCTCTACTGATGCTATTCATGGCAGTCAACCTCAACCCACAAATAGTTTCACGCTGACCAAAAAATTGCCCAACGCATTGAGTCTTCACCAGAAAAAATTCACCAGCTCTGCAGGAGCATTCACAGTCAGAACTGACACCCGTGCACCTCCATCCTTCTGAGTTCCCTTCAAACTGCTGAAGAAGGCCAGGTAGCCTTATCTTCACACTCGATTAAGGTGCTGCTGTCAGATTGCCAGGCATTTTAAGGTGCTTTGAGTGCAATACCTAATTTACGTGCTAAGTGTTTGCACAATGCCGAACACAATGGGGTCCTGACTCTGGCAGGGGTGCCCAGACACTGCTATCATTAACTATAATTATAACTGATTACCCAAATCACAGTTCACGTCATGGACCAGACTCTTCCCTGCATGCAGAGGCCGCGGGGGCCCCACCTGAGTGCCTAGACAAGGTGCCGCAGCCTGTGCTGCTGGCCCTGCTTCCCGGGCAGGGCAGGGGGCAAGTATCAGGCTGGCAGGCAGCAGGCAAAGTTGCCCATACACTCCAGGGAGGAAGCTGAAGCTCGTGCCTTAGTAGCTGCCTGGGGCCCTTGTACATCTAGTGTCGGCTCTGCCAAAACATTCTTACATTCTATCCCCCGGGGCTCGTTGCTAGCCAGAAGTTGGGCTGTCTGCTGGGGCCCATCCAATTGCACTGAGGCAACCCAAAGGCTGTTGCCAGTGTTTGCAGTACCCTGTTCCCCATGTGAGAGGGCATCTGGTACTCGGGGGCCATGTATACATCACGTCTCAGGACAGGCTTATTAAAACAAAGGGAGAACTATGAAATGTAGGCTGCTACCATCTACTAGGCCTTAATTTTGGCACATGCAAATTAGTAAGCACTGCATATTGGAGAAAGTATAGAGAAGAAAATTATAATTGCCCATTTTTACATACTTAATTAGACTCTGGTAATTACCACTCTGTATACTTTAACTCTGCAAGAGCAACACGTAGCCTATGTGCACATGGCAGCAAATAATTCAGAGACTGCGTCAGTCAATGTACATCAAGCTGTTCTACATACATTTATCTGGACTTCAAAATATGCTGTTTTTCAAGGCACTCTCTGCACTTCACTGACATCTGCCTAGCCAATGTGATACGCCTGCCAGTGCTGGCCACTACACTAACAAGACACAAAATGAAACAGAAGACATTGTCTAAAGTGAAGTCTAGGCTAACAGACATAATTTCCTTTATGGATCCATCTGAACCTCTCCTAGAGTTATATCAAGGTTGTTCACAAATACTTGCACAAATACTTTCATCTCCTTAATTTGTACTGATCACACAAATTCCCTTTAAATGGTTTTGGATACTTTTTAATCAGAAAAATGTTTATTTTTAAACTCTTTGCATAAAAGAATTGGTCAGCTGAACAAGGAAACTTCTTTTTCCAAAGTTGACAAAAAACTTCCTTTCATTTTAACATTTGTATAACAAGGCATTTCTTTTCCACTTAGAAATTGCTCTCAATGTAGAGTTTTACACTAAAAAATAAAGTTTGAAGTAGAAAAATGTGAAGTAATCTTTTCAATTTCACTTTAACAAAATTTCTATCTTCCTTGATAAAATGTCTCGCCTTCATCCATATTGTCCTGATTATTCTCCTGAATTTCCTTCCAATAGGACATCTTTTTGTCATGAGTTAGGCAAGGAAAAAAATGTTGAAATTTCAAAAAAATCTTTGTGGACAGGAAATCTATTTCTCATCTTCCTCTGCTGTTAAATACTTTGTGATCCTTGGAGGGAGCAGTGGTATACATAGGTGGCATTCCTGTGGGGGAGTCAGCGAGCAGCTGAGTTTTGCTAGATTTGCTGTGTGGAGGCAGACCTGAAACCTCCCCTGGGCTGACAGCATTTGATATTCTGGTCTTTCCATTGGGTTGGGGTTAACCACAGGGAGCAGAGGCTGTGCAGAAGCAGGGACTGTGGTCCTTGGGTGGTACCCAGGGATGTGGTTCACGGCATATAAATCGCTCAAACATTTCTTCCAGTTCTACGCTGTTTGCTGTTTGGGCCAAAAAGGCAAAGTTCTACTGAATATAACTAAACATTGACAAATTAAATGTAGATATTGTCATAGCAATTATTAATCTCCCAATCATCTCCATTCAATTGAGAGCCCAGAATATCAAATGTAGCACGCTGAAAATAATCCCGAAGATTTAGAGGAAACTCATCTACATCTTTCTGAGTCTCATGAATGAAGGCTGCACACAATCCACCTTAAAAGAGGAGCAGCAGAAGGGATGTGTTGTCAGTCTCTTTCCCCTTGGCATTTAATCTTAAAGTCAGTTTTTGTTAGGTAACTCCTATTCATAGCAGGAGGAATCATATCCCAACTTTTCTCTGAATAAGAAGGAAAAAATTGCCTCTCCTGAAGTAATAGTTCTCTTGGTAAACTCATTGTGTAATACTTTCAATGTGCTTATATCCTTTCTAACTGTAAAAAAATAAAATAAATTAAAATCAAAATTTAAAAATTGCACCATACTGTCAAGAGCCATAAAATGACCTAACTTGATGGCGTAGCTCTGCTCTCTGTTTTGATTTTCAAAGCCGTGTTTTTTTCAGCAAAGCCTCCAAACAACAAAAAACATCCAGCATTACAGATGTTTACAATTATAGGCAACTGAATGAGGACTGCAGGCTTCATTTATCAATCAGGATTTTGGTTTGGGTTTTATTTAATGTGATACCTACTTGTGGGCCTTTCCATGAAGTTGCACAATTGCAGCTTTTGAGGATTACGTTTCATGGTCATAACAGAAGGGAAAAAAGGTTTTAATATGTTTTCACAGTCTTATTATCTACATAACCTTCCAGCATCATTACTCACCTAATTGCAAGTGTTACCAAAAACCCTCACACAATACGTCTTGCTGTGAGTTCATAATAGAAAAGCTCTTAACAATTACTGGGATTATTCCAAACCAAACACTGACCTTGACAACCCAAACAGATTCCTGTTGGAGACTATCAAACTATAAAGCCTGATGCTCTCTTGTAACAAAAAGATTAATCTCAAATTCCCTTTTCCTTCTGTGAAGGCCCCATGCTCCACAGAGGTGACTGAGTAACTCCAAAGATACTACAAACAGTCCTGTTCTCATAAGTTAAGCAGCTTCCCCTGATTTGAAAATAAATGGTGGTAAAGTACATGGTGACCCAGACAGTTATCTAGGTTAAAACAATGTCTTCCCACTAAAACATCAAAAAGAGCTATGTCCATTTCCATCCCATGTAACTCTGATCCAGGATCCAAAGCTGTTTGCTCTATTTACACAAAAACAGTCATGGTGGTTTGTGCTTTTGCTAAAACAAAGTAGTTTCTTTAGAAGCCACTCATCTCGCATTTTGAGATGCTTTTATGATTTTGACTCTAAGACTGTTGTGGAACAGTGCTGCAAACACAGAAAACTACTCCAGACCTACTCCAATGATGACAGTGCTGGACATAGGGAAGTGCTACGTTTCAGAGGCAAATGTATTTACCCAGACTTCCTGCCAGCCACAAATTCTCCTTCCAGGTGTTATGCTTAATTTTCTTACTTTTGTTTCCCCCGCCTCCTCTTTTATAGCCAGCTAACCCAGCAGACTTACATATCTGTTGAGGACTGACAAGACTGGGACAGGTTCTGCCTGGAAGATCCCTCCTTCTTCCACAACCAGACTGGTCAGGTCTCATGGGAGGTAAGAACTCAGTAACTGGTGCCCAACCCGCATCCCATCAGAGACCACAGGTGTTGCTGGACACACAGCACTGGTCTCATTCCCACTCTAGGAGCGCAGGACACACATGGAATGCAGCTAAGCATGTGCCAGCACCTCACACTCTCATGCACTGTCCCAGGGCAGGGAATGGATAAATGGGACAAGGAAGCCCAGGCTTCCTCCTTGCAGGCTGACTGGGAAAAGCTTGGGTATCCTGTGCAGAATTTGGGCATATCCTCTTTCCTACCTGGAAATTTTGACTGAGAGGGTGAAGAAATTTCACCTTCTCAGCAGGAGCACCAGAGCGGCCAAGCAACCCCTGCTGCTCTCTTGTTGCCTGGAAGGCTTAAACAAATGTCCCCTGCTCATGGACAGGTTAACACACAAGGATCCTGACCATCCTCAGAGGCATCAGGTCTACAGCACATGCACTCACAGTGGATCACCTGATATGCAGGATATGTGATGAACTTGCTAAGCATGTGTCAGCCATCTGTGTGGTATGGTGCTTCCCAACTGTGTCAGGCTTGTATGCATATGTTATCTAGTACCTAAATCCTTAATTCTTCATGAGATTTTTCCAGGAAGAACTTTGGGCATCCTACAATTAAAAACTCACTCTAAGTACAAAATAGACTAAACTTGAAGAGAAGGTCTAAAAGAAGTCAGAGCATGTTGAATGACATTTGGATGAATCATATTCCTGCTGGAAAAATGCCACAAGAACATACATGCAGAGACTGACAGTTGTCTTTCATGAGAAACTGAATTAGTTTCAGCATTTTAAAGTGGGATTGCACATCAACACAGCAGTCATGCTTATCTTCCCCATGTGGGAAGACTGGTTGTCCTTTTCTAGCCCAAGTATTAAAAGGCTCTGATTCTACTGTCATTTACAACGTGGTAAGTCAGGAGTACCTGCAGAGCAGACAATGAGTTTAGTATATGACTCTTGAACAAACCTACTCAAGAAACCAATCTCCTAGCAAGGCTCACTATCCCTGGGACCAAAGGATCTCACATGGAACACCTGAGCTGTAGACCTGAGTCAGCTGGGAAATTGCATAAGAAAAGCATTGTTAAACACCTTTCTTTCCTCATTTTAAAGCAGCCATCTAAATTCAACAGGAGAATTACGCCCTAAAAGTGCCTCTCTGCCTCATTCAGCTAAAGTTGAGAACTTGAGCTTAGAAAGTAGTGAAATTCCCTACACTGTACGTATCCCTGTTTGGTCAAATCAGTGTAACCCAAATCTTGGAATCTCCTTGAAATTTTTTTCTTTCCATATCTGTGGGAGCAGTGTTTATTCCCTTGGAAACATTCAAATTTTAGTAAGGAGAATCTTCTTTCACTGTAGTCCAGGCACCACCATTGTCAGACCTCACAGAATCTGTGTTTTGTGTAGATCATGCAGAGCTGGGTGCCATGGGAAGCAGTGGAGAAGGGGAAAAATCAAGTTGTGGTAGACTGTCTTCTTTTATAATGCTGACAAATGATGTGTAAAGATTTGGCTGATTTAATGAAATGTTTTACTATTGCCTGAAAGAGGAAGGATGTGAAAATATTGCCCTCATTCTCCTCTTCCTCTGCCTCTTCTCTATAAATAACCACGACTGTTAAACACAAACCTCTGGGCTACGATCAGCCAAAGTAGATACATGGTACAATTTGTTCCTAACCTCTGTGGTTGGGTACCCAGCACTGTGGCAGAATTGTTCTGAGCACCCTTCTTTCTCCCACTGGTCCAACCACAGCAGTGTTGCTAGCACTGTTATGTGCTGTCTCACTCTGAGGTAGGGGAAGGACAGTGTTAAGTCCAGTTGACTTTTCCTGGAGAACTGCCAAATGGAGCTGGGAGAAAGACTGGATGAGTTTGAGGGTGCACAGCCCTGGGTGAGGCCAATGTGCTTTATGGGTTGATGCACAAACTCTTAAGCAGAAAATGGACACAAATCCTCCTCTGCACTGAGACTGTACAAACTAACCCTGCCTGAGAGCAGGGGCAGACTGTAACTTCGAAAAAAGAAGCAATTTAAAGCCTAGGGTCCTGCTTTTTTTTTTTATGGTGTTCTTTAAAAGACAAGCAAACACAATGAACAAGTGAGATGAGACTCAGAAAGGCTTCCAGTGCACAACATGGCCAAAAGACAGCTGTTTCAGGAACTGTAACTTTTCAATTTCCTATTTGCTCTAACAATAAATTAGTATCAGTTTTCTTAAAGTAACTCTACTCAGCTTTTTTTTTATTTTAAAAAATAGAAGAAGCTGCTTGCCTGTATCTTCCAGGCAAAGATCCAGCACTCGGGCTGTGTTGGAAACAAGTACCATTGTTAGACTGCATGGTCCGTCACAGCCAGGCTCTCAAGATGCTCATAAAAATCTGAGACTCGCTTTCATTATGATCAAGTGTGTGGATAACATGCAAAGCACATTTGCATCACAGGGAGCAGTGAATGGTAGGCACGTAATAGTGTTTAAAGGAGATATGCCACACTGTAGCAAGAAACAGAGTCAGTTATGATTATCTAATGAATAGGCTGATAGTCCTCTACTTGACATGTGATTCTTTATGCCTTAGCAAAAGTGGCTTTAAAGCTTTCATTTGTCATGGGATTTGGGATTTATGTGTGCACAGACCTCCAATAATTAAATAATGGGCACGTCAGTTATGGAATACAGAGAAAGGCAATTAGTTTTGATTAAAAGATCCTAGTCTATTTCAATGTTATTGATAGGAATGACACAAGCCAAAACATGTCAACATCTAGCAATTTTTTTTTCTTTTCTTACTTTTTTTTTGAGAGAAGTTGATTTACTGTGCCAGATTATTACATCATTTTCACATACATTCCACATATGGCTCTTCCAAAAATTATAAACACAGATGCAGAACCATAGTTTGCTTGGCTTCTGCCCCTGAGAGTGACACCCATTCAACCACTTGCTGCAAAAGAGCAGTGCTGCAAAACTGAGGTGCTGTGTGTGCCAAGAGGAATTGTTTCCACTGGGAAGCAGAACAGAAGTGATTCCAGGGTTTTTTGTTTCTTCATATACCTTGTCTACTGAAGACTGCAGAAGGTCAGCATAGATGGTCTCCTTCTGGACAAATACCACTGGACGAAGCAGCCATTGGATTCAATGGTCCTTGTGGCCATCAGAGGCTTCGGTGTGTCTCATTAAGAAACACTGACAATTCCAGCATTCATGGAAGTACATAAAACAGACTCTTTTTTTCATATTTCCTTATCCATAAGGATATCATATCATTGGTGCATGAGATATTCCAAATCTTTCAAAATCAAATAATTGCTACGGGCTTTTTACAGAAAACCAGAATTGCTGAGGTGTCTCTGGAAATGATCTGATCAAACCCCTTGCTCAAGCAGGGCCATTTATACCCAGATGCCCAGAACTGTGTACAGATGGCTTTTGAATATCTCCAAGGATGTAGATTCCACAACCTCTCTGGTTGCTCCGTCACCCTCACAGTTACAAAGTGTTTTCTGGTGTTCAGATGGAGCCTCCTGTGTTTCAGTTTGTACCCATCGCATCTGGTCCTGTCACTGGGCATCACTGAAAAGAGCCTGGCCCCATCTTCTCTTTCATCCTCCCTTCAGGCCTTTGTATACATTAATAAGATGCCCCTAAGCCTTCTCCAGGCCAAGCTGAACAGCCCCAGCGCTCTCAGCCTTTCATCATGTGGCAGATGCTGCGGTCCTGCTTTTGCAGAGGTGTCTTTAGCAGCAGCAAAGGTGTGATGTTTGAGCCTTTGCAATTTAATGTCTATCTATGACATGTAAAACTCCAGAAGTCCATTTTTTACATCTGTTAGCTACTCAGTTGTGTAAAGTTCTCTCGTAGCATATCACCAAGCACAAGATATTGCATGCACCTTTATCATAGAGACTTTAGTTCTAACATACTGCATCTTCTTATCACATACAGCATACCTGAAGGAAAGTGCTTCATCACTCACAGGGTTTCAAGATATCCTACAGTGATGAAGAAGAAAAGGTGTCCTACTGCTGTAGTTGATTTACAGTTACTGCCACAGGCCACTGTGTTTTGCCTGATGGAGACATCTGAGGTGTTTGTGACTCCCCATTCTGAGTAAAATATTTTTGCAAGCTACTGGGAACAGATGGGCAGATTTTTAAAAATTATTTAGGAACCTATCTAATGTCAAGGGCAGTTGAGTGTCTAAGTGTACTTAAATATCTGGGCCAGAAGAACAGCAAAGCCAGATAAACCAGCTAGTAGGGCTATCACAGGGAATAGGTGGTGTCTCTGATTGGCCTAGAATTAGCATAGCCTAAACCAGATTGAAAGCAGGGCCTGTCCTTTTAATAAGTGTTTGCCTAGTGACTCACATCATCAGGGCCCCCACCTCTAACTGGAGCTTTTCAGACTGAAGCTGCTGGGGTGCTATTACTAATAATAGTATCAGGAGCCATACCGCACACAGGTAGATACGTACCCAGCAGTCACTGCAGTGCAATAGGGTGTAGCCAGCTCCAAAGGGGCTCTGGACAAGTTCCACCTCGATGATAGAGCTTGGGCTGATCTCCATGGCTCTTTCAGATTGCATCTAAACACTCCTCCCTGGAACAAAGTCCTCAGGCACTTCTCTGCTTCAAAGCCCGCCTGGGATAATAAGAATGAACAAACTCTTTGTCGTATGTGTTGGAAGGAAGAAGATGCATTTCTTGAGTATGAAGCTCCTTGTAAATACAAGACCTCTCTTGAATCATTCAGCGATATCCAGTCTTCCCACAGTTACTGCTTGGCTGTTCTCTGCAGCAGCCATCCTGGCTGGGGCAGATCAATGGTTTTCTGATCAATGGTTATACTGGTGCTGACTCAGTTTGGACCCGCAGTGCAATTCCACCTGCAAAGTGACTAGATCTGCCTATGCCAAGTCTTCCTAGCCTTGCTCCTCCAGCGTATGGAGCAGGGTAGGGACTCAAAAGCAACATTAAAATGTATGCTGGGATCTGTAATCTGGGAACAGCCACATCTCTGACAGCTCACAAACTGCTCTATAATGTGCTAGCGGGGTTCCTTCCCCCCCAGGGTCTGGGGAGACAATTTTTGGATACACCTTCCTCTTTCTTTCCTCCTTAGCCTGACCAAGTTTGGTGACTACAGTAAGACATGTGACAGTAGTTGATAAGTGAAACAAAGTAAAGGGAGTTTTCCTCTTCGGCTTCCATGCACACTTGGTTAGGTCCCCACAAGAGGGGGAGAAACCAAGTGCATTCCATTGCTTCTGCATCCTCCCGAAACCATTCTGACAGCCCTGAGAGAAAAGGAAAATAAGTCCCCCTTGTTTTCTCACTGATGTTCATTTCTGTCATGTCAGGCAGCAGCTTAAGAAAAATGTTTGCCACAAAATTGGCAGCTTGTAAGAGGGAAGTGAGAAGCCTGTATTTGGGATTCTGCCACCACAAGTCAAACCGTTGCCCTTTCTGGGTGTAGCTGGTCTGCAGTGGGCAGCACAGAATGAGGGAGAAAGGGAATAGCTTAGCAAGGAGGCTTTATGGAGTAGAAAACAAACAGACAATGAAGGGGTGTGTTCCTGAAATCCTTCAAAGGGTGTTAACTCTTTCATAACAAGACTAATGACTCCCCCTTAAGTTGGTAGTTTCCTCTGTTCCTCATTAAGGTTAATTCAGTGGGCCAGATTCTTCCCAGGAGTCCTCTTATGAAATCACTGGAGTGATAGCACTAATAACCACAGCAAAACAACGAGCCAAACACTGTGTATGTGAGAAAAATAGTTACGCTGAAACTTTTTGTGAAACTTGGTTATGGTCCTACCAGACTCTTCTGCTACATTTCCTTGCATGTATGAATGGAAAGGAAACATGTCAAAAGGAATTTCGGGAACTGCACTTTAGCCCAATGTCAGGTCTGCAATATGGTCCAGCAAAATCAGCCTAGTCAAAGAGCTGGGAATGGCTTGTATCTGAGAATGGTCCAGACATGGTTTCTGAAAGGACTGGAACATGGGACTCCATGGTTGCATGACGCTCCCTCAATATTTTCTTTCCCACAAATGAGCTGCACAAGCTGTGCCATGGAGCTGAGTACCTTCACCAGGACCGAGGGCACATCCCTGCCTCTGCTCCAGCAATGGTCTGACAGACAGACAGGCTTTTGTGCAGTCTCCATCCCTCCTCAAGGCTGAGGAGGGCACAGGTGCTATGCCTCCCTCTTGCCAGGCTGATACCCTCACCACCGGGATGCTTGAAAGGTGGATGTCAGAGCTACAATAATTTTCTCCTCAAGGCTGTGTTTTGAAGACTGTGCCTCGTCCAGCCATCTCACAGCAGACCAGCCAGAGTGCAGGTGGAGAGGGTGCATCCCTGGCAACTCTGACTCACACACCTCAACTCTGCAATGAGGGCACCTCTGATAGTTCCCCACCACTGCTGCTGCCTTCTGGTCAGCTCTTGGTGGCTTCCTGCTCAGCACGCAGGATCTTTGCATCATCCTGCCGAGGTGCCATGGGGTGCTGCAGTGCCTTGGGGTGTGGTCCTCCATCTATTTTTTTTGGCAGCACAACAGGCTTGCAAGAGCCCTGCTCTCCCCCGCTTTTTATTTCCGCCCTCCCAGTTGCAGCTTGCCACCCCCTCAGTTGTGCCGACACAACTGCTTACAAAGCCACCCCTCTCAGCCAGATTGCTGAAATGCCCTGCGGTGAACTGGGGCACAAGAAGGGAAAGGAGCTGGAGGAAACGGGGTGAGTGGAGCATGTGGGAACAGCAGAATCGAGCCTTGCTGCTGAGAAAACTGGTTGTGGATTTGTGAATCACAGATACACAGACAGAAGGGCTTTGGCCGCTCGCTCAGCTGTGTTCCCATGCAGCAGGTCAGAGGTCTGGAGCAGAGGGGTTGCAACACCCATCTTTTGATGTCTTTGGCTTTTATTCTGAGCCTCACTTTCCTTTCCTGTCTCCAAGCATGAGTTACTGCTCTTGAAGCGAAAAGAAGATCAAGCAGAACAGGACAGCAGAAATTAAACGTTGCCTACCAGGGAGCTGCAGCTGAGGTAAAGACAAAACTTAAAACCCTGGAGATATCCATGAGTTTTAACATGGCAGCTCCAAGTCAACACCATCTGATTCACTAAGAAACAAAGAGAGGCAAAGAAATGGGCAGAGGGCAAGGAAGGAAGGAAGGTTTTGTGCTTTTGAGGCTGCCTTCTGAGTTCAGGACTGATTTTCAGATAGGAACACATCTTTCCTCTTGTTGTCTCAGCAGGTCATCCAAATGTTGCCAAGCACCAGATGTTTGAAGTGGCAAAGTAGCTGGAGATTTAAATTTGTTTAATGCTGATCTGCTTCTGATAGGGCTTTCATTGTTTTTCTTTATTTTTAAGAATTTCCTTCTTCCAAGCAAAAGCTCAAGTTCAGCTGAACAACTGTCCTGTAAAAGTGGGAGTGAATGTCTGGAAGGGGTGGGAAAAGAGCTAAGAAAGACCATCTCTGCAGTTGTGTCCTTGATTCCCAGAGGTTCTTGCATGCTGAGGACTGAGACTTGATTCAAGTTTGTCTGTTTGCTGACTGATCTCCTTTCCTCCAAGGAAAAGGCAGTGAAGGGAGGACTGGTCTCTGAGTGTGGGCTTCTTCCCCATGGCTTCCACAGTCTGAAGCACATCAGGTTTTCCTGTTGCTTCACAAACTTGTCAAAATGTTAGTGTTCCCTGGGTTGATTCTGCGGGATGCTTTTGTTTCCCAGTCCCACTTACCCCCCAAGACCTGTATAAAAGGAGTATTATTTTTTCAATTGAAAACCCTAAAAGAATCTCAGCAATGATTTCTCATTAAAGTGAAAGATACACTGAAGTGCTAAAGAAGACATGTATGACATAGCATGAAACACCACGAAATGTTGTGACGTGTGGTCGTGGAATGAGTAGGGGTTTATTTCCCCTATCTTTCAGCTACTTTTCAGTTTCTGCAGAGACAATCTGTGCCCGTTGGTGTTGCTGATGCAGCTTGTTACAAAGGAAAAATTCACTGACCACAAGTTTGGATAAACATATTACACCCTCACCAAGTTTCTTAGTCTAAAATAGGCATTTTATTCTTCAAGTCTGGAGGAAACAAACAGACTTTGACAAATATGCTAAACTGAATTTATTATTTACTTGAGAATATCTCCCAGGTTTTGGATGTGGAAAGAAAATTAGTTTTATTATTGAAAAATTAATCTACGCTGTAAGCAAAGTAATAATGCCAGAATATCTTTTTTTTTTTTTCTTCAAAACTGTGTGACCACAGAGGGATCTGATCTAGAGATGCCACAAAATAGCTTAACCCACAATAACTATGCCAACCAGCTTCTCTTTGGAGACACTTCTTACCAGTCTTGTCTGGCTTAGGAAAATGAAAAATGCTCAACAAATGCATTATATAACATGTATGGATTACTGTGTTTTCAAGTGTCACATAAGCAAAGGAGATTTGAGTGTTTTGAAATGAATGCATCGAGAAACAGCTTGACATCTCCAAAGAGGTTTTGGTTGGTTACTGTGAACTTAAGAGTCTTCCTGGGTTTGGTCACTGCCAGCTAACTTCTTTTTCCCTAGCAATTTCTAGTCAACGATCAAGGCTGTTTAAAATCTTGTTAGCCGCTATGTTACCAGAAAACCCTTTCCCTCAGTGCAGTGTACACTTCAAAGTAATAGGTCGCATATTTCTGTCTCTGCTCAGTCATTTTTAACTAACCATTGCATTCAGAAGTGCTTACCAGGGAAGAGGAGATAGCAATCAGTTGTACGCAACTTTAGGAAGTATGCAGTAATGCGAGCCTTCGTGAGACCAGACTTCGTGTGCTGAGGGGGTTTTCTTTGGTTTCTCAGTCCACAGCTACGATGAGAAAAAATGACATGGGCGTTTGGTGATTTTTACCATCAATAGTTCCAGCCTCTTACATGCGGCTTTGTAGTCATTCTGGACTGTGCAAAGTGAGTTAAAAGTGGGTGTACCAATCAGACCGATAGTATTTTACTCCCACTCTGCAGGGACGATAGTGACTATGCATGGTTGCAGGTAATGGAGAATCATGGTCTCTGTTTTTCCATGTAAGGGACCAGATTCTACCACTCCTACTCAGGCTGAAGTCCTACTTTTACAATACAGGAACTTGAGCAGAAACACCGGTGTAAGGGGTTCATGTTTGCCACCCCCGCCTTCCACTGCATCGTTCCAGGTATCAGCACACTGCCCCTACATTGGCAAGTTCAGCTGGGTTTAAAAATAACCCCCTGTTTCTGAAGGTTGTTTTTCTCTTTGGTGGTTCACAGAGGAGGCAGCGTGCGCTCTGGGGAGAGAGCAGGCGTGCCAAGGCAAGCAGGATTGCCTTCCAACCGCACCAGTCCTGACGCCTGAGTAGTCTGCCATGACAGCCAAAAGCATTTCATCCTTACCAGAACCATGGGCAGCCCGGAGTCCTTGTGCACAACCCTGCCTTGTCCCACCATGGCAATGAAATGCTGTTAAGGAATGGACTCCGTTTCCCTTTTGCATTCCTATCTGACTGGTGGATCTCCTGGTGCTCTTGCTCCCTTTTCTTCTGATAACCTTGATAGGACTGTACCTTCTCAAAGGTCATGTCCTTTCTCAGAAATTGTCATGGACCTTGGGAAACACCAAGGCTTGATACAGGGGCAACTGCAGCAAGAAAGGAAGAATTCAGTATATAGAACACTAAACTAGATGATCCAACAGTTTCTTGAGCCTTTATTCAGACTCTGTGGGTCCAAAATAGAATTTGCAAGTAAAGAGTTAATCCTCCAAATGAGTGAGGCCACTCACTGATGCCAAACAGTAGAACCTGCATACAAGAGCTTCCCACACAAGGAGATTGAGACGCTGACAGGGCAATGGCTTTTGCACCTAAAGAGTTGTTAGGGAGGTGCTGTTGCTGTCCACAAATTATTCTTCTATTCTTCCTGAAAAGTCCAAAACCATGATCCAAGTTTTCACTCAGACACAGTCAAAATACCTCCCCATAAGCCAGGACTTCCAGTAAACAAAGTACATCTCAGACATCCATTAATCCTCAAAACAGCCTGTGAGGTAGGAAATGGTAAGTGTTATTATCCCCACTTCACAGGTGGGGACTCTGAGGCAGGGAGATTATGTGATTTGCCACAGGCTACGCAGCAAATCCATGCCAGACCCAGGATTAAAATTCAGCAGCACCTGACATCTGGGCAAATACTCAAGCCCTGGTCTCTGCTGTCTCCAGAATACATGTTTACTTGTGCACATGCCTGTCTTAAACAGGTCTCCTGATGAGCATTCATAATCAACCACTGTACGCCCCTGTGTAGTACAAGGGTATACACCCATACCAAGAACGTACAAATCTAAGCAAAGCACAGGCTAAAACATGTCAATTTGAAGAAATCTCCCCAGAAGTCTGAAGGAAGATCTGCACAGCAAACTTTTGAAAGTTGTATATTGCTAGTCAACTTCAAACAAAGTAGTAAAGTCTGGAGCTTAAAGTGTTTTGTGTTATGCCAACAGACATGAAGGATATTATTTAAATCAGTGTTTTCCTGTCCATTTGCTTTCCGAAGAAAATGCATAGCCTGGCCTACGTTCAAGAGAAAAAACTCCTGATTTCCTTGTGCTGGGAAACACAGATTGAGTCTCTGAATTTAAAAGAAACAGTGTAAATTTTCAAGTAAGAAGTTGATCTTTCTGATAAAGTTATTTTGCTTTGAAAGGGGTGGATAAAATATACTGCTAATTGGTCTAGCAGCATACAGGATATTTTTGTCTCTTTTTGACTTCTCTTTGTCAGTTTGTTATGCAAAACCTTGATCACAGAAGTTTAATGTTGGGTTTTTTTGTTGTTTTTCCACAGTGGAAAGTACTACTTTGCTGTAGTTGTCCTGTCAGCTCTTGCCAAAACGTGTCGTCGTTCATTTTCCATCTCAAAGGCTGTTACAAAAAGATTAATTTCTAACCTCAAGAGAAAGAAAACTTTTTTTTTTCTGTTTTCTTCACTGTGAGTTGTTTCTAATGAACACTGAAAAAGGCAGAATAATTTTTTTGAGTGGCAACGAATGGGAAAGTTTTGGATCAGATTTCTTCTCCGACACTGGCAGACCCTCCCTTTTTGTCTGAACATACTCAGCCCCAAGAGCCTGTGATCCAAGCTTGCGTAATAACACCCCATCAGACCCTCTCTCCTCTTCGGTTTCTAACCTGAATCAACACAGTATAGCTACTCATTCATCCATGTCTTCAGTAACACAATCCACTTTCCCTGGTTCCTCCGAGCTTTTCTTTCTGACCACAGCTCTGTCTTCTTCAGTACTGCCCACTCACTAATCATTCATCTGCTTCCTTTCATTGCAGCCTAAGAGATACCCAGAAGGTATTAGAAGCAGAGATGAAGAGAGAGGGGAAGGCTGAGAGAATAAAACATACATTGGGGGAAATTAAAAAAAACATAACATTTTCTGCATTTTAGAAGCTTTAAAGGTATGTGCAAATATTTCTAGGTAACAATTTATTTACTTCAATAACACTGCTGAGTGTATTCTGTCCAAAATTTTTTTTAAAAGAAGTATGATAGTGACTTTTTTACAGTATTCAGATACTTGCTGCAAAGCATGTTGCAACACTGATAGGAAAAAGTTTTGGAATTCTGCACTGCTAAAGGAAGCATACCTAAAAGCCAGCAACAACTCATCTGACCTCATTAAAGCAGATTATCTATGCTATTAACCGATGTATCCTTCCCAGTCCACTCAGCACATAAACAACTTGCTCTTTTTCTACATCCACCCCTTCTTTTTTTTGTATTTTGCTGCTCAATCCCATGCAACATACAGCAGCACAACCATCCCAGTTGCTTTGGTTTATTCTTACATCTTTTTTTTTCTCCGTTTGCTTTATTTCTTTTTCTGTTTCCTCCCTTCTTTCATTCAGCCACTATGTATATTTTTCTTCTTGTTTTCATTGGTGTGTTTTATTTCCCACACTTTTACATGCAGAGATAAATTGGTGCCACTGGAGATCTTTATGAAGACATAAAGATAGTTCATTCATGACTGTATTGAAATTATTCTTCTGCTAAGGTTGCTAGCAGAAGAATTTCACTCAGGGGTTGCGTATCTCATTCTTGGGTTTAGTTTTAAATACAGTATTTAAACTGCTTCTTGAGCTTATGGCACTGAGCTGTGCAGTTCAAGCCTATCTCAGATATGAATCCTTTGTAAATAGACACATCATCCTTTCTGAAGCACAGGGAAGAGCAGGAGACCCATAAAAACACAGCCCAGGTTGCTCCAGTTGAGAGTGGGGAGCCATGTCGCTCGCTGTATGTTTGAGAGCCGAGTAAGAACTAATCAGCTCCCCAGAGTTCAGTTCCCTTAAGAGCTGTATCAGCCCTTGACACCTGGCTTGATTTCATGTAGTAAGAGTCATTTCAGAGATAAACGATGCTTATAATTATTTAGACTGCAAGGACCAGAAATTAATATGCAACACCAGTTCCTGCTACGACTTTTCTGTCTGGTCTTAGTCATACAGATCAGAGGCAAAATAGCAATGATAATAGTAGAAATATTGCTTAAAGTTTATTTTCCTTGCTCTCTTTATTTAAAGATAAGAATGCCCATTATTTTTAAATCATTCATCTGCACTGGATAAATGTTACAGTTTGTGGGTGTGCCAATTAAAGTTAATTATTGCTTGACTGATCTGACTTAGCATTAAAATGTCTGGTAGAACTGGCTCTGGTCTTGCAAAGGGGACTTTTTCTTCTGTATTCCTATGTGATTAGGAAGCTTGTTGTTTTGGGATGTGGATTTCCTGATCATCCATGCAAAAAGACAAGATGCCTGATGAATGCCAAAATCATTCCATTAATAGAATTCAGCTGCATTGGGCCTGACCTCCTCTTCCTTGGAAAGATGTCATCAATGCAATTCACCCCACTTGGCTTAGCATGAGTTGTACAGATCGAAGCAGTGCCACTGATCTCTTTTTATGGCCAAAGGAAAGAAACAGGAAATTTCTGAACCACCCCATCCTAAAAAAGTACTGGAGAGAGGTGACATGATGCACATTGTGAGAAAACCTTCTTTCATGTCGTTGGCTGTAAAAGACATTTACAGGGACTAATTCAGGTTTAGAAAGCAGAACCTTAGGTGCTAAAAATAAAGCAGATAAATCCCATTCATTTTCATCCAGTGGCTGACCACGACTATGGGATCGGTGGTTGGTATATTATCTGCATCAGAATATATCTTTCTCTTTCCAGCTTACTTGTGTGGTTTCAATTACAGCTTTCAAAAGTTCAGTTTTCAGTACTTTCAAGAAAAAAACAATTTTCATTTGTTTTGGTTTAGTCTGAAACTACATTTTTTACTAGCAATACAATAATAACAAGAAAACAAAAATGTTTACTATTGACTGAAACTTTTCATTCAGCTCAGAATGGGATGTTTTGTTTTCATCTTGGCGATTTTTAGCCGTTCCTTGGATTTTCTTACCCCTTAAAAACTTAGCATTAAATGCAGACAGACTTTGAAATTAACTATTGCCTCAAAACAATAATCAGAGAACTTCTTTCAGAGAATGTTAAGAGGAAATTATGCAAAACTGAAAACTATCCATAAAGTCATGCCAAATCCTGTTTCAGAACATCTAACGTTCTGTATTTTTAAAAAATAAGTCACTTAGAGCAAAAAGCACTGTTTAGTTCTAGTTTTCTTATAAGTCACTTCAAATCAACAGTCCTAAACAAAGCAGCTCTTTCTTTAATGTGCCTCCAAGTGCACAAAAATAGGCATTCAGATGCTACACATATATGGAAGAGAAAATTAATAAATTTAGTCATCTAAGTGAGAAGAAAACAAAGACCAAGAATAGAGGTGGAAGTGGAAGGAAATTTTATTTAATTTCCAAAATAATTTAAGCATGTGTTCTGATGCACTGTTGTCTGGTAAACATTTTGGTAGACTGCAGCTCTGATCTTGGCAACTGAGAGGTGTGAAAATACACATAAGAGCTTATTTTTCCAGCAAGGTAAAAAGAAAAGTAAAAATGCACAGGCCAATCGCATCCATGCTGCACTTTCTTGGGGCAAGCATTGTCACTGTCTGTCAGGCTCATGATGAAATAGAGAGGTGGGACCAATCTTTGGGACGCAGCTGTTGGTGCTAGAGACCATTGAGAAGAGCTGTGACTGTGCTGGGGAACCCACTTGCTCCTCTTCCGTACGCTGTGTTGTGCTATCCCTGCCTTACCAGTCACAGGTCCTGTTTTCCCTCTACTCCTCACCTCCACTCCTATTTCTCTCTTTTTTTTGTGCTGGGAGGCTTTGGGAGGGTGGCCCTCATGTACCTTTTCCTCTTCATTACACTCCCAAATGAAAAGAAAGAAAAGGACTCCAGATTCCTTTCAAGTATTACTCATTCCTTTCTAAAGGTGCTGAGCTCCAGATTCATTTTCAGAATAAGCTCTGTTAATTGCACGAAGTTCCTTGGGAAGACTCTTTTTGCCTCTTATCAACATGTGTGAAGTGAAACATATAAAGCAGATGAAAAAGACATCCAAGTCAGTAAGCAGAGTTATAATAGCACCTCTGTAAACTGTCTGGGGTTTATTATGACATTTATTTCTTCAAAAAAAAACCCCTTCCTGCTCTGTTTCACTACCACTGACTGCTCTGCTTTGAACATATAAAAAAGACAAATGAATGTATTTTTTTAGAATTGTTCGTGCTTCCAGAGAAAGAAAAGTATGGGCTTGGGAGAAGATCCACATCCCACACCTGAGAAGAAAACATACTCCTTGGATCCCGTATATCATCAAACACTGCCCTGTGGTTCTCACTGAGCTGGTGGAATAAAGAAACAAAAACAGTGCTCCTTGGAATGAAACTTGGAGAGGGTGAATTCCTCTCAGTGAGGCTCAGACACATGGTGTGCAGGATCAGACACTACAGAAGGATCCAGGTGTTCCCTTGTCTCTTACTCATTCAGCATATTTTACAACCATTTGAGTTCATGTTATACTGTGCATACATATGTCATCGTAGCCAGGGCATATTAAGAGGTAAAGCAATAGCCATTGAGCACACTCTGAAATTCTGTGCCAAGAGATACTGTCACATGCTCTCCGTATCGTAACCAGAGCTGTGCCTCTTTCCCTTGTGCTTGGCACAGCTTACTGACCATGAGATCATGGCAGATGGGAGTCTGGACATGACAACACACTCGTTAAGAACTGAAGCCACTGCTGGTAGTGTCATTAAATTTTTTTTTTTAAAAAAAGATTACTTAAAGCCAACCTTGGAAACTCCCTCATCTCATCTTACTCTGATTACCAGCAGCATTATAAACATGGCATTCCTGAGAGAGCATGGCGGCTATGCTGGAAGTGAACGCAGAGCAGAGCCGTCTAATTGCAGCAGCACAAAGCTGTAGAGTGCAATGCAAGAGCAACAATGAACACATTGGGTTTAGCAGCAAAAATTCAGCAAAAGCAGGAAAAAACTATGTTCTGATTACACAGCTGCCCTGTTGACTTCTGGAATGACAGGGAGGTGGTTGAAACCCTGGGCTGATACAGACTAGCTGGAGTACTCCTACCTTCCAGTTGTTGAAACCTGATAGCCAGCTTCAGTTAGGTCATCAGAGAAATTAGTTTCAGTGATGCATTCTGGGGATAGGCACTACAGTGTAAGAGGTATCTACATCATTTTCTTTTTTTTTTTATCCTCTGAAGAAAGAGTAACCCACTCAGAAAACAATTACTGAATTACTGTCAAAACACTGTAGGAGGGAATATTACATCAGCAGGGAGCATTAATGCAGCGGTTTACAATAGCTTGCATTCTGCCTTCTCTTCCACTTATTGTCAAATACAAAGGGATGGTCAGGAACTGTGCGGAATGAGAACCAACCAACCATGAGTATGCTAACAAAAGAGGGAAATGGTGCAGATGCCGTCACTCATCCACTCCTCCTGTCCTAGTATCTCTTCACTACCACCCAGATGCAAGGACATACTGCTTTCTTCTTTGGAGCCAGTTTGCCCCACATCTAGTGTATAGAAGCCCTCAGCAGACATTGAAGGACGGCAGCTCAGCATCATCATTAAAAGGAGCCGGTTTGTCACGTGCTCTCTCTGTGTTTCATAGTGTTTTACCCTTCTAGCCTTGTGCCATTTTACTTCTCTCCTGAAAACCGTCTTACTCTTTCCTTCCTAAGATCACATGTATATTTACATGCTGAGGGCCTGATTTTTGAGGGCACAGGAATTCCTCACCTCCCATCAGGCATTACCTAGCTTATGTCAGCATTATTTCACTACCATGGATGGCAAGGTAGAACTGGAGTGCAACCCTGTCCACCGAGTCCCCAGGCAGGCTCACATGGATACAAGTTGTGGAGCATGACAAACAGCTAGGAATTGGAATAAGTGGGGTGAGAATTTAGCCCAGAGCTTGAGGAGCTAGTAGAAACATGATACTCCCACTACTACTTGTAGAAAAGATGACTTCAAATAATATTCCTTTAACCCAGTCCACTGTCATTGGCCTTACATCTCTGAAAAGAGAAGAAAGATGTTATGCTTGCTCTTAACAAGAAGTGTCATTTCTTGGCAAATGATGGTAGGGACATTTTCATCTAAAAGATGAGCAGCTGAATAAGTTGGTGGAAGAACCAGAACAGTTAAGAATGCTACACTAGAGAAATACACGTAGTGTATAAAATATGTGGAATCAAACTTTTTTCTCAGAATCAGTGGTTTAAGTCATTTCCTCAAGGAACCTTTCAATGGGCTTCCATGCTGGCCAGGATGCATGATAAGGTATGGCTTCAAGGAAACTCTTTGCAATTTCATGGAAAGATAAAGTAAAAGGACCTTGCTTTCTTAAAATAACTGGAAAATATATCTTATGATACCCTGCCAGATCTATCCATCTAAAGAAAGAATGAGTTGGAATTCAGTTACACTACTGAAGAATTTTTAAAAGGTAGATTGGGGTGAATTTGTCCTTATACACCCTTAAAGCACGTAGTCTGAAACTGTGAGGACGGTACGCACATATCTATACATGCACCCACACAAGTGCTTTTAAAATGCAGCTTTTTGTGAAGTGCAGCTGTAGCGTATGGCTAAGACATTGGGGACTTCGGTGATGACTCAGCTAGCTCATGTTGATAGGTAAGACATTTCTTTAAGGTGCGCTAGAAAAGTTTCCAAATCTGCTTTCTCACCCTCAGAGACATAAAAAATGATGTAAACAAAGAGATTTCCAATATACCAATAATGTGGCCACATTGCATAATTAAGAGATGTGCTTAGGAGTCACAGACTTGAACACCAAGGGACTCTAAAAACTAAAGCTCTTTGTCTGTAATTTTCAGTAGACCTGTCTCCTCTGAGAGACAGCCACTGGTGACTGCAGAGCAGATCAAGTGAGGCCACCCTCTGCTAGTCAATGTACATTAGGTACCCCTTCACAATATTTGCTCTACAGAGGGCATGGATTCACTGCAGACCATAGCCACAGGGTGTGCATCTTTTGAACAGGGCTGTAAAGGTTAGTGGTTTTAGCTGTGGAGATCTTTGGTTTGGCTCCAAGTGCTGTTTGAGATGCTGTTCCAAAGCAGTTGTGAAGATGGCAATCAGGCGTCATCTTCCTGAGTAAGAACACAGGACTTCCAGCAACTGCAAACACAACTGCCACACTCTTCAATAGCTCTGTTACCCAACCTGATTCAGACAGAGACTGCACCCACAGGCCTGTATCAAGGAGTGGGTTCTGCCAGCAAAGGTTTGGAAGCAGAGCAAGTATGTAAGCATCACAGTAAATTGAGTGTGCACACTGGGCTCTGGAGACTCTCCCGTTCCTGTTGGAATAAGAGAGGGCTGCAACCCTGAGCCAGCACAGAGACCAAGAGCCTGTGAGCCTTTCTATTCCCCCCTAAGAAAGCAGCGTGCTAAGCACTCTGCATGTGCTGCAGTGCTCTGCTCTCCTGCAGCCCAAACATGACACTGAGCTCACTCCTTATGCGCAGGAGGAAGGTACTGCTGCTTGTGAGAGGAGACTGAGCTCTGGAGGTCGAACATCTGCCACTTTTCCTGAAGGTTTCAAGACCTTTTCCCTATTAGCAACTCCCCATGCAATGGTAGCTTGCCAAACAAATTGCAGAAATTTCAGTCTTAATAAATACCACAAGAGCTACAAGTTCAAGAGTTTGATTCCGGTTTAGTTTTGCATGCTACAACACGAAATTAATCTGCTAGAGCATCTTCAAGTGCTTTCCAAATAACTCTACTGTTTGTTGCACACTTCTCTATCTTCATAGAAAAAAAAAAGCCATTATTTCTCTAGGTGCTCCTCTTTCTATAGCCCTAAGTTATTGTCTTATAGTGGGTTTTGAAACTGTGAGAAACAATTTGCATTGACTTCACAGCTATAATTTATAAGGAACATAATGAGTCATTGTCACAGGCTGTTTGCCTTTGTTCTCTTCTACTTCCTTCTTTCTAAAGGGAATCTTCTTAGAAAAAAGTATTCATTTTGATAGACAGCTTCAGGACTCTGAAAAAAATATATAGAGTCAAAGACAAAGTCTGACCAAAGAACAAACATGTAAGAGAAGATGTTGCATTTAGTGCTAAAATTAAAAGATTTGCATAAAGGGTATTATCCATTCTTTGCATACACAGCCACCCATATACCCTTACACTTACACCTATTGCCTAACAATAGCCTGACTGTTGCAGCAGTGAAAGTAGCAGAAATCTTTAGCTCACAGAAGTGTTTGCACTTTGCAACACATAGGGTTTGGTCAGTCAGTTGGATTTAAGGGCAGGTTTAATAAGCAATTTTATCTCCCTGAAATAAGACTCTCTTTCACTTGAAGATTTCTAATCTCATTTCCAAATGTAAACATTACTGAGTATGAAGGAATAGTATGTTCTGTCTGGTTTGAACCTCTTTGAAAAACAATAAGGTAAGATAAAATGTGGACAGCTAGGGCCATCATGTTTGCAACCCAGTAATTATTTAGATTGCTTAAAGCCCATAAAGTGACATGTGAAAACACACCCAGCACAAATATCTTTAGCTCATTTCTTATTTCACATGGGGACAAATGATTTTATTTCCTTCTCTCCCCCGAGGCTCTCATAAATCCCTGCTTTTGCCCTCATTGCAGACGTGCAGTGACCGATGGAGGAGCCCCGCTGGCTCCCCAACAGCTCTTGCCTTTCACCAGCCCAGCCAAAGGGGCAGAGGAGCCTGGTTTGCTTTCGTGGTCTAGAAAGTGGGACTTCTCATAAGTAGCCTTAATGGACAAAAGTTTCATAAACCCCTTCTGAATAAAGGATACCTGCTGGCTATTGCTGCCCATCACCATCTGCTGACAACCTCCCTAGGTATAAACACAAAGCTCTGCTTTTGTTTCTATACTAAATACAGTATTTCTGTTTCAATTGTTTAAAGAAAACCTTGGACATCACTATATGTAGACAGAGGTGAAGCTCTTGAGTGGAGCTGAGACAGCAGCGCTGGGTTGGTCTTTCACTATATTTCAGTGTGGGTAGAAATAAATTCTTGCAGCTCGGTTCAGAGAAGCACGTAAGTGCTGTTAGACTGAAGCAGCCCCTTAGAATTACTACATGCATTTTAAAGATCTCTCCTTGCAGGCCAATTTGTGTTGTGTGTGAGAGATGCTGCATTCTTTAATTCTAATATGAGTGGTCATACATAAATATGTGTATTAATATAAATACATACTCACACATACATACATACAGCAATCATGGGTTTATGATTATCTGATGCTGACTATCTCTCCAAAATGACACCAGGGTGAATCACTACCACACCAAATTTGCTCAAGGTCAGACTTGTCTTTTGTTCAAAATGATCCATTTAAAATATGAATAAACCCCACCCAAAAAAGTGTCATTGAAAATGGCTGTGGTTTATTTGCATGAGTAAATCTTTTGGAGGAAAAGAATACACACATTATATTTATCTGGTGGCATCTTTTTATCCCTTCTGTTTACTTTTTTTTCCAGCCACATTTAGGATTCAACTTTCTCATGTGAAACCAGTGAGGTCCTTTTTCTGCTGTAGTCATAACACGAATGGCCTGTCAGACACTCACTGTGTGACTCATGTCCCATAGTGTGGAGACATCTAGAATACACAGTCTGGAAAAAGTAGCAGAAAAAAGTTTCCATAGTCAGGATTTCCTCATGTAAGTCAGGAGCAGCTCTGAAAATCAGTGGGGTTACGTACACATAGAACAGCATCAGGTCTTTATGTACAAGCGGCTGCAAGGTTATAACATACAAACCATGGACATTACGTGGAGTGGGTTTTGAATTAGGAAAAAAACAAGCAAATGTAAATACTCTCTTCCAACCAGACAACTGGTGAAATGTCCTGAGGAAAGAAAAGAAGAATTGTAGTGTGGCTGTCTCTGAAGTAAAACCAGCACATCCCTGTAACATTTGCACAAGATCAGAATCAAATCCAGAGAACTCAGAAAAAAAATGTCTTTCAAATGACAGTGCTAAGAAGTTTTCCAGATAGCTGAGACCATTTACTGTTACATTTCCAATGGCCTCCTTGAAAGCATACCCATTATTGGTTGCATGGAGGCCTTGAACGCCCTAGGGTTAAGCTAGCCCTGCACCCACAGCTGAAACAGTTGGGAACATTTGGAAAGATGCTGAAAGAGCTGCCTGCTTTCTCAAAACTCCCACCTCTTGGAAAGCTGCTGTTTTCCCAGGCAAGCCATGACAGTTGGATGCCAAGTTGCTTTTTTCATACACACAGATGACAAATGTGATGATGAATGGAGATAAAGCATGGGCAACGCTGGTCCAGGAGATGCAGCAGAGACAGAGGAGGTGCAACAAGAGACCAGTGGCAGAGGCTGTTTTGCCCTGTGGACTGGAGCCAGCCTGCAGGCTCTTCTTAGCTGAGCCACCGGCCTGTTGCTTGATCCACAGCAATATTCACTAGCTCTCTGCCTTCTTGTCTCTTTTCTCGTGTCCCCGTCTCACCCAGTTGTATTTGCGAGCCACCTGAGCAGCACAGGAACCTTATCAAGTCCCTGATAGCTGTGCCCTGGCCGATGCCTGCTGGGTTCCTGGTGTGACGTAGGTGGCCCCAGCAACAGGCAGAGGTGGGGAAAGGAAGCGAGCCCCTCTCTACCTGATGCACATCACCTGAGGGTTCCCAGTCAGAAGGTGGTCTGCCCTGTACCCAGGCTGATGTATGCCTGGGCACGGCAAATGGCTGGAGCAGAGCCCTGCCTCTGCACAGGGGGAGGGAAGAGATGATTAGCTGAGTGCACTGTGCCTGGCCACCTCATCAATCCTCTACTTAGTGGCTTCCAGATAGAAGAAAGAGGTGGACCTGGAGCAGAGATGTGCTGCAGGCTGGCAGTCCTGAGGACTGGCTCTAACCCACCACAAGGTACCATTATAGCCTGGCATAACTCACCCCCATGTCACTAGTGCTCTGACACATATGTCCAACAATTAATGCACTTCACTGTGGGGTTTTACCTGTAGGGAGGAGAAACATTGGCATTTTCATCTCTGACCACAGCATAATCTGGTGTCACGTGTAAAATTACATCACTGTGTAAAATGCAATGACCTAGCTGGTGATATTGCAGTACTACAGCTTCAAAATACATAATACCAGATTGTAACACAGGGGCACTGCTGTGATCCTGAAGTATTTGCAATATAAGTCTTGTAACCCTGCATGTCTGCGTCTCCACCATGAATAATTCATCTCCTCCTCCTGCTGCAGAGGTGGGATGGTACTGCTAGTAGGACTACATGCCCTGGATGGGGCAGACAAGTAGTGTTCTCACTTCCCATCTGATGGTATCATTCCTTTCCCAGGGCAATAATGGTATCAGGCAGATTACCCACTTTCAGTGTCTGCAGGATCCAGGAATGGGGCTGTGCAGAGCTTGTGGTGCCCTTTATCTTCAGGAAGACCCAGAACAAGTAAGGGTGCCAGATCCAGATCATTGGTCCCTCTCTAAGGTAAAGTCGCTGTTTGTAAGTCCTGGACCAAGCAGCAGTTTTCAAAAAGCTACAGTGCAGGAGGCTAGCAAGAAGGGAAAGAAAAGATCGGTACTTCCACCATCACCTGCCTTCCTGTCCTCCTGTCATATCACAGAAGTCAGTGATCCCAGGATTCCTCCTAGTTTTAGCAAGAGGAGACATTAAACTCACACTGCCTGCCACTAAGCCCTCTGTGAACCAAACATAACCAGGTGAGTGCAAGGGGCAGAACCCTTTGGCCTTTTTGAATAGCAAGTACAGCTTGTGAAGAATTTCATTATGGAATATATTCTTCTGAACAGATCTGGTTCCTGTAGAGGTTTTCTTGAACCCAGGATAGAACTCCTTTTAGGATCAGAGAGAAAATGAAGCCAGCAAACAGCCTGGGTTCTGTGAATTTTGTCCCATTCTGGAAAGCACAACTTAACATGTCTAACATGTCCCATGTAGGACAGGAAATTTGAAAAATCAGTTTCCCTCAACTCTCAGCAATGCCATGACTTCCAATCTCATAGCTATTCCATGCTTTCAGTCTCCCCCCTCTCCCAAATTTCAAAATTTCAATGGTGTCATCCCAAGAGCAGATAATTCAAGGAAAATGCAAGAATAGTTATTTTCTTTTCAGATAACAAAACTATATACATCCTTATTAATACTCCTTAATTTTCAGAACAGGTACAGGTTTGTGTGGCTGCAAGCTCAATTCTTAGCTCAACAATAAAAACCAAATAAATTGATACAACTGTAATAACGCCAGCACAAATATTCTGAGTTCACTTTGATGCCAGAGCAGAAGTTTTCAAGTCAAAAAAGACTTGGGCAACCAAATTAATGAAAAATAACCCCTTTTTCTTCTCAGCCATCTCTAGTTGTTGATTCTAACCCCTGCTCATTGTATATTCTCTTGCTCTTTTGACCAGGATTCATTCGAGTTAGTTGGTCCCACGCAAAGAAGCCACATTTCTGTGATTCATGCAAGGTGCTGAGCATTCTTCCTTTGATCCAAGAGAAATCAGCCATGTTAACTTACCTTCAGGTCTTTGGGACTATCTCTGTGTGGAAGCACGTGCTTCAGCTCCTTGTGAGACCATGGCCAGCCGACCAGCATGTTGTGAGGTACCGAGCATTTCTGTACCGTGGTTCTTGGCAGCGACAGGATGGACACCCTTATG
The DNA here is from genome assembly GCA_022605575.1 of Laterallus jamaicensis coturniculus. Taxonomy (NCBI): domain Eukaryota; kingdom Metazoa; phylum Chordata; class Aves; order Gruiformes; family Rallidae; genus Laterallus; species Laterallus jamaicensis. The sequence goes on from JAKCOX010000027.1 coordinate 6,342,410, forward strand.
TGCTCCAAATCACAACACGGTTGTAATCTGGGCTGTCCACTCCAGGTAGCTGTGCACCAATGCGAAGAAAAAGGTTGTGATAAGTTCTACCTGAGAGGAAACGCTTCTGCTTGGCTGAGTTTTCATTAGATGGATAGCCCAGTGGAATGCATTTTTATGCCTGGAGAGATTTAACCTGCAAATGTGGATGGTCTTCAACCAGCTCTCTTAAAAACAAAACCTTTTTAATTGAAACTGTGCCTGCACAAAACAAACAAACAAAAAAAAAGATTAAAAAAGATAATAATTTCTGACAGATAAAAATTTCTGACCAAGACTTACTTGGTTCCCAGACTTTTATTTAATTTGTTGAAACTGCTAGAAATGTATTTCTACTTAGGACTCTTGAGCCAAATCAAAATACACAGGGACAAGGAGAATGCTTAACTCAGACTGGTACTGATTTTGAATTACATACACTACATGTTGCGATATGGCTGTAAAACCTTATGCAAATGAGTCATTCTGCACAGACGAGTTGCCCTTGCTGAGCTAATTTTTACCAATTGCACACAATCCAGCAGACCAATGAAATGTCTAATGCTTATTCAAGTCTGTAAATCTCCGTAACTCCAGCACTTTGTTTTCTTCCAGACAACCTCAAAACTGCAAAAGGTGCCGAATAATAATATTAGCAGAAAGAGAGAGAAGATAAGGCAAGGTATTGGAAGGGAAAAGGCTGTGTATCCAGGTAAGAGCTAAAGGAGATGGAAAGACAACTGCAGAGTTGACATAAACAAGAGATTAGGCTGTATTTCGGTAACCCTGCCAGTCAGCCAAATCCTGAATTCTGATCTTACCCAGGAGACTGTTCCCTAGTAAAACTATAATAGCATTAGAGTTAGAAATCTCAAATACTGTAAAAGTAACAGAATTACAGAGCAGTAAAAAAGAGAGGGAATTCCAGACAGTAGGACTAGTACCCTAGGGGCAAAAGAGGGGTTTGGCAGATTCTGGTTTTAACTATGTGAGCTTTTCACATACACGTTTTCAAGACTTCACTTATTTCAGAGTTAGCCTGACACAAATGAGATCAGACTAATACATGCCTCTGACTTCCCTTGTAAAATTACAGTAGACTACAATGTAAGGATAATCCCCCACCCCAAATCTTTCTGTAATTACCATTTATGAGATAATCATAAAAGAGCAAAAGGTATCGGGCCTTTAAACTTCCTTAACATGGCAAAATAACAGCTCAGTAAATGCAGTTTGCCCCACTGGGAAAAGGAGTGAAAAGGGCTTTTGCCATAGTTTGTTAGGACATGAGGTCAGACGATCTAATTAGAGTCTCAGAAAAAGTATTATGTGATTCTTAGTCATAACCAACCCTGTTGGGAACTCAAAATGCACCATGGAAAGAGGCTTCACAATTATTTAAGGCTCTTAGAAAGTGGAATACTACACCTTCTGCTTCAATGACATTTTAACAGTTGCAGAAAAATGAATGTCCAACTCCCTGCATGTTTGTGGATACAGCTCTGACTTCAGCAAGGAGCACTATATAATCCATGGGAAATATTCATCATAACTGTCTCACCAGAGGTTTTTCATCGACCTTCAGCAAAGCTATGCACCAACATAGCTTTCTGTAGTTATCACATCCACATGCTTAGGGAAACATCACACTTCCACAAGAGATTATATAAAAATACTCTGTGACCAACCAAACCATAACTGCTTTGAAGAACTTGTTGAAAGTTCTTTGCTCTGGACCAGATTTGGTGTTAGCAGCTTGACAAGTTGCAGCACAAGCTGCCACATCATTATTATTATTATTATCATCACAGGGAGGTGATTGTCCCTCTCTACTCTGCCCTCGTGAGGCCCCACCTGGAGTACTGTGTCCAGATCTGGGGCCCCCAATACAAGAAGGATGTAGAACTGTTGGAGAGGGTTCAGAGGAGGGCCACAAGGATGATTAGAGGGCTGGAGCACCTGCCCTACAAAGAGAGACTGAGGGAGCTGGGCTTGTTCAGCCTGGAGAAGAGAAGGCTGCAGGGGGACCTCATTGCAGCCTTCCAGTACCTGAAGGGAGCATACAAACAGGAGGGGAATCAACTTTTTAAAAGGGCAGATAATGGCAAGACAAGGGGGAATGGTTTAAAGCTGAAGGAGGGAAGGTTTAGGTTGAATATTAGGGGGAAGTTTTTTACAGAAAGAGTGGTGAGGTCCTGGAACAGGCTGCCCAGAGAGGTGGTGGATGCCCCGTCCCTGGAGGTGTTCAAGGCCAGGTTGGATGGAGCCCTGGGCAACCTTGTGTAGATCCAGGCCTGAGGTTGGTGGCCCTGCCTGTGGCAGGGGGGTTGGAGCTCTATGATCCTTGGGGTCCCTTCCAACCCATGCCATTCTATGATTCTATGATGCTATGATGCTATGATTCTATGATAATCATCATCATCATCAAGAGGTTTCCTTCCAACTGCCTCAAAGAAGCTGACAGTTTCTCCCATACTGGCACCTTAGTTGCCAATTAATTTCAACATAAAGGCCTATGCATTCATTAAGGACACTGCATTGCAATTGCATTGGAGATCTGTAGGCTCAATTGAAGTGATTGTTTAACATAAAGAATAAGACACCATCTGACCCAAGAACTGGAGTTGACCCAAATCCTTCTTTTTGAGAAATGTCACTGCAGTGAATGACATATGTAAATGGCTGCTGGCTCAGTCGATATCTAGAATGAATGATATTAAGGTATTTCAGTAGTAGCAGTACTAAGAGTAAGCATGTTTGATATAGTATCACCAAGCATGTTTACCACAGTATCACCAAGCATTAACTAGAAATTGGTTCCCTGTTGTTCTGGATGCCACACAAAGAGAAAGTGGAAGACAGTCATTGTAGTGAGCAGCTTGTATCTAGACAGCTAAAAAAGACACCAAGGGAACGCAATAGAGTCATGTAAAAATAACAATGGGTTTTGAGAAAGATGGGGAAACAGTGTAGTGACCCCATTCCCAAGAGTGTCTCCTGTCTTGTTCCCGTCTCATGCTCAGTTTCCAGGAATCCTCAGGGCCAAAGAGGATGATGGTGTTCCTAGAAAGGTTGCAAGGCATTTGGGTTTTATGATACAAGACTTACAAAGCATTGTGACAAACCACTGTTTACAACAGCGTAAATGCACTTGCTGAATGAGCTGAACAACAGCTTGGGCTGTGATGGTCAAGTCAGATCTCCAAGGGACAAGGAAATAAAAACTGGTTTGATCTCTTTATATCAGAGAAGGAGTGAAGGAGAAGTTTAGAACAACTGATAAGTAAGCTGTCCCTTCCAACCCTTAGAGGTCCCTTCCAACCCCCAAAATTCTGTGATTCTATCCTGGGAATGGACCTAGGCTACAGGTCCATCCCACTGCCTGGAGTCTCCATAAGCTCTTCTTTCATCTTCTCATGCACAGCTGCTGAGTTTGGAGGTCATAACAGCACTGTTCCTTGTGTTTCCATCGCTGCAGGGTATCCCCTGTGCGGCTACATCTCTGTGGTGCCACTGGGGCAGAGAGGAGGGGGCCATGGCAAGGAGGTGTTTATCTTCCCTTCCTGGAAATACCTGCTGTCCTTGCTGCAGAGTCTCAACATTTTGGTGGTTTTGATGTGGTCACACAGGCAGCTTGGGAGAAATATTTTAGCCTACTTTGACTGACTTCAAGGAAAAGAGTAATAAAAATGGCTTTACTGCATATAAAAGCAGCACCAAGTTCAGGTCTGTTTCCCCTATCACCAGCACCAGGACTCACGGCTCCAGGATTGCCAGGATCAAGTGCTCCAGAAGCTTGCGCTAATGGTTTTGCTAGCACATCTGACCAGCAGCTCCCTCACTGTGCCAGCGCTCAATTACACAGCAAGGACTGGATCTGTACAGATGTGCCAAACAAAACTGTCAGAAAGCATTTGCTTTTCAAGAATATGATAACCAAGCCCTTCGACAGTGCAAAGTCTGCCCATTTCACTCTCAGTCCACAACCTACAGTACAATAAACCTGAGTGATGGCTGATTTGGGATATGCAGCACTCCTGTGAGGACTAATATCCTACACCGTCGGTGTGCTCTCCGTGCATCTCATCCTGCCAGACCTCCTTCTTGGCAGGGCCTGAGTGTGACTATCCCAGTGACTTGGGCTGTCTGCAGAGTTGAGCCTCTGTGGGAGCTCCGCGCTCTCCTGGCCCCCCTGGACCAGGATGGAGGAGCTCTACATTTCAATAAGGGCTGCAGCTGCAAGGTACTGATCTGGATCCAAATTTCCCAAAGCAGTGCTCAGATGATTTAGTTCCTTGTTGAAAGGAGCCAGCACTGAAATTTAAAACTGAAATCGGAGCCAAACTTCCTCAAAGTCTGGGAATGTTCTGATCTAGTGGGTTTGGTTCGAACCCGTCTCTAATATGAACCATATAAACACAGGGCCCAAATCTGCTTTCATTTCCATTCACTTGACATGAGAGCAGGTTGAAAAACTTTCTTTCCATGTAAGTTTGTCAGAAAAGGTCAATAGAGTCAACAAGTTATTTTGATATCAATATTGATCATTTTTGTGTCCCTCCTCTGGATGTGCTCCAACAGGTCCATGTCCTTCTTGTGTTGAGGGCTCCAAGGCTGGACACAGTACTCCAGGTGAGGTCTCACCAGAGCAGAGTAGAGGGTCAGAATCAGCTCTCTTGATCTGCTGGCCACATTTCTTTTGATGCAGCCCAGGATGCAGTTGGCCTGCACATGTCCAGCTTCTCATTCACGAGTACTCCCAAGTCCTTTAGCCTCAGGGTTGCTTTCAAGAACATCGTCTTCTAATCTGTATGGATAATGGGGGTTGTCCCAACCCAGGTGCAGGATGCTGCACTTGGCTTTGTTGAACCTCATGAGGTTCACCAGGGCCCACTTTTTCAGCCTGTCCAGGTCCCTCTGGATGGCATCCCATCCCTTCAGCACATTAACTTCACTACTCAGCTTCACGTCATTGGCAAACTTGCTGAGGGTGCACTCAGTCCCACTGTCAATATCATAAATAAAGATATTAAACAGCACCAGTCCCAGCACAGACCCTTGAGGAACTCTGCTTGTCACCACTTTCCATCTGGACTTGGAGTCACTGACCACCAGCCTCTGGATGCAACCATGCAGCCAATCCATTATCCACTGAACAGTGCACCCATCAAATCCATACCTCTCCAACTTAGAGAGAAGGATGCTGTGAGGAACCACGTCAAAGGCCTTGCAGAACTCCAGATAGATGACATCTGTAGCTCTTCCCTTGTCCACTGATGCAGTCACTCCATTATAGAAAGCTACTAGATTGGTCAGGCAGGATTTGCCCCTAGTAAAGCCATGCTGGCTGTCACAAATCACTCCTTATCCTCCACGTGCCTCAGAATAGCTTCTAGGAGCATCTGTTCCATGATTTCCCAGGCACAGAGGTGAGGCTGACGGGTCAGTAGTCCCCAGGGTCCTCCTTCCTACCCTTTTTAAAAATGGCTGTGATGTTCCACCTCTTCCAGTCACTTGGGACTACACATGGCCACCATGACTTTTTAAATATATCATGGAGAGTGGCTTGGCAACTACATAAGCCAATTCCTTCAGGACTCTGGGATGCATCTCATCAGGTCCCATGAACTTGCGTATGTTGAGGTTCTTCAGATGGATGTACTGATATACTGTGACATTTTATTTTTGTCTAAAACTAACACACAAGTGAAATACTATTAAAAAATCTTAAGATGTAAAATCTAAAGATGATGTCTGAAAATTCTGTCATTAAAAATGTCTTTAAAGGAGCTCTTCCTGAAATCCTGCTTCTGGAAATGCTTGATTTGATCTGATTATTTGGTTTGGAAGAAAAATTAACAATGACCAGTGGGATGGAAGAGAGAAACCCAAACAGTTCAACTTTCCCTGTATCCGTACAGAGGGAGGAGTATTAGGTCCCAATGTATCTTTGAGATGAGAACCATGTCTACAAAGTGAAGCAGCCTTTGCACAGAAAACTTCAAAAGCACAGACAAAAATAAAATCCCTTTCTAAAATGCCCCTAGATGGTGGACTAAATGTAGCTGCGATGCAGAGCAGCGATCCTGGAGGCAGACAAGCTGATGGAGGAGCACCCATCCTGGCACAGACCTAGCCTGGAGGACAACTAGCATGGCATGACAGAGAGATGGGGAAGCCATGCTCCAAGGTGGTGGTTAACCCTCAGAGCAGCCCAGCTAACTAGAAGCCTGCTTTGTGCTTGGCAAAGCCAATTACATTTCCCCGTTTCATTGTTTAGCCTGAAAGGTCAGATATGACTCAGGGTTAACATGACATGTGGTTGACCCTCCAGCACCAAGCAGATGTGCCTGGTGCCACACAAGCCCCCTGTCTCTGCTGGCTTCTGCCACCAGAACTTGCAGGAGAGATGGTGATTAGGCAGGTTATGGGGTCCCTAATTGTGCTGACATGTCTCACAGGATAGAATCATTAACTTTGAAGGGATACACTATATGCAAATTCAATACTTCCTTTGTTTTTAATGCCTATGTGCTATTAGGATACAATACACGGAAAATCACAGCCACAAATAAGTCCACAAATGTGCAGACCACAAATTTTCCCAAAAGATAAATACTTCTGGCACATTAGTGCAGGTGGAGACATCACAAACCAAAACTGGGGGAAATGACGTGCAGTAGTAATTTTAAGTGTTGCTCTTCAGGGTATCACTGGTATCAAATAGCTTTTGTTTATGTGCTATAGGGTTTCGTTTGGTTTGGATCATTCATTTTTTAGGCTACCCTAAGCATGAACATCCTGATTTGGGACTTTAGATAATGCTTTCATCTGCTTTCTTTGGGACCTGGCGTATGTTCTTTGCTCAGAGCTTTGCTACTACTGACAAATAGCAGGGTTGTTCGCAAGAAATCACATTTCAGTCACCAACTATTCATTTATTGTGGTGAATGCTTTTATTTTTATTAGTGTTAGATTAAAACCATTGCTGTGATTATCTTAAATAGTCATCAGATACAAGATCCCTCACTATGAGGAGCCATGGATCTTTCAACTGGAGAATCCAGCAACAGAAATTTTCCACGCCAGTCCAAGAAAAAGCAGGATGTGTGCTTCCATCCCTAACAAAGATGTAAGCGGCATTAAAAGTTTGTGCTTAATTCTCATTTAAATTATGATGTCCTGAAATAAGCCTCTTCACCTGGTCTGCCCAAACCAGTCAGGTGCTCCCAAACCTCTGCATTTTGCTCCAGATTCTCAAAGTAGAGCAACGTGCCCCTGCGTTTTACAGCACCCATTGAGCAAGTATCGTGACCATGCTCCTCACACCACGGACAATTACTTCATGCAGTAAATCAGGGAATTCTGGAGAGCATCAGACTTACAGCACATGCACAGACCATCTGGGCAGGGCATGTATATGAATTCCACAAAATCTGCATTGACAAAGTTTCCGGACTGAGAAAAAGGAGGATATGTCCAGGAAAACCCAGATGTATGAGTAATTGGGTCTAATCACAGGACGGATTGCGAAGGGCTGATTAGGCTACAGATGACCGTAATTGTTAGAAAAATGCCCTCAACAAACTCTAACAATCAGCTGCAGCATGGATGCAAAATTCAATTTTCTTTTCATGGGAAACAGAAAAATTACATTCCTGATGTAAAAATGGTCTTCCTCTGGCAAGTTTCAAGTCCTAGTGCCAATGCATGGAAGCACAAGACCTTCTTAAAAGCAAAAGAACAAAAGCAACCTAAAATCATTCCTTTTTTTTACCCCCAGTGTATCTTTCCCCAATGTCATCCTTAAAACCAGCTGGATACATGTTGCTAGCTTCTGCAAAAGCATCTGAGATATACACCTAGGAAGTTCTCAGCCAGACATACCAGAAAATTAATCCAGAATTTCAAACATCTGGTACAATCAGAAGCAACTGTTTAAAAAAAAGAAAGAAAGAGAGAAAGAAAAAAAATAATTATCCAGGGCAGTACTAGACAAACTTAGCAATGCTGATGCTCTGTCCATAGCAAAATGGGTTTAATTCAATTTAAGAGTCTTCACAGATGATTGTATCTTTTTAATTCAATTAATTTAAAAGCCTATTTTATTTTTAACTGGTGAAAATTTCATGCATAAACCCAAGAATAAACAAACAAATAGAAAGATGCTAAGGAAGCAGGACAATAATATGCCTTTATGTGCAAAACAACTTGATTCATTAGAGTAGTGTGGCAGAGGCAAATTTTTAAAAGGGACTTAAATGTGGTCAGTCTAATCCAGATCCACATCTAGCTGGGTTACTTCATCGTAATTGAGATCAGATTCTGATGCCACCAGCAACAGTTGCAAATATTCTTCCGAAAGCTATTAGTTCACCCTCACGTTTGTTGGCAGAGCTTTAGCAATGCTTTTTGGCACCTGGGATGCCTCCTTCCCTGGATTGTTTCTGGCTGCTCCATCTGGCCGGGGCGCACCGCCACCCAGACACTGTCTACAGCAAAAGCAATCCCTGTCTTGATGGGCTCTACCTGGGGGTGACACTGGACAAAGTTCAGTTGGCGAATGAAGCCGTCAGAAGGCAAAGGTATCTCCAGTAGGCAGATAAAAGGTAAAGTGACCAGATTGGGAATAAATGCAAAGTTTGAAGGAGGGGAAGTTTGACTGTGCTTTCCTAATTCTGTCCAGGACTCAGAGAGAGTGAGCCAGAAAAAAATTACACTGGGGAAGTTATTTTCTCATGGTATCTCCAGCCAAAAGCAAGTTGTTACCAGAAGTCTTCTGAGACGCATTGAGTCAGGAACAGAAAAAAAAAGGTCTCTGGGACTTAAGGCAAGATGTAGACAGCTTGAGGCACCCACTTCCTAAGCTGTCATCCAGAAAAACTCCACCCCACAGCTACACTGCCTGGGAAGTGCCAGCATCCACGGGGCTCCAGAGGGGTGAGGACACAGGCCTCTCAAAGCCCACACCAAGCTACACAGTGTGAGCAAGCTCGAGCGCAGGCACAGGGAGGAATCGCTGGCTACAGATTGTTCATCCTCATGGAGATCAGGAAATATGAACCAGGAGAGTTCTGTCTGCAGGCACCTGTACTCTGAACAAAGCTACATTTCCCAGGGGCTGCGGCTCCGCTTTGCCAGCACAGGGCCCATTTACCTCACCAGGACTTTTCTCACATTTTATAGGCAAAACCAAACGCCTGGTATGGGGCCAGTCTGGGGAAGGCACAGCTCAGTCCCCTGGCTCCACCTCTGAGCATTGCAAGGTGAGGGTCTTTCACAGAGGTGCAGAGTGCTCATGTCAGAGAGATGGCAAATTATGGTACAACCGGGCCTGTGTTAGTTCACCTGGGTGAACTAACAATTGCAAGCAGTAAGCAGTATATCTGCAAAAGCAGGCATTGCACCCTAAAGTGGTGTGCTCTTTCTGGGCCGCAGCCACACTCAGCCTATTCATAGGATGAGTGTGGGGAGACAGCAATGTGAAGGAGAAGACTTCGTTGTATACACATTTAAACAAGTTCAGGCAGTAATTTTCCTGATATTCATGCTGATCATAATTTTCTCCATACATTGCATAAGTGTATTTATACATGTGAACATTTGTACATGTGCATTTTAAGTTATGAATATATGGATACATATAATTTAGATTGTGAGGATACTATTTCACCCTGCATTTGCAGCACTTCAGAAACCTCAAGCAGAGCCATTGTGAGGCTGGAAGCCTGCCTGTTTCTGCAGAAAACTGTAAAATATATTTTTTCCTTTAACTCATGCCCTCACTTTTCATATAATACTGTAAAAATCCGATTGAGGCATGTCACCAGAGGCTCAGCACTCTGTGTGTGCAAGCAGGTGTCCCATCCATCTCTGGTATTGATACTACCATCAGTCCATGTGAGAGACTCAAATGGCAGTAAATAAGTTTGACACAGCTTTAGCAACACTTTGAGTTGTTTTGTTTTGCTTTTAAAAAGGGAATTGAAAGCAGGACTAAATAAAATGCGAGGGGTCACAAGTCTGTGGCCAAAATGGAACAATAACCATAGTAAACTGTTGGGCAATAAGAAACAAGAAGAGTTTGTATTGATTTTGTTTGTTTGTTTGTTTGTTTTCTACCCTCCTTGAATGTTTTCCACTCCATGTCAACCACTGGATTGTAGAAATTGATTCCTTCTGGATCTTTCCCAGTTATGTGTGCTGGGATGCTGGCAGTCTGAAAGACAGGCAGAGCAGTTGCCTCTGATCCAGACTTCTTGTTTCTTTTGTGAAAGTGCTCCTCCCTCCCTCTGCGATGGGCTGTATTTGTCCCGTGAGAACATGGACTACCAAAGGCTTGGGAGCTTCAGCATCCATCCGGTGGTGTCAAGCGGCTTCTGACTCATTAGCAGTAAAATGCGCAGCAGTCTATATGTTGCAGCTGTTTACAAACTGCCCATCACAGCAGAAGGAGTGATGGTGTGCTGCCACTTCACTTCTCCTCCAGAATGTTTGTGCCTGTTTCACAGACTGGCTGAGCTGCCGAACACCAGTCATTTTTGCTCTCCTGCCAGCCATCAAAGCACACACCTACCTGACGGCCATCTCCATACCGAGAAACAGCACAACCAACCACCAAGCACAGAAGCTTTTTGACATAGAACGTTGGAGGTATCAAAACCAGGGTTAGTACATCTAGTTATTTCAAAGTGGCTTTCAAACTCTCACCTCCATAGTACCTCACAGACTGTTACTCAGACAACTTGCCTTTAGCATGAGCAGCTAATAAAGGCCTTTGACTATTGTAGAGGTTCTGCCTGCAAACAGAGTCCAGGGACCTCAAAGACGCAGCACCTGGACAGGTGGAAGTCACCAGACAAAACCTCATCCCACATGTCATGGCACTAGACTTATTCTGATCACCTGCAACACATGCAAAGATCTTCAACTTGTCATAAAGCCATTTACCCATGAAGAAACTGCTCTTGTTAGATGAGACTGACAATCATTCCTGAGTAGTGGAAGAAAGCTCAATGCACACATGACCTTCATAAGAGCTACTCAACTGACTGTGAAGCATTTAAATAAAAGCACAGCTTGGCTCTAAATAATCAGTAGCTTAAGAATATCAATAACATCTCAGTGGATTACAGGAAAAATGCATTACAGGTGGCTTTCTAATTGACCAGAAAAAATCTTAGAAATTTAATCAACACATTTAGTCTACACATCAACAACTCATTTCACAGTTGTTTTGTTAAGAGTCCCGCAGGCCTTATGTTGAGGAAAAACTCCATTCCACAATTTCTATTTTTACTCACATGTTGAGTGAAGATAAAAGAAATGCTCCAGTTGAAAGTCAGGGTCCTGTTTTGCTACACATGGTCTACATGTGAAGAAGCAACCAGTCCATCCCAGGACACTTACAAAGTGAGCACATAATGCAAGAGCAGGTGCCTAAAGGAAACAGGAGGAACACAGACTAACAGGGAAGTGGTTAAGATTAATATGATGAATATCAGCCCTCCTCCGCAGCCATTCTCAGGTATTCTCGAGATTAACTGGATCTTCTCAGATGCATAAAGCTCAGCAAGTCTGAAGTTTCCTGTGTTTATTTCTTGATGCCTTTGAAAAGTATGGCCCCTTTGTCAGAAAACAAAACAAAACAAAACAAAAAAACCCTCACTTTTATTTATTTTTTGTGTAGAATTTCAATAAATGTTATGAAAAGAAAAATCTTTCTGTAAAGAGAAAAGAAAAAGCAGTATCCATGAAAAAGGAGTATCCACATGAGAGAACTTTCTTTGTTCCTCCAGCACAAGCCAAATCTTTATCTGCTCATTTGTATTAGCATTATTGATGGATCAGAAAAAAAGTAAGAAACCAAAGAGTGTTCTTTAGGCAGATGATAAAATCCCTCATTCTCAAAATCGAAAACAGATTGCTTCGTGTCTGAAAAAAAAAACCCTTGGTCTCATCGTAGGCATTGTTTTACAAGGGAAAAAAGAATATACTCATTTGTAAAATGAGGAACTTTCACAAACAGTGAAAAACAAAAGTGCTGACACAAGAGAGGAAGAATGTTACCACAGTGTGATGTGAAGAAAAGAGACTAAAAAACCCAAACCTATACACTTTCAAACCTATATATATATGCGCCCTCACTACATTCACTCACTCATTCTCTTTATGATGCGATTCAAATATTTTAAGGAAAAAAACTAGAACAGTCTTCCTGTACCAGGTGCACATGGGCAATATGTATGTGTGCCCAGGAGTGTTTCTGCCACCTTCTCCTTCAAGTATTTAAATCTGATTATTTCTTCCTTTAAGGAAACAGAACCCCATTTCATATCCGCAAACTGCACTTAAAGGTAGAATAGGCAGAAGCATTCTTGTTATTGATGAACTTTTTTCTGTCCCCTTCCTTGTTGTTTCACTTGTTTGAAAGATTTTTTTTATTTAGTTCCCTGGAGCAGGGAATATATTACCTGAAGAACCATACAGTGACTAGAAAAATGGTTCCCTTGCTTGAGTGGGAATTATTAGCATTACCGTGATACATATACATAATAAAAGCATAAAGAATAACAGGTTTACCTCTAAAAAATTGTCTTGCCCCTTCCCTACTAAGACAAAAAAAAAATTAAGTACTCCACTTGATTGTGTTTGACACTATTTTTAGTTAAGAAAAAGAAGAAACAATGGATCTGAAAGTCCTTGAAAATAAACCAACACAGATAGCACAACTGAGGAATTTTACAGAAGCCACAGTATTCTCATAACTATTTAAGAAACTGGATGGGAAAAAAGGCATCAAACTTGTCTACTTTGACTTCTACTTAGGAAAGTAGTAACTTTCTACCTAGGAAAATAAGTAACTCTCCACTTTCTGACCACTGTCCTGTCTGTAGAAGAACATCTTTTAAAAACCCCGTTTCTCCAGCATGTCTTTGTCGCAAACCAAGACTGTGAGCTAGTGATTAGTCAAGAAGGGATCTTCCTGGCATGGGGCCTTCTGGTGGGTACCATACAGAGGCTTGGATGAGCACAGTCTCACATGCCTGTTTCAGACTGTGATGACCACTTTAAATTGACACCAGAGGAGACGCTTTCTTCTCCAGACAGCAACTTGTTGAGACACTAAGACTAAACTTTTTAATGAAACCAGAAGGTTCAAAGACCATACTGCCAGAAAGACATGTTTCATCAACCATGTATTGTAGTCTGAGCAGACAGAAAAATCAACAATGAGTCAGGAAGGACGCTTATTTCAGATTTATGTACCAGTAGTAGTTGTAATCTCTATACTAATCTTTAAGGAAAAGGACAAACTGAGAAAAAGACCTCTTTGTAGAAGGTAAATATAGAAAGATGGTCTCTGTTACAGGCATTTCCAGTCAATGATAATAGTAAAATGTATTTAAAATAGCAACAATAATAAAAATATAAAGGATTAGCTATCTCATCCGAGCAGATAGGATGAAGAACTGGTGCAGTTTATTAAATAGTAGTACTTTAGTTTGTGTTCAATAGAGAAAAAGCAGTAGAAGCAGGGATGTAGTTCTTCTCCTGATGGAACACAGTCATTGCAGTGAGTGTTTCAGGTGTCATGACAAAAGAAGAGAGCTGAAGGATGATACAGCAGTAACTGCTTGCATTCAGGTGCCATGGGAAGCACTCTGGGAGAAGGCATTGGGGGTCTTTTGGAGGGTCATGCATGAGAAGGATTCAGAATTGTCTTTGAGCTAAAGGGAGGGCCTCAAATGGCCATAAACCTCAGTCATATAGGTATGATGACATTAAGCTGTGAAGAGTCCTCAAACTAAAGATATAAAATATTTATTAGGCACAGAGTTGAACTGGGACAGGCTTTGTAAAAGAAAATACATCTTTTTAGATCTTTACAGTTCCTTCATTATTGTGTGAAACCTGCTTTTCCCAATCACTGTTAAGCTGCCTCCTCTTTGTCCTGTTTTGGTTTAGATAATGACTTAAAAATTAGAACTGGGAGAGCATCCAGAGAACTGGTGTGCACAGCGCTTTTAATCCAGTGGACTCTGCAGATATTTCACAGATCTCTGAAAAATCAGTGTGGATACTCAGGTACTGAGGTATGAAAAGGTACCTACTCATCCAAGTTCAAAAAGCATTTGCAGTGTGCATGACTGGGTTTGTTGCTCTGTTATCTGAAAGGTACTCAGTTAACTGTGCCACTGAAGTACTCTGTATGCAATTTGACAGTGAGGATAATGGCATTCTGTGCTTTCTTTCCTCTCATTAAATTCAGAGGTCTGGCTAGACCTTAACAAAGCTGTGAGCCTGCCAGCGAGTGGCATCTGCCAGCTACACAACAACAGGGCAAACGCAGAGCTGAATCTTCAGTTGCACATGAGGCTTTTGGGTTTGCGTGGGCAAGGGGAGCGTGGGGGGGGAAGGCTGCAGGGTGGCTGCTGTGAGAAGCTGCTGGAAGCTTCCCCAGGTCTGACTTAGCCAATACCAGCCTGCTTCAAGACAGATCCACCACTGGCAAAGGCTGAGCCTATAAGCAACAATGTAGCACCTCTGAGAGCACATCTAAGAAGGAAAGGGGGGAAACAAAGGAGCAGCAGTTTTTGCAGCCAGGGGGGAGTGAGAAAATGTAAGAAACAACTCTGCTGACACCAAGGTCAGTGAAGGAGGGGGATGAGGCACTCCAGGTGCCAGAGCAAAAATTCCCCTGCAGCCCCTGGAGAAGACCATGGTGAGATAGGCTGACTCCCTGCAGCCCATACAGGGTAACAGTGGAGCAGATACCCACCTGCAGCCCATGGAGGGACCCCATGCCAGAGCAGGTGGACACACCTGAAGGAGGCTGTGATGCTGGAGCAGGAGAAGACTGTGAGGAGTCCTTCTCCTGAGGAGACACTGTGTAGTGAACTGATTGCAACCTCCACTTACCCATCCCCCATGCTGCTCCAGGGGAGAAGGGAGAGAAATTGGGAGTAATGTTCAGCCTGGGAAGAAAGAGGGGGGGAGATGTTTTAAGATTGGTTTTATTTCTCATTGCTCTAATCTGTTTTGCTTGGGTAATAAAATTAGATGAGTTTTTTCCTAAGATGAGTTTGTTTTCCCCATGATGGCCATTGCCGAATGATTTCTTCCTGTCATCATCTCAACCCACAAACCTTTTGTTATATTTTCTCTCCCCTGTCCAGCTGAGGAGGGGAGTGGCAGGGCAACTTTGCTGGACACCTGGCCACCAGCCAGGGTCAGCCCACCACAATGGATTATGATATACTTTGAAAGGAGTATTAAACCCCAAGTGTAACCAGGATGTCCTTATGTATCCTCATGAGCTGGTGATGACTGTCAGGACCTTCCTTTGATGCATAGTGATGACTCCTGTTAAAACTTCTGGGAGTACAGGTACAGATGTAATCCTTGATGACTCTGAGAAATGGACTTCTTATTGCAATTTGCTTAAATAAATATACTGGACTTTGCAGAAGGAGAGAAGACTGAATGAAATAACATCTTGCATGTGAACTGTGAACGCCGGAAGAGATTAAATAATGGTAGTGGCAACAACTTGAGAAGCTTGGAGAAGTCTGTAAGCAATTACTACAGAGATTTTTCTTTTGCAAGGTGTTATCAGACAGTTCCAGTTTTCCCTTCCCTCATCTGATACATGAAACGTAAGGCTGCTGAATAAAATTAAAATGTTCTATGTCAACGTGCAGTTGCCTTGATCTGTAGACATTGTGTTAGTGCATGGAAATGGCTTGTGAATTATTGCATCCCACTGAAACGTGCCTCTAATGGGTCAGGTTTAAGAGCTGTCATGAGACTCAGCTTAAACACAGAGCTCCCACAAGCAAGAAATAGGCTCACCTTTAGCATATGCTTCACTTGATACATTTACATTTAGCGATTACAACATCCTGAAACTAAAACAGTAGGTTAATTAGGAACTGGATTGAACTTCCTGAGTCACTGGATTCCTCATCTCCTGGCTTTACTGGCAGCATTATATAATGTCCCCATAAAGTAAATTCAGCTGAAAGTTACTCAGTTTTTACTGTTCTTCCCATGCAAAGGTTGTTCCACACCCTCCTGCTCTGATGGTCAAGAATTTTCTTCTCTTTTCCTGCACAATTTCAGATCCACTTTATACCCCTTTGTTCCTGCGCTAGCACTGGACTTAGACATGAGTAGCTCTTTTCCCTTTCCATTTTTCACTTCTTTGATTTATTTGTAGCAAGCAATTATATCCCTTTTTGGCCTTCATTTTGTTAGGCTGAGAGAGCTAGGCTTTTGTAGTTTCTTCCTCTTGGAAGACAGTCTTCCCTTAATCTCCTCTGCACCTTCTTTGTGCCTGCTTACCTTTGAATTCCCTGATTACAGCTGAGCAGAACAGCATGCAGTAACCTGAATACATTTCGCTATATTTTGTACCAGGGTGGCAATACTTCCTTCTCCCTCCGAAACTAAGAATCTCCTAGGTGTCTTCTTTAAGGCTATGTCATGCTGATAGCTCATGGTAACCCTCTGAGCCATTACTATGACTACATAGACTTCCCTTAACACTTTTCCAAAGAATGAGTTTCAGCATATAGAGAAATGCTTGGTATTAATCCCTAACAGTGTGATGACTTTGTACTTAATATTATTAAGTTTCTATTTCTACCTGACCTTGAGGTCATCCAAATTATTCTAGTATTCTTTCATCTCAGTTCTCTTTGGTATTTTAAAAATACCCCAACAAGTCCCTAGAGAGAGCCTGACATGAAATCAGGCCTTAGCACCAAGTCCTTCAGGAACAGCCCTTGTCTATGTCCATCTAAACATACCATGTTCTTTGCAGCATGGTTGCCTTCTCCTTTCACCAGCCACCCTACAGTTCTTGTCTGTATCCCCATCTCTCAAGTCTGAACCATGCTGCCAGATTCACTAGTGTGCTGAAATCCAAAGACATTATACCTGTTGTAGTTCTTTTGTCTAGAAAGTCCATACTCTATCACAGACAGATGTGTATGGGATAATATATAACGCAAAACTTGTATTTTGTCCCGTTTTCAGTGTCCTTGATTGTTCGTAGTGCTCAACTGTTTGTCCTTCAGATCAAGACATATTGAAAGACTGACTGCAAAGCATTGTCAGTGGCTACACCTGTTTTGCAAAATTAATGATAGGTGAGAATTACACTGGCACAAAACGTTGGAGAGCTTTAATACATTAAAAAAGAAAATGCGAGTTCCTGAAAACTCTTTTTTATAATTCACAACAGACTTTACATTTACAGGAAACCACTTCTAAAATGCACCAGATTGCAATATTTTCCGTGTCAGCTATTTAAAGTGTTCCCAAGAGCTTTCCTTTTGCCTACCCTCCAAGCTTCCTTCTCCCAGTTCAGCCTGGAATTCCATTATAATTGAGCTGATCCAGTTTTTGCTCAAACCACTTTCACCGCTGGCAGTCACTAGCCCCATACGAAATAACTTTGTACAGTTGACAAAAACTGGAATTTGATCTCCTATGAAGGTCCATGCTTTCCAGATACATTCTGGTAAATGTAGAGAGAGAGAGATTGCATCATTAAAGCCTGCAGTCAATTCAGAAGACTTTTCTCAGCCCCACATCTCACTTTGTGACTTTGCAAAGAAGCGTTCAGAAATTTCACACACAGTACAGACCAAAGTTGCCCATTTCCTTCATCATCATGGGATGGAATCAAAAACATTTGGCCCTGCTGCCTAAGAGGCAGCTGCTTGCAATTAGATGGAGGATTATGTCCATTTCTTAACTAAGTTCACAACTGGATAACTACAGTATGAGCAACATACAGCGAAGATTTGCCAGCGTGTTGAACTTATCTGCATTTCTAGTGGTTTCTGTACCTTGCCCTCATTTTTCCAGCCTGCTCGCATGCTGCCTGACTCTCAGCATTCCCACCATGTCGCAATGTGGCCGCTTAAAGACTTAAGCAACACTTTTGTCAGTCTTTACGTAGATGTGCAGCTCTGTGGCAGGACATAGGTTGCAAAACAAATGCATTTGATGCTTCTAAAAATAGCATTAGCGTCTGAACAGAAAGCCAGTGATATAATTTTTTTATATACTGCACTTTCGTTTCCCCTACTAAACTGAGGTTAAGTCCCACTCATCTCGCTCACACGAAGAGTCTTATTGACGTGGCTTTGCGCAGAAAATTAAGAAACGATTTTCACTGTTTCTCCCAAAAGCAGAAATAAAGTGAATTGCTACTTCTGAGGAAGCAATTGCATTTGCTACCCTTTAAAAAAAACGATGTTGCAAATTAAGAGACAGAGTATGTCTTTCCTGAAAGCCTGTGTAACAGAAAACACATCGAGTTCAAAAAGCTATAAGTTATGAAAATGTATGGACGCTAAAAAAATAGTTACAATTTCCTCTTCCCGTTAGTTACTCTGCTCTACTGGAAGACACCAATATCCATAGATGTATCAAGGAATGTAGTGTTAATGCAACTGGCCTTAAGACAAGTTCAGAGAGCAGTTAAGGTGCATGGGAATCTATTGCGCTTAACCCGTGCAAACTCATGTATCTAATGTCCTCTCTATGGCTGCCTAAGAAAACAAACAGTTTGGGCTTTGATGATGTTACCATGTGGGAAAGAGCGAAGTGGGGAAAATGTAGCATACACACCAAGGACGGAGTGATGGCTGGCAAAGACCTCATTCCTTCTTTGGACTTGAGGGAGGCACCAGAGGAGTAAGGACAGAGGAGAGCGGTCTGATGTGGCAGTCAAGGGAAGAAGCAGGTAGAAGGACAAGCGGGATATAAACTGGGGTAGAATGAGCAGATTAAGAGAAGAGAATGTTACTCCGAGGCACTAGGCAACGAACCCTGGAGCGCCGATGCGTACTGTGGGTTCTTCCCATGGATTCTTGCTGCTTCCACTGTGTTTTACAGGAGAAATTACTAGGCAACAGGCCTGCTGAAGTGATGACCACGAATGCTTCTTCTCACCTCGTTAGATCTGTCCAAGTGACCAAATGAAAGACAAGCCTTCCGGGATTTGTTGTCTAACAACAGGAAGCAGCTACCCCAGTGATATGGACTTGTACAAGTGGGGGACAAAGTATAGTGGACTCTGTAGACCCCTCCTAATGCTAGGGGGAAAAAAATCTCAAGTTTTCAATGGGGTTAAATAAAGGAAATATACTCAATGTGGTGCAGGGACAGGAAAGCGTGCACTTAAAAACAATGTGATACTCCTAATATTTGCAATCTTTCATCAGAATTTCTTAAAACTGCTCAAAATCAGAAATTAAAGCCTACCTTGACAGCTTACCTTCTGGCCAAACTCACAAGCCACCAAGCACAGCTGATATATTCAGAATGTGAATGTGGTTTTGGGTCCCTGTGTGAAAAAAAGAGGAAGGGGAAGATAACAAAAGCTGTGGGCATTTGCTGGTCTCTCATTTTTCAATTTATAGCTTACAGAACTATCTTTTCAAAGATTAGTTTCCTAAAACCAACATATTTAAATTATATCTCTAGCCAAAGATCTCATATATGGGTTGAAAATCTTCTAAACTAGATACTTGCCAGATTTAAAAGAATTTACTCTCCGGTATCCAAACTGTCATCTAATTTAAGTCACTGATAAGTTTGCGCTGGTGACAATGGGAAGAGGGATTAGTTTTTTGAAGAGAAGTGGGACAAAGACGCTATCTTTAAAAAGATAACTTCAAAGGAAGGAAGTCAAATTACCTGCTGTCATGTAACACATCATTATGTTGGCATTCTCCTTGGCTCTTGAATCTTAACTTTGCAGAGAGGATAAGGATACTAAAAACTAAGGTCTTGGAGTTTCCACTTCCTATTAGTAACTGCTTTACTGGAAGCAATTAATATCTATAAATCTGTCACAGGATGCAATATTACTGGTTATTTTAGCTGGAAAGAGCCACCTCATGATTTTTTCTTCTCCCATCCCTATACATATGTTCTGTGACACAGGGTTTTCTTTCTCTTATGGTATTCACAAGCATGTCCAATCTAACTTTCAGAATCCATTTGTTCACTAAGAAAACCCAGACCTCAGATAGTAAGTGCAGAGAAAATTTTGAAAAACATCTAAAAGCTTTCAAAACAGCATTCAAAATCACTAGCAGTCATAGAAAGAGCAATTTCCCTTCACACAGCCCATTTCCTTCATTCCCCTCCCCTCCCCACCCAAAGTCTTGGTGCCCTTGACTTTGACCAAGACAAATTAGTAGCTCAGAGTTTATTTTATTTATGTTATATGGAAATATATCAGTTTGGAAATATTTCTGTGCCTCAGAAGACCTGTATTTTTAGCACTTTATACTTTCTGATCATACTGCACCTCCCATAGTCTCCCACATACATGACCATACATGCCACACAGGAGAAGCTATCCAGCTTTCCAGCAGCATCATGCTTTTCTGTAAAGGAGCAGAAGACTCATAAGGATAGAGCCACAAGAGAGACTTAGGCACGTCAGATGCCCAAGTTTTATACCAATTAATTTCCCAAGACACATACAGTACATTGTCTGCAGTGTGATCCCTTGGCTTCCTAATTTTGATGCCTGGTTTGACTGCTGCTGCCAGACATGGTGGCTCAGAGAAATCCTTTGCAGCCCATAGACCCAAAGCAGCAGAACCAATGCCCAGGCATGCTCTTGTCACCTACAGACAGTGAGGAAGGAGTGAAAGAAGCTTTTTGTCATGCCCATTCTCACCTTTTTTAATATCACAGACTCACAGTTAGAGCACAGATGTAGAGTGGAGGATTGGACACATTGCTGCAATCCCTCTTCTTTCTAATGGAACTTAAACCTCTTCAGTGTAAGTGACTAGTGTTTGTGTGGTCATTCTGACATCATGGTCCCATGAAAACACATTCAGGTTAAAGTGCAGTAGGTGCCACAGGAAAAATTAAAATATTGCCAATCACTGAATCATAGAATGGTCTGGGTTGGAAGTGACCCCAAGGATCATAAAGCTCCAACCCCCTGCCACAGGCAGGGCCACCAACCTCCAGGCCTGGATCTACACAAGGTTGCCCAGGGCTCCATCCAGCCTGGCCTTGAACACTTCCAGGGATGGGGCATCCACCACCTCTCTGGGCAGCCCGATCCAGCACCTTACCACTCTCTCTGTAAAGAACTTCCCCCTAATATCTAATCTAAACCTTCCCTCCTTTAGCTTTAGTCCATTCTCCCTTGTCCTGCCATTATCTACCCTTTTTAAAAGTTGATTCCCCTCCTGTTTGTATGGTCCCTTCAGGTACTGGAAGGCTGCAATGAGGTCCCTCTGCAGCCTTCTCTTCTCAATGCACAAACTTGGCACTTTGTTACTGGTAACCCAAGTAATTTTCTCACCAAACATGCTGTGTGTTATGAATCATGCCTGAGCACGACATAAGGCAACCGGTGCATCTAATGCCTTACTGCAGTTTCATCCAGGGAGTCTCTTGGGGTTAATTTCCCCTCTCCCTAAACGTATGTTTTGGACCACAAGGATTGCTTGGTTTTGGTGTGGAAACCATTACTCTAAAAGAAACAAGCAATGACCTATTAGTGAACATCCACAGTTAACATGCCAGCCAACTGGCTACATTTCAGAAAGATTTCTCTCTGTAGTGTGAAAAAGAAAATGTGCAGAGCAGCTATGAGAGAAGGAAAGCCAAGGTCAGGGCAGTTCCCAGGAGCTCTCCCTGTTTACAAATATGGAACGAGCTTGCAAAAACCTGGAATTAAGTTAATTTAAACATCTGTTAACGTAACTGAGATTGGAAACCAGCCCTGTATGCACCTTC
Organism: Laterallus jamaicensis coturniculus; assembly: GCA_022605575.1. Classification (NCBI taxonomy): domain Eukaryota; kingdom Metazoa; phylum Chordata; class Aves; order Gruiformes; family Rallidae; genus Laterallus; species Laterallus jamaicensis. Next base: position 6,364,223 of record JAKCOX010000027.1, read on the forward strand.
ATGGAGATACCATACTTCTAGGTTAAATGTGAGAAAAAGTGTCCTTTGATAGTTACCATGTCACTGTTAGGTGGCAGATTTTACCACAAAATGTTTGATGTTTGTCACTGACAAGAGGGTTTTATCCTTCTCACATGATGTGACACAATCTCTGGCCCCAGACTCAGAATATATCAGCCGATGTCAACACTTTCTCCTTCCACTTTCTAAATATTGCTGATCAGGCCAAGTTTCATTTCACTGAAAAGGCCACTTTCTTTCCTGGCTGGGCGGAAGAGAGAAACTCAGAAGCATCCAGACATGATAGCTGCGTCTCTGTCCATTTAGACTGCAACCTCTGCATATTTCAGCTGAAAACTTCCCTAGAGCACAAGCATGCCAGGCAGCAGGACGTGAATGTTTTGTTGGGGTACCAGCACTTGGGTCCTGCTTAACAGCCCAGCCTCTTCTCCTCCAACCACTCCTCACTCACAAGCATTCTACCAAAAGGCCCTTCTGCCTGGGAAGAGCTGCAGGAGTGGAAGCTTAAGTCTTTACAAGCACATAAGTTATGCTGAACTAAAAAAAAACCCAAATTTCAAGTTGCCATGTGACCTCCCTCTTTCTGTCAGCTTTGCAAAGGCGTTGACTTAAAGTTTATGATAAATGCATAGTCAGGATATTTATTTATTTATTTTAATTGCAGCCAAAGCAGAGCTCTGCTCTCACAGCTAATGCTGTTAGGAGCTGGTGATACAACAGGGTGTCTGACAATCTCTGACTCTGTCTTCTTTGATCCTATCCAACACACATGGTACCCAACCTGGAGCATTCAGGCCATGCTTATTTTGTTCAGCATCTTTTTTACCTTCACACACATTTTGTGTCCTTTACCCCTTGTTTTTCAACTAATTGAAACCAAAAGATCTCCAGGAAAAAATCAACAAGTACTTTCCATTCATATGAAGATCTCTCACTGGCAGTTTTTCCACTTCAAATTCGTATTATTCATGCTCTAAGAGTTCCTCTTCACATATCCTCCTCCATCTCTCCATCTTCCTTACCTTTATCATCTGTCATGACCTCAGGAGTTACAGGCACTATGCTAACAGAACAGGTTTTTTTCACTTAGGACAAGAAAAATATTGTATTTCTCATGAAAAGACCTGAAAAGAGAGAAAACTAGGTCTGGAGAGTCAAAAGTGATGTCACTGATAATATACTGGCTACTTTGAAGAGTTAACATGGATTTGGTTGCAGAAATGGTAGTCTGTTCTAAGAATATTTCTGTCCAAATTGAGGTATTTATTGGGTAGGGAGCTCAAGATAAAACCACTTTAAAACCCAACAAAACATTTGAAATGACAAGATGTTTTAATGGGAAGTCCCCCTTGGTTGACAGAGGACATCCAATTCTAATTTCTCATTCAATTAAACTCTTTATTTTGAGCCTAGCAGAAAATGTGATTTCACTCAGGGAATTTCAAGCTGGTGCCTTTCAGAGCTGAAGGCATGTTCTGCTCTTGGTGAAAACAAACAAGAGGAAGGATAAACATGATAGTGTAGAATGGGAAAAAAACCAGGGGGTTTTGTTTCCAGAAGCAAAGCAGCTGGTCAGCCAGGTCAGATATGCTGGTGTGGCAGGTAAGCCATGATTGCTTTTGCTTTAGACCTCATGGTTGTCTGGAACATTATCTGGGTCTAATCAAATCCCTTTCCTTCACTGCAAATGCTGCATAACTCTGTAGGTATTTTTAAATGTGGTAAAGTGGGGGAAGAGAGACAGGGAAAGAGCAGGGAGGGAGGAAGGTAGGAGGTGCAAGAAGGTAGCCATGGGGTCTGCATGCAGAAAGGGGCACAAGAAAGTGTCAGGCAGAATGCTGTCGCAGGCAGCTAAGCTCAATCCAGTCCGATGGGATGGGATGGGATGGGATGGGATGGGATGGGATGGGATGGGATGGGATGGGATGGGATGGGATGGGATGGGATGGGATGGGATGGGATGAGCCTCCTGGTTGGGCTAGTCTGGATCATCCAGTGACTGAGGCTTACTAATAAAGGGAAAAGTCTCCATGGCAAAGGAGGCCTTCCACTGGGGAATTCCCTAAATGTCTGCTCTGCCGAAAGCTTCCCTTTTCTCAAGATGCCAAAAAAAGCAGGGAGGGGGGAGGGGAAAAACAGACTTTCTTTATTTCAGTCACCATTTAGGACTGAAATGTGATATACAAAGTTTGTTCTAATTTCCAGTTCCCAGCATTTTCAATTGCCAGATATGAACTTCAGGCCTTGGTGCTACCGATAGACTTTCTCATGTGTACAAATTTCATTTTTCTGGTCCCTTCATCTCTTTTTCATCCTCTCAGGCACAATTAATTGCTACAGGTAGTATAATGCTTACAAAAATGTCCCCTGCTTTCCTTCTCTGAGTTCATCATTTGTCCAGACATGGAAGCACTTTGGTCTGGTGAGTCTTCATGGCTCCATTCACCTCACTGCCTGCTCAGCCAAATGCTGGTCCTGAAGACATCCTTTTCCTTTGTGCAGGTATGCAAAAGAAACAGACAAATCTGCACAGAAAAGACAACAAAAAGCAAGTTTAGCTGGGTAAGCCTTATTTCTGGTACCAAAGCACTGGCACAACTACCTCATGTAGAAGCAGTTTACTCTTGTTTAATGAAGGGAAGGGAAGCGAAAGGGAGACAGGAGAGAAGAGAATGATGTCTTCTTTGATAAATCCATCCATAGATAGAATCATAGAATGGCAAGGGTTGGAAGGGACCCCAAGGATCATAAAGCTCCAACCCCCCTGCCACAGGCAGGGCCACCAACCGCAGACCTGGATCTACACAAAGTTGCCCAGGGCCCCAAAAACCTGGCCTAGAACACTTCCAGGGATGGGGCATCTACCACCTCTCTGGGCAGCCTGTTCCAGGACCTCACCACTCTTTCTGTAAAAAACTTCCTCCTAATATTCAATCTAAACCTTCCCTCCTTCAGCTTTAAACCATTCCCCCTTGTCCTGCCATTATCTGCCCTTTTAAAAAGTTGATTCCCCTCCTGTTTGTATGCTCCCTTCAGGTACTGGAAGGCTGCAATGAGGTCCCTCTGCAGCCTTCTCTTCTCCAGATATTACCTGAACTTACACTGCAATCCTGCCCTGTGTGATATTCTCACTGCCTAATTCCCCTTCTTCATGGCAGCACAGGTCAGCTCCACATGCACCCCAAGTGCAGTGGAAGACTTATATGTTTTCCTTTTGCTTGATGTTGAAACCAGGAACCTCAGTCTGTGCACGTTCCCTGTATTGAAAAAAGGACATGGTTCTAATGGATGTCCAGACTATTACAGGCTAAAAAAATATGAACATTTATCTCTAGTAAACAGGTCTTCATTTAACAAAATTGCATGAGTACTATAAACTTTAAAAAAAAATAATTCTGAAATACAGTTTGATTTCATCCTCTAGTGCTTATGATCTAACAATACGTGTCCAACCTTATTATTCCTGTGTCCAGAAATTACATTACAATCTGAACACTTGAGGCCAAACTAAATCCCTGTTGGCGAATGGACCAGCACAACAAGTTGTAACTTTTGTTTCCAAAAATGTCCGATGAGCCAAAAAAAAAAAGGCCCTTTTGAAGTGATTCAGCTTTGGGAAAGAGAAGTATTATAAAAAAAAAGCATAATATTTTGTGAAAGACATTTACCCCAAAATTTGAAACAGGTGAAGCATGTGCAGAAGCAATGCCATTATTCTCACTGCATTTTACCAGAATTTCAGGGTTATTCCTGTGATAGATTTTGAGGCACATCCATCATTATGCTGCCATCTGCTTTTAGGTTGTCCATTCCCAGGACAGGTCTCCTCCTTTTTAGCCATAAGGCTCTGGGTAAGATCCTCACCACCCTCCAGGCTCTGCAGTGGCATCCCTGCTGCCCCAAAAAATGAGTTTCCCACACCCAAGCCCTGGAAGGCAAATGCTAAGAAAATCTGATCTGAAGAGAACAACAGGGCTGGGATTTGTTATGAGTTTTTTCTTGACTTCATTAACAAAGCCAAGCCTAGGAAGGCTGAGGATAGGAAAATGTAGTCTGAGGCAAGGAGAATAAAGCATGAGCAGGAAGGTTCTCCTAATGTTGGGTTCATAACACTGAACAGCTGAGTAGCAATTTGTAGCAGTAATAGTAGTAGTAGTAATAGTAGTAGTAGTAGTAGTAGTAGTAGTAGTAGCAGCAGTAGTAGTAGCATTACTATTATTGCTATTACTACTGATTGTCAAGGGATAACTGAAAAAGGCCCTACAGAAGTTTCTTCCAAATTTTTTCAGGAAAAGTTGAAGAAGCCTTTTCAGGCCATGTTTTGCTACTGAGAATATCCTTTTCTCAGATTACTATTTTTGACAGTTATTTTATATTCCTCTAGCTCTCAAGTGTGTCTTCTCACCTGCAGAGGAGTGGCAATACTAATTTATAAGAGGAGCAAGAAGATAGCAAGAACAAATAAGAATGGTATTTTTTTATTCTTGCATGGGTGATTTATTTGATTTTTTTAAAAGTAATTTCATGTTGATCAAAATTAACTTTTTTTGTGACATAAAGAGTTTAAATTAATTATTTCAGTGTCTCCTTAAAGTAAAATACTTTTATGTTCTCTTTTTGAAAAGCTTGAAATGAAAGTGAATTTTTATTTCCAGCTACATCAAAGTTGACGTGACATAAAACCAGGGATGTCTAAGAGCACTCCTGTTTTAGCAGGAGAAAAATGAAAGTATGTCTGCAGTAGTACAGAATCTCAAATTCCTTCTGAATGATGAGCTTTTACTGAATAAAAAAATGTGTATGAATAACAAGAGCACGGTTTTATTTTATCTAAACAAATTATGGTTACATATAAATGGAATAGCAGGTTTTCCTATTTCTTTTGGTGCAAACTGCAATGACACAAAAGGTTTGCTAACAATTTCCAATATGTGGTGGGGAAAGGTCTTCTTGTTGTCTGAACTTAACAATATGGAAAAAAAAAAGAAAAAACAAACCTTCTATACTTCCCCAATCTTGGCCCAGATATTAAAATAACTGCTACAGCACAACCCCCAAGTCAAAACCATATTTATTTATTGACATTTTCCTATGCTATTTCCTATGACTATAAATGTGTGCAGAAGTTTGGGTTACTCTACAACAGAATATTTTCCTTTCAAAAAATGAGAAGTAGCAGGCCTTTGCTAAACAAAACCCTCTTCCTAAAATATTCTCTCAGGACATGTGAGAAAGGGCTTCTTTTCTTTTCTTTTTTTTTTTTTAATGAGCTCTTTGTAAAACTTAAAATTTAGATGGAATAGAAAATAGAACCGAATTCTAATTAGGGTCTAATGGCCCCTCACTGGCTGTAGGAGAATTGTTTCAATTACACTGTGACCAGTGTCATTGCATATCAATAGCTGGATCCTCTAATAATACCAATAAACTATTTCTTTTGTTTCCTTTGTTAAACTGTTTGGTTTGAAGCTATAAATTGGGGACAACAAGCATCTAGTGTCATCCTATGCTTGTGAAACCATTACAGGGGGCAGAACATTCTGGGCTTTTAAATGTCCATTCCTAGCAGGGTCTTCCCATATGCCGGGCCGTATCTCTTCCCTTTCCTGCTATACCTGCTCTTCGAGCTCTAAGAAAGGGCAGAATTAAAAGATGACCACCTCCAGATCCAAATAGAATACACTCTTTCTCTCCTGTTGGTCTGAACAAATATAGCACTTGGGTTTTAAACTGACCTTATACCACGGCTGGTTCTTAAATAATCAGTTAATTAAAATGTGACGCATCACAAACACCGTTTCTTTAAATAACTTCAGTCGCCTAAAAAAAGAACTGATAGCTTTTCCTAAGGGGGAAAAGTACTAGTAGCTTACTGAGAAAGCTTAGCCTCCAAGGCCAGTCTAGCTAACTATGGCCTCAGGGCCTAATCCTTGCAAAGTCCATCTGGAGAATGTCCTAATTCTGCTGCCTGCTTTCACGATCATCCTTCTGCTTTTTTTTCCCCACCCTTGCATCCGTTTAGTGTCCTCATTTGCTTTCTAATGACTTTCTAAAGTGAACTCAGCTTTGGTTTCTTTCACAGATGACCTTTAGGTGGCTTTCCTTTCCGTGCTTCCCTACATCACAGCAATATGAGCCGTGATGCTCATATCCATATGAGCACCGTATCAATACCACATGCTCCAGACACAGAGCAGGTAACCAGCAACAAAGCTGAGCCATGCTAAAACACACCTGTGACTTCCCAAAAGAATAGGTGGGGCTGCATAGGCATCTGAACCACTTCTCCCGCGCTTGGAAACAAGCAAAGGTGCTGAAAGATTTTAGCCCTGGTAGCCAGGACCAATGCTTTATGTGGGGTATTTCCAGTGTAATTTCCTGTGGAGCTTGCTGCTTTTCTGAACTTCCAATAATTCAGCTCTGTGGTGTTAGAGATGAGGCAGTGACTCCTTTCTGGACAAGGTTGCGTGTCGAAGCAAGATGTTTTCAAATGTTTCTGCCAACCTGACTCCTAAATACTGCAAGTACTGTGAAACCCTTGTTCTTCTTGGGGTTATTATTAATCAGCCGTCAGGGCTGTCACGCAATTACCGCAAAGCTACTTTCGTTTGGAGAGAAAATTGGAGAATAATAGCCTGTTTTCTGGTACTGTGTTTATTGTTTCACATTCCGAGTATGAGCACGGTTTCTTAATTGCAGCCTCTAATTCAGAGGTTTTCATTCTTTTACATACACCTAATTATTTTTTTTTCCTGAGAAAGAGAAGCATGGAGAAGGGGCAGAGTGCACCCCTGCACAACAAAGGTAAAACCTGCTTGTTTCAAGCTGCTTGTCTCTACCTCCCAGGGACCCCCGGAAGAAGAAGCCTGAGGATCTCTAGTGATAATGTGGGCCAACAGCCCAGAAGCAGGAAGCCAGAAGTCCTCAGAGAAGGAAGTGAAAATACTGCAGTGTTGTAATCACTGTAACCTTACACATAGGAGAACATCAAGGCAAACCAGACAGGTCATCCTTGCTGCAATTTCTTGTTACTTACACTCCAGTTTTCAAGTGCAAACTCTTTAAGTGATTAAGCCTTCCAGTTAAAAGAGCTTGTTGAAGGAGCCTTGTAGTAGCATTAATTCTCTTATGTCCTGACACACTGACCTGAAACACTGAATTGCCTTTACGGCATCGAGCTTCTTATGAACGGGGAACTCTTGTTTCATAGTGAGGACCTGACAACCTGACAGTATTTCTGAAGTGAGAAACTCCTTGGGTAAAAATAAGGTAGGTTAAACAGATACACCTATAGTAATAAGTAGGTGCCTGTTTACACCTATTAATCGCCTCATTAAAAGTATTACTCTAAATAACATGCCAGATATATTTGTTAAAGCCATTTCACAGGAAGCTTAACTAAAAAGGAAGGAGGTTAAGGGCCAGATTTTAACCTCTGCATAAGTAGGTGGCTAATCACGGCTTCAGACACGCACGGTGGAGGGGGAGGCCCTGAATCAGGGCAGACCTAAAAGATACGTACATGTGTAATCTCTTCCACAACTCTTGAGCTCTTGTTGTAGGACTGGGGTCTCATCAAGAGGCACAGAGACTAGCAGAGCTGGGAATACCTTTTACTGCTCTGGGGATAATTTTCTCTTTATGGGGAGGCTTTTAAATTATCTCTCCGTATAGCATATTAACAACCATGTTTTTTTCTGAGTGCTGGTCCACATATGTGGTGCGCCTGCAGATGCCGTGTGAGTTGTTCCAGCTCCCCACAGCCCTGCCAGGTCTCTTCAGCCCTGACTTGCACACTGTCCTGCTCTACTTCTCTCTACAGCAGAAGTTACCAGCTGTGGGATGCGCTCTTATATTCTAGGAACTATGATGCTATTACCAAATTTATTTTTCCATGTAACTTGAGAGAGGAATAAAAAGCAGATTCTCAGCTAGCACAGATCATCACGGCCCATTTTTGATGGGGAAGGCTCATCATACTACACAGAACAATGTCGATGGCTATCAAACAAGAATTTGGCTCTCAAAAGCCAGGCACTTGTGGAGACCACCAGCCTCCCACAAGCCCTGATCTCCAGAAGGGCTAGATGCAAGGATAATTCCAGATAAAATGCCTCGGGCACTATGTGGGTTGGACCCATCTTCCAATTTATTTTTTTTTTCTTTTTTGGAGTCTTGAACCAGATTCAAAAAGTCACTATTTCTGCCGTATCTCCAGCTGCCAGCCAAGCTATTGGCCAGCAGTCTCATGTGGGCCAGAGCTCACAGTGTTCTCAGTCCTCTCTTCTTTGTCCTCTGGTAGGCTGCCTGCTCTTGCCCCATCCAGCTTTTTTTTTTGCATTTGCAAGGTAAAATTTCTGCTAGGCTACAAACTGCTTTTGTTCAGAAACTCTGACAAAACAGCACAAAATAAGCAGAAGGAGCATACAGCTGGGGATAAGAAATAGTGGGCATGGGGAGGGTCAGAGTGCAGCCTTCCCTGGCAGTGCTGCTGAGCTGTTACGTCAGCTCCCATACCTCCTGTAGACACAGCCCACATCCACCATCCTGTTCAGCTGCCATCAAAACCCTAAGAGGCCTTTGCTGGTCAAAAGCTTTTGAGGGATGTTTAGCTCCAGGCCTGTGTGCAATGCCAGCACTGTCATGACAACACCCATGAGCAACTTCATTGGCTGAGCAAATTCATTCCTACCCCAGAGCCAAAGTGGAGTTCCCAAGTAGGAGTGAATGAAGAGGGCTTGGGAAGGAAGAGCTCCAGGTTCTTGACTCTGCTCTCAGGACTACTTCATGATCACTGGTGGAAAAGGATGCAAGGAGACACTGGAGTGAGGGCCCTTACAGTTATTCACAGCACTGAAGTGGGGCATCTCACCCCTCCTGCATATTTTCAGACGAAAAGAACCATCCTTGGTCAGCTGCGTGGGCCATCACAGGAAGGGTTACACCTCGCACAGTGACAGATCCAGAGCAGAGGAAAGTCAGTCGCTGGAGAACCAGAAAGCACAAGGCATGGGATGTCCCCTTGGCTAACTCCAGGGAGCTATACATGGGTTATCAGGAAGAGTCAGTACACTGCCCATTTTGGAACCATTTTGGAACCATTTTGGATGCCAGATCCTCCTCAAGGACTCAACAGGCATCCCAAAGCCCTCACTCAGGGTTTGGGTCTCTGTTTGGGAAATCAGACATCACCTATTATGTTGTGCCATTTAACCTGTAGACAACCATGCTCTTTATTGGATTTGGCCTGTCAGATCAGATCTTTAAAGCTATTTGTATTAGTGCTTTGCTCAGCAGTGTGTGCAAGAGAGCAGAAATGCAAGCTCTGTGAGTGCCTAAGTACACCTGAAATAATTAACAGATGGTGATGAAAGTGACCCACAAGAGAGTCACATAACTCCATCCTAAACGAGCTAAGATAAAATTATTTTCACAGAGGTAAAGGGGTAATAGCAACAGGCTTCATTAAAGGAAAAGGAAACTTTTAATCTCCTGGACAGGGACTAGTTTCTCTTGCTGGAGATAATACCTGTATGAATAGAAGAATCCTAATGTTCCCATGCACCCTTATGAAATACTTTGAAATATATCCCTGGAAACTTACTTTAAATACATATCAAGACTACTCACAAGGAGTATGAATCATTCTGGTTAACCAGAACAAAGAAAAGAGTTTGGTTTGGGGTTGGTTTTTTTCTTTTTTAATGTAGTTGATTCTACAGAATTTGGCTTATTTACCTCAGAGTTGGATTACAGGCATATTGAAAAATGACTGGAGGCTTGATGTAAGCTGAAACATATAATATTCAATAAAAAGTCCAAGTTAGTAATTTAAGATCCAAACTCCTGCAGCAGGTTTTTAGGGGAGGAGAACAGCATTTAAATAACTGTAAATTTACGGGTATACCGCATTACTTCCAGTCACCCATTCAAACTTCTGAAATACCTTAAGTACGTGTGAAATATGATAACAGCTTCCTATTTTTCTAAATTGAGTTCTCATCATGCTACATTGTCTGGCTGGAGCTCTGTGGCTGCCAGGGGACAGCTAAAGCCTGGGCAGTGCTGCAAGTCCTGGCCCTGGGATCCCACTGTGCAGCACGTGCCTGGAGAACGTCAGCTGAGTCCAGAGATGGTCTCTCTTAAGGAAACACAGCAAAATCTCTCTTTTTAGAAAAGTTTCCTCACCAGGGAAGTAACTTGGTACTGATGCTCTCCCATATGCCATTAATCTACCTTTATTCTCCAAAAATGAGATGAAAAGTAGGGAAAAATGCTAGCAAAGTATGGGAAGATGAAAAACACTTTGCATTTGAATCTCAAGAAAGAGAATTCAACAGAGACTGTGCTGTTGCTGCTGATTTTATGTAGAGCATACTCAGATGGTAGCAAGATTATAAAACCCAGATAGGTGCCTAGATAATCAGGCAGACTGACTGAGCTTATTTGTTTGCGTGGTTATTTTCTTTTTGTTGATTTGATGCCAAAGATCCAAGCAAAGATCTCTGCAAAGGCACAGCTGTCTCTAAGTGGTGTTTTCTCACATAGAGTTGTCTGAAAGGCAGGTCTGAAAGGAAGAGGATGAGAACTTAAAACAGTACTTTTAGTGCCTTTTTTAATAAAGATGTTATTGTAAAACTTTGTCCATTCAATGTACATGCAGATCAGCCTTAATAATCACGTATCTTATTTTTATAAATTTCAAAGAAAAAAATACTTCAGAGAAAGTCTGAGGAGCCTTAAACAAACATTTTTATAAGGTCTTGTTTTCTTCTAAAAGTTTCCTGGAGAAGACTCTGAATTTTATAATTCAAATTACATTTATAGAAGTTGACAAATGTAATTCCAAATGTGGTTCTGTTTCTTAGTCCAAGGACACATAGGTCTTCAGGTCACTTAAGCATTATTTATTAAATCTCAACTGTGAGGGGTCGGACAAAGCTTCAGACTTTTGTTTAAATTTCTTTGTATGAATTAGGTCACTTCTAATCTTCACATTTTAATAACTTCCTCTTCAACTGAAATTTAAATTGCTGAGAACCTTTGTGGGGGTGAGGAAAACTTCCATATTCATCTCATTTGAATAACTTGAGAAAAACAACTGGAGTTCAAGTATCACTCAGTGCAGGTGAGCAGGATACAGGTGAGCAGCAGCAGCTAAGTGAGGGGCCTCATGTTGTCCCATCAGGCTAAACCTGGCTTGCCATCGATTTAGGGTTAGGATGAGCAGGGTCATTGATACTGGGTAATTTAGACTATCCCTGTGTAAGGAATGGGAATGGATGGTGCACCTCACTGAGGTATCTCCACTTGACAGAGAGAAATGGGTGGCAAGTTGGCTTACATATGTGGCTCCAGGTACTGGTATACTGCCTGTGCAAGAGATGGAGGACAAGAAGAATGCACAAAAGAGACGTGTTAGGTGCATTCTGCTAATTCCTGGGACCTAAACACAGGCTGTGAGGTCTTCAGTCATGTTTCCATAAGAAAAGGGCTACATGAAAATATACTGGCAACAGATACACTAGCAAACTATAGGAATTATCTTCTTGCAGGATGTTGGGTTCCTTGGTTAACCCGGTGTGGTGGGTGGCCAACAGCTGATGGTCTATGACACCTGTAAGGAGCTTCAGAAAAACACTCAAAAAAGGACTTCTGCCTGTATATGACTGTCCATCTTTTTAGTACCCTTTCCTTCTGGAAGTGCAGACCTTCCATGCCTCACTTGCAATGGGTGGCACCCTAAGGGTCGCAGGGTCCTCTGTCACCACGTGGAGTTGCAACAGAAAACAGCTGCTGCAGCAATTTGTATCTAAGGAAGGTTGCCTACATCCTTGTCCCACTCTTAGCTAGAGAAAAGCCCCACTAAACCTGATAATTAAACCTTGGTAGGCAAGCATAAGTATGCAGCTGAACCAGTATTTCTTTCCATAAAGGACATGACATTTTCTTCAAAAATTATAAGTAAATTTCACAAATTACTCTGTACAAATGTTATTGAAGAGTGCCAGTGGGCATTCCTAGGACATCATCTAGAAAATTATGACCATCTGGGCAGAACCTGACACCACCACCATTGTAGCCCCTGAAAATTTCTCTTTGAGTCCATCTTTCACTTATGATGGTTGCTGCATCCCTCAATCAGCTCCATCTGGTTTTGCCTTCCCTTAGGCCCTCTACATTTTGGAAACAGAGAATTTTGGACATTCAGAAACAGAGCAGTCTAATCTTCTCTCCTGGGATGTGTAGTGATGCTGTGAAAAGCGACAGGAATATGGATGTACACCTCAACAGTGCCTCAGAGTGATGCAAAACTAAAGACATGGCTGCAGAAGATGAGCACTATGAGCCTTATACTCAACGATCTACACTGCTGTAAGCCTCAGCTCTTTCAGAGCACTCCCATCTACCATTACCTTGCTCTACATAACGTGACTCCATCACAGTTCCTAGAAACTGGATGATAATCCCTTCTGAATTATAAACCTCCCACATACTCTCTATTGCTCTACATTTTTTCTCCCTTTCTCTTTACAGTTTCATTTCAATGTCAGAAAGCTCCCAATTCACAGAAAGGGGTTTCAATTCGCTCAGCAAATAGTCTGATAGAAGTGTGGTTCACTGGAATGGGGGCCAAAAGTCTCTCACCCCCACTATCTTGTCTTTGCCCATGCAAACAGAAGGGTCTAGATGTGTTGACAGCTGCTCATAACCCAGATGCTCATTCCCTCCCTCTTCCTTCACTTGGACCAGAAATAGAGCAGGAGCTGAAGGAAGCTGACACCACCTCCCAAACTGCCACCACCAGCTGACTAGGGTAAAGGTCTGACATGGGCAGTGCTGCACCCCATAATCATGCAGAGTTTTGTCTGGGTGCAGAATGGTTATCAAATCATCTGGAAAGCTTGCCCAGCCACTGCTCCCCCACTCCTCTTCACCTCCTACACAGAGGGAGTGGAGGCAGGAAGGGAAATGGGCAGCATGTCCCCTCCAGCCCTGCCCTTGCTGCTCCACTGTCCCTGTGCCACCACTGACCTTCCTTCTCCCTGCAGGTGAATCCTCGCAGGCCTTCTGCCATGCTGTCCTTAAAATCCCCAGGTATCCCCTGGCTGACCTAGGGAATTTACCACAGGGTCCGGAGTATTCACAGCACAGACCTCACAGCTATCTGGGGTGCACCTCCAGGAGCAGGGTGTCCTCTCTTCAGTGCGGGAGGAGGGCCATGGCAGCCTCTGGTCAAAAAAGGATGACCACTGAAACCTGGGGAACCTGCATCCAGAGTTGCTCTCCAGCACAGATGACAAAAGAAGACTGTCTTGCTGCAAGACTGTGCTGAGTCTGTGCTAAGGAATGTGATCTATCTGGAAAAGACCAGGACAGAGCGCTATCTCATACCAGTGACTCATCTACAACAGAGGTGGCTCAACTTGGAGCAGTATATGTGTCTTCTCCCATCATACCCAGAGACTCCAGCACAGCTAACAACTTTTACCATCAACCTGAGATGCATTATCAGACACCTCTCCAAACTGTGAAGACTTCACATCCTGGAACCTCTTTGGAGTCACCAGGTCACCATGGTCAGTGATGCCAGCTTTGCCCCCAAAACATGCTGCTTACCCAGCTCGTAAAATGTCCCTCCTGCTTGGACCCTGTCCCATCTGCTCCAGAGCTGCAGAGCATGCTTAAATCCCACAGTCTTCCAACACATCCTTATATCCTTCAGTCCTCTCATATCTTGGCTAAGTGTATAAGCCTTGCCAAGTGCCCCCTCACAAGCTGCTCTAGAAGACAACGTGATATCCCAAGAGTTGGCCTTTGCATCACACCTTGAGAATACCTTCATGAGCTCTTTCCCTCTCACTCTACTGCCTCATCAATCCATCTCACTCAGACACAAAGTGCTAAGAGCTCTCCCCACCAGGAGAAGGCAAGGAACATCAGTGGGCCAGCACGGACCCTGAGCAAATTCACAGTCTGGGAAATTTGGCAGGGAGACACTGGAGGTCCTGTTTCTCGTGCCTGGCCTTGGTCTTGCCACATCTACTTGCAGTCAGCATCTGACAGCTACTTAGGTGCCTCAAGAGTCAGTGGGAGCGGGTGGGGTGCACTGCCAAATGTCCCCTTCCGGTTTTCCCTACTTTTAACCTGCTGACTCTCCCCTATATCTCTTTTTATAGTTTTTGCCACTTGTGGTCACCTATGGTCTTTTCCTCTCCAGTGTCTTCTCTTCACCTCTCCTTTCTCCATTTTTTGTTTTGGTTTGGGTTTTAGTCTCTGTTAGGGATGGGCTGACTCCTATACCTAAAGGGAAAAAAACCCCATGTGGCCAGTGGCCAAAAGCAGGTAACTCTGCAGGAATACAAAACAAGGAATAATACAGCCACATGTTCCTGGTATGCTTTCCCAGCCATCGCGCTCTCCTAGCCTCCAGCAACTTGCAGGTCAGGGATGTTAGCAAACACTTTCTTCAGAAACACTGTTCATCAGAACTCTCCTTCTTTAGTAATCAACATTGGAGCACATTGTATTTTCTCCCCCAAATAAATGCATATTAAAGGTTACGTCTGGCTATGGCAAACATTACTGGGTGAACAAAGCATGCTGCACCATGCCCACAAGTGACAGAGACCCGTGATGTCCTTGGAGAGAGAACAGAACTTTTTATAAAGCCATGGAGGTTCTTGTAACAAGCTTCATTACAAATGCAGACTGTCTGCCCATAAACCAAATGTCAGTTCTTGCCAATTTCCTTGTATGCTTCTAGTTCCTAGTACCTTATGAACCAGGGCTGGGTTTCCTTTCAGCAATGAAATGGAAAATGAAAGAGCATGAAGACGCAGCGATGGCATGCTGTAACAGAGATAGCAATATGAAGAGTAAAACCCTTACCTTCTTGACGTTCACAGGACATTAATACTGACTCCATGGGTCAGAGTTTCTCTCTGAGCTGTAGAAGCTGGCAGGCAATCTTACAGGTCTTTGGAAAGTGCTGCTATGCTTGTTATTTGTAGTATTTTCAGCAGTTTTAATGACATTAAGCCCTAGGAGGTGAAGCCCCAGGAACAAGAGGGATGCAGACAGCCTGCGTGGTAATATCATGGGGCCTGCTAACTCTCCTCACTGAAATCAATACCCTCAAGTGCTCCATGCAGAGCTGCAATGAAAGGAGCAACACAAAGCTACCACTGGGACCCTGGGAGGTTTTAAGGAAAAACAAGCAGAGATCAGCCACAAACAAAATGTTCTGATCAGGCCTTTCTTTTTTTTTTCACTGTTTTACCCTGTTTTCTGTCTTTGAAAGTGCTGAAAATTCACCTCTGCACTTCTGTTCACTCTGTGGATCAGTCCTATGGCAATTTATCTTATTTACTTTTTTACTATTTCCATAATACCTACTCTAATCACAGCCTGTTAAAGAACTGTGGGCACGCTATACGCAGGTGCCTAACTCACCATAAATATTTACAGCAGCATTGCCACTTAAGAGTTTTCACATGTGACCTTTTTGGGCAGTAATTCATGTGTGTTTTAACTCTTCTGATGCATTAGAGCACGCAGGTGAAATTTCTCTTTAAAACTCCAAAGGGTGACATCAAGCATTGCCTAACAGCTAGAACAGGCTTCATGTACTACTCATGCTGTTTGGGGATCTAATCCTTCCAGTAGCCTACGCTAACAATGTCATCTTTAGATTTCTATAGCCTAACAAATGGGCTGCTTTCGTTTTACAGTCTATTTTAATTTTTTTAAAAGTCCTCCAAGCTCTACTGCTTCATTCATCAAAAAAGGCCCAACTGAACCAAATGGCAAAGGAAGGAGGAGGAAGCCTGTGTAGAGAACTTGTGAAACTGCTCTAATCTTTTTTTTTTAAAAAAAAAAAAAAACAAACAAAACCAACCTGGTTTCTAAAAACGCACACAGCTATTTATTGTGTGAATAGAGCTTTGTAATGGGGTCCCTTTACTATTCAAATTCAAGTAAGAATTTAACAAAAAACCACTTCTGAAGTTTAAAGAACCCGAAGCTGGCGATGACAGAGATTAATGTTCAGTTTCAGGGGATCCACTTATTAATTTTGTCAGGCTGAAAACAACGGTTAACAGTTTCCAAAATAGCTGAACAATGTCAGCAAACATTTGCTTTGACTGAACCGAGACCCTCCCTTGCCCTAAGATCAGCTCCGGGACATTTTGAGAAAGGCTTTCTTTATCTCTTGACAGTGTGAAAAAAAAAAACACACCCAACCAACCAACCCAACTTTACCTGCAAATTGACTTGTGTGTAGAAGGAAGCTATCATTCATGCTAATGGAGCCCATCAGTTTGCTTTCACTGTACCGCGATGCCCTGGAGCAAAAAATGTGAAGCTTGTTAAGCCCTGGGCTTAGCAATAGGATTTAACAACTCTGAAATGCCTACCTTCCTCTGTGCACACATTGTCCACCACTATCTCACACATTTCTCTCTGTTTCTGTGACAGCTGGTCAATGTAAACTAGCTCTTAAAAAGATTTTATGTTGATTCTTATGTGCTGGGAGCTGTTTGGGTAAAATAAACCCTAAAAATTTAAAAAAAAAAAAAAAAGCAAAAAAAAAAATCAAGAAAAAAAAAAGCAAAGGGACAAGGAGATGCTGGAAAACTGCAGTAGAAAATTGTACAGAAAATTGTTTACAAAGCTCCCAATGATTTGGCAATGTGAAGCATCGTCCCTGCTCGCCACGTTTCTCTAAGTTGTTGGTGGGCACATTTTGAAGGCATTAGACATCAAGGCCCCTGCAAAATCATCAGGTTTATAAAACCCAAAAGCATGAAAAGGGTTAATCCCAGACCACAAAGCTGGAGAACAAAAGCAGGAGCGAGCTAGTCCCAACTGCCTTGGATATAAAAACTTTGGGACCCTCAGGTGGGTTAAGATGCACCAGATGTGTCCAAGTGGTGGGCAGCAGCCTTCTTAGAGGTGATTTACCAGTTAAAAGTATGACAATGCTAACATGGAAAGCGGCACTGGGTGGGGGGGAAGAAATGGCTCTGAGCCATAATCAGCAAATGGGGAACATCAGACTACTCTCAGCCTGGCCTGGGGAGATCTGGAGCTCTGCCAACCCTGGGATCTGACACATCTCAGGCAAAAGAAGAAGGGACTAGACAAAGGGCTCGTTGACAGGCCCTGCATCTCGGGTCTCTTCTCTTGCTCATAAAATCTGATCATAACTTTCCAGCACGGGTCCCGTTGGACCCTACCTTTCACTAGACCTTGTCCAGAACTGTGGAAGCACTGCTCTCCTCACAACCCAATCAGCATTGTGTACTGCCAGGCAAAAGCTAAAGCAAATGAAGTCACTGGTCATAGGAAAGGAGAAAAACCCACAAGGATACAATCAAAGCCAAAAGAGAAGCAGCAAGATTAAACAAAGCAGGGGCAGGGCAGAACAGCAGTGCTCATGGATGACACCAAGCAGGTACCCTTCACTTCAGGCAAGACAACAATTTACACATCGCTTCACTGTGGGTAGATAGCAAAATGAGACCACTCAGGAGCCAGATCAGACAGTGAAACATGACAAGGAACCAAACCATCCTGAGAGAAGCTTTTTATGAAAGCCTTCAGTGAAGTGTAGTGCTCAGAGTCTGTGAGACTAGCCAGGACTTCTGCCTGCTTGATGGAGGCATCCTCAGAGTCAGCCTGACCGCCAGCACCTGACCAGGACATGTGGGAGCTTGGAAGAGCCACAGAAAGGACCAGGAGTTCCCCTTCCCTGCTTGAGATGAGGTAAGAGTTTGTTTTCAAAGGATAAAAAGAGCTGAGGTAAAGGAGGACTCTCTCTCCAGAACTATGTTTAAGAGTCCCAAACATACAGCAAGTTAAAAGGGAATGCTCACAGCCAGGTAAAAGAGGATGAATCAATATTTTCAACAACATTTCAACAAAAGAAGGTATCTTTCACAAGTAGCTGATAAAACCTTTTCATTCCTGCAGCAAAACATCAGTACATCTCTAAAAGCACTTTAACCCAAAGTGCTGAGACATTGCAACTGAGCGGTGGTGAAAAAAGTAATGTGGTTGGACCACTGAGGAGCCACAAATAGAAGAAGTAAATCTCTCATTACATCTTGGTGAGTTGTTGGAAAAAGGGAAGTATCTTTCTCAGAGACAGGACAAAGGTGGATTGCTTTCGTGCCAACAGAAAAAGGCCAGTCATGTGCCAGTCTTCATACAGAAGAAGAAATGCCTAACAGTCCCGGGCATGTTTGGTTCAGAGACATTGCTGCAACAGATTTAGGTGACTTCCTGGGTAAGCACAGATGAGTACCTGGGAAAACCAGCCAAGACACCACAGCATCATCTGCTGCTGCCTAGCCTGCTACAGGGCATTTTAGTAAAAGAACCATGATCTGGTTTGGTTTTCTTCCACTCACGCTCCAGGAGCATCTCTCTCAAATGAAAATTAAACAGAATTCTGTTACGGCGAAAACAGAAATAAGAAGGCTTCCGAGAAGCCTTGATACTGGAACATCGAGAGGTTGGGAAAGGGATTTCTGGAGACTTTCTTCACCTTGAGACTTTGTAACAACCAGTAGATCACACTAAATTTCTAGATTTTTTTTAACAGCAATACTGGGCCATCAATTAATACTCTGATAAGTCAATTAATTCTTATGTCTCTTTAACCCTGGGAGAAACGTCATAATTCAGGAGACTCTGGCTCTGCTCCGAGCACCTACATTTGTTACTCATTGCACTTCTCTGAATACTTGGGATGGCTCTGCTCACCTGCAACACTTCTTACCCACAAAGTCCTTTCCCCAGCTACCAGTGAAGATCTGAGATGCCCTCCAAAGCCCTCACTGTATGCAACCTCCTGCTTCCTGGTTTGCTGTCTGTACGGGGCACACATGCAATGTGCTTTCAGCGCTCTAGCCCAGGCTCCTCTTGGTCAGTCCCACTATACCACTCTGTGCAGTGATTCGCCTGGTCTCATAAAGTCTACTTTCCACTAATATTCAGTCCTCCCCCTGGCAATATCCAGCACTTCTCCATTAGCCAGCCATGGACTCCTGGTCCGCTGCCCACCCCTCAGCGCATATGGCACCGAAGGACCCTGAGGATAGAGTGGGGTTTCAAAAGCAGATTCATAGCGCTTGATGAAGACTACAGAAGTCCTACCAGAAAGGATAATAAGTCTTTTGAAAAATGATTTCTTTGCATCCTGTTGTACCATAAAAGTACATTACAGACCATAGATTGTCTGGACTTACAAATGAATTCCCAATGTTTAATCTATCTGAATTTCTTTCTTGTGGTTTTTTACTTCAGTGTAATCCTTCACTAAACATTTTTCAGCCATTAGCTCAGGACTATACATTTTTCATTACTAAACTGCCTCATGTTTTCATTATATCTGCACGTCAGATTTTACTTAGTGATATATCAGTGGGATCACCTCTCTTATTACTGCTCTTGAATTCCTCTTCTGAGAGAAATACAGTTATTTCAGATGAAAAGGGGCTCCTCAGAGCTAAACGGCCATGAAGTATGTTGTCAAAACAGCTACTCAGAATAGTCTTGCTGGATCCATGACAATTTGTATAAACTGAAGTGATTTCAAAGAAACGTCAGTTATGAGAAGGGAACCAATCTAAAAAGTATCTTTTTTTGGGGCAAGGTGCTACAGGTAACCTGAGGGAACACCTGCCCCACAGAAGAGCTGCTTAAATAGAGAAGACAGACAAAAGGTGTAAGAAAATAATTGTTGTTGCCCCATGTTACAAACTGGGACTTGAGTCATAGCATGATTAAGTGATTTGGAGATGGTCACACAGGAAATCTGTGTCACGGTTGGTTATTAAACCCAGATTTCCTGATTTGACACCGAATCCCATGATTACAAGACCATCCTTCCTGTCCCTTCCAACACAATCCATAAAGTACCTCACCAGTTGGGCAATGCTTTACAGGAAGAAAAAGCCTTCTGTGCATCCCCTAGCATGATCTTGTGTGACTCTTACCATTGGGCTCGAAATTGTGGCTCTAGCTCCTGGCTGGGAAATTGCATTTCCTTGTCCCCATCAAGCTGATGTCCTCATGCAGATGTCCTCCCTGGTTTGCACCCCAGTGTCCAGCCTGCATGGCTTCCTCACATCACCCTCCCCTGCTCCTTGGCCACAGCTCCTCTCATGGCTCTCCACACAGGCATCTGAAAGAACCCCGACACTGCCTTCTGGTTTGGTGGGGTTTCCTCACTCTGTTGGTTGTGGTCTGACTAGAGGGGCTGGAGAGAGGAGGACATGGAGATCTTCAGCACCGGTCCTGCAGTGCATTCAATTGTTCTACCGAAAGCAAATGAAACAGGGTCACAGCACACACAGTTAAATCTTATCCCTCAAACTTCAGTAAAAAGGAGGAAAAAAGGACTGAAGATGCCTGTGTCAGGGCCGGGGGGTGGGCCTATCCAGAAGATTTCTACCAGCAGGGGGAGGAGACCTGGGGCTCCGGCAATACCACATTTCCTGGAAATTTAGGGACCTTCTAGAAATCAGAAGACAAAGGAGATCAGCCTGGAACTCCTGTGAGTAAGAGGTGGCAAAGAAATGTAAGGGTGTGAAGTGCACAGGATTCAGCATTGGAAGGGAAGAAACTGAAAGCAAACACAACTGTCCGAAACAGTGAGTTTAACGGGCAAATAATTATACAATGTCACTGATTTCCATAATTTACTGACAAAAACTGGTCAGATCTACAGATGAAAAAATAATAGGGGTCCATTCTTAATGGGGTTTTTGGAGAGGTTTAAAATCTGGTTTTGGAAGTGTTAAAGAAGTAGGTAGTGGAAATAAAGAGAGGATAGAGCCAGGCAGCCTTCCCTATGGAAGGAGCAGCAAACTCATTTTCAAGTTTAAAAAAACAGGGCCATATGGCTGGATGGTAATGCAAGGCTGAACCCTATTTAATATCAGCATTAACACTATAGAAGCTGTTGCTATAGTAGTGACATCTGGAAGAAACCTTCAAATAGATTATTCTCTAACCTGGATGAAGGATTCTGCCAGTCTGTCTGTCAAAGAAAGCCTTCAGAGCAAATCAATAACAAAGATCTTGTTACCTGAATGCAATGTGATTTAGCAGCTAATCAGTTTGACAACATTAGAAATATAAGGAGAGAAGAAAAGAAGGAAGACAGGAGATGTAATTAACATCTAGGAAGGCAGAAATTACTCCAGGAACACAAGGAGAAACATCAAACTTTTATATGCTGCTACCCACTGAAGATCAGTAGAATCACGCCTTCACTGCACACCGGTCCCAGTCTAGCTGATACTTACTGCTCATAGATGCCACTTAAAAAGCAGTAACATTACTGACGGATTCTTAGTAAAGATGAGACCTGCAGGCACAAAATACTGTTAACTGCCAGGGCAGTGATAGATGCCACCTTTGTTTGATGTTGAATACTTATTTTTTCTTGGCCAAGTGAGAAGGTTCCTCTATGCTAATTAAAATGAGTCTGCTGAGCAGGGACATTTGGCAGCCTCTGGAAATTCAATTCCTCCTTGTAGCTGGCCTCTCTGGCTGAAACAGTATGAGAAAATGTTGCTAGAAAGAGGGGGTTTGTCAGTCTGTTTGTTGAATTACCTTTTCCTTACGCAGAACCATTTTGGACCTGATTGACTTCTGAATCTGAAAAGATCAGCTGAAGCTGACAGAAACAATTCTCACCACCTTATGTGGTCACTGAAATCATAAAAGCGTGTAAGGAACTTAACAGTGCCATTGCCATTTACTTGCACAATGTACAAAACAACTGCATGTCAAACACTCTGATGTGAAGTCATGATCATGACCATATGTTTTTGGAAGGTAACAGACCATATGCAGGAGGATACAGCCTTTAACTCCAGAGTTATCATTGAAAAAATCTTGGAAATAATCATTGACATTTTTCACATTTGTTTTCAAAAAATACTGCCCTTTGCATCCTGTTACACCTGTTTGTTTCCTGCCAGGAACAAAATTATTTACTCATTTAATAGGCTGTGACAGTCATCAGTCACCTGCAAAGTCAGTATGGGTGAGTACTTGCGCCATCCCTGTGTGTCTTCACCATTGAGCGGGGCACGTCTAACAGAGAGCAAAGGTATGAGCAATTCCTAGCGCGCATCCTACGGGTGGCTTGCATCCTGTGGGCGTCCCAGGGGAGCAAGGGAATCCTGCATGGGCCCACACTTGGTAAGTGATATGTATTTACCCCATGAAACAATAGAAGTCTTGTCAGCGAGTCCAGTGGAAGCAGATTCTCGCAGAGCTCCCTGCTGTCATTGAACATCCCACCTGCAGATGGATGTCTCAGAAAATGAGTGGATTTAGAGTTCACTCTGTCCTGGTTGTCCACAGACATATGTGCATGGGAGCTACATACGCTATTCGTATCAGTAACATTTAATACCAATATTACCTCAATGTTAACACAAAATACACTATATTCAGTATGCCACAATCCTCACACTAGCAGTAATTCTGGACTTCCTTGTTCATGAAGCAGAGTAAGATCATGCCAGGGTCAGCGCTGTTCAAAAGGTGAAAACAGAGACAACCTTTAGGCAAAAAAACCCCCACTCTTTGCAAATTTTGTTTGATTTAAATATGTAACTGTGTGATTAAAATTATTTAATACTGGAATTCGCAGAGTCTAAACAGGAGCAGATGTAATGAAGAACAAAAAGTAGATGGAGAACTAGAAAATAAATATAGATTTTGTTCCAGTTCTGAGAAAGCAGTTAGGAACTCCCCAGATAGCTGTTCACACAGCTCTTACATTGGCAAAACTGCCACTGACTTTAATTGCTGTTCACTCAGTTGGATCAGCCTGCTAATCAACTAAGCACTTTTCATTTCATGGCAATAAGAAGGTGTGCTGAAAATGCCATCATATCTCTAGCCATCTTCAAAGCCCAGAATGTCTTCACACCGTTTCATGGGTTTCCCCTTTCCACTACTAAAAAAGGATGCTATAAAAGTCATGATTTAAATGATATATTGCAATTTTATGGACTTGGAAGCTAATTTTGCTTAGAAGCATTTTTATGGACTTTGGAAACGGAGAGTCTGGGGAAGCAGAGCTCCTAAGATCAAATACTTTCCTTCTGTAGAAAAAGGGTTTTCTTGAGGGAGGGGGGTCAGTCCCTGGATGGGACTCAATTGCCTCTTGATTCTCCAGCATTGAAAGTTTTTTGCTGCAAAGTAGATGTAAAGAGGGAATTCATTTTATCTGCCTTGCAAACAAAAGAGATTTCGGTTTCTTTTATGAGAGGGAGAAAGGGGGAGGTGGGGAGGTGGTGTCTTTCCAGGGAAAATCTGTAAGATGTTTTCCTTAATTAGTTTAATTACAAAATGTACTAAGACTATTAGTTAAACATTAGGCTGTTTTCGGGTTCAAAACAGGCAGATGTTAGCAGGATTAAATCAAAATACTTTATACGACTTTGAAGATTTTTTTTTTACTCAAAGATCTCAGGGTTTTTTCCTTTTAGGCTGTGTAACAGCTGATATTATTACTTTTTTTTTTTTTTTTGCTTAAAATTATGTCCATCTAACTCATGCAAGTCAGGTTTCATTAGGAAAGCAAGCAGGATTTGGCCTATGGTATCACATTTCTGGAATCTGATGATTTCTTTTGTATTCATCCATTCTCCCTGCTCTGATCAGATTTAATTATGGACAAATCACAGCTATTGTCTCAAAGGCTGAGTAACATATTTGTGGTATTTTTGGGGAAAACTGAAGATGGCTGATTTAAAAATGGAAATTATACAAAGTAATGAGAGTTGTTTATGGTCATTTTTTTCACAGAAGATGGCAATAGTGGGGAGGGGGAAGGAGTCCATACATCCAAGTAGGAGAAAGTGTGAATTCTGAATTGAAGCTGTCTTTCTACAGCTTCCCTCAACATTAACACTCCATCAGTTGCTGTGGGGCACTGAAGGACTTACCTAGCTCTTCAATTACTTACTGGGGTTACCTACTCCAAGGGAAGAAGTACGAAACGTGCTGCTTTGGGACCCAACGAGGAGTTCATGGCATGTATCAACAGATTAACTATCACTGGAGAAATAAATGTAGGACAGAGAGTAAGTACTCATAGCCATGAGCAAATCTGCTATAAACTCAAACTTATGTCACAGTTTCATACATACTAAGAGGAGAAATAACACCATATAAGCAAACATGTAACGAACTGAACCCCATGCTCATGGATACTCATGAACAATAACATCACTTCTCTGAAACCATCAAAATTACCTCCAAACTGAGGAGTTTGCCAAACGAATGCCAAACAGCATTGCAGGCACAAACATCCTTACCTATAATCATTTTATCATCTGAGGGTGGCGGCCTGACATAACTGCTTTTAAAGGTATTAATGTCATCAGCCATAAATTACAACAGAACTCAAAGTAAAAAAGAGTAACAAACTATTTTTGGTCGGAAAGGCAGTTTCCAGGGTGCATATAGTTACAAAGCATTTTTACTTCATCACTTTTAAAATCTATTGCTGAAGACTACCTCTGAGATTACTTATTACCAGCCTGCAAATTACTCCACGACACGTGCAAAGCCAAGCAAAAAACTTCTAAAAATGTTCTTACATGTTAATAAAAGTTGTTTTACAAGAAGAAGGCAGCTACACGCAGTGTATCTCACGGCGTTACCCTGCTGGTCACCTCAGTAAGATGAAAATGTAAAAAAGCTTTTTTAGCATTTGGTTTCCAAAAGGAGCTTTGGGTACTTGGCAGCCTTTCAGCTCCACAACTGGTCTAAAAGCCTAAGTGTGAGTTCATTATTTTCTCTGAGACTCTCTTCACCAGCTTCCACCAAATTACAACAAAACCCACCAGGCAAGCTAATGATGAAGACATAACTTCACTGAGAAAAAAAACCAACCCAAAACAAAAAATCTAAAGTAAAAACTGTAAAACAGCAGACTAGTAAGTGGATAACACCAGAAAGACAGATAGATATATATCACTATTCATTCAGTAAAAAGGTGTGTATTGGATGTGTTCTCGCACGTGCACACAGAGGCCAGTGGCCTTTCACACAGGATAATCCCTTTAAAAGCCTTGGATGAAAAATGCAGGTTAAAATCCCTGAAATGTTCTTCCTGGACACAAACTGAGATGTCCGGCTCCTCCTCATGAGGAACTGTATGAATATCATCAGGTGTTAGCGCAATGCAGCGGCCATCAGAGTTCATTAAATGTCTAAATCTATTAAACGATTAAATCCTCAGGCACACCAATTCATGCCAAGTGTAAACATACGGTGAAACACTTTTAAATCAATTACCTGATGATAAAGGAATAATCTTCTTACTTAAATGAAAGCAATTAATGTATGTCAGGGCTATGCATTTAAGAGGTTTCCAGGATCAGAAACATCCATTTGATAGTACCTAAACTCACACTTTCAGAAGTTAGATTAAATATCACTAGCAGATGTTGAGTCATACTATAAATAGTGTTTAATTTGGATTAATTTTTTTTTCTTCCAGCACATTTCACTCCATAGGATTTCACAACATTGTACTTTACGCAGCACTGAAACGCCACCACTCTTTTTCCTCCTGCCATTTGTTTCAGGACCAGTAAGCATGACATCAGGAGAGAAGCAAAGTGTTGTGCCGCTCGTACTGCTAAGAGTGCATTGTGGTTCTTACAGGCAAGAGCCAGTGAAAGGTAGAAAGAGAGGTGAAAGGGACAGAAGATGTGCCTTTGTGGCAATGTGTCAGCTGCTCAAGGTTATTGTGACCATGTGAGCAGTCACAGTATCCCCATATACTCTATCTGCTTGTTCTGAGAACCCTGGACTGAAAAAAAAATACTTTTGAGTGGCCTCATCACACACCAGGACAGCTGGGAAAGAAGAAATACAGTCAGTAGTTTAACCACGAGCATTTATATAAAATGTGTACATGATCTGCCACATTTTCTTTGACTCTGTCTTGCCAACTAGGCCTGTTTCCTGTTGTTGGCAGAAACTGTGGCCCTTGGTCTTGCTCTTGGCAATGTCAACCTAAGGATAAATGAAGAATTGCAGCTGCCTTCCTTTTCACACCCTCTCAGTCTCCTTTACTCCTTTCAGCCTTTTAGCTCCTATTTGTACTATGACTTTTAAAAAAAATTTTTTTTGCAGTATGATGGCATGTTGGCATTGACAGAGTGGGTGTCAGCCCCTCAGGCCCACATACCTTTTCTCCCTCAACCTGTGATCTGTTCACCTCAACATGGCCCTCAACAACACCAGAGGTACAAAGCACCACCAGGGTGGCTCAGAACTAGGAGTCTCCCTGTATGTGTAACCACCACGATGTCACATCCTGAGGAGAAGAATGATAGTGAAAACCAAGCATGAGCTCCAGGGGGTCTGGTCAACTGGCCTAGCTGAAGAGCAGTCTTCAGCATGCAGTATGTGGGATATTTCAAGCACGCTGGAAGGGTCTCAGCATTGTGCTGTGGATGTGCTGAATGACATGTTGCATTAAGTGACCAGCGTGACCATGACCGTGTAACACACAGTGAAACTGCATTACATGTGGCTTGTGCAAGAAATCTAGCCTCAACAAATGTGCAATATACAGTCACTCTGCATCAGGGCCTTGGGGCAGCCCAATGAAGTGGCAGCAACTGCTGTGGGCATTGGTGGAGCACGCTGATTGATATCCATTCTGCTGAGAAACGGTAGCACCTTTCAGGAGCGGACACAGCAGTTCATCCAGCATGAGTTCCATGCTCTCCAATGTTGTGGGGCATTGTGTGGGTTAGATGCACTCAAAGTTGCAGCAGGATGGCTACCTCTCCCTTCTCAGTGCCTCACTCCAGCTCTCACACTAATTTTGTGAGAAAGTAGTTGCTTTTCCCACACAGAAGGGAAAAAAGAAGAAATTCCAGCCTGACACCAGCTCAGGCTTCAGAAACTTGAACTGTCAGATGCAGAGTGACATACAGAGGTAGACATCTACAGATAGATAGCAGATAGAGATGTCATGAGTCTTGGGACTTTGTTCTCCTTTGGTTGACTGGCTCTTGGCACCAGAGCTTTCCTGAAGTTGCATCCTTATTCAGTCAATCTACAGTGTAGGGTCCTGGTGAATTTCCCCTACCTGCCTCTTCCTTAGAACCCTCTTCCCAGACCTGTATTTTTGGGGATTTAAGGTAGGGTTTCACCATATCCTGCTGTACAATATGCCTACTACCTATGGCAAACATAAAATCGGGGTCGGGGGAAACCATCATACTCGGATACACTTCCAGGATCACTATGTCCAGCGGTAAAAATCTTTGTACCTGTGTGTCTTTGTTCTCATCACATTATAAGAACCATTTCCAAAAGTGATGCACAGGACAATGTTTATAAATATCTCAAGTGTGGGACACAAGGGGAATTGGCCAGCCCCTTTTCTTTGGTCAGTGGAGACAGGACAACAGGCAATGGCTGCAAATTGGAGCACAGGAAGTTCTGCACCAATATGGGGAGGAACTTTTTCACAGTGAGGGTGCCAGAACCCTGGGACAGGCTGCCCAGGGGGGTTGTGGAGTCTCCTTCTCTGGAGATATTCAAGACCCATCTGGACGCCTATCTGTGCTGTATGAGCTAGGGAGCCAGCTTTGGCAGGGGGTTGGACCCGATGATCTCTCGAGGTCCCTTCCAACCCCTACGATTCTGTGATTCTGTGACCCTTGGATGTAGAGAGGTCCTTGCCCTACAGAGTCCCAGCCTTGGCTGACTGCACTGCGAATGATGACAAAATCCATCTCTCTCCACAGCATATTAGACAGCTTGGCTGCGTGTGTTACCACATCCTCCACTGTGGGGTTCACTGGCATGTTTAAAAGAGTCCCCATCCACGCAGGATGATACAGAACCGGATCCTCAGGAATATCATACGCAGTGTAGATGTACCACACTGAAGTATTCGAATCATAGTAACTTTAGATTCCCCAAATTAACTTCTGGAACTTCAGCTCTGGTTTACCTCCAGCGTACAGTCTACATACCGTATGTAACTGTCAGGATAAACTTTGAGCTCTCTCCTGTTTCTGCTGAACCCCATCACAAATTCCCCTTAACCTTTAATGAGTAAATTCAAGTTGTTTCTCTAATGGTTGAAGAAATCTTTTAAAACCAGACTACTTCCAAGTATTAAGACCTGGGGAAAAATGTTTAAAAGCCCCTTTTCTACTGTTTCCAAACCAAAATAATTGACCAAATTGCTTAATTTCAGAATCTTCCAGAGTGGAAGAAAATGTTCTGTCTGAGACTCTCCACACCAAACTTAAGCCACAAATATGTTTTTACCGTGACCTTTTACAACTGGGAAATGTGTGGCTTATAATGGAATGATTGTACAGCTTTGGATAGGGATATCACCCGCCTTCTGGTAAGGTGAATAAGTAGGAACAGAGCCAGTCCTGATCCTTCACTGAATACATTAGGCACCACTGTAAGAGTGAAGCGGCTCCCCAGCCCTTTGCACAGTTTTAACAGTTCTGGGGTTTGTGGAATTCTTTTTTTAATAAAATATATGGTCTAAGGCCCAGCTTGAAACAAAAAAAAAAAAAAAGAAAAAAGCTCATTGCTTGCTGAGTTGTATGAACTTTGGAAATATGGCAATAAAATGGACACATATGTTCTATTATTATTATTATTATGCTTAAGGGCTAGAAAAATAAATCATTCTCCAAGCTCACATGGACAAAATGAGCACTGCCTTCTGTGAGCGTCTGTACTTACATGTATCTGTTTACTTAGATGCATCTGTTCTTGATATCTTGTGGAAAAATCAAATATTGTATCTTATGAAAAACCATCGCTGAAGCATTGTTCAGAAGATCAGTCCTAAACCAGAAGTCCATTAAAAAATAAAACCCTGAATACCTGGGTCTCTCTGCTTGGAACTCCCTTTTATTGTTATTAATAGATCATTTATCTCCAATATGGTTGGAGATAAAAATTCCTTTTTAAAGTGATGAAATGAAGAGATTTGCAAGTGCTGAAACACCCTGATCTCCCCCCCTCTCTCATCACCTGATACAGGCTTAAGGTTTCACAGTTTGTAAAAATCAATGGGAAGTTTTCCCCTTGCCAGCGGCCCGGGCCAATTTAATAAGTACCTGAACAGAGAGGCAGCCTGTCGAAGGGGCAGTCACCTTTCTCCTGGCAGGAGGAGCTGCGAGGGCCAGGACACTGGAGCACATTGTGTCCCCATGCGAGGGCCTTAACCAGCAGTGATGAGATTTCTTCTCCAAGTCCAGCTTCCCCCCACCAGCCTGACTGTAACCCAGAGGGGAACCTGCGAGGGAACGGCCAACTTCTGCCACAGGTTGCAATTACTGGCGGTGGGGGGACTTCATGTTTCCCGTAAAGGGCTTTCTCCTCGCTCACTTAGGACAAGCACTTCGCAGGGAAACTCCAAGCAGCTGCTGGGCAATTTCCTTTCAACTCTGTCCCAACATCGCTGTTTACAGTTTTATGAAGGCAGCTCTGACTGCCCCTTCTCCTCCTCTCCCTCCCACTTGTTCAAGTTTGTCGGTACCCGATCCATGAACATTTGTTTCCTCCTTCCCTGGAGGAGCTTTGCGCTCCACTGACCTCAAGTTCAGCCCCAGCGAGGCTGGCAGGAGGGCTCATCTGGCTCTGGTTTCCCCACTTGCTGCAGTCCCTTGTGTTGGACAAGCAAAACCAGTGTAATTCAAGCTGGGAGAACCCTTCCCGTGCCAGCTCTTCACACAGCCCTGGGCTCTGCTGCTGGAGAAAAGTTAACCCACCTTTGTCCCAGCCCACAGAGGTGAACCCCTTACGCTCCGTCCATGGAGGCCACTGGTGCTGGGGGTATACAGGCAGGTCTGGACCCTTGCCTGTGCTCTGGCTGCCCTTAGCTCTCCTCCCTGGTCTGCGCTGCTCCACGCTGTTCCACACCACGCCCCGCACTGCACACCTGTGGCCTTGCCACACCTTCCCCAGGTGGGTCCCAACCTTGCGGCACTGCTGTGGGTGCATGAGGGGTGAAGCACTGGGGGATGGCAGCGGGATGGAGGATGGATGGATGGATGGATGGAGGATGGATGGATGGATGGATGGATGGATGGATGGATGGATGGATGGATGGATGGATGGATGGATAGCTGTGTGTTTAGCTCCTCTCCAGCTTGACTTCCAGGTGGTATCAGTATCAGTGCTCTTCAGCATTAGACCTCTCTTGCCTCCCTCGCTCAGCAGCCCCCCTCGCTTTTCAGCAGCGACAAAACCTTTTTCTTTAACCCGTTCGGGTTGTCCGCTGAAATCCCCCGAAAAAATGGATCGAGGAGGGGTTCGGAGGTCGGGGCTTTCTGCCGGTCACCAGCTCTGCGGCCGCGCCTTGTGCCTGTACCCAGCGTCCGGGAGAGCGGAGCCGCGGGGGTGCGCGAAGCCGCCGCCAGCCACTCGCGGCGGGGACTGGAGCGGGAGCCCCGGGTGCGCGGTTGCGCTGGCGGGCGGGCGGCGGCGCAGACCCCCGTGAAACCCGGAGCAGGGGAGGGGAGAGTTCCCTCCGCTGATAAATCATCCCGGCTGTCCCACCGGCTGCCGCGGCTCCCCGCGGAGGGTGCGCGCAGGCAGGGAGAGAGCGGCGGGCAGGACTGGCTGCCCGCCGCGCGGCTCCGCAGCCCGGCGGGGAGAACCGCGCTAATTCCACTCGCGCGGAGCCATTCCGGCGCTGGCCCTACGGCACTCGGAAACCGCTGCCCCTCCAGTGGCTCATTCTGCGCCACCGGCCACCCAAACGTTTACTAAATGCCGGCATTCGTTGCTTTCTAATTACCGGCGCCCGGATCCGGTTGCTTTGTCTTGTTCATCCAGACGCTGCTGCTACGCGACAGCATGTCAAAAAATAGGAGAAAAAAAACCCTTTATTTTAATTAAATTACCCCACCTTGCTCGCAGAAAAATAAAAATACAGTAGAATAATAAACCCAAAACACATCACCGCCACCACTCATCCTGGGAGCCAGTCTTTACTTCCCGCTCCCCTCTGCCCGCCTTGCCCAGGGTTAACTCGGGTTGTGGCGCTGTTACTGATTTGCGTGTGTTTGTGCTTCCCGATAGTGAAGCTGTTTACGCAAACTGCAGCAAGGGAACCGAGGCAAAAAGATTTTTTGGGAAGGATGTGAAAAAGAATGCGGTTTGATAGTGCCGGGGCTACCGCAGAGGTCGCATTTAAATCACAGCTTTCGTCCCAGCGCTTTGGGTGTGCGTAAAGAAGGAGGGGGGGGGTAAAACCCAAACCAAAACCACCCAAAATAAAAAGCCACGCTCGGAACTTTGCTCTGTGCTGCCGGAAGGCGGGTGAGGGAAACTTGGGAGCTTACTCCGCGCCGTCCCGGGGAAAGCTCCCGCGGCCGGAGCCCCCCACGCCAGGCAGGCAGCGGCCGCCGCGGCGGGGAGGCTGAACCGGCTCCCGCCCGCCGCTGCCCCGTTGCGAGCCGGCTCCAGCCCCCGCCGGCGGCTCCTGCTGAGGCCGCTCAGGTGCGCGGGGCGGCGCGGAGCGGAGCAGCAGGTGGGCTAAGCCGGTCCGGCTCCCCGCGGTCCCCTGTGGATTGGGGCCACGGCGAGGGCTGCTTAGAGGAGAGCGGTGCAAAGGCAGAGAGATCATAAACGCGGCGCTTAATTGATCCTTCCCTCCGCGCTCATTCACCGTCTCCGCCGCTGCGGCGCGGCAGCATCGGGGCACACCTCGCAGGTGGGGCGAAGCGAGGGCTTAGGGAGTTCCTCCGCCTCCCCCCCTTCCCCCGCCCAGGATGCGTTGGTACTCGCCGCCGGGCCAGATCCGCTGCCCTCCCCGGCCGCGGGGCTGTCGGTGCGGCGTGGCGCGGCTGCCGCGGAGCCCTTTGCCGGGAGCCGCAACGAGCGGAGCAGTCCCTGGCGCCGCTTTGCCACCGCCCAGCCCGATCTGGGGGTATTTTTTTCCTTTTCCCTCGAACGAGCGGCTGGCGGAACCCCGGTGCGGCCGCCCGACGCAGCCTAATGCCCTGACCGCTCTCAAGTGCGCACTTCTCGGCGGTGCCGGTGCCGAAGGGTGAATCAGTCACCGGCGGGGCAAGCCCTGAGTGATGCTCAGGAAACGCACCCGGGCTGGTGTCGGGAAGGGGAGAGGGGGCTTTTTTTTTTTTTCTTCTTCTTTTTGTTTTTCCTCGTGCTTCCCGAAGGGAAAGGGGGGAAAAAAAATCCCTTTAGAGTGCGTTTTAAAGTGCACGATTTCATGATAAAACAGGAAGTCCCTCAGCCGAGGGTTTAGGTTCAGTCCGAGCTGTTAACTCGTTCCTCCGCGCCGCGATGCCGGAGGCGGGAGGTGAGGGAGCCGAGCCGCGCCGTGCTGCGCCGCGCCGCTCCGCTCCTTACCGCCGCTCCGCTCCTCACTCGCCGGGGCTACTTCAAATGTGTCCCTTCGTACACGGTTTATAAGAACCGATTCCCATCTGCAAGCATGTCCTCGGAAGGGAAATGACCTGCTATTATCCGCTGAGTTGACATCTTGCCTTTGGGGTAAGGCAGCGGTAACCTTCTAACAATAAACCTATCCCGGCGGTGGAAATGAGATTCCGGGATGCTGCTGATGTCTTCCTTGGATTGTCCTAACTGTAACATTTCCCGTAGTCGCTAGTGGCTTCCTGGTCATTGAAACACCACGGAATTATCTGGGGGGTAAGGGGGCTGTATAAAGACAAGGGGCCCCGTGCTTGCAGGGGGGGCGATGATACACATCCTGGATTTGGAGAGCGGAGGAGATCGATCTTCCTTCAAGCAAGCACTTAGTCTCCTCCTAAATCACCCGTTTCCAACCCAATTCACCTAATCCAGTGGGAACCTGAGCCTCTTTCTCACAAGTACAAAAAGATGGGGTTGTTGGGGCTTTGGGATTATTGCTTTCCCCACTGTCGGGCAGACAGACTGAATGCAGTTCAGCAGATGCAAACAGGTACAGCCCGGCTGAGAGATTGTTTTCCTTCAGAAAGTAACCTTGCAAGATGCTGAGGTTATTGACTTTGGAGCGGAGAAGGAGGTGTCTGATAATCAGCTCACTCTCTATCTCCCTAAGATTTATAGATCAGGGCCTCCCTGTCACTCCTGAAAATATAATCATGCTGGCAATAAACCCTGAGGGAAGAACGAGACAGCAAGTGTTTTTCCTCAGAGCTAACTCAGTGACCTTTGAGTTACACACTTAAACAAGCCATGATGTTATAGCAAGCCCAGCACCGGTCCGTTTGATTGCCGTGCCTGGGTTAAGCTGCCGGAGAAGGTGCCAGAGGTGTCCCAGTACACACACAGGGCTGGCAGTGCTTCCCCTACACCCAAAGCACGGTGCCTTGCTCTGGGTCTGAAACTGCTGCCACAGGGCATGGGGTTGCTTCGGAGTTAGGAAGTTTGGGGGGGGGGGGGGGCGGGGGGAGATATCTGTCTCACTTTGTTTCACCAGATGGGAAAACTGCACCAGAGGGACTGTGCTTCTCTCCCCCCCCCCCCTCCCCCCCATCCCTTTTCTTTTTGGACAGAAATGTTTCCTGTCTTCTTTGCAAAAATGTATTTTATGACCATTTTGCTGTGCAGACTTCTCCCTCTCTGGACATTGCACAGAGTAATGCAACACCTTCAATCTGTGGAGCAGACACCTCTTGATTTCTTTATCTCAGAACATGCCTTTGTCTCTCTTCGACCTGTTCTTGCTCTTCAGTGAAAACTCACCTTTTTACAAGCTGTCAAACGTAACACTAACAGCTGAGCATTCCTTGGGAAAAAAAAAAACCACACTGAAAAACCCACCCCCTCCAACATATTTACTTAAAAATTACTTAGTATTTATGGCTCCTTGACTTTTTATTAGCCTTTTAACAATGTCTCTCACTTTAACACTAATCCAGAGGGAAGGGGCTCTCTCCTGTGCCTGTAGTACGGATATCCAAACAGAGAAGGGGTAAAGAGCTGTTAAATCACTTCTAGTATTTCTGATATTTAAAGCCATTTTGGAACAAGTAAAAGACCCCACGTCAGCATGCTTCCTCCAAAAAAAAAAAAACCCACCTAGTGTTTCCAAATTCCATGGTCTGGTGGGTTGATAAGCAGGATTCAAGCAAACAGCACAAAAGATTACAAATTCTGCTGCCCCTACAATCCCATTCTGCAGTGGAACCGCT
This sequence comes from Laterallus jamaicensis coturniculus, assembly GCA_022605575.1. Lineage (NCBI taxonomy): Eukaryota > Metazoa > Chordata > Aves > Gruiformes > Rallidae > Laterallus > Laterallus jamaicensis. The sequence goes on from JAKCOX010000027.1 coordinate 6,398,467, forward strand.
TCCCAAGGGAACTCTATTTAACGAGGAAGAATGTAATCAGGAGATGAAAGTTTGGCCCTTTGACACAAAGATGGCTCAGGCTCCTCAGCCCTCCTTCACTTTCTTTCCTCAGCTCAGTCCCGTAACCCCAGCCTGCCCACGGTCTGGCAGTTGGAAGGAGGCTAAGTGCAACTAAGTGGTGTCCATCTTAAATGGTGCAAGTGGTTACTTTGGCCAAATGCTTGACAGACTCGAGAGGCATTTCAGAGAGGCCCAAGGCAGCCACGAGAATGGGGAACAGCTTGGCAAATGTTAAACAGCAGACGCAGGATTTGGAAAACACATTCACTGGTTTGCCTCTCAGTTTGCTGCAGTGACTCAGGATGGAAATCTGGACATCACTGTGGATAACAGTGAAAACCTCTGGTCAAAGGGCAGCAACAGTAAAGGGAGCTAATTAAATATTGGATAGCAAAGGAAAGGGGAGGCAAGCGTGGGAGAAAGATTTACATAAGCTTTGTCATCATGTAGATCAGCCCCTGCCAGGAATTGGATCTCAAAAAGAAAAGAGCAGAAATAAAATGGCTTGGGGGAAAGCACTGCAAATTGCCAGTGTTACAGACAACACTGATGTTTGAAAACACCACGGCTCCTCTGAGGAGCATGGGACGATCAGACGACAAAATGAGTACCACAGATGTGCAAAATATAATGGGCATTATATAAGGTAGATTAGAAGCTTCTTAGCCACCCTCATGACTTGTATGAGTAATACATAAACAGGACAAGAGGAAATGGAAAAGAGATCTTAGGAATTTTCTGTACAAGGCATAGTTAACTCGTGGAAAGCACTGTCATAAGATGCCATTTAAAGCAAGGTCTTGATGGAATAAAAAAAATATGGCTAATGAGAGTTATATTCCTATTGAAGATAACATTTTTGCATTATCACATTGAGAAGTAACGCAGATCTTCATCTCTAAGTCTAAGTAACAGATTGTAGGGAGAAAAATGATTATTGTAAAAATGCTTTTTTGGGGGGCAGTTCTTGCAGCTTCCTCTGAAGCAGCCATAATTTGAAGATAAATATTGGACTAAGCTAGTATGGCCCATGGTTTCACATCTCTCCTGGAGCAGCTTCCCTTCCTCAGTAAGCTTTCAGCCCTGCTTGCTAGCACCAAGTCTGGAACTGAATTCACAGAATAGAAGTACCAAATACAACACTAAAATATGAGGAAAAACATATCAAATAATGGTCCTTCCATTTCTCCATATACTGTTGCCACAGTATATATGTGAATTAGGATGTCTCACTGACCGAAAGAAAAATATTTAGTCTCTAGATTTTTGAAGATGAGAGCTTTTAAAAACATTATCAGCCGCCTAAGTAATAATGTTGTAATATATAAACTGTTTCCTTCTCAACATATTAAAATTAAGAATTGTGACCATTTGTCTGTTTTTTCACATGTGGCAGAGTCAGTTTGATTTTCCCTTCTAATTCAAGTAATTGCTACAGGAAATCTTTATATTTGTGTTCTAATTTTGGGACTTAGAGTTGTTTTTAGTGGAACTAGAAAAGAGTACAAGCACAGAATGTAAAATTTCTTTCAAACTACAAAGAGGAAAAGTTCCACGCTTATTTTTGTTCCTTAACTTTTAATAAGGATAAATTTAATTTAACACATCTGGGCAGCTTGCAGACTAGGAGATAGTACCTGCATATCCGGTGCTCTAAGTGCCCTGGACAAATAAGTGAACTAACAAATTGGGGAGGGGGGAGACACCCCACCTCAAATCAAATAAAGCCAAGAAAAAGTACTGACACTCATCAGCTACACTTGCAGACCTACAACACTATTTCTTTGCCCTTCCAAACACTCATCTATTCTAGGCAAGGCTGTGCTCTGGAAGAAAACACCTTCAGTACATTCAAGCTCTTGGAAAGTTTAGAAAGAAAATATGCAGCAAAATTTCCTGGACTCCAATATAGTAATTTCTCCCTCGGTTCAGACCGAGCTTCAATACCAATACCTCTGCTGACTGAAATTTCAGGCAGAAGGAAATCCCTTAAGTAGACTCGCTGCCACTTCAGATCCAGCACCTTCCACGGGGAATTGCCCAAGCAGGTTACGAACCTGAAAGCAACGATCCTTCCCCTCGCTGGGATACGGTGGAGTGCTTTGCACAGAAATGTTATTTACCTTGTACAGGGGGGGAAAAAAAAAAAACGTAAGGCACAATGTCTTGCCCAAGGTGATAAGAAGTATGTCTGGTTCAGGAACTGAAAGCTCCTTCCTAAGTCCAAAGGAAGACCGTCTTTCCACGCTGTATTCAACCCAGCCAGGCCACCTCACCCAGCACCGCGCTTTTGTCTTATTTTGTCCATATGGGTTGTCGCTATGGCCTAGAGACAACAAAAAAAAGGGTGTAGACTGCCCCAAAGCACCTTTTCGTCAGCTCTTTTCTTCAGAACAGGATGCCACTGAGACTCATGCATACCATTAACATAAACAACCTCAGCACTACTTAAATCACAAACAAGTTTGCCTAAGCATTTGGAAACAAAAATATATGCCAGGAATACACTCTGATGTACCCTTCCTTCTCGTTTTTCGCTTATAAACGTGGGTAAATGAGAATATTGTGATAACTACGTGGAAGGAGAGCTCCGAGCTCGCTCACCCCTTTGGCGTGCATTCCCTGTGCACCTTGACATGCAAACACGGGCTCGGTTCCCCCGGACTATTTTGTTATTGATCCTGAAAATCTTTTTCTGCTAGGTAGAGGATGGGAACGTTTTTTTAGTCAGTTGATTGAAAAAGGTGTTTCGCTTGTTTAAACCCACTTTTTTTTTCCCTGATGTTAAAAAAGCCAACAAACAAAGCCCCCTCAATTCACCTAAAACATCGAGGACACTTTATGGACACTTCACTTGATGGTCCTTTAATTCTAGCTTTTTTGCAAGTAGGAGGTGATGCTCTTTTTATCGCAGACATTTAAATTAAAATGCCTTGCGGTAAAAGGGAGCTAACACATAGGCTCGTGGTTCTTTTTAAACTAGAAAGGGAAAAGTAAAGTTCCTTCTTCTCACTTTCTTTATTTCCCCTCTTTCCTTTTGTTTTCCGGGCATCCAAAGGTAACAGAGCTTGATAAAAATGCAGCGAAGGGGGTGGGGAAGGAGGAGAGGGAAGATAACATTATTCCAAGCCCTTGCTCTGTTTTGTTAGGACAGATTTAATCTTTAGGCAGCATCAGAAGATAGGCCTGAATGGCTGCCTGATCATCTCTTCACTCTCTCTTATCTGGATTACTCTCCACTCTTTTCAGGGATGATATCTCACAATACTTATTTGATAAATTAGGCTATTGTTTCCTTGTATTTCGCTGATTGTAACTTTCAGGCCATTGTTCCTGGGTAGCGAACATGCTGTCATTGGAGAGGGGGTTGCAGGAGGGAACTATGTAATTGGGGACAGATTCTACCCTATTTTGCCAGATAACACTACCTCGCTGCCCTAGTGCTCTTGATTTCACAAGGTTTCTAGCAGAAAAACAAGGGGTCAACTTCGGCCTTCTTACTGAAGAGGAAATTAAGGAAAGGTAACAGATGTTACGGAGTATGGAATAGCCCTGGATGGCAATTTAATTTTCAAGTTCGTGAGTATTCAGAATAACAGGCCATGCACTAGGTGGTTGTTGAGGGAGCATTTGTTCACAGCCTGATCTATCAGTGCTACCATGATCACTGCTAAGAACAAGGGAAGAAACACCAACACAAAGGACACGGTCAGTTTTGTTCCATTCAACAGTGTTTCTCACGAGACCTGGTTGCAGTTCAGAAACAGAAACCTCAGGACAGAATACTACAACGTGTGGTGCTGGGACCTTGGTCCTTGTCACTGGAATGTATATTCCAGACGGTGACCTTATATCTAACCACGCTTTGAAAACAAAAACCCCAAACTAAATCCTACTGTAATTATATTTTGCTTGTCTGCGCTGTGCACAACACACCAGACACTGGAGGGGAGAGCAGGCTGAGGTGTGGAGGAACCATGTGCATGCATGTGCTGGCGCTTCACAGCCTGATGGTTGGCACTGGCAGCAGCTGAGCTTCGGCACTTGTGAAGGGCTCAGGGGAAGGCGTTTACGGGCCAGCTCATTAAAGGCAATAAACGTGTGCTGTGCCATGTTTGACAACTGTTGAGAGAAGGACGGAGTGAAAGAGCTTACACAAAAGCATTAGCAAGGACATAATTCCAGTTGACTCACTCGACACAACGCTGTCTCCGCACAGAGCACGTGAAGCCATAATTAGCGAAGTAAGTGCTGCCCTGTCTTCTGGGAACTGTTGGGAGCAACCAGCTCCATTACGTGGTTAATGACCACCTGCCCGTGAACGCCCCACAGGCAATGGACATTTTACAGGAGGCACAAGTTTGGAGACTACTGCTGTTTTTTGGCTCTCTCCTCTTTGGTACAACACTTGGATCTGAGACACAGAAAAACTACTTCCTATAGGATGGCCATATCCATAAGAGTGGAGTAACAGAGGGGAGTGAGATAGAAGTTGTACGTGCCTATTAATCATTATTTCTTATTTCTCTTTAAACTCTCTGTTTACTGTACCTCCTACACTGGAAGCGAGCTCAAAAACCCCCCACGATGCTGGACCATAACCATCCCTGGCATAACTGTGTGTCGCTGGACTTGTGGGCGAGGTATCCTGCTGGACCCGAGCAGTTTGTGACCGTAGATGTGGGAGCAGAGGGTTTTGGAGGGAATTGGGGAGAGGACGTGCAGGGGCACAGCCGTGTGCAAGATGCTAGAGAACACCTGAGGCAACCTGCCCTGCGCAGAGCATAGCACTGCCTCTCCTGTGGGGTTTTCACCAACCCCTTTAGATTTGAAGGGATCAGGCGGGTTGAGGGGGGACAGGACGTACCCAAGATCAGTCCCACTACGAGCTGGGTTTCTTTTTCTTTTTGCCCTACTAAAAAAAGGGAGGAGGGCTGCCAGCACCGGCTGAGCAGAGCCGAGACTGCCGCAGCGGCTTCGGGGGCGTCCCCGCACCCCGCCGGGCCTGAGGGGAGCCTGCGCGGCCTCGCACCCTGCCAAGGGCTGGGGGAGCTCCGCGCTGCTCCTCAGCCCCCTCGGAGCGGGGCAGCGACGAGGCTCCTCACTGCTGGGGCTCCTGTCAGGCGCCGTGGCCCCCGGGAGCCCCTTGGCGGGGCCAAAGTGAAAGTGAAGCGACTCCCGAAACCCTTTGGGGGTGGCGGCAGGAGCCATGTGACAGCCGGGAAGCAGCCCGGCCGCACGGGGCTGCGGAGGGCGATTAACGGGAGGAGGCGGGGGGCGTCGGGGTGGTGGTGTATGATTTCTAACGGCTGCGGTGCCCCCCGCCCCGCCCGCCGCGCCGAGCGGCTCCGCGCCGCCTCTCCCTTCTCTCCCCGCGGTTCCGCACCGCCGGCGTCTCCCACCCTCCCTCCCTCCGCGGCCGCACTCGCGACCGTCCCTGGAGGCGGCGGTGCGGGAGGCCGGGCAGGGCAGGGCAGGGCGGGCGGCTGCCCCTTCCCTCCCCTACCCTCCGCCGCGTCCCCCTCGGGCAGGGCAGGAGCGCGCCCCGCAGCGCTGGCCGCGGGAGGAGGGACTCGCGTCTCCGGCATGGTAACGGCGGCTTATTAGGGTGGTCGTCTCCCTCTCCTTTTTTTTTTCCCCTTTTAATTGGTGTTTTGAATTTTCCTCCTCCTCGCCGCCGCCGCGGCTGTCACTGCTCTCACCGTTACTCTTATCACCGCTCTTCCCGGGGCTCCCGGAGCGGCCCTGCCCCGCCGCCCCTTTGTACCCGGCACGATGAGACGAGGGGCCGGCCGCCGGCGGGCGCGACCGGCCCGCGGCGCCCGGGGGCAGCGGCAGGTAAGCGGAGCGGCGGCGAGTGGCGGGCGGGGGGTGCAGGCAGGACGGCCGCTGCTTGCACCGGGGTGCGGGCAGGCGAGGTGCCGGTGCGGAGGGCAGCCTCGCCCGCTGTGGGGAGGGCGCCGAGCGGGGCGGACACTCGATGCCGGGCCCTGCCGCCGCCCGCCCCCGGAGCAGCTCCTTTCTCGCCCCCGCTGCCGCGGCCGGCCGGATTCGTGCCTTCCTTTGTTTTATTTAGGCTGTGTATAAATACTAGTTATCAGCGCCACCTAAATGGACGCCCCCTCACTTCCCCCCGTCACGAGTTGAGACCTCGGGGGTCTCTGCCCCTTCCCGGGTCGCCCCTTGCTTTGACTCTCACCGTCCCTTCCCGGCGTTAAACCTGTCTTGTGCCGCGTATCTTCCCCCCTCTCCAGCCTGCCCACCCCGCTGCCCTTCCGAGTGCCGCGTCCCGCCCCCCGCCAACCTTCGTGCCTATTTTGATGTGATTTATTCTCACCTCCCTCCCTTGCTTCCAGAGGGACTCCTCTCCAACCTGTCTGTAGGTATGTTTGTGTAACCAGACACTGAGAGTAGCTGTCTGCCGAGGAATTAACTCGGCAACCCCCAAAGCTTAGTTTGCATTCAATAGAGGTGTTTGTTTTTCAGGTTTAAACCTCCAGACGGGTTGAAGAAATCGCCCGAAAGGAATCACTTGGCAGATTTTGTTTCCTCCCTTGAAATCCCACTGGACGTGGAGCAGGTGGGGTACCGGGAGAGGAGAGATTTTCGGGGTGGGCGGAAAGGGCGGGGGGGGAGGGGAGGTGGTTGGATGGAGAGTGATCGGGGCTGAGTGGGACACGGGCTTTAAAGTTGGGAGAGTGGAGCAGCGCTTCCCCCCTTCTTCTCCTCTGAGGGCAGGGAGAGCTCAAGGCTCTCGTTCGTTAAAAATAAATACTACAGAAGTTGGCAAATTTTGAAGTTTTAGAGAAGTGGATTCTCTCCAGGATCAACGTAAAAAAATGTTGATGTTTGAGGAACTGCTCTTGCTCAACCCGTAAATAAAGTGGAGATGTTGACAGTTTGTCTAGCCTCTGGTAAACGAGAACAAAAAAAAAACCATTTCATTTATTGAAGGGCATCAATAATTGTGAGGGTGGGAGGGAGAGGAAGGAGTTTAACTATTAACCTTTATCTGGGATCGTAAATGAGTTGAAACTCGTGTTTCTGAAGCTTCTTTTATGCATTTGCTTTCTTGTCTTCTCCCCTCTGCTTTCCTTCCCTGGAGATGGTGAAAGGTAAATGCAAACGGTGATGCTCGCATTAATTGTGCAAGCAGGCGATTTTATGGCTCACCAGTAAAAAATAAATGCCACGGGAAAGTTGCCGTTTGTAGTGGAAGCGGTGGGAAAGTGGTCTGGAGGAGGGGGGGTGTGGAGCGGGGGGGGGGGGCCGGCAGAGCCAGGGGGCTGGCTTCGGGATCTGCTGTTAACTTCAGGGAGTTTTGGTTTTGTGTTCCCAGATCATTCACTTGAAGACGCCGGGGGTACGATTTGCAGAAGGTAAGAGAGCCTTTTCCCCAGCACATCTATCCTCGGGGGGGGCCCGGTGCCGTGCACCTCGGGTATCCGCCTCCCGCTCAAGCCCGCGGGGCCAGCACACTGGTGCTGGCAGGGAGGCATCGGGGAGCGCTGGGCTGCTGCCTGCGGGCCACGGTGTGGATGTTGGGAAGCACTGCGGGTTTTGGGGGTGGGGTTTTTTTTAGCAAACAAATAAGCTGGGTTTGTTTTGGTTTGGTTATTTTTTAAAATGTACCAAGCTGCTTGTTAAGCCGGTGAATTCCTCCCTTCCGAAAAAAAAAAAGGGAGTGATATACCCTTTCTTTTCTCAATCGGGACATAGTTTAGGGAAACAGGAGATGAAGAGTGCAATTGGAAAGCCTCTGTCGGGGCTGGTTTCTACACGTGGAAGTAATATGCCTAACTTCAACTGCAGGTTGTTTCCCAACAAAGATGTTAGTATTAATTTAGGCAGGAATTGGGGGGGGGGGGGTTGGGGTGGAAATAAAAGCCTTTTACTTTCTTAATCGCAGCTTTCCCCAGTGTGTTGTTATGTTATTTTGTGGCACGATTCGGGTCTGAAGGAAAATAAAACAACTGGGTCCTGCTCCTGAAAATAAACTGCGTCCCGTCACCAGAGCTCTTCTCCTTCCTACAGGCTTAATGAACTGAAAGCAGGAGATCTTGGGGAGTAGGCAAGGGTGGGAGAGATACGGGATCATAACATTTAGCAGAGCAAGTGATTGGGGGGGTGGGGAATCAGTTAGTTTGTCAGCGTGGCACTTATAAGCAAAATCCGCTGTTCCAGTAAATGCAAGTCATTTCAAATCAAACTTGTGAAAAAAAAAATGCTCTCCCGTTATATTTTTCTTAGGAGAAACAGGCTTTCACTTGATTGTCATTATTTTGTCATTCTCTTGTCCAGGAATCAAAAATACAAAAGCCACTCATCAGTTACTGTAGAAATCTGTACAGCACACTCAGTTCTGAAGGAGTTCCTCTTCCCACCCCCCCTCCCCGCCTTTAAGGGAGTCCCTGCCAGCAACAAGTGTGTTGATATACTGATCTGAAGGACTTGGGCATAATGCCAACTCAAGCAATTTAAATGACATAGTTAATAGTGTCTCTACTGTCCTTATCACACAGTAGTTGTCTTTAATAAACTCAGTGAACTTCCAAGTGGTAATTGTGGATGACAAATTAACTCGAGTCCTAGCAGTCCCTGCTCAGATGAACTCCGTTTTGCTCCATTTGATAAATACAAAATACTGATTCTAAAGGATCTATAAGAATTTGCAAAGTATATGTCTCTTAAGTTTGTGATTTCTTTTAGCCAAATAAAACCAAATTAGATTATCTGAAAGGATGTCTGAGGCTTAAAATGCTACCACGGATTCTTCTGCTAGTAGTGTAGTTTTCTGAAGTTTTTCTGTAGGAGAAAATTTATGTGGGACACTGCATCCTTCAAATGAATACTTCACAAACACTTCAAAAGAGGCAATAATTTTACATTAAGCATGCAGTATGTATAATATGTCTAACAAATTCCAACACACTGTAATTCCTGTAAAGCATTTTGGATGGAAATGAAAAGGATTGTTCCATCAGTTTCAGTTTGAAACAGGTAACCTTTAAAAAGCAGCTAATATTATTTCAGAAGTATGCATACTGGCAAGTGGTAGGCATTGTCACAGTGGAAGGGGTTGGTTTTTTTTTTAGTACCTCCAGTACTCACCCTGACTTTTCCCCTTGTTGAATTAAAAGATTGCGACATAATATGAAACTACAGAAGAAGAGGCAGCATAGTACAACTGACACTTTAGCTGCAAATTGCATGTGTGATTGCTTAGATCGGGATTTTTAATTTTTTTACATATTTGATCCTAAAAATATCTTTGCTAGATCTCATCTTCCTGATTTCCAAACCTGGTAAATCTTGCCAAAAGCTGTAGAAGCGCTCATGTTCTCCACAGCTGTTAAGAGCTTGCTAAAGCACTTAATAATAATGTGTTTCATGTCTTGCGGCTGTGATTGAAACACAGGGCTGTGTGTTGAACTGATAAGTTTGGAAACGCTGCTCTTAGCGGCCCATATCATATTTTTGGAAATGGAAATGTGAATGCAGGTTGTCTAGTGTCACAGGATGGATTTCTTGTGGCTTTGTTTGCAAAACTTGTTCATTTGGGGCTATTGAGAAATAATTCTGCCTATATCTTAAAGGTAACTAGAGAAATAATTAAAATTATTAATTACCTCACTAAAAGCCTTGTATAAAGTTGGACAGATTTTTTTTTTTCACTTTATATGTCACCGCCAATTGTATCATAGCCACAACAAAAGTTATTTAAGTGTTGGCTTTTGTAAAAGTGAAAGACCCAACAAGTACTGAAATCTTATCATGAAACTCCTACAGCCCAGAGAATAGGGCAAAGAAGGAAACGTGCCTTTGTTGTGTATCTTCACAATACATTAGATACATTAATTTCAGTCATTCCTCGACGGTATGGATCTGCTCTGTTCATTAAAACTGAGTATTTGTTGGTTTCAAGTAACATTTGGAAAGATACTGATGTGAAGGCACAGTATTTCTAGAAACACCTTTTGCTGGTTGATAGGTCACTCCTTTTTGGATGTTCTGATATTATTATGGTGGCTTTCTGATGCTCAGGATGTGAAGTTATAAGTAATCTGCCTTGTTAAACCTTGTAATTTATGAGGCTTTTTTGGGTTTTGTTTTTTTCCACCCTGCAGCCCTCCTCAAACGTGATAGCTCTTTCAGTTTCACAGTTGGCCTCGTGTTCCACTTTTCTTTTTGCTTTGAAGGCTGTGCGGAAGGCTTGTCAGGGTTTGCAGTTGTACTGCTTCGTGCAGGGCTGGGTGGCTGTGCTTGAAACCATATGGGTGTTGCTCTTCAAGAATTGTTGCCACCGTTCCTGATTCCTCTTTCTTATTAAAACCAATGCTAAGGATCTTTTCGTTACCAATGTAGCACATTAGAAACCACATGCTAAACATCATGTACTTTCATAATGACATTTTGAAAGATAAGGCCTTGAAGACTTGGGGGGAGAAAAGGGGGAGGGGGGGCAATGTGTGTGGTGAGACCGGGCATGTTAAATGCACAGAAGAAGTGTTGAGGTTCAGAAAGATTTACAGATGCAGTGTGTCTGGACCATTTCTCCCTAAAAATATCTTTCTCTTTTATCTTTCCTTGTTTCCCGTGTTCACCATTTAAGACCTGAAAAATGCTAGCATGCACAATAAGCACAGTCTGACTACTGGGAGGAATGCCACTCAAGTAATTTGGATAATTTTTGGTAAAGCTGTGCCCTGTGCTTGCAGAACTGACTAGCTCTTGTCTTCCAAGCTCCGCAGGGCAGGGAATTGTCTTCGAAGTATTTTCTGTAAAGTGCCTGGCACGTCTGTGTGTGCCAGAAAATGATAAATAATAACAAACAGTAGTTGACAATTTATGTAGACTTTTAAAAGTTATTATTATTATTTTTATTATTATTTTGGAATTTGCCTATAGGGTACTTTCTAGCAAAAAGAAAAATGCCAGAGTGGCTTCCAGCTGGGATGAGATGTGCTCTGACGGCTGAGAAGCTTTTAATCGAAATAGAGCACACATTTAATTGATAGGATCTTCTGTGAAGCTGTCGGGCCAAAACATCAACTGGTGTAAATCAGTGTATTTCCACTGAAGTCTGCAGAGACACGTCTGACTTACACCAGATGATGTGAGTGTCCTTTTTGGCTGTAACAGTTCTCCTTTAATCTTCCTGCCCCTTAAACTTTTACTATGATCTGCCCACATTCCAGAAGCGTGGAATGAAGATGGGATAACGTTTCCTTACTTTCCTCGTCCTTTAAGCTTTTTGGTGGCTTTTCTTTTGTGTGACAATGTACACTTTATTAGCTAAATATGCTCTAGTCTCCCCTTCAAACCTATGAAGGTAGCTGTCCTCAAAACCACACCTGAGAGGGAGTGTCATTGCATTCAGAAACCCTGCAGTCTTGCCTGGCTCCCTGGACGCCAGGTGTATTGGAAACAGCGTCCTGATCATCCTATATTTGTGATTCAATGCTCCTGAACACTGTTGCTGGTAAGCCTCTTGCTAGCAATTTGTGTCATGTGAAGAAGTTTAGAAACATCACCCACCCACCCCCCCCTCCCCGCCCTCCCATCTATTTCCCAGAATAATTCTATTGTGTCTGCCAAGTGCCTTAATGTTTTAGTTACTAAACTGCATCATCCACATGCAGTAATTGAAAATGCTGAGTGTGTACATCTTGTGTGGTGGGAAGACTCAAATGATATTTGGGCAGTAAAGAGGAGAAATAAATGATTTTGCTTAATCTTCCAAGCCTCTAATAAACATTTTTGAAGGCAGTGTGATTAAACTAGGTTTTGTTAGGCATGGGAAAACTGAGCAGAGCACCACTCGTTTTCTAAAGTTCAAGCTAAACCTTGGTCTTTCCTATTGAAGTATAATGCCATTTTTAGAATTTCAACGTGTTTTAAGAAAACTTGCTTTCAAGTTATACAGAAAAGTCATCAAGTTCGTTGAATGATCACTCAGAATTGGTGCTTTTGAAGAGAGATTGTGCATGCATATGTGTGTGTGTGTGTATGTGTGTTTAGATTTGGCAGCAGTGGAGGAATTATAAATCCTAACACGCCACTCTCTCCTTCCCCCAGCTACGGGGAGAACGTGATTAACTGCCTAATCATACTTTTCTGCTCAAACATCTTCTCACCCTATGCCCAGTTTTTCCTGAGCTTTATAAACTGATAATATCTCCAGTGAAAAAAGAAAAAAAAAAAAGTAATAAGATGAAAATATTGTGCCCAGATGCTGCTCTGCAGAAGGTCACATAGAAATGTCTGAAGAGCCTGATGAAGAGTGGATTCTGCAAGTGGAAACGAACATACTCTGTTTCCTTTGAACTGACTGGAAAGTTACTTTCCTCTTTCCAGCTTGCCAGTTCTTCCAGAGCTATAAAGGACCGTAGTAACTAAACCTTTCACCAACATTTTATTAAAGCAGGAAATATATGTAATTACAACATTTCAAGTGGCCCAATAAAGATACGTAGAAAACCAATAATATATGCAATAATTTTAGTTCTTACGGGCGCTCACATGTCGATTTCCTCTTTGTAGTTAGGAAAAACTTTGGATGGAAATGGGGCTGCAAAAGAGCAAGAGTCGATGCCAAAAAAAGCAAAGCAGAGCCTGTCTTGATTTTTATTTTCTGTTGGTGATACAGTCTCTGTAGAAAGTGAAAATATTCTAACAAAACTCTGAACTCAACTGTCAGGCTCTAAGAGTTAACCATCTTCAGAAATGCATGTCTCTTCAGTATACTTCCAGCACGTGGAAGAAGATGGGGTTTAAAACTTTTTTTTTTGGTTTTTAAAAAATTTTTTTTAATTTCTTTTTTTGTATCTATTGTGAGAAACACTTTTCAAGTCCTATGTTAGTCCTGGTAGAAACATCAGCTCCAGTCGAGTTATGACAGTGTATAGCGGGTGAGGATCTGATACAATACTGACTTGAGATCCTGGTCCTGCTAATGTAACATTTGATGAAGTTAGAATTCATGGACAGAGTGTTATGGTAAGGAAGATTGATCTTACGGATTTTTATGCAATTATTTCCTAAAAATACAGATTTATAAGATGCTTTCATAGGAGAGAGGAGTCTTGTTATTTAATGGTTTCCTTAAGCTTCTCTGTGGCATCCGCTAACTTCAGCTAATTACGAAGAATCAAATGCTACAAGCTTGCATTGTGGTTTCCCGTGTGTAATGGTGTTTTTGGGGTTGCAAAAAACTTCACTGACATTTAATTTCTTGCTAAAATAAAAAAAATTTTCTCTGTTCAGTTCCTTGAAATTGTAACACCAGTTTATGAATTGGGAAATTATTTCTGTTAAATATTTTCTAGGGTTTTTTTGTTTTCTTTTTTTTAACCTTTTAAAGTAAATTGTTTATGTGTACCGAAGATGAGAGGTGGATGTTGGGAAGTGATTTAGAGAAAGTAAAAAAAGGAGATAATTTATAAAGTGAAGCTTAGTAAAGCTAGAAATTAATGCTTCTGTGTGAACTTCGTTCTTAAAGAAAAAAAAAAAAAAACACTCCCAAAAGATTTTTTTTTCCTTTTAAAGTTTTATAAATATTGTAAAACAGTGGAAGGAATTATATATTGTGGGTTCCTTTTGTCTGTAGTGAGGACTTTTTAATCTCTGAGGATTTTATTTATTAACTACAGATCACTCCCGGCCGGTCACAAAAGCTGCTTGATGCCTACTCACGGAAAGCTTTTTATTTCAGACCAAACTTTTTGTTTGCTTGCTTTGCTTCTGCACTGTAAGCAGTTTGAGTAATAGATTGGACAGGCTACACTGACTGGCAGAACACCCAAAAGTTTGGCGGGTGAGGCGTTTTCTCCTTCCCCCTTTTGCTCTGCTTGAGCAAGTGTCCAGTTCTGTGAGTCTGATTGCGGCGGGAGGGGAAGGCAAGGGACAGTGCAGACAGAAAGTTGTTAGCAGGGTGAGAGCCTCATCCTGTAAGTTTGCCCTCATGATTTGAAGATGAAAGCGTGTTAACTTACCAGCTTCAAAATACTTACCCTTAATTTAAATATGCATTGACAGAATCCTAAAGTCTAAGTGCTCCTCCACTGTGACTTCCTATGCTGATTTATCTATTATAGAATTTACTAATGAGAAAAAAAAATACGTATCTGATCAAAGCAATTGTTAGAAATGACAGTATTTGATAAGATCATCTACTGAAAATAAAGGGGGGAAATGAGATCTGACTGAGGTAAAACCAGGTAAATAGCTTTCAGCTCTGCTTTTGTTATTCAAGAAGAAAGAGAAACAATAGGTGCTGTTTAGAGTCAGGAGCTGCCCTTCTAACCTCTGCTGCTCTTAAAATGCCTGAAGGTTATTGCATGGTTCACGGTGGCTTTTATGCTTGCAATGCTACTTTTAATTTTCTAACAAAAGGAGATGCGGCACCAGCCTGCTGATAAACACCGAGTGCAACAATGGGGGAGCAAAAATGAAAAATTCCTCAACGCTTCTTAACCCCTTTCCAGTTACTGAAGTAAACTGGCGTATTTTTAACAGGAGGAGAAGAGCCCTGCCCCTTATGTTAAGCTATCAAAGCTGGAGATGTGATTTTTTAAAAAGTAAGAAAGTTATTTCTACGTGGATGGGATAAGCTTTTCCATTCAACAGCCCCAGCCCAAACAAGCGATCTGTTGCATGCTGTGATGGGGAGTCACCTGGACTTCCACAGGGGCTGGTACCTCTTTCAACAAGATTTCTAACTCTTGCTGCACTGTTAAAATCATGTCGAGCTAGCCTTTTAAATCCAGCCTTCTCAGCATCAAAACTCCATCTGCCTGGCCCAGAAGCATCATTCCTCCTGAGCATGACAGCCACCCCTTCTCTGCGAGGCTGCAAAGCGGGACAGGGCGTAAGTAATGGGGACAGCCCACAGCCAGGACTTTGGCCCTGTCCTTCTCTGTGCTGCTTGAGTTTGTTGGCATGGCCAGTGCTGGTGTTTAGAGTAACTGTGCTCGCCGTGATGCTTTGTACTTGGATACTGGTGTGATCAGAGGAGAGAAGGGGTCAACTTCTGAAGGTATTGTTTTCCAGCAGAGCTGAAAGTAATGGAATGTAACAGTTTTAGGAATGTACACCTGTGAGTGTATAATAAGAGAGTATCTGTTTGTGTATTTTCACCGCTGACACTCAGATCAAAGGTCCCCTAGGTGTTGTTGTAGTAAGAAAAAGGGAAAGGGGCCACATGTCTTACCAACTCTGACCTGTCGTCCTGCTCGTTGTTTGCAAGTTTTCACTAGAAAATCAGTCATGAGCCTGCTTAAATGAGGTGACTTGCTTTCAGGGGTTTACTTAGTATGTAAGAATATCCAGTTCAAAAAACCGGCAGAGTCACTTCTGGTGTGTTGAAAAGAAGAAACACTGTAACCTAGTTCTGCCATTGAAATAGCAAACCTGATGGGTTTGCACTGGATGGTGCTGGAATTTCGTTGCAAGTACTAAAAAAAAAAAATACCCCAACAAAACAACGTTTTGTTTTGAGGAGGGGAGTGTTACTCCTGGGTAAGAGATGCCAGAAAGGCTGACAAGTAAGCTGAGAAACATCTTCACCTCTTTACAAACACACCAATTCAAGCATCTTCCACCTTTTACAACTACACGCCAACTAAAACAGAAAGCTGAGGAGGAGACTGTCTCTTGCCTTCCGGCTTGCATACAGCCAAAGGAAACGTATCCCAAATGGAGAAGGATCCC
Source organism: Laterallus jamaicensis coturniculus (assembly GCA_022605575.1). Classification (NCBI taxonomy): domain Eukaryota; kingdom Metazoa; phylum Chordata; class Aves; order Gruiformes; family Rallidae; genus Laterallus; species Laterallus jamaicensis. The sequence continues at coordinate 6,414,238 of JAKCOX010000027.1, forward strand.
CCAGACCCTCAAAGTTGTTTAATTAATCGTTAAACAACGATTCAGCCTGCTCATCAAGTGGCTTTTCTTTTCCCACATGGGCAAATGAAAAAGATGAATACACCTGGGAGAAACAATGGCACCTGTTAAACTTCCTTTATTGCGAAGTACAGCTAAAAAGCCCAGTAACATCTAGATTTAGTTTTAGATTTGCAGAACATACATACAGAACTACACTTGCTTTCTTTTTATGTAAGTTAGGTGGGATTTGCGCTGGTACATGTTTGTGTCATAATAATGTATGCAATTAACAGCTGGCAGTAATTCTCATCTTCTTCAACTGATTTTGCTAGTATCAAAAATACTAGCTTTTTTATATATATTTAAATAGAGAGACTTTCACTGTCAAATTTTTGCTTGCTTCCATGACTCATCCAACTTGATTTCTGTATAACAAAGGTGTTCTACCTGAAGAGTCAAAAATACTCTCACCAGAGCCTTCAGTGGTTTTCTGCTTCTGTTGGCATTAACGTTCTGGTCATGATAAACTTCTTGGCAGCTTATGATGTAATTTATCTTGTTGCTTCAGCACTGGGGCTTTGTCAACAACAGGGAAACTCAGGAAGAATTTTCCATTGGCTCAACAAAGTCAGCAGCAGCACTGTGAGAATTCTACTTGAAAATCCAAGTGTAGACATGGCCTAAGGGAAACTGCTCATGTGTCTGATTTTGAGGCACGTTTGGTAAGGAGTAAGCCAGGGGTGTTGGGTAACTGTGGTCATCAAGCTTGCTGTCCATGCTCCATGTGCCTACGACCTCTTGCAATCTTTTCTCAACATGTTGAGGAAAGTTATTAGTGCTTTGATAATACGCATTTTTTCTCTCTTTCCCTGTGGGCTCTGCAGCTCCAGTTTGCTCTGGATGAATTCCTGGGGCACATAGTTTACTCACTGTACTCAGGCCTGGGAAATCAGTATCTTATTAGGTGATAAAGGCTTTTTGCTTGGACAGTTTGATTTAAGATATTATTTCTGAGATAGATCAAGTCCTGATTTTGCTTTATCCAGATTGATTCCACAGATAATCACAAGCTGGGTATAATTTGCAAATGTTTGCTTTAGTTGCAGTGTTCACAGTGTGTCCTTCCAGTCAAAGGGTGGGGAAAATATGCAGCAAGGCCTGGGACACCATTTCACACAACCCTTGGCCACATGGTTTTATTTTATTTTTCCTTTTTGTTAGCAGGCAGTAAAGGGGGGGGTGTTAATTCGTGGCCTGCTAATTTGGCTTAGAAGGTCTACTCAGACACCAGCACAAAAAAGGGGTTACCAGCCACGCTGTTGCCTATGGCAGCTGTCCTGTGAGAGCAGCACGTGCTACTACTATCACAAGGCTGGACTCTTGTAATTCCCTCACAGTAATGGCTTCAGCCCAGCTTCTCCTCTGCTTGCCCACTGCTTCTTTGGAAAGCAGCAGTGTGGCTGCTCCTCAGCCAGGGATACGGTATGCTTGCTGTGTCAGCCCTCTGGGGTTTTTGAGTTGGCAAGCTATGAAATCATAACTTGACTTTAAGGTGGTGCTGCTCTATGTGGTAGGACCTAGTTACCTTAAAGATCGCTTCTTTAGCTTCGGTCTGTAGGATGTTTGCCTTCAGATGCTAACCTGCTTAATTTTCCCACTATTACATTGCCTACAAGCGGGGCTGGTGAGATGTTTACCTACTGGACCCTGCCCCAGCCCTTCAGGTTTACCTATAGCCCATCTTGGGTCATTTGGCCAGAGTAAGCATTGTTCCCAAGGGTGCAGGTCTGCAACAGTTTCAGCTCTTCTCCCTTACTCTAGAGCTGGCTCACCACCGATCCCATACGACCCATCTTACAGCCTTCCACCTGCAGAACAAGCCACAGAAAATCAAGTTGCATTCTGTGGGGTTATCTCCCCAAACGAACTGGCTTTTCATGGGAGTGGACACGCTCCTCTGCTAGCAGCAAAGATGTGGGAGCAGCCAACGTCAGCAAGGGGGAACCTGTAGTGAGGCCCTAGCCCTGACACAGTTTAGTTTCCTCAAAGGTGTTACAAAACCACAGCCCTTTCCCAGCACTGTGGTTATTACATGTATTTCTAAGCAGGAATACATTTTCATTGTTTTATCTCACGTCTGTATGACGTCAGAGGGCAAGACAAGAGCTTGGGACATTTTATGCATCACTTTTAAAGGTCCTGGGGGGCTCTGTGTGTATGTGTGTGTGTGTGTTTGTTTTAAATGTTACCAAAACCTTTGTGCTTGCCAGTGACTGAGAACTGGTCTGTATGCTCCTATTATTTTTCTTTCAGAAAAAGAGTTAATTTATCAGCATAACAATTTCCAAACTAGGAAATGATACCACTTTAAACCCAAGGACCAAGGGTGCATCTGTCCTGCTTTCTGCAAAAGACTTGGCAATACCATAGCAGGCATTTTTGGCTGAGGCAAGGAGGCTATTTGCAGTATTTACGTAAATATTTTTTTTTCTGGAGGAAATGCCACTCACTGTACTTCATACTTAAGGTGATCAGCCAGCGGGAGAAACTGCTTTTGTTGCTGTTTAGCTTGATAAAAAAAAAAGATAAAAACGCTTTCTGCTTGTGTTTTTGTCTTTTAAATAGCAGAATTTTTTATCTCCCCTGTTTTGTTTTCCTTAAAACAAGGCTGAAGGACTAAAGTAGGAGCTGTCTGAGTCTGGACTTGGCAATGATGATTTTTTTTTTTTTAATGAGATTTATTTTCTTATTTTGGTCATCAGCTGAAGTGTTGGGAAAAAACCCCAAGTAAACAACAGATAAAACCAACCCAAAATCTAAGTGTACGACATGCACAGCATAATAAAAGAACAGCATAAGTCTGATGGAAGTACCTTGCCCTGCCAATTGCGAAGTTTTTGCCTCTTGATATGTGTGATGATAATACCCAGCAAAAATAGCTAGTAAGATGGAGAGGAGGGGGGAAAGAAAACCTACCCTGGAGAGAAAGGTGGATTTTTGAACAAAACTAAAAGCAGCAACAAGCATAATGCCTCCTGTCCTCAAAATAACGTTCCTGTGGGCTTGTTTAAGTTTCATCCTCAGAGGGGCTTTGTTCTGTTCCAGTGATTCACAGGATAAAGTGATTTTTATGCCTTTTTCTCTTATATTTAAGTGGGATTTCTCTCAGATAAACAAAGTAACACACACTCAAAGCCTCTTTCTGCCTCATTTAAACACCCCACCTTATCAAAACTCCATTTCCATGAGTGATGGATCTTGGCCCTGGATGGGAGAATGAAGTATTCAATTACCTTATTTTCATGTGCTAATGAAGCAGAATGTGGCTTTAGGGGGTTTCTTTTCAGCAAGGTAGCCTGTTTGGTTATGCACATGCCGCCTTCTTATGTTTCCTTCCACGTCTCTGTCTACACTCAAGCGGTGGTCTTAATGGGCAACAGTGGCTAATCTGTCTGCCTGACAACAAGCCTTGGCCCTCTTCAGCGCAGCGGGAGCAGCCCTGGCCTGTAATTAGCGGAGCCATCAAACCAACTGTTTGGCTCCAGATGATTTCTCTTGGCACCTCTTGCAACAACTTTATATGCTGAGAATCCGCGAAAGTTGGTATGGTTTTGGTTTGGGTTTGTTGTCTGTCTGTGTCCCCCCTGCTTCTCTTTGCATGACGGAGTGCTGATGGGAGCTCTGAAGTCCTCAGGCTGGAGAGGCAGGGAGTTTATCCTCGGGTAACTCTGGCGGCCCTCAGAATGGGAGAGGTACAGTTTAAATGTTTGCTGTCGCTTCTCCAGCTGAGCTTAAAAGTGCAGGTGCATTTGTGACACTGCATCACTTGGTAAAGGTTTCATAGTTTTCATAGTAGTGCCACGGCAGCTGATGATGCGGGAGAGGTATGTATTCAGCTCAGGCAGACGGTCAGGACTGGCATCCCCTCCTCTGGCATCCTCGGTGCCACTTCTCTCACAGGTACTGGTGGAATGGCTGGGATGGCTCATACTCTTAAAGCTCTGATGTACTTTAGTTGATAGCTCCACTGCTGCAGTTGCACATCCTTTTAGCACTGTATAATAAAAAAATTAACGCGCTGTGGGGGTTTTCCTAGCAACACTTTGCTAGGAATTACTGTGTCAGCTTCACCGCAATGGATGATGGAGGGAAATAACCATTCGGGAGTTACTCACTGCCAGTTATGAAGTTCTATTTTGAGAGGGACAAGCTGAGATGCCAGTTACAAAGTTGAGGAATTGGAAAAAGGCAACAAATTTCCCTTTTTTTTTTTTTAAATAATTTTTCTCCTTCCCTCAAAGAATGAAATGAAGCTTTGAAAACGTTGAAACACGTATCTAGGTTTGGATTTTTTGTGGTGTGGAGACTTCTAACGAAAGACTTAAATGGTAGGTGTAAGAATAGTCACCTTCAGTTCTCCTGTAAGCCATTAACACGAGGAGAAAAAGACCTTTAATGTTACACATTTTCCCCCTAAGATTCATAAAGAGTGTTCCGAAGAATTACTCAGCAGCTCCTGATAACTGATGGTAACTAGTAACTAAAAGGAGGAAGTGTAACAGATACTGAGCAGTGTCTACAGTGGAAAAAGTAATAGGAGGCAAGTGATAACAGTCCTCAGCTCTCAACCTAGAGGAGACTCCTATGCAAGCCGTGCTTTAAAAAATTGCTGTGAGGGGTGGTATGTGCTTAGGCAGAGGGAGATCAAGAAGCAGCTGTGACCAGTGATATTACCTGACTAGTAGGTTTGAAGTTAACATATGTTAAGGCTGCTGGGGGAAGATAACTTGAGAAGTCTGCAAGAAAATCAGGTAGCTTACTAATTTGCATTGTAGCCAAAGTACATTGCAAGCCAGATTTGATTGATGCAGTGACATTGCTGGTTCCTCTTTATGGAAATGAGGCCGATACTGTGTTCACAGGCGTTGGCTACCACTTTTCTCGCAAACGCCCTGGCCTGCACTGCTCCCAGGAAATTCACCTCGTCTGGAGGAAATTCCCACCATGCTTCCCCTCCCTCCCCTGGCGCAGAGGGGAATTTCTGTGCCTCTCCCTTATCTCTTGGCTATCCTATTTCCAAAGTGAGTGGAGGGGAAATAAGGTGTAGTTGGAGCTCTGCGGAGCACCGGCTGCCTGTGGCAACCAGAGAGGCACACTGTGATCTGAACCTGGTCACAGCAGCTCTGAGCCCTACATTTGGGGAAACAGTCCTCTGCTCTTATACTAGATTCGGTTAAAAGAAGTTTTTGTGACTAATGCTTTGTTTGCCAAAATGCGCCGTTCTGGAAAGCAAAGCAATTAACTTGGTTGGTTATGAATTCAATTTGTTGTTCTGGTTACAAGTTGGAGAGTTTTCAGTTGAATCATTTTTAAGTTTTTAATTTCTTTAATCATTCTCAAAGCGCAGCATCTCAGAGTGTCCCTTTCAAAATAAAACTTTTTTTTTTTCTTTTAAATACACAAATTTTCTTTGGGAACCCTTGGTGAAACATGTTTTGTTTCACATTGCTTAACATTATTCATTTGTCCCAAAACAAAACTTTTTTGCTGTGCAGAAAAAAGCCTGCCTTCTTAACTGGTTTTGAGACAATTCTCCTTCTCTTTCTCCTCCTCTCCATCCCTTTTTTGATGTCTCTTGGATATGAGCAGTAGAGGGTCTGGTACCTCAGGGTGGCTTGAAATTACTAAAGCAAACTTTCCAGAGTCTTTGAAAAAAAAAAAAAAGAAAAAAAATAAAGGGACACAACATAGCAGAATGTCTCCTGACTTGAAAAAGTAAACTTGTTTATACTGCTGCACTGGTCAGCTTGACAAGACGTGCCTTTGGAGTGAGTAGTAAATCAAAACGAATAATGTCTGTTTTACAAAGGCATATTTCTTCTCAGAATAAAAAGTTCGTTACTTTAGTTTCTTAAGCTGAAAGCCTATTTCTGAGCTGTTTCTCGATTGAGAACATCTCACTGAAGTTGTTGATTTTTAACTCCTGTCTCACTTTCTAGTCTTCATACAGCAGGGCCTTGCTACACCATTTACGTTGAAAACATCGCAGAGGTGTTTGTTTCCACGAGCATGTTTACTAAACTTCTTAGAAAAAGAGACCTAAAACCCCTAAATTTTTCAGCATTTTCCATTTTAGAATGATGATGATAGGAAAGAAAAAAAACCCAAACATTTTATGGTGATAGAAGCACTATCTTCTACATTATCTGCTATCTAGGAGCAATGTTGAGTTTGCTTTACCATGAGATGTGCCCTGGGGACTGTGTCATAGCTTTGTATATTTAAATATACACACTTCCTAGGCACAAATTTTGTGTGAGAAGCAGTTATCTTGCTGCGTCTCATCTCAACTGTAGAGGGAACGGTGAAAGTTGTACGACCATACAGTGTAGCTTTTGCATATAATGGATATAGACAGCATAACCGCTGCATTCAGAGTACTAGATTGCTGTATTCAGTGCCTAGCAGTTTATAAGAGGTTAGTGTGTATTATTCCTTCAGAGATGCATAAAGTAGCAGTCCTCGTTCTGCCTGGCTGTGTACAAAATGCAAAGCCTGCAGCCTCAATAACCAAGCAAAACTTACTATTCAGAGCACTGGAATAGGCTGCCCAAGGAGGTGGTGGAGTCTCCTTCTCTGGAGATATTCAAGACCCATCTGGATGCCTATCTGTGCAGTATGAGCTAGGGAGCCTGCTTTGGCAGGGGGGTTGGACCCGATGATCTCTCGAGGTCCCTTCCAACCCCTACAATTCTGTGATTCTGTGAAAACCAGTAAGAATTGAGAGAAGACAAAAATAGCAAGAGACATCTCAACAGAAGGCAATGTCGTGCTGCTTCTTGCCTATCAGTAATCTTACATGGTCATCCAGTGCCAATGAATTTTGTTGTGGCAACACAGGCCGACATGTATCTTGGGGAAACTGAAAGCATTTGCAGTTAAAAAACCCCAATACCACTCCATTCAATTCAACCTGCAAACTTTCAGGCATAAATAATGGGAGCCACGCTTAGGGCTGTTGTGCATTTGATTTCACACTGCAGCTTCTGAGTAATCGTAAGGATCAGAGCAAGTAAAGCCACGATAGTAGCCTGTTCTTGAGGTGACCAGAATATGGTAAATGTCAGAAATCCACATCTGAAATAAGAGGTTGCACGCTCTTTACCAAGCGCAGACAGAGAAAAAAAGCCTCTTTGATGTGGCTCTGGTGTAGTATCAGCTTTGTCTCTAACAAGACCTCTGCGCAGCAAACTTGATTTGTGTATAAAAGGCTGTACTGTCGGGTGGAAGGGCTGATATGGGCTTATCCTTCCTGTCATCTCCACCCCCACCCGCCTTCTGCACCTCTCTGTTTTGGCTGGCTTGAGTCTCAGCCAGCTAGTCGTCATCCCAGCCCAATCACCTAAAACCCACGGATAATCCCATTCCAGTGCATAAACCAGAACAGCCATAACAGCAATAAACAATTGCATAGCAGCTGCTTATTGCAGATGTACACCCACTGGAGATGCCTTGGGAGGCAGGGGGATGTCAAATGCTGCTGCCCAGAGGTGGAAAATGATGTCTTGGTGTCTCCCCCTGGTTCCCAGCCCACATAACAACTTCTGTACCTACTGCAATTCGTATTTCTGCAGAATGTATGCCCCTTCTTAATTGCCTACTTTCACCCCACTGCTGCTCCTGCCCCTTTCTGTGCCTAGGTCAATACCTACACAGCAAGTACCTAAGGGTCCCTCTTGCATGCTTTCCTCTTGCACACTCCTCCTTTGCCCAGGCATTTTGTCACTGTAAATGAGTTAGTTTTGGTGACTAGAGTCTAGTTGGGGCACTGCCCTTCTGCTATACTCTTTTCACACTGCCTCTGCCTTTTTGACTGTATTTTGGATAAATGGGGTTAGGTATTCTCCTAGGTTAGAACTATCCTTCCAGTCATATTAATGTAATTAAGCTGCTACATGGATTGTTCATCCTCATTAGCTATGAAACGGTGTTGGCTGGTTTGAGAAGAAATCATCCTCTGCTCCTGCGTAGGTACTCCTTACCTTAAGGCAGCTGGTCAAGCATACACATATGAGAGGGTTTTTACTTCCTTCAAAATTCAGGCTTTCTGTGAGGATGGCAGAAAATAGGATTTAGTAGTTAGTACAGGACATGCTTGATTATTGAAAATTAAGAGGCTCTCATGTATCATGGCACTATTGCAGCCCATGTGTTGGCATGCTTTCTCAGTGTAGTGACTCAGGATGTTGCAGGACAGAAGGATGGTCCCACAAACCCTGTCTTCCCAGATCCCCACTGCACCCAGAGCCTAAGTACAGCACAACAGGCTGTCAGGCTTGTGTTGGAAAAATACTTTCACTGGCTCCAAAATCTGGATGTCTGGTTAAGGTGTAACGGTGTTTCAACTGCCAAGTTACTAATGCATGGCCCTGGTGAAAATAACAGCTTCTGCTGTCCCACTCCTTACTGCTCGCATGTCCCGAAAAGTACTGATACTTCCAGCTCTGCTGACCCAGTGCTGTTTGCACTGGTGTGTAAAACCCAGTGGTGACTGTCTGTGCAGTACAATTGCTAGCATGGCCATGGTTGAGGAAAATTTGTATATTTAGGTCTGAGGATTGAGCATTGAGCTGTCTTTTAAACTTTGACCGTGGGGAGTACAAGATGAGAAGTGATAGGTGAGGTATACCCAGAGCCCCCATCTCCCACCCTACCAACTTGTGGCACAGAGCTGGCATGCCAGGTAGGGAAGGCACTCTGCTCCCAGGCTGGAACGTGGTCTCCTTTTGTTAACCTTCTCTTATTTTTCAAAACATGCTGCAGAGTATTTACCAGGCCATAAAATATATACAATGAGGAGTTACCTTATATAGTTGCAGCTGTCAGAATGAAAAGTCATCTTTGTGAAGCTGGTGATAGTGTGTTTAGAGGGGAGTGAGTTGCTTTGGGTTGTGACGTTTTCACGCAAACCATACGAAACTCAGCAGAGCACGCTTGAGCTCCAGGTGTAAAGGAGTGAAAATTCAGCTCTCTGAGCCAAAGAATGTCAAGGAATGTTCACACTGCAAATCAGTTGGGCCAGTTCTAGATCTGCTGTATAGGCACGTCAGATCATGTCTCATATGAGGGACTGCTCCTCCAGGTATCATCCTGAGATTTGCTCCTCCATGCATCAGTAACCTGGCTTTTCTCTTACCAGGGTAAAGAACAAAAGAAGAGCTGATAGAAGTCACTCCTTGCTGTTAGCCATGAAGCAGTCGTGACCTTGTTTGTTTCGAGCTAGATTTTGGATGAGGAAAGCATTGACATTTCTTTCCCCTCCTTCTAGATTGATGGGTGGAAGCAGTCCTTGGGATTTGGTTATTTTCAAAACAAAATATTTGACCTGAAAGGTAATATTTATAGCAGGCAGCTAATAGAAAACACGCTTGGCCTCTCTCTGTCTCTCTGTGTCTCTTGTGTATGCATGTGTGTGCGCTCCGGGTTCCTCCTGGGCCTGACCTCTGCTGCGTGCACTGCAGCTTCATTGGCTTCACCTTCTATTCCCTTCTTCTGATAGATGAATCACTGGAAGCAGCGGGGCTCGGTATGCAGGGAAGCAGGGTGCAGGAAGTTCACGGCAGTCCCGTGCCATTCTGACCCTCTGCAAATGTCCCCTCTCGCCTGAGTGATGGATGGTGCGGGGCTTCTGCGTCAGTCACTTGTGAACTCTGAAGGTCACCCCAGAGAGTGTATTCTCCCTTCAGAAAGAGACCCTGGAGGGATGTTGATTTAGTGACATCTAGCAAGAACTGACCCTGTCAGTCAGTGCAGTAATGTTGGAGCAGGGAATGGTGTTAGTGTTGGGTCACTGGATCTAAAGCGGGAGGAAACGATAGCTGGACCCCATCACAGCCCTGCTCTGGGTTGCTGATGGGATCTGGCAGGTGGGAAGGGGCTATTTTGGCTGAGGTATCTGGCGGCTGAAGGAGCAACTGCAGTCTCCACTCTATGGCAGCAGCAAGCGCTTTGCATTTAAGCGAGACCTGGGTGAGGCCTTGTCCTTTGTTTCCAAAGAGGGGCTCTCCCTTTTTTCCCTCGAGGGAAAAATATCTTCTCAGCAGGGCAGTAGGATCTCCAGGGAGCTTAAAAATGCCCATATAAATAGAAACAGTGCCTGAGTTTTTAGGCTACAGCTTCCTATGAAGTTTCGATTTGAACAAATCCAGTTTCCTCATGTTTGGACCCCTGTGCACGTCCATAAATCCATGACTGTTGGGTGAGGATTCGCTGTGAGGGGAGGTGGCTCAGTGGGATGCAAACTGGTCACAGAACAGGCGGCGAGGTGCGGATGCCACCAAAATGAATATGGAAGGGTGGAAACAAACCAGTTGCAAAAGCAATGAAGTGAGGTGGGAAGAACCTCAGCTGAAACAAAACAGAATTCTGTTTTTCCCCATTTCCCAGAGTGTGGATCAGGCTTTGCAGTCAGAAAACCGCCCTTACCTGAGGTGCAGTGCCAGCGCCTCAAGGCATTTGCAATACTGTTGTCTGACCATAGCTGTAGGCTTTACTGCCTGTTTCAAAACACATGTTCAGCCAAAATTGCTGATACACCACACAGCAGTGGCTTCATGACAATCCTAAAGCTGGAGATCTGGCATGAAAATCCAGCATTCCTTAAATATCACAAAGTTTCAGTTTTTGACTTGACCATTACAGACTCCGAAACAGAGATCATACTCTAAACAAGTTGGAATTTGAGTGAGTTTAATCTGAGTATTTATTAAAGCTCTATTTAGACTGGGCCATGATGAGGCTGGATTGCAGAGCTACAGGCTGCGATCAACACTCAGCAGGAGGTTATTTAGATTAAATACCAACTGTCTTAGAATGGTGGGAAAAGTTTCAGACAGAAGTTTTATTTACTGGTTTTTTGGACAGAGTTGTGGGCTTGCAGTAATATTTCAGGAATTCTTCTGGACAGATAGTTTTCCTTCATGAAGAAATGTTCTTTTTGCATTGTGGTGTTCTTGAAATCAGCTACTCCCTTACACATACCCTCTGATGAGTACAGTTTATATCCAATTTGCTCCCCTCTTTTATCTCCTTACCATGAGATTGTAATCATCCTTTTGCTTTCTTTTAGTCTGCTTTTTTTTTTTTTCCCAAGAGAAAAACAAGACACAGGAGAACTTTTGTTTGGGTGGGAAAACAAAAAAAAAAATAATTACAATTTTCTCGAGGTTTTTCTCCCCTGATTTTCATTTTTCATGTTGACCTTCCTTCTCACCTTTCCATTTCCTGTGTCCCATCTAAAGAGTGGACTCACTTTTCTCATCTACTCTTTTATTTTGGAAAAAAAGAATGATGACCAATTGTTCCACACACCCCCCCTCATCATTTATCTACTTGTCCACACCTGTTTCTTTCCCTCTGGTTTGCCTTCAAGTTTTAGCACGTATTTTCTCTTGTTCTGCCTTTTGCTTTTTGTTTCTCCTCTGTGATTATGCCAGATCCCCCCAGTCTCCGTCTCTTCCTTTCCGAGCTGCTAGCCCTGGGCTTGCTTTCTTCTCCCCAGCCTCGCTGCTGCTGTGATGCCACAGACCTACTCATGCCTTTCTGTTTCTCCCAGTGCAGCAGCGTTCAGTTTGAGCACTAATGTGATTTGCATCACTTTATTTCAGGGTCAGCCCTTTCAATAACTAAGGCGTGTGGGAAGCGGTGTAATGACTGTGTTGTGCTGGTAGGCTTTAACTGTATAAAACAGGGTCCACTGAGTTACTTTCAGAATGAGTGTGTGCTGTATAAAAATCACAGAGAGGAAAAATGATACTCATGCAGTTAAATGTCCCTGTAAACAGAATGAGTGATTCTGTAAACAAATGTGGCAAGCACCTCCCTAAAATTAAGAAAAAAGCATGTTTCCTGTAATACTGCTTTATGTTTATACGGGGTCTCTTGCCTATTTCTGGCTCCATAAAGTGAGCAATAGAAAATAGTAGAGATTATAGTTAGACTACTAAAGATCTTCTGCCTTTCTCACTTAGGCAAGTAAGTGAGATTTCCTGTTTCTTATTGATATCTGGTTACCATGACGGAGGTATTTTGTACAATTGCTAATTTTATCTAAAAATTTTTCTTTTTTATTTCCTTTTGTGGCTTTGGTTTTTTTTTTAAAAGACATTCTCTATTGTCAAAAAGTTTTCTGGAAACTAGTTTTACTAATTGCTGTCTATATTTTGCCTCAGTTACTATTCTTTTTTCTGTATTGGAGCTTGGAGGCTCCACGTGTGGCTGTGCCTACTGAACCAGTCAATGGAGCTACACACAGTCCTTGTCACACTGTGCTGTGAAATAAATCACCTCACAAAGGGCCTTGGCTGTAATGGGCTAAAAGCAGCTGCTCTCCAAAAGCCACAGGCACAGGCGTGCACTGTACATCAGCAGGGACCTGGCTGGAACGTGGGGTGGTCTTGCGGGCACAAGCTAATCAAAGAGAGTCAAACACTAGAACAAAACGAACTGGCCCCCTGGCCGGTGTTGAGGAGATGGACAGGAGGGAGGTACAAGTATTTCAGTGTTGTAGTAGGTGCAGTTTAAGCGCAGTTTGAAAGCCTGAAGCATGGTATGGCTTGGCATTAGCTGAGGCAGTCCAATTGATCCCAACTGCCAAGGGAGCCCTACAGGTCCTTGTGCGAGCCGTGCAGGACGGGCCTGGCAGCTGGCACTAACACTCACTGTGTTAAAAAAAGGAAGCAGCACAGACTTTGCACAATAGATACTTTTATGAAGAATTTCAACAAAATTCAACAATACAACAATGATAAAATTTGTTAAAATAAAACTGAAAATGCTCAAAGCCTTTGACCAGAATCTAGTCAAGCTCAAACTGAAACTATCTTGTTTGATTTTCCAGTATCACAGCGAAACCAAATACTCATTAAATCACTGTAACAGTATTTAACATCCTCACGTCTTTTAAGTAATCTAAAGAAGCTTTTGTTTCCAGCAAAATAATTTCACCAAAGTCATATTTATCACCTGAACTTCGCTAAGTAGGTTATTCAAAGTGTGATTTAGTATCTGAACCACAAGCACCCTGTCAGTTTTGCAAAGCTCTCTGGTTACACTTTTTAGGTCTTACATCCTAGGTATTTCTCTTCCATTCTGTCCGGTGTAGAAATGCTGTAATACTTTATAAGCTTATAGGTCTTAACCAGAAACCATAGGTGAACAATCTCAAGACACATAGCTCACTTTTAAATAGTGTCTCCTGCGGATGCTTAAACACGGGTGATTTCTTGCAGCACCTGTCTCATATGAGCTTTTGGGGAGGGTCCCATAAATAGACAGTTTGATCTCCATATCCTGGTGACGAAGAAAAATGGAAATACCCTTGCTATTTAGTTTTAAAAAATGTCAATAGACATCGGAAAATAAAGATTGTTTAAAGGAAAAAAACATGGGTTAAAAAGAAAGCTTCACCAAAAATCCTCAGTTCAGGCAAGCACTCTAGTATCACAAGCAGCAGAAGTGCAGAGGAGACGGCAGTGAGCTGCTAGCATTGGCCCTCTTGCCAGTTGTTTTCTGCAGGGTGGAGGGATACTGGTCCTTGGCTGGTGTGCGTTGACTTACACGGCTTCCTCTTCCCAAGGTGCTTTGTGACCAAAACTTCAAGCTATCTCTCTCAGACAGTGCTAGATTACAGTGGTTTAGGAATGGCGCCTGGTGTCGGCCAAGCAGTAGCCACCACAGGAATGTGTACCGTGGCAGCTCTGGTTTGTAAGCAGTTGGGTCGGCGTTTATAGGAGGGGTCCCAGTTAGTGCACTTCCGTTTAAAAATGTTTAAACAAAATTTGTAAGTAGCTTGTGACTGTGTGCCAGGGTCTGTAAGCACCCCTCCGTGTGTGCCCCATCGAAGTTCCCCATGAGTAAGACCACTTTAGGAAGTGTCCTCCTGTGCTGTTGTAAGATCTCCAGATTCCAGGGAATTCAGCATAAAACTATAATTAATGTGGTTATTAAAACAGGCAGGCAGCCTCTCTAGATCCAAGCACACAGCTCAGCTGCTAAGATGACTGCTTGTCAGCAATAAATAAAAAAAAGAAAATTTCCTATAAAATAAATGCCATTTTCTCTTTTGCTGATCTAAAGAGAAACATTCTTGTTCTTCGTGTAAACAAGGCAACTGTAGTGACCTTCCTATTTTGGATTTCATCAGTACGTCACACAGTTTATTTTCCAAAATCTAATAAAACGGATGGGAAAAATTCTTTGAAACTCATTAAAATGAACCCTAATATATATAATTTAAAATGTGGTTTCTCTGCTTCTACAAGCTGTTTGCATGCTATGCTATACTACTGGTTTAAGATCTCTTAGATGAGGAAAGAATCAGGAATAACAAGGCTGCAGTGTTCCCCAGCATAGGAGTGACTGCCTGAGTAGAGATTTCTACCGACACAAAGAGAATTCCTGGGAAGGCATAAGGCTGCTATGTATTGTGGTAACCTCTGAGCCTAAATAATAACCCTGCAGATTGAACCTGGAGGTCCCAAACTGCTCCTTTATACTAAGTCTCAGGAGAATATTTGACATCTCAGTGGAAAACAGAACTCCAGAGTTTCCTTTTCCAGGGGTTTATGTGTCTCATGTATTCAGGTTGTGTCCGTGTTCTCTCAGAAATTTGGTTCTAGGTTCTGACTCTGAACAAATGGCAAAATTGCCATCAGGAAGAACTAAGTTTTAACTTGGCTTTGTATTGAGACCATGAATGTGACTTTCAGCTGTGAGATTTCAAGGCAAGATGGTGAATTAATGGCAATGTTTAAGCTATAGACAATTTCACAGCACACACTAAGCCCATGCAAAGGTGATTTATAGCTCATCCCTTACAGCATTGTCAGGAAAGTTTTATTTGGACCTGAATTTGTTTTGTACACTCACAGTAGCTCTGAACAGCAAAACTTTCAACACCAAGCATCATAGAACTAAGAAAATACACATTTCCCCTGTCTCTGTTAATTTGATACTGAGCTGTGATAGATTTGTGAAAGAAGCTGTGAATAAGAAGCACTGTTTCTACATGAGATACCACAGGAAAAGTAGGAAAAATGCTGTGGGGTTAACAAACTTTGGAAAAAAGTATGAGTTCTATGCACTGCACGTATAAAGCATTATTTTCTTCTTCTCCTTTCCCCCCCTCCAGTTTAATATATTGTGTGTAGATGACGGGAAATATAAGTAAGGCTCGGGCTCTGCAAATATTCAGGAGGATTGCCCATGGCCACAAAGCTAAGTGTACTCATTTGTCAGGTAAGCAATTTAGAGAGAGAGAGTAGGATTCATAACCAAGTGTTTTGTTTGCTGGCTTGCTCAGATATGGTTTATTTTGGGCTGATCTTAGGTTGGTGGTGTGCAGAGTGCATCAAGCCATGTTCTGAGGCAAATCTGCTTTCTTACATTTGGGAGAAATGGTTTGGATTATGGTTTTCCCTCAAGTTATTAACAGGCACAAATGGTGTTTGATTTAACTTGCTTTTTATCCGCATAGTAATTTGTGATAGGGTAAAGTCTGAATTAGCTTGGAAATCATACAACTGTTTTTATTTGACATAGTTTCTACATTGGATGACTTCCCTTTCCCTGCATGAAATTATCCATAAAAGCATGTTGAAAATTTCAAGTCTCACCTAGTTACTCACTTTGCTGCAGCTACTGCTATCTTTCTGAGCTCAATTCTATCAACACTTAAAGTACCAATTTTCCACATGATGACCTGTTAACATACAAAGTACAAATAAAAAACTCCATTCATCTAATTTTAATGTAATATTCTTCTTAGAGAATCACAAAAACAAGAGATAGAAAGGTCAATTTTCAGTTGTGTAAGACTGCTCCCCAGCTCTTCACTCTCGTCTAATGTTTCCTCGTAATTACTTTTATTACTTATTGATTGTCTGTTACTTAATAACCAGATACTGCACGTTGTTTGGGTAGGAGCCTTTCTCTGCCCCTGAGGCTTGAGCCTGAGTTAGTCACATTATTATGATCCCCAGAACACTGTTTTTCCTATGGAAAGACTGGTAGCTTACGCTGTTTATAAGCTGGCTACTAAGAAGGCGTAAAACCCCATACAGTTCTGACTGTTCCTCTATACATGGAAAGTACAAAATAAATTAAGAACTGTGTTTCTCTTTTTTACTCAGGCAATGTTCCGAGTAAGATTTCAGCAGAATTGCTTTTGTGATGCAGCAAAAAAAACCCAAAACCAACCAACACCCTAAAACCTGTCCAAGGACTTTGCTATTTGTCCCGTCTTTCTCTCTTTCTTTTAAGTCTTGCAAACAGATATTGCCAGTACCCAAATTAATCTCTTCTGAGTTTTGCTTTCCCCCACCACCACCACCACCACTCCAACCCGTATTTGGATCAGGCTCCTCTCTTTGTGGGTGGGGCGAAAAGTGAACTCTCCTAGCATACAGTACAAATTAGGTCTTTTTAAAAAACAAAGCCTTCTCTTAAGAATAGCTGTATTTTACTTCTGACAAAAGAAGGGAAAACACAAGTGCAGCACACTAAATCAAGAAGTCAAATGCGTGTAATCCGATGCCAAGTGTAAACATGTATGGGCTTTACAAGGCTGGCCGACACTAGATACTCTGATTTTCTTTCATTTGAAAAAGTGCTGTTGAGTTTTCACAGTAGTGCTTGCGAGGGGCAGCGGGAATGGCAGCGCGAGGAAGAGCGGGCTTCTTCATCGGGCTCGTGTTGATTCGAGAGGATTTTAGTTTTTTAAGGGCACGGCACTTTCTGCTCAGAGTAGATAGCATAAATTTGGGAGACCTAGCTCTTGACGCAGTGGGGCTTTTTGGCACAAAGTTGCTTAAGTCACAGAATCACAGAATTGTAGGGGTTGGAAGGGACCACGAGAGGTCATTGGGTCCAACCCCTGATCATCCAGTCCAATACTATTTAAAGCTGCTAAGGAGTCGAAGTATAGTCCCTCAGATGCTAACAAAACTATTTGGTTTCGAGGGAGGTTAAGCACCTAACTACCTCCAGATATTGGCCCTCAAGACCACCTGAATACTCTCCCATCTCTGAAGGGCCTGAATACCTTTCTGCTGTTCACGAAAGGAAAAAGGGAGCGCAGAAGTTAGTGATTTAATAAATAAAGATGTTGTCTTGTCTTCACTGCTGTTCTAGCAAGCTGCTTCTGCAACAAATCATGGTATTGCTCCATCTGTGCAGGAGTACTGCTGTAAAATTGTAAATTTTTCGGCTGCTTAACATTTGTACTGAACGGTTCAAGCTGTGTTAATTATATATCTGTAAGTGCTCTGGTCCTGACTGTTGGTTGGGTAGATCCCAGAGGTCTGCTAAGGAATTTTTCACTTAATGTTAATGGTATTTTTGTAGCTAGGTATTTATTTTAAATGTCTCGCAAGGGTTTCTAAGCACCAAAAAAGTCCTGTTTACAGTGAGTGGGACTTCTGCTCTTCAGACATACCTCTAATTACAGCCTGTGAATGTGAGAAAGGGGTGTTTCATTTTTGTTTTTTAATGCTTTAGAGCAGTTACCAGATTGCTTTGATATTGTTGTGGGGTGACAAATGTAATGACTTCAGACCTTTACATTTCTTCTGAAGATGGTGAGGCATGTGATGGTCCTTATTTCTAGTAAAGAGTGAGATACTGATCAAAGTGCAGTTACAAGAGTTCTTGCTTGCTGAAAGGCAGCGTGCCCCACAGTTGATGCTCTGAGCCTCTGATTTCCCAGCATGCAAGGAAAGTGAAAGATCAGGAAGATGTTGCATCACTTTTCTTCCTCTCCTCCCTCCTCTTCATCACTTGGTGGCTGAAGGCTGGTTCAGCCTACCATGCAAGCTACGGCAGCCATAGGACTGGTCCAGCCTAAGCCACTTGCCACTTGTGAAGAGACCAACTGGAAAAGGGGATGACTTGTGGCTCTGGAGAAATGCAGTGCCCAGGATGCTGCACTGGTATTTCGGGATCGCCACAATGCAGCGATGCCCCTCTTGCTGGGCGTTCCCTACACAGGCCTGTAGGCAGAAAGGGCAGGAAGATGTCGGCTCCACCCTACCTGGAAGATGTTCCACACTGCCCTACTCCAGACATGTGAAGCAAATGTAGCACAAGTCCCCAGCCCTAAAAATGTCTAGGGAGAACTGCAACCAAATTTCCTCCTTATAACCACCTCTGGGCACAACTGCTTCAGTAGGTTGTCATTGGTCCTCAGGAAAGATTGAAAGAAAGGGTGTGCTGTCATCTGCCCTGCTACCAGATATGGGGGGCACCTTCTGAAGAAGGGTCTAGAAAAGCCTAGATGTACTCATACTGCACTTCTCTTTCCCTCCCTTCCTCCCCCAAGCATTTTCCATGTAAAAAACCAGAGAACTGGCTCCTAAAAGTCACATGGATGAGTATAAACTCTTGAAAGTGTCACGTAGCCCTTGGAATAATTCCAAGTAAACTCAGGCTTGTTTGGAAAAATTGCTCCTTGAAAGAAATGCACAAACATTGGTCTCAGTCCAAAGCCATGAAATCAACAGGGAGACTCTTCATTACAGAGGGCTTAGGATCTGGCCTGTTGGTGGCTATGATCAGAATGATGGTCTGTTACAATAAATCATTTTTAGATTCCTGTTTTACAGATGTCTGCAAAGTTTTGGTGAGAGGAGAAAGAAAAGAACAACCTTCAGCTGCCTTCACATGAAATCTCCTTCTCTTCCAAACTCTTTGAAACTATAATTTATGGACTGTCTTAATGTTCTACTTCAAATGCAGTACCTTTTCTCTCTTTTTACAAAGATTAGAGAGATACTTAACCATTTAGAACGAAGAGGGTGAATAAATTGTGCTTCAAATGCTTTTAATTTTCTATATTTGTTTTCCTCAACTGCTCAATTTGTTGGATTATCTGCATCCATAGGTTACCCCGGGAAGTTTACATACCCGTGACACAGGAGAGAGACAGACAACAGCAGGGGCTGAAAGAAAAATTCAAAGTTTGACCTCGTTTATGTGCTATGTATTAAGTTATTTAGTGTGCTTTTGCAGAACAGAAGCTTGAAACTGCTTATTTGTTAGTATCATTTGCGTTGCATCCAGTTGTTTTATCGTTTGGGTGTTTTTTTTTACTGAGAACAGTCAACACAGCGTGCACTTGCTTTGTCAGAAAACCACAGGCTTCTCTAGAAGAGAGTTGATAAATGCAATGAGGAGAAAAGCATTGATCTAGAAGTTAGCCAAAGGAGTTTATTATGAGTTAGGGTACCTAACCAGAATTTTTTACCTGCAGAAAAGCCAATGAAAAATAAACACTAAACTAGTGTAGAGAATATGGGGTCTTTAGATTATCACTTGCAATGTAATCAGACCCCAGCTTCCAAGAACTGTAAGTCAGGCTCTAAGGTCATCAAGTTGACTTAAAAAATCACAGGTTATGAAAGTAGTATTTTGAGTTCTTTAATTAGCATTCTGGGGTTGGTGCTATTAGATTTTGGTTTCAGGCTTTTCTTTGTCACCAACAAGATTAGGCACT
Organism: Laterallus jamaicensis coturniculus; assembly: GCA_022605575.1. Taxonomy (NCBI): domain Eukaryota; kingdom Metazoa; phylum Chordata; class Aves; order Gruiformes; family Rallidae; genus Laterallus; species Laterallus jamaicensis. The sequence goes on from JAKCOX010000027.1 coordinate 6,433,787, forward strand.
TAATTTCTTTCTCTTATGAAGGCTGAAATTCCCACAAAATCACGTGATTTTTTAATACAAGGCTCAAAAAAAGCCGGCCCTGTAAGTCTCACAGTAGAATTCTTAAGAGCTCACAGCACCGATCTTGCACTAAGTATGAGCTGATGGTAGATAAGCATGGTCTCCAAACTAATAAATGCATTATGTTCCTCACCTCATCTGGTAGATATCAGCTTAACATCTTTAAACACTGTGCTCGTAAACTCTTAAGGAGCACCTGTTACCTTTAGCTGTACAGGATAGTCTCTGCTGTGCCTCAGTGGCAGAGGTTCTCCACTTCCCCAGCCAGGTTGGCAGCTCCAGGGGTGGCCTCTTCTCTCCTTTGTACTGAGAAAGGAGAAAGCAGGGGGCAAGAGCGTGCAAAGTGGGCTCTACCTGTCTCTCTAATTAGCAGCTCCAATTAGTTTTCTCTCCCAGAGGCTACAGAATTGGTGGAGAGGTGCAAGTAGGTTTTCCTGTTGACAAGTCTGGAAATTGAATAAGAGACTGATATTTTTCAGGTTATCCAGAAGAAAGGGCAATAGTAAACCCGAGAAATTGATGCACTGGCAGGATGCTCTACTGGGTCTTGTTGAGCAGCCTGCTAGGATTAAAAGTACAGATGTATGATCTTTCAGATGGATGAATCAAATTCCACTCTTCTGTTAGGCTCACTGCAAAGACAGTAATGCTCTGGATCACATTTACAAATAAGCACTAGAAGCTTATATCTTGGTCTTACAACTTTGGGACTGATATGATAGGGGGATCTCGCAAGCAGGCTGCGGTTGCTCTTTCTGGAGGAGGCAGAAGAGAAAAGATAATCCATACTTCTGCCCTTAATTTTGAAAAGGAATGACAAGTTTCAAGCAGAAAAGAGTTATAGCTGGGGTCAGGGCACCCAAGTTAGGATGAGTTCGTCTTACTGAGACGCAGGTGAAAGAGGCTTGGCAGTTCCAAGGAAGAGGCACAGGGGTGATCTGAATGGCTGGGCCATGCCCTCCCTCGTCCATCAGTTCCTGTGGCTGGAGCAGGACAGCACTGTGCAAGGGGAATGTACTAGCTCCTGATTTTGTTCATCAGTACGTCTTACTGGCTTGTTTTTCTCAGGGCGTGAGCAGACAAGGAAAAGCTGTGGCATGGAGATGGGGACTGGTGTGGGAGGTAAAAGGCATCTCAGTCTCCTCTGAACCAGAAAATCCAAACTTTGCCTTACTTGTGCAAGTTACTGCCTCTGGTTTGAAGAAATGGTTGAACCAATGTGCATTGGTTTGGCTTGGTTTGGGAGTTGCTTTTTGTTTGTTTGGTTTGTTTGTTATTTGTCTGGTTGTTGGGTTTCTTTGGGGGGTGGGGCTGTTTATACTTTTGAGAAGGTCTTTTTAATGCTGAATGCCCAGAGTCCTCACGCTGTCACATACAAAAGCTGACGTGGTTTCTTTAATACCCTGCACCCCTGCAAATAGAGAATTATTTGCTCTCCAGCTTTTGAATGGAACAGTAGTATGTATATATATGATACATCTGTGTAGATGTGTTCACCTACAGTAAATGTGGAAATAGGGGAGACCTGAGAAAGATAAATGAAGAGTCAAAAGTGAATCTCAGAGGGTATAAGTGGTGAAAATGGGTAAACAGAAAACTCCACTTCTGTGGGAAAACATGGGGGAAACAAACCGCAAACAGGAGAGGAAACGGCCAAATCTAAACAACTAACTGCAGCAGCGAGCTGCAGCAAATGTGATTTTAAAGAGCAGAGTGCTCACTACAGACATGCGTCACTGCTGAAGATGAAGCATGTGAGCACTGCTTTCCTGCTTCCCCATCCCCAGTACCTCCATGGAGAGCCCAGCCTCTCCTGTCCACCTTATTTGTTCAGTAGTGGACTTCATACGACTGATTCCGTTCTCATTAAACTGATTTACTGGGCTCACTGGCTCTGCTCAGCTTCAGTTTATTCCTACTTTGTTTAAAATTCGGGAAGTGCTGGGGGGAGGGGACAGGACACTAATGGCCGTTCTCGTGCAAGTGGAGTGGTAGCTGATTTATTGCAAAGGTTATAAAGGAAAAGTATTAAGTGTGTTCCATTCTGCTTGGCAAAGCCATCCTGCACAATGTCCAACAAAACCCTGAGAGCGCTGTTTTGGACCAAAAAAAAAGGGGGAAAAAAAAAAAAGGAGAAGGGCTGTGCGTGTGTGTGTGTGTGTAGAGGAGGGGGTGGGGGGGGGTGGGCTCCACCAAAGATGTGCTCTTCTTCTTTTGAGCATTAATTAAGACTGTAAATCACAAGCAACATGAAACAACTGTATTCGACAAAACGTGGACAGTTCTGGAGTTCTGCTGTGCTTGCGCGATCAGTTCGAATGCCTCCACCGGGACGCTAATGGGAGAGCAAACTTCAAAGAGAAATGTTGGCATGAAGAAGCGGTCTGCAGGACCATTACATGGATAAAGTTGTAAAATAGACTCCTCCGTGCAAACTGGGAAGGGAGGTGGAATGAAAACTTGAAAGGTTTATAGGAACTCAGGCTTCTTTTCCTTTCGTGCACAGTCAGCCTCGCAGCGATTTGGTCTGAGCTTGAAATAGGTTCGTGTATTCGTGTTTTGAATAAAAGGGGGTAGAAGAGCAAAAGAAAAACCGTACTTGGGTAATGAAAAGCTCAGTTAATACTCTTTAAAATTAGTTTTCCTTTTCTAAGAAATATTGGAAGGAGCTCTTTTGTCACCTCATAAGTAATGGTGGGTCACATTCCCAGGTTTATAGAATTTAAAGCCTAAATTTGTTGTGACTGGGTAGTTTTATCTCCAGGAGAACATCAGCTATAGAAATTCACATGGTATTTCCTGCACATGTCCTAAATGAATGTGCTAAAGCTTGTTTTTAGGATACCATCTAGTTTTGACTTAAAGGCGTTATGTAATGCAGAAACACACACACACCGCCCCCGCCCCCCTGCAGACACACAGTCATGTCAGGTTGTTCACTTCATTTATTTATTTAAAATAAAGATCTTTAAAATTTCACTTTATTTCTCCATGACTTAATCTGGTTTCAGTTTCTTCCTAATGTGTCTGTACCAGGCTGCAGTGGAGCTCTAGTGTAGTTGAGAAGATGATTTTCACCCGTTGTAGAAGAATATGGTCCATTTGTTCCTCGTTTTACTTTGGTGTAAACCTACTGGATGGAAGTAACATCTTGATGAAAAATGGTCTGCCCTTAATAGTTACTTCACAAGCAACTTATTTCCCAGCACAGCATATTTACATAATTATAAGTAGACTTCTGGCCAACTACTTGTCTGGGATTCCTCAAAGCAGTTTTTTGTTTGCAAAGTGTGGTTTGAGATGTAATTCATAATGTGGGGGATTCCAGAATAGCTGATGAGGTTAATTTCCCTTTTTGTAGAATATGGTATTGTTATAGAGATCTTCTCTTTAGGATATGCAAGATGACCAAAAAAACCCCAACAAAAAAACCCAGAATAACTTTGAAAAAAATCTGGAGTTATTTATATTTAATATATAGAAATCACGAGCCTTGTTTGCAGCAGTAGTCCCAATTCTCTGCATAAATCCACTGGCCTTACTAATTTTATGCCATCAAAGGATAACCACCTGATGTCATGATACTGCTCTGAAGGCTATCCATTAATATAGATATGTTATTTCTATATCCAAATATAATATTAATGTTTTTGCAATAAGCAGGGAAAAGGAATTTTCCCTATTACAGGAATGTGCGTGCTACAGGTTTTATGGAATAAGAATTTGAGTGCCTTAAACCAAAGGTAGGGTTCAGAGTAGTTGGGCTTGTGTTAACTTGCAGAATGAGCCAATTTATCTGTATGCTGCTTGTGTTGTCAAGGGAAATACTCGATGTAAAGCACAGTGTGTCCACTGCTTTGCCTCTGCAACAGTACTTCAAATCAGTACCTCTCCTTAATGACAGAAAAAGCACATTAACTGACTTTATAGTACATTTAAGACAGCATCTTTTTTTTTTTTTCTTAATTGGGAACCTGGATTGTACTGGCTTAGCACGTGGTGCCTTTCAGAGGTGGTCTTGAACAAGAGTAAGCACGTGCTGTTTGCGAAAAAGGGTTGAACCATGGCACAGTCCTGTGTTTGAAAAGGCTTACACTTGCATGTAAGACACATGCTTGCGTGTCCAGATGTAAATAGTTTAAAGGGTGCACAGTGTTGAACTGTACCTAGACTGGAAAAACAAATAGTCTTGTCAAGAAGCCTGAGATAACCATAGACAACTCTGTTAGTTCCCTGCTGCGCTCCCTCTCTACTAAAAAAGGGGGCACAGTGCAAATGAGCGCTGTATTAATAATTCTTCCTTTAGAAAGAGATTTTTCAGCATTATTACAGAAGTTCGTACAAAAGGCACGTTCTCAGCTTCTCAGTGCATTGCTGCTGATTTCCAGGGACCTAAAACAGTTTCTCTCAACCAGCCAGCGTGGCTGCATTCAACTGCTTAAGCGTGTCATGTGCAGCCAGCATGCAAAGGCACACTTCTATTATTCAGTTGTCTTTCTGGCACTGCTAGTGGCCAGTTTAGATTGGCTGTGGCTAAATATGTAGTCACAGGGAAAACATGCTTAAAAACTTCTGACCTGAAATGGTTGGTAGATGCAAGGCATCTGGCCCAGGTTCTTAAAAAAAAAAAGCATACTATAGATCCTTAGTTGCCCTGGTGTGCACGCATGCATGCACACATGTGTGCACATGTGTGTGTATGTATATATATATATATGTATGTATCCAGAAAGAATACCTGTCCATAGACAGGGATCTGTGTCAGTTCACAGACACTTTATTTATAATGTACGGGAAACGGGCAAACGATTTCTGAGCGAGAGGTGATGAAGGGAAGCAGAACCCAAGGAAAGTGTTGGGTTTTCCATTTGTTGACTTCAGATCAAGACCCAGTGCATTCCTGGGAAACACTCTCCCTGCAAATGAAGTGCATGGGATTACTGGCCCAGTGAAAAACACCGTGAGTGCTATGTACATGAATGGGCTTTCTACATGCTGGCTGAATCTGTACAGCACAGCAGCTGAGCCCTTCAACAGCTTCTGTTATCAGTGTGGTTGCTGCTCCACAGTGATCTTCTATACATCTACACACACAGTTAAGTGTGCTGTAAGTCTCATTTTGTGGCAAGCATGTTGACTCGGAAGAGGGAAGATCCAAACTGAATTTCATGGTCTCTCTTTGTCCTCCAGTGTGATTCTGGGCAGGGAGCTGGGTGGCTTATTTTTCACCCAGCTTCACGTGCCTGAGTTTGAGTCAGTTCTCCCAGAGCTCCTTTTACTGTCCACTGAGAAAACCAGCCCACATTTTCAACACGTGGATCAATCTCATTCAGACATCTGCAACAGAGAAATTTCCATTTAGTCAGATGAAGCTGACAGCACCAGACTTTAAATGCGTAAAGATGTCTCATGATGCAGATGGATACACACTGGACATACCAAAAGGTGGTCGAGATTTCACTCTAGACTGCTCTCTGTTCCCCAGTGGTTAAAATAGCTTTACAAGCCAGTCTCTGAGTTAGTGGAGCTAGCCTACTGGTCAAAGGAGCCCTAAGTACTGGAAATCTGTCCTTCTGACTGTTTGAGATGGTTGCTAGCAGTTTTGCCCTGACCCAGACAACACTCATTTGGACAATTCCTGGGCACAGTTCAAGTGTTAAAGACAGACCGGGGGTTGTTGCTGGTAGGTGACTTGGATGCTGCCCCACTGCAGATGCTAAAAGATGCTGGTAGGGTGGGCACAGTTCCTTGTGGGCAAGCCACCTGCAGTGTTGTAGCATGGCTGCAGCTGTGGCTGTAGCCTGTCTGTGTCCTTGGGCCTTGTTTATTAAGTGATGGCCATAGTGTTCCCTGCCTCAAAGTTGTTTATGAGCACAAGTGAAAGCTTGTGGGGGAGCCCCCACCTAGGGTAGTTTACAGCCGGAGCAGTTCCATTCTGCACACAGCTGTACAAATGCTGGTGTCTTTATGGCTGGGGAAGACCGTGGTGGGGGGAAGGTAAAGGCGTCTGCAGGTAGGAAGAGGGGGGGTGGCAGCAACTGCTTTAAACCACCGTTGCTGCCAGAAACTTGTTCTTCAAATGACCCCCTGTCGACTTCACCTGCCAATCCATGATCGTTTGCATAGCTTGGTGTATTGGCTTCAGGGAGCCCCAGCACAAAGGCCCTCCTTAAAAAAACTCAGACCTTACTCAGATAAAACTCCCACTCACGCCCCAGGGAGTTTTGCATGACGAAGGATTACGGGATGGTGTCTCAGCTTTGCAGCGTGTACTGCTTGTAGCTGGTTTTTAGTTCTGTGGATGAGTAAGACTCTTCCCATTTAGAGTGAAACCCAGTTTCCGTTTGCTCCCGCTCAGTTTGCTGGAAACATTTTTTAGCATCCTTTTTGTAGGATAGAGGTGGGGCTTGTGAGAAACATTCAGGTGAAGAGGAAGGGCACCCACCAGAAGGAGGGGCCTTGGGTGAATGTGGGCTCTGAAGAAGGCAAGCAGTTGCATTTAGATTTCCTAAATTGCCCATAGTCCCACCCACACGGCCACCAAGGTTTCAGAGGTGAGAAATCAGTTACTTGCCCCAGCTGTGAAGCCCAAACTCAGCCCGTGCATCTCTTCAGTATTCCGGGATGCAGAGATCCTTTTTCTCCCCCCTCCTTTCCTGGAGTGGCAGGTATACTGTGCCATGTCTTTAGTTTCTCTTATTCTGCAATTACTCATTGTTACTTTGTGTGAGCAAAGCAGGCAGATGTTACAATACCTTCCTCATCAGCATGTCCTGCAGTTTCTGCTTCCTTGGATGAAGCAGCAAAGCAGTCACTGCGGGGCCAGAGAGCTGGGCCGTGTTTCATCAGCTGGAAGGTGACTAGTTAAAATCTAACTAGCAGTCTCACACTCAGCGCCTGACAGGAACAGTCTTTGAAGACTATTAAGAAAATAAAAATTCCCTGCTCTGTCATATAATGGAAATGAGTATACTTCAAACAGCCATCCCCTCTAATCTGTTAGCCAGCCCTTAGCAGCTTACCAAGCCTGTATTTAACCTATTTCCCTAATGGCAATTAAGAAATGTTTTCATTTCCCAGGGAGAGGATTGCCAATGAAATCCCCCTCTCCTCCCCAATCCCCATCCTGTGGCTCCTCTCTCTCTCTCTCCCTCCCTCCTCTTCCCCACACCCCAGCTCCTTCTTCCTTAGCCCAAGGCATCCGAAGCATTCCCCCTGTGTTTGGGTAGCATGCAGTGAGGAAGAAATGATTAAGCAGCTGAATGTTTGAAATCCAGCTAAATGCACCGATTATTATCTGCTTAGGGCTTTCTTATCTCGAACTGTGTGGTGCTTAATGGCAGGGCCATTGTTTTCAGCTCAAAGGTATTAATGAAGGAATCAGGGCAGCAGGCTGATGTCATAGGTGGCTGAAAGGTGACTTGCTGCACTGATTTCCCTTGCTCCACCCCTTCATGGGTCCCTTCCAACTAGTTCAGGAGAAGGGTTAGTATTTTTAGAGTGGAAAGGGGGGGGGGGGGGGATGTGGGGAAAAAGCCCAAGAAGAAAAAGCAGCCAGGTTGCATTTGTGTGTCTGGTAAAAGGATTGCCGAGGCTCCTAAATATCCTGCTTAAAAGATGTACTCTGAGCTTCTGCTCTACTTTCTCACTTGATAAAGACGCTGAGCTGCTGGCGAGGGTCTCAGTGTGAAAGCGGCCGGCCGGCCTTCTTCACACCTGCCCCAGGCACTGTCCAGCAGACTACGCTCTATGTTCTGACCTATATCCAAGGTGAGAGTTCCACTTTGTGTTTTCCGTGGAAAGAAAGCGCTGTGAGTAAGTAGCTGCCACCAAGGGTTACCTCTTCTGCCCCCGAGATGATGTGCAACTTCAGGAAGTGCTGATGTAGTCGAGAATCGGTTGTGCTTTTTGTCCCTCCTCTGGGTTAAACGACTTTCTGTTGTTTCCCCCTTAAAATGTGCATAGTTATTAGATGCAAAGCCGTGTGAGGAGAGGCTCGTCTCTGGGGTGGGATGTTGGGAGTGCCTTCAGTTTTCGATTACAGGGCACAAGCGGAGCAGAGGTGAAGATTGAGAGTAGATGAGATTTCGTTGTTGTCGTTGGTATTTCAATCATCCATTGTTATTTCTGTAATTCTTTTTGTGACAGATTTAATCTGACAGTCCCTTATTTTTTATCACAGACTTGAAAACCACGGGGCTTTCTGTGATTTAAAGCTTAAGAATTAATAATACTGCTCTGCACTGTAGAACTTGGCATCGCACTGCCTACGAAGAGTGTGAACTCAAATAAAACTCCATCCAGTTTGTGGGGTTCTTTTTTGTGGACCCAGCTAAGATTTTGGAGAAGGAAGTGTTCCCAGAAAATAACACGTGGAGCTTTTGTGATTTATGGAGCAGTGAAAGAAAAATAGCTTTTACACAGTGGTGTCATCAGGTAGCAGGTAAAGAGTTCTTGTGGACATATCCATCCAAACAGGCCCCAGACAAGAATAAAAAACAATGTGGGTTTTGATTGTTGTTGTTGTTTGGGTTTCTTTTAATTGGATGATCTTTTGGTGTAGTATGCTATTTAATCAGTCTGACTACAGTTAAAATGAATGTATTTGCTGGCATGTCTTTAATAAGTCAGGATTTCTGTCTTACCTAAACAAATGAGTGAAGAGTTTACTGATTTTTCTTTTTTATTATTATTTTTGTTTATTTTCCTCCACTTGAGTTTAGTTTTGGTCTGGTGAACACATAGTGGCTTTCAGTGGTCACTGGAGTATTTTGTGCCTGTTGAAAGAGCTGTCTGGATAGTCCACTAGCCAAGGCTAGACCTCGGAAGAGAAAGCAGAGACAGGAGTGGCACTAAATACCCATATATGCATCAAAGCCAGCTGCTGTCCTGATGAGTAAGATTTGCTTAACAGCAAATTATCAAACATGGAAATGTTCCCTTCCAGTTCGGGGTTTTTTCCTTCAGGAAAAAAAATAAATTAAATTGTATAGCAGTAGATTTCTTGTTTTCCTTTAGACTTACTCTCTCATGGTCTGGTTTGTTTGCTTTGGGTTTTGGGGTTGCTTTTGTGGTTTTTTTTTGGGGGGGGTAGTTTAATTTTGTTTGTGGGTGGGTTTTTTGGCCACTGGAAATGAAGTCAGGTAGCATTCTGAAGAAAAAACTAACTTTCAAAAAAATGCTAACTGAGCTTAATCAAAAAAGTGAACTGACTGGCAGTTCCAGCCCCATCCTCTCTGTCCCTCCTCCCTGTTTCTGTAGGTTCAGCAGTAAAAACCCACTGAAATGTGAGATTACCAAACTGAAGCAATCAGTCTGAAATGATTACTGAGGACGACTATTCTTTTCTTCAGATGACCAAAAGTTATCTTGTTCGGAGTTCCTTATCTTCGAGCTGCTATTTCACAACTGGCTCTGTCTCTAAATTTGTATTTCTTGTTAAAATCTGAGAGCTTTACCTCCTGTGGAAGCTTGTATGAATAAAGGGTCGCTAGTCGTTATAAGAAATGGGGTCTGCATTTCTCCTAAAATTATGTTGAGTTGTTGGGTTTTTTTAAAGGAAAAATTGTTTGTTTATTTCTTCAGCAATTTAGCAGATTATTGTGTCAAGCCCAGGGTGAAATCTCGTTTGCTGAACTTATCTTAAACCTCAGGAGGGGCGGAAGGTTCCGTTTAAAGGTCAGAGTGTTTCAGGGTTTCAACTCAGTATATTTTTTACCCTGAAAGTTCTCCCTTACCCCCACCCAGACCTCGGACCTCAGCAGCTTTTCAGCTGCCTTGCACGCATTTCATCCCTCGTGGAAGTTTTTGAACCAGGTCTAAATTGAATCCCAGAATACTCCACGTACGTACCACCCCCATCCTCTGGGCACAAGCATCGCTCTGGGAAGAAACTGGGTGTTTGAGGTTAGGGGAGAACGCTGGAGCTGACAAGACTCAGATGCTGCTGATAATTAATTTATGTAGTGGCAAAGATAGGTGCGCTGCCAGGTGCTTCACAGGCAGATAAGATCTGGTTTCTGCTTCAGTGAGTTTGCAATCTGAGGCCCTGGTTTTGCAAATAGTTATGCCCATGAGTTATGCCACGGAGGGCAGCGACACTACTCATGCGTGTAAAGTTACTCACCTGGAGTGAGCGTGCCTGTGTACAGTTTCTACTGTGTTGGCTTTTCGATTGATTCCACTGTGAGTCAGTAATTGTTTAGTGTGATAATTGAAGTTGTTTAATCCGCTCCGCGAGTCAGAAGGGAAAAGAAAATACAGGAGTCACCTTTCCTTAAGGGAAGTGAAACCCGATGTTTTTCAGGGCAGTATTTTGGGATGCAAGTGCTCCACGTGAGATCTGGCACATTCCTGTCAAGAGGGCCTTAAAAAAAGAGATAAAATCCGCCGATAACTGGAAGGGAAAAGTGTTACTCCCCATCCTCATTTGTCGTGATGCTGATCTTGGGGGCCACATTAAGAGTGTTGCCAGTGAAATTACTTTCAAGCCTGGGAAAATTTAATCAGCAGAGGCCTTGGTAGCTGTAAATTTGTGGCAACAGTCCCTAATTCATCTTGTAATTCTATGACAGGCACTGAATTGCCCGTATTTGGCCAGGGATCACCTCTGTGGACAGTTAATGAAAGAGTAGAGGGAACTTGAAGGTCAGTTGCACCAAATTCTTTTTTTTTTTTTTTTCCCTTCCTGAATCTGTCTTTTTTTATTATTGCAACCTATCTTTCTCTGTATCATTTATTAAACAAAGCCCTTGTTTTCTGCAAAGGAAAAATCCAGCCCTTTTTGTTTATCTGTCTTCTTTTCTTGAAGCATTTATAAAATAGCCCAGAAAGTCTCAAAACGTATGTTTCCAGTGAAATTGCTAGACAGAATTACACTCTAGCAAATTTGCACCTCTTGTCTGAGTGTGGTCGTGAGATTAAAGCTGTAACAGATGCTGCAATCAGGTAGGGTTTTGTGAGTGGAATGTGTACACCGATGTGTAAGTCTAATTTCAGTATTAGGAGAAAACTCCAGTTATTGGCTCAAGCTCAGAATAAATGAATTTGAACTTCAGAAAACCGTGAGACTCTCATCACCATAGTGCCAGAAAACACATTTAGATCTGCTGGATTCAGACTAAATCAGCAGATAAACTGAAACAGCTTTTGTTTATTGAAACACTATAGTAAATGGGTGCTGACTTAGCAAAACACAGGATTTTCTTGTGGTGGGTATCTTGAAAATAAGATTGAAAAAGTGAAAACAAAGAGAGTGGTGTGGAATAAAATTTATAATGACTTCTTTTTTTTTTTTCTTTCCAGTTTCTTATTTAATAAAATAAGTGCCTGTTAACACTATTTTCTCTTTTTCAGGATCTTTACTTTCTTTGGAGGACATCAGCTTTACCTCTTGTTTTATCTCATTCACTCTGTCCCTCAGAATACCTTGTGTCTTAATCTTCTAATTTACCACTCCACCCTTTTTGCCTCCCATTTCGATCCTTTTCCTCTTGCTTATCTTTTTCCTCCTTCATTTTGACTTCCATTCCAAATGCAACATCTTCCTACTTCAGAGTTTCCCTCCCCTCTTCAGCCTGTGTCAGAAAAAAAAATGTAGGGCTCACCATCACTTGATACTTCAAGATCAAGTGTTTTGAATGACTACTCTGGCTTCAGAGGAAAAGGAAGTGTTGGTAGATGAAACAGTGGTTTTTCAACACCTGAGCTCTTAGCATCCTTTCAGTCACAACCAGATCACTGCTACTTCCTCTGAGGTTGAATTCCATGTCCTTGGCAACTCTCAGGAAGTTTCATTTACTATTAAATTAAACCTATAAAGTGGGGAGAAACAGGTGATTTGAAAATGTGGGTAGAGAATTCTAATTTCTGCCTGGTATACAAAGAAAAATTTAAAAAAAAAAAAATTAGAGGTGAGTACATTTTTCAAAGTACTGTTAATTTAAACTAGCCATAAGAATTACCTGCAATTTTACAGTTATAATCTAGTGAAGTGCGCCCTTATTGTAAATACAGTATAATGAGCTCTTCTGTTTGTAAACTTAGGATTTCATGTCACTTTTTAATAGGCTTCTGAAGCACACGTCCACTTGACTAGCTCTGATGTCACAGTGGTCATTACTAGCTGCAGGACCTGCTATTTGGCATCTGTGTGCTGTGCCTGTCCGGGGCAGTGGGATGTCTCTTGTGGGTGGTGTGACTGTTACTACTACTTGTCATTTACCAGCACCAGAGGATTTCTAGCTCCAATGCTTTTGCAGTTCACAAGTGTGGTATGGGAAGAAAAACAATGCCTTTTAACTTGGTTGTGCTCCTGTGTCTGTGGGGACAGGAGGGGATTTTGTCTTTTGAACCTTTCAAAATGGTGCCAATGCCATCTTGGTCAAGTCTTGTGGAAAAAAACAAATGGTCTTTGTTCTTGCACAAACCAACGTGGGGAAGCTTAAGGTGGCCTCTCACAACACCGTATTTCTATGCATGCTGAGTTTCCAATATTTGTACAAGAAGGCATTGGAAGGGAGTAGATTGGAAGTGAGGTGGATTCTTTTGCATCTTTAATTTGCTTATTTCTGTTTCAATCAGAATAAGTGGTCGCATTTGAAAAGCTGGAGTTGGCAGTAACTGCAGAGTAACAAAATTGCTTGAAGGACCACATGAAAATCTTCTGTTTCTTTGAAGAAGGCTATTGTTAATATAATTGGGTGTTGAGCTTGAAAAAACATCATATGCTTTGTGTTTATGAAGTACCTTTTATTAATGGTGTTAAAAAAATCCAGTAACAGCCCAAGAAACTTCTCATTGTGAGAGGAGAAATATCTCAGTGCCTTTCCTGACAGGGTGTCTTTTCACAAGGGATTCCTCTGTGGAACACTAATCAAGTCCATTCAGAAAGGCCTTAATTAATTTAATTAAAATCTGTCAGATCAAACTGATTAGCCTGACATCCAGCCTGGCAGGAGGAAGGAGGCCGGTCCGCGCGTTGCAACTGTGTTGAGGTGGGCATGCCGTCTGCAATCAGAGACGTACGGCCGCTGTGGTGATCAAAGCCGTCTTTCATTGTCATCAGAATAAATGTTACTGCTCCCCCAGGCAAGTGATCCAGTTTCTTTTTGTTAGGAAATATTTTATACCTCCACAGCCCTGGACAGCAGGTACCTGGCTCTGCAAGTGATTGAAAGGGAGCGCCGGGTGACCTTTCCTACCCTTCTGACAACGGGGAATACAGATTAAACGTTTTTCATCCCTTCACCATCCTCTGTCTTAGCCGTTGGCCATGACCACTGCTGCACGGGCAGGAGAGAGAAAAAGGCCACGTTGACAGGGGCGGCTGTGTGAGTGTGGGTATTGCTGCAGCTGAGCCTCCCAAGGAATCGTGGGTCCGTGTGGGGCATCTTTTCTTTTGAGGTCTGAACTGAGGGTGGAAGCTGAGGAACTGCACCCTCTGCTATCTATCTGTGCTCATCCAAAATATGAGGAACCTCCTCAACCACACAGGCTTCTTAATCCGACAGCTGCTAATAATGATGTGTGGTTTCTATGGCAAACATCAGGATGGCCAATGCAATCTGGGTCTCTAGCCCTTTCCACTTCCCCTACCCCACACATGTACTTACAGAGCATCTCTCATCTTCAAAGCTTTCTTTATAAACACTTTTATCCATCGTTATTGTGGGATGGATCCATCAAAAGGGTAATAGCTAGTAAATGCTCAGGTTTTTAGGCCCCCCAATCCTGCAGGCGCTTAGGCATATGTTTTAGCTTTGTGTACTGTAATTCAGGCTTCAGTGGAACCATTCGCAGGGCATGAAGTTCAGCATATGTGTAAGTTAGGAATTGCAAAGATTAAATAGCATTCCTGTTTGCTAGAAATCAAAAGGTAGATGAAAACAGTGACCCCAGCTACAGAGGAACAGCAGTTCCTGAAGGAAGAGCAGCAGCGGCAGCTGACATCAAAGACTTGACAACAGAAGACCTGCCAGCGACACATGTTTGGTCTTAATTTGTGAGAAGGATCCTTCTTCTGGCAGAATGCTAATGGGCCAGTTTCTCCAAAGGTGGAAGTCATCTGAGGCATCCAGTTCCAGTTGCACAGGCACAGTAAAACATCTTTCTACAGTTTAGCAGAGTGATTTTTATACTTGGGTTTGACCAAACTCTTTGCAAGTGAGATGCTGGAAGGAATAGAACATAAATTTCATCTGCGGGTATTTTCTGATTTGCAGCATCCCAGTGGTTCCTGGCTGTGTCAGCTGAACTGACACTGATAGCCTTGAAACAGGCAAGGTGGCTTTGGTTCAAAGAGTGAGCCTGAAGTAGAAAGGGTATGTTTGGTCAGTGTAGGATCTTACCGCTGAAGGAGCATGCTTTATAGAATGATGCAGGGTCATGAGGGTAGGGCAGTCAAATACATAAGGAAATGAGCCACTAGCCAATATTTTTTCTGAAATAAAATAACATTTTGCCTTCTCTGCTCTCTTAAGCCTAAATTTAGGTGTGTAGACATATTTTCCCTTACCTGCTTCCCCTTACTGGCTCCTTTGATCCTAATTGTGTGTTAGCTCCATGCTAGCCCAAGGATCTGCCTACAATGAGACCTTTTAGCAAGGGAATATATTAGTGTTTGCATTCACATGGTCTCTGTTGATGATGACTAAACTAGCAGGTTTTTTTCCTAGTGGAGCACTAGAGTCTATATTTTCTATTTCCACCCCCCTCCCTCCCCCTTTTATTTTTTCTTGCTCTTCCCATGGGATTTCTTCCCTGGTATCTTTCAATTTTTTTTCTTAAGATAATACCAAGCTTTAACTGAGCTTGCTGAATTGGATTCTGATCTAAATTTTATTTCATACTTAATCATTGGGTAACCAGCTTGAAAAACTTCAAGGTTCCAGTCATGTAACTGCGAGTGAGCAGTTGGTTCAATGCACTGCTATAATGCATGTTTGCAGATACAATTGGGCAGTGAAAAGGAATTTTTGAAGAGTTGTTTCTTAATAGGATTTTATAACATTTCTTTCCTCCCATAAAACAGCTGTACTACCTGTATGTACTGCTTGGACCAAAGTGATTTTTATTTATTATTATTTTTTCTTCTTCTTTCCCTTCTAGCTAGCCTAATATTTGTGAGGAAATAACACTGGACATTATTGATCTATTTTTTTTCTTTTCTTCCTGGCTCCTAGGTCACAGTTTAGGCCCTAGTTCAGCAAAGTACTTAAGAAGAGGCTTATCTTTAAGCACATGTTCAAGTCTCAGCGAGTAAATGAGAATTAAGCAAATACTTAAGTACTTTACTGAATAGGGATAGAATTAAGCACGTAGTTGAATGTTTTGCTGAATCAGGGCCTTAAAATTAAAAATTAATCTTATTTGTGCCACAAAGATTGAAAAGCTAGGCTCTAGATTTGGATCTTGAATTAATGCAAACCAGGAACAGGGTAGCACCAACTGTCACAAGAAGAAGAGTGTGCAAGTGTAAAAATGGGGTGAAGCTGGGTTTGTTTAAGTCCTGGGTAGGAGAGATGTGCACTTACTTCCTCTGGCCGTTTGAGGCTAAATTTCTGGAGATTGACAATCCCTTGTGCTGCAGTCCTAGCACTGGTGAGCCCTGGCATGCATAAAAAGCCCTATAACGTTAGTAGCTGCTGTGGCAAGTCTAAAGTTGCAGGAGAGGGGACTTAATCTGCCTAAGCCTCAATACATACTCTTATTTGTCCTGTGAAGTGAAGGTAATGCCACTTCCCCTCTTTCACTTTGTGTCTATCTGATTGCAGACTCTTTGAGGTGGTGAGGTTTCTTCCTATGCGTTTAACGTGACGCCTGGCACGGTGCTATGGGCTGTGGCTTTTAGATGGTTTTGTAATAAAAGTCTGTAAGAATAAATGCTGTGGTTTGGGCTTGACAGAATAATCTGTGTGATGTGAATCGCTGAAGCTCAAGTTTTTGTCCAGATTTAGGTGAATGCAAATAATGGCAGCACCAAGTAGTTTTCTGACCAGTGTAATTTGTGAGAATCTCAAGAGGGGAAAAAAAAAGTAATCTTTAGGAGTGTGGTAACTTTCCACTGTCTTTTAGGAAGGCAGCTTCTGTTTGCAGCCTCTTAGAGTCGAGTAGTTTATGGGTGAGTGTAGGGGAACACTTGCACGGGCTGGTTATGGGGATATTTGTTGTATTGGCAAAGATCTAGTATGAGTTCTTAGTGCCGGTGAGTTCCTTCTGAGTAGGTTTTGGTATTGGGAATAAACATTTGAGTTGCATATGTGAAGTATTTGACAGACGTGGTTGCTACAAATGTGGAGCTCGTGCCCAAGGCTGGCTCAGCACATGCACCACGATGTTCTGTGCTGAGCCCTTCCACAGGGCTTAGAGGAGGCTGAGTGACCCAAGAGCTGGTCTTAAAACTAAGCTTCGTGTAAGGATACCTTAACAAGTGAGTGTAATACGATCAGTATGGGCGCTAGCTAATGGTTAACCCGCTCCCTCCGCACTGTGCTCCTTAAACAAACGCTATCGCTGTGGGATGAGTTGCATTTCTGCGTGCAGGCATAGCCCAGGTTGGAGACTTAACGCTGTCTTCTTAGGAGTAGAAGACAGCGGGAGGGCTTTCACTGCCTGCTCCAAGGGGGGGCGGAGGTGGGGGTGGAGGGCATCGCGTTACTGGAGCTGCTATTTTCAAATAAAGACAGGAGGGATGACAGTAGTGGGGTCTCTGAGTATGTCCTGAAGTTCGTAGGGTGGCTGACCTCAAATCAGCTGTTACTTTGATTTTTCTAACTGACTGTAGCCTGAACAGGTGCTTGATGGAGTATAAAGCTTCCCAGGATAGCTGGCGTAACTCTGCTTTCATGCTTGGAGAAAGGGGAGAGCAATAGGCGAGCTCTTGCTCCATGCGGGAGGTTACTGTGTGGAGATACTCTGTACGGAGTGAAGGGGCAAGAGTAGTGCTGAAGCGTTGAGCTTTCTGTGCAAGGCAAAAACCTGATAGATCAGGTGAGTCAAAACTCTGTGGATCCTGCTTGTCTGCTGGGGGCTTTGAAAACTTTGTGGACATTGCTTCTCGTAAGGCGTACGGGAGGGACAACAGTCTTGTTTTCTGAACTTCTACCCATGGAAAAATTTACATTTTCTCTATGGGGGAGACCTCTCACCCAAGCACAGTTCTTCCCATGATAGTTTTGCGTAGTCAGCATCATCTTGTCTTATAGCTGGGTTCAGCCAGTACCTTTAATCTGAACAGTTCTTGAACTGTTAGAAAAACTCTGGCTCTGGACAAATTGTAAATGCCTCGTGTTTATTAAATGGCAAACACAAATCCTCTCCATGCATTTGAAGTAAGAAAAGTAGGCTTTTGTTGAGTGTGAACAAATTATTCATTCCTATGGGTAGAAACACAGAAGCATGGAAGGCTTAAAAAATACATCTAAAGCAAAACATGGGGGGTAGTGGGGGTGGCACTGGTGTGTGTGGGGGGTTTATAGTTATGGACTATGAGTAAGGTGGTATTTCAGGCTTTTGTTACCACGTCCAGCAGGAGATGTATTAAGTACTTCAGAAGTTCTCTTTGTGGTTATTTTTTCAGACTGTTTTCCTCCCTTGATGAATTACGTGACAAACAAGACTTAGCTTTGACTAGAGGAATTGATTTAAAACTTTATAGCATCTACTGCTCACAATAGAAGCCGATGATCAAGACACTTTAGAATTTGATGCGTTCAAGGTATTTTTATTGACTAGATAAAAATTCTTTGATAGAACATTATTGGGCATCCAACCCCCTCTTCAATTAAGTTATCCTTGCACTGGTGTAGGTACATTTAATTCAGTGAAGTTCCCTGCAACTTAGAGCATTAAACGTGTGACAGGAAACAAAATGATGAGAGAATTAAAAAATAACTTTCTCTTTTATTTTTGTGTTGTTTATTAACAATACACTTCATTTGGCTTTGGTTGCACAAAGACTCTGTCAATTAAGTTAATAGTAAATGTCCCTTTCTAGTTAACATGTCATGAAGACCTCTAGAGTTCATAATGATTAAGAATCTTTTGTTCACAAAACAAAATGTATAGCCATAAATATTTTCTTTTTTAGTTTTTTAAAATGACTATCAAAGAACAAAATTTTAAACTGCAGAAATTGCAGCCTGAAGGTTTTTTGTTAAAATATTTTTTTCTTGACAGACTTGTTAACGTAGGAGTATAAGAGAATTTATTTATAATGGAGAATGAAATTAAAATGAAGGTACATTTTAAACAGATCAATGAAACATTGGCAGGACTGAAACATGGATTATTTTGTGAATTCTCCAGGTTTGTTTTGGTTTTTTTTTTTTTTTAGGCAGAAAAATAACACACGGGCCATTTCTATGAATTATTCTGTAAAACTCAGCTTGGGGTGCAGAAGGTTTAAGACTATAAATCAAAACTTTTGAAGTGAATCTGAAATTAGGAATCTGGAACAAGAGGCTGGTTTTGGACTCCATGCCTGTTACATAAAAATGCGCCAGCTAATTTGCTGGGAAATTCCTCTTTTAAGCGTAGCAAAGTTATAAATATTTCATCTCCTTAATACCTTTTTGGATTAAAGTAATAAGGTCTAAAATGACTTCACTAATGCAAGTTTCAGGGTTGGGTTTTTTTGTTTGTTTGTTTGTTTGTTGGTTTTGTTGGTTTGTTTTGTTTCCCTCACATCCTTTTTAGGGCAACTTTAGGAGTTCCAGTGCACCTTCCAAATATTGGCAGTTCCGGGGCTGGATGGAAAGTTCAGACCAAATCTTGAACCTCCTCCTCTCGTTGGTTCTCCAGACTGTCTGGAGTCCAAAGGTTACGAACTGCTTGTAAACTATCTCCAGAATAAAAGCCCGTGTGCCAGGACATCAGTGCTGCTATTGTGTTCTCCATTCTTTTCCTAATTTGCAGTTTCTCCCCACCCTGCCCCCGTGGATTCTCAATGGCCTGAATGGCTTCAGTGTGTTTAATTCGGGGAGGCTGTGCTAATCGGTGTCAAACGAAAGCCTGTCCTGAGACCCTGAGACTTTTCAGAGATGTTAATTCGCTTAGTACTACAAAACTACCAACCCCCCCCCCCCCCCACCGCCCCGTCCAAGCCAGATTTAATTGTCCGTTCCTGAGGCTGGAATATTAAAGTCCTGGATTCAGCAAGCTGTGAGCTTGTGAGCAGACCCCTTTTTTTGGGTCTGATTTATCAGAACATTTTTTTAACATGAAGCACCATGTAAAAACATGAAGTAACTGATGTGATTTGTTAGCAGTAAAGCATCTCTTTGCAGTGCTTTTCTGTGTTGGGTCTGGAATCATAAAGGCCAACAAAATAGTCTGTGCAAGACTGACCCAGTGACTGCTGAAGTGAACAGAAGTCTTCCAGTGAATACGAATTTAAGTGCACTTCGCTTAGCTGCACAAGATGTGCATGCTGGATCAAGTAAGACCATTTATGTCCTTAAATAGGAGGCAGTGCTACCTTACAGGCTTCCCAGAGTGGATGTGGACCCTTGTGGTAGGTACCTTGAGGAGAACCTTGAAGCTTGAGTTAGGTGCTGAGGCTCTCCAGGCTCACTGGGAGAAGACAGTGCTCAGGAGAGGACTTCCAGGAAGCTCAGCCAGAAGCATCCTGAGCTCAGTTCAGCAGCATTTCTGCCAAGTGGAGGATGGAACACAGTACAACTCCATCTGCCCCTCAATAAACTGAGTTGCCTTTCTGTGCTTTGGATATCCTTTGAGGATCCAGGCTCAGCCTCTCAAGCAGAAGTGCAAAGTGGTAGATTTCATTGATGTTATTAAAAAAAAAAAAAAGTAAGTTCTAAATGCCTTTTCTACCTAAAGTCCTTTTCCAGAGAAATCCTTTGGCTAGAGAGACAGGGAGCAATCACTACTTTCCGCAGGCAAACACTGTATGTATTTTGCTCCCAACTGTGATAAATTTACCTCTGTTTAGTTCATTAAGAAAACATCAGCAGGGAAGTGCAATTTCTCCTCATTGTATAAACATAACAAACAGTATTCTCCTCCTTTCACTGGTTGTTTTTTCAGACGTGAAATCCCCGGTAAATAGATTGAATTGATATAAAAAAAAATTAAAAACTCCTGCATGTTTCCCTCTGCATCAGTGTGTGTGGTTTTAGTTAATAACAGAGTATGTGGTCAGTGGTTCATCAAAGTGATCAAAGGCCAGTGAAGGCAACTTAATGTGAGTCTTTTAACTGAATTGAACCTCAGTGATCATCTTGTTGCTTAATTTACCAGAAATAACTCTTTGGGGTGATTTTGTTGGGTTTTTAAAATACCTTTTAGCAAAACCTTTTTTTGTATCAGAATTTTTTAATGCTATGATGGCATATACCTCATGGGTATACTCTGAATACCCTTGGTAGCCAGCGGGGATCTCACTGATAAATCATATTGATGAGGCTTTGAATGTTCTTAACTCCTAGTGAGTTAATCCCAAATTTAGTGTGTTCAATATTTTTGAGAAGTAGTCCCGCTGATTTTTAATCTGCAGGTCTGTTCTGTACAGCATACGGTTGCCAGGTACTCTGTAACTCCTGTGCTGCGTAGCCTGTGTCGCTCCTGCAGCTATCTAATCTGGCAGCAGGTGAGAAGCTGTAATTTGTGTGGCGCCTTATCCAAATGCAGAAAACTGATGGGGAAAGAATGGTGATTGAGCTGTATTTGGCCCCTACAGTCTTAAATCTGTTTTGAAAAATCGGTGAATGAATAAACTTCAGGGCTGTTAAAAGCATTGTGGGTTGTGTGGTGCAGAGGCAAGCCCTGCAAAGGCAAGCTGCACAGGGCACCAGCACTTCTAGTTCTCCAAGGCCTGAGCATCCCCCTCACCCCCCAGTGCTGGCCGAGATCTGTTTGTCCAGTGATGCAAGAGTTTGCTAATTAAACAGTTCACAGCGGTGTTTGGGGCAGAACCTGTGGACATTTAACCAATTGAACAATTTATTGCTGTAATTGAAGGGGTTAGCTGGTGTTTATTAACTAGCCTTCCTGTCACGTTCGAATGGCTGGACTAACCCTTGGTCCCTGACTTGTTTTCAAGTGTCCTACTGGTGGTGTTGGCACTGGGTTGTCACTGTACAGGCTGCTGCTTCAAGGCCAGAACTTTACTTACCACCACCTTTCGCAAATTCAGAAATGTTACTGGGATTTATTGGGGTTTTTTTTCTTCTTTCCCTTGCAGGAGCATGTGTTTTATTATAGAAGAAGTGTTAGCCCTTTAGAGCAAAAAAAGTAGGTGTTACCCACTTCTGACTTGAAAATGGGTGTTAGGCTTTGTAATCTCAGCACAGCACTGGTTTGTTTTCCTTTTATGATTACGGTCACCTCTGCTGTCTCCATGGTCATTAAAGTGGGTCAGGGGCTCTGCTAAAGGCTCGTTGCAGTGGTGGTGCAGCAGGGCTTCCAGTCAAACTGCTGAGGCACGCCTGGTTTGGGGGACAAATCTATTCAGCAGAACAATGAGGCCTGATGGACAGGCCTCTTCTCCCCCTTACCCACGAAGGGCTTCTATAACTAGAACTAATTGGCCGTTCCTAAAGTGCAATTAGGAGGGATATTAATCTAGGCCTGACAGGTGTGAAAATGTGTTTCTTTGAGCCCATTCAAAAGACACCCGATCTGACCCACCGTAGGGGGAGCCTGAAGCAATTGTGTCTATAAACTCCCAAGGTTTTAGTTCGTTGGAACTGAGCAGCCTGCTTTTATTAATCGAGCTTGAGTCAGAGGATGTTAACTCAACAGAAATGGATGGGAGGAAGTTCACTTAATACTAACATAATACTTGGTATCACTTCCATCGTCGGGAAAGGAAATGCTTGCTTTCGCCTTCATTTGGGGAGGGAAAGAAAAGGGAAGAGCTTTGTTTTTTGTTTTGGTTTTTTTTTTTGCTTTTTAATATTTTAATGAGAAAGATAGGTCTGAATTATTTTGCATTAAAGATGACTCAGTGGGTTGTTTCCCCCCCCACCTCCAGTTCGCTTGTAGTCCACTTTGATAACCTCCATGTGCAGGGTTTGCTACTTCTCTCATTTAGTCACTCTTCATCCCACTGGGCCCAGCACATACCAGTGACCTGAAGAGGTGGTGCCGCCAGGGGCGGCATTCTCATCGACTGTGCGGCTATTAAATAGCACAAATAGAACAATCTGCAATGGGTTTTTCAGGCCTTGTTTGAGGAACCTGGGCCAAGTACATCGCTACTAGTCCAGCTTCTTTATGGCTGATGTAAACGGGCACAGTTCAGTGAAGCTGCACTGATTTGTACATGCCTGAGGATCCTGAATTCAACCACTAACGGTGGGATGCTGAAAGGGTTCCAGCTGAATCTGCAGATGGCTGCATGTGCTGGTGGGCATCAGGCTTGGAACTAGTTGAGGAAATTTCTATTTCCTGTTTTAATTAAAAGGAACAGTTACAATATAAGACTAAATGAGAAAGCCTACCCCAAAGACCTCCATCTGTTTTACAGAAAATAAATGCATTATCGGAGTGATATACTTGAAGGTGGTCTTGATACTGAAAGTAGCGTGTGTTCATGGACATGCACATGCACGTATACTGCTCAGTCAGGTAGAGTGCAAAATTCTGGTTTATCTTATTATGTAGGGTCAGCTTTGAGAAATGCATGCATAATGCTTTATTAGTTAATCTCTCTGAAAGTATCCAAATGTCTAGACCACTGTGATATGTCTTAGAAATCTCTTAGAAGAGTTCCTAAAAAAGATTAGTTTAGAAAAGATGACTCCCTGCTCGTGCAGCCCAGTCTCCTGATAGAAGAGGCAACTTCATTTTAAAAAAAAATAACTAATGAACAAGGGTTATCTTACCAAGGCTAGGATTTTTTTGCTCCAGTGCTGTGACAAAAGAGCCCCTGTCAGCCTAAAGAACTGGCTTGAACGTGCTCAGGTCGGTTTTGTTCTTGTGTGAAAATCTTCAGCTGAAATAGCTCAGGAAACCCCATGACATATTTATAGAGCACAGCCATATCCTTTCCCAACCTTGGCAAAGCCAGAAAGCAACGAAGCTCATGCATGTGTTGCATAATAGAACAAGGTTCAGTGGCCTTCGAGAGGATGAGCAGCGATTGAGGTAGCCTTAGAAATTAGGCTGTAAGAATGACAGCGGACACCTAGACTTAAAAAATTGTGTGCCCTCCTGCGCAGAAGGGCTTCTCAGCTGCTGAGTTAGCTGCGCTGCTCTCTTGACGCAGCGGTGCCCCTCACAACACCACACTCTTCCACAGCCAACCGGCCTCTGCGGGCGTGCTGCACTGCACAGATGTGCCCTTTTGCATCTTTTCTACGAAAGGCTCTGTGTTTTCCAGCCATCTGAATTGATCTTGATTCAACACGGATGACTGGCATTGGAAATGACACCCTCCTTCTGCAGCCATAGCAAGGTTTGATGTTTCTTTGGAACCCTTCCATCAAGACATCTGAATTTTCTAGGTGATTTATAGGCTTGGTATTCAATTCCTTATTTAAGAGGGCAAGGCAGAATTTTCTTGATTACCGTAGGTAGTGCAAAACCTAACAAGAGGAAGGAGGGTCTTGTGATTGAGACAAAGGGCTGTGATTCAGGACGCGTGGGTTCAGCTCCTGTCTGCTTTCAGTGAAACCTTGGGGAAGTCATTCGATCTCTTCCTCTTATGCAAAATCTCTGACTTTTTCTGTCTTTTCTATCGAGCAGAGAGATTGTTGCCACCGGCTGTGCCTTCCCCACCATTATTGTCTGCTAATGCAAGCTGAGCAGCCTGCCTTCTCATGTTTGGGAAAGGGAGGGCTGATGTATAAGAGTTTTGGGGTCCATTCCTAGAACAGAGAGTGTGCTCTGACACCCAAATCTTCTACCAGGACTTCTGCTTGTTTTTCCTGTTTCTCCCACAATTCTCACAACCCCACCCCCGCTTTTTGTCCCCCGCCCCTTCCAAACCACCCAGAGCTCTCCCTGTCCCCAGTGTGAATATATTATCACTCTCCTCTTAACCAGACATGGGAACAAGATTACTCAAATGGATGTCAGCGGAGTACGAGTTATGCAGTTTTGCAAGCTGCTGACTAAAATTAGTGGAATTGCCCAAAGCTAAATGATTTGCTAGAAATTGGAGAGCCTCTGGTGTTTACACCATTTTTCATGGTGGGAAGGGATAAGTCCCTGCTGTTCACCTCTTCACTCTTTTTATAGCCAAAAAAGGTGCACAGTGAACATGTTTGTTCATACTTGCTTAACCTCAAATGGTTTGGGCAGTTACTTTCTTCATACCTCAGTTGTATTTTCACTCATACTCAGAGTTTTCATTAGCGAGTTATTTTGCGGCTCCCCAGAGTGGCATTTAATAATTGCACTGAGATGTTTCTCTCTTAGAAACCTAAACTGAAATAACACAATGAAACCTGCTTTTGCTCAAGAGATGCCTGGGCAGAAGAAAAATCAGTGCTTAAAATAATGGCTATATAAGCACTAATGTGGCATTTATCCATAGAAAGCTGCAGCTCTTTCCTGCACGGATGGTAAGAAACAGGAGAATGAATAATAGCTACCAGTGTCCCAAGTTTGAAAAGTCAGAGGAAATGGCAGCAAGAAAAAGCAAATGAAGATGGATGAAACCCCAGGAGGGTGAAGGGAGACGTCCTCCCTGCTGGACGGGCTGGGGCGGTTGACTCCTGGGTCACCTCAGCCGTTGCTTTTCGGGGCGGTGTTTTGAAAGGGTGCTGTTTGGGAGAAGTGCTTCCTGGCTGCCACCGCCGTGCACCGCTTACAGATGCTGCCTGTGGGTCAGTGGGAGGTCATCGCCAGTTAACTCAACACCTCCAGCGAGGAGAAAGCTCTTGGGGATAAACTGCCTTACGGTTGCTGTCTAACCTGACCCAAGAGAACTTGCAGATGCTTAACGTGCCCCTTTGCTTTGTCCTGAAACACGTTTCCGTGGCATCCTCGCTGCTGCCAACTAATACCTCTCCCCTCGTGGGTTCAGCGAAGCTTTCTTGAGCCTGCTGGTTGGCTTTTCTCCTGGCAGGACCCTCTGCCTGTGTTGTGGCCAGGGCCGAGCTGCCGTACATCGCCCCACTCAGTGAAGCTGCCAGGGTCTGAGTGAGACTTTGTGGTCTGCAGAGGCAGCAGAGTCCCCTGCATGTGTGGGTGCTCCCGGGGCTTGCCATGGGTGTCAGGGCATGTCTCATGGTCCTGTGGGGCTTAAAACAAGGCCAGCTCCCCACTCGCAGTTCCACAGCTTCATCGACAAAGGGAAGAGGCAGCTCTTACACCTCTGCCTGTACTCTGAGTGCTGTCAGAGGTGACAGGCCGAGTGTGAAGGTGAATGGTGTTTGTGTATGTAAATGTAAAGTCAGTAGGGCCAACAAATTGCATCAAGTCCTGTAGCTCTCCAGAATTGTGGTAGTCACATTGAAATCATCCTGGTTTGAAAAAAAGAAAAAAATTAGAGATGAAAATACATGGTGAGAGAAGTGCAGGGTGGCATTTCTTAGAGATACATAGAAGCACATGAGAAATCGGTGGTTTACATTGCTGCTACATTTGTGTTTCTGAGAGCTCACAGGTGAGTCTGGGTGCAGATGCTCCCGTGTTGTTACATCGTCCTGGGGGGTGGGGGTGAGAATTGGTGGGGTTCTCCCAAGGATCCACACAGGTCCTGGGCTAAAGTCTGGAAAAGGTAAAACGCTGAGGCAGGGGGGGACTGAACTCTGCAAAACCTCTCACAGGTTGCAGACTGCTCTGTTCTTGTCCGTAAAAGAATTTAGTAGGCATATATTTTACGTGTGTGGGTACATCAGTAGATGTGTAAAAATACATATGTCTGTTTTCAATAAAGTATTCCGTGATCTAAACGTCTTCCAGATAACATCTTAAAAAATCTTAGGCTTCATATTTTCTCCAACAGGCTTGTACAGGGAAACGAAAGAGGGTGCTTGACAAGATTATGGTGTTGCTTCTATACATTTCCTTTATTCTTGTGGCTAAAAGGAAATTACAATGTGTTGTTAAGTCAGAGCGTGGTTTGTGGACCTGAACCAAAAAAACCTTTAAATGGACTAAAATTCCCCTTCTGATAAAAGGGAAAACTACACAGCAGAGAGACAGGATATCTTTAATTTAAATAGTGGGTTTAGGTATATTAATTTGAGTTCAAAGCATCTTTCAAAGGGTATGATGCCCACATTTTTAATTTTACCTAATACCGAGCATCTGGTGCGGACTGGTTTGTGGTACTGAGAGCAAAAGGAAATACATTACTCATAGATGAAAGGAATGAAGGGGAATCACTGTCCTGACTAAAAATAGCCTTTTTTTCACCAGTTAATATCAGCTGGAGGTTTGATTAAATAGTAATTGTCTAGAAAAGGACAATAATTGAGTGTGACTGTTTCCTTTCAGGGGCCAGGCCCAGGTGGTGAAAGTTAAGTATTGTCCTTCAGATAAGGTCCTGAAAGCAGTTTTCGTGGATGTCCACCGAGCCCTTCTGCAAAATGTCCTTTCTGGGTGCTGAGCTGCAGACAGACAAAATCCAGGCCTTTTCGCAGGGCAGCAGCAGCTTTCGGGGATGTAGCGCTGGAGGATTTTATGGCTGCATTGCAGATACGGGCTGGCTCACCTCTTTGGCTGGAACTCTTAACCCAGAGGCGCAGAGATCACAAGAGACAAATGGCTTGAATTAAGAAATGGGGTTGACATCTATAAAAGTCAGAGCACGTCTAGTAGGCAACATGTGTAATAAGACTATAACATTGTATCTAATAGGGAGATTGGAAAGTTGTCTAAAAAACGTGGCTTCCGTTCAGATCTGCGTGTTCAAAACCAAAACACCCCAGATGAATGCCTTTTGGGTCGTGTCACACACCCCCCCCCCCTTAATTGATTAATCTGAGTCCCTAGGGTCTTTTTGTAAAAATCAGTTTGTCTTTTTCAGTACGAGGTTGGTGATGATGCTGGTAACAGCCCTGCCTAGCTTTGTTGGCATCCATTGCGATGAGACGTGTGTTTCTGCGTAGCTTAATGATATTTTCCTCTAGATTTCTGCAAAGTTACTCTCTCTGAACGACCCTTTTATGCTTATCGCTTGCCTGGGACTTTATGTATTACGCATGTCTAAGCATTACTTAATTAACCTTTGCAAGCGTCCAGATAGCCACGAGAGACAGCCAGGCAGGAAATGCTTTCTCTGCCTCATGAAAGTCTTCAAATTGCTACTTATCCCGAGTGGAATGGACTGAAAACTTTGGGGAGTTTTTCATGGAGGAAAAGTGGAGGAGGAGAGGGCGTGAGAGACCAACTGGTCTGCTGCAAAATAGCCCAGATTGACAGAGTGCTCCCCAGGGAAGGGGAAAGCTATCATCTCAGCCCTTTGTCCCGCTTGGTGAAGGTTTGGGACCTCAGCCTTACGCCTCCACATGCTGAATTAGGACTGTAATGGCCAGGCCAGAGTCAGGCCTGTTCTGCTGTGTGGCCTGGGGACAGGCTCTCAGAGAGGCAGTCGCCGTAGCCTGTGAGGGAGAGCAGCTTCTGAGAGCTTTGCCTGGCCATGTAGCTCAGTCCGTCTTTCCTCTTTGTGCTCCAGGTGAGAGGCCTCACTGCAAGGCGAGGCTGAGCTCTGGCCCAACCAGAGATACCACTCACTTGAAAAGCAGCACACAAAGGAAGCCTGGGGTTTGGCCATGCAACATTTTCCAGGGGAAGCTCACCCCTTGGGTAGGTAAGGGTAGCTGCACCAAAGCCACAGCAGAAATTGATACCATATTCAGTTTGAGAATTCGGATGTCTTAATTCTGTGGTTTAAACCACTAGACCACACTCTTTCTGAAATAGGTAGGAATATTTGCATTTTTATATAAGGAAACCGAGGCACGGAGGGGGTAGGTACAAGGCATGCTAGAAGCCACGTAAGAAGCCAGCGGCAGGGCTAAGAACAGAACCCATGTTTCCTGATACCAGCACCTGTGATCAGCTACAGCATGCTGCGAGGGCAGGACAGGAAGGAACGAAGAGATAAAAGCTGAATTTCTTCTGAAAGTGAAGACTCCGCTTGTGCTCCATCTCGCCTTTCCCATTATGCCTAGTGCAAAGATAAAGCCAGATTCATTGCTGCATCCCTGTAATCTAATCTTTTGTTTCTTGGTTGGGTTCAACAACAAACGCTATCTCTTTGGCACCTACCTCAGGAAACCGCTGGCCTTCTGCTAGCCCACAGATTGGTGGGCTAAAGCAAGAGGCTGCCCATTGAGAATATAATCCATGTCTGCGGGGGCAGGGGTGGGGAGGGGGGGCAGGGGGGAGGGAGCACAGAGATTTCTTCACCTCTGGTAGGCAGCCTGTAGTTTAACCAGAGCCAGGAGCTCCTTATTCAGGTACAGTCCAGCGAGCTGAAAACTACCGTGATCTTTAAAGAGCGGGAGAAGGGTCTTCAGCTGATGGGAAGGGTGAAGAGTTTCCTTGCGACGATTCTAAATATGTAGAAAACACATAGGGAATTTCAAAGGTCATGTTAACCATGAGCATGGGAAAGCAGGTATTTTCCTGCCTTCCTTCATCGCAAATATAGTGGGAAACCCAATATATTTCTGTCTACATTTATCAGTGTGTTCTAATAGGAGAAAAATGGGGTCAGTGAGTCCTCTGAAAAGAGGCTAAAATGAAGGAAGATTGAGAGTTCATTGCTTTCATATTTTGAGCCTGCGACTTCCAAAATCAAAGGCCTAGTAATCCTAATGGATTGACTTCCAAAATTCCTTGGATTTGTATTGCTGGACTTGTCTCTCTCCAGGGCTTAGCTGGATCCCTGCAGATAGATTTTCAGGTTTTTATGCTGTAATTCCACTTAGTCCAGCTGTAAACTTGTGGTGGCTGAATTAATACATTATAGGGGGGGAAAAAAAAAGGGGTGGGGGTGGGGGAAAGAGTATACCTACAAAACCCGGAGCTTGTGTATCAAATCCTGAGGGGGGGAAAACCGGGCATTTCAATTAGTTGGTTGTGTGGCCTGATTGAAGAACAGCCCCATGGCTAACAAAGCTTTGTCTGTAGTATCAGCTTGCTCCTCATCCACCAGGACAAATAGAGTGGTTGGTCATTAACGGGCTAGCCATCGGGTAGGGGTTTTGTTCTTAAATGGGGGCTTTGTCTTATCCCTGCTGTTTAAGCCCTCTCCAAGCACTCCTCACCTGTCATATCTGTCATACATTTAATTCATCACGCTCTCTGGTCAAAAGCTACACTGATAGTATCAAAAGAAGAGGAGGGGGCTTCTTATAACTTTAGCGATCAAAGGAGATTACCAAGCAAATAAGATTTTAATGAAGACGGCAGGTTTGGAAAGGAGAATTTACTGCACTGCGAATCCCTAACACATAAAGGTTCGCTTTAACCGCATCGTATTTGAGAGAGGAATCCCAGAAGGAAGGCAGGATACAAGTGTTGGCTCGTGGTTTTAATTAAAAACACAGGAGGAGGAGGAGGAGATGGCGGGGAGGGGGAGGGGGAGCATGGGGAAGAGAGCTCTTTTATTTCACTTATAAAGGTCATATTTTTAATCTGTAAATATGGTAAGCGTAGCAGGTTGCGTTTAAACACAAGTCTGTTGCACCGATGACAACATCAGGCGATTTGCCGCCGAACGGATGTTGTCAGGCCAGTGCTCTCAGTATTGGACCTGAGTTTCAAAGTACCAATCGCAACACTGAAAAAAACCCCCGCGTGGCCTCACTGTCACCACTGGAGAGGCAAGAGAGGCAAAGCAAGCAGGAGGTTCCCTGTCACGGACACCAGCGTGTTCCTCTGATCGCACGTGACGGAAGCCAGGGATAACAGAAACACACCGCTCGTGCCGGCAGCCGTTTTCCAGGAGGGCAGCCGGGTGCTTGGGGGAGCACCGAGCGCCTTTGCTCACAGGGTTGCAGGGAAAGAGTGGGTGCTGCCCTGTGGTGCTTGGTCTGGGAAGGCGAGCCTGTAGCACAGTAATTTGCGGTTATACCTGCCGTCTTTCTGCAGAGGAATTACCCCACCGAGGGCTGTCGGTCCGGAACACTTAATTCTGTTTTCTGATAAAGTGGGAACAACCAGTGGGGAATTATCCCGCTGCTGCTGACGTGCAGTACTCCAGTGCTGTGCTGACAGCGGCCCGGTTTCCTGCTAAGATGCTGGGCTGGTGTTAGAGTGAGGTGCTTCAGCTGCCCCAGCTGGCATCAGTACGGTGTGTAGAGCCAGGCCTGCCCTGTTAGCAGCAGAACCAGGCAGCTTTATTTTTGCAGGGGTTTTTTCTGTGTGATGAAAATAAAGCCTCTGCAATTGCTGAAGCCTCCAATAAAAGAAGGGGTATTTGTATTATTAGCACAGATGTTAGCTTCTTTGCTTAAAAGATGGTGGGGTGGGGGGAAGTGGCTGCCTAGCTTGCTTTAAATTGAATTTAAAAACGCTGGGTCCAGGAAGGAGATCACAAAAACATGTCTGAGCTTGTCAGCCTTTACGGTTCTGGGTGGAAAACTCCAGTTCTCACTTTCCGCTGAGTAATACTGAGAGCTCATTATTCATGGTTTTCAACCAGGCTATGAATTGTCAATGATTTATTCAAGAAGTGATAAACTATGCGCCTGCCCTTCAGCTATGAGGAGGTCCCTACAGCTGAGGTGTTTTGCATTCAGCAAGCAGATGGACCTCACCATCCTTCTGACACTGGAGCTAATTTCTTGCATTTTCAGTTGTATTTCAGCCCATATCCATCCCTTCAGTTGCTTGGCTGCAGCTCCCCCCCCGGCTCTCCTGATTCGCAACACACAATGAGGTAGCTTTACTGAAAGAGAAATGAAAAATCACGCGTTGTCATCTGGTGACATGAGTTTAGCTGAACCCAAGTCAGACTCAGATTTATTTGCAAGCGAAGACAGGATAAAGATACAGCCAGCACTAGTTCAGAAACTCAGCCTGAGCCCTGCTTTGAGTAAGCATGTCAACAAATAGCTTCTCAACTGATTTGCTTGAACTGGTAATGATAAAACCCGGGTGTGACCGGGGCCTGCATTTACCTGGTGCGGTGGTGGGGCTCTCCGTGGATGGGTGTCCGTGGCACTGGGACTTGTTCTGCAAAACTCTGCCCTGTAAACAGGGCTGGCATGTGAGCCAAACACAAACATCTGCCTTCACTGTTGGTTTAAGGACCTCCATGCTTTTATTCAGCTGGAAAATTATTTGTCTTCATTTTTTCTCTCCTTTTTTCCCTTCTCTGTAAGTTAAGGGGGGCAGAGGCTAACTTACAATACCGTCTTTCCCTTCCCAATTTACCAGCTCTGGGAAGGTGCACGGGTTACTTGAGCTACGGACCAGCCATCTCGACTAACGTGTTCTGGTTATAGATCTTAGGAGGTATTTGCAGGACCAAAGTACTTATGTAAGGAAGTGTTTTTTAAAAGAACATAAGTCCAGATGACAGCATATAAAAGTCAAATGACAGAGCAATTCGTGGGTTATTGTTGCAAAACTAACCTTTCAAACGAGCTCCTAAAATACTCTGTGGTTGGGGTTTCACTTAAGGAATTTACTTTTAAGCCACTTTCTCCCCGTTTAAATCTGTCTACAGAAAACTTCAAAAACTTTTGGGTTTTGATTTTAGGAAAAGGGAGGAAGAAAAATAGCATGCTTTTCTTCTGCGTTAACACGAATGCTTTTTTGAAACATATCGCCCTGTACCTGAGCATAATAGTAATAATAATAAAATTTTTAAAATATCAATCATTTACCTTCAGAAACTGGGCATCGGTTTTCTTCGACAGAACAAAAGCCACCGTGCCAACACTTGGAAATTCAACCCATCAGCTGCTCTTATAGCTCATTCTTTATTCTTTGCATCAAAGCTCTGGTGGGAGTAAAGGGGAGGGGGGGGGAGAGAGAAAAAAAACAGAGAGTGAGAGAGCGAAAGAGCCAAGCTCCTCAGCGCCTCTAATGACGCGTGCCAAACACGTGGAAGGTAAATCCCCTAATTCAGACTATTCTTTCAGCATTCCCTGGCGGGTGGCCAAGCTAAATATTTCTGTGGGATAAAAAATGCGCCCTCCTATGCGGCACTTTCTTAACAGGATGGCTCTCCAGCTTTGGCGGAGGGGGCTTTTCTGGGGGAAAGCCAACATGTGTGTTCTCTTATCTATTTATTTATTTTATTAAAAAGGGGCTTTATGGGCTGTGATTGGATTAACTTGGTGAACCCTGGAGGAAGAGGAAAAACAAATTGGGAAGCTGGTTTAGCACCCCCACCTTTTTGTCATCTTCTTTTGGGATTTCCTGGCTGGCTGCCACCTTGAGCCTGTTGAATGTTCTTTAGATCAATCAATTAAAAAGGCTTTAATATTTGGGTGATTGGAACGCAACATATGGGCTTCTGGTGCGGATGTCATGTGGTGCGTGGAGTTAATTGAAATGATTAATAGAGGTGTTAGTTTCTTCAAGACTAATTGAAGAAAGAATATAATTGGAAGCATGGACCAACCATTGCTGTTGACTTTTTTTTAAAGCATATTGTGTCCCTTAAACACTCTTACGTGTTTATAAGCATGCAGATGGATTTTGTTTAGAAGTCTTCCACAGGGTGATTTACAAAATCACATCTACTGTGCATCAGAAAGTCAGGTCTATTTTAATGTAAATTATCCTGGAAAAAATATTTCCATGCATCTCATCTGTTTCAGTAACCAGCACATATGCTTAATTTCTGGTACCTCTTCATCTTTAGATCCTTTACCATTCTCACCATTATCTGTAGGGTTACAGCATCCACATTAGGGCACTGCTCCCTGCCCAGTGGGTTGGGATAATTTACACTCCTGTGGTGTCCTAGCACACTGCAAATGTGCCAGCTATTTCAGGGAAATAGCATCTCAGTCATACCGCTCTGCACATCAGCTCAACCATATTTCAGTGGGATCCAGCTATCTGTGCACAGGACTGGCAAAAGTCTGGCTTGGACAGTCAGAAAGAAATGTGGAATGAGAGAAATTCAGAGGATTTAACCCAGCTCAGATCTTTTGGCCTCTCCGCTTTTCTTTAAGAACAACACACGCCTTTTTTCAGTAACAGCAGTCTGGGAATTTTTAGCAAAATCATCAAGCTCTCGCAACATACAAAGCATAAGCCATGAACTGGCTGCAGAGGACATCTGGCAGCAAGGAGAAGGTACAAAGGATGTGTCCTCTGAAAGTCCTCTCGCTGGACGGGGTAGCTCTCAGGTTAGAAATGGGGAAATGGAGAAAACATGACAATTTATTGTCTGTAGTTAGCAAGCACGGGCTGGACGCCCGGACGCCGGGCGAGGAAGAGCACTGTCTTGACCTGGTCACTGCTGGGCTGTGGTTGCGAGCGCTGTAGCAAACTTTCAGACAGGGATTTCTTAAGACTGAAGAGCATGTCTTAAGTAACTTGTGAATCTGCTCGAGGGTAAACAGGAGAGAAGGAAAGGGGAAAGGAGAGAAGGAAATCAGGCAAGACAGTAATGGAGCCTTGATCCAAAAGGTAAGTCAGTTCAGATTTAGGATAGATAAACTACATTTTGAAGCACAGTATTTTCACACCAGCCTTCTTTTTTGCCTACTTTTGGTAATGGAGGAAAAAAAATGTATGTTAATGTTCTGGAAGAGAGCTGTCTTTCTGTAAAGGGCATACAGATTTTCTCTCTTGCTTTCCTTTGCACATGTGGCACAGCTTATGTGTTTGTGCCTCTTTTTCAGTAGTCAGAAAGTTCATTCTGAAGCCCAGAATGAACTCAACAGAGAAGCAACATAGATAAGTTTAGAGGGGGGTTGTTGTTGGCTTAGAAGAAAAGAGTTATAGGATGGTTTTAATATTTTAGAGTCTTCCCACACAGATTTCCAGTGATACTTTGAAGGCAGCTGTGCGTCTGCAAAGACTTTGAGCCTCCCCGGAAGATGTGGCCTGTCTTGTGTACAGACCTGAGTGAAGCGTTTGTAGAAAGGAAGTGGCTGTCCTGTACCGGGGGCTGAGAGGAAGGGAAGACATCAGGTCTGATCACAAGCTTCCCTTGCTCCCTGCTGCCTGCTGATTTGCGTGCACGTATTGCTAATCATTTTAGATGAGTGGTGTGCCATGGCAGGCTGGTGTAAATTAATCTTTAAAAAACAAATTTATTATTATTATTATTATTGTTTGGTGATGAGATTAGTCAGTTAAGGATCTTGTTTTATTACAGCAAACGACTGCAATTAGAGAGTCACTTGTTCATTTTTTTAATCTTAGCAGCGATGAAAAATAGTACCATCAGCATTTTTGTTGTCTCTGTTGCCCTTCAGGATTTAGTATGTGAAAAGGAGCACTTTTTGTGAACTTGGTGGAACAGGAGCATCCTCTCTGTCTTTATCAAGCCTTGCCACGATGTGTAATTAATATAACTCTAGTGCATTGGCCTGGGCCACTGAAAGAGGAGCAGCAAGCCAGGGAAATAGGGCTTAAATCTTTGCATGCACTTTGTATATGATTTGTGCATGATGGCAATATTCTCATTCTCATAAAAGGAGAATATTCAATAACAGCCCCCCCCCCCAATTAATCTCAGAAATAAACAGGGTTGGTGTAACCATCTGTTGCTAAGACAGATCATTTTCAC
The DNA here is from genome assembly GCA_022605575.1 of Laterallus jamaicensis coturniculus. Classification (NCBI taxonomy): domain Eukaryota; kingdom Metazoa; phylum Chordata; class Aves; order Gruiformes; family Rallidae; genus Laterallus; species Laterallus jamaicensis. The sequence goes on from JAKCOX010000027.1 coordinate 6,468,477, forward strand.
TAGGCAATCCCCCTTTTTAGGTGCTCATAAATCTACCAGACTCCAAACATGTGACTCTTACATTTTACTTTCCTCTGATATTTCTGATATTTCTCCCCCAAATCTACTCAGCCATTTCCAAGAACTTGGCTGTGTTAAAAACTGTGTTGGTAACATTAAGATTGTGATGACTCAAAAGTCCACCCTGACAGCCCCATTTTTCGGAGCAGAAGTTTGAATGGCAGGTTCAGAGGCCTGGGAAAGGACAGTGTATGTGTCAAGGATGCTTGAATACCATCCCTCTGCTGGAAGCATGTCCTGATTCCTGGATCTGCACGTGTGCTTCACTTAGGCCATGTGTCTGTTGAAGCAAGACCAAGACACACACCAGTTCCATCCCCACCTCTGTCCCTGACTCCCATGCCTAGGAAGGAGTAAGCATAAGGGTGACAGAGAACTGGAACAAGCTACCCAGGAGAGTTGTGGAGTGTCCCTCTCTGGAGATATTCAAGACCTGTCTGGACGCCTACCTCTGTGATCTGTCCTAGGGAACCTGCTTTGGCAGGGGGGGTTGGACCCGATGATCTCTGGAGGTTCCTTCCAACCCCTACAATTCTGTGAATCTGTGAATTGCTTTTGGGCTATATAAGCCAACCTAGATGATCAGCAGAGCAGCCCCTCCAGGAGCTGTTAGGAAGGCATCACGACTTGCTTCAATGAGTGAACTCTGTTAGGTCTAGAACTGAGCACCTGAACTCAGAGCAGAAAAATGTGTGTTTGGTGCATTCTTACTGCAAACCATCCTGAGGCCAAAGAGTCATCAAAAGGAGCTGTTTTTAAAAGCCTGTGGACAAGAGCTGAACCTGGAGGGGATTATGAAAGAGGAGAGACCATGCCTGGAGATCAGCAGTGTCGGGGAGGAGGGAAACTGAGAGTAAGGTTGGTACAAGACGGAGGGATTTATCTTTATGGGTTATTGTACACGAAGACGAGCAAGCTTGGTGTTAAAAGCGGGTGGGATGTAAGCCAGCTCTGATCCAAAAGCTGCCTGACTGCATTAGCACGGTGCTAAGCCCAAGCTAATATATCCGGCTTCTCACCAGGGCTTATTAGCTCGGGCTCAGTGCCATACTAACATAGTCACAGGACTTCCAGTTGGCTTGACACCATGTCTGCTCAATGTGTGAACAGAGCTTGCTGCTACGTGCCTGCAGAGGAGCACCAGGAGATGCCTGGAGACTTGACTACACCATGCTGCTGCTCAAGCTGGGGAGGCCAGGCCTGCTTGTCAGTGGAAAGGGGCATGTGGGGATGGACAGTGTACCATGTTTGCTTAGATCAGGAGGGGAAAGAAGTGGAAGAACCAGGAGGAACTGAAACTGGCTTGATGAGAAGACCTGGCACAAGGAACCTGGGTGTGGGAGAGAAAAATGGGAGTGACTGGAAAGGGAAACTACAAGAGGGGTCAGGAGGAACAGGGTGAGGACTTGCTAGGCAAGGAAACAGATCAGAATTCTGAGGCAAGGGCTGGGGGTTGAGAGGAGAGAGATGGAGGAGAGAGGAACAAACTCAACACTAAGCCTGACATGAAACCGAGATACCTGAAAGCGGTAATTCCTTTGCTTCCCGCACGTCAGCTGGGGAAACTCACCAGCAGAAGTGTCTTATCCCTTCCAGTGCTTCTGCTGGCCTTGCCAAAAACAACCGTATGGCTACTGTGAGCCAGGTCTGCTACCTTCCCTGCAAAGGTCTGTCTGTGGCAGATCAGCATATCCCAGCTCTGCTGATGATCTGTGTGGGCGTTGGTGTGATGCCAGGTCATGGGATCTCTGTGTTTTCTAAAAACAGCACAAAAACTGTTGAAGAATGCTGCTAAAATTGCAAACTAAAGTTCTCCAGAGTTGAAATTGTTTGCCTAACCCTAATTTGATCCTCTTATGCATTATGATACCGTCCTTAATTACTCATTTAATTACTGTTTTTTCTACTTGTTACTTGCCTCATTGAGGCATCAGACGAGCTTGCTAGGGGAGATGTATTGGGGTGGTGTAAGAAAATGTCATCTTGAAGACACCTCTTCCCCCCTTCGTCTCAATTGCTGCAGCGTGAGGCAGGAAAACGGCTGTGGTAGGAAGAAGCGTTGCTCTTCTCGGGGCAGGTGAGCTCTGCTCTGAGGAACCAGGTATTATTTCTGCCTGTGATTTTTGAGTAAGATTCATGCCAGTTCATTTCAACGAAGGCTTTAGCAGGTGGTCATTAATTTTTGACATCTTCTTGGGTGCCTGATGCGAAGCCCTGCAAAATAGTCATCACAGATGCCAGGAAGAGAAATGTTTTGAACATAAAAAGTAAAAGGCTGTGCTGAGCAGATCAGCTGCGTTGCATCGCGGAATTAATGTACACTTTTGATGTTAATGTCACTGTATCTCCATGCCCCTTCTGCAGAGCGAGAACAGTAATAATGCCTTCATCAGCAGACGGGGGAGGTATTGTGAAAATCAGATTAGTCATTATTTGATATTTGTGAGGCATTCAGGTGCTGCTGTTGTGATGAGCAAAGTGGAAAAATAAGACAAAATTGATTTGTCTTCCATTAGAACGGGCTGTGGTAAAAGTAAGGCACTGGGCCTTTCAAGGTGCAAGAAAAGAGAAAAAAATCTGGAAAAATTACTTTTTTTTTTTTAGTCATCACTCCTCTTTCTAAACACTGAAAGAGGAAGAGATTTGGTGGAAAAAAAATTGGGGGTGAGTCGTATGCCAGGAGTGCAGAACTGAGTTTCTGTAGGCAGGTCTGTATCCGGCATCTCCTATCTATCTTTTCAAAGAGTGCCCGGTTCTGCATTTCAGCAGCTTTAGCTTTCCATGGGGTTTGAGTGTGTGCCTCGCTGCAGAGCCTGGCTTCTTACGCGAGGCTGTTGTCTTGAGGATCGGATGGCTGGTTGTAGGTTTTTACAGAACTTTGACTCAGCTTCAGGGAAGGAGGAATGAAGAAGCAGAAGAGCCAACTTCTGGAAGCTGAAACCCTCCTTTCCCTGTGTTTGAGCAATCTGTGCTCTTATGAAACCTCTTGAAATCTCATTTGCCGATGTCTTTCTGACCCCCAAAATTATTCTTGTGCAAATGTTGACACCCAGCAGAGATGAAATCACTGGCTTAGGAAAACATATCTAGCTTATCAGAAACTGCAGGATTCCAACAATGCACTAATAATGCCGGCCATTTTTTTTTTTTCTTTTAATTGTTTGTGGTTAAGTTGGCAGATGGTACTGTGAATCAGGTTATACATATCTCAGGGAGCAGAATGTGTTTTCAGTTCATACAAACCTGAATCCATGTGATATACCAAACTCTTCTTATTTTCTCCTCTCCCGCTCATGAATTTTCTCTGTGCTTATGGATTTTTATATGTTACCCAATTTTATGTTGACAGTTTTAATTACACACTCCCAGAGTGAGTGAACAGAACAAGAACTAGATATGTTTTCCTACTGAATTCAGACTATGTGTAAAATTTCTGTGTGGGCTAGGCCCACAGCACACTGACATCAGAGTTTCTTCACTGACCACCTGAAATCAGTTAGTCATCAGCTGTTGTGTTTTTAATGATTCCAACACTAAATTTCGTCGATTTGATCGCTGAAGGAAAGTGATCTGAAAGTGGATGGCCAAAACATAAGAAAAATGTGCGTACTTTGGTTTCCTATATCAGGCCATTAGACACCAGGCAGGGCAAAAGGAACAATTACAATCCATTTATTTGTGGACCATAGCCAGAAGATGCATTTAAACTTGCCTTTACATCGTGGATTTCACAAAGTAATCCCAAAAAGAAAAATACGTTTCTACAGAGTTTGCTGTGCACAGGGGGAGGGAGCAGCCCTCAAAGAAAGTAGCGAAAAAACAAAGTAGTCTCACTGGTCCAAAAGCGACAATTTTGAGTTGTGCTGCTCAGACCTGAGTTTTGGGGTTTGTGCTTTAAATTAAAGGTGTGGCTGAATGTTCATTAGCCCTATGATAAAAGCAGTAAAAATAGGTGCAAAATGGCTCTTGTGCAATGTTGTAATTTACCTTTATTTTAAACTGGCTTACACATCTTAATACATTATGACAATCAGAATTATCAGGCCACCAGGCGGAGAGGAGTTTGTTTTGTTAATTGCTCTTGTTAAGCCTAATTACAGAACGGGGTGGAGTGGATGCGAGGGGAGGGAGGAATCTGCTAGCAAGAGGAAATTCTAAAATCCTCGGAGCGGTTCCAGGCAGTGCGCGTTGGGAGAGCGAGAGCGCGGGTGCGTGTACGGGTGCGTGCGTGAGTGTGTGTGTGTACGGGTGTGAGCGTGAGTGACAGACTTTCCTATGGACTAAAATCCTGAGATGCGTGAGCCGGAGGTGGGGGACCTGTGCTGTGAGGACACACGAAGGTACAGCTGAACAAAGAAACGTGCTGTGTTCTTGCCTTATGAGTTAATGCCTTTTTCTTTCTCCTCTCTTTTTTCTTCCTGGGTGGCATGGTGTGGCTGACTTAATTTGCTTGTTAATTTGTGAATCTCGTGGCGTGTTGAACGCTAGGACAGTTTGCTGGTGCAGCGTTCCATCCTTTGATATTACGGAGTTGCAGACACAAGGTGCGTGCATAAGTACGTACATAGCTGTGGGTTGGCGTCTTAGATCCCTTTGGACCGTTTTCCTTCTTCCCAGTGACTGCAGCGGAGTAAGTGCTGCCCACGAACTGTGTGAGCTGTTCAGATTTTCCAATGGAAAGCGTACATCCAAAGAGCCCTCCTGCATCATTCCTGTTTGTTTGTGTGCCCCACATTATGCTGCGGGCGACTTACCGTGCCTGACCTGCATTGTCAGCCCCCTCCGTTGCCTCCAGGACAGAAGTTTTTCTGATAAGGCAGTTTTGAAGGAGCCAGGCGTAAAGGGAATGATTCTATAACAAATCTGTACTCTTCTCTGGGGTATGTTACCTGACTTGTTTGCTGCTGAGGTGGTTTTATTGTTTTGGCTGCTGGGTGGAGGGAGGAGACTTAGAACAGCAGAGGAGTCACACTTTTGTTTTGCTTAATTACAATGTATGCCTTTCATAAAACCTTTTAGCACCGTGAATTAAATGGCACTGCAGCCCCGCACAAGAGGACAAAAATGCTACTGCTGTTGTAGCTGACAGCTGAGGGGTTAGGTGGCCAGCGTGGTTCCGAGGCTCAGGAGCCCTTTCTGTGCTGGCTGGAGATACCGCTGGGCAAATGTGTTTACTTTTTCCGTAGTATTTATACTAGTTAATGTGTCGCGCTAGATAAATCTACTTCCTGAGTCCATCTTTCAGCTTGCTCTCTTCCCTCCCGATTGACAAATGGTTTGAGTTTGACACCGTTTTATCAGTCGAGCCCCTGCTGGGTGCCGCATGCCAACTCCTTTCTGCTTTATCGTGGAAAGTGAATTATCTGAAATATTTTGTTACCATCTAACTAGCAGTTGGCAGGCTTTCCTATATGATCTGATTGAGATTTCGGCGGCGAGGGGAGGCTGTCGTCTTTCTCTGCAAAAGCCCTGTTGTTGCTTTCCAGGAAAACAAAAGATCCCAGGGCTTTCCGCACCGCAATCTGCTGCTGTCCCACTTTCAAGGAGGTGTTTTGTTTGTTGCGGCAGCTTCCTATCTTAAAATGATAAATTGAGCGGACATGTGCGCTGTTTTAAACCTCTGTCTCCGGGGCTTTGTGTTCTCTTAGGATAAAATACGTTATTTTGTGGTAGGCTGGGGTGCGATTTACACTTGGTTTAAAGATTACAAAGCAAAAGGGAAAGCATCAACATCTTTAGCAGCGGTAGTTTGATGAGGAATAGCTGTCAGAAGAACTCTACTGACTTACCTCAAGTGGGTTGCAAATGCATTAGGGATTCATTAATATTAATAGTAGAATAGACATTTCCTGCATTCGTTTGACATCTTCCACACACTTTCTCCCCCCCTTCCCCCCAAGAGCAACTTGGAGTGCAGTTTTAACACTTATTCAAGTTAATACAAGGATGATAAGCTAAAGTTAAACAGAAGGAGACCCCTGAGTGTGTGGGGTCGGTCTCCAGGAGTCCTGGAATTTGGTGCTGTGCTTTAAAGATTGTGGTAAACTCCTGGGTGAGGCTTTCAGGGCAGTTTGCAAAACGGGTCCACTAGGTACGATTGTAACCAGAAGAAACTGTTGTCAGAAGAAATTGTTCTATGAGGGTGACGGGAAGGTCACTGTCAAAATGGCATGCAAGGGTTAATAACGTTGTGGATTTCTAAAGTGGACACAGCAGTGGCTTGTTCACCTACTGGCAAAAAAAAGGAAAAAAAAAGAAAAAAGAAAATCCAAACCAGTCTTCAGATGTCTTCTGAGGTTGGCTGAACAGTTCAGTTTGAAAAGTAAATAAAAGCAAGGTGATTTTACTTAATGTTTTAAGTCTTGTGATGCACATTTTGACACTTGCACTCTGGCACCACAAGGCTTCCAAGCTCTAAAAAACAAACAAACAAAAATATTGAGAAACCCACCAAATATATTTGAGATATAAAATAAAACCAAGAATGTTGCCAGCATCAGGAGGGGACATGAAATTGCGTTTCAGCATCCTGCCCGGCACATCATGATTTCACACACTGAGCTCTTTGGCTAAGAGAACTCGTAGTAGTAAGGTGAGGCAGGGGCTTGCTTTTGTGATAAAAAACTCAGTGAAGAGCCGGGGTCCGCAGAGGATTGAAGGAGAAAGAAAAGCCCCCACCAAAGCTCCTAGTATGGCAAGACCAGTGATGCAGCAGCTACACACGCAGAAGCGCGCAGGAGTTTGGCAGCCTTTACTGATCGGGCTATTTGAATTGTCAGTGTGCGTCTGCTCTACTTGTTGAGCCTAATGAAAAGTACAGTTTAATCACTGGTGTGCCAAATTGACCATGATTAGCTGTTATTGCAGATTAGTGCATTGTCTGGGGCTCCAGAATTATTGATCCGGGTGCTGTGCTCTGGTGTTTTCTGTGCCCTCTATTGTAACCTCTTCTTAATGCCTAGGGGAGGGAAGCAGGAAAGGAGAGTAGGAGGGAAGAAGTCCAGATGGGAAGAAAACAGGTCCTGAAAAGACCACATAGGAACTAGGTCAGGTACTCTGGAGATTAAAGAAGCATGCTTCATCCCTGGACGCAGGAGGCAGGGACAAGTAGCATACAATTACGAGGAATTAGAACGGCAACAAGTAGTGCAGATTTATCAGCTTTAATTGTCTATTGTCAGGACAGAGCCCTTCTTGTAGATCAGGCGCTGCCAATGCTTTAATACCTCTAATGGACTCTCTATTGTGGGATTATCTCTCCTAAGGACAATGTCTTTCTTAAAACTAGTTGTTTTGGGGGAGAGGGGAGGGAAGGGGGGGGGTGTAAGAAAAAGAAGTAGCTGCCGCCCTCGTTTTTCTTCTCCCTGGTTTGTCAGATACTGCAGGAAGCAGCCGAGAGCCCAGTGTCGCTCTTCTGTCAGCAGCGCTATTCCTTCAGGGGGACTGATAGATACCTATTGAACATTAACCCCCCCCCCCCTTGCTCCACCTTCCCCAACGAGCTCCTCCAGAAACAATAGCTGGTTGATAAAGAGCAGATAAGCAAGGACACCCGGCTTAAGAATCTCTCTGCTATCTTTATTTTAAAAGCTTTCCTGGGTTTTGCAAAGTAAACATTACAACATTTAAAGAAGGATAAGGTGTCAACTATTTAATGAGAAGTTGTGTTTAATAGCAGAGGAATTCTTCCCTCCCCCAGCCGACACACAGGTATGAAAAGACTGTTATTTCACCACCGTGGGGTAGGAAAGGTGGAGAAATGACAGTTGTACCCTCAGAAGCTTAAAAAAAGGTGGTCCTTCAGCCCACCCCTGCCAGATTCCCTAATCAGCTCTAAACATGCAGTGACTATTTTGAATACTTTGGTCCCAGGCACACGGTAGTCGCGTTGCTGGATCTGCAATAATCTGTGGGTAAATATTTTTGTTTCCACCATATGCGCTTTGTCATGGTGTGTAGCTGTTGTTTTTGTTAATCTGTTTTGAAACTCTGTGGCCAGTTCTTTGTCTGAGAAAAGTAGCGTGGTTCCACCCATGGAACCTCCTTCTGCTGTGTTCATCAGCTCCACCAGACCCGGCAGCCTGCACGATATCTAAAAGGAAGTCCGAACTGTGCAGGAGTGGAGTCCAAAGCTTCGCTGGGGTTTATGTCAGTATGACTTACTAGGCAGGGTGAGGAGACAATACCCCAAAAAGCGTTGTGACCACCTAGTTGGGAAGAGACATGAACATTAAATTACCACAGTTAATTCCGAGGTGGCTTCATTATTTCAGATTGTGACCTTGTCGCAGGACTGATGTCTTCAAAATATTCACAGGAGTGAGCCTGCTAACGTACACTGTCCCGTCCCTCTTCCATAGCAATTTGGAAATCAGCCAAGGAGAGTTTCCCAAAGCACAACCCTTTTTCGGTCCTTTGTCACCACTACGGTTGGAAAGTGGTTGGAACAGGTTGGCCTGTTTTCATTCATTTTTCCTTAGACTCGGTTGCTATGGACAGAATACTCAAAAGTCCGTGTTTGAGATGCAGAAGGTTGATTTTTGTGCAGAGGTTTTTGTGTCCGGTGTAGACTTGGGTTGGTAGAAACATACAAAGACCATGCAAGCGTTGCTGTAGAAACATACAAAGACCATGCAAGCGTTGCTGTACGAGCTCCTGGCTGTCATCCCTCCCTTTCCCAAGACCACCATCACTCAGAAGGTTGATAGCAACCAAGGGGGAAACACCTACACTCTTTGCTGGGAGGCATTTCCCTTCTTGTAAGGGACAAGGTGATGGCTCCTTATGTTTAGTCCAGACCCTGAAGTCTGCTGCCTTTTCCCACAGTGAAAAAGAAAAAAAGAAGTGCAGTGACAAAGCTGCTTTCTCAATACTTTCACCCCTGCTTGCTTCCTGGGAAACAAAAGCGAGCGGCTTCAGACTGTTCCGTTGTTGCTGCTCAGCTGTGTTCACAGCAAAGACAACCCCAACTTCTCACAGCGACTTCTTGCCCTCCTGATAGCAAGCCCAGACATTGGCTCATTCTTCTCAAAGTCAAGCCTCCACAAGAGGAAATGGCTGAAGCTTAGTTCTCGCTTCTGTGAGCTGCAAGAGTGTTTTTTCCATTGGAGAAGGGTTCTTTTGGCTTTATTTATAAGCCACCTGAGCAGTATTTTAATAAGGCCTAGCTGGAAACAAAAAGGGATACAGTATTTTAGCTTGATTCCTTTTTTCTCTTTTTAAGGAAAGCTTCCTGAGAGGATAAACCACAGAAATCAGGAGATGTTAAGGCTTGTGCTAGGCAGTAGCTGAGAGTGTGGCCAGAAATCTGCCCTTGGTATGCACAACCAAGACAAAAAAACCCCAATCAACCTGTAAAGGCATTTGGAAGTGCTACAAGGCAATGACCAGGGTGCTCTGTAATTAAAGGCAGTCCCTGAAAGCTGCATGCGTTAATTCAGAAGCCTCCTGGCTACAACATACACCACCCCAAATGCCCTTGCAAAAACCTTCATGTAGATTCAAGTGCAATTTTAATTTCTCTCCTTATAGGCAATACCATGCTGAAGAGGTCTAGGGCACACAAAGCCTCTGAGATCGTATCTGAAGCCTATAGGCTGTGTTTTGCAAAGGTCAGGCCGGTCTGTGAGAAGAAGGCTGTAACTTTTCCTGTTGCACAGTCACTGCTGCGTGTGCTGGGTCCCTCTCTTTCCCTTGAATCTGACAGCAACCACGTTTCCAGAAACGTGCCCCCAAGACGCAAGTGTATCTCAGCAGAACTTGAAAGCAAGTTCTTTTTTGAGTTTGATTTCTCAGTTGGCTTTTAAAAGATGTGCAGTCGTGCAACTACATCATGTACCTTCTCCGAGTAATGACCACAACTGGTCCCCAAATGTTTACCAGCACAAGGATGCCTACATCAGGAAGTGGGAAATGGGGGTGGGCCTGGTAGTTACTCTTGATGTGGTCAATCTGCCACTGACCTTGTTTGGGGAAGGGGAAGGGGAGGATGTGAAAATGAGACTCTGCTTTAATCTCTTGTGTGCATTTTATCTCCCCTCCAACTTTCTAAAGAAGTTTCATCTATTAGAGCCAGCTCCCTTCCCTCCTTCTTCCCCTTGCAATTACAGCTCTCGCAGGGAGAACAGCAGCGGCAGCAGCTGAGGCTGAGTCGAGTCGCGCAGGCTTGTTGTTGAGCTGAAGTGACGATAGCATCAAAGGAAATGGATGGGGATTTCTGAGATCAGAGCTGCTAGGGCCATTCATGATTTGTTGCCAGGCTGAAAGCTGCTGCAGAGAGAGCTGCCTGAGAAATGCTGATTAATATGGTAATTGAGGTTTTCTATGAGCGAGAAGGAAAAAATGAAAATATGACTAAAAATGATCTTTTTGAAATGAACAACATTTAAGATTGCACATTCCAGACAATAGCAGCTACTGGTATGAAAGATTTCTATAAAAGAGCAGAAAACTGCTGGTTGAACAGGGCGTCTTTTTATGTTTCTCTATTAAGGAGGAAGGTCAGAAGGTCAGTCTATATATTTCTTTTATGGCAGAGTTTCCTTTGTGACTCTTACTTTAGTACACATTCTTAACAATTTGTTTCTGTGTTGTCTTTCTTGATAAACTTAGGTTTTATTCCGGATCAGACATCATTAGGCTAGACCTGCAGGCCAGTGAAATCCCTTCTGTGCTACAGTAGTTCTGGGCTCAGCTTCAATAAGACACCTGGAGCTAATTTCAGGATAGCTTCAGAGTGTGCCATGCAGTTATTTGAAGTCCGAGGGCTTCACAGCCTGTACTCGCCCTCCTCCAGGCTCCAGGGAAAGAGCCACGCTGACCTGGAATATTGTCATCCCCCTGTTGTCCCGAGGAATACTTTGCTTCATCTGACCTGATCTAATCTCTGCCACTGCTTCTTCTCCAGCTCAAAAGCATTCTCAGTTCCTTGAAAGATAGATTTGCTTTTCTCCTGCTCCCCTTCACGTTAAGATCATCTCCTGAAGGACACACACATCAAGCCTTCCTCCCCCCGCCCCCCTCTCTTTTTTTTTTTTTCTCTTTCAAGCTAACAGGGAAGTGAAAAGCTCTGAAACAGATGCCTCTCAGAGTGAGACTATTTTTCGGTAAAATAATCACCTTCAGTATGACTACATTGTTTTTCTGTTCTGTGCGGTGTGACTCAGCATCAGTTAATTAACCCAATCAAGTAGGCCGGATTTCTCTCCTTTAATGAATGGTTCTTCCTACATCAGAGCCTTCCTAGACCTCATTTTGGATGTGCCTCGGTTTTACTGGGTATATCCAATTACACTTATATCCTTCAGCCCAGCGCTCAGGCCACCTCTTTTGTGGAATTACGCTGTGGTGGAAGTTAAGCCGGGACACTCACTTGCAAGCAGTTGCCCTACTTAACGTCTGCTGCCACGAGCCCTCCTGTGTTAGCGCATATGGAAGGTCATTACGCAGTTACACTATTCTCAGCATCGCAGACCGAAAATGGCAAGTAATCCTTTCCACGCATCTTTTTATCAGGGGGAGGAGGAGCAGGTTAAGGGAAAGGGATGTGTGTACACCTGTCAGAGAGACAGACAGGCACCTGATTGCATAAAACACATTTTTCTTCCCTCCTTCTCCCTTTTTACCGTGAAGAAGTACGTAACACCCAAATCACACCAAAACATAAGCGTATGTGTGTTCAGAAGAATGTGAAACTAGCTCCCACGTAAAGTGTCGGGAAAGTGATGAGAAATAGGCTTGCAGGCGTGTGAGAAGAAGGAAGAGTAGTGGAGTTGCCTCACAGTGAAGCAGCTAGCGTTCACAGTGGGCTGTAGATGGCTATAAATGGAATTGTGCATCACTGTTCCTCTGAGCCCGAGGACGACTTGCTGAAGGGACAGGACCACTGAAGGAAGTAAGGCATCTGGTTGTTTTGTAATGAGAAGCAGGAATGCTCTTAATAATAAACAAACAGGACATTGTATGCCATCATCACAGGATGTCCTTCCTTCAGCCAGCACGCCGACTTGGATTGGGGTGGGGGAGCGGTAGAAAAAATGGGGTGCAGAGTCTGCTGATTGCTATAGTAGCTGATTGCTATAGACCCATCCTCCCGTCACCAGCAGGCTCGTGAACGCTTACGTGTATTATATCCCTGCGCAAGATCAGTGCTCGTTGTCTTAACCGTGCTGTGAAAGCACTGTCGAGTTTGGAAACGCTGCCTGCCTTGTCCTGCTCTTGCGAGCTGCCCTGCTGCTAACTGGGGAGGGGGAGATTTTGTTTTAGAGGAAGAAAAGGAAATGTGGGGGCTGTTTTCCTCATTTCTTTTGCAAGGGTTGATTGGAAAGAGACTGTGGAAAGGGGTACAGTAAGAGCTCCGAAACTTCCGAACGGGTCGTGCGGCGCAGGGTATTGCAATTGCTCGGGTGTGGGAGTAGGCGCTTCACATCGGTATTCTGGAACCTGGGAGTCACTTCAGTTGCTATTTTTATAATACCGTAGGCAAATTAAGGGAGAACGAAAGCGGGTACGTGTTGACCTCTGGAGCTTAAAATAGCACGAAAGACAGATTTCGAGTAAAATCTGCCCCGCACACACACCCCGCCAGGGCTGAGGTGTCCGCCAGACGCAGGGCCCTGGGCCGCTCTCCCCGCTGCCGCGGAGCCCGTTCCCGGCCGTCACGTCTTGATCGGAAGGGGACGGGGGGGGTGTGCCTGGGGGGGGGGGGGAGGGAAGAGAAGTAGCGATAGTAATAATTGAAAAACCCCAACGACCTATGCCGGTGGGTTGGGGCCCGGCGCAGGGCAGGGGCCGCAGGTAGAGCCCCACCTCCTGCGCTGTGAGGGAGAGGGGCGGAGGGGAGGGGCCGGGGCTGGTGCGTGAGCGCCCGCGGCGCGCGGGCCGCGGGCGGGCTGGGCCGAGCGGAGCGGAGCGGAGCCGAGCGCAGCGCGCGGCTGTGGCAGGCGGCCCCCCAGCGTTTCCCAGAGGCAAGAGCAGGGCGCGCGCAGTAGCACCTGTCTGACAGCGGGGGAGGAGCAGGCGGGGAGCGGCGGCGGCTGGAGGTGTGAGTCAGTCTCCCGGGGACCCAGCCGCTGGAAGGAAGGAGAAATGTTTACTCTGTAGAGATGAGCCAGGTTTGCCGCCGACGGTGGGCTTCGGTGTGGAAACGAGCGCGGACTTTGCCCCGGTAAGGAGCGCGGTGCCCGTCCCCACCCCGTACTCACCCCCCCTCTCACCTCCCCGACTCCTTCTTCACTCCCTCCCCGGCCGCGCCGGCCCGGGCGCCCGGAGGACGGAGCAAAAGTTTCCTCGTCGCGTCTCCCGGGCTCGGGAGCGCTCCTCGGAGCAGCGGGTAACCCTCTCGCTCCGCCGCTCAACTGTCACCCCCGCCACCAGCCTTCCCCTCGAGTTTCGCTCTTAGTCTCCTCTCCCCCCTTTAACGCCGAGAGTCGGTAACTATCGCATCGCTCGCCCCGACATGCAGTCGCGGCGGGGCGCGGGGGCTGGTCCCCGGGCGGCCGTCAGGGAGCTGCTTGCCGGGACTCCCCGCCTCAGCCTCCCCGGGCAGTTGCTGGCTGCTGCGGGCGGCCCGGCCGTGCCGTGCCGTGCCGGGCCGTGCCGTGCCGTGCCGTGCCGTGCCGTGCCGTGCCGCTCCGGCGCGGGAGAGGCGGCCCCTGGGGCGGGGGTCGCCGGGGGTCTCCTGTTAACCCGGAGTCAGTCCGCCCAGCTTAACCCCTTCCTCGGAAGGACGGGCTCTTTTCAGCCTTGGGGTTTCGTTTTGTGTGGTTTTGTTTGTTTTTTTGTTTTCTCTACACACACAAACCTCCCCCCCCCCCAACCCCCCATCCCCCGGAGGAGGGGTGTGAGCTGCAGTATCCGTATCTCCGAAAAGGAAAAAACACGGGATTTTACACAGGGCTGGCGCGTCATTCCCAGCTACCGGCACAGGCGCAGGTTTTTGTCCCTAACGAACCTTATGGGAAGAGCCCGACCTAGTGCCCGTTTGGGGATCGCTTCGATAACAGTGCCTCTGTCCTGAACAGACAGAAGGACGGAGGGACTTGGGGACTTGACCTGCGAAGCTTCTATCCGGTGCTTTGAGACAGTAATTCTTGGAGGTATCACCAAAACCAAGAGGGATAATAGAAAACTTTAAAAAAATTATTATTATTATTATTTATTTCCCCCGCTCCTTCTCTTCTTTTTTTCTTTTTTGGTTTTTTTTTTGGCCTCCGAGAACGTGTTGCAGTGCTTTGTGCAGGGCTTCTGCTGCTCCAGTGATGCTGGCAGGATGTCGGTTTTCTCAGCCTTCCATGCCAAAGGATAAGGGGACGTCAGGAGGAGGCGGGGGGGGGGGGGGGGGGTGTGGGGGGGCCCAGGTTGTTTTGAAAGTTGTTTGTGTGTTGAAAGCCGGTGGGAAAGTTCAGGCTTCCCCATTTGGAAGAGGCAAGGCTGGGTTCCGCTCTTCCAACATGCGCTTTCCATTTTTAGCTTCATTCAGACGCAGACAGCAGCTCCTTTCCTCTTCCTCTCCTTGTTTGTGACACTTTTCTGAGGCAGCTTTTCCATAGGCGACTAAGTGGTCTCACGGCCATGACCCCACGTTCTCTTCAGCATGGAATACCCTTTTTCTCTCTGAAGCATTAAGGAAAAGGGTCTTAAAAAAAAGGTAAAGCAGTTGTCAGCCCAGGGACTTTTTTTTCCTTTTTGTTTTTGTTCCCTCCTCATGTTTATCGAGGCTGGCGTTTTTAGGTGCTGCTTCAGTCGGAGCAGCTTCGTTTACACTGCTTTTTTGGCTCTTACTCAACTGTACCAACTATCCTGCATACACTTTTAAAGTGTCACAGACTACTGTATTAGTCACGCTGTCTCAACGGAAACCACAACACTGAAGGACAATGAGGATTAAAGGCTGTTTTCTTATTTTCCAGGCTGCTACACCGTGTAGCTCGGACGCTGTGAGTTTCAAGAATCTGGTGAAAGGGAGAGAGTGGACAATGAAAATGGACATGGAGGATGCTGACATGACTCTGTGGACAGAAGCTGATTTTGAAGAGAAGTGCACATATATTGTAAATGATCACCCATTGGATCCCAGTGCCGATGGAGGCACCTTAACTCAGGCAGAGGCTTCCTTGCCAAGGAACTTGACTTTCAAATACGCATCTAACTGCAAAGAGGTAAGCGGCAATGCTCTGGGGAAGGTTGGAGTCAGACAAGCCAAATCACAGCGTTTTGGATAGTGAATGCTCACCCTGGCTTCCATTCTTTAACACAGACACACACACACCTCCACCAACAGCAACCGCTGGCTTTTGAGATGGGACCCTAATTTAAGAAACTGTGAGCTGGTCATTTGTTGGGCAGTATTTTCACTGGAAATCGCAGCCAGCCTGTCCCTGAAACTGGTTCTGTACCAATTTGCAAACAGTTAAATTTTCACACAATTTGAACAGCATCTGAATAAGCATATTTAAACTGTGGGGTAGTTCTCTGTGCCAATTTCTAGACTGCTCTTTGCCAGGACCATTCATTGCCTCTGGCTCAGAGATTAAAGTGCCTCGGTTGTCCAATAAATAGCTTTTAAAAAAGTAGAAGAAAAAAAATATTCCTGGAAATGTGTTTAATTATTTCTTTTTGTTTTCCCTTTGGTTATAAAATCGCTTTATTCTTTTTGTGAGCTTGCTATATTCCCAACTTCCTAAATCCTTAAAAAACTCCGGCGTATCGGTTGAGGGGGTGACGGTGGAACTGTAGCAAGTTTGACAGAAGGGTGGCCATTGCTTAAATTAGCTTTTGTTTATCTGGGACAGTATCTTCACTGGTAGCTAGCCGTGCGAGTCTGTCCTATCCTTGTCCCTGGAGTGGGTACATTCTTTGTTGTTGTTTCAGAAGGGCTGGAAAGAAATGAGCCCGGATGAGCAATTTGGTTTTGTGTTTACTTCTTCATATAGAGTAGCTATTATAGCTAGGTGTGATGTTCGGCGGGGTAATAACCCAAGGGACAACCCTTCATTTCTCCTTGTGCTGAGACCTGTGGTATAGCAGCTATTACCTGCGCTTCTACTTTGGCTAAATACACTGACCACAGATCTGAAAAGAAGAGGCACACTCATCCGTGCCTATCAAATATTTCCTTCCAGAGTAGGTACTTGTTTAATCCTGTGTACAGCAGTAGGGCCGGACCCCCACCTGGAGGGTATTGGCATGGTGGAATTTAGCTTGGCAATGCCTTACAGAGTGCCTAGTAGGTTTGGTAGGAGGTTAAAGCTAAATTCTCCTGTAAAATCACTCTTCTCTTCCCATCTGCCCTGCCCTGCCCTGCAGAACTTTGGCAGGGAAAGGACACACTCCAGAAAAGAAGTGCAGAACCTTGTTTTGTGTTATTCCATTGCTAGATCGGTCTTTGGCAGGGTGAAGTGTGCGTGGGGCAGATAAAGTTGTGACTCCCCTGTGTGATACAGGAAGATTTCTTGGTTGAAGGATGAATTTGCAGTGCGACAGCTTGGGCAGATCCTCCGCAGCCAGCCGGTGACTGATTGGCTCTCTCTGTCCTTGTTCAGTCCTGCTGCCGTGGCAGGAGACGTCTGAGGAGCTTTCAAAATTCCCAGTGCTGTGTTTGGAAACACAGAGGTGTAATTTCCTTACGCTGTAGCTCAGATCAGTGAATCAGGCTAGGAGGATTGCTGCCATCTCTGTATAAGAGTGGCTGGAGGGGGGGGGGGGAAGAGAGAAGTCATTGAAAGATTCCCGGTTCTTCCTTGTAAAATGTGACCCATACGGGTCCCTGCTAGTGGGAGTCTGAATATAGGACATCCTCCTTTTGTTCTTCAGAGTTCCCCCCAGTCTTTTATTTGTGCTGAATAGCACCTACCGTCAGGAGCAGTAGGAACTTGCAAACCCTGACTATTTCTAAGGTAGCTCTGAAAGAAAGGGCTGATCTGATCCTTTTTTTCTCCCCACCTTCTGTGAAAGCTACAGTCCTGTGAGTGTAAGGACAGGTCGCTCATTTGCTTCTTGTCTGTGGGGTGAAACAGTTGCAAGTGGCGTAATTGACTTGCATTCTAGCAACTTCTGATGTGAAACTTGTTTTTTCTGTCTGCCTTCCGAGTTTGATTTTGTTTAGTGGGGTGAGGACTGAGCGTGTGTTGCTCTTGCACATCGGTGTTTGTGGGGTCAGCAGGGGAGCCTGATTCTGGTTTTTACCTCATGGAAAACCACTGGAGTCCTGACAGCTCGATAGGGTGGGTTTTTTTCACTTGCGAAAGGATGAGGTAAGACTTCGGGGGATGCATGCGTGCGTGTTTGCCAGTGAGTTTCAGATGTGAGCTGTCTTCATTGTTAACTTTCGGGAGAGCTGTGGCTTCATCTGGTTGAGAGTTTTAAATGCTGAGTCAGTTTATTGACAAACACATACATAATACATCGCTTGTGAAACTCTTAATACTGTCATGATTAGATCATGAAATCCTAGTGCTGTCATGATTAGTAGTATATCTCCATTTGGAGTAGGAAAAGTACTGTGTGCCTGCTTAGGAGAGGGAGGAAGTGCAACCGTTGTTGTTTAGGGAGTGTTGCTTTTTTGTATTTCTTTTCCTCGCATGCTTTGTGAAGCGAGCAGCTCCTCTTTTAAAGGTTTATTGAATTTGCAAGGGAGCCCGTGACACGTCATATTCTTGTTTATTCTTGGATCTTGATCGGGGATTTTTCTGAAGGACACTTTTCATTATGAGTTCACGGTATGTGTCAGCATTTAAAAAAAAAAAAAAAGAATTACTACTGCTCGTAACATTTTACGCCGCTAGATTTACGTGAAGTATTTTATTTATTTATATGCCTGAACGCCTTATCCTTTCCTCCAGTTTTAGCAACAGACAAAAAATGATGAAGGGCAGTGCCAGAATCACACTCTAAAAGGCCATATGTGAATTAATCTTTTTCATGCAGACATTTAAAACCATTTTTTCCAACACTTCTTCCCCTTGGTCTCCGTCCTTAAAGCCCAAACAGCCCTTCTTGCTGTAAAGGGACAGTTATTCTGCTGTCTTGAATATAACTAATTCCTCATCCTGATCTGTGAGCTTGACAGAAACATATCTTAGCAAACCCATTACTTGTTGCGTTTCTCTAAGGCCGTTCCTTAAAGACAGACCCCGAATCAGTGATTTTGATGAAAGCAGTGATTTCGAGCTGTTAGACAGTGTGCCTTGCTGACCTCAGCCACGTGCTCTCCCCTATTGCTTTAATTTCTCTGATGCACAACCACCGAGGAAGCCATTCGAAGGCATTTTATTTTGTGGCCTCTCCTTTAGAGACCTGGTCACTGAACGAAGGGGTGACATTTCTGTTACATAGGTTCTGAGGCTGTGAGCTAGTGGCTAAAAAAGAGATAAATCAGTGTTATTCCAGGACACACAGCGGCCTTCCCTAATTACATCTGGAGAATACTGTTACTTCACTAAAGCCAGTAAGAGTTTCTTCGGTGTTTCTTGTTTTGTTCTGGGTTTTTAAAAGCAGTTTAGTGGTCCCATTGCAAAATACCCTCTGGCAGAATCTACCGGGCTCGTTGTTGACTTTCAGTGCCCTCTCCCCAAAGAAAGGTGTAGGAACGCTGGTCTTTCAAAGCGCCTTCTACTAATACCGAATTGGGAACCTGAGCCCACCCGTCTCTTGTCTGGGGGCTGCGGGCAGGGCGGATGTGCCCCGCCATCCGAACTGCTGATCAGGCCCGGCGGGCTTCAGGCGTGCCCGCCGCCCTGCTCCCGGCCCCCGGCGCCGCATTAGGACCCTGGTCAGTTCCAGGGCCGCCGCCGCCGCCCCGGGCTGCTCCCGGCCCCAGCCCCGGGCTCCCCCCTCCGGGCCAGCCCGCAGGCGGCCAGGCTCTCCCCGCCAGCCCGGCTGGGCGCCGCCGCTGCAGCGCCTCCAGGTTGCATCTGGCCCCCGCTCGCCAGCCGGCTCGTCTCGGCGCATCCCGTCCCGCTCGGAGAGAGGGGAGAGCCGGGTTAGCTCAGCCCGGCTTTGGCAGGAGCCGCAGCAGCCCGCAGGGCCGCGAACCGGCCTTAGGGCTTCGGGATAACGTTTGACTTTGTCTTAGCGCTAGAAAGGCTGTTTTACCGAAAGGAAAGATGTGGTAGCAGCCTGTTTGCCAGAGCGTTGAAAGTTGGAGCTCTGAAGGGAGAGGGGATAAGCCTCTGTACAGAGGAAATTGGTCTCGAAACAGCACGTTGCTCCCTGACGGCAGAGTTTAGACCCAGAAAGCTGCACGGGGCAATGGGCTTTATCTGTGGGGAGCGAGCTCAGGTCACGCTCCCGTGTGGTTCCCTGCCACGAGGCTGTTTCGGAAGGTCTCGTCGCCGAGAGGCAGCAGCAGCAGCAGCAGCAGCAGCAGCAGCAGCGTGCTGAAGGACACCTGGCGGACACAAGTCTGAAATGCCGCTCTGCCACGGCTTTCGGGCAGCCCGGAGACAGCTTCCCCTCAGCTCTCCGGACGTGGAGTTCCTTCGCCGCTTTGCTTACAAGCCCCGGGTGGCTCTGTACTTCGTGGTGTCTTGTTCAGCCGCCCCCTCCTAAGCTGCGGCACGCAGGAGTCCCTTTCGGCTGCGGCCGGCGGGTGCTGCCGGCAGCCTGGAGCCAGCCGGTCCTGGTGCTGCTGGCACCCCTCTCCCGGAGGGTACCCCCTGCTTCACCACAGCAGCTGAGCTTATTGGGGGTAGGAGGGAGGCCAAGAATGCTCAACAGAAAGCCACCCTCGGTTAAAAGGGGCCTGGACAGCTTTAGTCTGGTTTAGCAAAACTTCAGTGTTGGCACAGACGGATGTGCAGAACATCCTCTGCCAAAATTGCCTCCTGATGGGTACGGGGTGAGAAATCATCTTTGTGCTCAGCAGCACCCGGGGAGAAGCAAGCGCTGCTCTGTAAGGTGGATATCAAAAAGTATCTGCTGTGTCAGAGACAGCAGTTCAGTGAGTGTTTCAAGTTGACTAGTTCGAGGAGTGATTTCTAGAGATTCTGAGAATTTCATTAAAGTCAGTTTAATAAAGGCCAAAATAATTTAGAACCCTGAAAAAACTCATGCTGCCATGCAGTAAAACTGGCAAGGTGTGCTGCAGCTTGGTTGTGAACTTTTCTTGAGAGGGCAGTTGGATGTAAATGAAGATATATGGGGAAGACGAGAAGAACATCTGCCTTTTTCAGCTCTCTATGAGAAATGTAGAAATGTACAAGCAAGACAAAAATAAACCTGAGCCACTGAGCTTGTTTCAGCTCGTGGTAGGTGTAGGAAAATTTCTGGAAGTCCCTTTTTTTCTCTCTTCAGTCCAGATGCACAGATCAATGGAGCATTTAACTACCTCTGCTGTTTAATTTTTCTTTTTTTTTTTTTGGTTTTGTTTTGTTAGTGCGCTGAAACACATGTTGAAACACAGACAAGCACAAACAGCCACCATGTACACCCAGCAATCTGTTTCCGGGTGGATTACCTCCTTGATTCCATGGCTGTTGTTTGTCCACTTTATTTTGACATTTAACATGAAATGATGCTAGGTGTTAAGTTGTTCAGTGGGATTTTTAATCTTGACCAATACTTGGGCAAGTATTTGTCTGTGTCTCTCCCTCTCTCACACCGAGGGTGATTCAACAGAAGAAAATGTAGCGTGAGAAAATCACAGGGCTTTAGCTAATTTGTGAAGTGGTGTCTACAGTCCGGGGTTTTTACTGTTCTTTGCTGTGAAGGACTGTTGGAAGAAAATGCTCACTGAAGAGAGCTATTCGCAGGGTCTGAGGAGTGCTAATCTGCTTTGGTAAAAACAGTCGGTTCCTTGCAGGGTACAGACAGCTGTAATCCCAACTCTCAGTGTTTGTCAACCACTTCTGCTGTTCCTGTCTCGTTCTAAAATGCTGGCAAGGAGAAAGACAGCTGACAAGATGTGTGAAGGAGTTACAGTTAATACATTTTGCCATGAAAGCTTGGTTACACCAAACCGACCTTTTCTCCCCACTGTCTGAGAGGTGTTGTGGTTTCAATCTTGCAAAGGTTTGGGGTTTTAAATTTAGAAAATCATTGGTTTTCTAATGCTGTATGGATACATTAAATTTCAGAAGATTGGTGAGGAACAGAGAGCGCCAAAACCAGTAACTCAGCAGTGTTTTGCAAAGGGTTACTCCAAGGCACGTTCTTCTGAATAATGATGAATTGCTTCCTGATTTGTGGTCAGTGACTTTTTTTGGTATAATTACTGTCAAGAAGGAAGCTGAACAACTAGAATACACTTCTTAGACCTAGCATAGTGGAGCATTTTCATCAAAACCTTTACGCCTTTGTGACCAAACCCACTTGACATATTTTACCGGAACTGCTGCCTCCTTTTTATAAAAGAAGGTGATCTGTGAGTACATGTCCCAAAGCCATTTCATATTCTCTTTTGTCTGCCGCTGTATTCTGGTGAGAGAATTGTAGGTTGTCTTTTTTTTTTTTGTCTTTTTTTTTTTTCTGTTCTCTTTTTAGTGATCAGGACGGGTATAGAGCAAAGAAGGTGGTGGTGGTGGTGGTAGCAGGTTTCGTTTTGATCTGGAGCAGTCATTCCAGTTCCTAACTTAATAGAAAAGCGAGCTCTGTAGCAGTGAAGTGATTGATAGCTATTGAATAGTTTTGTTTGCTGGAGCTAGACTTTTGGGGGTTGCCTTAGCAAGGAGAAATAACTCTGAAGGTATTTGACAGGCTCTATACATTTCACTTACTGTTTGTTCTTGTAAATGTATTTCCACAAAACACGTTTTTCAGGCAGTGTTCATCTTTGGCTTCCATATGTCTCAGTAAGATGCTGGTACCTTAACAATGATGGTCGTACCGTGTCCAACATGGTGGTTAATTTATTTCTGTTTTGCTGACCTAGCACAAAAAAATCTCTGGCATCGGTGTCTTTACCTTGTTAAGCTCGAGGGATGGGGCGAGGAAGGCTTATCAATTTCCACTGGCGATGGACTGATCCTGTGCTGCTCTTCTTGTAGGTCACTGGAGTTATAAGCAAAGAGTACATCCCAAAAGGAACGCGCTTTGGACCCCTGGTAGGAGAGATCTATACCAGCGATACGGTTCCCAAGAATGCGAACAGAAAATACTTTTGGCGGGTAAGCAGGAAAAAACAGCACCATGTTGTCACAGTAAGCAGATCACTAAATGAGTACAGCTGAGAAGCTGGGTCACTTCCTGCTTCAGACCTGTGTGAATGCAGGGGGCAACTTCTCTGTGCTGCCAGGCACGAACAGAGACAGTGGGGCGAACTAAGCCCAGTAAAAGCCTGGCTGTCTTGGGTGTAGGGACTGTGTGGGTGGAGAGAGCAGGGGAGACGCACAGCCCTTCCCAGCCCTGTCTTCTGGAATGGATCGGTGCTTGGTTATGTAAAGAAATAGTTCTGCAGCTTGCTGTAGGGACAGGTTATTTTGCATTTCTTCACAGTGGAAAGTCATTCTTGTTTATGCAAATGTTGTGTATCCTTGATTTTTCCAGCTATGAAGAAGCTGTGAAAGTACTGCGTCATCTTTTACTCTGGAATTATAATACATGTTGTGACATTTTTTTCCTTGGGTCTTGATTAGAACAGCTATACCACAGTCTTCAGCATGTGGCATTTAAGTCATAAGCTTTTCTTAGTTCACTTCAGAAAGTGTTAAAAGAGCAGCCCAGGGATCTTTGTGAAGAGAAAAATCCATTAATGCCAGACAAACACTAGAGCTGATGTGTAATTTGTACTCCACAGTGTAAACTGGAAGGGAGCAGCAGCCAGTTTGTTTTGGCTTGGGAAGTCAGTGCTGGGGAATACGTTTCCAGTTTATCAGTAGACATAATCCTCAGTCTTCTTTACAGACCCATTATTAACTGTTAGAGGACATTCCCTCAGCCCCATCTCCTTCCATGGGTTTGTTTTGCTGCCTTCTAGCCGTTTAGGTTGTGTCTAAATTGGTGGATTAGGTTGTGTCTAAATTGGTGGATTTGGGAATATATCCAAGCCTCTGTGCCCAGGCGCCTGCCTGCCTCAGCAGTATCCCGACCTCATATCCAGGTGAAACCCAGGGCAAGCACTAGCTTTCCCCACACCCTTTTCGTCCTACCTAATTGCATCATTTTGGTTTTCTCAGTTTGTCTTCGTGCAATGTAATAGAGCATTGCACAGGCAATTATTTGGCATGAGTGTTTTTATAAAGCAGACTGCTGTTTCCACATTCATAAGGCTATGGAATGTTTCTTTTAGCCCATTTTTTCAGAAGCTGGTATCTGGCATAGGAAGAGACTGGTCTACCAGCCCTAGCCCTGACAGTTGCTAATAAGGCAGCAGACATTGGGAAGAGGGGCTGCTAACCATCTTGCAGGACTTCATCTATTTCAGTGAGAAAGATGACATCATTCTCGTGATGTGATTTTAAGCCTTAATGCAGAGGGACCCTTGGAAATAATATCCTAGGATCCATCTAAGCATCGTTAAATTCCCTGTTATAATCTCTTGATTCATTCAAGACACGCTGCTGCACCAAAAATGAATTCCTTCCGAGGGGTCTGAAACAGGCTTGCATATGCAAAGGAAATTGTGGGAGATAACTTCCCACATGTTATTAAAGGCATCCTGGGCTTGCTGGCAGGAACGGGAACATCTGCTGCGTGTGCAGGGGGGACACTGCCTGCGCCTTACCCGCACCAGGGCAGCGAGGCCACCCGGGGCCGACGTCATTTCTGGGAACCGTGCCGTGACTCAGCACATCTGGTCTCGCCATCCCCAGAATAGGTGGGAGCCCAGTGGGCCGCCTTGGCTCTGCTGTCAGAGCATGGTGACCGGCAGCATCCCTGGCTCTGTCCTGGGAGCTGTGGAGGGTTAGGGAAGCAGCGGCAGGCATCGTGTGCCGAAGCCCCACGTTCCTGGAAGTTTGCGAACCAGGGTGAGCAGAGAAACCCGAAGGCTCCTCTTGATGCAGCACAATTCGCCCAGCTCCCTTCCATTTTCTCATAACAAACACACCGCAAAATCTCTCGCAAGCTGCTTTGATGAGGCCACATGTATTTCCCCCTTCTCAGTTTACAGGAAGTTACTCTAAAGAAAGTGATTCTGGTGTTTACGGCCTGCCTTAAAGGGCCAGGCTGCCTTGCCCCTCTCCACTGGTGGCTCTCTTAAGGAGAAGAGGAGAGGTCCCACCTGGCTGGCAGGCACTCACAGGGCGTGCTGCCTGTCCAGGTAGGTGTGAAGGACAGTGGTGTGAACGCAAAGGCAGGAACATGCCATGGATTGCTTTTCCCCCCTGAGATAAGCTCTGTTGCCCCTTTAGAAAGGCATTTCCTGCTGAGTGAGGTGCCTCAGTGGCGCAAGCTGCTCCCACTTCAAGGTCTGGCTTCTGCCCAGTCATCTGTTTTGTGAAACCCCAGAACCCCATTTCATCCAGTGCAAAGCTAGTTCCCTCCAAGAGTAAGGGATGTCTCTTTAACATACCCGTCTCCTGGATTTGTCTTGATTTCCACACACCGTCCCCCCCCAGCCCCTTAAATATTTCTTCTGTTTCTAGCACTGTAACCAACAGTAACTTCAGTGACTGGGGCTTCTGTCCCCCCCAAGCTGCTGAGCAGTTTTATATTCATGTTTTCTTTCCCCTCTGTGGACAAGCCAGAACGTGTCACTCGATAGGAAAAGTGACTTCTCATCGACTGGCCCCTCTCCAGGTCTTCGTTAAGTTATGGCAGGTGAAGTTCATCTTTGCCTCGCCCAGCCTTTCTACAAAAGGGCTACAGTCCAACTGTGAGCAAGTGTTGCTTTAGGACTCTGGGGGGGGGTGGAGGATGTTTGCATAGTTTAAACCATTGGGCGGAGGTGGTAGGAAACTGTAAGTACAGAGGCAATAGAAAAAAGGCGAGAAAGACTGACGTAGCATAACCAGTCAGTCTTATACACAGGTGACTCAAAGCATTAATGCAAGCATGCACTCAGACCTGCAGTCATTAAGCATCACCCACTTGTTGATCATAGCACCAGGAAAAGGACTCTAAGGTAGAGTGTTTATGCGGGGAGAGTACTCTGCATTTCAGGTTTGGGGCTGATTTGGCCATAGCAGAGGTGCAGCCTGAGCAGAAATGGAAAAGGCAATTGTGGACTTACCTTTGAATAAACATCTCTTTACTGAACACAGAGAATATCGTACTTAGAAAGGGGAGAACTCAGCTTGAATTCTTTTTTTCAGTAATTTCTTCTTTTTTAAAAATAAAACAAACCCAAGCTTATAACTTTTCCCCTCTGAACTCTGTGCACACGTGCTGCATATTGAATGCATGTATGTGTATATATATATTCATGGGCACTTCCTCTCTATTCCAGATCTATTCAGGCGGTGAGCTTCACCACTTCATTGACGGATTTA
Source organism: Laterallus jamaicensis coturniculus (assembly GCA_022605575.1). NCBI lineage: Eukaryota > Metazoa > Chordata > Aves > Gruiformes > Rallidae > Laterallus > Laterallus jamaicensis. The sequence continues at coordinate 6,493,904 of JAKCOX010000027.1, forward strand.
ACGAGGACAAGAGCAACTGGATGCGTTATGTAAACCCTGGCTACTCCATTCAGGAACAAAACTTGGCTGCTTGTCAGAATGGAATGAACATCTACTTCTACACCATCAAGCCCATCCCTGCCAACCAAGAGCTGCTTGTGTGGTATTGCCGGGACTTTGCAGAGAGGCTGCACTATCCCTCCCCCAGAGAGCTGACAATGATGAACCTCAGTAAGTGGATTACAGTATAAACAAGGAATGCTAGTAATGTTTCTTCTGCCTGTGTGATCTAATAATAAGTTGTATAATTACACAGCTGCATCATCTGTTCTGTCACAGTAGGTAGCTTGGAGTGGAAAAGGGGAATTAAAAAACCCAGCAACAGCCCAGCACAACAGCATGAGTTCCCTGTGCCTATTCAGATGTAAACAGATTATTGCTCTTTTACAGTCTTGAATTTTATCAGATGAAATTCTGGATGAACAACTTGAATATATCCTCTGCCTTCAGAACCATACATGTTGTTTCACTCTCAGGCTTTCCAAGTCCAGATCTCAGAGTGCGCTGAGCAAAAGTCTGCTTTGATAGCGTATACTGAAGGCTGTCCAGTCATGCTGCCAAAGGGCTGCCCTCACTGTACCAGGAAGTGGCCGTGTGCCATGACTCTGTCTAGGTGTCTGACAGAATGTATGTTGACTGCACGATGCTCTTTGAGCCTTGTGTCTGTGCTTACTTACCTTACGGGAGCAAACCTCCTGTGGTCTTCTCATCTGGTTACTTGTTTTTTTTAAGCTCGATGTCAAGTTCTCTGTGTTTCTTGCCTGTGTTTTGCAGCTTTCATTTTCTGTTCAAAAATAATAGCGCTGGTAGCAAGGGTAAGAGGTATTTCCAGGAGTTTATCTCTGCATTCCTCTGTGGTTTCTGACCATTTCCATCCTCAGTGCTTTACTCATAGCTTAATCACTGCCTAGCACCTCACCCAGAGCCCCTTGAAGAGAGAGAGATTCTTGCTAGCTTCTCATTTGACTCCTAGGCTGCCTCCCCTCCTGCTAGCTGCTCTGAGATAGAGCAGAGCATTCGTTTGACCTTCTGCCAGTGCTCACACTGAAACTTAAAAGAAAAACGGCAAGTAAGGTTGTTTTGGTTTTAATAAGAAGGACTATATAATAATTGGTTATAAAATAGAAGTGTTACTCTGAGGATCATTAGAGATAAAATGTAACATCGCATAATGAAAATGATGTCACACATTCAGATTAATTAAAAGTACATCTATCCTCCATGGATTTCACCCCTTCACCAGTTTTTTGGCCTTCCCCTACTAAAGGTAACAAATAATAGAAGAAAATTTGTTTTCCCTTAATGGCAGAGGGAAGAGAAGGTGGAGATGTCCTGTGCTGCTATACTCCATATTCAGAAAGTATCTCACGGATCCTGTCATCAGTGCACATCTGTAATCTCACCACTTGCTGTGCAGTTTTATTTCCTGATATGATTTTCAGTGGGATGAGACAGCACCATTAGGGGTTTCTGTGGATGAGGGGTTTGCAAAGATCCACCCAGACACATTTGGCCACTAGCTGGGAGGATACGCAAGCGCAGCCTCGGTTTCCTGCACTTGCTGGCACCTTGGGTTGCCTCACAGAAGTAGTGGGGAATGTGTTTGTAAAGTGTCAACTAATTACTCTTACTCAAGTCAAAACTGGGGATGTCTGGACATGTGTGGACTAATCCATTTTAGTAAAAGTAGGCTCAATACCTGGATTTAAACAGACAGGCTCTTGAGCGACAATCATGTAGTTCAGTCTTAACATTTGAAAGAGCAATCTTTTCCAGATGCCGGGATCGAAATAACCCCTTCATCTTTTAGAGATAATTCGGTTTAAACAATTGAGGAATTTTGTGCTAGCCTCCTCCACCTAAAGAAAACAGCAGTTCAAAAAATGAGAAGTCCTCACTTTTCCTCTTTTCTCCTCATCATCGTGACAAGCACATTCAAACCTAAAGCCTGCTGCTAGGCCAGAAACCCTACAGGCACTGTAAGGATCGAGGTTTTTCTGAAGTTTCGTTGCTTTTTCTTGAAAAGTATGGAAAAAATCCAGAGGATTCCCAAAAATCCTCCTGTAGCAATAATGCAAGCAGGGATATTTTTTCCAGTGTGAGTACTGGAACCAGATGAGTTAAAGCACCATTCAGTTTTCTTCTTCCACTTCTTCTCAGGCCACTTCTTCTAGTTAAATCTAAAAGTAGTGAACATCCCGCTGCTTCTCCAGCCTCTCTTTCTGGCACAAGCCTGGCCAAGGTTCTCTCACACTGTGTTCATCTGTGAACAGAAAGTGCAGAAAGCTTGTCTCCACCCTCTGCAGGCGTGGGGTTTTGCCCCATCTAAACATCTTAACACAGTCTTGCTTGGGAGGGATACCACCCTCCCTCCACCTCTTTCACCTGCTAGGAAATCAGGAAACCCCTTGCCAGCCAAATGGATCACTAATAATTCAGTGTTAAAAGTGATGTGGCTTTTGTCAGAGGAGCAGGCAAGCACTGCTGCCTCTCCCAACTCCTGGCTGCTGGTTTTGGCACCTTCTGAGGAAGAGGGAGGGAAAGTTGAGGTCCAAATCCCACCACAGACTGAAGTCAGGGCTCTCTCCCAGTGAGACACATAGCAGATTAGGCACAGGGCAGTAGCATTGCCTCTCTCCAGCGTGTCTTGGGTGCGCAGAGCATGCTGGTGCCCGCGGGAGGCTTTGGAAGAGACGTGACTTGGCTGGTTGCCTAGCCCAGCACAGGAGAGGCCACCTGGGCCACACACTGATGGAGAGCCAACTCCAAATGTAGGCAGCTGCTTTAGGTGCCTCAGGGGGTTGAGGATCACGGTCTTGGAGTTCAGCACCTCAGTTCCTCTTAAGCACCCAAGCGGGATTGTCCTCCAGGGAAAAATGTAGCCAAGAATTTCTCTGGCTTTATTTCCTGTAATTAGTGGCCTCAAAAATGAGAGAACTACCACTTTAGAGCATAAATGTATTTACACATCCACATACAACATCTACTTGCCTCTGTAACAGCAAACTTTCAAATTAAAGGTAACTTCTCCAGCGTTACTTCATTTGTGCCGTAGAAGGAAAGCATCCAGATTCAAGACAGCAATTAGGCATGTGCTTAGTTATGGGTTAAACCCTGTCCTCTGTGTCCTCGAATTGGGGCCTTTGACGCAGTCCTTTAGACGCTGAAGCACACACCTACCTTCATGGCCGTGATTAGCTCAGAGTGGAGCTACGTAACTTTGTGTGGATGTTGAAGTGCCTGCAAGGTGTTGCACCGTAGTGGTAGAGGCAAGGCTCCGCATTACCCCAGAGATGGAAGCTCAGTATCGTTTCTTCCTTCCCTTCTCATTCCTGCCTGTTATAAGCCATTGATTTGATGTTCTTTTCTGTCAAGGTTGGAAATGCATCACCTTCAGATGGTGCCATTGTCCAGTAAACAGTTTTAAATGCAACAGTGCAATAGTTCTGTATTCTGCTGGCAAAAAAAATCAACTTTGGGTAATTTGCTAAAAGTCCTAAAACTCATTTAACTGGGCTCTCGGATTGTCTCTTAGAGCTGTGATATCTTATTTTTGGACTAGCAAACAGACTGAGGAAATTTGCTTCAGGGGTCCCACACAGTTCAGTAATTTGATCTTACCTCATTGTGGGAGGATTATTTTGGGACAGAGGGTACAGATGGTAACATTTTAGAAAAAAAAATAATCTAAAACCCCCCAAACAATCACATTCATGCAGGACATGGCCATTTGATAATAAAGTTGATGTATTGCAATCCTATGATGCAACTTCCTACTGGTAATGTCATGGGTGTCCCCTCAGTCAGGCTCAGGCAGGTGACATCTTTTGGTCAAACTTCAGGAAAAATGTTTGAGTTGGGAGGGAACAATTGCATATTTACAGAATGTTTGGCAATCTTTTTGTTTCATTAACAGGTTTAACGAGGTATTATTTAAAATCTTCCAGATTCTATGAAGATTAACTTCTTGATGCTGTTTCTTAAATGTGATTTATTCTTTGCTTCTTCCTGCTGGCCCTGACACTGGCCGTTAACTAAGCCCTGCCGCTCGCTTTCCCTTTTGTTTATGGGCAGTTTCACTTTCTGGTTTTGAAGCTTTTCTGTTTGGGTTGAGAGGAAACATCTGCACTTGCTTAAAAAAAATGCCTCCTGGAATCTTCAAAAGGGCTCAGGAAAATGATTTTGAAATGATATGAAAGGTTGTCTTCACAGAACCAGAATTTGGGGGCTGAAGTAGACTTAATGCTGCGGATTATTTGAAGGCTCCCTTAAAGACCATCCCTGAGCAAAATGTTTTCAAAGGCATATCGCCCTGCTTTGGACACATTTAGAAAACAGATCATCAAATTAGAGACTTCTAAATGTTAGTCGCTGTTCTCGTTTTGAGTGGAAACACTCTTTTGTTTTGCCTGCTTCACAACTTCGAGGTTCTCTTTCTACTAGCAGAAGAGGTGCTTAATTTAGATCGAAAATATGAATCGGCATAATTAAGCTCTGCCACTCGAAGTGTTCAGTACTAACTCGCTCCTGAAATTACTACTGAAATTACTGTCTGCCTACAACCGTTTTTCAAGTCTTTAGAAAAAAACAGACCGTTGTTTTCATGAAGTCTTTCTCAGCTACAGCTCGGATCCCAAGAAACGAGAGCAAAGCCTACGGCTGTGCAGCAGTCTGTAGCTGGAACACCCACACTGGAGGGACTGACTTCAGGCAGCCCCTCCGCTTAAGTTTTATTAATACTTAAAAGTAACAGGAGTTTGGTCCCTTTTCCTCTTGCACGCACTCGCTAATCTCAGATCTGAGCAAATAATCTGTTGACCTCGGTGAGAAGTGGACCAGGCTCCTAAAGAGGCACGTCTGGGGTTTGGGGTTTTTTTTCTCTTTTTTTTTTTTTTTTTTCCCCTTCCCCTCAGATCAGTAACTTAAAAATGCAGCTGTGCTGTTCTTGTTTTGTCATGAACTTCTTTTCTGTGTGTCTCTGACCACAGAAACTAGACAGATCTTGGAAGAGTATGTGCCTGTATTTAGTGTATATATATGCATATGGTGTCGGGCAAGAGAAATGCATTTGTAGAGCGAGAAGGAGACATTGTGATCAGTAAGAACTTCAGTGTAAAATCACAAGTTCAAAAGAAAAAAAAAAAGCATTTATAAGAAATATATCTCTCTAACTTTGACATACGGCTCCTTTAAGAACAAGAAGAAAGGTTGTAAACCTCTCAATCAGTTTGGGCCCTGGTTTAAATCCAGGTTCAGTTTAAATCCAAGAGCCTCTCCTTGGCCCCTTCTCTTATTTTACAGAGTGCTGACACACTTGTTTATGTTTTGATCTCTCTGGTGTTCCCAAGCTTCCTTTGTGCTCAGGTAATAGGAGAAAAAGCCAGGAGAGGATTTATGGACCAAAGTTAGCTTGCAACCTAAAGAGGGCTGTCACAGTTAGACCTGAAAAATAATCTGCAAATATTACGACTTCTGTCCGTGCATGGAAACAGGGAAGAGGAGAGGCTTTACCAGGAACTTTGAAGGGAAGGAAAGAACAATTATCTTCAGTGTGGACATGGGCCTCTTGCACAAAGAAAGTTATGTTCTCAGTGTGAGCTTCCTTTCTGTCACTCGTGGGCTTGCTTCGGTGCATAAGGCACGTAGGTCCCCACCCTGATGTTTAACCTTGTGACGGCAGGAGCCGTTCCTCCAGCTGACACAGCCCCAGTTTCTCTATGACTTTTCCAGCAGCACCAGCACTTCTTCCTCTTCCGTACCACCACCACCGCCCCTTTTTTTTTTCCTTTAAAAGAGAAAAGTGTCAATTCAAACTTCCGGCTCGGCAGACCCCACTGAGAGACTGATACGGGCCTGATAAGGTGGTATTTATTTGTTTGTTCTGCTGTCAGGCTTCACAAGTCCTGCTTCCCCCCGCCCCCCAGCTTTCAATACTTCCTGGTCTCGATACTTCCCAGTGCTGATAGTGTCACTGGGAGTGTTTGCGCTGAGACGCTGGCATGGTGACAGGCAGCTGATAAGAAGATGTAGATAATAATATTATCCACAGTGCCATTGAAGACCTTCTTGAACCTTGTAGGGCCTCTGTGTTATACCCAAAACTCTGTGTGGATATCTAGAAAATGGGGGTACCAGTCCACGAGTACAGACAAAATGACAAAGAACACAGATGGGGTTTAATGCCAGCTAGTGCAACACTCTTTATTCCTTCATGTGTGAAACAGCTCTGCATTATACTGCATCTTCAAGAGAAGTAATTGGGAAGCTGTCTGCACGCTTGTGTCTGTACAGGCTTGCTGTACAGCACGCCCTGTGTTGTATCGTAAATATTTTCATGGAACATAACTGTGTTTGGTCGCATTTCACTGCAGCTTGAACATACATGAATCGTGTCTGTAGCACACACTAAATTTGCTTGCTACTAGTCTAATCCCTCTTGGAAAAGGATGCTACTGTAGGAGCGGGTTGCTGTGAGTAGGTGCGTGCTTTGAAAACGGCTGTTTTCCTGGAGACATTTAAGAAATGGCTGGTTTGTTGCCTTATAGGGTAATGTTGCCAAACGGTGGATTGCATTGGAGTGGTGAATAGTGAAGCAAGGAATCCCTGTTCAAAGCAATGTGGTCATTGCCTGTTCCTATCTTCCTCTCCCGGTTCATCTGGTCCTCCAGAACTCATAAAAGGGCTGTTTTTTCAGCCCAGTTAGAGATGCAAGAAAAAGTAGTCACAAGAGCAGAAATTTGGCTAAAGGTTTGTGATACTTTTGAGTCGTATACCCATCAGCGTTGGCTTGTACCTCCTGCTGGAAAACTGCACATAACTAACCGTGAATACGAAACCTTCTTGTAGTTTCCCCCCCGTAATAAAAAAATCTTTGAAGTCATCTTTTCAGGATTATGTAACTATTAACTTTGGGAGATGAAGCAAAAGCAGGCTTCTTTTTCTGTCTTGGCGAAGTGTTTATATTCCTACATTATGTCCAGGTAACAAGGGAGAGTCTTTAAATACAACTAGTGCATGTGCTGAACTGAGCCGAAGGGATGCTAGCTTCTATTTCCTTCTAAATACACATTTCTTTTTTCCTTTTTCATTTTAACAAAAAGTACATTTCGACTTAAGCTGGAGACAAGCAGTCTTGCTTTCTTTTGCTTTGCTTCAGCAGTTTTTTTATAAAGTACAGCTGTAAGCAGAGGAGTTTTGCATAGACTGAATGCCACAGAAATCTGCAGTAAATAGCCTGCTTTGTTGTAGATGTTCCTAAGCAGAATATATAATGAGTAATGATCTGTTTACTGATGGAGAATACCTTCTCTTTGAAGAAGGCTTTCATCCTAGCCAGCCGTGTTTTTTTTGGTACTGTAAGTAATTGAACTGGCTGGTGAAGTGACTGCTGCGGTTTGGCAAAAGCCGATTTGTCATGCCTTGTTATTTTATTGAGGAACATTTCTGGGAGCTCAGTTCTGCAGAGCCCTTCTGTTAAACCTGTATTGTGAACAAATGCTTGTTACCACATTTAGTAGGAGTATCGCTTAGATAGACATTCAGCAGCGAAGCTTGTCAGATCTGAGGGGAAAGAACAGTGAAGTCGGTTCGCAAAGTGGAGATGAACAAATGAATCATCATCCAGCTCTGTACGTGCTGGCTGGTGTCCCTTGAATTAATGATGCTTTTGGTTAACACTTAATACCAGTGGGCATTTCTCCACACAGAAATCAGTTTTTTGTTGAGTTAAATGATGGTTCGTCTCCAAGAGCAGCCCTTCCTTCCCACAAGACTTGTAAGAGTTGGACGGTGTTTTGAAAAGAGATAATGATGGTGTCATATCTAAATAATCATTGCCTTGTCTTCGTATTTCAGCACAAACCCACGTTAATCCAAAGGAGCACGGTGCTGATAAAGATGAGCTCTGTCAGAAGAGCGTCCCAAAGAAGGAGCACAGTGTGAAAGAAATCCTGAAAATGGAAACCAATCCTCCAAAAGGAAAAGACTTCTTCCAGAGCAACATTTCACCAGTTACTCCCGAAAAAGACTTGGATGACTTGCGTAAGAACTATAGCCCAGAGAGGTGTTTCTTCCCTCGAGTTGTCTACCCGATCCGACCTCACATTGCAGAAGACTATCTGAAAGCTTCCTTAGCATACGGGATGGACAGACCCAGCTACGTTACTCACTCGCCCATCCAAACGTCTACTACGCCGAGTCCTTCCGGGAGGAGCAGCCCAGACCAAAGTTTAAAAAGTTCAAGCCCTCACAGCAGTCCAGGGGTCATGGTTTCGCCTCTGGCACCTACTTCCCAAGAGCACAGAGAGCCATACCCTTACTTGAACGGGTCATATGGCTCTGAAGGATTGGGGTCTTATCCTGGATATGCACCCCCTGGCCACCTCCCACCTACCTTTCTGCCATCCTATAGCCCTCACTACCCCAAATTCCTGTTACCTCCATTCAATATGAGCTGTAATAACCTGAGCGCTTTGAACAATATTAACGGCATCAACAATTTCAATCTCTTCCCAAGGGTGTATCCGCTTTATGGCAACCTGCTCAGCGGGGGTAGCCTTTCCCACCACATGTTGAACCCCAGCACGCTCCCCAGTTCATTGCCCAGCGAAGGAGGCCGTCGATTGCTGCAGCCTGACCATCCAAGAGAATTCCTCATACCAGCCCCCAACAGTGCCTTCTCTATCACGGGCGCTGCTGCCAGCATGAAGGACAAGCCATGCAGCCCCACCAGCGGCTCACCCACAGCTGGTACAGCAGCCAGTTCAGAACACATAATGCAACCTAAACCTACCTCAGTGGTGTTGGCTGCCACCGGCGGCGAAGAAGCCATGAATCTCATTAAAAGTAAGAGGAATGTGACCGGTTACAAAACCCTCCCATACCCACTGAAGAAGCAGAACGGGAAGATCAAGTACGAATGCAATGTTTGCTCCAAGACCTTTGGCCAGCTCTCCAATCTGAAGGTAGGCAGTGGAGAAGAAGACATGAGCCTTCCCAGGAAGGCTCTGGTCCCTCCCTGTAGGTTACTTGGGAAAAGCAGGGACAAGCCTGCCTTACTAGTCAGGCCATTTATCCCTCTGGGCTTAATACGGCAGCCCCCCAGCAAGAAAGCATGGCTGTAAAGATACCTAATGAACTAGATACCATTGTATTCTGGCGATGGGAGTCTTCTGCTAACTTGGGGAACATCTGAAAGTACTTTGGCTGCAGTAGGGGAACTGCAAATTGTTAATTGCTCTGTCTCTCCCTAGGTGCACCTCCGAGTACACAGCGGAGAGAGACCATTCAAATGCCAGACTTGCAATAAAGGCTTCACGCAGCTGGCTCACCTCCAGAAGCACTATCTGGTACACACAGGAGAGAAGCCCCACGAGTGTCAGGTACGTAACGCTCCAGGGACAACCTCCCTGGGTGGCCGAAGGGACAGCTGGGCCCTCACACACCCCTTGCAGTGCGTGGGGAGGGCTGCACGACTAACCCGTGGCTGCCCAGAGCTGGCATCAGCATCACAGCTGTTTCCAGCCCCGGTGCGGCAGCGGCTGTGAGACAGCAGGGTGCCCTTTAGCCTGCCCAAGCAACACCTGCCTGATACAGTTTTGCCACCGGCTGTGCTCAAAATGCTGTGCAGCAATATTTAAATTAAAAAGGTAGCGATTTTTCCCCTTTGTGAGAAAGTGTGAAGACAGAAAAAGCTGCCACTGCGTCCTGCTGTCTCCTCCTAGGTGTCTGTGATTTAAACCGTAAAACCCCCTCCCACTCACTCACTGTTTCTCTGCCACCCCCCCCATTAGGTTTGTCACAAGCGGTTCAGCAGCACCAGCAATCTCAAAACCCACCTGCGACTCCACTCTGGAGAGAAGCCTTACCAGTGCAAGCTCTGCCCGGCCAAGTTCACCCAGTTTGTGCACCTGAAGCTGCACAAGCGTCTCCACACCCGGGAACGTCCCCATAAATGCATCCACTGCCACAAGAGCTACATTCACCTCTGCAGCCTCCAGGTCCACCTGAAGGGCAACTGCCCTGTTGCCCCTGCCTCTGGCCTCTCCATGGAGGACCTGAATCGAATCAATGAGGAGATTGAGAAGTTCGACATCAGTGACAATGCTGACAAGTTGGAAGAAGTGGAGGACAATATCGACCTTACATCAATTGTGGAGAAGGATATACTCACCATGCTCAGGAGGGAGATGGAAGGAGCCAATCTGAAAGTGTCTCTGCAGAGGAACCTGGGAAATGGACTTCTCTCCTCAGGATGCAACCTTTACGAGTCGTCAGATATGTCAATTATGAAGTTGCCTCACAGTCACCCGCTACCTCTGTTACCTGTAAAGGTCAAGCAAGAAACAGTTGAACCGATGGACCCTTAAGACTTTTTGGCAAAGTGATTTTTTTTTTTTTTTTTTTTAATTTATGACTTGGCAAGTCAGGGTGCCTGTAGCAGTTGCTTGTACATAGTTTCGATGCTGCGAAGCAATCTTGGCTTACAGTAGTTCCCCTTGCTCTCCAGCTGAAAGAAGGAACTCCAAAGTTACTGTTTTCTCAGGGCATAAAAAGGGGCAAAGGACTGCGCATTGCCTCGCCAGTTACTAAAAGACAATCATCTATCCATAATTATTTTTTCAATGATAGTACTTCATAATTTATTATGCAATTAATCATTCTAAAAGCAATAATTAGGAAAATGTTTACAATGACTGGAAAATTCATTGTAATTTTTACGTTAAATGTTTTTATTTTTTGTTTTACAGACATTGTTTGTAGATACGTTTTTCTGCACATCTGTTTTAAGAACCTAAGATGGGGGTTTCAGTAAATGTGTTTTATGTACCGATGTCTTTTAAACAAATGTGGTTTTTCGTATTGCCAAAGTTGGACATTTGACATACAGAATCCTTGATCCCTTGGTTTGAAAAAAATGCTCTGTACTTTTATGTGCAAATCACCCCACTGGGAATTGAAAAGGAAAAAAAGAAACCAAACACCCGGAGCAGCAGCAAGCGGGGAAGAAACTGCTTCCCCCCGCCTCTCTGAGGATAGGAGAGAGATTCTTCTACCTGCGGCTCTGCCCGGACCAGATGTGGCACAGCAACCCCCTACCCACCACGGACGATATGACAGGTTTTTAGAATACAGCTATAGGCCCCACACGTCGTCACGTAACTTTATGACCAAAGGAATGCATCAGCTTGAAGTGGCTCTTCCAAAACAAAACAAAACTCTCACTTCCATTCTTTTGTTTCCAAAAGCAGTTGAAAAGCAAACACACAAATATTCTTAATATTCTGCCTAAAAGGAGGGTTTTTTGGCAGACTTCTTTCTTCTCTCTCTCTTTTTTTAAAATTTTTATTTTATCTTTATTTTTTAGGCCAGAGCCTTCCAGGGATTTAAAAAAAAAAAAAGATGGTCAGATTCCCTGAGAAAGAAGGGGATTCGGTTTTACTCGTATTTCCCTCCTCTGCTTTGCCTGGGTACAAGTGGGGAACAAAGTCCTTTCCTGGCACATACCTTTTTTTCCTCCTTTTTTTTTTTCCCCTGTCTTTTCCCTCCCCTTTTTCCTTCCTTCCTGTATGACTCAGATTTTTCTCAGTATTTGTGTTTGTACATTTTGTGGTTAATTTAATTAAAGAAGAAAAGGGCATTGCAAAGTTGTTGAACAACAATTACCTCAGTGCTTGTGTCCAGTGGTGCAGACAATGCTGTTTTATCTAAATGCTTTGCTACTTTAGAGAAGAAACCAAAATGTGCACAGGGAAAGATAGAATGCACGTCCTTTTATCTTTTTTGTTTTGCTAAGCCCAAAGATGATATGGTGACGTTTGAGGTGTAGCAAAGAATACATGTATATTTATAGATATATTTATACCACTATACTATATATGTATATGTATATATATTTATACCACTTAAGTTGTGAGCCAAACCATGTAATAAAACCTATTTTTCATCTAAGTGTGAAAATCAGATGTTATCCAGTTTTGCATGTTACCCATGACCTCAAAGCCAGAAGGTTGTAGGAAGGCATTTATTGCTCGCTGCCGCACGGGCACAGCTGTCCCGGTGACACCTGCAATTCTAAACACCTTATGTGAGCATGTGGCGTCTCAGCGAATCCAGTGGGAACGACCCCGTCTGCAGGACGGGGGGCAACTGGTCCCCCCCCCGTGCTCCAGGCAGCACATACTGAGGAGCGGGGGGGAAGGAGGTGGGCGGTCAAACAAGCAGCCAAGCAATGTTAACTGAGAGACCTCGAAGCCAGCCGTGACGCGTGCGTGGTGTGTTCATGAGTCCCGGCGAAGGGCAGGCTGGATGGAAGTTAGCTGGGCTCAGCCCCTCACCTCGCTGTACCCTGCCATTAACGAGTTGCACCGCCAACTCGCACTAATGTAAGCAGCATCATGATGCACCTCCCCTTCCACATAGCTCTCTTTGGTTGTGTTCTTGCCGAATTTCAAACAGCTCACTGCAGCAAGCCAGGGTTCGGTGAGCTGCTTGTCCCTGCCTCCCACACCCCCCCAACCCCAGCAGACTTAATTTAAATGCCTTCTGTTAAAAAACCCAAGTGAACCTGAAATGCAAGTCTCTCGGCACAGCTTTTGAAGGACCACAGTTCATTACATTTCCACTCCTGCAAATTGTGAGGCTGACATCTTTTAAATGTAGCAATAGTTCATGAATATAGTACTTGTAGGGTAAACCAAAGTATCACTACTCTGTCACTGGACACACACTTCTATTATTTGCCTGTAGTGCTTTCTTGTATTTGATACAAATTTTACGAGAATTTATATGCATCAGCTTTAAGAATTGTTACTTCTCTTGACTGTTTCCCCCTTCCCTTAGAAGTTTTACCTGTGAATGTAGCAACAATCAACAGTGTTTTGGGGTTTTTTTTTTCTGTCTCTCTTAAGAAAGACTCTGACCAAAGTTAACAGGCTTTTTACTTTGCTAGAACAACAAACTATCATATGTTTACGTATTGGTTTACATCATTATTTATGTGCAAATTGTCAAATGTAAATTAAATATAAGTGTTCATTGCTTTACCAATGCTTCCCTTGTCTTCTCTCTCCCTGCACTGACCTCCTGGGCAGCCTCCCCGCGGGCGCCTTCCCCTCCCAGCCGCAGAGGCTGAGGGTGATGATGCCTCCCAACATGTGCCACCTTCAGCTGTTGTAGGCCCCAATTTTCTGCGATGGAAAGTCATGAGCAGCACCACTGAGAGCCGGGTACCCTGGCTGTGTGATTAACGGCACTCTCTTTGGGTTTAGCCAATACCCCTAGAAAAAAGAAAGCAGGATTTACCAAAAAAAAAAAAAAAAAAAAAAAGCAAAAAGCCAAAATCCCCCAACCCAACCAGAATTTTTAGTGTTTCAATGGAAATACTTGAATGCTATCTGCCTTGCAGATATGTGACCAGGGTTCTCATTTACATATTTCCAAGCGATTGTCATTTCTGGCCTGAAACCCTAACCACTGGGACCACAATGACACACTCAAGATGTCAGCATGAGACCACTTAGGTCCCGTAACAGTGTGGTGGGAACTGCATTCAAAACAAACGCCGGTCTGTTTTCGCTGCTCGCAAACGAGACGCGGATGCGAACTAAATCCAGAAGAAGGTCAAGTGGCCTCGTCCTGTACCCCCTCGCCCCACCCCAGCCCAAAAAGAATGACAGGCCAGGGTGCCTCAGAAAAGCTAATCCGACATTCGCTACTTCCATCGCTGACAGTGAGATCCAAACCAGAGCAGCCATGTGCTGCCCGGCCCTACCTGAACGCTAAAGAAGTAACTTCGTTCCTGCTCATATTGAGACACTCAGCGCCGTATGATGTTTTAAAAGTATTTTGCTGTCCTCTTAAAAAAATTCATTTAAACATCTGTCTCAAGAATTTGAAATACTGCCAGCACCGAACTGTGGAGTTAAGAAAACCAGAGCACTGTTGTCATAAACGTGCCAAATGCGGCATGTTATATCCCCATACTCGACAGACCTATTGCTGTAATTTTTTTTTCAAAAAGCATAGGATAACCGTTACTGTCATAAATCATACTTCATTCCTTGGCAAAGTGTTACGTTGCACTGGAGAGTTATGTCCTGGGGACACTTGTAAGCTTTAGAAGATGTTTAATAAAACACATTACATAAAAAGACAATGCGCGTTGTAGATCACAGCCTCGCAAGGCCGAGCCCGGCAGCTGCTGCCTCAGTTTCTGGCGGCTGCTGAGCTGGTTGGAAGCTGCTGCAGGTGTGTATTGCCACCAGAAATGCGGTGGGTTTCAGCCACGGCAACACCATCAGTGCCATGTTGGCCAGTCACAACAGCATTTACGAGGTGCAGGGGGTAGACCTCCTTTGGGTAGACCTCCCCTTTTTGGGTACTGCTGTGAAATTCAGCCCCACAAGGCCACGTGCACCCAGCACAGAGCCGCAGGCTACCTGAGGGCAGGTGGGCTCTGTGCCCACCTTGCTGTCCTCAGCATGAAAAGACTGGGGAACCAAGTGTGGTGTTGCCAGGAAGGCAACATGCACTTCCTTTCTGCAGCTTTGCCCGCTGAGCTGCTTTGCCAGCTGAGCTGCTTTGCCATGAGATGGGACGGGGCGAATTCCAGCTGGGATAGGCTCAAACACAGATTTAAGGAGGAGCCTGCCCTTCTGGCCGGTTTATAAAGCCCAGTGTGTCTCAGGTGGGTGCTGGGGAGACTCCGCTAATTTCCAGCATGGGCAATGACGACTTTGAGGTCGACAACAAAAAGCGTGACTCACCGAAGGAGCATGGGCCCTTCGGGTTCAAATCAGTGGCTGCTGGTGCACGGCCGTGTCCCAACACGTGCTGAGACCGCGCTCCGCACGGGATGTGGCCCAAAACCTCTGCTGTCCGTCAGAGGTGTTACGCTACAGTGAGGAAAACAGTTGTGGCTGTAATTAAAGGCAGCCAGGAAACACTTGGCTAATTACTGTATGAGCCGGGGCTGAGTGGATGCGGTGCGGCTGAGGAATGTGCCCGTCACGGGGCAGGTATCTGCAAAACACAAGCTGTGGCGGTGGCCTAAAAAAACCTCACCACTGGCAGTGAGGTAACCGCCCTGGCACTGAGACAGTTCTCCTTCCTCTGTTCAGGGTTGGGGCGGAGCGGCAGGGAAAGGCAGCTGCTTGGGTTGGGATGGGGCCGGTGGGGGGGCACAGGTGGAAAGGTTGGTGACTTCAGCACTAACGAGTCCTGCCTGAGCAGTGGGAAAACATGACCTTTTGTCAAAGATACGACACTTCCCAAAGCCACGGATGTTTAATTTCTCATCAGACACAGCTGCTGCTATTCCCATTCTCACCAGCAGCACATGGAAGTGCCCATGGAGGCCACATTGCACTAACTGCAGTCTACACCGGCAGGCTTGAGACTGCCCAACACGCTGCAGAACCCTGCTTTCGCTCTTTCTAAAAAAGAAGTTGGGGGTGATTTCCCAGCAATTCACCATGGTGGCTGAAGGGGAGGAGCCACTAATGCTCGCCGAGGCCCTGCTGCCTCAGTGCCACCTTGGGATGCACAGTTGTGCTCTCATCCCGTGCTAGAGGGGTTAGATGTCGATTGTGCAGAGCCACGCGCAGGCAGACATCACCGCCTGCTTCACAGCCAAGCCTCCTTACCTCTGCTGTGGCAGCCTGCAGCTTGGCACAGCCTGAACTGTGCTCTGTGCAGGAAAGCCCAGTGTGGGTAAGGTTAGGTGATGCTTTCCACCTCTGGGCAGCACAGGCTCACCTGGGCTGCTCAGTTCAGCTCTGCAAACTTCAGGCCACACAAACTCACCTAGGAAAGGAGACACAGCCTGGGCTTCTGAAGTCTTGTCCTGAAGTGTTGGTGTTGTTCTACCACGTGCTGCAGGATTCTCCCCGGCACCCTCTCCTAGCACAGGGTGATGCAGCCCCATGCACCAGCCAAAGCCCAGCACTTGAACATCTGTCTCCTGGCACTTCAGAGGCACCCACCAGCCATCACATCTGGACACAAACTGCTGCCTGGAGCGGGGGTTGAACAGACTGTCTGCCATGAGAGGTAAGCAGGGGGCTCGAGCAGAAGTAGCAGGGCAAGGAGCTGCGGTCAGTGGGCAGACAGGTGGCACACACCCCTGGGAGGAGACCCTCCCTGGCAGGGACCCCCACAGCTGATGGGGGGACACTCCAGCACAGGGCGTGCCTGAACTTCTGCTCCCTTTTCACGGCAGGGCTTGGGGTGGAAATCTGTGTCCAGAGCATAGGGATGGGTGGCACTGGTGTACGCAGTGGGCAGACATCTCTAAGAAGAGATGTCCAACCCTCTGGAAAAGGGAGAGGTACACTCAGAGCTCTCCCTGACCCACAGGCTGGTGGCCAGGCACCTCTGTGGCACAGGGGCGTGGTAGCCAGTGGCCCTTCCTTCCCTCCTCCTCCCAGGCTGTGTGCAGGGAGATGGTTGGCATGCCAAACCACTTAGGTAGGTGTGACCAAATAGCCCTATTGAAGGGAGCCAAACCAGTATGACTTCCTTATTGTGCAATGATTAATAAAGGCCTTCAGCGCTTTTTCTCCATTAATTGTGAATAGGCAAGTCCTTGATCATTTCCTTATCCAAGGCCCGAGTGAGATTCCTTACAGCATTCCTGCCCCAAAGTGGCTGCACTCTGCTGGAAAGAGAAGCAATTCCTGCACCATTGAAACCGTGCACAGCAAAACCAAAGGCCGAAAACCTCCTTCCCTGTTTGCCTGTGCCAAGCACTCAGCTGTCACAACGTGACACCAGACACAGGGAGACCCCAAAATTCCTGCCTTTACCTGTTGGGTTTTACACCGTAAATCCTAACATACATGGGCAAAGGAGGGGAGTAGCTTTTGGGCAGGGAGAGGCGTGCAGCAGGCAGTCTTTAAGGGATTTCTTAGATACTAGGGTCTCAGCTCAAAGCTTCCCTCCAGCTTCCCTCGGGCAAAACTTCATGCATGAGGACTGATCCCCTGTGAACAATGGGAAACATTTGGTTTCTCCCGTCCTTGGTCTACCTTGTGTATTCACATAGCTTTGCTTTTTTGTGTTTATAGGACAGGCCCTGTGCATATTTACAGGCAGGATCTGTTCTTCTTATCAGCCTCAAAGCCCTGTGCAGAAATTCTTCAGTAAGAGGGGAAGGTTTGGCTTCCTCTGGCCAGGCTGGGGTTGTGTCCCCAGTTACCTGGGCTGGGTGGTGTCCCCGAGAAGACTCACTTTACTCACAACTGGTCATGAAGAAAAACAAAAGTTAAAAATGTAGAAACTGCAACCAGGTGCGGAAGGGAGCAAGGATACATGAAAAGTGAAAATTTGCCTTTTTAACAAGCCGTTACAAGTTAGTTGGGTGTTTAGGAGGGAGCATGCACTGGGGCTTATAGTCATTCAGAGAAGATTTTGTATGTGTGCGTGCTTTTAATGAGACCAGAGGGTGCAGAACAGGGCTCCTTTCCTAACCAGTGCACCAATTTGTGCATGTCTGTAGCTGTGGGTGTTATGTGCTTTCTACTTTGAGTGGTAAGTTTCAGTTTGATTCTACTCTCCAGAGCTGTGGGGACAGTTTGTACTTGCCTTATCAATGCAGAATCCAAATAGCTTCACGGCGCCCGGCCCTCTGACACTGCAAACTGAGAAAAAATACTTTAAGCACAGAAAAGTGAGGTGCCAACCAGAGGGCTTTTTCTCACCAGAGCATACCATCTTCCAAACCCTTGTGCTCCAATCAGCAGGGAAATAAGCCACCACAAGAGCCACAGCCTCAGCACCACCCAGAGAGGCCCCGTCCAGGATCCCGGGTCTGAGGCTCTTTACCTACACCACCACAGCCCTAAAACCCAGCACCACCCCTGATGTCCCAGCACTGAGGGCCTGGTCTGGCTGCTGCAAAAGGGGCAGCTGAAGGAGGTGCTTGCCGACCTCCATTTGTCCCTTGCCCTGAGCAAGCCTGGCCAGGAGCCACTGACCAAAATGGTGCCCATGATTAGAGATGGCAGCAAGAGAAGGGCAGGGCAGGTACCTCCATGGCCCTGGGGAAGCAGCTCTGCTTTGGCTCCAAAGGCTTGTGGTCTCAACAGCAATGCCTGTGGCCCAGCCATACAGGTTATTTCCAAATGAGCCTTGCTGTCTTCACATCTGTTTGCTAAAAACACCCGTCTCTTAGACTACACGCTGCCCATCCCACTCTCCCCAGATGGGCTGTGACTGAAAGGTGCCCCATGTCCTCCATCCCTGGGCCCCCTGCCTGGGGGGTCCTCTGTGGTCACCAGCCCCATGGCAGCAGCCTCCATGTTCCATCACTCTAAGAAAATTCCATTCAGAGAGAGACCCCGCAGCAGCCTCAGCAGTTGCTGCAGAAAGATGTCCCCCCTGCCTCCCCCCCGACCCCACCATGAATCTGGAGCCACTTGGAGGAGCTCAGCACGGTTCTCCTGGGATGCCCAGGTTCCCCTCACCCTCCCTTGTGTGCCACACACCGCAATTCACCGGGAGCCTTGTTCTTAAATTTCCTGAGTATTTCTCAAATTAAGTTATGACCTACATAGCAGCTAAGGGCAATGTGCAGATTTCCTCCCTCCCTCAGATCCACCTGAGGTTTTTAATCCCCCCCAAGATACAACATTCAACTGTGGTGTTAGCTGCACAGTCAGTGGTCTTGCTTGAGCTTGAAAAGGAGCCCAAGAGATGAGGTTGGAACAGTGGCTGCAGGTACAGCTCCCTCTGCCCAGCCACATGCAAGTGGCCAGGCTCTCCTGGGGCAGGGGCAAGGTGGCCCTGGCCCTTCCTCTGTCTAGGCCAGGATTATCCTTGTTCTGCTAGTGAGCACCTAACAGGCAGGCTGAGGAACGGAGGGTGCCAGATCATACTGGAGGCACAGTGCTCTCCAATTTCCTTCAAAATCTCAGCTACATGTCCAAATTAAGGAGGCCAGAAAACAAGGGCCTTCCCTGACCATCAAACCCATTCTCCTGAAGTAGCACACACCCCTGCAAAATGTTCTATGAGCCTTGTTAGACATCAACATCACAAACCTCAGTCCTTTGCACTGGCCTCCTGTCCACCAACTCTCTCTGTGCCCATTAGCCACAAAGGAACACCTCAACCCTAGGTGAGTCTCACTCCGAAAATGCATGCAGGGATGGATCCAGCCACAGAATTCAGCTACAGGTTCCCATTTCCCCCAGATTTGGGTTACTTAAGCCTGGGATTACCTGTTGATGCTATTCCTAACACATCTTTTTAAAATTTTCAGTGTAATTGTTTAGATCGATTAGACTAAGGCAGTGATGTGCATCTACACAGGGGAATGTATCCAACTTTAGGCTTATCTAACAGGGGACAGTTAAAGACAGACTTTTTTTTTAAAATCTAAAAATTTCACTATTTCAGGGCCAAAGCCAAGTTTTGCAGCAAGGACCCAGGAGTCAAGATGGCTGGGTTCTGGTTTTGGTACCTCCACTAACTGGTAGTGAGGTCCGGAACAAGTCAGTTGACCTTCCCATACAACACCCGACTCATTTGTAGAATAGGTATGAGGCTTGTGCAAGCTGTGGTGTAAGACTAATATTTGTACCTTGTTTTGAGATCCTCCGATATGTAACAGCATGTATTTTTGTTGTTTGTAGAGAGAACGAGTTGCTTATACTTTCTGCAGTATCATAATATTTCGAAGTCCTCACGTATGGGCTCTGCCTTCCCTGAACGCAACAAAAAAACTCTCTCTGCCCCAAGAAGCTTACAAACGAAGCACTATTAAAAACCCAAGAAACCACAGTGGCTAGGCTCAGAGCTTAAATTTCCATTTTCTCTCAGCATTTTCCCACGAGGGGATTGCATGTGAGAGCACACAACAGAGAGTCAGATCACGCCCGGTTCGGTTGCTCTGGCATGCCATTTGGCAATACAAGAATGACATAAATTAAAGTGAAACCTCTTCACCTCAGCCCAAGTGAAAATGTGAAGAGCGAGGGGAGGGGAGGGGAGGGTGAGGAGGAAGGGGGATATTGATCCGTATCTACTCAACAGTCAGACCAGTGCTATGATGGCAACAAAAGACATGCCTTTGCTTTTTCAGTAACTAATAATCTATAGAGAACCATTTCCTTTTCTGCTAAGATAACACATTCTCCACCTCAGCTGCATGCAAATAATCCTTGCCTCTGCTTAACTAATTTACCTCTCTGGTGCAGACAGAAGGGCAGAAACCTCCCACCAGCGTCGACCGATGTGCAACACTGAAAAAGGAGCCAGCTCACCCAGAACTTTCTGAAATGTTTAAATCGTTACAGGACAACTGCACCAAACGCTCTGCAGGAGAGACATGACTTTGTGAGATTAAAAGTGTTATTTTCGCCCGTCTTCGGTCTTGCCTCTGACCCACATGTGGGTTGCAGGCTGGAACCGACGTTATCCAAAGAAAAGCATGTGATATCTCTGCACATAGACCACAGCTGGTCAACAACTCATCCCAGATTTAAACACAATATATGAGCTCTCATCTGTTGCCAGAAATATTACATGCTATTAAAAGCCCGGGCCCCTAGAAGTGTGCTGAAAACTGAGTGGGCCTTCACTTCACATTGCTTGGAAACAAACGGGTATCGGGTCAGACATGTGCCTGCATCTGATGGAAACCTTGTTCTAATCAAAACACCGATGCTACCTTCCCTCGCTTGCATACACACACCTCTCTCCTTACATTAACACAACATGAGCCAGGTTGCAATGGCAAGCCCCAAAGTGGTGCTGGTGTCGTGGTTTTGCCCCAGCCGGCAGCTGAGCAGCAACACAGCTGCTCGCTCGCTCCCCCCCACAAGGGAAAAAATGGGGAGGTGAGGGAAGACAAAAGGCAAACCTCGCGGGTTGGGATAAGGACAGGTTACTGGGATAGCAGAAAGGTAGATATAATAATGATAACAGGACTTTATAGCAAAATATATGAAACTGGTGATACATGATGCAGTTTCTCACCGAACCGCACAACTCAGGCTGTACAGCTCAGAGCCAACCCGAAACCGGACTGTTCCCAAACCACGCATCCTGAAGCCATGCGCTCCTCCTCTGTCAGCACCCCTGCATGCAGAGCATGACGTCATGGTATTGAATACCCTCTTTGGTTAGCTTAGGTCACCTGTCCTGGCTGTGTCCCCTCCCAGATTCCTGGGTATCCCCTCCCCGCCCTTCTCCTTGTTAGCAGGGTAGCATGAAAAGCTGAAAAGTCCTTGACTGCTTGGCAACAACTAAACCATCTGTGTGTTATCAGCACCACTCTCATCCTGACTCCCAAACATGGCATTTTACCCGCTGCTAGAAAGAAAATTAACTCTATCCCAGCCAGAATTAATTAAGCTTGCCTGAACGTGAGCTTCAGGAGCAGCCCTTGTTAGCCAGATCACGCACTGATTTTCCCACAGTACTTTCTACCTCACTTCATGTGCAAGGCAAAAGATGCTCATCCTGTGTGGGATGGGGCCGGAATGTCCTCCCTTTCCTTCCATCTCCATCACTGGCCACACAGCTCTGGCCTTTGTGTCCCTGCCCTGCTCTCCAGGTGGGGCTGGTTGCTTCTCGGTGCTTTTGGTGGGTCCTTCAGGAGGATGGATGAAGGTTTCACTCATTATCCACCTGGGAGTGGGAGATGGCATCCCTGTGCATGATAAATAGAGAAGAAATTAAATACAGAAGTTAAAAATCAGTGTTCTCTTTGGGTGGCCAGACTTTCCTTCAGTCCCTGATGGCAAAGGCCATGGGAAAAGGTACCACGGATCCTTGTAAAGACCACATCATTGGTGTGCCTCCCTACAGGCTTGACACAGACCTGCTGCTGGCTTTCTCAACCTCTGACTGCCAGAACTTGTTGCCTCAGTGCTGTTCCCACAGGCCGCCTGGGCAAGCTCCTGGGTTTCAGAAAGGACATGCCCTGGTGAGATTCATCCCCCTCCTTGGCTGGCCTGGAGGACATCAGTACCCCAATCAGCATTTTTTCACAAATCAAGCCACCAGCTCAGCTGGTCGTGGCACTGCCACCAGGAGCAGCTTGTCACCCATTATGTGGACTAGCATGTGTGGGTGGTGAACCCCATGCTCTTTTTCTCCAGCCCTGTTACTTTTCTCATTCTCCCCTTCCATGCACTCAGCCCTATCCTCTTACCTTCTCAGTGAGTATCCCCAGGGCTGCCAGCTTCCCACCAGCACACTGGTCATGGGAGAAGTTGGCCACTGGCTTCTTCAGTCATGACCCAGGCAGAGGAAAGGGATGAAATGCCACATTTTCTTTGGAAAACTTGGTGCCTCCTAAGTGAGGGGACCCACACACAACTAAGAGCAAGGGTAAGATGAAATACTAAGAGGGAAAACAAAAAAAAAAAAAAAGGAAGAATATCTTTTCACAGTCCGTAGATGCAAAATGAAACTATTTTGATAGATTCATCTCTCCCACGTTGAAAGGCCAGACTTTCTCATCTCTGACTTTGCTCTGAGGCTTGAAATGTCTCCCATGACTTGACAAACTGTAACATCCACAATGCTTTGTGGCTCCTCAGAAGCATGCTGCGACCTTGCCAAAGCTCACCTTCAGCGTTTTGCTGGGTTGATACTGCCAAACCACTCCAGCTTTTAAGGTTTTCCTTATTTAATGCATCTTACTTTTCTAATACTTCTCCCTGGAGCTGAAAACCCAGTGGTGTGGAGCTGCTGCTCTTCTTAGCACACTGATGTCTCCATAGCTGATACAGACAGCCAGGGAAAAAAATATTGGGCCCACACCAGCCAAGTGTCCCCTTTACTGGCAAATGATCACCACCATGATCTTTTCCCATGGATGCCAAGAAAATTACTAAGAAAGTCAGTTGCTTTCAGCCTCCTCACAGGGACTCACCTAGCTCAGCAGAGGGCACATCCAGCTTGGCAGCCTGATTTTGCACAGTCTTCATCTACAACTCATGTGGTGACATTTAAATCGAGATTGGTTTATGCAGAAGAATTTTAAATGAAGAGAACTGTGTTTAAACCTGACCTTACAAAAGCTCAGCCATGTGCTTGGCTTACCAAAGTTGTCTTAAAGGGATAATGATTCTATATATTGCCTTTGAAAAGATGCAGTGAGTTTGCTCTCTTGTAGTAAAAGAACAATCTAGCCACAGAACTGAAGAAATCAACAAACATCCCAATCTAGACTGAGCATCTTTCAAAAGGAAATGGTCCCTCTCAATGAGGTTGCAGAGGGGTTCAAAGTAGTGAATGACACTCAGTAGCTTGTTTCATACAAGGAAACAACCAAGGATTAAAAAAATCTATTATTCTGGGATTACTGTAAGAATTTTCTTCCTAGTATTATGAAAGGTTTCTGTTTTCCTGTCAACAGATCATCTTCTGCAATGCTGTCTAAATACGTAGTATATCACCTACTCACCGTCACCATTGTCGCACCCTTTGATTCAGGGGAGGTAAGAAGATATGTCAAAAAAGAGGTAGCAGGTCACCGTACCACCTGTGAAATACTCACACCTAATGTTGTGTGCTGGAGTTGATGCTTGGATGTTTAAGATACCCTGCTCACTTCTCCTTCTCCCTCAAGACAATTTCTTCCTTATTGTCTCTGTATCATCTTGGCCAGTTTTGGCACTGACACATGTAAGAGCCCATGTATGTTTTGCCCTGCTTCAGGGATAACTCAGGTAGAATGATTTGAAAAGGCCAGGAATGGGGAAGAACAAAACCAAAAGACACGTTGAATGCTTTTGTCTTGGTATGTTTTGTTTGTCTCCTCCCCCTGCTCTAAAGGCAGAGGTGGCATTAATAGCACAGGGCACATCTCCCTTCAAGCTCTCTTGCAGCTTTTGAAACATAGAGAGCATATGGCAAAGTTACCTTTCATCTCCTTTGAAACTTAAGTTAGGCCTTGCTGGTAACAAGTGAAATTAAACTGGTTGTTGCTGTTTAACCTCTCTGTGCTATTTCCTCACATGAATTAGTCATGATCAACTCTGCTTGGCAGTTGCCCTTACAAAAAACAGAACAGAGAGAAGGGTTAAGCACTCCCATACAATTTACCCAATAAATTTGTCATAACCCTTATATAGAGTCGTCCCTCCAGTTCTGCCTGTTCCCTAACATATCTGGCAGTTTGAACAATGTTGGCAATATTTGAGCAATTAGGCATTCCAAGTGGAAAGGTTAATATACCTTACCCTCAAATGCAGGGTGTGTTTTGTCTTGTGCCTTCAACCATCCTTGATGAGCACCGATTGCACAACAGCGGTGAAGTAGGAAAGTCTTCTTTCAATTTCAGTGCAGCCTGGATTGTTTTGGTTTAGCAAAAGGCCAGTAGTCCAATGTTAGGATGGGACAAACACACCTTGAATTGACTGCTATCGAGGCAGATGACAAAAAGGGATCTTCATTGCTGTTACCAGTGTTAGTGCCTTTGGTCATACTGGCCCCAGTGCAAAACCAGGGAAAAGATAACCCATAAAAGAAAAATCTCCCTGATGGAGCTGAGAGTAGGACCACTCAAGATGTGAGATTTGTGCTTTATTTCCCCTCTTTTGGTTGAGCAACACTGGGATCTTGGCTTATTCTTCAGCTAGTTCTCAGAGGCAGTGCTTTGCAATCCAAGGTCTGTGAGGAAGCTCTGGGCAGGAGTCGGCAGACTGGAAAAGTCCTGCAGCTTCACACCAATCCCCACTGGAAAGGAGACAAAACCATCTCCCAAGCCAGACAGACAGCCCAAGAGACAAAGTCCTCAGCCCAAACCATCACCGAGGTTGGAGAGCAAGTGTAAGCTGAAACAACAGCCCCATAGAGGAGTGCTCCATGTAGCCAGGAGGTCACCAGCTGCTGGACCAGGTGGCACAGCCCTCCTCTGCCAGCAGCAGGTCACACCCAGTGGCCAGCCTGCCTGCCCTGCCTGGCAGGGATGCTTGGCTGACTAGTCAGGACTTTGCTTAAGCCAGAAAAGACACAAATCTCAGCAGCAGAGAAGGAAGCTTTTGCAGGTTGCAGCCACCACCGGTGCTCCCCACCCACCCCGAGCCTTTGTAGGAGGCCTGGAGTGCTGGTGGACAACAGAGGTCAGGTTCAAGATATGAATCTGCCCCCTCCTAATGGGACCTGAATGAAACAGAATGACCCAAACTGTGCTCCTGCAAAACCCCACACACCTCACCAGTGTCTCTCATGTGGCAGCCCTGTATTGGTAAAAGCTACTGAGAATTGGGCACTCGGCCTCCCCGCTTGTGGCTGGTGGTATTTGTCTGGCCGGGGTGATGTTGATGTTCATAATGAAGCTTTGGCAGAGAAAGAGAGACATGTTGTAACCATTAGCAGGCTCTGCATTGCGACTTTACCTCGGAAAAGGACAGAGGATAACTCGGACGGGGGTTTTGTGCATGTTCAGGTCTATGCTCTCCATTGTAATAGTGGTCCTGGTCTTCCCCATTTTCTTCCTCTGACCCAGAAAAACTTGATTGTGAAAATAATGTTAGAAAATAATGGAAATGAGAAGTCATGGCAGGCACATGTGTGTCTCATTATACATCAGTTCGGTTTCACTATATATTTTACACTATGTAACATAAATTTCACTATGCGCCACAAGTATTTCAATATGTGATAGCCAGAAAGTGGCAGTTTACACTAAAAGTTTCAGTATGTGGTAGGATATTTCAAATACTATAAATTCTGCCTTTAAACGAAATGCATTGTGTAGATTAGTAAGAAATGCAGTCGTTTTAGTTTACCCAGTGTGGTTTACTTTCAGAACAGCATTTAGTACCGTGCTGTTCAATTGCCATGTTTATTTTTACCATACATATTCATGGATGATTGAGTGAAAATTCATTCAACATATACCACACAGGACTCAAGCAAACCAAGTTCCGTTCCTTAGATCTTTTATCTCAACTCAACTTATACCATATTAACAAGCACACTGTATTTATGAAGACCCTATTAATGAACAAAACAAGCTTCCTGTGTGAAGCTCGTTATCAGCTTTTCTTTCTTTCTTTTTTTTTTAATAACCCCCACACACCTTAATTCTCTTTGAGCAAGGAGAATTTGAGGGACCTGAAATCCCCTGTAAGAGTGAATCGTTAAAGCAACGAGTGGGTGTATCAAGGGTCTGCCCTGAATCAACATTTACTGCAGATGATCACCATTTCAGTCACAAACAGCAGCAGAGGAATCTGCAGGGCCAGCACTGTGCTGCTAATCGTGGCTTTGAATCTGTTGATCAGTTGACCATATAAAGTATCGTGTTAACCAGGCCTTTTGCTAGCAAACCCCATCCCAGTTGCTGGAAAGGGACATTCACCACATAATTACGCCAAAAAGCTTTGTCATATATAGTAGAGTTACCAACTCATCATATTTTTCCACGTGACATCCTTCAGCACCAGACAGTACAGATTATCTCTGAAAGATACTTGCCACGAAATGAGAGCATATAAAGAAAAATCACGTGGCTTAGTAAAGGGCAAGGCACATCTGCAGCAAGGACCAACTTAGTCAGAGCTACACTAACACTTCCAGACTGGTGCAGCAAAGCAATTTCCCCATATCCTGTACCTACCATCAGAAAGAAGAGAAAACATTAGGCTAAATTGTGGTTATGAGTTCTCCCTCATTCTCCTCTCCCTTAAAGACAAGCTACACCAAGAACAACTCCATGCAAAGTTCTATTGTATTAAAAAATCAGCCTCAGCAGAGACAACTCCAGCCCAAGAGAGAACCATTAGCCAGTTACCGCTGCTCTGCTCTGGCTTCTGCTCCTCAAGATATAATCACACCAACAGTTTTCTAGTAATTTTCAGTGGATAATTTCAAAATGCTAAAGATCTGTACTGAAGTTCAGTGTTTAGAGGAACTGGAGGCCTCATCTACGCCGACTCGAACTGAGAAGACAAGGGTGACCTCGCACCAGCATTGACTCTGGGCAAGCCACTTACAGAGTTACATAGGCCCTGGATTAATTAGAAAATGGGTCTTTTAACGTAACTCCTTGCCCCACTGCAGGCCTAGCAGACCTCATTGGCTCCTGTCCAAATAGTTCAAGCACCTATTAACCAAGGAAAAGGTAAAGAGCTTGGCTTCTAACATGCTGGATTTCAGCCCAGTGGTTTCAAATCTCCTGACCCGCCAGAGCAGCTTATCTATGTTTGGAGGTCAAAGACCTCAACAAGCCCTGTTAACAGGTGCACGCTGGCACAAACTCAAATGTTAGGCTTTGCAGATTACAGCAATGCCTTGGTTTCTTACAAGCAGGGCAAAAAGGGCCACCAAAGCTGCCAGTGACACATTTGGGCCTGGCCTGGGTCTGCTTATGCTAGTTTATTTGGCAAAATGTGTCACCACGAGTGCTTCCTTAGCTCACAAGAGCCAGAATCGAATGTATCATCTACCATATTGCTTGGCTACCTTGCTTTTGCAAAATTTAGAACTAAAGTCCACAGTACTTCTTGTTTGTCATCTCTACCTACCATAAGTAACAAATCCTGACACACCACGACACAAAGCTCATGAGGTGCATCAGATATTTCCCAGTGACTGGGTTGAAGGAAATGGAAATTATTTGTGTCAGACATGAGGCATGAAAGACAGTCCAGAGAGTGACAATTCCTGCTTTCATCCCAGAGTGGGGCTGAGTACAATGGGAGCTGCCTTACCATGGCCAGTCTGAAACCTTGAACTAAGATGATCCCATGTGCCTCCTTCCAAAGCAGCTTGAGAGCAGTCCTGGTGTCTTCCAGAGCATCCCTGTGTTAGACTGGATAAAATGCAGGCTCACCTCTCCATTCAATCAAATAAAGGTAAACTTTTTTAAGCACATGTCTGCTTCCCAGTGTGACCAAGGCTGAGCTGTTCCTATTACAGTTTAAGAAAAGGAGAGACAACAGTGCAAACTTTCCCATATTCGCTTACTCCCGTGTTAGATCTGGGCGGAGATACGTACAAAGCAATGTATTTATGCCCTAGATTCCACTGCTGATACTGACGACAAAAGCTAAATTACAATAATTTTCCTGTAGTCTGGTTGCTAGTTAAGCAAGTTTTGGAAGGAGGGAAATACATTACACACATCCTCCAAGTCCCCTCCTAAGCACTGTCAGGCTATAATTTTAGCTTACTCGTATTACTGATCATGTATAATTGCTGTTGAGCCATCCTTTAGCCATCATGAAAGTTACATTATCTAAGTTGTTGCATTACTTTCACTATCTCATCTTGTCCAAAGGTTTTAGTATTTCTTGCCTGAAAAGGCAGAACAGCAACAAAAGTTCATAAAATGAACACCCAACTCATTTTCTCAAATCCAAACCTTTTCACCTGACCCAATTAAGTTTCACTTGTAGGTTAAAACACAACTCCAGGAGTAGAAATTGCAGCATAGCTTGCAGTA
Organism: Laterallus jamaicensis coturniculus; assembly: GCA_022605575.1. NCBI lineage: Eukaryota > Metazoa > Chordata > Aves > Gruiformes > Rallidae > Laterallus > Laterallus jamaicensis. Next base: position 6,522,351 of record JAKCOX010000027.1, read on the forward strand.
TTCACTGATGTGATTTCAGAAGCAGTTGGCATTGGCCTGAAGACCGTGGTTTCATGTGTACTAACAACATTCAACAAAGGGCTTTTCCATCTTTGCTGACTGAAGAAGCATGCCCATTCACAGCGTGTAATTAAGCTGTTGAGTTTCCGTTGTTTTGAACGTAACCTACCTTTTTTCCTCTTTACTCAGCTACGGCTGAAGCTTATATCTGTTGATCAAAATCCTTCTATTTTGAATCAACAAATCTCCATTTATGCAAATCTGACAGGGGAAATGCTCACAGCGCAGTTCATATTCCTGAGAGCTGAGACATTCCTGTGGAACATCTCTGCCACGTTTGTGTTTCATGGGCACGTCTCTGTTTGAAGTGAACTTCTACAGGTTTTCACTCAGAAACTTTTCATCAGCTTTATTTCCTCCAGGTTTAGCAGCAAAGCATTACCATCAACACGCAATGGGCAAGAACCTTGTGAAGTGACAACTTAAAGAAAAAAAAGAATCAGTAAAAAGCCTGTCTTAGCATGGTGTGAAAATTTTCTACATCAGCAGCTTCCTGCATTCTTTTCCATTTTATTCAAACCAGCCTTTCTTTCTTTTTTCAAAAAACACGTATTGGTGCTTCTGAAGCAGAAGATTTCAACAACATACCACAGCAAATAGTATTCTGCTGATCTTATGGAAGGAAAAAGACTAGTTAGACCAAACCCTCTTATTCATTCATTCCTGTAAGTCTCTGCCTCCAACCAAAGGGTGGGAGTGTTGATCTGCTCGAGGGTAGGAAGGCTGTACAGATGGATCTGGACAGACTGAGTCAATAGGCTGCATCTAACTGTATGAGGTTCAATAAAGCTCAATGCTGGGTCCTGCACTTGGGTCACAATAACCACAGACAATGATGCAGGCTTGGGAAAAAGTGTCTGGAAAGTTGCCTGGTGGAAAAGGACCTAGGGGCATTGGCTGACAGCCAGCTGAGTATGTGTGCCCAGGTGGCCAAGGCCAACAGCATCCTGGCCTGTATCAGGAATAGAGTGGCCAGCAGGAGTAGGGAAGTGATTATCCCCCTATACTCAGCACTGGAGAGGCTGCACCTTGAGTCCTGTGTTCAGTTTTAGGCCTTTTGCTATCAGAAAGTCATCAAGGTGCTGGAGTGTGTCCAAATAAGGGCAATAAAGCTGGCGAAGGGTCTAGAGCACAAGTCTGGTGAAGAGCAGCTGGGGGAACCAGGGTGGGTTAGCCTGGAGAAGAGGAGGCTTCAGGGAGACCTCATCGCTCTCTAAAACTACCTGACAGGAGGTTGTAGCCAGGTGGGGGTTGGTCTCCCAAGTAACAAGCGGTAGAACAAGAGAAAAAGCCCTCAAGTTGCACCAGGGGAAGTTTAGGTTGGACCAAAAGGGTGTTCAGGTATTGGAACAGGCTGCTTGGGGAAGTGGCTGAGTCACCATCCCTGGAGGTATTGAAAAGACGTGGGTTAGTGGAGGACTTGGCAGTGCTGTGTTAGTTGTTGGACTCAGTGATCTTAAAGGCCTTTCCCAACATAAACAATTCTATGACTATGATGTTCTCTTCAGGACAGGAGGAGCAGCTTTGTTTTGCTGGTAAGATTGGTGAGAGTTTTGATGGGCAAAGGGCCTTCCCTCAAAGTTCATACTCTGCAAGACATAAAACAACTGCACAATTCAGCACCTATTGAATTTTACCTGGTGTTTCCTGGTACGGGACTGGGGTTTGCAGTGTTGTTTACAAGGACAGCAACCCCCCACCAGCTGTCATTTGCCAAGTGAAAAAGCCACCAGAGAGACTCAGTGGTCACCTTTGTTTCTGAAGCAAGATGGTCAAGTGAAAAATCAGCTTGTTCGTTTCAGGGAGTGCTGTGAGAACTCCTCTGCAGCAGCATCATGCATTTTACCTTCTGGAAGACTGCAGAAAATGAACAAATCACTTGTTTAGTGACTGATTTTTGTACCTAGATAACTGCTGGCTCTTATTTTCCATAAGCACAGGATCCCACTGAGGATAGCACAAATTTCTTTCTCCCATAGTAAAAGAAAACAGCAGTTCAACAAGAGGGCAGCGCAGCAAGATGTACTGCAATCAGCAGGTGCATTTTGAAGTTGGCATATCTAATCATTTCCTCATATTGGATTTTTAAATTTTTTAGTTTTAACATCTCATCATTTTCACAGAGCTGGAAGATCCAAAGAGTTTGGAAAGGAACAGACAACATCCAAGTAACTTGTTACACACAGAAGCATCCGAGGATACTGCAATCCCAGAATGTGTTTAGGAAACCCAAAAGCTGGGACAAGATCCAGTAACGTGGGGGGATGTGCCTGGGATTAGGCACTGAGGCACAGCCTTTGGAAGGGACATTGCTCAGAAGGCACAAACCAACACTGGCACAAAGGAACCTCACTGGTCTGCACAAACCCTGAATCACTGCAGCTCATACAAAAAACAAGCTTTAGAAGTAGGAGTACCCTCTCATCACAGATCAGATTTTGTCATCACAGATCAGACTCACACCTTCCCTGGAAGCTGACATTTCGAATTTACATTTATCCCTTAACTGATTCTGTGGAAATAATGAAAAACATGAAAATGAAACTCAGGAATCAACCCAGATAAACCCTGGGTGGTGGGAGAAGGAAGTAGCACTTTCTTCTTCTTCTTCAGATAGCAATACCCCAGTGCATACCAAAAGCAATTATTTCCATCTGCCACACACAACCTAGAAACCTGAAAATTGTTCTGCTGGTAGAAATCTAATAAACCAGCAAGTAACCAGAAGCTACCTACTGCTTGTTTTTGTGAACAGTCACAGTATTCTGGAGATGCCACAAGGGCAGTTGGCTATTCTGCTGTGCCTGGTGGGGTGGATGTTTAATACTGCTCTCCAGACTCAGTAGTGCATCAGGCAGCAGCAGGTGGAAGAGAACAGAAGAACATAAAATGCTGACCCACTGCAAAATGACTTTCAGTCTGCATTTGAAAAGTATTAGCCTAGTCAATTTTTACCCTTCGAGGAAAAGCTGGCAGTGATCCCATTAACTCATTGCAGAAAGGTAAATGCTTTGAGATTAAGTTCTTTGTGCAAACTGCTACCGTTTGTAATAAAAAGTCATTTCAGGACAAATCTGTAGGACTTCAGCAGGTGCACACATCAGTTTAAGTAGCACAGTTGCCATAGTTCAGCCCATAAAATCCCCAGATATTTGGCTGGTCACTGATACTGAGATTACTGACCACTCTCGATGACAGTGGAGATGTCGCTCCATCAACGCACCAGCACTGCCCCTCATTCCCACACACCTGACTTCTAAGCTGCTGCATACACTTGTCTGCACCATCCACCCCCCCTGTCCAACAGGAACACAGCGCTGGGTGGGGAGGAGAAGGGACAGGGAAACTAGCTGTAGGCATCATTTCTGTAACCATTTAAGCCCTGACTGTTGGATAAAACAACAAGAAGTTCAATCTCGTTCTGATCAACTTGTGCAAAACACTCCAGGAAAAGCAAAGCTTTATTATCTGAAAGCACAACTTAACCTTTGAACAATGTAACAAGTTTCTTCTCAGCCATAAATACAGGACTACATAGCCCAGTCTCTGTCATCCATACCTTGATGAATAGCTACGACTGCTTTATCTTGCTCAAAAGGACAAGGACAACTTGGCAGATTCCAAATCACTATGACCTATTAAGAAGTAAGCGTGCTAAAGTACTAAGCAGATGACCTTTCTGCAAATGACATGGATGAAGTCTGATACCCGGCTCCCTATACCCAGGCACAGTCTTTGCATGCACCCAAACTGTCAGCCACCCAAACTACATGGTGTGACTAGCCAAACCTCAGCAGTTAAGGCTCACTCCCATGCACACAAGACAGCTCAGATGATTACCTGGCAACGAGTGAGTTGCTGGTTTAGCAGGACCAGCAGAATCTTAAATAAAAGATGACATCACACTCTTTTTTATAAAAAAAAAGAGACCTGGTAGCAAATGCACAAAGCAAAGCTCTCATTTTGCTGGAAAAGAGATTTTAACTGATGAAAAATCTGCAGTTACTAAACTGGTCATGGTATTCCCCATGAATTTCTCAATAGCTGAGAAGGGGACTGACTAGCAGCAGACAGGCTAGGCAGACACTATCCCATTGTTAGAATAATTGGGATGTCTTAAGATTCTCAATTAAGATAACTAACTCTTGTGGTCTGATCTTGTTGAAATATTTTGGATATTCTCTGTTTCTGACAGTCCAAGGAATTCTATTATTTTGTTTGACAAAAGAGGCAAACCCAGTAGATCTGCATGGTGAATCCCCAAACAATCACCCTCCTTGTCGGACCAAAGAGGAGCTCTGTCTCAAATGGCAATATTCACACACACACAGACCCCTTCTTATTTATCAGGAGCTGCATTTGCCAGACACAATGTTTTCCAGAAGAGAAAGTAAGACCCAGAGTGCAAAATACTGGGAATGCTGCCTCCCTCTAACCATACGTACTAATTCAGCTGTATCAAAGCACTCAAGAAAATTTGAGGGTGCTGCCTTGCATTGGTTCAAATTAAACAGGCCAAGCAAAAGGTCTTTAAATTTTATTTATGAGATGTGAAAAAGTTGCCTTCTCCTCTCCAAACCAGAGTGCTAAATACCAAAGACACTGTGAAAGGGGCGCCTCTATTATTCCAAAAATATTTGTGTGCTCTTGGTAGATTAATTGCTTTTAACATTTTGGTTAAACACACAAACAAGCAAGCAGAGCCTTTTGCTGTTGCTTCAAATGAAGCCAGGAAGAGAACAAAAGGCATTCAACCGAACCAATTCATGTTTATAAACATATTAAGTTTAAGAGCGCTATGTGTACACTTAAAATGAATTTACAGCAGTCAACCTTTGCAGTGCGATGCCCAGTTTCACTGTATCCAAATAATCCATAAATCCAGATGCAAGTTGTCACAGACACTTCTCTGGAGAGCTTGCAAAGTTAAATGTCAGTGTTTCCTATTAATTAATAATCGTTTTCAGCTGGTTTGGCAACAGATTAAAACGAAGTGTCTGCCTTTAATGTTACAGTATGAAAGTTCCCTTCTTTAGAGGCCTGAGCGCCAAGCGGGAATTACCTCATTGGCAGGAAGGTGTCACAGGTGGTTGCTCAGAGCATTTGTAAGCCAGGAAGATGAACAGATACTGTTACCTGCCAGCCCAACGATTCCCATGCCGCGTCCATTAAAACTGCCCACCAAGCAGTTTCAGAGGAACATCAGCTGAGATAATGGCAACAATACTTCTCATGTTACTGGAGTCACCCCATAAAGAAACCCTATGCGCTGTGCATCATTCACTGAGCTGTGCCACCTTGAGAATTCAGTACCAGTCGCCCTTTAAACTTTGCCTGGCAAAGCACAGTAGCAGCTGTCCTTTCTGAGCTCCAAACCATTAGGAAGATAGCAGCGGATGGTTCAACATAACCCCAGTTCTGACCAGGGCCTCCTCCAGAGCAGGATTAAAACTTGGCTTTAAGAGGGACCTTCTGCCATCAGTAGCCTTCCAAACATTGTCTTTTATTCCCAAACTTCCTCCAATTCATTCTCACCAGTAAAACTGAAATAGCAGTTCACCTGGAAGAGGAATTTCCCCAATCCCAGCAGAGAAAGGATGGCAGATTTCTGGGCATGAACCGAGAACTGCTGCTTGCAAAGTGGAAGGTACTGACGTTAACATAAACAGCAGTAAAATCCCTAGTAATCTTCCCTAACTGAACACGAGGCAACACACTGAGAATCCTTCCTCAAGAAGCATTGAGAAGCTCCTGAAGTGATGAAAAGTACAGGGTTTGAGTTCCTCTCTCTCTGGTACACCATGGGAATTGCTGCTAGCACCTCCTAGCTCTGGGCTTCTGCCTCCAGTTTTAAAAACTTATCAGATGTTATTCATTTGTTAAGATTTTTTTTTGACTAAATAGCACACTTTATCTCTGCAAGGCAATGAATCTAGATAAAGCCACAGAGTGGGCTGGGCAAGTAAAACCACGCCGTACTTGGGGGGTATATTAATGATAGCATTCAGAGGAACCAGACTCAGGTTTAGGCCAGCCCTCTTTTTTGAGATTTTTTTTTCCAGTATGGCACCCTTACTACATGATCTGAATGGCAGAGGGATAATTCAGTGCTCCAACACTCAGCAGAAAGACAGCGCAAACTGGAGCACTCTCTTATTCCCGTGATCCTATTTGCCACTGTAAGATAAAACTCAAATGATTCTCAATAAATTTCCATCCACGCTACGTACGCTTAATTGTATCTCACTGCACAGTGAAATTAAATAAAAATCCCAGCCACTGATTTGCTTCAAATAATTAGCACCAATACTAGTCAACAAAATAGTCCCTGTTCTGAGGTTACTTAAAATCCCTGAAAACCCGGGTTGACGTAAATAACAAAATCACCCAGAAGAAATCCTGCAGGTAAAGATATACACTCAGATCCACCACTACATGGTTAAGACGCGTGTGAGGTTACACAGCATCCGGCAAATCCACAGCAATTATTCATCCTCATGCTCTCCCTCCCCGGAAAATGCCAGAGAAAGCGCCCTGCTGCTCTCAGAGACGCGAGCAACCTGTTTACTCTGGGACAACAGGAGGTAAAAGTTCCCTATCTTGGGGCAGCTCTGAAAAACACACGCCCTTGTTTATTATGTGGCAACTGTGGCACATGCCCATACATTAAGATGTTAAGGATCTTCCCCTTTATTGATGGTATCCACATCCATTTCAGGATAGTGCCTCACAACCCCTTGGGATCAAAGCAGAACACTTAAATACGTTACAGTTCCTTCCAAGCATAAATTACATTAAAGATGAAGAATGTGTTGTTATCCCATCCAGACAATACCTTGCAGCAAAGATCTACTTGCTGATGCTGCACACTCAATGCCTTTGATTATTTCAGCATCTTCTAATGATGAAGAATAAACTCCCTTTAAAAAAATAAACATTTCTTTTTTCTTGAACTCTCATCCTCCTAACACCATCAAATGGTGTTTTGGAATAGGAGCTGATTGTGGTTTTAAAGCACTGTTAATTGCCTGCAGTGACACAAGCAAGGATTGACTTGGGTGCGGGCAGGGGAAGAGGAGTTGTGCAATGGGCCTCTGCTGTGCGCCATCACACAAGCCGGATCAGAAAGCTGACTACAGAGACTGCAAAACGGGTGTGAGCAAAGGAAAGGATCAGCTTTTGTGGACACCTTCATTTATCTGAGTGCCAATTTTAAAGAGAATTTAATTTACACCCTGTGTTCTCTTGCTGGAAGCTTGTGTGGTTACCCCAGACCAAGCCTCTGTCAGAAGTGTGGCTCAAAAACTTGAAAGACCTAAATTTCAGAGCCCCCTGAATTAATTGTTATGCCCAGTAGCTATAAGTTCACCTGCTTTGTTGTTCAAGGCATGCAACAAAAAAAGGAAACACCACATTATGGAAAATTGTGGCATCTGGTTTGGGGAAGGAGGAAGGGAGGAGTGCAATTAGGTAGGCTTCAGAGAACTGAAATATCTTCCCCCATGCCCCAAAAAGACACTGAACCCATGATTTATGGAGGCCGGAGGGGATACCACTCCTGCTGTTCCTCCCTGAGGAAGCAGACCCTTTGTATGCATTCAAGTTTCAGTAAGAGATAAAATAAAGACCAAATAGTTCCTCTTATTGGCATATTAATTAAAACCACACAATATGTTTCAGGGAAATTGTAAGCTGACCTGTTAGGCTCGTGCCCTCTTACGATCCAAATAATTGAATGTGCAACCAGAAGTAGGATGTCACTAATTTCACTAAAAACTGACATGATTTCTTAGGGAAGGGCATTCCAGCAATAAATTAAGCTGCTTTTTTTTTTTTTTTTTTTAAATTACCATTATGGCTATTGTTCTAGTGATTTCCTCAACAGCTGTCAAGTATAAATTCATATACAATAAAACAAAACTGGGCAGTTTCCATAAGAGAGCAGATCCCCGAAATTAGCAGAGAAACTGCCTGGGTGGTTCAGCAAAAACACTCCTCAGCAGAAAGGCACCTCCTATCGAAAGGTGTCGAGTTGTGAAGTGCAGAAATGCTGATGATTAAAAATGACACGTCCCCTTTCTACTGCCTATACCGCCTGATTAGGAACATTGACATATTTTTCTAGAACTAAACCCAATATAATGGGATCTTATTCTGACTGGAAAACGAAACAGAAAAGGCTTGTGACCAAAACTGGGTTTGGTATTTATTACACACAATGAAAATTCTGCTGTTCTGTATGAAACACTCATAGCAGTATAAAGTAAAACTTCAAAACCATGAAACAGTAATTTTCATGACACAAAGGTCCTCGCCCGTTCCCCGAATAACAAAAAGCAAAGTTGATAACTTGCTTTTCCTCAACACAACGTATTGAAACAGCCACAAGAAGGGCCTGTGCAAACCCTGTCTCCATTTTGTGCAGGACCTCCCAATTCCCTGTAGTTGGGGGCGGCCTACGACTAGGTTCTAGGAAGAAGCTCTGAAAGAATTTTCGTAAATAAAGGCCTTCGCGGTCTAAACTATTGAAGTTAAATACACCCAGCTCGCTCCAAGGTGACACGAGAGGTGCCAGACATTTTGCACTGCAGGTGAGAGCCACTGCACCACCAAGTTCATGGAGAGGGCGGAAAGGAAAGCGCATGGTGGGAGCAGTAAAACGATGAGTGATCGAGAAACCTCGGTGAGATCAAGAATCCAGCTCTGTCATTTCACTCCCCACAAAGTATTTTTCTCTTGAGCCCCACCTTCACTGTTTTTTAATTCTCGTTTCCCTCTTCCCTCCTCTGCACCTTTCTTTCACTGTTTTCCTGCAGGGCTACCCAGTTTGTGGTAGCAGAACTCACGCCTCAGATGTCGAAGGAGAAGCTGTGCGAGAAGGGCCGCGGAGCGCTCCAGAGATGGAGGTTTTAGTCATGCTCACCCAGCAGTTACCGACAGCAAAACCCCCAAGTGAGAGACAGGGCCAGGAGCAGGTTCAGCCTCATCTCTGGTCAGTCAAGGTCAGGGCTTAGCTAAAAAAAGAGAAGCTGCAAATTAAAGACGAGTTTGCAGGTGAGGGGCAGGAGCCGTATGGTAAAACTGTCGCCGTGGAAATAGTGAACAACCCATATAAAACTTCCCAGCACTCCAGGGCTCGAGGGCTGCTCCTGCGGCCTAGCCTCTGCCTCCGTTTGCCTTGTTACTGACTTGGATCGACTTTCAAATGAAGGCAGGCCAGATGCTTTCATTCTGAACTGTGGAAAAAAAATCCAGTGAGGGCAGGAGTGCGTGTGGCTGACGGAAATCAAACCTCTGAAGTGGAGATAGATGTTTTAATTATAGCTAGAAGAGCATGTTAGGTGCAAGTTTCACCCAGAGAGTTTCCATCCTGATCTTTAATTCTGCAGCGATGAAAACACTGGTGAGTGCCTCTGTCTAGCTGAGAGAGAACTCCACATTGTCTCTTTTATGGCGGTTGGGACACTACTGACCCTGAACAACAGCATCTAGAGATACACAAGGAGAAATTATACATGTATCTGTATGAAACAACGCATCACCAGCTCTCACATGTGCCCCATCTCTGCATAGATTTCACCATCAGGCACCTACTGAAGGCAGAGGTTTAGTGAACAACACTATTTTATTCCCACACCCCCCCCCCCCAAACCTGGTTTTCTTTGAAAGAGGACCTAACTTCTGGCAGCTTTGAGGATGCACGTGTGCACTTGCATCTGACAAAGTCCAGCGAGCAATACTCCAAATACTGGCAGATATAAACTATTATCACATATTGGCTTTGCCTTTTCCAGTGTATAATACCCATGACTCTCACAATTACCGTGAGCTTTAAGATGAGAATATGTGTATTAGTAACTAGATCACACATTTGTTCCCACAACGTATTCATTTTATTGTATCTGTTGACCTATATTAGTGAAATGATGCAAGGATTAAGGTTTTAAACATCTTCAGTGGAAAGTGCTATTTTAAAATCTGACGCATTTTGGCAGTTTCAAGTGCAGCAAAGGTCCTCCAACTCTTTAACACAGGGTGTTTGACTGCCTCTCTCTCTTCCCTATATGTTTTTTTATCCATACAAATACTACTAAAACCTGTGGGAAACCATCCCTTTAAACTTCATATAATTGCTGGTTATTTTATACAGATAAAAACCTGAACTACACAAAACTGTTCTTTGCATACCTGTTTGCAAAGCTGTATTTGAAAGAAGTTTTGTATTCTTTTGTGTTCTTTAATCTATTGCTTAGAAAAACTGGTGCTCCATTTCACAGTTTAAAGAATTTAATTGAATCATGGAGACATGAAAGGCAAGGGAAGAGAAGAAAATGTCTCTTTTGTTTTAAACTCTTCCTCCACAGGCTAATTTTATAGTATAACTTGAAAGTACTGTAATCTACTTCTGAGCACTTGAAACTTCACATCTCTTTACCTCTCTCTCAAAAGATATTACTCAGGTTCAGAGTGACATTTTGAAATGTCACCATCCCTGTCTCAAAACCAGAAGTTTTAATGCAGAACAGACACCTACCTGTTCTAATTAAGAAATCCATTTTATATGTGATGTGATATTCTAAGAACCTTTGTTCATGCCCTTTCTCATCCCAAGGGCAGAAGAAAAAAAAATACCCCCCCTCCCAAACAATCACTTTAGTAATCTCTTTCCTGTCCAAATAAACAGGGACTGCTAAAATTTATGCCTGAAGTCACTTCCCAAAAACCTTATTATTCTGATGCAGCCACAAATTTTGAATCAAAAATACATTTTTTTGAGGGGGGGATGTTTCTCCCCTGAAACACATTTTTGCCATGAGAAAGAAAAATAACATCAGTTTCTCAGCACAGAGTAATCTTGTTTTTGCTGAAGGGCTGAAGTTGGAAGAAGTGGGGGTACTTGCCAGATATCCACACACTCCATTTGCAGCACCGGAACTACAGCACCCATGCAAGCCCTTCATGATCACTAACATGGTTCTCTTTCTGGCATCATTTGATAATAGTCAGTATTAATATTAGTATACAATCAGTTTTAACATCTACATGTGGTGGCACATGAATAAATACATTCTCCCTAAGCTACTGCTAAATTTGCAAAGTAGCATCTAGGTTCTTTGTAGAGTTTAAAGTTATTTTGTGTAAAAATGCTCAATTTGGAAAGTACCTATGAAAGGGTTAATCTGTCCTTTGCTTGTCCAGTCCCTTGGTTGGGTAAATGATCGATGGCAAGCTGTGAAATATGCTTAAAGCATTCTCTAAAGTGAATAGTCATTTTTGTGCCCTAGAAGTGCCTTCTAGGAGCGTGCTAATACACTCGTGCAGCCCAGACGCAGGCTTTCCCAAATACTGAAACTGAAAACAGCTCTTGCCAGTGCTGCAAGCAAGGAGTTGTCACCCAGGCACCATTCACCATATAAGGAAATGAAGAAAAAAAAATAAAAAGAAGAAGAAGAAAGGCGGCTATAATTATTGTGCAGGATATAAATAATACTGGAAGTGATGATCAAGAGCCTTCGTCAGCTGATAGGTGTCTGGCTGTCAGAGCAAAGCACGCAGAACACAGAACCGAAAGGACTTTCCTGGTCACCGAGGCTGTCAGCACAGGTAACCAGCTCTTACCCTTTCCCTAACTGAACCTTTGCATCAGCTTGCTCCACAGCTCCCAGTGGAGAAGTAACTTGAAGCAGCTCAGTAGCTGCCCTTCCTGTGCATGTATTCATGGCTAGCTCACACCGCATGTTCCTGCGCTGGACATGGCCTTGGGATTCCGTATGTCATCACATTCCTGCAAGATTTCCCAACCACACCGACACGCTGTACACGTCGCCAGCAGCATGTGCATTTCTGCCCCTAAGGCAGCACAGTGCCGGCCCAAACCTCCCTTTTCCGCATAGCCTCCCCCAATATTCCACACAAGAACCACTGCCCCTGCAGTCAAGCAGCTCCCCCCTTCCCCCCCTCCATTTTTCTGTACCTATTGGGGAGCCCAGGATTACACGTGCTTCCATAGCGTAACACACCACCGCACGAGCTCTATCAGTTTCCCAGCAGAAATCCTTCTCCCTAGTCCCACTGGCTGCTCTGTACTACACACTCAGTCCAACATCTTCCATTTTTCAGGATTACTGGTCCCAGAATGTCAAGTTCACATTCTTTCTGTGAACAGTGGCAAATCTCATCTGACAATTTATTTTTTCCCCCATGGTAATATTAAAAGCTAAAATAACCAATTTCTAGCTATGAATGAGAGGGCATCATCACCTTGTCTGCTGACTGACAGCCAGTGGTATCACAAAAGTCACCAAAAATATATTTTCTTCAGAGTATTCAAAAAAACCTAATTTTTTTTGCCAAGTGACATGAAATACAATGACGACAGCAACAAGCTCTGTTTTGCTCATTTTTAAACTGTGATTGCACTTACTCACCAGCTGCACGTGTATTTGGCACTTTTCCTGAAATTAATTTCACTGTTCAATTCTGACCAATTTAGGCTGAATCTCTTTTTCCCAGATGCTACAGCAATTTGAAGTGAAGAAAGGTATGCAATTAAGCCACACACCTTCTGCTACTATTGTTATTCACAATGCAAAAGAAATGACAAGAAATGACAAAAATGTGATTTAAATCAGGGAAAGCAAAGACTCCAACTTCATTTCTGTGATGATGTACTTTTGTTTAGATACCTCACCCAACCAGCTCTTTAAGCTCCTACTTAGTATTAATTAGATGTTTTTATCACTCCACCTCAAAGATCCGTATTTAGCTGAAAATAAATGACAGACACAAGCTTTGTTTTGTTTTTTAATAAAGTTTAAATAGTTAAAATAGGAGGAAAGAGTATGTTTTAAAGCCAAGCTAATTCCTTGTTCCATGCTAGGCCTTAAAAATTGGATTTACTAGCAAATCCATGCCATGAGAAGAGAGCTGTATACTTAAAATGCTGGTATAGAGTATATTAAAATATCCATTGACTTACTCCAGCTTACCTTAAAATAAAGGAAACCCGATCTGTATAGTTTGGGGTTTTTTTAATGAACTGCCTCTTATCATGACTAATGGAAAAATTATCCCTACAAAAGACTTCTTTTTCTTTTTTCAATGTGAAGACTCTACAAAATGTTTGCTTCATCTATTAGTAGGACTTTGAAAACCTCCAGAATATTTAGATGTGTCCGCCCAAGAAAGTTGATGAATGCCAAACCTACACTGTGAAGAAAAATTCCAAACAGAACTGGAAATTAGAATAACTCAACCAAATCACCCCACTATAAGAAGATTATATTTCAATTCTGCATAAACACAGATCAGCATGGTTTGATTTTGATTTAGAGTTTCCTCACGACCCAAAGAATACAGCATAAGTTTATTTATCTATTACCTTTTCCTTTCCATTTCCTTAACTCTATTTCCACATTTACATTTAAACACCATCCAGTGTCTTTTTCTGCCCTTAGGGCTTTTTTTAGCCTCCACTCTATCCTCATCCAGGGAGATTTTTCCCCTCCTGCTTCTTAAAGAGGTTTTTTGTTTGATTGATTTATTTTCTTTTTCTCCTTTTTCAGCTACAGGTAAGTACCCTACCATAAAGGGAACGTGGAAAAAAGTAGGAACAGCACTGGGAGCAAAGACTTGGATTAGGAAATTTCCACAGCCAGTGTTTTTGGGGAAAAAAAAGTAAAAATCATGCTTTCTTTATATTTGATAATATTTGACATATTTCATAGTATGTCTACTATAAACAGAGTCTTGTGCGACAAACAACCACAAACTGCAGACACAGCTATATGGCACCCTGTTTGATGAATTCAGCATAACAACAAGAAAAATGAAAGCTAAGAGTCCTATAGCAGCTGGCAACAAGTATTTGGAAACCAAAGCAGTCAGATAATCTCTGCTAACCTAAGGAAAAACCTGTGCAATGTGAGTTGAAGCTTCCAAGTTTCTGACTGATTGCTCAGGGACCACAGTAGCAAACTAAACTCAGATGTAAGGAAGTATTAACTTGGAAAAGCCTCAGCCTTCCAAAATTCAGTATTATTAAAAAGCAATACATCTGCTCATCATTCTATGATTTAGCTGTTTTCTACTCTAGGGGAATAAACAGCATGATACAATAATTTGCAACATCCATTTACTTGGTTTTCTTTTTTTTAAGAAAGAAAAAAAACCTTTTTAAACTAAATTAAGAAAATATTCTTACAGAAAAAAAATAACTTAGATGAGCACAAAGAAATGCCATGACAAATTCTGAGACAAATTATCCTACATCACTGCTAGTCTATGAAAACTGGCTTGAATAATAAACATACTGGAGTACTCAGTGACAGCATACAAATTGAAAGTATTTGTAAATTATTAAGTTGTGCATGTTTTTAAATGAGAAAACATGCTTACAGATTTACTTTAAAAATCTCTCACTGCTTGTTATCAAAGTTAAAAGATCATTTGCATACCAATAGACGTACTGTAAACATGAACTTCTCATTAAGGAAAGATGGGTTTACAGTAATTTGATCTTTTACCAAAAGCTGTTGGTAACTGAATCTCTCCGTGTCTAACTTTCTAGAAAATTAAACCAATGTTTCCACTCTCAAAGTTGAAACAGTACCGCTTTAGGAAACAGCCCTGTTTATTTGTTAATCAGAAATACAATCAAGTGGCATATTTCCATTTGCTCTTCAGAGGCTGACAAGTTTCAGCTTCATTATATTTTTTACAAGAAAACACCAGCCTTGCAGAGGCCCTGTAAAAATCTTTCATATCGCAACTGATTTAATTACAGCGGTGAAGAAAAGCAGCGGTGATGCAAAATAAGATCAGCCCCATTGCCCTTAGCTGATGATAGGATCTCTCTTCCTGTTTGGCTTGCAGCAGTGAGGACTTCTTGTTTTGTTTCGGTTTTTGTTGGTTTTTTGTTTGTTGGGTTTTTTTTCTTTTTTTTTTTCTTTTTTTTTTCCCCCCTCTCCTTTCTGGTCAGGCCACCTCTGTCAGGACTGACAGACCCAAGAAGTTGACATTCCCTTGTAATTCCAGCTTCAGAACGATCCTGGTGCCAGGATAGCTGAGTTTCAATCAGTAGGTCGGGGAATGATACTAATGTGGAGAAAATTATCTGGATAGCTCATATGTTCGCTTAGCCACTGTAGGGGTGTTTCCAGCATTGGCTCAATTCCATGAATCATCACTTGAGTCTTCTGCTCTCCATCTAATTCAAAGAAAAAGGAGAAACCACTAGCACACCATTCAGGGTTCACAGAAAGATTATATATTTACATATACTTAATTTACGGTAGATTTAATTGGTATTACAGAGTTTAACATTTAACAGAAAGAAAAGCAGGAAACATTGGTATGGAGAAAGCTGAGATTTCTATCAGCTAAACCAGAAACTTTGAGTTATAATGAATTCCAAGAAAAAACTGGGTTAACATGAAACTTAATGAAAGTGACGCTCTTCCTTATTAGTTTGCAAGGGTTTTTTTCCTACAGCAATCACAGCTTGGTGTCAACATGCAGCATATCCGTCTTGCCTGGCTGTAAGCCACATGAATTTTACATGGATCATATCTGAGATGTTGAACTTCCCAAAATGTAGTAATTAAGTTCTATTCTTAACAATGTGATCCCTTGAAAGAGCTGGGCCGCGTGTAATATGTCAGGCGTGCAATACATGTAATACTCCTCAAGTAATTTTGCTTTGCTAGGAAGAATTTACTTAAGTCTCTAGCAATATTCCAGAGTTACCAGCTTTTTCTCACTTAGTTTCAGCTCTTGGAAAAGTCCAGCAAATGATTCCCAGTATGACAAGAATATTTTCTAAGAATATTTCAATTCCTGTTATTTATATTTGTCCCAGAGGATGCAAGGACTTTGATCCTTTGATTTAAGTGATGGGAACCAGCTAAAGCAACTGACATTAACTGTCATGAAATGAACTAAGAAAAAAAAAACCCACCCTGAAAATTTATTTCAGAGCCTGGAGATGAGAAGCGCATCTCAAATATGCTCCAAATAACGGTCAGGGGAAAAAACCAAACCTAGGCAGTGACCTTTTACTGCGCTTATACTATATTCTCTCATTCTCACATGGACCTACCACAGTGAAATCCACATTCAGCGCTCAAAAATACCACTGCCTTCTCTAATTGACATTTTATGCAACCCCTCCAACTGCTTATCTTGCAGAGCAAACCACCGTGCTCCTTGAGAGAGCTGCATGGAAGAGAGCAGGATCCAGGCAGAAAGGTTCCACCACCAGCTCTTTCATTCAGCTACCCCAGATGTAGCATAACTCCCACTTCATAAGGGAAATAAAAACTTATTTGTTTGGCAACCAAAATTATTGTAGAAATTTGTATTATAACCAGGTATCTATGCCCCACAGGCTAAACCAGGCTGGGAAGAATCATCCTTGCACATGCCAGTGACTTCATGCTAGGAGTAACATGGACCAGACAGCTACGCTTGCTTAGAATAAAGCATTATACATTAGTTATGTGTTACCCACATGTGGTACCATATTCTGGACAAATTTTCAATTAAGCACATAAAGCCTGATTCTCTAACATGGCATAACATACACATTATCACACTAAATTAAGCATAAACAATTGCTGGTTTCTAGTTTCATTACAGACAGGTCAAAAGAAGGCAGCACGTCACTAAAAAAGAAAAGCTCTGGCATTTCCAAGCCAAGCAGGCATTTACTGGGCTGTAACATTACCAGCCACATTGTCAGGAGTATCAGCTCCACAAGAAAGGATCTCAGAAACCCAAGTTTTTACACTGAGAAGTTTGGGAACAGCTAAACATTTTTCAAGTAACCCCTAAAAACTTGTATTTAACACGTTCAAATTAAAATCTCTCTATGGTATTCCACAAGTTGGCTGCAGAGTTAACGACTATTTACATTTCATAGTATTATTTCATTTTCAGAAGCAACAACTAATTTGTGTACAGAGAGAGATGGCAGAAGGCTCTTTTGGCATCAGTACCTTGCAAATCACATATGCACAGCTGACTTCTTAGCAAAAACTTGCACAAAAGATTAAAAGCTTTAGGACCTCAGGATCATCTTCTTGTGGGACAGAACATTTTGGGGTATGTGTGCATGTAAGTACTAACTTGATGCCTCCCCTTTCAAAATGAGATGCAGTCAATCTGGGCGTCCCCATTACCTGCTCAACTTTGTCCCTTTCTCATACAAATCCTTTATTCTGTTTGATTCTCACCAAACTGAGAAAGTCTCAGAGGTCAATGAAGAATTTCCAGTTTAATTAAAGCCTGAATCTCTGCATTAGCATTGTTTATGCTTTAGTATTATCTCTGACAAAGCATCACTTCTCCTTAATTCCTTTTCCCCTTGAGGCTTGACTAAAGAGATCTTATCAACCAATTCTGTATTTACTGTAGCCTTTTTTCACAAAATCCATTGTTTTCCCTTTAGCATTCCTGCCTCCTTTTGTTACTAGGGGCCATAAACTCTCACTCAAGTCACGTTTACCCAAACTTCCCTCAACTTTCACCCTTTAGTTCCCCATTTTAAAACACGTACATAGACTCTCTCCTATACATGGCTCTTCCACTTTATGTAGCAAAACACTGCCAACACAGCAAATAAACTAAAAAAAAAATATTATCAGAAAATATTCTGGTTTTCTCCACAGCTGCCTACTTTGTAGCCACCATTACCACTGATCTGAGATCTGGATGATCTGCTACCTATCATGAAAGCTTCCTCCACCTGGCTTACAGATATAGTAGATTTACACACTATTTTTCCTTCCATCACTGTTCTAAGAGTCGTGCTATTTCGTAGGCATCCTGACGCACCATGTGCTTTCCTTTTCTTCCACACCCCATATTCTATGATAACAAAGTCTTTTTTTGACTGACAGAATGCCTCTGTAGAAGCTTACAAGTTACTAAACACAATATGCATTTAAATGAGTGGCGTAAGATTTAAATTACTTAATTACAAAGGAGATTAATGCCATTATGTCATTGGACCAGGCCTATAAAAATTAGGGCAAATAATTCTGCTCATCTGTAGCACACAGGGTCCAGACCTGATACCACCCTTACTATTACTACCCATTTTGCAACATTCAGTAAGGTAGTAAAAACCCCAGGATTTCCGTTTTACCATCATCTCAAGGATGTGAGATCACAATAGAACTGAGTTACACCTTAGCCAGCACACAACCTAAAGATGGGGGGGGTTCACCTTGCTACAAATTAACCTCAGAAATGAAAATAGCAATACATGTTTTGTAGGAAGTTTTTATAATGGTGTGTACACAATGACTAGTTAAAAACAGAGGGGTTTTTTTATATTACAAAAAAAGCCTCAAAACCAATTAAGAAATTTCTCAGAGTGATTGTCCCAGGGTTAAATGATTTTTGATTTCCTTTTATTTCCACAAATTCAAAAGGCACTATAGCCCCCAAAAGACACTATAGTCCCCAAAAGGCACTAGTGAAAAATGGTTAAGAACAGATTACAAGGCTTTTTGGTAAAACTTAACAACGGTCCACCTCTGGAAGGCAGATAACTATGCTTACATGTTGTGTACTAACACACTTTTGAGATGCTTCCTATCACTTAATTTAGACACTAACTCAAAGGCTGCAACACTTAAAGTAGGTGGCTAATGTATTCCACCAGAGAAGAGTATTCCAACTCTGTACAGAAAAATGGAAACAGGCAGCTCTGAAATGTTTAAGAGGCCTGCTGTTCTACCATCTGTAAAGTGCCATCTTGATCCAGCCAAAGTAAATACTGGCAAAGGACTCTTGCAGACAGGGAAGGGAAGGGGACAGTGGCTATTCCATCTCAGAGTCCTTCAGGCTGCTGTTCTAAGCACTCCCCTACCTGAGGCAGCTTGAATCCACTCTCCCATCTTTAAGGAGAGCATCTTAACTACTACGGAATTTGCTGTTGCTAATGTCAAGCCTCCTCTAAAACCCCACAATGTTCAAGATTCAGGGAGAGACAGAGAAAGACCAAAGAAGAGAGAATCTGTAGCCTTCAGAGAAGGCAGGAAGATTTGCCACGTCATGGTAACACATGGTAAGTTTTCCTATTTCCTTCAGCTATACAAATCACCATTTGCAAAGCAAACTGCTCAGAATTAGGAAACAAAAGAATATAATTAACTTATGCAGCACCAATTCCGACTGCTACACATATCACCACTGGAATCACAGAATCACAGAATCTTAGGGGTTGGAAGGGACCTCAAGAGATCATCGGGTCCAACCCCCCTGCCAAAGCAGCTCCCTAGCTCATATTACATAGATAGGCGTCCAGACGAGACTTGAATATCTCCAGAGATCTAAATACATCTTTCTACTGAGTTATCTTTCTATTCAGAAAGGGAGAATTAAAGATGGAAGGCAAATAAAAGATCATTTCTGAGTCAGATTCAAGTGCCCAAGAGCAGAAGAGAGAGAAGGCACTACTTCTGGCAAAGGCACACATTTCAGCCATTTTTCACCCAGATGAGCATCACAATGCTCACCAACATTTCAGCTACATACTCCCTGGTACCTACTTAGGATTAGCTTCTCTAGCCAGACTACACCCGGGATGCACCACTTAAAATTCTTTAGTGGGATGAAACACTACTGAATTGAAGCCTCTAGCAGTCACCTTTCAGGCAATTTAGCTGGCTTAAATTCTTTTTCTAACCACACAAGATATTCAGGATTTAGCGAAAGTGTCCCCAGAGTACTTCCCTTCGAATCCTCTGTATGTAAGGCCTCTGCACAGCAAGTCCCAGAACCTGCCTGTAGTCATCAAAACAGACAATGCAGAAGCCACCACTTCTTACTCAGGGCAGCGCTAGTTACGAAATTGACTTTAAAACCCTTCAGATGGAAAGAGATCCCCGTGCTCCAAGCTAGGTGCAACTAACGCACTCCCTGCGTGATACAAGGCCACGGGACTATACTGGGTCAAGGTTATTAAAAAGCGCAAGGAGTAAATACAACCAAGGAGTGTCGTGCAGCACCAGCCTAATGAATAGTGTAACAGAACTCGTTTCCAGCGTTTTCATCTGAAGTGGGTCATAAACATTTGCTCGCTTATCTTCAGAGACATCACGTGTTCTGGAGTACACGATACTGAAAGTATTGCTGACAACACGTAAGAAACTCATCTTAGGTCAGTGTTACAAGGACCAGAGTTCTCCTGTGGCCGTGGAGTGGCTGCTTTCCTTGCTCCTCTGATTAGCAGGCAGGAGAAAAGGCCTTTAGGTCAATGTCCCTTGAGGCAGCCTGAGCACTCCTTGACAGGAGGTGCCTTATCATAGAATGGTCTGGGTTGGAAGGGACCCCAAGGATCACAGAGTTCCAACCTCCCTACCACAGGCAGGGCACCAACCCCCAGGCATGATCTAGACAAGGTTGCCCAGGGACCCCATCCAGCCTGGCCTTGAACACCTCCTGGGATGGGGTCTTGGACGTCTCTGAAGAGACACACAGACATCTTCACTGGGACGATTTTCATCTACCTCTTCAGGATGTCCTAGGAAGTTACTTATGGCTGCACAGCTTTCAGTAATGTCCTTCACGTGTAGATGCAACCACTAAGCACCTTACTGCCAGATACAGCTGACTCACTTCTTAAAGCCAAACACTAAAGCGGGGTGGGGCTAAGGCCCTGGCAAGGAAAGGCAAAAGTTTCCTTCTTGAAGGCTGGGCTGCTGGTCTAGCACAGGGGATCCCATATGAAACCACGCAATTCTTTACAAAGGACTACACTATATTAGCAAGGAAATGCACAGGCTCTCTTCTAACCTGTAACCAGACATGGTAAGACACAACCCGACTGTGGCTGAAGTTGTCCTTCCCCTCCCATGGCACCTCAGGTTGGATATTCGAGGTCACCCAGAGAAGAGAGAGCCCCAGACCAGCCTCATTACGTCTCAGATAGTACTCCACTGATTTCTGCACCAGCAGCAGAGTAGAAATAAAAAAGTGCTCGATCAGCGTGCTTCACTTTTTGCACTTCTAAGCAGGTGCCATCTCTAAAAAACCCAAACCCTCAATATTGTAATGGTTCCATTTGACACAGGGATCTTTCAACTGCTGCACTGAAACTGATCAACAGCATCCAGCTCTTCAAGAGGAACCTGTCCAAAATTGAGAACAGCGCCAATGTCTGATATTAAAATTGACAGACTGGATACCATTTAAAACAAAACAAGGTTCCCAATTATTTTCAGTCATTGCATCTGCTACAAAAATTACGTGTGCTGATAAAATTTCCATAAACATCAAAAAAATAATAAATGTATTTCCAAACACATTCACATAACTTCAGCAAGATTTACTTTAGCCTGATATCTTTTTTTATCTATGACAAAACATTTCTTTGCTTAGTGAGCAAGCTTAGCTACAGAAATTAATTCAGCCCATCTATAAATCAAATATTTGTGCTTTGCTTAAGTATATTGAAAAAAATAATTAGAAATTAAACCATATCATTTCAGGCTTCTCCATTCACAAACTCAAATTTAACTGGGCCGTTTCTGCAATCGGTTTCTGGCACACGTGTGTGTAATAGCGACCAAAGTACAAAAATGTGGTGAGATATTCAGATTCCACAGTAATGATGACCTCAATATAAAGGTCTCAAATAGAAAAACAAACATGTATTTCAAACAAATCTCACTTACTCAGCTGAGTACAGGCAGGTGCTCAATGCCTACACAGTTTTATGGGAAGTACAAATAAAGTTGAGCTTGGTCAAATCTCTTGATCAAACGCTCACTTGGTCTTTGACTTAATTTAGCACAAGTACTTCTGACAATTAATACTTCAGTTCTCTTTACTAGTATTATATAATTAAGAAATTAGAGTTTCAAGGTCTGAGGTTGCTAACACATTCTATTGAGCAGGGTGGGTTTTTCTTTTAGTTAAAAAGTTTTAAATGGGAATAAAATCTTAGTACGAGTTTTCAGGAGCTTCACACTTGGCTAGTTCAGCCATCACATCCCAGGCTATCCTTACTTTTCTGTGCACTCCACCCTATTGCAAAGGGAACCCTGGTTGTCACAGTAGTAAATTCCACTCCTAGAAGTGACTCATTTTCCCCAACAATCTTAACATGCTTTCCCCCTCACTTTTATTGCACATAAACTACCAAAATCCTTATTGCCTTCCTTTCACCTAATTTGGTGTCGTTTTCAGCAGAAACACTGATGATTGGATCGCCATCATCAAGACATGCTATACACTATCCTCTGACCAAGAGCAAGAACACAAGAAATTCTGCAAAGCCAACTCTAAAATAGGCTAGCCACAATAAAAAGGTTCCTCTGACCTCAAAATGTAGAGGCTGATACGTGACACGACAGCACAGGATTGACTTTGCCTTCCTGCCCACATATCCTGCCAGCCCTGGGGAAAGCCACTGACACTGATTTCAGGTGAAGAACTCACATGCAAAGACACACACAGTCAATGCATCATTCAGAAAAAGTCTTTTTTTCATCAAAATGATTCTGTTTCTGGAATAAACATTGTTCCTAACACAAGATGTGGTTTGGGGAATAAGAACTTCAGTTCCTGGATATAATCCAACTGCCCAATTAAACAGTCTGGTAGATCTGAGTAGGCCTGTTTAACTGGCAGCAACAAGAGAGCATCTCTCATTTTAACCATTGGTAGTAACCTGAGTTCTATTGCTCAACCTCAATGTCAGAGTTTTCCTGAATATATGTTCTCAGCAACGGACAGTCTTGATATCTATGCAGATACTCCAAAGAGCTTTTAACTATGGCAAGTTCCTGGCCTCGAAGACATCCAATGGTAAATAAAATCTATAACTCATCTCTCCATCCTGGAGCATTTGTAATTCATATCAAGTGTCTCAATTTCACCGTTAGAGCACCGTGATGTCATTTTACCAGAGCTCCTCATAAGAAATTATGCTACTTAATCCAATGTGCTATGATAGAAACTAGACCTATATCAATCCCAGCAAACTCTATTCTTATAGAGTGCTTCATTACAACAGCCTAATTCCAGGGAAGATATCCCAAGTATTCCTCCACTGCAACACTGTCATGAACTAGCAACAAGCCTGAGTGGCCTTTATAAAAGGCTGGGGTTAGACACTGAAGCTTACAGAACAGTCTTCTGCCATACATTTAAGTTTGGCTACACACATGTGAACAAAGTGGCAAAGTTAAATGCAAATCATGCTGCTCTTCCATGCAACAAGCACACAAGACATTTTTATGTAAGAAGAGGCAATCTGTGTGTTAAAAGATAAGCACTTGAGTGCATGACAAATTGAGCTCCTCATCTGTGGAATGTTTTCCATTGTTGAAGAAGAGCTACATCACTTTTAGGGGTCGTGTAGCTTTTTCTGAGCAGCAGGCATCTTGACTTACAATAAATTAACCCTTTCATGCTCCGTAGCCTTAAATAAATTTGAGGTTTCCCTTCCCTCTAAGGCTGTGTACAACTGACCTTCAGAAACTAAGGCTGTCTCTGTATACAGCTGGGGAGTTAAAAGGTATTAGTACAGTTCTTGAAAAAATGAAACATTTGATAAAGATTTTTCTCTATGAAGATTGGCATAAAGCAAATAAGTTTGCTGTAAAAGACCTCTTGTTGCTAATAGTTTGTGAAAACTTTTACAATGTCATTGTTTTCGAAATACTGCTATGCCAACCAATTAAACAGCAAATTCTCTATACAATCATATTATATATTCCCCATGCATATGCACATTCATACACTTTTAAAGGTTTTTAATGGCATTCTTGAACTTTCAACCTCTGTTTTACTTCATTTTCAAGTTAACTATAATTCACATAATGTCTGCAAATATTCTTCAATTCTACTGACCGTCCATCTTTTATAATGAACTTTTCAGCTAATCAAATGATGAACTGTTCCTAGCAAGGCAAAGCAAAGAAGGATTACTGTTGCTGGAAAATCATTGCCAATACAGAAAAGACCAGCATCTCTACTTGTTTTCATCAAGCCATAATGCTGTTAGTTTATCTGCCTGGTTTAATAAATCAAATTCAGAAGTGGACATTCGGTCATAATTACAGTCGGAAAACATCGGCCTGAAAAGTGATAAGTGATATCTACAGATCAAAGGCTTAAACAGTTGCTATTTCATGTTTTGTACCTTCCCCCGTTTAACTGGAGAAAAAGAAACTGGGTTTGCCTCTTTTAAAATGCTACTGCCAGCAACAGTATGATGATACTTAACAAATGAAACAACTTTGCAGGCAAGCTATACATGAAAACGGAGATGAGCTGTTCAGTTAGCCCCAAAGTACGGGCAGTTTTGTTCCATGTCTGACAAATCCTTCACCCTCTGCTAAGCCGATCAGTAAAAACTCTGCTAATTGAATCCATCGATGTGAAAAACCGCAGGCTCGAGTCTGTACTGCATACATCAAGCTGAAGGATTTCTGCTTCAGCCACGGCGGTAATAGTCAGTGGGGTCAGGTCAAAGAGGGTTAAAGTGAGTCAGGATATAGCCAAAGGAATACATCAAACACTGATTTTTAAAAGGGCAATTAATCTTAGACAGAAATGCTTCCTGGGGAATGAGATCTCAATCTTAAGAGCACACTACATGATGTAGCAGTAAAAATGTACATATACAAGCTTAGAGAGCTTTCATCCTGTGATCACAAACAGAAGGGGAGTGCTGTTTATCAGAGAAATACAAACCCTTGCTAAAATACTTACATTAGCTTCTTCCGGGCCCTTGTTCATTGAAAAATAAATTCTTTCATGAGAAAGCAAGTGAGTTTTGCACACGTGAAATACCTCTTTCTGAAGGTATACTGTAATTTCTTTTGAACAGCTAGCAGATTAAAGTACCTAGAAACCTCTACCGTAGTAAAATTAAAGAATTTAGTCTTGAAGAATTTAATAAAGAGTGAATGAGTAAGGGCATACCTGAAGGGCTTTCAACTCAGTATTTTAAAAATAAAACAAAAAACCCCCAAAACAAACAAACAAAAATATCACAAAACAGCTACCTGTTCAGAGTTAAGACTGCAAGTGAACTTTCATCAAAAGTTTATTTTCCTTTTTCCATTCTAAAATACCAAGAGAGCTGGTAAACCATCAAAGCTGGTAAGCCTATAATGTTCGCTGTTTTTCAAGAGTCTCACTGGTAACCTAAGTATTTTTATTTTTCCACTTTACAGCAAAAAAAAAAAAAAAGAAAAATCAGACTGATGAAACATGTATCACACACATGGAGCATTTACAAACAGAATTTGCTCAGTTAATTAGTTAGCAATATTACTAATAATCACTAGCTGCGTGAACAAAACACTTCAGACATACAGCTCTGAAATGAGGTATAGCCTATTTCTGCTGCATTAGCTTGCAATTTAAATGTGATCTGACTTTGCAACCACCCTTCCATCTGAGGATGCAGATCCCCAAAAACGCAAGTGGCAGAATGGCATCTATTTGTGCATCTGGTTCCTGCACCTGGCTTCTTTGCTTAAATTGCCTGTGAGAAACAGTTTGCATTAAGATACTGGGCTTAGGGAAGTTTCCCGAAGCACACGCACCCACTGCCTTTTGCTCTTGCAGTGACAATACCGTCAGGAAAAAGAACAAGGAGCACCAAACACATTCACATTCCTGACGACTACAGCACCTTAGTGACACGTGACAAGCTGCTGCCTAAGCCTCTGGCTTTGACATAAGGCAAAATTTTAACCTTTATTTTCTTACAAATATTCTCCAAATTGCTACAGGTGCCAAGTAAGGCAGAAAGTACAACTTATTCACTGAATGCTAAGTTATCAAAATCTCTGATTAAAACAAGGCATTCAAGAAGTGGGCAACTACTATTAACAAGTGCTGCTGAATCCTTAAGGAAGGGAGCAAGAAAGAGCAAACAGCATTTAATAGCAGATAACTGTGCTTTATGTTACTGGTAAGGCTGCTAGTTTTCTCCTAATTATTTTTTGTAGGTCCTTTAGCTTTGAAGCTTCTCTTCATTTTAGATCTTAAGATGCTTGCCTCCTGGGAAAAATCAAGTTATACCTACACACATCAAGGCAGACTAGAGTAAGACTGCAAGAAAAGCAGTGAAGACAGGGAATGATTTTACTAAGCCCCCTCTAAAGATACAGTACATATACCCAGTTTAAAGGTATAGATGTAGCTCAAAGTGGACCAGAACCCACTCTCTGGACCTCAGGGTTAAGTGCCAGAGAAGAAGTCATGTCTACTCAGCCAAATTATGTCCCTAACAGAGAATAGTGCTCAGACTCTTATTCCATGAAAACTGCTCAGATTTTCTGGGATATTAGTAATTAGCTTAAAAAAAAAAACCCAAGCCAGAGAACTGCTGATAGTCATACAGCACAGCCAACACATGTTCTAGCCCTCTTTTGTTTACTAGTGTAAATAAAACCACTGACATCACAATGTCTAAATCCGATTGTGTCCTGGTTGAGAACTTCACATAGCAGGACCGTGCAGAAGTTTACTGCTGCCTCCCGACAGCTTTGGTAGACCCACTAACGCCTCAAGTTACACTCTCTTTCACCAGTTACAGCATTAAAGGCAGCATTATGAATGTTAACAGGATGATGATGATCCCTACTTGAAAAAAAGTATTTTGGAGGACTCCCATTTTCTATGAATCTACCCATAACAAATATCACCTAAGCCTATACGCTCTGTACTTTAGCTGCTGCTGACACGCTTGTGTCTGTAAGCAAGGATATATGTGGAAACTAGAAGAAAAGTTTGTTGTTGGTTTGGGGTTTTTTTTTTTTCCTGTGAAGTTTTTGATGGCTCAGTCATACTGCGTGACCTCTGTGATCTTGGGGTGAGACAGACTGATTTAGATCAGGATTCAAAGAAATCCAATTCTTAACTCTGCTACTGACCTCAGTGTGACCAGGTGCAAGCCATATCACCCCTCTGTGCCTCTAATTTCTCCTTCCTTTTTGTCTCTCTTCACTCATCTTTTGACTAAGTGATAAAGTCTGTGGGAACACACTGCAATGTCCATACAGTGCATAAAGAACCTGAGGTCTCCTCCTAAAACACGAAAAAAAAAATCCTTTTAAAGCTCAAAATTCACCACAACCAAAACATTTTGTCAAGATGCTTTGATACCAACAGTTTTAGGAAAACCCATATACATGGCAGATTACTGACAGAGAACTTGCCCAATTTCTAGTAATTTCCCCCCAGCATTTCTTTTCTCCACTGGATCTTCAGATCCAGAGCATTCTGTCAGGGGTTTGGGGGCAGGATGTTGATGCTCCCAGGAAGAGCAGCTCTACTGCAGCTCTACTGCAGCCCATGAAGCAGGCTGCTCTAGGATAAAAAAATCCCACTTCTCTTCTGCAGAGAATTTCCAAAGTGCTGGCTTGTGATTTCCAAACAGAATAAGACAAATTTTGAAAAAAGTTACTTTGCTCTCTGGAGGATTTTACTTTCTCCCTTTGATACTACTCCTGTTAATAGTCTTAAGCTTTGTTGTGCATGAATAAAGTTGTTGGCCTTCTGACAAATTTGAAGAGAATAGTCTGGAGTCTGATACTAATATAACTTACTGGGTGGCCGACAGAACAAGTTTAGCTGAAGCTGAACAAATTTTCAAAGGTTTGTCAGAGGAAACAGGATTGTTTCCCTCTCCACTGTACTTCTTCCTATATTTTACCCTTTCCAAAGTGCATGCATATACATGCCCAAGAACAACTTCCAAGTCACAAAGAAAAAGCACATTACTCTTGTGGTATTAGGGAAGTTGCTGGGTGGAAGAAGAAAGACTAGAATACACCATTTCAGTTGGAAGGGCCCCACAATGACAATCTCCGTCCAACCGCTGGACCAATTCAGAGCTGACCAAAAGTTAAAGCATGTTATTAAGGGCATTGTCAAAGTGCATCAAACACTGACAGGCTTGGGGCATCAACCACGTCTCTTAGGAAGCCCCTTCCAGTCTCTGACCACCCTCTTGGTAAAGGAATGCTTCCTAATGTCCAGTTTGAATCTTCTGTGGCACAACTTTGAATTATACCCATATGTCCTGTCACTAGAACCCATGATGCTCAGCATCATGAGCTCAGCAACTCCCACTCCAGGTGCCCTTCTGAGGAAGCTGTAGGGAGCAATGCAGTTGCCTCTCAGCCTCCTTTTCTCTAAACTAGGCAAGCCCAAAGTCCTCAGCCACTCTTCATAGGACATTCTTTCCAGTCCTGTCTCCTGCTTTGTTGTACTCCTCTGGACACATTCAAGGAACTTCACACCCTCCTTAAATTGTGGGGCTCAGGACTGCACATGGCTTTCAAGGTGAGGCCATACCAATGGTCAATACAGTGGGATACTCCTCCCTTTTGACTTGATTATGCTGTGTTTGATGCACCTCAGGATGTAGCTTGCCCTCCTGTCTGCCAGGGCTCGCTGCTGGCTCATACTGGGCCTGTTATTGACCAGCACCCCCAGATCCCTTTCTGCAGGGCTGCTCTCCAGCCACTCCTCTCCCAATTTATACTCGTGCCTGGAGTTACTCTGTACTAGGTGCATTAGACTTGTTAAATTTCATTTCATTTGTCATTAGGTAGAGAGCAGAGGGCTCACAAGCTACCAAATGGTAATCCTTGTATAGCTGGTTGAGGTAAACTTGGAACAATCCTTAAATCAGAGTTATGCTTGCTGTTTCCTACTGTAGTGGTTTGGCCAGGCAGAATGACCACAACCAGCCCCAGACTCCCACTGTGCTTTTTCTTTTGAGAGCAAGCCAGAATGTTATGCATATACAGAAGCCCTCTCTGACTATGCAGAGAGCTTGTTTAGAAACCAAGATGGCTAACAAGAAGCCATATAAACACCATAGATGCCACACTAATAACTCAGATTATCCACACCTTTTTGTGTAGTCACAACAAATTAATTCTCTATTAATTAATTCTGTAGTCATGACTATTAATTTTATAATCCCAACATAACCTCTGGACTTCCACCCCAATTCATCAAAAGGCATGTAATTTTAACAGAAAAAAAAAAAAGCATCTTTCAATGACAACTTAAAAAAAAAAAAAAAGAAAGAGTAACCAGGGAAGGTAGAAGTGTGTGCACATAAAAAATAAATAATCAAAAAGTCAGTAGTCAGACAGATGAATGGCAGATGCTGAAGGATAATCCAAACAGATGGCCTGGTTAGGAAAAGAGAACAGGCATAAGTAATGACTCATAGAAGAAAGGAGACGTACACGATGACCTATTAACATGTATAGCACCACTGAGTCAAGGACATAGGGAGGGTGGAATAACTAGTGGTCTGAAGTTCAGTTCTGACCTGCCAAATGACTCTCACAGTAGAGGAGAAAGTGGACTAGAATTCCTATCACCAGTGAGCTTTTAATCATCTTCAGTGTTCCCGCACACTACAAGACCTCTAACCCTTCATAATACTGTCCTATCTGTGCAGGATCAAAGCATGGCCAGGGCCTTGGAGAAGTATTTCAACACTGCACCTCCACAGCACTGCACAGCAGTGGCCAGCCTGCAAAGAATACAAGCAGTGAGACTTACAGGTTAAGCAAAAGCATCCCAAGTTTGCTTGCCACTGGAGCAGCCGGGACTGGGATGATGTTGTGTGGCTTCTCTCCTTGCTGTGCAGCTAAAACCCAGGTCCAGCTAATTCTGACCTCAGACAGCACAAGCTCAGGCATATTTCATATCAATCCAAAGACGTTCACACTGCATCCATTTACCTCCTATTACACTCTTTGTCACTTGCATTAAGATTAGGAGCTTACATGGCAAATCGAATTTAAATTCGATTTTCTTTTTGACTAATTTACTGGAAGTCAATGCTTAGGAAACTGAGGGAGAACAAAACCAATTAATATGCAGTCTCTCATACAACATACATTAAAAAAAAGCTGAGTTAATTGAAAACAGTTGATCGCTAATTTTACAAAATTATTCAGTACAGCAAGTCTTAAGAGAAAAATCCTGGAAGTCTTTTTGATCCTTGTTTTATTTCTGAAAGAACTAATGACACTGCTGTAGAAAGAGGTCAGTTCACACAGCTTTTCTGAATGAACAACAATGCTGTGAAAACTGGGATTGATTGATAGCCTACTGTTTGCGTCATTATGTCCAAATGTTTACCATTTGAGTCTTCAAGGAAGCATGAGACAAAAATCAAAACAAGTTTTATGAAGACTTCAACAACACTGGCAAATTAAAATTGTATCCAGAACTGTTTAGACATGATAGCAGCAGAAGAAAACAGTTTCCTTCTGCATTGTACAGTTTTTATCTTTGCTTTATGCACAATGTCTTAATTTTTTGGTGTGGAAGAGGAAAGAAGTCTTTCCTTCCCCCAGAACAACTCTGTTTTCTATCATTTTAACCCTTTGTGTCTTCAAAGCATTCTGTTGAACTCAGCACTGTTTCCTCTTGCAGTTCTTGCTCTGTACTTATGCAAGATCACATTGTGTTCATCCCCTTCTCCTAAGAAGATGAGTCACCATTTCTAAACAAACTGTTTACAGTATTAGGATGTTCTTCTACAGGAGCTTCAGAAATGTCTACTAATTTTATTTTTTTATAGATTGCTGTGAATTTATTCACATGTATTTTTTCAAATTTGACAAACTCCAAAGTCCAAAACTGGTATCACTACTTCTGGAAACAAAGGCCCCTTAATTAGCAACAGGAATACCTATCGTCAGGTGCATAAAACCATGGGGAAATTCAGCATGACCTCTCTAGCAGCGACACGTAGATAACACTGAGTTTTACTTATCTGTCATAAACAACATTGTTGCTGTAAGCAGGTAGCCTCATCTGCCTAATCTCAGTAAGACAGAGGTTATTAGACAGTAGGGAAAAAATAGCCACAGTACTATCTCCTTCAGGCACAGATAATTAATTTTGTTATTCAGCAGTTTTGAGGAGGAACACCCCTAAGTAATGTTGTATTTGCATGCAACCTCACTGCATGCAAATACCTGCATGCAACCTCACTGCATGCAACCTCATTTGCAGGCAACAACAGGGTCGTCTTTAACATCTTCTCTTCCTTACCTGCACCAAAAAAAGAACGTAGCCATGCAGTCTAGGGGACCACAGGCAATATGAAGCTTCATCCTAGCCCCTTCCTCTATGATACACTAAATCTTCTCACAAAGAGTAATAACTCAAGTTATTTAAAAGACCACCTAATTTTCTGGAACTGGAACTACTGCTGACAATTCCACTTTACCACACAAGAACTGTCCAATTAAAGGATCAACTTTTGTCTGTGCTAGTGGCATCCACAAGCATAGGAAAAAAGATCAGACAATGAGTTTACAAGCTGTAGCATGAATAATCAGAATAATCTGATTCTAACCCCGGAGTCCTCATGAATGGGTGTTTCATATTAAAATAAAAAAAGAGACATCTGTCATGAGCTTAGATTAAAAAACTACATGATGCACAGTCTGTGAGAAATAAACCTAGGACTTTGGACTGTTGGTTGGAAAGGATCTTTGTACAATTTCAGGAGTGTAAAATGGTGAACAGAAAAGGACAGTTGTATTTTGGACTTCCCTGAGTAAACAGCATCCTAGTCTTCCTGGATGACACCTGAAAACCAAGAGTTCTAAACCAGGAAATGGAAGAATGTTGACAGACAGATACGGTCCCTTAGGTGTTTGAGTATTTTTGATTTTAATACCCAGTGGTACAAAAAAATCGTTGGAAAACTCAAAGAAATGGAATTATAGATAATAGAACACCGTAGGACAGAAAGGATAGAAAGCACAAAGAAAAAACTAAAGCAGAAGTGACACAATGACTAACTACTTCCCTGAAGATCTATTAGGAAATCAGCTAAAGTTTGAAAAACTACAAGAAGTTATACAGATTGCGGTGAGCTTGTTGGTCAAAGAAGTAGAAGAGCCACTTTTAAAGGATGCAAAAGCAGACATGAAAAGCGTTAAGAAAGAACAGCAAGAGGTATGCATGACTAGAATAGAAGCACTGAAGAAACAGTATGCAGGAAAAAGAAAGGAAACAGCTGTGGTGCCATCGACAAGAAAGAAATTAAGATGGGTCAAGACAAGTTGATAAACAGAACTAAAAAACAAGTGCTGCTCTGCCATGATGCTGGGATCAAGGTCAGAAATAAAGTCACATTGCCCAAAACCCCTCAATGACCAGCCTGCCTTGGATTTAAGTATCAACAACTAGGGAGAAACAAACGCAGAACCAAAATGAAGGACCTCTCTTCCCCCCCCCGACAGGACACATTCACAACTGAAAACTAAACACAGTTAGATGTGCTCAAATTGTGGATCTTGCAAAGGTTTACTTTGAAAGACTGAAAACTGACATGAAATTGCGCATCTTCTAGTAAGGATTCCTGGTAACCCTAGGAGGTCAGAAATAGTAGTCCATGAACAGCAAGCCAAGTATTATCTATACAGCCACCAGTTGTATTTCACTTGTATGCAGCTTCTAGTTGAATTTTAGTGAACAATAGTTATGGAAATACATCAAATTAAAAAGTACTAATACACAACATCGGTTTACCCAAAGTAAAATTTCAGACTGAGGTGTCTTTTATTTATGAACAGCTGTGGAACTGGGAAATTATAATTTACTATTGTAATAGCCAAGTAATAACGTGCCTTAAAGAGAGATTACAGTAGGCTGCAATACGGAGGAAGTGATTAGTGGATTAGTTTGTGTTTGAGAATATTAATTCTAATATTTATTAAACATGAAAAGTAGGACATCACTGCTCAACCTTCATGTCAAGGCAGGAGGATCAGAACAAAAAAAAAAAAGGAACCAATTAAATGCATCAGTATTAAATGCAAGGGGATGCACTTTGTGATGACTTGGTCTTACTCTTTCTGTTGCCACATAACCAAAACCGCTGCCCGTGAAGCAGCTAAATAGGCACTAAGGAAAAACTACTCAGCTAATGAGAAATTACCTGACTTATCATGCTTGCTGTCTAAATACTCATTGAGACAGAAAATTAGAGAGGATTATATTAGATCAGTTCTAACCTAGTAGTTCTGGAAGAAAGTAATGTATAGTACTGCAGTAGGAGTACTGTAAGGTGAAAAAAGCATCTTCTCTGAAGGTTCTCTCAACATAGTATAATTCTTAAAGATGCTTACTACTAATAAAGGTAGTTATCCTCCCTGTTATTCTAGAGGAACAGGGTATTCTTTACAGTCAAGACAATTAATGTAACTGTCAAAAGCTTTAAGAACTACACTGGCTTCTTAGTGCTTGTTCTGAGTACTGCTTTTCTTCACACTTTCTGATTGTTATGGGGAAGGTATAAATTGCTTGATAGGCATTTTGACAAATGGTTTCCCAACTGCCATACTCTCTGCAAGAACTCCACTGCAGCGATTAAGGACAAAACCAGATCAAGCTAACACTCCTGGTAGTCTGTAGAATTAAAGGACAGACTCCTGAACAAGGCATCATTTGCCCATGACAAAGAGCTTTCTTATCTATCAGCTTTCCTCTGATGAAGAGTTTAAGCAGATGAAACTATTTAGCAATCCAGAAATGTGAGCACTGTACAGCAGTCATTAAGCAGGTCAATAGATACACAATAGACTAGAGGACTAGTTTGCGGAGAGATGGGGAAATATGGGTTGGAATAACAACTGATCAAGTTTTTAACTTTTAAAGCACTTCAACAAACAATAAAAGCCTTGAATAAATAGTTTCATAAGCTAATTTAAGTAAAATTCAGTATCTAAACAGTTACCCATAGTGAGTAACAGTCCAAAGTAAGGCTGACATGGTACTTTAAAAGACCATTTTTAGTATCAGTGTTTCAATGTCACTACAATCTACTTCTGACAACGTTCTTAATGTTGTGTTTTCAACAGTTGATAATCAATGCATATATTCAATCCACATATATACATTTTTTCATTGAAATATTTTTTCTCAGCACAGTTAAAAGACAAGACTTAATTATATCCATGTTTCCTAAAGCAGAGGCATATAGACACTGTGGGTGGTTCTTGAAACCCTTCCCTCCTCCTTCTTGTGGTGGTCCCTAAGTATCTGGCAGCAGGAACAGCTCACATATATGTCTACAAATGCAGAGTCTGAAAATCATATATTCTGTGTTCCCACGGCACAAAGCTCAGTTACGGATGTCACCATAGACAAGCAATCACCACAATTACCATGAAGCTTCCAGTTGAATGAAATGTCACTGGAAAAGAGAAAACCAGAGAGGAAACAGGAAAAAAAAAAAAAAAGTGCAACACATGGAGAAAAACAAAGAGAGAGAGAAGCTCACATTGATTGTGTTGGGCTGACAAAAGGATGCAGCTAATGTCACCAATATATTAAATTCACTAAAGATGGAGATTAAAAAACAGTCTTGGAAAAGTATCTAAATTGCTTTTTGAAAACAAGAGTGAAAAAGCTTGAAAACAACATGCTTCACCAATATATACTATGTTTTTCAGCGTATCTGATGACATTCTACTTTTTTCCCCTTGGTCAGAAAAATGAAGTAGATCTAAACTTTGATAACACTGAATAAATTTTACAAGAATGACATTCAGAAGATACCAAAAAACATCTAATCAGTCTTGATCACAAGTTACTTTTCTTCAGAAGCTATTTCATCAAGATTTTCCTGTGGAAAGAGACTGTACTACCATTGCTATTTTATAGACCACACACTGAAGTTAAAGGGACATTATGGCCAGACACATCCATTTTTTTGGTGGACAGGAAAGAAGAGGAGTAATGAGAAGCCTGGAACTCTACTTGAGAGAATGCCTGGTGTTTGTACACTCAGTGCCCCAGAGCTCTCACTGATTCCAAGTACAAGCAAGCAATTCTGCAGAACATTCACATTGATCTCAGAATGTTTCTGGTGCTCCTCTCCATAAAACGGGTGGTTTTCTAACACTCAGCTTGCCTAGTATCATATATGAAGGAACTTCCTAGGGGAGCAAGAACTGAATTCAATTCCCAAAGGCAGTATTCAGCTGCCTAAATTATCATACTTCCTGAAGTACATACATTCCCCATCCATCATTTCAACAAGCTGTATAATGATCAGGGTGCATGCGTATGAAAAT
Organism: Laterallus jamaicensis coturniculus; assembly: GCA_022605575.1. Lineage (NCBI taxonomy): Eukaryota > Metazoa > Chordata > Aves > Gruiformes > Rallidae > Laterallus > Laterallus jamaicensis. Next base: position 6,557,522 of record JAKCOX010000027.1, read on the forward strand.
TAAGATTGTACAGACAGTACAAAATTTCAAGTATTCAAATGGATACAGCCACATTGGAATAAAACCATTTCTGCATAGTTTCCCAGATTTCAAAAAAATACTTGCAACTTGGCTTCTCACATGCCCATAAACCCCACATGCTCTGTTCTGAGATGATGGAGGACAGGGGAAGCATGTTAAACTCTTAGTGAGCCAGCATCAGAGAGAAAATTAGTTGACTGAGTGGGTTTCATGGAGACTTCAGCAGCAAGGACATGTAGTCTCAGGAGTCTAGTACACTAGCTGGAAAAAGGAGAAGTACATTCCCATTGGGGCCGCTGGTATTTCTATAGGCACAACTCAAAAGTGGCACTACACAGCCCTGTTGAGTTACAGTTTGGTTTGGTTTTTTTTAATAGCTCAAAGCTGTATTAGAGCATGGAAGCTTAGTATGGTGCACACTGCATCTGAATAGTGTATGAGTTGAATGGATTAAGCCGAGGAAGAGAATAATCAAAGTTCACTTCTTGGTTAGGTTGAATCATGAGTGATCGCAGTATGAACTGAAGCAGTCAAGCCTAAACCTGTGCTGCCCTCACACCTCTTAAGTACACTGACCTAACCCAGTGCGTTCCTCAGCTGTAAGAATCACTGCTGTCACAGGCATCCATCTTCTCATGTCATCTTCTCTTAGTCTGACCCTTTCTCTGTCATTCCTCCATTTTCTTCTAGCTCTGCTCCTTCCTGATCTATGCCCTAAATCTTTTTTTTTTCCCCTATGTTGCCAGGCTTAATTTTCTCTTTTGTATTACTGACTGGGGAGCAGCTTACTCATATAGCAAACCCTGAAAAAGTTTTCCTTAGTCCTTTATCTGACTAGCTCCAGCTCTACCTATCCACCTGCATCTCCTCCTTCTGCCAGCGCAAACTGCCCTTCTTTTCAATTTTGATTCAATTTGTTCCTCCAAGTGGGTCTCCAGACCACCTGAAGCCCTTCGCCAGCAGGACTTCCATTCCCATTCTTTCACAGATGCCTTACACAACCTCAGCACATGACCCACATGCAATATTGGTTCTTTTCCTGCCTCATCCTTTCATCATCTTCTATCCTGCTTACTTTGTCCAGGTGTTCATGGTTATGTCAGTTTTTGGCTTTTGCCCCAACCTCTTTCATCTTGCCACGCTGTTTATAGTCTCTCTCCCCATCACATTTAATGACTCCCAGACCTGTCATTTTCTTTCGAGTTATTTGTTTGGTCAGTCAGCCTCACCCTACACTCTCTCTGTGTGTCAGTCTACTCCTGCATCTCCTCAAGAATTCACATTATTTTCTGCATTTAGCTCAGACATCTTTTTTTCTGCTACCTACCAGAAGAGGAGAACACTCAGCATATAAGAGGAACAACTGAACAATGCAACAATACACAGCTCTATTACAGGAGAAATTCTGCTGAATCCCAGATAGCTCCCACCCATGTGAGGGATCAGTTATTAAACCCAAAGGTCTGCAGGTTGCTCAGTAGAATCGTAAGGATCAGAACTAGGCCAATTTTAAGATTTATACAGGGACAGACAAGCATGTTCCAATACAAGGAAAACCTTTCACCAAATTTGAAATCGCTCCTCCTTAGTGTAAGGACAGCACCTTTTTTAGTTTCTTTTCTTCCAAGTAATCACCATTTGTTGCCCCTACTGAGTTAACAACATAGGGTTTTTTTTGAGTCTTTAACAACAACAAAGCAAGCAATTAGGATAGCACATTTCTATTCTGCTGTGAAAGGCTGGTGCATTTGTTGACATCTGAAAAGAAGGCCTACTAATGGGAAACATCAAGTTACTGGTACTCAGATAAAATTACATTACATTCATGCTTTTAATAAAGGCACTAACTAGAACATTCACCATCTGCAGCTTTAGCAAATCCATATTAAAAATACCATTCATTATATACTGGGATAACTTTTGCATAAATGTTTTTTGAGTTTCTTTCATTTAATTTCTGCTCCTGACTGCCTTCCAAGTCAAAAATGCATCGTCCTTCTGATTTTTTTTTTTTAAAATTGACTTTGTACCTTTTCACTAGTGCCTGCAGGATCCTCACACTTAAGTACCTAAATATGATTAAACTTGGTTGTGCTAACACTCAAGTACCGATTTGTATGTTGCTATATCTTTTGGACAGTTCGTTGAAAGCATTCCCTAAAATTATACTCCAAAATCTATAGTAGCTTTAGGAAAAATGGACACATGGTCAGCAACATTCCCCATTTTTTTAACCTTTTGTTATTTTTGGAAATTGTTTCCATGTGTTCCCAAGTATTCAATGGCAATTAAAAAATACTACTGAGATTTCAGTCACTTGACTCCCAAGATCCCCCACCTTAGAGATTGTTACACTGATTTCAAATGCAGTGCTTTGCTGTGAAAAGGTGCTGATACTACACCAGTGAATCCTGTGTCAATATATTGTCTAGAATATCAGGTATTTCTCAAAACAAACTGCAATCTTTTTGACTGAGTTATCCATTTACAGGTACTGATTAGACAATGCCAAGAACAAGATGAAAACCATTTAACATGAAATAATTTTTATCTTAATTTGCAGAGTACACAACTTTCACATATATACCACCTAAAAAGTGTATCAGAATTTCAGTCTTTGTAATCTTTGATAGAAAATAACATTGGAAATGCTTATTTTTCTGCCTAAGTGTTGATTAACCAATGCTATTGTATGAAGTGATATAATGCTTCTGTTGACCTTGATTTAAGAACATTTTTTTACAATGCAGAATGGGATTTTTTTTTTTATTAAGAACAGACAATAAGACAATAGAGTAGACAAATTTAAAAAAAAAAGCTTGCAGAGATTAATTTTTCAGGACTGCACATGGTCTCAATCTTATCCCCTCCAACCACTGCAGGGCCAGGAAGGAGTGAAGTCTGAAACTCTGGTACAGAGACATAATTCAACCTCCAAAATCCCCATACTAAAAAACTAAATAAAACCCCCAGAACACACAACAAAAAAACTCCAACAACCCAAACCAAAAACCAAAAGCCAACCCAAAGCCAACCAAACAGAAATATTATTGGACAAAGTTGTCTCTACAGTACCTTCAGGGGTGATAGCACCAGGACACACATCTTTTAGCAGATCTCCCAAAGTATGCAACTGTCCTCCTGAAGCAATTGGTCGAAATAGCTTCTGTATAAAAGGTCTCTCTGTTGTTGCCTGTTTTAATAACAAAATTAGGAAAGCCAACAATTTAAGGACCATGCAAATATGTAGTACTACTACTCAAGACAGGCAAAAGATAGGACAGAACAAAGGTTGCAGCAGAAGAAACGCCTTGCATTTCCATTTCTCCCCCTGCCCCCATCCAACCTGGCATTCCAAACAACATAGTGGAACACAGGGGATTTGTTTGTTAATAACTGGAAGTTGACACTCCAGAAAATTGTGAAAATAGTTTATAAACAGTGCCATGGATGTAAGAGTGTTACATTCTTTTTATTTATTTATTTGTTTAATTTAAAAAGGCCTTCTGTTACGGAAATAAGATCTGCTCAAACAAAACATTTCACTATATTGTCAATTTAAGTAAAAGAAGCAGTAAGCAAACTTAGGAGCTCACCACACACAAATGGTTTGCCAAAGCAAACAAATATCCAATAACTTCTGCAACAGTCTGTCTTTTTCCTTTTAGAAACACATTAAGTACTTTCAGTGGCAAAGATGTACCCTTATAGCTCATGCCAGGTGCATTTTCCCCCCCATAGATTTCATGTTGAAAAATTCAAAATATTTCAGCTACAAGAAACAATACAATCAAAGAAAAAAGGAAAAAAACTCAAGTTGTGCTTTGAGAGACTACCTAGAGTCTTGTGCCTACTTCAGCAGTAGTCTAAATACACACGCCCCAATTCTGCTGCAGATACACACAGGAATTCAGAATGATTTCAACTGTGGGCCCTGTCAGATAGTGCACACTGTTGTAATTTCTTTTGGAGACAAAAAAAAGCAAATTGTTTTACTGCCTATGTTCACAACTCCAGGCAACACAACTCCTGATGCTGCAGAACCAGCAAAGTAGCTTATGGGCTCTACAGGCACAGCTCTCCAAGAACTGTGGCTATGTCAAGGTGCCTCCCTTCTGTGAGCATCTGTATAAGGAAGCATTTCATATTGAAAGGATAGGAAAAGGGGTTTTTTTTCCTGACAACCTGACCTCTCCTCCCAAACAGGGCACCTGAGTTAGAAAACAGAAGTTAAAGACCTCACACTCAACCAACTCAAAAATGTTGTGGCAAGCTTTAAATTGTTGCTGACAAATTCCTGCTAGCAGCTAACTCCAGAAAGCAGCTAAGTGGCCTGCCTTAGGGTGACTGGGCTCCAGTAAACTACACTTTCATCACATACTATCTTAACTGGAGAAAGCAATACAAGCCACTGCCCCCTTCAAATTTAATTTCCTACTGCTCAGAAAGTGGAACCTGTCCTACTATTGTAAGTACAAAATAGAAACAAATCAATGCAACTCAGCATATCCAGAATAATCTTATCTCTGGGAGTCAGATTTTGGAAAAAAACAACAAGAAAATATAATAAAAAAAAATTGAAAAAGAGAAAAATGAATTTTGAAAGCAAATTATGATGGGGTCTCTGCCACCTACTTACATGAAAAGCCACAAGCAGTGGATTAACTGTGACAACTTAATTGCCATTCAGCTCTCAAACAGCAGGGCAAGGAGTGTGGCACACTACCTCAAAGTAATCCCAGGGCAGTACAGAGCAGAACTGTTGACACACAGCTACCTGTTACTTCTTGCCAATAGTCTCCAAAAATGAAAAAATAGGTTTTTTCCAGTTTTTCTTACAAAGATTGATCAGAAGGAGCTGACTAGCTGCTGCAGTCAATTCTCTGTGTCCTCAGTGTTGCAGAATGTGGACACAAACAGTGCTAATGAAATGTCTGAGCATTTGAAAAATGGTGGGAGGCACACAGCCAGCAGGAACCATCTCAGACAGATCTTGGGAAGTGAACTCTGGCGTGTTATAGTGAAGAAGTCTTCCTCCAAAACATTAAAAAAGATGACAAAACATTGTTATAGCCAAAACTACTTTCTATCAAATTAATTACAACAAAAAATTACATCGGTTATTCACAGAACTCCAATCCCAACTCCGAAGTGCTTGCCACCCAAAGGAGCAGAAATGGAAATAAACATCAGAAGAAGGATTCAGGCAAAGGTGGTTACCATCAATAAATGTTTAAGGTAAGAATTTCCCAAGTGCATGCTGCAGTTCATCATTATTTATTAGTAAAATACAAACAGTTGCTCCCCTAGTTAGAATAATGTAATGCCAAGAGGGAAAAGCCAAAGATGTATTTTCTAAAGTCTCCCACATAGTTGTTGACTGCTGCAAAGCAATATCCTCAGCTGCTATCGTGAAACATTACAGAAAATTAATTAAAATTTGTAAAGTGTTGAGCAATACCAATGTAGTGATGTAAATAAAAATCACAGGTCTCCATCACTGTTAAATTTTTAAAAGTAACTGTGTGTTATTTATACAAAGATTGTGGTTCACAAATACAATCCTGCAGGCAGAGTATTACCCCAACAGGCTTACACTTCTTCCCTCCCATGTAGTAGTTGTTTTGTGCATTTAAAAAGTCAAGAGACAAGTCCCATCCTACAATCCAGGATGTTTACAGGATAACTTTTCAGACATGCAGGAGCATAAATAATTCTAGAAAAATCAGCCCTTTCGAGCTGCACTGGCTAGTAATATAAGCCCAACTTGACTACAGCTTTCTACTCCAGTGTTTACTACAACAATACATGAAGGAATAGCCAGCATGAGTAATTCCTTACATAACATTGTGTTTTGTCCAGTATTTGCTCAATCAGTCATGCAAAACAGTACTACCTGTAACCTAACCCACAAAGACATCACTGCCTAACTATTCACTGACAGAGATTTTAAATAATTCTACGTCAGGCCTAGAGCATGTGTTTGTGCAGCACCCATCCTTTTTTTAGCTTCAACAGAATATAGCACAGCCTCAATGTAGCTGCGAGCTGTTCAAAAGATGCTGGATGCATCTGCAGGATATAACAGATGAGAATCAACTAGTAATTGCTGATGATAGATCTACCATGGAAATGTCTTCAAGTAGATGAGCAAGCAAAGACATCACTTGGCCCAGATTTTGCAGTGAATTTTAACTGATCAGGTCTGCAATTTAGTAAAAAAAAATCATCATTTTTTTAATGAAAGCAAATATTCAACTCAAGTTAATGTTTTCTAGAAAGCTGGACTGATTGACTACAACTGAAATGCCTCATTCTTCTACACCACCACACAGCACCACAAATCTTGTGCTTTGCAGGACAAATGAAGACTTCAGTCTTTTTAAAGAATGTTTGAACAGTAACAGTGATAGGAAGGTGACAGTGAAAAAATTATACTACAATGAGAAAAAAAAAATTGATTAAATTTTTCTATTCATCTATACCAGCATTGAGAAGACATAGGTGAGGGAAAGTTTTCAGAGGCCCTTTAAGGCAACACAAAAAGCCTCACAAGACTACAGTGGAGCTATATAGTTACAAACTGCTAGCAGTAACAACTTTCTTCCCTATCATCCTGCCAAAAGAAGAGCTGTCAGCTCTCCTGGTCCTTTTCATAATCAACAGAACATTAAATACTACGTGAAATCCACAGTTTATTAAGCCACATATTTTATACAAGATGTATCTTAAAATGAAGATGTAACTCATGACCTGCTGGGCTTTAATCTGGAAAAAACACAGAGCTCCCAGTATTTCCATCTAGGGGAAAGGATTTGGATTTGCTGCCTGAACACTTCACTGCTACTCTAACAGTATGCAAAGAAATAAAAGTCACCATACATATTGAACCCACAGAATAAAAAAAGATTTTCCTACAATTCCCACATGCAAATAAGCTGGCAGCCTAAAACTGCAAAATGAGACTTCCCTAAATACTCCATCATATTTTCAGTAGCTTGTCAAGTTCATGGTCTGTGCTGTTTTGTAATGAAGTGTTTTACACTAAAACCCAAAAATTTCTCATAGTTTATATTTATCATTTCGCTTAAACTGATTTAAACTCAACCAAGAAGCTTTAAAAGTATCAAGAGTTCACATAATTTATTTTATATCAAAATAAAGTACAGGAAAACTAACTCCTCCCCCAAAATAAAATTAATTCTATACATTAGGTATTTTCTCACAAGTCCATTTCCATGTATTTTCTAATATGCCTTCTGCTTTGTAGAAATGTTTTCAATTAAAAAACTCAATGCACAATGAAAAAGCGACTAATTGAAAAGATGACAAATTGCTGTAGTCACAGAGCCACCACAATACCATGTCTGTCGGCGAGCAAAGATACTGCAGAGCCCCATCTGAAATACTGCTCTTTCACTGGTGCTGAAATGCAGTTTTTCTGCTGGTATTTCTGGGTGTGTATCTTTGGCTTCTTTTTGCTTAATATTAGACCAGAATCACTGAGTACATTCCTTGTGGAAAAGACATGATGTTTCTGCTTGGGGTTTTTTTTGTTTAAGAGACTCCATTCACTGAGAACGAGACAGGCTGGTTATCAGCCTGAAGGATTAGAGTCAAGTGACAGCTAAGACTGAAAATCACCAGTAACATCAGGTAAGAAAGAACTTCTGTCAGAATGGGAAAGCCCTATTTCTGGGTGTGTGGTAGAAACAAGTTCCGCAGGCTCAGCCTAAGGTGGCTCTCCTCAACATGCCTACCTCTCGTCACAATTATTATAATTTTAATAATGTTATCTACATCAACAGTTGCTTACACTGCTGCATATATTGTTTTTCATTCAGAAACTAGTCACACAGAAAAAAAGGGTTATGTGGCTCTTTAAGCTCATTTCATATCACAGAATCATTAGGTTGGAAAAGACCTTTGAGATCGAGTCCAACCATACCCATCCTCTACTAAACCATATCCCTGAGCACCTCATCTACTTGTCTTTTAAACACATCCAGGGTCGGTGACTCAACCACCTCCCTGGGCAGCCTGTTCCAATGCCCAATAACCCTTTCAGTTAAGAACTTTTTCCTAATGTCTAATCTGAACCTGCTTTGGTGCAGCCTAAGTCCATTCGCCCTTATCCTATCACCTGCTGCTTGGACAAAGAAACCAACACCCATCACTACAACTTCCTTTCAGGTAACTGTAGGCGGTGATAAGGTCTCCCCTCAGCTTCCTCTTCTCCAGGCTAAACAACCCCAGTTTCCTCCTTGTAAGTTTTGCTCTGCAGCCCCTTCACCAGCCTGGTTGCCCTTCTCTGAACACACTTCAGGACCTCAATGTCATTATTGTAGTGAGGGGCCCAAAACGGAACACAATAGTTGGGGCATGCCTCACCAGTGCCAAGCACAGGGGCACAATCGCTTCCCTGGACCTGCTGGCCACGTCATTTAGGATACAAGTCAAGATGCCATTGGCCTTCTTGGCCAACCGAGCACACCGCTGGCTCATATTCACTCTGCAGTCAACCAACACCCCCAAGTCCTTCTCTGCCTGACAGCTTTCTAGCCACTCTTCCCCAAGCCTGTAGCACTTCGCAGGGTTGTTCTGTCCCAAGTGCAAGAGTCTGCACTTGGCCTTGTTGAACCTCATCCCATTGATCTCACCCCATCAATCCAGCCTGTCTAGATCCTTCTGAAGAGCCTCCCTACCCTTCAGGCAGATGGACACTTTGTCCCAGCTTAGTGTTGTCCTCAAACTTACTGAGGGAACATTCAATCCCTTCATCCAGGTCACTGATAAAGATACTGAACAGGACTGGACCCAGGACTGAGCCCCGGGGAACACCACTTGTGACCAGCTGGATTTAGCTCCCTTTGCCGCAACTCTTTGGGCCTGGCCACCCAGCCAGTTTTTTACCCAGCAGAGGGTGAGCCTGTCCAGGCCAGCAGCAGCCAGTTTCTCAAGCAGAATGCTATGAAAAACTGTCAAAGGCGTTCCTGAAGTCAAGGTACCCTACATCCACCGCCTTTTTCTCACCCACTAAGTGGGTCACCTTGTCACAGAAGGTGATCAGGTTAGTTTGGCAGGACCTGCCTTTCATAAACCCATGTTGACTGGGCCTGATCACTTGGTTGTCATGTGTGCGCTGTGTGATAGCACTCAAGCTGACCTGTTCCTGATACCTACAGAGAAAGGCCAATAGAAACAGTTAAGTGGCTTCTGGAGAAAGTCACCAATGAATAAAAAAATGCCACATCAGAGAGAATTTACAGGTGTAAGCAGCTAACATTAAATGGCCAAAACACGCCAGCAAGGCAGCCTATGCAACAAATAGTATCAGTGATGTAGGAGGGAGAACATTTGAATAACAGGTCAAACACTGGCTATCATCACCTAGAAAAACAAACAGGACACTATACAGCAAAGATCCTTTTCTGATACAAGACATATTTAAAGCAAAAAAACCTGTTTAATTCTTACATCTTCATTAGATGCTTGGGAAAAACAAACAAAAAAAGGAAATTATGTATTTCTTTCCACTTCACAGCTTGTATGGTAGCAAATAAAACCAAAATATGTTTTTTAAGTCAGAGAAAACAAAAAATAGTTGTAATTATTACAATCCCAAGACAACATTTTTTACTTTGGCTTTAAAATTCTCAGTGTAAGATCCTGAAATCTTACACTCCAAAATACATGTATTAAAGCAACTCAAAGCAAGTTGCCTGCAAGAAGCAAAATACCGGGTCATTTAAATGAAGACTCTGACACAAAGAGATTTGCTAAAACAGGAAGACTTCCCACGGACTCTGAAATTGTTATCTCAAAAGATTTCCAAAGGAGGAAAATAATCTTAGCCACAGTATATCTTTGTTAAATTATACACAGTTTATCACTGGGCTTTACTTAGATAAATGTGATAAAGCCAAACATGAAATAAATGCATTGCATTCAATGTCCTCAGATGACTGCAATTACAATGCAGGAAAAACACCACAATGCTAATATACTGACCAACTAAAACCAAACAAAAAAGATCACAGAGTTGTAGGGGTTGGTAGGGACCTCCAGAGATCATCAGGTCCACCCCCCCGCCAAAGCAGGCTCCCTAGGACAGGTCGCACAGGTAGGTATATTTATACACATTAATAAGATCCCCTCTTAACCTTCTTTTCTTCAGGCTGAACAGTCCCAGCTCACTCAGCCTTTCCTCATAGGGGAGATGCTCCAGGCCCTTAATTATCTTTGTAGCTCTTCTCCCTGTCTTTTTATACTGGGGAGCTCAGAACTGGACACAATACTCCAGGTGGGGGCCTGACCAGGACAGAGTAGAGTAGAGGGGGAGGATCACATCCTTTGACCTGCTGGCCACCTTGGGCACACTGCTAGCTCATGGCCAATCTGTCATCCACCAGGACCCCCAGGTCCTTCTCCACAGAGCTCTTCTCCAGCAGGTCAACCCCCAGCCTGTACTGATACAAGTGGTTATTCCTTCCCAGGTGCAAGACTCTACACTTGCTTTTATTAAAGCTCATCTGGTTTCTCCCTGCCCAGCTCTCCAGCCTGTCCAGGTCTCGCTGAATGGCAGCACAGTGTTCCTGAGTGCCAGCTACTCCTCCCAGCTTTGTATCATCGTGAGACTTAGTTTAGTAAGTGCCTCTCAAACATCCCTGTATCATTTTTTCCTCCAAGTCCAGAATTTTTCTGTGCTTCATGTCTCTTTGATCACTATCTATAAAGTCATCATACAGTCATCACAGACTTGTTCCAAACTGTAGTTAGAAAATTCATAATAGAGTTGGTGTGCAAACAGCAAAGCTGACTTCTAGAAAAACAGAAATTTAATTAAACAAGCTGCTCAGAGGATGTAATAAAGCACTACGAATATTAAGAAGTGATCTGAATTTCTGCATTAATAAATATTAATTGCCCCCCCTCTCTACTTCCAAAAGTGATTATTTCACTTCAGCATATCAAATTAGAAGCTAACAGTCCACTGATGAGAGGGAGGAAAGAGTGGAACCAATTAGTAATTCTGTTATTAAACCATTTTAACTGACTTTTACCTCTGTTCCTCTATTACATAATTATTCCAGCACCCAAGACTCTGCCACATTCTCAATTCATGCATTAAAGGTCTGGTTGCAAATCTCTGATGACAACACACAAAAGGGAAGAAATTAAAATGCTGGCAATACTTATTCTGCCAGATAACAAGCCATTTCTACAAGCCCATCCCACTTAAAAAGAAACAAGAAGCCCAAACTTATTTCTACCTGAAGCCTAATTTCCAGCCGCAGCACAAGCCCGTCTCTGCCACACTAGAGCACAGCATCTCATGACACCTGGAACTTTCCAGTGACAAAATGAGAGGCTGCCTTCAGGAAACTCTGTGCCCAACCAGGATCAAAATGAAACATTTAAAATACCTTTTGTTTGTTTGTTTTATCTATTTATTCAACATATCCCTAAAGGGTGTCCTTAGAAGTACTGGTTACAGTGTTGCCAGCACTCACCATTTATCTGTGCCAATTTCTTCGCTAGAAGGAGCATACCCCTCTCTTAGAAAGGACATTAATGTGGCACAGACCAAGCAAAGTCTCTCAACAGCAGACCTCACAAACTGATTACGTGTATTTAACTTTTTATACATTTACACAGACTCAGCTAAAAATCAGTACCTGCTCTCCTCCACTTTCCTCACCCAGCCTTCATTTGAAATACTGACACAGTAGGTTGTAAGAAGCATCCACAGAGCCCCAGTAAAATGAACTAAATGAACAACCCTTCCTCTGTCCTTCAAGCAAGCACCAGTCCCCATCAAATCCCACCAGCAGCAGTCAATGACTGTATGAGGGACAACCGGCTGAAGTTAAAACTCAGTAATACATACACACACTGAAAGCAGCTCCGACGAACCCACTCTTCCTCAAACAGCTATTAAAAACCTGTAAACTTCATCTTTTTTGTAAGATAGCACATTCACCCTTCGTTTTCAGCTTCACAAGCTCAAGTACACACCGCCCTCTCCCCCCTCCCAATTATCTTTCATCCATTTGAAATCCGTTACCTTCTAAATTTCATTTTAGCTTTAGCTAAATTTTTTTAGCTTTTACAAGAAGAGGCATAAAAAGTGACTACATGATTTGTCTTTATCCTGTAATCATCACTCCTCTCCCCTCCTTCAAATCTTCCAAGCTATAGATGTCTTCTCCCAGATACCCCATTGCTTTATTGTACATCTGCGACAATTTTTCTATTTCACTTGCTCTCCAAGTTGTTAGGACTCAAGCCACTTTCCAAGAAAATAAAGAGACTATTTCTAGCATTTCTTTAATTAGTGTCTGCAAACTCCATCTAATAAATGCTTTACTTATGATTTTATGTGCTTTGAATAAGGCAGCACTGCTTTTGTTAGCATTCAGAATTTTTAACTGCTTACCTGCAATGTCACACGTCCTACTGTTCAGAGAGTAATCTACATCCCATTACAAAGCACAACTAATTAAAATTTTTGAATAAAAGAACTAAGTTCTAATGGGTTTATATGTCTAACATGTAACTACAAACCCACAAGGTGGAAAGGAGCATAAACATGGCTCAAGAGACCAATCTGGAATTACCAGAAAAATTGACTCACTGACAGGACATGATAGGGGTTGCAGGAGTAGCTGTAAAGTCAACATACAGAATAAAGCAAATTACTTGATTTTCCCATCATACACTTTAAATTGCTTTAATAAATTACATCTTTTCAGTGGTTGTAAAGATGATAGTACATAACTGATTTCAACCTATAGAAAAAAATGCATCCTTTAATTTTTTTCTTAGTTTGCATTAGGATTTCTGCAGTTATGTTCTTTGTTTTGCTCATGAAGTTAAAAGTCTGGATGGTGATGAACAGGAATCTTAAAAATACTAGGGAGTATAAGAAGCATGCAACTAAATTAAAAACAAACAAAAAGAGAAACACAACAAAAACCACCCCAGACACTTTATACTTTTAATTCACACTAACAGCAGTGACATAAATCAGGAGTGCAGAAATACATCACTAGGTTGAAGCTTAAAGTAATCTGTGAATACCTGCTCATATGCTTAAACATGGCAAATGTATATATGGATACATCTGTAAATCTTCTTACTCCTAAGATTTGAAATAACAAGAAATGATAAGAGGACAGGAAAATAACATACACTCCTAAGACTAATGTGCAACAGGAAGGACAAACTTACTCAATAGATCATTTTTCTCCTATTCAAATTACCTCAAATTGATTTTCTTACCTTTTCTTACCTATCAAGAAACAGATACTTCTGATCAAAATTATAACCCATACAAATATCAAGTGAAATTTTAAAATTCTTTAACATTTTATTCTTCAATAATTTGTATTCTTTAAAGCATTCTTAACATATTACACAAGCTAGAAATCCTCCTGAATTTGAACCTTAATTGTCACTGTTTTAAAACCAAGAACAATTATAGGACGTGTTCCCTCAGTGGAGTTAGCTTGTTATGGTCTGTTACATCAAGAACTGTCACAAGTACTACTTCATTCCAGAACTAACTGGGATCTTTGCTGAGGTGGTGGTCAAATTAAAGTCACAAAGAGAACTATAAATATACCTGGAACAAGGTTAAAGTTTTATGAAGTAGGGTTTATTACAGTTATGTCTAAACAATATCATCAGTTTTTGATCATGAATGGTTAAGGACTAGACTCTTAATCATGTTTGCATAACAACTTCTGTCTTCCTTGAAGCCTTTCACTGAGCAGAACACACTGTGTGAAGCAACTGCAGTTTTACCCAAACTTCCCATGCAATTAACAATAATTTAGCATTAGTACAAACCTACAGAGGTAAGTGGAACTATTTCAGTTACTTCTTCCTCACACATTGTTGAGGGCCATTAGTTGTTCATCTTTAAAAAGATTAAAGAACAATTTGAGATACCATCCTTTTCCACATTATTTAAACTGGCAGTGTGCTCCCTCACAACCTTTTAAAACCAGCTTCACACAGTAGCAACCAAATCAGTTGTAACAACCTCCCTCACTCTCCTGACAGCACTCCTCCTAATGCAGCCCAGGACACCACGTAGCCTTCCTTTGCCATAGGACCTGCTGATGACCACCCTGTATTCTTTGAATTCTGAAGTTATCTAGGAGAATGTCCACATTCATAAGTGTGGACACGGAGATCCTTCAGATGTTCAGAATCCATCTCTTCCTGAAGTGGGTCTGTTTATTGAAGAAAAGCTGCTACTGTAGAACCTCAGTCCCCTTAGATACACTTGAGTCCTGTGTCTAAGAGTACATTTAAACATCTGGTTTAAAAAATTGCTTGGAGCTTTAATGATAGATGATAGTAACATACAGACAGGAAGAACAGACTCAGTCATTCAACAGATTACCATAAAGGAAAAAGATCTCTCACAATACAGGAAGCAGACAGATATCAAGATCTCTAAGAAGCCTATCAGTAATTAAGATGAAAAATCCTGAAAACTCTTCATCTGCATATATACAGCAGATACATACAGCTAAGTGGCTTTTGCCAGAGTGGGCTAAAACTCTTAAGAACTAAAGGAGTACGCTGTAATCCAAAATACAATGCAGATACCTTACCTAAAGGCAGTAATTTTGCTTCACAACAATCTAAACTTGAACAGATTTGCTAAATAGGCATTTTATTAGATGTCACCTGTGTTACAACATTTCTGACAGGGAAAGAGTAAATCTGTAATACTATGAAAGCTACCTAGTGTCAGTGTGGCAAGAGAAAGGGAAGATAGGTTTGAGAGATGGTGATGATCCAGCAGCTTTACAATAAGTGTCTAAGAAAAATAACGTTCTGGGCCTCAACAGCAGGTCCCGTTTTACCTTGTGGGTCATTTTTAGCAAGAGTATACCTTGGCAGAAGTTCCATTGCTGGTTCCATACCAGAAGTATTCACAATCACTTTCACTTCCAAATACCTAACAAGCATGGCTGAACCACATTCTGGCTGCAGCCTGGTCTTTCAAATGATCCAGAAAACTTGTTTGTTCAGTGAAAGTGGCCCTTATATTCTCTGAACTACCGAATTTGCATTGCTTACCCTCAAGTGAATTGCACAGATCCTAGAAGCAAAAGAAAGCCAGCACTCTGAGTGAAAACACACAGAACAGCTAGCAGGCAATGGTCATAAGGCCAGGAATAACAGAGACTAAATAGAAGGAACAGTTCCAAAAGACAGTTTTCTTCAGCACTGAGAAGACAAAGACAGCTGCAATATAGGCATGGCCTCGAAGTACAAAATTTCCTTCCCATTTGCAATTGGTAAAACAAAGGTACCTGAAGAGTCGGTGACAACAAATCAATAGTGCTTTTCACAGCTGCCTGTCTTAGGCACATCTGCAGACCTAAGCCTCACATATTCAGCATCGAGTACTGACTACCTACAAAGCAAACAACTTTAGAAATGGATTTACATCCACAAAAGCAAACACTACATTGTTTGCTTAAGAGCACTCAATAGTACACAATACTCCATACAACATTTTCAATCTGCTTAAAAGCATGAAAGAACCAGTAATTCTCCTTAGCTTTCTGCAGTAACAACTAGAAAAAAACCTCCTTTAGTCAAGGAAGGATAGGAGGGTTTCAGAAATTCATAGCTGTTAATTCATGTGTTCCTAGGACATGGCTTCATATCCCACATCCTCCTAAATTTGTTCGATTCCATACTTAAAATTTGCTCTCAGCCTTCAGGGGAATGTAAGTCTTGGTACTTTCAAAAAAAAAAAAAAAGAGGAACAGTTTCTGTGTTTTCTAATCCTCAATTCTGTACAAAAGCTAACCTATTTTATTAAAAATAAATAATGGAAAAATAAGATGGCATACTGGCAGCAATAAAACTAGTACTACTGTGACTTTCACCTACGTGGCTAACGTTTTGCATCATCATCGTAGGCTAGGCTTTATTCTAGTTTAATTCTTAAACAATAGGCACTGTATATGCTGTGCAGCCAGAGACAACCCTTGGAGATGGTGCTCTTCGTCCCTCTGAGGAAAAATTCCTTATCTGCTTTTCCACTTTTTCTGAATGCAAAGCAGCTCATCAACTGTGGCTTGTTAGTCGGGTTTGCTTGGGTTTTTGGGGTTTTTCTTTTTCTTTTTTTCTATTACATCAGAGCACAAGAGCAAATCTCAGAGGAATACAACTCCGGATCGCAGTTTCAGGTAGCAAAAATCCCTCTTGCTACAGAATAAGAGCCTGACCACATAACGAAGCATGTGGTGAAAGTGGCAAATCCGTCTGTGTTGACTAAACCGAGTGAAACAGAGAAGTTAAATGATCAGCTTTAATGATCAAAAGAAAGGCTGCCACATACTAAAAAGTATTGCTTTTAAACTATGAGATCTATCAGTAAGTCTGCACAGAGCTAATTCGGCTGAATTTCTGTTTCATTTATTGTCGTCATACCAGCCTCTCAACTAATTAGTAAGAATTTGCATTTCAAGTTTGAAGCAAAACACACAATTATTATTTTTAAATTGCAGGCATATATTAGCTTTCATAACAAACTTGTCATGATACATAAATATGCAAGAGTACCACTTTAATAAATCAAATTAGGGGATTAGAGCCACAGGAATTCAAACCTCATGGTTTAAATTCAAATTTGTAGCATGAACATTTACATAAATTTAGCTGTACCTGAGTTCATTATTATAAAGCAATTTAAAGAGATGACAAATTACAGTTTTATACAAAAATAATCTCATAAAAATGCAACCTCCCAATTGGTGATTAGGGAGTAAGACATTTGGCAAGATTAAGTAATTTCCAAATTAGGAATAGACAAATTTTATTCCCTCACCAAAAGTGTTAATTACTTCAGTGCAACTGAAAGTATAATTTGACTTACATTTTGCTAACAAAAAATATAATCCATGTAACTGTTTATATAAAGCTAATTTATTAACTACTGAGATGCTATTGGTTTTTAAATACATCTAGATTCTTCAAGGATCTACGAGTATCTGACAACATAAAAAAAGTTTAAAACAAAATACCTCCCATTTTCCCCAGATTTGCAGAATCCAGTATATCCCTATTTATTAAAGCTAGTTATAATGTAACTCAGAACCTCGATAGACTATTTTTCATACAAACAAAGCTGGTTTCTTTGCATACAAGCTCCATCTACATAAAGCTCAGAAATACCGTACCTCCTACTGACAAGCCTGAACTAGCTTAAAACTATCCAGCTTGGTAACAGTTCAACCACCGCTCAGAGAAAATACCCAAACTGAGCTTTTATAGTCTCATCTCTACTGCCCCTCCTCCCCTGAGCACTCTGCAGCTTTTACAATAGCTCTGACAGGCAGATTGACAGTTTTACAGATAATTTGGGCATATTTATGTAAGCTTTAGTCACATCTCTGACAACAAATGCAGTTAATCTCAGAATTTTTCTTTTAAACTCTGGTTGACAGCCCCCACACTATACCGAAGTTCTTTAAGGCACAAAGTTGGTCCTGCACATGGATTCCTTCAGTCTTTTAATAAAGGATGGATAACCCTTAGTACAAAGCATGTTAAAAAAAAAAAGTCGTATTTTTTAACGGCATTGGCTTGAGCTAGTCTGTTTCACTTCGCACCAGAAAAGCTTATGTGAATATGCAACTCTCAACTCTTGTGACAATGACATTCAGCTCAAGGTGACAACCTGACAAATTGCTATTACTGTGCTATTACTTTCAGTACAGAGCTAAGCAATCAGGTTCAGAAAACCAGTATTCATAGCAACTTGTGGATCACGCTGCCCATATGCAATACTTGATAGAAAGGGGGGGTTTCCCCAGTAGTGAGGCACTAGGAAAAGTATTTGCCTACCAAAGCTTTTATTGTTCATGAAGCCTTGATTTTGAAGCCACTTAAAACTGGTGAAAATGTGCTAGTGTTTCTTCAGTGCTAAACCATCAGCTATTAGAATAAGTCACTCTGCGTGCTCGATGATGAATCAGCCCATTTTTCTTTTCAGCACAGAAACTGAGCTGAGCATGGCTCCGTTACACAAGGCAACCATCATTTCACCTTATTTCCTATTCACTCAAACTTCCTCTGTGTAAAAGGACGTTTTTAAAGAACAGATCTATCCATTTTCAGCAGGTCCCTTATGAAAACATGATTTTTAATAAATAAGAAAAAAAAAAGGTATTACACCCAAGTCAGTTCAAGAGCATTTTGCAGCAGCCAACAAGAGGTTGGAACTCGCTGTGTTGTGTTGCCCTCTTCAGGTCGACAGCACTTAAGTTTTCTAATTCTCTTTTGCCGAGTCATTACCTTGTGACTGCTGTCACAAAAATGTTCAGACCTGCAGTTTCAAGTGGCAGCTTACTTTATCCCATCAGTGCTCTAAGTATTTTTTTTTAATCTAAAATCCTACAGAAATGAACTTTACTTGTGGCCTCTGCATCTCTCTAACTTACATAGTAATCTTGAAGATTATAAAAAAAATACCAGCTAGTGTTTGAAAAGATGACTAAAAAACCAACTTCTGCACTGATAAGTGAGCCTCATGACAAGAGGCTTAAAGAGCTCAATTGATTCAGCTTACCAAAGAAAACTGAGGCTGCTGAAATCACCCTGTAAGTGAACTTGGAGGTTAGAAAGTCATCTGACTGAAGTGGTAGAAGGCAAACCAAGATCTAGAAACCAAAGTCAGGCAAATTCAGCCTTCAAATGCAATAGAGGCTTTTTACCAAAAGCAAAAAAGCCTTAACATTTTAATAATCTATTAGCATAAAAGGTTGAATTCATTATTACTTGAAAACTTTACAGGTGAATGCAGCATCTTTCCAAGCAATCTGCTTTCATGAGTTTGAGTCGTTCTCCCTTGTAAGGGGTTTTGCAATTCATTATCTGAGCTCTGCTAATTAACGTGGAAATACAAATAAAACAGTCTGCCATTCCGTCGCAAAGGGCTGTGCTTGGGCTTCTGATTCATTTATTGAGCCAGGTATTAATAATGTCTTAGAATATTTAATTTCCCCCTCCCACCTTGCTATTTTTAGAGGACAGGTCATGGTAGACCTTTAAATCTATCTAGACATCTCAGTACTGCAACTTTGACAGAGAGAACAAAGTGTTGGATTTAACTGACATGTTAAGTGTGGAGAATTTAATTCAGAATACTAAGGCAGATAAAAATCTGCCAAATTATCACATAATAATTTGTGACTGTATGATTTAATCACATCTTACAAGACTTCTTACAATAGGAAAAAGCCTACTGTGCAATTAGGAAATAAAATTTATAACATAATCAAAACCCCTTAGAATATACAGGCATGCATGAGCACCCAAATAAAAGAATAAGCAAACAATCCCTTTTTGGGCTGGCAAAAAACCCCCAAAAAACCAACAGCCAACCTGCCTTAAGCCAAGTGCAACTCTAGAAAACCCAGGAGAATCTGTCATGAATAGTTTTAATGCATTTTTTTTCACATGCTTTTGTAATTTTATTCTCAAGTATGAAATGCTATTTACAACTTCAAATCCTATATACTCATAAGGCAGACTCCAAAGGAAGGGAGAAAGACCGACAGGGAGACAGCAAGCAAGTGCAAGTGGATGAGCATCAGACAGGGAGAGGGTAAGATACTAAAACCTGGGGATGAGCATTGTGCACAGCTACTGAGATTCAGAGTTCTCCCATCTGCAGCATAAGACAGCAGACAGTAGATCATGAAGAGTAGCCTACCAGTACCTGACTAATGTGCCCTGTCACAGTGCCTGCAGCCCAAGACTGATGGAAACTTCCTGACACTTATCAGCCGTATGGTTTCTCAGTTAGAAAGTGCAAAATCAACTGGTCTTATAAGGATGGGGGGAAAGTCCTCAAGTCAAACTAGCTCTAGTACTAGTACAAGAAAAACAATTCTAAAATTTATAATATCCTCAAATCTTTACTATTAAAGAACAAGTGGGGGGGAGGGGGAAGCAGTCTATCAGGAAAAAAGCAGTATTATCAGGAAAAAAAATAATTCATGCAACTGTCAACTGAAGACACAGCAGCCTGTATCTCTGAAGTGAGAAAGTGGGGCACTTTTTAAAAAAATGCATGTTAAGTAAAAGTGCCACAAAAAATATAATCACTATTTTTAAACTGTCTCTGGTAGAAAAAGTTTCCACCTATGTCAAAGGTTCATCTGGTGCAAGTTCCATATGACACTTTTTAGACTATGACAGCTGGTAATAAAAACTCAAGGGTCTCTTAGCTAGCTTCAAATTCCAAATGAACAGATCTTTAGAAATAGTCTTTCTCTTCATCTTCTACAGTACATGCTAGGATCCTGGTCCAATCTTAGCTGCTACATTTAAAAGAAGAGGTGCTGGACAAGGGTTCTTAAAATTACCTGTGGTTAGTTTAGTTCTGACTTACCCTCGCACGACGTTCGTATTTTTGCCACCTCTTTCTCCCCCCCACACCATCAGATTTGGATACCACACGAGGTATGATTCATATTATTCTTCAGAAATGTATTTTAATAGACAAGCTTTTACAATTGAAAGAGCCTCTGAGTTTTGAAAATATCAAGCAGTGAAAAGCATGGGCAGACTGCTTTATTGCATGCAATTTTTCTTCAGCAACTTTTCCTAGTCATGTTTAATTGTTGCCAAGAATAATTTTTCTCAACTGATATCATTATCTAATACATTTTTTTGGAAGGAAAACAAAATTCATCCACCTCATACTGCCAAAACAAATACAGGCAGTTCCCTTCACATAATTTCCTTTTAATACTTTTGGGGTAGTAGAAGGTATGACGACTAAGAGGAAGAACTTTCTCCACTGAAGGCAACGCCTAGTAATTTTCTGGCATCCACTTGAATATCCTTAAATATCTACAAAAACCACTATGTGTAAATGCTTGGGGAACAAACATCCACTGTAATACAAACCCAGGCTAAAATGGCTTTCAGGTACTTAAACAATCATTGCATCCTTTAGGTTGAAAAAGACCTTTAGGATCGAGTGCAACCGTAAACCTACCACTGCCAAGTCCACCACTAACCCATGTCCCTAAGAACCTACACGTAGGGTTATGCAAGAAGACAGTTAGAATGCAAAGCTGACTTCTACCAGCATTAAGTAAAATTTACTGCAGTCACGGTGGGGGTTAAGAATACTTCTGAATCAGTTACATCAGCGTATGCAAGTCTGTCACTAAGTACTGTAAATTTATGTTAAAATTATCAGAACTAACTCCTTGTTTGGAATCAAATTATAATCTCAGCCTCCCTAACACTTTCCTGAAAATTCCCTTAAATACACAGATTTTTATGATGAGCAATAATCAGTATACAAGCCAATAAACCAAACATAAAAGCCAGAAACACCTGCACCCACTTTTTTTTTTTTTAAAAAGAGGAACATTACTGAAAATATGTAGAAATATTAAGAGCAGCATTACTGAAAATAATAGACTTCAACCTTCTCAAAGGCTGTGACAGCAGCATCTGTATGTGTGTTTGGTCTTCTATTCCTAGTTAGATTAGGGTTTAAGATACAGTAAGGGTTTCCAATTGAAAATTATTAGAATCAAAGTAAGTACTACTGGTCAAAGGGATAGCTATTGTAAATTAGATCCCCCTCCTCCCCCCCAATACTACCATGAAATCATTTGATATCATAGAAAATTTCCCTCAGGGCTTAAAGGTCTGTACCTTATTTCTGTCAGCAAACCCTCCATTTCGCAAGCCCATTTACTCCATTTCTATGAAAAGACTTAAAAACCCAAACCTGTCGGAGAATAAACAAACGACTTAGTTACTAACCAAACAAAGAGCTGTGAGTGAGCAACTTTTCCCAGTGCATACTTTGTGATACTAATAGAAGCCTTGCCATCTGCTGTGATCTCTGACAAAATAACTGACTTCCGTTCTCAATCAAAGGTTTCGCTATGATGGTAGATGTCTTATATCGAACATTAAAAGTTACTTCAGTCCCACTGCAAGACTCTACAGGTTTGTTTAGTCATTAAAACCTGCTATAAAGTAATACCACACTACTCAGCGCTGTGAATAAAGGGGGAGGGGTTTTTTAATAGTTACAGGTACAAAAGTAAATAGATGAATATGTTTCAAAGACAAAACAGAGCAGAAGAGTTCAATTTACAGAGAGGCTTTCTGTGCAAACGTTTGACCATACTGAATTCCAAACTCTGTCGTGATCTTAATGCTATAAAAACTATGGGGGCATTGAAAAATTGTAAGGGTTCCAAGGAATGTGCCTCCAAATAAACTTCTGAGAAAAACAGAGTGTATTGAATCAGAAAAAAATATTCAAAGCTAGTCTTGGATTCTCACTCTACAATTAGAAGACAAAGGTGAGAGCTAGGTGCAAGACCTAGGCTCTTACTTTCACCTTATAGTGCCAAGATAACAGAGCTACACAGTGGTTGAGGGAAAAAGTGTTGCTCCTGAAATGTTTTACTTAAAGCTTTCAGAGGGCATTTGTATCCAAAGTAGTCTTCATTGTTAGCAGCTATTTATAATGACAGAATTAGTTTGTTGTTTTTTTTTTAAAGTCATGTATACCAGCATTAGCACATTCTCAATTAATACACACAACATAACTAATGCTAATTTATCTGGTGGAATAAAGAATTTGCTAAGTTATGCAACCCAAGGGTTCAGCAAAGATGAGCACACAAAGTTTTACCACACTGTTAGAAAAGGGACCGTATCATTCTGAAAACAGAAGATGATATATGACACCTCAGTGGAAGAGTTTGGTAAAAGTGGTTTTATTTTGTTGACTCCTACCTGATAAATTCTAAATGGGATGTATCGAAATCCACTATCTTCTGAAGGATACTCCATGAGTTTTCGATTTATTGCCCAAAACTGCTCAAATTTATCTGTGAAGGTAAAATTAGACTTTGTTAACATTAATAACATATATTCTATTTCAGTTAAAAGAGGTAAATGAGACATGATTGGAACAACATGCAAACTTCATCCAGAAGTTTGACCTGCATCAACTTATTTTCCTCACATTTCTCTTCCCTATTTAGCCCGAAGCCAAGTAGGTCATCTGTGTTCTATGAAAACAGTGATGTGGCACCTTATCAAACTGAAAGAGAAAGCAACTTGAACTCATATCATATCTCCCACTGTTAGGGAAATACAGGGTCACAGATTATGGAGTTCATTACCTCAATTAACAGTGCCTGTTTATTTACTCTGCTGCTACCAGAGTGAGCCCATGCTGTCTCACAGATCATTAAAAACATCTAATTGTTCTTAAGTTCAGGCAAACAGAGACACTCAAGCAGTAGAAAAACTTTTGAGAGGTTTTCAGTTGGATATCTAAGTCTTAAAATGATCTGCAACAATGTATACTATAATCAGAAAACATACTGCCAATTTCATGGCACAACCTGAAATTGAAAGATTGTTTAAAACCCAGTATTGTCCAAACAATGAGGTTTAGTGAAGTAGCCTGAGGCAGCACACCATTTCATCCTGTTCAGACATTACAAGAACAGTTTATCGCCCTTGAAGCGTATTATGGACAGCACGGGTCTAGAGCAGCAAAGGCTTTTACACATGCAAATCAGTGATTCAAATCAAGCCACCAACCAATACCAAAAGTGACAGAAAGGAACGTGAAAAGCCATGATGAATAAAGCTGCTGCTAGCCTTACTAGGGAAGGCAGCTTTAGAAGGGGGAGAGCAAGGAATACAGATCCTTATGGGCCCCAACTCTCCAAGACACCACATGCAGTGGACATAATCTCAGGTGGAAGATGCAGACACAAGTTTTCCCTCCTCAACACAATGTTCAGCCTCAGGCAGCCTGGCAGTGTAACAGTTATATAATTCATTCCCCCCTGAAGCAAGTAAAACTCAGGAGTGTATTTGTGGAACAAAACTGCCGATTACAATTAAAGCAACTGCAGTAAATTAAGAGCCTGGGATTTGCTTCCCTCCAGCGTACAGTACAGACAGAGTCATGTCAGTGCACTGAAAGCTGTAGTTAGTAACTATTGCAGGGTTTATAGCACATTGTTTTTCCTCATTGTGACACATTGTAGGAATTTCCAAGAAACCATAACCAAACTCCTGCCAGGTATTCAGTCGGAGCATTTCCTGATGCTTATCTCAGAAAGTACTTCCACACCCTCATTTCCTGATGAGCAGTGAGCACCATCCCTTCCAACCCCAAGCATCCATGATTCTGTGACTAGCACTTCCCTGAGCTGCAGTCAGCACCACCATGCAGGCACTTGCCTGAGATGAGGAGCTGCCTGGACACAGGGTGCTACCACCCCTTGGCAAGCTCAGCAGGTGAGAGCAACACTCACCTGGAGCTGAGTGTTCCCAAGCAAGGCTGCATTTGGGAACCCCAGCCTACAAGTCAGAGGTTTCTGACACAAAGAATGACTGCATTGTCCTCACAATGTCAGTGGAAAGGTGAAGATTTAGCAGGCTCCCTTCATCCTCGGGGACAATGTTGAGAATGGCTTATGGCTTTCCCTGCAAATTGTGTGGTCAGGCATCCTACAGTAGGTTTTGATGACTCTTAAATGTACATATTTGAAGACATCTCACCTGACCACAATAAAAACCACATTAATTTAATTTACTTATTTTCAGGCTCATATTACAGTAACAAGGAGAAGTTTGGTACAAAACTTACTGTCTTCAAAATTCAAGAGAGATGAGCAACACATCTGACAGATCAGAAGAAATTCTGAACAAGTAAGAGTCTGGTGGTAGGAGCCCAAGTACACTGTCCCTTATGGCATTTATGGCAAACAAGAGAGTCTTTGAAGGCCAAAAAAATTTTAACAGTGGTAGCACAGTTAACTCACTTCTTCATTCCAGCTTCTTCCCCTCCCAGAAATCATGCAGCTAACCTTAATTAAGGCAAGTAACTTTACAAATTTATACTTCTCAGAATGCCTTGAGCACTGAGTGTTCAGAGAATAATGTACTGTTTTATCAAGACGTTTAAATTTTCTGTAGTTTCTAAATATAACAGTAAGAAATCTGCAACAGTTGAATGATGAACCCGATGCATTTTGTAACCAAGTATGCTTGTCAATCCACCTGACATTCCAGGGAATGAAAAGCTTTCCAGTAAATAAGCTCGAAATAACAAGAGTCAGACATCCTAATACACATCTCCACCATGTGTACAGCACTGTCTGAAGACATCTGAGTTAAGTCATCCTTATCACCTTATATTGCTGTCCTCCAAACACCTTTCCATTAATATTTTTACTACAGGAAACTGAGTTGGGTGTAAGAAAATTAACACAAGTTTTTGAATTGAGCAGCAGGAAAAGGCTATCCAGTTTGCATACTGATACATATGACCCAGCAAAGAGCTTTTATTAGCCCGAGGAGCACTGGCTGAATGCCAGGAACCTAAAGCTCCAAAATATAAAACCCCAAAATAGCTACTTTTGCAGAACCCTTGACTCAAAGCTTAAAACAAACCCTCCAGCACCTCCCCACCCCCTAAATCCCCTTGAAAATACAAGCAAAAGGATTCATCATTCTCCCATTCCTGTGTGTGTCGGTACCTCCTATTTAAGCAAAACAGACTTAAGGAAGCTATTAATGCTCCAACAAGCCATAAGAACTAATTAGCGCTTTGGCTAGACAGGACTTAGAGACAGAAGGTGCTGGCCGGAAGTTTGACCACCAAAACAAAACCGAGTTTTCACCCAGCCAGTAAACAAGGACGAGTTCTCTACTTATCAGCACAAGCCCTTTACACACTCATCTCTCCCCCTCGTGAAAAGCTGATGCAGTCTACATAATATCTAAATTCCTGTAACAGTCAAAGCTGATTACTTTTGTTTTCCACAATCCATCTGTTTTTAAGAAAGTGCTTGACCCACGTGTTAGAAGAGTTTCTGTATTAGCAAAAACCAGTACTTGCAAAAGGCAGATGTTCATATCCGAATAACAATATTTAAATTAATGGCAATAAGACCTGAACAGAAGTGAGATTAGTGACAGTATATAAGTTTCAAATGACTCTAATCATGTTTCTTAAACAAGAGAGGATAGTTCCTATATAACTTTGCCTAAAGTATAAAAAAATAAACTCAAACTTTTCTCTGTATTTTTTGTCAAAGATTAGAAAGCTAGTAGCCAAATGATGGAGGAGAAATCCAGTTAGACAATATAAAACCTAAGTCACTCATATTTTTAAGTTTTCATTTATTAGAAATGCAGTCACTGCATATCCGAACACCATGCAGACATTAGCCTTCCATCCTAAAGAGATACACAGAACCTAAGGAGAGCTTTAAAAGTATCTATTTACATATATAGAAATAAGAAGTGTTCGCCAAACTACAAGGATTTAATGTAATCCACAACAACAATCTCAGAACACAAATTAAGCAACAAATTCAAACCTTAACATAATTTTAGAAATACAGTGGGTCTGGTCCCATTATACATGTAAAGTTCAGCAATCTACCACTGAAATTAGTCATGCTTGTAAAGCTCCCTTTAAAATAGTTTAAAAAAACAAAAAGCCTGTTACAAGGAAAGATTTTGAGAATTGCAGTTTCCTCCATTAAGCAAGTCTGAGCATTTGGCAGTCATTGAAATTAATGCAAATATTTAACTGTTACACTAAAAAGTTGTTAGCAACTTCAGCCATAGCTTGCTGTTTAAATAGATAGTAACTGCTGAACCTTTTACTATTAAGTAATGCTAACTCCAGGATGAAATGCTGAAGGCTGGGTCTCCTCCTAAAGCTGAGACCTGGAGGAAATGTTCTTGAGGCAATCAGAAAAATTGGTTTTATTCGTGTTAGCATCCTACAGTCATTCTCAAACTCAAGTGCTGTCACGCTTCAACCAGCGTGAAATTTCGCATGGATCCTGGTGTTAGATGTGCCCTGTTGCACCCACCTGATGCTATGAAAACGGTAACCACGATGGAACCCCGAGAGGGTAAAGGGCACCGCTCGCGTGCTTGTGACCAACAGATGCGTTTCGATGCAGTGTAGCTCTGAATCAGCGAACACAAACCAAGAACATGGGCAATTATCAGAGTGAGAACCTGTATCTGCAAGTCACTTGCAGTAAGACACAGTGGTTACCACCTATGGTCAGTTCAACTGAGTTCCCACTGTAGTACAGTGGACAAAAGAAGAAACCACCTTAATCTTTTAACTTATCAATAGAAGCATCTTAATAATAAGGAATTATTTTGTTTCTCTATTTGACACTGATGAAATTGCTATCAAAATACTAACTTCAGAAGTGGATACGCATCTTAATAATAAGGAATTATTTTGTTTCTCTATTTGACACTGATGAAATTGCTATCAAAATACTAACTTCAGAAGTGGATGTATTTCGAGAAGGCTCTGGAGAAGGTTTAACAGAAAAAAAAATTAATGCTGAAATGAGGTAAAGATTGTTTAAATTCAAGGAAACAGTTATTCACAGCTTCCACTATCTTTAGAAAGTCAAAACAGTGAACAAACAGGTGTAGCCCCTAGGGTTGCATATGTACATGATGTTTTGTCTGGACTATACATGGACTCTTCTTAAAACCATCTAGTTGTACAAATTTAAAAAGTGTTTGAAACTACAGCACATCTCTAGATCTATGACAGAAATACCAAACTGTCACTTGCATAAAGGTAAGTCCCATCCTGAGCTAAAAAACACAAAACATTTTTGTCTAGTGTCAGTGGTTCACCATTATCTAATAACCACGTGAACCATATGCACAGCCAGAAGTACTTGGGTAGAATCAACTGCAACATTAACTAAGAATACCAAAGACTCTATGATTGATGTAACAGAATCACAAAAAATTTCAGTTCAAAGGTGTCTCTGGTATAAAAGTTCTGCCCAAAACAGCTGTTTCACAAAGTTCAGTGTGCTTGCTCAAGGCCTTACCCAGTCAAGTTCTGACTATCTCCACATCTAGTCCAACCCTCAATGAACAGTGTCATCTTCAATTAGATCAGAGCCCTATCGAACCTGACCATTACTGTTTCCAGGGAAGGATTATCTACGTTGTTGCTTGGCACCGTGTTCCGAGTGTTTCATTGTACATTTCTCTCATATTTAGTCTAAATCTACACTCTTTTAGTTTAAAACCAACTTCTTCAAGTATAAAGCCATTAGCCCATGTCTTATCACTACCTGCCCTTGTAACCAGTTCCTCTCCAGCTTTCTCTCAGGTCCCCTTCACATACCGGATGGCTGCGTCTGTCCTCTGTGCTGAACAACCCCAACTCTCTCAGCCTTTCCACATAGGAGAGATGCTTCAGCTCCCTGATCATTTCTGTGGCCCTCCTCTAGACCCATTCCAACAGCTCTATGTCTTCCCTGTCCTGATGACCCCAGAGCCAGATGCCGTACTCCACATAGTGTCACTAGAGCAGAGTAGAGAGGGACCTGCTGGTCTCCCTTGACCTGCTGGTCACACTGCTTTTGATGTGGCCCAGGATATAGTTGCCTTCCCAGGCTGAAAGCTCACACTGACAGCTCATGTCTACCTTTTCATTCACCAGTGCCTCCAAGTCCTTCTCCTTATGGTTGCTCTGAAACCTTTCATCTCCCAGCCTATCCTAATACCAGGGGATTGTCCTGGTCCAGGCGCAGAACCTTACACTTAGCCTTAATGAACTTCACGAGGTTCACATGAGCCCACTTTTCAAGCTTATCCAGGTCCCTCTGGATGGCATCCCATACCTTGAACATGTCAACCAAACCACACACCACTCAGCTTAGTATCATCTGCTAACCAGCTGAGGATATATTCCATTTTTCTGTATCACTGACGAAAACACTAAGCATGTTAGTCCCAGTACAGAGCCCAGAGGGATACCACTCCACCTGGACATCGAGCCATTGACCACTATCCTCTGGATACAACCATTTAACAAAGCCCTCATCCAACAAACAGTCCCTCCATCAAATCCTTATCTCTACAATTTAGAGAGAAGGATCTTGTGGGGGACCATGTCAAAGGCCTTAGAGAAGTCCCAACAGGTGACATTCCTCTTCCCTCATCCACTGACACAGGCACTCCCGCCACAACTTATAACCATTTTCTTTTGGACTCTAACTCCACTGATAACGACAAAATGTCTGAGAGGAGCCTGACTCCATTTGCCCAACAAACCTCCATTTTAAGTAGTGGAAAGAAGCTATTGGATCCATCTTCAGCCTCCTTGTCTTGAGGCTAAACAAGGCAGTTCCCCTGCTTTCTTCTGATACAGCATATGCTCCAGCCCCCTAATCATGCTAGCAGCGCTCTGCTGGACTCTTTTCTGTTTGCCAACATTTCTTTTGTCCTGGGGTCCCAAAGAGGACGCAGCATTCCTCACACAGCTTTACAAACGCTGAGCCGAGGGGAATAATTACTCACCATCTGGCTATATTCTGGGGGGCCCAATGGCTAAAGCAGCTCCTTGGTTAATCTTCATTTCTGCAACACCACACGACAGACTTCAGTTCAGCTTGCTGCTCACAATTACCCACTTCCACAAAGCTGCCTCCCAGTCAGACCCCTAGCCTGCCCTGATGTATGGGATTTCTCCTGCTCCCAGGACTCTGCACTTGCATTTGTGAGCTTCAGGAGGCTCCTGGTGGCCTCCAGCTTGTTATGGTCCCTCTTTGAAGAGGGGATCTGCCCTCCAGTGTATCAAACACTCCCTCCAACTTTTTTCTTTCAGTCATAAACAAACCTCTCTAAGGGTTTAATGGGTGGCATACATATAAACAAATAAATTGTATGGTACAGACAGCTACAGCTGCAAGTCAAGCATACAAAGTGTATTTTCTTAAAGTATATTTTCCACTGACTTGTGATGCTTCTTAGACGCATTTCACTGCCAAAGCCAGAAGGGAGTCTTCTCAAAATTTTGTACCAATTCTCCTTCCACGTTGTTTCTGAGAAGACTAAGACTCTACACACATACACATTCTGCTGACTGGTGAGCACTTTTAGCTGATTTTTATAAAAAGTTAATTTTTGTGCCACATGTTTCAAGCATGAAACAGCTTTGTTGATGAAACACAAACACTAAATACTTCAAAACTAACTGTACCATGTATTCAGTAACAATATAAACAGCTGGTTACTCTCATCTCTCAGATATAAAAGACCTGTCTCTAAATTACTTTAGGCCATCTAAACTCATTTTTCTTATTCTTGTACAATAAAACCACAGGTAATTATAACTGTCAAGGACTTCAAGGAATACTCCAATACATACTTGACTCTTGCTGATTACTACAGTTCAGTGCCAGTCTTTTAAGAACAGCTTGACATGCTGGTATGGCATTTTTTTATTTTTCTATTTTACACATTTCCACCATCCAGTTAAAATATTATTGCTAATAAACACTTAGGTTACTTGGGTATTTTGACACATCATGGTGTGTCAGTATATACACACACACACACACACACACAACTGAACAGGACACCCAAATCTACTAGTTTCTTCAAATATCTTCAGGGATGACTAACCATCAGATACAGAGAGACAGGACCTTTGAACTGTTTTAACTTAAAGTGACAGAAGCTAGTTACGGATATGCGTGGAAATATTCTTCACATCATAGATAACTAAGTACAAAATTCAACATGAACATATATATCTAAAGTAGGCATAATTTCACCTTGCAATTACACAACAGTCACTACCTGAAATATCTCCACAGCATGATGTGCCCATTAATCTCATATACCCTCCAAATTCACATTAATCTGTCATGTTACTACAGAATACCATGGGAAAGCAGTAGAGATTGTAAAATTTGAGAGTAAAAACAAAATAGGATTTTCTTGACTTATGCATGCTAAATAAGACATGCAAAAGTAAACATTATGCTAACTAGCTCAGGTGCTAATAACAGTCAAAGTCATTTACCTAGGTCTGTCACTCTTTTTTCAGTACTACTGCCTTGTAAATGAAATAAATCAATTCAACTTGCTTGCCTACATGCATTATAACATACTTCCAACAACAGTGTTTGCAACCAGAGAATAATTAGGAGAAATTTTCTTCCATAAAGTTACCCATAAATTAAAAAAGCATTCATTCATAAACCACACTAAGTTAAGCTACAGATGCAACTCAAGGAAGAAAAGGGGGGGATCCCTGCCCTAAGACTGTACAGTTAAGTTGGAGATGGGTGTATTTAGCACATTTTTTTCATGCTGTAATGTATTTATTAGTTTTAATAGGAAAGCAGTGTTGATAAAGAAATAAAAGCACATCATTTGTTTTTGAGGTTTAACAGAACATTTTGAAAACTGTATGACAAAGCAGCATTTTACTCTTCAGATTATCTATCAGATCCTTAAAAGCCTTTCCCCCCTGTTTTCTTGTAATACACACATGGGAGCCAGCCATACCTTACAACATTTTTTTTCACTTACTTGTACTCACGAAACAAAGTTTCACTTTAAGTACACTGCTTTCTTAACACCTCCTCCCTTCATTTCTAGGTCATCAATTTATCTGGAAAAGGTTCAGGGGAAGAAAATAATCAAGATGGTCTACTTTCTTTCCTTTATTCAAATATGAAAATGCATACATCTATCAAATTTAAGCCTAAATGAAGATGATCTCAGTACATATCGTCACTTAAGGTAAAAAGAAAGCTCTGATGACTATTAAACAAAAATGTGTAATCCATTTTTGAAACACATAACCCACAGGCTATGTAGGAATAGAGCAACAGAGCTTTTATAGACTTCTCTGAATAAGTCAAAAGGAAAAGGACTCCTAGCAATTTTCCTCATCTGATCCAAGTCAAGACAATCTGGATATTTTCATGCCTTCTTTGCCTCTGATTGTATTTTGTTTATATTCACAAGAACAGAACAGTGTATCACTGTGTAACTTGCTAACCTGCTTTGCTTTCCCTGTTCTATTCTTTTTCTAAAATACAGTTCAAGAGTTTGGGAAAGTTGATATCAATGCATCTGTCAAATGCAGGTGTTTACTAGAACAAATTTACATTTCAAATTGCAAGGCAAAACCCCCTCAACAAGTAAAGAAAGTTAACACTAAAAATTAAGTCCTTTTTTAGGATTTAGTTTACTTTGAAATTTAGTTAGACCTCACATGTCTTTCAAGCAATAACATATTTTGAGAGGAAGGAAAGGAGAAGGCAGTAAAAAAAACAAATAAAGGTTCTGCATCACCTCCAACAAGCTTACTCCCTTAGAGTTTAATGGTTTTCATTAGACACAAAATGGTGAAACCTGTAGAAAGCATCTCTATCTATTGTCTATCTAACTCTGGACAACCTCCTCTCATAGTGGGGACTTCAGCAAAAAGCAGCATTGCAAGTCCTGAGTTGTCTTTAGCTTTCCACCCTTTTGTGCCTTGGTGCTGTTCATGCCCTCCTCTGAGGCCTACCGACCACAGCTCTGCCCTCTTGTTGAGGGTGTAGCAGCGAAATCCAAAGTTGGGGAATTCAGGCTTCCATCAATTCCCCACCTTTGGTCTGTGACAAAGGGGAGCTGTGCAAGTAGGCACCAGACCAGCATAGAAGAGGAACAAGGCAAAAGCCAGGGGTATTTTTGGGGGGGTGACTGTTTAGAATCATGATACTGCACCCATACAGGTAAAGCATTAGTTTAGTCATTTGTGCAGAAAGGGTAAGAGGCCAGTAAACACTGCTAAACAAACACTTGGTCTCAGGTCGTAATCCATTGCCAGGAAAACCTCACAATTAATCAAACCCCAAACAAAAACCACCACCACCACAAACAAAAATCCCCAGGAAGGCCTGCTCTGATGCATTTGATTCATTCTGCAGGTCCCGCCTGCCTGCATCTAGCCCCAGCTCAGCACCAGCATAGTGCTGGGCTAACTCTGAATCTGCCTACACTGCAGCCCAGTCCCCTGAATATCAGCAGCCCCAGTGTTTGGTGTATGCCAGCTACTTTAGCTTCAGAATAAACAGGCACTGACACTAACTATAAGAAAACTTGACTCATTTCCAGAAATGTTTAACCACCGGCCCAAGAGGGTAATGACTTTTAAAAAAAAATTAAAAACCCATTTTCAAAGCTCTAAAGAATTGCTTAGTCTTTCTCCACAGTTAACCAAATCTCTACAGATAGAACATGGAAATACATTACCATTTTGGTTGCAATACAGGGAAGAAGAATAAAAAGATGGCTTTGTGATTTAAAAGCTAATGACTTGCTCATTCATTCTCCTGTTAAATTTCTGAAGATTATTTAAGTACATGTTGCCTAATTTAAGTTTCAGAGGACCAACTGAAATTAAGAGATTTGATCAGCTACCAAAGCATGCCCGTCATCTCAGACTGAGGTAAAGAACGCCATTGTTGCCACCAGTTCTCTACAAAGAGGGAAAAAAAATAAGTATCAAACCTGAGTAGGCCATGTGTACAGAACACAAAAGAGATGCTGATAACATATGACACTATTTCTTTTTGGCAGTTCAAACATTTCTGAACAGGAATGTGATAACCCAAAAAACCCCACAAACTTCTGCCCTCAAAAACCCAGGACTGGTTTAGATATAATTTAGAAAGAAACACAAGAAAACACAGGCCTGATTCTGTCGGTACAACAAGAAAGAGATCACATGCATTAAAAGATAAAATACTGCATATTCTGAATGTTTGCAGGATTTTTCTCCTTTAATAAGAACACTTCAATATGGCCCCTTAACTTTCAGTAAGCCCTACAGTATGAATGAGCATTACATTCTTTTTCTATAATACTTGCAGTAAAATAATGACTTCATTATATTTTATAATACAGAAAGAAGCCTTAAAAATGGCCATGCGTTTTTACTGTTTATTTCTGATACATGAATGGGGGAAATACTAGGTCTAGTCTTCACCCGTTATAAAGGATGCCTGTGAAAATTTCAGGGTATGGCTGCTTATGCCTCTCCACAGCTGATGAAAAGCAGCTGTGCTGGATTTAAAGCCCCCTCCTTTATCAGAACTATTATATACCGAAGTTATAGATATTAATTCTTTGAACCAAGCAAAAAAAAAATATAGCTCTCCCCCTAAAAATAGTTGAGATTTCATTTGATCCAGAGTCATCACTAGGCCCAGAGAGTCTTAATGTTTCAAAGCTGAAAGCCTTTATTTTTCCACACAAAAGGCAAGAAAAAACCCCACCCACTTGAAAATCCTCTTTATCCATGATAAAAGCGGCCATAACACTTTTAAAGCAAGAACAGTAGTAACATTTTCCATCAATTCTGACCAAAGAATTTAAACAATTATTACAAAGGAACAGAGGTCAGCATAGTTATGTAGCCTGCCTAGATCGCTTCCCTACCACAGACAAAGGTCCATGACTCCGGGCAAAATTAGGGCAACATAGATGTACCCATCCCAAAGATGTGTTCTAGCTAAGCAATACCTGGTTTATGGTCAAAAATTGGATAATGGAAGTCTGAAGAACAATCAAAACCATAGCACAAGCAATAGAGAGAAATGAATGTTTACCTTCCTGATTTGGTAGCAAATTAACACAAAACTAGAAGTGGTGGGAGGAGGGATGTAAAGGTCGCAATGAACACCTAACAGCTGTTACTAGCACAAGATTTTGCTACAAATTCACTATTACAGCTTTTCCCCTAAAACTGAAAAGTTTCTCATGCTACCTGCTCAAGTACTTCCTCCTTTGAGAAAAACTTGCACCAAATTACCCTTCTAATTGGTAGTTACATTTTTCCAAACAAGCAAATTTGGCTTTTTTTCCACTCAAGAGTTTAATACATATCTTGTGAGTATTGCTATCACTTGTTAAACAAATAACACTTCCTATATTTAAGAACTGAAGAAAATTGCTTGAAGTTTCACAGAAAAAAGAGACTGCAGATGTATCATTACTTACAAGGCAGTTATCACAAATGCTACTTTCTTTTCTTTTTTGTGGTCATTCATTCTGTTTCACAAAGAGGTTTAAAATTATTACATCTCAAACGAAAGCCTATAAAAACATACTGAAAGATACAAAATGCTTAAAAAGAGTTTTCTTGGTTTCACAAGCTTTTCTTGTTTCTCTTTTATGAAGAGCTGAGAAATTAAAATTAGCATTTGAAAGCATTCAAAAAATTGTTTAAACTTCACATTTAGGTGTCACATTCCACAGGTGTGATGTCTCATGAAGTACAGTGAAACCAACTTGAAATCAACCTTGCCAGGCATCCTCTGTTCTGATCATTATGAAGCAAAACAGTACAATTCTAGTTTCCCTACAGCTGAAGATGGTCTTAGACAAATAATAAATGAAAAGAGCCCAAGATGAGCATGGCAAGAACACACCACATATCTGTTCTCTTATCTTACATATTGAGGCTATCAAGGTTCTGTAACTTCTGGTTAAGAAAAGAACCTTAACTCATATCATTTCATTGTGTAGTCAACCCTTCTGACACTAATATATTCATGTAACTCATTATACTCCTATTATAACTCATCTTAGATATATTTTAATTTTAAAAAGCACTAATAAAAAGAGCACATAACATGCACTGTTTGAAATACCTGAGCACCTGGACTAGGTGACAGGACTTCTTTATGTAATAAAGCTAGTAATCCTTCAAATAGAAAACAAAATTATGTTGGCACAGCATTTTGCTTCTCTCAAACTAAAACTGCTTGCAAGACAAATACTGTTACAGCAGAATTATTAAAATTTACTTGTAACAGTGTAAGCTTTAGGGAAGCATCTGTTTTTATGCTGATTCTGGCTTCCAGTGGATCAGAACTCTTTATTTACTGCTAATTCACAAAAGTGAGCATATTGTCAGTTGGCTGGCTAATACTCCTACAAAACAGCATCTCTAAATAAATACTTTGAATTGAATCAAATAAAGCACAACTTCTTGATACATTTTGTGTACTGCATCCCTCAAGATCCTACCCACAGAAACGGCACATTAAGATAAATACATCAATTTCTAACCCTCCTCCAATTAAATAAAAAATGGAAACAAGCACTCAACCTTCAAAATTATAATAGGAATATCTCTCATATTAAAGGTAGTATCACTAAACAATAACAGAATTAGAAAACCCACACACTCATTGAGTACACACATTAAACCCAGGCTAATTTAGAACCTCACTGTCTACGGCAAACACGTGCCTCAAGTCTTCTTGCATTCAAAGCTTCTCCTGCTTAATTTAATTTTCCTTATAGACACAAGGGAAGACATTAATTCTAACTGTATAGTATTTTATATCTCAATAAAGAACAAACATCTCCATGCTATGAGCTCTCATAAAATACATTTACCAGTAATAACAACTTCAGGAGATGATGAAAATACGTCGAAAATGGTGTTACCACTATTCCAGATAGCAATTTCTGAAATACTTAGAAAACTCTTCAACTTACAGGCCTCCAAGAACCAAGATAAGAAAAAAGAGACATTAAACCCAGAAGAAGCTATATTTTGCATTGCAATATAGACTCAGACCATCCGCGCATGGAGTAAGAACACAAGTTCTTTTAGAACATCCTGTTCTGAATTATTTTGCTGACTTTTTCAAGCCAGTACTTACCTATGCAGAAATCTTAGTGAAAGCCACACTAATATCAGCAATATATGTATTTGGCAGAGGGATAAGTAAAATAATTTATCTACTGGGCAACTTTTAAGAGGGTTTACCTGAACTCTTTATCAGGGACAATCCTTCAGCACAAACTAGAGGCAACTGTCTTTTTTACTTCACATTCCAAGTCAGATAATACTGCACAACACTTAACACCCCAGGTGTCTCCCAAACAAAGGCCACCAGTTGCACCTAAGTACACTAGACAGTATTTATTTATTTTGTTTTGCTGCTAGTCACAGTCATGACCTAATTTATTTCCTTGAATAACTCAAGCCACATTTGAAGTGGTGACATCAAATATTTTAAAAAAACCAAACACAAACCAATTTTTTCTGTGACCTTAGACTAATATTCTGTAGACCAATGACATTTTATATCCTGTACCATGACTAAGATTTGAAGAAGTTATTTCTTACTGTGCTAGACCTACATATAATTAATACTTGATGCTTTGTATTTACCATTCTGCAATCCCATCCACAGCTGCTTATGATCCTTTTTTTGCATCTCATTGATGACTTGACTTTTGTGCTTTAGAGCATCTGCTTCTTTTATACAAGCCATAAAATGTGCTTCAATCACATCCTTAGAATGGCAGTGCAGAAGATCCTTCTCTGGAAAATTCTATAAAGATAAAAGATAGATCAAGAGAAATAAATGCTTCACACACCTTAAAAGTTGAAGAATAAATGATAATTTTAATTAGGTTTATATTTATACAAAAGAGGCCCAGTAGAATCTTGTGCTTATGGAAGAATGTAACAACCATTACCTATCTGCTGGACAAGAAATATTGTACAGTGAAAAACATTTTAGGAAAAATAAAAGTTGTATAGTTTTCTATAAAAAAAGAAATTACTCTAAATCACCCAATCTCAACCTGATAAATACATTTAAATACATCAGTGAATGTAGTTATGCCCTTATTTCCAAAATTTGGGAAATTAAGAGTTTTAACATGTTTTTCAGGTAGACATTCAATTCTCTAGCAATAAACAGGAGAAAAGGAGGAAAAGCAACAAGCACCCAATTCCTCTACTGACTCTTGATGGCAGTTTAGTACCCATTCCTATGCAGGCCCCTGAAAAATATTTCCTCCAAGTATCATCATCCACATATATAAGCTACAGCACATATGCCACTTACATTTTTCCTTAGAGACACTGGAGATCCTCATCAGCTCCAACTTTATTTAATACGTGGCTATTGCTAGCCCACGCAACTTGATTCTATACCCTTTTTATTTGCCCAGAGGTGGCACACTGCATTCAGCACTGCAGATGCACAGTTACCACTCCCCCAGGTAACTTTTACCCCCTCAGTAATTGACAAATACCTTTCCTATCCATTTATTAAGGAAATTGGAGTAGTAAATCTTATTCAGTGGTAAATCTTGTTCAGTTACGAAAGAGATTTATTTGGAAGTTAACTCATCAGATGTACGTCACGGTACAGGCATACACTTAGGGTTGTTCTTCCTCTGATTTTTCTTTTATCAATGCTTAGTATCATCACTCACCATTTTACAGTACAAGCATTCTGTATCACAAATTAATTGTCTTTACTTTTCAAAGGTTTAAAAACTCAGCATGTTTTGTCCCCCCACTTATTCAGCTTCTTTTCACGGCTGCTTGTGACCATGCTGAACGGTACAGATTCTCAGAGCCAAACCAGAGTGACATCACTTATACAGTCTTCTTTGTAACAAGAGCTTGACATGTATTTTTGTACTTTAATTCTCACCCACAAGAGGACCTTTCCTCTTAGCTCATTACAAACTGACTGTTTTGAAAAAGCTTTTGCAAGGGATTGTCAAAACCATTTTGGAAATACCAGTACACATAACAGGATGCTTTTCAAAAAATTCTACAATCTAGTTAACATGTCACAGTAAGAGCAGTATCATGCTGGGAAAAACCATACCTTCCCTCCTCAACATAAAACCAGGAAAAATAGCAAAGACTGCTTCAAGCTACAGGAAGTTAAAATATCCAAGAACCACTTGCTTCACAAGACTGATAGTTCCCGCATTCGGTTGTTGAAAAGACTTGAAAGTTAAATAATGGAATGCCACATCATGATTCTTCCTTATAACAGTAAACCCAGAGTATGGAAACTGTGGTTCAAAAGCACGATTATCTTCCAAAAACAGGAGTATGAGAGGAAGAAAAAGACAGCTACCATCTTTTCCACTGAAGCATATGTGGTTTGGTGCTGAGCTCAAAGGGAATGCTTGTGTTACTTTGGAGTGATGTATGTAGAGCTGACTAGAAATCCAAGAACAGAGAAACAGCTTTCTTCTCATATGAGGAGGGCCAAGTACAAAGACATCAAAGAGGACAGAACAGAAAGTTCTCCCCTACAAAGCTATCTCAACATCATTGGGCCCAAGATGAATGAACACATCGTTGTGATTGTTACTCACCAGCCAACATCTGTATAAGCCTGTAAAACACTGTCAGAAGTTTAACCTACTTGCTCTAATA
Organism: Laterallus jamaicensis coturniculus; assembly: GCA_022605575.1. NCBI lineage: Eukaryota > Metazoa > Chordata > Aves > Gruiformes > Rallidae > Laterallus > Laterallus jamaicensis. The sequence continues at coordinate 6,596,673 of JAKCOX010000027.1, forward strand.
AAAAAGTAAAATCTGGTAACCAATCCAGAAGAAAAGAACACCCAGAAATAGTGTAATTCAAGATCAAAACAATTCTTTATACACAAGAATTGAAAGTGAGACACTGGTATCCCACAAAAAAAAAAGAGAGATGAAACAGCGGAATGCACCTAATGCCAAGTAATACAGGAACCTAAAAAACAACTTCCACAGTTAAAAGCTCAAGTTTTAGTTAAGTTTATGAAAACAACTGTTTTGTTACACATATGTCAAAATACATTGCAGGATTTTTTTTTGTACATTCCTGTATTTTTTATAGGTAGGCATCTCCCTGCTGACTTTCTTCCACTGAATTTCAAATTGTGGGGAAATGTCACTCCCTGGGGACGTGGAACATATAGAGTGTGGTCTGCAGAACAGCAAGGAGATACTTAAAACATGCCAGAGCTAGCTAAGCTAGTGGAAATCTAGCCACCATACTACAAAGGTATGGAATGATTCATTTTCCCAGCTTCTAAGGATAACACTGTGGAAGGCTGGAAAACATTCCTACAACCTCTGTGCTGTCAACTCTTTCCTTTAGAAGAAAAACACCGACACACTTCTACGCAGTGCTGTGGGTAGAAGTTTTTAAAACTGTTCACTGCTGCATCTACAGGATGTATGTAACAGTATCACCTACACAAGACTACCTTCAAAAACTATGGCATCCCCACCAATTTATAAACTAGTGCACAGAATAAGAAGTTTTCTACTTAAGTACAGAACATATGTATGCTTGGGGGTTTTGTTGTGGGGCTTTTTGGGGGGGCTGGGTTTTTTGGGGTTGAGGGGTGGTGCTGTTTGGTTTTTCTGTTTAGTTCTACTTGCCCTCTTTCTACTTGAGGAAACAGTCATCAAATGTAAATAACTTTAATCAGTTCCCTGAAGGAAGAGAAAACTGCAAACAGGCTGGCAACCACCCCTCTTTTAACGGATCCCATAAGCAGCTTTGATTCAAGTACTCTTACTGGTGATGTCTTACTCCCTCTATGTTTTGTACCTCTGAAAGAAGAGGTATTAAAGACTGACTCTGATTTTCTTAGAAAGCTGAAGTAGTACTGGTTTTGTTTTACATACCAGTAGACACCTGCAGAATAGACTTGTTCATAAAGAAGTAGGTATCATCTGTACACCCAGGAGCACTAAATGACCTCTCACATAAAGCTGTTCCAAAACCATCACAGGTAATTTCAACAGTCTGGTTTCATAAGTCCAATTCACCTATATTTATCTACCAGTTCTAGTACACAAGACATTTGTTTGTACTATGACAGACTTGTTGTATTAGGCTACATTTACAGAAAATTACACCAATAACAGGGCTTTATAAACCAAATGGAACACACAGAATGGCAGGGGAAGCATCCACACAGTTGTATTTGGTTACCATCAGTGGTCTTTTTTCACCCAAAGAAAGATTAATTTAAAAAAAAAACCAAAACAAAACTCATTCATGCTTCTGGCTTCCACAATGACTCCTAGCAGTTCTAGAATTTATCCATATGCTACATGGAAAAGTACTTCCCCTCTGCTCTGCTCTGATAAGCCACCCTCCCCCAGCACTGTGTCCAGCTCTGGGATCCCCAGCACAAGAAAGAAATGGAACTGCCGTAGCGAGTCCAGAGGGCCATGAAGACGATCAGAGAGCAGAGGGACCTCTCCTATGAAGACAGGCTGAGAGAGTTGGGCTTGTTCAGCCTGGAGAAGAGAAGGCTCAGGGGAGACCCTATAGTGGCCTTCCAGTACCTAAAGGGGCCTACAGAGAAGTTGGAGAGGGGATGGTTATCAGGGAGTGGGGTGATAAGACAAGGGATAATGTCATCAAGATGAAGGAGGGCAGATTTAGATCAGACATTAGGAAGAAATCCTATCTATGAGGGCGGTGAGGCCCTGGCACAGGGTGTCCAGAGCAGCTGTGTCTGCCCCCTCTCTGGCAGTGTTCAAGGCCAGGTTGGATGGGGTTTTGGGCACTCTGGTCTAGTGGAGCATGTCCCTGCCCATGGCAGGGGGTTGGAACTAGATGAGCTTTGAGGTCCTTTCCAACCCAACCCATTCTACGATTCTATGATTCACTCTACCTCACCCAACTTTGAGCTGAGAACACCAAAACAACAGCTGCTGTTATACAAAAACTGATGCACTATCTCCTCCTCTACATCAGGTCATGGGTGGAGAAGCAGGCAACGAGCAGATAAGGACTTCATCGGAGGGAGAACCTTAGCCTTTCCCCTGGCACACCCAATTTCCTCTACTGCTACCATTTCCAGAGCAGTTTACCACCTCCCATCTACTGCCCAAAATCGGTAGTGTTGGTTACCATGAATAGTGCTAAGCGTGCCACCAAGCAGCATGAGATGAGATTAGTAGGAAGGTAGAGGTTCCCTCCTTCCCATAAAACCACACCTGAGTAACAAGAGCAACCTCCCAGACTACAGCTTCTCATCATTCTCAGACCTTAGTACTCTGTTCAAGCTCATCCCTCTACAACTATTTAAGGTGACTGTATTTCAACTTTACTAGATATAGAAGCACATGTTATTTTATTATATATATTTATATATTTATAATTATGTACAAATGAATAAACCGTTTCTTCAGTGCAAACAAGTGTGTTTAGTATATGGTCTGTATACATAACTCAGGAGGAAAACTACAAGTTTCTGTCAACTTTCAAACTTCTGCTTAACAGAAACAGACTTTTTTCATGGTTTTACCTTTAAACAAGGAGAACTGATAGGGAGAGAAAAGGTAAAATGGCTCTTTCCAGATCTGTGTTGTTGCCCACATGCTTTTGTGAAAGAAAGGAGAAAGCCGAGACAGTAAGAGTTGAACTGCAGAAAAATCTAATACTGTTCAATTAAACCAAATTAAAAGTATGGCTCTAAAGAACAGCTGCACATAAATGTAAGGAATAATCAAGGCAGGAATCCTACACCTAAACTACTTAGTATTATTTAGGTGTAAGAAGCTAACATATAAAATTGTCTTTCGATATTCTGACATATTTTGATCTATCTCAGTTATGTTCTGACTTCAAGGATTAAGAAGGCTTTATTTAAATAAACTTTCAGATTACATCAAAAACAGGAAGAGAGATTAAGCAGGTGCTTAATCCAAGGTGTCACATTTTTAAAAACTAAATTACATCAGCTTTTAAAAATAATGCTGCCTTAGCAGTAAATTATTTCTGCTGAACTTTAATGTGCACCTTTGAGACAAATTTACATTATCTGGTCTTTTTGCAAGCAGCAATAACAGGACATTAAAGACAATTTACATTACTACATGAAATGTAAAAGCTCTGTTGTGCTGCAACTTATTTCTCAAGATGTCTTTACTTTGTGATGGCAACATCTGCAAACTGCCACTGTTAATCTCCCAGAGGTTTCAGAACATGTAACAATCAAATCATGATTAATGAAACTACATGCCCTACAGTTTCTTCAAAACACTCAAAATTTCTTCATCCCAGATCTCTCTGACATATATCAGACAGAAGTGTAGTAAATACAGTGGTTTCATAAACATCCCCATCTTCAGATTCAGTCATTTTAAAAGTTTCAACATATGGAAACATATATTATAAGAATGCACAATTTCAGCACGTATTTCCAAAAAGAATCAGCATTTTCCTTTGGGACAGTCTTTCTATTGCAGTCTTTCTTTTATAACTGAGAAATCAAAGTTTCAAAGTTAAATATCACGATTTCTAGTGGTGATTTTGACTTAAAAACATATCTGGGATTGCTGTCTCAATGCATTTCAAAGTATGAAAGAATCTTGTGCCAAAGCCAACCCCGTGCAAGTGCTCTACTGAGCAAAGATCAGTAGTGCTATGAAGTCATACCTAATGGTTTTACAATGTGTAATCAAAATAATATTCCTCCTGTGACTAAGCTGTCACAAGATCAAACTCATTTCACTCAGTTCTCTAAAGGGGACCCAAACAAAGCAGAATCACAGAACACTTTGGGTTGGAAGGGACCTTACAGGTCACCTAATTCCAACCCCCTGACACAGGCAGGGACACCCTCCACTAGACCAGGTTGCTCAAAGCCCCATCCAACCTGGCCTTGAGCGCTGACAGGGAGGGGGCAGCCACAGCTGCTCTGGGCAGCCTGTGTCAGGACCTCACCACCCTCATAGGGGAGAATTTCTTCCTAACATCTCATCGAAACCTACTCTCCTTCAGTTTGAATATATTACCCCTTGTCCTATAACTACAGTCCCTGAAAAACAGTCCCTCTCCCACTTTCCTGCAGGAAAATAAGTATTGGTAGGCTGCAATTAGATCTCACAAATCAGCAGCATCCCCTGACTTTAAGGATTTCTACAGTATCTCATAACATCTTCGTGCCTAGAAGATGAGCACTTCTTAATCTTGCCAATCTTCAGTTAACTCAAACTGACTGAATTAAAAACCCAAAGAAAGTTCTTCTCTTACATCCACCTAATTGTACTGACATAGCCTCTTTACTTATCCTGAATAACAATTTTGGCTTTTCAGATTATAATAGAATCATTTTCAAAGGAAGGTCATTGGAAAGCGCACACATCTCATGGAAAACAACTGTAGATTTACAGACAGCTTTATGTGATTCCTGAAGAATGAATGTTCTCCCCTTCAAGCCATACCATTCACTTATTTACAAAATTAATTCTGAAACTTCTTCCTAGTTTCCAAATGCCATGTAATCCCACAGTCACTTGTTCTCAACTAAAAGTGTATTTCAATTTTACCTTGAAATGCACTGTGATGCTCCAAGGAAGGGCTGTATTTGATGCATGGAGATCAAACAACAAACCAATTGGGTAATGCCTAAAAAAACAAAGAGACGTTCAATCAATATAGGAGCTGTGCATTTAGTTTTACACACAACAGTTAACATACCTGCATTTACATGAAAAAAGTTAGCTGTTTGACTCCTACAATTTCAATTCATTATTGCTTAATCAGAAAAGTTATACAGGGAGGTATAAGTGACTGATAGCTTCTGGCAGAATCAAGCCTGTAATTTATATGTTCAATATCTAAACCAGTGTGGTCTCCGAGCTGTGCCCACAAAACATTGCCAGTTCTACAACAGCAAAAGTGGCCTACAGTTGCTCCATGCAATCCTTCAAAACAGTATTTTTAGTCAAAAAGCTTAATAATGGTAGGACTAGCTGGTCTAACAGAAAAGTATACATGCTTTCAGATATTTAAATGCCACGGGTTTATACCACATTGACCCTCAACACCTCTTCCATCTCCCACCTGCTTCAGGTCATTGTGGAAAACGAGTAGTAAAGCGAAAAAAAAAAAGATCTGTAAGAAGGGATGAAAGATGATAAAGATTTCTCTATCTTTACTATCAAATTAAGAAGAAGGGAAGGGTAGGTAAAGAGATTAATTGAAGCTCTGTATTTCAGTTGCATTCTGGATTAAAGGAGTTACCCAAAGAAGCTGTCTTGTAGCTTTGTCTCCCTTAAATTTGTTAGAAGATACAGCCTCCAATGACACAAGGAATAAATATCACATATACGAAACTTTCAGACACTCTAAAAAGGTCTTTCTGCAATTTTTCTCACCTGTAGTCACTGGCAGGAGGTTTGATGAAGTTTTTTGGGGGGGCTGGTTTGTTTTTGTTAGGTGTTTCTTTAGTTTTGGTTTTTTTTTTAATTCAGCATACATTCTCTTGTCTTTCAAAAATCTTTCTGTAGAGCCTTACTAGCTTTTCATGCTACAGAGAGATAAGCACACGCTTAACTCTCAACTCAGTAGTTCCACTGGATTAAACGAGACAGATCACAGGACGCAGAGCCAAGCACATACAGAAGTTCTGAAAGTCTGGAGGGCAATAACTGAGAGCACTGCTCTAAAAGCACCTGTGCCAAGCAGATTTCCTGACGGCTAAACTCTCCCACAGCAGTGCTCTAGCACCCTCTACGGGCGGGCTAACCCCAAGACTAAAACTTGAGTCACTTCAAACAGCAAAATTAAAAACAAAAAAACCCAAAAAAAAAAGCCCAACACAAAGCAAAACCAAACCCACAGAACCACCACAGTAGTACTACAGTTCTTGAACTTACCTACAGCATTTGTAACTTCTTAAAAGGAAGAATAGGGGGAAATATTGAAAAAAAAGTATCTAGAACTCTGTTTTCCTGTCGAAGGGAATAAAGAATATAGATACTGCATATCCATATTTATCGTGATACACCACCAGTGTTCAAGTTTTTACCATTCTATTACTGTAAATCATGTCTTGAGTACTCCAACAGGGATTCAGCAAGAGTTCCATGAAAAAGTGGTTTTGTACATTCCAAGTAACAAAAATTAATTTCCTTTGATAATCAGATGAACAGAAAGACTTTCAGTTACTTTCAATTTACACAATGACAGCTACAAAAAAAAAAAAAAAAAAATTAAAAAAAAAAAAGAAAAAAAGGCAAAGCATCAGTTCTTGGCCTCCCTCTATATTTTCTACCCAGTACAGATTACAAAATAATGTTAATTTACTCAAGCTTTGTTCAGCAAAATCTTCGTGCTACGCACAGTTAATATGTGGGTTTTATTTTGAAAGAGGTCAGCTCTCAATTTTGTTCCACAGCAGAATCCATGAGACTGAAGAAGAAAGTAGACCACAAGAGAAATGGCTTTGTGTTGAAGTGCAGCCTTCCATTAAGCGTGATGTCGACACCAGCAGTGAAGCAATCCTGAGAGGTAAGACATGTCCTGCTTCAAGTTCCAGTGCTCACACACTGGCATTTCCTATGACGCCAGTAAAAGCCTGTAGTAAGGCCTGTATGTAATGCTGTGTTTCACTTCTTGCTGAGAGAGTTACAAGCATTTTTTTTTAAGTCTGGAAACAACAGGCCTCTATATAACAACACTAAAGCTATTATTTTTATTTCCTCCATAATAAAACCTGGTTTCTTAACCGAGATAGAGAATTAAGGGAGGCACAAAGAGAGAAGCTGAGAAAAGAGGACTTGGCAATCTGTATGCAGAGTAATAACAAGAAAAATCCAGCATTCCCTCACTCCATTCTTAAGCTTGTATCTACCTCATGCTATGCACCAGCATTGCCTCATTAAATATCTTGCTCCCAGTGACACTGCTGCAATACTGTTGCTGAACTTCAATTTGAAGAACAGGCATTGCAATGAACAAAACTTACAGAACTTACAGAATCACAGAATCACAAGGTTGGAAAAGACCTGTAAGATCATCAAGTCCAACTGTTCCTGTCCTATGCTAAACTATATCCCTAAGTGCCTGATCTACTCTTTTTTTAAACACATCCAGGCATGGTGACTCAACCCCCTCCCTGGGCAGCCTGTTCCAGGCCCTGACAACTCTTCCAGTGAAATTTTTTTCCTAACATCTAATCTGCCCCTGCCCTGGCACAGCTTCCTGCCACTTCCCCTTGTCCTATATCTCCTGTCATCTGGCTGAAGAGACCATCTCTCACCTCTCTACAGCCTCCTTTCAGGTAGTAACCTGGAGAATTAAAAAAAACCAAACAAAAAAACCCCAAACCAACAAGGGAGCCTTTAGATTTGCCACACCCCCTCCACCCTTTTTTAATACAAATGGCTAGAATGATTATTTCTGAAAACTCTTCAGTCTATAAAAGTCTGACAGCACCTTGACTGCCAGCCATTGTCAATTTATTACTACTTTTATTATTATACAGAAGGTGGTTTCAGAGTGAGACAGCAGTCCTGGAAAACACCATGTTAAATACTTAAAGTCCTTTTAGAAGTGACAGATAGACAGTAAAAGGAAAATTAATTACTACTTTTCCAATAATTTCTTCCCAAACCCAGGACAGAAAGAGACAGAATGAGCTGGTAAATTATTCAGACCAAATAATTTACTGCAGTAATTCAGTAAGATGTGTCACATAACCTGATAAATCCAGGACAAAAAAAAAATCCTATACTTCAGAACTATTTGGGATACTAAATGTATCGAGTGGCCACAATCATGTGTTGAGGTATTTCTATGAACAATTGTCTCATTGAGGGAAATTTTGTCTGCCTCAGAAAAGTCTTACATTTTCAGTAAGATATTATTCACTAAGAAATATTTTTTCTTATATCTTGTAAGCAACATTAGCATTTTCAAACAGTATGTCAGCTATGCCTGCTCAAATGGTGCTTTAACATTTTGCCTTCCACTGATTCCTGATTAGGAAGGGTCAGGCATCCATCCAGTTCACACCAGAGACACACCTATGCAACTACCAGGGCTAGAGCACAATCCATAGAACGGGGGCAGAAACTCTGCTGAAGGCCACACACTCAGATAGGAGGGTAATAAGCTATAGGGTTAATGCCCTAACATCTGCTGAAGATCAGAGGCCTTCACTCAAGCAGGGCTCCTGAAAGAGGATGCAGCTCTCCAGGAGCTCTCAAGCTGCCAGGAGAGCTCAGGACCTCTCCTGAGGGCTGGGGCAAGCAGAGGCAGTGTCCTTGACTAGAGGTGTGTGTTAGTGGAAGAGCTATGTCACCAAGTTAAGGAGGTCAGGGAGCTGCACAGCGTGAGGAACTGAACAAGAGGCTGATGGCATTTTCATTGAGACCTTGCAGAAATGAGAGCCTAAACTCCCAGGGGCACAAAAAGTGTACAGTCATTGGAATAGTGAAGGAAGACTCACAGGATGGGGAAGAATGGAGGCTTGTGACCTGCAGTCAATGACTCAATAGCAGACAAGGAACTGGAAGCTTTGAGGAAGCATCAGTGCAGCCTGAACAGCATATCCACACCAAGACTAAGCAGTCACCGCTGCAGGAGACTCCCTCCTACAGGGCACAGAGCTCTCCCCCATCCGCCAGTCTCACTTGCTACCTTTGGAGGTTTGCTGCTTGCTAGGAAGTTGCAGACATACTGGCATGTTTGTCCTGTGCTTGGATTGTTAGCCCTTGCTGTTCAGCTGTATGGGCACAAAGAGTGACTACACAGCTCCAGGGGCACAGGAGCACCTACAGTTTCGCCAATGAAGGAGAAAGGCTACGAAAGGTGTGAATGCTGGTCCACAACCACAGGTCAGTAACTAGTTGTGAACCTGGTAAGACAGCAAGGACTTGGCTTTTACAGCCACAGGACACCCTCTGGGGATAAAGGACTGCTAGGGAGAGATGGAATCCATCAAAGTGACAACTTCTTATTTTTATTGTTTTGGCCCGCAGGCTGGCCAGCATAGTGAGGAGACCTCTCCTCACCCCTCTCATGTGAGGAGAGCCACCAACAAAAGGGTATGAATACCAACCCACAACAAAGTGAAAAATAATGGACATGGGAATCTCAAAATGATAGAAGAGAGTAGAAGAAAGTCTACCACCAGCTGATGTGCATAAATGCACACAGCTTGGGAAACAAGCAGGAGAAACTAGAGCTCCATGTGCAGTGATGTAACTGTGACATCACTGGGCTACTTGGGATATGGTGAGACAGCTTGCACAGCTGGAATGGTATTGTGGATGGGTGCTGCTCAAGAAAGACAGGCAGGGCAGATGAGGGAAGAGGGTTGTCTGCTATGTGAGGAAGCAGTTTAGATGTATGACACTTAATGGAACAGACATCTCAATGGTGGATTGAGATCTTGTGGTTCAGGATCAGAGGAGGGAACACTAAAAGCAACATCCCAGTGAGTTTGTTACACATCATGCAACTAAGGTGAGGAAAGAGATGAAGTCTTCTTTAAACAATTCAACAAGTTTCTGCATTACAGACCCTGGTTCTTGTCAATCTGTGACATCTGCTGGAAAAACATGGTTGGACAGAAATAGTCAGGATTTCTTGATACAGTCATCAGATAGACCAGAGCTGACCTGCAACTGAATCTGCTACTTACTAACGGGAGAAGAGTTCGGGATGCAATAATCAGTGGCAGCTTTGGCTGCCATGAAATGCCAGAGTTCAAGATCCTGGACCAACTGATAAAGGAGAGTAAGCAGAATACAGACCTTTGACTTCACTCCCCACTTCCTCTCGGTGCCCCTGCAAAGTTCAGGCTCAGCTAGCTCAGACATGTCATCTGACAGAGCTTTCAGTCCCTCACCAGCAGCAAGAGCGCTGAACCTATCCTGTAGTTACAGAACTGCAGGTGAATAAAGAGCCATTCTGTTGCCAGAAGTCACAAGCTCCTGGCCCTTCTATATCTTAGGAGTCTATTTTCCAATCCAATAATTAGAAACTACCTGCATCTCCTTCGATGTAGTTGTAGGTTTATGCTCATGTAGCTGCATGGTCTCCAAGAAGATTTGATCCATTTCCCTCTGTAGTTTCTGATGCTGCACATTCTCATGATCTCTTTCTGCAGCTCCTTAACTTGGTGACCCTTCCCCAGCACACACCTCCTGAATGCAAGGAGGCCATTACCCACTGTCCCAAAAACTTCAGTGGGAGGCCACAGGCACTCTCCAGACCAAGAGAGAGCGAGCTTCCTCCTCCTTCAGGAGCCTGGCCTGAGTGCTGCAGACCACGAAGTTGAAACTACGGTTCAGACTTCTTCCAAAATCTTCACTGGAAAACAGAAGAGCTGCAGCTGAGAGGAGATAAACTACATCCCTATCAGGGATGAAATCACAGAGTATAAGAAATACGACCTCATTGTACAAAGTAAAGAATTACAATAAGAAATATTACTAGCAAGTTCTGTTTGATTCTCAACGTAGACGTTACTCTTTAGAAGATTCTGCATTAATGCTCACTATTTTCTTTCTCTACAAATTACTGCCTCAATGTCACTCTCAGTCCTGGCACTTGGGTCTTCCCTGGAACAAGCTTCAGCTATTCAGGGGATTACCATTCTCTTAAAATAATGATCTGCAGATAGCGTTTTCCTTAGAAAAGCAATTCTGCTGAAATCAGTGAAGCTGTTCCTGGCAGGATATGCTTAGATTTTCTGAAAGATAATTAGACTATTCATTTTAATTTCAGTGTTCAATCAATTCACTAACTCTTAATTTCAGAATCATAATTTATATTTTTACTCTATACCTTTATTCTATAACTCTTATTTAAATTCTTGTTTAAACATTATGGTAATTCAATAACTTACAGAAAATACAGATCTATTTTTGGTTGAAGTAAAAAGCCTCTCTTTCTCTGCTGTTTATTTAGACAGTATCCATCATGATTCAAAGTCCCTTTGGCATCCCAAGAAACCAATTACTGATAAATTCCAGAGAACTTAAATAGATGCCTAGAGGTGGTTGTGCCAGCCAGCTTTGAAGGAGTGAAAAAAGCACTAGTTTTTATGTTTTTTTATTTACATATTTTCAGGATTTTCCCTAGGTTGATCTCAAAGAAACAAAAGCCTAGAAGATAGCCACTACATCAGCAAGCCTGAAGGGACTTCATTATGTGATCCTAGCTAATCACAAGAGAATCCAAACTCAAGAAGCTAAAACAGTCACTGGTAGTTTTCTTTCCTGTTATCACAGAATCTTAGGGGTTGGAAGGGACCTCAAGAGATCTTCGGGTCCAACCCCCCTGCCAAAGCAGCTCCCTATCTCATATTACATAGATAGGCGTCCAGACGAGACTTGAATATCTCCAGAGAAGGAGACTCCACCACCTCCCTGGGCAGCCTATTTCACTGCTCCGTCACCCTCACTGTGAAAAAGTTCCTCCCCATGTTGGTGCGGAACTTCCTGTGCTCCAGCTTACAGCCATTGCCCCTAGTCCTGTCCCCACTGACCACTGAAGAGGGGCTGGCCAATTCCCCCTGCATCCCATGTCTAAGGTATTTGTAAACACTAATTAGGTCCCCCCTAAGTCTTCTTTTCTCCAGGCTGAACAGACCCAGCTCACTCAGCCTTTCCTCATAGGGGAGATGTTCCAGACCCCTAATCAACTTTGTCGCCCTTCTCTGGACTCTCTCCAGAAGGTCCCTGTCTTTTTTATACCAGGGAGCCCAGAACTGGCAACAGTATTCAAGGTGGGGCCTGACCAATGCAGAGTAGAGGGGGAGGATCACTTCCTTCGACCTGCTGGACACACTCTTCCTGATGCATCCCAGGATCCCATTGGCTCTCTTGGCCACCAGGGCACACTGCTGGCTCATAGCCAACCTGTCATCCAGCAGGACCCCCAGGTCCTTCTCCACAGAGCTCTTTTCCAACAGGTCATCCCCCAGCCTGTACTGATACAGTCGGTTATTCCTCCCCAGGTGCAAGACTTTACACTTGCACTTGTTGAATTTCATTAGGTTTCTCCCTGCCCAGCTCCCCAGCCTGTCCAGGTCTCGCTGGATGGCAGCGCAGTGTTCCTGCGTGTCAGCCACCCCTCCCAGCTTTGTATCCTCAGCGTACTTGCTGAGGGTGGATGCTATTCCCTCATCAAGGTCGTCAATGAAGATATTAAACAGAACTGGACCCAACACCGAACCCTGGGGAACACCGCTAGTCACAGGATGCAGGAAATAAAAATACATGGAAAATCTCTTCAGTATCTAAAATACTAATTACTTTCTGAAGAGCTGATGCTATCTATACAGAGCTAGCAAACACCACAGCTTTCAGTGTTTTCTTTGAAACTTTATGAAAGGAATAGAAAGAAATATGATCTGATGAACAGTATTTATGAAAACCAAGTAAGTGAAACAATGGAAGTCTGACTCCCCAACCTCTCAGAAGATACTTTTAACAGACCATCTGACAGAACAAAAACTGAATCAATAGCAATTAATCAAATTGAACTAATTCAACAAGAGTTTGTGCATCAGTATTGGGTTATCTGATTTTACAGAGCAAGCACCTATCATACCCCTGAAAAGTAAAGGTTATGCACATGTTTTAGTATCTTTAAGCATATACCCTATTTGCATTCAGACTCTAGAAATAGTACTTCCTATCTCAGTTACTAGGCATCTTAAGAAGCTAGAATAATCTAAACAAAGATTTATTTGGTGATTCTACTGTAAGAAGTAAACCCAGAAACAGACATTTCGTATCACAGTAACAACTAGAGCAAAACCTCTAGCAGCATAATCTCTGCCTTATACATATAATAGATACAAGCAGAATAATAAAAAATATGTTCAACATTAAACCTTCTTCTGTTTTTCCTAATCATGCTTTTCTTAGCCTCCTCCTCCTCTTCTGGCATCTTTGAAACCCAAAGGAGTGATTAGTTTAGGCAAAGTACTGACACTGTGCTGAACCTGGTAGCTCTTTACATGGTAACTGCGTAAAAGTAAGAAGTTAAATAAACTCACCATTTCAGTGGTGTACCTTCATATTCAAACCATATTTCACTAACTTCCTCCTGTCTCATAACTTTCTGAAAGTGCTTCTTCACTTTGTCTGTTACCAGTGTCAAGTAGCTTATCCTTGGCAAAAGCAACTGAAAGAAAAACAAATTATAGGAGCTTTAAGTATACATAAGATTTACTAATAAAAATCTCTAATAACGAGTATGCATTTACATAACCAAAACTGAGTCAGCATTCTTTTATTTCCTCCCCTTGAAGGTAAACTTTTACAGTTTACTTAATGGGGAATGAAAAGATATACAGTAACACACTCTAATGCAGAATAGCTGTACCCAATACACTCACACACACAAAAAAATAGTAAAAAAAAAAAAAAATTCTTGATACTTTCAATGTGTTGGGAGGAAGAAAGTGGAATTAATGTCTGCTTTTCTGTATTTAAGCAAGCCAAAGAATGAGGTTTTGGACCTTTTTCATATGAACAGCCAGGAACACATTCTAACTTCTTATTTAATGTAGAAGCAACTGTCTATCAGCTATTATTTCAAAATGGAAATTCCTACAAAATAAAAAAAAGGCTAGCTGCTTACAGGTTTGGTTTCCAAGTGCATTTTGTATTTCCAATAGCTGACAACATCCATTTCTTTTGCACTGGGTTTGCTAATTCAACATGTTAGTCAAGGCTACTAGGATTCTTCCACTATTTAACCTTCCCCCAGCTAATAAAATCAGATGGAAAACTGTCAATATTGTATCAGCTGAAACAAGACACCTTCTAAGAGCTTTCTGGCATACCATCTTTTTTTCCTCAAGTGTAACGTTATGCTCTACCCAAAACAGAATGCTGTGTTATTTTTATTTGCATCTCCCCCTGCTTTGCATCAAGCAGTGTACTGATGACTGTATAGCACATTTACTGAAGATGAATCAGTCTGTAAGCTTTAACAAGCAATGCCTTTCAGTATTCCAATGAGAAAAGACTGCCCTCCCTGTAAAATCACAGTTAGCTGTGGAGCAAACATTTTAAATTAATTGTTATTCATCCTGTAAAGTTACTTTCGTTTCCTAATTATTAACCAAATAGATGGATCTAAACATTTAGGTCTAAGGAATAAATGGAAATAAATTTTATTTTGCATAGAAACATTTGTTTTCCAGTGCTCCTCATAACCAGTCTTGTTTATTAAAATGTTTTCTTTGTAGTATGTGGATAATGCTAGGCCTGAAGTGAACAACTATGGTGCCCTAAATTGTTTCAAGATATATTTTGACTGACATAAAACTTGATCTCTGGTGTAACACTCTTTCAGAATGTCTCTAGCAATTAGACCACACTTTGACACTACCTAGATAATATTCTGGCTTTGATACTAGAATTCTTTTATAAATACCAGATTCGTACCAAAGTACAGATTTAAATCAACAGTAAATTCTTAAGAGAACGGATTTATCTTTTAGATAATGCTGCATTAGGTTACTAATCTGCCTACATCTGTGAAACAACTAAATTTTAAGGTTATATAAAACTACAAAAGATCAAGAATTGCCACTATCACAGTTACCAAGTCAGTTAACGCTTGATCTTTTATATACCATATGGTTTTCTTTTTCCATCTGTTGCTCTTATTACCACCATCATACTGCTTCTACCTTCTTTCAAAATAGTTTCATTCCATGCAGGAATTGATAAATACATTAAAGCATTATGGATTGCAACGCTCTTTGACGTAACCCTTTAAAGTGCATAATTAACCTCCTCTGTAAAAGTTTACTTCAGCTTGTAGGGTGGAATGGCAACACAGGTTCTATTTCAACATAATTGAAGATCAGGCAATAACCAATAGCATTTAACTGAATTCAACAGAATGTGGCCAGCAGTCCCAGCGGGCCTCTTTGGCATACAAAACCCCACAGTTAATTAGGTTAACAGGGACTGCCTGGTTTTTCAGAGTTTCTGAACATTTGCAGCACCTACTCAACTCTTTCCTTTTGTCTTCCCACCTCTATCTTGCTACGTTCTTCCCCTTCCATGGGAGACATGAAAGGATCCAATTTCATTCACTCTTCTAGCTTTAATTTTCCTAGATATTTACAAATATACTAAAACTGTTAAGCAAGACCTTTAAAAGCATAGCTTAAAGACATTTTAATTGTTACCCCTTGTAATAAGCCTTTTCCACCAGTTGCCTGCACTCAGTGAAAGATGCCAGTTGACAAAGCATTTTTTATTCAAAAAGCCTGTAATTCTTAAACATCATTACTGAGTATTTCCAAGGGAAAAGTACTAAAAATATTTAGGGAAAAGCCTCTTATGCATGTAACTATATGGAGGTTGGACTAGATAGCCTCTCAACCCAAACTATTCCATTCTATGCTGGATCATTCTGGCAGCAGAATGATCACAGAATGGTCTGGGTTGGTTTATTATTCATAGAAGTTTCTGTATGAAACACAGAATTCTACACAGCAGTTCACCTTCTAGGCTTTTGGACACTTGCAAGCTTCTCCACCACTTCAGCCACATGGCAAGGAGCATTCCTTATAGGCAAATCCATATTCACCAGAATGACACCTCTCCCACAAACACTTCTGTTGCTGACTCCTAAACCTGGGCGTGCAAGCTGGAGAGGCTATATACTCTCTCCTTCACCTTCAGTTACCCTACAGCGGTATATCTAGATGCTGGGAATGAATGGTTATGGTTCTGCAGTAAGAGAAACGTACTAATACAAGTTAAACTCATTTCACTAGGTCAGGCCTGCTCAATTGCTTTTTTCTTTTTTGGACAAATAACCTTGTATCAGCAGACTCTGTGATAAAGGTTAGCACAACACTATGAAAACCAAACACATCCGACTAACGTAGCAATGCAAGCAATTTAACAACTCCAACCTGAACACAGGACTGATAAATCACTACATAATGCAGTAAAAGACAGAATGCCCAACTGTTGCAGTTTTGTGTGGCTGGGTTTTGGTGGAGAAGGGAAGGGCTGCAGGGCTGGCTGCTGCACGAAGCAGCCAGAAGCATTCTGCAGGCTCCAGAGAGCAAACACCAGCCGGCTCAAAGCCAGAGTCGCTGCTGACCAAGGCTGAGCCCATCAGCGATGGTCACAGCACCTCTGGGAATCACATCTAGGAGAAAAAAACCACAAGCAGCTGCTTTCTGCCACCAGAGAAGGGAGTGAGAAGATGTAAGGAGCTGTGCAGACACCAAGGCTGGTGAGAGAGGGGAGGAGGCGCCCCAGGTGCCAGAGAGAAAGATGCCCCTGGAGAATCCCACAGTTGAGCGGGTGTCCCCCCACAGCCCATGGAAAAGGCCGAGACCCCACCTGCAGCCCATGGAGAGGCCTCACACTGCATCAGGTGAAGACATACAGGAGATGCTGTGACCCTCGCTGGAGCAAGCCCCTGCCGGCACTTGCTGCCAGTGGAGAAAGAAAGAGACAGAGAGATGAGCGAGAGAGATCCACGCTGGAGCAGGTTTGCTGGGAGGTGGCTCATGACTCCATGGGGGACCAGGCTGGAGCAGTCTGGGCCTGAGAGACAGAGAGACATTCTATGACTTATGACTGCACCCCACAGAAGTGACCCACGCTGGAGCAGCTGGTGAAGAGCTGACGCCCCGTGGGAAAGGACTCACACTGGAGAAGTTCGTGGAGTACTGTCTCACATGGGCAGGACCCCACGCAGAAACATGGAAGAGTGTGAGGACTTCCTCCTCACCCCCTATCCCCGGGCTAAGAAGGAAAAACAAGTCATGAGGAACTGACCAGACCCCCCATTTCCCCAGTCACTGCCCCTCCCCCTTCCACAATGTGGGGGGAAGAAGGGAGCAAAATCCTGACGAAAGTCAAGTCTGCTAAGAAGGGAGGGGTGGGTGGAGTTGCTTTAAGATCTGGTTGTACTTCTCATTATCTAACCCTGGTTTCACTCTGTGAGTAGTGTAATAAATTAGAGAGCTTTTTTCTTTTTAGACCATCTTGAGTCTGCTTTGCCTGTGACACTGACTGTGGAATGATCTCTCCCTGTCCTCATCTTGACTCCTAAGCCTCTCAATATATATTTTCTCCCTTATCCAGCTGAAGACTTTGGTGGGCATCTGGCCTCCAGCCAGGGTCAAACCACCACACCAACATAAATTGGACCTACAGGACTGCATGGGCAAATATGCAGACAAGTCAGTATGGAAGGTTTTAAGGAAGAGACTGAGTGCCTATTTAGCCCATATTTAATAGTTACAAGTTTAAATAGCTTACAACAGAAAATAACTAACATGGAAGTTCATGATGTAACATGTAAGGAATTAAACTGAAGAATCACAGGTTTGATAAGAGTGATCTGGTAAGCAGGGAAGTGACTCTGCCATGCTGCCCACCAATCAATGGCAGACAAGTGTAATGCTTGCTCCTCGCTCTGCTGTGTAGAGAGCAACACGAATGAAAACCCCCACCTTCTAGTGCAGCTTTATTGCTCAGGAAACCTGTATCTGTCTTGCCCCTCAGAAAAAGATGGCTCAGTGAGAAGATTCAAGAGAAATCTAAAGCAGTCAGTGGGTGAACTGATTGTATCGAGACTGAGTAAGGATTCCTGGCGTTCATAGAGTCTGGGTGCCTTCCCTCCAGCAACCAGTTGTGGATGTTTTCTCCCACTTGATAGGAAGAAGCTGGCATGAAGTCCCCCAAAGTATTCAGAGGATAAAATTGATATATATATATATATATATATATCTTAATGTAAAATGAGTACCTTTCCAACTATTTCTGTGGATTTTGTTGCAGAACAAAACAACATTCTAGATGCAAAACTGATTATAAAACAGAAACACTCCAGCTTTAACAGGAACTGAACACCAGCACATCCAGGATGAAGAAGCAAAGTATGCCAACCTGGAATGGCTTCATTCTGCTCATTGTTACAGGCGTCTGAACAGAGCAACGCTTCTGACCCTGGGAAGCTTCCAGGCTAGTCCCTTAAGGGGAGTATCACTCCAAGACTGCCTTCTGCCATGATTTTGCTTATTTAGGCCTGATGAATGTCAATCAACGAGTACTCTGCTTCCTGTACACTTTATTTCTAAGTGTTGCTTGCACCAGGAGACAGACAGCACACCATTTTAAAGTCAGAATCATAACAATTTTAGGACTAAGGACAAAAAGCAGATAGTTCAATAGCAAAAGTCGTTTATCCTAGTTGTTCCTAATTGCACTTCCACCCCAAATGCAAGCATCTAAGAAACACTCCAAAGAACCTTGACTTACCCATTTCCAGTATAACTCTGGAGAGACCTACCTGGTTTGACTGAAGAAGAAATGCATTTGGTAATTGGTCAACTGCATGAAGTGAAAGTGTTCTTGCTTTACCAGTGGTGAAACTAAAGCACGGGGAGATGATCCCTATCATCACCAAATTATAAGCATTAATGCTTTATTAGGTTTCAAAAAAACCCACTGAACACATATGCAAATCAGAGCATAACAATGCTACTAAACACAGAAGAAAAAAAAAATCTATCCAGTAATATTTTCAAAAAGAATAGAATAATATATTACAAGATTTAAGGATTTGAGACTCATGAAAAACTCAGTACAAGATTTTTTCTCCCACAAATTTGCTACATCTCATATTGAAGTTTCACTGGAGGAATGAACTTTATCATTCAGATGCCTATAAGGAGGTGCTGAAAAGATGAAAACGCCTGAGCACGCTATAAATAAAGTATCACGTGATTACAGAAGGCCCTTCTAATATACTCAAACACATCCAACACCTATCAGCTAGCAATCCAGTTCAGACACTGTGTGTTAGGACATTATAGCTGTTTTTCCTACATCCGAGCCAGATCTCTCATGGCTGCTAGCATGCAAAGAAAAGAAAATCAGCAGAAAAAGTCCATAATCAGAAACACTGGAGCCAGGGTTCATTATGAGTTTGTGTTACACAGGGGACTGATCTTTGTGTTTAAGATCGCACAAAACTGTGACTGAAATTATTTCTGAAGTAAGGAAACATACAAGCTCTCTCCTCATCATTATCCAAGAACATACAAACTCACCATGGGCACAGGTAGAGCCTCCCTCTACCTACTTATTTGCTGACTTTTCATGCTTTTTAAAGATGCTAGTTATTCGTGATAAATTTATCCCACAGGTCAAACAAGCTTAAAGCTTCGAACCTGCTATGAAGAGAGGCAAAACACGCACCACAGTTACATGGTTTACTTTCAAAAGGTACCAGGAATAGTAAGAAGGATTTTTTTCCCATGGCATGTAGCAGCACACATGAAGAGAATGAAGAAAACCACCTTAACTGTGGCATTGGACTATCTGTCACTACTTTTGCTGTACTCACATAGTAAGGTTCAGCTTCCCTTTCGGTTATTTCATCCTGATACAGAGTGAAACAGGTTGGTATTCGTCCAAACCACACATCTCGAAGCACATCTTTGTCATCTGTCATTCTTCCAATGGGTGGTGAAGCACATGTAGATCAGTTTGCTTCTTCAGCTAGAACCTGCAACCCCATTCCCCACCACACCCCCCAAAAAAGAAACAGGTCAGCACAGTTGCAAACACAATACACCTTGTTAAAAGCTCTCCCAGAGCTACACTCCCACCGGCATCACCAACACAGCCACAGAGACGTTCAACGTGAGTCTGCACAAGGGTGGGATGAGCCCAGGCCTCCGAGTTGACAATTCCCCGAGCACAGACACTCGGTGAACGAGGAGTCGAGGAGCATTTCTCAAAGCTGCACCAGGCCCCAAGGCAGAGGCAGAAAGGTCTCTCTCTCCCGTTACCGCCGAGCAGCCGTCACGCAGCTCCCGCACCCCCCCGAGGCCTCGGCTTTACCGCGGAGGAGCGGCGCCGGAGCCTCGGGCAGCCCGCAGAGCCGGTGTCCCGCAGGAGGGCAAGAAGCAGCGGGGACGACAAAGCGATCAAGTCTCTCGCCGGTGGATCTAAGGGCCGGCGCCAACGAGGCTCCGGGACGGGCCCCAGCATCGCTGACCGCGGCGCGGGGACCCGGGGGCGCCCCGCCAACCCCGCTAGCCCAACGCCCGCCGACAGGTCCGGGGCGGTGACCGCCCTCGGCGCCCGCAGCAGCGTCCCGGCCCGGCGCTGCCTCCCTCTCTCCCTCCTTCCCGGGGGGCCGCCCGAAGTGAATCAGCAGCGCAGGACACGGCGGCGGCTCGGCCGGACAGAGGAGCGCCAGGGCGGCCCCGGCGTGCTCTCCCCGGGCAACGGGCAGGCCGGGGGGCGGGCCGCAGCGGCCCCGCCCCAGCCCGCCAGGAGCGAGCGGCGCCCCGCCAGTCGACAGCCCTCCCCGGGCGGCCCCGCGGAGGGCAGCGGGAACAAGCTGGGAGTAACGGAGACAGCCTTACCTAGGTCCCGACCCGCTCCGCCCGCCCGCGGGAGCGCGCCGCGCCAGGCAGGAACTGAACCGGAGCCCCGCCTCCGCCCCGCCCCCGGGCGCACGCGCTGCTCGCCGCGCGGCTTCCGCCCGGTTCCCAGCGGGCCGGCAGCGGCGTCTTCCCGCCCCCAGCCGACGCCGGAAACCGGAAGCGGGGCGGAGACCGAGGGCCGCGGGAGGGGCGTGGCGACTGAGGGCTCTGGGCGGGAGGCAGGCGGGGCATTAGGGCGGCCTGGGGTGGGATCCTAACGCCGCCGATTTGCCCGTCCTGGCGGCTGCTCCGGGCGCTGCTGGACGGAGTCGAGACCGCATCTGCCCCCTTGCGCGCAGGCGGCCGGCCGGCCGTCCGTACTTCCTGCCCCAACGCGCGTTGGCGCTACCTCGGCAGGGCGGGAGGCGGGGGAGTCGCTGTGCTGCAGCTGTGACCGGGCCCCTCCTGAGCGGGAGCGGTCCCCCGGCAGCTGGGCGGCGCGGGAGCCGGTGCCGCCTGGGGCCGAAAGCTTTGGGTGCTCGGGGGTTTAAACGCGCTGCCCAGGGTTCCGGCTGCAGTGTGGCCGCCTGAGCCCTCCCTCTGCTCGTCGCTCTGCCTCCCGTATCTTTTCCCGTCCTCCCCGCGGTAGATGTTGTACACACCGCGTGTACCGCGGCCGCAGGAGGGTGAGGCGTATGTGCTGCGCCGGGGGCATCTCTGACGGGCCGGAGCGTCGTTCCGGGCCGGGTTATACCTGCCCAGCGGGTGCAAGCTCGCAGCGAATCCCGCCCCTGCCTTTTAAAGAGCCTCTCCCGCAGTTCTGTCCCTCTGCCGATCCCCATGGCGGTGTCCTACGCCGCCAGGAACGGCGGCACCTTGTAGGCTTGAAGGAACGCCACAGATCCCAGGAAGTGCTGTATCACAGCTTCCCCGCAAGTATGCCACGGATCGGCAGTTAAAATACGGCCGGAGAACTGGTAAGGTACGTGGTGCGGATGGATGGCGCCTGCCGCAATCCCAGCAGAGCCATGCTCCTGCTCTGCTGGCCTGTGGCCACCAGATGTCACGCAGCGGCCGCTGCTGCCGAGGTTCTCTCAAGGAACCCAAGAAATCACCGGCTTAGGACTGACTGGCTTTTGTATGGGTGTGTTTTGCTGATTCAGCCACATGACTCGGGGAGGTTTAGTGGGTTTTTCGGTTACCTGAAAGGTTAGATAAGCCGAAGAACTTGGTATCGGAAAGGTTAGATAAGCCGAAGAACTTGTTTTTTTTCTGGTTTAAATAAGCTTGTCATGGTAACCTTTTTTTGATAAAATAATGTTCTGAACACGATCACTGTTATAATTATTAGGGAAAAAGTAACTTTTTAATTAATGCCCCATAAGCAGGAAGTTTAGCAGTGGCACTTCTGTGATTCTGGAACGTACACAGTGAAACTTTCCTTGTTTTCCAGGAGTTTGTGACACAACGTAAAATAACCCAAATCAATAAATAGGTGTACATGTGGATTAAGCTTCATATTTGGTACGGTCTACCCCAAAGCACAGGGAAAGACATCACATAACACGTGCCATACTGCAAGGCCTTTAGGCTCTCAAGTAACCAGTTCCCTTATGCTCCTAAATACAGGCAGCTTACACATGCCTTGGGCAGCACCTCTGAAGGGCACTCTAGTGCAGGTGATGAAAGGGAAGGAGGCCCTCCAGAAGTATTCCCTACACACTTACAACAGTTTAACTAGCATGGATGGTGCAGAAACTTCTGGATGCAGAAGGACGCTTCCATAGAGACCTGTGCAGAAGTGCACACAAGTATAAAAGCATCCATCCATCCCACAGGCACTGTCACTGCTATGGGCTTCTCTATGGATTCTGCAAGGAACACCCTTAATGATGTTACAGGTTTGTTGAAACTAGTCTGATGAGGAGGTATTGACTAGTGGAGCTGCTGTGATGTGCCAGCACCACTACATAAAGTAATAGTTTGTCCTGGTTATAAGATACACAAACTTTCAGAAAGCTTTGCACACATGGAAATGCAGGAGAACCACATTTTATTCTTTGCCCTTTCCACCTATAAGTTGTCAGAGTACTTCTATAGCAAAAAGTTGTTTCAGGTTTCATTCTTGCTGAAGGGTTTGGCTGATCGTTGAAGCAGCATTACTAAAGCTGGTGCCAGGTTGTATTTAAGAGAAAATGGCCCAGAAACGCCTGCTGGCACAACTGCTCTCTTTCATTTTTCTTCATGAACAGGAAGAAGTCTGCCAGCACTGCTATTAGCAATAATACTAATAGTGTGTATAAACCCGTTCTCCCCACTCCCTGCGCTTGCCTCTTGAGAGCTTACTTAACTTCTACTGCTACAGCTCTTGAAGCATACCACTGGTCAGCTAGACTGAGACATCAGCATTCTGTTGATTACTAGTGACAACTACCAAACAGATTAAAGATTTACTTTTGCCGTGTGCCCTCATGTAATAAAACCAACATAGGCACCTGACTCAGGTATATGGATTCCAGTCCACAGCCTCAAAACTGATCAACATCAACCGCCCAAATCATCTGCTGGATCTAGATACAAGATGCTAAGTAGAGAATTGTGGTTTGACATGGTGGGGTCCTGGTGGAGAAGGGGTGGCTGCAGGGGTGGCTGCTGCAAGAAGCAGCCAGAAGCTCTCTGCAGGCCCCAGAGAACAAACACCAGCCGGCTCAAGGCCGGAGTCACTGCTGACCAAGGCTGAGCCCATCAGCGATGGTCACAGCACCTCTGGGAATTACATTTAAGAGAAAAAAACATAAGCATCCGCTTTCTGCCACCAGAGAAGGGAGGGAGAAGATGTAAGGAGCTGTGCAGACACCAAGGCCAGTGAAGGGTGGGGTGGCGGGGGGGGGCAGGCAGGAGGCGCCCCAGGTACCAGAAGGAGAGGTACCAGAAGGGTAACTCTACAACCCATGGATAAGACCATGGTGAAGGAGGCTATCCCCCTGCAGCCCATGGAATATAACAGGGAGCAGAGATCCCATCTACTGCCTGCAGAGAACGCTGGAGCAAGTGGAGACATATGGAAGATGCTGTCACCCTCACTGAAGCAAGCTCTTGGCAGGACCTGCAGCCTGTGGAGGAGAGATTGAGACACAAAGGTGAGTGAGAGAAACAGACACCCACAATGGAGCAGGTTTGCTGGGGGAACTTGTGACTCCATGAGGGACCAAACTGGAACAGTCTGGGCCTGAGAGACTGCACCCCACAGCAGTAACCCACGCTGGGGCAGCTGGTGAAGAGTGAAGCCCCTTGGGAAAGGACTCACATTGGAGAAGTTTGTGGAGGTCTGTCTCCTGTGGGTGGGACCCCACATGGAAACACGGAAGAGTGTGAGGAATGGACCCCTGAACTAAGAAGGAAAACAACTAGTGAGGAACTCACTGAAACCACCATTCCCTGCCCCTTCCCATCCTATCCCTAAGGGAGGGGAGGTGGGGTGGGAGAAGGGAGAGAAATCATGAATCAAGTCAAATCTGTGAAGAATAGAGGGATAGGAGGGAGGTGCTTTAAGATGTGGTCTGACTCTGGTTTCATTGTGTGTGTAGTGTAATAAATTAGAGACTTTTCTTTCCTTTATTCTGTGTTGAGTCTCTTTTGTCCATAATGAGGAATGATCTCTCCCTGTCCTTACCTCAACTTCTAAGCATCTCAATATATATTTTCTCCCTTGTCCAGCTGAAATGGGGAGGGATAGAGTGACTTTGGTGGGCATCTGTCCTCTGTCCAGGGTCAAGCCATCACAAGAATAAAACACGATAACTTACGGGCCAGTGAGATATACCCTAAATAGCAAGTTCTTCCTATTTGAACATCCTAGCAAACTGCTGATGTAGTTACTAGATACAGATGTAGCAAGATTGATTGTAAAAATCTGTGTGAGGTTATAAAGACTACAGGTTATAATGTCTAAAGTTCTGTAGACAAATGAGGCTTCTCTACTGAGGAGAGAAACTTGGTTGTAGGTAGGTGCATGAGATACAGTATAACTGCTGAACAAATAAACCTGAAGTGAATGCCAACTTTGCCATTAATATGACTATAAATGATGACTCCAACTCTGGACCCTAAAAGTAATTGCTAGGATGGAATGTCAAAACAGGCACTATAAAAAAGGAATTACCTCCTTTGGCATATTGCTTTCCACATTGTTATTGAACACTAAGTTGCAGCATCACTCAACAGATTGGACCAGTCTAAATCGGAAGGGGAAGAGCTCAACAAACATATTTCCAATTCCAAAGATCCTCAAGCAGTAATCCCCCATTTTGAAGATCATCATCAGACAACACACAGTGAGTCATCGCCCGACAGCACCCAAATCAAAACACCTGTTAGTGAGTAGAGAAGGAATGTGAAGATGCTCATAAAGAGCAAGATTATAATTAAAGATGCAATAATTCTAACAGAAATGAGAGAAATGGAACAGGTGGTTTGCATATTTGTGGGCAGTTGTGTTTTTGTGTAATGGTAGTGGTGATGAGGACTGGGTAAACAGAATCGCTGTATAATTTGGGTTGGAAGTGACTTTTGGAGTCCTTTCCTCACCTCTAGGCCAACACCCCCTCTCAAACCAGGAGCTACAAAGTTAGATCATGTGAAGGCAAGTGTCGCGGCTCAGCCCCAGGCAGCACCCGAGCACCCCTCCCCCGGGGGCACAGACAGACAGAGCCCGGCGGGTGGGGCAGGGGCAGTTACCGGCACGGCACGGCGAGGGGGGAGCAGCAGCAGAGCCCGGGGCGGAACGCTCACACGCGCGGGGGTACCGCGGAGCATTTACCGGCCCGACCGCCCCCAGCCCCTCTTACGGGGCGAGAAACAGCCTTGCCCGGCTCAGCTGCGGGGGCTGGCTCGGCCGGAACTAGGGCAGCAAGTGATGCTGACATGTGGCTGCTGAAAAGTTACCCGAAAAGACACGCGGGGCAGTTTTTCCCCTCTGTATTTTCCTGTACCTGGGATAATCGATACTTACTCCTGACATCACATGGGACGAGTTTAATGCTGTTTTCATAGAACTGGTATTTTACGGTTTACCTACATAAACACAATTAAGGATCGCTCCTGTGTATCATAAAGAACCCTGGGAAAAAAACCAACCAACCAACCAACCTCTTTATTCAGGCCTGGGTCCCCTTTGTGCAAAATCCTCCCTCCACTACACCAGTGGCAAGAGACACATAAGTAAGTGAAACATAACTTACTCCAGTGCTGCTTTATTAGGAACTGATAAGCAATCACAGTTAAGGTTTTTCCCTTCCTTTCCCTAACAGACCTCAATAGAAACATATTTTGGTTTAATTTCTTAGCTATTGTCTTTTGAGTGTGTAAACAAAACCAGATTGTGGGAATCATTAATGCACACCTTTTAACATGCAACAGTGAGTAAGAGTCACATGAAACTCATAATGCTGCTATTTATATCTAGCTAAGTAGTTCATTGTTGCCTACTCACACGGAAGAATTAATTTGATTAATTAGATGAGAAGCTGATTCATTCTCCAAGGCCTGTCTGGAAATATTACAAGATACAAGTAAGTACTCTGTGATGGCACTTAATGATTTCCGGATACAATTTTAATTTGGATGTTTGTGGAAGAAAAAAAAAAAAAATCACTCTTACCTGGATATACTTCTGATTTCCTGCCCTCTTCAGCTAAGATTTGCCTTTATAACAGGTGGATACTTTTGGAAATATTCTCAATTGCTTTTAAACTATTTATTGCCTAAATAACTGAAGCGTGCTGACAGCTGCCATAGCTTTACCTCAGTAGTTAACGCTGTTTTACTTTGCTGGTTTCCTATTCCAATTCTAACTAATTCTCAAGTCATTTTTCAGACTAAAAATAATCTTTTATCACTAAAACAAGTGACTGGGCATTAGGGACCCCTAGTTCTAAGTATGCTGTTTACTATTTGCCTTGAACAAAATTCCTTGTGTTTGCTACTTTGTCACAGCCTCATTAGGACATCTTGGTCTTAGTAAGGAGGGGGGGGAAATATTTTTAAAAATGTCATGGGACAATATGCAGGTATTTCTTATGAACATAAATCAGATCTTAAGCTTTCCTTTTTAATATATTTACAGTGCCAACACTCATTTGTTCACTCAACTAGATTTTCACCCCTCTGCAAATGAACTAAGTAATACTTAGTCTGTCAGGTACTGTTACTTACCAAAGAGGAGTACCTGGTATTCAAAAGGCAGTAGAATAATGATGCCAAATAATTCCCATTTTTTTCTGTAGGGAATACTGAAACAAAGGTTAATGGCTTTGTCAGTAATGTCTTGGTATGTGACAGGATAAGCTCCATCTATGTTTGATACATAAATTCAGATGCTTATGACCAAGGATCGCCACTACCATAGTGCTGAATCATATAGCATGGCCAGGAACAAAACAAAAAATTAAGTAGGATAATGTAATAATCCTGTGCTGTTTGACTGCTGGAACAGCCTTTAGCTTGTTTATTTTTAGGCAAGAAGATGCTTCATCCTTAATCTGAATGGAAACCTCCTGCTAAAGCCATTGAGTTGTCTTCTACTGAGGACTGGACTGCCCTTGTCTCAGAAGCTGACACTAAGCACCTGCTGTTTATTGACAAGTAATCTTTTATACCTTGCTAAGAAGACTTCTTGCTGACAGCTTTATACTGAAATCCTTTCAATCAGGATTTAATTCCTTTTCTCTGTCACATTGCACGCTTTCAAGCATTTGGGTTAGGCACTGTCATGTGCACACATACATTACAAGCTAGGCTTTTGGCTAATTTAGGAAACCCACCATGCTATTGAAATAAAGTATCATGTATCACATGGGTGCACAGATAACACAGCGCTAAGTGTCGCATAGGCACAGCAGGCCAGAACCCCTATCCACACAAGTCACCACAGCTTCAGAAGAGTAATTTTATATTCTCAGTATGCTTAATGATGCATGTCTGTTATATCTGACCATAACTGCCCAGACCATGTGTGATGGTTCAGCCCCAAGCAGTGGCTGAGCACCACATGCCCCTCACTCCCAGAAGAGAAACAGACAGAGCCTCCTGGGACAAGGACAGTTCACAGACAAAAAACCCCATGAAAGGGGAACAAAACCATCCCACACAAATTTCACTTATGCCCAGTGAAAACACATTTTGTAAAGAACAACCTGACACCCACACCACACTCAGACTACTCCAGAGGCACCCAGAAGTGACCCTCATGACCAGCCCTTTTTATGGGGAAATGATGTCAGGTGGTATGGGAAACAGTCCAGGCTAACTCAGCTCACCTGGGCTGACTCAGCTCACCTGTGCTGGCTGCTTGGGGAAGTCGACTCTGGCCTGGCCGGAACCAGGATGCCATGGTTTCTTAGCTTTCTGAAAGGAAATACTTATGATTTCTAACAAAATATGGCACTTCTCTGTCCCAGACAAAATGTTTTTTTGTGGTGTGACTGGATCATCTTCAGCAGTTTTGCTCAAGGCAAGAATTTTTCTCAGTGATTCTAAATTAACTCTCATAATTTCACAAGAATAAGGCCTTGAGAACTCCAGTTGTGGAGCTCTGATATATATATCTTTGCTTCTTCATTAATGAAGTACATAAGGAAGTTTAAATTTACAAAACTTTTGAGTGAATTTAAAATCAATATTGGATGCAAGTTCTTCAGGTTTTTTGGGTATTTTTTACAATTGCTGTATTTGCACAACTGTTTTATGAACTAGTTGTTAAAGTACTTATTTCCTGGGGAGAAGTAATAAGCATATGATGGACATAAAATAGGAGGGTGGGTGTTACTGCTGAGGAAAAAAGTAAAAATTCTTAAGTCTTTCTGATTCCATGGGAAGTGTGATTACCAGTGCCTCCCCCCCAGTGCTGAGTGGGGGGCAAAACAATCACTTCCCTTGACTTACTGTCTGCACTGTGGCTATTATAGCCAAGTATATGCTGCTGCTTCAAGGGAGTTGACATTTGTTAACTCCTTGAGTTTTCTCTTGGCTCATTTCTCTCATTTGCTGGGATGCCTGTGAATGGCAGCGCAGCCCTCCAGCATGTCAACAACTCCCCCCACAGTATGCAACAGCCAAAAATCCAACAAGTGTGTGTTCCGGCTCATTCCAGGTCAATGATAAAGATATTAAATGGCGCTGGCCCCAGTATTGATGTTGGAAGTGCACCGCTAGTAACCAGATTCTAGTTAGACCTTGAACCATTAACCACTGCTCTCTGAGTCCAGCAGTCCAGCCAGTTTTCCAGTCACCTTGCAGTCTACTCATCCAATCCACATCTCCTCAGTTTAGCTACCAGTATACTATGAAAGACTGTGTTGAAAGCCTTGCTTCAGAAAAGCTACATCTGTACATCTCCTTTCATCCACAGAGCCAGCCATTTCATCATAGAAGGCAATCAGGTTGGTCAAGGATGACTTGACCTTGATAAATTTTTGCTGGCTGATTTCAGTCATGTGTCTGATATGAGGAGGACTTGTTCCTTAACTTTTCCAGGAGTTGACCGGGTTGTAGGTCTTCCTTCTTGGCTTTTTAAAATATTCATATAACATTTGTCTTTTACCAGCAACTGGGGACTTCCCTCAGTTGCCACAGCTTTTCAAAGAGGAGCCTCATAAAGACATCAGCCACCTCATGGATGCGTCTCATCTGGTCCCATGTCCAAAATTGCTTAAATTCTCCTTAACTTGATCCGCCTGTATAGTGGGCAGTTAATAATTTCCTTCAATTTACTACTGGGCACAGAGACCTGGCCTTGATGGTAAAAAACAAAGCAAAGACAGCATTAGGTAGCTCAGTGTTTCCCACATAGTTTCTCACTCTGTCCTTTCTAGCTTGCTTGCCCTATTAAACTGCTAGCATACATTTTCCTTCATCTTTCTTTTGAGGCTGCTCACCTGTAGAAGCCCTTCTCATTGCCCTCCACATCCCTCGCTGGTTTTAACCCTTACCGTGTATGGCTTTCCTAATTCGACTCCTGCATGCCTGGGTAATGCTGCTAGATTTCCCAGTAACCTGTCCCTGCTTCCACTTTCTGCCTACTTCCTTTCTGAGCCTGAGCTTAGCTAGAAATTTGCTCTTCAGCCAGCCTGGCCTTCTGCCATATCTGCCCATCTTCCTGTGCAGTCATGATGGCCCATCCTTGTACTTCAAGGAGATTTTATCTGAAGATCAGATCTAATAGGATATTTTTCTTTCTTGGCTCCCCAGGGATTCCTGCCTACTTGTTTCCTGACCAAGCTGAAGTTCAGTCTCCTGAAGTCCAAGTCTTTACTCTGCTACTTGCCTTCCTCACTTCCCTTAGCATCTTAAATTCAACCTGTTTCTCCACTTCTTTTTAGGCTTTGATCTCCATACCCTGAAGAACCTGCTTAAAAGCCTTTCTCAATAGATTAACAAGACTGTTGGGAAAGATGCTCTTGCCTCTCTTTCTCACGCAGGTGCCATCATTCCCCACCTATCCTTGCTCCCAACAGATGGACCATAGGCATACAAGCCACAGATCCTGTCTGTGACATCAGCCACACTGGCTTTGACCTGCAAGATACATTCTGTCCTACTGTGCCCATCTCCTTGACTGGCAGGATCAAAAATGAACACCACCTTCTCTGTGTGTCCCCCCCCCCTCCGTCCCCCCAGCTTAGAGTGCAGCAATCATCTTTGTTCTGATCAAGGACTCTTTGGCAGCAACATGTGGGACCAGATGGGTAAGCAGAAATACAAGGTAATAGTGCAAAGACAGTAATAGAGAGTAGTAGTCCAAAGACCCCATCAATCTTTCTGTGGTGTCCCACATCAGGGCTCAGGACAAGCAAGTGGGTGCTCTGGCCCCTACAGAAAGGAGTATCAGCCAGTGTTACACATCAGTTCATTCTTATGGTGCTGGTTCCAGAGAGTTTGGAACTTTTGTTAGATACCCCTGGAATTCCTCATGAACGTGTCTAGTTTTAGCTATGCCCCATAACTTTCTATCCCACCTAAATGTGACTGCCATGCTACATATCATCAGTAAGACCAATCTTATTAGAGTTGTTTAAGGAAGTCCATTGCTTGTTTCATCTCACATTGTTCAGTCTTACTGTTTCTGTTGGTCTGTGACAGCTCTTTTTTCTCTCAACCCCTAAGTGTGTAGTTTCCCTGATAACCTATCGGGCAGGGCACGGTCATAGAGACCGAATGAATTTCAGCTTACTCATTCTCCTTCATCTGGTTTTCTTTCTGTAGACCAGCTAGTAGATAACTCCTTAATTATTGTTTATTGATGGGAGAAATTCACTGACCTGCATTCTCACAGTCACCCTCTGTGCTTGTTTTAAATATTACACCCTTATTCTCCAGGATCACAACTGATTATCATGGGAAAAGCAAATGCCGGCGAACAGCCCTGCCACTTCATGCTTCTACTCCCCGGGACTCCCGATAACTGGTTTGCTTCATCAGGCTGTTTCAACGCCTCCTCTTTAGGATAACTTCCAGGGGGACAGCACAATGTTTGGATTCATCTGGGAAGAGGACAGAACTGATGTCTGCACAGAGCGGTGCTGGCTGATGGATTTCACAGGGTCTTCGCGCAGGCGAAAGGGCTTTGTGATATACAGGAGGCAGGGGAAGCAGTGACTGGTAAACGTCACTATGGACAGGCAGTTTCAAATTCCTAGTAAAGCTCCTGTGTTACCTGCAGATATATAGGAACAGTTACACTTTTAATTACCTCTGGTCATCTCAATCTTTAATTGCAGATTCTTTAGCACCTAACTACGTTACAGAAGACTGGATAGCTCTTGGATTTGTCACAGGACTCTCATATCCCATAGCAATTTAATCAGCTGTGCTTATGCTTCAATCTTGAGCGTTTTGGTTTCAGACTGTAAATTGCTGAAGACACAGACCTGCCTTCCTGTATGCTTGTATGTTTCCCAGCTCATCTGTTAGTCAGCATAAATAGTAAGAAACAACTAGTAATTATGTATTTAATTTCCAGGGCTACTGATAAAGTAATATGCTTGGAATCTCTAGAAAATAATTATTTTTTAATTTCAGGTTAGTTTCTGCCTTTGAGAAAGATTATATCCTAACTCAAGCCATACTGGCCAATAGATATCTCTGAGAATATGATGAAAATACAATAGAACGGTATTGCTGATGTAGTCAAATTTAAACTAAGAATTATTCTCTAAGGGGATGGGTTTCCAAATTCATTTCAGCCTAGACAATAATTAAAATATAGATCAGGATGCAAAGTAAGAACATGAGATACAGCCTAGCTTCTGGCAACCACAAACGCTGTAGGAGCATTATTCACACTAGTTAGTGGAAAACTGGAAAGAAAAAGAGAAAAAAATGTGTAAAATATTAACCTCTAAACATATATAATTCAGGACAGCTAGGAGCTCATCTTGATATTAAGCAGTAAACTAACGATTGGCCAGTATTATACTCCTAATGCCTCATTATGTTAATTTTGGTATGTTTATAATTGCATCGATTTATGGTCTTAATAGTATAATTTTAAATTGTTGCTCTTTGTGCTACAGGAGACCAGAGTGGCAGAACTCCCTTTTTTTTTTTGCTCCTAATGCACAGAACAGCACAACACTGCCAGCTGATGGCATTCTGCCCTCTTGAGAAGCAGCATCTCCCTCCTCTCACTCAGCTTCTATCAGTCTCTCACTAAGATGAGAAAGAAAAAGAAAATTTGCCCCAGTGTGGAATATTCTTTCCTCTGAGTAGAATCCACAGTGTATGTTTCAGTCTAGTTACAGAGTCTGTTTTCTCATAGCTATTTTGCCTTCCCCTGTTATAGCTTCAGGAAGGGAAAAACTACATATTGAAAAGCCTCAGATACCAAACAAATGCCATAGGGAATCAGTGTTGACATTATGAAAAACACAGCATGCATATAGAATGCCCTACAGATTTTAGTGTTCACCGTGAGAGCGGGGGCAGAATCCTTGTGTAAACTCTTTATGCAAACTGGCAAGTCAGAAGATTGAAAACTTTGGACAAACTCTGAGATGAGAAATGTACAGAGGAAGAATTCATCTTTTACAGGGCAGCAGAAGAACACAATACTGGGATAATACTAAGAGCAGGGCTGAAGTGACACATACGTGTTATCCTGGTTTATGTACTGACGCTACACTTCAATGAAAGGCAGTTACCATTGAGAGAAAAGCAACATGGGATTGTCATTATCAGAAGGAGAAAAGTACTTCACCAGCAGCAGAGAAGGAAACCCTTGAAAGAATGTGTTTTCTGTGGGACAGTATTTTTCTGTGAACTGAGTGGAGAAGGGATGAAAAGCAGTACCACAAATTGTATATAGCAGGAATGAAAGTGATGGGAACTCATGAACATTTCATTACTGAAATCTGTTTGGCTATCTGCCTGGACTCATGGGCTGCACCTAGTTGGCATTAAAATCAAACAGAGCACTCTCACTGTTAGCATCACGATGGGAGCATTATGTGGAGGCAATAACTGATGCAGAAGTCATTCAGTTCTACAGGCTGAGAGAGTTGGACTTGTTCAGCCTGGAGGAGAGCAGCCTCTGGGGAGACCTCAGAGCAGCCTTCCAGTACCTATAAGGGCCTACAGGAAAGCTA
Organism: Laterallus jamaicensis coturniculus; assembly: GCA_022605575.1. Taxonomy (NCBI): domain Eukaryota; kingdom Metazoa; phylum Chordata; class Aves; order Gruiformes; family Rallidae; genus Laterallus; species Laterallus jamaicensis. The sequence continues at coordinate 6,629,926 of JAKCOX010000027.1, forward strand.
GAGAGGGGCTGGTTATCAGGAAGTGTAGTAATAAGAAAGGGAGGAATGGCATTAATCTGAATGAGGGCAGATTTAGATTAGGAATTGGGAAGAAATCCTTCCCTGTGAGGGCAGTGGGGCCCTGGCACAGGCTGCCCAGAGAAGCTGTGGCTGCCCCCTCCCTGGCAGTGTTCAAGGCCAGGTTGGATGGGGCTTTGGGCACCCTGGTCTAGTGGAGGATGACACTGCCCATGGCAGAGGGGCTCCAACTAGATGATCAGTAAGGTCCCTTCCAACCCAAACCATTCTGTGATTCTATGATTCTCACATTACCAAAAAAAAAAAGAAAAAAAAATTTAAAAAAAGAAAAAATAAAAGATGTCTGCGTATAGCACTGAAAAAGCCCATGTTATTGTTAAAGATCACACACTACACCTTGACCATGTTGTGGGACACTTTTAATGGGAAGCACTGAAGTTATACAGCCCCATAAATTAGGTACTGACTGACTTTGTTTCCTTCCCTCAAGCTGTGGGATCCTAATGTAAAAGCTTTTTCAAAGCAACAAAGATGGGTTGCATGACTTGTCTTTGAGTACCTGTCAGGAGGTGTGTGGGTAGTACAGGGCGTCTATATGACACCTTCCATCAATGTGAATTTATATGGTACTCAACAGCTCAAATCAATTGTTTGTATTTTACAGTAACAATAAGAAACCACAGTAATATTTAATTGAATAATTGAATATGCTATTTTCCCATTGCAAATTCTATCCACTCCTATCTGCTGTGGACTACCCAGGAATAAGTCGTAAGAGTATCAATGGGTTTGGCAGAACTATCCATGAATTGCCAGATTACAAATTAATCAGAAGAATTAAGGTGACTTCTTGACTATGACACAGCTCACATGTTGTTTTGACTTGATCTGATCAATAACTAGAACCTAAGAGATGGGTATTACATGCAAATAGGTATTGCAGAGGTACCAGCTCACAGAGTTAAGTGCCAAAGATCCCAAATTTGACCATGATGGGAATGAGACACCTCAGAACGAGAGCAAAAGCATGCAACACACAAAGCTAAAGTACTGCCTGAAGTAATCATGCAGTGTGTATATATAAGAAGAAATTCAGGGCATGAGGTTATGTAAACTCATCCCCACTCCAAAACGTCCCTCAGAGCCTAAGGTGCCTCCATCTACTTCAGCTCCAGCTCCTGCGTGCTTGCCTGCATGTCCCCCAGGCAATCCAGCCATTCGGCCGCCAGACAGCCCAGGGTAAGTCATGGCAACTGGCATGCCAGTAACGTTGACTAAGTGAAGATCACCCTTCAGCCTGATTGATGTTTTGCCCCACCTACCAGCTACGTAAGTAAATCCCACAAATTCTTCTTGGCTTCCAAATTTACTTTTTGGTTGAAGCTGAAGTCACTGGCTCTTGCTTCCAGACTCCTTAGTCCTAGTCTCATTCAATATTTGCTTGCTTTTTTTCCAAAGCCCTTCCCTGTGACATGGACTTGCTCAAGACCTTTATGGGATGCCCCTGCTATTTGACAAAGGGTCTCTTGGCTTCTCTGGTTTCCTACTGAACGCTGTGGCTACAGTTCTGGCTGAGATGTTCCTGAGCTAATTCAGTCCCTAGCCTTGGCTTCTCTGTTCATATTTGGTTGCATTTTTGATTTTTAATTCCAGACTGTCTTTAACCACCAGGAATCATCATCTATGTCCCGCCACATCTGATGATTTACTGGGGACATGTATTTATGCCTTCTGTTTCAAGGCATGGAGTGGAACTCGCTCCTTCTCTTTTCAGGTGTAGCCAGAGAATCTCTAGTATTGTTGGGCCAGAAAGAAAACTTCACTGGTAATATGACTGTGAAGTAGAACATCCCCTTGTCAGTGAGATATTCCTGAATTAAGGCCACCATTTCCACCACTATTACCATGTTGTAACTTGAATTCTTGGGGGGAAAAAAAAAAGCAGCCAGTACAGCACTTTGTACAGAGCCTGGTATTATTATTATATGTTAAATAAGACCCAAATATGCCAACCACAGGAAATCCCTGCAGAGATTTAGGCCAGGCAATACCTAGTTTTTAGCTCCTTGTCAGACTTAGGCAAGAAGCAGGCAACCAGCATTCAGTCCCGTAAGGACTGGGGCGGTTCTGGGCATGTGGAGAGGTGAATCCTTAAGTACCTGGGACACTTTCAAGACAAACAGGGAGGCACCCCTGGAATTTAAGTGCCCGTAGGGTTAGGTGTCAAATGAATGTGGGATTTCAGGACCTTAGTTTGGATCTTACATGTTTTATGTAGGACAGGGGCAGGATTTTGGCCCCTGTGTACTTTATTGGTCTTTATCACCACTTCAAAAATGTGAGAATCCAAACCACTCTTCATGTATTCTGATGGCAAATTACCTGAATCTCAAACGTTTGCTTGCACATACTCTTTCTAGTGGAAAATTCAAACCTCTATTGCATTGGAAAAGAAAATATTTGGTGACAAAGTTAATGACAGTCCTACTCTTCTATAATTTGCTTATGGGCTTCAGATAATTTTTGTTCACAAATGTTGTGCCACATACTGAAAGAGTTTTATATTAGAGTAATGTTATTGTTTGGAAACAGTTTAAAGGGAGGATCAGTGTTCTGAATAAATAGTGTTATGTCAACTAGCATGTTATTTAGTCTCTGTAACAGCTTCACAGATTTTGAATCCATATTTGTCTGCTTCTTATCAGAGTTACAAAATTCTGGGGTTTTTCCCCCCCTCTTAAATCTCACATAAAGTGTGCAGTCAAGTTAGGTGGACATTGGATAAGTCTAATCTAGATACAGAATCATCGTCTTTTTCACCATGTTGGAATGAAACCAAACAGGAGAAGGATAATTTGTTGCATAATATCTTTCTATGATATGAATTACTATGAACTGTTGCAAAACTCTGTTGGTTCAGATAAAAGCTAGACTGACTTGTTCTGGTGCATGTGTCAGGACTGCTGACATAAACATGAACATCATTTAAAGTGACTGGCCAATTCTAATGAATTTGTATCTTAACTGATGGTCTTTAAAAAGCCCGTCCTGAAAGAAGAGGTCCACATCTTCTGAATAAACCTATGAACAAATACTGCCTCAAGTACTGAGTCTCCACAAACTCATTTGCATCAAGATCATCTATTGCTCTGATACTGCCGTGTTCAGCACCCAGACTTCCATTTTGGCCAAAGTTTGAACAAGTATTATCAACCAAATCCGCTCCACCTACTTGTGTGTACGGGGATACTGCAGTCTATGTTAGCACTGAACCACGAACACTGGACACCTCAAAGGTGATGTTGCAGGCTTGTTTCTTGTATGTGTCACTCCAGAGACATACTTAACTCTGAATGTTCTGTAGATACTCCCTGATACTGATGGTGATCCAGACCCTGCCAAGATAATATAAAAGGATGTCAAAAGCCACATGCCTTGCATTTTTCCTTTTTTCTGTTCTGTGATTTAAACTGCATATTTTCAGGTCACACACGTCTCTTTTTGGTGTGGAATGTAGTAGCACAAGTTTTCTGAACATACCCTCGGCTGCATAGAGAGGCAGAGAGAGGAGGCACTGGGACTGCAGTGGCTCAGACTCCTTTCTCCCAGAGCTGTTCAGCTGAAGCAGCTCACCAACACCAATTTATTCACCTTTGCTCCAGTACAACATCTTCCATGGGCTGCAGGGGGACAACCTGCTCCACCATGGTCTTATCCATGGGTTGTAGGGGAATCTTTTTCTCTGGCACCTGGAGCACCTCCCCCATTTCTTCACTGGCCTTGGTGCCTGCAGAGTTCCTTACATCTTCTCACTCCCTTCTCTGGTGGCAAAAAGCAGCTGCTTGCAGGTTTTTTTCCCCTTAAATGTGATTCCCAGAGGCGCTGTGACCATCACTGATGGGCTCAGCCACGGTCAGTGGTGGCTCTGGCCTTGAGCCCAGCTGGTATTTACTCTGCCAGGCCCAGGGGAAGCTTCTAGCTGCTTCTTGCAGACGCCATCCCTGCAGCCCCCTTCCTTCATTAGAACTTTGCCACACGAAACCACACCACTATCCATCAAGGACTGTCTACAACCTTGCATCATCAGGTCTCCTGTCTCTGTCCTTGGAGGTACTTCAAATCCAACTGGTTATGGTACTGAATAACCTGCCCTTGCTGACCCTTCCTGAGCAGGGGGGCTGCACTAGATAACTTCCGACCTCAAGTATTATGTGATTTTATGATTTCTGTGCTTATGCAAATTACTTTACTGACACTGACATTTTTTTCAAGACACCTTATACATTTCCTGAGGGTACAACCATCTACCTTTGTTGTTCTTCACAACTTTGTCGTGACGCACACTATACACTATTAATCACCTATTTTAATTTTGGGAAAAATCACTTTCTTCATAGCTTAATATGTTTAGTTAATCACTAGCCAAGAGAAATATCCACAACACAGAAAAATAACTGAATTTGCCCCCTTCTCCCTCCCCCTCCCCCTCCCCCCCATAGGTGTACATGCTGCTTTGGGTAAAACAGTAGTCTGGGTGAGGGGCTGAGCTGCTCAGCCAAGCCCCTTCTGCATTTTGTTATCCCCTGCCTTGATCACATCCTTGTTGACCTGCTGTTAAAAAAAACCAGCATTAATTTATGTCCACCTCAATTCATGTACTGTTTGTCAATTATTATCTGATTATGTTCACTCACTTGCAGAAATATTGTGCTGCCATCCAGCGAGACCTGGACAGGCTGGAGAGCTGGGCAGTAAGAAACCAGATGAGCTGTAATAAAAGCAAGTGTAGAGTCTTGCACCTGGGGAGGAATAACCACTTGTATCAGTACAGGCTGGGGGTGACCTGCTGGAGAAGAGCTCTGTGGAGAAGGACCTGGGGGTCCTGGTTGATGACAGGTTGGCTATGAGCCAGCAGTGTGCCCTGGTGGCCAAGAGAGCCAATGGGATCCTGGGGTGCATCAGGAGGAGTGTGGCCAGCAGGTTGAAGGGAGTGATCCTCCCCCTCTACTCTGCCCTGGTCAGGCCCCACCTGGAGTATTGTGTCCAGTTCTGGGCTCCCTGGTATAAAAAGGACAGGGATCCCCTTGAGAGAGTCCAGAGAAGGGCTACGAAGATGATTAAGGGCCTGGAACATCTATCCAACAAGGAAAGGCTGAACGAACTGGGGCTGTTCAGCTTTGAGAAGACTAAGAGGGGATCTTATTAATGTTTATAAATACCTGAAGTGTGGGACATAGGGGGAAATGCCCAGTCTATTTTCAGTGGTCTGTAGAGCCAGGACAAGGGACAATGGCTGCAAATTGGAGCACAGGCAGTGCTGCACCAACATGGGGAAGAACTTTTTCCCAGTGAGGGTGACAGAGCCCTGGGACAGGCTGCCCAGGGGGGTGGTGGAGTCTCCTTCTCTGGAGATATTCACCAGTCTGGATACCCACCTGTGCAATATGTCCTAGGGAGCTGCTTTGGCAGGGGGGTTGGACCTGATGATCTCCTGAGGTCCCTTCCAACCTGCGCGATTCTGTAATTCTGTGATTTTTTAATAACGAATTTAAAGGGTTTTTCTAAGCACACAGGCTTTTTTAATCTCACATCAGTATTTTTAGCAGACACTTATAACCTCTGTGTCCCATTAGTGGCAAGCAAAACTCCCTAAAAGCTTCTTACACCGAACGTGGGCTGGGTGGTCATGATTTAGGGCTGACCTTATCCTGCAGCGCAGAACAGCAAATCTCCTAAGGAAAACTTTGGAAAAGATCTCGGGGTCATTTAAGCTAACAGTCCTAAAAGCACCGAGGGACCCACGGGGCCACCACGTCCTGTCAGGGGCTTGTCACGATACGACCTGACATGATCCTCCCCGTCGGGAGCCGGCAGCGGTGCATGTCCCAGCCTGACCCTTCCCTCGGGAACGGCTCTGCCTCCTCACGAAATCACTTGCTCGGCCCTCCTCGGCAGAATAAAGGACCGGCAGGACTGTCAAAGCCAGTTTATTCCCAGGGAGAGGGATAAGCAGCTAATTAATTAATGTCGCGGGCACAGGGACAAAAAGCAGCGCTGCAGGGGTTGGGGTGTGCTGGCTCCTGAGGAGACCCCTCAGTTCTCCGGGAGGGGAGCGCCGGGGAAGCCGGGGCGGGTGGGCGGACGGGCGGGCGGAGGGGGTCTGGCGGGGCCGGGGGAGGATGCGGGACCCCCAGCGCTGCTCCTGCGCGGTGCGGGCGGGCGGGCAGCCTTTCCCCGCCACTTGCACACGTGTCCGGGGCGCTGGGCACACCTGAGGGTTTGCAGAAAACAACAACAAGATAATGGCCCCTAATGCGCACCCTGGGCACGGATCACACGCGGGCCGCTCCCTTCCTGTGCGACCGGCGGGGAATCTGCCGCGGCGCGGCACCCTCGGCGGGGAGGGACCGACGCGGCCGGCGGTGGGCAGGGAGGGAGGGAGGGAATCGCCTTATTAAACGCATACACCGAGGCGGGCGGCTGCCACCGCCGCCCCGTCCATGCCCTCGGAGAGCCCGAAACCACAGGGAACGCCGCGCTGCGAGCAGCTCCCGCCGGCCGCGCCGTGCTCCCCGCGCTGCCGCTCCTGCTCCGGCTGCCGGCGGGAGGGCACCGCCGCCGCGCACAGCCCCGCCGCCCGCCGCCGCGGCGCGGTGCCCGGCATGGCGCGGCGCAGCCGCTTCCAGCGCCTCTTCGGCCGCAGCGAGTCGGAGGACTCGGAACCCGAGGGGGCGGCCGCTCCCCCCCGCCGCCGCCCTCCCTCCGCCGCCGCCGCGCCCAAGCGGCGACCCGCGTTCCCCCACTGGCGCCCGAAGAGGAAGGAGCAGCACCCTCGGGGGGGCGGCGGTGCCGCTCCCGGTTGGATCCCGCCGCCCGCGTCTCCTCTCGGCTCCCCGGCTCCGCGGTAAGCGCGACCTCGGCGCCCCCTCCCCGCGGGCTGCTGCGGGGGGGAGTAGGAGGGCGGACTTTGGGGTGGGGGGCAGGCGGTGGGAGCAACGGGCAGGGCTCGGCTGGAGGCCAGGGGTTTTTTGTCTCCCGAGGAGGGAAGCGGTTGTCCCGCAGCCGCCTTCACGTCCAGCGCCTGTCCATCCCAGCCTTGTGGCGGCGCGGCGCCTCAGCGGTGTTGACAAACATCAGCGCCAGTGTGAATAAGTAACAGTCACCCTGTGCCCGAAGCGGAGGGAGGCTTCTTGGCCCCAAACAGCCTCCTAGAGCGGGGCCAGCGTGTGCGAATAGCTTGTGCTCGGCTCTAGCAGTGAGCTTGCTTTGTGCTCCGCTTTCCTGGACGTAGTAAAGGAAGGAGAGGAGGGAGAAGGGCTCGACACCGCTTTTGTACAGTGCTCTCGGTGAGGCTCCAAGTGTCCCATGAGTAATGACCCTCTAATCCATGCTGGCTTATAAATTCTTGAGGGCACAGGCGTTCCCCGGGGGCTGTTTACAACCTGTGGTCGCAGCGTGGGGAGGAGGCTTAGGGACACGTTGGGGTTAGGGAGCAGTAAAGCCCTTGGACGTGAAGGTAATTCACAGCAGGGTACGGTGAACTTGGCGCTACAGTCAGGAATCGGTTTGGTTGATACCGCCCAGATTCGAGCAGGAAGAGCCGGGCAATGAGAAGATGTCACTGCTACATGGCTAAAAAAAACCCCAACCAAAACCAAACCCCAGCTGTAAGTCATTGGTCTCTCTGATACTTCATTCAGGCTGAGAAATCTGTATGTCACAGAAGGGGTGGTTATATGTGTTTAGAAGGGGTGGTTATGAGTGCTCATATGTATAGAAGTTACAGAGAAATGCTAGTGCTTGCATAAAAATAGATGTTGTGTAGATGTGCAGGCTTGACTATAGGCTAATGATGTGTGCATTCGAAACGTGTTGTTGAAATGCATATTGAAATGTGTTGCTGAAAACTCTGAAACACCAACAGCTGTCATAAAAGAAAAAAATAAAGTGAGCTTATGTTTACATGTGTGTAGGGGGTAAAATGTTTGCTTTGCAGAACTTCTAAACCAGGAAAAGATATATTTCCCAGTGCTGTTGAGCAGCCAAGTTTCAGGGTGATGCTGCAGGTGACTTCAACCAGGAACAGGCCCTCTTCTGCCTTCCAAAAGCCAGATAAAACAGAAGGGGATCATAGCATAGCACAGGTAGGAAGGGAGCCCCAAGCATAGTGAGCTCTGAGTTCTGACCCAAGTTGCACAGGACTGTGTCCAGCTGAGTTTTGAAATAGCCCAAAAACTGAGAGTGCACAACTTTCTGTGGGCAAGCAGCATCAGTGACTGTGTGTGAGAAAGTTACTGGTATGAAGTTGGAACACCTCTTCTTTCAATTTATGGCCTCTTCTGCTCCTGCCATGCACCACTGAAGAGGTTCTTGGCGACCTTTGCATATGTATCGGGAGGCAGATCCTGGGTCCTCTCCAAGGTCACCTCTTCCCCAGGCTGAACCAGCCCCACTCCTTCAGCCTCTCCTTCTGGGGCAAAAGCAGCAGCCCTTGAGCATCTTGGGGCTTTATGCTCAATTCACCCCAGGTTATCAGCACCTGTTTTGTGTTGAGGGGCCCAAAACTGAACGGAGTATCTAAACGTGGACAAATGAATGGTGAGAAAAAGGGGAATAAATCTGTAATCTAGGTGTGAGTTCCTTTTGCTTCCAGATACCTTGCTAGATCTATACTGCCAAACCAAAGTGGAAATGCTGTATGGGATTTGGGCTTCATTTCTTACCTGAAAAACCGGAGGATTGTTTTGCTGCATAAATTTGTTGCCAATTTCTGTGCCTAAAGTACAAGTGAAGTCTTCTGAAATGATAGGGTTGTAACTCCTGTTGCAAAATATTTGTGTTTCTCCTTGGTTAGGGAACTAATCTTTCTACTGTTGGTAACAGGTTGGGCTTGTGCTTCAGCACATGGAAATACACGTGTATGTCACTTTCTTTAATGGCAGTTGTTCATCTTCAGACAGCACAAACTTCTCTCATTAGTGTACCTTTCTATAGCCTTTTTTTTTCCATTTTCTTTTTTTAAAGCTTTCAATAAATAGCCCAAAATATTAAAAAAAAAAAAAGATGCTGAAGTTGATGGTACCGTTTTTCAGAAGTTGGATGAAGTATTTTTATTACATGAATGGTAGGCTGTAATGCATAGTTGCAAGAATGCTCTACATGCCAAATCATAGTGTACTTTTATCAGGTTTTGAAAATTTCAGAAGCTTTGTAAATGGCCATGGCTTTTGCGATGAAACACATTGTTTGGCACATGACAGCTGGCAGTTTAAAGACACCTATTTATATGATACCCTAGCTTAAAAGTTATGAGCTGTTTTGCTATTCTTACTTTTTTTTTTTTTTTTTCAGGTAACAAATACTTTTCCTTGCTGTTAGGTATCTATCTTGAAGAGAAGTAGCCAATCTGGCATTAAAAAAATAAAATCTTGTCATAAAAACCAAACTAGCAGCCTAATTCCTTTAGACTTGAGGCTACAAGTGTACATTCACTTGCTTTGCTCAAGTTTGTGTTGTACTGTCTCTGCTCTTGGGTTAAATCAGGGAAGTCAGATCAACTCCTCTGGTCTCTTTCCCAGCAAAAGCATGTAGAGCCCCTTTCCCAGGGATAATAATAGCTGTGGAAACTCTACACAGTTGCAGTGAAAGAGAAGAATGACAGTTGTCACCATGCCATAGAAAACTGCACCATATTAAGAAAACAATTTTTACTTGATCCCTTGAAGCCATGTCCCTACAAAGTTGTCCTGTCTTGGACATTGAATGATCTCCACCCAAGGGCAACTTTTAAAATGAAGATGATGACTTGGATTTGAACTTTGAAGCAGGAAGTTGAATGTGGGAGGACAAAGAAAATCGTGTATCTTTGGGGTGTGATTGTTTAGTAGTCTTTTCTCATAATGTGAGCTGCTCTATGAACCTGGAGCTTTCGGTATTTGATGGTCAAGATCAGACAAGTTACCTTAGTCCATTTAGGAGTTGGCTAACATGTACATGGCAGTAGTTATATTGTTGCCCAAAATGTGTCAATGTAATCACCACGGGAGAGCAAAGGACATTTTTTCCTGCTTATTACTTCCTCTATTTCAAGAAACACTGATAATTTGGGGTTGGCTTTGGCGTCGAACATGCTAGGACTGCTTCCATTGGCAACACCCCTTGCTCTTACTACTTTTCTCTCCCCTGATTAAGTTTAACTCAGCTTGTCTTCATCAACATACTAAATATGTGAAGGCAAAGAAACCGAAGTGACTGGTATTCTCCAACAATTTGGCAGGGAAACAAAAATTAATTAGGGTTCATAAATAGCATAAAAATAAGCAGAGGGGAAGAGCGTTAGGCTACATCCAAGGAAAGTTAGGCTGTGGAACGATTACACCTTATCTCAGAGAGGAACACACACATTGAGGAGAGGTGTTGAACGTGAAGAAATGCGTTGCAAGCAGACAAAGTGGCGGTGAGGCCAAGATCTGAGATCTCTTCCCTACTTTGATATTCTTTGAGTTACTCTGTGACTTCTGTATGAGAAGAGGTGGAGGAACCATGCTTTGCCACCCATATGTAACATCACATTCTACAGAAGGATGAAAAGTGAATGTTTCAGCCTGTGAAAAACAGAGCTTGGAACACAGAATGGTAGTAGACTGACTGTGGTACTCTCAGCTATGTTAAATGGTAAAATAAGAAGCCTCAACTCACTTAGCTGTGTCTGTGTAGCTTTACATTTGTGCATTGCTCTGTTGAAAGGAAAAATGGGATCGTTCCCCTGTGTTCTTTGCAAGACTGGGGACGTCTGCAGTTCTTCCCGATGGCACTTGCTTTATGGGAGGTGGAAATTGAAAAGGGTAATTACGTTTGCAGTATGATTCTTGGTACTCTCTAAGGTAAGCATAATGCCTCAGGAATAAAGATTTATTAGTTTAATTAATTTTGGTTTATGGAGGAAAGAAGTTCTCTTAAACTATCATGGTCGAGTAATTAAATGTGGAACCTTTTTTTTCCCCTCAGCCTTTAACTATGCTGTAACCTAATGAGGAAATAGGGGCTTATTAAAAAAAAATCTTTCTAGGAAGATAATTTGATAAGAGTGGTGGCATGCTGAAACATTCACTTGCTTTGTTTGCTTGCGTTCCTAAGAGGTAAAAAATACTGTCCTGTGAAAACCTACATAGTGACATTTGTGTCATGAAAGTAGGAGTCTGCCTCTCCTGCATGAGTTTAATATCAGCTGCTATTTCTGTGTTACTGATTTTGCAGGTTTGGTGGATGTAAATACAGTAGTACAAAGAGTACTCTCCTTTTCATGTTGTCCTTTCAAAAAATCAGATGATAGTCTAAAAAAATCTGAACCAGTAAGACTGCTGGTGCCTTCCTGGTCAGCCTGCTTAGATGTCAATGGAAGGGTAGATCCTGGTAGTGAAGAGTGGGATCTCATTCCTGATGTCTGTCATCAGGAATTCCCTTAAATTAGAAAAAATTGTCTTAAAAATTAAAGTGAGTCAACGGACTCATGCCATTCACAATCAAGGATTTTGTCCTTATTTTTTGGGGTCCTTCTACATTTGTTTCATGTTTATTTTGGAGGGATGGTGTACTCTACTGTATTTGGGTGAGCCTGCTCCATAGTAGTGCTGAGTACCATTGAGGTGATGAGGCCTCTGTACTGAATAGTTAAATATCTATTAAAACAAAGATTGTTGTGAAAAAGCAGGTTCTGGCCTACTCAAGATAGATGCTGCTCTCGATACCTTTGGCTTTAGTGTGTCAGATCCACACTTGTAAATGGTGACAAATGAAAAGTAAAGGTGTTTAGAACTAAACTTTTACTACTGTGAAACTCCATTGTGGAAGCCATGCAGGAAGGCACACATTGAATGCAGGTACGTATGGTTGCACTAACCCCAGCAGTAAATAACTGAATGCACACAATTCAGTGAGTACCAGTTGTCTAAAAATGCAAACAGCGGTTTTCACTCTCTTCTCTTTCTTAACACTGCTATCTCTTGTCTCTTCCTTTTCTCCTTATCACATTCCTTTGTTCCTGCAACTCTCTGTCCCATCCTTCCCTCCCTTTTCACACTCTTGAGAGCTGCATCAAGCAGCTCAGCCTTCATTCTCTAGTGTGCTCCTGCCTGCATGGTGAAACGGAAGAGCAAGGCTTTATTGTACCTCTGATGGCCTCAGGGCAGAGGCAGGACAGCATTTGTAGATAGAAATGAATGCTGTTATTGAAATGGTGATGATAATTAGTTTGACTAATTTCATATACAAGACGGGATCCATATCCTCTAATTTCAGATACGTACATCTGGAGTAGATATTCCCTTTATAATCAAAGAGGGCAAATAGGCACGTCTGCTGTGCAATTCATTTCACTCTGAGTGTCTAAAACTGGCTAAACAAATTACATCTTAGAAGTGGCAGTTTTTCCTCATTGATTTTAAATGTTGCCTAAGGGTGACATCTCCAACATCTGAGTTTTGGCAGCTGAATTCCAGCTGCGTTACCTGATACGGGGGAGTTTGCAGGCTCAGACTTCCATGCAGGAGAGGCTACAGTGTGAAGTGAAACAGTCATGACCTTCAAAAACCACGTTCTGATTTTTTCATGTGCAACTTTAAGGCACTGCTTGTTTGCATGCAACCTGCTTTTAAAGTCTCGTGTTCTTCAGATTTCTGTGTTACTCAGTTGATTTGGCTTACATGGGATTGATCCCTACTTCTGCAGTTTCCTAGGGAAAGCTGCACAAGCCACAGAAAACACAACTTTCACCAGTGATTACAGAGAACAGAGGAATCCGGAGAAAGGGAAGAGAAGACTGCCTCACCCAGAGTCTGATTAGCAGAATTTTAGCCAAAATGACAATGCTTTGGAAAGTTAGAGGCTGCTGGAAACAGAATCTTGTAACGGGCAAGATGGGGAGCTGGTAACACTAGGCAGTTTTTCCTTTAGCAGCCTGCATTTTAAAACAGAATAAAACCATGAGGAGCTATTGTGTAGTCACAGGTTCCTGTGCAAGGGCAAAAATCACTTCAGCTATCAGAACAGGGAGGAAAAAAATCATCAGTGGTTTATGTGCAATGTATCTAGTAATACCATAGCTTTGTAGATACTATTCATATGTTAGTCACTTCTTACACCTAGCAAACCTACTGCTGCACAGTTTTCCTTCTCGTGCATGTTTGTTCATGCAGCTAGCACAATCTATCATCAATTATTTCATCATGCAGAGCTCCTTGAAGACAAGAAGGGAAAGATAGGCAATGTCAGATCAACATAAGGACTTAATTGTCTCCTTCAGTGCCCTTTGGGGAAAAAGAAAAATCACAGAAAATAAATTATCTTGTCCATATCCAAAAAAGCCCATGCAAAAGTACCGCCCTTTTTCACCAGCCACACTTTAGAGCTCTACTTGGAAATACTGAAATGAGCCAGAAGGAGTATTAGTTGGATAAAGTAACACTTTTTTAATAGCTGGCATTTCATCTTTGTAAGCTGCTATTATATTGTCTCTTGAGTACTTTGGACTGTCACTACTGTCACAGCTGTGGTGCCACTATTGAGGTGAGGCTATAGATCAGGAACATTGTCCCATGCCATTTGTATTTGTGGGGATCAGTGCCCAGGCTCACAGAACTGAGCAGAACAAGTTCAGGTTGCATGGGTTGGTGGTAATCAATGTTTCCTATTTGTCCCTCTTTCTGTGGACATGACCAGGTGCCCCAGCACAGTCTCTCAGGGCTCATCTAGAGTCAGGAATGACTCTTAATGCTAAGAAAGTGAGAGAGAACCTCTGTTATCAGTGGATTTGTGAGGAGAGGCTGCTTTTTAGGAAGCAAGGAGGTTGTATGTTTTTTTCTGGCAGGAAACTAGCAGAATGCTGTCCTCGTTGTACCACAGATACAAAATTTGGCTGGTTTAGGTTGGAAGAAACCTCTGCAGCATGTTTCAGCCAACTCCCCACTGAAAGCAGAGCCAGCCACAAAGTTAGATCCCACCCCGAAGTTAGATTGGGTTGCTCAGGTCTTTGTTTAGTCAAGTGTTGAATATCTATGTTGAGAGAGACTCCACAACTTCTCCATGAAGACTCTGAAAATTTGTCCTCAGGTCTAATCAGTTTCTCACATTTCCACTTGTGTCCTCATCTTCCTCTTGGCCCATCCCTGTGCACCTCTGAGGCTGGGTCCTGTTAGATAAACAGGGACTACTCTTCCAGGTGCTCCTTCTTCCTCACATCCAAGCACCTAAGCATCTTGCTGGCCCTTTTCTGTACTCAGGGCATTTTGTACACTTTTCTTGTACTGGAGATGTACATGTAGCCTTCATTGTCACGAGGGCACACTGGTGATAATGTCTGATAGTAGAATAATGTGAAAACTGAGGCCTTGAAGGGACTCAGCACTAAGACATGCAAGGTTGTTCCAAGGGTCATTGCCAGCCCGTGGATTTTTGGAGGGAGTGTCTGTAGTTTCTTGCTCTTTAACCTCCAGAAGGTTTAACTGATGTGTTTGTTTTGGTTTCTATAATTTTAATTCCTTGAAACCATGGGTTGGGATTTCATGGTGGACATTCCATAGCAAGCAGGGAGGTACTCTGTGATTAGCTGACACCTTTTCTTACCCTTGGCTGGGAATCCTGTGCCATTTATGAATCATTTAGTAAGTGGTAATTCTTGTGACAGAACACGTATTTAGGATTTGGGGACAGTATAAGAACATTTGGCATAAAACCAAACCATATGATTACTAAGAAGAGTCTGTAACATTATAGTGCCAACTCTGTCTTCAAGGAAAATGTTTGGGTGATTCACCCATGATTACCCATTTGCAGATAAAGTACAAATAGTTTATGGAGCAGAGATCATGCCTGTAGGTACATGCTGAAACAACTGTTGTCCCCTGTTAGAGCATCTTTATGACCTCCCTTAGCTATGTGCAAAAGCTGAAGCAGTAGTGGAGAAAACAGGAATGAAAATGAAAGGGTGTCCACCTTACGCTTTTTCTATTTGAGGAATATTTGCATACTTGACAAAGGGGAAAAAAATTGTTGAGTTTGTTTTTTCTAAATATCTTTGACATTAACACTGTAGATAATTTAGTGGAACTGCCAAAATTGCAGACCAGGTTGCAAGAAGAGCTGTAGATGTATGTGTGTTCTGTCTTCCTGGGCTGGAAGTTGACTAGGAGCAAGGTACCTTCTGTATGAAAGCAACACAGAGGGACTGGTACAGCAAGTGTAGACACAGATAGCTTACACTGTCACATCCTGTAGAGAGGCAGATTGATTGATCAGGCTGTCTGATTGGTTTTTTACAGCACTGAGAATAAACTCACCTCTCAGCCTGAAAGTACAAACGTGCAGAGACCTAACCACAACAATCACAGAATCACAGAATCATTAAGGTTGGAAAAGACCTCCAAGATCACCTAGTCCAACCACCCCCGTACCATCTACCTATATTACTAACTAAACCATGTCCCTGTGTAACTCATCCAGCCTTTCCTTGAACACCCTGAGGGATGGTGACTCCACCACCACCTCGGGCAACCTGTTCCAATGCCCAACCACTCCTTCTGAGAAGAAATTTGTAATTTGTAACTTCTAACCTGAGCCTCCCCTGGTGCAACTTGCAGCCATTCCCTCTTGTTCTATCCCTACTTATTTGCAAGAAGAGGCTGATCCCCAGCTCACCACAACCTCCTGTCAGGTAGCTGTAGAGAGCAATAAGATGTCCCCTGAGCCTCCTCTTCTCCGGGCTAAATAGTCCCTCAGCCACTCTTCATAAGACTTGTGTTCAGACCCTTCACCAGCTTTGTTGCCCTTCTCTGGACATGCTCCAGGGCCTTGATGTCTCTCTTGTACTGAGGTGCCCAAAACTGAACAATAAACAATGACATGGTTTGCAAACTAGAACCGCTTTTTCCCTGGCTGATTTAAACTCGGACACGTCAAACACACACGTCTGCCTCACCTCTCTGCGTCGACATATTCTGACTTAGACCCAGGAGATCCTTCTGATTTGTGGCTGGATTCTTGAACTTAACTCAGTGGGATGCAACCATATCTGTCTTCAGTTTAAGCAGTAAGAAATCTTTTTCTCTCATCTTTTGTCTGTGTCATTAGTTCACCGAGCAGTCTCTCCCAGGCCGCGGTGGCTTGGTTTGTGTGTTTATCAGATGACTAGAATAATGGAGTCTGATTTTGACAGTGGCTTCTATATGCAAATAGTAAATTACAGCACAAAAGACCAAAAAAACGCTTGGCACCTTTCAAAAGGTCTGAATGAATACAGAGTGGAACTCGTCAGGCTTTATAGTCCTTGTGTAATTTAAAGGGTGTGTATGAGGTGAAGAATTAAAAAAAGAGACTGAGAGGCTTATAAACAGAGGTTTATTTTAAATATAATATGTGTGACAGTCCTGCAGGTGATAAGACTATTCACTATTCACCATAGCCTGCCTGGTTCCCTATGAATAGCTCAATACTCATTTCTGTCACGTTTGTTGGAAATTGAGCATAGCCGGGGCTTTGAGGATGCTCTGCTGTATTTGGGATTGAACCTGCTGATGTTTTCAGGAAAACACTCATCTCTGAAGTTCTAGCAAATCTCAATTATGGAGGTTTCTGGCCTGCCCTGTTGGTAGAGTAGAAATCCAAATGGAGTCAGAGGTGTACTATTATTTGTGTGAGTCTGTCTCATTGTTAGCACTATCTTACGCCACGCATCTGTGGCTTGGAGCGACTGGTAATTGAACTAATCAGTTCTTTAATAAGATCTAGATTATACCTTCCTTGCTTGGGACAAATAGAAAAGTTTACTGTACACAGCTTTTGAAGTAAGGCAGAGGCTATCACCTCTTTTAACACAGGATTTTTAGTGTTTTATATGAGATAAATGTATGAGGGAGAGATTTCACGTTTTCACTACAATCCACTATGAAAGGAAAGAATGGCTAGAGATGTGACAGTACTCTCTACTGGCTCATTAAAGTTAATAAAACAAAACAGAAGCATCTGAAGCCTAAATGATGCTTTTTCTGTCAAGATACCTTTCTTCTCGTCTTGACTTTCAAGAAGTATTTGTTAACACAAGCAGACTATATTTGGATCAAAACATAGTTTAGAAAACGTTTAGCTTTTATAAACTTAAGTTCAAAACAAGTAAGAGTCTTATTGCAAACAACTTCTACATGTGTGCCGGTGTGCTATGAATGGCT
The DNA here is from genome assembly GCA_022605575.1 of Laterallus jamaicensis coturniculus. NCBI lineage: Eukaryota > Metazoa > Chordata > Aves > Gruiformes > Rallidae > Laterallus > Laterallus jamaicensis. Next base: position 6,647,160 of record JAKCOX010000027.1, read on the forward strand.
GTTACCAAAAAAAAAAGGGAGGGGGAGAGAGAATAAGGACTTACTTCATAATATAACTTTTTGGCAGAAGTAAATCTAGGCAGATGATGAGCTCTAGTCTTTTTTGTTATGCAAAAAGCCCCCTTTTTTCCTGTAAGTACTAAATACAATGTGATAGTAAGATTTCTAATTAGAAAACATGAGCAAAATATGCTATAAACATGAGCAAACACTACTATGAGTGTTTGCTGGTATGTGAAACAGGGTGGTAGTTTAGACCTGAGTATTTTTATGAATAGTCTGCATCCCAAACAGACCTAGTTTGAATGGTTTATCTCTCTTTTCTTCACACTTTATGGTAGGGCGCTCAGAAGCTGTCTGTGAGCCCGTCAGGAGCCTGCTGGCTGCTGGGGCTGGAAGAATGACCCACTTGCTGCTAAACCAGTGGGGCAGCATTGGAAGGAATAATAATAATTCAGGGCTCACACAGCAGTACTGGAGTGATGATTACGTGTCGTCGCAGAGGTGCTCGCTGTGACTGCTGAGGAGGAACTGAGCAGGAAGTACCTGGCAAAAAGTTGGCAACTTCAAATTCTCAAGCTCTGTGTCTAGTTGAGCTCAGGCAAGTTCAAATACTGAAGCCCAACAGCATTTTGTTACCATTGTAGTGCTGCCCCTTTTAATCAGAGTTTTGTTATGGGTATTGATGTCCTTGTATTCTGATGAGTTTATTTTAAAGCACATGAGGGTTGTTTTATTACTGTTGGAAAGATATCTCAGTGACTTCTCAGTGCTGCTGGCCTGTTTTCTTTGTCTAGTTTGTCATCCTACATTTATTTAGCAGTTGTTTTCTTTGGAATTGTTTGGTTGTGTTTTTTGGTTTTGTTTTGTTTTGGGTTTTTTTGACTTTACTAAATATGATCAGATTCCTTAGTAGCACTACAGTTGAAGGTGACTAACCTGCTTTACTCCACAGTTTTGTTTTGCTTGGGTTTTTTTGGTTTTAAAAGAAAAAAGAAACCTATCTATGCCTGTTTGGACATGCCTGATCTCTTTTAAGTTAGATCAGAGTTATTTGCCAACCTTTGGCATGTTTCCTTGGTGTAATCCTGTTAAACCATGTTCCCCCCATGCTGTTTTCTGCAGAAGTAGTGCTTTCCTGCATCCACCTGAAAGCAATTCCTTCCTGCTCTGAAGGATCTGCATTCTGCTAATTTATTTCTTTGTGGTTCATAAAGATTTATCAGAATCCAGAAATTTCCTATTCCCACTGTTCTTCATTATGGTCCATGGATTTTCTTCTCTTCCAGTGACGGATTGGATATGCTTTTCCAGTTGAACTTGAACAGCTGCCAAAACTATGTACCATGTATTAATTTCTTCCCACAGAGAGAGGTGTTGGTCCTGGCTTTGTTCTACAGAATGTAAGAGTTGATAGACTTTAACATTTATTTCCTCTTTGTGCCTCTGTAATTAAGACAGATGGATTTCCCTCGCATCAGTAATACTGTTTATTTTTTACCAACAGGCAATTTCTTCAGTTCTTCCTCTGGAAATAATATTCCCCAGGCTGTCCACCATCTGACCTGTTTCTCTCATATTTCTGAATATATTTTTACCTACTTCCAGAGGACTCACCAATTTAAAGCCTATATAGCAGCATAGGTGTGTAGGGTAGATTTACTGGATATAAAGGAGTAATACATACATTAATTTTATATTAAACACATCATGTTTTCATTCTAACATAGGGTTTTTTTTATTTGTTTATTTACAGCATTTTCTTACTAGCAGGACGTCCACTGCACTTAAAGATGACTATAAATAAATTTTATGGCTGATGATAAACTGGGTGTTCATGTCATCTAATGAAGCAGGCGTGACCTGCCACGTGTTGGCAGTAGCAGGCCATGGTGTGTGTGAGCTACACGTGCTCTTTTTTAATTTTTTTTTTCCTTTCAAAAGCAATCAGGGTATGATTCCCTAAAGGTGGATTGTGTTGTTTCACAATGGGATATTCCATCTAGTGGCTGAGTCACTTCTACCTCTGGAAAGAGTTTTGAACCCTCTTCCAAATAGCATCTTACTCAACTTTGTGGGAAGACCACATGCAGTTGCCTTCACCTCTCCAGTCATTCCGTATTTCTGAGGCAATACAACATCTAGCTCTCCTTTTTGAACTCTCTTTAAATTGTAGTACAATTTCTTTATAATTTTAGCCTGTGAACACTGAAACTTTGGGGAGTTTTTGGATTATTCTGTTTTCTGAACGTTAGGGTTGGGTTTTCACAGGAGATGTTAGAAACCGATCTAAAAGAGAAACAGCTGCTCTGAATGGCTCCTCGGAAAGAGGCTTTGACACAACTTCTTACTTGTCTGCACACTAAATTGACCGCTTTCATTCTGAGCTGTAGCCCCCGTTTGTGTTCAGGTGTGGGGGTGTGTGTGGCTTCTGTGCTCAAACATAAGGACTCTCTAATCAAGCGGTACCTGTAGGTACCCAGAGATCAGCTGCTGCCACTTTTGTTTCATATCAGAGGAACAGAGGGCTAAACATCATCATGTATCTCAGTCACTGCTCAGCCTTAGTGCAAGCTGCTTCTTTTTGAGGTGCTTTTAACTTACATGTTTTCGATGGTTTTTATAAGCCTGAGCCCATTGGTTTCAGTCCCCCATCATGGATTTCGCAGAGCTGAAGGACATATGAGCAAACAAGACCGGGGGCATTTGGAGGAGTAGCGAGCACCTCCCAAAACTGTAAACATGAATATTTTCCAGTGGTGCTCATGCAGCTTCTGGTGATGGTGACCCACTTCCAAAGCACCTGGGTGAGGAACAGGTGCTGTGGTACTGATGGTGCTTTCTGCTTCTCTCCCAGAGCCAGACCACAAGCAAGTGACAAGAGAGAAAGAGTTGGGACACTGATCCTCCCTATCCCATCTTACCTGGCCCTTGACAATCACTGTGGCATTCGGTACTAGCACTGGCACAACCCCTTGTGCTGGTCTATGTTTGACAGAGAACCCAGGATATATCAGGGCATCTGAGCAGCAGGTAACACGGACTAATGAATGCTCTAGGACTCGGAACTGCCTTGCTGATGGCATTCAATTCACATGATGTCCCTGCTGCATTTGGCTCCCAGGCCAAGGGAGGAAGGGTGTTGCCTTTATGACTCCTTGCCATTTGCAGGAATCTGGGAGGATGCAATGGGTGTCAATATTCTCTGTCTTTGCCAACAAGAGTGAATCCTGGAAAAAAAATATGATTTCTGCAATTGTCTAGGGGTGCCGAGTGTCTGTGGTGGACAGGGTGGCCCAGTGAGGGACCTCCAGCCCTGCATCCACCCAGGAGCAGTCCCCAGGGCAAGTCTGTAAGACAGTGACTGACTTCACAGATGTTGGCGATCCTGTTACCAGCTCATCCTCTCAAGGTGAAGTGATTGGCTGTAGATGAGCACCTTACAGGTGAAAAGATTTCATAGAGGTGAGGTCTAAGACGTGAAGGCAACATACCACCACATCAAAGAGACAGACAGTGTTGTAGGAAGTTCAGCAAACAGCCTTGGGAACAGTGTCTGTGTCTATAAACAACTGACCTCTGGATAATGGATTTGCCAAACAGACCAAGGTTGCTGGGGCGCTGGAAGTAGCACCTCCAGCATGGCAAAAGACTGTGTTTATCTTATTTAAGCATCCCAAAGGACAATTTTTTCGTTTCATATTCATAAAATACTGCATGGTTTCTCAGGGCATCCAAATTTGATGGTATATTCAGCAGAACGGCCCTTGAAGTCTCCTTTCTACTTCTTACTTCTGAAATGACCAGTAATTCCATTGCAGTTATTCTCATGTGTGCCTGTGGACAATCACAAAAAGAGGAAAGGATTTTATTTTTTTAAAAAATGCATTATTTAGCTTTCCTGAAGGTGAGTAGTCCGTAAGCACCTTCTGCAACCTCTGTCTGTACAGATTAGGCAAACTGGGTTCCCATGCTGATGAGGAAACTGAAATTTGGGCATGCTCTGCCCTATATGACTTCAATGCAAAGAACATTAAGCTACATATGAAGAACGACAAATGCATAGGTACCTAAGAGATCTAAACCACAGCACCAGATGGGACGCTATGAAGAAAATTTAACTCCACCCCAGCCAGACCTAGTACATGCTCTTGGGTGCTTACCTGTACTTAGTGATTTGCTATCCACTGAAGTATTTATTGTATCAGTTTGCAGACTGTCTTGCTAAAGACATGACTGGACTGAAAGGTTGGTGGAAGAACCATTCTAGTCGGACGTGTGATGAGTTTTACACACGTGCATAATCTGGCAGGCTGAGGAAAAGAAACTAGCTGTGACTTGAAGATCAGAAAGTTCTGTACAAAGTCAACCCTATTACCAAAGAAGAGGTGGAAATGCACTAATGTCTTTTTGATAAATATGGTTAAAAATTGGTTTATATATGTTTAAATCCCATGCAGAATCCTTAATGAAAGAATCACCAAAGTATTCAAGGAAATTTAAGGCTGATTTTTTAAAACAAGGAAGAATAAATGACACTGGACTTTGACAGGTCTTGAAATGCATTGCCTGGGGTGCACGTGAGGTGAAATGCTGGAGCTTAGTTTTAGAAAAGTCACGGATAATATTTACAAATTAAAGCATTTGTAGTTAGTAAGTTCACAGTAAGAAAAAAAATAATAATCCTAGCCTTCAGAGCTTAGTAAGATTGCCTAGGGAACACAGGAAGGAGTGTTTCTGCCCAATATTTAATCTGTTGCATAACTAGAGGAAAAAATTTCCTACTTAATTTACAAAATAAATTAAATATGGTCTTTTTAATGCTTTAATGAAATGCAGGTTTGCATGTCTACCATGATTTCACTCTTACCTTTTTCTTGTGTAATTTTGTTTTGTTCCTTGTAGACAGTAGACCTTTTTTGGAAGACTTGAACTTACCTGTTTGGTTGTTAATCCATGTAGATGTGAATTGGAACACAAATCAATGTCCAGAGAAACAACTGGACATATTTTACCACAGTATAACATTCCCTCCTCTCCTACGCCATCACTTAGCCAATAATGGAGTTCTATCATTGATACATCTATTACCTGGGAGGTTATTAGAAATGCCATCAGGTTTGGGTGTCTGTCACTATTGTCCCATGATCTTGATTCGAATGACCACAGAGGTACATATGTTGTGTGTATCTTGTATGGCTCCCAGGAGCTTGCTCACATCCTATCTTTTGGCTTTGATGTTCACACCTACTGTTACCTGATGTTGATGCCTCTTGCCACAAGTCTTCCCTGTCAGATGTTGGGTCTTGGCGGTGATAAGGCTGGTGAAGCAGCTTCTGTTCTGAAACTGTTATGATAATTGCAGACGTTTCAGCCTAATTGTGCCTCCTCCCTTCCCACTTACTGGTCATACCCACTTTTTTGGGGACAGGACCTACCACAGTGAGACTCTGAAGATTCTCAGCATAACTGCAGTGCAAATAATACTAGATTTTACATCTTATTTTGACTTTAGCATGCTTTACCCGTCAATTAGATTGTATTGCTTAATATTTGGGTCTGAGTTTTTACAGGGTGTCTTCATGGCATGGATGCAACAGAAAATAACAAATCACAAAAGCTTGATGCAGGCTGCTATGTTTATACAAACTCATTTTTCCTAAAACTACTTTCTATTTCCTCCAATAGTAAGAAATACACAGGGAAAAAAAAAAAAAAAGGCTTTGGGAGGTCTTCTAGTAGTTGTTAAAGAAGTCCTTGCCCTCCTTTCTTTTTTTCTTTCTTAAAGTACCTTTCTCATCTCTTACATTTTCGGAAGTGCTTTACTTCCACTCTGCTTTCTGTGCATCTCACACGCCTGGAACAGCCACACCGCTTTCATCTGCTCAATAATCTTTCGTCTCCCCAAGTCCCTTTACAAATGTGCTTATTTTGGTTAGCTTTCCACCCCTCCTTTTATGCTGCTCCACTGTCCTTTAATCTAGCCCAAATTACAATTTAATATTGAAGGTAAGGGTTGAGGAAGAGAGGTGGTTCTAGTTTCAAACGTTAGCTGTAAAACAAAACCCTTGGGTCATCTCACATCTTTTGTTGCTGCAGTCTCTGGTTGGGTCTGCTCAGGCTTTTCAGGCTGCTTGTTTGTTTTCTTGTACCTGTGTACAGAGCCAGGCGCAGAAATACCACCATGTACAGCTTAGGAAAACAAAGGGCAACCCAAATGAAAACTGCACGCCTTTGTACTAGGGATGGGCAGCACCTTTTAACAGAAGTAGTTTCCTAAGTGTCTGCCAAGGTTTCTACAGCAAAACTACTTTTTGAGCCAACTCTTGAATATTCACCTAGTAGAGCATTAAAAAAGAATGACTAAGAACGTAGAATTAAGCTAAAACCAGCACTGAGTGTAGGATAATCAGCTGGCTTTGCCCCTTCCTGTACTTATTTATCTACTAGTTGAGGGCTTCTGTCTTTTCTTCTGCTTCACTGACACTAACTGCTTTTATTAATTCTGTATTACACCAATTAACATAGGCAGGTGTTTGGCTGCAGTGGCTGTAACCTTGGTTTTTAGGACACTGACTTTGCTTTTTAGCATACTTTGTGACTTCTGATCAAACATCAATAACAAGAGGATAAAAAGGGATTTGGGGTAATACTTAAATTAGATGGGTTTATGTGGTAAGAAAATAAACAGTGAACGAGCCAGTTTGATAATGAGATGGGGGTGTAAAACGAAAGTTGTTAAATTTTGTGCTGAGATGTGTAAAAGTTGTTTAGTGTTTATTGCCTCTGTTTTCGTTAAGTGCTGAGACAGGTCTTTAAGCTAGGGCACTGTTAGGCATGCTTGGTGTAAGTTACTTTGTACAGCCAGACTTCCCCCAAAGATCGCTGCTTGGGAACGACAGGGTCTTGCTTACAGGTCCAGTTGCTGTTGTCCTGAACTTCCTAAAAATGTTATTGCATGTGTTAATTAGTGAGACCTGAGTTACTAGCATGGTGTTGAACTGGCTTTAATTAGTGAAACGAAGACCTCAGTGTCCTCTTGTTTCTGTTGCTCCTGGGTTTTTTCCCATTAATTAATGGAAATATTAATAGAAAATGGTACGTTTCATTTACTTTTTTATGTGAAAGATGTGTAATTAACAGACTTAAAGCTGCAGTGTCACCTTCTTACGAAAACGTGGTTCAGATCAAGACCTGTAGTAAGGTCAGTTCTTTACGATGCTCCAGCAAAACTATGCTATTTTATTTTTACATCTATAACTTAGCGGTTTACAGCATTTAAACTGATTGATCTTGAAAATAAACTTCAGGTATCTAGCAATTATTTGCCATCCTTGGCTTTTTCGAAGGGAGCATCTCATATGAAAACAGGAAAAAAGCCCTACAGTTCTGCACTAAGGGTAATGAATATCTCTTGACAGAGGTTTCAGAGTCTGTATCTTTGCAGGAAGAAACTTTGCAGCCCTAAAGGTCAGCTGCCAGGTTAACTTGTTTTCAGATGTGCATTTATGGCACACACAGCAGCCTGGAGCAGGCTGCCAGAATGCTTGAAGGTCTGAATTTGGAGACCCAAGTCCAAAGATTTTGAAATTGTCCCTTGTTCCGCTGTACACAATACAAGAACACGACTGCTTGCTTTGGTTTTTCCCCCGGCGTAGCTGATTCTAGTAACAGAGCATTGACTTCTTTAGTTGTTTAGTCTTGCTCTTTTTTTTTTTTTTGAAATTACAGAGGGTTTGGGGAAGTTTTACGTTATACTTTAAAAAATCATCAAGACAAAATATTCTACAGTCTGAAAGCCAGCACAAAAAGTGTTTTGCCCCCCAAATCCTGAGGGTTTATCTGTGGGAGATCCTCATTTCTTTGTCCCTTATGAAGGAGTTGCCCCATCTGGGTCACAAATGACAAGATAAGTGCCTTGTTAAACTGGTTCTAGCCCTTAGAGGGTTGAAAGTAGGCAAATGCAGAAATTAAAATAGAAGGTTTTAGCAGGTAACAACAGAGTTGCCAGCAGATGACTCTGTAGTAAGCTATTGTAAATAGGACGTCCTAGATGACTTAAGTCAGTCTTTGAACTGGCTCCAGAACGACTTGTATTTCATGTGTAAAGTCCAAGACTCATAATACATTTGTACCAAATGATGCTTTAGGATAAAGTTTAATGTGTGAACCTTTTTAAAATTAAAATGCGATTGAAATTGTAGTAGAATTATTTTGTGTGATTTGAGATGTTTACTTAATTACTCTTTGTACTCAGCTGCCAATTAGATGCCTTTGCCCAAGACCCAGATCCAAACTGAGCTACCTAACCTACTGACATAGCAGGATGGTACGAATTCCTTGGGCTCTGAAGGGACACCAGAAAACTTTGTGTGTAGTGCCTTTGTTTCTTGCTTTGTTTTTACCTGATCACATGATCTTTTTAAGACTAGAGGCTTTCAGGAGCTTACACACTGAAAGCACATGAGGCATTGGCATCACTGCACTAGCATGCAAGCACGCATGAGCAGAATAGTTTGTCCCTTAGTGCTGTATCAAAATAATTCATTTCTTGATGACAAAGACACTCTACTGAGACCCAAAAATCACTTCCTTCAGCAGACAGCATGGAGATTACTCCAGCAAGGTACAGACCAGGTCAGGTAGACATGGTAAGAATATGTGATGCCGTAGCTGCGGGCTAGTAAGAGTAAGTTCACTCCCTTAAGTTTTTCTTAATTCAGCTTCAAACACAAACGTGGTGATCTTATAATTTTATAGATGGCATCTTTAATCAAAGATAAGGAGGGCTACATGTAAATTTGCTTGTCACGTGGAGAGGGAGCTTTCATTAAGGATAGACTTGACCCACTCAGAAGAGTAGGTGTGGCTGAAAGTTAACGCTTATGGTGGACGAATCAAACTTGTTTTCACTCAGAAGTGCATATAGATGGAGACCAGCTACCCCTGCTTTGGCTATCCATTTGTTAAATCTAAGAGACAAGATAAATGTATTCCTTGTAGAGGTGTGGCCATGGATCAAGGCAAAAGAGAAATAGTTTGTCTTAACCAGCTTCCTCTATCTTAAGAACTTAACTTAGGTTTTTTCCTTAGGATTTTCCTCTTGATATAATGATCTCATTACAGGAGCACATTGTTTTTACACATCACAAAGAGTCTCTGCCTGCTCTCCCGTGTTCAGAACCGCTTGGCAGTCTCTATCCCAGACATTTAATGTAATTAACTTGGAGGTGTTTCCTGCTCAGGGGGTATTTAAGCATCCTGGGATGAACGTGCATTAAGGCTGGAAGATGAGCTGTTTGTAACCAATAGTTGAAGCAGTTGTAGTTTAGTAATCCAGAAGAGAGCTGTTAATGAGCAAAGTGGAAGCAGCATTAAGTAAGTGTACTGCATGGTAACAAAACGCTCGTAACTTTAAATAACAAAGCCTTACACAAAATTAACTGGGCTGTCAGTATCCCAGTTTAAAAAAATATTCTCTCTAGTTTGTCTGCCCACCCGTTCTCAGGATCCTCTCACGTTCATTTTTCATTTCCCCTCTCCTCTCTTCTTTTTACATCCTTTCTTTTTCCTTCCCTCACTGCCTGCAAGATCACTTTGATAACCATGGGAAAGAGGAGTTGAAAGAGGGGAGTGATACATGGGTTTGACAAGAGGCAACAATACTGTCAGGAGATGACTTATAATTCTTCCAAGGGGGAAGCAAAGCAAAGTTTGAATGTGAAGCCCATGGTCTTCTGGCTGTGTAGAGGTAAGATGCAGGCGTGCAAGCAGTCTTCCTTTCAGCAAGCTCTTATCCAGGACAAATCCTGAAGTCTGCTGCTGCTTACTGTGGGAGTTAGTCCTTCCTGACAAGCCAATATGACTTCAGAGGAGCACTTCATAGTGCAAATCAATGTTCAGATGTCTGAACTGGCAGAAAGGCTGTCCACTGTGGAGGTATGAAGAAAGCCCATTCACATTAATTTGATGTGTAACTCCTGACAGTTTAAATTGCTCTATTCATTGCTGTCAGACGAGTGTTAAGATTGAAGAGTGCTGATGATCATCTGCAGGGCTACAGGATGTACTGTAAAACGGTGTCTCATGTTGGTGCTGGGCCAGAATTGATGACAGACCCACTTTTTATGCTGCACCTCTGAGTGCCATTGATACGTACTGCTTGTGACTCATCTTTTTACCTTCTCCATTGTTTTCCTGGCTTAATGTGGCAAGATTTCCTGGCTTAATGATGCCTGGCTTAATGATGCAAATACTACTTCTGCTAAACTTGTGACTTGAAAAGCCATAGGAAGTAGGAATATGGATTTTTCAAAGTTATATCTTGAAATAGTCTGTGTTAAAGCATTTGTAGTGCTTATTTCTTATACATATAACCAAAAAATACACATATAATGTGAAGATTGTTTGTTCTAATGCTGATTGATTATTGTCATCCTATTACTTTAACATGATTCAAACTTCACTCAGTTGTTTCCTATAGAAATATGCAGTGGATTTGAATTAGAGTAATTAGTGGTTTCTTATATCAATATAGTAAAATGTTAGGATTTATATTAAAATCTGCAGCTGCATATTTTTAGGCAAATGAGAAGATCCTTATTACTGTCTTTTGTAATGAAGTTACCCTTATTTGAAACCTGAAATTATGCAGTCCATTATTAAATCTGGAAGAAGCAAAACCTCTCACATTACATGAGCTAACTTATCTAAGTATAACTTCATGTTATGCTATTATTTCTTATTGAATATATAATTTCAATTTAATTGTCCGTTCCTGGCATCAAAAAGAGTTGCTCAACTTTTGACATAAATTGTTCATCCTTTCTACTTAAAGCTCAGTAGAATTTTAATGTCCGACTTTGAAAGCTGGATTTCCATGTTTATGCTTTAAACTGATGCCTCTACAGTGCCACTTTAAAAAACCAAAAAAATTAGCTTTATTCTGTAGCATGTTTGGAACTGTTTTATAGGTTTCCTAGGTATTTAGATTGTTGATGCTCAGAAATGACATAGTAAACTCATATATTAATGCAATTTGTAATCACAAATCCCCATTGAATATCAGCCACTGTGTTATTTTCTGTGCAAAAGGTGGCTCGGTGCTTTGTTGCCAAAAGCCTGAGTTTCAATTAGGCTCAGTATAATTGATGGGAATGTAAAATGGCTGGTACCACACTAGTTGGTAGTCTTTGTTCTAGACAGTGGGCTAATTTAGCTCATGAAATAACCTCATTTTAGGTGAGTTCCTATGCTGTAATTGCAGGGTGTGGTTTATGAAGATTTTGATGAATAGATAAATTGATGAGTTTATGCAGCACCAGCCAAACCTCACAAGTCCTGCATGCATCTCATTCATTTGGCCTCTTCCTCCTCCTCTTGGGCTGTGCTGATGGGGGTTCAGCCCCCTGCATACTGCTCGGCTCATGGGACCCTCCCAGGTGGTCTCCTCGCTGACCGGATGGGTGCAGAAGGCGCTGGAGCAGGGGAGAGCTGAAGCATTGAGCTGTAGAAGGGCCGTGTAATTGGGAATCTGATGCTGACAGGGTCCCCAGCTGTAGTCCCCAGCCACAGTCTGGTGCAGTGGTCGTTCCTGTGTGACTAGATGCATCTCTGCCATAAGACCTAGTGTTAAGGGGTGTTTACGTAGTGTACCCTGCTGCCTCTGTACCCGTCCTATGCAGGCTTTCTTGCATTTGGCTGGTGCAAACTTGAGAAGCCAGTTTGGGTGTCACGTGTTTTCATCCCTTCTTGTGGGCAGAAAGCTTTTTTCCATGGATTAAAAGACTTTCCTCTTTGCTGCCGAAATTGGACTTTATTTAGACATGCCCAGATGAACTGGACTTTTTCAAAGTGGAACTTTAAGGCAGATTGCAAGATGCTCACAACAAACTTTTAAAGAGCAGGGAACACAAACTTTGCTAATTTTTTCCATCACTTTCAACTAAATGCTAATACTCACATAAAAGTGCAGTGGGGGAAATGTTGCAACTGTGAATCTGTGTGCTCAGAAGTATTTTTATGTCCCTGAATTTGCAAACACCTTTCTGTATCTCTCAATGTAGCTACAGAAAGTACCAAAATTATGTGGTAACGTGATATTTCTCTTCATCAAGTCATGGTGAGTCAATATGAACAAAGGAAGAAAAGCATCATGTGTTTAAAGAAATGAGTGTTGCCGGCTTTCCGTCTCCTCAGTCAAACAGCTTCATCTGGTTCTTTGAGCTTCTTGCTCTGTAAAATATTACCTTTGTTAAGGTCAAGTCAATGTGATGATTATTGTTTATACAGTGCTTTAAAGCTAGGCCAGAATATAAATATCAAGATTAGCTCTGCGCTCAGTGAGACACTCCAGTGCAGCAGAGTTAGAAATGATCCTGGGGAACGAGCACATTAGGTGTGTGCATTTGTTCATCAGAACTGGAGTTTGACTTTGCTTGGGCTCGCTTGGTGCTACCGCGGCGTAAGACATGATTTCTTTTATATTGCTACAAAGCAACAAAGATCATTCTGTGTCTCCTCTGTCACATCTCTCAAAAACTGCCAATACTTTCCCATAGTAACTGAATTGTTGGGGTTGGAAGGGACCTCAAGAGATCATCAGGTCCAACCCCCTGCCAAAGCAGGTTCCCTAGGACATATTGCACAGGTAGGATTCCAGATGCAGCTTGAATATCTCCAGAGAAGGAGGCTCTACAACCCCCCTGGGCAGCCTGTGCCAGTGCTCTGTCACTCTCACTGTGAAAAAGTTCTTCCCCGTATTGGTGCAGAACTGCCTGTGCTCCAACTTGAAGCCATTGCCCCTTGTCCTGTCTCTACAGACCATAGGAAAGAGGCTGATTGTTTCCCCTTGTGTATATTCAAAGAATCAGGTTTCCATGGACAGGATTTTATACAGCTTCCCTTTTTCCCCAAAATTAATAGTAGAAAAATTACAGTGGAAAATGTCAGGAATATTTTGAAAAGTCATTTTTTAATCATCAGCTTTGTCTGCCTCCCAAACATGGCTGCATACCCAGAGCTGGTGTCATGTTGACACTTGGCTGTGGGAGGAATGGAGTGGTTATCGCAGGCAGGGCAGTTTGGTGGGGCACGTCTGGCCTCTGTGTAGAGGTGCCACCCAGTGGCCGGATGGCAATCATGAGGTTTTATGACTAATTAAAGGAAAAAAGAAAAACCACAACAAAACAAACAACAAAACCCCACGATCAAATGAGAGCATCTTCCAATATTTTTATATATATATATATATATATACACACACATTTTTTTTTAGACTTCATGATCAGCAGCATGTGGGGTTCAGTTTCTTGAGAAGCAGTAACTGATGAAGTTTGTTAATGATCTTTGAATTACAGAACAAAAAAAGAGCTTCAGTTAATTAAAATAGTCTCCAAGTAATCAAATGACAGAATGTGTTCTTCCTTTGCAAACAGGTTTTAGAAAATGTGTCAGTCTATGTTTAACTGTTTATGTACCAAACTAAAGTGTTCATTTTGTTGTTTCTGTTAGATTGTGGGTTTTTTCCATATGCAAACAAGTAAAACTAAAGAGAAATGATTGTCTGTGGTAACTGAAATTTATGATGCATCTCCTTATAGCAACATTAGTACAGCATGATAATCTGGTTCATAGGTATAAAAAAGGAAAAAGTGGAGTTGCTGCTAAGATATTTACAATGCCAGCAAAATATAATATTAAAACTATTACAGTGATTGAATTCCTTTGTTGAGATCATCAGGAGATGAAAGAATGAAATAGTGATGAGTGTCTGGTACAGGCCTGACAGATCAAGCTCTACACAACTAGTCCTGAAGATTTTAGCTGGCTGTATCATGGCTGTGTTTCTGGTGCAGCTAAAGCATTATTCACTAAATTCCCAGATTATCTGGGAGATAACCTCATAATTCAAATCCAGCTTTTCTCAGTCTGAAGTGTCTGTGTTGGGTTTACTTCCCAGTTAGTAGAGCTGCTAAAGAAGCTAACTCTAAACATAATGAATAACTGCACTAATTTCTACGACAGCGGGGCCGTCTGCTTTTGCAAAACCCCAAAGGATCACTTGGAATAAGAAACCAGAAGCTGCTTGGATTCACTGTGTTAAAGGATTTGGTTGCAGAGCAAGACTGTGTATCTGTGTTGGGACACGGGGAAACGTGTTTTGAAGGACTAATGACTGGAGTATTTCCAACTGTGTGCTGTTTGAAGCTCAAGAAAGCCCAAAGCTGGAAACCATTTCATCTCATGAGCTCAGAGCTTCACCAAACTGCCAAATGCAAACAAATACACTTAATAACCTGAAATTAATATATTGTACTGGAAAGGCAGGAGAGCTGAAAAAACAAATCCATGTAGGTAAGGCAGTGGACAACAAGTATGACAAGTTTGTGGTGTTACAGTGGCTCAGAAAAAGCTCTTTGTGCAGTCTTTGTGCACACAGATGTGTCGTGGAACAAAGCGACAAGGCCGTAGACCTGCTCTTTGTGATTTTTGATGTGACTGGGACGGGAACGTTGCATCCAGCATCTTTGCTGGAGAGATGTTGTCAGAAGGAAACAGGGAGGAGAACATGGGAATTCATTTACAAAAGGGAAGATTATGCTAAATAATGGCTGAAGCCTGCAAATATTTAAATGGTGTGAATTTGCCAGACAAAGAAAGGAATTATTTAGGCTGACACAGGAGGACAGAGTGCAGTAACTAAAAGGGTACTTTTAGGTGAGGTATTAACCCTATTATTAAGATGTATGACAAAACACTTCGAAGCAAGCCAGTAGGAATACATCTGCCCTGACAAGATGTGACCTCAGGTAGTTTAAAGAGACTTTTCTATCTCTAGGATCTAGAAAGGTGGAGGCAGAAAAGGTAAAACTTGCTTCACCTGCGAATCTGAAGCCTGGCCATTAGATGGCAGGGTGCTGGCACAAGAGGATGCGTGTCTCCCTCCTGCTTCTTAATGCTATGCCCTAGGAGGAGCTCGGAACCACTCATCAGTCCCAAGACCTGGGAGAAGTTTGAGATGCTCGGTTTTCCTAGTAAAAACATCACGCACATGCATCCTGTCACTCCCGCAGCAGAAGGTCATACAACAGCTGTGTCTCAAGCACATGTCCCTTCAAGGACACTGGTCTGGCTGTGAATGGTCTGGCTTTTCACTTCTTGAAACCCCGTGTTGGGTGGGCAGGTGGGTACGAGAGGTGTTCAGTTACCCCAGTGTAACAAACCACTTTGTATAGGAAGCTGAAGTCGGTTTGGGTCTGAATTGCGCCCTAATGAAGGGGAGAGAAGCTCTGCTCTTCTGTAACCGGGGATGCAGTAATGGGAAGAGGTGATGTAAATGTGGTACGTACCTTGCTGCAGGCTGGTCAGGAAGTCCACATACTGGTTTTGTAGAAGAGATGACAGAAGGTATAGCAAGCAGTAGCTTTGTATGGAAAACTTCAGCCCAGAGCAGGCTGTTTGAAACGCTCAAAATATATTAAGACTGTAACTGCAGCAACTCAAATAACGTGCAATAAACAAAACAAAGTAAATAAACCCAAACCTTGTTTGGGATAGAGTCTGTGCTGCTAAAGGACCTGCCCCAGGGAGCGATCATTATGTATGCATCCACACTTCTCAAGATTACACGCCTCTAGAGTGAACTGACTGTGTCTGTGCTGCCTAAGACTTGACCTGCGCCTGATGCCCCTGTGGCTCTAAGACCATAATTATATTTCTGTGGCTTCAGTTCAAAGTGTCTGAGGTAATGTGAGGGCTGCTTTGCTGCCTGCAAGACTGGTGTTTTTATAGCATTATGCCAAAGGTATGCTGCGTGCTGTGGGGTGTGGTGTGGGGTGTACAGGGGGTGTCTGAGGGCAGCAGGCTAGCTGGGATGGTGTAGGGCAGGAGGAGCCAAAGCTAGTATAGTCCCATCCTTACTCTGCCACCTGTCCACAGAGCTGTGCCTAGTATTTTCCTTGAAGAGAAATAGTTGGTTTTCTCCAGAGGAGAGTCCCAAGCACAAAGTGATGCATGTGCAGTATGGCTGACAAGGGGACCGGGACCAGGTAATAAACCAGGCGGATAAATTACTTGACAGCGTAGGTGTACCCATCATAGTCATGAGCACCTAGGTGGTGGGAGAGCCAGGGAAAAGCTCTTTGCTGCTCTTTATTATGTTTTGCAGTAAATCCTTAGCACAGGCACTTTGCTGTTTAAATTGGTATGTGTTGGTCCCAGGGAAAAATGTAAGTGCTGATACGGCGTGGGAGCAGGGAGAACTGGGCAGAGGATCTGAATCAACAAACAGCATGTCTTTGTTTTAATCGAGTGGCTCTTGCTCATACATGCTTTCTCTTTAAAAAATAATAATGATCTCATCCTGTGTAAAAGTGTTGATTGAAAATGGGAATTAATATGAAAGAACCATCTACTAGGTACAGGCTGAAGGCTGTTCTAAAAAATAGCAGACTGGAGATGGATATCAGGGCTGAGTATGATGGGTTATGAGGGAAACCATAGCTGTAAGATTATAAGGATGACAGTTCAGTAAGCACTATTATTTTGAAATGTATGGCAATCTCCTTTTTTTCTAGTTTTTCTTTGTCAGCTGTTTGGTCCTACCTTAGCATTTTTATGTATTTTTGTCTTCATATTAATTCTCTTCAAAGTGATTCGTGATCGTCGTGGTATTTTAATGCAGTATCCTCAGATGGTTGCTAGGATAGCACTGTGTTACTACTAGGGACTTAGGCACAGACAGGTAGGAGCAATGGGGCCAAGGTGTGTGATCTGCAGCATAGTGACAGCGCTCCCCCATTTAGTTCCTATTTGACCGCTTCCTTTTTCTGACCAGTAGTTCTGCTGTGAACCAGTATCCCCACACTGGTAAAGAGAAGATGTATGTACCTAAAGAACTTTTCCTCCTCTTTGTAGTGCCTCATGCTCTCTTCAAAAGCTTGGCAAGCTTCCTTTGCTTCACTGCAAAATGAGTTGTTATTTTCATTAGCCACATGAAAACACGCCAGGCACACATTGCTGTAGACCAGGTAAACACACTCTGAGCATTTTTGACATAATTTGTTGTAGCATTTAGTAGCCAAACGTATAACAAACAATAAATTACTCAATCATAAATATTAACCCCACCATTCTTTTCAGATTTAAAAATTCTCACCTCCCCACACCAAGCTCCTCTCCCAAGTGCCTCTGAAAATTGATGGGCCTTGCAAAACGTCTGCAAGGGTTTCATAACATGCGTAGTGTGTTGCAAGCACCCCTTCTCTCCCCCAGCCCCCAGGCCCTGAGCGAGTGGGTATGGTTACACAAACAAGCTGGTGTGAGGAAAGCAAGGGTGTGGATTGATGGTGTGTCAGCTCCTCTATGGTAACTGTCCACCTGCCTTGCCCATGCCCCATGGTGAGTTCCTCGGCAGTGAGTCGGGGTGAGCTGCTCTGCGTTTGGGCTGGAAGGAAAGAATTTGGCTGGGCAGTTAGGGCAGAGGAGGTGCAGCGCTGTGCTCTCACACCCCAGCTCACCCCCTCCCCGCCCCGGGGAGCTGGCATGCGTGCCCATGCCTGCAGGTGGGAAGCGTACCGCCGTGTTTCCCTGGAAAACTGCCCGGTGCCATAAAGTAAAGCTTTTGGGAGGCTCTGGTGAGCTCAGCTCATCAGCAGATTGTTAGGAGGATAGACCTTAAACCCTGAAGAAATTGAAAGAGTGCCTCTTAGCACTCATTTGAAATCTGGAGTTGGCTGTTGCCCAGCACATTGTCTTTGGGTTGGAACTTTTCACGCTGCTTCTGTCAGGTCTGGCTTTTGGTGTATAATTGTGTCCTTTTTTAAAAAAAAGGTATCAGAAAGAAGTTGTGCTGCTTCACCGTACCCCAAAAGCGTCAGCAGCTTCCTGGCTACTGCACTATCGACTTGCCAGGGCCCTGAGGCCTAACTGTGTCAGGGACTGATGGTCCTCCACCATGGCCAGGAGCAGGGATGAGGTGTGAAGGTATCCCTGGGGAACCCCTGCCTCCATTGATGGTGCCTCCTAGATGGTGGTTACTGGCTCACTGACGACTTCCCCAGCAGGACAAGGGGGATCCTGGAGAAATATTGTGACTTCCTGCCTAGGAAGTGTTTGCTCCCAGAGCTTCCTCCCCTTGGCACTGTGACAGGGAATCTGGGGCATATTGTTTTCTGATGTCTGTGCGCTATATAATGCTTGGGGTGCAGATGCTTGGCACCATTGCAAATGGTGGCCTCTCGCTGAGTGTTGTTGTCACCTCAGCAATAGAGAGCTCTTCCATCCACTTCCCACCATGTGCCGTTAGTTTCCTCTTTCTTGGACTTCAACCAAGTGCCTTCCCCGTTTCCTGCCCATACTACATCACTTGTTCCACTGCTCTGAGTCACAGAGCTGATAGTCCTCAGTCTACTGCTGCTCCCTTGAGTGGTCTTGCGGAGCCTCCAGCATATACATGGGACAGGGTAGGGTGCAGCAGACTCTTTCAGCTCTAGGTGAGCAGCTGGTTAACGTGACTCCTGAGTTCTTTTGTACACTATGTGCGTGGAGCCACCCCACACGTAACCTCCATTGGCAGAGGCAGAAAATGAAAATCGAGATGGACAGTTCAAAGTCAGCAATGGCTTGGAGGAGGTAACCAGCTATTGAGAACGATGCAGTTTCTTCCTTAGAAATAAGTAAATAAACAAAATAATTGCACATGTTTATTGGGATATGTGTTAAAATGTCAAAACATTTTCACCACAATTATACAATAAACTGAACACCTCTATAAATATGCCTGAGGCCTTTCTGCTTGCTTATTTACTCTTTGAAAACTCTACAGGGCAGTCAGTCGCAGAGCTAAATTTGCAACTAAAGCTGTACAAATAGGGCTGGATTGGGGACTGTGATGAGTCTGGAAAAGAAGCCTATGGGAAAGGGAGTTTTGATCCAACTGAAAGGAAAATTATACATATTTTAAGGCAAAATAAACCAAAAACAGTTTGAGAGAGTTTGGGCTATTTTGTTTGATTGGTTGGTTTTGCTTTGGGGTTTTTTTTTCCCTGAAAGCAAAATATTTGTGAGGGTATTTTCTGCTTAAAGATCTCAGTGTTTCAAACTGGGGTGAGTTCATTGGATGGCCACCACTACAGTCAGGGGTTGCCTGTGAGTCTGCACTTGTCCTGTGAGGACAGGATGGAGAATTGGGGTTTGTTTGGTCTAGGGGAAGAGGCAGCTCTGAGGGGGTGGTGAGGGGCCTGGAGGTCCCCCGGTACATGTGAGGAGGTTACAAAAAAGACAGATTCAGACTCTTCACAGTGGTGCAGGGTGGGAAGACAAGAAACAGCAGGTAAAAATTAAGAAAGGAGGATTCAGACTAGATGTAAGGGAAAACATTTTCCCCGTTGCCCATAGAGGTGGTGATGTCTCCTTCTTGCATGTTTTCAAGAGCTGACTGGTTAAAGCCCTGAGCAACCTGCTCTGATCCCATTGCTGATCTTGCTTCAGGCAGGACATTGGACCAGAGACCTCCTGGGCTCTATTCCCAAATTGTCCTATGATGCTGCGAAAAATACTGTCCACTTTTGAAATAAACATCAAAACACATAAATTTTAAAAAAAGATGGTTTTGATTGATTGTTGAATCATATAAAGGACTATCTATAGAAAATGTCATTTTTAATTAACCTTTTTAATGAAACCATACCTTCAGATGCTACTTTAATTTGTCAGTGAAATGGAAGATGTGATGTAAGGTGGTGTCCTGGTTTCAGCTAGGACAGGGTAAATTCCCTCAAGGAGCCAGCAGAGGTGAGCTGAGCTGGCTGGGGAGGGGTGTGTGTGGGGGTATGCCATACCATGTAGTGTCATGCTCCCCATAAAAGGGGGCTCGTCAGGTAGGGATGGCTTCGGGCCTGGCTGAGTGCTGTCGGACTGTTGTTGGGTTGGTAAGTGCTTTGTGTTATCTCCGTGTATGTGTTCTGTTCCAAGTGGTGCTGTTGTTGTTCCCCTCTCCCTGTGCTGTGAGAGTGAGCTGTCCTTACCCCAACCCCGTGGCTTGCTGGGGTCGCCCCAGCCTGGGGAGGAGGAGAGGTGAGTGGCCTTGTGGTGCCCGGCTGGTGCTGAACCACCTCAGTCCCATTTGGCACCCAGTGAGGGGCTCAAAAGGTTTTGATTTGACCCGTCCACGTTAGAAAGCAAGCTGTGGGAAGTATCTGCACTGTTACCGAGACAGGTGCTGGTCACGGTGATGTGTTTGGATGGGGTGTGTAAGCCTGCACCTGCTCTATGAAGTCCCTTCCAGGTTGTTTATTTCCTCTGGGAGGGGGGTCTGGATTCTCATTTTGTTGTACTCTGTGATAGATACCAACTTATGACAACATGAGCGGTCATGAGCCTGAGCTCATGGTGGTATGTGGCATTACATTGCCACATCGGATGACACCTTTCAGATTTGTTTACTAATTGCACCCCTTCGATGGGGAAGATGGTGGGGAGGATACTTTCTTCTATTATTTTACGTCCCCTTTTTCCCTTCAGGCTGGTTACAGCAGCTTTTAAGAACTTGGAACGCCCATGGGATGTTGAGGCTAGCATGTTCCTGTTGCTTGGTCTCCTCAATGTGTTTCAAGACTTGTTTGGTGTCATGAAAAATTGTTTAAAGAATATCACCCAGAGATCTTCCAGCTGTTCAGCCCTGTTCATATGGGAGGGTATGGGCAGGTATCTAGGGACTATCTCGCCCCCCATGATCTGGAGCTTCACCCCTGAACAGCTACAGGGCCCTGAAGAAGTGACAGAATATTTGAAAGGGCAGTGTTGTGGCTATTCCAAGGAAGCACAGCTCACTGCACTGTGCTGGGCTGTGGCCACTACCTACCAAACCCTGCTCAATGGTAGGCAGTGCTATTGGGGGGGAAGAGAGGGGAAATAGACCCACAGACACTATGGCCATCCCCAGCCCCTGTGAACAGGCACTGCAGCTATCAGCATTTAAGATTTCATTTCTTTCTGACAAGGAGATGAAGTGAAGTTTTCCAAGTTCTTTGGATTTTGGAATTTTCAGCATTGTCACTGCAGAATAAACATAAGCAAAATTAGGTCTGTGAAGCTTTAGGAGTGACTTGCTAAAAATGAATGTATTGTTTTAAAGAACGTATATGCTTTCACGGTGACAGCATCTTCCCAATAAATAACCTTCTGTTTTGAGAATTCAATTGATTCTTTACTGAGAGCACTTCCAGAGACAAGGTGAACAGGAGGTGTGATGTAATGTGGAACTATAAACCCCAACTGTTGAAATCTGCTGTGCCTGTAGAGGTGGAGTGACATAAGGCAACAAATTTTTCTAATGGTTCTGATGTGGTTATCCTGCTGAATACAGCATTCAGCTTTTGGTTGGTTTGTTATCAGAAAAAAACCTGATGAGTTTCAGATAGCTGAAGGCGAGGGGGTTGTGAATTAATGTCTAATAACAGAAGCAAGTAGTTTGGCTAAAATAAAGCCATTTAGACTAAAATAAAGCCACAATTTAGACTTACCGGAGGCCAGGCACCACTGCAACAGGAGAAAACAGCTTAGTGTGTTTTGTCAAGAAACACAGCAGATATTTGTTCAGACTATTTCACCGGGATGTATTAACTGAACAATGTTCACTCTCCTTTCAGGTACTATGATATGTCAGGCAGACACTATGCTGTTCAAGAAAACCAAATGCCATCAGTAATCTGTCCACACTCTTACGTTCTTCCAGCAATATCAATGTCCACTGCCTCATTACCAGCAGCGCTTAGAAAGGTAAGAGAAAGCTAAGTACGAGTGTTTACATCTCACTATATACACAAACTTACCTGTGTTGTAAAGAAGATGCCTATTCTGGAAACAGAATTTAACACTAAGTATAATTGTAAGCTTTCTTTAAAAGACCTGTGTTTGAAGTACTGGAAAGTTTTCAAATGAAGATTGTGTATGGAAATAAGGAAGGTACATAATGACTATAGCTGGCATGAAGAGCCAACAAAGGAAATGGCTTGAGGAGATCTTCCACGTGCTCTCACAAACCATATGGCTTTTTCCTTTTGTTCATAAAATATATATGAGACCAAATAATAAAGGAACAGCACCTACACTGTTTTCTATGCTAAGTGTTCCAGAGCAGGAGAAATGGTTACGCGTTTGTTTTTCAGTATTCATTTAACTTGTGTAGTGTTACTCATTTGCTTGGCAGCAGTACTTACTGCATGGAAGCAAGCTAGGGAAAATGCTAATTACTTCTCTTCTAATGTGAGAACTTAATTTCAGATTGCAGACAAGGTTGTGCAATGCCATTCTTGTCTTTGTCGTAATCTTTCCATGGAGGGAGAAATACTTTTTTCCACATTAATAAAAGTACGTGGCAGGACAGTAACTGAAAAAGTTTGGGTTTTTTCTTGGTTGTGGAACTAATATTCATCTCAGTATATCTGATGAGGGCTTGAAATATTCTGCCTTTAAAACAAATAAATTTATTGCCTAGTCTTGTCAAGCCAGGAAATCTCACCTACTAATTTCTACATGAATCCTTTGGAAAAGACTCATTGGACTTTAGTTGAATGCACAAAAAAACATAACCCCCAAACATTCATTGTGGTCTCCTTCAGCATCTTAATTCTATTGATACTGTAGAAAGATGCCTCAGAAGAGCTCAGTCCTTCACAGTTAGGGAAAAGCGAAAGGGTGCAGTGCTAGGATGGGGTGAGGTGACCTTTCTGTTGCAGTAGAGCTAGCTGGGGAGTTAGCTTTCTAACAGAAAAAAATTCCTGCTCACCCTGTTGCTGTCTTGGATGGATTTATTTATGAACTTCTTGCAAAGACTTCTTGTAGAAAAGGAAGTAGGTTCTTGATTTTTATTTTTGGTTGAAATTTGAGTGGCAGAATTACCTGCTACTTGCTGAGCTCTTTGTTGGCATTTTGTTCTTCTTTTTGGAATGTATTTCAGGCTCACAGCTAAATTAAACTGTTGGGGTGTCATTCCTCTAACCTGGAACCAATCCATTTGTACTAAGAACATTTAAAAACTTTTAAATGAAACATCTAAAAGACAATCAGGGCAGGCTACATAATTTTATGCATAATGCAAAGGTCTGATTGCTAGATAAATCATAAAAATAAAGGAAATTGTGTGTGTGTGTGAATTCTGCAGCTTCTTCTGTATTGGGATCGTCTGCTAATGTGAGTAATAACATAGAGTCACCTGCTGATGATAGATGGTTTACAGGGATTGGGATTTAATGAAACCCTGCCTTCCCTCAGCATTTCTTGTGGGAGAGCAGTAGGGAACGGTGCGTGACACACAACATAAGCTCTTTGCACCAGACTCCTCTCTGTTGCTGTTCTCTCTACGGAAATCTGTTCATAAGCTTTTCAAAGGTAAATGTGCTAAGTAGAGTCTTGCAGACTAATTTACACAATGTAATTTGTATTATCCTCTGTTTTTGCCTAATTTAGGTTATTCCCTTTACCTCGGATAATTAAGAGTTGACTCCAGCAGTGACTAAAACAGACAAGCTCTCCTGCATTCTTTTATTAATTAAACAGTCTTCCTAAGAAACCTTGCTTATCAGCCTCTGGAGATTGTTAACATATGGTTTTGGGTTTCTTTTTTAGAGGAAAAAAAAATAAATTAGAATCTCTGCTTTTCCTCTCCGTAGTAGAGATTTGTTGAATGATGGAGTTCACTTTCACCTAAATTCCCATCCACTCTCAGCCAGTTCATGCCTACTAGTCAGCAGAAAGTCTAAAATTGCCACTCCCTTAATGGTTTTCCTCACCTTCTGAAGAAAAGCTGTCCCCAGCATATTCCAAGAACTTGTTGGACTGTCTCTGTCTTGTACTTCGTTTCAAACAAGGAAAAAAAATTAATTCCAAGAAGTAATTAAAGTAGTCAGGTTCTGTCCTTTTGGGTGCTTCCCTTGTTTAATCAAAAACCAGTCTTCTCTGCACCCAATTACCTAGTGTATAATAAACCTGTATCAAAATATACCCTGTTTCCCCCCTTTCATCTCATTCCAGGGCTGTTTAGCAAACTGTCATCTTACCTATTCCTGTTCTTCGCAGCAACTGTTCTTGATATACAGTGCGGTTTTGTTTCTCTTTCTTTTTGTTGTCCTCTCACTACCTCATTGTTCTACGAGAAAAAGCACCGTCCTTCTGATGCCTCAGAAAGCCAGAATCAAACCTCACTATCCCTGGTGACTATTAAGCAAGTATTCTTTGTTGCAGCGGCAGGCACACAGGGGATCGCTCCTCCAAATGTTGCGCACATTAAAGCCAAATTTATCATATTTATACAGATTATACAGATTAACTATATCAGTATTTCTTTCTTATCAAATAACCTCTGATGTTTATTCAGAGGAACTTTAGTTCTGTACAAAGATTTCCACATTTTTTCCCCTTTAGAAAGCCATTTGGAATTTCACTTTGCTTTACTGTAAGCTTCTGATTTGAACAACTGAAAATGGCAGATAGGTGACATTGAAAGAGAGATTTTAAAGTGCTTTTATCCAGTAGCATATGTTTATTAAATTACTGGAGGTAACAAAATCTGTGAGAAATTTGCAAAACATATGTTACAATGATGAAGGTTAGCAGTTTCTCTTTCAGTATTTTGGGAAATAGAAGTTTGGTAACACACTACTGAATGCTAAACCCCCCCCCACCCCCAACAATAAACCCCAGAAATAATTTCTAGATGTCAGTTCTGCAAAATACTCTCTAGACTTCTAAACCTCAGTTTATTCTTTTTACAAAATTATGTGTTGCATCCCTAGTCACGCTTGCACAATCCAGTTCTGCTCAGTGGAGTGTTTAGCAGAGGAGTATTTGGTGTCTTTGAGTTTGTTTGCAAATGAAGGTAAAACCAGCTTGATTGGATCCCTGTTTATATTTAGAATGTCTCTGCAGATCCACACTGAAGCTTATTGGAGCTGCCATATAACCTGTATTATAGTAGATAGCTGTGGCTATAATTTTATAACTGTATTTAAAATATCTTTAAGCCTGTTTAATTAATAAAACATTGTGGCCAGTGTTCTCACTATGAATGAAGAAGCAACTTCCTGAATGTTTGATTCATTCCTATCTCTTTGGCTAAACAATGACTTCATTTGAAGACCAAATCACAGATTAATATATATTTTGCAGTCATGCAGCTTCAGTGGTGACAGAATACTAATACCACTTGAAAGAGTCCTACCTGTGATACGGCAAACTCAAATGACCTTAAATTATATAGTTAGAGACAAACAGGCTTTCAGGTGATAGGTTTCCATGCAGTTAAGCTGAAAGGCATTTATTCCAGTAGAGAACAGTTAAAAAATTTAGATTGTCTGCTTATAGTAAAACAAGTGAATGGAAGGAGCTCTCGATCCTTCATTATTTATACATTTCCCATGCACCAGGAATAATGACTGCAAAAGATCTCCTCTTGAAACTTCCATGCGAGAGAGTTTGGTCTAAACAAGTTTTTTTCTGAGTCACCTCTCCGTGCTCTAATGCTGTCTCTCCTCTCATACTTAGGTGTTGATTAGTGATATTTTCAGACCTATAACCAGGTACCTGTCCAAAGGTGTCTCAGGATTCTCCATCTAGATAAGAGTTCTCACACCTACTTGCTACCTGAACAGAGCCACTGCCTTTCACACAAAGATTCAGTCCTACGACATGAATATTTAACGAAGGAAACTGGGTGGAGTACTTCTAACACTCAGGTGTGGCTGTGGAAGCCCATTTTGATTCTGTGTCAAATTGCTGGATTAAATGAGTTTATTCTATCGCTGCCTGTGCCATATGCCTGAGACAGCAGATATGCAGATCCCCAATTCCTTCTGCTCTTTTAATTCATCTTTCAAGATGATAACTCATCAAGGTCTAGGATATTTTCAGTTTAGGATGTTTTCCTCTTCTGCATTTTATTTCACTTCTGCCTTGCTTAGAGGAATGTTAGCAAGACATCCAGCCTCTGTCCTCATATTGCTTCCCCTTACAGCGCTTTATTTTCTCAAGGAATAACAAAACCTAAAGTTTATTTGGGATCCCAGAGGGCTACAAAATCACTTCCCAGAGTGATATTTGAATGGTAGAAACAAAGCATTTTATATTGCTAATTGATAAGCTTCCAGTACTAAGTGAGTGAGAAAGCAGGTGAGCCACTTTCCAAAGTAACAGACAACAAAATTATCAGTTTGTGGATAGGTGAGAGGAGTCTGCCCTGAGGAGAACAAGTCTTTGCCTTAAGGTTCACCACAGTTTTTAATAGATAAGGCCTCTCAGTGGTTAACCGATCTCTTCCAAAACTGGAAACCGAAAGAAGGCATCCTTCTCCAGCTTGGAACCAGAGAGCTAAACCAAACCTTGCAGCCAAAGTCCTATGAAGCGACTCATGCAGGGTCTGACCATATTTGCTGGTGTAGCTTTTCATGAAGGAGGAAGAAAAACCACAGGAGAGCACTAACCTGCCTTATGCAAAGACTGAAGGGGAAGAAGGAAAGGGAAGTTACATGACTTTACAATACTTTCTCTTGGGGTGAAGGGCAGTTGCCTAAGAAGGGCCTAGGTAGGACAAATGGGTGGGCTTGTTCTTGGCTTTGTTTTGTTTTCTTTTAAAATCTGGGTAAGTCCTGTTTGGAATAGGTTATACCTTTCCAGCTAATTAAATGTTGCAGCAGAACAAAGTTCTATTGTGTTACTTGAAAACAAAACAGGGGGAAAAGCCTCCTTGGTGTTGAGCATCCAGATTCTTTCTGGTTTCTAATCTGCTTAACTACTTACACTCAACTTGTGTATAAAATAATGCACTTTGATCTGTTCTGCAATATACTTTGTGCGTTCTTTACCTTCCTAAAATTACTGTCATTCCTTGTGTGGGACATACAACAAGGGTCACTCCAGTTGGGTTGTAAGCTTCACTGTATTCCTACTGTAGATGCTTCCAGTCACCCACTTCCCCTAGTGTAACTTGTACTTTCTACTTCCCTCCTGGGCTTAACACATTGAATCATTTTTCTACCAGGAATTCCCCCTTGTTAATAGACATTCAAGATCCCTTGATAATCCTCACAAAAAGCTGGCATTCCCTTCCTCCCTTTCTGATTAGTCATGCTTGTGTTCCTGCTGGTAAGGGCTATGTTTTAATCATGTTGTTCCCCATTATCATTCCTGCAGAGGAGAGAGCAGCCTCTTGGGTGTTAAATTTTAAAGCACAAATTTTAACCTCTTTATGTAGCCAGGTTTGCCTGGGAGAGACACCTACATGTTATGTGCCTCTAATGCAGTACTCAATGGGAAATCTGGAGAAATAAATATCTTGGGTTTAGGTCAATCAAACACAGCAATAGACTGTTTTATAAGCCAGAATATATGTAGGAATTTTATTTACATATATATATATATACATAGGCATGTATACAGTTAAATACATGGATGTATAGTTCAGTGTATGTATGAACTGGAGAAAGTTTGGGGGATGTTATCCGTAAGCCATGTATTAGGGATTGCTGTCCTGATGTATTTGTATTCATTGAAGTGAATGGTATATAGAAAGAATCAAAAAAAAGATCAAATGTGATGAAACATGGATCATATAAGAGCTCTCTGACAACATTCAGAATAGCTGTGTTATTAATTGTCTGTGTGGCTTCTAATATGGGTTTTAGTAGGATGTTGTAGTGCTGGCCAGCACAATAATTCCTTCTTGTGGTTTAAAATGTCTACGAAAACATGAGAATGTTATAATAGTTTATCTAAATTGTTGGTTTTCCTTTTATCCTATCTATGCAATTTGTTCCTATTCTTGGGCTGGAACCATGCTGTGGTTTGGGCTAGAAAGTCATGTTAATAGGGGAAGAACGCTGAAGTCTTTACTTAGAAATCCATTGTGGGGGAAAGGGAGGGAAGGGGGGCCAAGTCATCATATTTTTCAAACCAAACCAGTTGAGTAGGGTAAATGTGGGAAAGGAAAAAGAATGCCTCATTTTGTCCTGGCTGTGCCAGCATTTCTTACATTGTTGACAAGATTGATACACTTAGCAAATTAAGTATTTGCTCTGTCCTTTCAACTTTCAAAGTTTTTGTAGGATGCTTAGCTCTGAGTCATGCTATGTTTTGCAACACTTTGAGATGATTAATACTGAAATATTCTTTCAGAGTTTTTTTCGTTGATAAATATGCAATTCATAATTAAAAACACAACACCACCACAACCAAGAAGAAACAAACAGAATTTAAATAATACTGTAATCATCATGGAAGCCAGAAAATACAGAACTGGGACAGAATTTACATGCTGACAATTTAAGTCACAGCGATGTTTCCCACAAACACTTGTGCTCCAAGAAGCCACCTTATTTTAAATTACCTGTCCTTGGTATTTGGTGAGTAGTGTCATAAACCAGTAGCCTGAAATGATGTGGTAAAATGTTAAACCCTAAAAAGTACAGGGGGCGTAACTTGAAGAGGGCTTTCCATTGAGAGGATACTTAAGAGCATGGTCTGCAGAAACGTAATGGCAATGTTGACTACCCTAACTATATTTGGCAAAAAGGGATGCTCAGAATCATGGAAACAGAGCAAAACTGACCCCAGCATGTACAGATAGTCTTTGTGCAATACCACCTACCAGCAACAACCCACAGTGTAGGCCAGCTCTTTCTAAAGGCAAGTAGTGAGTAACACCAGAGGACTGAACTATACTTTCGTTAGTTCTCTCAGTTTTAATAGCTTGTGGTGCTGTCTTTTAATGGAAATATTTCTTAACATTAACACTAAAAACTACAGAAAGAGAAGAGCCCCCATACAAGCAATTTACTTTTAATAGTGCATGGGTACTGTTGTGCCTGTGGGAATGCTGAATCAGGACACTGGGACAGCCATCCATAGTTGTGAGGCAGCTCTGGGCATGCTTCTTGGGCTGATGGAACTTAGATATGTCTGCGTTAAGGAAAAACATAAACATTATAGGAATTTGTTTACATTGAGCACTTTTGCTTTGGGGCTGCAATAATGGCATGTCCATTGCTTCATCTGTACCGGTTCTTTGTGAAGTCTTCAACAGGAAGGGGGAGAGGGGACAAGAGGGACATCAAAGAAGAGGGATGGAAAAGACTGCACCAAAGCTAGCAAAAAAGACCAAAGCAAGCTAGAACACCAAAGCAAGAACAAATAATTATAGAGTAAATTAATAGCAGATAGGAAAGAAAAAAAAAAGTAGGAGTGTTCAGAAGACAGAATAAGCTGTTTCTGTCATTTAAGTGCTTTCAGTTACCTGATATCTGGTTTATGCTTGGCTAGGTTTTTGTTGTAGGTCTGGCATACTTATGTCTCTGGTTAAAGAGCTACAATTCTGGTAATCACATCCCCAGCAGGGTAAGCCATTCCTTACGGAATTTTCATTCCAACATGATTGATCTGTCTGAGGCACGCAGCAAAATTAACAATTCCTGAGGTAAGAGTATCCATAATCATACATACCTTTGGTTAAGCACCATTCTGTCTGGACTTCCCCAAACACAGTGGAGATGCTCTGGATACAAAACTATGATTCTTTCACAGAAGAAAATGCCAGGTGCTCCCAATTCAGCTGCCATTGTTAATAATGAAGACAGAAGAATCCAGCACTTAGTTTTACATGCACAGTGTGCTTACATGTAGCTAGAGACCAAAATTCTTTTAAGTCCCAGTGTCAAAAACCTTGGACATCAGAACCACTATCTGATCATTGTGATTTGGCTTTGCAACACAGCTCACCAAAGACCTGCACATCCTTTTATCTTCCAAAATGCCTGGTCATTTATGGGTAATTACAGCAGAAGAGAGGTTCTCAGCTATCCATGACAGAACCTCTCTCAGTATTGCTCAACAAAATTACTTCTCTGTTTAATAAAATACTGTTCTGCTGACTAGACTGATGGCATCATTGCAATTTCTTTGTTGGTCCACTTTTTTCCATATTCCCAGCTCATTATTCCTCTTATCCCCATTTGAACCACAAATTCATTTCTGTATTAACTTTAAAAGTTTTTAAAGTTTATTTGCTACTTCCAACCTGGTTTAGAATAACTCCTAAAATAATTTCCTAACTCCTAGAATAATTTCCTAAAAATAATGTCTAGGTTATGTCCAGTTCTAATGGCTAGTTCAAAAAGACCATGCAAGCATCTTTCTCTTCTGTATTCTTCTGCCTGTTGGTAAGGGTTTAGCACATGGGCATTTAAGCTGTGGCTGATGATTGGTGTACAGGACGACAGCTGACAGCGAAAACAGGCCTCAGAAGAGATGTGCAAAAGACAGGAGGGAAGATGTCATGGAGTTATTTAGGAATACTTATTCTGACAAACACATTTCCAGTACTCATAAAGTTTATGGGGATGTTGGGCTTTTTACATGCAAAACCCCTGAGAATCATAGAATCACTAGGTTGGAAAAGACCTTTGAGATCAACAGTAACATGTATCAGACAGCTTATATTTATTCTTGGCTGGTGACTTAAGACAGGTGTCTCTTGAAGCACTCTCCTTCCAAGCAGTTCAACCCATTGACCGTGATGCAGGATTATAAAAAGGCTATGGCAACCTTTACATTGGGCTTGCATCTCACAGTCTTCATATTGAGCTGTGTTTGGAGTTGAATTTCATCTTAATTGCTGCATGGCCTGTGTAATATTGTGAACAAACCTAGAAGATGTGGCAGGCAAAACTATTTCTGTCTGTTAATGATGGTTTAAAACAGTTGTGTGAGCAGTGGTCCAGGATGTGTGATAGTGTTGAGGTCTTCAGGGCTACAGCAGTTCCCTGAGCAGTGACAAAATAAAAGGTCTGTCAAACTGGCACAATACTGTGCTTTCCAGAGGTGAGATAATGTGGATAGCCATATGCTCAGTGTGGCATTGCCCCAGCAATGCAATGAGCTGCTCATGCATTGGAAAGTATTAAAGAGGTCTGTCATCAATGATCAAGCATGGGCAGTACATGAGTGTGGTAATGGGGACATGAGGGTGTGCATCAGGTAGTCCAATGCTATCAGTGGCCATCCTTTATCTGCCCCACCTTTGCGCATCATCATGCCAAACACCTAACTACACAGCATTTCAACATTTCACTGGTGTTGCTCACGCTGCTGCTGAGGATGACACCAGCCATTTTACTGCCTTCCTCCCAAAGGGCATACTCCTCCCTTCTCTTTCCCTTGGTGAGTATAGCCCCATGAAGTTGCTCTTTGAATCACCAGGGGTTTGTTTCAGGCCTCCATGCTAGGCTTCTGTGTGGAGCTCTGTCGACTCTTTTGCATCACACTTTTCTCATACCACTTCATCACTTGTGCAATGAGTTGGAATGGTTTCCAGGACCTTGGCAGCTAGCTGCACTCTCTCCTTGGGTGTAGCCCCATTTCCATTTTGCCATGCTACGTGACCAGGTGGCTCAGCATATATGCACAGGACACCTGTGCACCCTCAGACATGAGAAGGTTGCGACACAAAGCTTTCATTCCTCCTGACCAGGCTTTTGCCACTTTATATGCTACATAATGCATATGACAATTAGGAATATGTATATAAATACTTGGATGTGTAATTTATTGCTCTGTAGCTCCAGCTGCAGTATAATAATAGGTTTGCAAAGGGCGGTCATGAAAAACTTCATCTTTCTGGTTTTATTCTCTTGAGAGTCGAATTATAGTGAACAAGCTGGAATGCTCCTTCACTCACCCCTTTAAAACAACCACTCGATCTGCTGTGGCTCAAGATCTGAAAAAGCAAAGCATGATCCACTTGAGTAAAGAAATAACTGCCTGAACTACTGTTTGAGTAAGAAATTCTGTAAGAAATCTACAGTCTCTGCAAAACAAGCATGGCTCATATAATTTTCAAAATCAGTGGTAAACACTTCAACAAGTAAGTTTTGAGTTTGCTGTGGTTCCAAACAATATATAAAGATTTTAATAGAATATAATGTTTTGTTCTACAAACTTTACCTTTTTATAATGGAATTTGACAATGTATTTTCCTCTACTTGCATGCCATAAGGTAGAACTTAAAAATACAGCCTCTTTTCCTCTCCCAGCTTTACAGTTCCCCTCTCCCTTTTTTAATCCTTTTACCAATTTGATTTCTAGGGTATATTATTTAGGGATTGAGAAGTCTAACTTTTGAAAAGTCTGAAAAATCTCAACAAACTATACCATAAATGTTTAGCAACTAGAACTTAGATAAAAAGAACATCCAGGTGTGTTTACTTTTTTTCTGTATTTCATCTAGGGAAACTTGTGAGTTTATCCAGTGGTAATTCTGGATACTCTCCCTCTTCTGTAGGGGAGTTCTGATTGTTTCACTTCTTGAAATGCCGAGGGGATTTGGGTTTTCTTTGGCATGTATGAGTTTTAATCAGAAATTTCTGACTGTTGGACCTGAAAAAGAAAACTGCTTTCCAAACATGCAAAAGGTATAGAAAGTTTGGGAGGGGTTTTCCCCACCACCTCAGCAGCCACCCAGCAAAACAGGAGCTCACCCTGCTTGCTGCTGGCTGCTGTTCAGAGCCCTGTGCCCTGCTGGGAAAGGGAAGAGATTTGTCTGGCTTATCACACAGCTGGCTGGGAAAGCCCAAGTTGCAGCAGAGACAAAATATGTTCCAGTCCCTGGCAGATGAAAAGGATGGGTAGCTAGAGGAAAACCATACGGAGGAGCAGGGATCTGTCTTCCCACCCTCTTCTCACCAGGTGCCAAGAAGGTGTGGGAAGGAAGTGGTAGAGTAGGGACAGGAGAGAAGACACACGCCTGCCTTCCATGTACAGGAAGCACTTGTCATCTGCCAAATTTTAGTGGTAGACAGCCAGCTCCCTCCTGTATTCTCAAGCACTGATGAATAATGGAGTAAGCTTATGCAAAGCGAGCCCAAGAGCTGCTAATGGAGTGGTCTGTAATCATACTTTATTTGGAAAAGGAGCTAAAACAGTTCAAGCCCTGTACTAGAACTATTGTGGTTAAAACTGTGTTTGATTAATCATGATGCTTTTATGGGGGAACTTTAAAAGTACATTTGTGATATCTCTTGTTCTAAGGCACAGACACCAAAGCCAATCCTAGAGTATGCTGGATTGGCTTGTGCCCAAACTGATGTCCTATTCAGAAATCCCAGTGTGGAATCAATAATCCTGTGTGTTTCTTGACATTTCCTGGCAGTGCTGGTATTTCTGAACCATACAGCTTCATCCAGTTTTATCCAATTCCCTGTTGCATTAAGACCTGAATTTTCTGGTAGGGATACCAGGCAGGAATTTGAACTTTTATCCAACTACCCACTAATAATTGGAGTGAGATTTAAATGCTGTTCTAGCTACATCTCTTTAGCAGATAACACTGAGTAGTAGGATAATGCAACATGTCTGTAATAATGTACCTGTAATAGCAGGAAAACACGCATCTCCCTTTTTCTTCAGAAGTAATAATGTATCTGTTTTCTGGGCAGACACGTATTGTTTATTTTAATGTTTTATATACTAATTAGTTCTGTTCGGAGCCTAAAATAAACACACCTAAGAATATAAATGCATTTCATGAAAATGTTTTCTCTTTAAAGTTTCTCTTGCTTAATGGTGAATATTAGGCCATACTGATGTAATCGTGGGATTAAGAGCAAAGAGTTTGCAGGACTCTTCCACTTGATTTAATTTTTGCCCACTTCACTGCAAGGAACCAGTGGGTCTTGAGTCATTCCTATCTTCTCTGTACTCATTTTATAATGTTTATTCTAATTAATAATAAGGCAATTCTTTGTAATAATTCTTATAATAATTAGTTTGAGGGAATTCTGGGAGCCTTAGGTGAACACTGTTATTTGGAATAAATGCTAAATTATAACATTGTAATTCAAATGTAAAATGAGATGTCCAGCCATTTTTATTAAGTCAGGATAAGGTATTTTAGTAATAATAGTTCCTCGTACTTACTACTCCTCATCTGTACATGATGATCAGTCTGTACATCAAAGAAGTTATCAAGGGGTGTAAGCACTTTATACATTTTGCAAGAGGGCTCTTTGAAGAGCATAGACTAACAAGCTCAAATTTTCCAAAGCAGCTGCTACATTGGGTGCCTGCACATTGGGGGTTGACTTGAGACATTGAAAGGTTCTGGCTAGTTTAAAGGTACCACACGGTACCCTGGCAAAGCATGTAACAGGAGTTCAGTTGCACGATTTTTATCTATTTAATGAGAACTTCTGTGGAGAAGAGAGATTAGTTTCATATTTAAATACACTTTGATTGAATATTGTAGTTTTTAGTCCTACTGAATAGTTTTCAGAGTCATAGAGTAACTTTTTCTTCTTTCAGGACCATCGCAGCAACTTCCCAAAGCAAGTATGTCAGACATGCAGTTTGCTTTGCTGTTTTATGAAATTTGGCTTTGATCATATTAGCAATCCAATTTGCAGCTTGTTTGCTGGCTCTATTCTTTTGTAGTTTTACAGTCTCACATTAACACCACAGTGGTCAGAAGGATGGCTTTCTGCCTCTTGCCCTGCATGCCTGTGACTGATGATACCCTGTGCCGTGTGTTGCTGGAGAAAGGCTTTTAGTTTTCCACGTACCATTTTGGACTATCTGCTTTACCCCATGAAAAGAACTCCAGTTTTCTAAATCTCAAATTACATAAGTTACTTCTGGGTATCTAGAGCTCGAGTCACTGCAGGACTGAAACACATAGATGCTGTAAGTTTAACTAACTCCTAGGCATATTTTCCCTAGACTGAATTATTAAAACTGCAGGTAAGGACTTACGTTTCCTACCTCGTGCAAGCAGAGAGTGAGACAATCTATATCCTTCATCTGCTGAGCACTTAGAGCTAGCTAACAAGAAAGACTAGGCAGAGGAGTGTATTAGAAATCCTGCCTTGCTCTCAAGCTGCATGCAGAATCATGTAGAGGTGCCCAAGCTAGCCCAGTTAGCCAGCGCAGAGTAGCCACATCAGTGCCCTGTTTGGCAAAGGATAATAATGTATGTGGCTCCTTAGGATTATTTCCTCTTTGTCCCATAATCATTTCATGTAAAAATGTATAAACAGCCTTGAGGAGACGGATTAGAGTATCTGGAGTGAGATCCAAGGATTAGAATAAGTCTGAGAGTCTTAAATACAATTTCCGCAGTCTGATTTCAAAGGTGTTTTCAGTGTACCTAACTTCACTTCTGGGAATATATATCAGTTTTACTGTAACTAAGCCTAAGCAAAGAATTTAATTTGGATTGCTATTTAAAATGCTTGCCCTTGGATGCAAGATATGAGTTGTCACCTGTTCACTTTTAGCTGACCTAACCAGAAGGTTTTGTCTGTGAACTCAGTAGTAGTTGTCTGTCATAGCACCTGATTTTTGGGTTCCTCTGTGAATTTACTCATGCCTTAGGAAATTCTTGCATGTGCTCTGAAATGGTGCAAGACTTCTTGAAATGTCACATGCTCTTAGTACAAGAAAGATACAGAGCTGCTGGAGTGAGTCCGGAGGAGGGCCATTTAGTTGATCAGAGAGCTGGAGCACCTCTCCTATGTAGACAGGCTGAGAAATTTGGGCTTGTTCAGCCTGGAGAAGAGAGTAAGGCTCCCTCTGGGGAGACCTTACAGCAGCCTTCCAGTGCCTGAAAGGGGCCTACAAGAAAACTGGAGAGGGGCTGGTTATCAGGGAGTGTAGCGATGGGACAATGGGTAATGGGTTTAAGGTGAGGGAGGGCGGGTTTAGATTAGTTATCCTACCCTGTGAGGGCGGTGAGGCCCTGGCACAGGCTGCCCAGAGAAGCTGTGGCTGCTCCCTCCCTGGCAGTGTTCAAGGCCAGGTTGGGTGGGGCTCTGGGCACCCTGGGCTAGTGGAGGGTGTCCCTGACCATAGCAGGGGGGCTGGAACTAGGTGATCTCTGAGGTCCCTTCCAACCCAAACAGTTCGGTGATTCTATGATTTGGAGACTGTGGAGCTCCTATTGACAGCAAGTTTGCATGAAATCAAGGGGAAGAGAGATCAAGGCTGGTGATGCTTAAGAAGCTGATTTCCAGAGGTTTAGAGCTTAGCCTGTCATGCAGACACTTAGATTTGCAGCCAAAGAATCTTATTTCTTATCTCCAGTAATTATGCGTAAGTACTTAATCTAAAAGGAATTGGGAAGTGTTACAGTGAGATATAGATCTAAATTAGACAACTTATGTTAAATCTCGATTTACCAATACACACCATTTACAGTTAGTGACAGGACACTGGACACTCTCACAAAACAAGACACCTGCAAACCTAGAAGAAAGACCTAGTAATGTAAATCGCCTTACAAAGCAGATTCTTTATCATTCTGAATTGTATCGTAAGTGAAAAAAGAAATGGGGTTACATTTATTAGTTGTGGCTTCTGATTAGGGAGACCTAGAAGACTTCCAAGCTTCCCCTCCAAAATGGCTTCACCCTTTATCCTCTGTTGCTCAAGAGAAAAAGTACTTTCAAGTTCCTGTCTCTTAGAAGAAAGCACAGATAATATAATTATTTTTTTTTTACTCTTTACTTCAAAAGAGGTTGTGTCTTGCTGAATCTTTATGCTGAGCAGATTGTCTAATGATACGGCTCTGACCCAGCAACAAGACACAAAACCCTGAGAGCAAGGATGTGAGGCTAACTCATATCAAATTTTCTCACTCTCTCTTACATGGAAGCACAGTGTTACAAGTACAGTAATTTATGTAAACACTATTTTTTGCATATTTTTTTATTTCTGGAAGACTTCCAAGTTCAGGATAGCTTAAACTTTTTCTCAGTTCTTCAGTGCTGATTAATGACTGCTCCTACTTTTGGTGCTTCTTTTTTTTCTGCTTTTTCAAGTCCCCTTTTAGTATCGGTTTGCCACAAGTTGCTAGAAAAATACAGGCTTTAAATGCCAGCTCAGGAAGGTGAAGAACCAAGGATGCCTATATCTATCTCTTACTGAAGAAAGTTATGAGTGATTCATTTTCTTTCTTGAGCCATCTTAAATGTGGATCAGAAAACATTAATCAAGTTTGTGAGAACCAACGTGTGTGGTACATTTTTTCCTCCTGTTGCATATCTATGTTTTAGTATTGCATGTTAATTAACTCACGTAAGGCATTTGCCCAACACAAACTTCATAGTTCTTGGGAACAGGTTCTTTGCTTCTGTAGAGGTGCTTACTGAAGGACTTACTGCCACCCTTCTGCAGCTCTTTCTCCTATCCTCTAATTGAATCCCTTTCATAGTTATAATTTGTCTGCCAAATGACTTATCAGTTGGAAAGGCTCATGTCAGATACTACTTCCTTTTTTGCTTGTTTTTAACTGAGTGCTGCCAGGAGAAGGAAGGGGTTAAAGCGTGGGAGGATTGCTAAGAAAAAGGGTTTGGTTAATGACACACAGGACTGCATCTCACACACCATAGTTTGTTTATTCTTCTGTAAACAGCAAAAAGAATTATCATCACCATGGTAAGGCAAACAGCACTCTCTTTTTCTCTACCTTCCCTCCCCCGAAATCTTTAGGTTAATACAAGATTAGTTTTTTAGAATCATAATATCAACTGATCGCCATTAGTTTTATAGAGTGTCTCTTTAACTGACAGATGCTACTGTTGACAGAAGGGGAGGGGGGTAAAGGTTTTAGTATATGGAAATAACTAGCTCTGGGGAAGAGGAGATGGGAGCAGGCATGCCTTTTCTGACATGCCTGTTCGTTTTTTATCAGCTTCCTTTCCTAAATACTCATGTAAGGATCTTTTCAATCTTTATGCTGCTTTGTCTTTACTGAGCTTTTTAGAAAGATTTCTATTTGATTTTGCATTATTCGCGTCTTTCATTTTTTCTGGGGTTTTTTGATACATCCAATATTTAAATCTGTTTGTCACCTAAGAAATAATGTGGGATTTATATTTAAATCTATGCTTCTTGAACTATTATTTCCTTAAAAAAAACCCCAACCAGTTAAACATACAGGCTTAGTATTCTCATTAGTCTATGTGCTGTTGCAAAACGGTCAATTTTCAGCAGACTTTTCAACTAAAATTTTAGTTTTACAGTGAAAAAATAGATTGGAGGCAGACAGGTCCTGTTCTCTTGAAGACATGAAATGCTTTGCTAAAGTATTCTAACTTAGTAGAAAATACAGTTTGTGGGAAAATGTAACTGTTAAAGACTAATGTTCGTTTCACTTCACTCTGCTTCCCAGTATCCTTGGTTATTGGAGTAAGTTCCCCAATCTAGATAACTATGTTACTTGTATATAGAGCTCAGGTAAAGCCCAAATTTTTAAAAATCCAGGTATTGCTGTTTATATTCTCTGTAAAATATAGCAGGCAAAGAGCTGGAAGAGGCAGGGAGTAAATTCCACGCTAGAGTGGACTTGTTAAAGTGTATTTCTTCCTCCACCTCCAAAGACAACACTGTCAACCTGGAATCTGCTATATTTAAAAGAAATGCTAAAAACCTTTAACGTGTGTGTGCCAGACTCTTGAGTATTCGGAAGAAGGCAATGTGTGGGTGAAAGTCAAGTAAGTCGTACTTTTTGTAACAGTAACCCCTCTCTTGTGGCTTTGTGAAGGGTCAGCATAAACAAGGAAAAATGATTATAGCGAATTGAAGTAGTTCAAATCTGGCTGACTGACAGCAAGGTAACTGGTTAAGTTTTTTAATTGTTTAGGTTATCTTGAAATATAATTGTGTTTTTCCCCCCTCACTGACTGACAAATATAGTTGTTTCAGGTTAGATGTTAAGTATAATTTCTCCAAGCAAAAGCAGCAAGCCTTTATTTCCACCTACAACTCTCCCTCCCTTGCCCCCCACCTCTCTGCCAGTAGTTAGGGCACTCACCTGTAGCAGAGTGACATGAAATCTTCTCTCTGTAGGACCTGAAACAGGGACTCAAGTGAGTCCTGTGCTGCTCAGACTTTTCTCTCTTAGCTTTTATTTGTACACCCTTCCTTCTACTTTTCCTACTAATAATGTTTTTACAGCACAAGGTGCCAGCAGTACTCCAGCCAGATTTTCATCCTAACAAAGCCTGGCACTGCTAGTGTTGAATATTTGAGTCCCTGTTGCTGCAGAATGCTAGAGCCTGAAGAGTAGTAGTTTATTTAAATGTTTTTGGCTAATGCACTTTTTGGGGTATCATGTGACTGCTCAAACTTGGGAGGCTTTCTGTTTCTCATGGTTGTCAGAGTTACAAGACCGTGAATTCAAGATACCCACAAGGTTCCTGGTGTTCCTGTATGAACTTAGAAGGGTCTTACATTAATTAGCATTGTTCAAGATAGAAGGGTTCCACAGGTTTATGTGTTACTTGAAATCTAGTTATTTGTGACCTTCTAGTGAATGATAAAGCTCAAAGTTTTCACTAAAAACTATTTGTTGCTTTTTTCCTCCCTCTGAAGGTCAACACATGTTAGCAAATAAATGCTAAAATTACAGAACTGTCCACACTAGATATTACTACATATTAGTTACCACAAACTTGATAATGACTAGCAAAAATACTCCATTTTTCTATAATGTGCTCTTAGAAGTGTTTTCAGTCATGTTCAACTGACTCAGATGAACTAGTCTAAGAAAATAACATCCAATTGATCCCTTCAGACACAGCCTGAAGTTCTGATTCAACAAATCATGGTAGCTTATGCTTTCTCTCCACTGGAGACCAGCGAAGCACGTTTAATTACGTTGTTAAATTAAGGGTTTGGCTGTGGCAACTTATATTAGCTAATGAGAAAAAAACCCAGCCAAAAAACAGAGGAAATATTTTAATGCTAACATAAACAGGTATGAATATAAATACAAACAAATTTACATTTCTTGGTTCAGAAGGCGGCTTTAAAGATCCATGCAGTGTAGTTGAAATGGCTTCCCCTGCGCCATCTGAGGAACAGATAGCCAAGTCCTCTGTTCTTTCAGCTGCCAATGCCTCTGATCAGGGCTTTCTGAAACCGCTCATGTCTCCAGGGTAAGAATGCTTGAGCAGAAGTAAGTTGAGGAAGTCTGATCTTCAGAGCAAGGATCCTTCTTGCCGTCTGAAAACCAAACATTTCAGTGCTGGAAATCAAGCATTGCTGTGCTCTGTCAGGCCGAGCCCCACTTTGGAGCCTCTTGAGAAGGTCGGTCTCTGTGCACTCTATTGCACTGGCAATACTGGCTCACCTACATTTATCTGAGTTAAAATACAAGCTCTTCAGGGCAAGTACCTG
The DNA here is from genome assembly GCA_022605575.1 of Laterallus jamaicensis coturniculus. Taxonomy (NCBI): domain Eukaryota; kingdom Metazoa; phylum Chordata; class Aves; order Gruiformes; family Rallidae; genus Laterallus; species Laterallus jamaicensis. The sequence goes on from JAKCOX010000027.1 coordinate 6,687,378, forward strand.
GCCTTTTATGTGTTTTGAAGGAGCTGTATATAATTAAAGTACTTTGTATGAAGAAATTACTTCAAAACAGTTTACATAGGGCAGCTATTTCAAGATCAAGAAAAAATCTTTAGCCTCGTTCCCTGAGGAAACAGGGCTTATGTGACTGGACTGGCTGTCTGTCCCTCCTCCCTTCCATCCAACACCTTTTGAACTTGTTGGACAGTTTAAACTACATTTGAAAGGGGGAGACGTCTCAAAGATAATTAAGTTCCCATGGACTTTATGAAAATCAGCTGCTGGGAAGAGAGAAATCCAGATCTACAGTTCAAATAACTAATTTTTTCCAAGTGTAATCTTGCAATCCCAAAGCTTGACTGCAAGTGTAATAATGACTGTGAGGTTGATAATGTAATCCCAAATAATTTAGAGGACTGACAGCTATTTTACATCCAAATATTAATATGTAGATTGATTACCATAATGAAGTTAAATTTCCCATTTTGGTGTTTCACATATTTTTAATATGAGCAATGTGGGCATCCTCCTCACACTTCCAGTTATCATGAATTTTCAGATAAAGGTGTCACACTCAGAACAAGTCAATAAGGAGTTCCTGAAAATGATGTATTTTTCCTTTTTTTTTTTTTAAAGTTAGAAATGTTGATTACTGTCTCCTTATCCCTTCCCTGTAATTAGTTAATGCTGGTAATACATACATAGAATCAAAAAATTAGGTAGTAATTGGGCCGCATTACTCGTGATTGTTGCATCTGATAAGGATGCAGATAGATGTTTTTCTTATCACTAAAAGACTTTAACTGTCTGAGCTATATGAACTCAGCACAGCCTTTAATGTTCGTTGTTTTGGTTCTACTTGTTGATAGAAGTCTGCAAAGGGAGGGGGAAAAAAAAAAGACTTCATTTTATCTCATTTGCAGTTTATTTCACTAATGCTAAAAAAAGAAAAATATAAAACGCAAACCCCAACAACCCAAAAACCTAACTTTAGGGTCATGTTTATAGATGTGCCTATTTGAAAGCTGCTGTGTGCAGAGGACTTCGGTAATGTTGCTTATGAGTTGTATATGTAACAGGCATAAAGGGGGAGAAAGACGTGGGTTCCCATGGATTTCTGTTTGGTTCCAGTGTAGTAAATTGACTCTATGTATCCCCCATTTTAGGTTTTCTGTAATTTTTTATATGTTTGGGTAAGCTTGTCTGCTGTATGCAGTTTCACTGGCAGCGTAGGCACTGTGGGGCTCTTCCAGAGCAAAGATGGTATTTCACAACTCTTATTTGGGGGACTTAATGAACAGCCCGCTGTTATGCTGTTGATGAAGCAGAAATCGCTAACACACTTTCACCAGGAGGAGGAAGCATCTTTCTAAAAAGGGCCCTGGTTTCCTCCGGTGCCCAGGAGGCCAGGCAGGCCTGGGCAGCTGTGGGTGGGTTGACCTGGTGGTGTCTCTCCTGCCTCGGCGCAGAGCCTTCAGAAGCACCCAAGTAAGGCTTGCGTGGTCCTTCCTGTCGAAGCTGTTCCACCTCATCTAAGTAATTAAGCGTTAATTAGAAGACGACTAGTTTAGCATTCATTAAACATTAAATACTAATTGAGCGCCCGCGGAGAGCGTTGGCACCATTAGGCCGCGGAGTCATTCTCACGCCGCCCCGGACGGGGGCAGGCGAGGGGGGGAAGGAGCCGCCCCGGTCCCTTGCAGCCAGGGCCGCGGGCGGTGTGCCAGGGGCGGGCTGAGGCGGCAGGCGCAGACGGGCATCGAGCCGCGCCCGCCGGCCCCGCGGTTGCCAGGTGGAAAATGCGGGTTCATCTCCCCGCAGGGCTTTGAACCGACATCTCCCACAAGGGTCTCATCCCATCCGCAGGGCGGCGCCGGCCCCGGCATGCCTACCTGGGCAGGTTCTGCCGCAGGGCTGGGGAGAGCGACGCCTACCTACGCCCGGGCCCTTGCTGGGGCTCAGCACCTCTCGGGGGTGGGTGGGGGGGTGGCCGGGCCGCTCCTCTCCCTCCCCACGCAAGATCTGAAGCTTGTCGCGGGCTGCCGGGACACCGTCCCCGCCGGCAATCCTTGTGGCGGCCGGAGATAAACCGGTGCCCCTGGGCCAGGCGGAGGGAGAGCGCTGGCTGCCTCCTGGTCTAGGCGCTGGTTCGCGCGGGGCAGCCCTCGCTGCAGGAGGCGGCGTGACTGCCCGCGTTCAACCCTTGGCACTTTCCCCTCAACATCAAAAGTTTGTCGGTTTCGCCCGGAGCGGCGTTTTGCCCTCGATAACGAGGAAGCCGCCGCAGCGCCGGCTGCTGGAGCACGTACGGGATGCGGCGCCCACTAGCACTCCACCGCCCCCTCAGAGGTCTCGCCCGCAGCCGAGGGCGCCCACTTTTCCTCCGCTCTCCGCCTTCCCCCTCGCTGGGGGCCAGTACCGCCGCCACCGCCCTCCCACCGCGGCCAGGGGAGGCTGCCCGGCCGGGTTACAGCCGATGCCCGCGGCCAGGGCGGTGGCTCGGGGCGGGCTGAGGTGCGCTGCGGGGGCGGGCCGAGGCGGAGCGCCCAGACAGCTGGCGCCGGGGCAGCTGCGCGGGTAGCGGCGCGGTGCGTGTGGGGCAGCTCCGCGCAGGGACCGCCGAGGCGCGACGGGCCGGGCGGTGAGTGTTGGGGTAGTTGGCGGGACCCCTCGCTCGGCGGGGAGGTGAGGCGCCCGCACCTGCGGAGCTGGGCGAGGATGCGACGCGGTTAGTGGCGGGTAAAGCCCGCCGCGGCTCATTCCTCCCGCTCGTCCTGTCTGGGACGGGGAAGGACGGCAGCAGCAGCTGCTTCAGGGGGCCTCTCGCTCCCGGTAACGCGCGGGCCGGGGGCGGCAGCTCAGCGGGGTCGGGCTCCCCAGGGCGGCGGGCGTTGAGGTGGTACCGTCCCGAGCCTCCGGCTGGAACAGTGCCCCGTAGCCATCCCCATGGGCAGGGGGCGGCGAGGGGTGCCTGAGGCCTCATCGATGCCGGCCCCGCGGTGTGGGAGCGGGGCTTCGCGGCGGGCGCCGGTGTTTCAGCGCTGCCCGACCTGCGCTCTGCGGTGGGAGAGACTCCCGGCCCCTGGCAGGCGGTCGCGGCGACGGCAGCGAAAACTTAAGTTGAAAAGGCGCTTGAGGCAGCTCCCGTGCTGGCTGGGGACATACACACACACACACGACACCCGCTGTCCTCGGGAGGTCTGTAGAAAGTAGGAAATACTGGCGGTGTTTTGAAGTAGACATCTCAAAACAAGTATTCATCGTGCCGGCACGTAAAAAGTGCTAATGTATTAAAATGCAAATGTGCATGTATGCTTGGCAGCGCTGTTGCGTGTTTCCTGTTTACCATGTTAATTAGAAGTTGTAGGGGAAAACCTTACCCAGTGTAATCCAGGCCAGCGTTTGACCCAGTAACGCTCACTGAACCATACAGTGGCTTTTACAGTTCTGGGTTTTCTGGCTCAAACTACAAGCTAAGTACTTATTGGACTTGGTTTAATGAGAAATTGATGAATTGTAACACGGCTTACACCTCTGAAAGTATTCTCTACCGGCGCTACTGTCATAACTAACTCAGCCAGTGTGGAAAGTTAAACTCCCCGCTCTTGTTCTTGTAAGGAAAATTGTGACCAAGCAGTTTGTCCCCAGTCTTACGGATGCCAGGATGCTTTCCTGTATTATTTTGGGTGACATTAACTCATTGTGCAAAAGTTTGAGATTTGGGACATAAAACGCTGGTATTGTAAGGCAGGCTGAGTGTACTTGTAAACAAACGCAGGCAAAAGCATACAGAAGGATCTTGGAATTTTAATTGTTGGGGGTTTTTTTGAGGGTTTTGTGGGTTTTTTTGAGAGCTAGTATTGTTCAGTATGCTGTTTTGTTCCTGTTCGCTGTGTTCTTTTAATTTATAGGTGGTGCTAATACAAACAAATGTATTGCAGAAACAATTTTGATGTTAACCAAATGTATGTTTGTTTGTTTTTGTAGTCCACCTCACACTTACCAGATTCTTCCAGAGAAGAGAGTAAAAAGAAGCCAGTTTTGGAAAGACTTGGGAATTTATTTGGTACAGGGAAAAGGAAAAATGTCAAAAGTTCATTAGAACACACTTCACACCGGAAAGGGGAGAGATCAGTTTCCCCTCACAGAGCACAGCCCGTATACTGTAGGCACATACAGGAAAGATACGAAGCTCCTCAAGTACAGAAGCAAGTGAGAAACGTGAGTGCCGTTTCTGAGACACAGGAATACAATTTCAGCGGGGAAGTAGGACCACTGTATCGTGATACCATTTCAGAATGGAGTAGCAGAGGAGTCTCCTCAGACAGTGAGTGGTCAGCAGATTGGAGCAGCAGCAGTGAAACCATTAAAAACTCTATCTTTGAGAGTAGCCTGAATGTGGAAACCCCAGAACTGGAGAAAAAATCCATCACAGATATAAACAATTCCACAACTCCAGATTTTATAAAAAGCTTGAGAAATTTGTCTAGTGAAGACTTAGAAAAGAGTATCCTGAGCCACAAGCAGCTCGTGAACACGTGGGTGTCTGAGGAGCCTGGGCATGCAAAACCAAAGGATTTGCCATATGAGTTGGAATCTGCGGCAAGTGAACACACATACTCTGCTAGAGTGTTAACAGTTGATATCTATCTAAGGAAAACAGACGAACTCCTTAATGAGCCTGTGACTGTTATATCAGAAGAAAATTACAGTGACTCGGAGACAATGGATAAAAAATCTGCTAATAAAAGATCTGGAAAAAGGAGAAAATCCCAATCCTCTAGTGACATCCCAAATGGAGAGAGAAACCAGACGGAGACCACTGCAAGAGAGGAAGCTGTTTTTGAGGATGAAGTTCCTTCTGAGGTGTTTTCTGACAAGATAATAAACTCTGAAAGAAAAGCAAAGTCTCCTCAACAGACTCCTGAAAGGAATTCCTCTTCCCCAGGTAATAATCAGGACCCAAAAGTTGGATCTGGTCACAAAGGGGCATCTAAAACTGAAGCTGACAAAGGCAAGCAGCAGATTGCAAACACAACTCCTGCACGGAGAAGGTCCTACAGAAAGAATCAGTCGGATGCTGTCCCCATTTCCCCTACAGGTTTGAAGGGTCAAGTAAAAGATTACTCCTCAAAAAGGCAACCTTTAGCATCACCAGAGAGTAACCCAATGACAAAAAGAACTTCGGTGGAAAAGGGAACTATACCTGTGGCTTTTGGGGAAGACAGCTTGGAGTCTCCCAAAGGTTCTTTGGCTGATAAGACAGAAGACACTGCCTTGGTGTTTGCTGAAGGCAGAAATGAGACCAAGGCAGTAAAGCCAGGTAATGGTTCGGATGGAAGAGCTTTCTTGCGTACTGATGGGATTAAAAATGGAGACCTGTGTATGTCAGCTGAGAGACAGACAAATTTTGATTTAGACAGCTTGAAGCTGAAGAGTTTGGATGCTTCCAGAACAGTCACTACAAAGATTAGCCTGTAAGTAACATAAACTACTTTACCTTACCTCTGTAGCTGCAGTTTTGCCTTGGTCTGGGTTTAGGATTCTATAGGAACACTGGCTGTGTATCTGTTATATATCTACATTATTTTCAATTAAGTACTGCTTTGGGTTTGAGATTTTTTTATTTAAATTAAATTTGCAGTTACCACTTCACAAGTACTGTAGTTTACGTATGTTAGAAAAAGAATTATTTTTTCTATTTTTTTTAAGGTTAGGTAATTTCTTTGTGTGTCAACTCCATTATATGGACTAACTTAACATACATAAAAGTATCTCTGTCATCATTATCGTTGCTCAGATTAGCTCAGCAGTCACTGACCTTAATGTTGTTTTGCCATCTGTAACCATCTGAGGATGCAGTTGAAGATTTTCTATGTGAAAGTCTACGAATAAGGACTGTGTTCAAGTTGTTCTTTGAAACAACCTACATTCTGCTATTGTACATATAGAACTTGATCCTTCAAATGCTGTGATAAATCACACTCCAGAAATTTGAATGCTTATAGTTGCTTTCATAAGCATGTACAGGATGAATCATGTAAATTCGTAGGCAAGTAAATAACATCAGGCATGTACGGAATTATGCATATATTAGTTTGCAGGGTTTGGGTTTACACTCAAAGAAATTACCTGTCACACAGAGATCAGTGCTTTCCTTAGGATTATAGGCTGGATTTACAACTTTTACTGTAATCACTGGTATGAGTCCAACAATTGATTTCCTGGATTCTGTTAAGTTCTCTTCTACGATGAATCATTTTTATTACGTTCGGCATTTCTGTTGCTAAGATTGTCATGGCTATGTACTATACTATTGCTTTCCTTGCTCTGCTACGCTCATTTATTTGTAGGTGTCAGAGTACACAGAATCCCGTAGGTGCACCTGAGCTACACCAAATGTTCAGAATTGTCCTTCAGTTGTGTTAGAGGGATGTGAAGGATCAATGTTATGGCTTAAGAAACCCATATCTTTCCATTTATGCTTCCCAGATCTGAGAAGCGTAGGAGCGTTAGGGCAGTTTCCTTTGCACTGTTTGTAATACTGTGCATCTGATTTGTTTGTTTAACTGAATTAAAAGAAGCTAAGTTGTGGTATTTTAAGTACATGGTGATGCTTTGCTATCTGACGGTATAGATCACAAAGTTTAAACTGAAATTTTGTCCAAGGGAAGGTAGTTTTTTGTGTTTTTATCTTGGTGCAACTGTCAGGGGTGTGGAAGTTCCACATTTGTATAGCTCGATTTTGTTTTTCTAGGGATTTACTGTACAGAAAGCCTAGAAGATAATATTCTGCTGTACTCAGAAAGTAATAGAGAAGTAGCCTTTCTGACAGATTGAATTTAATAAATAATCAGCCTGTTCTATTTCACCTCATTTTGTGGGGTGTGTGGCACTCTGTGTCTTGGCCTTATCTGCTGCTGTAGGAACTTTAGCCCTGTGTGGGGAGTGCCGTGTTGCATCTAAGGTTCCTGATGCATCTCGTAGCTGTCACTGCACAGTACCGCACGGTTTCTTTAGCCAGACTGACTGATAGGGGTCAGATTAACTGGTATAATTTGATAATTTGTAGTCATTAAGCGGAACACATGAACTATAAACCTAGATGTGGATTAGGCTGCTATAAAATGGGGTGCCATTACTAGAAGAAGGTGTGGGTTTGTTCTCTTGTTGCTTTGAACTTTCCATTTTCAAAGTTGAAAAAATTGTTAGATACTTCACATAAATCCTTTTTGGGTTGAAAAATACTCATTTACTCACGGGCTCATTTGCCTTGGATAAGATGGGGTTTGTATAATCAAGTAGTTTTCACTTAAAAATGCACTTACTAATGACATTGTGCCAATTCTGGGAATCAAGTTTCTTTAGAGACAATTTTAAAAGAAGTCAGTTTTGCTGGATCCCTGCAAGCAGTGGTAGGATTTTGTATCTTTCATCTTTTCATGTCTGTGTCCTGGGCAACCTGGAAATCGCAGGATACTTTGTTTCTAGTTTTTGAATGGGAAGCCTGTCAGGTTTGAGGCTAAGTTGAGGTTGATGGTACATCTTAATCAGCAAATAAAACCTCAGGCCATAGTGAAAGCTGTGATGTGCTTAGTGTAAAACTTGGCTTCAGTTGCCATATTTGATGTCCAGAAATGGTTTTGTACTTGCTGTTGCCTTTATGCCCCCTTGCTGAATTGTTCTCTCTGGTTAACATGCCAACTTTTTCTTTGGTGACCTCAATCTGATGTTTCAGCATCGCTGTTTCTTGGCTTGACGCAGTCGTTCGGACAGTATGATTCAAGTATGTGACTCACCTTCCACTTATGACTATAGTGGGAGAGGTTTAACTGCTTGCTTCCACAGGGGAGCTGCAAGGTGTAGCTGAAGAGGAGGACATCAGTATTTCTCGTGTGGCTGCTTGTTCCTGGCACTGCGGATCAGCAGTGGGTAGTAGGAATCAGCCTCACTGGGCAGTTGTAAGAAAGTGTTTGCGCTGTTAAGTGTATGAGCCTTTCAGTGCTTTCCCTCCATATTAGAAGGGAGCCTTAAAGGATACTCAAAAAGCATCTTCTCTGTTTAAATGAGGTCAGAAACTCAGTTCTTGCAATACAACTCATCCTTTGGCTGTAATTAAAGTCAGTGTTTCTCAGTGTGGAAAAAGGTGTGATGAAAAGATTGGAAGAGGCCAGCTGTAGTGGATGGAGCTCCAGGGCTGAGCTTTCTGCTGCTCTTCGGCCTCAGCTGTTTTTCTGCTGCTGCTGTGCAGAAATACTGCAGAATGTATAATGCAAAGTGCTGAAGTGGTTGTTTCTGAGTAAATCTGTAAAGCTCGAAACTATACCTTTGAGGTGTTAGCTATTCATTTGAAGTAGGTTTTAGGTGTGGCTGTGGCTGATAGCCATCAGTGTTAACCATTAAACTTGCTTGGGTTGGGGCATGCAGGGAGGGACGGATTTTATTAGGAAGATTCATGTTGCTATGTTGAATTGCGTGTAGCAGTGCAAGTGACAGGCTGACAGAAGGATGGTATGGCAGTGAGTCTGTTAAAGTAACTAGGCTGTTAGTGTTACCTTTTGAAAATACACGTAGAAGGAGAGGATAAGTACTTTGTTCTGATCAGAAAATGACATGATGGGTCCTGGTGAACAGCAAATTCAGCATGTGTCAGTAGCATGTCCTTGTTGCTGATGAAGACTAAGTCTGTACTGGGCTACATCAGCAGGACCATAGCCTCCAGGTCAAAGAAGACACTTGGTGCTCGTGAGGCTGCATCTTGGGGCTTTATATCAAGTTGTATCCCTCTCTCCTTTTTCAACTCTTCTCTGGTACAAAAGAAATATTAACCAGTTGGAACAAGTCCAGCGGTGAGCCATTAAGAAGGTGATAGCAGTGAAACATACCATGTTTGAGGAGAAGCTGAAGCAGCTTGATTTGTTTGGCTGAGAAAAGGATATGTGTAGACCTCCACCATTGCTTGCAACATACAGAGGTAGAGCCAGATTCCCAGCTGAAGGGACAGTGGTCATGGTTGCATATTGCAACAGTGAAATTTCAATGGGATATACATCAAAAATAATAGACAGTGGTTGACCTGCTGCAATGCTTCTGTAGTAAGGTTGTGATATCATGACCCTTGGAGATGCTCATAACTTGGTCAAAGCCTTCGGCAGCTTGATTGATCTTTGAAGCCATTCCTGTTTTGAGCAGGAAGTTGGACTAGCTGACCTTTAGAATTCTTTTGCAACTTATATTCACCTTCCAAAATGAAAAAAAGCATAGAATAATTTAGCTCTGAAAAGTTTAGGCAAAGCAGTTGTACTGCACATGAAAAGTAGTGCCTAAATACATTTGATTTTATGCAGAGTGATATTTCCCTCACTGTCTTCCCCCTTTCAGATAAAAAGGTGATTTTTATCTGAAAAAACATGGTGATTTTTATCAGTTGCTTTCTGCATAAATTCTTAGGTAGCTGATTTTGGGTTCCTTCTGCTATTGCAGTAAGTTCATTCCTTGTGCCTCTCCCATGAAAAGAGGCTTGTACAGTGGTTTGTTTCATAGGGGATACTTTCTTACATGGGATGGATCTCTTGAGGAAGAGGAGAGAGAAGTGATCGTGGTTTTTGTGTTGTTCATGTTAACTCACTTCATGCTTCTTTCTTAGGCTAAAGAGCTGTCTGAGAGCTCAGTGAGCACAGTGTGTATAAGTAAAAAAGAAGAAAGCACTTAAATCAGAATCATCCATTGATTGACAGACCATTTGAGGCCCAGGAGATTGTTGATGCAAGCTAGTTTCTTTTGTCTGCTACCATCCTTGGGGTTGGGTAGTGGAGTTTCTGCCTGTTCTGCTGCTGAGTATCTCCAGATTTCTCTCTGGAGAACTGGTCTGCCTCTGAGGCGATGGTGGGCTCTTTGATGTTCCTTATGTCTGACTGATACATTTTGAAGGCACATGCCCTGCATCTTTGCAGCTGTTCATACTGTTCCTGCAGTAGGAATTGACATTGGAGAAGTGAATTTTCCTGGATGTAGGTATTCAGGGGAAGGCTTGAAGCCCTCGGCTGTGAGTCATCAGCCTTGTGCCATAGTACGTGAGTACTATGTATATTGAACATGCTTCTCTAGCCACCCTGCTGATGACATTTTGATTTCCTAACTCAGTTCTTGTAAAAGCATCAGGGTTACTTTACACAATTTAAATCATTAGCTGACTTTACCTGAAGGAAATGGGAGAGTCTTCACACGTGGTATTCCCTTAGCAAAGTGGTGATGATGCCATGATTTGGGACAGTTACCTTTTCCTCCAGCACTAATGAGGCCAGAAGAGGTCTTTCACATGATTTAAGGTTGCTTCTTGCAGTGCAAGGTCTGAGAAGAATCTGGGCAGATGTCTTCAAAACTTGTTGGAGAGGTATATTCAAATGTTAACCAACTCATTATCACCTTAATGAATTGTGATTTGTTTCCTAAACTCTGTAGGGAATTGCATGCATATAATTTATTCTGCCTATTCACTATTAAATTTTAATGTCTGTCAGTCATAAGTAGTTATGTTCTCGGCCTCGATTGCAGATGCTGTAGGCTGCTGTGGGGTTTTTTTTGTTGTTTACTGAGCATTAAAGAGCTTTATTCATGTTTGAAATGCACTCTCCTTGTGTAGTGTCTGGGGTTTGGTGGAGGTTTTTTTGGTAATTCATATAATTACTTGTTTTCTAGTTAATTCCTTTTGAGATACCAAAATGTAAACTGAGTATGACTATGAAAAATGTCATTATAATGCCACATTTTATTCTTTTGAATATTGTTACAAGTCTTTTCAAGTTTAATCAAAGATGTAACTCTGTGTCACTTTGCCTCCTGTAGTCCAGCCAAACCGAAGAGTGTAGAGCTGAATTTTAAAGCATCTACGAATCAAGACAATTTAGAAAGTGAGCAGGATACTCTTGAAAAACCAGTTAATAAAACTAACAGCAACATTGCCAACAAAATCTCCTTGTTTGAAAATAAATGGGCTAACCAGAGCCAGAAGCCTACTGACATCCCTGCTTCAAAAAACAGTACTGTACCAAGCACGTTTGTTGGCAGAGCAAAGCTGAAATTTGGAAAACAACCTAAGGAAAGTGAAGTGTCTGATAAAACCTTAAATAGGCAAAGCAGTCGCCAGAAGTTGTTTGAGAATGGCGCACCAGAGAAAGAAAGCACTGCGGAATTCAAGGGCAAGAGTGAAGAAGGCTCTGCCTCCTATGAGGATTTCGGGAAGGCAACAGAACTTAAAGTTAAAGCTGCAATATCCCTTTTTAACCAAAGCAGCAAAACTGATGCTAGCAGTGCCTCTCTGAAGCAACCCGATCCAGAATTGACCACAGCTAAAAAAGAAAGTTTACCTTTTAAACTGTCTTTGCTTTCACTCAGTAAAAGTGAAAATGCTCAAGATACTTCCTATCAAAACATTAACACAAGCTCAGAATTCCACAGAAATGAGGAAAAGATGCTGCCAAACACAGAGGTTTTATCACCTTGCAGTGATGATAAACATTCTCTAGCATCCCATCAGGTTTCTAGACCAGAATTTAAGATGATGGAAAATGGAGATAAAAGGGCAAAGCTGGGAGATCCGAGCTTTGCATCACTGCAGTGTGGTGACAGCAGTCAAGATAGTTCATTGATATCAGAGCATGGCATCAGTACACAGAAGAGCCCAGGCAAAACCTGTAATGGGTCTGCTGAAGACGACAGTGTTTTTGATTCCCCATCTGACATGAAGAAGTTTGCTGAAACAATAAAAAACTTGGACAGCTCAGTTTGTTTACCCCAGAAAAAGAAGAGGTCAAAGCTTCCCAAGTCCCCAGCACCCCACTTTGCAATGCCTCCCATTCATGAAGACAACTTAGAGAAAGTGTTTGATCCTAGTGTATTTACTTTTGGTTTGGGCTTGAGGAGGGAAAAAGCACAGGACCTGTTACCAGCCCAACAAATGAAAATGCAAAGCCTGGAAACGATAGCCAGAGTCAGACCCAAGCGTGCATCAACAGAGCAAAGTATCATATTCAAAGCCCTGCAGTCATCTAATAGAGACGAGCCTGCCTATACCCAGGAAATAAATGGAAAAGAGAATGTTGATGGTACAGATGGTGAAATTAAGAGATCCAGGCTTGAAAAAAGCTCCCTCTTCTCAAGCTTGCTGTCTTCTACATCTAAAGAAAAATTTTTTAATCCTTCTGTCACCTCAGTAAGTAATGCTGTGACAGCTTTTACAACTGACTCCTCAGGGATGCCCCCTTTACAACAGGATCCTTCCGGGCCGTTTGGCATGCCTCAAAAAACGGAGGTAATAATGTTCATTCATAAAGTGCAACCATGTAAAAATTTGTCTGCCTGCTGAATGGCTGTTAATTTTGAATTTGCAATTCAGTTTCTTTCAGATATGAAGTTTCCGAGTTTTGTGGAGAAATACATGCAAGCAGATAGTGCAAAAAAAGAACTAAGTTTACAAATGCCCAACTATGGGAACCCTGAGAAAAGTTTTTCCAGCTGGTTAGGGACAAGCAGATATGAATCAAATATCCCTGCTGGTTTATTAGATGTGGATGTAAGTATTTTCTGTTGTTTAAAATCTGCCTGTAACGTTATTCAGCTTTTGTTTTTCTATAGATGGTTAGCACACATTGTTTTGCTTTGTTTGCCCTCTAAGGGTCATACGTAGATTACTATATAGAGGTAAATGTAGGTATGGTACCAGTTTCATCTGCTGTTGGCTACACATGAAAATGAGATGGCTTGTGTTAACATGATTATGTTTCTTCATGGTGCCCTTATTTTGATACACTTTCAGTATTTGTGAAGAGTATGTTTGGATATGTCTTCATACTCGATCTTGTATTGTTTTGAAACAAATCTCATTCTAACTATTTTTTCATTGTAAATTAGTAGAATGCTTTCTATGAACTTCAGAAAACTTATCCGTGCTTATTCTTATTGACAGTAATCTTTCCTCTTCCTGCAAGACCTTCAGCCATCACACTGTTAAATGAGTAACAGGGCAAACTTTCTTTATCCCTCTGGTTTTGTTCCCAGTATTCCCATGCATTTGATAGAAAACAAAGTATTCTTTAAGAACACGTTAGGAACTGGATAGCAGCGATTAACAAAAGTGCTGCTACAGTGGAGGGCTGTCCCTCTGATTATGGGCATCAGTTCACCATGACTGAAGGCAGACCTACGTGTTTTCCCTTCAAGACAACTTTAATGTGGGAGAACTTTGTAATTTCTGTTTTCAAAGGATGAAGCAGTGTCCTACAGTATCTGCTATTTCTGTTCATGTGGGCTCATACTGTTACCTGAGAGGAAAACTATAATCAAGAGATCTAAGAACCGTGGGAAGAAATATGTTCTCCAAAGTTTAATAGCCACATTAATGTGACCTGTAGAATTGAAGCAACATGTAAGAAGTGTGAGAAATACTTTTCCAAAGCTAATGGTTATCTGCTTTTGCAATTCTACTAAAAGGAGTGGGAGTGTAGTAGAAATAACTCCTCCTACAAGGTGGAGAAAAAAGGAAACCATCCCATGGTACCTTGCAATTTTGAGAATTTTTCTCTCATGGGAAGTTTTTTAATTAGTGAGGGGATGAAAATTAGGGGGATTATTTTCAGCAGCATAGACTTAGGCTGTCAGTTAAAAAGGCTTTTTATACTCTGGATGGTCCTGCTTGGACTTCAAAACCCAAGTTTAGAGTCAAATGGCTATTACTGATTATTTTGCTACTTAAGCTGATGTTCCTGAGTGGGTTTCAATTGCTCAGTAGAGTGTGGGGGCTTGATATGTATGGCAAGAGAGTATGTATGCACATAAGACCGCTCTTGAGAGAAGCCCATTAGGCTCCAAAAGGTTCCAGGACTTCTGCAGTGCTGCTGTTGACTCTGAATTGTCTTGCTCAAGTTAGACAAGGTGGTATGATATGTACTTAACTGTGCATCTTCAACTTACTAAGAAAATGATGATGCAATAGCTAATGGGTAATGTGAAGGAAAAGAGTAAGGGCAGCCCAAAACAATGACTTTGGCATTTCTTAAAACACAGAACAAGTTCTAACTAGAATTGAAGCACGGGCTAAAAAAACCGGTCATGCTTCAATGTGTCTTGATGATGCCGATGAGTATCTGATGGTGGTTAGGAACTCTGTCCTGAGACCACTGCCTGCATGCCAACTAATATGTTCTCATTAGTTCCTTGCACGAGTTGCTGGTTATCTTAGGCTGCAGCCTGGTTAGGGTCAGGATCTGTTGGATTTTGGCTTTTCTTTGTATAAATAGTTCCTAGAAGAGCAGGACCCTATCCCAGAACACGCGCTCCTGTCCTTGCTAGGAAGCCAAACCTGTAACTGCAATGCTTTATTTGTTTTAAGATGACGTGATGCAACCACAACTTTCCCATAATATTCTATATCATATAATTTACCACTGACTTCAGCATTGGTTTAGATTTTGTATACCTTAATGTGTTTTATTTGTTCTTGGCATTTTTAGTCTATCGCTTACTGCAGAGTCTCATGCTATCGTGTTACAAGGTGGTCAGCACAAAATTCATTATGCTAGTTAGTTCATACATGTTAATGCCATCGTGCCTCCTCAGAGTTTTCATCTATTCCTTCAAAATTATTTCATTCTTTATGGTTACCATACATTTAAACTTGCATTGATATCTTTATGATTGTAGATCATGTACTTTGTTAATGCCAGTGTTTTAAATAGTCTTTTGGTACGGAAGTCCTGGAATATATAGGAAAGTGATCAGAAAGATATAAAAGCGTTTCCAGTTTGAGGATAGTCAGCATCAGTGAGTTGATATTTCAGTGTGTTGTTTGGTTTTTGTAAGAAAAGTCTGTGAATTTGTATGTTTGTGGCAAGATACGGTATTCAAGAGGAGGAAGGAATTGAAGCAGTAAGTAGGTCTAGTTGAAGTGTTACCAGTTTTTACTATTCTGAATAATTTTTGTATTGTTTCATTAGGTTTTTTATAGCTGAGCATTTTTATTAAATTTTTTTTGCTTGTTTCTTTGGGCTTTTTTTGGTGACTTTTCTCTCCCCACTGTCTGTTAGGCACTTTCAGGAAACGGACAAAGTAAAATCAATCCCAGACCTGGCAAGGTAAGATCAATTTGTTCTCTTTACCCTTCCTTTCTGTATTTAAAGCATAACAAGACAGACATATTATATTGGTGTGTGTTTGGGTTCGTGATTTTATTTTTTTTCTTCTTCTTTAAATACAGCTGGTGATATACTGTGAATCAGACTATGAAAAAAATGGTATTGAAGTTTTTCATGATGTTCTGGATTGCAGTTCTTGGGTTCTATCACCAACAATTTTAGTTAAAGTTGTCAGAGGATGGTAAGAGATTTTTATTCTATCATTGGGTCTATCCAAAAATCCTTGGAAACAGAACCAGTGTGTAATTCACAGCAAGTCTGCCTGGCAAATAGCAATGTAACGTAGGCACCTATGAGCAAGAAATGTGGTTTACCCCTGTAATAGGAAGTTCTGGGCCAGAAAACTTACTTTGCTGACAAATGGAGTGTGTGGGTGTTACCAGCTGAAGGCATGCACCATTTCATCAGGCAAAGGGGATGAATGACAGATTCAGTCCAGCCGTGCTGTCCTTTGACTCATCTCCCCTTTATGGGTTCTCTTCTAGTTTTTGGATTGGGCTAAAAGGCTAGCAGAGGAGTTTAAAGCCACATCTGGCATGGATTTGGATGGGGAAGATTAATTCCGTGTCTAAAGGTATAAGGTGGTGCTGTAGAGATAATTTGACCATTTCTCTGATGAATCAATCCATGAGAGGGAATTTTTCTCTAAAAGCCAGGTTGCCTAAGAGTAATTCAAAACAAGTTCATCTCCTGCATTCTTCATAGCATTAACAGAACAGCCATTAGTAGTGTGGATAGCTCAGCAAGTTAAGTTGTGGCCAGGCTATAATACAGGCAAATAGCAGGTTCTTAGAAATAATGATCTGATGTTAAGCTGCAGAAACAAGGACTAGCTGTAGTAGGAGGTACTGGGAAGCACACTGGTTGCTGTTTAGCTTCAGAGAACTGAAATAAATATCCTTCAGTCTGCGTGTACTGGGTGTTCTTTACCAGCATGGAGTAGGGGACTGGGTGTAGCCGCCCCACCCTTCAACTGAGAGCTCCAGGGAAGGATTTTGTATTTGAAGATGGATATAGTTTTTATCTAGTTAAATATATTTAATCCTGCCGTTAAAAATAAAGTTGTGCTTGTCCTCTGAGCAGTCTTACCATCCTTCAGTGGATCTATACCAGCCCCTGTGGAACCCCAGGCTGCTGTTCACACAATCCAAGTAGCTTGTCTGTTTATGCATGGTGCAGCAGTCTGCAGTGTCAGTGTTTTCTGACCTACAAATTGGTTCTGATTAGTATCTCACACAAAAGTTTGGTGTTTGCAGATGGTATGCTTGTGCCAAATCATCAATCTAAAAAGGTGGAGGAG
This sequence comes from Laterallus jamaicensis coturniculus, assembly GCA_022605575.1. Lineage (NCBI taxonomy): Eukaryota > Metazoa > Chordata > Aves > Gruiformes > Rallidae > Laterallus > Laterallus jamaicensis. Next base: position 6,703,863 of record JAKCOX010000027.1, read on the forward strand.
TTTTTGATTAAATTGCAAAGTCAGCAGTATGCATCTGTCTGTTTTTACATTGCTTTTGAAAGTATCACCTAGACTTACAAGTGGCTTGCATCAGTGCTGCCGGGCAAATAAGCTCTATTGGGGTGGCAGAAAGGGACTGGAAATGCTATGACTTATGAAAGGATTTGTTAAATGGTAACATGAATTTTTCAAATCACACTTCATAAAGAATCATTAAAAATGAGATTTTTTTAAATTCGTTTTCAGCTGGATACTCTATGAGAAACCAAATTTTGAAGGCCCCTCTATTCCCTTGGAAGAAGGAGAACTGGAACTCCCAGATATTTGGGGTACAGGTACTTCTGAAGAGCAAAGCGAAGGCAAATCTCTAAAGCCTGCAGTGATTGGGTCAATAAGACATGTTGTTAAGGCAAGTAATATACGTACATTTTGTATGGGTCTTAAAGTTTGGTGATGTTTTATACTGATACAAAGAGTAATTGGTGTATTAGGCCACAAGTGCAAGATGAGCTGTAAACGCATGAAGTGAACTTTCATGTTGAATTTCTTGTTTAAGCACAAAATAGGGTAGGTAGTTGGTTTTGCACAATGGGGATTATGGTAGCATTCACTGGAAGGGTAGGGCAGGAAGAAAACTTAGTGTTTTTCATTAGAATAGTGTCAAAGTTGCTGTGTACGGTGTGTGCTTTTTAGCATAGGCTTTTTTAGCCTGGTCATTTTCTTGGGAAAAACAGTCCACAAAACCATCAGTTCTACAGCCTTATATTTTCAAAAGCCTGTGTGTGTTTGGGTTTCTTGGTTTGGTTTTCTTTTCCTTTTTTAATACAAACAAAATTTATACTCAACATGAAATTCAGTGTCAAATACCAAACCTTCCTTGATATTCAAAAACTAGCCCTGTATGTGCAAGCTTACTAGGGAGTTTCACACATGGTGGAACAGCCTTCCTACATGCACTTTTAACCTACTATTAAGTAGTTAGTTTTGCAGGTGGCCAAAACAAGCATGAGCTATATTTGACTAGGAAAGGAAGAAGGAAGAATATATATTACTTGTAGGTACAATTCTTGCTTAAAATTGCAGTTTTCTTCAAGAATGGCTTTCTTGGTGTTATGTTAGGATTTAATTTGCCAGAGATGTTAGCTGATGGAAGATGATGCATTCCTAGATGTCAGAAAGTAAACAGTGTAAATGTTGGTTAAGGATTCTCTTGGTCTAAACAGAGACAGGCAAACTGGCCTAGATATACTTTTATTATAGGCATCTAATAGCAGTGCTAATTGTCAAGAGGAGAAACAATTTAAACAGGTGTTTCAAAGCTCATTTAGTTATTCACATTAATTACAGAACTTGCAGCGCAGATTAAGTGATTATGGCAATCTTCATCTTTCAGGATTACAGGGTTTGCCGGATTGATTTGTATACAGAACCTGAAGGGTTAGGGATCGTGACTTCCTTTTTCGACGACACCGAAGAAATAGGGGTGTTTGGCACCACTCAGAAGACTTGCTCTATCAAAGTGCACTGGGGCACGTAAGTGCAGAGCTCTGTATGAACGCGTACTGCTATGAAAGGAATTTGTTTTAAACCACTGGTTACACTTATCAGGCATGCAAGCAGGCTCTATATGTTTTAGTCCTGTGTTTGGGTAGTGTTTGTTGACAGCAGCATTAGTTCATCATTGTAATGCTTCACCCTTGGAGAGGCTGACCTCTAAAATGTTTTGTGTGAGAGCCAGTTTTCCTTCTGCTTGAGTGTGGTAAAGACAAAGTATCCCTTATGTATTTGTACCGAAGGAATGAGTTTGCCTCTCCTGCTCTTTCTCATTCAGGCAAACTTCCTTGAGAGTGAGGGGATGAACTGTTAAGACCACGCTTCCTACTTGCTTTTCATTGTACTAAGAGAAGAAAGCTTTTGAGCCCTTGTCTTACAAAATAAGACTTAATGTCCTAAGTGGACTCTGGAAAGCACTATTGCATTTCAGAATGCATTTTAATCAGGGTTTTTAGGGTGAAGTTTAGGATGTATATGTTATGTCACCTGAAAATATCCAGTCCTGGGAGTTAGGAGTGTAATGTGTGTCATAAACCAAGCAAGCTTGTATGAGAAAGGAAACCTCCAAGGTGCAATCCAGACACTGTACAGTGGTAATTTTGTTAGCTGAATAAGAGAACTTGCAAGTCAGTACTGAAAATATTCCTCAAAATGGTACTGGGAAAAATCTGCAGAAGAAAAAGTGAGAGTGCAACCACTTGCAGTGATGTTGGGTCCTGAAGAACTTTTTACAAGGTGTACAGACCATGGTTACTACCTGTTGGCCATGCCATCTTTGGGCACTGATAGCATTTACCTTGCTGCAAACAGTCTATTTAATATAGACCGAAAACTGCCCAACTGGAGATAACTCAGTGCAAAGACATACTCAGACAGTCCATGTCATGGAATAGGGTGCTTTAGTTGCTAGGTAAGGGGTTTTTATCTGATTAAATCTTGTAGCAAAGGAATGAGTTTGCCTCTCCTGCTTTTTCTCATTCAGGCAAACTTGCCTTGAGAGTGAGGGGATGAACTGTTAAGACCACGTTTCTTACTTGCTTTTCATTGTACTAAGAGAAGAAAGCTTTTGAGCCCTTGTCTTACAAAATAAGACTTAATGTCCCAAGAGGACTCTGGAAAGCACTGTTGCATTTCGGGGGATTGATTTGGGGGAAAAGTGAAGCACTTGAGTATATAGGAGATATCCAGGTAGTTAGTTCTCTGGCAGGAGCTTATTGCTATTGAACTGCAAGCTTCATCCAAATTACATGCCTGCTAAAGATAATGTAATGAAATGAGATATGTTATTTGGAGGTTGATTATTAATTGACTTTATCTCTCTGTTTTATTTCTGTCTCTCACTTAAAAGTATTTTGTAAATAGTGAAATACCTTTTTTGGAAAGGAAGCGAGGCCAGTGCACATCCCTCAGACTTGAAACTGGTCCTTATTTTGCATCAGTGTGAGAGCTTTTTTTTGGTTACTGAATCTGTATTAACTCGTGCAGAGTTAATTTCTCTGTCTTGCATTTGAGTCTCTTTGGGGAAGGCAGACCGGTATTTGTACGAGGAAGCAAAATAGACAGTTGGAAAATAATTTTGTCAGATAGCAGTTCATTAGTCCAGTATAGAAAGAAGTCACTCCTGCCAATAACTTGCAAGAGCAATTTAGTGATTACCTTGTGCTCTTTTTTTTTTGCATGTGGCAGGGTTTTTCCTTTCCTTTCATTTACAGGCATGGCAGCTCACCGTATTGGCAGTTGAGGGAGGCTCTGATTCTGAGTCACCTTGCTGTATGGGTGTGGTTGTGTCTTCTTAAGATTTCCCAGTGTTCATGCTTAATTGTTGTTTACTAAAAGCTGCCAACAGAAATGAGTCAGTGCACCTTTATCTTCTGATTGTGCCATCTCCTTCCTCTCTGATGTGTTCAAATTCTTGCAGTGAAGTTGAGGGCTTACTGAGAGGTTCTACTGTAGGACACAAAATATATCAGCTTGGAATCTGCTTTTTAAGTGTGATAGGGTGATGGATTGATTTAACAGCCTTCTGATACCAACAGATTTATATGCATTGTGATCCTTATGTGATTAAAAAGTTGGCTGCAGAAAGTATGTGTTTTATACTGCTCCATGCTGTGCTTCTGAGAGATCAGTAAACTTAACTGGAAGAAATACATTGCCATCCTCTAGGCAGAGATCAGCAGTGTGCTGCTTTTTTTTCAATAAGTGATTACCAGTTCAGATTTTATTGAAAAAAAGCTTTGGAAAACTACTGTTGCTGTCCTGGTCAGGAATTTTGAAAATTATCTCTTTCGGATGAGACTTATTAGCAAGTACAATCAGGGAGTCAATAGGTTTCTAAGGAGTTGACAGGTTTCTCTGCGTATTAATAAATAATGCAAGTTTTGAACTCCCTACTGAACAGATTTTGCAACAAATACAAGTCTAGGTACAGGTCTAGGTTCATAGAGATCTTTCAACTTCTTGAAAATTGTTTCTGCATATTTTTAAACCATTAAAAAATAATACACAGTAACTGTAAGTCTTGAAATTTTAGTCCAAAATTTATGTTGCCCCCAGATAAGACAGGGTCACATTCTTGACGGTCTGCTCATTGCACTGATTTATTTTTTTTTTAACCTGGTCAAACAAAACACATGCATTGTTGGTGATTTCTGTACAGCCAAAGAGATTGGCAACTACAAGCTGGTGTACTGGCCAATTTTGATGGTAAAGTCGAGGAAGCAGAGTATTATTAAGAATATGATGGTGCCTTTCCTAAAGTAAGCATGTTATCTTGTTCTTTACTGTTAGAAATGTTCAGGGGCTTTTATCTTTTCCTTTCTCCCTTACTTTAGTTGGCTAATTTATGAAGAACCCGGTTTCCAGGGAGTCCCTTTGATGTTGGAGCCTGGTGAATATCCTAATTTAGCATTCTGGGAGAAGAAGGAAGCCTACATCAGGTCCATGAGGCCCTTGAAAATGGTAAAATACTGTTACTACTTGCAATTCCATGACCTGTGTTTATGTGTTAGAAATAATTTTTTAAGGTGGCTAGATTTTAAGTAATTCAAAAATGTAGATCTTAAAAACCTAACATTTTTACTCTCAAAAATTCTTGAACTTTTACCGTTTAATTGCACCCCTTTCTGCCTTTAATCTTCTTATGTTCACTTGTGTTTTTCAGTGAAGGTTTTAACTTAATTCTGTCTTCTTGTGAGAGTTAATGAGACTTACAGGTGTCTTTAAGTTGTGAAAATAAGTATGGACAGCTTCTTTTTTATTTTTTTCCTCAACAGGGTGGTCGCAAAGTTGAATTCAGTGGAGAGCCAAAGGTAAAAGTCAATATTGATTTGATTGTCCGAAGGTACTTAAAACACATGAACATCCCCATGCACGGGTAGAGAAATATGTAGCAATTTATCTACCTGTACGTGGGTAGATAAATAAGTAGTGATTATATACTGACTGCTTATGGTTTAGTGGCTGGTCCTGCTGTATGTGACCGCACCATGGAACTGCATTTTCTGTCGCATTTATACATCCATAGCACACATGTTTACAGCCATCTTGATAATGCAGATGTGTAAAGAACTATGACACCCTCATGTTCCATCTCTAATGGAAAGATGTCTTAAAGACAGAAGAAGATCTCTCTTAGAGGAGAGTTCCCACTGTCCTCATAATCTTGCCTTCTCTCTACGTGCCCATGCAAAAGAAACTGTGTTGTCAGAATTTATCATGCTCTCTGCAACTTTTCTTTTACTCCATTACTTCTATAGGTAATCATTTATGAGAAGCCTTTCTTTGAAGGGAGACATGTGGAAATAGAATCAGAGATCTTTATGCTTGATGACAAGGAGTCAGAAGAAAAGACCAGACTTCCACTTACATCAGTGGGATCCTTGAAAGTACTGGGAGGAGTGTAAGTGTGGAAAAACCACAGCAATATTTCTGCTTCAAGAGAAATAGTAACTCCATAGATTGGGAATTGCAGTGGACAAGTTCAGTACCCATTTATTTCCTCTGTCTTCCTAGTTTTTGGGTTTAGCTATATGCCTGGATTAAATTTGTAAATATTCAGAGCTAAAGAACAAGTTTTACACATCTGTATCTGCTTCATAACACACACAGAGTGGCAGTTGTCCATTTTCACATACAGACCCTGTTGTTGTTGTTGTTTAGTTGGGTTGCTTATGAGAAGCCTGGGTTTGAAGGCCATCAGTACTTGCTGGAAGAAGGAGCATATCGGGATTGGACAGACTGGGGTGGCTATGATGAAGAGTTGCAGTCACTGAGACCGATTGTTGGGGTAAGTTCCAAGTACACATAGTAAGCATTCCCTGAGTGCACTGAGTGCATTTTCCTTATGCTGTTTCTCTTTGTTTTAACAGGACTTCACAAACTCCCATATGATAATGTACAGTGAAAAAGACTTTGGATCAAAGGGTTCCAATATTAACGTGCTAGGAATTATTTCCAATTTGAAGGACACTGGATATGGGCTGAGGACACAGTCTATAAATGTGCTAAGTGGCGTGTAAGTTATATTTTTAATGCTGTATTTTAAATGTGCTATTCTTTTTAGAATTTAATAGCATTTGCAGGTGTTATTCAGCATTTTGATTTCTAATGTCTGTGTGAAGTCTTCAGATAAAATTTTATGCCCTTGACTGCAGAATGTGGAAAAGTAAGCTTATTATTTCTGTGAATATGTGCAGTAAATCAGTTTTCTTCTCATGATACCATCAGATGTTGTCTTACTGATACACAAGTGTGAAACTATATGAGATGACATTACAGAGGTAGAAGTAGCTTGTTCTGGTGGCTGTATTTTTTAAAAGCATTTCAACAACAAAATTGTTATGGAACCAATTCCAGTTCTGAAACTAATTTTCAGGCTTCTTGTGTTTGACCAGAGACAAATTCCTTGCTCTTTCTCTCAATTGTATGTACAAAGGAGGTAACTCTTACCACGCTTACTAATGTATTCTGACATTAAGGAGACTTAAAACTGTTCTGAAAAGTAAGAACTACTTTTGTAGGGAATCCCAATAATAATAAATAGTGGTTTAGTAGTGTGGCATTGTTTTTTAGGGTTTGTGTGTGTGTGTGTGTGGTTAGTTTTGTTGTGTTTTAACACAGTGGTTCCCAGAACTTTGCCTTGGCACGTCCGTTAACAACTCTTACTCTTTGTACCACACTTGTTGACACACAGAGTTGATAGACTTTGCTGTTTGACTTGTTAAGTATGTCAGATTTGAGTTTCACAGCCTTGCAGACTGCAACAAATTACTTTGGAAAAATAAGCAAGTATTAGCAATCACGTCTGCAAATAGACAAAATTATTTAAACTACAAGAACCAAGAGTATGAGATGTACAGTCTCTCTCTCCCTGCCTGGTATGCAGGTGGATTGCTGAAAGCCCTGCCTAACTCAGCCACACCCTAAATCGGTGTGTTATCTGTGTGATATCTCTGCAAGCTTTGTCTGGAGAAAGACTGCAGAATCAAGCTCGGTGCATTCCAGAGGAATGCTTTTAATTTGTATATGAATATGGTGTGACAGTGGGGGGGGTTCTGCCTGGTGACCTTTGAAGCCACTGTCCCCTTTAGTCTGTTGTAAAATGCAAGGGATATTCATGGGAAAGAGTCACCTCTGACGGCTGGGAAGCAAATTGTGGGTTACCTATCACACCCTTTGTGTAGTTGTTCTAGTAAATGTGTCTGCTGCCGCTGAGATAGAAATCATACTTGAGTTTGAGTATTCTAGTAATTAAGAGTGACTCTAATACTCTGATGGTAAAGGCATGTAGAAGTCATTACAAACAAAATTCTTGTCCCACAGACTCTGCTGCTTCTCCTGTAATCTCACCTTGGAGTCTCTTAAAGGGGTAATTTGTAGCAATAAGGTTTTCAAAAATGTAGGTGCGTTGCTCATAACAGGTGACTAGCACTCAACTCTTCAGTCTTACACGACCCTTTTGTTTCCAAAGAGGTTGTGAGTATTTGGGGGCTTTGTGGTGGTGTTCTTACCAAATAATAATTTATCAGAAAGGCTGAATGATTCACGTTAAGTCATGCTTGGTAATAAAATGCTTTATTTTAAGTGTTAAGTAACTGCTCAGGTAGATTTTTTTTCTTTCCTTCCAAGAAATCAGTCACAGCGTGATGAATAATCCATTGAGCAATTTCCTGAGCTGTTTGGACTGTAATATAGATGATGTCATAATGATCTGTGACAGATTCAGTTAAAGCTTGTCATAATATTTTGAAGTAATCTTCTTGGTATCATACTGAAAATACTTCATTAAAAGAAAGTAAAAAATGTAAGAAGCCATAAACCTTTCATCGCAACTTTTTTAGCTACAGGTATCTGGAGTAAACAGCTATAGAAGTCAGGTAGAAGATGATCTGTGATTCATATGTAATTAATTTGGTTGCTTTATAAGTTAAAGAGTATATCAAAGAAAAGAAAGCCTGACGCTGCAGTCTACAGGTACTACTGAACATGTTCTGAGCTAAACTGCATCTCTAAATGGTATGCTGAAGACGGCCCAGCTCTAGGACTGAATATTCCATTTTGGGGTAATGGAATGCAGCTAGCATTAAAATTTTCAGCTATTGTGTTTCTGAAGAATGTTTCCAAGCAGTATTTTAATGTCGTTGCTATAGCTATTGTAAAGACATCTGGAGAAAAAAATATCCTCAGGTGATGAGGATTGACTTATTTATAAATGAAAATGTTTTGCTCTTGAGTATTCTTCAGTAATTGGCCAAGCATAAAATCCAGGTTATTTTATTCTTCTGCCATTAGGGTGGGAGAAAGCAGTCCAGATTGCCTGAAAATAGGAGAGGCCTTTCTTCTTTTAAGTAGGGTTTGATCTTAAAATTCTGCCAATTTGGAAGTAAAGCAGTGGAAAATAGAAGCATTTGCTAGCAACGGGTAACACCCTTTACAAGTTTAAGCAAGTACTAAGATCAACTGTTGTACAACTTTGATTTCCTCTCTGCTTAAGAACGCTTTAAGCATATACTTAGTAATGATGAAAATCACAAGAATTGCATGTTTAAAACTTGCTTTTTCTTTATCCATAAACACATGGAACTTTGCCAAAAACACTGAAAAAGCCCCTGTCTTGTAGTTGATTCTTTTTGAACTTTGTGGAAGAACCTTCCAGGATTTGGGTTTGTGGTTTGGTTTGGTGTTTTGGTTGTTTTAAATGTAGGCCTTTGTTTGTACTGTGGTCTTGTAATCAGCCTGGTTTTCCCCTAATTTTTAAGTAATTAGTTGATAGTGCAGATCTGACTGCTTCTGCTGTATGTACAGATAGTGATAGTAAGGAAATTGTCAAGTGATGAGTAGTTCATATATAGGAGCCAGAATGTAGTGAATTTAATCTGGATGCACTGAGGAAAGTAACATGTGAAATTAGAGACATGAGGGACAAGAATAAACCTCCCCTGGGAGCTGAAAAGGGCAAGAGTCCTTGGGTACCCCATGGGAGAACACTTTCAAACAAAGCTTCTGCTTCCCTCCATCTCTGAACTGAGCTAAACTGATGTTCAAAAGAACCTTTCAAGGAGTCACGAAAATAACATCTACAAGACCCTGGGATACTGGGAATCACCAGCATGAAGGGTTATGATAAAGCTCCTGTTTTCTCGCGTTCCTATAAACAGAATTTGATTACCTCATCCTCTCTGTTAACCATGCTAGAAATCTCAAAGTGCCAGTTAACTCCCTGGCCTTTCCTAGTCTATATGATTAGCATGTATAGGCCAATTTAAACCTATTGTCTCCATGTAGTATTTAAACTTTAAAGATTGTGAATTCTATTTCAGACCTGAAGGAGTGCTTCTGTGCCTGAAACCTTATCTTTTACAATTATGGCATTTAGTCTAATGAAGGTGTTACCATTTCTTCTGTAGCTGAGAGAGAAGGTCCTTCTGGGATTTTGATAGTCTGTTCTATCTTAAAATGAGCCTGAGCAATGCAAAAAGGGGGATTGCCTCTCTAGGCTAATGTTAGAAAGAGCATACATGATCAGAAATGGACAGTGTCTTAAAAGATAAAGTTAGGTAGGATGAACCCTTAGCTGACCATGGGCAAAGATGATTGTTGCCAAGTTATCTGCATCTGTGTTCTTTTCTTGGCTGTTCTAGACCCTGTTTGGAGCTGTGCTTCCTAGAGATCATATATAGGTGGTGCTGGGGAAAAATACTGCATGTGTAGTAGTACTAACAATATATAAACAATGCTTCTCTCTACATCTTTGGTTCCAGGGGCATGGATGGTGCAGAGGACAGAAGGTCTCCAGCACCACCCTGCTAGCAGCCTCAGATGAGGCTGTTGCTCAGCCTAACTAAGGCAATTTGTAAGGGCTGGGGGTTACAAAAGCTGCTGTATTAGGAGAAGTCGCTGCCTATGGGGCAGGGTTGTTGTTGCTAGACTGCAGAGCAATACTTCAGTTTTTGTGGTGCCTGGCAGCTGGAATGTGGCTCTGTTACTCAGATACAGAGGTGGTGTCTTGCTCTCCAGACCTTTCTGTTAAATCAGACATTGGATTAAGGCAGTGCTCCTTCCCGGGGATAGTCTTGATGTCTGACAGGTTTAGCTGGTACTGAATTCAGCTGCCTGTCCTTGATGCTATTACTACTTATAGCAGCTTGTGTGGGCTTCTGAAGGAAGTAGAAAAGCACAAGTATTTCACCAATAAACCCTGACGCTAGCAACTCTGACTGTATGGGCGAATGATACTTAGTTGTTTAAATCCCATTGATTTCAACCATAAACATCTGCAAGTGAGATATGTTGGTTATTTTTGAATTCAGGTTTCTTTTTAGATGGGGGAAATGAAATAACTGCTATCGAGAAATTCTTAGGAGACACCTGGCATGTTTGAGCATTCACTTAATAGCAGCAACACTTGTTTGCGTAGACGTCAGTCAAGTTAAACTGTCAGGCACTGTAGTTGTACCCTGGCATTTATGCTTTGAAAAATCTAATGAGTGTCTGCTGAAGCTGTTGGTTAAGGGAACCTCATCTTCACAGCCTTCAGTATATGTGGCATACAGGTATAGACACACCTGAGACATTTGAACTGCCTGCTCAATTTATTCTACATACCAATGTCTCTTTGATAAGTTACTATGGAGTGATTTTGAAATGTGCCTTGAAATATGTCCTAAGTAATTAGTGCATAACAAGTTAGAATAATTGATTATATCTGAGGCAAACCAAGAGATGTGAACAGTGATAAATGTGAATCACTGTATGAGCCTTTGCCACAGACAAAAAATACCAACTTCATATTCTCATCATGTACATGTTGATGCAGCTTTATTTCAGTTTGAAGTTACCCTACTTAGTATATGTGCAGGGGCTCTAGCATTTTTTCTTGGAATAAAACTGCAGCTTAATAAAATCCAATTGCTCAACACGTGTACATCAGCTTAGGGTGAATTTAGACGGTGAGTGATCCTCACTGTAAATGATATGAGTTCCATATCATTTTACTGCTTTATGTTTTGGGGGGTTTTGTTACTGTTGAAACTCTGTTAGAAGAATGCACAGGAAGTGGGTTTGGGTATAACATGCCATACGCTTGTTACGCAATGCATTGGCTAAAATTAAAACCTGGTTGACTATGAGTAGAAGATTGTTCTGTTAGGAACCAGTAACCAGCAAGGTGTCTTGAGTCCTGCATAAATATAATGAATGAAACTTAGTTGTTACTGTGGGCAGTTCTAACCTTGGCACTCAAAAAACCCCAAACAAACACAACAGGATGAGTTTTAAAAAAGAGCCAGAATGTAATTACAGAAAGGTTTGGGAGGACTAGCAGTGAAAGGCAGCAGAAATTATGCAGGTTATCCCAAACCAAGGGTAGTGTTGATGTAGGCATGTTTTATCTGTGCGTTTGGTATGGAGACAGGGTTAGAAGAATGTTGTAATAGAAGGTGTATTGAATGTCTCAGACTATGTGTAGCAAGACTAGCTGTTAGCAGATATTTCAGACTAGAAATAAAGCGCTGCAGGGCTAATTGAACATCAGAGAGAGAATTATTTCAAGCATGTTCAGTGTCTTTGTGTCTTTCAAAAAGGTATATTCTGACTGAGAAATAAGTTACAGGCTTGCTGCAGAAATCTGAGTTTATGAACTGTGTCATGCATGAGATCTGATGAGAGGTTAAACCATAATAATGGTTTTAAATTTAAATATATTAATCTAGTCAAATTTCTGATGGTTTTAATGCTTAACTTTCAAGGATGTTATTCCTCTGATTCATATCAACATAGTAGGGTGAATGGAAGTGAAATTTGCATAGATTTTGGAGTGTCAGAAACATGGGGTTATTTAGGGTTTTAATGGCATCACAGGTCGGCACATGAGAGGAATTTTTTATTTGTTCTTACATTAAGCCAGTAATGAATATACAAACCTGTATTTTGGAATAGTAGTGTGACTTCTACCTGTTGCTCTCTTCTGACACTCTTAGGTGGGTGGCTTACGAAAATCCTGACTTTACGGGGGAGCAGTATGTACTGGCTAAAGGACTCTATCCCAGCATTGAGGCATGGGGGGGAAAGAATTGCAAAATATCTTCAGTTCAACCCATCGTGATGGTAAGGAGTGTATTTTATACTTGTTTTGCAAGTTTTCTAAAGGATTTAGAATACTTTTTCATATAAAATTCAGTTCACTTGCAATCTTTAAACAATAATTAATAATAACCTTTTTGTGTGTTTGTTATTTTAACACTGTTAAAAATTCTTTTTTCCCCCCATCCAAATTTCTGCAGGACATTGTTGGAAGAGAGAGGGGTAAAGTCAAGGTAAGATACTTCTCTGAGTTCATTAAACATATCATCTTGTGTCTGCAACATGTATAAAGAAAGAAATGGCTTTTTGTCTAGTGTGACACCCAGGTATTTGCATAGATGATTGACTAGTCAGACAAAGAGCAAGATCTGCAGTTGAAGGAAGGCTGCTTTCCACATCTTAAGTGCATTAAGGTCTGAGGGAAGGTGGGATTTAATACACAGCGGCCATCAGAACTTTCTTAGGGCACAGGCGGTGTTTTTGTTCAGTAAGTGAGCTGTTTTGGGGTATCATTGGTTCTCCTGAGCCTGCAGCCATCTCTGCAGAGGTGCGGGTACCTGGATTTTGTTTCTGAGGTGAGGGCTCTACAAGTTGGGTGCTGGTGTTCTTGATGCAGTTGGGATTTAATTAATTTTGGATTGCACCTTCTGCACCACTAATTCTTTGGTTAGCAATTCTGCTTATAATGGTTGCACTTTAAAGGGAATCTAATTCACTCACTAATATTGCTGAGTTGCACTTAATAGTTAATGCCATCTTTGTCAATAACTAAGAGGAAATAGCAGGAAGAACTTGTCTGTTCAGTGAGTTAACATATTTTTATGTTGGACTGTCTCCTGTTTACAAGTGCTAATGTGTAGTTTTGACAGTGAGGCTAATGGGCAGCTTTTTTCATCCTCTGGTAATTCTGAACCTTTTCATGTTTGTCCCTTAACAAAGTTACTTCTATTTTCATTTCAGTCAAAATGGAGAGTATGTCCTGGCCCTAAAAACTAGGGAGAAAAATCTTGCTGTCTCGTTTTGCATTCTTAATTAGTAGCATGCCTCACTGGAATATCCTGCATAAGGAAAACTTACAGAAACTATGGAGAACAAAAATCTCTAGGCTGCTTATTTTCAGCTGCATGCATGAAAAACTATTTGCAACTCTGTATTATGTGCCTAGTAGGACCTTATCCTAAGGAAACAAAGAAGTAATGGCTTGTAGTCGGCAGACTGCATCCCTCGTCAGCATGTTCCCTTCTGGAGAACGCTGTACATGCCCACACTCGTATATCTGTTGAGAGTGAATTAAGCTGGTAGGCATGCGATAATGTGAATGACTTCTGTGTGATCAGGGTTAATTATCCTCTAGCCAAATTAGCAGGTTTGCTGCTTTAGGTTTGTTTTTTTTTTCTTCCCCTTTTTAACAAGGACAAAAGACTCTGGGTGACGTATCCTCTCTTATCCTCGGAGCAGAGAAAGAAGAACTGACATGACTAACTTTAGCTGTAACAGGCACATAAAGCCTTTCTACCCTGGGAATATTTACCGTGCCTGTTGCCATGCTGTCTGAGTACTTTGCCAAGATTATGTGCCATTTATGTTCTGAGACACAGATAGTTTTCATTTAATGGGAAGAGTATGTATTTTGGAGATTAAAGATATTAATAAACTAAACCAAAAACCCTTTATGGCCCTTTACTAAACATATGCCTATTCTGGACATTCTGTGGAAACTAAAAAAATCTTCCCTTGCAGATAGCCGAAGGAGCTTTCTTTGTTAGTGTTGTTTTAATTGTTTTATATGTTACTGAGTGATTTACAGCCAGAAGTGATTTTTGGTGGTGTTACCTTGCTGTCTTGAATAAGGATTGCAACACCCAAGAGCTCACAGGAAATTTACGTAACTGAGGAAGTCTGGGTAGTTTTAAGTATGTTTTAATCTAATTGTGGGAATGATGGTAGAAACATGTTACTGAAGGTTGAAGAATAATGATTTTTAAATGTGTTTATAACTTTTTAAAGGTCCAGTTATTTTCAGAGCCTGAATTCAAGGGTAACTGCCAATTATTTGAAAAAAACACAAGATGTATTGATTCATTTGCTGTGAAGTCTTCAAAAATTTTAGATGGCAGGTAAGTTATATTGAATGGATATTGTAAAATCACTAAAATGGTAAAGATTCTGAAAAAAGCAACCATCTGGTTTCACATATGGGGACTTTTATGGAACAACACTTCGCAGTTTCCCTATCAATCTTTAGCTTGTCAGAACAAAACATTGTAGATAATGTTTCTGTCAGTAGCTCTTGCTAAAGGCTGAGAAATACTAGCATCATTTTGCTTGCACAGAATTCTTAAGAGACAATTTCTTCTCTTTCCTGCAGCTGCATAGTGTATGATGGGGAAGAATTCTCAGGTAACCAGTACGTGCTAGAAGAAGGAATCTATCCTGATCTGACAGCGATGGGTTGTTCACCCCAAGCAGTTATAAAATCTTTACGGATTATCAATATTGTAAGTAAAGCTATTAAAAATACTGCAAAGTAAAGATAAGTCTACTAACGGCTTTGCCCTCCCTGTTATTTGCAATAGTAAAAATGATAGGGAAGCACAGACAGCAGAAGAGTATTTTTATTTGTTTTTTTTATTTATTTTTTATTTTTCTGTGCAGTAGCAGTTAACCATCCTAGCTACAGGCTTTTTTGACCTCTGTACTGTTTTTGGAAAGGAGAGGACATCACAGAAGCACCTGCCTGGGACCACTGTTCTTAATAATGGCTTGTAAAAGGACTTCTGTGAAAAGAGTCAAAGATGTGTCAGACTTTATTTTCCAGTAGGAGAGACCACTTAGAGCAGGTTGAGAAATATCAGTAGGACAGCGTGAAGAAATATCTGTACCATGTACCTTGGTTTTTTTAGGCATCTTAAAAAATTAGACTTAACTAAGGCTCTTTGCATGAAATACATGTAATTATAAAACACTATTGCCATCATCAGGGAAATGCAATTTGCGTTAATCACGAAATAATGCACCCTTCTAGATAAAGTAGAGCAACACCCAGTGCCATTTGGCAAAATCAGACAGTGTTGTTATGTGTGGAGGATACAAACTAAACAACATTTACATATTTTGCAACTCATCAGAGGCGAGGAACGAGTTTGCTCAAGTCTATAACCGATCATTATGATGGATCGCTTATGGAATTTACAAGTATCTTTTAAGATCAAAGTAATTACGAGCAAAATGTGGTCAAGAATCCAGGACCTCATCGCAGTATGAAGAGATGGTACTCAGTTTTAAAAAGGAGTATGCCATTGACTCTCTTCTTTGAATTTGGCAACTTTACTACACTCCACTGTCATTTGGGTAACCCGGCAGTGATGTAGCAGTTGACGAAGGAGAGCTAAAATGTGTCATCCTCTTTCATGTCTCAGGAACATTTTGATGTACAGCATAAACAAACATCTGCAGCAGGTATGTCTGCCCTCTGCACTCTCTGGCTGTCCAGTAGACAGATCTTATTAAAAACAACAGAAGTGTTTCTAGCCAAGCTTGGTGGGTGATCACCAGAAATGAAAAGTACATTCTTTTGTACATGTCGGTATCGAGTTCATGGGTTTAAAATGCTTGTTTGTTTCAAGCTGGGAGGATCAACTTACTTTTGGAAGGTTTTTTATTTGTGATAGAGACTGTTGTGTTAAAACAGCCAAACGTCAGTTCTCAGCCTCTTTCAAGTTCTTATAAACTTCTGAAACTTGTTCTGCCTGTACAATTTATCACACTTCAGGCAGTAGCAAGGAGCTGCATCTGTCTGCAAGTCACGTGCTACTGCAGAGGAAATAATAGCAAACCTGAAATAGGAAAATAAGCCGTTAAGTGGAAATGCTCATATTAAACTATTCATTTTTTGTAATTTTGCAAAGCTTACACCTTATTATTGTAGATACCTGGTTTCACCTGTCAGATTTATTTTGGGCCTGTTTGTCAGCACCCGTCTTAATTCCTCCCCACCATCTGCCATTCCCACAATATTCCTAGTGATTTTTCTGTGACATTTCTTTGCAAGAAGCACCTTTGCTATTTTAATATGTTCACGTTACTATACTTACTTAGTTTAATAGCCCTTTGCAAGGGACCATATAAAAAAAAAGGGAACTGACAAGGATATTTGATAAACTTGGAAGTGAAAGTCAAAAGGGCTTTTGTTAATAAGCTCGAGGGTTTTGGGGTTTTATCCCACTGTATCTTTGCTTGATTGTGTTTGCTTTGCATACTCCACATAGTTGTGCTCCAGATAGAAAATAGCATGGTTTTCTTCTTGGATTTGCTACACGAACTTTTTCCTGAAGATACTAGAAAAACACCTGTGAATGTGGTTTATGATTGAACAGTCATGCTGAAAATACTCCATTTTAATGAGCAACTCTGTGAAATAACTAAATGTAGATATACAGGAGCACCAGCTTCATATAGGGCTGTACGTGGGAAGTACTGGAAAAAACCTCCTGAGCTGACCTTGCACTTGTGTCTGTGGGGAGTTTTATACAACTGTTGCCGCTAAATCTAAAAAATGCCCGGAGTGGAAGGTGTGGCAGAAAATTGGAGGATTTTATTTTCAGTCTGAGTGTTTTCTTTTTAAGTCAATCACTTCTGAAGCGTTGCATATGGCTCAAGGACTGCTGCCTGACCAGTTGCATGTTTTGGAGTGCAGGTCTGTGAAAGGGCTGAGGGATCAGAGGCACCGGGACATCATCATAGTCTGTCTGTTCCTGTTGGGCTCTTGATGACACGACATCCTAACTGGTGTAAACCTTTCACAGAATGATCACTCTGTCTTGGGAATAGGCTGAAATGGCATTTCCATGCACTCTCCAGGCAGTGTGCATGTGATGGAGAAGCTCCTGTGTGATAACCTGGACTGCTGCAGAGAGAATGGTGGTGGTCCTGCAAAATTGTTGTCTGTGCCTTCAAACATCTGAAGGAAGGTTAAAGAGAAATTTCAGCACTGTCTAGAAATTGGTAGACATGAGGTGTTGCCTAGCAAAGACACATGGAAGTGTGGATGTCCACTGCCTTGTGTCTACGGAGCCCCCTCTGCCTCGGAGGGCCTGTTTCCATTCCTGAGGCAAGATGGGAGTCTGTCGAGACTTTGCGTCATGTCGGGCGTTCCTGATCCAGTTGATGTGTTTGAGGCATGCAGAACACATGCCAGCAGGAAGGAGCTCTTCTGGCTACGGTGTTGGCTTTATGCAGTCCTTGCTGGAAGACTTGAGAGAAAGAAATGACCCTGCCACTCCCTATCTATGAGGGTAAACTTGTAACACCGGGACACCCAGGCTTAATTGACTTTACCCTGAGGGATTTCAAATTCTTACCTCGCAGCTTCCAGAAGGCCTTGATTGTGAGAGGTTATTGCCAGTTCACTACAGTACAGATACCTTGCCACATATAAAAGAGTCCAAGGTTCGTTTTCCAGAAGACATTGACAATAGATTGAGTGATGTGGGGAGCATTATGTGGGTAAAATCCCTTTGACACCAGAAGTGTTTTGACAGGGTGAAGAACCATCTCCCCGCAGCAATTTGAAAGATTCACGTGTTACAGTTTTTTGCTTGCTTGAGTCATGAATTTCACCTCAGAAGTATGAATCTGGAACCTTTTGTCAAGTCAGAGACTGATGTTGCCATGACGTGCTATAAGAGTTGAAAACGAGCAGTAACTGATAAGCAGTGCTGACAATGCTGTCACCGTTTGAGGCTATAGAAATCAATATTATCTGACCGTGTGTTTAGGTCTGAAGATGAAAGTTCCTGCGATGAGTGCAATGATAAAAAGTATTTTCAAACATACTTAAGATATTATGCAAGTGTCAACTGCATAGCCATTTCTGTGTAGCTTAAGATAAGGAAGTTTTATGTTCCATGCATGAAGATCCCTTGTGTGTTTTGCATAAAGGCTTTTTATTACTTTTGAATTTATTTTAAGCAACCTGTTGCAGTGCAAAAACTTTATTTGGGGTCTTTGGTCTTAAAAAATCAAGGAAGAAACCTTTGAAAGAAAAGGGCTGTGTGGAATAATGATGTTCACAGTCACCACCTGGAGTTCTAGCATCCTACAAAAGTGTGCTGCTCTTCCTTTTGCAGGAGCTGTCTGAACCGTGCATAGCTCTTTTTGAAAAGGTGGGTTTCCAAGGAAAGAAAATGGAATTCAGTACGGAAATCTTAAATCTCCGGTTCCTGGGATACAATCCTCAAATAGCTTCAGTTCAAGTCCTTGGCGGCATGTAAGTTCAAACTAGTTTTATGATTCATTAGAGTGATGTACTTGTTCAACAGAAAAATTACAGGTGTTTGAGACAAGGGAGTATAGAATTAGAATATCATAACATGTGCAGTGCATTAATGAAGTTCCATATAGAACCTTTTCTCATTGTATTTCACCAACATGTTATCAATGACTGGTACCCTGTGCCAGAAGTTGAAATTAATTTGAATAAAGCTTGCAAGGTCTCTTGCAAGGTCTCTTCGCTTATGCCATGTTCTAAAAGTCAGCTTGCATAGCATCCTTCAGGCTAACTTTGGTGCTCATGGTTTATATCTCAATCATTAAAAAAAATAATTCCTTTTATGATCTGTGTTGTGTACCACATGTTCAAAATCTTCAGTAAGTCTTCACGTTCATGCTTTTACCTAGATGTTAAGGACATGCTGGTACAATCAGATCATGATCTGTCCCCTTTTGGCATTAGTAATAATCCCTTTTACTTCAGGAATCGGGTCCAAATTTGATTGTACACTAAGAGTTAAATTTTTTAGATATTTTTAAGCAGTTCTCTAATTTTCCATGAATCTTCAACAGTAAAAAGTAGTTTGTGATGATGTTTAAAAACTGCCTGAAAACATTTTGAAAACTACAGTGCCATCTTGTAGTGGTCCAGCAGTTGTGTTAAATTTTTGTGTTTTTCCTGTTGTTAACCTCTACCTCCCAAGTATATGTTCAGGTTTTTTCCTAACTTGAAGAATGTGACATTTTTTTTTAATGATAGACCCTTGTTACTGTTGCTTTGCATTTAAATGTGTTCTTTTTGAAGAGGCAAATTTCCAAGGTGTGTGCTGGAGAGATGCTGTTGGATAGCTTAAGACTGCCCTCAAGTGGATAGCTAATACCAGATCTGTAGAGCAAACCATTTTCCCCCTCCGGATAAGCTGGTCAAAGGGTTTCCTTAGCACACTCAGCTGAAGTTTGAAACATAAAGGTCCTAAGAAAAGGTACATGCTCCATATTCTTAAGACTCCTGAGATTTCAGTATTTTTCACCATAACCACAGTGATTCTCACTTTCCATTACGTGAAGTAACACGAAGTCAAACGTCAAGTTACTTCTTTGCCAAGAACATGGTTACCCTGATTCCAGGTAATGGAGTCGTGAATTGTGCATGTTTCCTGTCCAACAATTATAAATGTTTTTCTTTCTGGTTGATCACCAGAGGCACATAGCACATGATATGCAAATTCTGATTTCATTATAGCAGCATTGGCTGCTGAAGTACAGGTTTCAAGAGTGTCCTTGCCTCTATTCCCTCCCTTACTGAAGGTGTTTTTGTCTTCTCTTCCTTTGCTAAGAGAAGACAAAAATAAAAGATACTTGTTTATCATACTGTTAACTTCATACTTGGGGACAGATGTGTATTAGGCTGTGAAAAAGCACCAAAATTAGGGTGAGTGCTTGTTCTGGATATAGCTGTCTACAAATCACCCAGAGGAATAGAGGAATAAATGTGCATATTAAGTGTTCATGTATATACTCAAAAACCAATGGCTGTTGGACAGTCCCAGCAAATCAGTTTTACTTTATTGCACCCTGTTTCAAAGCCTAGTTGTAATTCACTGCCTGTGCCAATAGTAGAGAAGCAGAAGTCAGGTTCTGACAGGTTGCTCTCAGTGTAATTGTAAGTGTGGTTGGATGTGTGCTAGAGTGCTAGGCAACACTAAACAAAACTTTACTGTATGCTTTTCCTCTCTGCCTTCTTTTTTTCCTCATCCCCCTTTCCCCCCCCCCCCATCCCCAGGTATTTAGAAAGAAGAAAGGTGTTCTGAAATAAAACGTCTATCAAAATACCTTAGTGAATGTCACCCTGTTGCAGTTGCAGGCTGCATCCCCAGTAGTCCTTTCCCACGTGGGTCAGGCCTGTCAAAATTAAGATTACACAGAACTGCCAGTTCTGGACATGAACAATCTAATGTATGTGTATATCATAGAATCATAGAATGGCAAGGGTTGGAAGGGACCCCGAGGATCATAAAGCTCCAACCCCCCTGCCACAGGCAGGGCCACCAACCTCAGGCCTGGATCTACACAAGGTTGCCCAGGGCCCCATCCAACCTGACCTTGAACTCTTCCAGGGATGGGGCATCCACCACCTCTCTGGGCAGCCTGTTCCAGGACCTCACCACTCTTTCTGTAAAAAACTTCCTCCTAATATTCAATCTAAACCTTCCCTCCTTCAGCTTTAAACCATTCCCCCTTGTCCTGCCATTATCTGCCCTTTTAAAAAGTTGATTCCCCTCCTGTTTGTATGCTCCCTTCAGGTACTGGCAGGCTGCAATGAGGTCCCCCCGCAGCCTTCTCTTCTCCAGGCTGAACAAGCCCAGCTCCCTCAGCCTCTCCTTGTAGGGCAGGTGCTCCAGCCCTCTAATCATCCTTGTGGCCCTCCTCTGAACCCTCTCCAATAGTTCTACATCCTTCTTGTATTGGGGGCCCCAGCTCTGGACACAGTACTCCAGGTGGGGCCTCACGAGGGCAGAGTAGAGAGGGACAATCCCCTCCCTGTCCCTGCTGGCCACCCCTCTTCTGATGGAGCCCAAGATCCCATTGGCCTTGCGAGCTGCAAGAGCCACTGCTGGCTCATGTTAAGTTTCTCATCCACTGTGACACCCAGGTCCTTCTCAGCAGGGCTACTCTCAAGGAGCTCTTCTGCCAGTCTGTATCTATGTCTGGGATTCTTCCGGTTCAAGTGCAACACCTGACACTTGGCAGTGTTGAACCTCATTAGGTTCACCCGGGCCCATTTTTCCAGCCTGTATATGGCACATACATACATGTGTGCTCCTTGAGGAGGGTCAGTACCACCTGAAAATGGATCATATTTAAAAGATGGGTTCTCCCTTTAAGGCAAGAAGATGGTTTGTGTCATTTGTAACTTCTAAATAGCAGGACTTTAAAATGTGAACGCCAGTGTACTCGTCAGATGATTTAATCAGGACGCAATTTGATTGTTTTTGAAGACCTGGTAAAAAGAAGGCCATTGGCTTTCCAAAGCTAAATGTTACTGCTTTATGGGACAGATATCCATTCAACCCCCTTTTTGATTCCAAAGCAGGATTTGGAAGTAAAAGATTCTGTCTTTTATTATTGTTTCTTTTTTTCTCGTAGATGGATAATTTATGAGCACAGTAATTACAGGGGGCGTCAGATGTTGTTAACACCAAATGAAATTCCAGATTGGTATACAGTGAGTGGCTATTGTCAGATAGGCTCTCTGAGACCTTTACTGCAGGTGAGTAGGCTCTGACACGAGATTGTCAAGTACTAATCTGTTTTTTGTCAAGAGTTTGGGGGGCTATTACACAGGTGGAAGCAATGTTGCAGTCTTGATGGATGTCACCAATGGCAAATGTGTAAAGAAATCACTCTATAGTCTTCCCTGTAATAAAAGCTGGCTAAATTATTTTAACAAGTAATGGCTATAACTACTATAGATAAAATATTTTAAGGTGCTTTATAATTAGTGTCCAAACCGGTCGCTGACATACTGTCTGTGCTATCTGCATTATTTTTTGAACAAGAAAATCGGCCAACAAAATCGGACGCTTCAATTAGCAGTGATTTTGTGTTGATTTAGGGGGAGGGCCCTTCCCTGCTTATGACTTGGCAGAATAATGCAAATCTAATGCAAAACTCAGCTGTGGTGCCCTTTGCATTTTGTTCTCTAAGTAATCACCATGTGATTTGGTCCAGTGCTGCAGCAGTCCTGTGAGCTTTAACATTTGAGGTCCTTGCTGAGCCATATTTTATTGAGGAAGCAACTTTTTCTACTTCACAGATTACTCGTACCTGTAGCCAAACACATTTGCTTGCTGTCACAGCGTTGCCTTTGCATAGCCTTAAGCAGAGGGAGGAATAATTTTTGCCATTTTGTCTGCCCTGGCTGAGAGCTCTTCTAAACAGAAATGTTAATGTGTAACAAGCCACAGCATGAATGTGCAGTGTAATATTTGCTGCCAGTGAAATAAGCAGCACTGCACAAGTGCAGCCTTAATGAAGGCTGAGAGTGGCTATAGAAGAAGATAGCAGAGAAGTTAGTGCTGCTCTCCATTAGAAATCCTTCACTTTCCACCATGTGCTGATCTCGGTGCACAGGAGAGCCTAAAATTCTCCATGCAGAACGGCGAGTTCTCAAAGCTTGGCTTGTCCTAGACATCTGTGGACTTTGAAGTTAAATTCTAAACCTGAAAAGTTAAGCTCTCTGAATGAAAGTTCAGCACTGAGTAGCAGCTGCTCTGAACTTAACCAGAGTGGGTTGTGTTCTGTGCTGAGACTGTGGCTGAAGAGTTGTGTTGTTTTCTGCAGAAACGTGTGTACTTCAGGCTTCGAAACAAGGAAACGGGAAAATTCATATCAACTGATGGAAACTTAGACAATCTGAATCTTCTCAGAATACAGGTTGCAGAGGATACAGACTCAGATGATCAAATCTGGGTTTATCAGGATGGATTCATAAAGTGCCGGGTGAGGTTCAAGTTTAATGTGAACTTTGTCTCTTCCTCTTCTCCAGTAGCAGGGATTTCTGAATTCAGTTCCTACTGTCATTTATTTTGTGGGCTTATTCCGTTTCAGCCATCTTAAAATCTTTTTGTAGGGCTATTTGTTTTGGTTTTTTAAATTGAACTCTGTCTTTTTCAGGTAATGGGAACTAATTGTATGGCACTCTTTCTGTTGTGATTAAAATTTCAAGATATTTAGGCTACGATTTACTTTTCCCCTAAAAAAATAGTAGCCAATGCATAGAATCAACACTACAAGATCATTGTCTTGCTCTTCATGAGCTCTTTCTACTTTACTGCCTGCTTTTTCTCCGCAGTGAAAATATGACAGAAGGGTCAAACCAGGGAACATCTTTTAAACTGCAGACTCTTCCTGATAATGTTTTGAATTGTGCATACCTTGTGGTGGGTCAATTAGTGTAATGTACTTTACGTCCTCTTGTGCATTCAGGCAGGCTTAAAGATAAAATCCTGCCCTTTGGGCTTTTGTTGTGGGGTGATATTTTTTTCCATGGTTTTCCCTGTATTTGTCAAATTTGTCCTTTTTCCATTCCTCTGTACAAGTTTCCAGATGAAGTCCTACTTTTCTCACAGCCCATAAAACTAATCATGTGCGAATTGTCATTGAGGTGAGCAGAGGTATGCACAGTTCATAATGGTTAAGCCTGAACAGTCTTAGGTAGGGATGCCAGCCAAAGAAAATTAAGTTGCTTTAATACTGTTGAAGAGCTTGACTGCAAAGAATCATGTGAACTTTTTCTATAGGATTGTATAACTTCAAAGGAACCATTTATAACTATATCATCTATGCTGGAGGGCAGAATCTTAGTGTTAATAAGCTCAGGCGTCGTTTGGACATGTTTACAGGACACATGCAGTAGTAAAAGGGATTTATGCAGACAGTAAAATGATGCAAAGTAAGCTAAAAGCTTTAATATTGCAGACAAAAGACTTCTTTCTTGACACGGCCTCTCAACCATTTCACTGACAGTATTCATGTCAAGATAGTGTGGTACTGTAAGGCTGTGGATAGATGCTCTTGGGTCTTGTCCCCATCTCTGCTTCTCATAAAGCAGTTTTACTGTGCATGGAAAATGCAGAGCTCATGCTGTAGAGCAGTCAAGTATCAGTGTGGACTGCAAGCTGGCAACATGTATCTCAAATGACTGAACACTTGCAGAGCTCTGCCATCTCCCTGGTGAATGGCAGTAAATGTATTTTGACCCAAAAATGAAACAGGTTTTTCACTGTATTTTAAAAAGAAAATTAATCTCGTGGGTGAGTAGGGACATGCATGTAGGCAGACACAGGTCACTGGAAGAACTTGTGACTTTCTTCTTCTAAGCTTAGGTCATTTCACTGACTGAGTCATAGTACCTTAAGGTATGCCTGAGGTTTTCAAAGAAGGGATGTTGTAGGCAGGTGGGACAGCCAGAAAACTGGGTATGAAAGTCATTCTGCTCATTTTGTCTGAAATAAATCTGAATCGCAGATAGGAATTCAGGTGTCCTTGTTCTTCATGAGTTTCTTGGGGATGGGTGAAGTAGTGGCCTCTTAGACATAATGTGTAAGCTTTCAATCTTCCAAGTCCCTCTGGAGAACATTTTCAGATACAGATGAGAATTTCAGAACTGCAGGACTAAACCCATGTACTTCAGTTCTAGGTTATGGTACTGAGAAGTGCTACTTTTTCAGAAGTCCATATTTAATAATTCAGGGCCACATCAACAGTGGCAGATGGGTGTTTGTTTAATCTGCCATCGACCTCCATTCAGAATTTACAAAGTGGCTTATGGTGATCTAGTGAAAATCACAGTTCACAAAGAATAATTAACTGTAGTGTGGTACTAATACAGCCCATTTGAATAAGGTTATTTTTCCCAGTTTGCGGATTTTTTTTAACCATAAATATATTTGCAGGGTTTGAAATAAAGGAATCAAATGACTAGGATGTAGGACAAAGAAGAAAAAATTGCAATACGCTGTGAAATTCATATGCTTGATAGTGTGCAGTTATATCCTAGAAATTAGAAACAATTAAAGAACAGAAAAAGGATATGCAGAGGAGATGGAGAGCCTCAACACAAGGAAGAAACAAAATAGCTAGGACTTTTTATTTTAGGCTGCAAAGGGACAGTTTGAAGGATGAAGTGATTGAGGTCTCTGCAAACACAGTGTCGACAAGGCATCACTTGAAATAAGGGAGGAGAAGGGGGTAGTGGTGCAGGAAAGCATCAAATAAAAATAGTAGTTGCCTGTCAGATTTTTTTGTTTTGGTTGGTTGGGGTGTTTTGAGGTTTTTTTTGTTGATAGTAGTAGCTAAGCTTTGGAACTACTTTCCTCAGACAGGTTATGATGCAGAAAGGTGTTAATGTAAAAGGGTTACATTGACTCCAGTGGGACATGACTAACAAATTCACATATGGGACAGAAACCGTCTGAGTATTAAAGATGCCAGCTCTGCATGGAAAAGTCTCTGGACTGGAAGTTGCTGTAGACTGGGAGAGATTACCAGGAACATACTGCATACAAGAGCAGGGTACATGTAATTTTCCATGGCATCTGTTACTGACTATGGCTAGAGACAGGTGCTAATTGTGCCTTTCCATCCGATACAGCATGGCTATCTTAATGTACTTCTGTAGTGGAGAGTGTTAGAGAAACAGGAACAAAAGGAACATAAGCAGGCTTGGGTTTGGGGCAAAAATACATTCCTTTAGGGAAAGTAATTCCCAGATTCTGTTCTCACCTGCTGACATCTCTCCTATCTGATTAAAAAACAGTGAATACTGGAAGTAAGGCTCTTTTGAATAATTGCTTTTGCCTTTCTGATGATATAGATGGCAGAGGATTGCTGCTTGACAATTGTTGGAAATCTTATAACTCCTGGCTCTAAACTCGGTCTGTCGTTTGAGCGGAATGAAGACAAGCAGTATTGGCATATTAGTCCAGATGGCAGGATTTATAGCAAGATGAAACCCAATCTGGTTTTAGATATCAAAGGTAAGCAAATGTGTTATCTCATTACATTGTGTCTTAATTACATGGTATGTACAGTGGGATAGGCACTAAACGTGCCTATAAATTAAGGATGGTGTTATAGCGACTTTAATCTAGAATCAGAAAAGACCTGATTAGCTAGTCTTACCTCTGAATTATACAGGCTTTAAGACCTCATTTCATTTTTCCTACATAGTTTAGGAACTCACAGTACTTGCTTATCTTGTATTCCCAGTGTCCACTCACTGTAGATACCCTCAGATAATTTTACGTGGCACTGGGTGATGCGAATATCATTATTTAAAATGCTGAAGCGAGAAAAACCTAGCTTCTTATTAACTTTAATTTGTATAGAGCAAATTTTCTTACATAGTGCTTGTGGATGCAGTAGCCAAAGGATATTAGGATCGCAGAGGCAGGTTTGTACATGGGTGTGATTAGTTGCAAAAAGTTTCTTCATTTATTTATTAACGTCTATACCTTTATTGCAAACATGAGATTCTGCCATAGCGGCTTAAATGATTAGCAGAATTAGCTTAGTAAGGCATTCTCTGCATTTTTGGGTTGGGGGAGAGGGGAGTAATCATTTTCCATAGCTGTCCAAACTTTTAATCTGTTTTAATGTTAATTTTGCATTGATGTTATGACATTAATCACAGCGGTTACAAAACCAGTCCTGCCAAAAGCCAGCAGTTAGGACTTCAGAACTGGAAGGGACAGGACTGTGAGTAGGAAAAGGGTTCTTTGGTGTCTCACCATAATGCAACACTGGCACAGATAGTCACAAATTCTCTCTACTGCCACAAAAAGCAGTGATGGTTAATTACAAACTTATGAAACAGACTCCAGTTCAAGGGAGACTCTTGAGTGATGGTGACTTTTCCCTAAAGTCACTTCCGAGCTGCACCAAACAATACTGTGATGCTGCCTTGTCTCCAGTCAGTCACGATAAAAGCAATGGTGTGTCAGTGTCCTGCATTTATGACTGAAGAACCTCACAGTGGTGAGGTCTGGTGAGGGGCGTACAGATGTGCTTGGTTTTTTAAAAAAATAAATCTGTACAGTAAGAATGAGAGAGTTAGGGACGTTTAGCTTTTATTTCAGAAAGCCCAGTAGCACCATCACCTGTTTCTCCCAATTTGGCTGATCTGTTCTCTACCGCAAATTGAGTATTAATGAATCCTTCAGCAAAGGAACGCCGTTGTTGAACCGCGCAGTTACCAATGCCATCTTGTGGCTATACTGGCACAGCACAGGGCCTTCTCCAGAGCACTGCTCCATCAAAGTCAATAGTCTCTCCTTCCACCTTTTTCCATCATAACACGCTTACATTCTATCAGACACCACTTACAAAATATTTTCTGTGATTACAGTGATAACTGATCTGTGTAGCTATTATTTTTTTGTAGCTAGTTAGGGTTTTTTTTTTCCTGTGGGAGTCTTTGATCTGGTATTCCCTTTGTTTTCCCCCTCTTTGTGAAGAAATTTGCAGTTATTTCTGCAGTGTATCTACTCCTCTCTTAGTAATTGCCTGGTGATGGCAAGGAGAGCAATCATGTTGGTGTTAACCTTCTCGGAGACCTTTCTGATTTGGGACAGTGGCATCAGAAAGCCTCCCCCAAATTCCTGAAGTGGAGAGCAGCTAAGGTGCTTGAGATGCATTTCCTTCCATAGTACAAAAGAGCTGCTCTTAAATGTGTCTGCCCAAGCAGGACTCTAGCTGCCTGGCATATGTCTTTCTGAGATCTGCTAGAATCTGTATGTGTCACGTTCACACAAGCTTTCAGCTGCCAGGCTTGTCTTTTGCTCCTTTGGGGAGCGCGAGGCTGTTGGGGTGCAGAATGAAAGATGGTGCCCGTAGGGGCATCCTGGTGCTCTGTATAAATGGGTGGCTCTGGTGGCGGCTCCCCATGGGAGCACCATGTGCTGTTGCAGGGGTGTTGTGCTGCACCAGGGTTCTGCACCTCTGAAGCATGTAGTAGATGAAAGGGAAAAAAGGTCGGGTCTGATTTTCAGCTCTAGTCCAGCGTGCCTTTGCTTCTGAGTGTCTGAGGTCAGACTAATAACAGCTGTCTTCTACGGGAATGTGTTTGGTGTTGCATCACATCAGTAAATGAAGCCCCTCTAAGAAAGGGGTTTGCTTTTGCATTTGGGTATATCCAGATGCCAGTGGAAATAGCTGAACATCGGGTGATACTCTGTGTGTGGTGACTTGTGATGCGACCTCGTGTCCCTGGCATGGTTGCGCTCCTGTTGTCTGTTGGCAGCAGGAGCACTGACACAGTTGAGGGGAAACTGAACAGCTAAGTTTGCCTTTTGAGAAGTGATGTCTTCAAGGAGATACCATGCTGAAAAAGCTGAGGGGCCAAATTACTGAAGGGGTGGAGAGGAGCAGGCAGGCTCCCTTGTTGTGCAATGACCTCCAAAAGCAGTGGCGATGAAAGTAAGTTTGTCTCATCGGTGCCTTGGAGAGAAGAGAGTAACTGTCTCTGCCCATGCTGAAACCTGGAGTATGTGTCTCATTTCAAGAGTGTAGATTATCCTTGAACTTTTTCTTTACAGGGGGCACGCAATACGATCGTGACCATGTTGTTGTCAACACAGTCAATGAAGAAAAGTTAACGCAGTGTTGGGAACCGATAGTTGTGTAAACAAACCCAAACAAGCAACGATGACGTTTGAATCGGCCACTGTTCTGGACACTAGAATCAACGCTGCCATCTCTGAAGGATACAGGATCAACTGAGAGTTTTTCCTTTGCAGTTTTAAAAGGAACAGGCAACAGAATGATTTCACCTCTCTTTCTCAGATTATTATCCCTAGAAAAGCTTGAGTCTCAACCTTTTTTTTTTTTTTTCCTTCCTTTTTTTAAAAATCATCACGACTCAATATGAGATAGAGAGTGGTTAGTTACACCTTGAGCTGGAGTGGAAGAACTAAAGGTGGGAGACACCTCCATGGAGTTACAGTTGTGTCAGTGAGTAGTTAATCCAGAATAGTCAATAAGCATAATTTTAAATTATTTTTTGAAGTTGTTGGTTTTTAACTGAAAGAAGGGCTAAGACATAATTAAAACTTATTTTATAAAGGACAGGAGTGCAATGTGTACGTGGACCTATGGACTGGAGTAGAGAGAAATATTCATGACTGGAAATTAATATATTTGTTTCACTGGAATAAGCTTAACATTTACTGAAAGTTTAAAATCTGTTAGCACACAACACACCCAAAGAATGTTTTAACATGCAGCTTCAAGTATAGTTAGTGCACTAATGTAGAAAGTCCTAAATTAAGAAAAAATTAGAGATTTTCTCAGAGAGACAGTAGTTGTTTGGTAGAAAAAGAGAGGGCTGGCAAAAGGATGTATTGGAACGTGAAGAACTTGCCCATTTTTTAGGCTGCCTGTTTGAGTTACGGGTATTTTACTTCTTTGCCAAGTCAAATTTTTACCTTTTAAGGTAAGGGGAAAAAAAACCCCTACAGTAAAAATCAGTACAGTCTTCCTGAAGTCCAAAATCATATAGAAAACAAGGATTTTTAGGGAAAGCATCACTCTACAGGGCTGCAATAGCACCGAAGTGCTGTGGTTACTAGGATTGCCAGCCACTGCTTACTGTGGAGAATGCCGGACTCCCCTCCCAGGTATTTCTGGCGATGTTGGAGGGTGTTGGCTGTGGTGGGCTACTGGGAAGGATCATCCTAACTGCTGTAGAAAGGGGCATGGCCAAGCCTGGGTACGTGCCCTTCCTGTGCAAAGTAAGGGTTACTGGTTTAGTAAAGAGCCTGTGGGCCAAGTAAAACATACTGGTGACTGCAGGAGGTTCTTTGGTTGCCCTGCTCTTAACCTGGTTTTAATTAGTTTTCTGTAATGATGTTGGCAAAAAGGTAAAATACAAAATACAAACCAAGCCTTGTACTGTGCTGCTGTGTTTTTGTTCTGGCTTAGACCAGTGTTACTACAAGCTGCTCCCAGGAGCATCCAGGCCTTTCTTTTGCATGGTAAGCCTGGTTAACGTTTTCAGTACTATTGTATTGCCTCAAAGGACGCTGGTGCTTTTATTGTTGCCACCCCAGAGGAAGTGCCTTACTAATTCTCCTCCTTTTGTACAGACATACTGACATCTTGTTGCTCTGAAACGTGCTGCTTTTAGTTCTTCATAGAAAATGTGTTGTTAGTGGTTCTGAGCAGCGGTACTTTGTCATACTGATGTGTTCTTGCTATATAAAATATAGCATTTTGCAAATAAATATGTTAGGTAACTTTCTATGGAAATCATTTTAAAGGTAGAAAGCTGATGTTTAACAGTTAGTTTCGCTTCTGTCCTGTGCCCTTCCCAGTCCATCATCCCTCTATAACAGCTGGCTAATGAGTAAATGGGTGGTGTGGATTAGCACAGGCACTGAGGATTGGATGCTCCTCTACAAGCACGTGTGTTCAGTGTGTTTGTATGTGGCTGCTGCTTCTCTGCCCTAGCTGAAGTGCTGCACCACAAGGTTTTCCATCACTGTAGCTGCACCACAGTAAATACTGCAGCTCTCAGTGAAAAGGTTACCACCTTCCTCTGACCTACCTGCATAATGGTGGGGGAAGTCACTCCGCAGTGCAGCTCTGGCACAGCAGTAAGGTTAAAAACAGACCAACACACACAATACACCCCCCTCAGGCACTTCACCCCTCCCCGCAGCTGTGACAGGCACAGGGTCTCCTGCTCACTGACAAAATCATGTATAACCTACCTGTATAATCATTGTCGTCAGCTGTATCGGTACCAGGAGTTAGGCAATTAGAATAATTATCAGTTCCAGACTGATTTTGTTCTGTGTTTCTACTCAGATTAGTTATGCCATGAGTGATTTGCCATATCAAGATTAAAGTAGTGGTCTTAAGACAGCAATGTGACCACTTAATACACTTATACTTACGCTTAATACCGGCTCTAAGAATTAACTAACTTGAGTAATAATATATGCACATACATATAAAAATATATATATATAAACAAACAGAATTAGGAAAGGCCAAGAAAAAAGGACAGCACAGTTTTCATATGGGCATTTAGATAAAAACATGCATCACCGTTTCAGGACTTTTAGCTCAATCAGCTGGAAAATAAAAGCTCTGAGATCTACATCCTGAACCCACTGCTGGCTCTTCCTTGTACCCCAAGAGTGAGGGGTGTTCTGCACAAGTCACATTCTTAACATGGTTTTCATGTAGGAATACCTATGGGGAACTAGGATTTCTTGTTATAAACAGGCTGAATGTGAAGGAATCAAAGAGGCTTTTCTAAAACCAGACTTTTTTTTTTTTGTTTATTCTTTTTACAATTGTATCTCCTGAATCACAGGATGTTAGGGGTTGGAAAGGACCTCGAAAGATTATCTAGTCCAACTCCTCTGCCAGAGCAGGATCTCCTAGATTAGGTTTCAGAAGAACATGGCCAGGCAGATTTTGAATGTCACTGAGGAAGCCACTCCGCAGCCCCTCTGGGCATCCAGTGTAGGCTTGTACAGAAGGAACAGTTAATATGTACCCATTTGTCTTCAAGTGTAATTTACCAGTAAAGGACTGACTGTGGGCAAAATTATGATTAGAGATACTTTATTTTTTACTAATTACATCAATCACTGTTTTTCCACGTGCGTGTCCTCCTTCCAATTTCAGAAAGGCCTTTGGAACTTCAGAAAAAGGGAAGACTTCATCAATAACTGGTTGAATCTACAGAATAAAGAAAAAATGTCACTGTATTAGGAATAAAATACTGCATCATCTTCATGCTTCAAAACTGTATGAAGAGGGAAGGGTTTTTTATAGTATTTAGGGCAGAAGTTGCCAAATAATGTACCTTTTTCTGAGGGAACTCTATGCATGCAGGAGAAGGCTTTCTGCTGCTCTTTGCCCAAGTTTTAAAACATCTGTACTAGCACAGCTCAGAGCCCTCAGGACTCTAACAATAAAGTCACACTCAAAGCTCTATTTTTTAAGTCCCTTTAAATGCTGACAGTGAGGTTCTGCTTTTTGTTGCCCATGATGCTACAGTGAAGAAAAGGGAGGGTTTTTTCCCCCTCTTACTTCTCTACTGATTTTCTTGTTAAACCGAAGAATTTTCAAAAGGTGTCATGCTTAAGAGTTATCCGTGCATTTGGTGCCTGTCTCAATCAGAACATACCTCAGTACCCTTAAAAAACTTGGCCACAAATGAGGTACAAAAAAACCTGTCAAACATTTGTTGCTGAATCATCCAGCTACACTTGAGAACTAAGCCACTGTGCATCCGAGTAGGCAATACACCATTATGCCCAGCTTGCATCGACTGCTCTTTTGGCATTAATTTCATAGAGCAGCCTTCTGCATTGTTGTGGATTCATTTCTAATAGTGAATGTGAAACTACCCTATTCGCTGTTGCCATTATTAACTGAGCCTGAAAACCTT
The DNA here is from genome assembly GCA_022605575.1 of Laterallus jamaicensis coturniculus. Lineage (NCBI taxonomy): Eukaryota > Metazoa > Chordata > Aves > Gruiformes > Rallidae > Laterallus > Laterallus jamaicensis. The sequence goes on from JAKCOX010000027.1 coordinate 6,736,240, forward strand.
ATATAGAGGCATAAGAGATGCAGAGATGTATAGAGGCAGAAGAAATCACAGCTGCTTCTGCAGAATAATTGTCACTGATGATCCAAGACAAGAGGCTTTTTCTGTCATCAAGTTCTGAGTCAGCCCACAAAGGCCAAAGTAAGATGTGTGCACACAAGTACCTGACGTGGGTGCCTCACCTTGGGAGCCCCTAACACCAGCCCAGTGCATGTTCTTGCACTGATGAACCGATCCTCCTCCTCTTGCCAGAAGAAAACATTAACAGCAGGTGAGTCTGCAGCTGGCTCTGGCAACGATGAAGATCTCAGTAGCGAAGCTCCAACTGCCCTATTTACTGTGCTAGAAAAAGATGCTTGTATCTTTTCACTGACACAAGCCACAAAGCTGCTAACACAGATACTGTCTCACGAGTACTCCAGGACTGGTAACTGCCCTCTCCTGGTAGGACATTCATCTTGCTACCCAGAAAAGCAGCAATGAGGAGACAATTTGCCAGCATCAGAACAGTGCTGTCCTTCAAAAGGCACTTCTGTCAGAAGGCAGGGGTACGTATTCAGACGTGCTGCTTAGAAGGTGAGCAAGCAGCACTACCAAGGAAAGGCTTTCATATGCATGCGTTTTCCAAGCAGCACCCTTCCCAACCCCACAACAGCTGCCACCTGGTAGTGCTCTGTGCTCCCATAGATCCTTTCCTCAACTCTTCATTTCCTCTGTTCATGCACAGTGCCTTACCTTGAAGTCCATTCACTGCGATAAAATATCTGGTTTTGCTTACATGGTAACAGCAACCCAAGACATCATTATCTATTGCACTGCAGTATCTCCTAATCTTGTCACCAGATTCTCCTTTTTATTTTGTCAAGGCAAACTTAGTAGTAGTGTGAAACTTCACATGGCAGAAAACCAGGAATGAGTGAAAACGCCTCCCCTCCCCCCAAAGACAAAAAGTCACAATTAGCAGCCAAATCTGCCAACAAACTGCAAGTAAGTACATTCTCTAAATGCCTTGACTGTGCTATGCTGCAGGGTACAAGGCTGAGTAATTTCTTCCCTGGTTCTGCCAGGACAATCTAAACAAACCTCTAGCAGTACCAACACCCAGCAGAGGAGCCACAAAGACCCCACGTAACACTTCCTGCTGCTCAGGAAATGCAGGACACGAATGATGAAGTTCAAGACCAAATCATGTTCAGTCAGCATCCAGCATGGAATGGAAATGTTGCCTGGTGCCTCAGCCAAGTCAAGGACATGGGGCCCAGGGCAGCAAAACCACTGAAGGAGAGTGGCTGTGGGGAAACCGGGTATGCCAGTGAACTGGAGCTGCTGGAGAAACGTGCTGCTGGTCAGTAGTGACTGTTGTGAGGAAGCATGACCCTTGCTTTCATAGCAGGGGCTTAGGACAAACAGTTCAGTAACTCGGTTGAGCCAAGCACAAGTGCAGCACTTGTACAAGTACTTACTGTTAGGGGCAGTTCCATGCAGCGCTGTGCTTCGGTTAAGGAAAAGAATACAGCCACTCAGCTGGCTGGAGCATGGACACAGGTGACCCTGGCAGGGCAAGAGGCTGGGAGGAGGGGCAAGGTATTTGGGGAAGAGATGTGAAGCACAGGGGATTCCAAGGAAAGGCAAAAATTAACTTCAGACACGTGCAGTGACTGAGAGAACATGAAGAAGATGCTTCGATGTTCTGCCCCCAGCAGCCACTTTCTGTAGCTTACACCCCTGACAGAACGAGGTATGCCACATCCTCAGCCCATGAGGTAAAGCTCAAAGCGTTGCATTTGAAAAGTGGTGACACAGGGATTCAGAGGAACCCTGAATTCAGCCTCACAGTTGAAAGCACCATGTGTATTGGAGGCCCCACACACTCAAAGCCCATCTGCTACATTGATGTAACTCCAGCCCCGTTTAAACGCTGGCTTTAGGCAGTGCTATAGAGCACCATGAATACTAAATTGATGATCCTGACAATCTAGAGCATTAAACATTTGATCTGGCTGGCTGGTCAGCCCTATTGTCTGAATAACCCTGAAAGGGCTGACCCGTGTTGCAGCACAGTGATTCACTCAGCCTTTACCATAATCCACTGACTAAGATAAAATTTCTTCCTGTGAACAGACAAACAAGCAGAAGAGCGGCTGCTGTTTGTTGAATGTGTGATAATAAACGGAGATTAACCGGATAATAAAAACACTGCCTATTTACAGCCACACGTCGGTTCCTTGCCAGAGGACACCTATTTGTTCAGGGAAAAGGGATTAAACTAAAGTCTGGGAGAGAAAGGATTAACACACCCGCATTGAAATGTTTATCTGCAAACAGATTGGGCCTGAAAGGTATTTTCTTCATTCTCTCTGATGTGGGACATGCTATAGAAATGAATCTCAGGTCTCCTGAAATGAGCTCATGAGTTTGGGAAAACAGAGTAATTGCTGATGCTGATGAAGGCTATCCCACACTAGAGCACAGAAGCCGCATCCCAGCCCATCCAGCGCTGAAGGCAGCAGGCAGCGAACAGGCACTGCAGGAGTTGATCAGTCAGTGGGAACAGGCTCCAGCTAATGGCAAATTCAAGCCCACTCTTGGAGGTCCCATTTCTGTGGCAGCAAGGGCACAGTCTGAATTTAATCAGGGAGGGACAAGCAAGATAAAGGGAACGGCAATGAGTTGCTCCAGTTGAGTGCAGAGCTGCTTCCTGCCACTGGATGGAGAGCTAGAGCCCTGACGTGTTCAGGAGACAGACAAGGGAATCTCAGAAGCCCTCAGAGGAAGCCCAGTTCAAATCAGAAAAGGGAAAAAAAAACCCCAAACTAAGTCCCCTCACTCCAAGGGCAATGACAGTGCATTGGCTCTACTCCAGGTCCGGAATGGATGGCTGTGTCAAAGCTGCTGGGCAGCCTTGCTTTGCCTAATGCCTCCCTCCCAGCTGCTGTCTCCCCATGCACACACCCTGCTGGTGCCTTGGGAAGCAGCTACGAGCCTGCTCGGTGCTTGGGTCATGCTTTGGAAAAAGTACTGGCAGAGTCACAGAACAAGAGCTGTGATGTGCTCCACCAGACATCAAAATCATCTGGAGGGCTTGCTGTAATGGGAAAGGTCTGCTTGCCATTTTGACTAGCTGAGATAGAAGATAAAGGCTGTCTTCCTCCAGAAATTACCAGCATCCCTGGATGCAGCATATGGACACAAACACAGAGCTCCACTCTCTTTTGGCCTTCAGCAAATCTCCCACCAATGCCACCCAGACACTTGAACAGCAGTCATTACAAAGAACAGTCTCTGTCCTGTAACTAAACGTTTAGTCGCCCCTTCAGTACGCTGTTTTGGGAACTGCTGTTTCTGTCATTTCTTCCCTTTAGCTGAGCATCTCCTTCTCTCCATGTTCTTTGGTTCTTAATCCCACCCACCCCCTTTCTTTTCATCCTTCCTTTCCCTTAAAACAGTGTGTAACAATGTATGCTGAGCTTCACACCCTTTGCCAGCATTAGGTCCTAGGGTGAACCCTCACTGAAGACAAAGGTTCAAGTTTTTAACCCTCTGGAACACCTGGCCCTGATCACAAGCTGTATGGGTGGGTAGCCCTACAACTGTACAGCACTGTGTTTCTTGCTAACTTGTATCTCAGAGAACAGGCACTTCCATCCAAGAGCATGTTAAAGGACATCAGGAGTGTGACATTTCTGTCCCAAGTGCCTAACAGAAGTAAACATGATCCAAGGATCCAGTTGCCACACCCGTTAGGAAGAAGGGTGGTGCAGTGGTTAGGACAGGAATGGAAAGCATGTGTCCCCGGGTCTACTCCCACTGTCATCTTCCAGACAACTGTACTAGTGGGTTTTGTTTTTCAAGCCAAGGTATGTTCTTTCATACCAACACTCTAACAGCAGCCCACAGGAACTCAGGAGTATCATCTACAGTTAGTAAAATGCTAGAAGATAAATCCCAGTGGAGAATAAAAGAGGCTTAAAACAATTCTCCAGTTCATTATCTGGCCCTGGCAGAGCAGCTTCTACAGAACACTATGAAGAACAGTAAGATACTGGGAATGAGCCCAGAATTGTAGCGTGTGCCAGCCGAGCCCAAGCTTTAACCAGTAGCAGTGTGGAAGATCCTGGGTTTGGTTACCTACTGAACCATGCTGGAAATCTACTAACTAAAGAGCAACTCTCTCTTCAGAATCCCCTGGCAGCCACATTCATAGTAGTTGTCCTGGTCCATACGCTGGTAATTAAAGCAACATCTGAGGCAATGCTGCCCTATAAATGAGACAGAACAAGCTTCAGTAGAGTTACATATGTTACTTGTTACAGCTCCCCACCGACTCCTCCTAGAGAAACTGATGCATGATGGTCTGGAGAAATGGTCTGTGTGGTGGGTGGGGGCCTGGCCACACCCAGAGGGTGGTGAGAAATTGTTCCTTTTTGAACTGGCAACCCAGGATCAATACTGGGCCCCATGATGATCTTTATAAGTGATCAGGATGATGGGATCAAGTGGGGAAGGAGGCACTTTGGCAGGGAGAGCCAACCTGCGGGAAGACATAATCCAGGAGTGCAGCACAGATTGGGATCCACTTGGCTGAAGGGCAGGTCTGTGGAAAGGGACCTATGGTCCTGGTGGACCAAAAGCTCAATGTGAGTGAACAGCACACTGCAGTGGCAAAACAAGCCAAGATTCTGGGTTGGATCAATGAAGACATCACCAGCAGAGATAAAGAAGTCATTACCTCACTCAGCACTTGTCAGGCCATGCCTGGAATACTGTGTTCGGTTTTGGTCCTTACAAGAAAAACCCCAAACCAAACCAAAAGATGTGAACAGACTGGAGAGGGTCCAGAGGAGGGCCACCGGGGTGAACAATGGCCAGGAAGCCTGCCACATGAGGAAAGGCTGGGAGAAATGGGTTTGTTCAGCCTTGAGAAAAGAAAGCTTAGGGGTGACCTCATCACCATGTACCTGTACTGAAAGGGTGGCTATGGAGAAGACAGAAACTCCTTTTTTAGAGTGTCACATGGAGAAGACAAGAAGTAATGGGTTCAAGTTACTCCTGGGGAGATTCTGATTGAACCCAAGAGGAAATTTTTTCTCAGTGAGAACAATCAGCCATTGGAATCATCTCTCCAGGGAAGTGGTGGCTTTCCCAGCATTGGACACGTCTAAGATTCAGCTGGATGGAGTGCTGGGCCATCTTGTGTAGATGGTGCTTTTGTCAAGAAAGCTTGGACCAGATGATCCCTGAAGTCCCTTTCAACTCGGTATTGCATGGTTCTATGATGATATCTATGAGTGTATATACATATATATTTATATATGAAAGCATGTTATATATTACATATTATATATTAGAAGAATAGTCCTGCATGACCTGCACCTTCCCAGTTCTCAGCAAATAAAACAGACAAGAGATGTCTTGTTGACTCCACATTTCACTGCTGAGCTGGACATAACTCCCTCCTACACTGGAGACTGGAGCTCAGAACACTAGGACTGACTTCCTACAGAATACACAATTACCTCAGGCAGAGGCAACAACACACTGGGTTAAATACCTGGGAGATGATGCAATTTTTCCAGACCTCATTGTGATATATGGCAATTTACATATTCAAACTCCACCTCTCCATAGCATGCAAAATTTCCATTAATCTTCTTCAGAGACTCTTTATGATGCAATCACACAGCACTTCCATAAAGAGCATAAGCAAGCTACCATGTCCTGGAGGAAGAGGAGCAGCTGTCTTTTAATATAAATCAGTGTTGGGGTTTTTTTTGGTGGCCATGACAAAATGCAGATAGAGGTTCCTTTTGGAAGAGAAAGGACTGAACAGAGCGTTTGGCAGCCTCTCCTTGCCCAGCATCTCTGCAGTCCAGCCAATGAACCTGGCAAGCAAAAGCACTGCAATGAGAAAATACAAAATTTAAAAAAGGAAAAGTGCCAGCTTTGCAGTTTAGCTCCAAGAAAGATGGTCGTCAGAACGAGCGTGAGTGACTAAAGGGTGTGGGGAGAACTGATCTCTAGTCAGTTGAGACATTTAAGTAAAGAATCTCTACCTTAATATCCTCCTTCAGACAGGGAGAGCAAAGCAGGCATCACCCAAGGACGAGCCACCTCGGGTACCTTAAGATACCTTAGCACAGCCATAAAGGCCAAGGCAGGGATTACTGCAGTGATGGTCACATCTAGAGAGGCCAGATTTGGAGCATGTTCAGGGACTCATTATCTCACATTAGCTGTTTGGTAGTCATACAGAACACAGAAATCTGCAACAGTCGTGCAACGAGGGCCAGGGAAAAAGTTACCTGCAGAATTGTAACAAGATGAATGGGAAGCAGGTTAGGATACAGAGTCAAGGAGCTGTGATGCCAGCAGGAGGAATGCACGCCATCTTAAGACATGACCACCCTAACAACTCCAAACCCAAGTAATGTCAAAGTGGATGACCACATATATTTGCATATTAACTTCCTGAATAGCAAAGACTGGCAACGGAGAACAGCTGAATTCCACATTTTAACAGTCTTGGAGCATTGGCCCTCATTAGAAAAATAAGAAATTACTACAGCATAAGGTTATGTGGTGTGCACAGCACTGCACAGGAAGACAACAGAAGGGCCAAAGAACAGTCAGCATCCTGTCCTCCAACCCATAAAAGCAGGTGCAGCACCCAGTGTCTTCAGCAAAACGTATAACCAACACTTTACACAAAGTACGTTAATACGGGCAAGCAATTGTTTTTCTTGTGTGTGTCTGTGCTGTAACATTTATCTAGAAAACAAACACCATGGAGAATAATCTTTTCTCTTCATGATCAAGGACTCAGCTTGTCCTCTAAGCCTTCCTTCTGCAAAATCAACTTTCACCCATCTGGTGCAATTCTGCTCTTAAGGAAAAAAGCACTAAGCCACCAGAAGAGCTGCCCACAGGTACCGATGCTGCATTTAAATGGCACTGAATTAAAATGAAAATTTCTGTAGGGCTACATGTTATCATGGTCCAGCAGGAACACAGAATGCACTTAAGTGCTCCCCCTTACAACACTAAGGAGTCTTTTGAGCTGGCCTTCCTCCATCAGGCTCTATCAAGGGTAAAGTAAGAGCTAAATACTAAGTTAGAGGCTTTCTACAAACTCATGTAGTTACAGGAGTTTGGTGTATTTTCACCAAGGACTAAAAGGCACATCCTCAGAAAGGAGGGAAAAGTTAAGCAAGTAGAAGAAAGAACCCAAGACTGTCAATGTTAAATCCATGACACTGGCCAGCAATACATCAAACTAGTTCCTAACAAGCTGCTCAGTGACAACGCTGGCAGCAGTGACCAGTGGTGATGCTTCAGCAAACACAGTGCCAGACAATCTGTCTCTTCTCTGATTATTTCAGTTCTCTTTAGATAAGAGCCTTGCAGTTTACCAGGAATGTTCTGCCATGGGAAGAGATCTCCAGCTTCTAACATGAGCTTCATTAATGGATTGGGTGGATCTCACAGCAAGCCAGTCCTTTGTGGCTCATAATTAACTGGTTGAATTCAATCCACAACAGGGACTTCCCAGCACTTCAGAAGGCAGCCAGTATCTCTCAAATCTGGCAAGGACATATTTGATTTTCTCCATACCCACTAGTGTTGCAGCAACCTCCCAGCTCTTCACTCTCACAGTAGCCTCCTCAAGATGCCCAGCTGCAAGGCAGGAGAACAGCTATAAACTGGAAATGGTTTTACAATCTCTGATGGGCAGGTAAACTGCAAAAGGAAAATTATTCTCCTCCCTTGCACTACCAGCTCATCAAATCCTCTCCTCATCCTCCCCATTAAAAAAGGCTGTTAAAAGAACTCCTCCTCATAGCTGACATTCTGCACATCTCAATTCCTTGTTGCTGCAAAGATCATCCACGGAAAAACCAAGTATTTTTATACAAAATGCCCTTTTTGCTCATTCTTCATCCACTGAAGGACTGAGAATTCTTTCGCTTTCACAAAGGAAGATGATGAATGCACCAAAACTAAAAACCTCTGTTGGTGCAAAAGGACTGAAAGAAAAAACCCACTGACAGACAAATGTGATCTGTAACTGCTTCAGGGGCACGTGCTTCAAAGCTTCACTTACTGAAACATCATCTCTCTAAACCATTAGCTTTTAATTTTCCTTCTTTTAAATCCCCTCCTCACAATTTATACTTTCCTGAAAAAAGACTCTTGTTTTCAGGAGGTCTCCAATTGCTCTCCTACACTTCATACAATCTCAAAAGCAATGTGTCTGCAACAGGAAAGACAATTAGCTGAAATTTCTAAATACCTAAATCCACATTACTCAAAACTACAGCGTTCAGCAACATGAGGTCCCTTTGCTGGCTTCCCCATGGCTTCTTGCAGCACTTTGAGTGCTTCATGTCGCCAGGTTGCTTTTTGGGTTGGGTTCTTTTTAGTTCTTAGTTAGGGGAAATTACAGTGCTCTTCCATCAGTGATTCTCTACTGGCTCTTTTCTGAATGTCTACTCCTCTGAACAGGTGATATGCCCATTTAAGAGAGCTCCTGTCTAGACAACAGCCTTATTAACATCTTATTAACTCCTGTCTAGGTGGAACACATCTGGATCGCACAAAATGTTGAGGATAGCACAGGTGTTTACAACATTTTACAGAACAAGAGTAAATCACTGCTAGGCTAATGACTGTGCAGATAAACAGTCTGACATCATGACCTGTTTTTGCAGAGAATATAAGACCAACCAAACATCTTTGTCCCCACGACCATCTTACAACAAAAAGTACACCAGGACACTCCTACATGCATGGAGCAGGTTTTAATGGCATTAGAACTTACCTGTCCATATTATTAGGCAGAGAACACCAACTAAGCCCTAATCTCTATTGCATCAACAGGGGTTTCCCAAGAGGCTTTCCTGGGCATATTCTGCATTTGTTTTGCATACAAGGTAGGAGCAGAACACAGAACAAGCTGTGATTGGCTGAGACACAGGACAAACGGGAAGAATGAAGACAAGGGCACTTCTGTTTCTTCTTCAGTGATACTTCAGCAGCGTGATCGGATGCACTCATAAGATAAAGGAGCATCTTCTAGGGTTTCTTTCTTGGCCATGGGATAGTGCCTACAGCACTGGGCACCATGCAAAGCAGAGTGCTGCAAAGCTGTAGCCAGAAACACACTTCACCACTTATTTGCTGCCGCCGCCTGTGTTTCGGAGCAGGTAACCTTTATGGAAACACAGACTTTCCACTGGCTGTGTCAGCAGCATGCTGGTCACAACAGAGGAACAGAAGTGGCTGAATTCAGGAAGATTTTTATTCTGATCAGCAGCACTGAGCTGGCAAACAGAAGCAAGCAGGCCTGAAGGACAACAGCAATTTATTTACTTTTCTCCAAACTCCCAAACATAATGCATAGCAAAAATGGAGATCAACACTCCAGGTCTGGGAGGTGTGCATTTTACTAATAGGAATAAATTCAGAGCACAAGATGGCCTGACATTTCACATACTGGACTGGCCAAACGTCACAGCAGACTCTGCCTCTTCTTCTGCCTAGGTGCCACACAGAAAGATTAACAGCAGTTAATTCTCTATTCTCCACTTTGGGAATTTTGGCAATGTGAAATTATCCAAAAGACGACACTGCCAGGACCTACAGCATCACACTGTCCAATAAACAAGGCAATCAACTGCTCACCCTCACAGACATTTTGTAACAAGCTCATAAACCTGAGAAGATCAGAAAGGCAGTAATCTGCCTGCCTTTCCTCCAAGTCCACTAAGAGATTCCCGGAAAGCTTATGAACACTCATACTGTTCCAAGTCACTGTGCTGAATGAGCACAAACATTAGACTCTGAAGCACTGAAAAAACAAAACACAATATTCTTGTCACCCCTCTGTCAATGCAGATTGTCTACAACCTGCAATAACCTCAATATTCTGGTTCTCTGCACATTATGGGCAGGACTCCTGATCGTCCAGGCTAGAAAGTTTTGCATGTGCAGACAGAATCACAGAATCATTAAGGTTGGAAAAGACCTCCAAGATCATCTAGTCCAACCGCCCCCCTACCACCTACCTATATTACTAACTAACCCATGTCCCTAAGTACCACATCCAACCTTTCCTTGAACACCCTGAGGGACAAGGACTCCACCACCTCCTTGGGCAACCTGTTCCAATGCCCAACCACTCCTTCTAAGAAGAAATTTCTCCTAATTTCTAACCTGAGCCTCCCCTGGCACAACTTGCAGCTGTTCCCTCTTGTCCTACTGTGAGTTATCTGTGAGAAGAGGCTGATCCCCAGCTCACCCCAGCCTCCTGTCAGATAGTTGTAGAGCAGTAAAGTCTCCCCTGAGCCTCCTCTTCTCCAGACTGAACGGTCCTAGTTCCCTCAGCTGTTCCCATAAGACTTGTGTTCCAGAGCCTTCTCCAGCTTTGTTGCCCTTCTCTGGACATGCTCCAGGACCTCTATGTTTCTCTTGTAGTGAGGGGCCCAAATCTGAACACAGTATTCGAGGTGGGGTCTCACCAGAGCTGAGTACAGTGGGATGATCATCTCCCTGGTCCTGCTGACTATGCTATTCCTGATACAAGCGAGGAAGCTGTTGGCCTTCTTGGCCAGCTGGGCACACTGCCGGATCACGTTCAGGCGAGTGTCAACCAGCACCCCCAGATCCTTTTCCTCTGTACAGCCACCCTGCTCCAAGCCTGTAGTGTTGCCGGGGGTTGTTATGACAAAACTGCAGGACCTGGCACTTTGCCATGTCAAACTTCATCCCGTTGGCCTCTGCCCATCCATTCAACCTGTTCAGGTCCCTCTGGAGAGCCTTCCTACCCTTTGGCAGATTGAAACTTCTCCCCAGTTCGGTGTCATCTGCACACAGCCAAGTTCATTCTGATCAAACAAACCAAATGCGGCCTCTTAAAACCTAACATTCTCAACACCAGACTTCATGCTGAATTATTCCAACTGGAAAAAAACAAACAATTGCTGGACATCCTTTCCTCATAACTTGGTAAGCTTTGTGTTTTTTTATAGAGGTAGGGTGGAGAGGGAGAAGGCAGAATGGTTTTGAGGCTTAGAAACTCCTACATTCCACGCAAAAGGCAGAAGTTAAAAACTGGAGCAAGTAAATTCTCAACTAGTTTTCCTCACTGTGACTCTCATGACATTATCCTCTAATTATGAACTACACCGTCTTTGAGCCAAAGCAGCACAAATAACCAAGTAACTGTTACTGACATACCTTTCCAGAATCAACCAGTTCTGCTATTTCATCCAAACTTGGGCCACTTGGCATAAAAAATGCCCACCGATAATGGACTCCTTTAAAGAGATGCTGCAAGAAAAATGACAAATATATTTAAAAAATTGTGAGAAGAAACCAAAACAGAAACTAAAACTAATGACAGAAGCACTAGAGAAGAAGCTTAAGGGAAAGACATGGAAATCATATGCTAGCGCCTGAAAAAAAGTTTCACCTAAGCATGTGGATTAAATGTACAGACAGGGATGTTGTGTCACCACAATGGGATCAGAGTGAATTTTGTGTCCAACTGCACAAGTCAGCTCGCTGAGAAAAACAACCACCTCATCTCTGCAGCTAGGAACAGCATTATTTGTTATGTAACAGATAAATGGCGCTGTATGTTTAATACACATTCACAAAGAGGGTGAAATAAACTCAGCAACGTGACGTTCAGAACCTTCCACCTCGGTGTCAGTGATTAAATTTTCCACTATCACATCTGCCAAAGTCGTCGGCGTCCAACGGCAGATGGCAGCTCCCAAGAACAGCATTTTGAGGAGATCTCACAGGCACAAGTCAAGAACGCTTCCTCTGAGTCACTCATAATAGGAATAAAAGGGCCAGATGATTTTTAATACATGGCAACAATGCCCCTCATCACGGAAACATGCGCACTAAGAAGCTGTATTGCGTGAGTTCTTCCCAGCCTTTGCATTCTGTTTTTGAGCTTTCCTTTGAAAGTATCAGCGCAGGACTTTGCATCTCATTCAACCCATGCCATCACAGGAATACCATGGCAACTGCTTGAAAAGCATTCATTTGGAGAGCAAGTGCACGTATTGAGAGAAGAAAGAGGAAAGTTCTAAAAAGCCTCACTGATCTGGCCACTGGCTGAATATTTTAAGATCCACTTAGGAAAACTAGAAAAATCAGTATCACCATCCAGACACACGAACTTGAAAGAGATGAAAGACTTTCTAGCCACCCTCAACCACTTTTATTACTCTTTGGTGCTGGAATAGGATGAAGAGAATCCGTCATGGAACAGTGTTTTGAAAGAAAGCCTGACCGGCCTAAAGCAAGCAGTAAAATTACCCTCACTTCAATGAGGCAGGGATTTGCTCTGCTTACTATGAAGCACTAGCTGTCAGCAGGACTCACTCGGGAGGCCATACAGAAAAGACCACAGTAAAAAAGCACAATAAGGAATCAAAACTTCAAAGCACCATGAACTACCACACACACCAGTCAGCACCACCCCCTTGTTTCAGTGTGAGAAAGAAGGAAAAACTAAAAATGCATTTGAAGTATGTTCAGTGATGTATGAAGAGAACACGACAGATGTCCCGACATGAGCCCACGTGACCAGCGCCCAAACACAAAGGAAACCACCAAAGTACTACACAGCATTAAAGCATATCGGATTTTGTCAAATACCTTTACAGTTTTGGAACCAACAGTGACTCCTGTTTGTAACATGCCATCAGCAACTCCAAGTTTGTCCATGTTGATCAGGAAAGGCGTCACTAAGGTAACGTAGGTGGCTCCTGACCATTTCTTCAGGAGATCGAGAGCCCACTTCTCAGTGGATCCACCAACGTTATCCAGGATGAAATCAAATCTGCAGACATGACATGTAATGAAGAGGTTAAAAATCATGATGTGGGAAAAACAATTTCACCAGAATTAAGCTAATTTGTATCAGAAATTTGCTATCATTTACATTTTTACAGGCCACTGTGATGCAGTAAAATAATCTGTCATCTAGACAATGGCAAGAAAGGCACAAAACTTCAGCTGAAGTCCTGCTTTACTGTACAACACGAGCTAAGTTTACAGGTTATTGCCCACTCACTGCACAGCAGACACAGGCTATTTAGATAACCCGACCTCCAAAAAAGAGACTTGTATATGCACAATGACACCCTACTTGCCTTTTACAGCTCTCTCTCCAGCTCTCCCACTGAGATTACTGGAACAGTCTCGAGAACTGGTCCTAGCAGTGAACAATACGGTATGTGCATGTAAGAACTAGTCTGGACTCACAGCCTGACTAGGAACATCTCCTGCACAAGCTGTACTCAGGTCAAAGTCAGTTTCAGTGACCAAAGCTGCATAAACAAATTACTAACTCTTACCTCCTCACAGCTTTTCAGTGTTCCAGTTCTCAGCTTCACTTCTTTTTTTACCGCCTTATTATTTATTTTGGGGCCTTTGTATCTCCGACAGCTCTTTCCTTTGCATCTACCTATTCAGCATAGAACTGAAAGGGTCTAAAACATTCCCCCCATGGAATGAATGTATGCAGCCTCTGGAAACCACCCACAGTTTCAGCATTCCTTCTCATTATCCCAGGATGTGAGCCTGTAAAGGCTGAATAGGGCAACACAGAGCTCTGCGCCTCTTCTGTCAGATGCACAGCTCATTCTCATTTTCATCTGTAAATCTCCAGCAATCTCCACATTGCAATAGGTATGTATATACACATACATTTAATCTTAATGACCTACAAATAACAGGGAAAATACTTTATGCAAATTCAACAGAAAAGCTATCTCTGGAGAGACAGTTTTCCTGCCTGTCTTCCAAAGATGTGATTTCATGCTAAAGTACAGTCAACCTAACAGTTAGCTGCCAACAAGGGAAATTACAGTCGTGGAAACTAATGCTCACTTGGGGTCTGAAGAGTCAGTACACCTGAAAAGAGGAGGGCAGCAGGAACATCCCTCTCAGATCAGCTTAGCTGTATCATAAAACTGCATCCTAGGGCAGTGCTGTTGGTATCTCCTAAAAACAGAGACTGGGTATAACGGGCATTTTGCATTTAAGATGCTGAACTGCACAAAGACAAATTTAACACTGCCTGCAAACTTCTCAGTGAGTTGCTGCATGCCCTGCACTTACAGACGCTGCCATAACTGTCACAGCTGACCTCAGGCCTACTAACAATCACACCACAGTTAAAGGGCACATGGCTTCTCTAACACAGTTATCAGTAAGATTCTTTCATAGATTGAACAGTTTCTATTTCCCCTCACAGAAAGTTAACTCAATTTAATTAAAGAGAGCCGTGTAAATACCATATTCAAATACAAGTCACAGTAGACTCAGTTTAAACAGATGGGAAGATTACAAAGGCAAAAAAGACTTTGGTTCTGGAGAAAACCCCCAAGCTAGTTTAAACGTAACTGCTGTGACAAGATAAGTGTGATTGTTTATCAGAGGCATCCATACCCAATGTTACAGATGAGAAATTTACTCCCAGTTGAGTTACAGAGTGGCTGAAGGCCTTCAGGCAAATCACTTAACTGCTTCACGGCATAGTTCTCCCCTCTAGAAGATTAATTTTACTATTTACTAACCCCACATAGGATTTCGGAGACTTACTTTAATTTATTCATGCTTTGTAAATGCTCCCAGATCCTTGGATGGAAGCTGACAAAACTGTTCAAATCAGTCATGAAGAGGAGCATGTGAAAGCAGCTTGCCTCCACAAGCCCAATTAACTGGCTTAGTTTTACAATGAAATCCGTACTTGGGATACTCACTTGGCAAACTGCATTCAAAAAAAGGGCTGGGTTGAATTTGCTTTACAAAGTAACGCTTCAGAAACGGGGGAGGGAACAAAAGAGAGAGACTTCTGATAGACTGGAGTCAAGCAACCAGAAGGCAAAAGGTCTGACCGCCAACTCCTTCAACTCAGCATTAAGCAACACAGACACGTACAAGGGTAACGCTTTAAGCTGCTCTTCCAGATTTCCAGATTTGTAATCAACCACATCATCTGCTCCAAGCTTTTTCAACAGCGTGCTGGCATCATGAGAACAAACTGCTGTCACGTGAGCACCCCAGGCCTTCAGTAGCTGAAAACAGAGCGTAAAAAGAAAAGAAGTCCAAAGTTTAAAATTAAAAGTGAAACATTGAAAACAAAATCTTGTTACATAAAAATAGAACACCTTTAGTAGGGAGTGGGGAGGCTGTGCTGCAACACAGGGTAACTTTTCACACGTTCCCACAGACAGACAATGGTTAGAATTTAAGGAGGATTTGGGGAAAGAAGAGTTGGTGTGGAGGAAGGAAGGTGGGCTTTAGCACCACTTACAGAAACCTGGTCTCAGGATAAATAAGGCTTCAAATAAAATACACAGCTTGCCATCTGAATCTGCCAGCAAAAGGTATACCAAGAGGTACTATCCAAGATAACAACTATAAAATGGACACCAGATCAACCATTAAATATTTAAAACAGAAGTATTTTATGTTCCTACCTGCTCATTAAGCATTTCATATACCCCACTGGAAACAGCTTAAATATTAATAATGAGAAGAAGGTCATCTCTGATTTACCATGAGAAGAATGTCAGGTTATCTTCCACTCTAAGAGCTACAGCAAAGGATTTTTGCTAGTTATTTATCTCTCTTGTAATCCCATTTTTCACTCAGTAACCTTTTAAATGCTTATTCCAGATTAATTAATGTCGTTTACTTAGGTTTAATCGGGTACAAATTGCAACTAGTCAATTGCTGGTCAGCCTATCGTACCAATCTAATTTAGCCACCTGCTTTATCATGGATCAGGCAAATAGCATACCACTAAAAATTCTCATCAAAACCCACTAGTAACACGAAACAGAGTGATGCTATCACACAACTTCCGTATTCTTTCATAGTCTTACGAGAAAGATGGTTTAATCTTAATGACCTAATCTTAACGACACTGATTAGGATCAAAATCCCCAAATTAAGTGAGCTTATGAAAAGAAAATGTTCCACAATTAATAGATGAAAGAGTATGTTGACTCTTCAAAGTTCAGAGATACTGGAACAAAGACAGACTAAAAGGCAGCAGGGCAAAGACAGTGAGGGAAAAGTAATCTGCTTTACACATACTGCACATGAAGCCGGGTGCCTCTCGCATAATTTGACCACCTACAACAGTTATGGTAGATGATACATTCTCCATCAGTTTATCTAATCATACACCAAGTTATTTTCATATTTACAGAGCAAAGCTGACTGAAAGATAAGGAAAAGAGGCTATGTATTTCAGGTTACATCAGTGATAGAGATTTCCTGCACCCAAACTGTGAAATGCGATCTTCCACTACCTATACTCACAGCTTTCTTTGAGAGCCCCTGCTTCCTACTTTAAACTAATTCAATGTAATGAGTGGAGAGCAATGAATCTGGAAATATTTCACTCTTGGAAATACTGATTAGATAGATCAGACAGATGAATCAGTAGCTTGCTATTTCACTATTCTTTCCCTCAATTCTCTTCTGTTTCTTTTTGTGGGTTTTTTTCACATTGAATAGTTTGAAGATGTATCCTTGGCATGCTGGTTTGTATTACCTGTACAGCAAATGTACCAACTCCTCCTGAAGCTCCTAATATTAATACTCTGCAAGAGAAAATTAAAATATATTAAGTAGTTCTTTGAATAAGCTCTGCAGTAACTACGTATTCTAATGCTTGGGATACATCTGTAACACCATTTTTTTTAAGCAAAAGACTGTATTTGTCATTCAATGTAAATCAGTCATTAACTCTTCATATAGCCAGCAACTTTGCTGATCGTGTTTCCTGTGCCAACAGCATTATCTCCACAACCAAAGAGACTCTCTTGTATGTGCTTTCCACTAAAACCAGGCAGTGGAGCTGTCAGGCAGTAACATTTATCATGCTAAAGCCTTGTCCCTGACCTCACTTTCCCAGACTCAACTGCTCAGTTTGGGACAAAATCAGTTCAGAGTCTTTCTGTCCCTCAGATTCCAGTGTCTTACCTCCTAAAGAAAGAAAAAAAAAATAAATCAATCTGATCCACCAACATTTTACAAAAATTGGTGTTATCTAAGAGAAAAAGTGGTTTAGCATCACATTGTTTAAGGAGACTGGAAACACCAGAATATACAGAACAAAAGTTTTCCATATTGCATGTTGTTTGTTTAAATGAAAGCAAAAATACTATGAAGCATCCTCACCATAAACAGGTCTAAGTCCCATTAAATTAAGATATCTACCTTTGTCTTCAGAAAAAAAGGCAGCAGAATTTTTCTAGCTGAGTACATGTCAACAAGACTCTGTAAATTCCAGGTTGTGAAAACTGGCACACAAGCAAGAAAATGAAAGAATATCTTATCAAGTTATTAACAAGTGGCAGTTTGTTTTAACTGAATACACAACCCTCAACTTCATAAAGACCAATGCAGGTCCGGTGGTGCGAGAACCTTTCCGCCAGCAGCCTAATCGCAGCTCAGAGATTTTAATCCAGGTAATTCATTAAATAACTAAACTTCAGAAAGGGAATTAGAGAGAAAGCCTTGCTGCTCAAGCCACAAACAGTGCTTGGACTTAGAACCCATTTACTAATTCCAGGACAAAAGGAAGATCCAGGATGAAGTCTTGGCACAGGACTGGGGAACATCATGTTTCTCAGAACTGCTGCTTGCCAGAAAAATTTAAGCATCTTCAGAAGCTGGTGATGTTCCTGTTTTAAATCTCACTGGGCTGGATGTTGAAGGAAAGTGCTTTTTCAGTATAAAATTGTACTACACAATCTGGAGTCTCAGTTTACAAAAATTCTTTGAAGTAACCCAAGAGACTTGGCTTTGGTCACAGAATCCATTTAAAAACGCTGCTTCTTTTCTAACTGATCAGATTCTGCTCCCTCCTGTTTCACTGATCCAAGCTGCAAAATTCAGATTAAGAATGTGAAACCACAATGCCTGCAGCTTTTACATCTGCCAAAAAGTACTTATCCTCAGAGCCACGCTTCTAACGACACATGCCTGAAGCCACATTCATATTTAGATTTTATTATATTTGAAAAGCTCAGGGATGCTACACTCAAGATACTGGGTTAAGCCCATCACAATTAAATCCTTTCAACACCACCTTGCCAAGCTGCCTTTCCATTTTCGCTCCTTGCTACAGGGCATTTCTCCCACTACAAATTTTGGAGAAAGCTCTCATTTTAAAATGCATTTTGCTGAAGGATTTAGGTAACACTTTCAGTTTTGGGGAGCTGCTTGGCAAGGACTTTTTTTAAATTTTCCTCTTCAAAAAAAGCCCTCGAGGTTCTTAGGTAGAAATACTTTTATGATTTGGTTTGTTCCTACGTTACATGGGCTATTTTCTCCCAAACCTTCCAGTTATTAAAACTCTCTGCATGTTGTGGTTTCAAGGAAGCTTTTTGCTTCAGAGACAAACTATGTCTGCACAGGAAGTCTATGTGCCACAGCTGAACAGATCAGCATTTTTATGGCACCAAGAACAGCAAGACATGTTGTCTGACACAACACAGTGACAGGGGGAAGCACCTGAAGATGCAGGACCTGTTAGGATGGTACTGAAGGATGACAGATGGTCAAAGGTGCCAAAGCAGGCACAGTTTCGTTTGCACTGCCTCAGCAAAAGAGGAGAAAACAGAGAAACTCCCTGCTTCACTGCAAAGGTGAGCTCAGGAGAAAAAAAATATCATATAAGCATGTGCACAAAGTAACATAGTAACAAATTATTTGACCTGAACAGGGATCCACCAGAACCAATTCTCTCAAAAGAGCAAAACACACAGCCATACCCCAGGCTTTGCTCCCTTCTGACAGAAGCACCTAATTTAAGCCAGCATTCACCCAGCCCCTCACAAGGCTCTAGCGGTTCAGATCATCAGAGAGCGAGCAGATGTCTCCAGAGGAGCACATCATGGGAACTGAGGGTTTAGACCTTCTCCCTGGGTTCTGCTTGGCATTACAGTGTGGTCAGAAACTACCATCAGAGAGCCAGGACCTGTTTCAGCTCTGTCATCCCCCTCAACAAAAACCACAGGCGGCAGGGTGCGGTGTACAGTTTGATCACTAACATTTTCTCCAAATTATAAATAACTAACATTTTTCAGAGACTCAACCACGCACCAAATAAAAATACTGTTTAGTTATTGAATATATCCAATTTATAAATATCAATTACATTTTATTATGCCAACAAAATGTCCTTAAAGATTTATTCTTGTATCAAGAAGCATTTACCCTCTCCACAAGTTTTACAACCTACACCTCTCCCTTCATACTTTCAACAGATAAAATAATGATCTAACACAGACTTTGAAAAAAAAATAATTTTCTTGGGGTATTGCATCATTCAAATTTTCACTGTAACAATATAAACCAGGAATGTACATTTAATAGCTTATGTTAACAGAATCCAGAATCTCTCACCAGACTACTTGGGCATATAAAATACTGACTCTGTATTCATATAAAACAGCCTGGGCGAACTCAGCTCACCTGAGCTGGCTACTTGAGGAGGTTAACTCTGGTCTGGACAGAACCAGGACATCTTAACACTGCAATAATGTATCGGGGGAAGTAGTTTTCATCAAGGAATAGAGCTGCTCTTTCAAAGTAAGACAAACTCTTGTGTCTATATACACCCTCCTGTACAGCTACTTAGACACACCTACATGAAACAAAAAGACCAACATAAAATCACGTATCTAGGTAATGCCTTACCAAACACATTAAAGTATTTCAGGAAATTAAGAATTCTTATCTTTTGAAATTATCCCCTTGAGGGAGTAATGTGAAGTTCATAGAATTTACTTCTGCACAGGCCATTCAATGCAGTTTATGTATTTGCCCACAAGAAATTTTTCAGGGGGGGAAAAAGCTACCATCACATAAGTCATTCTCTGCTGCTTTTACAATTCAAAACTTGTAGGTGTAAAACATAACTTTGCAAGCACATTAAAATGAGTAATTAAATATTTATTGGTAATATAAAAGTAAATGTAAAGACGTGCTATAAATGCGGTTTGAATTTCACTTTCAACAATCCAAACACTTACCTGAAGATGGGGGAAGATACTTTAAACAAGGCTAGCCTATCAAAGTATCTTTGGGTAAATTCTGTTTACATGTTACAGTTAAGGAAAAAAAAAAAAAAGTCCAAACACTGAAATAAAGAAAGGAAAGCTACAACTTTAGAATTTTATCACGAGCTGGAAGTTAATTTCAATGATGTCTCTTTACAATTGCATTGAATTTTGCAATTTTGTTTTCTCACAACATTGTTTATCATTAGAACAAACAGTTACTTGGTATTTTCATTATGAAGCTTACTGTGACATAGGAACAACCTTCCATTCAATTATCATCTACAGATGTGGGTGAAGAATTTTTAATAAAACCAGTGTCTTTTGCAATGTGTTGCGTTACAACAGTAACCCCCACAATAGGAGGAGGTAAAGCACCTAGTCTCCTATTACCCAATGATTACTTTCTGACCTAAATTATTGGTGCAGCACAGTAATTTTAATAGTTAGTTTTCAATTACAGTATTTTTTCCTTTGCCCTTCTTGCCATTCTGAACATTTCACATGAACATCCGAAGGCCAAAATAACTGCAATTTTCAATTATCAGGAGAAAAAGTGGTATCTGCTCCAATCTTTCAATGTATTTTTTCCTCTTCTGTCCTCAATCTGCCATTGTGAGATTAACAGGCTGATAAACAAAGCCAATTTTTCTATTTGATTTGGATGCTTGTCTTGCATGTTTTCCTCTTCTGTGTTCCTGACCTCATCAAAGTCCTGGCCTTTAGGTCAAACGTGACTCAATCACCTGCTCATTTTTTTTCTAAAAAGCTGGAAAAGCAAGTGGCCTGTGCACGCAGGAACTGAGTGAGCCACACCTCTGTGGCAGAGAAGGATTTCTGTGAGTTGCCAAAATAACTCAGAAGGGATGTTACATTTGGATATCTGTCCTAGCAGGCAGAAAGGCAAAGTCCTTTTAAATTCCCAGAGATAACATCCTTAAATTCTCTGTATTAGATATATATTGGGCTACCCCTATAAAGTTGTGAGGAAGCAAGCAGCAAGTGACCAGGGACACTTCAGTTAGGGCCCTCGCCTGAGTGTCCCTCTAAAGATGCCTTTCTCCCTGCAGTTGTGTACACCAAACCTAGCATGCTCAGGCAAGCAGCCTTCACCACTGTGGGGCACATCTCAGAAGCAGCTCATCAGCATAAAACAGAACACTAGCACCAGAACTAATTTCCTTACCTTTTCCCACTACAGTTATTTCGGTTCAGTCCTCCAACCTGGCTAACTGCAGACCAGGCTGTGAGACCGACATACGGTAAGGAGGCAGCTTCCGTGTGGCTGAGACGCTTGGGCTTAAAAGACACCTGAAAGAAAAGAAATCATCTTAAGTCACACAGCAGATCCTCCATGGCAATGAAATAAGTTAAACAAGCTCTACTGAATTGCAGATAATGTATTCCACATTTTCAACTACCTTCGTAACTGGCTGGAATCTACATCACAATCCAAGCACCAAGAAACAGGCAGTTAGACACTGAAGGAAAAAAAAAAACCAATCCCACAAAAAGCCAAAGAGAGTCTTTACAGTTTCAGGGTTCTGTGTTAGCCACAGTTTTGAAGGGTTACCTCGTTTCCACTAGCTACCACAAACTCTGACAGTGTGCCCTGTTTCCATGGAGGAATTGCTGCCCACACCTAAAACCAAACAGAAAACAACCATCAGTTGTTGTGACTTTGCACATGACTGTATCTACACAGAAACGTTTTCTCCATTAAAGACTTTTTTTTTCAATTTGCAGAATGTCTTGACTGTTACATCATAAGACTGACCAAGTGAAAGACTGTAGAGCTGTGTAAATGAGTTGCACCATACTATATGTAAGACATAATTTTTCAAAAGCTCCAAACTACTTCCGCACCCAGGAGGACCAGGTTGGAGGGGGTGGGGTGGGAAGGAATCAAAATTCGCTATGCTAAAACTGGTGAAATGTGAAAGCAACTGGTGAAGGTGAAAGCAAGCAATACCAGCATTCATGTGAGGACTCACAAAGCAGTTATTAGGCTAAGCCAGAGCTCCTATCCTAAATTCCTCAGGGGGAAAAAAAAAACAACCCAACAAGAAACAAATGCACAACTAATCCACTCCTGTAAGAATTCTATCTTTGGTCAAAAATGAAGCAGCATCTAAAATGTGCACTTATATACACTTATAAATAAATAAATTCATACTTTGGTACCACTGAAAGGGACCAAAAAATTTAAAAACAGAAGGGAATTTAACCTGCAGAAGCAAGGCTGGGGAAGACCATGTTTTTCAGAGAAAAACGGTAGGAAAGAAAGCATTCAGAGGGCTATACATTTTAACTCTATGTTTTAGAAAAAAAGAGATTGGTGGTATCACCTCATCTCCAGGTTTGAAATAAGACACGCTCAGTCCACACTCCATTACAACACCAGAGACATCTCGACCAAGTGTTAATGGAAATTCGGTCTCGTCGCTTTTGAGTTTCAGCGGATCCCGCTTCATATTTAATGCAGTTGCACCATAACCACCTGCAAAACATGAAATTAACCATGACATACTGTGATGAATCACAGAATCTTAGGGGTTGGAAGGGACCTCAAGAGATCATCGGGTCCAACCCCCCTGCCAAAGCAGGCTCCCTAGCTCATACTGCACAGATAGGCGTCCAGACAGGTCTTGAATATCTCCAGAGAAGGAGACTCCACCACCTCCCTGGGCAGCCTGTCCCAGGGCTCTGTCACCCTCACTGGGAAAAAGTTCCTCCGCATGTTGGTGTGAACTTCCTGTGCTCCAATTTGCAGCCATTGCCCCTTGTCCTGTCCCCACAGACCACAGAAAAGGGGCTGGCCAATTCCCCCTGCCACCCATGCCTAAGATATTTATAAACACTAATTAGGTCCCCCCTAAATCTTCTTTTTTCCAGGCTGAACAGCCCCAGCTCACTCAGCCTTTCCTCATAGGGGAGATGTTCCAGAGCCCTAATCAAATTTGTCGCCCTTCTCTGGACTCTCTCCAGAAGGTCCCTGTCTTTTTTATACCAGGGAGCCCAGAAAATGAGTTTTCATTTATTAACTGAACAACTCCAGTTAGAAAGCTCTCTCTCTGTATCTACTGTGCCCCATTCCTGTTCTAACTTCAGCATGAAAAAAAAATTTAAAAATCCTGCAACATTTTGTACTTTTTCAGATTTTACAAATAAAGAGCATACCTCAGCTCTTGATTATTTGTCTGTCAAATGGCTCTCCATTTCAAAAATGATGCCAGAAATTCTAAGTCTGCTCAGAATTAGAAGTGTGCTTCTTCTTAGAAGCTGCTCCTCTGGAGGACTAGTCTCTTGACCAAGACAGTACCATGACGCAGAAGGGGGAGAAAGCCAGGAGATAAACCCCACCATGGCAATGCTACTAATGAAAGGAAGCTGGCTGATGAGCTGCAAGCCTATGGAGGACGGGAATTAGTTAGATTAGAAGCTTACTCCCCCAACACACAGGCTTGCGCTCAGAAAGGCAACAGCTTTTTGTGCCTTTCTTCCCTAAGAACTTGGGAAAAAACCCCAAAGCTTGAAAGAGGCGGTTTCCCACAGGGCCGGGGGTGACACATGCTCCTGACGCCGCTGAGACTGGTGCCTGCGGGGACGGGCCGGTGACAGCGCCGGCACCAACCCGGAGGCCGGGGGGACGTGTGGCCACCTCAGCCCAAGCACAACCATGAGGCCAGCCTGGCCCCGGCCCGCTCGGGCCCGGCACTTACTTCTCATGCTAAGGTCGATGGGGTTCAGGCTCGCAGCGTGAACCTTAATGATGACCTCGTTGGGGAAATGTATGATGGGGAGCACCATGTCCCTGGTGAAGCGCAGCACATCGTTGCGGCCGTACCGGTCTATGACCCAGGAGGGCATGGCGGAACATGCCCGCGGAGAGGCGCGGAACCCGCGGCTCGGCGGCCGTCCGCTCGCCCGCGCCGCCCCGCACAGCGCCCGCCCGCTCGTCGCCCCCCGCGACAGCATGACCGGGATGCGGGACCGGGATGCGGGACCGCGCTGGGACGCGGCGCTGCCCACCCGCCTCCACGCTCAGGCCAGGCCTGACCGGGCCGCCCTCCTCCTTTGTCCTGCCGGCGCTCGCAGCCAATGGGCGGTCGCCTTCTTGGCAGCCCTGCCAATGGCACCGCTCGGTGTTGCGGCAAGATGGCGGCGCCCAGCCGCCGCGACGGGAGGAGAGTGTCGGCGGCGAACTGAGGGGAGCGAGGCGGTGGGAAGCGGGTCGCTATGTTGCGGGCGTCTCTCCGCGAGGTGAGTTGCGCCCGTCCGCCCGCCCTGCGCGCTGCCGGGGCGCGCCGTGGGGCGGGGTGGGCTCGCAAGGTGACCGCGGCAAGCGGGCCCGCCGCAGTGTCCCCTCGCGTCACCCAGCCCAGAGCGTGGGGCGCCGGGGAGCCAGCCGCGGCGGGGCCCGGGCTGCCCCTTTCCGCGGGGTCCTTGCGAAGTGGCAGCGGGGGCCGCGCTTTGTCCCCTTGACGCCCCGAAGCGGGCTCTGTCACCTGGCCGCCTTGAAACGGAGAACGCGCTTGTAGGTGTCGGCAGCGTTGAAGGAAGGACGCGTCACTCCGACGGAGCTCTGCCAGAGGTGCCTTTCCCTCATCAAAAGCACCAAGTTTCTTAACGCCTACATTACCGTAGCAGAGGAAACCGCTCTGAAGCAGGCTGAAGAATCGGAGGAAAGATACAGGAGAGGTATGTTTGCTCCTACTTGATATCCGTCCTTTAAAAGCTGTTGTGGAGGAGCTCCTTCTGTTAGATGAAGCAACTTTCCTCTTTAAAGCGGGTGTACGTGCTATGTGTTTGACTGTTAGGGCATGAGGAACGTGGTTCAGGCTGGGGGGGGGTGTGCTCTTGGGTTTATGCTTGGCACTCAGTAGCACGTTCAGCTCAAAAATCAGGCAAAATCTGGGCCAAACCAGGCAGGCACCGTCGATTGAATAGGCTGGGCTTCTTGAAATACACTCCTGCTGGTTGCTGCTTCCGTCTCTCAACAGTTGATTTTAAATTGGTAGCCAGCAATTGCCACTGCAGAGGAAGATGTGATCTTTTGCAGGCCTGTTGACTGAGGTGGTCAAACATCTGGCTCAGCCTATCAGGTGTCAAATTAAGAAAGCAAGTGGTAAGATAACAACTGTGTTAATTGTGGTTATGAGTTGGTGAACTCGGCATTAAATCCTGTCATCTACAGCATTTAGATGCTGATTATCCTCATTCTCCCTTTTCTGTCCTAGAGGAAAGGGGAGATTTTTACCTAATAAGGTACATTTTCCTTCCTGGGTGACATTTGCTGACAGCCATTAAGAAAAGTGCCAGCCAGAGTGTTTTGCTTCCTGACATAGGATTTTTAATTTATTTATTTATTTTGCTGGTTGGTGAATAATCGATCACACAGGGAAGACTTTCTGCTTCAGTCATTTTTTTAGGTCATACCTATTGTGTATGTTAGGTCTGCAGAACAGACCTAGGGCTCCATCTTAGCCTAGGGATGGAGTAGATTTAGGCAGCACCTATGCCTGAAATAAGTATTATGTGATCACGTTTGAAGAGGTAAGTACTCCTTTGGGATAGCTAACCTGTGTGAAAGCAGCTGCCTGTCTTGGAGGCTTAGACACATAGAGCTCTGCTCTGCAGGATCAAATCTGGTCGGAGCAGAATGCTCAATGCTAGAGTTAGAATAGCAGATAGCTCATGAAAGCATAACAGACAACCATCAAATGCTAAGTGGATAGAATTGTTGCTTCCAATAAACATCCACAGGGATATGTAAAATAAATTGTAACTGACAACAAGACTGTACTCAGAGCATGCTTTGCTTTAATCGCTGTTGTCTTTGCAATAATTCCTAATGCAGGTCAGCCACTGGGTGTTTTAGATGGAATTCCTGTTGCAGTAAAAGACAATTTTAATACAGCTGGCATTGAGACAACATGTGCATCAAACATGCTAAAAGGTACAGTAGAGCTTTTAAAGTGAAATCAGATCTTATTTCAGAGTTCTTGCTTGTCTCTTCAGAGGGTTTATGGAGTAGAGGCTTTGAGAACTCTAAATCTTGTTTTAAAAAAAATAAGATGAGCTAATTTGAGGAAATATATTTGCCTCATTTTTTTCTGCCAAGCTCATCTGGTATTACAGATGTGTTTTTTTCTTGTGTAAGCATGTTATCTCCTTTATTCCTATAGTTACCTGCTTTTAACAACACAATGTTTTTGTAGCCTGCGTACTAAAATAGAATTGTTCTGTAGTTCACACTTTGCTTTGCATTACTTTCAGGCCTATGGGGCAGCAGTCAGCACTGCTTGCTGCTGTTCTGTCTGCCAAAATTTGAAGATAGGGGTTTGCTTGGGATTTTTTTTCATTCTGTTGGTAATTGTTGACATAACTATTTTTTCATACGGCTATAGCAAGAGTAGATATTAGCAATTCTCTGTATCCCTGATAGACAGGTATGTTCTATAAGGCTTTTTTAAATTAAAAGTGATACATTACCCAGATGCTTTTCCTTAAAGCACATTCGTAGACCCCTTGTGATTGATTGCAGTGTTCCGGCTGAGAGTATTAAGAGTGATGTTGTCCTGGTTGTTTCCAGTCATGGTGGATTTGGAGAAACCCCTATCAAAATTCACAAAAGGAACTGGTTGTTCCCTAGGCTCTAGTGTAAGTGCTGTGATTCTCATCCTAGTTTATGTAAGGTCTAAGTGGTCAAGGGTGCATGTGTTTGATCAAAGTATAGCCAGTTATTTCAGCTTGTGGTTCACTCTATGCTCCTTTACCTGTGGAAAGGGGAGATAATTCAAGATAGCTCAGTGCTTTCCTGCAAAAAGCTGTTTCTCACTTTTTTTTTAATTTTAGGCAGTTCCTGCATATAGGCCAAATCCAGTAATTTCCTATCCTTGTAGTAACTTGTTTACGTGAGGTCTTAGCTCTGTACTCTAGAAATGTATGATCCAGAATTACTGGGTTGTAGGTTGTGAAGACAAAAAGGAGACATTGCAAACAAAACAGCATTTTGCTAAGTTTTGGAAATTACTTTTGTTATCTGGAAGCACAGTTTTGGCACCTTGAACTGGCAGTTCATGGTCACAAATAACAACTTTGGAGTGTTCAGAGTACTTCTAATAATCAGCTGTATCTCACCAATCAATCTCTTTAATTGTTCTGATTGTTTTCAGGTTACATTTCTCCTTACAATGCTACAGTGGTTCAGAAATTACTGGATCAGGGAGCTGTGCTTTTAGGAAAAACAAACCTAGATGAATTTGCAATGGGGTGAGTGATGTTTATTATTTTAATGTGTGATTGCACTTTAAATAGAATACACGCCATCTGTTCTGATCTGCCTGTAATCCTTAACTCCACTTTCTGTGAGGCCAGAAAATAATGAATGCTTACCTGTGAAGAGAATAGAGAGTTGTATGAGTTTCTCCCTCAACATTTATGTTGTTGTGTAAATTATATAAATGCTAAGTGTTTGAAACACATGGTGTTTGACTATAGCTGTGCTTCAGGGGGAGGAAGCGGTACAGCATTTGCAGAAGGCCAAGAGCAAACAGATTTCTTCCAGATCTAGTAGTGTGTTAGTAGAAATGGTTACACCACCAGTTAGTTGCTGTCTTTTTCTCTCTTCTCACTGGTGGTTTTTGCCCTTGACTAGTTATTATCATGCCCCTGTTGTAGTTGCTGCCTCTGTCAGTCAGCCACTGGAGTAACTTGTATGAGTGTTCCTTGATTTGCTGCAAGCAGGATGACCTAGAGCAGTGCTTTAAATGGCCTAAGCTAATGTTGGTGACTTTTTGTCAGGAGCATGTTGGAAAATGTTCTCACAAATTGATTCTCCAGCAACTCAGTAAAGGCAACCAGGGAACAGCATTGGGCTGTCAGGTAACAGAGTGTCTTGTCACCTGTCTGCTGGGGCTGGAAATGACTGTCTGGGACTTTGGTTACCTATGAGAAACAACAAGTGTTCTGGTTTGGGGAAGTTGATTTGGGTTGGTTTTGTTTGGGGTTTTTTTACCTAAATGGAAGACAGAGATTTAATTCGTAATTCCCACAGATGGGGTGGAAATACTTTTGACTTCATAGTTTTGGATAAAGTAATTTCTGTATCAGCAACACTCTTCAGAGAAAAAGTAGGGAAAAAGCATGGAAAAAGCTGGTTATACGGTGTTGCAGCTGGTCTAAGCTCATTAAAGCACAGGATTCTCATAAAAAGCCTTATCCCACCCTTGGCCTCTCACCTCTGGACTGTGCTTTTGCGTGGTCTCTTATGTTAGCAGCAATGCAGCTGCACCAGGGCGCTGATGCAGCTCGGAAGTAATGTCTCAGGAAGGCTGATTGTCAGCTGCTCTGCCAGCTGCCCACTCTGTCTGATGATTTGGCTAATGACGCTGGCACCCTGGAGTCAGGGGGAGCATGGGGTGGAGGTTGTGAGGAAAGAGGAAAGTACCCCTGCCCTGCTTCTGGTGACAGCTCCCACTTAGGTGACCACAGGCTGTCTGAAATGGGTTCTTGAGAAGCCTGTCTGGCATTCTGAACCGATGAACTGTGGCCTCAGGAGAGGACTACAGAGTGAGTAACAGTGTGTTATTTACAGAGAAGTGCTTGTTCCTGCTATTGTGGGACCTCCCCCAGCAGCACAAGTTTCCTATAAGACTGTGGTCATTCTGCCTTTTCCAAATCCAGAGTTAGGGAACCAGAAGACCTTTGTTTTGAAGCAGATGTGCAGCTTTACTGCAGCATAGCTTAAATCAGTTTTGAGGTTTTGTGATCAGCAGAATTTAGTGGCATTAGCAGAATTCAGCAGTAGCATTAGCAGAATTTAGGAAGAGGTACAAGTTTGGTTCTGTGCCAGAAAGTTATGAGCATCTATGAACTTAACAATTTGGTATGACATTTTTTAAGTTGACTGCAGGAGGATTTATGTATACCTGTCTTTTTGTGTTGAAATTGAATTTCCAGGATGAAGGGTGGGGAATTTAATAAAAAAGAAACAAGCCCAACTTTGTGAGTACAGCGTGTCATGTGTCACTTCTGTCTGTATTTGTCCTGTCTGACTGTCTTAGATCTGGGAGTACAGATGGGGTATTTGGACCAGTCAGAAATCCCTGGAGCTATTCAAGACAGTACAAGGAAAAATCTGTCCCAGAATCCCATTCTGAGGATGAAGAGTGTAACTGGGTGATAACGGGAGGGAGCTCAGGAGGCAGCGCGGCTGCTGTGGCATCTTTCACGTGCTTTGCGTAAGAGACTTTGTCAAACTGTCCTTTATAAATGTTTCAAAATATGTTGAAAGGTTTTAATTTTATTATTTTCTTACAATTTAGTTCAAAATGGGAGGATTATTTGCACTGGCATACAGTAATTTATTTCATGGAATCACAGAGCGGTTTGGGTTGGAAGGGACCTTACAGACCGCTCAGTTCCACCCCCCTGCCGCAGGCAGGGACACCCTTCCCTAGACCAGGCTGCTCGAAGCCCCATCCAACCTGGCCTTGAGCACTGCCAGGGAGGGGGCAGCCACAGCTTCTCTGCGCAGCCTGTGCCAGGGCCTCACTGCCCTCATAGGGAAGAGTCAGTTTTTGATGTAGCCCAGGATACAGCTGGCTTTTTGGGTTATAAGTGCATATTGCTGCCTCACATTGAGCTTTACATCGGTCTACACCCCCAAGTCCTTCTAGGATGCCTTCTTTATTCGTGGCATGTCATGGAGCCAGAATGAATTGATGTGGGCAAATTTAGGCTTACTCATTTTGAGTGTTACTCATCATACTGATATGACCACTTTACACTGTGGGAAATAAAACCAACAGCAATAAAGGAATGTCAGTGTTACTATTATTCCCACACTCTTAAAATTAATATGGGGTTTGTGACACATCCTCTTCCTCATTAAGTGCATTACACAAATATACACTGGAAGTATAATTTAGCACCTGAAGAGATCCCTTAATTTGTACCAGTATAATCATCTTTCCTCCCCTCCTTTGTTTTTATAGCAGTTACGTAATAATGCATGACATGTGGGATCTAAAAGCTTTCAAATTTCCAGCTTAACAAACAGATATTTAAAAACCTGGCTGGTTTAAAGTGTTAGAACGCAGCTTTAGCTTTTGGGGGCTTTGGGGGGTTGGGTTTTTTAACTATATATTTTTTTTAAAGGAATTTAACCAAGATGGTTTTGGGGTTTTTTTACAATTGTTATCTGCATGGAATAGCAACATGGTGTTTAACAAATTGGTTGTCTGTACTATCTTCCCCATCCAACTGTTAAAAGAAAGAAAGCTGATCCTTAAACTTTACATCTTTCATTTTAGGCAGTTTTTAGAGCTATGCAGTGGAACACATTTTATGGAAGATAATTTCAGTTGTGCTCTTGACTAGAAGGTCTTTAAAAATGCCCTTTAGTTACTGTGTCCTTGTTTACCCATAGACTATATTATAATTGTCTATTTTATTTTTTAAAGATTTTTCTTCATGTCGATTACAACTTTTTTTTAAATGCAACATTTTTATATACATCCCCCAATTTATTATTTTTTCTAATGATACCTCTTTTCCCATTGTTACCCTTTGCTACATGATGTAGTCTACTCAGTGTTATAATGCTTTTGAAACTGACCTCAGTGCAGCCATTCCCAAGGTCTGCTGGTCCTTGTCCTGATCCAGAATGGCCTGATGGGGTCTGGCAACAAATCTTACGTTGCTGTGTGTGCTGGGCTCCCCTTTTGCACTGCTCAGCATTATGTCACATCAGGGATATTTCTCATCCAGCTATTTTATTGCCTCTAACTGATTGTGTATCTACTCTATTATCAAGCATCAGGAATGCTGCCAGTCTTTGTCTTTTCAATATGAGATTTGGATGTATAGAAATGCAACAAAATTGAGGATGCTTGATATCAACACAGAAGTTTTGAAAAAATTCCAGTTCAGCAAGGTCAGTTGAGTTGGTTTAGCCTTCTCAGAAACAGATGCCTATGGGAAAAGTCACATACTGAGTCACCTCAGTGAAAATTATACCTCCTTCTGAAGTTTCATTTATTTTTGGCAAAGATTTGGATGAAAGCCATTTTATTTTTTAAATGATGCTTGAGTTAAAATTATTAAAAACAAGTGCAGGTTTCAATTCAGTATGACTTTCCAGTTCTTAAAATCTCAGTTTAGAAAGAAGAAGGTATCACCTGTGAAAGAACAAAAATGCCAACTAAAAAAAATAATCCTGTGTTCTAAAAATGCACCTAAGGTACTCTGAATTGGGATTTCTGATGCTATACTTTGTAGCTTTGGAAACAGGGAAAACATCCTAGACTTTGAAGAGCATGCAAGTGCTGCTTCTTAGTGTACTGACTATTGAATAAATAAAGATTATCAGTGTCTGAAAATTGTATGCCTAATCATGAGAGACTCATCTTTTGGAGCCCACAGAATGGGAACAGACCAATGAAGCGGGTGGAAGTAGATATTTAGGACCATATTCAGTTGGCTAGAATTCTGCCTGTCTGCCTCTGCTTTGTGGAGAGAGCTGGTCTCTTCTGATGACTAATTCAGAGGCCTGAGGAAAGATCCAAGGACAGATAACTCGCAGGGAACAGACTGGAATACCGGCTGTGTTATTACCAGTTGGATCTGGAAGAATGTTTTTAAATCCAGGCATTGTAAAGCCATGCATTTTTTTTGTTATTTGGAAATGTTTTTAAATATTTTACTAATGATAATCCTTTTGAAACCATAGCGCCTTGGGGTCAGACACAGGAGGATCTACCAGAAACCCTGCTGCTCACTGCGGTGTAGTAGGTTTAAAGCCAACATATGGACTGATCTCTCGCCATGGTCTCATTCCTCTAGTGAACTCCATGGATGTGCCAGGAATCCTAACCAGATGTGTGGACGATGCAGCAGTTGTGTTAGGTATTACTACTTCATATGTCTTCATATACAACATGTCTTTGTTTGCAACACTGTCTCAAAACAAATTGAACTCTGGATGCCCAGCATACATTTTCCTGTTCTTCATGTGCCATGTTTCAGGTTCACTTGCTGGACACGATCCTAAAGACTCTACCACAATTCAGGACAACTTTGAGCCATTTGAACTACCCAATTTGACTGATGTCAGCAAGCTCTCGATAGGAATTCCAAAGGTAAGGTTTTTGATCCTGTTGACAGCTGTGGACAGGAACAGCGAACAGGGCAACTAACAAAAAAATCTTTGTCTCTTGCTCACCACCTCCCAGTCTCTCATGATTTAAAGCAGCAAAGACAGCCTGAGCAGCTCCTGGCAAGGAGCGGTATGTGCTCTGTTGCCCGTACTGGTGATTCAGAGTGGGCATACACTAATGCTTCATGCACAACACTTTGTCATCGTTGTGGATAGCACTGACGGGAAGTTCCAAGGGAAATGGGGAACTTCAATTCTTGGGTCTCTGTTGCTTTTTCATCAGTCACCTATATAACCTCAAACCAGTTGCTCTCGGTGCCATCTCATCCAGTGAGGTTAGTACTGGTTTGTGCAGTGCTTCGAGGCACTTGTCTCAGTGGCACTGTGTTAATAGGAAGCAGAATTTTAAAGGCAGTTGCGTGGCACCACGAGGAGCTGTGATTCACAGAGCTCTGCTAGGGCTTGAAAGGCAACTGTCATCTGGCTTCTGATCTACACAATTCAGTCATGTTTGTAACTGTAAGGATACTTGCAACTTAGGAGGAACGTTTGGGACTTCAGCACGTTTTTAATGCAATAAAGGCTCTGTCTTCAAAGGGACAATATGAATAACATTTATGGGTTTGATTCTTAGTATTTGAACCTGCCCTAGAACAGGTATGCAGAGAGATTTCATTTGATAAATGAAGATGTCCACTGACAATTAATTATTTAGAATCTATGAAAGGAAAAATTGTATGCCTAGAAAATAAATTAGCTGTGTGCTGTTTAGATCTTGATAAATCTGAAATAGTGGCATTGGTTAAGTATTTATATCATTTGGAAACTAATTTTCTACTACTACAGATTATCCTAAACCGATACATGCATATGTTAAACATGGGTCCTGGCTACTCAGAAATCAGACAGCATTATGACCCTGGTATTGTGAGTTAGAACCAAAGCAACTATCTTCAAAAATAGAGAATTTTAATAGAATATCATATCTTAGTCAGACTAACTGCAGAGCAGCGCTGCATAGAGGCTCCCATGATTTACATGAATAACTGGGCAATTTCTCCTTCAGAAGAAACTGCTGAAATCCCATGGTCTGCACTGTGTGGGTTGATCCTACCAAGATGAACATAATACTCTTGAGGAGACTGAATCCGGTTAATTTAATGCTGCTTGACTGTGTAATATTTAGTAGATGCAAGAAGCTGTAATAAGCACTTGAAATAATAGAGTGGTGAGGTAATAATTTCAGTGTATTTTTAGCAAGAACTATGTACATTTTGTTTGCCATGAGGATTAAACCAGTATGTAAAATGACTCCCCTTCTTGTTTTTCTCTAAGGAATATCATGCACCAGGGCTTTCTAGTGAAATCCTGGCACTCTGGTCAAAGGCTGCTGACCTCTTTAAGAATGCAGGTGCTAAAGTAACTGAAGTGAGTCTCCCACACACGCGTTACTCAATTGTCTGTTATCACGTGCTGTGCACGGCAGAAGTGGCATCAAATATGGCCAGGTTTGATGGACTGGAGTATGGTAAGGCCTTTGAAAAAAACCTTTTCTTAGACAATAGAAATATTGCTAGATGTCATAAAAACATTTTAGTTTTGATAGATGTGCTTTTCAAGATTGAATGTTTAGTGTTATTTCTCCAAAATGGAATAAAACCCTTGTCCAAATAAAAATGAGTAAATATATACTTTATTTCATGTCTAGGCACATAAGTGCCTGGGCTTAAAATATGTTTAATATTTTTAATATGGGGTGCATCAGGAAGAGTGTGGCCAGCAGGTCAAAGGAGGTGATCCTCCCCCTCTACTCTGCCCCAGTCAGGCCCCACCTGGAGTATTGTGTCCAGTTCTGGGCTCCCTGGTATAAAAAGGACAGGGATCTCCTTGAGAGAGTCCAGAGAAGGGCTACGAAGATGATTAAGGGCCTGGAACATCAATCCTATGAGGAAAGGCTGAGAGAGCTGGGGCTGTTCAGCCTGGAGAAAAGACGACTGAGGGGGGACCTAATCAATGTTTATAAATATCTTAAGTATGGGGTGCAGGGGGAATTGGCCTGCCCCTTTTCTCTGGTCAGTGGAGACAGGACAAGGGGCAATGGCTGCAAATTGGAGCACAGGAAGTTCCGCACCAACATGCGGAGGAACTTTTTCCCAGTGAGGGTGACAGAGCCCTGGGACAGGCTGCCCAGGGAGGTGGTGGAGTCTCCTTCTCTGGAGATATTCCAGACTCGTCTGGACGCCTATCTGTGCAGTATGAGCTAGGGAGCTGCTTTGGCAGGGGGGTTGGACCCGATGATCTCTGGAGGTCCCTTCCAACCCCTATGATTCTGTGATTCTGTGATTTCCATAATAAAATAGGAATATGCTGTGTTGCCTCTCCAGAATAGCAGCATGTCAGACTGCAGCAAACACTTGTATTACTATGTATAACATTACCTTATGTTGTTAAATTTTAAGGATTACAAAAAAGTATTAATTGTTTTCTCTTTTCAGGACACCGTTCTGACATGAACAAGTCCACAGAAAGTATGTATGCTGCAACGCGGCGAGAAGGCTTTAATGATGTTGTAAGAGGAAGAATCCTCTCAGGAAACTATTTCTTGTTGAAACAGTAAGTGGAAACAGCATGAAACTCAAATTTGCCAAGTTATAATTTTTTTAACCAAATGGTGATTAACTTTTCATCATGACATGAAAAAAGATTGTCCTTATACTAGTAGCTACTTGTATTATTATTATTGCATTAGCTATATTATACCTAGTGGACTGCTAGTAATGAATGAAAATGTTTTCCCAGTGAACCTCCTGAATTAAATAAGAAAAACAACTTAGTGATCTTTATTTTTCTTTCCCTGCCAGAGTATTATTGGCACCCATTAGTTAAATTAAGCAAAAATCTATCCTATGGTATGGCTTTTAAATCATATTGAAGCCATCACTGTCATAGTGTTTAAAGTTCTGTAGCTGTTGATCTTATTAAAACTGCATGGAAAATCTGCTGGTACATTCTAGTGAGATCTTCCTATAGAAGGCCAGAAGATACAGCAATTAAATTAACTACAGCTCTTTGCCTCAGTGTGCTTTCCTTGCACACTGGCAAAGGTACAGATGTCTTTACAGAAGACAGGTTTTTATGCAGCTCATGTAGAAAAGCTGATGCATGGATTGATGTGACTTTTTTTTTCCTTAGGTTTCACTCCTTATCCAACAGTTCTAATTTATGTTCCTAAAACTGCTCTATTTCTCTATTTATCTGTGTATTATTCAGCTACTAAGAGAAATATTAGTTGTGTAATCAAGCCTCAAAGCAAGTGCACTACAGAAAGAGCTCTGTCAGCCAGAGTATTCATCAGATCTAACTTCTAGTTGCAGACAGGAATGTTGTCAGTCAGTATGTAACAATCAGCTTTTATGGAATGCTGGTATTCCTGCCAAGTGTGCTCCTTCTGGTTACAACTGTCCAGGTCAGGTTTCCTAAGGCTGCTTTAAAATTCATGTAGTTCACCCTTCTGTGAAGGAATATACAATTAGCTTCCATCAAGATTGAACAGGAGAGTCCTGTTCCTGTTCACAGTAAATTACTTCTGAAGAACAGAACCCAGGGTTCAGAAAACATTCTTTGAATATACAGTAGATAAAACCCATCTGTCTCTCCTGCACATTTTGCATTTTACACGTGATTTTTATCTTGCTTTTGAAATCTGTAAAATTACTAGGTAGTTGTTCAGGGAGCAGTGGAAGTTTGTCAGCATTGTAGCAGCATTAATAGATAGTATGTGTTTAACAATATTTTTCCACTTTTTTAAAAGCCCAAAATAGTCTTTCCATCTTAAAATATTGTTTGAGGTCCTTTTTGTTCCTCTTGATGTTCTTCTGACGTTAACAGCTAGGATGAGTTCAGAAATGATTGTAGAAAAAGGGCTAATTCCCATGATGCAACTTATCTGCTGTCTATTTTTGACTGTTATGATTTTCACTGCAGTTTTTCAGAAAGAAATCTCTAGATTAACAGATTTGAGGAGTTTCAATTGTTTTATCTTCTAACACTCTGGCATGTAGCAGTTGTTAATACTTTCTCCCTCCCTTCCTTCCCATCCCCCCCCCCCTTTTTTTTTTTTAAGAATAGCTGTGGTTTTAGATGCCATTTGCTTTTGAAACTGAACTTCTCTGAATTTAAGGATTTCACATTTACCAGTTCTGCATGTGAAGTTAAAAGGAAAAATAGACATAAAGCTGACTAATTTGTTTCTGCTTCAGATTTGTGTAGAGACAGTTTAGAAATCTGTAGATCACATGGAGTCCTCCATGGATGACGTGAGTCTCATATGCTTCACATATCTTGCTGGATTGAATCCTAAATGATTAATGCCTGTTTCCCAGGCCTGCTTAGTTCTGTATTGTTTCCAGGCTTTGCTGTGCTGCCCTGCAGTGAAATTCAATACATGGTTTAGTTTCGGAAAGGTCATAAAAGTGTTGTTTTGATTTTTAGTTAGTTATTGTAAATGAGGGTTTTGTTTTCCCTTCACCTTTCTCCAGCAGCATGACCTCATCTCTTCCTTCTCTGACAGCTTCATTGCTTTGAGAACATAAACAACATGTTTGATGCCTGAGCTTCTAGTTTATCAAAACCTTAAGTACCAGTGTTAATCTTTTAGCCAGAAGGAATACTGGTCTTGTAATTTCCATGATTATTTTCTTTTTACAGTAGCTAAGGAATGAAGTTCTCTGGTTTTGGAATTGGTGTGAAGCCCTCTTGTCTGTCTTTCTCCTAAGGAACTACGAGGACTACTTTGTCAAGGCACAGAAAGTCAGGCGTCTCATTGCCGACGACTTTGTGAAGGTGTTCAGGAGCGGTGTTGATCTGTTGCTCACTCCCACCACCCTGGGTGACGCGGTGCCGTATATGGAGTTCATCAAGGAAGACAACAGAACCCGCAGCGCCCAAGATGACATCCTAACACAGGCTGCAAACATGGCTGGTGAGTAGGGACAGGAATTCAACTACCTTTTCCCCTACCTAGTGATTTTTAATACCTGTTCCCTTCACGTATTTAACCTCTTCTTCAGAACCAAGGTAATATTACCTGTGTGTTATAACTCTTACAGTGACAACCAGGTATGAGTGTGACTTATTTGTGAAGTGCTTTGAAATGTCAGGCTAGATTTTAAAATGAGGGGCCTTGAAGCTGAGTAGGGGCTGCAGATAAGATGAATCCATTCACGTTCCAAAGACTGAAATCTCTTTCTTAGGAGACCTGATTTTCTTTTCAGAGGATGGCGTCTCCTTAAATCACTCTTAATTAATTTCTTGTGGTCACCTAGCAGTATTCTTAGTTCATTGACTGAAATTACTGTAACTAGTCTTTTTCCTCTACATAAAAACAATTCCAAGAGTAGAATTGTTACAAAATTTACTCTGACTGGATTTGTTTAGTTTGCATGTGTATTTTCTACTTTTTTTTTTTTTCTTTCAGGTCTGCCAGCCATAAATGTTCCTGCAGCTCTTTCAGAGAGAGGCTTGCCAGTTGGGCTTCAGTTCATTGGACGTTCATTCCAGGAGAAGCAGCTTCTCACTGTAGCCAAGTGGTTTGAAAAACAAGTACAATTCCCAGTGATCCAGCTAGAAGAAGTGAAGAGGCACGACCACGATGCTCTTCAGCATCAGAAATCCGCCTCTTTCTCCTAGCGTGGGACTTGCTACTCACCTAAAGCAACAAGGCTGTGGGGATGGTCTAAAAACATAGTCCTGCAGTTAACTCCCTTTTGGAGAAATAATAATCAGTTTTAAGAAGACCACATACAGCAGTGCAGGATGGAATCATCGCAGCTTGTTGCTGGGCACTTAAGGCAGAGTGAATCATTAAGTAAATATGTCTGTTATTAAGAACTGTTCCTAACTGATATTAAAAACACCAGGTTGAAATGATGCATTTCATGCCTGTGGAACTGCTTCTTTCCATCCCCAGAGGGTGCCTAAGGTTATCTGGCACATGACAAAACCAACCTGAACTTTCCTGTGAATATTGCATTGTTGCCAGAGGGTTGGTTTCCTTCTGGAACGTAGGCTTCTGTAATGGAACAATCAGACAAGCTCTGATGGAACAATGGTATCAAGGATCTGCTCACCAACAAGTTAATACAAAAGGAACCAAGAGAATAACATACAGATAATTAATCTAAAATATATAAAATCCATTCTAGCAAACTCAGGCAAGAGGTGGAATAACTTCCAGGTTCATGCACATTACTCTGGTTACATTCATTGTAAGAATGATGAATTCCAGAATTATTCTGGGGAAGGATTCCTGTTAGCCCTTTATTAGTTATTTTAGTATTCCTTCATCACTGTTGTTTGCAATCAGTACTTAAATTTTTTTTCTTGCTAAAGTATTCATCTTCAGTGTAACTTTCAATAGGGGTTACTCCTTCCTGGATGGCCATTCCACACAATAATAATTTGAAACAAATTTCCAAGCCATGATGTTGGTAGACTGGAAGATCTACTAAACAACTACTAACCTGTTGTGAATGTTGGAATTTCCATTTTTCCTAAGTTGGAAAAGTATGAGGGATAAGTTGGTAGATTTTGTCTTGCCAAGCAGCTGGAGAAGGCGTAGGTGAAGAATTGATCTCACACTTGCACTACTGTTTTTTTTAAAGCCCTGGCTTTGAGTCCAGTCTCCAGCATTCTCTAAGTGAGCATTCAGATGATCAGAGAGTCTGGCTGTCCTGACACAGGTGCTTCAGAGGTTCTCTTGGTAGATTTCTGAGCTTAGCAAAACTATGCAGTGAAATACACGGTAGAGGAGGTACAGGCCAGGCAAGTGGACATCTATTCTGCATGGCACTTGTAGCCTCATGTTAGACACCCATCTTTGGATTAAAGGTTGTAAAGACTTGAGAACAAATCTCCTGGGTAGATACAGCCCAGAAATTCATATATGATTCAGGGCAGCTTCAACAAGGTTGCCCTGCTCTCACTCCATTGCAATGTTTTGCATTTTGGGGGACTATATAGCTGATACTCTTCCTGCCCTCCCCTACCTAATGCTGGGATTTCACCAAGACAGAGCTGAGAGCCTGGGAATTAGTGTGGTTAAGCAGCTTCAGGATCTAAGCAAGAGCTCCTCTTGCAAAACTTGAGGAAATCTAAGAGACTTTTGCTACCTGTATTAGAAAACCCTTCTGAAGTAGGTGACTGTCAGCCCTGCAGCAGTTCCTGAAGCAGCTTAACACCCCAGTTCACCTGTGGATGTAGTAGTTGTGAGGGGTATTTCTGAGCAGAGCTTTGTGCACTGCTGCCAGTGCCAAGTCAGGGCTCCAAAGTCATAAACAGTAAAGTTTCTGTGACTGATAGTTAGACTTTCAAAACCCCGTTGTTACAGAAGTCCAGAGAGCAAGAAGTTCTGGGGATTAAGAAATAACCAACACAAAAAACCCAAGCCGAACCCCAAAGCTGCCTATACAAACACTTTGTACAGCTGCCTTGAAAAACAATTCACTGAACTGGTAAGAGCTGAAAGTTCTGCAGCGCTGCAGCGTGGCCACCGCAGGGGGTAGGTGTGTCCTTAGTACAGTGAGCCCAGATAATTCCAGTGTTTCCCGAAGGAAACAAAAGCTACAGCTTTAGCGAAGGAGCAATCTGCAGAACTGTTTGGGAGTGCAAAATATTTTCTTCAGTTGAAGAGAAACTCTAAGGACGTTGTGTGGTGGAAAAGTTATTTCTGAGAAGAAATTTGTAAAGAGGTTTTTGCTGTAAGATGTTTTTAAATACAAATGCACTCTGATGTTGCAGTTTATGCAGTTTCCATGTATGTTTCTCCCCCCCCCCCCCCCCCCAACAGACTTCTAGTAAGGAGAAATTCAAAGCAAAATGTAACCTGACTGCTCCTACTTCTCTATTCTTGCATTTCTCTGTTTCCAGGCATTGGGCACTTAATAGTTACTCCAACCTCATCTCTAGTGCTAGGATCTAATCTGCCTGGAAAGCTGCCTTGGGGAACGGGCTTTGTAACCTATCAATCAGCAATGTCCCAGCACTCCCCCACACACAGCCTCCCTTCCTTCCCCCCTGCCCCAGCTCTGCCCCAGAATACCAAGACCTATACCACTGGATTCACATACAAGAAATGGGCAACTGAAAAAGGATGAGGAGGTGTTTGTGTACTGTGTGCTTTAAAAAAATATCACTGCTAGGCTGACGTGGCAGGCACACCTCTCGTTACACTGGTGTCTACAATGCCCCTGGAGCAGCAGGGAAAGAGGAAAGAGAAAAAAACAGTGCAAATAAAAGTTAATCTAAGTTGTTATTTTTCAGTAGGTCTCTCAAATAAAGAAGGAGGTGTCCAATTACAGGAAAGTTAGAAAGAGGCAGGAAATGAAAAACACTCACCATCCTCTTAATTAGCTTACAACACCTTTGCTTGACTAATGTCCAGGTGCAATTAAGGGATTTCAAGCTAACCTTCCTTTTTTCCTAAACAGAAGAAAGGTTTTTCCCACCCAGCATGGGCATCCTCTGGTGCTCACTGTTGGACAGCAATAAAAGGTGTCTTTGGCTCAGGGGTGCAGGGCGTTCAGGGAAAGCAGCAGGAACACAGCCAGGTGGCTTTGCCTCCTCCTGTGAGCTGTTTTATAGCCTGGGCTGAGGCCTGATACCCCTACAAGAAGGGTGTAAATGTTGTGGAGAGGCACAAACGCTGTGTCACAATATGCGACGAAATGGGCTTTAAAGTGCTGAAAACAGATATTTTCAGGGGTTTTTTTAGCTCAAGGGGCTGTTCTTCTAAGTCACTGTGTTGGTGAATGGATTTGTGTAGCCTGCCTCGCTGTGCTGATCACAATATACAGTGGACAGGTTGCTGTTGTGTGTGCCGGCCCAGATACCTGGGGCAACAATGGAGACTCTGGGTTAGATGCCTCTCTTCAGGGGAGAGCACATGGTGGGGGGAGAGGAAAAGGGCTTGGAGTTACAGGGCTGGCTGCAGAGAGCCCCTGCATGTGACCTAAAAGCACTCTAGGCACTTGGTCGTACCACTCAAGAAAGGACATTCCAGCTTGGATGGAAATGGACACAGAAGCACAGAAAGGTTGTCTAGACACGCCGTGAAATACCAGGAGGCAGAAAGCACACAGAAGAGCTTTAAGAGTCACAGAAGCTGGTAGCTCATTTGAGAAGGCAGAGCTTTCTCAAGGAGGGGAAGACTAATGAGATAGAGGATGCAGAGATGAGGAAGTAGAAGTATTTTGCTGAAGGGGGGGCCCTAACTTCATGTTCCTCAGTTGAAATCTTTGAAGGTGCATACTTTTGGGAGCTGTAGCTCTGAACTAGAGTCAGCTTGATTTAGTCCAAGACCAGAGTCTTTAGGACTTGTATTTGCAAGCTTTTAGTCCCAAAGCCAGTGCTATTTGAGCACACGTAACGCCTGGCGCCGACACACATTGTACAAGCTTAACAAAGATCAAAAGGAAAACAGTGTTATTAACAACATACTTCAGGAAGCCTAGGAACTCACTGCAAAAGGGACCTTGTGGGCCCAATTTCTATTCATAGGTAATCATTTCATAGTTGCCTCCATAAATTCATTAAATTCTATTTAAAGAGTATTTTGGTTTCTTTCTCCTGTTAGTATTCCAGAACCTTTTGTTAGAAACTTTAATCACAGCCAAACCACGTACACCTATTTGCTCAAGGCAATATTGTTCTTTTGTTTAAATATTCCCTTCTCACTCCCTGTGTTTAATTCACTCTTGTTTTTATAGAGCACAGTTGCATTCTTCCTTAGCCTTTATTCTGCTAGGACAAAAACGTCAAGCTCTTCCAGTTTGCTCCTGTATATTACAGCACCCTGTGCTAATCCCTGTAGCCATTTGCTGCACCTGCTCCAGCTGAATCCATCTGTCTTCCACCCTGAGTAGTATAAAGGCAATTCCAGGTGCAGTTTTACAAGTATGACAGCATTAACATTAACCCACCACTCCTGAAAGATTCCTCCCCAGAACACTCTGGAATCACACTTATCTTTTACTCAGCCACATCACACCCCAGACTGGTAGCTCAAAGCCAGTTTATGATTAACCACTGCACTCTGGGCTTTCTCTGTCTCCCCTGCTTTTAGTGCATAAGCATTCCTGGTATGAGCTCAGAGCTCATTATTAAGCCTCTAGGTTCATGACCCTGCCCTCCTTCTCCTTACTGCTATTCAAATTAGCGGTGTTTTCCAGTTTTTCCTGTAGAGTCCCACTCTCTGCTGTTTTGACAGTAGCAGCTTTACGCCATCAGAAAACAAAGAACATGTCCTTTAAATAACTTATCACTGTAACTTGCCCCTCATTGTGATAGCTTTACAAGCTGTTGCTGCCAAGGGATATAGAGGACAATGAAATCTGGTTTCTCCTGTGTGGCCTCTCCAAGTGTCACCTGGGTTCTGATGCATCATGACTATGCACATCTATTTGCAGCAGCTTGACACAGGCTGAGGAGCTGCAGCCACCCCTTAAAACCTTGGGGGTTGGCTCCTTGCTTTATTCCATAACTGGCTTGCTTTGAAGCCTACGAGCAAACAGAGCCCCGTTGCGATGAACACTCTGCAAGGATATAAAGAAAAGAACCTGCCCCTCAAAAGAGCTTGCATCTATTGTGCATCTATCCAACCCTCCTCACCCTCCCTCCCATAAAAACAACAAAAAACCACCCTGGGATAATAAGCTATTGTGAACAAGAGCTGCCTTTTTGCTTTGTATCCACAGCACTGGAAACATAAGAGCCTGAATGATCTACTCTCAACCGCGAACAATGGAAACACGCTGAATCACTAAAACCAAACTTTCAATAGGCAAAATGCAGCCTTGTCACTAAGACAAACTGCTAATAGCAACAATGAGGCTTGGAACAGCTTGCATGGAGCCAAACTGGCTCTTCTACCTCAGCTGAAGTTCATCCAAAGTTGAACAGGGAAGTCTCCAGATGGTCACTGCAACTGGGGCTGGAAACGGGGGGGGGGGGGGGGAGGGGGGGGGCATTACATTACTTTCTTGTTCAGGGATAAAGCTTAGAATGCTGTTAATGCTTAAAATTAAAATTTACCCCAGAGGAATGGACAGGATAAAAGGTAGAAGGGATGTGGCATCACTTAAAGGGAGAAGGTGTTGCCACTTTAAAAATACATTGTAGTTGTAGCATCTTGGCAGTTCTTATCTCAAAAATCAGGGGGAAAGCACAGCTATGTTGCAACATTTGTGCTGTGCTTTTTTCCATACAGTGCATAAGCCAATGCCACTTTTTTAATAGAAGGAAATCTCTAACTTCACAGTATTTAAACAGATAAACAACAGAACCTTGTACTGTAGCCCCAGTCAGAAACATGACAGGCAGTGGGGTTTCCACATTGCTGCACTGAGCCTTGAGCTACACCTCATTCTGGGCCTTCCATTTTGGGTCGGATTTGTGTCTGTCCCTTGTGCTACCATGGAGTCTGGCAATGCAGCCTGGCTCAGGGAGAGCATAAAATACCTCAAAAAGACTTAGAGAGAGAGGGGTATCTGCTCTGAGCCAATCTGCCCACTCCCAGGGAAGCCAGCTTGCCTGCTGTGCAGAGGAACAGTGGTGGGTTCCATCAGCTTGGTCACCCAACAAGTCGGAGAACATATTTATGAGGAAAAGCTGCCTCTGAGGGGGCTGCCCACAGGGCAAAGGCTCTCTCTGGGGAGACATGAGGGCAGACCTGGTGCCTCTCTAGAATTGTTGGCCCAT
The DNA here is from genome assembly GCA_022605575.1 of Laterallus jamaicensis coturniculus. NCBI lineage: Eukaryota > Metazoa > Chordata > Aves > Gruiformes > Rallidae > Laterallus > Laterallus jamaicensis. The sequence goes on from JAKCOX010000027.1 coordinate 6,780,262, forward strand.
AGAAGGGCTAATCCCACGTTTAGGAGAGGAGAGTTTCTCAGGAGTCTTTTTTAGTTTTTACAGGGTTTTTTTAGTCTTTACAGTTCACAAGCAGTGATGATAATAATTATTAGGCTTCTTAGTTTCAAGGACAGAATGATAAATTAGTGTTTCTTCATTTCCCATCCCAGTCCTGAATCTTGAATGAAAGCATGCACACGGTGAGTGGGAGAAACATAAAAGCCACAAGGACTGTGTGAAACACTGACAGTGCATGTGAGGGAGTAACACATCACAAGGCACGATATCTGCCCAGGGGAAAGTGCATAAACATCCTCAGGGAGGAAAAAGGACCCAGCTTTCCTCATCCTTACTTGGTTCAGGACTTAAAGCTTCCAGTTGACAGAATCACTCTCAAAGCCAAAGAAAAATTTTCACCCTGTGTTGTAGGCAGCGCTGCTGCACAGCTTTGCCATGAGACCTTCTTGCTTGTGGGGCAGCCCAGCAGGGCCCCAGCACACACAGGCAGGAGGGACTCCCTCACACAGCAAGCAGAGAGACCATACTGATCTTCAGCCAAAACATGCTATTCTTAGACAAAAATACTCTTTGTTTTGTCTCCAGAACATACACTGAGACACTGCAGGTGCCAAGTGTATTTCTCTCACCTGGCAAGTTTTTCTTGAAAATCCAATTCCCCTTTTCTGTTACGTGCTACAAAGGGAAAGGAAGGTGGTAGGAAACTTGTAGCATGTCTTAAAAAGTGTGGGGAGATGAAGTGGAATACCAAAGAAGAAAATAATTTTTGCAAGCAAATGAGCAAATTCTAATGTATTTGCTCTTCAAGCTCAGTGAGGTTGGGAAAGAACTTGATGAAAGGAAGGTGCGTTGCTCCAATTCCATCACCTCTGCAACACTGAAGGACTAGAACTTGATCAAACATGCTTTGAACCTGGTGACAAACAGATTTCAGTTGAACCTGCAGGGATCTAGCACCATAACTGAAGAAAGAGATAATTATTTCCCCCTTTCTTTGAAAGTGAGACCCTTAGACAAGCTGTGGCACAGAGGAACTTAGGGGAACTGTTGCTCTTGTCTGTGCAGCCTTTGTGCTTTCTGTGTAAAGCATCTCTGACTCCTGTTCTTCCAGTCTGACACATCATTGCCACTAAATTTTTTTTCCCATGTAAAAACATGATTCCATAATGAATTTGGCCAATAATCATTCATTGATAGACAGGATGGTGAAGGAAACCTTTCAAAAGTGAGAAGAAAAACTGGTTCTACTTGCAGTAAATGGAATTGGAGGTACTGTTGTCAAGAAGAGACATCAGTAAACCCAGTATAGTAATGTGCATGCTTGCCTAGCAAAGGTGTCTAAAATTTCCTTCTTCTGCCAGTCTCCATTCTGAAAGCACAAACTTTCCCTAGACCAATTGCCAGTGGCTCTCATAAGCAAACTCATTAAAATGGCACATTTCCATGCAATCTAGTATGAGCTATTGGATTAATGACACTTGGAAGCCATTTCAGAGCATATTTCAATCTTATTTAAGATAGAAGTTAACTCATCTCAAATCCCAGTTCTTACAGGAAATTATTGTCATTGCCTTAAGTGTCAGTTAGCTCTGTGGATGGGTGGGGGGACAGGAAGACTAAATACCACTTAATTAATCTGTTGCTCTATTCCATTTTTACGTCTTTTTCTCTAGGACCTGCTGCAAGCACTAACTCTTATCTGTAGTTACCATTAAAGAACAACAGCAAGAAACAGTCCTGAAAAATGATGAACTCTCTGAACACAGAGATGAAATCTGAAAATGAGTTTCATTATTGATGAATTGCCTTTGGAGACACCTAACTGTTTCTGTAAGGCTGACATTGGCAGGTCCCTGCCCATATGCTACTTTTACAACATCTGCTATAGCTTTCTATTTTTAATATATTAATCTTTACCAGTAGGTAGGAGCCACTAGGTTTCTCTGCCTTAGCAAGGAAAAGCAGCTGCACAGAGAAACTGAAGGAATGATTTGCAAGTTGATCTTTTAAAAAAGTGACATAGCTCCATCCATACTTACAGCATCTGTGGTGGTTCAGCCCCAAGCAGTGGCTGAGCACTACACACCACTCAGTCCCAGAGGAGAAAGAGAGCCTCCATGGGTTGGGATAAGGACAGTTTACTGACAAAATCACTATGAAAGTAGGACAATAACAGCCAATTACACTCACACCCAGTGATAACACAGAGTACCTTACCAACCTGATGATTACAGAGTGCTGCCCAACAGAAGGACAGACCACCCTGACACCCTATCCACACTCAGGCTGTCCTGGAGGCACCAAGCCCCTGCCCCTCCCATTCAGCCCTTTTTATGGGGAAGTGATGTCAGGTGGTATGGAAAACAGCCTGGGCTAACAGCTCTCGTGCTGGCTGCTTGGGAAGGTTGACTCTGGCCTGGCTGGAACCAGGACACACCTCTTCTGAAAGCTTGATCAGCTGTCAACCTTGAGGTTGCCTTCCAGGAGCTTGGTGAAGCATTACAAGGACAAGGCCAATATGCCACTTGCATCACCTTGCAATGAATAGCTTTTCTTACCATTCTGCTGAAGCAGGTCATCTTTATCGTGCTATGTTCATTTTATATCACTCCCACTTTCTACACATGTCAAGTACTATCCAAGAAAAATCACTGTACAACTCTAAATATATGATGGCAATGTTATTTTTGTCAGCTACCTCTTATAACAACACCACAAAACTCTCAGGTTAGTTTGACAGGAAGCATTTGTCTATCAGCCTGATGACTTTTCACTGTTTTCAATGCATTGTCAATCCAGTCCACCCCCCATCATGGTTTCTATTATTTTTCCTGTGACTAAGACCCACCAGACTTATGATTGTCCATGTCCACTGAAATGCTGACAGGTCTAATGTTAACTCCCTCCCCTGCCTCCCTGGGGCTTCCCCAGGGGCCACCCCAATGTTCACAAAAGCCTCTCGGACCCCCCTCAGTTTCCTGGAGGGAAGTTACATGTTTTCAAATGTTCAGCTGTGATTTAGCATTCTCCCAAATTATTACCAGAGAGGAAGTTCTCATACAGGCATATGACATGGCTGGAACAACCCTGCTTTCTAGCTATAAATATCTTTTGAGTCCTTTATCTGCTGTTAGATAACAAAAGCTTTTGTTTTGCCAATGGCACTGATAGCGAGCAGGAGCACAGCTGGGCTGAGAAGGGAAGGTTGATTTTTATTCCTGAGAAAGCTAAGAGCTCTAGTATTTAATATCCTACCTTATTTCAAGTATTAATATCTTATCCTATAGAAAGAGCTGTATCAGCTTTTCCAGTTAGAAGTTTCTGTCTTTGTCACTCCGGGCTTCCCCATTCTTCTACTTACATATTCGCAGAGCGGAGGATTATTGTTATTATTCTAACAGCTCCCTCTCAGCCAGGAGGTTGTTTTTCATGAAGCTAATGTACCCTTATTTTCTCCCAGTTATGGCTTATTAGGCAACCTGTATAATATTATTCTTAGACATTTGCCAATTATCGTTTACATTCCTTCCCCTGCCCCCCAACTGACTTAGTTCAGAACTGTTTTCCGCTCTGTGAAACTGTTATCAGCTAAAGCTACTGATTTGCCTTTTCTTTGCCTTCAACAAATGTAACCAAGTAATGAACATTTTTTTAATTTATTTATCCTACTGCTAACTTTTAGTACTGTGGTTCCTCCCCTCTGCTGAGGCAGAAGTTGAACCTAGAGTTTCCCTGGTATCTGGTGCAATCCTTTATAAACAAGAAGATTTAAGAGTGTTATTTAATGACTCTGAAGTTGTTTCGGTGCTGGCAGCACGAGACTGCCAGGATATGTCATTTGGATTAACATCTCCCACAAAAACGCAACTTTTTTTCCCCTCCTATACATTACAGAGAGTGACTGAAGGAGCCAGTCATCTCCTCCTCCATAAAAACGGCTGCTCCGTCACCACCAGCAGCTCATACTCCATTTTGCACTTTTCACAGTAGGAAATCAATCCATGAGATCATTTCTTTTTCATTTGTCACTAGTAAATAAATCATGCCTGCTTTTTTTTTTTGGGGGGGGGGGGGTGTCACAGCGTGCCTTTTCTCTTCCCCTGCTGTCCACTAAACCTTTCTTAAGAGATTATAACCAGTGATTTAAAGATTTCAGTCACCAGAAATTTCCCATCAAGTTCCAGCAATGCCATCTTATTGAATTTATGCCCATAAATGAGCAATTCTGATACCTCTGTTTATTACCTAGGACCCTCACATTGGTTTAAGAAGATAGATCATTTTTATCACGTCCTTGGGCATTTGGGTTAGGTTTATTCACCAGGGCATGGCTTAAGGTTAAATGGGTGCTTACTTTTCCCCCCCCTTTACAGTTTTTGCTGATGCCAGGGCTGCCAGGGGTCCCGTGCTTTTTGCTGTCGGTCCCTTTCTCACAGAGGGCAGAAGCAGCCGAATTTCCCCCAGCCAGCTCAGGATCTGCCTGCTCACCAGAAGCCCTCCAAGAAGGACCCTCCTTCTCGGTCAAACAAACATGCCTGCAGCCTTTCTTAGGTGTGCACAAGTGTTTTCTGCCATTACTCCATTTAATACTTGACCACGTGTTGCTTTGCTTCTCCCTCATTAAAAAAAACCTGGAATATTGCACCTCAGAGGAGAGTAGACAGGAGTGAACCTTTAAACCAAAAGTCAAATGTTTGTGAGCATCCATATCCTTGCTCTTAGCTTTCATTGTTTTGTTGCAAATGTGGCATTAGAAATATCAGAGGTCAGTTAAAGGTTGAAGTTGTTTTCTTGTGCATAAATTCAGGCATTAATGATGTGGTCTTGTCCCTTGATTTTTAGCATGCTACAAAATGTCACCAGGATGATCATCCTGCACAAATAACCAAAACTGCAGAAGCCCATTCTTGAGACCAGAGCCGTGTTTTATCAGGGATGTGCTGTATGAGAACAGCTCTGGCAGTCTCCTGTCGATGCCTTGTAAAACGGTCCTTTCCCAAGATGCACTTTAAAATGGGACTGAATATTGTTACAGCTTGTAATATAAATGGTGGTGTAATTAGTACTTAGCAGCAACCATGACAGTGAGAAAAATAATGAAAGAAAAAGAGAGAAAAAGCAATTTATTCAAGTAATTGCACTTCCACCTGTTTATTTGATGTTTGCCATGCTGAAATCATGCCACCTTCCCAATGCAGTAGCACAATGTTCTGCCACTAGCCCTTTATACATCTTCATGGAATAAAAATCTCAGCTGCAGTATTCCCTTACTCTCAGAACAGAAATTATTCTTTCCTAATCCAAATCTCCTAATGGCTCAGCATTCTGTATTGAGAGTTTACAGCATCTTGGGAGATCAAATAAGCAACTTTTCAGTGGAGTGTCCTGAAGGAACTATTAACTATACGGCCACTTTAAAAGCCAAGACTTTTTGTCCTCCCACATCTGAAGCATTTTCTTGCTCAGGAGATGTTTATCACATTCTCTGTAACCACTTCATAGGTAGTTTGCTTAGCCCAGTATAAAACTCACATTTAATGACCTCATTATTTCAAATGCCTAGAGAAACTTGATTCAATTCAAAGCCAATACCACTGGAAGGATATTGGAGTTCTAAGAGATTTCCTTGCAAGGCTGTGGGAAGAAAAATAAATAAATTAAATAAACACCCTCTCTCCTCCCCCAACAAGAAAATAGCCGCCCACAAAGAACAAAGGTATGGGTTGTGTTAACAAGCGTGGCTGAATGACATTGAGGATGTCATATTCTTTCAGCAATACTCCATGGAGCTCAGGATCTCCCAGTCCTCCAGAACTTAAGGGCTTGGTTTTGGTTTTGGGTCTGTCTCCAGATCTATGGCTGTGAGAAGATGAAACAAGCGCAAATCGCTGCAGTGTTAATTCCTGAGGCTGGCAGCCAGACTAAATCAGTGGTGCTCCGAAAGCCTGAATGGCCTCACGTATTTCAGTGGGTTGCTTGGTCACCAAGCTGCAGCCAACCGTTTGGATAACAAGTTTTTTAGTTGTTTCATCACTGACTGTGCTACCAAAAACTGTAGAGAACAAAGTTTTCCTCCCTGCGTGCCAGTTGCTTTCTAGCCACTGGTCAAAACCCTGCGGGTGCATCCTTCCCAGTTCCTACGGCATATCAATGGACGGGCAATATTGCAGTCAGCATGGAACCCAGCCATGGCATAAAACATTGAGTATACCTGAGGCATCAGGGAAGCAAGTGTATGAATGCACAGAAACCCATCAGTTTTCAGAGTGGTTGCTTGGACTTTCCAGCCTGCCCTGACCTCATGTCAGAGAAGCCAGAAGCCTTGAAGCAAACTTGAGATCTTACATGTCACCAGGCATCCAGGGGTACTTGCCTTGTGTAAATTGTTCAAAGAAATGATGAGCTTTACATTTCAATGAAAAAGCTTATGCTTTCATGTGCTGTGCAGGAGTGGAGATGAAGGACCTGGACTTGTTTGCAAAAGCCACATGTTAGTAATCTGTGGCAGGATGAACTTCAAGGTTTTAAAGTCTGATTTAAAGCCAGACTGAGTTGGTTTAGGTATTGTGATTTATACAACAACCCAATGCAGGGCTCGTTACCTGTTGTCTGTAAGTTTGTGCGGTTCCTTTTTCACATGGGAACAGCTATGTATAAGCGCTGATACAGTGTTGTATTAACTATGCCTCTATCTATGTCTCTGTAAATAGCAGACAATTTGCAAGGAGGCCCAGGAACCTGAAATGTCTGGTTTTTCCAGTGCACTGGTTGCTTTAACAAGAGCTATTACTTTTCTTTGAAAACCTTGCTTGCTTTATACTCTACCCACATTAATAAGCTGTTCCACTTTATCTACCGTGACAGAATAAGCTGTGCTCTGTAGGCATGTCCTAAGGAGCATGAAAGATGAAACTAGAACAAATTCCTGCATTTTGGAGCTGCATTTTAAGCAACAGTTACTCCTTGCCACCTCCATAGCCAGCTCAGGCAGGATTATTTCTTTCCTGATGCCTAAATCTCCAAAGTGATCCTCTGATCAGCTTGCCTTGCCCACATCCCTTACCAAAATTACAAGGGACTGCTTACATTAGGACACCTGCTGGCACAGGAATAAGGGATGCAGCCAGGCCCCAGAAGTTTCCACGGATGCCATTCCTGAACTGGGATCACGGTTAGTGGAAATTAATTACTCCACTTGGCAAGCGACCAGCTTGTCGCTTAGCAGGTAAAACACATGCTGGAAAGAAGTTGCTTCCCCAAATCCGACACCAAATTCCCCAGGCCTGACCAGCTCCATGTTGAGAGATCAGACGTGCCTGATGGCTACAGCTCCGTGCTCCTCTTCCAGTGCCACAGTCACCCCAGGCAGTAGTGCTGTGCCACAGCCTCTCTCTGCCCCGTCGCAGCATCGCTAATCACTGAGCCCCAGGTCTTTCCCCAGGGGCATGGGGACACAGGCATACCAGCCCTTTTGTCCTTCTGCTGGGGCAGCCCTCATCCCATTCTCCCACACGTGATCGGTTGTGCAAGTTTTTTGCCCTTCCAGATCAAATAGCCTGACCTAAGGTGTCTCACATGATGGGACACAGGGAAGTTGAGACGTCTCTATTGCTATGGTTTCACCTTTCCAAAGTGAAGCACCTGAACCAACAACATTTTTATGTTTCTGAAGCCTGGGGACCAGCACTTTTTGCTCATCCCTAAGAAAAAAATGCAGTGGAGCTGTTTTTCACAGGAACAAACTGAGAACAAAAAAAGACTACACCAAACCAAGAATATTAGTATTGAGGGCATACACATGTGATTTGGCTGAAGGAGCAGAAGGAGAAGGTCTAACTGAAAATACCATGCAGGTATCTTCGGATTAGCTCCAGATTGAAGCCCCAAAGCCACACTGCAGTGCAAAACATCCCATCCCACTGGTGAATGGAAAAGCATCCCTAAGCACCCAGTGTATGCTGCAAGCTGAGCAAAACTGAGCTGCTGACTTTGTGAACATGCAGTCAATGTGATGTAATGATCATATCATTTTGCAGTGCACCATCAAGAATTTGAGCTTCATCTTCTCTGCTGTACAATTGAAAAGCCAACAAAATGCATTGTTCACCTTCTCTGAGCAGTTTTAAAGTCTGAGTTTTAAAGTGACAATGATTAAGGGGTTAGTGCTCGTTTATTCTTAAATCAATGCTTCACATCTACTTGGGTCCAGGGAAGAAATAAAGCATTTGATCTTTTAGCAGTTCACCCAACTAAAAAAATATACTGGAAATATTTTTGAGACTGTAAAACTGCAATATGCTGTCTTGCCACCTCTGATTCTGTCCTCAGCTAGAACATGAAGCAGCAGAATATTGTGGCTAGGTTTATAATATGATGATACTTTTGTCCAAGTCCAAGGCAGGAGGTCCCTTGCTCTGATCACCCTGCTGTACTGCTGACATTCTTGAGCAGCCATTGTTGCCAATTTTAAACCAGCAGCTGGCTGTTTGTATCTCACAAACATATGGAGTTTTCTCTCTGAAATGCACCTTCTTAGAGTCAAGGAGGGCCAAAAAAAGACAAGCCTGGCAAGCAGTGGTTTTCAAAGCAGATATTCTGCAGATACCAGTCCTGCCTTCCCATCGCAGTCTCAGGGGTAAGAGATGTAATGGGAACCAGCTGAACTCCTGCTACCACACTATAAGACTTGTGTGGCGTGAGACCTCTTCAGATTTGGGTTTCACTGCAAGACCCAGTGTACTTCTGACAGCTCTTCCTGCAGGAGCTGAAACAGCTTTGACTCTCCGTGAAGTGGGCAGCAACTTCACCAAGCAGCTATGTCAAGGGTATCTTAATTTCATTTGAATTAGCACTTCATTGTTAATTGTTAGCTGCCTCAGCAAGTTCAACAGTCGCCATTTGCTGCTTTCTTGCAGTACTCCCCCCCTGCCTCCCCCCATTGCCATGCTCGCCACTGTACTGTCAGCAGAAAGAGGCTGTTTTCACAGGAGAGCTGCCTCTGCCCGAGTCCCATACAAGGCCAGCTCCCTGCATCACCAGCCTTTACTGCTTCAGCCTTCAAAAACTTTGCCTGCCTGTCTCGTGCCTTAAGTCCAGGCCAGTGCATGCAAACATGCTGCTGAGGGGAAGCCATACCTCCACAGCCAGCAATGGGGCTGCTCTACGAGGCGAGACATGCTAGAGCTCATGCAGCAAATGCTGGCAATGTGCAGAGGCATTTACCACCAGAAGCAACTTGTACAGGCCCCTTTCTTCCTCTCTGCTGTCATTTCCTTTCTTCTGAAGACAACAACATCTTTGGGCCGGAGGTTTCTCCCAGGGTGGCTCCTGGGCCAGCTCCATGCATGGAGCCCCAGTGAAGGACCAACAACTCTGTGGCACCAGCCCCTTCCTTGCAACATGATGTCCGCACACCCCCACAAACGTACATGCACAGGGGATGCATTGCACACACGTGTGCCTTCATCAGGAGACACAACCATTAACTGTTTCTGTCTCTACTGCAAGAAAACGTTTTGATTTTCATTTAAACTATTTTCTACAGCAAAAAAGGGCATTTGTGTGCTGCAAGCATGGAGGTATGTGTAGACACTGGTGGTGTGAGCGCTTCCCCAGGCCGTGCTCAGTTCACAGTGTTGCTAGCGAGATGATACCTTGCTGGCTGCAGAGTTTTCAGTCCCTGTTCAGACATCAGGCACGGCATCTTAACAGCCTTTTTCTCCTCTGAGCATGCAATGCAGGCTTACGAGAGCTCCGAACAGCGCGCCACAGTTTTACCAGTCCATTACCATAACAGGACATGTTCCTGGAAGAAAAGCTCAGCCACAATTAAGACAAAGGAGCTGACCCTGGTTTGGGGCCATCTCTGGCTGCTCTTATGGGCTCTTATGGGCTTACATTTGCAATATGCACAGTTCAAGTTCCATTTGCATCTCTCCCCATATTTGCCCCCATCTGAACTCTGTTCTCTGTTTGCTCCCCACTCGTAGAGGTCCCTCTGCCATCTTCTCTGGCTGCAAATTCCTTTTGTCCAGGATCTCCAGCCCGTGTCCTGCCAGCTGGGTTGCACCAGCACCCCATCGTCCCTTAGCTGTCCCAGCCAAGCTGTCAGCGCACTGTGGGGCAAGCATAGACCCTGGGTTAGGTGGCCTTAGGGAGAGATGTGCCTCCCTGGAACGGGCACTGTGTGGCATGACTGGCCAGCAGCACCCAGACAGGGCACAAGCTGCCACAGAGGGCCCGTCTCCCCTGGGACCTGCGGTGCTGCCAATGTCACCTTACCCCTCAGTTCTTTTTCCAGATCATTAACTGTTAAACGGAGAGGGAAAGCAGAAGCGAGTCCCGCTGCCCTGAGAACAGCACAACATCAAAAAGGTATTGCTACATATCACCAATTCTCCACTGAAGTGAGCGTAGGGAATGTCTTTGACAAAAATAAGGACAAGAGTGCTGCTACAGTTAAAAACCCTCCCTGGGCCATTTTGGCTTTCTGCAGCCAGTGTGTGCCTGTGTCTGTCAGGCTTTGGCAGCAAGTGCCCCCTGAGTGAGTGCTGCTGCAAAGGTCCCCTGTGTGCCGGTGTCTGCCCAGGGTGCCCAAATGGGAGAGTGGCTGCTGCCAGAGGGGTCCAGGAGCAGGTGTGGGCAGTGCTGCAGAGTGGCATGGTCAGTAGCTGGCTCCAGCTCAGGATTTTCACTGGACTGCAATGAAGTCTCAAGGGACCTCTGCTGCTTCACCTTCATCCCAAATTCCATCTTCTTGAAACCCTCTCAAGAACATGGGGGTTTCCCTGCTGTAGATGGCTGTCTATCCCCACGCCCCCACTCTTTTCCATGCAAAACTATTTCCAGTTTAATGTCCCGAGTGGGAATTTCCAGCTGTAATCTGGCTGCGCTTCTAGCTTGGCGAGCAAGCAGGCTATTTGCAGCCACATGATTTTCTTTTGACATTGAACTGTTTGTTCTTTTCACTTCCTGGCCACTTCTACCGTGTCTAAGCATCGCTCATAAAACATAAGGGCTTGAAAACGTAACCTCCAAAATATTGCAGAGGTATTTGCCTTGTACTTCTCAATGATTAGATCCTTTTCAACACTGTTAGTCTTTGTTTCTAAGGGTTGGTGTATCCCAAACACACCACGCTGTTGTATTCTGGTCACACAGCTCATTTAGATGTGTGAGTGCGAGCTGTACTGCACCCGGTTCCCTACCTCCAGGCACCAGCAGCTTCTGATGCAACAGTATTGATCAAAAAAAGATGAAACCAGGGGCATACCCAGCTATCAATCTTACCTGACCTGCGAGGACTGCTGATGAGAATTTTAGAAAATCCTAGGCAGGCTTTTCAACAGCATCCTTTGATTTTAAGGATATCAAAAGATGCTGGTACACCTGCAGGAGGTGTAGGAGCAGGAGAAGCTGGGCTTTGCCATCTGCTTTGTTAATGCCTTGTTCTCTCCTTTGAAGGCCAGCCAACACCCTGGGTTGATGCTGAGGGAGACAGTGCCACCCCAGCCCCACCTTCTCCAAGTACAAAGGTGTGCTCTCCTGGAAGCACCAGGAGGAAGCAGACTGCCTACTCTCTGGTGCAAGGGCTGTGGTCACCAGAACTACCCAGACGTTGCAAGTAATTTTTTTTAAAGTTTTTCTTTTGCACTGGGCAAGAGTCAGACATTGCCTCCTGAAATGGCTGAGGTGCAATTCTTCTGGTGCTATTCCAGGCTTAAATAAAGATGAGTTATAACACTAAGCTGTGCGAAAAGCATCAAGAAAAATGCTGATCAGGGAGTTTTGTGCAACTTCTTGGCAGAACTCGTGAAGGGAAGAATAGTTTAGTTTTTATAGTTTTATGGTTGCCTATGAGAAGGGGAAAGGCTTGATGTGGCTGTGGTTCAAATAACTAATTTTCAGTAAATTGTTTCTGCATCCTGTATTTTATCTGATTGATCCCTATATGTATCTTGAGTCCTTCAGACAAAGTCTGTCCTCTCAGATGCAGTGCCAGATTCCGGTATGAATATTCAGGAGGGAAAGAAAATATAATATAAATCCAAACTGAATTGACATTTTGCTTCAGCATAGCCTCCCATTAAGACTGCAATGGCAGCAGTTGCCAAAGTCCTTGTGTTACCCATGCCTGAGGCCAATCTGAAGGCAACAGCAACTTCTCCCTTCATATCTTTAAGCATCCTCCTGCCAGCATTAAAAGTCCTACAGCTCCAATGTTGCATAAAATGCTTACTTTGCTATTAGTTTTGAAATGCTGGTTAAAAAAGCCAGACTCGTTGACCAACAAATCCCTAAACATCTGTACTGTATTTTTAAACTTTTATATTAACACCCATATTTATTCTTATTAGAAAATTACTGCCTACCTGCAGCTACAGATTAAATTAGCCATTAGAAAGAAATTCAGTTCAGTTTCCCTGTTTATATATCAATCAGTAAACTTTCATTCATTCTCACTCATTCTGCTGTTTCAGAGAGAATGCTCTTTTTCTAGCTAGTGTTTTTCTTAGTGGGAGTGTAACTAGAGTTATTGGGAATTAGCTCACAGAGTCAAGGAACAAAGACAATCTGGTAGTTGTCACTAGCAACAGAAATAGCAACAAGGCTGCACCAAGCTCTAAAACAAAGTCAGAGAGTGAATTACTTGATTGCTAAAGAAGGCTACTAGGTATGACCCAAGACAATTATAAGGCATAATTTCAAAATACGGAGAGTCCAGCAAATGATAAGGTAGCTAGAAGTTGACAGAACTCTGTCAGTAAAGCTAGGTGCCACCTGATGAAGTGTGGGTGAAGCATGGGACCTATTACTATGAGTAACTATAAAAATGCTTTAGTATGTATTTTAAAATTAACGTACTTGACCCAGTTACCACTTTTACTTCTCATGTTCTTAGAGAAAAAAAATTATTAAAATCTGATCCTGAGGCAGTAGGCCACCACTCTGAGAATGACATGTAGCAAAGATGGTGAACATCTCCACACCACATGTTGACTGTCGGCCACGAGCACGCCTCCAATGGAGATGAAAACCACAAAGACCAGTTGCTTTAAGAAGGGCATGTGGCCTACTTATTTCTTTTGATATTTATTATTCCTGTTTTTTTCCTGGCCCATTTCTAATCCAGATGGCCATTAAGGGCTTGTTTTACAAATCTGCTTTCCCTGGGAATAAGCCATTAGTAATTGCCCAATTTGCCTCCAGAGGGTGAAGACCACTTTTAGAGTTGCTTTGACTCTGCGGTCAGGCTGTGGAGGAAAGTCCACATTTGGGGATTTCCATGCTCAGTCTGAGAGCAAGAGGGAAGCATATCCATGAACAAAGGCTTCTGCATGCACCAGCTCCATCAGGTGCCTCGGTGCATGGCTTAATAGTTGACTTATTGCTTATGACACAGAACTGTAACTCAGGTGGCACAGATTTTTCAGGGATTTCTAAGAAGGCTAACTCCCTTTTTGAGAAGGTCTAAAGACCAGCCTATTGCAAGGGGAGAGAGGGGAAAGGACAAAAAAAACCCCAAACCCAAAGCTAAAAGGATCCCAGGAAGTAATTTACCATCCCTCCTCCAGAGTTAAACCCAGTTCCTGTATTTATTTCCTGGTATTTGTCTAATCTGCTCTCACAGCTGGAAGTCTAGAAATTTTGATGGATCTCTCAGGTAATCTGATTCACTACTTCACTAGATTTACCATCAGAAAGCTTTTCCTCCTGCACAACTTCTCTGTAAGATGTCCTTCTTGCCATAGGCACTTTCGGACAGAATAAACTATTCATTCCTACTTCCAAAAGTCTTTTTCATTGGCAACATTAAATTTAAGAGGGATTTTAGGAAAATGTTTCTCAACATATCAAGTACATTTCTGGCAAGTGTACATGTCATGCACTCAAATTAAATCACCTATTACTTGAAGTAACATTTATGTAGTTTAGATATTTAAAAATTTCATTCCTTACACATGCAATATAAGTTGGTTCAAAGTCAGCCTCAGTACCCCCGTTATTTATCAGTTTTCTGCAGTACATCCAAGTGAATTTACCCAAGGGAAATATTCTTTCAGCTATTACATCAGGAGTAGATACGAATGTGGCATTTATAGACTATACTGAGTAACCAATAAATGAGCTTTTACAGATAAATAGAAAATTATACCATTTCTGAAATCAATACTCCCATAGCATGTAAACACATGCACGGTCTCTCAGTACATAATACCCCTTATGCCAACAGTGTCCAGCCCTCTGTCCTTCTGTCAAGTCTGCAAGGTCTAATAAGCAGTAGAATTGCCTGAACTCTATGCTATTTTTCCAGAAGAATTGGTTAAATTAAACTAAGACAACTGTTTTCTGAAATCAGAATGAAGTCGGGTGTTTCTGAGCTAGTACAGACTGTCATATAAAATGTGTTTATATCTTACTGTGTTTCTGTTTAACCACAATATTTATCATCACTTCTTTAATGATCTAATGTACTTATAGCAGTTCTTCCAGCACATAACAGTCAAGATGTGACTATTTGGATTTTGAGGCTATCAGAAAACATTTTGTATGCCGTTAAAGAGAAGCACTATGCAATTACTGAAAGAGTCTCTTCATCGTTTTTAATAAACAAAGTTTAATTGTTGTAGACTTACCTAATGTGAAGAAACAACTTATAGGAGCTTTAAAATATTTTAAGATGCTGTTCACTGCAGACTAGAGAGATCAACATCTTATTAGGGTGTACCTCCACATTTCATGCTCTGAGACCTGATAGAACGTTTCCCATTTTTTTTCGTAGGATCTGCAGAAAGGCAATGAAATGGTTTTGCTATAGCAACTTCAAAAGTATGCTCGTCCCCTGACTCAAGTTGCCTATGATCTAGAAAAGTAGCTGGAAGCAAGTGTTGCTACTTATTGTACACTAATCTGCAGACAAAACGTCTTTTTCTAAATAGTAACATTAGCCATAGCAACTGTAAGTAGTTGTACATCAGCAAAGCTCAAACCATCTGTCTACAGAGCAATTTTTGCATTTTTAGATATTCATAATGCTATTTCACAGAGGTCTTGAAAATATGCATCTAGAGAGCACGCTATTCTTCTCTACCTACCCAGCAATAAACATTGGAAACTCTTGGATATTTCCAGGATATTGAGGCCTCGGTAGTCACAATCTTTAATTGTTTTCTAAATTGAAAGAGGATGGCATTATTCACAGTAAATGAAGCTCTCACTCTAAGAAGCTAGATTGCTTCAGAAATGGGTAGAAAATGTTATTGAATTTGCTGTCATAGACAAGAGATTGATATGAACAGCTGCAGAGAATACGATTGCTGTTTGCCACTTTTACAACACTAATTTTTGTTGTTCTCTCTAAAAAACCCATTGAATTTTCTCTGTAGTAGCTAATTTACAATTATTTTTCCTAATATAGTCCCATTTTCCTACTCTCTTATATCTGACAATACCCCATCAGTTAAGAAGAAACATTTGCTGCGTGTGCTGATAAGGCGTCTGTGCACCTGAACCGATCCATGCAAAGTTGCTCCTCTCCTCAGGAAGGCATCACAGGGCATTTCTTGCAACACAGGCAGGAAAGGACGTGTCGGGGGGGGGAAGTGCTACCGTTGTACTCATGATGCATGATCCATGCAGACCAGTCAAACCAATGACGTATCATCAGTATCTCAAACGGATCTTGTTTCACAATAAGCCTGCAGGCCACAGATGTACTCTGTTTGGTCAATATTTCAGTCATGAGAAACGGGACTAAGGTCACCTCTAGATCCCAGACACTTGAACATTTAAGCATAATCACAGGTTCTCGTATTTTACATAAGCTGTAGCACTTTTGGAGACAAAAATCAATTAAAAACATATTTTGGTGTGGAATTAAAGACGCTTCAGATTGTTTTTAATATAAACTGTTGTTTGATCAAATTGAAAAGATTTCATGCTGCAACAAGTAGTGGGCATCCAGACTTCTGGTACTGTCTGGGACAGAAAGCCAGAAAACCTTTCAAGAGAACTAAAACCCTCTCTGTCTTTCACCTTCTCTGTCTTCAAACACAAGCCTTCGGACGATGTCCACGGAGCCTCCATTCCAGGTCTTCTGTAGACATCCCCCTCCTCGTGTCTTTTCTGAACTCCACTCAGTTCTTCTCCCAGCTCTGAAGGCAATGTTTTTCTCTTTCCAGTTCCATAACCAAGTTGTGAAACCTTCGTTTTATGACTTCCCTCCCCGCTCAGAAAGCGCCGGTAATGTAGTAACACTTTACGGGCTAGGGGCCTCACCTATTTATAGGCTGCGAGATGAACATTTCCAGAGGGCCTTGTTATGACTTCTGCACAGAAGTTTCCATGCCATGCCCGAGCAAATTGGCACACCGTCACACAACACACTTTGTGAAATGCTGAATTGATTTTTGCAGTGCCGTATATAACATTTGATATTTAGTAGTCACTAACAAAACCTTTCAGTTGTTTTCCTTACAGATTTCTTTACCTGGGGAACAGGTACAACACTTGAAGCATAGTGTAATATAGTAGCTTCACGGGTAAAGTCTTGTCATCCTCAGCTAAAATTAACAGCTTTGTTTTTAGAAGACAGATCCTCTTGGTTTTATCCAAGGGTTGGGGCTCCCCGCTCTGAACACAAGTGCCTTCAGAGAAGACAGGTGACTCTGAAGGTAGATACTTAAACCATTATTGCAGCATGCCTTAGAAGGAGTTTCACAGGCTGATTTGGTACACTCTCACACCACAAACAAGCATGGTAAATGGCGCCCTGAAAACAAGCAATGGCTGATCACACACCCTCAATTCATGGAACTGCTTTGTCCTACTGAACCCAGATCAGCCCTAACAGACTGTACAAGCTCTCCCATTGCACACCTCTATCTCTTGTTCAGCTGTATGTATGAGGGTTGGTCAACCTGCTTGCCTCTGTGGTGGAAATACAGCCTTTTTGTTGATCTATCGTTTTCCATCCTCATGTGGGGGACCTTCCCCATGCTTGCTGCACTGAGGACCTCTGCGTACTGCTCACTTCCTCACACAAAACAATCACAACATCAGTTAGCACCACAATCTCCTTTTTCTACATGGTTTGTCTTTCTCTCTGCTATAGAGGATGTTCTACATACCCATAAAGCCTGAATGACAGTGGCTGTCCTCCATCCCAGGACATGTTTGAGCACTTCCAGCCAGGTCTCCTGATCCGCTCTTTCTGTGTACTGCAACAACTGCTGTCCATGTCCCGAGCTAAGGGCGCTCAAATCCCTACACCCACAGAGCACTGGCACAGGCTGCCCAGTGAGGTTGTGGAGTCTCCATCTCTGAAGACATTCAAAACCCACCTGGATGTATTCCTGTGTCATTTAGTCTAGGTGATCCTGCTCTGGACTAGATGATCATTTGAGTTGGACTAGATGATCATTTGAGTCCAACTCCTAACGTTCTGTGATTCTGTGAATTTTGCACAGCAACACTGGTTCTGTGAACAAGGAGAGGATGATGCTACCAGAAGAAAGGAAAAGCCAAAAGAAGAAAAACTAACCAATTTTCAGAGGTCTTGAAAAGGTGACTCCAAATTATTTCTGTCATCCAAAATGTATCATAAATTTTCAACATTTGAAAATTATTTCTGTAATGCTTTTTTAAAAAAAACATAGCTGGCTTCTTATTTTAAGAGTCATGCAGATTCTAAAGCACATATTGGATTATCTTAGTCCAAGAAAGTGTTAGATTAAGACTTAATTTTTCAGGTTATTATGGACATTTGAAAGTAGTGGAATTGGGACCTGTTATTAGGAACATTAACCCAATATATTTTTAATAGATTTTAAATCCCAGAGCAACCTTTATATAATTCCAGCCTTTCCTAAACAGAAGATATTTTACTAAAGTAAAGGCTTTTTATAACAGCATAACCACTCATGCTTATGTAAGCATTTTCAATGGCCTTATGTGTTTTATTTCTGGTATAACTCTTTTAGTTTCAGCACTAAAGTTTCTTATGACCACCTTCTAGGCTGAAGAACTTTCTACTGTAACAACACTTGTCTCCATGAGGTAATGAAAGTTCCTGGACAGCACACTTGTTAAAACCAGCATGCCAGATGCAATGCCACCAATATTGTAGACAGTAGTAATGAATTAGTGCGTTCTGACCAACTTCACTAACATCTAGGTTCATTCAATTTTTGTTTTAATCCCCAATTCCCCCAAGAGCGCTGATCAGTTCATGCAAATCTTGACCCCTGTGTTAGAGTGGATACAAAGGTGTCTTCACACAGTCTCTTCTGATGGAAGGATGCTACTGCAGAGGACCCCATGGAGAGCCTTTGTCCAGAGGACGACGTTCTTTTCCAAGAAAGATGAGGAGACATCTCTCAGCTCCCAGGACAACACTCAGATGAGGTTCTCCGGAGCTTCCTCGCCCTGGTTTAGTGGCAAATGCCTCTTGGTGACAGAATTCTGCCTGCATGCAACAGTGATAACCCTCGGAAGCCATCACAAGGGAGGCATACAAACTCACCCTGAGGTTTTTGCTTCTGTCAGGCTTAATCGAGACCTACATGTCAGTCTCTGCTCTCATTCAAGCCTATATATTAATTATAACTTATGTGAAGTTGCAGCTGAGGAAAGAATTTAACAGTTCACCCCATAAGTACAGAACTTTATAAGCGCAGTAAGTCTATCCACAGAGCTTCAGATTCCAGTAATTAAATAAAATACACACACATGCATAAATACCTTCTTTCCTGCTTGCATTCAGAGGCAAAACCTTTTGACCAAGAAGCCCTGTATTTCAGTGACACTAAGCAGTCGGTTCAGTGGTTACACTGTTACTCTCTGGAGTCTGTGACTACTCTTGTCCTTTGAGAAAGGAGGTCCTGAATGCAGGGAGAAAGCAGCTCCGCGGGTGAGTGGAATGGTCTAACGCTTGCAGACCAGTCTTCAAAAAGTAAGTTTGTGCTTGGGTTTGAACTACTGAACACCTACCCTTGTACTAGAGAGAGGGATCACAAGGTTAAAAGTATAACATGCTAATGTATTTTGGAGGCATGAAAAGATATAACCTTGAGTGGAAGTCCTCAGTAACTGAGAGGGTATCTAAAAAGTTAAGGCAGATTTGGTATTACTTATGCATTTCCTGTAGGCTTAAAATAAGATGCATAACTACTTATACAAACATCTTCCTGACATGTTGGCATGTAAGGCAAACTATTCTAAGAGAAAAATGCATTATAAGCAGAGGAAAAAACCAGATATAATCAATCATACTCAGCTATAATTTAATTCTCTTGTACGCCTTCTCCCCCTCGTCCTCCACTGTAGGGATGATTATGAAAATCTCTAGCGAATTCAAAATCAACAGGAGATAACTTTGTATCATATCTGACCAATGTAGGGTTTGCCAGGAAACAAAACCAATGCATGAGAATGTTGTTGCTGAAATTCTAACAACAAAGCAAAGCTTTCATCCCTTACTTTCTTGGTGGTTATGGTTGTCCTATAGATAATCCAGCAAACAAATTTCTTCTCCACCACTTTTCCTGTGATTTCTTACTTTCTCCTTGGCCAACTGCTTTGAAATCAACAAACATGGTTTTAGAAAGCATATAAAGCGTATTTAATAAAAACATAAATCAAGACCTGGAAAAAGAATTTAATGAAAAAACCCCCATATTTAATAAGGCCACTACTTTACTGAAAATATACAATTATGAGACTAACGTATTTTCTTAGGTGACAACATTTAATGTTTTTAAACACAGATTGAAAGCACGATCTTGAGTAAAGTCTCTGTTACGTAGGTCTTTCTGCAGTTCTTTACAAGACTCAAGCAGTTTTACTCCAAAACTAATAAATTTTCCAATCTATTAAATCTGATTTAAAAATTTGAATACCTAGTTTTCTGAATTAGTGCCACAAAGAAAAGACTTGAGGACAAAATCATTTTCTGTTGGTCTTACTGCATTTTCAACAAAAGTTTAATACCTACCAAGTAGCTTATTTGTGATACAGTGCTGTCCTCATACAGAAACCATACTCTTCACAGACATACATCAAACCAGGGAAGCTTTCCCAAGTAGCATCACCACCCTAAATGACCACAGTGTGGGAGACTCATTGTCTTACTGTCATAACACAGGAAGACCCTGTATTTCAAAGAGGCTCTTCAATAAGAAGGCAATTCAAAGTACCATATTTCCAGCAATTCTGTGACAAAGTAGTTTTCTACAGCTTCTATTTGATTCTTTGCACCAAGTACAATCTTCATGCAGGTTTTGTGAAGATTACTGCATCCTGAACCGTCTTCTATCCTACTTTTTCTACTTTGGAGACAGCAACGGAAGAAGGGGTGTAATAGAGGCTATCCTAAGCAACCATAAATTTTCAAAATCCCAATGAAATTGTTTCTTCCTGAAGGCAGTTTCCAAATTCATTTCACCATCCTTTCAGTTTCCTGCAACCCCATGTCAGCCTGCAGAATTGCCCGTTTTGCACAGGAACCACCTGTACATCTCAGTCTTCAGCACTTTCTGGGCCTGTCTTTTCATGTGCTTTCAGTCAAAAATGGCATTTTAATTTTGGAACTGTCAGAGACATCTTAAGAGATTAAACTCCTCTGTGCCAGAGACTTCAGCCTTTAAGAACAGTTTTGTCCCCATCAGAATTCAAAGCCCTCTGTCAGTATAAAAATACATAGTACCTCCATCCACTAGCACCAAAAAGTCTCCACTTGGCCCCAGACCTTCAGACCTTGGAAAATCCCAAGCCCTACCACTGGGTACCTGCCAGAGGAACCAGAAGAACAAGCTGTCTGGAGTCAAAAGAGGGGGCAAGAGGAAACCTGGTTCATGGGGACCCAAGTGTCACAGGTACTCAGTCTTTTGGGTGTCCTCTCCTGACCCAGCCATGGAGGTGGAAGAGCTCACTGTTTCCCAGGATTTTCATAACTGGACACTCCTTCATTCATTTAAAGGAAATGTAAACAATGAAGACTGTTACTGCCCATCCAGTCCTCTGATTTCATGGCAGAACTGCAACACCCCATTTCTTTTTTCTGCAATGATCTGTTAGTGGCTTCCACTGAACCAGAACCATCACCACATAACATTTTAATTTTGAGAAAAATCAATGAATTCTGCTGAGTAGGTGTTGTATTGATTTTTTTTTCCTAACCAGCTGTACAATTGCTAAGAAACTGATGCACTGTCAGACATTTTGGTGACTAAGTAATGAATAATTGGTACTTAATCCAACCAACTGTCACATTAGACAGTCACTGAAAGCTTGTTCTCAGTAAATACTGGTTATGAGTGGGGAGTTTCAGGTACAAATATTCCCAGTGTGCATTTCTTGGTTCTTTCTTCTTCAACTATTGTCTCCCCATGAGCTCATCTCTCCTTTACGTACGTTGTAACATTTTAGTTCTGTGACATTTTCATCCCATGAGATTTTCTGCCCGAGATATTAAATCCCACAATACTTGCCTGCAGATGTCTTTATCATCATTCATCATTCACAGGCCTTTATAATCATACTAAAGGATTTGATTCTGCCCAGAGAAACCTATAGGTTATTGTGTGATAAATGACTACCAGACTTTCCTCTAAGCAAATTGCATATTCTATAGCCAGTGATAAACTCTGCAGTTGGTGTCCACAGCTACACTTCTATCATCATTTGAAACTTCCTGAGAAGAGCAAATAGACACAGAATTTGAGTCTTGGATGCCTGGAACCTTCAGATTTGCTTTGCAGGGAATATATTGCTTTTCATATTCCTTTCCTTGGCCACACTGGGGAAAAAGAAGCGTTTAATGATTAAAAAAAAAAGTAGTACTGCATAGGTACATGAGTCCAAGTGATCATGTGAAGTGAATTACCTCTCCACTTACACCTGGCACAGAGGTGGGTAATGAATGCTTCAAAAAAAAAAAAAGAAAGAAAAAAAACCCCCATTATATATCTGGTTTATGTAAAATATTTAGGTGAATAAAATCTTCCTTGTATAGAACAGAGCAGTCTTGGCAAGGAAAAGTAGAAAAATACCTTTTCTCTGAGTATCTTGCCCTGAGACAGTTGTCTGCTAAGTCTCTAATATACCTGCTTTGCTTAGGGCACAGAACTTTTCTCCCTCCAGTTTCTGTCAGAATGAACAAGCAAAACTTAGAGCGAAACACAGATCCCACTCCACGCACACCTCCTCATCTCCATTATTTTTAGTGCAAATGTTTGAAGCAGTTCATTGAAGAAAAAGCTATTAAGGAACAACAAACCTTCATTTCCTTTCGACTTGCAACCATAATTAGACTGGCAAAGCAGTTACAGTGTTAATTTAATCCTGGTAGATAAATTAACTGCTTCTTTGCAGACACTGGAGGAATGACTCACATCATTAACACAAGTTTATTAACTACAGTCTTTCCCCCTTCTCTGCCTCCCACCTTTTTCTCCTTTGGGCTTAAAGCTAAGACAGGAAGGTCAACTTCACAGTGATTTTAGAGAGTGCCTCTGCCTTCTATTCCCAGTCCCAAGGTTCAGCCTCACCAATATTTAGGATCAGTTTCTTCTGGTGTGACCAATTGGCTCCATTTGGGAACCTGGCCAGGGTCTAAATCCATTCACCATTTTTCACAGCCATAGCAGTCAGCTAAATTTCAGCAATACCTTGTACACCACACCAGCAGTCCTGCCAGGA
This sequence comes from Laterallus jamaicensis coturniculus, assembly GCA_022605575.1. Lineage (NCBI taxonomy): Eukaryota > Metazoa > Chordata > Aves > Gruiformes > Rallidae > Laterallus > Laterallus jamaicensis. Next base: position 6,802,978 of record JAKCOX010000027.1, read on the forward strand.
ATGTTATTAGGATCTGATTTTTAGGTGTTTTTACACAAAACACAACTAGGAAAGTTTCCTACAGGCTGAAATTAGAGGGCTGGGTCTTTCAAGCAGTCACTCACACAAACAGCCCTTACCTGCAAGCTTTATCAATGGCACTATTCACGTGAGTTTTTATGGTTTACGGGATTAGACACTGTATGTAATGTCTCAGGCTGAGACGCAGCCACACACCCTGCACACAGCTGAAACCCAGCCACACAGCACAGCCCTTCTACCCTCTATCCTCAACAGCTGAGAGGTTCTGAAATACAAATATTAATAAAAAAAAGAAAACACACAAAAAAAACCCCCAAAAAACACAAAGGTGAAGGGAAGTTACCTTCTTAATCCCCGATTTCATCATCGCTCAGAAAAATCCAGCTGCTTGTGAGATGTATGCAGTCTCCCTTTAAGCCCACCGCGTTGCGTTCAGCCTTCACACAGGCCTGCATTGTAAACTCTGGTAAATAAATTACTGCTAGCCCTACACAACCAGTGAATTCATTTTCTAGGCTTGCCAATATGACGTGTTTCAACAAGACTGACATTCAGTCTTTACAGGTATCATGCTAATCCATTTGTATAATTTTTTTCTTTACACAAATCCCAGCACAGACAGGGGCCTTTTTTAAGTACCTCCATTACTGCAAATGATGCTTCATCTTTGTCACAGGACCCCCCATTTATCCACAGACCCTTTGGCCCAGCAAAATTAGCCTCTTAACACATCAAGAAAATCGCAGATTCTGTTGCTTTGTTAGGTTAAACAAGATGCTAGGGCAACTCCAGGTGGAACCTGTTATGCTGGCTCAGGTCTGCTGGCATGGTATGCGAGTTTCAGGTGCTCACTTAAATTAGCAGAGATGATGAAGGAGGCACTTGTACCTTAACTCTCTCCAGCCCTTGAGGGAATAAGACTGGTAGAACCTGCGTTTCACTGGTGACACTAACATGGCATAAACGTTATTTCTCTGTGAGTTAAATTGTGGCTACCATGTCTCTTGAAGGTGTTCACCTCATCTGCTCTCAGACAAGCTTCTGCAATAAAAAAGATGCAGCAGGATTTGTCATGGGTTCTCAATCCATATGCTGCCCACTGTCATCAGGCCCAACAGCCCACCCCAGTGCCCTGGGGCTTGCCAGGCACAGCAGGTCTCTGACCAAATTGCCCCCCCACTCAAGACAGACCAAAGGAAGGAAACGCAAGGTCCCTGCATAACTCACAGGGGAGCACTGGGTGCTGGCATGGACAGTATCTATGCAGCATCTTCCTTGACCACTCGTGCAGGCTCTGTGGAATCCAATAGCAAGCCAATCTCTTTAGCACACCCTCAGCACTGCCCAGAAACACCTGTACAACCAGCAGTAAACCCTAAACCTTTCAGCCCTACTTTGACACCTAATTCCACCCCAAAATTCTAGGTTTTTGGCCTTGAATAACAAAACACCCCAACCCTTAGTCCTTGCCATGACTATAACATGACCACTAGCCCAGACCACATGTGCTTTTTATTTGCTCATTAGCATCAATAAGAGAATTGGCAACAAATGAGAAAATAAATGGTGCTGAATACAATGAGCTACAGTGCACGTAAACCCAAAATAATTAAGTACCAGGCACCAAAAAGATTCACAGACATCTGGCATAAAGCCAGCACCAGATCACACTGGGGTAGCAGGATTACTGCTGGCAATGGGACTAAGAAGAGGTTAAGGTTTAGTATTTAGGAAAAGAGAGAGTTAAGAGTTTGATTTATGGGCAGGAGAAAGTAGTATGAAAAGCCAATGGGGTGGAAGGTTTAGTTTTAGACTTTAGGTTGAGCAAGGTTTAGAGTTACTGACAGTAGGGTCCAAAGTTTGCAGCTGACTCTGAAAATTGCAAGTAGAGTAAGACCAGCATGTGAGGAATAAAGCTTAGCTCAGGAGTGAGTAGGATGCGTTTGCCTACAGGCTGGCATGAGATAACCAGGGCAGAGACATGGATAGCTGGGACAAGAAGCAGGAGAAAATCATTGCTTTTCACAGGGCTGCTGCTCCCCTCCTGCCAACACATCAGGGAAGGTTCAAAATGTAGATTGTGGCATATGACCTGCTGGAGAAGAGCTCTGTGGAGAAGGACCTGGGGGTCCTGGTCGACGACAGGGTGGCTATGAGTCAGCAGTGGTGGCTAAGAGAGCCAATGGGATTCTGGGATGCATCAGGAGGAGTGTGGCCAGCAGGTCAAAGGAGGTGATCCTCCCCCTCTACTCTGCCCTGGTCAGGCACCACCTGGAGTATTGTGTCCAGTTCTGGGCTCCCTGGTATAGAAAAGACAGGGATCTCCTGGAGAGAGTCCAGAGAAGGGCTACGGAGATGATAAAGGGCCTGGAACATCTATCCTATGAGGAAAGGCTGAGAGAGCTGGGGCTGTTCAGCCTGGGGAAAAGAAGACTGAGGGGGGACCTAATCAACGTTTATAAATATCTTATGTATGGGGTGCAGGGGGAATTGGCCTGCCCCTTTTCTCTGGTCTGTGGAGAGAGGACAAGGGGCAATGGCTGCAAATTGGAGCACAGGAAGTTCACACCAACATGCGGAGGAACTTTTTCCCAGTGAGGGTGACAGAGCCCTGGGACAGGCTGCCCAGGGAGGTGGTGGAGTCTCCTTCTCTGGAGATATTCAAGACTCGTCTGGACACCTATCTGTGCAATATGAGCTAGGGAGCTGCTTTGGCAGGGGGGTTGGACCCGATGATCTCTGGAGGTCCCTTCCAACCCCTACAATTCTGTGATTCTGTGATATGGAGGAGGTGGGTGTATTGCCGGCACCGGGATGGAAAATGGCTTATATTTGTTGTGGTCCAGGTAGGGCTTACTGGAGTAGGTCTAAGGATATTACTGCATAAGTCTACAATAGCTTTTAAAACCAGAGCTACAATTAAAGTTAATCCTCTAATCATTCCCACTTACTATGCACTAGGCTGTACAGCATGCAGCTTTGGTGCATGTAAATAGACTTCTTGCAGACAAAACAAACCCAAAAGGCCCCCTCCAAGTGTAGTCCCACCCTTAAAGCAGGCATGTGGGTCTGTAATTCTGCCTTGCTAATGCACCAAGGTCTGCAGGACAGCCTGTTCTTGGAGATTTCTAAACAGGTTTTAGCAGCGTGTCACCAGCTGCAATGGGAGGCATTGTTATTCAAATAGTATTGTGGGTCCCAAAACAAACTGGCCAGATAAACTGCTATGCAAGGACCTGAAAAAAACCTGACCTTGTAGTAGTAAAGGCCTTGCCTGTATTTAACCTAGCTCAGTAAATACATAAACTGGGTGGAGGCAGTTCAGAGTCTGTAGGGAGTAAGAGTTAAAATATCCATAGTAGATGTGATAAAACCCCTGACTGGATGCAAAAACCAGCTTTGCATAGCACAGAAGCTTGTAAAGAGGGACTGATGAGGAAAGATGAGTGGAAAGGAAAACTAAAAAGAGAAGGTCAGGATCCGATGTCAAGGAGCATTTACCAGGACCTGAAAAACAGCACAAGATTCTGGGATGCTCTATGATGTGTAAAATCTGATCAACTCCCATTTAACTACAGTTGCTTACTTGTAATACATACAAGGCTAATCTTAACACATCTGGTAGTTGTTGATAACAAAGGTTACACCCTAGCTGACTGGTGACTGTGCGTTACTGTAGTGTCATTTTGAAGTGTGATGGTAGCCCATGATAGCTATTATTCCTCCATTGTAGGGATTTGCTTGCCCCCTCCCCAAAAAGCTGGAAGCTCTCTCCCCATCTGGCTGGCCCAGCTGCTGAGCCATGGAGGCTGCAGCAGGTTGCAGAGGCTGATGCAACTCTGCCTTCCCCCAGCCAGGCACTGGTTTGACTGGATCCCATGAAAAGCACCCATTTTTTCCAAGAACTCAAGGAAAGGAAACACCTGGATGAGTTCATGCTCATTTCCCACTCTCATTACCCAAAAGTAGACTTTGGACAATAGCTTCAGGGATCTTTAACACAACTTTGTCAAGAGTGGATTTGCCTACTCCTGACTGCTCCAGAGACACTCATGGTAAGAGTCAGTGTCCGTGAGGTTTCACTGGGAAACAGACACTCCCTGGACCACAGATGTAGATCTCAAGCCTTTATCCAGTAGAAATTAAATTGCAACACCAGCAACAAGCCCTGTCTGTGGCTTTCACAGCTTTGCACCCCTTGCGGATCATACATTTACTCAAGGACAGTGTGATCCCACTAGATCAAACTTCTTTCCTGGACCCAGATCCTCCATCTTGCCAAGAGCAAAACAGCCATGACACAGAGACTCCCAGGAACTCATTGTTCATGTCTGTCCTGGGTTCAGCCCAGCAACAGGCTATGTTAGCCCTGAAAGTATTCCATGCCAACTGCGTCATGATCAGGCGGTCTGCCCACCCCCGCAGGGCCGACTCCGGACCCATCAGAAACTGCCCCGGACCCGGGCACGGGAAGTTCCGGTCTGGGCAGGCGCAGTGCCGGTTCCGGCTTCTTCCTCTTTCTCTTTTGGATCGGCGCGGCAGGTGGCAGTGAGGGGGGGGAAATGCGGCACCGGTCGGGAGTGCCGCGTTCGGGGTTTTTGGATCGGCAGCGGTTCGGGCACGGCTCAAATTACATAGTGGGGTGAGAGGTTTGCACTGTATATAATAGCACTGTAGTTAGCTGTTTTCATATCTTTTCCTGTTGTTTAGTAAACTATCCCTATCCCAACCCGTGGGGCTTTGGGTTTTTTTCTCTTCCTCGCGGCTCTCTCCGTTTGCCCATCCCCCACCTCTTAAATAGACTGGGTTTTTTTTCGTAACTTTTGTGGGACCCAGCTTTTCAGCTGAGTTTTAAACCACAACAATGTCTTCTTCCTGAAACTAAAGGGTGTCCAGGAGCTCTGCAAATAGATGTAATAAGGTGTTTTCCCGGGGCAGCTGCTGTACTTCTAAGGTTAAGCCCACCATTCTTCCACACGTGTCTTTGGCCAAAGACTAAACTCAAAGGTGGGGCAGCAACCATGATGGCATTCATAGGGCAGGGAGAGAATGAGCCAGAACAGAGACAAGGCATGAACATATGCAGCAGTGGAGGCAAGGATCATTTCTGTGGCTAGGGCTGCAGTTATGTTTACAGTTCAAGTTGAGTTACAGAGAGCCCAGACTGGAGGCTGGATCTTGTCAGACCTAGTAGATTAGCATGAGTGTTGGTACTAAAAGGAAGCAAATCCTTATGAATCCATCTGCTACTGGGACGTGTCTCTTGGCACAACTAGCATTAGGAGTGTGGTTAGTGCGTGGCTACAGGACAACAGTGGTGGGGAGGGGAAACAATTCCTCTCTACTATTCATTCTAAATTTAAGTGTTTTACAAGGCTCATTGACAAGACTTTGTCTCGGGCAAGTCCTATATGCTACATGCATCTAGTTTACATACTAAAACTCGAACTTTGTTCCCACCTGTAAAACAAGGCTTTAGTCTTAACACAGAGAGGCCTAGCTGGAAAAAAAAACAAGCTCTAAGCTTCCCTTCCAGCAAGTACTATGTAAGACCTCAAGTCTTACTATGTAAGACATTCAAGACCATAGCCATGAATATATGTCTTCAGGTCATGCTGTTAATAACTCTACCAGCCCTAGCACAAGACAGATTATTAGCCTTTGACTCAAATAGAGAAAATAAATAAAGTACATGCACACATACATAATTTCTACATGGGTGTACAGCCTTCTGGAAGAGGCTGAAGTAACAAGACCATTCTCCACACCTCTTTCACAGTCCTTCATCCGAGGCAGCATCTTCATGTTCTTGGATTAAGCCAAACTTGTAAGTACCTGGTACTCAAAAATCCAGGCTCCAGTTGGTATAGACTGGATTATGAGTCTACAAAATCTACACCTGCCTGATTCCTAGACTGGTACCTTTAAGGATCCAAATCATTAAACAAGTATTTCAGGATCTGCTGCTTACAACCTTAAAATTGATTGTATCATAGAAACCCTTATGTAGGCTGTAGAGAAGCACAAATTATTCTTGCCTTCTGGCACAAGCCCGTATCTTAGTCCACAGTGCCTTCTGTATTGCACCGTTAAACATTGCTCTTCTGATCTTGCTGTCTATTACACTAACCTGACATCTGGACATTGTTAGAGGCCCAAGATACTCATCACAGCCTGAAAAAAAGAATGAGCTCTTACCCTCTGGCTAGCAGTCCTGACTTTAAACTGCCACATGGATATCTACTTTCCATCAGGCCCTTCTTACCATAACCTCTGCCTCAGCTGCAGGCCACAGAAAGACACGATATACTCTTATCTCATAAAACCAGTTCCTAACTTATTCTGGAGTAATATTCTGTCTACAGCTAAAAGCCTGGTTGTCCAACCCAGCAGTCCATCGCCTTAAGGAGAGGCTAAGCACTGACGCCAACATAACTATAATCCCTGAAACCGCCACTGCAGCCACACCCCATCCACTCTCCAAAAGTTCTTTTTGGTCATCCAGAAATACCTAGCATTTGTAACTGACTAATTTGAACAGTAAGACAATCCTACCCCACAGAGCAATTTACATTATCAATCGTATCTGGCTAGACCCAGTAATAAAATTATCCCTTCCGTGTTCATTTTACAAAACCAGACCCTGCTCTCAGTTCCAACCCTGGCACCATATAAGCCTCAGTGACTGCTAACGTCTTCAGAACAGATTTTCATATCTGGTGCATCCTAGAACCAACCTAGGTGCATCTCTAACTATTCTATCCCAGACATCCAGAGCCATAGACTGATGACAATTTTGAATTGTGAAGATGATATAAACTAGATGATGGAATCTGGAAGATTCTGACCTGCACCAAAGCAAGTATAAATCTGTGATTCTGTCTCAGCATGACCTTCAGCCATAGGCCAGTGAGTTTTGCAGGGTAAACAATAAAACTGAATATTTGGTAGTTCATATTAAATAATCTCAAATCCAATAGTAACTCAATCACAGTGAGAGACCCCTCACTGAAGTCATGCTCCAAATGAGGCTTCCTAGAAAACAACTTAGGTTTCTTGTAGGGGATGGTGAGGAAACAGAAATCCGTATCCAACCAAACACAGCTCAACACAGATGCCTGCTAGATGGGTCATTTGTGCTTATGTATGGTTGACAATGACTTGGTGTTCAAGGGAAGAGGGGTGTTGCAGGGTTTCACAAACTGGTTTTGCCTCTCTCGAGTTTGCAGTGCAAATATAGACAGTACCACAGGGTACTACTATATCAGAGGCAGCTATATCACAGGTTAGGTAGTTTTGGTATTTAGACCCGTATGGACTCTCAATTATTTTTGTTACTGTGATTGCAGGCAAAACCTGTCAATGTCACTGGCAATGGGTGACATTTCACTTTAGGTCAGATGTAGGTAATTACACTGCAGATGTCTAGACACTCTGGAACTCCTTTATATCTGATGGAGGAATGGGTGCTTGGAAGGAGCAGTTCCTCAGAGTTAAATTTAGAAATCTACTCTCAGATGACTTGAGTCTTGTTCATCATTAATCTTTTATGTCTCAGACTGTATTGCTGTCGCTATAAAGACAGCTGAAGGTGAGTAGCTCAGATGTGGACATATACGTTTAGTCAGATAAATCTTTTAAACTTGCTTACTAACCTGCAAGACCAGGATCTCAAATAATCAGCAAATTTCCATACGTGCTGCCTTTATGGCATTTTGATTTATAGCTTCATGAAAAGGACTTTCAAGGGTATAGCTTAATATGGGATTTCTCATATCTATTCTAAGGCAATTTTCATATACCATCACCACATCAGAATTAAATCCAACTATGAAACAGGGGAATCTGGTCTAATTAAATGTTTGCAATGATTGCTAAATTTGTTTAGGTCTGCTGGTCAGATGGCAAAGACTGGCTAAGATTCAGCAGAGTGGTGACAATTTATAACATACCTGGCCTGACATCTCTTTCCTCCCACCTCATTAGAACCAGCAGAAGAAAACTAGAAGATCTCCACTACCAGGAGTGGCTATGTTTCATAAAGCCACCTTTGAGGAATGCTTCAAAGCACATAGTCCAGGTTCTGTGAATCGTCAAAATGCTCACCTACTCTTTACTAGGGTTTAGTCAAGTGCTGAATATGATACCTACTTCTTACATGTTATACTGGATTATTTAGCTGAAAAGAGCCATCTGCAACACTATGATCAAGGCTTCTCAGCTGACACTTAGAAAGGGAGATTTATTCATTTTAAATGCCCATCCATTCCCTGCCATGGTTGGTTAAATGATGGAATTAAAAATAATCTATGGGAAGAGCACTGACTACCCCTCCTTCCAGTGTCTGACTACAGGATATGCAGCTGAGAGAGTGAATGGTTTCTAAGTATAAACTCAGTGCCTATTCATTTGCCATGGACCAGTCAGGAAGCTGATTCACAGTAAGAAGTGTGTGTAATGTAGTAATATTTCAATTCTACCATACTATCAAAGGTGTGTAATTTCTTTGTGAATGACAGTTAAGCTAGACAAATGTATTTTTACCTTAGTGCCCTACCAGAGTTTTTTCTTACTTTGCTACCAATTAAAAATCCACACCCCCTCCAAATATTCTATTAAATTTGTCACGTGCAATACCCCAAACCACACTATCTTACTGAATATTCAAGGGGAGGTGAGTGATTGCCTGTCATTGGAGCCAAGAATCACACTCCACTTACTTTCCAGGGAGCAGAATTAGCTACATATGAATGTTTCAAAACACTACTCATTACATGAGTGCTACAAGGATGTGAGTTGCTACACTGCAGCTTGAGAAGATGTACCAGAGCTGGCTGGCTCTGGGGCTACGTGTAAGGTACCTGAAGCGATGGTGAGCACCGCACAGGCTGCCAATCCCCCTTAGATCAGGGACAAATGCTCTTACTTCAGTGCCATGCTGCTACAGCTGTACTGTTAACTATCCCCAAATAACTAGCCTAAAGCTGTATTTATCTCATTTCTGCCTTCCTATCACAGCCTTCTCAGCTTATTTTTTTTCTTTTTTTCTTCTCATTTAAATGGACTAAATTAAAGTGAACAAAAATAATGGAACTGCTTATGTACTTCTAAATCATGGCTAATTCGTGTTGAGGACCTGTTGTCCTGCATTCAAAACACACATGATGTTCCCTTTGGAAAATAAATTAATCTATTGATGTGAAATTTCAAGTGCCCTTGGAGAGGAGTTGTGCTTCTTGTTTGCTACATGCAGGAAACATGTCCTGGCTGACAAGGGCTAATGGCAAATATTCCTTCTTCCCAAACCCTCTTCAGCCAACTCTGAAACTATCCTCTGAAGACAGGTAGAGACCTAACATCTTTGAATTCAGATAGCCTGTAGAATATAGTACAGAGCTGGTGAACCTGAAAAGCAGTCATCTTTTCAGATTGGCAGAAGGATTATAGGGGTTCAGGTAATTACTTTAAAATCTCTCTAAGGTAAGCAAGTTTAAACTAAAACTAAATCAGAGCAGCTTTTTATAAAATCCCAACAAACAACAGAAGTGAATACTTTGAACGAGTATGGAAACAGGAACTAAAAGGGAGAAAATAAGTATATCTTCACCTAGAGTTTTGGTGATGCAGAAGGCATTCCTAGAGCTATAGGGCAGCAATCAATGATGGGTGAGGAGAGGGGCCAGGGCACTTCTATAGGTCAGTGAATGGTGAAGTGGAAGCAAGGAGAAGCAAAAGTCTTGAATATAGGTGTCTGACAAAGGTCTGAGATGCCAAGGGAAGTCCTGCTTCCCTTCTAAAAATGGAGCCTGGACACTATGGGAAGTAGTCCTCAGACAGAATATCTGCAAAGCATCCTCCAGTTCATCTACTATATTATAAAGGCTGTGAGATATTTTTAGAGTTAGGTCTAGGTACACAAAGGTGTTACACTAGTTATTTAGAGTGATTGGGAGTTTTCTTTGGGCTCAAGACACATTAGCAAATCACTTGTCTGCTTTATTCTGTGTGGGATGGAAATTAAATTACTATAATCAGGTCATGATAACAAACAATTTCATCTAGATCAAGTGTTGAGGTAGTAGGTCATTACTTTCTCCAAGGTAGGCTTTCCCAAACATTTATTTACAACATAGATTATAATATTCAAGGCAAGTCCTGATTGTAGATTTGCCTGAGGTTCAGCAGGTTCTTTTTGTTTCACGTTGCCATCTAAAGAGACGCCTTCTACTAAAAGTGTATGCAACCAGCTTTCAAGCAGGCTTGGCAACATCTTCAGGAAATGTTCCCCTGCTTTGGGGAAGAGCACTGAAGTGCCAGGGTCTCTGTGTGTTCCAGAGATTATGATGATAACCATGGGATAACCAGATGTTACCTAAGATCCTGAAAGCGCTCTTAGCACAAGCCAGGATAGACACCTTAACTTGCTTTTGTGTTTTTTATCAGAAGCTTTTTAAAAATGGAAATAAAAGAAACACATTTATCCTACTTAATTATCCTCTATGTATCTATCAGACCAGCTATACATGAGTATTTTCCTTTTCTTGCATCCCTCAAGGTACAAGCTCAGGAAAGAGACTCAGCTTCTTGAGCACATTACTCCTTTTCTTTTTAATTCCCAGGTCCTTTCTTGGAGTTTCCCTAAAACTTTGTTTGCAAATCTTCCCTGTGCCCCTGAATCATGCTGATCTGCAGTTCATTCAAGGGGTGGCTTTGATAATGTGTCTTCCAAAATCTTGCCTGGATGAAAATCAGAGGAACAGCCACCTACAGCTTTTTTAAGGACATATTGTGGCAGTCGTATTGGGGGATGTCATTACTTGATAACTTCCTAACCATTTACCCTGCAATGTCTCTGTTGGCAGCTCTTTGGATAAGCATGGTTCATGTTAGGAACCCCTTTCATGTAAAAGTATTTCCCCAACTTTGTACTACAGCTGTTCATCTAGGTCTTTTTTTAAGTCTCATTTTCATAAGAAATGAATAAGTAAATAGCTTTATTTTCAAATTCAAGAAAATCTTTATCAACTTTTATTCACAGACCCAGCCAGTGGTAATTAATGATTAGCAAGCAGAGCTCTGACTGCAGAGACAGTTTCCCCATTTCTGCTTTCTTACCAAAGACTTTTGGGTGTTGATAGAGAAAAAGCAGTGCTCAAAGGCAAAGTGGCAAAATGCCATTAGAAGTTAGAAACCACATTTGCTTTCAAGAGAATATAGTTTTGGAACTATACAGTTTTAGATTCTACTTTAAAAATTCCTTGAAAATTGTTATTTTAACGAGCTCTACGCTCCATTCTCTTGCTTGGAGTATAAAACCTGAAAGTATTCAAATCTGTGGAAACTCTAACACTATACATTAGTTTCCTTTTTTCCCTCATGTACTACTACATTCACGAGCTTTAAACAAAAATGCATTGGATGTGAAATACAGCTGAGCATTCACCCTCAAAAGCATAACAGAACTGCTTATAGATAATTTAAAAGTGCATACATATTCTGTTTGGCTTCCTTGGGAGCTATCAGAGAGATCCCAGCTAGTTTGTACCGATGATTTCAAAGTCATTTAATACATAATGCATTCTAAACACGTGACATAGTGTGTAGGAAAACTGGCATTTCTATAGTCCGTTACTATATAAAGAAGGAGGGAAAAAAGTTATGACAACTGCTTGTCAAGACATTTATTCCAGTGACATCTGTCAATTCTGAACTGAAAAAAAAAGAGCAGCATGTATGGTGTGTTCTTATGGTATGATTTAGGATGTAGGAAACGATTGTAAGTGGTGGAAGCAATTTGCTTCCATTAATGTTACTATTTTAAGACCCATGATGTATTGACTTTTAGCTTGACCATATCTTATTGAAAAAAAAGCCTTCTCCAGTCATGGGAGAGCAGAGAGGGAGGCAGAATGGCACTGCTATGAGCAGAGGGGAGTAAAATAGCAGGAAAATATTTCTGCGCTCAGTTTGTGACTTACTTATATACTAGAATGTGTAGGGAAATGAGGAGAGATGTTCAGTCACACTCACCACACCATCCCTCTGACCAACACCAACATGGGTCATATTTCCTAAGCAAGCATTTAAAGCATTTACTGTTCTCCAAAGAGATTGATAGGAATTTTCCAATAGAAAAGAAAAAAAAAATCCTAGGTGTTTCTGCACCCTTAAGGAAGAAGAAAATGACACAGAGCTGCCCTGCCTGGTGTCTTTGCTGGTCCTGATGATGGCAATTACAATGGAGAAGACTCCTTCACTCTGCCTGAGCTAGCATGTAAAAAGTCAGTGGAATAACTTGTTAAAACCATGAATAGGTCAACTGACAAAGGGAATTATGTTGGTCTTTGTATGGCAAACACCAGAACCGACCTCTAGGAAATGACAGATGGGTAACAGATTTGAATTAAGTGGGTAGTAGGTATGAACAGTGCAGCAGTCCATGGTAAGACTGGATATACAGAGCTAAATTTGGCATAGATATGATGTTTATCATATGAAAGTAAATGCAAGTCAGCAGAGAAGATGCCAATGTAGGAGTAAAGGAGGAAACTAAACATGTTCCTATTTCTTACATTGTGCAAGTTCATCAAACTTTGTGCCACAGCTTCTTTCTATATATAAAAATGGAGGGAGGGAGGGATAGGGGACAGGACAGGGAAGGGAATAAACTATCAACTGACCAAAAAAAAATCTTCCCATATGCTTCATTATACGATAATTGTATATACATATATAGGATCTTAGCAGGCATCTCAGGGTAATGACAATCTTATGTAAAACACTGAAGAAGAAGAGACAAGCAGGGTTGGGGGCGGGGGGGGGGGGGGGGGGGGGGGGAGAGGGGGAAGGCGCAAGTGGGTCTGTAACACAAGCTGCTTTTCCAGCACAGCCTGTGGCTATCATTTGCAGATAACAGCTCTGAATCAATCTTCCTGCATTGCTGGGAGTTATACAAACAATTGTAGTGAAAACCTGTTTGCTTTTACAAAGGAAACTTTAACACTTAGCCGGGACTACCTCTCTTTGGTCCATCCAACAGGAAGATGAGTACCTTCTCCATCTCCAGTCCTGCCGAGCATCCTCCTCTTTAGCTCCGTGTATCTCAGCCTACATGACACATCTGATGCATCTGCCACAGCCACCGAAATTATGGCTCTACCTGTGAACCAGGATTTTAATCCCAGGCAGCTGCTCCCACAGCAAGTTTTGGCTGTACCTGGGGGACTCTGAAAGAGAAAGGCTGCAGTTTTCCCCAGAGCATGGCATTCATTTCCAGTTTTGGGGGTTGGTTTTGGTTTGGTTTTTTTGTTATCAGTTGACATTACACCTATGTTTACGGCTTCCAAGAAGCAGAGATGCCCAAGGACATTTAGATAAGATGGCTTATATAACAGAAGTACAATGGGTGTAGAGTTCAGCTTGGAGTAGCTCCTGTGTACTGGGAATCACTGGCAAGCACAGCCTAAAATCAGCACAGGCTGAACTTCACACTTGCTGCACTCAGCATCTGCTGAGAAGGAAAGGCACATTTAGGACTGGCACTTGGAAGCAATCACCTTGGCTGCAGCAGGCAGCTCTGCAGGAAGCGCTCAGACATGTCATAGGGTGGCCCGTAAACATTAAGTCTAGCTCAAGCATGAGCTGCTGTAGCTCAGTATTGGTTTAGTGTAAAACACAGGATTGAGGATATCTTTTTAAAGGACCACTGATTTTTTTGTAGTTGTTCTTCCACACCTGAGAGTATAAAAAGGCAGCTCATCACGGATTTGTAAGAGGAAAAACAAAAGCCATTTAAAATTTTGTGTCCTTATTCAGCTTCACATCTTAGCTTCTTGTACACTTTTCTAGCAGTTACTTTCCACTTGAATTTATGTGCTATAACATCTCAGCCTAAGCAGGGAGAAAAACAAAACTGCTGACCTTCCTTGGGCTCTGTCTGCGAAAATTTGTGGACTCTTGAAGTGAATGGATTAAAATTTCAGAGCCAGAGACATCTGCATAGTACTTAGCAAATAGAATACCATGATAATCACCAAGAAATTATCTTTTCAACAGCATACCGAGTAATGTCTGCAGGGACAACTCCAGTCAAGTCATAACTAGAGGTTTCATGGTCTGCAGGAACTCTTTTGTTGAAGCTTTTGTTTTCCATCAGGTCTAATCTCCAGTGAGAACCAGAGGCAAAACACATTCATTGTTTTGGCATTTTTCATTATCTGAAGAGCAGAATAATGTTGGTATAGGAGCAGAACAGTTATAACTGGGGAGTTCAAAGAATCACAGAACATTAGGAGTTAGTTGGGACCTCAAAAGATCATCTAGTCCCACCCCACCTCCCACCCCCCACCCGAGCAGGATCACCGAGACTAAATCACACAGGAACGCATCCAAGTGGGGTTTGAATGTCTCCAGAGAAGGACACTCCACAACCTCTCTGGGTAGCCTGTCACAGTGCTCTGTTAGCCTTCCAGTGACAAAATTTCTCCTTACATTTACATGGAACTTCCTATGCTCCAGCTTGCACCCATTACCCTTTGTCCTATCACTGGCCATCACTGAGAAGAGCCTGGCTCCATCCTCCTGACTCTCACCCTTTACATGTTTGTAAACATGAATAAGGTCACCCCTCAGTCTCAGTCTCCTCTCCTCCAGGCCAAAGAGACCCAGCTCGCTCAGCCTTTCCTCATAAGAAGGTGTTCAACTCCCTTAATTATCTTGGTGGCCCTGCACTGGACTGTTTCAAGGAGTTCTATGTCCTTCTTGAACTGAGGGGCCCAGAACTGGACACAATATTCCAGGTGTGGTCTCACCAGGGCAGCATAGAGGGGGAGAAGGACCTCTCTTGACCTACTAACCATCCCCTTCTAATACCCCCCAGGATGCTGTTCACAGGTTCATATTTCCCATTGCTCCATCTCCATAACTGACCCACACTGATGCCCAAGACAAGTTGCATTTGTACCTAGACGCTTCCTTGGGACATATCTCAAGGGCCCTGGGGTCAAAGCTTACACTTTAGCACATTTTTTTCCCAGAATTTACTCAGTTGTATTTTGAACCCATATAAACCTCTGACTTCATAAAGTCCTGTGTCAGAAGTTCCTCAGTTTGTTTGCATGTTTCATAAAATTTACTTGGCTTGTTTCTTTGGAACATGACACGTGCAAGTATTGTTTGATGACTCCTAGCTATTGTGCTGTGAGATACAACAAGCTAGTTTTCCTCAGCCTTCTTCCTCATACTTGCTAGCAATATTATATAGATACCTTCCAGACCCTCCCTCAGTCATCTACCTCCCAGTCTGGAAAGTCCACGGCTCTTCCGTCACTGCTTTATTGGTTTTAGCCCTCCACTCCCTTTTTGTCCTTCACAGTTCTATTATACCTTTTCTGGGAACTGGAACAGGGTGCTAGAACACAACAGGAGTGTGCAACAATAGCATAATGACTGTTTGGTTTCCCTGTCCAAAGTTTCCTAGCAATGTGTGCAGTAACCCCAGTGTCTCGTTTCTACGGGGAAAAGGTAGCCCAGGTTCCAACACTGTAAAACATCACCCTTTATATTTATCTGTGTTTCCTCACACAGTGTTAGGAGATCCTTCACACGCAACCCTCACCTTTACTGTTCTGAGCATCTTAATGCTCATTTGGTCACAGCCTGTTCAGATCCTTCACTGACCTTGAACTACATATATTATATTGCCCCCATATAAAACTATGTAAGTTTCCACTGGCTGGCATTCAGAGCGAAAACTGTGCAAAGCTCTTAACTTCCCTTTTCATTTAGTTAGCTGAATATCTGCAAGGATGCCTAGCAGCCTAGTTTAAAGCCATATTATGTGCCTTTTGGTAGTCTAAGCAGATGGATTTCCTATATCAACTTCCCTGATGATGTCTTCAGAAAAAAAACTTGATACATTTCTGAGTAATAAGCTTTTGTGGTGTTTGCTCTTCCCCTGTGTGTCATGTTTACACTAACTGTTTTCTTTAGCATGGTTCCTAGTTATTTGCCTGCTACAGGTGATTTATTTATTTCCCAGATCTCCTCTGAAACGCCTTCAGAAACTGGTGTCATAGTTAAAACGTTCAGTTCTTCAAATATATAAACAAGTGGTCATGCATCACAGTTAACTCATTTCTGAGCTCCTTTATGAACACACAATGTGATATGAATAAAAGTAAGCTCTCAAGATCCTGACACTTGGACACTTCAGAAGAATTTGAAGTTTCTGCTCTGTGCCTTACCAAATACAATTTGTGTCGCTGTAGATGCCTTTCATTAGGTGTTCTTCACCTTCTGCCACTTCCACATCAGACTGTTTCAAGCCCCTACTCAACCACAACATTTTTGTGTAAGAAATTCATCTGCACTAGGTGAATATGAATACTGGCACTTCTGTCTTGCACTGCCTCGTGCTTCTGGTTTCTTTTCCACTTTCCTTGTTTGTTGGCCAAAATCAGTTAAAACATTAAGAACTATTTAGTGTCTGTGAAAACTGCCAAGCTAAGAACACTCATAATATTTATCCACAAACACAACTTAGCCTTGACCTGAAGGAACACGGAGTGGAAAGTGAAATCCATCACGAGATTTTTAAAGCCAGCATTATAAGGATCAAGTCAGACTTGAGCAGAACTGAGGTCAACTGAGATTCCGATTCACTGCAATCTTTTAACCTTGACTGCTGCATTTAAATGCCACTTTGCAACACCAGGATGATGCCAATCAATGTGACCTTCCTATTCCATGTAATGCTTGCTCTGATTCAGCAGTCACCCTTACCAGTGGGACTTTGTATTTCCCTATGTAAAGGACAGATATTGCAGGGTTTTTTCCTAAATAACTCTTTCTAGGTCCTACTTCTCATTTCTCAATCCCTGGGCAATAGATGGTATGCAGGGTTTGTGGCTGGGCTGTTGCAACTTTAGAATCAAGTGCAAGATGCAACTGTACTAAGAGCTGGAGCTGGCAACCCCTCTGCCCAGCAGCAAGTGTGCACCAACTATTCTGCCCAAACTAAAGCCGCGCTTCACATCCCATGAAATTCTGCAATCTCTCCCTTCCAAGGTTCAAACCTGTTGGCTTCTTTTAGAAGCTCTGCACACTACTCCAGACCAATGGGACTGGATTCTGAAAATACCATTAGAGGAAAAACAAATGCCAACAACAGAATTAGGGCCCTTTCATTTCTCCCCAGAAAATAGAAAACAAACATTGTAAATTGCCCGTCCATTACTGAAATGCAAATGCCTGAAGTTCTTTTCCTCTCTGCAATTACAGAAGTTGTTGCGTGCAATAAAAGGTTATTAAGGCAGTACTTAATGGCCATATTCATAATTCTAAGCCAACTTCATTTAAAATTTAAACCTACCAGGCTGTTTGAATGTAAACTGTGATGCTCTAGAGTATTAAAAAAAAGAAGTGAGAACACCATAAAATTCAAGTATTTTCAGACATGTCTGTTCCCATCAGTTCTGTTGCATCAGCTTTACCGCTCACTCTCTTTCTCTCTCTCAATTAGATCATTCAGTATTCTTCTAGCAATGCTCTCTGTGTTTTTCTCATTCTTGGGTGAAAAACTCTCCAAATACTACCATGGTGGGGGAGGAGGGGTTGCCTTTCCTGGAATCTGCTTACTTGTCAGTATGGACATCTAAATGGTCTCAGAGCAAAAATTGATGTTAACAGGCCATTACAAGACAGTCTCCTGAGAACATCAGGCAAAACCTGACCACAGTTCTGCATGTACAGAAGTACTCAGTGGTATGGCCATTCTTGGTACGAGGAACTTTAATCCTTTCCTGTGGAAAATTAAGGCTGAATTACAAGTGAGGTTGGATATTTTTCACTGTTTTATTTGGTTGGGGGTTTTTTAATGGTGTTGTGAAAGGCAGAAATCAACCCAGTAGAACCCAGTTTATGATTAACTTAAGCCAGACTATGCAGACCTTATCTCAACCCATTATTAGCACAGTTATATTTTGGAATACTGCCTTGTAGGAAACCTGCACACACAAGTAAATAATTTCTCTCACTCTGAAGCCTTTGCCAAATTCACTTGAGAAGCATCTAAATTATTTGAGCTAAGAGATGCCAGCATATGAAAAGGACAGGAAAATAATAACATACTTTTGTTCTTCTTTTGATCTTGGAAGCAGAAAAGTTTCCAGGAACAAAGCATGATACAGTTCACCAGTCTCACAGGCAACACATCTACAGTTGAAAAAAGGTCTTTTGATAGGTTCCATTACAAATCAGTAAGAATTTCTCCTCAGGGGGGTTCAGTGAGTACTGGAATACATCCAGTTAGTTGCTAGGTAAATGAATTTATTTTTGTCTTCTAAATCAATTTTTTCTTTCCTTGATTATCTTTCTGTACAGGAGAAACATGAATGAACAAATGAATGCTACTGCAGCTGAGGCAATGTTTTTATTCAGGCAAGTGTGGGCTGCTTCTCATCTCTGCTACTACAGACTGATGAGGAGAACTGCACTTTAAATTTCAGCACATGATTACTTTATCTCTTCTGTCCATCTTATATTTAAGACTGACTGTGGAGTACCTCTTGTGCATATATGAAGAGAACAACAATAAAGCTCCTTTTCCAAGGGATATGACTTCAGGGCTGAACCTCCAAGGGAAAGGCTGCAATGATCAGAGGTGTGATTCTTCCCTCCCTATTTATTAACCAGCAGAAATAGACTGAGGGCAAAGCTACATCCCACAAAGAAAAGAAGTGGGAAAAAGTGAGACAGCATTGTTATTGCTACTTAGAATATTTTGCTGTAATGTAGAAAAACACCATTTTTACAAGACAGCCAAGAAGTACCGTGTAAGACCTAAATTTGCTTAATTTATCCTTGGACCAAGAACAATATCTTAAAGAAGACTTTCAGAAAGTTTTTCTAATTTCCAAAACAAGTACCATAGGGTCAGGTTTGGGTGCAGACATAGATAACTGCTCCTCTGCTCTTAGCCATTCTGCACTAACCAATGAAAAGGATAGGGACTGCAGGGTTCCCTGAGACAATTCTTTCCCCAAGAGAACACTTTGCTCAGGATTTATATTTTTTTTCCTTAATGATCCCCACAGTCCATACCCAGGTCCATATCATTCTGCAAATAAAAAAGAAATGAGTGAACTCCTTCAGAAACTGCCCTGCGGAAATTCCCTATGGGAGAGGAACAGAACCTGCAGGAAAGTACAGCCACTGTGCTACCAACCAGAAGCATCTTTACAGTTTTTAAAAGCTGTTTTTCAGAAAATGTGTATTAAATTCTGCTGGGGGTCCAAAAACATTACAGAGAGCACTTTTCCATTAAGTAATACGATTCCATTACACAATGGAAGAGCTCTAAGTGCTCTGTTCAGTTTGCTGCTAGAAACACAGCCCCAGAGATGTGCAAGGCATCATTCAGCACGTTGCCAGTGTAGCATCACTTCTCCTTCTTCTTCCTAAGATCTGCTGAAGTTTCATGCATCTGTGACACACTGCCCTCAGAGAGCCATGTCTATGCCATCTCACTCCTGCATTCCAAAGGACTCTGCCACATTTGCTCCAAACCTTTTGTTTTCAAACGTTTCCAAACCTACAAGACTATAGCATTGGGAAAAGCAAAGCTGGCAGAGAGAAAACAGTGTCACCCTGTCCCTTCCCACGACACTCTCTTTGCTAACCACTATGCATCATAGGCAAGAGACCTGCGGGGTGCGGATGACAAACATTTCCAGGAAGGCAATGTTCTTCTAAGGTACCAGAACTGGCTTTTTACTTTATTACACGTGTCTGGAAGATGTTACAAATGGGACACCCTAGACCTGAGTTTTAAAACATACTTTGTATTAGATATGGCAGCAAAGCTGAAATTTAAGGCATCTTTCATACCTGATATATTAGGTGACGTCTAATTAGATAACAGTGAGAGAGGAGGAAGCGGGCTCCAGGACATAATAGGAAACCTGTCTCATACCAGGCTGTTTCTGTATGGATTTTCTTCTTGGTTGTAATCAAAATCCTCCCATTAACTTGTCAGAGACACATGGTATCTGTGGGTGGCTGGTCAGGGCGGAGGTTTCCTCCTCTGCTGGCACCAAAAGCAGCTTCAATATTTAGCAATAACAGTATTCACATTCTAGTTTCTTCCAATTACAGGACTGCCAGCCCAATGGGTAGTGTGCCTGGCAAGCTAGATGACAGCCTCACTGCTATCATACCCACAGGCTGCACCTCAGAAAGAGTGCTGTACAACATCAAGCATGGCTATTTGGAGGTCTAGTGGGGTCACTGCACAGCTCAAGACAGAGGAAATCAATACAAGTGGCTCCTCCACCTCTGTGTCCTGGGGACATGGGTGGGTGAGTCCTGGAAGTTCCCTTGTTTGCAGAAGAAATCTTACCAGAACTTGCTCCTACCTATTATTTACGCCACAGCTTTAATTACTCAGTTTTGCCATTAGGCCATGGACCATCGAGTTTTAATGCAATCTTACACTGTTGATTAAAACATTGTGTTATTTCCTGAATGTCAAACAACATATGACAATTAAGTAGGCATAAAAGATTAGGAAAACAAATGTTCGGCTACTTCAGTACTCAATGCAAAGCATAAATGGCTGATCTTTGAAGGCTCTTGCATTTGCTTGAAGCTTTGTAACACAAAAATTGATGATGGTAATTAGTTCAGCTTTCAGAAGAAAGAAATTTGAATATTTCTGAATCCTCCTGGGCTCAACAGCCTCCAGCTAAAGCCTATTAACTTGCTTTCTATGGTGCTTCTATTAGTGCTGGTAATATATTTTTTAAAAATCAAAGGCAGAAATAACACAAAACCTCTTAGTATTTCTTATCAGAAGTTCAGGCATGCTTGATGAACAGTTTTCTTCAATCATGGACATCTTGAAGTTATCCCCATCATCCTGGGCTCCCCTTATACTCAATAGAGAGCTACAGGTACCTCAAGGGAATGACTCCTAAAGAAACATAAACAAAGTGGATCTGATGAATTACCTTCTAAGGGAGCCTATTTCTCTCTGAGAAAATATAAATAAAGCTTAAGGGTAACTAGCTTAGTTTTATCAAGGTGATGTTCACATGCCCACATCTGTTTTCCATTTTTCTGAAAATAGGTAGACTATACATATAAGAGACAACACAAACACCATTAATTTCCCCGACTTTGAGGAACTTCTGGACATCATCTGTAACCAGGACTGAGAAAATAACCCCCTGAAGAAGAGAGAGATTCAGGATCCTCCAAACTGAAAAAAAAAGAAAATCTCTGAAAAGGAAGGTTTAAAACACACTTCTCACTTTGTGCCTGCAAACAAAAGCTACCAAAAGGAAAGGCTACCAGAAAGACCCACCTCCTCACAACAGCAAGTGCTTTAAACAGTTTTTCTATATACAGTGCTACTGTCAGCTTGTCAAAAGCACTTCTCTCGTTAAGGGGCCTAATTCTCTGCTCCCCATTTCTCATATCCATATGCCTGAGGTTATTTCTCATCTACAACTGGATTGTTTGCTGTGAGTTATCACTGACCTTCTCAGAGCTGGGGAAGATCTAGCATCTATCAGAACTCTCACAGAACTCTGGCTGAGATATCACCCAGCCCTTCTCCAGATGACTGGCATTTCTGCATTTCATGCCAAAAATACCTTCAAATCACTACCAATTCTGTTCAGTACCATGTGAGAAAGGGAAAGGTCTGCAGAAGGCAAATCTGACACAAAGGAGGCCAAAAGAATTACAAACAGACTGACCAGGGTCCTGAGAAAACAATCAGTCCACCTGCATCCAGAAGACAACAAAGGGACTAAGCAAACAGCCCAAATAGTTTGGTTTCATCAAAAACTTATGCCAGGAGAATCTAGTGTCCTTTTCTGACCAGCCTTGTGGACAAAGGGGGAAAGTTATATACATGACTTACAATCGTTTCACATGACACCCTCACAAACAAGCTTTAGCAACACAGTCTAGCTGCAATCAGCCTTAGTTATGGGCACACAATGAAAAACTACTTTTAGCACAGGGGTTATTGATGAGTCACTGTCAGATGAGGAGAGAGACTGTCAGGCAGAGGAGACCTGGTGGTATCTGCTCTCTTTCGCTCAATATTTTCATTAAAAACTAAGTGACAGTACACAGAGTGGATGACACCAAACTGTAAATTGCAATGCTGTGGAGGACAGTGTCAGAGCTAAAAGTGATCTATAATAACTTGGGGGAAGGGTATGAAATTGCTAAGAAGAAATTCAGTGAAGATGAGTGCTAATGCTACACTGCAGAAGGAGGAAAAAAAATCAGATACAAAACCAGGAGCACCTGACTGGCAAGAGACCAATGGGTCCAAACATACTTGTGCATCAGTAGCATGAAGACATGTAAGCTTGGGGCACGCAGAGGGATATCATTTAGGAGAGACAGGAGGCACAATTTCACTCAGCTCTAAGGTACGATATTCAGTCCCTTTTGGAGTGTTGCACTTAAAAATACAGCCAGAGGGGAAGCCAATCCAAAGAGATTTAAGAGGAGAATAACTAGTGCTGAGAAACCATGACCTGTGAGGAAGACACAAGGTAAGGTTCCTTCACCCTGTGTGAGCACAGACCCAGGCTGCTGCAGCTGCTCATCCTCTCAGGTACTGTCTCCTTCCAGTAAAATCTGAGGCTCTTTCTTTGCCCTTCCCTTTCTCACACTGTTTATGGCCTTTAAATAGTTCCTTTTTCTCATTTGGTGAAGAAGGACACACAATATATCTTCCTCCTGATAAAGGGTTTCTAACTTTGCTTGATGTTCTCTCCTCTGGGTTTCCCACTGGCCTTCTCTTGCTCTTCTCACCCTTTACTGTAGCACCCCACTGCCTAAAGTGAGCTCAGGTCAGCTCTCACCATGCTCTTGCACCTCTCCTTCCAGGTCACCCATCCCCTCTCATGTTTCAGTGCCTCTCTTTGTTCATCTTGAGCATTGGGCTAAACCTACTATAGGAACGAAGGTTCAGTAAGCCTGTGGCAGGAGCCAGGTGAGGATCAAAGACTGATGATTTAAGCTGAATTTTAAAAACGTTTCAATCTGTATGTGGGCATGGCTCCAACAGCAGCTATGAGCTATTAGGAAAAGGGAGGAATTTCCCATTCCAGAGGCTGGACAGAAGGCTTTTGCCTACTCTCAAGTGACATACACTTTTGGATAGTATATCCTGCCGGTCAACTTCATAAATATTTGCATGTTTCTAAATTGTGCAGCATAGATTTTATTTGCATATGGCGCTGTGGTTCTGTAGCTCATTGACATTACTTCTGGCACCATGTCCCCCCACACCTCAGGGGGGGACTACCCTAGGTGCTGACTGGCTCATGGCAGAGATCCTCCCTTGACTGGCTACAAAGGAAACCCAAACAGCAGCCACACACGTAGCTCTGGCAAGGTCTCTGCCAAGGACATAGTGTGAGGATGGGAATTCAGCCTGCCTACACACGGCATTGCTTAAGGATCACCACTTTTTCCCATCCCACCAATGGTTTCTTGTCCCTCAATATGCACAGAGCAGTGGCAGTGAGATGGTGACACATGGAGGTCAGTTTTCCTTATAGTGCACACAGGTGTTTTCTTCTTCCTAGCTTTTATACTTGGAGAAATTCACAGGGCCTCCTCACTTCCACTTTAGCTTGGAGCCAGGGCAGAAATTAAAAGAGACTCACGTGTTCATCACTAAAAGGCACCTTGATGCAACGTTCCTCATACTTGGTGCATGCGTCAAGGGCTTGTTCCTTGGTTCGAGCCCAAACGTATTGTTCATGCAGTGGAGCAGGATAATGGCATTCGAGGTGGGAAGGAAAGAATGAATCATTATTTGCTACACACGTCCTGACCCCACCATCTCCCCAGCAAATGAATGCAAGGCTTTCCAGGGCTCTTACATTGATACGTTTGTGAGCCATCAATTATTTACATACCTGGTCAATAATTTAAATGTCCTGGAATGTGCGTAGTACAAAATAACTGCCTTTGTTCTTTAAGTTTGCAAGGATACCCTGCTGGCACTAGCACAATTAATGACTTAATAAAGCCTTAACAGGTGATTTGAAATACTGGATTTTACTGCTCTGATGGTAACTAAGCTGACTGCCACTCTTTGAAAAAGTTATCCTTGCAAGAAGACATTAGGCATACACAGAAGTTGTAGTAAATTGGGGGCAATGTACCCCAGGGTTCGAGTGAAGCTGTTACATCAAAATAAAAAGAAATGTCACTTTCCCTTATCTAAGCTACACAGAGGGTAGGAAAATATTTTTAATGGGGCTCTTGCTTAACTAACTTAGCCATTTGCATATGAACTTCAATAGGGCTTGAGATGCAATGAACATGGTGCAACTGAAGGCAATACTCTTCCACACAGCTGCGTCTGTGGCAAGCACAGCCCTGAGAAGGACAGAGTCCTTGTGGAGGGTCCCTTCAACACCCTCTTTTCACCTCTCATCTCTGCAGCTGGGAAGAGGAGGTCCGTGCCCAGTGTTGTTAATTCAGAACACTAAAAAGGTGCCCATGTGACCCTGCTGTTATTTTAACAGTGTGCTTGGACAGAGAGACTTGTGTTTGCTCGCAGGACTTTTATAACTGCTACACTGAGATATATGGCAAATTGGAGTTTCAATATAATTGAAGAAATGAACTTAAATCAACATTTCTTCCTGAAAAATGAACTGAATCATCTTGTCTTTGTGATGGTGTTTGGGACTGTGATTCATGTGATCTGATCTCCTTTTTCTTTTCATCTTTTTTGGGATGCAGATGGGTCCTAAAAAAAGACACTGTAACAGGTTTGTGACACTGTAGAACAGCTTTTTTTTGTGAAGTCTTGCAGGTGGGAGATCAGCAAAACCTACTCCCCCACTTCATCCCAAAAAGGATTATTGATGAAGAAGATGGGTGACCAATCCACCTCACCAAGAGCATTTCAGGATAGAGTGCCTAGCATAAACATCAATAAGCGCCGAAAGTGTTTAGAGGCAACCTGAGCTACAAACTTCCAGGAATCAGTACTGAAAAAGGGTCAGGACAGGTTTATTTTCAGGTACAAACAGGAATTAATTCTGCCATTAATGTTTATTCCACATCCCTGTAATCATTAATCAAAAACAAGTAGAGCAACAGGCAGAAGTTCTGTGGGCTATGTAGAAAACTGACGCTCTGTGGTTCACATCCTGAAGGTAAGCAACAGTGTGCACTCCCTGATGGCTAACAAGGGTTGGGCATGTGCTGCAGCCACCATCAAACCTGGGGTGACTGCTCAACTCCTTGCAGCATGTCTTTTGACAGAGCCAGAAGGAGGCCAATACCTCATATCTTTGTCAGGCAGGGGTGGTACGTTCAGAAGTTACCGGTGCAAGAGGAAGAAAGGAGTGATTGACAAGAGGACCCCAATTTCCTGATTTCCTAATTTCTTTGCAAACCCACCTTTATTACAAAAGCAAATTTACCTTAGGCTGTAGAAGTGTAATCCAATAGCGTGCTGTTACTAACTAGAAAACAAAACTGCTCTGGCAAACAAGGCATTCAGTAAGTTTTTTCCTCTGCTGACTGGTCTAGGTGAGGAAGATGAGGAAATGCTGTATGAAGAAGACAGCAAGCTGCGAAGATACTCTCTCTCTGCCTCATCATCTATTTATCCAGCTACGCTATACATTAAACCCATATCTGTAGCCTTGGGAAAGAGACACACAGAGTGACATACTGCACCCTCCAAGTGCTGCATGATTTCACTTTCAGATATGTCCATTTACCACCATGGCTACATGGCAGTAGCACCGTTCCCACCCTGCTGATCCAAAGAATTGCAGGCTGTAATGCACCCTGAGGGCTTCCTGGTGCTCCTAACACCGTCACTCTTCCTCACAAGCCTGCTTATTCACATCACCCATTTCTCAGTGGGAAGTCAGCCATGAGGTTGGACTATTTGCTGCCCGTTTATATCTTCTAATTAGATACCTTCTTTTGACTTACAACTCCATTTTCTAACTTGCTATTAGAACATTTTTTGCATCTTTTTTTAAATATAGGAAGTTATATTTCAAAAGTTTCTTGCTGAATTTCAATTTGTAAAAAAACCCAGATGGTATAGCTAAATTGGGTGCTGCTGAGAAGCTTTTCATTTGATCTGTAACTGAGAAGGATGATGAATAGTTAAATGTAGAAAAAAAAAAATCTAATCCTGACAAATGGTATTGAAATATTTTAAAGATTGATCAAGGAGTTCTAGAACTCAGACAATATGCCAATTTTCAATAACACAGAATTTTAGAGAAGTTCCAAAGGTTGGAAAGAGAGTAAATATTGTGCCAAGACTCTTTTAAAGGAAGTTAAAATAAATATTGTACCATTGGTTGGGAAACAATCATATAACTGAATACCTGAATGGAGAGACAATTAACAGGATTTAAAATAGATAAGACAACTGATTCCAGTAATACAGAATTACAGAAAGTCAGTTTTGCCCAACAAATCTGATGGCCTCTTTCCGATATTGCAGGTTTGGTTGTTACAGTACTAGCACTGATATGATAAGGTATATATAAGGTATTCCAATACAGCAGAATAACTAGAGGAAAGGAGAACTGAACACCAGATTCAAAACCACAAGCACAGGTTCTATAAGCATGAAATCATAACTGAAGAGGTGGGCTTCTAACAGTGTCACACGTGTATTTGTCCTGCAATGCTTATGCCAGTGAAATGGAGGTACAAGACCAGACATTGTACCGGTCTGAGAGAAAGAGAGCAAGTGGGAGACAGAGTACAGTCCTAGAGATATTTGCAAAACCAAACATAAAGACACAAACCCCATGAAGTCAAACATCTAAAAGCAAAGCCTGCAGGCCAGACTCACAGGCCCAGAGCCTCTCTTCCAGGAAAGAGAAGCTTTGATAAGAAATTTGGTATCACTGGGGACCACTGGCTGAACCAGATCTCCAGTGCAGCCAGCTGAAAGAGACAGCACGATCCCAGGCTGAGCAACAGAGAAGTACAGCATGGCATCAAAGATGCTATTTTGCTTCTGTATTTTTCATGGAGTGCGAGTGCTATTAGAGAACCTTGACTAATTCTAATGCCCACAATTATGGAAAGAGGTTAAGAAAAGTTAATAGACAAGACACAATTTAGAAGAAAGCTGTAAGAGTGAGTAAAAGACTAGAAAATATATTTGAAATACAGATATCTGGAGTTCTGTATCTTGAGCAATTCCCAGCTGGCTACATCTCCATATAATGTATATTTGCATTTCTCATACACAAGACTAGAGATATAGAGCCATTCAGTGTAACAGATAGGAGCCAAACAGCAAACAAAATTAAAAGTTGTGAGGTTTCAGTTGTACATAGTCAGATACTGGAATAGCCTCTCAGATTCTAGTAGCTTCTTTATCACTCAAGTGGGTTTTTTGAAAAAAAAAAATTTCTAAAGAACATGCTTGATTCCAAATGGGAATTAAGGAAAATTGAGGACTGACATTAGCTGCAAGATCAAAGTAGGTGAATGCAAAAGATTTTTGGAGTTTGATAAATATTTCACTTTCTTTAGAAGATTCCAACTCTTTCTTAAGCCATTGGCTCTATAAGTGCCTCCAGCTGTAATCCTAAAACCCCCCTTTCTTCTCCCTCCTTCCCCTTGAGCCTACCTGCCTTTGAGGTGGGTGCCAGCAGAGGACCCCGTTAATGATGCTCTCCAACCCTGCTGGATGTTTCAGTACAATCAAAGAAACCAACAGAAGAGAGTGATGTTTTTTGATATTGAATTGTACAGCTCTTCTATAGCATAATGATAACTTTATTTCTTTTTCTCCCCAGAGAGTTGACCAAACAGACTGGGAAATCATCCTAAAACTTGCTCTGGACTCTCACTGTGAACTGCCCATCACGTGGCCTGGATTCACAGTACCCATCAGATGCACCCTACCCCATCAAAAAAACATAGCACCAGACATTGGACTTGACATCCTAGGTGCCCCACGTACCCAGCAAGCAGCATTTCATGGAGATTTTGGTAGAAAGCATTTTCCTTCTCTCCTCACACACACACAAAAAAGAGCAAACTCTCCAGAACTATGTTTGCAGTCTCATTAAATTGCTAAATTGGGTTTTTAAAAGCTAACTACTGCCAGTCTCCTAGCTTTGAGATTAGTAATGTATCTAAATCCTCTTAGGAACTTTGTAAATCTATTAATCTTCCTAAGAAAGAAAAAAAATCAAGCCAATTAAATGACAGTTTAAGTGTTCCACACAGAACATTGCAATAAGACAAAAACCCTCTGAAAAAGTTATATGTAGATATTCACAGACCCAAACTTCTAGAGAAGAGAGCTAATTCTGGTACACTGTATATCTTAAGAGATTATTTCTCTCTAAAGTTCCTTTTTCATCACAGCATTTTTGTTTAACCAGTTAAGAAAAAACCTATCAGTCATGGAGGAGCAGACTGGAAACAGCTTCATTAAGACAAACCCTCTGATGGTTCCCCTATTTCTGAAAGTTAAATTCTCTTGAAAAATTAATCACAGTGAATCTGGCAGAACTAATTTTAAAATGTGAGAACATGTGAGATGCTCTGCTTCTAGCCTGGAGTGAGAGGAGATCAATATTTTAAATTAAGTCTACATAAAATTGTACAGAAAGGTTTGGATAGGCAACATTTATTCCTGGTCAGGACAGTAATTGCAATTTAGAGAGCAGTGAAGAGAGGTCTTGGTAAAAACACTACTGACTGAAATTAATGACAGAAAACAACTGGACTGAAATAATCTATTGCCACTCACAAGTCTGGTATCAGTTGTATTCAATTTAAATCTTCTGGGGGAAAAAAAAAAGGAAAAGGCAGAGCTATGAAACAAGAGCCAGCAAGCATAGAAAAAAAATCCCCTGGCTGTGATGCTCAATCTGATCACTAAAATAGCCTTCTTACTGTCAAAAAGAAAATAATCAAAGCTACAGAGATTCTGGAAAAAATGACAAAATCAGTCATGAACCCTTAAAATAAAATTTCATAAACATCTACCTAATACAGATTTTATATTTTGGTACTCACAAACACACACAGAGTGTACAAATGTGCTATTTGGGCTTTCAAATCATCAAGGAGAAACTAATGGCTTGCATTATTTCTTCCTTGGGAGTGGAGAAAGCAAGCAGACTCATTATGATGTTCTTGCCTACTGCAATTTTACTTATATTATGCACACAAGCAATATTAATTGAGTGCACATGGCATTAAGCAGCAAAAATGCCAGCAAAAGTAATTTACATTGTTGAAAAAAGTGGCAGCGTTCAGACCTCCAGGAATTTCTCTTGTTTCAGTTGTGCAGGTACTCTGATGCTTTAACATTTTCCCAACTTTGATGCCTGGGCAAAATACCCAAGTTCCCTCTTTAGCTCCCTTCACCTTGGATCGAAGTTCCACTAACAGATTGGAGACTATGCAATGATCTGTGCACCACTGGTATTTAACAATTCAATTACAAAGAATAAAACTATGGGCTATGAATCCAACACAGTGCAACTTTGGTTCAGGGCTAAAAAAAAACCCAGAACAAAACACACTTAACATAGGGCAGTAGAACACTGCAGTGTGATGCAGAACTGTGTAAACTGCACTAGTTACCAGCCAAAACACATCAGAGCCCCTGCAAGGATGCTAGTCATGATTCATAGATACAGAAAGTGAAAGGCTTGAGAAGAGTTTTTAAGTGGTGCCAACAGATCTCTTTTTACTTGGATATTCATTCTGCTAATCAGTTATATTTACTATTTTCAAATCACTGTAACTTAAATGGGTCATTTGTGGTGGTTCAACCCCAAACAGCAGCTGAGCACCACAACCCACTCACTCTCAGAGGAGACAGAGCCTCTGGGAAACAGAGTTACTGGAATAAGAGCAGTTCACTGACAAAAGTGAAAGTAGGACAATAACGGCCAATTACACTCACACCCAGTGATAACACAGATTACCTTATCCACTCAACAATTACAGCATGCTGCACAAAACAAGAATTTACCCAGCCATATTTAGACTGCTCTGGAAGCACCCAGAAGCACCCCTCCCCAACCAGCCCCTTTTATGGGGAAGTGACGCCAGGTGATGTGGGAAACAGTCCGGGTTGACTCAGCTCACCTGGGCTGGCTGCTTGGGGAGGTTGACTCTGGCCTGACCAGAACCAGGACATCACTATATTGATATAAAAAATTTAAATGGAAGTCCATACAGGGAAACAAAACTTCACCAGAGTCTTCTGTTGCTGGTGATTTGGTGTTAAACGGCAGTGACAGTGAAAGAGAGCTTTCAATTATTTTCCCTTCATTAACTCAGTGGAAGAAGTTAATTAGATTTCAAACCCTACCTTTGCTCTAATATTCGCCAGTAGCTTTAAATGTAAAAACACTCATTAAAAACCAATCTCTCTCTGGCTTCTAGCAAGCAAGCCAACACACTGCTTCTTCAGTGATGGCTGTGCCAAGGAGGCTGCCTCTGCCCAGGGTGGTAAGCACAGCGTTCACACAGCCCAGAGCCAGCCACACGAGCGCTCTCAGCCTACAGAATCCCAACTGATGGTTTTATGGACGTGACTTAGAAAAGTCAGTCCATACACTCTACATAGTAGTCCATGTGCAGGATGTTTCTGGAGGATTTTGCACCTGGGAAGGTCTTAGAGAAGCTAAGAAAACCAAAGCACTGGTGGGGAAAGGGAACTGCTTGACATGGGCAGCTTATTGTGCAAGAGGTTTTTCTTAGGAAAACGTTTCTGAAACTTGCTTACCATTGCAAAAGGACTTGTAAAACTTTTCCATGCCTTTAAGATTCCAATGTTCAAGAAATTTAAGACAACCATAAAAATCAGAACAGTTTCATTTTTGTTTCCTATCACTTGCTTTCAGGTTTGGTTGGTTTGTTTTTTTTTCGCCACAGAAAAATGGGTTTATGTTTTTATTATTCCAGCCAATTTTGTAACAAAGAAAAGGCCTGGGAATCCCTCAAATTTCTCAGAAGATAAATAATCCAGCTCCTGTCTAGATCTAGTCATTACCAAACAGTACAGCCCCAGAACATAGGCACATGGAACATGACAGATTAAAAAAAAGACATTAGATTTTCATGGTCTCAGCCTCTCTTTTAGGTTTGCTGTAATGAAGATAACTGCACTTTCACATCCCAAAGCTTTGTTTGGATCCAGCTGGAGGTAGAGGCAGCACAGGCGGCACAATAATACCATAAAAAAAAAAGATTACAGCCCTAAAATTACATGGATTTCTGTGCTCAGTGAAGTCAATGAGAGCTTTGGCTTTCTTTCATTTTCATGAATAACCACACTGCACATTGCTGAACTCATGGCCTTCCTTTTGAGAAAGAAAGAAAGAAATGTGAAGGAGACAGGCAGTGCATGGGCTGAAATCCAAGGCAAGCAGGACAGCAGGAGACCAGGGTTATCGCTCTCAGGTGAACAAAGATTTCCTACCCCACATGAAGTAAATCAATATGGGAGGAGGACCAGGGCAAGGCAGAACATGCTGAGTAGCATTTAATCAATCCAACAGTTACAAAGAGCTAAACAAGGCACTGTATTTATCCAGAGCCTGACTTTTAGCCTATAGACCCTTCAAACCAGTAAGCAGTTACAGTGGGAAGCTGAATGGTTGCAGGTGCTCCATCCAAGTTACATACAGAACAGGTTTTCCAAAAATCTCCACACTCTCTGGGAAAAGGCTTGGGGTCCTTTTACCACTAGTGTTGCCCAAAGATGTGGACAGTTTCCACATCCAGCTGCGTGCTCGTGGATAAAATTTACACAACGCCAATGGCACAGGAACAGCTTTCTTGAGAAGGAGCTCAGGCTTTCAGTGTTTGCAGGCTGCTTGAAATGGCTTGAAGGGGGGAAACAAAAAAAAAATCTCTTTGCTTTATAAAATGCAGCTGTTCCAGAGCTAGGAGCAATAGTTACTGCTCTCCTGAGATCATTCTTCAGATAGCACAGTGAGACCTGGTAACTTATTGCCAAAAAGCTATTGATAAAATACAGGTAGTTCAGTGAAAAGCAACAAAAAAAAAAAAAAAGCATAATGCCCTAACAGAAAAAGGAAGAAAAACCCTTAAGACCATATGGGCAAAGGCTGGTAACACTCTACAAATATTTGAGGCAGGAGAGAAATGTGATACGGTATAATCAGGAAAACAGTAAATCAGGGAAATTGTGGTCAGTGAGTCTGTACTGGTACCTAGCACAAAAGCTTGAATAGCTTGTGAAAAACAGTTCCCCCATTTCCTCATGATGGGACAAACAAGATTTTCCCAAAGCCTACGACTGCCTTCTCATTGTCCCTCAAGATTTTCCAATGGAAATGAAAAGTCTGGAGGTGGGAGGCTGTCCCTTTGCACACTTTTTTTTTACCTAAATCCCCATATACATAGCTGACCTTTATCTCAAAGCCTGAGGCCACCTCTTAGAAAGCCATGCTTATCAGCTATTTGCTCTTCATACCAGCTTCAACCCTGTGAAGAGCCTGAGAAGTCTGTCACATTTCTATCCAGCTTAATACCACTTCGACTGCCACACTAATATAAAGACATAGTATTGTGTCTGGAGATTTCAGACCTGCCTTTCTACCAAAGTTATATTGGCTCTCTGCTATGTGTTAATCTCGTTAAGCTAATTATCACTCAAATGGAGAGGTGGAAAGGAACAAAATAACCTCTGCCAACGCTTAGGTCCTAGGAAGGGAAGGAATATTATGTACATGCACACGAACACACAAGCACGCAGCTCTGACTTTCTGCTGCTGGCATTTTCATAACATTTGATCATCTGGTTGCTAAGCACACTGCCACATTACTGCTTGACATTTACATTTTATTTTCAATTTATTGCTAAAGGTAGGAATTGAAGCACTCTCCTGCTCTCTTAAATTATATTAATCTTGCTAATAATACTGTTAAAAGCCCCATTCCATTTTATTTAATGGCCTCACAATACCTGATAAACATTCAAAAGCTGCGGAGCGAACCTATTGTCTTTCCTGCCTGAAGAAGGCGGGATCCTCGTCTGAAAAGAGGGTTGCTGAGGAAATTGCAGCTCTTGTAGTCTGGGTAGAAACTCACTAGAGCTTTCCAGAAGAGTTAAAAACTCAGAGCAAACTAAACCCACAAAAGCCTCAAGTAGAAACATCCACAAAAAAAGAGAAAGATTCTCTGAAAGATTTGGACTCGCTTGTGGCTGCAGTTTAAACCACTTAGCAGCTGAAACATGCTGGCTGCCTGTGCCACAGGAGAACACGTGAAGTGAAAGCTTTATCTAATGTATAAATAAGTGGCTAGGGCTCAGGCTGAGATGTGTAACTTCCAGATTCCCTAGTTCAGTGTCCCATCCCTCAGGGACAATCCAGAGATACAGAATCTCCAACTCCTGCTGATTATAACAGCAGCTGAATTTCCCAGCCACTGCTAGCAGTAAGAAAAAACATTATACTCTGATAAAGACCACAAAAATAAAGTTGGAAACTTTATTCCCCCAAGAAGACCAGAGGGGCAATGGAGGTATGTCTTCTGACCCAGGAACCTCCGACTCTAATAGTTAACCATGGTCAGGGTAAAAACACATTTCTGTCCCTAGGAGAACACAAAGGCTCCAGCTCTTCCATATGTTTGGTTGGGGAACAGGCAGCATGGGCAGCCCGAGGATGGATGAGACTTCTGCAGCTCACTGCTTGCCTAGCAGAGGTGACAGTCTGCGGAGGGGGTGCAAGGGAGAGGAAGGCAGTTGCAGTGGCATCCTTGTCTTCCTCCAAACACAGAGGAGAAGCTGTAGGAGCCGGGTCAGCTCTGCCTCTGTCCCCTCACAGTCTCTCTACACTGGTTTACCCAAACCAACACACACCATTTCAACCATCCCCATTTTTCTCTCTCCCACAAATCCTCATGGTCCTACACATCCCAAGTGCCTGACCACAGACTGGATTCATCCTTGCCTGCTCTACCTCTCTCCCCTGACAGCCTCCAGTTCCCAGACCTCTGACTTGCACCATTCTCACAGGCAAGCCCTGGCCTGGGTCCAGTTGGGTAGGCCAGGAAGGCTCAGTAGAAGTTCTTTTGCTTGTGGAGTAGCAAGTTACTACCTGCCAGTGGCTCTGTTGTGACACATACAGCAGACCACACACAAACTCTACTCTTTTGCATGGGAAAAAAAAAGCTTTCCCCTACACACAGGAATAAATAGTTGGGCAAAAACCTGCAGATGGGATATGCATCTCCTCCAGTGACAAGCATGGAGGAGAGATGGTTAGCTGAGGAGAACCAGGAATACTAGCTGAAGCCAACAGCACAGAGAGGTGGATTGCTCTGGGTGGGTAGAAGGTTTTGGAAGAAAATATTCACTTATTTTCCAAAATAATTAGTGTTCTCCTGAAGAACACTTTATTCTTCTGATAAAAAAATGTCACTTCTATTTGTGCCCTGCTTTGAGTTTGTCCAGGACAGCTCTTCCAGCTTTACAATTTAGAAACAGCTCAAGCTGTGAAAAGGCCTTGGAACTGGAGCAAGAAGTCTGTGTTTGGAACTGGGGCAGAGTGACACACTGCCATCAGCACAGCAAGCCAGGGAGGCTGCTCTGATATTGTTTGGATATATAGGTGATACGATACATGGGCTTGGCCCCTAGCACCTGGAGGGACGTGGCATTTGCAGGTTTCAGCAAGTAGACTTGCAGATCATTCAAAGCTCAGGCTTGCAGTGGTCTGAAAATTAATTGTCACACCATTTCTCCTACCTGTGTTCTGCAATGTACAAGAGCAGTGTGAAGCCCTGGTGGGAGCTGCCTGCCCTGCAGAGCATGGTCCTGAAGAGGTGCTGCAGCCTGTCTAATTTTCCCCACAGTTCATGTGAATTACAACTATGGCTTAACAACCAATTTAAAATAGTTTATTGAAAGAATAAACATTGCATCACTTTCTATACTGCCAGAATCGTCTGTATGTTCATAAATGAGGCGACGTCTGGATCTCTAATTTTCTCTCTTGTAAATTTAACAAAACCCCCATTTTGCTAGACAGTAGATTTAATTTTCCTTCTTTATTACATGAAGCAGTTCCATTGTTTGGGAAGGGACAGTAGTCAATTAGCTGCACTTTCTATCTGTATGCAGATGCTTGGTAATACTTGAATGCACAGTTCCAATTATTTACAAGCTAATTGTCCAATATGGGTTGCAGTTAATCTCCATAAATAGTAGGCTTTAAGAAAAAAAGAAATAGCATAAATAATGTTCCAGCTCCAGTGTGTATCAATAGTGTTGCCATTGTCTATGTCAACCTGAAAATTTTCTATTTAAAGAGAGAAATTAAACATGAACTGTCAGGATTTCCCCCCTCCCCAAATTTCTCTTTCATGTGGCCTGAGATACAGATTGCAAATGTGACAACCATTCAGCTGACTTCTCCTTTTCATCTAAGGCTTTCTAGATATCACTTGATTATATGGCATGCATTGGACTGTTGGGTTTCAGGGAAAAGAGGATTTGTTTCTGATGTTCCTCTATATCTGCCTAATGAGATCTGCTTGCTGGAGGAATCCCTAAAATTTAACACTGCAGTAAAGCCAACAGCAAAAATCATATTAAATCCCCTAGGAACTATGAAGAAGCTACACTTAGGTCTCAGAATTCCAAGGGCTTGAACACAAGTTGTGTTGTGCCCAGTTCTCATTCAAGAAGTGACACCTCCCAGGGCTGTCCAGCCTGTAGTTTGCTAAACTTCACAGGTATATGGATCCATACAACATTATCCCAACTTTTCTCTGGTAAATGCTTAATCTAAGAAGAAAGGAATGTATCATACAAAAACAGGCACAGAAGACCCTCCCTGCACTCCCACAAATTTCCCCAGTCCAACTATCACATTAAAAAGGCAGCATAGCACTGGACTGTGCTTTAAAGGCAGACAGCTCATCCCTGCTGATGAGACACAACTTAGAGGTATGAAAAGGAAGTGTATCTACCACCTGTCTGAAGAACCAAAGTAACAAATAATAAGCAAAGAAAGCAAAACTTCACAGAAGCCAAGAAGTACATTTAGCTTACTTACTTAGCTTCTTACTCCTGAGGCAAAAGGTTTCTAATGAAAGATTTTATTGTGGGAGTGCATTGCCAGCTGCTAACCAGAGAGAGGGGAGAGGCCCTGTGTGTTCAGTTGGCTGTCACCAGCCTCCAGCCCTCCCTCACTGTGTCACGAAACAATACCGAGGGATCTTGACAGTCTTAAGAGGTGGGACTGTGCAAACAGCATGAAGTTCAACAAGACCAAGTGCCAAGTGCTGCACATGGGTTGGGGCAGTCCCAAGCACAACTGCAGGCTGGGAAGAGAAGGATACAGACCAGCCCTGAAGAGAAGGTCTTGGTGGTGTTGGTGGACACAAAGCTCAACATGACCCAGCAATGTACACTTGCAGCCCAGAAAGGAAACTGTATCCCAGACTGCATCAAAAGCAGCATGACCTGCAGGACAAGGGAGGTGATTCTGCCCCTCTACTTTGCTCTGGTGAGACCCCACCTGGAGTACTGCATCCAGCCCTGGGGTCCCCAGTACAAGAAAGACATGGAGCTGTTGGACTGAGTCCAGAGGAGGGCGATGAACATAAGAGGGCTGGAACACCTCTCCTGTGAAGATAGGCTGACAGAGCTGGTCTTGTTCAGCCTGGAGAAGAGAAGGCTTTTGGGAGACCTTAGAGCAGCCTTCCAGTATCTGAAGGGACCTACAGGAAGTCTGGAGAGGGACTGGTTTTCAAGGTAGGCAGTGAAAGGACAAGGGGTAATGTATTTAAACTGGAGGAGGGTAGGTTTAGATTAGATATAAGGAAGAAAGCCTTCCCTGTGAGGGTGGTGAGGCCCTGGCACAGGCTGCCCAGAGAAGCTGTGGCTGACCCCTCCCTGGCAATGTTCAAGGCCAGGTTGGATGGGGCTTTGGGCAATTAGCCTAGTGGAGGGTGCCTCTGTCCATGGCAAGGAGTTGGAACTAGATGTTTTTGGAGGTCCTTTCCCACCCATTCTATGATTCTAAATTTGCATCTCAGTCTGATTGCCAGGTTACATTTATCAAATGGAAATTTATATTTATACCAGGGGAACACCAGGGTGCATATAGGGAAGGGATAATTTCTTCCATTTCCACACTGCCTCCATCTCAAGGACAGAAATATACTGCGTATCACCCTGCAGGAGTCATGTCTATCACCATCTAGAGACTTTAATCAGACCATGACTGACTTGTGGCCAGGTGTGGTACAAATATAAATGAGATCCAGCATTCCTGGGATGCCCCAAACCATGTCTCCAGAGCAGAAGCAGTATTTAACCCTGATTTCACCTCATTCAGATAGACAGAATTTGAGTCTGAGGAGCAGGAATATAGTCCTCAGAAGCCAAGTAAATATTTTCTTAATATACAGAGGCTTTTCATTATCCTTGAATTTGCTTTACCATGTTATCCTACTTGTCCTTCATTGTCTTGTTCCCTGAGATAACAAAGTAGGGTGGGCTGAGATAAACTGAGAATGGTCAGCAGTGTCTCCCACCTAGCATATCTGAATTCAACATCAGTGTTGTTACAACACCTTGAAGAGCTCACATTTCAAGTGACAGAAGGAAGAAATTACACTACTAAAACTGTAATTTATGAGACAGCAAATCCTGCAGTTGTTCTAGATGTTTTCAAGCACTGGAGTAGTGTTTCTGGCCAGCCCCAAAACACCACCCTAGGCAGAGAGCAGGAGTGTAATAAAGCAAGTAATAACTCTTTCTGTTACAGAAGGATAAGAACCTACAGTTTTAAGAAGTGTGATCACAGCTCCGGAATGGTTTTCAGAGAAGAACCAAAAAGAAAGTGATCCCATAACTGCAGCATCAGATGGGCTTTTCATTTACAGAAACAAAAGCAAGAGTGCCTGCTGACTCCAGGATAATTACAGGAAGCAGAGGCAACAGGTAGCCCTGAGGTGACTACTGTGTATGGCACAGGGATGACACTCAGCATGTGACACAATGCAACGCTCTGGAACTCCACCAGCTCCTCATTGTCACCACATCGCCTCATCAGCATGTCGTTTCCTATGACCTGCCCAGCACCCAAACCTGAAACCTGTACATCACATCACAAGCTTTGTCAAACCTTGCTGCCTGTCCCAGTGTCTCCAAGATATTGTCCCCTTTTCTAGGCACCAAAACTCTCACCCAGGGAGAGTTTCTGTGCCTGGAAACTCTTTCACGCAGTACTGGTTTTGGCTGGGACAGAGTTAACGTTCTGCATAGCATCTGGCATGGGGCTGTGTTGGGCTGTGCTGGAAACAGCGCTGCTCACACAGGGGTGTTTTAGTCACTGCTGAGCGGTGCTCATGTAGAGCCAAGGCCTTTGCTGCCCCTCACCCCACCCCACCAGCGAGGAGGCTGGGGGTGCACAGGGAGTTGGGAGCACAGCTCACCCCACCTGACCACAGTCAAGCCATATGGCTTCAAGCTCAGCATATAAAGCTGGGGGAAAAGGAAGAAGGAGAAATGGGAGGGAAGGAGCACATTTGAGGTGTTTGTCTTCCCAAGTCACCGTTACGCATGATGGAGCCCTGCTGTCCGGGGGATGGCTGAACACCTGCCTGCACATGGGAAGTGGTGCATGAATTCCTTGTTTTCTTTTGCTTGTGCTTGTAGCTTTTGCTTTACTTATTAAACTGTCTTTGTCTCAACCCACAAGATTTCTCACTTCCACTCTGATACTCAACCCCATCCCACCAAGGAGGAACCGAGCAAGTGGCTGCTGTCTGGGGCAAAACCACAACAGTCCTTTTTGGTGCCCATTGTGGAGCTCATAGGGTTGTGCTCAACTGGAATGTGCTAGATCAGTTTTCTAGCTGTTATCACTGTTTAGCTATTTAACAGGCGGGCTCCTGGGCTTGCATTCCTTCCTGTATAGTAGAGTCCAGTGCTTGCCAGTGGCCACAGAAATGGCTAAAACCTTTTACTCAACCTCTCTGCAAGGAGTAAGATGTTGACAGCATCACATCGTAATGTATTATACCCAAATGGTGTTTGTAAACCAGACCCCTGCCACTATTATTTTGGAATGTCTGTGTATTAAATGTCTTTCTAGCTTTATCATTGCAATATTATTGCTGCTTCTCTCACAACCTAAGTTAACAGCCTGCTGCAAAACTGGAGTAAACTTGCAGTTCCAGTGCTATGGTACAGACCTGCTATGTCTACCTAATTTAATCAAAATGTCTGGAAAACAGCATCTGAAGAGCAAAATGCCTTTTTGCTATTGTGCAGTGACTCTTACTGGAATCTCCCTAAGTACTACTGAAAGAGAGCAGATATTCAGCTCTTCCATTACCCCTCCCACTCATCCATCCAGCAGAGGAGAGTCCATTTCCTCCACTGATTTAATTAAGCACTGAAATGCAATTTGAAAAGGAAGAGGGGAACTGAAGATTTATTGCATTTATATGCAAAGATCTGGAGGTATTATTGTTGGTTGGTTGGTTGGTTGTTCTTTCTCCTTCCTCATGTCTGGGGGAGGAGGGTCCTCTGAGGGGTGACGGCTACTTGGAGCAAAATTTGTCAGATGAGTTCTGTCCGTCTTCCAGGTTGGAGAACTGATAAAACAGATGGGGAATATGATGACTCGAGTGCTGCGAAGGGGGTAAAAATAATTGTGGCTGGAATGAGCAGGCCATCAGTCCCAGACTGAAATAGGTCTCTATTTTCTGCAAATCACTGTTCAGAAAAGTAAATGGAAAAAATAAGGGGGGAGGAAATGCTGCTCATACATACGAGCGAATTCCACTGTCAGTACCCATTTTCTACTTGAATTAAAATTTCAGGGAAGAAAAATTGGAGGGGAGACAAAAATTATGGAAGTATGGCATATTATGCTAGTTAGCTCAGAAAAAATGAGTGATCAGATCCAAGCTGTAAAGGAATGTTGAAGGAAAAAGTTATTAGCAGAGCCCCAAGGGAAGTGTCTCTGAACCAAAATTTTGAGGCCTTGCAGAAAGGTGCCGTACAGGGTATTAAATAGAAATTAAGGTGCTCAATAGAGAACTCTCAGAGTGGAAGTATTTAGTGTGAGAACACTCTGGAAGTTGAATAAAATTATTACGTCATTCACAGAATCACAAGGTTGGAAAAGGCCTTTAGGATCATCAAGTCCAACCATTCCTGAGCTATACTAAACCAAGTACCTCATCTACCCTTTTTTTAAACATATCAAGGGATGGTGACTCAACCATCTCCCTGGGCAGCCAGTTCCAGGCCCTGACAACTCTTTCAGTGAAGAACTTTTTCCTAACATCTGATCTGAACCTGCCTTGGCACAGCTTTGTGCCATTCCCCTTGTCCTATCTCCTGTCACCTGGCTGAAGAGACCATCGCCCACCTCTCTACAACCTCCCTTCAGGTAGTTGTAGGTGGTGATAAGGTCTCCCCTCAGCCTTCTCTTCTCCAGGCTAAACATCCCCAGCTCCCTCAGCCGCTCCTCATGGGATTTGCCCTCCAGCCCCTTCCCCAGCCTGGCTGCCCTTCTCTGGACTCACTCAAGAACCTCAATGTCCTTCTTATGGTGAGGAGCCCAGAACTGGACACAGTACTCGAGGTGTGGCCTCACCAATGCTGAGTACAGGGGCACAATCACCTCCCTAGACCTACTGGCCACACTGGTTTTGATACAAGCAAATTCCTATTTGATTCCTTCCCAGCCTTCAAATTTCAAAGAGATAAACTTCATAATTAGAGGACTGAAGGCCCTGAAAAGGTGGCTGGTAGCTCACTGTGATCATGTGGGGGCGAAAATAGTTCTTAGCTAGTTGTGAGGAGGAAGGAGATATCCAGGTGCCTGGGGCAGGCGGACACACCGGTCAGGCTGCTGGCTTGGTGGCAAATGAAGTTGCAGCTGTGGCGTGCATGCTGCATCACAAATGCTGTCAAAAACATGACAGGCCTACTTCAGCCTGCTGTTAGCGGTGTTTTATTGGGGATTTCAGGTGGGAAAGAATCCTAAACACGAACTCGTTGCTGTGGCCAGCAGACAGCTCCCGGTGACTGACTCTGTCAGTGACTCCTTCAAAGATGAGGCGGTGAGCTGAAACGAGGCAGCACGTCTGTGGCTACCCTGCTAGCTGTCAGGGCACCGAGCGTCACCTGCAGCACAGCTTAGGATCAGGATTTCTGAACTGGGAATTTACAAGCCATCTCAGCTGCCAATCTAAAACTAAACTAAATGAAGCTGCTGCCTGTGAAGATGGCCAAAAAAAGCACTTTCTGAAAGATGACAATAAAAAAAATATTGTTAAATTTTTGAGGGGTAATTTGTTTGGGGATTTGTTGTTTGTTTGTGTGTTGGGTTTTGGGGTGGGTATTTTTTTTTATTGTTTGTTTGCTTTGCTAGTATTAAACAAGACAATAGCTCCAAGAGCTAAATTCTTTTTGCCGTACTTCTGAATGTTCTTGTTACCAGAAATCCCAGCTTGAATAAGACTTCCCATAGAATATGGTTACAAAAATTACTCCAAAGGTGGCAGTACCCTTCAGGCTGCAGGGACAGAAGGTAATGCTTACACCTTCTTTGCACCGGGCTCATATGTCAGCGATCAGGGAAGCCTGGGACAGTGTTTCTTATTAGGTTTCTGTAATATGATGCACACTTAGATAAGTAAGCCATCTTTTCTTTTTTTTTTTTTTGTTTTGTTTTCAGCATCAGCCGTGAGAAAGGAAGGGGGCGAAGTCTGGGTGGGTCTGGTGAGGTGTCTGTCCTCTTTTTTTAAAAAGTTTAGAGCCTAAGAAGAGAAGACTGACGGCTTCAGGAAGGCAGTGACCAAGAGCAGTCAAAGGTACTTCTGTAAGAAGTAGTTCTGCCATGCGTACTACCTTAGAGTGAGTCTCTGACAAGATCTGCTTACTGATAAAATTCAGCCTTCTGCATGTCTTGAAAGGGAAGATCAGAGGATTAGGGATGATGCTGGAGGCAAGGGTGGAGTTCAGATGGAGATGTGTAGATATTCTGAAGGAAGGAGAAGAGCAGCTGCATAGCCTGCTCAAAATTTGCCTAGCAAGAACACCTAGAGCGTGAACTGTTTAATAAGGAGGGTGACCATCCAAGAAAGAGAAGGAGGAAGATAGCATCTAGTGGATTAAATTGATCTTGAAATATAGACAATCACAAAACCAAACCCAAAACCAAAACCAGGAACATGGTGGTGGAAGAGGGATGGCAAGATGCACATGAAGAACTCACGTAATTCCCATCAAAGGTCCAAAGTTATGCAGAGTTTATGCCTAGCCATGAAGGTTGCCAGACCAAACTGAGCATCTCTTTAAAAAAAGCCCAACAACCCAACTCCCCCCAGGCAGAAGGTGGAGAGCTTTTGAGGAGGGAAGCAGTGGCTGTTCCCCAAAGAAAAGTTCCATTTTGCAAGACTTGATGAAAATCAAGCCAAGACATGTTTAAGATGTTAAAAATAAAGCATGAAGGATCCTACAGCCATGCACGTAGAGGGGAGACAAAAGAAGTTAGGCTTTCCCCCTGGCATAAAAACTAGGCATGTGCTAATGAAACCTGTTTATGGTGTGAAGTAAGAAGTACAGGTAGTGTGAAGTAGAGTGACAATGCCATGCACAAAACACTAGCTGACAGGAAAAGTTAAAGAAATAGAAATGCAATGAAATCTAGTAGAATAAGGTAAAATTCTCGAATGGTGACTCCTAATAGCAGTTTATGCTATAGGAAAGGGCTGCACAAAATGCAAGAAAGAACAAGATGGGTTGTCTGCATAGTACTGTTAGGCAAGAAAGAGGAAGGGCATCCCAAATACATCAGAGGGAGTATTTTCCCTTTCATGTAGAAAATACGAATGTTGTTGTAGAAAGTACTTGCAATGCCTCCTTTACCTAGTTTTTGAACTTCTGGCTATACAGAAGCATGAATTCAAATGGAACAGTCACCAAAAAATGGCTAAAAGAACATCTAGAGAGTAATGTAACATGAAAGATCATCACAAGTGAGATGGCAGTGGCCATGACTATGGGTGCACACTATGTGCTGTTTTCAGCATAAATCCAAAACACAGCCTCATACTACCTACTATGAAGAAAATTAACTCTATCCTAGCCTCAACCAGCACATTCTCCACCCCTTATTCCATACCATTTACATTACGCTCAGGTCCCACACTATCCAATACATCCTCATTAACTACCACTCCACACCCTTTGATATAATACAGATATCATTCCCTTGGTCTACTCAATGTCCATTGAGTTGATTTAGCCCATGACTTTGGGCTCCGTCTGTTACAGTGGTCACTCAGGACAGCAGAGATGGTGTGTTGCACGGAGTTACAGGGAACCAAAACCAGCTCAGGTCAGGTCACTGCTGCAAACGCACTGCTTCTTGTTAAGGGTTGTCCTCCATTGGTTCAGGTGGCTCCTGCTGCACTAATTCCTAGAACATTAACTCAAATCATGGGTTACAACAATTTAAAGGTATTTCCATTGAATTCTCCACCCCTGCTCCCTTTGGGCCACATCATTGTGTTTAACATTGCAATGAATGAACTACTCCTCTTGCTCAGGCTCCACTTGGACTTATCCACAGATTGCAGCCCCTTAGGGGTGTACTGCTGCAAGTGGAGCCTTTATCTATGAGCCACAGTCTCTCCAGGTCTATACCTGCTGTGGCAGAGACTTATCCACAGCCACAGTTGCTTCCAAGTTCCTGTTCAAGAGTGTCCTCAGGCCACAAGGCCTTCAGAGGTACACCTGCTCCAGCATTGCCTGGCCCACAGCCACAGTCCCTTCAGAAGTAAACCTGCTCCATCATGGGCTTGTCCATAGCCACACACTTTGAGATGCTCCAGCATGACAGCTACTGATGCTTCAAGGTGCCCCTGCTGCAGCGTGGACTTATCCTTGGGCCCCCACCCCTTCAGAGGATGCTGCATAGGCCACATAACCACAGCCACAGACACTTTGAGATACACCCACTCTGGTGTGGACTCATTTATGGCCACAGATGCTTTAGGATGTCCTACTCCCATGCGGACTCATCCACGGGTCACAGTCCCTTCAATACGAGTTCACGTTCAGCTTCATGCTGGAGCTCCAGCCTGTTTAGCACAGCAGCGCAGAAGCAACAGTGGTGCCCCAGCCACCTGTCAACCCAGGCACATTGCCATTGCAGTCACCAGGACATCCCCAGGCCTGGCACAGTAAGATGATCAGCAGTACAGCACTACAGGGAATAGCAAAATCAAAAAGCAGGCT
The DNA here is from genome assembly GCA_022605575.1 of Laterallus jamaicensis coturniculus. Classification (NCBI taxonomy): domain Eukaryota; kingdom Metazoa; phylum Chordata; class Aves; order Gruiformes; family Rallidae; genus Laterallus; species Laterallus jamaicensis. The sequence continues at coordinate 6,847,328 of JAKCOX010000027.1, forward strand.
TCCATTAGAGGGTTTTCTTTCCAATGAAGAAAGTCCCATTTGCTCTTTGCAATACCTGTGGTTTCTCAGTCTTTCATGGGGCCTCCCTTAATCTCCTGGTGCATCCTGCGGGTACGCTGACAACCAGGGTAACAGCAAGTTGTTTGGAGGCTGCATCAGTGACAAAGAAAACACTGTGTAAAGATGACAAACAGAAAATCCATGCCATGGTTACTGGTAGCTACAACAAGGGTTGTCTACACTTGCCCATGTGTTGGGATTATCCACAGACCCCTCCAGATGCCATTCCCTCCTTTGTCATAGTGAAGTGCTGGCACAAAAAATGAAGTTGGCTCAGTCAACCCCTTGCAGGCATTTCCAAGGAGCATAAACAGACAGTACTGAATTGAGAAACAGACCATACTGAATTGAGGCGTGAAGCCTGGTACCAAATCAGACCTTTGCTCAGGGTCCTTTACTGCAGGGAACAGAACTGGAGATAACTTTATTTCACTCAAAAAACCCCAACCTGAATCAACAAAAACCCTTCCAATTGCTTCAGAGACTTTTCAGGTGAATTCCAGGGGCTTTGATTCTTCCTGAGATATTCAGCAGTTCACGAAGCATACTCCACCATCCCTTTGGGAAGGACATTGGGTGAGGACAAACGTGTCACACTGCCTCCCAAAAAAAAGCATCTCTGTGTCCCAAGGCCTAGAAGAACCCTGAGGGAGAGCCCCAGGGCTGGGGGTAGCTGTGATGGGAATAGCCCAGCCAACCTGATGCCCCACCACAGTTCTGTCAGCAGTCTCACACAGTGGCATCAGAACTACACGCATGCAGCACTTTGAATGCAGAAAGTAATTTTTTTTCAGTATCCACAGGTTTTAATTTTAAAAAAGCCAGCAACCCTTAGAGAGAGATTTTTGCAGACAGTCAACTGTGTTAAAACGAGGGCTGAGTTAACCCAGCCAAGGCTGGTTCTGGGGAAATGGTTTGGTCAGAGGCTTTGGAGCTGAACTCTTTGCTCCTCTCTGCTTCCTGCCTGCGTGGTCTGGTGTCTCTTCCCTTTGCCAAAGTGCGGCTTTCTTTTTGCTTGGAAAACACTCTTTTCAGTGAGCACCTACCCCATGTGCTTTCCCAGTGATAGAAAACCCTGCTCTAGTCACTCAAGACAACTAACCTGTGTAGATTTACATTTTCTTGACATTCAGATTTGATCCGCTCTCTTTCCTGTTTTTTAGTTCACATCACCTTTCCCGGTTGCTTTTCAGTTCACATCACCTTTCTTTTCTTCCTCTCTCCATCCTCTGTGAGAGGGTGATTGAACCTTTAGAATTTACCTTGCAAAGGCAAAGTGCTCAGGTACAAGAGAGCTGGGCTTCCCTTCCTTGCTTAAAACAACCAATTATTTTCTAGGGCAGACGCTGAACTTTCAGGGAGGAAGAAGTAAGTCAGCAACGTGCAGGGGAGCTTGTTTCCCTTCTTGCAGCAGAGCACTCCCAGGCAGGTAGATGAAACATTCACGTTGTCATCCCGCCCTGAAAGACTTTCATCTTCCCTGTTCCCAAGGCACCATTTGCATAAAGAGCAACCTGCAGGAGAGCTGCCCAAACAATCTTGCCTCTGCATCAGCAATACAGTTTAATTTTTTCTCGAATGAGCAAAGCACCTTTATGTGCTAACCCATTTCCAAGTGGGAGGTATCCCAATTACACATTAAACGTATTTTAATAGGAGGGCAGCCCACTAGAATTTTAACTCCTCTCCACAAAGTGCACACAGAGAAGGGAAATACACAGAAGCACTGGGCAGAACATTCAGCCATCTTTTTAAGCAGCGCCTGTGTCAGAGGCCTGAAAACCTGACACAACCTGCTCTTTTTAACAGGCTAAAAAAGAAGAACAAAAGCAAGCACCCACACAACATCACTGAGAGACTTAAATAAAACATTATGGACAAAATGCAGGATTGCTGTATGTTTTCTTCTCACTTTTTTTTAAACCATCCCCCGTTAGTGGCTTTTTTGTCCCTCTGTGCTCATCCAGCTGCCACTCTTACCTTTCACCTGCACAAGAGCAAACCCTGGGAGGTGCAGTAGGTGGTTCCCACGTTCCCTTCATTGCGATGGAGATCAGAAGCTGTCCCCAGAGCGCCAACCAGACTTACAGACACTCACCAGCGTTAAGGGGGGAAGGAACTGGTAACACCCCAATACAGCCAGTACTCTTTGGCACTAAGGGCATGCAGAAATGCAAATGCGGGGCAGAATGAAACTTTCTGGGGAAATACCCCTTCTGGCATTTTTGAACAGCCAAACACCTGCCTCAGCAACCTGGATACAGCTTTGGCAATGTCCACATAGAACGAGTGGGGTCATTTGTCCCTCTATCATCTGCCCTGTGCCCAGAATACAATTTTTGAAATGGCTGCAGCGGTCAAACAAAACCTTAGTGGGGCCAAATAAGTTCAACACTTAACACTTCCTCTAACACCCATGATTTATTCTGTTTGAGGCCAAGGAAACATCGAAATTCCTTCTTGCTTTTGCTTTTGGATGGCTACTCCACATCACCAGTATTTGAAAATTTGGTGTCATTCCCTGCAGCTCAGACCTTGCGTTGCATGAAAGAAATATCCATAGTTGTGATGTCATTTTCTTATATCAAATTTAGGAAATGTGTGAACAAGATTGTTTTTCTTTGGCATGTGCAAATGTCAGGACTGATGTGCTCTCTACGTGAAACACTTAAACTCATGTCATCTGAGTAACCACACAGAGATTATCTTTCTCTGTATTCCCAGATAATACTTTAGCTGGATGAAATGCATTTTGCTCTGAGCCGAAAAATTAGGGGCAAGTAAGAACTACCTGTAGCAACAAATGAGTAAGATCTGCCTTTATTAACAGGAGTGTTGCATTTCTCCTAACTGCCCTTCTGCAACACCTCGTAATTCCTCTTGGCACAGTAACCTACATAAACTTGCACAGAGCACAGCTCTACCTCCCCCCTAGCTGAACCTCCCCCGGGGTACAGATGAAGAATTAACACTTTCTGCTTTCTTCTCTTACTGTTGAGATCAAGAGCAACATTTCCCTAGATTTCCAAACAGCTCCAGTGCCTGTTTTCACACATTTTTCTCAGATAATTTATTTCAAAAGAGCTTTTAAATCCTGATTTTTGTAATTTCCACACCCCCACACACCACTACCCCCTTCCTATGCTCAGCAATGGCCACAGCTCTGCACTGGGCAGGGCATCGCAGCAGCCCTGCCTGTCACATAGCAGCCTTCCTCTCAGCACCCTCCGCACTGAGCCACCCTCCACCCCACCACAGCGAACAAAGGTGCCATTGTGCCCACACGGAAGAGCAGGGCTTGTTTCCAAGCTGTTGGTCCTCCGGAGAATGCACCCAGTCCTTCCCAGCACCTGAGACACGCACGGTTGGTTTCCCTGCCTTCATCCCCAGAGCCTCTCACCATGCCGTAACTGGGACTTTGTGCAAAGTGGTGGCTGCCTGGTGTGGTATAGGCTGCTCTGGATCCTTGCGATTTTCCTGTACACCTGAAAACACAGGGTATGACTTCAGGCTTGTAAGGACCTCAGGTTTCTTTGGCAAGCTGTGCCTCCTGCACCAAAGCAAAACAGGGAAAATGAAGGAAAAGAAGCAGCAATGGCCAGGTGTCATCTTCTAACAATGACATTGCTCTTCTAAATGTTGGCACCTCTAGATACATCTAGGAATGAGAAACTCTTTTTTTAAAAAAAACCCACTGTTTTTCTTATTGTTTTATTTTTCACTGATTAAAAACTTACTTGCAAGCAGTTTGACAAGCAGCCCGTCAGTGCAGAGTCAGCCCCCTGTTTGCACCACAGAGAAGGCAGACGGGGGTGTGCTCCAGCACTGACAATACTTTTCCTGGCAAGATAGAACTGCTGGAGCACTTCAGCAGAGGGTAGACTCTGATACAACCCTGTGCCTTCATATACGCTGGCTGAAACCCAGCATCTTGGGGCACAGCAGGTGTTTCTTTGCTCCTCGCTCACAGTTTCTCCCCGTGCTGCTTCAGTGCTGTCACTCTTCGACACGCTTTCTTAGAGCATGTTTGCGATCCTGCTATTTTCTGCACCGGCCTCTCACCTGCTGTTTGCTCACTGGAGAGAGCTGTGATGCAGATAGCTGAACAATACCCTGGGAAATCCCACCAAAGCTTTGTGTTTTCAACTCCGCTGCGAGCAGTTCAAACCCACAGCTACTGAGCTGAACAAGTCTGCCCAGCTCCGTGCTCCTCACATTTACTCACAACAGAAGGGTGGCCATTTCGCTCACCAGTTCCAGTTGGTTTAACCCAACCCATAATACCATCATTGTAGTCAGCTTGCTGAGAGCTGGAAAAATTAGACATACCTGTTTGTAATGAATGCTGATAATTGCACAACACACAAATAACAAAGCAGCCTGCTAGATCCAATCACTCCCTCAATTTGAAGATATTAACATTGATAATTGCATGCTGTGGAGGCTCGGGGGCACTAAACAATATTGCCTCCTCCATACTCATCATAACAGAGAGTACCAGAGCAGAGGCACCTACAGTCTGGGAAGGAAAAGATATGAAACATCTCTTCTAAAGATGAGGAATGGGATACAGAAATTACCATTCAGACAAAGACATAATAAAGAGCATGTGGGGTAGAGCTGGGACCAGGTTACCACAGGTACTTGCCCATAGCTTTGGCACTAAGCCATCCTTCTTAGATAAAGTTTGGGACAAAGCTGAGAGCTTTTGTGAGGGTGTCCAGGATTCACAAATTCCATCTTTGTGTGTAATTCTTTCTGAAGACCAATTTCTTATTTCCCATTTTACTACAGATGAATCTACAAGAGTAACTGAACATTTATATCTGTCTGCCCATATTTTTTTAGCCTCTGTAGGGGAGGACACACCACAGACACTGGCATTCACATCCAGGTGTTCCATTTTTGTTAGTGAGTGATGTTACATCCTAAATAAGCATATTTCTGTGTTCCTGGCATTCTGTTACTATTGCTACCTGCAAATGAGATTCACAGAGAGATGGGTTGTTTTAATCTAAATTCCTACACCTGGAAGGACAAAGCCATGATTTTCCAAACCTTACCAGCTTTGCCACTTTTTCACTGCTCCCCAGTACTGAACAAGTACAGTAATTGCACTAGACTAGAACATGAAAATTCTCCCATCCAGCATTTAATTTGATTTTCACCTCCATTTCCACAAGACTAATTCCTCCATTCCACTTACCTGTATAACACAAAAAACCCCAACCTACACCCATACAGATATCTTGAAACAATGGCTGCTTTCCACACCCACCACCTGCAGCAGGATGTGGTGTCACTTGCACTGCATATCACATCACCTACAATTACCAATGCACATCTACACACTTGCAAGGCAGCAGCACTTTTACTAAGTCTTATCTTAACCACCACTGATGCTGGAGGTTGTAGAAACAGAGCTATAATACAGACCTGCCATGCAAAAATTCCATGTGCTTAACATCCCTGAGCAGGACACTGGTCGGTCTGCCTGCCCTAAATTGGAGCATAGGAAGTTGGAGCACAGGCAGTTCCACACCAACATGCGGAGGAACTTTTTCCCAGTGAGGGTGACAGAGCCCTGGGACAGGCTGCCCAGTGGGGTTGTGGAGTCTCCTTCTCTGGAGATATTCAAGACCTGTCTGGACACCTACCTGTGTGATCTGTCCTAAGGAACCTGCTTTGGCAGGGGGGTTGGACTCGATGATCTCTGGAGGTCCCTTCCAACCCCTACAATTCTGTGAATCTGTGAAATGCCTTTAATTCCCACCATGGTCTCTGGAGATGTGCAGGGAAGTTGGCTGTATACTAAGCTGCTTCTTTCTGCTGCAAGTGAACTGAAGTGCCAGGTGTCGCCATCCCTTCATGAAGAGAATAAGAATAAGGTAAGAAAGATGATTTCTAAACCCTGCTTAGCCCAAGAAAGCCTGAATTTAGACTTTCTACACTGAAGACAGCTCTCTGACTCCTGGGCTTTAAAGAAGGCACACAGCACGAGGGCTTGGGCACCACAGTCAAGTCCGACTCTTCCTCCAGAGCAGGTTGTCCTGTCCCACCACCACACTAACCTGCCAGAGAGAGGGAGTCACAGCCCCAGCCACATCCAGACCTTCAGGCCACCCCAGAGCAGTCATGCAATTCAGGTGCCTGCCTGCCCTGAACTGTGGTGGCTTTGGGGAGCGAGAGGTACCTACCTCTTGTCTAACAGGTGCTTTTAGGCAGGAGTAGGTGAGTACAGTAAATGCCCAGGAAATTTTCAAGTGCAGAATAGAGACACCTTGCAGTGTAAGAAGCAGACAAACAGGATTATTCTGAGCCTTAGGCTTTAGGTACCTAAGTCTCAATTTAAGCAGGCTGCATCCTGCACCGAGCTAACACCTTATTAAGTGTTCATGTTGCTTCTCCAGGCCTTTCATAGCTCCTTGTCTATCAGCTCTCCCCACTTAAGTTCCTCTCCTCCTAGCAGAAAGGCACCAAAAACATAGATCAGGTCATAAGAGTTTCAAAGTGGTATTTAGTCAAATACCCCACTACATCAAAGATGAAACATCTCAGAGGAACATGAAGGTTTCAACAGAGTTTCACAGGTGACCAAAATGAAAGGTCCCAATTGGATACCTGAGGTCTTTGATCTCAAACCAGGCATTTCAATGCAGCCCCCTGACACAAAGGCCTTTGAAAGGGGCTTGTTTGTATCTTGTTCCCACAAAAGAGAGACTTCAAAAACATCAAGAACTTTCTATGGGACCAAACAGCTTTTCCTCATCCCGTTCTGCTCTAACACTTCACAGGAGAGGGTTTCAGGTAGGCATGTTTGTGTCAACCATTTTGGTCATTAAAGAGGGACTGGAGGCATGATGCTGGTTGTCCTCCTTGTTTTCCTTTAAAAAAATGCAACAAAATAAGGAAAGTATTCACTGAAAATTCTCCTAATTCTCCTAAAGAGCTATAAGGAAAAAAATTTAAATCATTGTATCAAAACATGTTTTGTGATGACAAAGTACCCAGGAACTTGTCTCAATTTCTCTTCCTACAAATCTTCAATTATCATAGAATCATAGATTTATTCAGGTTGGAAGGGACCTCAAAGCTCATCTAGTTCCAACCCCCTGCTATGGACAGGGGTGCCCTCCACTAGACCAGGGTGCCCAAAGCCCCATCCAACCTGGCCTTGAACACTGCCAGGGAGGGGGCAGCCACAGTTTCTCTGGGCAGCCCGTGCCAGGGCCTCACCACTCTCACAGGGAAGGCTTTCTTCCTTATATCTGATCTAAATCTGCCCTCCTTCAGCTTAAACCCATTGCCCCTTACCCTATCACCATGTTCCCTGACAAACAGCCCCTTCTCCAGATTTCCTGTAGGCCCCTTCCAATACTGGAAAGCTGCTGTAAGGTCGCTCCAGAGCCTTCTCTTCTCCAGGCTGAGAAAGCCAGACTGTGGTGGTTTGGCCCAGGCTGGAGACCAAACGCCCACCAAGCCACTCACTCACTCCCAGAGGAGACACAGGCAGAGCCACCATGGGTTGGGATAAGGACAGTTTACTGCCAAATATCAAAGTGAATACAGGACAATAATGGCTTGTTACACAAACACCCAGTGCCAACACAGAGTACTTTATTGAACCAACACTTACAGAGGGATGCCCAACAGCAAGAGTTGACCAGCCCAACATTCCAGCCCCACTCCAGCTGTCCTAGAAGCAGAAAGCCAGCCTTCACCCTTCCCCAACCAGCTGCTTTTATAGGCAAGTGGTGTCAGGTGGTGTGGAAAACAGCTCCGGCTAACTCAGCTCACCTGGGCTGACTCAGCTCACCTGGGCTGACTCAGCTCACTTGGGTTGGCTCAGATCACCTGTGTTGGCTGATTGGGGAGGTCAACCCTGGCCTGATCAGAACCAGGACGCCAACTCTCTCAGCTTGTCTTCACAGGAGAGGTGCTCCAGCCCTCTGATCATGTTCATCGCCCTCCTCTGGACTCAGTCCAACAGCTCCATGTCTTTCTTGTACTGGGGACCCCAGGGCTGGATGCAGTACTCCAGGTGGGGTCTCACCAGAGCAAAGTAGAGGGGCAGAATCACCTCCTTTGTCCTGCAGGTCATGCTGCTTTTGATGCAGTCTGGGATACAGTTTCCTTTCTGGGCTGCAAGTGTACATTGTGGGTCATGTTGAGCTTTGTGTCCACCAACACCACCAAGTCCTTCCCCTCAGGGGTGCTCTGAATCCCTTCTCCACTCAGCCTGTAGTTATGCTTGGGACTGCCCCAACCCATGTGCAGCACTTTGCACTTGGTCTTGTTGAACTTCATGCAGTTTGAATGGGCCCACAGTCCCACCCCTCAAGCCTGTCAAGGTCCCTCTGGATAGCATTCCTTCCCTCTAGCATGCCAACAACACCACACAGCTTGGTATCATTGGCAAACTTGCTCAGGGTGCACTCAATCCCACTGTCTTTAGGCATTAAATATTTGCCTTTAAAAATTTTATTTCAAGCTTTTCTATAAGAAATATATAAATATCTACCTTGGTTTATGTCTTTTAAAAACACAGCTAGTAGACATTTTGTGCAAGTAATTGTTGAAGTTGTAATAGAAGCACCAAAAAGGCTTAGCTTCATTGCTGTACATTAATATACCATCCCTGACACTTACTGTCAAGGCTCAGTTTTCCTTACAGTCAATCCAGTTCACACAATTTAGCCTCTTAATGGCTGTAAACTTTTCAAACTAAGAATATCTCAACGTGCTTCTGTTACATGATGATTTCCACCGTAGACCAGAACCATAGACTAGTCTGAAAAATAGAGAAAACTGTGAAACTGATGTTTTGGAAACTAATATAATCTTATCATCGAGTCAAAAGTGTGAAGAAGATTCAGACACTGTTGCCTTAGCATAATGTACACTCCCAAGAACAAAGAAAGAATTTCTGGTTTCTATCTACCTTTCATCCTCTCACATTTTTTTAGTCCAATTTGCATTTGGAATCAGGACAGCATGTAGGTTGATACTGCAATATTTTTTCCTTTTAGAAAGATTTCATATTATTCTTCTGCCAGATGGACCCTCGTGTTTCTCTCTCAATTCCTCATTACGTTGCAGCCAGTTCATATATCCAGTTCATACTGTCAATACAATGAAAGTGTTTCATTTCATGTCTCCTGAGCTTACTCATCTAAAGAATCATTAATAGCTTTGTGCTTGCTTGTATCCAAGCGACCCTCTAATGGAAATGAACGACATACTGGATTATTTCAGCCCAAAAGGGTGAAGCAAGATTGCAAGAGAAAATTGTAAGTTTCAGGTCAAAGATTATGCAAAAAATAGATTATTTTATATATTGTTGATTTATTGAAAAAAGATTTTGCACTTGGAGTAGTGAGCTAGTTGTATTTTTGGATTGAGGACAGGAAAATATGGAGCAGAAGGAATAGATAAGAAATAATTCTATCAAAACAACTAAAGCCAAATAATTTTCCTTAAGAAAAAAAGGTCAGACTTGAATGGGTTGGTGCAATTTGATGGCCTCCTCCTTCTTCCCATCTAGATCTTGTGTGTGTGAAGTCCTTTTTGGACTCTCAAACAGGCAGAAAGCCAGAGATCATTTCTGGAAAAGCTTTCCTTTCATTCTGCCTCCACTCAGATGTACCAGCCTCCCAGTTCCCATCACCAGATACATGCACAGACTCTAGCACAGGTGCAGGGAGAGGGACCCTTGGTAGCTCAGTTGCACCAAGCTGAGAGCATTTGCCTACAGAAGGGACAACCACATAGCTCAGGCACCGCTGCCATGGGCTGAAGAGGCCCCTGAACCTGCTGGGTGCAGAATCACAGTGTCACCATGAAAGAAGTGTTCTGCAATGATTTCTGCACCCTCCTTCAGCTCAGAACTGCCTGTTGATGTACGTGTGCACAAGCAAAAGGGATTGCTGTGAGTGATGCGCAGCAGACGTCTGAGAAGAGCTGTCAGATAAAGGCTTCATCAACTTTAGTATCTGCAATCAATTTGCATTAAAACAAAGAAATTGGGTGGATGGATGTCCCCGATTGAAGGAATCACTTCCAGACAGCAACTCAAAAGCAGCTGAAAGTTTTTGTGGTTTTTCATGCTGCCCAGAGCTGTTGTCAGAGTTTTCAAAGCAAAAGGGATAATTCCCACTCACAATACCACCTTTTCGGTAGAATATAGTCAGCCTAAAGGGGAGGGGAAGTCAAGAATCCCCATTTGATCATTCTGAAAGGACAAAATCCATCAGATATGAGGGCTGAGATTAAAATTAAAAAGTGAAAATGAACAGTGAGGTGCAAATTTATTAGATTAATGAGAGCTCATTAGAGAACAAGCACACAGACCCCAGTTTTCTCACAGCAAACCACTATGATACAAGGTTTTCGCAGTTTACTCCATGCCTTTCTTGTCAGGGCCCAGCATATATTCTAGGTGGATTTTTCACCTCTGTTAGTCCATCCTGAAAGTAGCAGTAAAATGTAAGCAAGGCCAAGAAGAATGAGAAGAAGTCACAAAAGCTTTAATCAAGCCCTGCATATTTCAAATAATAAAACAATTGCTTTGATCAGAATTCAGTGCTGCAGCCTTGGACTTCCACAGAAAAACCCATCTTAAAATTACAAAACCAGACCTTGGTAATATTAAACCTTCAGCAAACCATGTTACTAGCTACTGGACATCCAGCCTAGTTTGGTTTACTTTAAAAAAAGAGTCTAATTTTGCCCCACTTAATATTTAATTTTTTTTAATTAATGCCAGTATATAAAGAGAAAAAAGTTCTGATCTGTTGCTTGCATTCAACACAAGTATTCACTAGAGAAATGTAAGTTGATATGCTTGCTTGCTTGCTTGATGTTCACAAAGCATTTTGAAGATGAAAAGTATCGTGTGCTAAACATTAAGCTAGTTGGACCATCTTCTCATTACACTACAGATAGACAACCTGTCAGAACAAGAAAAACAAGGCACAAAGCTGGTTTGGTGAGGATCCTGCTTTGCCTTTGAAAAAATGTTAAAATAATTGATAGCTTCAATAATAGATAGTTTCAAAGTATTAAGCATTCCTTTGCTCACTGCTTCAAAGGGGTCCCCAAATACCTAGAAATATAACTATTTTCCTTCTCATGTTTGGATAGGAAAAAGTATTAAGAAGATATTAAAAAAAATACAAATAAAGAGATCTATCCACTTTTTGATCCACCTTTATCTAAAATTAAAAAAGAAGTGTGAGTGCTTTACTTGTCCCCCTGTAATGAAAAGCCTGGCAAAAAGACTCTGATGTGGAACTAATTTGCATTCCGAATATGCTGAATGGACTACAGAGACTACAGTAACCTTTAGAGAATCTTTGCTGCGTTAAAAATCTAATTCATACTCTTATCTCCTTCTACGGAAAATGAAAGGTTGAAAGATGTAAATTAGACAAAACAAACAGACCTTTCATAGTATATTATGAGCTCCAGGTCTCCTAAAATTTCAGTAACTCCTCTGCCAGTTTCAAGCCCTGTAAATTTGGACCATTTGACAAATGCCTTATCACCATTTTATTTAAGTGTTGCCACATACAGAAGCATATTTCAAGGAGAGATGCATTGAGGAACAACTTCTTTGAACTTGTTTTTCTCTTCCTTATCTTCTCCCCCATGCCATCAAATGGATGGCAGGTTTTTTATTATTTAAAACTCTCATAATTTCCAGCCTGGCTAACTGACTTTTAGCTTGCATCACCATGCAGTGCACGTACATCTGCACATTTCTTTAATTCACGTGTCGAAATCTCAGCCGGTTTTAATAGCATGGTCAAAGTCCCAAACAGAATAAAGTTCCTACTCATGCCACAAAAACAGAGAGCTGGCAAAAAGAGAAACAACCTCTGAAAGACCCACTGAAGAAACTGGAAACAGCTTACACTCATCTCACCTGAGAAACCGTGAGACCTTCTAAATACCCAGCTCCCTCGGAAGGTGTCTGTTAGACACCAGAATTCCCTTGGCTTCAGTGTTCATGGGGTTGCTCATTAGAGGGCAATAGTTAACCTCATACACAGTGAAATGGTGATTTGATAGCAACTCCTTATAGCCACCCTGCAGATCATTAAAATTGTCTGACTTGTACCCACACAAGTTTTCTATCTTCTCCTTTATTTCCCATTGTCCTTATAGTGACTCTGCCACTCCTGCATAACCATGTCATATTGCTTCTCTGCATCCCCCCAAACCTTTGGCCGCTCTGCCCTTTTTGCTCCCACCCTACAAGTTTCTCTGCAGACATGAAGTAAAGACAGCATCCGTTATCATCAGCTATGGAGACCTTAGCTTCTTTGACATAGTCTTTGCAGAGCTCCAACTCCAAGGAGCACTGTGCCATATGAAGTTTATCCTCCTGCCTCGGAAGATGGACATCTGCTTGTGCAAGAGACACACAGCTCCCCACCTTTCACCTCCCATGGATAGGGAAGCAGTGGAGCCGTGTTAACCCTTTTTCAAACAGCACTAGTAGCAGCACTACTCCAAGCACTTGAATGGATAATCTGCTAGTTAGGGTTTGCTAACTAGAGGCATGGATTGGAGCTGGAGATATCCACAAGTCATGTTATCATCAGCTGAGGGGAGATGCTTCCAAACCTCCCTCGTCTGCTGACGACTGACACCTAAGGAGACAAAATTACATCATAAACCCACAAGCCCACAGAAATCTGTGGTTACACTTATTACGTTAACACAGTGAGAACAAAGAGCCTGTCTCTACACTGGGCACACAGGAAGATGAAGTCTCGCTCAGGCACCGTATTTAAGCTGGTTTGTGATATCCACCTGACAAAACCTTGAGTAAATCTCAGAAGATCCGTGTGAATTTTCAATGCCCAAGAAACGGATTCAGGGGTGCAGGACTCACCAAAGTGGGAAACCAGAGTGACTCGGCATTATTCCTTCATGTTTGAAAGGGCTGTTTTAAATAGAAGAAAACCTGTTGAAAGGAGGGATTCTCAGCACGTGCTCTTCGTGCTCTGGGATTGCATCAACACTATTACTGTAGAATCAGAGAGGAGAAAAGGGCTGTGAGAGGTTGTTCAGCTGTCCCATTGCCCAAAGGTATGATCAGCTAGATCTAAACTATTCCTGAACGATGTTTATCAAACCTGCTTTCAGAAGCATCCACAAGACCTACCAGTTTAGCTCAATGCTTCAGCATGTGGCCCGTTCTCTTTACAGCACACAGGAAGGACAGAAGGACAGGCTATGCCCTATGTCTTAGTAACTGCCTTTCACATTCAGGTTTCATCACTCTTTTAGCAACTGAATATGCTCCACTCACTTTTTTCCATCTATACTCCTTATGATTGTCATTGCTCTACTCTTACATATCTGCTAATTGCAGTGTCCAAAATGGGACATGGGACTTCTTTGGGGCTTGTAAGATTTCTGTTGAAGGGTTTGCTATAAGCATTTTCCAGACATTTCTTTCTCTTTTCAGTCTCTCCGCAATGCTGCCCTCTCCCCACCAGATCACACTACTTGCCATCCCAGCCCTGCCCTCTCCTCAACCTCCCTAACCCACCACCCCACCAAGATTCCAATCACACAAGATACCAATTAAATCCCAGTTCTAACTCCCTTTCCCAGGTGGAACAAACCCAGCCTCCCACGCCTCTCCTCCTATGTTACATCTTCCAGAGCTAAGACCACCGCTGTGGCTTTCCTCTGGCCTTTCTCAGTCTACTCTAGCACTGGAGGTCCCCACACTCACTGTATTGCAAATGCAGCTGCATGGGAGGTGAATAAAAGAGAGCCATCATTCCCCTCCGCCTGCTCAGAACCTGTTGCCTATGCTCTTGAGCCAGGGAGGTCAGAAGTGCATGTCAAGACCACCTGGCTTCCCCGCAGGTGCACAGCCAGGGCGCTCCTTGCCCTCAGCTTTAGCTTCCAACCCTGGGGTTACACCTGCTGCTGCGATCCCACCCTGGGCATTTTCCCTGCTCCTTATCTGCAGCCAGAAGCTGCCTCTCAGCTCAGGGTGGTTTGTACACAGGGCAACCTTGCCTGCTCCAGATGGGAAGTGATGAGGGAACCCATTGCCTCCACATCCCCAGGGCTGGGGTGTGTTGAGGTTATTTGTCCTTGTTACATTTTTTCCGAGTTACATTTTTCCTTGTCCACACATGTGCTGTGTCCTTTTTTGAAGACTGCAGGCTCTTCTGGGATAAGATCATCTCAAGGCACATAGCTATAGTGTTACAGTAACATAAATGATAAGTAAGAGTAAATACAGTATTTCAGTGTAACTGGAAAACAAATGTGAAGGGCCCAGCTGGAAGAGAATGACATTTTCCAAATCACTGGTTCATCAGCCTCTCACTCAGCCCCTCCTTCTGTCTTCTCAGAAATCAGTATGAACCCATCGATCAGGTTTTCTGTGCAATGACTGGTTCAAGTCCAAACCTGGGACTTGATGGAGGCCCCCAGACATCCCTGGGCTGAACCACCAAAGGAGCGTGGCTGCTCTGGGACAGTGCTGACCCCCACATGTGGGAGCCTGGGACAGGCTTTTCCCCATGGAAGGAGTGCAGCAGGCTGCAGAGACCAGGCAGCACTGAACCTTGAAAAAACCCCTTCCTCCTGCTGTGGCAGGGATGAATGTCACCACCCTGATGGAAAGTTATTTCCTTGATGGAAGTACATTTCCAAATATTCCTTTTGCCATAGCAATCATAGGTCCTAATAATCTAGAAGCGAACAACCAGGCAAGCAAAATGAAAAAGGGGCTTAATTGTTGTTTCACTGAAAAATGAGTGGAGACCACACGAGGTCCATAAAAGCTTTCAGTTTGCTAGAAATTTTACAGGAAGGCAATCAGACTACAGCCACAAGGACACCACCAATTTCAATAGGAGTTAGAAGTCAGACACCAAATTACCTTTGAAGACCTGGGCTTTAATTACTGCTCTTACAGAGAGTAGTGCAAAACCTGCTGACAAGTAGCTAATGCCTAACAGGAGTTTTGCAGGCACTCAGCAATGACTGCCTCTGCTTTGGGGAACACACGGTCTAAGACTGGAGGAAAAAAAAGTACCAGTTGAGCAATGTCAGTCTGCATTGCTGAGTAAGCACAGACCTGCTAAATGTGAACACGCTGAAATACTAATTAAAGTCACAGACTCATATCAGCTACCTAGCGAGATCCACAAATCCCTGGCATATTAGATGACACATTTTGGGATCAAAGCTGACACCATGGTCAGGTCACAGGAATTTGTTTCACTTGCCATCCAGTTCCTCCACTGCCTTAGCGAAGCGCTTTTGCTTACTGTGAAACTGTGGCAGAGGGCTTGGATCAGTACCAGATTAACAGAGCTAAATTACTGTGGAGTTTGCATTGTGCCCTGAAAACGACTGAGTGTTGATATTTTAATTTCAGTAATAACACAGACTGGAAGGGGAAAAAAAACCCAAACAACCAAAAAAACCCCACCAGTCTGTCATCCTGGTAATGCTTCACATCAGCTTGTTGGCTGGTAGCACTTTGCAAGAGGGCACACCTTACGGAAGCCAGAGAATTTTGGAGCAGAGGCAGTGACTAACTCCAAAGTTGAAAGCGTCTGCTGCATTGCATGTTGTTTTCTGCAAGTTTCTCAAGACAGGAAAGATAAGAAAACCAAGGTAGTGAGAATAGCCTTAAAAAGGAATGTGAAGATACCAATGGGAACTTAGAAAAAGACACCACATGCCAGCAAGTCTGAAAACACTTGCAAAAAAGATGTTGTAGATATAGAAGATACCTGACAAGGAATGTCATCATCCTGTCTCAGGATAATAATGCCTCCACATCTTTGCATTACTCTCACAGCCCTGCCAAAGGACTTTCTTGCTCATCATTTAAAAACTTCTTTGTGCTTAAGCATTAAAACACAGAAGCTGCCATGTTGAAGATGATTCTGTTGAGTCCCTTTTTGTGCTATAAATGTGTCCCAAACTCACTTCTTACAGGAAAACGCACTAAAGAGCTTGCTGAGGAAATTCTCTCTCACCCTTAAAACTCTGAGGGTCTTCAAAACATGTTTTCTATCCATTTAAAATTGTTTTTTTAATCCTTGCTATTATGGCTTTGAATGTTATAATTAGCTGTGTGTACTCAATCAGCTTTGAATCCTACCTGTCTAATCAATCAGGCAACGTGGATTTGTGATTGTACATTGTATACTCCGGCCTCAGAGCTCAGTCTTACCCCTCAAAACAACCCCTGTATTTTATACAATTCGGTAGGAATTACAAAATACACAGGTTTTGCCACGTGAAGTTGATGCATTTCAGCAGAAGGAACACCGACTTCCCGCTCAGATTATGCACGCTAAGTGAGCTGGGGGGAAAAAAAACAAACGTCCACACTGTGTTTTCCGTGAGAGCTGTTGAAAAGAGGGAAAGAGAACAATTGCTTCAACAGAGGCGTTGCTTCCTTTAGTAATATGTGCCACATAAAGAATACTTTTCACACTAGGTCATTCAAGAGAGATTTTGGTGGAATGTGATCATTCAGTTTATGCAGCAAAACCACGCTACCACGACTTAATTCTGCTACGTGCTCAATTTTTATATTGTACAGCCGTCAGTGGTTAAAGCACGGCTCCTGCCAAGCTGAAAACAGAAAAGAAAGAGTCTCGGGTCGCTTCTGAAAAGCTTGAGAATGTTTTATTCATGTATTTGCAGCACATACATTGCAGGGTGTATTGCTGGATTCGAGAGAGGATTGAATGACCCTTCATAGATGAGCTTTCGTTAGCTTAGGATTTTGGTTGGCCCATGTAACATCGATCATATTTTTTTCTTCAGCTCCAGGTCATTCATTCTGGACATTTTGATGAAGACCAAACCAGAGCCATTATGCATTCATGAGCAGGGTGCTGAGGGCTTCGCTTGGGGAACTGAAGGCTGATAACCAAAGCAAGGATCAAGTGTCTTTCCCGAGGCTACCGCATAACGATGAAAACACCACATCTTACAGCGCGTAGTTGCAGACAGCCCAGCGCTGCTCTCTGAACTGCTGCAGGTGAAGTGATGGATTGGAAGTCGCCCGTCTCTTCCTCTGTTGGGGCGCGGCAGAGCTGTGCAGTGCGTAAAATGTAATGCGCGCTCTGCAACGAAGAGCTTTGTGCTGCCAAGAGGCAGAGCTGACAGATCCTATTTCGAAGTTATCTTTAATGCAAAACCAAGAAACGTTCCCAACCGGACTCATTGCAATAAAGATGCTGGATGGTAAAGCCCGCTGCCTCAATCATTTCACTCATGTATACGAAATCAAATCCCTATGAAGCCCAAACGCACACAAAACACAAATCACCCCAAACTGCCTCTGCTCTATATGCATGTCTACGTATACATCCTTGCTTTCAGATACAGGGTGTCATTGTGAGCTCTGCTGCAGAGCCTGATGTAACCTGACCACAGGGAAACACTGGCTTGGAAAGATGCATGACAAAGCACCGGGCCCTGCAAGTGGCTGGTCTCAGGCCGACTGGCTGCACAAGAACCACTCCTAGGGAAAAATACCATGCCAATGACATTAGGGAGTATGCTACTGTCTCAGGCTAGCTGGAGAGTGCTTGTATTGTACAGGCAGATCCTAAGCGCTTGAGGGATTAGGGTAAAAGCTGGGGAACAGCTTTCCTGAAAGAGGCCTGAATTCCTTTGAAAAGCCATTTAAAAAGTCATTTATTGAGACGTTAATAACATCACGTGTCACGTCTCCATGAGGACTGAGTGTGGCTGTCCTTAGGACGAAACCACAGCACCCACAGAGAAAGGCTCTGAGTATGTGATTTCATCTTGCTGAAAACAAGGAAGCCACTAGCAGAAGCTTATGGGTATAACAGCATTGGATCCAGCCCAAAATATTTCACCTTGTGGAGATTTTTTGGTGAATGAAAGTTGTTCATTCAAAGTCCCCACGGGTTTCTAAACCAGCTGAAAACTGCAAATTGAAAAAAACTAAAGGCTATTCAGAATATGATGTTGGGAAGAAAGGAACAGTAGGCTGCACACAAACCATGAGTGCTCATTTTAGGCTATTCCATTCAAATACCACTATACTTTATTCAGGACTTATGTGGTCAGCATATGCTTACAACAAAGCAGTGCCATGCATCAAACAGAAGCAGAACTGTTTCCGAGTCATCACAATATACGTTACCCAGACACACTCCAGCTGCACAGGTTTGTGAAAGTGAGAGGCATAGGTAAGAGCCAGCTCCAGTTGATTAAAAAAAAAATAATTAACTAGGCAGGAAGCATGTAGGCTCCCACTTGCCTCTCCCTTTCATTACATAAATCCATCACATCCTCTTTCCCTGGGTGGATTTCTTCGCCACGGATTCCACCATTCTCCAGTGGAACAGAACAAAGGTTACCAGATCAGCTTTCTAAATCACTCATCTGGTCTGGTGAGAATTCAAGAGAGTTTAAAGATGCCTAGGTGCTATTAAAAAAGCAATTTCTTGAGAGGGGTGAGGGGCGGGGGGGGGGGGGGGGGGGGGGGAAGCAGCATGCCACAAATTAAGCCAACCATCCCAGCTCATTTGAATATTTAGCAAAAACTTAGCTTCCTGTTCTCCATTTATTTTACTGGTACTTCATCGAGTTAAGGCTACTGTTGCAGCCTCCCTTGTTCTCTGTCTCCCTTTGGAGGGAACCTCTCCATTTTCAGTTTTACATTCTTCTAAGAGATGCATGGCCAGGTAACGGTTGGCGTATTTTATCTTCCGCACATTCTTCTGGAGCATTCAGAGAGGCTAAACAAGGGAACAATGTGCTCTGATACTCCCTGCAGATTCCAAGATGCATTCAAATGGTGAGCTTTGACAAACTCATCCCACTCCTCGGGTTTGTTCAGCCTACTGGAAAAGTAAAGGAACAGAATCAAAGGCCTGCCACTCCAAAATTCCCTCCGGAGCCATGGGAGGCCACTCCAAGGGCCGCTTTCCCACTGAAAAATGCAGACCCTTGTGCAGCATGCCTAAGCAGTTAGGCTTTAAACACACTGCATTTAGGCAATAAGGATAATCACTCAGAAGAGCAGTTGGGCCTTTAAGGGTTATTTGAAAGGAGCATACCTGAAAAAGTAACAGCAACACAACTTTGGAACATCGTATCTGGTTTCAAATCCTCACCCAGGTAATTTTTTTGTTTTCAGCACAGTATTACACAAATTCCTACCTCTGCCAGGCTCTGCCCTTCACCAAGGATGAAGCTTGAGTTATTAGGATATTCTTATTATAGCAGCAGGGCCTGTGGGAGTCCAAGAACTCAAGCAGTTCATTCACATGCCTGATAACCAGAAGCTGAAAGACAGCTCTGGCCACTGCAAGGCAAATAACTCACTGCCGCAGTAAGAAACAAAGGCAAGTGTTGTTTGTCTGAAATAGAAGTGTAGCAACACTTTGAAAGGGAGGAGGCTGTGAGATGTGCAGAAAGCTTACTACAGTTACTGGAGACTCAAATCAAGTCTCACCCGCTGGTTTCAGAGTGGAATCCCAACTCCCCATGTCACTAAACCTCACAGGGAAATGAAACTAGTTACACTTCAGTGTTTCCAGACCTTGAGGTTTTTAATCACAGATATTGTCTTGCTTAACAGTTCATTTCACTTTATGCAGGCAAGTTACAAGTTTTTTGTGGAAGCGTCTGGAAGTGCATCTCAAATGCATTGCCTGTCCACGGTTTTATTTACCTTTTTCCAATGAAAATCAGTAGCTAATAAATCAAAGCATAATTACACAAACACAAAAATACAATCATTAACATTTTACTGGATACAAATCATAAGCATAAGGAAATGTCCATGTACACTCACTGACATGAAGTTGTGTTAGTTTGCTATTAATATGATACTTCAGATTGGTGGTCACATAACTAAAAGACAGATGTGTATTGTTTAAAAAAAAATTTAGAGAACCACTCATGTTTGACATGATCTTATACTGAGATAAATACCTATACACAGTGATATGACCATATATGCTCACATATGATCCTATCAACATTTTTTTCTTCTGACAAGATGTCATCAAGGTAGTTGAACCTCCTCAAAGCTTACTTTGATCGAGTACCCAATACTATTGCCTAATGTGTTGGATGATGCAGAAACAATCTGTGCAATGGTAGCAAATTAGAATCAGAAAGTTTTAAAAAAAGTAATATTTACAAAGGTAACTTTTAAATTCAGCAATTTAATTAAGACTCCAGTCTTCATATTCCAAACACCCAATCATTTAATTTCTTATTTTTGGCGGTTTGCTCTCCTCTCCCCATTCCTTCTCCCCACCGCAAATATTAGCCCCTGTTTAAAGTAAACTATCACAATTAAAAAAACCAAAAAACAAACAGTAAGTTATTCACCTTGTGCCAAGAGAAAAAAGCAGCACTGGTACATTACTCAAAAGTATTCCATAAATCCTTCATAATTAAGGAAAGTTCCAGGAGCAAAAAGAAGTTACACAATTTGGGAAAGAATATAGGGGAAAGAGGAGACATTTATCCCTTGACTATTTTTTTTTTTGTCTGAAATGAATTTACAAAAAGCTCCTGGTACTTTTCCCAATGTTTCCACACCTCCATCCTCTGGCACATATGGTTTAATACACAAACAAATTAAATCAACTGTCAGATTCAAATGCCCACCGTAAATAATTCAACTCTTAGGAAAGTGGGTGGGTTTAGCTATTTCAAAACTAGCCTTGCCCAGCTAGCCACCTGGTTAGGACTCAGAGGTTAAATAGGAGGATTCTTAGGAAGGAAAAAAAAATTGGTATTCTATTTTAGCCTTGTAACAATTTCACACAAATGAAGCCTAGAAGGAACCCTTCTGACTGGTACTTTGTTTCTTTTGTGTACATCCTACTACCCATAGGTCATAACCTTACAGGATGCGCAAAAACAGAACCACTCAAGCTTTTCTGTGTTTTCTAGTGGTTCCATGAGCCTGTTGACTTTAATGAATTTAAATGGAAAATAAAAATCTGTTCAAGTCCTTATTCTAAATGGTAGAGAAACCCTCTACCCTGTTCTCTTGGTGGAGCGTTATCATCCATCCTTATAATAAGATACTGCATTTTCAGCTTTAAATCAGGGGTCACCAATACTGTCTCTCTTTGCTTCCATCTTGTTTTTTTCAAATTCCAACTGATTTGGTGAAGGAGCCCATCGTTTTACCTCCTTGCTGAAGTTGGTCTTTTCATACGGGTCAGCTTTTGAAAGTCAGAATACTGAGTGCTTCTCTAGGTCAGACTGGTACTAATTTCAGTATGGAGTGGAACCAAGCTGATTTGATGTAGAGTTTGGACTGATTTTTCATGCTGGGTTGGAGATCTAGCCATCTCAGACGGTTCAAGAAACTGGGTGGGGAGTGGTAGCCATTTCCATGCCAGAGTCTCTTAACAGCAAAAATACAGAAGAGAAACTGAGAGAATGAAAAGAAGGCTTGTGGCTGAGTGAAGGGAATTTCCATGTCCGTGAGGGGTGGTATTGTTCACTGAATTTGTGACAGTTGACATAGAAATGGAACTTGAACTGTTTGAAGGTGTTGGACTTGTTCCATTGGCTTCGCAGTAGATCTAGAATGCAGGGGAGAGGGGAAATAACAAAGAAGGGTTTTCGTGGTTGGTTTTGTTTTGTTAAAATCAGAAGGCAAATTAGTAGTAACAAACAATGAGTAGCACCACGTAGTCACAGTACTCAGTTGCAATACACACACTTGCTCACGCCTCTCATTGTGCAGTTAAGGACAAAGGCAATTTGAATTGCACGCATGGGATTTGTTAAACAAAATCTAAAATTTTTCTAAAATTTTTTTTTCTGTCATTACACAACTATCACTTCATCAAAGCCCTGCACTGAACAAAAAGTTAGAACAAAGAAGCTGGTTCAAAAAACCCAAAATGTAAAGCTATGCAAAGGCAAATCTTAGGGGAAAAAAAGATAAGACTTTCAGACACTGCACTGAACTCATTGTCTTTGCAGGCTAAGCTACAAACAAAAATATGAACAGACAACAATGAAGAACCTATTGATACTGTCTCAGGCTGGTTTCGAGATTCCTTTCAGGCAATGGTGGGGTTTATGTGAGCAGTCTTAATTTTTCAGGCTCTTTTACCTCCTATCTTGCTGTGGTAGCACTGAGCTGCAGAACTGAACACAATGGAACCATACCGATCAAATCATAACCTATCGCCCTGCTACAGCTCACAGGTAGGAAATGCAGGAGAAAAACCATTTAATTCTAGCACATTAAAAATATGCTGACAGAGTGACAAAAAAACCCCAAAATCCAATTCTTCCCCCCCCATAACTCTGCAATGCATTACAGAGATGGAACATAAGAATTTGCACCCTGTGTAATTTCAGAGGCAAGCTATTTCCTACACACACACGAGAATTTTCAAAGCTAAGCCAACATGCTCAGCTCTTCCAGTTAGAAGGGTAGGTGATGCACAACAATGAAAATCAAGGGCAAGTATCATATAATTACTCCCCCCAAAATAAGCACAGTTTAACAAGCTGAGCCTCAGCTTCATGGCAGCAAACTTCTACTATACCACAGCCTTCTGGCAAGCTCTGGGAGAGTTAGCTGAAATAAAAACAAGTGTCTTTTCAAAGCAAGATACATTAGTTTAATAAATAATATTCTCCATAAAAGGTGCCCTTAGTGTCCCATATTTTAGTGCTGCTGCAAAATTTATTTTCTTTAGTAGAGAAAATTATAGCCCCTCAATGCTGAAGCTATGAAGTCAATGTTACATTAGAAAACTGTATGAGCATTCTCTTTTTTGTTGGGTTGGTTTTTTTCACTAAAAAAGCAAGCATATAATAGAAAAAAATATCAAGACAGGGTAAAGCCTTTGGTGATTAGGGGTTTTGGCAGCCAATAACATACTGGAAGCAATTTAGAACTGCAGGATAAAAATCGCTGTGTGGAAGTTTCTGTTGAAACCAGCCTGAAAGTGATCAATAATGAATTGCAGAGTTAATAACCTACAAACTGGATACGAGGCAAGTCCCAACCTGCCCTGGATTTTATTTTTTTTTTTTTTAAATCTTCATGCAAAGTCTACGTTGCTGTTCGGCACTTGGTTATGTATTTTTGAAGTTGTTTCTAGATTTTATTTGGGGGGGCAGGGGGTGGAGGACTTTGAGCCAAGTTCCATAGAGCATCAGGGTAGATAGGACCCCAGACGGATCTTCTTAACAAGCATGTGACAAATACCAGTAACCCAAAGGGTCTGGTCCTGCTTTCATCACTGCCAAAGGCAGGACTCCGCTGAGCGCCATGGAAAATAGACAATGCCCTTCTTACAAACAAAGAGGGGGGGGGGGGGGAAGACCTAAAACAGTCTTCAGCTCTTTCTTCGATGCTTATTTTTATAGAATTGTGGTTTTTGTGGCCCTTTTCAAGCGGAAACAGGAACAACAATCTCCAGGAACAACACATCCATCGGGTACCTGGGACCCCTGCTCGGCTTGACCGCTCACAGAAAGGCAAATCACTACTGCATTCATTACCTGTGCAGCAAGGGTAAGACTTGGCCGGCACAGCAGCAAGAGGCTGGCGTCTTTGCTTGAGGCCCCCAAACCTCCCACTGCTGCTAACCCCGAGCTCTAGGGCTGCCCCGGAGCTCCGCGGGCTTCAGGGGATTCAGACCAGGGTCTCGCTACCCGGAGCTAAAGCGGGTTCGGAGGGATTACGCCCCTTCTTCTCATTAGGGAAGCTGAACGCTGCCGCGCCGCTCGCTCCACGGCTTTCCCTCGAGGATGCCACGGGAAGAAAGGCAGCGAACGCCCAACTTCTTCAAATATATTTTTACCGGGTAATCCCGGCACCGCCACCCGGAGCGCTGGGCTCGGGCGGGCAGCGGGGGCGAGCCCATCCCTGCCCCCGTGCCCAGGAGGGCCACGGGCCGAGCCCGCCAGAAGAAGGCAGGGCGCCGTCCCTCCCCAGTCGGGGCTGCCCGGGCTCGCTTCTCTCGCCCCGCCGCCGCCCGGGGAGGAGGCGGGTGGGAGCCGCCCACCACCCCCCAGTCGCCCCGTGAGGCGCCACGGCGGGGCCCGGGCGGCGACACACCTAACCGCCGCCTGCCCAGCGGCCCCTCAGGGGAAACCCGTCCTTCCCCCGCTCCTGAGGCGACCGCCGCGGGTGGGGAGGCTGAGGGAGGGTCTCAGTGTGGCCGCTCTCCCGTCCCTTGCAGCCGGGCCGGGAAAACGCCGAGCCGCTCCGAGGCTCACCTGCGTGGGTAGGAGAAGAGCCAGGAGCAGGAGCCCCAAACCGAGCCGCGCCGCCAACGCCGTCCCCATGCCTTTCCGCTGCTGTCGCGCCGCGCTGCTAACACTGCTGCTCCTGCCGCTGCGGTTGCGAGCGAGAGAGATGCACCGCTCAGCCGCGCCCGCCCTTTTTATGGAAGCGCGGCCGCCGCCCGTGACGCCCCGCCAGTGCCTTCCCCCTCCTCCTCCCCACACCTCTGCTCCCGCCCTCCATGTCCGCTGCCTCGCAAGTGGCCGCCTCTGCTTCCCCTCCCCGGGCAGGACGGCTGGGGCAGCTCCTGGGGAGCGCTGGGGTCCTGCTGGCCTCTCTTCGACAGACCCCGAGGGTTTTGTTTCCCCCTCCACCCCCGGTCAGGTCTCACAGGCGGTGGTGCCTTTGTCTAGTGCCGGCGTCGTGTTCCGGCCTGGAGGGACTGGCACAGACCCGCAGAGGTTGAGCTGCAGTTACTCCAAAGAAAGCGTCAGGCTTTTTTCATTTTTTAATTTAAAAAATAAAAAAGTCATGGGGCAGAAAAGGAAAGGTTTAGAAGGCTGTCTGTATCCCCAAATAAGGAGGTTAAGATCCCGTATTGTTCAGAGCTGCCTCAGGCTTCAGACCACAGGTTGCAATTTCAAGTACTCTTTGGATCTAAATATTTTATTATTACCATTATTTCTTAAAGAGTAGGAAACCTGTGTAACAAGTGGGACAGAAGATTCTTCCAGCTGTAGCCTGTGCCTATGTAATTAAGTATTTACTGGCACAGTAGAAATTGTAGTTGCATTGTATCTCCTCCGACTGAGGATCAGTTGTGCCAGTGCCTCAACAAATCAGCCAGCTGATCTCAGACAGATAAACAGAAATAGTCTGTGTCCACTTTATAAACTACAAAAAGAAACACATATTTTATTGTGGCAAAGGGGTTACTCCCATTCAAAGGGTGCAGAGGAGCTCAGGCTAATCAGTGGATTTTAAAATTGTACATGTACATGTTCAGAACAAAGTGTGAGGAGATACCCACATTCAGCACTTGTAACTCGCTTGCCATCTCCAGGGGTAGGACTGCTTTTCAGGAGTTTTTGAGGCCATTGCTAGAACTTGATGCTGAAGCATAGGAGAGGTAGAGATGTGCCTGAGAACTGGCTGCTGGGACTTGCCTTAGGCAGAATGTACAATTCTAAACCCAGTCCCACACTAATTGCTTCAGAATGCCTGGCAATGTTACATCTATTCTGTTACTGGGGGTTTTTTTGTTTGTTTTCTGGGGGGTTTTTTGTTTGTTTGTTTTCTGGGGTTTTGTTTCGTTGTTTTGTCCTCTCCAGGAATTAAGGCATTTTGCAAGCTGTACCACCCAAGACATCAATCCTTATTCTATACCAAGATGAAAGATCTTCTGAGAGGTACACTAAGCCTGAAGCACTGCTGAAAGAACATTTCCCTGTTTTTTTATATCCCTGATCATAGTCAGAGTCCAGTTCCTAAGTATTAGAAGCATAGTCTGTCTGTAGAGTAACTACAGGAATAGTCATCAAATCAAAGGTCTTATGTCTCTGAATATTCGCTGTTTGTGGAAAGCTAGTTACTAGAAGATGGGTTTTCATGAATATAGGGATATAAGAAGAGAAAAAAGGAAGCTGTGATTGACTGAAAATAAGAGGCGTGACAAAGCTGAAAATTTTCTTACTAGTGTTTTTCCTTGCGAGCAGTTTGCTTTAGTTTTCACAGTTAAATGAAATCACAAACAGGAGGGAAGGTCACCTTCTCACTCAGTAGACGTGCCTAACGCTGCAGAAAAGTGAAATTCCCTGTGAGAGAAGTCACGTGAATCGCAGCACTAAAGCAAGGGCTCACACTATTCCGACACCAGATCTCCTGGAGGAGATGCAAAAGGAAGGGAGTCCAGTTAGGGCTCTATGACAGCCACAGCAAAGAATATCCCAATGTAAAGCTGACAGAGATGGCTTCCATCACAATCTCTCCCACCTTGTTTGGGAGAACAGCTGTTGCACGATCCCACAGGGTTCACAACTGGCTGATGCAGGTTAAAGCAGCAGCTGAGACCCATTAATGCCAAAATTGGGACAGATGAGAATGAGGGAATAACTATCAGTCTCCTGGAGGTCTGGAACCATGTGAAAAAATGAGGATGATGCATGGTTCTTGTAAGGTGCCATGAACCAACGCAGCATTATACAACTGCTAATTATTTTACAGGGTATTGCACTTGTGGGATTTTAACAACTTTCAATGAAAATGGGGATATCTTTCTCTTTGCTAAAAATATTTTAAAGTCTGTTCTTTTATTTTAAAATAAAGACAAATGCAGAAGTATTAAAACATTTGGCAGAAATTATGTATTACTGAAATAATAAAAATATGTTGAGTTTATGTTCTGAGGCCAAAAATCCATGCTTTTCTGAAATATTCCTGCAATACTAATGCTAACAGGAAAATATACTGGCAGCAAGGGAGAAGCGCTAAAAGTATTTTAAGAACAAGGTTTCCTTTGAAACTGTTGTAATTGTAATTGGAAATTACAATGACAATGCTCCATTAGATTTCTACAACCACCTCTTCCCCATTCAGGAAAGCTGCAGTAATCTTGATTCCTCCTGAACACATAAATCACCTGCACTCCCAATGCCAAAATCTTTACTTCTTTTCAGCTAACGTCTATAATGAAGTCTGCAAAAGATGTATCTGAGCAAGAGATCAGGACCCAGTATATGGATTTTTCTACGAGGCAACCAACACTGTAATTGAGCTGAGAACCGTACAAGGTGAAGCACTGCTATCTGGTGGCCAAAAGGCACTTCTGATCTTTTTTTTCTGTCGGAAAAGGTAATACACCCTCTCAGTCAAAGATCCTTTGATAACAGTGTGCTCTTAAGAGTGTTAATGATGCTGAGACACAGCATTGAATATTGTTAAATCCCCGTTGTTCTGTTTCTGTTTTCCCCCTGCACCTCTCCCAGTTAAATACATAACATTTGATGAGAAAGCTTAACAAAGAGATGGGAGAAAACTACTTTGATCTTTTTGGGTTAAAGGTAAGTTCATCTGTATATTCCACTGGTGACTTTTAAGTTGATTGAACTTTGCAGTAGTCGTAACTTTCAATCTAGTGATCTGAAGCAAAACTTGTGCTACTTTGTATAATGCATTAGCAAACAAGATCAGCTAAAATGACTGGCATAAAAAAAAATTAAATTAGTCATCTATAAAAGGAAGCAGAGAAGCTGTTCCCAAGACATATAAGTAACACATTTAGATTTGGACAAGCTTTAGCAAAATAAGCATAGACAGAGCATCGAGTGGATTCATGAGAACTAATTTTGACTTAACCATTAATTTAATCTTGCCTTTTAGCTGCCAGTCTTGATCCAGATAAATGTAAATATTTTAGGAGCATCAATTGCCAATGAGAATCGCTGGATCCTGTACTCCTAACCAGCTCTTTGCTCTCCTTGGCTGTGCAGAGTCTAGAACTTAATACACCCTGTGTCTCATCCCAGGGTCTTCACCCATTTCGAGTTCACGCCAGAGCATATTGCAACTCTCAGTACTCACCTTGGTCATGCTATGAGTTATTTTAGTCCATACCCATCTACAATCATGTTATGCACATCTATACTAGAACCTGATCTTTTTTCAAAGGACGACTTTGAAGAGACAAATCCAGCTTTGCAGTGTGTATCAACAACCCGTATATATGCTGATCTATGCTGACATCATCTGGTGGTAAGTTTCTTTGATGTCTATTTTTGCCACGTGGATTTTGCCTTGAGAAACCCACAAACATTTTCTAATATATAGGAATGCTATCTTATCCTAAGCTAGGCTGGCCCTTCTCCTGACACCTCTTTAGCAGAAAGGACCTATCCTGCAGCAGCTTTAGAGCTCCACCTGTATAATACAAAATTGCTGGGTTTGTGCCCTTCCTTACAGTGCCCTTCCTACAGTTGCACATTCACTGTCACTGCAGAACAAGACTGAAATGCTGATGGGAGCTGGCTAGTCAAAACTGACTTTAGACAACTCAACAAAGATATTTGGCATGTGTCTTGTGTATGAACTCGGAATGTACATTGAGGATTACACTCCCTCTGCCAGGGGAGGATTTATATTAAATTTATGTTATGGAAGGCTTATTGATGTACTGTAAAACTCCACTTGGTAATAAGCGACTGGACTCAACTAAACACGTCTTCAGACATGGGCCTTGCTGCCCTGATCCAGACTCTCATCACACCAGGATTCCAGCAGCACCCCTGTTTCTCTTCTATGTTGATCTGAGGCAAAAAGCATCAGGCTGCTTAATTAGAGGCATGTAGTTATGGAAATAAACAAAGTCATGATTTCCAGCCCTGGAACCACAAGCCTGGAAGTTTGAGCAGAAGTGAAATTGTGATTCCAGAAATAGTCTCAAGAAGGAATGTTGAAGAGTTGCTGCCCTAATACCCATGGATCTTTTGACTTCTGGGTAGACTGCAAGCGATGGTGTCAGCTTACACAATCAGATGGGGCTTCAGATCTGCTTGAAATCACATCTTTCTCCCTAAATCAAACAAACTCTTGGGTGACATCAATACAAGCGAATTAAATGGTAGCAGAGCCTGTTCTTCAGCCTTGAGGCCATCTAGCATGTCAAGCCACATCCATACTATTAAGCCCTCCCAGTCTCCAGAAAAGGGTGTCAGAATCTAAACAACCTGCTGGTAGGTAGTAGTCCCTAGCCTGAGCCAAACAAACAAGCAATCATGCTTGCTCTTTGGGATCGTGCTACTTGGTAGGGACAATGCCAAGATGGGGCTTTCCTTCCACTCATGAGGCATAATGTCACATGATGGGTCTGTAGACATGAAGAAGTAGGAACGGTCAAAGGTGGTTTTCTCCATCTTATGATTTGAGGCAGGTTTAAACATAATTCTCAGAAAAAATATCAGTGAGGGGTATTCCACAGCCCACAGACCTCCTGTTTCTCTGCCCAACTATCTTGGCAGAATATTTCTTTTAATACAAAGTCATCTTTGCTGCAAGTTTAAAGTGATGGTTTATCACACTGCCACAGTAAAATGCACTGACAGAAACAATGGCCAGATTTGCAACAAAGTGTTTACTGGTTCAAAATATACCAAGTGCTCACATTGGGAGGAGGAAAGAGGGCTGCGTGACAGCAGCCATCCACATCTAAGTGAGTCTCCCTGGAAACCCTTCATAGATGATGAAGGGAAACAAGAGCTTTTATGATGTAATTAATCTCACTTCAACACAGACATCTGAAAGAGATTAATTACATCCTGGAGATGCCTACATCTCTTCACTATCAAAAGAGTGTAGTTGATTAGCTCAGACGTTTGCCACTTATTTTGAGGAACAGGTTCAGTTCTTTCATAGGATTTCAGTTCTTTCATAGGATTTCAGTACATTTTCATTGCTTTCCTTTGTACTCTTTTAAATCTCTCTTCATCAGATCATGTTACCCAAACTAGCACACTCTACTCAAGCTGAGAGTTCAGCATTCAACAGCTCTGTTGAAGTAGCTTAGAAAGAAATCTGTCTTTTTTTGCAGCAACAGCTTTATGTTTATGGTCTGATGCAATTTTGAGATTAACTTGCTCCATTTCTTGAACAACAGAGCAATGCTAGCACTTTTACCATCTCTTTGAATTTTCCTTCTATGGTAAGACTTATGATTAACTGCAATTAGTGCAAGAAAGTTCTTCTCACCATCAGCTTGAGTGCTAAGCTTCTCCCACTGGATATGATAGTCTGCATTGTCTCCCTTACCACTGGATGAAAAGTTAGTTATCCTGACATTAGACTACTACTTCATTCTGCTTCTTTCCAAACAAATGAAAAATTGTTTGCTGAAAGTCAGACAAATTCTAGAAAGTAGATTGGGTGTTCTTCTCACTGCAGAACAGGAAAAGGGACCAGCCTCAGATTTGAAAAGATGAACTGCTGAAAGGAAACATGTATCAGGTATCACTAAGAGTGTTAAGGCTTCATCTATCTTTTAGATGGTGAACCTTGTTACAGGGTATCATTAGGCAAGGTACAGTGGAGCAGCGGTCACCTAGGGATGAGAACATCCAGGGTTTGAATAGCAAGTGTTGCAAGGACACACTTCCCTGGGAGACAGACGATCACTGATCTCCCTCCTATGGGATTTACACATCATTTATAACCCTGGAGCTGGGCACTGTGAAACGATTAGACAGCCTTGATGCCAAGCAATATTATGTAATCTATCCCTCCTTATCACACCTTTCTTTATATTATTTCTTTCTTTTATATATATATATATCAAAGGTGAATTAAAACCTACAGATACATTTTTCTTTCCTAAAGCAGTACAGTTTATAAGTGCTAATCAAGGCAACTTTGCTCCACAGTCACAATGCAAG
The DNA here is from genome assembly GCA_022605575.1 of Laterallus jamaicensis coturniculus. NCBI lineage: Eukaryota > Metazoa > Chordata > Aves > Gruiformes > Rallidae > Laterallus > Laterallus jamaicensis. The sequence continues at coordinate 6,878,084 of JAKCOX010000027.1, forward strand.
CTGAAGTACTTTGAACAGCCTTTTTTTTTTCCCCCTGCTTTTAAAAGTAAACCTGACACAAAATATAATTAAACAAAACAAAACAAAACAAACCTAACCAAATTTTAATTGTACACAGATGGAGGCACATTATAAATTTCCGGATTGGAAATGAATTACGTTAGACTTGTATGCATATATCTTGAGTTAGTTACTATCAATTAGGGGAGAGAACATTATATTCTAAATAGTAAAGCCATTAATCTGAGGAGAATACAGAGGAAACACAGGAGTAAACAAATAATTCAAATTAATTAACATTTTCTCATGGAATGTGTAGTTTTATAGCTAATCAGTAAGTTTCAAATAACAAATGCTTAAGTGACTGCTTCTCCTTTTCATTGTGCTTGCCACCCGCTGTCAGCAGGAGCTAGCTACCCTAGTGCAGCAACCAAAGCCAGCAGGGCCAGAGCATGTTTGCTCCAGAATGAATGAGAAGTCTGAGAGCCTGGCTTAGGAAACAGTACATTAACTTTTCCTACAAACAAACCATCACGTCTTAGATAATTGCCAAACAAGAAAGCGAGGGAAAAGCAAACAAACAAATCTCATTGCAAAGCTTTCACCAGTTTGGGGAGCTGAAGAATTAGCAGTGGAGCTGCGGAGCCTTTAATCTCCGAGTAGCTGGCGGGAATACCAGGCTGACTGAAGGAAGCTACTGTTTGCCTCCCGTTTGCTTTACCACTGATGTAACACCCCTTGTCACTGGCAAGGAAGCTGTGTATTTCTGGTTTAGGTGGGTCACCATGCTCCGACTTAGTAGAGTGGCCTCCATCCGCATTTTAGTGCTGGTCAGAGCAGTCTTCATTGTCCACCTCCATCTTCTTTCTCCTTGTGGCTTTCTACTGTCCAAGAGGATAGGCAGACAAAAGCCAAATCACACAGGTAGTGAGAAGGATGAGTAGGTATGGCGACCAGCAGAGAGCAACACGCAATTCGATATGAATTTTAGGTGAAGCCATTTTATTAGGTGAAATCACACAGATTATATACCTCTCTTACTGCAAACGTGGCAAGCTAAAAAACTGCTAATTGGTTACACACGCTGGTCACACCAAATTGATTGGTTAGTGATTATAACGAGCTCTGATAAACCTATCTTATAGCTAAACATCCTTAGTTTACCTTTCATACCTAAAAGCATCTGCACACCTGCTGTTTTGACCATCTTGTTATAGTTGGTTCCTAACATGTTCTGTTACTCCCAAATACCTTCCCATAACTGCTTCTTGGTTTTAGGGTGGCCTGTACCCCTATCAGCAAGGCTGTGTTTTGAGAATGTGATTATTAAGATCCTCTCAGCATGAGTAACATTTCCTTTCTTATGGGAACAGAAGAATATTGTCAGGGCCTATGTCTTGGGTGAAGAGAGCTAGGCCGCCGGCAGGCCTGCTGTCTTCCCCAACAGGTAGGGGGAAAAAAGAATGTTATTTTAGCAAATGCCTACATCTCTATCATTTAAAGAAATACAAAACAATATCTGAAACTCATCCACCTTATCTTACTCATCTAATTATCCATCTCCGAGTTCAATGAATGAAAACTCAAAGATGAGTTTTCAAGGAATAAGTAAGCTGCAAACTAAGGTGTTTTGTGAGACCTCCTCACTTCCAGCACAGGGTTCTCTCTGCAGGACACCAATGTGGCTGCAGGAAAAAGTAGACAGAAGATCATAATGCAAGAAATGACATAGCAACACAAAGAGTTGGTAAGTTGAGAGAGACAGAGCCAAGTTTCAGTATATGAGGCAGGTGGAGACATTAAAGGTATTCTAAAGAGAATAAACCAAATGTAAAAATGGCACAGTAGATGATATGGGTAAATGTGTAAGTAAAGGAAACCAGTTTAGAGCAGCGTGTCAACTGAACAGGCAGCAGTGGAAGGGCCAGGAGAAGATCTTCTGCTGCATGAAAGATGAGTTTTCAGAGATGTGCCTTAGAGAAAGAGATGGTAGGATATTTGATTGCAGACTGGACACAAGCAACAAGCTAGAGGAATTGTCTCCAGACTATGGACACATTTACACAGTTACAATAGGTGTGTAACACCGGTAGAGGTGAATTAGCAGTCAGGGAGATTTAGCTCAATATTCAGATGAGTATGTGCAAACGTGGAGGTGGTGCTCACACAGGGACACTCTGTATTCTCAGGCTGCATAAATATGCATAGAACACTGCCCAGTCACCTCCTCAGAGCACCTTGAAATAAGCAGTGCAATTTAAAAGGCGTGTGGTCCCAGCAAGGTAATGCTGAAGGTAAATCTGCAGTGACAAGTAATGTGGTGAGACGTGCATTCCAGAATGTTAATCAGAGCTACTCACAGGGCTAAACTGGCAACATGGTGCTCCTTGACTTTATTTTGAGCTGCAACGAGTGTCAGCAGACCTATTGCTGTTACTTGACCCACCTTGCAGGAAAATAAAGGTAACAAAAATTCTAGGCAGTGGGGAGGGAATTCTTGATTACAGATTCCAACATACAGGTCAAAAGATCTTAATTATTTTTCCTCTGAGCTATCAAAAGGGGAGAGGGACCTGGGGGTCCTGGTGGACAGCAGGATGACCACAAGCCAGCAATGTGCCCTCATGGCCAAGAAAGCCAATGGCATCCTGGTGTGTTTTAGAAGGGGTGTGGTTAGTAGGTTGAGAGAGATTCTCCTCCCCCTCTACTCTGTCCTGGAATATTGTGTCCAGTTCTGAGCCCCCCAGTTCAAGAAGGACAGGGAACTACTTGAGTCCAGTGCAGCACCACTAAGATGATTAATGGAGTGGAACACCTTCTTTGTGAGGAAAGGCTGAGGGAGGTGGGCCTCTTTGGACTGGAGGAGACTGAGGGGTGACCTCATTAATGTCTATAAATACCTAAAAGGCCAGAGTCAGGAGGATGGAGCCAGGCTCTTCTCAGTGATGGCCAGTGATGGGACAAGAAGCAATGGGTGCAAGCTGGAGCATAGGACATTCCATGTGAACATAAAGAAAAACTTTTTCACTGTGAGGGTGACAGAGCACTGGCACAGGCTGCCCAGAGAGGCTGGGGAGTCTCCTTCTCTGGAGACATTCAAAACCCACCTGGATGTATTCCTGAGTGATTTAGTCTCGGTGATCCTGCTCTAGCAGGGGGAGTGGACTAGATCATCTTTTGAGGTCCCTTCCAACTCCTAATGATCTGTGATTCTGTGAAACTGGAAGCCTAATCTCCTTGTGAATGCATTTCATAGGGAGTACATTGAAATGTAGAAAACAAAACCTATAAACAAGAGAGGAATTACCCTTCCTAGACAGGAGAGGATTTCACTGGAAAACAAAAGAAAGAAGGAGTTCTATGAGAATAACCATGGGAAGAGAATACATCTTGGTCAGGCTAATTTCTCACTTTAAAAGGATACACAAACCACCACTAATCCACCAGACATAAATGATCACTGTTTCTTATCAAAGCTGAGACTTTTCCTGTATGTTGATGAGGTGTCATATGATAGATAGATAGATAGATAGATAGATAGATAGATAGATAGATAGATAGATAAAAAAAAATAATTAAAAAGGAGCTTCAAATCACCTGAAAGCAGCATCAGATCCAGGTCTGGCTAGCTGGTGTTTGAGCAAAGCTTCTTGAGCATCGCTTCAGGCGGCTGCGAGAAGGAGCTATTCACTGCCATCTAATGGTAAAATGAGAGAAGAGAAAAATTAGACTGGTCTTCACACCGGCGGAACGTTTTAGCTATAGATACAGTTTGATATAATTAAATTAGGTCTAACGAATATTAACTTCATTTTTGCCTTTTTGGTCATTATAAAACCCACTTAATGACCCAGGTTGGGAATTGCCAAGACCTCACACGACTGGAGCACAAACCTCAAAGCCAAGTGTTTCTGTGGCCCTTCTCACTCTGGGGCACAGGGGGAATCTGGTGACAAGGAGACTGATGTGACACTGAAGTTCCTCTACAATGCTGGGCTGAGTGAGTCCTAACAAAAGCCTTGGTAAGGATCTGCTTTCGTGCCAGGGACATAAGAGTAACGTGATATAGCTTCTAACTAGCACAACCAGAGCAGTCGCCCACGTAGCCGGACTAGGAAACGAACCGAGCGTGACAGAGGTGGTGTCTCTGGAGTTGCACAATGATGAGATAAATCAGATGCTTGATGCCTGTTCCTGGCATCCAAGTTACATTTCCTCTGTGACTGGAGGGGGGCCTGTTTGAGTGCCACACTATTAACCTACTTCAAACGGGAAGGCCTGCGGGAAAGGATACCAAAGGATGAAATTACTGCTTTCTGGTTTTGCAAGGTGCCACTAGACCATCTTATTTGAAGAATATGAAAGACAGGGCGACTTTACACACATTCTTTACCTTGCTGTTCAATATGAAGATGCAGCAAAGATGTATAACGCCAGACTAACCTAGAAAGGCACTAGTATGCCTATCTTCAGTCTTAGCAGAGTTCTAGCATGACTTTAATCCTACATGAGACAAATTCTAAGAGCTCTGAAAAATCCTGGGGTCAGTGTAAAACTAGGTTTGGGGAATTTTGGTTGGGCTTGGGGGAGGGGGGTGTTTTCCCCCTTAGAGGAGGTAGCATTTCTGCTCAGGGAATCCCCACTGATCAGACTTTTTCTGTTCTGACTCACTATGTGCCACTATGTATTCAAGAAATTCTTAACAAGTCTGGGTTTTTTCCTCAGTAGGAATGTACACATATCTTAAGACATATGGAGGAGAAGCACTAAAAAGTTAACAGCTATATTCCCAATTTAAATTGGCCAGAATCTCACAGAACTGGGCACTGGAACAATCAAAGTACATGAAGACATAGGATAGATTTAGATTAGATGTTAGGAAGACATTCCCTGTGAGGGCGGTGAGGCCCTGGCACAGGCTGTCCAGAGCAGTTGTGGCTGCTCCATCCCTGGCAGTGCTCAAGGCCAGGTTGGATGGGGCTCTGGGCAACCTGGTCTAGTGGAGGGTGTGCCTGCACGTAGCAGGGGGTTGGAACTATATGATCTCTGAGGTGCTTTCCAACCCAAACCCTTCCACGATTCAGTGCTCACAGCTTCCTTCCCAGAGAAGTTTCTTGGCTTTGCCAAGGAATTGCTCCATTACAAAATATCCCTGACTTAAAAATCTTTCATTCAAAAGTAAGCAATCACTTGTAATGCCCACAAATGCACAGCTGCTGCGCAGCAGTAGCTCCACAGTTATATCACTTGCCGTATTTGCTGGTAATTTTCCAAAGGGGGAATGGTCTGTCAGGTGAGGTGAGGGCATTTTAAAGAACTTCAAAGCCAAAGAGCTCTTCCATCTGCCTGAACCCTGTACCACGATTTACATCGGCGCAAAATGCTGCTGATGCTTTTGTACCCGTTGTGTATGGCTACAGAGAATTTCCCAGATGCTAAGTGGAGCATTCAGAAGCAGGGAGAGAGGTGTGGTTAGTGCAGGACGGAGAAAAAACTGGGAGAAGACAGAAGGAGGGGTGAACCTCCTCCAAAGAGAAGGGATTATGGATTGCCACCAATAGTGGAGCTGCGGAGCAGAAAAGGGAGATGCAATGTGAAGGAAAGTAACAAAGATAAAGACAGGGGAAACCCAGGCCATAATGGTGTTTGGGTTAGATTGTCATTGTGGTCAAGCCTTACAAATTAATCTGCGGTCAGGAAACTTCAGCATCTGCTGGAGGCATTTCCTCAGTGAGCAATTTCCAAAGTTTTCTGGTTTGGGCATGTGAGTAGAGCCTGAGGGGCTGAAATCACGGGTTTCACTTGGCACTGAACTCCGGGAGGCCCAGTCTCATAGAGGCGAAATAGCGCAACGAGTATTGCAGAGGGGAATTCAGACGTGCGTGAAGTCAAGAAGGCATGAAAAGTATGAACATAACTCCTCCCGACTGTGAGATTCGGAGAGCAGCATGAGCGGGGCGGGAGGGAAAGCCCTGCCCAGCGGGGCTCGCCGGCACCCGGCCGGCCGCCGCCGAGCCGCTGCCGAGGCGTCCCCGCAGGGAGCCCCGCAGGCTGCCGCTTCCCCGCACGCTGAGCCGGCGTGCGCTGAAACGGTACACGCTGGGAAAAACAGCGATTGGGGAAATTATACGGGAAACAGCTCGGACACACCTCGGTGGGGCGGCAGTCCGGCAGCGGTGGGGCAGGTCTCTGTCGAGAGCTCTTCCCGGTGCCGAGGCGGCGGGGCTCCTCCCGGGACTCGCCGCGCCGGAGCTGAGGAGGGGGCGGCAGGGTAGTCGCTTTCCCGTCTCTCTCGCAGCTCCCTCCGGCCCCCGCTCCCAGACCGTCCCCAGACTTCGCCCGGAGCCGGGAGCGGCACGTCCCCTCCCGGCCCTCGCTTTCCTGCCCCGGGGCACAGAACCACCCCTCCCGCCCGCAGCCGGTCCGCCGGGCACCGGCCCCGGCAGAGGGCGCCGAGCCGAGGCTGAGGCGGCTCCGCCTCCGGCCTGCGGGCGGCGGCGTGGGGACGGCAGCGGCAGGCCCGGGCCCGAGGCGCCTGGAGGACGCAGGTAACCGCGCCCGGGCCGCGGCCCGCCAGGCCTCCCCTCCGGCAGGGGCGGGGCGCGGGGCAGCGGCAGGCCCCGTCGCTGCCCCAAGGTCGCGGGGCCGGGGGAGCTGCAGGGTTCGGTGCGGCCTCTTCGGCGGCTGGGGGTGGGCGTCGGCCCGGCCTGCGTGCCGCGGCCTCCGCTGTGGCAGCGGTCAGAGAAGCCGACACTACCCGGGTCCTCCGCCCGCGGCGGGTCCGCCACCGAGGGCCCTAATGGCGGGTCAGGGACCGTCCCCGGGGCGGGGGGGCTCTGCGGGCCCACACCGCCCACCGCCAGGGCTGGCGCAGGCACGGCTGCCTGCTCCCGAACGGGCCTCCAGCCTTGGGCGGCGTTCCGCCCTGTGTGCCGGCGGGCGGGCGGGCGGTGGGTGAGTGTCTGTCGGCGTTACGGCTTCAGGAGGGCCAGAGGCCGCTTTCCTACTCGGGGCAGGCGGTCGGCCGTCCGGGAAGGGGCTGTCCCCGCAGGCCAGCGGGGAACGCAGTGCGGTCAAGTACTAAAATGAAGCACTAATAATCGTTTGCACATTCCAATAACTACTTTAGGAATTGACCTCCAAACTGCGGAGAGGCCCAAGTCTTACGTAAGGACTGCACCCTCCCGAATTTTAACCTGTCTGTCATGTATTTTAACTCCACGTATTTAAATACGTTTTTTAAAAGCCAGGGCCCGTCTGGTTATTTTTATACGGCAAGTAAGTGCTCTCGTTGATCAGGGGTTTTTCCTAACCGCAACGAAAACCCTTCATTCAAATTTCAGCAGAGTTCACTTGGGTGCAGGGGAAACAGCCTTGGTGTCATGAAGTGAACACGTGTTTCCATACTTACAAGGCTGTAATAAAAGCCAGGGCTCCACCTAGCTAGGAAGAACCATAAATTAGTTTCTAAGACTGTAAAGACATCTGGGGTTTGGGTTTTTTTTTTTCCTCCCATATTTGTCCCAGCTTAGGGATGACTCCAGAAGGAAGCAGTACTGGGGGGGCTTGCAGTGAGACTTGTTGCTGGGGTCAGTCCTGCTGCAGTACAGCAGTGTTACTTCTCCAGAGCTCCACTGTGATGCTGCTGTTTGCCATGGGAGAAGCAGAGGGGACCACTGTGCAGCTTTCTGCTGTGCAGGAGTGTTGCGGTCTGAGCAGGGGACGAAGTCAAGTAGTGGATTTTGACTGAGTTTACTTGCTTGCAGTGCAGAGCAAGTTGCTTTTATGGAGGGTAAGTCGTGACAAGCGTATGTCTCCCTGTGCTCCTCATGACGTAGTTAACTTCGTTCTGCCTTTTGGGAATTGTATTTCAGATGTAGGGAGGAAAATGCCACCAATGTCTTCAGACAGTTAATATGGAACACCAGCAAAGGAATGATGAACAGAGCGTTCCACTGGGGTTTGTAGTCTTTGTTTTTCATCAGTGTTTTAGTTCTTTACTGGTAGACAGTGTATGAGAGAGGCAGATCATAAAGCCTTGTGGCTTTAGGTGATGCATTACTCTGTAGAGAAGTAGGTAATCATCTTTTTGTATTAACTGTTATGCCATACCTGGAGAAAGCAGTTGCTCATTTTTACATGTGACTTTTTATTTTAGGCTATGCTATGACTGGCTTCAGACTCCCCATCACCGCTTTTAGGAAACTAAATGTCTGGTTTGGACTGTGGGAGAAATTCCCCTCTAATAAACTGTGTCTGTCATGGAGGAGGAGCGTGTTCTGTAGCTGTCAAGCAAGCACACTAAACTACAGGAGATGTTTCAGCTTCTCCCCAGTAAAACTCTGTGCACTAAGACTTTCTCCAGACTACATCTCAGTACTTTCTCTGCGGAACAAAAGTAACAAAAGCTCTAAAAGGAGCAGACAAACTGTACAAGAAGAGGAAGAGGAAGAAGAAGAGGATGAAGAGGAAAGCAGCTTAGAAGATGAATTTGAAAATGACCCCAACGTAGTAAAAGATTACAAGGATCTTGAAAAAGTGGTGCAGTCTCTCCGATACGATGTGATCATGAAAGCTGGTCTAGATATTGCAAGAAAGTAAGTATGGAAGAAACAACCTGCTGAGGAGAAAGATGTCGTGTGTCTCAAATTTGAGGTTTGGTACCCTTGTATTGCTGGAATAACTCTGTACTTGGGGGTGGGGGGTTGGTGTAGCTGTTTCGACTGTCGGAAAATACGCTTATTATATATGGGTGCTCTTGCTTGTTTCACCTTATTGCTGCTTTTTTGCTGCCTGCTGAGGAAGCATTTTCTCTCAGTGTATTTAAAATGAAGAAAATGAAACATTCTGTGCTAAGTAATACCAAAAAGGATTAATCTGAGAAGGAGGGAGTAAAATAATAGGCTACCTAATGGCTGCAGAAATAAGGTGATGGTAGGTATAAGCCTAACGGACCAGCCAGGTAGACTGTAGGTGTCTGTAGATGTCTCACAGTGTTTGACCTAATGCAGCCTACAGAAGCCTTGTATCGCAGTGCTGTTAGAAAGTTGGTGTGACTTGGTCACTTCATTACTAAACTGGCTGGCGCAGGAAAGGGGACATTCCATGTTGGATATTCAGGAGGTGGGGCTTTAGGAACAGCTTTTATTGCTGGGTGCTGTGGCGCAGAGCAACTACGTTGTTTCATCTGGTGTCTATGAAAGATTATAAAGGTATCCTTCATGTGCAAATTGAGCGTTGTGGAAATGTGCCTTGTGCTTGAGCGGTGTTACTGTGTATCTGTGAAGAACTGTGAATGCAATAAACCCTTGTTTTTCTTCAGTAAAGTAGAAGATGCATTCTACAACAGTGAACTCAGGCTGAATGGAGAAAAACTGTGGAAGAAAAGCCGAACAGTAAGGCTTTTTAAAAATCTTAATCTTTTAATACAGAATGAGAAAATAACTAAGGCATGACCTCTGCTTCTCCCTCCTTTTGCTTGGATCAGAAGAGCTAACTGCTAAGTCCCTCTGCAAAGGTGGATGAGTAGCATTGCTCCCACCAGCGGGGTGGGTGGGTGTGACTGACTGATTCGGACCCTGCCTGGATAAGACGTTATTTCCTAAGGCAGATGGGAGACTTGTGTCATTGGAGACTAAAATCTAAGGCTGAAAGCCAGGACAGAGGTTTCTTAAGTTGCTGGAGACAGGGATGGTAGATGTGGGGCTGATGGAGTAGGAATGATTAAAATTGAGATCCTGGTGGAGCCGGCACATGGTCAGACAAAAAGAGAAAGTTTGGTGATAGGAATAGAAATGGGGGTAGCTCTGGAAAGGTGATGGTGTTGGTAATGGAGCACACAGAACATGGTTAAGAGCCCAAAGGGCTGCAGGCCATACTCTATCACAGCAGAGCTCACCAGTATGGTGACAAACATACTGCTACCCACCCTTCACATGAGGGTGATCCTAGGTGGTGGCTGCTGTCATCAGAAGGCAGTAAGAGAAGGTTAAATTCCTGATCCCCTAATGTTAAAGTTAGTTTTGGGAGGCACACTGCTTCTGTGACATCTGAAAGGAACACAAGCAGCAGACCAGTGCGCTGGTTTTTAAAGCAGAACCTGGCCTTTTTCTGGTTTGTGTCTGTGCTGATGGAAAGTGACGGGCAGGAGCCACCCTTCAGGAACAAAGCACGCTACTTTACACCCAGTTCATAGAGTTAAGTGCCTCTTGTAGAACTGGAAGGGTAAAGCTCTTGGCAGAGAAGGTCATGAGATGTTTAATTGCTTGTTGCCAAGGCTTTCCTAGAAATTCATAGCTGGAAGATCTATGATGGGTCTAGTGTTGCCTTCCTTCCTCCTCTCCTGTGAGATAAGAATATTAAACAGAAAGACAGGAACAAAAACTAAAATTGACCATAGACTGTGGGGCTTCTGTTTTCTCCGGGGAACGTTTATAATCACTCATCTTCTCTTTCTGTTCCCAGGTGAAAATTGGTGACACGCTGGATCTCATAGTAGGTGAAGATAAAGAAACAGGAACTGCTGTAGTTATGCGGGTAGTCTTAAGAAAAGTCTCTGACAAAACTGAAAGTGACAAATACAAAGTAATTCTGAGGCGTTGGAAAGCCTTAAAAGTGCCCAAACAGGACGTGCTTAAGTAGCAGGAATGCACGTGGCAGCCTGAGATCTTCCCAGAAAACTGAAGCGGTTGTTTAATCCAGATTTTGGTTAAACAAAATCGTGGTACCCTTTTTTAAGGGTTTGGGTTAGGATGTTACCTCCCTCCGCTGCGTTTGGCAACATTGGTGCAATAAGCCTGTCACTTCTTGCTGTTAGTCTTGTTTTATGGTACCGTGGGATAAAGGATTGAACATTTCCGGGCAGTTCCCTCACAGATGTTCTATATAACGAACCAATAAAGACTAATTTGATCACTGGTTAATTGCTGTCTAGTTGTGTGAATCAGAGAGGTTCCGTTAAAGGTGACATCACAGCAAGCAGAACGGCTCTCTTAGCTTTATCTCTAGATTCATCAGATAGGGATAAACAGGGATGAAAAGCCCAACTGCATAAACCCGCTTCGGTTTTCATTCTGGGTTTGACCCTGGTTACCACCACCGACTCCTCATGTGCCAGGAGTACAGGAGGGTATGTACCAGGAGTACAGGAGGGTACGATTGCCCCTGCCTGCTTCTAAGCAGGAAGCTTCACAGTGACGGAGAACAAATCATGGTGGCACTGCTCTGCTCCCATGGAGAAGGCAGGCAGGTGAGGAGATGGCTCTGGTTAAGCACCAGACTCCCAGTGACACAGGTCTGGTGCGGGAACAACTGGATATTTGCTGCATAAAACGTCTCTGAGGTGAGAGGAAGCAACCCTGCTATCCTGCTGAGGGGTGCAGGGGAACTGTCAGGCTCTACTGCCAGCAGCTGCTCAGTGAGGTGACTGTTGAAGCAGGCTGGAGCTGCTGCTGTCCATGGCCCTGGAAGCAGTGGCTGCAAAGTGCAGGGTTAAAAATAATTTCTGTCTTTCTTCAGGCTTAGCTACAAATCTCTGCTATTTCCGGCTTCTTTTTTTTAACAATTACATAAATGCTTAAAGATGCAGGTAAATGCCTGGTTAATGGTTTAGAGGCACAGTGACCTTTTAAAAAAAAAAGTGTTCCTGAGCTGATGTTATTCTGGAAAGCTTCCATTGGGGATTTTGGTGGTCCTTACACTGCAGAAGCAAAGGAAGAAATCCTTCCCTGTGAGGGCGGTGAGGCCCCGGCACAGGCTGCCCAGAGAAGCTGTGGCTGTCCCCTCCCTGGCAGTGTTCAAGGCCAGGTTGGGTGGGGCTGTGGGTAGCCTGGTCTGGGGAAGGGTGTCCCTGCCTGTGGCAGGGGGTTGGAACTAGATGGTCTTGGAGGTCCCTTCCAACCCAAACCATGCTGTGATTCTAGACCCAGGTCTTTATTGACAAAGGTGGAAACAGGCTTTCATAGGTTTAAGTGTTGATCCACCAGTAGTACCAGCCATGTAAAGGGAAAGGAGTCTTGTGATGGGTGAGACCAACCTCAGGACTGAACTCGTTGGAGAACTGTACCCACTGGCTTCAGAAAAGAAAGCTCCAGTCAAAGGCAGGGTGATCTCAGAGGAAAACTATGGCAGCTGGAAGGTGAGTAGCTGTTCTGCTTGGCTACATGGATCTGTCCTGGGTAACCTCCCAGACTGTTTCACTTGGGTCTGGCATTGTTGATGAGGTTGTGCTTGTGTCTGTAGCCTTTAAACATGTGGCCTGTGAGCTGAAGAACAGCAAGGCTTGGTTGGTTCCTGACGAGCAGAGCCAGCAAGTGTTCTGGGAGGTGTAGAACAGGCACATCACAGCCACACTTTTTGCTGGACCCTCCTGGGGGCTTTGAGACAAGGTAGGCTCACCCAGGCTGCATGTATGGAAAGCATACATAATAAACTCCTCTGGGAGTCAACTGGGCATCTTTCTTGTGTCAGCCATGAATTTAAGATGCTGGAGTCCATCTGATAACATGGCCAGTCAGGTGACATCACAAAGTAGTGATGGTCAAGCAGAAGTTTTAATGATCTTCCCAAAACAGAGAACTCAACTAGAAATCTGTAACACCACCGAGCACCGCGCGGTGGGAGACAGAAATGCTTTTCCTCCTGCTCCTGCAGGGTACGGACAGCGAATTGGTTAAGTGATGGCTGCTTCTGCCCTTCTGTCACTGCGCCAGTGAATTTCCTGCCCCAGGACATGGACACCTGCCAATCTTCGTCTGCATGGTGGAGGAACTGTACGAAAGGGCTTCCTCATGAAGATACTGCAGAGGGACCATAAAGGGAGGTTTGGATGGCTTGAGGCATGCCTGACAAATTCGCTGGCAGCTGCCCAGCATGTCTGCGTTAACCAGAGATGACTCCAACCTTAGGCTAGGCATGGAGCCCAGCATGCCTGTCCTTGTGCAGGGGGCGGCCTGGTCCAGAAGTCTGGCTGGTCCTGTAAGAGACAGGGACCTGCAGGCTGTGGGCATGGGCTGCAGCCATCGCTGGCACAGTGTGCAGCATGGACAGCAGCAGGAGCAGCGCTACACACAGCAGTACTGCTGTCCGTGGGCCAGCCTGCATTACGGAGCAAGGCATGGGGGTCCTGTGAAGGAACTGTGGGGAATAGCACACACGGGAACGGGAGTTGGGTCTGGCAGAAGAGTCAGCCCTGTCAACTAAAGCAGGGGGCTGTGGGAGCCATGTAGTGCCAAGTATTGCCAAAGCTAAAACCTCTTCAGTTTCCAGCACTTGAGCATTCAGTGCACATACAGGCCGGCACTTCAAAGAGACCCTGTTTGGGCTTTTTGGTAATTCTCGAAACAATATGGAAAAAGAGAGAAGGGACAGCATTACACAGCAAAACCAACCTCCTAGGTTGGATCACATCTCAAATGCAGGATGTGATGCTCTTGAGTGACCCTCTCCTACTGCTGACAGGTACCTTGGCATCTTCTTTTCACAGGAAGCGTTTGCAGACCTTGCTGACACAGCACCTTAGGAGCTCGCCCAAGTGTGAAGATGAAAGGAGCATTTTGGCCCCTCAGGGAAGCAAACACCCACACACACTACTACAAAATGCCTCTGGAAACAATGACAAACAGTTGTTATGCCCTAATGAAATTTGCAAAGGAAATTGGGAATGATTACTTTTGTAATCATTCATTTTGTGTGTGTGTGTGCCTGAGGATATTAATTAGCTGATCTTCCTTCAGTACTTAGCAATCATAGTTTGTTTCGTTTCCACCTATTAACACAAATTTTAGTGGTGTGACATGTAGTGGTTTTGCTCAGTGCTTTGACTGGGAAGTCACTATCTTTTTAAAAAAAGAAAATAAGGAAAACCTAGTAAAAAACCTGAGTTCACTTGTTGCATTCATGCTTGTCTGTTGGGGGAAGGGGAAGAAAGGGGAGAAGTGGGAAAAGCATGTGCCACGTTCTCCAGAGCAGCGTTATTTCCCTTCCTGTGAGAATCCCAAGTTTTTCTTTCCAAATTGTTAATGAGAGAAAAATGCCCAGTGGGGACCACAGCCCCATCATGGAACAGATCAGGAAATGGCATAAGCAGGTGGTCTGCCCACATCACAGGCTTTTAGGGCCATTAACGAGAGAAGATGGCATGGAGAAAAATGGCAAAAATTAAAAGGAATGTGATGGATAAAACCAATACAGCGCAGGGGCTAATCTCCTGCCAGTCAGATGGGGTATGAGGAAGATGCTGTGAACATGATGGAGTTTTGATTTTGTTAGGAGTCATCTGCTTCCAGCACTGTGACTGGCTGACCCAGGGCAGCTCCTCCAGCCAGAGCTCTGCGGCGGGAGATGACCTCCAGGACAGGGACAAAGAGCTGTGACAAAGGTAACGAGTACTGTGTGTTCTGTAAGAAATTAAAACTCTCACTGCCAGTGACAAATTCAGATTAATTACTTCTATAAAGGAGGTGGTAAAACGAGGATGTTGAAAGTACTGTTACCGCTAGAAATTTATCTATCAATGTTTCCTTGGATAAAAACTTATGTGGGAAAGAATGAAGACAAACAGAGATTTCTTTCTTTTTCTGTCCCTAAGAGAGAATTAAGAGTGGGACCTAAACTATCACTTCAGATTTTAAACTATTTCAGGCACATTTCATAGAATCATAGAATGGCAAGGGTTGGAAGCGACCCCAAGGATCATAGAGCTCCAACCCCCCTGCCACAGGCAGGGCCACCAACCTCAGGCCTGGATCTACACAAGGTTGCCCAGGGTCCCATCCAACCTGGCCTTGAACACTTCCAGGGATGGGGCATCCACTACTTCTCTGGGCAGCCTGTTCCAGCACCTTACCACTCTTTCTGTAAAAAACATCCCCCTAATATCCAATCTAAACCTTCCCTCCTTCAGCTTTAATCCATTTTAAAAGAAGTTTTTGGTCTGTTCCTGAGAAAAACCTTCTAATAGCATTGGTGCCAACTGAGCTGCTGTAACAATGGAAAAAACCAGAAAGTAAAACCAAGGAAGTGAAGAAATTTTGGCAATCATGGTGACAGAGTTTGTTTGATTGATTCCATAAAGATCCTGGGCTCGAACCTGCCACGTGCTTAAATCTATCTCCTGTAGATTTTAAGCACAATCAACAGAAATGTGCAGGGTAAGTAAGCACTTCTCAATTTATGCCCCATCCTCAGGACAGGCAAGCTTAAGACATCGAATTTTCCAGCTGTTTCACATCCCTGTAATCAGGGAAATGAAATCGGAATAGATTATGAATAAAACCTGCATGTTATTTCCTGTGCTTCTCAGGGCTGCAGAATTCATGTTAGCCCCTTCCAGCATGAAATTAAGACCTGGTGTGCCTCCGCAGAGCATCAAGCACACGACTCTCTGTTTCTCACTGCTATAACATAATATAAATACCAATCAATAATTGAGACAATTTGAGACAAATGACAGATTTTTAAAAGTGTGCCTACAAATGAATTATACCCATTCTGAAGGCAAGAAAAAAACAGTAACAAGCATTTATTGGAACATGAAACACTGGGGGCTGTAAGGCGTTAGCGTAACAAAGTGGTTGACTTCAAGTAAAGGTTTTTCTCACTGGCAAACTTGTTGATTTTGTCATCTGAATGCAGTTAACGGGCAATAAACCGATGCATACTTGATCTCCCTTCTGATGGGCCCTCTTACATCCTTTACAAGCTTCCAAGTACGCTTCTAATTTGTAGAAAGTGGGTGAGACACCAAAATATGGAGCTATGCTCTATTACGCTGCGCCTTCCAGGCAGCTGTTGGAATAGGACTATTCAGTGCCTGCCCAAAGCCGATATCCTCCAACTGTAAGCAGTAGAGACACTTGATATTCACCATAACAGGGTTTACTCACCCTGAAGGGAAACAGTAACGCTCACTCTCAGAAGCCAGTGGATGTCTGGTTATACAAGTTCCACACTCCAATACCTAGCAATCTTCCTATCATGTCCATGCTTTCAACCCCCCAAGTTTATTCTTGTGAACAACAACAGAAAAGGCTGAAAGGCAGAGAAGTCTTTTTAAACAGCTGCAGAAACCCAGGGTATTTTCATTTATCTAACGAGCTGCGGTTATCTCTGAGCTTAGTAACAGGCTTTGTAGGGAATAACTGTCCTGCTCATACTCAAGTAATCACCAGACAACATTCTTCTTGTATGAAAATAATATACCTTTAATTTATTTACAGGACTGACCGACTGGATGAAGTGGCTGTACTTCAGATGCACTGCAAGAGCTTTCATTAGTGAACTGTGACACGATTCATATGCCTGTAGTTTCTTGGTATCAGTTTAAAAACCCCATACAATCAAACAAATCATGAGAGGGTCATGACGAGCAAGATAAAAGGAATGTACACAGCAATTAGACAGAAGTTAAGAGAAAAAAACCCACCAAACTCACAGTGAAAATCTTTCTGTACCCACTTGAAACAAAATGCAATTTTCAAAGGTGAAAAATGATTTTTTTCACTACATATTAGATAATATGAACGGACTGATTTTTTTTTTTTCACTCCACGTCAACATTTACAGCAAAAGGCAGTATGTCTTGAATTTGCATGCTAGCTAGTAACATCTGTCAATGGTGCAAAAGTCTAATGGATACCTAATTCTTCTGGGAGCTTCGACAACGCTAAGTGGTGAAACGTGTACGACATCAAGATAAGAAAATATAATTATATTTCTTACCTTCTGGCCAGCCATTTGCAACAACAAATTAAGCAGCTGTTAATAATGTCTGTCGTTTTCTGTCTCCCATAAAAGTGCATGGAAAAAATTTCGCAGAGGTGCTAGGTAGCATACAATGACATGAGAAAGTCTCGGTTCCAGATACATTCAACCCGCTGAATTTCTGCACCACAGTGAGAGGGATGATGCAGACACTGCGGTATCAGTTCTTTTATCTTTGGTAAAATGTTTTCATTTTATTATAGCCACATTTGCTCTGATAACCATCTTTGTGCACGGTCTGCTGTTATGTAAACCAACAGGAAACATTTAAATGGATATAGACAGTATCAGTGTATCATTTAGTACATTCATGACTTTCTTCATACATTCCTTGATAATGTTGCTAGTGTAGGGGGCAAATGAGCAAACACTACACTCTAGTACGATTCACTCCTGGTTTAACATAATGCTTTCACTAGTTTTCGCCATTAGGATAAAAACACTTCGTTTTGCTTTTAAAAGAAAGGGATCGATATGACTCTAAGGACAATAAATTCTAAAAATCTGAAGTAAAAAATATCAAGTATTTTGTATTTTCTTACAAACGCTAAAATAGAAAATTACACTGGAACTGACTTAAAATTTGATACTATGACCCATCTAAGTAAACAACAAGAAAAGGACCACAGAGAACATCCACAACTGCTCCAAGGTGTTCCAGCAACAGTCAGTAAGCGATTGCTGCCTTTACTGTCTTAAGAATCCACGTCTGACTCTCTCTTACCACTTCTGTCAGTATTAGAAGGGGAGAAAAAAAGAAAAAAAGAGGAAAAAGAAGAGAGGAAAGGTAGTTTTTAAAGCAGCACTCTCCAGTGACAAATCATACAGCAAATTCACATTGGGTTCTGAGTGGTTTTCGTCACACTTGAACATATTAACGATGACTGTATGAACCTAAGTTACACATACACAGTTATGCCTCCAAATAGCTACTAATTACATTAAACCCATTTGGCAAAGTGAGGGAGTCCAATATTCCTACACCCAAAATATGCAGCAGGTGCTGCACTCACGCAAAGAATAAGTTACATTACCACAGCTCATATGTAGGGACCCTGAAACACTTAATTCCAACCCAAACCCAATCTTTGCAGATATGTTTTATAGATGCAATTCAATACGAACACCAGAACCCTCTCAGATTATGATTTTGATAGGGAGTAGGGTCCAAAATTTTTCTAAGTTCTTGTTTTGGGTCTTTTTGTTGCTGTTGTCTTTGCTATTTCACAAACAGAGTGGCAAGCAGGTGATGACAAGACATTTCACGGGTATAGGCTTGGGTCCTTTCTGCTGAGCCAGCCTTAGCCAAGCGAGCAGTGACACTGGACAGAACAAAAAGAGAACTCACAGAGGCAGAATCAAGCTTGTGGTGATGATACTGAAAAACAAAACAAAACAAACCAAACAAAACCCCCACAAAAAACCAAACCAAACCAAACAACACAAACATTCACATTGTGTCTAAGCTCACATCTTAATTCTTCAAAAGTTAATTCTTGGTTTTAGAAATAAAACCTGGGTAACAGTCAAAAACGCAAACAACAGCATTCTGACCCATTCTTTGACACAGTATCATTATTATTGTTATTATTATTATTATCTCATTTTTAAGAACAACACAAACATGAAGCTGCAGTTACCGTAGGAGCAAAGTCTAATATTCCAATGAACTTAAGTGATTTCCAATGGCACTTTAAACTTAATTTAAACGTGAAATTTCAACATCTGATTTAGCTAACAAGACCGTTGATATGGGTATAATGAAAAACCGCCCCTGAAGAGCACAACAATTAAAAAAAAATGATTTATTATTAGAAAGTGATAAAAAAAAGCAAGATGCAGAAATGGGGAGTGGAGTAATACAGTCTCAATACACGTGCTCGCACCGGTGAACATCATGCTCTTAAGGAGTCACTGATAGCTCTGTCACCGATGACCTAACGTCTTTACCCACGCACAAATGTAGTAAGCCACTTCCCACTGCTGCCGTGCCCACAGAGATGCAAAACACACACATTAAAACGCAACAAACTTAGCGCCTGGCTGTCCCAGATGCTGAGCACCCTCAGCTCCCGACAGGCCCCTCAGTCTAAACCGAAGCATAATCCTGACAATAATTTAGTGGTCAAAGTCTTAGGAACTCAAAGAGCCTGTCACTTTTTTGCTTTCTTTGCTTTTTTCAGTATATCACACTTTTTTCTGTTAGGACGCCGGCATCTTTCATCAATGCTCGGTATACATTCATAATGCCACACTTCTTCCATTTTCTCCACGGGGTAAACTGCCTCCACGTAGTGACGGATCAGTCTCAGTCTGATGGGATCGAGCTGTTTTTTGTTACAAGCACCTGAATGGTTGTATTGCATTCTGAGATTCTCCGGAGTAAAGAGTTCGGGAAAGAGTCTTACGAGAAGCCTGGCAGCAAAGTTGCCCACCGACAGGCTCTGCTGCACGATCTCTCTTACCTCCTTATCAGACAGCAAATACAGAGAAGGCACAGGGAAGTCTGGATTAGGAACCACCAGTTCGTCGAGCGGTATCTTGCAGAAATCCTTGCTGCTCCTTTCCGGCGGCAGCGGCGGCCCTTCGAACTCTTCTCGGAACCTCTCGGGGTTTATTGCATAGCTGAGAAACTCCCTCCTGTCGGGCCCCGGCATGTGGATTTTCCGTTGCTGCTGGTACGTGCGCCTTTGCTCTGTGTCTCTTCGCCGACACCTCTCGTCAAGCTTCCCAACAAACTCCAACGTCCACACTCTGTCATTCTTCGCCCTGGGGTACAGTATCTGCACGTAATGTCGAATTAATTTAATTCTAGTGGGGTCGAGCTGTTTCTTGCCCAAAGAGCCGCTACAGTTGTATTGCTTCCTTAAGTTTTCATGAGTAAACAGTTCAGGAAATAAGAGAACAAGCAATCGAGAGGCAAAGTTGCCTATGGAAAGACTGCTTTCATATATGCTTTTGATCTGTTCTTTGTTCAACAGGTAATCCGAGACAGGGACATCAAAATCGGGAGGGGGAAAGTCAAGCTTGTCAAAGTCTATGGGTACAAGCCAAATTTTTTTTGAGCGCCTGCCGGGCTTCTCATATTCAAAACTGTCTTCTACTTTTATGATTGATACGTCATCTGGTAAACTAGAAGAATCATAACAGTCATCTCTCATCTGATCACATTCACTTCCATCCATATACGTATTTTCAAGCTCATCATTTATTCGCTGAACACACTGCTGCAGCCAGGCTTCTTCTTCTTGCACATCTGGAAAGTAAATTTCAGTGTACCTACGGATTATTTGAAGCCGATGAGGATCCAGCAGCTGTTTTCCAGAGTCCCCAAAGCAGCTGTACCTTTCAGCTAATTTTCTGTGGTCAAAGAGTTCCGGAAACAATCTGTGTAACAAAAAAACAGAAAATTCCCCCGGGGAAGAAGCTTCATCTAAAAATTCATTGAGATCCTGAGCATCCAGCATGTAATCTGAGGCAATGGCAGTACCCCTGTCCAAGGACAAAGCTTCTTCCTGCTCTTTATCCTCCATAAAATGAGAGGACTCGACCTGCTCAGTCTCATAAAAACTGGACGATTGCACATTCTGCTGACTGTTTTCCATTTCCCTTTGAGCCCAAAATCTGTTGAAAAAATCGTTGACTTGAGGCAAACACTCCACCTGCCACACAGCTGTATTCTTCACAGAAGGATAGCAAACTTCCACATAGTTACGGATAAGCTGCAGATGAAGAGACTCGAGTTTCCTTTTGCTGAGGAAGCCGCACGCGCTGCAGCCTCTGCTGAACTCGTCGTCACTGAAGAGCTCTGGGAAAAGCTGCACGAGCAAGCGGCAAGCTAAGTCTCCGCCCGACGTGCTCTGATCCATGATTTGTTTGAGCTCCGCAGACGTCAGCTGGTACTCCGGGGGAGGCTTGAAGTCTGCGACCGACTCCGCGGGACTGACTTGCTTTTTAATTCTGCTAACCTCCAGAGACAACAGGTCAACTTTACTGTGAAGCTGAGTCATATTGGTATTGAGGGTGTTGAGCGTGTAGAACATTTTCTGGATCAAAGAATATATATTTGGGTCAGAATCTGTGGGGGCCGCTGTTACGGCGATGGCTGCAGCCGAGTCCCTTTTGCGCTGATCGTTCAAAGTCCGGAGATGCGAGGGGCTGCTGGGGTTGATTTTTTCAAACAGCTCATAAGAAGTGAACTGCTCTGCTCCTGGGGGGTTCTTCTTCTCCGTGATTTTGTGGGAGATGCCATAGAGGGGTTTTTTGTAAGAGGGAGTGGTTACGTCGCTGAAAGGTTCTTCATCGCAGAGCCACGTCACGTTGGGATTCTTGTTCTTGTTGGGCTGCTCTGCATTTACCTGAGTGGGTGAGCCAGTTTCTCTGTTCTTCATGTTTGAAAGCGGGCCCTTTGAATGAATAAATACTGTGTTAGTAAGGCCACCTTAAAAGCAGCAGCTATAAATATGTGCCCCTTAAGCAGGCATTATTATGTAAATATGCAAAGTCAAATTTTCTCCAGAGGACTTAGTTGTGTTAAATATATAAAAATTAATAAATTCACTAGGAAACATAAAAACACAGTCAAGTTAGGGATTTTTTTCTGTTGTTGATTTGGCTCATGGCTTTCACCACAGAGCAGAAATGCAATAATAACCCTTAGTACTCTTTACCCACAGAGCTCTAAATATTCTCCCAAATTAAGTATCAATATGCTTCACTTTGCATATGAGGATCTTGGGCTGTAGAGAATTTGGGTGGCAACAAGTCAGCAACAGAGCCAAGAATAGAATCTAGGTTTTCTGACTCCTAGTCCTGTGACCTTGCCACTGCCCCCAACAACTGTATTTAATGTTCCAGTACTCTCTTTAGGTTAGCTCTTGAAAATGCCACAAAAGCTGTAAGACACCAAAATTATGTTTATTCTCTTCTTTCTGATGTGAAAGGTTTCTACAGGAGCTTTTTAATCTTTGTAATGGTATACAACTCCTAAACAACTTCTAAGAATTATTATAATTTTATATAAGTATTCTATTGAAATAGTAAAAACTTAAAAAAAGTGCCTCGTTATATTTTTCAAAAGGGAATTCTAAGATTTTTTTATTTCTGAAAGGCAGGGAAGTTTAGACTCATGGGTATCTAATTTTCTAAATTATATAAAACCAGTAGTGAGCACTTAAGGAATTAATGTTCTCAGTGACTTCTAACTCTTCCTCATTGCTTGAAGAAACTCTTCCACATTGCTTGCTTGAAACTGGAAGCAAGCATTTTCATCAAGCCACCGCAAATAAGCAGAGCTTGGGTGGGTTGGGTTATTTTGCAAACAAATTGATATTGCAAATATCTATTAACAGCAGAATCAAAATCCAATATACAGAATTCGAATGTGAGAAAACACTCACAGATTTTAGAGAAGATTGTACTGAAACATTTTGCTTGTTGTCTTCTACAGAAGATTAATTAGATAAAAAACAGAGAATTTGCATTCAAGTATTAAAACAAATGGTACCCAGACTTGAGGTCTGAGCTGAGAGCCACAAGCAATTTGAAATTGTAGTGAAGACCCTGCTACGTCCTACAGCAAGGAACTTGAATTAAAATTCCTTTCTGAAAAAAGCCAGAGCTGTAATGCTCATGAAATTAATCTGGTCCCTATGTGTACTCACACTTGGCATCTGCTTACTGCAGTGACAAATTGAATCTAATTACTTTTTAATTTCTGCTGCAATGTATACGCAAAAGAGGCTCAGAAGGAGCAAGCTGGTTCCCACTCCCAAGTTCAGAAAGCAGCAGACTCAAAGTAAACTGAAGTTCTGCACCCAAGTTCTGCTCTCGTTCACATCGTACAACCCTGCATAGGAAACCTCGTGTTTTCACAGCCGAAGCTGCGTAGATGGACAGATGATAAAACAGTGTAACACAAAGGCTATCCAATCACTATCCATAGTGGCGGTGTCTAGGACACCAGACTTCCAGGTCCCATTTAGAAGACTGTCTCTCCAGTGCCACTCTTATTAAAGCACTAAAGTTGTTAAGAGGACAGTGAGGAACTAGTCCCGCAACACCACCAACTACTAAAGGGTGGTGTCCCCCAGGAAGAGGTGTGATGTACCCTATATCAGCTCTCTGTGACTTGTAAAATACCAGAACACAAGAGACCGCATTTTGAGTGGACTGTGATGCACAATCACTCCCACCTAACTGTAGGCTCCCACACTGCGACTGAAGTCATCATAACACTGCCTGTACGGGCCAGTGGAAAACCGGAGGTACTTCAGGTGGTAACAGAGCTCTCTCAAATAGACATCACCTGAAAGCAGGTCATGAAAATCTCCACTGACAATAAACACAGTTCTGTTCCCCAGTCAGACATCCAGACCGAATCATTTTACTGTGTTACATCCAAAGAACAAAACAAACTGCGATTCCGGAGAATGCATTTCTTACACGTACAGCGAGACCTGCTTCCCAAGCAGCTAGCTCTTCCTCTAACACTAATGTTAACAGAGAATATTCCAAATGGTCCTTCAAAGTATGATAGGATGATTCATCCAGTTCCTTCTCTACTAAATAGCTTGCCACAGGCCACTGTCAGTTCTGGTCTGTCCTGCCTTCCCTTTTCCCTGTTTATTTATATCATAAAGCCTGGCAGTGTGGGGGTCACTTCTGTTAATGTGCACCATGCACGCAGAGCCAGGGCAAAGCAGTATGAGAACGTGTACTGAAGAGCACAAATTCATCGCCTTCAGCACCTCAGGGCACTTTGACAGTGAGTACTGTCAGAGTTTACGCTCTCAGCTCAGGATGCAATGCTCTGGAGGCAGGAAGCCTTCACGCCAAAAGCCACAGGGGGTGAGCGGCAGAACTGCCCTCTCACTGACGCAGCTCACACTGTTTGCACCTGGTTGAGGGATGGATTTTGTTACCTGCATTTCATAAACACATACTCAGTGCTCAATTAACAGATAACAACAAGTTTAGGACTATATTTAAGGGCTTTTATTTCAGGTGCGTTCCCATTTTCTTTCCTTTTGCTTTTAATTATCTTGTCTTTATACAGCTTCCACCCGGGAACAGCATTAGCCACAGCTTAAGTACATGGCTTTGTGTAAATTCGCTAGTTAAACTAGTATTTAGTATTTTAGTTTTTTTTAACACTGATCTTTAAAGATCAAGGCTCTCAGATAATACTACAGCCTTATAAGATGATCAGTTTTAATGTATGATCAAAAAATAAGCAAAGATATTGTCCTAAGAGACTGGATGTAAATAAGATAGTGCTGCTTTTTATATTAGATTTGAACATTCTTTGAACATTTGCAAAACTGCAGCATTTTGGTAAACATCAACCAGTGTCAGTCATTGTGAAATAGTCTCTCACATTCTCTCTCAGAGTCCTAAGCCAAGTTTTGAAAGCTGTTTAGTTATTGCTGTGGTCGGTGCTAAAGTCCAGCTAATTTATGACGTTTATAATGCTTAATAAACAAAGTCTAAATATCTGTAAGAATACAGGACATAATATTCTAGCATATGAATAAAGAAGAATAAATATATGAGCAAGAAGCACAAAACAACTATCTAACACAGGATAACTTGTGTCTTGCATGTGTTTTTTTTAAACTTAAAATCTCCTGGGTTTTTTTTTTAAAAAAAGAAAATTAGGGAAAATTAATTTCTGATCATGAAGTGACGATCAGAATTTAAAAGAAAGTGAAATGCCTTCTTACAGAAAATCATCTAGTAATGTAACCACTAGCCCACTAAGTACAGTTATATAACAAAAACCACAGCTACTTATATCATACATAGATGCCTAATGTGATGTGTAGTAAAAATACAGTACACGCACAACCTTCTCAAAAATAATTAACATTTTGTCCTCTGTTTAAATAGAAACAGTTAACGAAATCAACTAAACCAAAATATTGGTATTACAAAAACAACTTCAAAAGTGTTGTTAGGATTGGGGACCGTTTCTGGTTGGTTATTTAACTAAACATGCTGATTCACTGGGGTCAGTCAAGAACGAATTTTCATCATTGTTACTGGGTCACTTTCTGCTATTATAAATCCAAAGTTATAACTCAGTTTAAATAAATTTTTAAAAAGTAATATTAAAGGCAAACAGCAAACCGTAAAATCCAAAGCAAGCACAATTCAGAGACCATTATGAAACTCTCTTAAGAATCTGAATGTAAGGAAGACAATTGTAAGAAGGAAAAGGAAAAGAAAGAAACCGTGTAATAAGATTAAAACCTACCTACCACAGGCATTCAGGGGAAAAAACAGCCCCGAGAAGTCAGAGATGACAGTCAAGAAAAAGAAATATGAAGAGCTACGGCTAGAAAGGAGAAAGGAAATGCACAAATACAACACGGAATAACTGGCTAGGTAGCAGAACAGCAGAAAAGGATATGAGCATTAGAGTAGGTCATAAACTAAATATAACCCGGGGCCTGAAGTTATTCAAAAGAGGATGGATTTGAATCTAGGTTATTTTAATAAAGTGCTGAGTGTGAAAAATAGGAGGTCGTTATAACCGCTCTAGAGGGTGTTAGAAGAGACATGATTATCCAACACTGGACATTACCATTTCAGGAGTCTCAAAGAGAACAAAAAAAATATAAGGTGACTCCTAAAGAAGAGGTGAAGAAACAAGAGTTTTAGTCTTGGAAAGGAAGGGCTGAAGGTGGACAGC
Source organism: Laterallus jamaicensis coturniculus (assembly GCA_022605575.1). Taxonomy (NCBI): domain Eukaryota; kingdom Metazoa; phylum Chordata; class Aves; order Gruiformes; family Rallidae; genus Laterallus; species Laterallus jamaicensis. Next base: position 6,903,540 of record JAKCOX010000027.1, read on the forward strand.
ATCACACCAGTTTTCCCATGTGCAGCAGACTTTTCTAGGGACAGATGACCACTGCTTTCCCTACTGAAAAGAACAAGGACAAAAAGAAACTTGCTCAGTTTCAGCAGATTAATGAAAATCTCCAATTGCTAAAGAGATGAAACACTAGAGCAGGTTAATGAAAGAGACCAGGCATCTCCTTCACTGGCTGGACAAACATCTGAATTGTTCCAAGGGCAATGCCACACCAGAAGCTGCAATAATAAGTTCTGCTCTTGATACGCTGAAGCCTTTTGCATCCTCACATATTTATCTCTCAAGTAATACACAAATTTATACTTGTCTCACTGACATCAAAATCTGTGTCACAGGAGGAAGAATTACAGCCTGAGAATTACACTGAGGATCCAGCTGAAGGACTGTGTGACACGAGAGGGACTGTAATCAGCGTCATGCTCAGTTAATCCAAATCACTACCTGCTCCTACGTTCTCTGACAAGCAACAAAAATATACTTCCCACGAATGAATTAACCTCTAAGTGTATTTCATAGGTATGATAGCTCCCACGTTATTTAAAGAAATACCCAGACAAGTCATGGGTGCAAACTGGGTTAAGATTAGCCATATTTGACTCAAACTTGTTACTGATGCAAATCTAGTTAAATGACTTGCATTTTGCTTATAGTAGCAATTAATTTAGCCTGTGAAATACGAACAGAAAAATCACACAGTCATGGATAGAGAAGTCACCTCTTGTGTAAAGCGTCTTTTCTTCACACTGGGTAAGACATCTTGCTGGCTCCCTGAACCATCACAACCAAGTGAGGTCTGTTTCCGTTTGTTGGAATCCTGCAGGCAAGTAACTGCGCCATCCAGTGAGTGTTTCTCAGCAGATCTGGATGTTACCGAGCAGTCTAGAGCTTCATCTTCATTTTCTGTTTCTACTTTCACAATATTTTTTTTAGGAATTTTTACTGGAAAAAGAGAAGGTTTAGAAAGATAAAGCACTCTCTCCAGAAAACCACGACACCCTTAATACAATCTCTTGTGGTTTTTTTTCTTTTTATGAAAATGTGTTTTGCAGAACATAATTATTGTTTATGACTTGTACGGTAAGTGTCTGCTGAGGCCACCCCAAAGTCAAGTTCTTATTATGCTGGGAACCACTCAGTCATCCAGTAAATGACACTTTCTTCCCCAAAGAAGAGTCTAAAGCATAAACAAATAAAGTTACAGTAGGAAGAATTTTTTTTTTTGAGGGGAGGAAGGACGTAGAGCAGAAAACATGAGTAACAAAGATAACGGTGTGTTTTAGATAGCTTTTTAAAGACCATTAATGTGATTTGTCTTGGTCCAAGTGCACTCTTTTATCAGGTTACAAAGGCTTTCATTTAATAAGATTTTTTCTTTTGCCTGACCATAATTACACAAAGTACAATATTTTACCTTCATCATCATCAGTGATTTCAGCTGAATTCATCTTCTATTTCACTAAAGAACAAAACAAAAATACAAAAATAAATATCAACATCTTCTGGAATCAGGAAATACCTACAATCTGGTCTTATAATTACTTTTCATTTGCAGCTACTGGGCATTAACAGCCCATGGATAATTTCCAGTCAGTACATTTGTAGAATCTATCTATTTTCAATAAATTTCATGGCCACCTACAGCCCTGCCAGCATGCAAACTATACTGCAGACTACATGCAACAGCCAAACAACATAGTTTAAACTATATGTCTTTTTCCGGCATGGAGAAAAGTAAGTGTCATTTTAACCCTCTGAAGTATCTTGGCAGTATATAAACAGAAGTTAATGGTATTAAACCCTCCATCCTGCAGCATGTCACTATGTCCTATTGCAGTAAAATGTTTTTATATTGTCATGGTGGGTGACCCGAAGCCATCACAGAAGGAAAACTCATGGTAAAGTGGAATACACATGCTTTCATTTCACAGGTTTTCATTTAAAAATCTTTGCTCCTCTGATATAGGCTGCACTGACTGAAGAAAAACAATCTGTAGATTTACAGTAGCTACCCTTTTTTTTCCCCTGCCAGCTTCTAAAGAATGTAACAATGTTATTTCGTAAAGAAGAACAAGTACATGTATTATTCTAGCACAATTTTAGCATTACTTCTCACATGAAAGTAACAGTTTTTCTTTTTCCTTGAAAAGTAATTTTTCAAAGTCCTTGGTGGGCAAACACCAACCTGCCGACCTGTTCCTAAAAGAAACTTTAAATCTATCGGAGATCTACAAAGCAAACAACCTAATGGGATCTCAATGACTGTTACAGGGCACACAGCTGCACAATGACACTCTCAGCTGGTAAACTGGTGACTTGCAAACTGTCACATGCCACTCACGCTCGTCTACACATAGCATCACGTTTACTTGGCCCCAGGATGTTATAAATTTACATTTTCCACAGTTAAATTCTTCTTTCAAATAGTTTCCTTTCAACTAGCCCTGCCTATCCTTCAGCCAAGCTCTGGAATCAGGACAGGTTTCTCTCTGGCTGGTGCAAGTGAATAAAGCAGCCAGTCGACCAAAAGTACATATAGTAGGAATTGCAATGAAATTTAAGAGAGAGATGAGGAGAGAAAGGGAGAGTGAATCTGTTCTGGTTGGACCCAATGATCTCTTGAGGTCCCTTCCAACCCCTATGATTCTATGAAGAGTCTCTACCTTACTTTGAATACTGTCCAATATAATTGGTTTTTTTATGACTCAACTTAGTGTTACAAACCTCTGCAAACACTTGAATCCTGTGTAGTTATGGTAGTTACAATTTTTTCTCCATCAGTAACTGATGGCAGTTAACAGTAAGTAACCCATGCAGGGTAAGATTTTGTAGGATTGCAACATGCATGGAGTTGTTAAATCAGCTCACCCTGGGCCATTCTATAAGCCAAAATATCCACTGATGTGCTTATCTTCAACATGGCTCCTATATATACCCTTATAAAGCACATCCTTCAGAGGATAACATGAGATTGCTTTCATCATCATGTCACCAAAAAACTCTTTCTCAGTTGAACACAGAGCTACTACAAACCCCTTAGTACCCACACCATAACTGCATATTTCAGGACTTGCCTTTAGTAATTGACCTACATATAAATTATGCCAGCTTATAATCACTTTACTTAAACTTCTGCAAATGCCATAGAGATTCTTAAGCATGGAACTTTAAACAGCCCACACCAACCAGATACATTGACATTTAGTTTTCTAGATCCTTCTTACCCTTCCCCATAATGCACTAGGCTCAGCTCTGAGGGATGTGGTACAAGACCAACTTGCGTCAGTGTCCTGGCTTTGGCTGGGACAGAATTAGGTTTGTGCCCAGGAGCTGGCATAGTGCTATGCTCTGGATTTAGGATGAGAATTATGTTGACAACGCACTGATGATTTTGTTGGTGCTAGGCCATGTTTACACCAAGTCAAGGACTTTCCAGCTTGAGGGGACACAGCCAGGACAGCTGACCCTACCTGGCATATTCCATATCATATGACATCATGCTCAGTGTATAACTGGGGGGAAGTTGGCTGAGGGTTCAGACTGCAGCACAGGAACTAGCTGGGCATCAGTGGTCTGCAGGTGGTGAGCAGTTGTGCTGTGCATCCCTGTTCTGTATATTCTTTTATAATTATTGTTGTTATCGTCGTTATCCTCTTCCTTTCCTGGCCTATTATACTGCCTTTATCTCAACCCACGAGTTTTCCTTCCTCCCCCCGCCCTGATTCTCCACCCCCATCCCACTGGCAGGGGGGAGTGAGCCAAGGGCTGTGTGGTTGTTTTTGCTGCCGGCCGGGTTAAACCACCAGTGTCAGTGCTGAAGAGCCATGACACGGAGTCTTTCTTGAGGGCCTGAGATGACAGTGGGCACATCAGCCAATATCACTACAGAATACTCTGCAATGGAAATCAAAAGGGTTTTCCAGATTATCCTAGAACACTTTGCTCTGATAGAGCATTCTAGGATGGTAAACAGAGTCAGAGGGGAAGAATATAAAGGCAGCAGTGGGGATCATCGACACAAAATATTTAGGAGGAGATATAGTTCTCTTACATTTTCCTTCTAACTCCTGCTACCACTGCTATTCAAACAGCAGGAATGCTTTAGGAGAGTTCCTCTGAGAGAATACAAGGAAACTGGAAGGAGAAGATAAATGTGGATCTGAAGAGCCACTTGAACACTGGAGAAAGTGGAAACTAAAGTGAAGTGCACACCCTGGTTAGCTGATCAAAGGATGCAGCAGCAGAAAGACCAAAGCTATCCCAAACTCAGGTCAAATAAAATTAAATCCAAACACCATTTCAGATTATTTACAGGGAAAAAAAATGTTCCAAAACTGCCAGATTTCAACTGAAAGTGAACAAGAAGTCTAGAGAGAAGAGCATCAGAATCAACACGGCCAGGAAATAGTGGGTTGTATATTTGAACTCTTTGGTGTAAAGCAAAGCATAAGCTCCAACTTTTTCAGTTTTGGGGGCCCTGGTAATCTCTCATTATCTGGTATCCTATATTCCTTGTGACATTTCTAAGAACTTAGATGTTGAAGCACGTGTAAGCTTCTGTCAAGAGACAGGAGCCAACTGCCCCTCTGATTTCCTGCCCCATAGTCCCACCTGCTCCCTCGGTCAAGCATGGATGCCCACCTTAACCGTCAGTGAGCTCTGTCAGCTGGATAAACCAACAGAAAGCAACTCACTTTTTTCTTTGCCGAGTTATTTTTCTTCTAGTTCAGAGAAGTAAATGGTAAGGCAAGCAATCAGGCCCACCTCAGGAGCATGCATGGGGTTTGGGATGGAAAGGAGATATTAAAATCTCGTATCAGCAAGCCACTAGCTTGGTTCAAACACTTAATGAAACTTTATTTATCACCTATTTATACCACCATCTTGTTTTAAATTTGGATTGCAGTGGACTCACAAGTGGGTAGTGAGCAGGCACAGAGATATCGAGCAACTATATCATCACTTCCACAAGGAATGATGTCCTACAGGTACAGGACATGCCTGTGTGTCCATGTCCATGCATGTTAGCCTATGCTAACATTAACATAGTTTTGTTGATGGCTTAAAGTCTGCTAAAGATAAAACGTTTCAGATTCTTTAAAATACTGTTTGCAGTGAATCAGTACTTAAGAATAGTAATTATTGCCTCCATACAAGTGGCAGCAGTGTCAAAACCTGTTTTGAGGTAGCATTCTGCCCCAGATTGTGAGAATAAACAAAGCTGGAAGAGGAGGAAGAGGAGGGGGGAAAAGAAGACCAAAAAGAACTTGAGACAAAATAGTGCAAAAAGCAATCAAGAAACCCATCCAGTAAAGCAAGCACCTGACAGTTGCTCCTTGTCATGTTGAGTATACAAACATATTTCACTCTTATCTTACATGCCTTTTTCCAAAGCAGCAGATAGATGTATTCACATCCTTAGCCTCATAGTGACTCAATGCTATCTACAGGACACAGTGAGCTGGTTCTAGGAAAGGATGAACACCCTGTGCTGGAGTTGGGAGCCCAGGTCTGCAGCCGTGACTGGCTGAACAACCAGCCTTGGCAGCTTTATCTTTTTTGGATACAGATGGATGCTGCAGTACATCCCACTTTCTGGTGAAAAGAGGATCTGGAAGGAGGATTCTGAAATATACCCAACACCCACAACAGCAGCTGCATCAACACTGAGGTCCTGATCCTGGTGAAGTTGATTGGTGCTGTAGCCTGAGCACCGTATCTCTAAATTTTTACTGAAACTCATGCTTTACAAAATATGAACATAAACCTTAAGGCAAAAAGGATGGTTCTCCTATGGTGATTAAAGCCTTGTTCTTCTAAGAGACAGGATTAAAAAAAACCCCTTAGATGTACAATCATGCAAGTGACAACTCTGTCCTTTTTAAACTAATGGACTATGAGCCTATTTGCACAGAACCAATGTGATACACAGCATCATGTTCCCCTGTTTCTACTTAAGCTAATTCTAATAAATCAAATATCCATTACAGTCTAACACTAGACACTGGTGTAATCCAGGTCCCCAAATCCTAGAAGAATGATCTAATCACCAGGTTATGACACACCGTAGGACAAGTAGGAAGAGAAATGGTGGTCCAGGACACAAGGGGGCAGTGGGAAAGGAGCAGACAGGGATCCCAGCACATCCTGGCTGTCATTATTTGGGGAATCCCCTTCCCACTGATTCCACTCTCCCTTCTTCTCATCAGATCAGATGGGGAATGAGACAGCTCAATGAAGGGACTTAACACTGCCCACTTCCATTGGTATTGCTCTATTCAGAACTACCAGGCTGTGATACTTAACCGTATCATTGTACAACTTTCCTATCAGCGTTCAACACTGAAACAGTATTACCAGGAGCAGACAGCAGCTTGGTGCACACCACAGCGCTGAGAGCAACACAGCATGGAAGAAAACACAAGGTTCAGTGCTAAGTACCACCCTGCTGCTGCTTTCGCAAGTAGAGCAAAAAATGGGCTTGACTGATAAAAATGTGCCTACTCAAAATATGCACCGGCGCCTTAAGGATTTAAAGCACTTAGGTACAACAGATTTCATGAGTAAGGGAGCAAACTGCAAATCATACTCTAAACATATTTCAGTCTCGTAACATCTACTATAATGCATAATGATTCTTAAGAGTAGCATAAAAGCGTACCTAATTATTGATACAGAAAACAGAATTGAATCATAAGCCTAAGTGAAATTATCCCATGATGTGCATTCTCCTCCTCCTATTTACCACCTAGCAATTACTCATGTGTCAGCCTCAGAGGATGCTTTCCCCACTACCTGTCTTATGATTGTGACCATTGTAAAAGCACAATGCAAAGAGAAAAGATCTTGCTGATAACGTAAGATCAAGGCAGCTCTCCGCCTTTGCAATCATCCTTAAAGAAAGCCTGACTGACAGAAAAAAGTACTGTTGTTCTGCTGTTCATAACTAAAAACATAACTCTTTACTCCTCAGGCTCCCATATCTAACGCAGTAAGTTCTAACAACCAGAAAACAGCAGTGTGAAAGCCACGTAGGAAAGCGTAAAAAGTGTATGCATCCGGTACGCAGAAGGCAATTCTGATTTCCTAAGATTTGTTAATTATGGATGCAAATGTAAATTAATCATTATCTTAACTCTTATTCTCTTAAGATAAGAATGCCTGCTACCAGTTTAATAGAAGTTTGCTATTTATAATTTAAGTGCTTGCATAACACCGTGCTGCTCAGTTCATTAGCGCAGGGCAGATGTGCAGGTGCTGCTTCCTGAATGCAGACCATCCCACTAAACATCTTAGCATCTTCGTGGTGTGGGTTGCAAGGAATGCCTCTAATCCTTCATTATTGACTACAAGGATATTATTAAAAATAGAGGGGTTCAGACATTGAGTGCCATGAGCTGTTAATTCCTTTTAAAGCCTCATGGTGGTACATTGTTTCATATATAAAACGCAGAGGCGTCAGTGAAAAGTATTCTCCTTTACTCTACTTGAGAGTCTGTCACTTCTGAAGGGATGAACTCTTCCTTACATTTTGGCCAAAAGTTCTGACATAGGTGTTTGCTAGTTAACACTAAGCATGTGTGTAACAGCATATGTGAAATAAGCTGCTCAATTTCCTTGCTTTCAGCATGCAGAAAGACACAACGTTCCTCTTAAAGCACAGGTAACCTAGTAAAGTTAAATAAATTATGGGAATCCCAAAGCTGATGTTCTAAGGAGGTAACACGGGATGAAATATGAGCTAGGGAGCCTGCTTTGGCAGGGGGGTTGGACCCGATGATCTCTTGAGGTCCCTTCCAACCCCTAAGATTCTGTGATTCTGTGAATTTTAAAAGATCTGCACACTGAACTGCTGTTTAACAGCCAGAAGTAGCACCTACTCCTACACGTGCCTTCCTGTATCACGAAACTGCAATGGCAGCATGCTACGTAATTAGAGCGCATTTACCCAGGGCCAATCACAACTACTGTGCCTATCAGTTCATCCTCAGCGTATTCTGCATGTAACGGGCACTGGACAAACACAGAAAGCAACTGCTGCTTCTCAAGGGAAACCCACAGCCTCCAAAGTAGGCATGGGTAGGTGGCAGGAGCCCTGTCCTGTGCTGCAGGCGGGTTGCTCTAACCACCCAGCGTCTGTGTGAAATACCACCCCTGGCAATGTCTGAGAAGAACAATTCCTGCGTTAATGCTCTGAAGTGAGGAGAGCAAATGGCCATGCTCAACATGCAGCCCTGCAGCCCCAGGAGGAAGACAAGACCGAAGGCGCACACCTCTGCTCAGGCTGCCCAGGGAGCTGCCTCCGGCTCAGGCTGCACAGTGATTTCCAGGCTGCCTCTTGGAAAGCTCTCCCGCTGGGCTGGAAGCAAACGGAGAGAACTGCGAGTTCTGGGTTCTGCTTCGGGAGCCAAGTAATCTGCATCTTTCACTTCCGAGCTGTGGAACGGGGTTCAATAATTTCAATATTGCAATTATCCTCCGAGCACATTTGATTCCTCCAATTTGTAAAAGACAATGCAACTAGAATTCGATTCAGCTAAATTACACATAAATACCACACCAAAATTGAGCCATAAAGCCTATTTCTTAGAGGCAATGTTTGCCTTCTGTTCAGCTCCATGGGCCAGTGATTTGACTTTAAATATTACAAAACACAAGGCCTCCTCAAAAAAGGGAATACAATGCAAATTTTTCTTACTGGGCACTTTTGCATTGTAATTAGTATTTGTATTTTCAAGTATCCTTCTATCAAAGTATCCTTCCATTGCTGGAAACATCATCACCACAGTCACTGGTATGATGTCCAGGACAAGCAAGTAACTAGCAAGGGCGGTTCTGAGTACGCTGCCTGAAACAACATTACTACAAAGGCTACAAACGACACCTAAGCCCATTGTGACAGGCAGAAACTGTGGGGGGAGGAGGGAATCTGTGTTGCTGGATTTGCACACCTGGCTGTAGTTTGTATATACTTTATATACTATATAGTTTGTATATACTTTATATAGTTTGTATATACTATAGTTTGTATATACTTTATATACTATATAGTTTGTATATATCAGGTTTCCTTATAACCTGTGACTTTTCTGAGGAAAAAAAAATGTGAAAAGGCCTGGGAAGTTACTTGAAAAGGCAGCAGGTTGAAGAGGTCTGATACCTGAAAGCACCTTACTTAAAAATACAATCACTGATTTCAGAATCACCTGAAAGAAACTGTGAAATAAGAATGTTGCCTCAGTTAACTGAGCAACAAGCAAAATGCAAGCAGACAATATAAAGAATGGTATAAGCAGATGCTTTCTGCTCTTAGTGATTATGAGATAGTAGGGTGCTCCTAGTGACCCAAGAGTGAAGGTTCAGAGTAAAATTTATTCTTGATATACAGGACTGACACTTGAAATATTAAATACCTCAGAAATCAGTATTCCAGCATTACAATCATCTCCTGACTATAAATACACGTGTAACAAGTCCCAAAGCTATGAAAAAAAGAACTTCTTAAAAGGACCAGCAGATGTTGTTGGAAGCGTTACCCTGACGAACAATAAAATCCCTATACTTAACATAGTTTGAAAACCTCTGCTGCCCTGTGGAGGAGGACAGGAAGCCTCAAGTCTCCAGTGAAGCCAGCCTGCAACAAGGGCCTTTTGCCAATAGGACTGAGAGGGCATGTTCTCAATTTGGGTCTTTTATTTCATTTTACTTACGTCTGCAGATCAATCTTAAATTAAAAAAAAAAATAAATGAAAAAAGCAGTCTCCTCAGCCTTCCCACAAGTTGCCTAAATCTTAAGTTTTCCCAACTCGTTCTTTTGTCTAACTGCAATTTAACCTTGCACCGGTCAGCAAAACACTAAGCTGGTTTGTTTCCAGCGTTAATGAATCAGGTTGGTTTCACTTGTGTCAGGTGTCTCCCCCCTGGTCTATTGGAAACATTTTGTTTTCCTCAACCCTTCGCCCTCTCTTCCTTCATATTCTCAGCTTTCATTTTAGAACACGGCCCCACCCGACCTTTGCACAGACAGATTAGAATCCCCCCCCCAACTGCAGTCAGCTCCCCTTCACTTCCACCCACCGCACCTGACCCCACGGAAACAGGCAGCAAAAGCAGAAAGCCTGGTGGGCCCAGTGCCCAGTTTGATTTAGCGGGAGAGCAAGGGGAAATGCACCAGCATCTGCGGACAGCTACTTGTTTTATTGGATGGGATCACGCAGATCCGGAATCGAATTGGTAATTCGACCAGCAGCGGAGAAAAGGTGTTTTGGGTGTCGCCCCCTCTGCCCCTGCCGTTTCAAAGCGCCTGCCCCAGGGGTCGGGGCTCCAGTGGGGTTTTTTATAGGTGGCAGCGACACGCTCCACCCGCACTTCACTCCAAGAAAGCTCTGGGGCTGCGGCAGCGCTATGTGGAAGCCGTCACATGGCCGCTGGCCTGCCGCCGGCTCGCATTCTGCTGGTTCAGAGGTTGCCCCCGTCTATTTGCGCAGCCCTAGGGAGGGTAGAGGCAGCGGGGGATCCGGGCACAGACCGCTCCGGGCCGCTCCCCCGCGGTGCGCCACCCACCACGGAACCGGTATGAATTCGCCACAGAATCACCCGCCCGACGCCGCCACCATTGTTACCACACAGGGGCCGGACCCCAGCGCGCCCGGCCCCGCGCCGCTCCACGGGCTCCCGCGAAGCCACCGCGCGGCGCGCCCGCGGGGGAACCGGAGCGGCGGGGAGGGGGGGGGGGGCAACCCTCATCGACGCCGCCAGGCAGCCGGCGCCCCACACTCGCCCCCCGCGCCGCTGGGGCTCCCCGCCGAGGGGCGGCGGCGGCCGCCACGTGGGAGCGGCGCGGCGGCGAGGCCCCGCCCGGAGGCGGGGGCTGCGGTGAGGACGCCCCGCGCGCCCCGCACGCGGCGGCCGGGGCCGCTTCCGCGGTCAGACCCACGAGCCCGAGGCGGCTGCGGCGGCGGTTGGCGCTTCCGGTCCGAACCCTGCCCGGGCGGATCTATGTGGCCAGCGCGCGGGGGGGACGGGAGGGGGAGGGGATAAGGTGAGGCTGGAGGTGACGGCGGCGTGACCGTTCCACTCTCCCCTCTCCTTCTCCTCCCCCCGCCCCGCAGATGGAGGCAGCCGGGCCGGGCGCGCGCGCCCTCGCGCGCCCCGCGCCGCAGCGCTATAGCAACGTTCCAAGCAACGAACAAAGAGCCCCCCGCCCCCGGCAGCTCGCGCCCCACGGCGGGGAAGCGGGGGCGAGGGAGAGCGGTGGCGGCGGGGCCCCGAGCCGCCGCCGGGGGGAGGGGCCGGCCCCGCGCCTCCCGCTCCTCCCGCTCCTCCGCTTGCTGGCGCGGCCGCCCCCCCCCCCATCCCTCCCCGTTCCTCCTCTACCCGCCGGGGCGGCGCTCCCCGCCGAGGGCTGCGTGGAGCGGCGCCCCTCCCGCTGCCCGGCCGGCGAGCGGCGGCAGCGGGACTTACCTCGGCTCCGCGCGGGGGCACGGGAGCCCCGGGACGGCGGGGGCGGCTGGAGCGGCCGCCGCTGGTGCCCGCGTTTCCCCCCCGCTCTTTGTGTGCGAGGGTCCGCGCGCTGCGCTCTCGCGTGACGTGACGGGACCGTGTGTCATTTCCGCACAAGGACACTGAGCCCCGAGCCGCCGCGGCCAGCGCCACCCGCCGCCCCGGGGCAGGGGCAGAGGCGGGAGGGGAGGGGGGAGGAGCAGGCCGCTCTCCCCCCTCCCCCTCCTCCCCACCCCCCCGCCCTCCCCGGCGCTGCCACAGGGAACGCGCGGTTCCCACTGGAGACCCCGCGCGCCCCCGCCGCGCGCGCCCCGCCGCCCACTCGGCGCCGCGCGGGCAGCCCCACCGCCCGCCGCTCCCCCTCCTCCCGCCTTCCCCCTTCCCTGCCTCCCTCCTTCCCTGCCTCTCTCCCCGCGACGCGTCCTCCCCGTCCCCCGGCGCCCGCGGGCAGCGCGGCGGGCACGGCCACACGTGGGCCACAGCTCGGGAGCGCGACCGGGCGTGACGGGGCCCGGGACGGGGAGAGAGAGGGACGGGGGCGCGCCCGCCGCAGGCGGCACCCGCCGCGTGGAAGCGCGCCCCCGGCCTCGCGAGGCCGACCGTCTCGCGTGGCCGCGGAGCCGGCGCCCACAGCGAGGCGCGGCGGCGGGCCGCGCACGTGCACACGGGGAGGCGGCGGAGGAGGCTGAGCTGGGGTACCCCCCGGCCGGCTGTGCGGGGTGCGGTGGCGGGGGGACGCGGGACGGGACGGGCGCCGTGTCCGCGCGCGGCTGGTGACGGGAGGCGGCGAGCACGTGGCCGCGCGGCCCCTCGTCGCACCACGGGGGGACGGCGCGAGCCGGCTGGCACTCCGCCCCGCGGGCTGAGGGAAGCGGCCGCTGCCCGCTCGCCCACTCGCGTCCCGACGCCGCTCGGGTTAGCGCGCAGAAGGGGCGGGCTCCGGCCGGGCTGTGGGGCTGCCCGGAGGCTCCGCAGCCGCGGCTGCACCTGGCTTGGCGCCGGGCGCTGGCTGCGGAGCCTGCGAATAGATGCCCGTGCCCCCGGGGGGGGGGGGGGGGCGCGCGGCGCGTGAGGGAGCGCGGGGAGCCTCTCCCGCAACCACCGGTCGCGGCAGCGGCACGAGACCCCCGCGCGGCCGCCTGCCTCAGCCCGGCCCGGCGGCACCCGTGGGAAGGCTGCGGGCCTTGCCGCGGCGCTTAGCCGGGCTGTGGCCGGGCGGAGGGCGGGCGTCGGGGCCGCTGTGGGCTTAACCCCCCACGCCAAAGTAAAACGTCAGTTCGGTGGGTCGCGTCCAGATCCAGGCGTAAGGAGCTCGGGCGCTTCCCGCGCCCCTTTGGCGAGCGGCCGTCTCCTCGCCTCAGCTCTTTGGGGGCAGCCACAGCAGCGCTCTACAAACCAGCGACGCCGTTCGGGTTTAATTACCCTTGTAGATGTTTATCTTCCCCGGGCTTGACAGGAGCGCGGAAGACACGACACGAGCCTGGCGAAAGGGACGTGCCCTCTCCGCTGTCGGCTCGTAGAAAAGCAAACTGCTGCTGCCCAGGGCTTTTCTTTCTCAGAAAATCGAGTACCCATATAAAAATGGGGAGATGGCAGCCCGGTTTTGTGACCCACGTGCGGTCAGTCATATGTTCTCGGCTGTACGGAGCCACTCTGAAACGAGCAACACGCCCGACCTGAAAGCGTTTCGCGAGAAGCTTTACCAGCACGGTGAACTCGGGCGGCTGCTGCCATTCCAGCTTGAACACATCCAGAACGGATCCGTTTTGCCTTTCAATGCAGGGAGGAAGCCATGTGCTTTAACTGCGTGGCAACTGTTTCACTCTGGCCGGAGCGAAAGTCCCACCGTGCTGCTTCACTCTAAAATAAAGAGGTGAGAACGGATCCTGCCACCAAGAGGGATGGATTCCAATGGGAAGGACTCATCCTGCAGAAGTCGCAGGGAAGTATGCACCAGGCAGGTGGCTAGTAAATGTGCAGGTGGAACACATTAGCTCTGGGCACTGCCCTGAACGTAACAGCTAAATCTCTTGCTTGTTACCTCTGAAACGGCATTTCATTAGAAGCAGCCTACTTTTTTTTCATTATTATTTAATAAAAGCAAAATACAAAAACATGCAAATCAACTGGGAGATAACTGAACAAAAAAAAAAAATCTCAGATGAACCTTCTGCCCCATAAATAACTCTGCACTCTCCTAGATACTTCCCGTTTCCTAAGAACTGAACAATACGAAGCGTAGCTCTCAAATAAGAAACCCTCACTGTGATTTTCAGTGCTTCCTTGAGCTGCAGTTCTCTAAAATTTTGCACTCCCACTTGTGGCGCTCTTCTAAATTTGGAATTTGGGGCTTTCAGCACGTATACTGGGCAATGAATAACCCTAAAAGGGTGTTTGTTGATTTTAGCTTGTGACTGCTCTTTTTATTATTATTATTATTAATAGACAGCTGTTTGAAGGAGCCCTTAAAAGCAGGAACTGCCAGCGTTGTAACTGCTCTGGTGAATCGCTGGCGTGAAGGATGCGTTTCATTAACATGAGGAGTGGTCCACAGTTAGCAATTCCTTCACTCTTCAGAGACAAAGAGCACTCCACCATAGATAACTTTGCTCAGTCTGTTAGCAATAGGAAGGCTGAAGTTTATAGTATGATTTGCCCTCTCCCTTTATTGTAAGGCTAATTGAAGGTTTATTTAAAGGGTAGGGTGTTTTAACACCTGGCCCAGCTGCTTAAGTAGCGCTGGATCTCAGTTGGGTTTTACTTGAATGCTCTACTTAGCTGGATTAAGGAAAGGGGACCATAAGGCAAGAGCAAGCCAGTGGAATCCCAAACTCAATTTCAGAGCCCCTGAGAAAATACTTGCCGGTCTGAACTCCACCTCCTTTCTGCTCTATAGTGCTGGCCTGAGGCATTGTAGCTGCTAGGGACCCAAGCCCAGGAGGAGACCTGAAGGGCCTCAGCTAAGCATAAAGAAGCAGGAGCATATTGTTGCAATAACAGCGCTCATTGAAAAGGGAGTGAGCCAAGTTGTCTCCAGGCAATGCAGGTAGCAAGCTCAGATTGGCTTCCCAGACAGACAAATCCCATTTTTTTTCACCATTTGAACTTGTGCTACACCAGTCACTTATTCAAATGTTCTTTTTTCCTCCCCCCCACCGCTTCATGCCTTTGGCTCAAAAGCCACTCAGTGACACTGCAGCAACCTCTGGAAAATTCCAGGTCACTGGGGAGGGGGATTGCGATGCTCCAGCAAGAGAGCCCTTCAGGAAAAAAAGTCACCATTGCTCTTACAGGCCATTCCTCACTTGGCCAAACTGAAACTGGACTTCAGCCATCGCCACCAACAAAAAAAGTGTTCAGAGCCCCGGGAAAGCTGGAGGCACTCTCTGCAGTTGTACAGAGTTTTGTATGGGGAGCTGTAGAGGATCCTCAGACATTTACCCTTAGAAACTGTAAGATGCCAGACCCTCTCCCTCGAGAATGCCCTCCCTCTCTGTATTAGTTCAACGGATCCTAGTCAGCTGGAGGTTGTTCCCCAAGACAGCAGTGAGGAACCACGGTGGCTGGTAGGGAGCTGGCAGTGCCTGCTGCTGCAGCAGGCCCCGATCAGTCTGCTGGGGGTTGGTACAGCAACGCAGAGCAGAGGAATGATGCTAAATATAGTGGCCTTTTTGCTTCTTGCGCCACACGCACTTGGCATAAGCAACAACCCAACCCGAAACCTTCAGCGAGGCCTCTTTCTTGCGGAGCTCGGCGGTAGCCTACAGCACTCAGTCGGCAGAGGCACGGCATGCCGTGGCAAAAGCGCTTTGGGCACCAACTAATTTTGGCAGTTTGATTCTGTAAAAAGTATTGCTGTGGCACCAGCACATCGTCTGTCACTTCTCTCCGACGCACGTCTTGAAACTAGGCCACCTTGCAGCCAGACGCAAGAGTCCCGGTGCCCGCAAGGAAAGCAGGGGAGAAAGCCATAGCGGTGAGAGTACTCGGGTGTGCGGAGCCAGTTCCTTGCAGCTTCTATGCGTTTTACATTAAGACCCTGATGGGAAAACAAGCCCCTTGCCCAAAAAGACAAGCCCCCGCTGATAACCAGGCTTCCTGCTGCCTGCCCTTGGTGATTTCTTTCCGTGAGTTTGGTTTGAAAGCTGCTGCTGGAAGGGTGTTTGGCCCTGGGGACTGCCGAGTGGATGGAAGCTAATATTTGCTGTGGGTTCCTATGTGCTCGCTGGGGCTGGATCAAATGGGCTGGGTTCCCTTCTAGAGGGATGTCAGGAAGGCTGGACCCCCTGCCCCCGCCACACGCGTCCTGCCACACTCTTTACTCTAACCGTGTGTGCGATGTAAGGACTCAGGCACTGACTCACTGAAATGGGGCAGGTGCTTAAATTAGGCAGCTTGGAATTCACTTTAAATTATTTAGGCGTGCGTTTTATATAAATAAACTTCAAAGAGACTGAATAGGTTTGCAAAAAAAAACCAACCCCAAAACCCAACAACAAAAAACCCCAAGCAAGCACACAGGTTTTGAAATCTTCCACCCTGGATTAAAGCTAGAAACCAAAGTGATTTTTAGGACTTTCAAAATCAGTCCAAGTAACTTGTGATCAGCGGTAAAACGCGCCCTGTGATTCAAAATTTATAAAAAAAATGAACTATATCATGGCAAATGAGGCAACATGATAACCAGCTTTGCATACCTCAGTGCTCTTCACTGCTTGTCAGACCGAAAGGGCATGCACGGACACATTGCACAGGAATATTTCCAAACTCTGCTGGCCCACAGGCAGCGATACTGCACAAGTAACATGCTATGGGCAGTATCCATCCACACACTGCTGGAGCCCTGGCAGAAAGGGGCAGCAGCAGGCACCTCAACTTCATTGTAATTTTTAAACTTCCTGTGGCTGCAAGCAGCATTTGAGGGTTGTGCCGGCGCCGTGTTACACAGGTGGGGAAACACTGGTTTAGGGTTAATATAATTTGCAGGTTCCTGGGGTGTTTTTTTTAATCTCAGAAACAAAATTGTTACACGGTGCTGGGTTTAACAAGGCTGCATATTGGAAGAGCTGCAGACGATGGCTGCTCTTGGAAACTTCAGAATATTGCTCTTTAGTTAGGCTTCCTGAAGATGGACAAGAAATAATTGTAACCAGGTTGCTTGCTGAATCAAGGAGATCAAAATGGAGAATCCATGAGGCACCTCTGGATCTGAAAAACAAGTGCATGTGGGTTGGAAATATTACAATTAAGAGTTTAGCTCACAGAAGAAAACACCTTGATTAAATGAAGATGCTTTTTTTTTAATATTAAAAAAACCCTGCAACAACAAACAACCCTTTTCTAGCCTGAAGTAGCACCTGAGCATCCTGGCAAGACAGCAGATATGTAGCAGTTGAACACCAGAGGAAGGCGAATTTGATATAAAAAGCTTAAAATAAAAACCAGATCAAAGCTGCAGTGGAAGATGGAGTAGAACAGAACTGTAAAGGAATTTCAAGAATAGAGTAACTAACCCAAGTGAGGAACCTAAAAATCTCCTTCTGTGCTGCAGCAGTTTATGTATACATCAGTTGCATCCTAACTGTTTTAAAACTGACAAATCTGGGCTATTTCACTCTTGGAAACATAAGCCTCTTTTAATCTCTTGGCAGCGAAACCACAGTTCTCTTTATGCTAGTCCAGCCAAGAACCGCACCATTGTCTGCTAGCTCCCAGCTTTGCATTAAAAAGGGAGTAATGCTCATTTCATGGGCAGTCATTTCTATTATCCATGCCACAACTAACTCCGGATGATCAAACATGTATCCCGTAAAGGTCCCCTTGTCAAAATTCGGTGTTACATCCCAAAGAGGTGAATATAGCCTGAAAAGGCCTTTCTCTGGGAGACATCCGCATCTCCCA
Source organism: Laterallus jamaicensis coturniculus (assembly GCA_022605575.1). Classification (NCBI taxonomy): domain Eukaryota; kingdom Metazoa; phylum Chordata; class Aves; order Gruiformes; family Rallidae; genus Laterallus; species Laterallus jamaicensis. Next base: position 6,920,955 of record JAKCOX010000027.1, read on the forward strand.
GCCAAGTGCAAACAGCACACTCTTCTTTGTGAGCTTAACGCCACGGATCCCTATCCTGCCCACTGGTCCTGTTGCATCCTCTCGTAACGCCTGAATATATCTAAGTTCAAGGATCTGCAGTAATGTAAAAAAAAAAAGCATATATATATATATATATATATTTGGTTAGAAATGCAGAAAACAATAGGGTTCTAGTTAAACACCTTTTTTTTTTAATAGAAGTAGCAGAATTCAGCAGTATTGTAGAAATCCTTATGCAAGGAATCTCCCTGTTTCAGATCCTGAAGCTGAAACATCCTTTCAAGGTGTTTTGAGTCCCAGCTGCTTCTGCCATGGCCATCATGGTATACAGTCCCTGTCACAGACAAGTCACTGCCTTAGGCGCAGGTAGCGATCTTGCCTTTTCAGTCTTTACCCTTACTGCCATTGGTAGCTACTCCTGAACCTGTTGGGTGGAAGGGAGCCTTCCCTTCTGTATTCACACTGACGTGGATCTCTGGTTCATGGCTACTAGATGCTTCAACCCACCTTGGATAACCCGGGTGTGCCCCATGGTAATGACTTTGAGAGCAATCTCGTATTTAAAAAGTGAATGAATTTTGTCCAACAGAAATTAAATTTGCCTTTGAAATCGGAACATTTAATACCTGGACTGTTTTATTTTTAAATAAATAATATAGTTGTGGAGGCTTAGGTATACAAGGTGGGCGGGAAACCCCCCCACCTGTGCTTGGTGGTTATTGCTACAACAGAACGTGATGGCAAGCAATTGCTTTTCATAAAAGTTTCTCTAAGAAACAGTTCTGGTCATTAGCAATGCAACCACTTGAAGCAGCAGCATCTTTAAGAAATGCTAGATATTTAAACCCCCTTTATTTTTTCCCACAACGATATTTTTTTATCACAGAATCAGAAGGTTGGAAAAGACCTTTAAGATCATCAAGTCCAACCATTCCCATCCTAAGCTAAACCAGATCCCTAAACCATAGCCATTATATCCCGGCACCCATACTTTTAAAAGCCATCTATCGCCTGCCGGCGTGCAGCTTCAGAGCAGAGGCAGGGCTATCCCTAGGTTTTGTAAACTGATATAAAAATCTCAGCCTGTTAACTTCCACAGGTTGACAAGAGCAACAAAGTTGTTGGATTAAACATAAATCTTAGCAGATGCAGGCGTTCCTCTCCGTAATGTTCGCCTGCTGAACGCGCTGGGGTTTGGGTTTTTTAATGTTGGTGCTGAAAAATAACGATGCAAGCAACTAAGTGTAATTGTAGGAAATTATTGCAGGCGATTTGCATATGAAATACACACCTTTTACTGCCTCTAGTTAGCATTGTTCAAACCAGCTTATAAATAGTCCAGCTGAACCGCTGCGAACAGAAAGCAGCGTTGGATGGGCGCATGCCATGAATGAAGAAATGCTCCGACACAATGTGGGAGCTGGAGAGCGTTCATCAGGACTGGCCAAGGGGGAGAAAGGCTTCGTTTCCTAATTGCGCCCTGCTTCGGATCAGCCGGTCACATAGAGAAAACACCCCGCTCATCTGCGGAGAGCAAAGCTTTTTAAAATGAGTGTTCATGTTTTTATGGGCAGGGTGTGTGTGTGTGTGTGTGTGTGTGTGGTGGGGGGTGTGTGGAGAAGTAATCCAATCTATCAGTAATTAGTTTAGGTTCTTCTAATTACTTCTACATAACATTTCATTTTAATAACCTGGCATTTAATACGTCCTAAAATTTGAACCTTGCAGTTGATGAGAGTCAGTAGCTGGAAATGGCAAAGGTGTAGAAAAAGCCTGGGTTTAAGATGCTGGGTTTGGTGCAAGTGAATTACTGGCTTTTGTGGAGGATTTAAAAACTGCAAATGTTGACCACTGTTGTAATAGTAAAGCAGAGTATTTTTAGGCTTTGATGCTTGGGGGAAGGGTGGGGAGGGAGGAAGGCGAAGTGGAATAGGGTAAAGAAGAAAACTTTTAAGCTTTTTTTTTTTTTTTTAAAAACAGAGTGTTGCTGCAAACTCACAATCCTTCTACACAATCACAGCAGAATAAGCCTCAAATTGAGTTTTATAAGCACCTTTGTTAAAAAGCAGATAACTCTGAGAACTGCCGTTTGAGTTGTCAGTGGGTCACCTGTCTGTCACTGTTAGGCAAGAGCCACGTTCTCCAAGGATGTGATCCCTCTCTTCTACCGCAGACAGACTCGCCGTTCCATCGTGTGAAGTCGGTAGAAGAATACTGTAGAACACTGCTCTGCGGTTTAGCAAATCAGTTGTCGTCTTTTCTTTTGGGGAAGGGGGGAAAAAAGGCTCCCTTTTCTCAGGAGACGCACCCTGACAGAAGCTGCTCGCAAATAAGGAATCGCCAAGCGCTGCAGTGAAGGAATCTCCTACACGTGGGGGAGCCAGAGGATTCCTATGGCCCCGCTGCCGGCCGGGAGCTTGGCATCAGTGCCGGGAGCTGCGGGCAGAGTCACGCACGGGCATCACGAGACCGGCTCAGGACGCGGCAAACAAAGGTGGCTGTGCGAAGCTTTGGCGTATCGATCGCCGATGTGTTTGTCATCCCCGTCTCCCCTTCGCAGCCCGGAGCAGGCGTTGTGCTTTGTCTCTTCCGTGATTGTAAAGGCATTTGCTGTCAGAATTTTAGCTACATGGCTACTTTCTCTCTGCTTGAGAAAAACAGGCTTAGCCCACAAGAGAAACACGTGAATGCTAATTATGGACATAATTAATGTATTTTAAGGATTAGTTTCCAAAAGGAAAAAAACCAACCGAACAAAGAATGCAAAGACCATCAGAAAGATAACTTCCAGACTGGGACTGTGTTACCCTTTGAGCTGGTTTGTTCTTTATTGTCCATAAGGCACTATGTGGGAAAAGGACTTGGAAGAATACAAAGAATCAAACCGAAAGTTCGATGCCTCCCTGTTCTGTGATGTGAACGAGCTGATGAGGGCAGGGACAGCTAGCGAGCTGCTCAGACGAAAACGCAGTGGGGAGACCTCATCAGCAGGATAACCCCTGAGGAGGCTGGTCTGGCATCTTTAACACTGCATGGAGCACAAAACCTTGCCTGCGACTCGGGGAAAAGAAGGCTTCCCTGATGCTCCCATGAAACCAAGACAAAGCTTTTCAATCTTTTAGCAACTTCTGTCAATTCAAACGCGTGTGTTCATTCTAGCAAATACAGCGAGACACATTTGGGGTTACACTAGGAAGAAGCACAGCCAGCTGACCAGGTGTGCCAGGCCACCAGATCCATGCTGTCCAATAAACCTGGTTGTCCCTTTCCTCCATCTGGCCAGAGGCAGGCCCCTCTACTCCTGGATGGAGCATTTGTTGCCTCATTCTTGTAACTGCAAACCAGGTCAGGTGAAGGATCCAACCTTATGCTCTGCCTGGGGAATTGCTCAACAGTGATTGCAACAGTAGTTTTCCTGTATGGACCATTTTTGGCCGCTGTCTTCCTCATAGTTCACATACCCTGGCTACTAGGTTCATGGTGGGTTCATTATCCCACTTTCCCATGTCTTCTTCATGATTGTGTGGACAGCAGCACAGGGGTGTCCGCGGTACCCTTCCTCCTGAGCAGAGAAGAGCTCACTTGATAGCTGAGATGATGGTTGGTATGGGCGAGGAGGAAGACATACTGTCCTTGAATAACTGCAATTGTTATGACAGTCTCTCCTCAGCTGAGACACAGACCTGTAGGGCTGGGGCAGAAGAGAGCTTCTCCTCAAATTGCTGGAGCTGGACACCCAGCCTACCCACAGATGTGACCTCAATGTCCACCCACCTCATTAGTGCCAGGGTGCTGGTGTATGGTGATGATGGTGTGCCTCAAAGGCACTTCTGCTGCAGGGACTGTGTGTGCTGGGCTTCATCTAGGTCTTTAGATGCCTGGTTGTTGCCCAGGCTGCTGTAGATCACCTCTACCACTGCTAATTCCTTCAAATACTGGCTACCACTCTAGTGGTTATCTGCTTGCCTCAGTAGCTTACATGATCTCTCTCGAGGGGATACCTCTCCTCCATGCTTCACAGGAGCTGCTCCAGAGGCTACTGATTTTTGCCCTTTTTCCAGTCCCTCTGTGGATACCTGGTCCCTCACAAGGGATCCCAGCTGCTGAGCTTCCTTTTCCTCTGTATCCTATTGGTCTCAGTGTCCCAGCATTGGAGCAGCCAGCTGATAATTAGCTCACCAGGCTGATGGCTGTAATTTCTGTGTATCTCACAGCTCACTTGGGGATAAGGAGCGAGTGGTGTCTGACTCGTTTACGCGTTCTGTCTCTTTCCCTCCTGTTCTTGTGACTGCTCTGCTGTGCAATCAGCTGCCTCTCTGGCTCCTGCTCCCTCTCAGAAGCTTCTTCCTCCCTGTGTTGACTTCTGCTTCCGTTGTTCCTTTCTGCCTGTTTGCATGTTCAGAGACCTCCCTCTCCCTGAGGGTGCTGAGCAGATCTTGTCAGGCACAGACCAGGCCCAGCACAGTGCGAGAAGTTGTGTCCCGTCAGCACCACACCTTTTCTCAAGCGCTCTGTCACCTATCAGGATCCTGCACTAGTTTGGGGGTCAGGTCCCACACCACAGCAGGTGACAACTGTTTTAGAAACCCGTCAGTATTCTTCCACGCCCCTTGCCATCCAGGACTACACTGCCTCAGGGCACATCCCTGTGTGATATTCCTAAACAGCCAGTTAACCTGAGGAACAACTGGGAACAGATACTTGAGACAGACCAGCTCGAGCATTCTGATTCCCAGGGGATGTTTAAGATGCTGAAGCACCGTTGTAACACAAGGTGAAAGCACCCACCCCATAGGAGACAAAAGGGGAAGGTGCCGTTCTTTGTTTCCTTCACAAACTGGCTCTCAGAGGAAAAGAGGGAAAGGTGTAGTTGTTGATTGTCTCCACGAGATGGTTCCCGAAGTACTGGGACAGCAGCAATGCAGGGCCCGAAGACCAGATGAGGCTCAGGGCCAGCGCTTTCATCAGAGTTCTCCTGGGCAAAACGTAACGGAGTGCTACACAGCATAACAAACTGCAGAAGCCTTTAACCACCTCTCAGATGTGGGGTACCACGAGAGAGGGAGCATGATGTGGGGGGGACAAGGGAATGAATAATCCTGCGCTGAGAGCAAGTCAGTCAACGTTGTGACTGGGAGCAGCTAAACAGGGATAGCAAGTTCCCTCTAGCACGCTTCAGTCAGGTATCTCTTCATGTTGAGCCCTGTGTCCCACACCGAATGCCAAAAAGGACTGTGATGGACTCACCCCAGATGTCAGCCAAATGCCTCACAGCCACTCACTGCCCCCACAGCGGGGCGGGGGAGAGAATCAGAAGGGCAACAGTGAGAAAATCCGTGGTTTGAGTTAAGACCGTTCAGCAGGCAAAAGGGAAAACAGTGATGCAAAAGCAACCACTATCAGTTGACTGATGCCCAGGCAGCAGACTGATGCTGAGCAACAGACTCCCCAGAACACCCCCACACCCCATCCCCCCTTTCCATTGCTAAGCATGATGTTATGCAATGCGGAGTATCTGTGTGGTCAGTTCATGTCAGCTGTCCCAGTTGTGCTCCCTTCAGCCCCGTGCCCACTCGCTGGGTGCCAGAGCGGGGAGCAGAGAAAGCCTTGGTGCTGGGCGAGCACTGTTGAGCAATAGCTAAAACATTGGTGTGTCCTAAGTGTTGTTTTGGTCACAAGCCCAAAACACAGCAGCACATGGGATGCTATGAAGAAAGTTAACTCTGTCACAGCAAAACTCAGTGCATCACAGGGAATTTTTGCTCTCCTCATCACTGTACCCAGTGAGGCTATTCCTGAGCTGGCCTGTTTTGGGCTCACAGCCCAAGAGGGATGATACAAAAGCCATGCAGGCTTTTGTGCATGCACCACCCATCCATGGCCACTAGGAGAAGCTGGGGCTGCTCAGGCCAGTAAGAGGAGGCTGACAGGCAAACAGCAGAGCCAAAGATTTCTCATAGCAGCAACAGGTGGCAAATCATGGGCAACAGCTACAGCAAGGGAAGTAAATGTAGGGGACAGAGAAAACTCCTTCACAAGGAAGGTGGAGCAGCCCTGGGACAAGTTGCATGGGGAAGAAGCTCCATCCTTAGTGGTTTCCAAGGCCAGAGTTCACACTGGCAACAGTCCTCTTCAAATGAGAGATTTGACCAGAGGACTTTCAGCAGTCCCTTCCAGCCAACATCTCTATTCCTCTACGTACTCTTATTTTCCACCCCCCCTTCCTATACAGCACTATGACACTGCAGAGTGGGAAACAGCATGTTAGACAACTTTCCCCGGCAGACCTATGGAACAGCCGGTTGCCAGTGCGGCTGTGCTCTTTGCAGGTGAATTTAGTTTGGTCTAGTGAGTAACTGGGACATGGTCCTGTATGTCACACACCTGTGGCACGGTCCAGCAGTACAATACCTGGGGTAAGTTCGGAGGAGCAGCAGGTTGGTGGTTCTTGTTGAGTCACTGGTGTTCCAGAGCATGGGTGGCAGCAGAGAAAAGCAGACATAAAAATTAGGTGCAATTTTCACTGCCAAAGCATATAAATGGTAACTTCACTGTCTGTACTGAAACTGATGCAACTGAGATCAGAGGCTCTAGCATCTGACATTCAGACCACGAACACTGGGCCCTCAATCAAAGACTCTGGGTCTCCAGTGAAAGATGACAATATTTTGAGCACCCAAGACCTCTCTTGCTCTCCATCATCTTCTAAGCAAGAGCCTGCACAGCCGAAGAGAACCCAGCTTCTGATGCCCGGGTGACTGAAGTAAACAGTGTGTGTGCCTTCCTCAGGCACCCCCAGCCCACAGGCCTCCCCCTCCCTGACCTCCTTAGGGAGGCCACCTGGGAAAAAAAGAACCAAGAAAATAAACCAAAACAACCCTAAGGTCCTACCACTGCTCAGAACTCATGTAGGATGCAGGGACTCCAGTGCTACACAGCAGCGATTAATTTGCCAAGAGTCTGGTGCAGGGCATAGCACTGCTTTGTTGTTTACCTGGTGGAAACAAGACAAGACAAATTTCTCAATAATTAAAGGCAAATACCTTAAATGCAAGATTACCAGTAATATTGTTAAGGGACAATTCACATTGATTTCTTTCTAATTAAGCTTGAAGAATAAGAGCAATCAGAAGTTTCCACTGATAAAAAAATGTTGAAGGCAGCATTAATTTTTGCTGATTTGCCTTTATTTGTAAAAAGTACAAATAAAACCCCTTGTACTTTCATGAACAAATAAACCAGGTGTACAGAGTTTTGCAAAGTGGTTTATATTCCCTTCACACAACTGAGGTGAGATGGCCCAAAATACCTCCAGCCAGTCCAAGCTCCTGGCAGTCCTAAATCATTAGGAACCAATCAGCGTAGATGTAAGACAAAGGGAAAGAGATATATGGCTCCTACTATCTGTGCTGTGTGAACAACAGAGAGAAAAAATCATAGCAGAAATCTGACTCTGGTTGAATTGACGTCTGTATTTCAAGCACGTGTGTTACATTAGCAGAACTTTGGGGAACTTGACAGGTGAAAACGTAGGGTGGTTAGCCAGGGCAGGAGCCGGTGACTGCCGCTGCCGGGATAACCCACGCTGCTCCGCGCTCCTCTTCTGGCTCCAGCCTTCCTGCTGCTGCAGCAACAGCACCAACTCCAGCAGAAGTGCCAGAGCAAGCGCTGGGGCAGGCAGGAGAAAGGAAGTGCAAGGAAGAAGCAATCTTGTGTTGAAGCCAACCTCCAGAACAAAGCGAGTCCCAAGTTTGGGATGCTGCTGCCATGGAAAGATTGTGTCTCAAGGGTGCTTATTATACATGTAATATTATGGTATAACATAGGCATATTATATACCTTATGCAGGATGTAATTTGGTGTATTTTTAGAGGACGGAGTTTTTATTTATATTTTGCATTCGGTGGAATGCAACACGCTGCTCCGTGACAAACAAGCTGTGTGATGGGGGGAAGGAGCACAGAGGGGAGGAAAGAGGAGAGAATTTAACAGAAATAACTCCACTTAAGAGTTTGAGCGAGCGATGTAATGAAATCTGTTTGCTGTGCTAGCTGTCTCCAGATTGGGCTGTAATTACACCACAGAAGGAAGAAAGGTAGCTGAGTCTCAATCTAGATCATTTATGTAAACTCAGCCTTCTTGTCAACGGCGCTCTCAGATTGCATGCATGCAAACCACAAAAATCATCTCCTATGAACAAAACAGAGACGGTCTCAAATTGCAGGCTTCTGGTGCACCTTAGACGCTGTCTGTAATTGGACTTGAAAATTCAACACATGGAGGTTCAAAGCTTCTCCGGTGTTGCCTGCATTTTACTCCGCGCGGTGAAAGACTGTACTCACAGAAGAGCATTCCTTCTTCCCCTCTGCCAAAGGCCGCTGTCTGGCCTTACAAATTAACGTTTATTTGGTGCATGTGAACACAAGTGTCAAACTTAGAGATTCTTGTGGGGAAGAATGCATTGAAACAAACTGCTTGACACGAAGGAGGGATTTTCCCTCCCCTTAAGAGCTGGAAAAACCCCATCCTGTGACCCAGAGTAACGTGTTTTACACATGTGGTATAAAGCCCAGGCAGTCGCTTCCCTTAACAGCCAAATTAGTATTTGATTAAAGGTTTTAAAGCTCCTCCTTACCACGCCTGACACATTTTCTCAGTGAATTTTGCAAATATGGGAGGCATCAGGCACAGGGGAGCTTTACATCTGGATACACAAAAGCAGCACGAGGAGACAGGACTGCATGCAGACACAGGGGACTGTCCCCATTCACCCCCCAAACTACCCTTCCCCTGGAGAAGTGGGTACATCAATTCCCAGCTTCAGCAGCTCGCTCTCTCCAGGCAGGTTTGAGCGGGATCTTCGCACCCCTCCATCCCTCGGGCAGGAAAACCACCGGCCTCCGCCCTGGCGCCGTCCCCGACGGTGCCCAATCAATACCGACTTATTTCCTGTCCATTTGCTGAGGTCACGGAAACGGGACTCATTAATTATTTCTACCGGTGCAGCCTCAAGTGCGCTTCTGGCACAACAAGCGAAAGCCGCCTGTGACCTTTTTTTTCCTTCCCTTCGCCCCCCACCCTCCCCTCAGTTTTGCAGGTGGCGGCAGCAGCCGGTGCACATTCTCTGTCGGGACAGGACGCGGGGATGAGGTGAGCAGCGGCGTGTGGCGTCGTTGGCGTCCTTGCTGGGTCACTCCTGTCTGTGGAGGGAGAGTGGCTCCTCCCGGGGCGGTGGGTCAGGGAAACCTGGTCACCGCGTAGACGATGTTGGCCAAGGCGGCTCTGGCCTCGGAGGGAGGGAAGCGTTCCAGGGCTGCCAGCGCTCTGTTCCCATGGCCACGGCAGAGGTCGATGGCAGAAGTCACACCTTTGCCGGCCCTGATGGCTTCCCGCAGCTGTCAGAAAACACAGGTACAAAGGGGTGGGTTTGGGCGATGCCAACATGCATAGACAGATTCAAGGGGACAAGCTCCCACCGCCCCTTCCCAAGGTAAAGGCAGGAAACCCAAGCCATCAGGTAAAGCTGCCAAGCTCTCCCAGCTGCTCCATTCTGGGTCCTCACTACAGCAGAGCTGTGGGTAATTTAAAGCACATCACCCACTACTTGGTCACCTGAAACATGCTGGCTCTTTGAAGGGTACACAATTTAAAAAAATAATTAAAAAAGTAAATAATAAAAATAATTAAAAAAAAAAATAATTAAAAAATTTAAGATTTCTGGGCGTTTCATACCTACACCACTGCCTGATAGCTTTTGTGCAGAACTGGCAGACCAGCTGCTTGCTCGTTTTCTCTCTCTCATTTTTCTGCAGGCAAAAACTGGGGTTTATGAACACCCATCCCATCCCCTGGTTTTGGAAACAGGCACAGGATGACACAGGTTGAACTCTTGCCCTTTGTACTACAGGTTTCTATTTAGATACCCTCTGAGTACATTTGGGGACAACAGCAAATGTTGTCAATAAACCGGGATGTGTTAAATTTTATCGTGCCTGACTGCAGCCGCACAATCTCAGTCTTCTCAGTGAAGCTGGGGAATTTGTCAGTGGTTTGGGATACATACCATGCGAAAAAAACCAGTAACATGGAATAACAGACATTTTCACAGCAAGCTGCTGGAAAGATCTGGTGCCCAATAAACTTGGGTACACAACAGGTTAAATTTCATGTAAAGGAATAGCAACAAACTTGTCAAATAAAACATGTTGTTTTCTTGCAGTACCTCAACTTCGCTGAAGCTCCGAACAGCAACCACATTTATTAAGGGCTTTTTGAAAAAATGATTTTAAAAAAAAATATTTTTCCTTGAGCAGCACCATGAGACAATCGTGAAACACTGTTAATGTTTTCCTACCCTAAATCCCAGTTGTTCCCAGCCCAACACCTTGCGACCTGAGCACCCAGGCCTGACAGCATTTCACCACCTTCCATGTGTCCCAGCTGGCTTTCATAGGTGGGTCACATCACTATATTCAGGGCTTTTCCTGAATACATATATAGACAGTATCTAATTATACAGTGGTTTATAAATTATGTTTTCCTCCAATAAACAGCCCAACGCCCCAATGCACTTACAAGTACATCAGTATAACCTTATCTATCTAGTTTAAATCACGTAAAAAAATACCTAAGCCATGACCGAACTGTAAAAGGCATCATGCATTGCTACAGATAACTCGTGCTCATACGGAATGAATGACATCTCTTATCTGAATACAAACTGAAGTGGATTCATTATCTGTATTTAAAGATGAAATTAGCTGAAAGCATATTACAGCACTTGAGCATTCAAAGTCCCAGTTCATCAAAATTTTACTCTCCACTTCAGTCAGAATCTTCCCACACCGTGTGTTGGAAAGGAACTTGTCCCGAGGCAGAAACGCATTGCACAGTTAATTCAACGCCTCCTCTAACGAATGGGGACCAGCCGCATAACCGCAGCTCCACAGCAAAGGTGGGGAGCAGGTGAGAAGAGGGAGGCGAAACAGCGTGAAGAAGTGTTCCTATCCCCTTCCTCGAGGCACAACCCCGCGAGGTGGTAGAACCCATACATCTCGAAGCCAACGCTGCTGGCGCGCTAGAGCTCAAAAAGAAGAATAAGTGTACCTGGTAATACTCCTGTAAGTACACACTGAGACATAAACTGGAAAGCAAAGAGCTCCTAAAGAGTCTTCAAGCTGGCTGAAGACAAGCATAGCTTGAGCACATACGACTGCATATATGCTGTGACTTGACTTGTAACACCCGATCTGGGAAGCGAGAGAGCTCTCACGCAGGGACACAATCCATTTACATGCCTGTCTTGGGTAAGCCCTTGAGCACACGTAGTGCCCTGAAGCCCAAACAGCCGCAGGGGCCCATGCTGGACTATGTGCAGAGGAACTGCTACACAGCAGTCAGTCCAACCCACCACTGAATGTTTCCTGGTGAAGTCCCAGAAACCTCAAAATGAAAAATTTTCCCTCATAACGGGAAGTTCCTTTCTCAGCTTTTCAGTCAGAGATCATCCTATGTGATGAAGCATCCCACATCTTGTAGGGGGACAATTAAAGAAAGGATGTCACTCCATAGGAAACTAGGCTTCAGAGCCCCCCTGTATGCAAAAACCACCAATTTAAGCCTTCAGCCGTGCTGCCAGTTTTATTACACAGTTACACTTTTATGGTCCCTCTCAAGTTTTTGAGCTTCAATGATTTTATGTAATGAACTTCACAAACTAAGTACATAAAAACAAAATCCATGTATCCAGTCTAAATGGATTATTTTTTAATTTCATTTGGAAAGGACCTGATATTTTTTTGAGATAAGCAAACAGAGAAGCAAAATTAACTACTTTTATTTTTGTTACTTTATAAACTTTAACTATGCTCCCCAACGAATTTCTTCTAAATAAAGGAAAGTGCTCCTTTAGTCTTTACTTATACGGCATCATTTTGTGCAAAAACATTGCCAGTTGTAGGAAGAAATCTTATCCATCATTAAAGCACAACCTTCCTCAGAGTGACATTCAGTAAGTAAAACCAAATACAAGTCAAAATACAGATTGCTTCAACAGACTTTTCTCCAGTTGCACTGGTAGCTACGCTGGAATACTGCATTCTAACTGCTAAGCTTTCGTTCAGACCACTGGCACTAAGCCCCCCTCGATTCTAAAGGTGCTCAGAATCTGAAAAAAATCACCAACTAGGTTTTGGTTACTTAAATTCAGCATACAGAACGATCTCGGGGCTGCTTCCACCTCTCACATTAAAATGTACTGGACAGAATACAGAGGCAGTTTTGAAGCAACAGCCATGTAACTGTATATATAGTCCATTCATGGTTCTGACCCTACCTGTGGGAACAGAAGATGAGAACTTTACTTCTCTTACCCTTCCAAGTCCACCATAAAACCAAAAGAGTATGCTTGTGTGTCCCACCTCTCTGCTTAGGATCAAGGAAAACATTAAAACTGAGGAATTATTTCTTGCAGTAGAACATAAGTGAAAAATTTAAAAATCCCCTGTATTGTCTAGGTCATGACATATGTAAAACTGTAGTGAATTTGCACTCCTGCTCCTACATGGTAGCATTAATGTTTGGGGGGTTTCATTAAGTATTTAGGCACATTAATAAGGAGGGACAGTCTGCATTTAGATAAACAACTTCAATAGGGTCTACATGGCTTTTTGATTCTACTGATTTGTTATAAATATATAGAGAGTAATGAAGTGGTGACAGTGGTGGTAAATCTCAAATCAACTAGCAGTTTCACAGATGGTACTTAAACAGCCATACAACAGAAGTTGCCTCCAACTGGATTTGAGAACATTCATCTAGATTCAAATCAATGACCAACAGGCTCTGGACACCCTGGGCTAGTAGAGGGTGTCCCAGCCCATGGCAGGGGATTGGAACTAGGTGATATCTAAGGTTCCTTCCAACTCAAAGCATGCTACAATTCAGTATTTCTGCCTTATTTCCTAGCCAAATGATTGCTTTCAGATTACTCTACCTATATATACACAACAAATTTGGGGGAGGGAAGAATCCCTGCATATAAAATCACAGAATGTGTTAGGTTGTATGGAACCTTTAAGGGTCATCTAGTCCAACCCCAGGGCAGTAACCAGGGACAAATACGTGGTGAAGATTTTGGCTGTTCTAGATTTTATGTGCCAAGGGAAAATGGGAACAGTTTTTTTGGTTTTTGGGTTGTTTTGCAATGGTCAAACTTTGAAAGAAGTGGTAAGATACCATAAAAGTAATGCCAGATTTTTTTCTTGCGTTGTTAGAAGAATGATCCTGAACAGCTAAATTCCTAATACCTGAAACCTTCACACACGAGGCATTCTCTCTGATCTTGCAGTGAGCCAAAATATTCTACATTCCCAAAGTGCACAGTACTCACAGAGACAAAAAGAAATCCCCAAACACAAAACTTAACTTGATCTGTGGTGGAATGACGGAGTAACGCTCCGTTTGCCGTGCTTTGTGCCAGCTTCCCCAGGTTTCCTTTCTCTTTCGTGGGAGCCCCGTGCTCAGTAAGCGCTGATGCCTTAGGCTGGTGAAATGTCACCTTAAAAAAGCACTGACATGTTTCACAGCTAGCAGATCAACTTTTTTCCTTTGCTTTCTAAGTACCTTGGAATGTCTCAGCATCTGCCCTGGCAGTTCTGGTGGCTGGACACAGGGCGATGCTCTTCCGTCTGGAAGTGGGCTGGATAATGACTTAAATGCATCGTTTCATAATGACATGAGACACATTTATTTTCTTTGTTGGCTATATATGGAGAATGATATGAATTTGGAGCAGTAAATGTATTGATCCAATTTCTTCTTAGAAACCTTTTCTATATAACAGGTAAAGAAGTGCATCTCTAAAGGGCATAGACACCCTGTAGAAGCTTCCACTGACAGCACTGCTCATCTGACAGATAGAAAAGTTCTCTTTTTACTTACAATGTAGAAACACTTATCTAGGAAGAGACCCAAATCTGGAGAGAGTCACCCCCAGCAGTGGAGGAAAGATGGCCTGCTCACAGGGAAGGCTGCTCCTCCAGCTGTTAACGCAGCTCTTGTAGTACACTTTGCCAAAATATTACGAGTCACCCTGAGACACTGACTGATTGTACAGACCTCTTAATATTTTAGCAGACACACCAACTCCTCCTCCCTATGCCTTTCCATGTCTTTCACAATGAACTTAACAAGGCCCACTGGCATTTACATCGAAATGATGGTAGTTAATTCATGCCTTTTTACCAAAAAGCATCACTTTCTTAAATCACACTAATGCAAATAGTGATTGGTAACTGTCATCTTAGCATGCATAAGCAATTAACTTGGTATTTATGTTAAAAGATGCAATAGATCTTTGCTTTCATGGAACAGAAGTTGTGCTGGATTCTCACCCTGAGGCAGCCATGGAAAATACCCACTGGTTAAAAACAAAATTGTACCTGATTTTTGGTACTGCACATACATTCTGGTAACTCAGATATGGTTAATTCCATCAAAGGAGAAAAGCACTGCTTCTGAATGGTCCTGGCTGCTTTTGTAGTATTACCAACACATCTAAGTGCACCACCCTGCCCCCCCCCAGCCCCCAACCTGCACTAAATCACTGACTGCTCTGGCAGTGGCTGCTCCAAAACAAACAAGACAAATTTTCATGGAAAACCACCAAAGGTCAAACATCTACAAACAGTCCTCTAGTCTGCCTACATCCTCTTTCACTTGGATGGATTGATCATTTCTGAATATTGCTTTTAGGAAAGCAACAAATGCTCACAGTAGCATACTCACTGGTTGCAAAACATGGCATTTGTTTCTTTATTTACCCTTGTATTATAGCTTTTCTAGAGCCTTGGCCAGAACACAACAAGAATTATTCCTTATTCATTTCTGCTACTGGTTGGGTCTCCGTTACACTCATTTAATAAGTGTGTAATTCCAAGCGCCATTAAGGCCTTGACTTTGGTGGAGAGTTTTTAATCAGTATTATAAAACAGGGATTAAGAATCTCCCTTTGTTGTTTCAGAATAACACAGCTTACCTTGCATGCAAAGTGGATGTAAAATGGACAAAAGCTTTTTGATTTTAACAAGTCTGAGATTTTTGCCAAAATCCCACATAGAAATGAAGGCTAGAGAAAAGTTGCTGTCTCTTTCCAGGACACAGCTGAGTTTTGGCCCTGCCATGTTTTGGTGTTTTCTGTTTTGTTATCTGAGAAAAACCACTGAAACAGAGCTGAAACTGTTTTTTCATCTCTGGAAGAGACTTTCAAACACCACAGTGATGGATCAATAATTTGTCTGGATGCAGTGTGATGGGTGTCGGGAAAAGGGAGTGAAACACTCAGAGAAAATATATTCAGAAACACAGACCTCAAAATAAGCCTTTTGCAGCCTCAAATTCCTCCTGCTAAAAGATTAAAAAGCTGGGAGAAAAAGAAGAGCAAAAAAGTTTTGCAGAATATAGTGACTTTACTGACATGACAGCGTCAGACCTAATTAATATAGCAATATAAGTCTTTCACCTCTATACTTATGTCAGAGCCCTCACTAAATTTACTAGTACCATCTAGATAGTTCTTTAGTGGAAAAAAAAATCAGGGATAGCCTTTTAATTTAACATGCATCAAAAGAACAACGGAAAATTCTTGAGCAGTCTCAAACCTGAAGATCTTTGCCTTTTAAGGAGGCATGTTAAATGGTTAGAACTCAACTTCTCAAATTTACTTTCACCCATCATTTTAACTGAAAGCCACAATGAGTAATGAAAAAACCATTCTTAAGCAGGGCAAACAGCTAACAATTTTTTGCATACATATATTTATGAATTCAACTAAATGAAGAGCATTTTATTGCCAACTAAGTGGTATACTGAAGTTCCTGATTCAAATGAAGGGAACAAAAATAATACAAATTTTCAAGAAGTTCTACAGCTAGTTTTGGGGACCTTTGCTTTTGCAGAGCTAAAGAGGAGATATTTTAGAGACTCAATGTGAAACAAGCCCCAAATTTGATTAGGAACACTGAAGTAATTCAAGCAACTGAATAGAAAGATGAGAGGGGACCTTGATGCTGAGAAGAAAAGACTGAACAACGTGCCAAACACTGACTCCAGTGACGCAGAAATAAGGACAACACAGCAAAGGGCAAAGAAGAAATACTAATCTGTACTGCAGGATGTGTCTTGTAATTGGTCGTGTGCACGTACTGGCCAAGCTACGATGCTGGGATGAGCTACAGGTTACTGGGTTCATCCAGCATGGATGTAACTAATGACTACTTTGATTTTAAATGAAGAAACACAGAAGAGAGGGACATGACATTATAGTTTTGAAGCTGACTTCTGTAAACACAAAGTTGATTATTGTTTGAGCTCATAAAATCCACGGACAAGTTTTCACTATCATTACTGAACTCATAATCTCTGTGCCTGTGTAAGAGATGATTACCCACTGCTAGTAAAATCACATCCTTTCTGGCTGACTTCAATTGCTCAAAATACAAAACTTGATGGCTTTTCCTCCTTCTTTTCCTTTTATTCCAGTGTCCAAGTTGCCCAAGCACACCAAAAGTTTTTAAATTTGATGGGGAAGATCCAAAAAATGAAATAATTTCAGCCAAAATACATGGCCAAATATTTAATTCAGTAAAGCACTTCTAGATGCTTTTCTTCCTTTTTTTTTTTTTTTACAAAAACTATGGAAATGACATTGGGCAGGTCACAATTGTAACAATTAAAAGGAGAAAATCCATTCTGGACTTTCAAAAGCAAGCAAGCAGCCTAGCTTAATCATTCACAGGAGTACCATTAACATTCACATATTCAGAGATATTTGAAGAAGAGAAATCTAGTGCTCTCAGTGGTGGTTTAGAAAGTTACAGTTGTATCAGTTTTCTTCTATTGTAGAAAAAACCCCCTAAAAAGCACAGTGATTTTACCTAGCAACCTAAGGTTGAGTTCCTATGTGTTAGCCATCCATACCTGCAGCAATCAGTCACAGCTGTAGTGCCCTTCAAGCCCCGGTTCAAGAAGCAATTCTCAATCACACACGCAGCTCAATAATTTCTATATTATTTCCCACTGATGCTGGAGGTAACAAACTGGATCCTCATGATCTATGTAAGACTCAACAAGTCAGAATCGTGCTCAGTGACATGACATTGTCTTCTGTCCCCAGCACAAGCACTCTGTGCTCCAGTATTGAACCAGGGGAACCTCCTCAGCTGCCTCCTGCAGCTATCCAAGAGCTTTGTGGTGTCCCAGCTACTTTCAGTAGGTAAGGTAGTTAGTTCAGAGGTCTGCCTTTACTATAGAGCAGTCCCAGTTGCAAATACCACAATGACTTAGCTAGAAGTCATAATGGGGACTGGAAGAAAGGGAAATTTGTAAAAGCACATGTATGTATATTTTGTAATAGATGGCAGGGCATTAAGGTGAGATTTAAAAAGTAATTAAAAAAAGTGACAGCACACTCTGATGTTGTATTGACATATATAGAGACCACTGATGGGAGCTAACCTGCAAATGACTGCAGAAAAAGGAGACAGCAAAAGCCATCAGAAGCCTGATTTCAAAACTGAGTTTGGGGAAGTAAATGGGATAAATAACAGCAAAAGTGATTATTAAATAGCTGCATTTGGTACTTACAGTGCAGCTGACTATTAGTGGCTTTTTGAAATCACGAAATTGCACAAGCCATTCTCTCTCCCTCCACATACACATATTATAATCTGACTTTAATAAGGAAGTTTCCCTCAACTGTCAAGAATATCCTCAAAAATATTACAAAAAGACCTTGAAAATAATAAGATTGAAATGTAATTTACCAACCTTCTTGTAGTCCATTATATTTCCTTTTCCTTGCGCCTTAAAGAGAAAGAGAGATTTAAAATAAGACATTACGTACTACAAACTACAGTTGTAAGAATAAAGAATGCAATTAAAAGAGGTACTTTAAACGTGACCAACTTTCTTCAGGAAACTGATATAGAAAAACCTAAAATACAACCAAATGTGTTCCCAGCTTATACAACATGGTTCTCTTTCAGCTGAGAGCTGCAGATACTCAAGGTAATTTTTAGTAGTTTTCATTACGACTTGTAGTTAAACATTTGTTGAATCAAAACCTGTTTTGGTCTTAAGAAATCTTGCTGTTTGCGTTAATTAATCTGTCCCATGAGATTCTGAAATAAACTGTACTTCATACAGCAACAACAGGATTTCTTTTCTTAAGAGATCTTTCTATCTACAGTGACTTGCAGACAGGTAATCCACCTCTCACAGGGAGATGTCAGGGCCACATCAGTGCTATCAGACCTAGGTTAGAGGTGCTTTTGGTTTAGAATTGCGTTTGAGCATCAGCATCACCCTTTGCTTGAGCAGCAGATACATACGACCTGTAACTCCTAACACAATCAGAAGTATGAATAAGTGTTAAATTTCTTCTTGCCCAGATGCAGAAGAGTACGTAGTCCAAATATCAAAATCACTCATTCCTTTCTCTCTAGCCTCCACAAGGGAAGACCACAAACCTCAGTTGTTCTACAATGTGTCTCCTGAAAAGATGTAGATAAGGAGCACCACCTCTCTGTGTCCTGTGTGGGGACTTCAGAGAGCAGGCAAGAGGAGCAGGTCAGTCTGTGTGAGGGGAAAAGCTGCGGCCGCACTGAGGAGCGACACTATGTGGCAAGCACAGCTTTGAAGAGATGTCGCGGAGGGGGCACAGGCGTGGACAGTAAATGCCTTTTCTGTGAGGGAGGAAAAATAAAAATAGACAAAAGAAACGACAAGAGACCAAGAGAGCGGAACAGGAAGGAACACAGAAGATAAGAAAACTGGTTTCACTGAAGGAGAAAGGGGACTGATGCACAGAACTGCTTTACTGCCCTCCTTAAGCTTTTAAAGGGTCAGTCTTTCTGGAATGCATATTAAGAAAACAGCCTGATAGCATTTGGGAGTAGTGAAACCGCTGCCAAAAACGGCTTCCTCATTGGTGTATTCCCATCCCTCTGATCTGCCAACTTTTATTCATACCGCTTGGATCTTACGGCTTCCTCAAAATGTCTCTAGTAGTTACAGGGTGTGTCAGGACACCCCTGAAACGTGTTCTTTAACAAATGACTGCCTATGTGCAGGTTTGCACCAGGCGGAGGACTTGCCAACATGTTTGAGGAAGATGCTTTTCAGCCTTGGCAACAGCAGAAGAGGTGTGCCCAGCATGCCTCCTCCGGCCTCTAATCCACACTGCAAGCAGCAAGAATGTTTTCTCATGCTCTGTTCCTTTCAAGCATTCAAGCCAATGGCAGTTGTGCTTTTCTAAGGGGCAACTTTATCTATCTCCTAAACCTTTACTACAACCACACCTTAGCTTTTCCTCCTTTTTTTTTTGTCCTCCCAGTAATTTGGCTCCTTTGACTTTTACTGACCCCGATTTCAGACACAAAGACTGGGGTTTTTTTTTCCCCCCCTTACGCACCAGACTTCTGCATCTGGTTTAGCTTTCTCAAAGGTATTATGCCTGATTTGCGAAAGGTATGCGCTCCTGCCAAACTTGGATGACTTTCTGGGTCTCACTGATCGGCTGGAGAACTTGGTCTCTGAGTGCTGGGCCTCTGGGCTCTCGAAGAACAGGATTTGCTTACCAGCACAGTGGAGACACAAGCAGCCAACTCAGCTCAGCCTTCCTCCTGAACATCAAAGACCACCATGTGCCAGTAGCAATGGACCATAATACTACGGCATTTTTCCATAATAAATGAGGTGGTGTGAAATTAACTTGCTTTGCCAGGAGGAATCCCTGAATGCCCCATGAAATGACTCAAAACCCATCAGATAAGCAGACCACAAACGCATGGTTTAAGAGAATGCTTTTGGAGCAGATTTTCAGTACGTTTTCCAAGCCTGACTTTTCTTTCTCATGAGATGGTCTCTTCTACACATGTTCCTAAAACCTGTACCTGAGAAATGCTTGATAAAGCATTTGATAAATGCTTTTCTTACAGCCCTGCTGCTTCTGCAAAAGCTCAGAAGGAGATGGTGAAAAGCACAGGGATTACCTTGGCCTAGATGAGATGGTTCTAGTTTCTGACTGATTCCTTTTTAAAATTACAAATGCTACGAACTAAAATGGATTCCAGACCTGTTCTTGAGGGATACGGCTTCATTTCTTCACCCTAACTTTGCTGTTTCTTATCTCACTGTTTAGATGCTGGATGCCTGTTTAAACCACAGAATTTTTGCTCTCATCTAGTGAGAGGGATCTGTAAGTGGCTAAAAGAGACCAAGCCTTCTGTCTTTTGACCCCTAGGAAATCCTCCATCCCTCCATCCATTCTTGAACTCCAAACCCTTCCTGTAGGAGGAAGAAGCTGCTGCCTTCAACCCATCGTATGAATGCTTATACAGGCAAACCATCAAAAGAGAAAGCCAGATTATTTTGCAGTAGTTAAAGGTTCATAATGTGATTTCCAGGTGCCTAGTTAGCCACTAGGAAAATTCTACCTGAGGAGCACCCTGTTCATGCTTTGCTATTCAATACCCTACAAGTGGCATTGCACAAAAGGGTGGCTTATGGGCATACACTTACAGTACTGCTAACATGAGAAAGACTCTGTTTGAATGCTTGGACCATCTTTAATGTCGCATAATGAATGTGACTGTGGAGGATCTCTCAAAGAGCTCGTAGTTAATAGAAGGCAATTTTCCTTTCTAAATCAACACAAGCCAAGAAAGGCTCAGGGACAAGGTGTTCTACTTTGTACTTAGCTAAAGCAGTAGTTAGTAAATACTTCTGCATAGTGCATGTCACCTATTTCCACCCCCCCTCCTCTTCCAGAAAGGACTGCTAAATTCTTTCCGTAATGTCCACTTTCAGTATGAGAATCAGTAAGCAGACAGACAGCACTTGTGGAGTTCCTCAGCCTCCTCTAGATGCTGCAGATGGGAAATTGTTTCAAACCCTTTATAAACTGTGCTGTAGTAATACCATTATTCTCCAGCTGCAATAATCCAAAGCTATTTATATTAAACTGACAGACAAGCCTTGTGTTAAGATCGTAGAATTCCAAAATTCCTTGTCACATATTATGAACTACCAGCCCATAATTTCAGTGACAAAAGGTTTGCCTCAGTTTAATATCTCCCAACTCCATACCACTGTAAGGTTGTAGGTTCTGCATCTACTTGCCAAAATTTCACCTCTGAAGATGCTATGCTCCTTGCTCGTGGTACGTGAAGGCAAGCTGCAACCTGGCCATCATGAACGCAGAACGAGGCAGAGGCTCAGACTCCACACATTCTGCCTGAGAGCGTGGCTTTCAACCCAGCATGGAGAGGAACTGATTGAATTAATATGCTTGCACACAGCCAGTTTCTTACTGAAAGCAGCAGCCTTTCTACTGGAAGATCTGTATAACAACTGCAGGGATTTCCAAACAGTACTCATCACAGCTGTTTGGACAGGCAAAACACATCTGACTGATGGAGGAACTCAGGAGAATGCTTAATTCTGTCCATTTTTGCCCTTTCCCCCCACTTTCTCTCCCTGCTGTCTTGTACAGTTACTGATTTGTGTTTCAACAACACCCAGAAAGCTATTCACAGACCTGAACCCTGCTGTGCCACACGGTACTTAAAATGGATCTACCCCATGCGGCTACTGTAATTCTTGCCACTGCCTTCGACTAAGGGTTAGAGGAAAAGATAACTAAATTAAGAAAGTGAGAATGAGGACACAGCCAGCAAGATCTCACAAATGCTTTGTAATGGTCAGGAAGCCAAGTTCCCCAGATCAGGAGTTGGACTCGATGATCCTTATGGGTCCCTTCCAACACAGGATATTCTATGACTTTACCATTCCTCCCCACTCCCCCCTCCAAAATGACTGCTCCCAGAGCCAAGCTGGCAGAAGGAAATGTGTGCCTACCTTTCAACCACTGTAATGGAAAGTTCTCTGCTTTAAGCTGCCAGTGAAAGTGGCTTTAAGCTAAGACGTGGGACTGCACAAGTAGTGCAGAGGAAGAGACATATGCTCCACGCAAATGAATCCGCTCGTTACGCTGAGACACAGCAGTGTGACAGAGCTCGACTGTCAGGTCTCTAGATATCCCCTTCTTGAAAGCAGGGAGGAGAGAGGTGTTAGTTATTGGAAAGCAGAGGTAACCTCTATATCTCCTCATCTGTTGGTAGTTTCTAAGCGTCTTTGCCAATTCAAAGTATAGATAGGAAGATACAAACAGCAAAACTAGGACACTCTAAACAATGCTTAAATTTACCTCTCTGATCTGTTTAATCCATGCCTCCCTTCCAAGGAATTCCTGATGCAAGACTGCTGGAGCAGAATTCAAACTGAAGGCCATGGTGTCACTTTCTTTAACAAATGGCTGAAGGTCTGAATGCAGCTGAAAGAGAAGAACATCTCTCTTCAATTCCCAGGAACAGCCTATACATACCCAGCCCTTCACCAAATCACGGTCCATACCCTAATGCTACACCTACTCGTCACTTTCTGCTTTGACACCCGTACTTTGGCTGCACTTTTTCAAATCTGGGGGAGGGAGAGGAAGAGGGGGAAGCATAACAGTGGCAGACAGTTGTGGTCAAGAGAAGCATGTAGAGAATCTGCAAAGATATAGGTAAAGAACAGCTTGCAGAGCTGGGCAAGGGACGGGACACTGCCAGGTAGGCAATTTTTGAGTAGCAGGAAGCTGAAAAAATATAAAGGAAAGAATGATAGATTCTTTGGTGGGGAGAACATCAGTTTTTAACCTCTGAAGGTTAATACATTCTATTTTACAGCTGAGGAAGCTTATGCAATATGACTCTACTTCGGACAAAGGAAACTTTACACAACTAGGAGCCTTCTATGAACATGATGCAATCCTTTTAATATATGTCATGGGTGAATGTAGTAGTATTAAAGCATACACAAAACATGAAGGCTACAGTCTGCGCTAGAAGCAATTCACTGGCCCAGCTGTACCTAGTAACAGCATACAGCAGTATTTCCCTGGCAGTCAAGTTGTGCTTTGTAAACCCTCTTCCTTCTCCTGGTGGAGCTAGAAACTGTCCAAACCAAGCCAGCTGAAGAAGATGGGACGTCAGCCTGCCTGTCAAGCTATGTCTGCACTTGCAAGTAGTGCAATCCAGTAGGAGAAGATTTTTAGGGCAAAACAAGAGTGCCAAGGACCTGAGTTGCACACTATGCGTGTTTTCGTTTGGGCCATCTCTGGCTGTGGGCTGAAAGGCTTCTAATGAAGGTCAGGTGCCTACTCTGGGAAATCCTACCACTGCAGAGGTGTAGGCTGCTCCCCTCCATATCTGGTGACTTCCCTCCTTATCCCCCAGCTACCCACTCTGGAAGTTACCTCCACAGCAGATTATTCAGTACATATGCAGGCCCTTCAGGCACCGCAGCTCATGCCTCAGCCTTGTGTGCTGCTGCAGGCAGTTGAGCCTCTCGGTACAAGTCTCTGCATGGCAGCTGAGACTCAACCCATGCTTCCTCCTGCTACTGGGACAGTGGCTTCAAGAAGAATGTAGGAGCAGAGAACAAAGTTTTAAGCTGCTACAGAAAGATGCGCTGGAGGGACGTTAACAGAGCCTTGAATGAAATAAGCTACAGTGCCAGATTTTGCTAGTTCATACACACTGTTCATACCAACAGTTTCTGCAAACATTCACAAGAGGCAGCAGTCAAATCTCTCGGCACCACTGACCTGCTGGCAAAAGTCTACACCACAGTGGCAGTACACAACAGAGCTCAAGAGCAACATATCTTACAAGTCTTTCTGGTTTTAAGATCCCAGAATGAAAGGAAAAGGCATACCTTGTGACACATAGACATGTGCTTTCCATACTGAAATGCCATGTCCTGGATCTCAGCGCTATGCTTTGCTAGTTCCATTGCAGCCTGGCAGCTCTTTGCCAGCAAGGCACTATGTGACAGGAAAGCCTGCTCCTTCCACGTAGATATCCCGATATCATCTGTGAGGCAGTTCTCCTGCAAACCAAACAGAGCCTGACATGAGAACACTGGCGTTGCAGCGATGTCAGCTCACAGAGGTTAATGGTGTGGAACACACATGGTGAGTAACAACGTGGTGCAGTGGGTGCCTTGGTACCAAATACAGAAGGGCATTCTTTTGGGGATGAGTAGAGAAAAGGATAAATCAGAATAAACACACTGGCAGCTTCATCAAACAACATCTTCATTTTCTGCTCAAAAATAACAATGCGAAATACATGCAGCTGTCAGCACATTCACCACAGATCCTTTTCTTAAGGACTGTATCATTACACTGATCATTAACAGTCAATCATATTCTTCATGAGGGACTGGGGAGAAGGAGGGGGAAAAAAAAAAAAGGAAAAAAAGACACACACACCCCTCGACCCCAAATCCTAGAGTACATCTGCACTTCAGCTCCTTGCTGGATGGATACCAAGAACCAACAAGCCCAAATAAACTTGAGAAGTCCCTATAATTTCTCCTTTGTAGCCAAGGAAAAAAACTTAATTACATAAGGTGTTAAAAATCCTTATAGAATCACATTGGACAAATGAAGAGCTATGGTGAAGGACTTCTACCTCTTCTACTCCCCTATTAAGGGGGAAGAATGCTGGAAATTATTGATAATTACATAAAGCTGTGATGCAGAAGTGTCAGGCATGTACTTATTTACTTTCCCAGGGGACTGATAGAGATCTGAGCGATGCCTCTAGTGAACTTTATCACCTTGACTGTAAGGTCAGAGATGCTCAACGCTTCTCAAAATCTTTTGTATCCAAAAATGTTAGTTTGCATTACTTTCCACGAGGTGTTTTAATTAACACAAATCCAGCCCTTTCCTCCCAAACCCAAAATCAACTGCAGCTTCTTTAGCTCACAAAGTGTTAATGTGCCACTAGTTTACTAATGAGTCTTCAAAGCTAAACTTGACTTGTAATCTTTCTCACATACACATTACTGTCACACCTTTAGGTACTTTCTAAAGAGGAAGAAAAAAAAAAAAAAAAAAAAGCAAGCCAGAAAAATGGTAATTGTTTTGCTTAGAATAAACTAAAACCAGTAATGAGAAGCTACAGAAAAAATTTCAAGCACATAAATGCTAAAAAGTTTGTAGCTCCTCAGTTCAGCCAAACCTGTAGCGTATGCTGAGCCAAAAGGTATTCTTTAAAAGAGTAACATAAAAAACCATCTTATATAACAAGCCTTTTCCCCTCTATGTGACGTCAATGAAATTACTTAGAAACGAGGAAGGAATAATTCTGTGTGACCCTCTAGTTTTCTAGCAAGGTATTATCTGTCCTGAAATCGGTAACGAATGAAATCAAATCCATCCGTTCAGCTCTAATTTTCCTCCCTTATGGATATCACCCAGAAGTGCTGCGTTACAAGGGACACGATAATTTGAGACTAATGGAAAAAGTAGGAGAATTCTGCAAGGCCAAGTAACCCAGAGCTGTATCAAAATGCCTTTGCTTTCCGACATACTATTAACTTATACAAGGAAAGTGAACAGAGAAACCACATGTTTGCTATTATGTGTATGCTAACTTACAAAGTCAAGCCTCAACTTTCCTCATGTTTCATTTTACTGTAGTATTTTTGTTTTAATATCTTAACTCAGCCCAGAGCATGTGCAAATTCCCATGACTGGCAAAATGTCAAAATGAGCATTTAATTCAAGTAGTTTCCTATATATCAAGTCTTTTTTTTTTTCTTTTTTTTTTTCCCACTCAGATATAGATCAATTTATTTTAAATTTAAAATCAGGAGCTCTTGGAAGACGCAACACAATCTTTTTCTTAACAACCAATCTGCTCAGTGAAAAAACAGTATTTACTAAAATTTGCTGGATGATATTGAAAATTGGCAGTGATTTTTATAATTATTTGCTTTAAAATCCAATCAAATAAAAAAATATTCTAGAAAGGTACCCTGAAACAATTTATGTAGTTAAAGAAAAATCTTTCAGAAGACCTGTAAGTTGAAACATTTGCTTGCTGGAGACTTTGAGCAGTAACAGGAATCTGAACATTATCAAATATCGACTGCAGGAACTGGGGAAGCTTAAGCAGTCATTGAATTTTGACATATACAAGGAAATTAATTCTATGATTTGTTACAAAAAATATATTCTTCTTAAGCAAGTTTGCATTTTATCACAGGATTGAAAACGACAGCACAAGTTACTGTCTACTACATGAACGTGATGTAGGAGCTTCAAGCACCTAAAATGGACCTCTAACTAAAATAAAAATAAGAGAGAGAAATTTGAGACATATTTGAAGACATGTCTGGTGGTTTGACCCTGGCTGGAGGCCAGATGCCCACCAAAGTCGGTCTATCACTCCCCTTTTCAGCTGGATGGGGAGAGATCATTCCGCAGTCAGCATCACAGGCAAGACAGACTTGATGTGGAATAAAGGAAAGAAAGCTCTAATTTATTACACTACACACACGGGGAAAACAGAGTCTGATAATGAGAAGTACAACCAGATCTTAAAGCACCTCCCCCCACCCCTCCCTTCTTAGCAGACTTCACTTTAGTCAGGATTTTGCTCCCTTCTTCCCTCCATTGTGGCAGAGAGGGGCAGGGACTGGGGAAATGGGGGTTTTGGTCAGTCTCTCACAAGTTGTTTTCTGTCTTGGGGGGCATTCTTCACATTATTCCCTGCTCCAGCATTCCCTGTTCTACCCATGGGAGCCAGTCCTCCACAAACTTCTCCAAAGTGAGTTCTTTCCTGCAGGGCTTCAGCTCTTCACCAGCTGCCCTGACGTGGGTCACTGCTGTGGCGTGCAGTCATAAATCACAGAATGTCTCTCAGGCGCCGATTGCTCCAGCCTGGTCCCCCATGGAGTCACAAGCCCTCCCAGCAAACCTGCCCTAGCGTGGGTCTCTCTCTCTCTCTCTCTAGGCTGCAAGTGCTGGCAGGGGCTTGCTCCAACACAGGTCACAGCATCTTCCATATGTATCCACCTACTCCAGCGTGGGGCCTTTCTGCGGGCTGCAGGTGGGGTCTCTGCTCCTGTCATCTTCCACGGGCTGTGGGGGGACACCCATTCCACCATGGTCTTCTCGAAGGGCTGCAGGAGCACCTTTCAGGCACCTGGGGCACCTCTTCCTCTCCCTTCTTCACTGACCTTGGTGCCTGCACAGTTTCTTACATCTTCTCACTCCCTTCTCTAGGGGCAAAATGCAGCTGCTTGCAGCTTTTTCCTCCTAAAAGTGATTCCCAGAGGTGCTGTGACCATCGCTGATGGGCTCGGCCTTGGTCAGCAGCAACTCCGGCCTTGAGCCAGCTGGTGTTTGCTCTCTGGGGCCTGCAGAGAGCTTCTGGCTGCTTCTTGCAGCAGCCAGCCCTTCTCCAGCAGAACCCAGCCACACAAAACTGCAACAATGTGGTACTGAAATCTTAAAAAACAGGTATTGTGAATCCCTGTGTTACAGATAGCAGACAGCTGTAAAAAGGCATTATGCCCTTATGGATGTGCTTTAACAACTGAGCTTGCTGTCTTACGACCACATAGCCCCTAAAGCTTCTGCTGCTTAAGGCAGCAGAGGGAGGCACAACCTTTCTTCAGCAGTTTTCCAACAATCCAAATGCTGCTTTTTCCCCAAGCTTAATTCTCATGTTATACAGAAACTGTCCACCAATCACACTGTATTCTTAATAGAGTATGTATGACAAGATCTAAACACTATTTCCAAACATCAAGGGAAAAGTGAAACTAGTTCTAGATTGCAAAGTCCATGACACCTGAAGTCATGAGAGTATTTCTCATTTTTAGAGAAATTTCCACCTTTTTTGTAAGCTTTGTTTTGTTTTGTCCAGCAGTGGCCATTTCAAAGGATAAATACAAAAGTGGACATTAACTGTCCCAGAAGACTCCTGGCAGCTTTTCATATAAAAGCCTTTTAAAACTCAAATTCTCTAGCTGTGGTTGACAGAGCCCAGATATTTGATTAATTAATGCCTATGCAGCGACCACATTTACAAGTTCTATTGCCAAGAAACTGGTCCAGATCACAACCAACCCTGATGCTGTCCAAGTTGCAGAAGCTGGATGAAGGGAGCCGGAACCCTCATCATCCCTGGAAGAAAACAGCCAACTTGAGATACAGTTTGGATAGTGTTGGCATGGGAGTACAAGGAAAATAGCCAAATCCAGCTCTGTCAACCATCATTTCCTATGGGAAATCAAGAACAGCTGAGGGTGCTCCCATTTTATTAACAGTAAGGTCGGTTACCGTTTTGTTAGTTGAGATCTTTTTGTTAAAGCTACTTCCATAATTGGAATTTGGTTTGAAACAATCATCTCAGGCAACAGGAAGCAAAAAAACCCCAAAACCCTTCAGAAAATGAAATTTGCATTCAAAATATGCAATCATAACCATCAGGAAGGGCAGCTCTTGGCAATGCAACAAGTATCCCCAGAACAGAAGCGGATGTCTGATTTGTCATACCGAAGAAGATGCAGTTCAGGTGAAAGCATGTTCAGGAAAACATGAACAAAACCTGTGTCTTACAGGTGCACAAAACCATTTGCAAAACCAGAAAGGAGCTGAAGTCAGAGACTTTTCAATGTAAAACTTCAGCTAAAATTTGTAAGGGAGGCTTTAGTCACATAAAATAACAGAAATGTCTGAACCACTTCTACCAAACTTTAGTTCAGTTCTCAATGGGCAAATAATCCACAGAAACACAGAAATATTTTAAAATTTTAAAAGCAGGTAGTTCAAAAACTGCTATTTTACATAAATAAAATCCAGTGCAAGTATGAATCTCCCTACCAATAGCAAGACCCCTGCAAAGCATCTTGCCCGTGGTTCACATAAGACTTCAACAGATGTATTCCTGCTTGCTGAACATGACAGGGCATGTTTCATTGGTCTATTAATACATGTCTTCACTGCTTTTGGAGGAACAAGGGTATTTACAAATGGGTCAATAAAGCATGGCACCAACTGCCTAATGCTTTCATCCTGAGACTATAAAAAAAGCAATGCATGATTTAAAAATTAAAAAAAAGTTTGAAAACTTACAATAAATTTAAATATCTCTCCACATCTGCTACTTTTAAATCTCTCTGGAAAAGCTCAGTATTTAAAAGAACAAAAGCAGTAAACAAATAGCATTTGCCTTCTTTCTAGCTCTGCTTTTTTTCCCCCCTCTGACACATTTACCCATTCTTTTCACAGATGTTCTTTACTCAAATTCCATATTTTATCCTTCCCTTTTGTCTTGCAACAGAAACATTTGTTTAAAAAAGGAAAGCGAAAGCTCCAGTTTGACTGCTGCCCTGCTAAAAGGTGGTTTACATGACTCAAAATGCATTTGATTTGCCTCCTATCATAAAATGTACAAGCAAATTCTTTACATATAGGCTTAAAACAGTCCAGTTGATGGACAGGTGCAGTATCCCAAAACATCATTACTCCTGAAAGCAGGACTGGTGACTAAACATCAAAGAAGAACCAGTACAACTCAGTGCATCTAGTCTGTGCTTTGCTGGAAAATACTCTTGTTTTCATTAAAAAAATATGTTGGTCCAAAACAAACACCTGCTACTTCACTGCTTGGTACAATGAGTACTTGCCACTAGCATATTCCTTTTCTGAACTTGTTTTACATATTAGTTGTGCACAATTTTCAGACAATTGCATCAAAAAGTTCCCCAAATATTTAACAGCTGTTCTAGCTGGTGGCGGAGCGTGTTGGAAATACTCTTGTCTTACATAACAGTCCCATTGTGACACTAAAAATGAGGTCTGGTGATGCACATTTAGCATCAGCTAGATATTGTGGAGGTGAAGAAAGGAAAATAACCCAACAAATCAGGTTCCTGTGAAGGTTCCTAATATTCCAAGAATGGTTTGGCAGGTTAAGCACAAGAGCCAACATGTTCAAGTCCTGCTCTTGATTCTAATGTTTGGCCTTGAGGTTCTGTGCATTTGTTGT
Source organism: Laterallus jamaicensis coturniculus (assembly GCA_022605575.1). Taxonomy (NCBI): domain Eukaryota; kingdom Metazoa; phylum Chordata; class Aves; order Gruiformes; family Rallidae; genus Laterallus; species Laterallus jamaicensis. The sequence continues at coordinate 6,950,936 of JAKCOX010000027.1, forward strand.
CCCTGTTCAGTGAACTGACAGGCATGTTAAAGCATTCTTCTTTAGTATTTGTTAAACAATCTGGGATATTAAGACAGAAGGTTTCTAAAAGTACAACGTTCTGTGAGTTAGGAAACATTTTAGAATCCTTCAGTAGAAGTCAGAGACTCAGTGCTATGGCTTTTTCTGTTAAAAATAGATACCACAATCATGACTGAAGGCCAGCTTAGAGAACTTTCATCTTTGTACTCACTAAGGCACAAATTTTTACTCCCAAATTAGACCTAGATTTAGGAAAGACATCAGGAACCAGGTAGAATGTCCTCCACTCACAGATTGTTGGCTTGAGAGGGGATTTAGCAGAAAAGCTGAAAAGGTTTATCTCATCACCCCTTTCTGCTCAAGCTTACCATCCAAAATATTAGCTTAATATTGCTAATGCAATGTCTTGAACCACAGTAGCTACCTGGTACTTTGAACGTGGATGGCAGCCCTAACCTTCAAGCTGTGTTTGCAACCAAAGCTTACACTCTGTAGTCTGGACTGTCACTTCAAATAAAGATGAAAAGTTAAATTTTATCTTTATTTTTCCCCTGTTTTACCCAGATCTAATGACTCACTATATGCAGACAAGATGAAGAATGACCAAACAGAACGTACTAAAATGGGATGGCTGTAGGATTGCATGTGGTTTTACAGAGAAAAAAACCCAGGGGTAACAAGAGATAATTATATCCATTATATGTCTTCAGGAGTAAACAAGGTCAGTCTTGTTAGGTCAAACAATTCCTTCAATTTTCCCACTGGGTCATCCAAATGAAGCAAATAAACATTTTTTTCTTTTTTTTTTTGTGGGGTGGGGTATAAACATAGGGTCTCAGAGGCTAAAGGTTAATTTTGCAGAGTTATTTTTGCACTTTTTGCCTACCATCTAGGTAGACATCTAGCAAAGCTCAGAACAACTCGGTGCTAAATTCGTCTGGTTTACAGTACTGAGGAGCTTTATAACAACTGCATTAAAGACACTGAACATATGAAGTACAGTTTTCCTGCCTCAAAAAAGGAAAAAAAAAAAAAGAAAAAAAAAAGGTGAGAATATATCCTTCTGGGTTTTCCAAATTTAAGACATTCCTAGCAATGAAAATGCCATTACTAACATCCCTATGCCCTACACCTAAAAGAAACTAAAAGTTTGACATTTGAGATTTAGTTGCAGAATAGATTAAAGCATCTGTCTTACCTCTTGGAGATGGAGTTCACATCTTTGCTTCACTCAAATTGCAATTAGGGTTGGAGGGAAGATGCACAGAGAATACAGATAAGACAGACCAACAACTGATCTAGTCCATTTGGCATTCTTTGCTATAGATGTTCAGGACACGAATGGGACCCTGCCTCAGAAGAACAGTGTGAGGAAAGCAGCAGGGATGTGTCTCATAGGCAACATGGAACCAAATTTCTCAAAGGACAAGATAAAATAATTAAAGAGACCCCCACACTTGTTTGTTCTGCGTCTCATCAGAAACCACGTATTGCTCTTGTGTTCTGGGCTAAGTGGGTTACCCTAAGGAAGGCTATCCTGTACTTTCTCCTTAGAAAAAGTCAGCAAAACAAAGACTTTGCTATTTGCAATTGGGCCAGGGCAGAGTAAACATCATGCAGCTGTGCTTAGTTTCTCTCACACTTCCCTTGTGATCTACACATGTGGAGTCCTTCAACAACACAACAGAAAATAAACATGGAAAGAAAGACTAAGAAAAATAAGATTAAGACCTTCTGCAGTGGCAGGAACCCAAGAAAGTCCACACCACTTCTCGTTTATACAGAGGGCACAGTTTAAATAAAATGTAGTCTTGTTCCTGGCATAAGCTTGTAGATCTTTACTTCCATGTACACAAGAGTAGCTGGTTTTTAAAATAAGATATATCTGGGATCTGTTTGAATACAGAAAATACAATTTTTAAAACTTTTTGCAAAAATATCTGAGACATCATCTATTTGAACACATAACCCTGAGCACAGGACTTGGGAGCTGCCCCAAAGGGTGAAGTCTGTTTATCCACAAGTTAAACACAGCAAGTGCAAAAGGACCACCAAGTTCCCAACATCACATTGCTGCCACGCTGCTACCCAGGGTCCCCTCCCGAGAGGTGCCAGAGGATGCTCTGCATGCGTCATCCCTGCGCACAGCCGTGCTGCCTGGCGAGCCCGCAGCCCCAGGCGTCTCCCGAGTGTGCCATTACTGCTTTCCTGCTGGAGGCTCCGGCTTCCTCCGAGGGAAGAGCTCAGCTCACTGGTGTGACTGCTTCCTACCTAACTGGTTTCAATCAAAATGAGAAACATAAGCTTAAACGAGGTTAGTTTTAGCAGCATCTTTGCTGTTGCCGAGCAGAAGAGACAGATATTGATCTTCGGAGTCACTGGGTGCAGCAGCACCCTCCAGCCCAGCTGCTGTGAGCTGATGGCACTCCCCACTTGCCTGCTGTGGTTTGGCTGGTGTGGAGCCACCAGTATCTACTGTGGCAATAACCCATGGGATCGGGGCTTCCACTAAGGTATTAGCTTTGCCACATACTACAAATTGGCAATAGTAAACGAGAGCAGCAATCTAAATACACAACAAATTTAAATGAATTCACAAACTTCTGCAATTTTGAACCCACCTCACCTACTGAATAAGACTCAGGTCTCCAAGGCCACTGAGGCATGTGAGAAAACATCACTGTAAATAAATCTACCTACCTCGGTGGATATCAAGACAGATATTCCCATACACATACTGCTCATCATTCCTGTACAGTGAAAGCTTGCCATCTTAAAACCTGTAGAGGTCATGTCAACTTTAAATTATCAATTTTTTACCTGTGTTAAGATATAGTCAGAGCAAATGAAAGAAAGATCTCTCTTTTTCACTCCAACATCCTCTCAGAGCAAGCCTACTTCAAGAAGCATCTCTACAAGTTTCCTTAAATATTCTAGCAAATACCTAGGTCTAATTTGACCAATTTTTCATTACAGTTCTGGCCACACAATAACACAGCACACCTGTAACCACCCATGAAGAAATGCAGTATTAACTGATGTGAAACGCTGGCAACTGCTGTCTTTGCCCATGCCTGCTCTTGCAACATGTGCACGGTGACTTTTAGTGGAGAAGAGTACAGTGCTGCACTCTCGCTGCTTGAGGACAAAATTCATGTTTATACTATCAGAGAGTGAACACTCAGAAGATGACCTGACACAAGTTTGAGATGAAACAATTTGGAAACACATTCAGGCTCAGAAAGAAGAGATTTAGCATGCAAATATTGACGATCTTGACAGGACTGTAATAAATGCCTCTAACATAACCTTCACTAGGAACCTCTGGAAGTGTTTGGAAAACACCTACTAAGACACGTCTCAAGCTCCTGGTAATGACACTTGATAATATCTTATTAAGCACTCACAGAAATAAAATAGTCCCTCCTCGAATATTTCTAGAAACTTCCAGAGTTCGCGGGTGTCATAATGATGTTACTGCTGAAACTCGCTAGGACTGCAGCTAATTCTCTTCCTCCCTCTCCCTCCTCCTTTTAAACAGATGAAAAAGTCATCACATTTACTGCAGTCACACACTACGACCAGAAAGTATCTTGGGTACGTAAAACTACTGAAATTCTTACCTCAGATGATTTTGAGTTTTCATAATATATACCTTGAACTAAATCACCAATAGCACTTGAAATGAGCTCCACAACCTGTAAAAGAAAAGAAGGAAAAGCATCACCTCTTTAATTATCACCAAGTCGGGTAACAAAGCTACTGCCAGATGGCCAGAGAGATAAATGGTCAGAGAGTTAGTTGTGAAAGACTGCAGGATTTACCCGGATCTGTTCTGCACAAGAATGATCCTGTCTCTCTGCTAAAACCTCTACTACAGTATCTCTTCTATCAAAGTTTTAAGTTAATATAAATGAAAACCAAGACTTTTTTTGGTTGTTGTTCCTAAAGTGTGAACTATGGAGTGTATTCTCACAAGGACGTTCACAGAACTAATAAATCCCAGTTCATGAATATGAGACAGTACCTCATCTGGGCTTTGTTTTGTTTTGGTTTTTTCCTGCCAAGTAAATACTTCACAATACCTCTCATTGGGAGCTGTTAAAATTCTAATCTTCGTGGCTAATACAGAAAAGTCAGAATCCATAGAAAGGTAACCTTTCAAATGTGATCATTTGGTATTCGGGTGCCCTGGGAATGCACTGTGGATGTATTTAGTGCATGGCCCGAGGCTCAGCTGTACCACATACACTGAAAGTCTGCAACACGGGAATGTTTAAATCAGATTTATCAATCTGTATTATCTTCAGGGTTCAGACTTTTTATTTTATTCAAGCAAAGCCTAAAAAACTGAACTTGATCCAGAATGTAAAACAAGCAGTCCACGGTCTCCCTGGAACTACTGTACAATTTAAAGTCGTGCACATGAACTGTCTTAATTGGAACAAAATACTTAGATTTATTGTAAAATTAAATGCAGGCATTTCAAATAAGCACACCTCAAGGCTACCCCTTCAGTTGCTCACCAAGTTTTAATTTCTTCAACGTTCAATTTCCTATGCATACGAGTCAATATCTGATTCCTCTTTTTGCTTCCAAAAAATTCAACGTAGCTCTTATTGAATTAAAAGATTTAGTTTCAATTTTTATCATTCTTGTAACCGAAGTCCAGAAATCAAATGATAAAAGCCCTAACAGAGAGATATTTTAACATTTAGGCATACTTTATTTGATAATAAAAACACATTTGCATGCTAGTTTTGAGTACTAGCAGAAAGGTTTTGTGTTTTCTTTTTTTTTTTTTCCTTTATAAACACTGCTCCATATACATATTCATATACACAGAGCAAGCGCTAACTTTAGAAACGGTGCTGATTAAAAGTCATGTTTTTTCTTGCAATGCATATGGGTTAATTTGCAAGACCTACAAAAACAGCCTTTAAAAAAAAGAAAAAAAAATTTTTTAAAAAATCACATTGCCCTTTAGGAAACTAGATATGGAAGAAATATTGTAGCAATATGAGCTGCGAGGAACTGAAAGGACAATGATCCTACAGTGTTACCAGATGTGTTGAGTTATTCAAGTGGGGAACAGAGAAAACGAGGGGCTTTTTTTTTTTTCCTTTTCCCCCCCTCCCTCTTTTTTTTTTTTTTTGAGGTATCAGATAAGCCCTATTCCTAAATCCAGGAGGATTGAGTATCGCCAATAGGTCTATGAAAGTCTGTAACTAAATGCCCAGGATCAGATTGTATTACAGTTTATACAAGCAACATCCCAAGATTCTTCTGATGGCTAGGACACATAATACAGATCAATCACTCACTAAAAAATGTTATGGTTTGTGAAATGGTCTGAGCTCAGAGACCTACACTGGTAATACGAAGAGGAATTTACAAAGACACTGAGTCCTACTCTAAATGTCAAAGTGATAGTATGAACTTTTAACAATGCATCTGGCTCTGGATAACTAGACCTTTTCCTCTCTCACCTGAAACTCTAGACTGAGCAGGACCCTGTTTCGAGGTTTCTTTTTTCCATCTCTCCTCTCTCTTCTTAGTGCGACTCTACTCTCAAAGGCAATTTCAACTGACTTAAAACAATCTCGGTGAAACAGTTGTGAACAATTGTACCTCTTCCTCTTATAGTTTATAAAACATCTTAGGAGAATTACACATCCATTATTTAGAAGAATCTGTATATTAAATAACATGAAGCCTTTAGTGACATACTGAATGCTGTGCGTCAGTGAGAATTTAGTGTTAATGTTACCTCCCTTCTCTCCAAACATCTCCCTTTTTCTTTTTTAAATATTTTTTTTTTCCTAAAGGTAAATGCAATGCCATACAGATCACAACCAGGAATGAAACTCCAGTTTCAAGAGCACAGTGGGATGCTTGCATAAGGCTCCGTTACTTCATCAACCCTTAATCCGATCTATGGAAAGCATCTGCTGCATAACATCAGTGGCCTGGGGTCCTGAGCTCAGGGGGGAAGCAATGAAAAATGAGGAAGCCAGGTAATTTTCCTCTGTATCCCAAACTGACAGAGGGGAAGAAAAATTATTACAGATTCAGTAGTATTCATGCAGTCAATCATACACTGACTAGTTCTTATGCAGCACTTTTCATCAGAAAATTGGAAAGCAATCAACATCGACTGTAAAACTTCTTTCCTCCTGTTTTATAGAAGGGGAAAACAGCGTCAGGGAACTGATTTTCCCTAAAATCATGCAGCATGCCAGTGGCAGAGAAAAAAACCAACATCCCAGCTGGCTCTATTCCCATGGGTGCCTTTCTGCCTGACCAGTGCCCTGTTCCACTTGCTGACATTTCCAAGAGACAATTTTGAAGAGCAGGAAAGGTAGATGAAAAATCAGGTGTTCCCAACTGCTTTTCTTCTCGTTTGAAGGTTGAGGTCCACTTTACACAAGTTCAAAGACAGGAAAAGGGAAGAGCGAGCTGCCAGAATTAGTGCTTGAAAAGAGCAGTCTCAAAAGAGACCAAAGGCAACCTATTCATAATCTCTCTTCCCATCATTTTTCCACCCCTCTATGCATTTTAGAGAAGCCTGGTCCCTCTTACGTACTCCAGATGAGCAGGACTAATCTTGTATTGAAAGAAAACAAACTTCCACTCTATTTTTCATTTTCCACTCTGCATCAGCATCTTCCAAAGCACTGTGTTCTCTGCACCCCTGGAGCATCCACGGGGCTAGAAGCAGCCCTGGGAATAACCTGTTCCTTGCAGGTGAAAAGTAAAATGCTCATGCAAATAATTTCATGTTCTTTAAACACATGTTCTGCAACAGTTCAGCAAGGGTTTGTTTGTTTGTTTTTCCTAAGGAGGTACTGCTTCAACACCTTTTTTAGAGAGGTAATTTCTGTTTCTAGAAGGGCAACACAATGGCCATCAAATTACAATAAACAGGAAAAGGTGGATCATTAAAGTTTAAAATCTCTCCTACTATTTAGGCAGACTGAGTGGGTAACATGATGTAAATTCTGGACACAAGCATGTGATGCTTGATTCCATAGCAAGATAGAGCTCATGCTCTGACCTCTCAGATTTATACGAATATGAAATAATCCAGAAGCCCATGCTCCATTTCTGTGTCAGAAGAGCTTGGTGTCCAGACTGCCTGGAGAGGTTGACTCTGGCCTGGTCAGAACCAGGACACGTGGTGACACATACTTTGCTTTTTCCCCACTAGAGTAACCTATTTGTCAAAAATGCACAGCTTTAGCCCTTCAAGGTTCTTGAAACTTACTTTGACTCTTTTTTTCTCAAATTCAGAATTTCTAAATATTGACTGAAGAAATAAACCAGTGGCAACTTTCTTAGCAGTTCAGAAAAATTACTCCGGATGTTCAACCAACCACACATAGGATTTTCTCCCACCTTTTCTGAACTCAAATTAAATCATTCAGGTACCTCACCCCAAACACACCTGTAAGACATTTCTGGGTTGAGGACTCCCAAAGCATTCTGCATACGCGACAAGACAGAATAGAGCCACGTGTTCACTATCACAGGTGCAGTGGCCCGATTCTTGCCTGTTGTTGCCTGCCTTTGGAAATCCAGCACACTCTATAGAAACCAGCCATGTATTTTAATTAATTAGTGAAGCTTTAAAGCTAGAAGGACCACAAGGAAATCAGAGAATATAAGACATTCTGGCAGAAAGCTTTCTTTGAAGTTAGAAGATGCGATTCAGACTCCTTCAAGTACAGTAAAAAGAATGGATTCTCATCCTTCACGAGATTTCTAAACACCCTGGTTGAGAAGATGACATTGCTGCCATCAGTTTAGCAACTCAAGCACTTTGTTCCCTTTACTTGTCTTCGAAATATTTTGTTTAAGTTCACTGCTACATAACACTGCATATGTATTTTTTTTTCCTGTTTCTCATTCTAGTTTTAAAAAAGGAATAAATTTGAGCTCCATTCAATGTGTGGTGGTTTTATTTCAAATTCAGCAGCTGAAATGGAATTGATTACACAGACCACTCTACTTACTTCAGAGTGGTAATACAGCATCTCTCCAGACTCTACCGGATATTTTCAAGGGGAAGATTGGTGAAAGGATAAAGCTCTTGCGGGAGGATGGAAAACGGCACTAGGAAGAACACAGCAATGGATAGATCTTTGTTCCTCATCCTTCCCAATTTCTATGTGACTAACTTCCTTAAGCGTTGCCAAATTCCTTTCAAGCAGGACCACAAGCAATTCCTTCCTTTCTTAGTCTTTCTCTCACTGCCTCTTTGGGCTGCTGGTGTTGAAACAATCTCTTTTCCTCACACATCTTCTATGACAGAGCCTACTCCTTGCTGCTGGTGCGTAGGCTTGAAAACATAGCTAGACTTCTCCATATAATTAAAGAAGAAAATCAGTCAGAAAGCATTAAATATACAGATAAAAGTCCCTTCAGCTGACATTTTACTTCCCTCACCAAAGAAGTGTTAATCTTTGGAAATATTTCTACATTTAAAAATTCGCTGAAAAATGCAACATTCTCCTGTGTTTGACACAGAAACATTGCAACAACAGGACGATAAAGACAAAACTCCATCAACAGCTGAAATTGGATTTTGATTATTCAGTAATACCTAAAAAACCCCAACAAACCCCAAAAGGGGGCAAAAACCCTAAAGAGTTCCAAGCCCCCTGGAATTCAATTTTCTTTCCTGGTAACCTACTCAAACATCATTAGGCACACAGGTAACTAAGCGTGCCAGCCTACAGAGTTTTTTGTAATGTAACATTTATTTAATCCTATTGGATTTACTATTTGAAATTATCTTGAGTTTTGCTGGTTTTTGAAGCTGTCCTTCTCTTAGTTGAAAAGCACAGAAAGGACTCCTTGCAGTGATTTGCTTTCTAGCAAGTTTTAAATGCTCTTGGTAAATTCACTGATGATTTTCTTCACTCTGTTAATGATGAATTAGCAGCAAAATGAAACGTGCAACATAAACACATCACCCAAACCCACTACTTGACATAAAGGTGCTTCCTAGTTGTAAAAAAGTCATTGTAAATTATCAGCAGCAGTCAATTTGAATATTGTTGTCAAACACCTACCATAAGGTCAGTCTGCCTTAAGGCTTTTCACCAGTGCTAAGTTACTCGTTTTATGCTGATGCAGCACTGCCCACAGAGGGGGTTTTAACTAGTATAAAGACTTTTGGTGCATAATTCAGTCATTTTCATTCACAGTAACATAACCAAGTGAAGGGACTGTTCAATCTAGAGAAAAGAACACTAAGGGGGGACCTAATCAATGTTTATAAATATCTTAAGTATGGGGTGCAGGGGGAATTGGCCAGCCCCTTTTCAGTGGTCAGTAGAGACAGGACAAGGGGCAATGGCTGCAAACTGGAGCACAGGAAGTTCCGCACCAACATGGGGAGGAACTTTTTCACAGTGAGGGTGACAGAGCCCTGGGACAGGCTGCCCAGGGGGGTGGTGGAGTCTCCTTCTCTGGAGATATTCAAGACTCATCTGGACGCCTATCTGTGCAGTATGAGCTAGGGATCCTGCTTTGGCAGGGGGGTTGGACCCGATGATCTCTCAAGGTCCCTTCCAACCCCTACGATTCTGTAATTCTGTGAAGAAATAGTTTTCCCTTCTCTACCTCCATGTAGCATCTCACACCTTGTATTAGTATCTTTGCAGGTCCTTGCACTGAAGCACTCAACCAGCTGCTGATGAGTGACAAGGTTAGAGAAGTACATGATTTCTTCAGCTTGACCCTTTTGGACAGGGTAATTCCACAACGTAACAGTGAACAAAGAAGGTATCGTGCCTACGGGGCTGTGCAGCTATAAAACCTTCCTTGTCAGTAGGACTTCTTATGGCAGAAGAGCATAACTATAAAACACTATTTGCAGCCCTGCTGGTGCAGACCACCATTAAGTTGGGATATGTTCAAAAATGAACTGCGGATTAAACTGAATTTTCAAAAACCCGATCAGCTCCAAGTTGACAGAAATTATACCTGGAAGTGGTATTAACTGTTCTGCATAGGCTGTATCTGAATAAACATGAATCAGAAGTACTATCATTTAGCATCTGACAGATGGAATCAGCTAAACGAAGCTGCAGATGTTTGTTAAACCAGCAAATCAACAGCCCCCGTACCAGGAGTAGCAGCAATCAGATTCCAGACTCCAACTGAAATGCTGCCGGATTTCAAAACACTAATATTAAACACCGGTTCCAGTCCTTGCAAAGACTCAATCTTCTTGCTAGCCAACAAGATGTCAAATACCTCTGCATTTTGTTTAAAAATATAATTAAATCATCTATGTAATTGCTATAATTTTATGCACTATACTGTAACATTGCACTGAAGCCACTCCAGATGTAAAGGCACTTACACTAAAAATTTGACCCTGGGAAGGTTCAATGTAAAGATGAACTTTCCTGCAGTGCAAAAAGGAGATACACCATCTATCACCCTATTTACAAAACATATATTTTAACTTCTCCTAGTAGTACAATGTGTATAAACACCTGCTGGGAAGGAACGAAGAAGTGGGAGCCAAATTCTTCTTAGCAGTGCCCACTGATAGGATGAGGCAATGGGCAGAAATTAAAATATGAAATTCCATCTGGACACATGAAAACACTTTACTGTGAGGGCAATCAAACAATGGAACAGGTTGCCCAAAGGGGTTGTGAAGTTTCCATCTGTGGAGATATTTGAAAGCCATCTGGACACGGTCCTGGGCAACCTGCTGTGGCTGACCCTGCTTAAGCAGGGCGTTTGGGCCAGGTGATCTCCAGAGGACCTTTCCAACCTTCCTCAACCATTCTGTGATACCGACAGCTGGTGGAGGAGCACCACAGCTGATTTTGCATACTCACATCTGCAGCACCAGTAACAAGGTTTCTCCTCTGAAACAATAAAACAAGGCTACAAAGCTCATGCCCAGTACTTTCTAAGGGAAGAGTTAATTTTGATGGTTGCACTGGGAACAGATTTCCCTTTCAGAAATACTTAGTTCTTGGGATACTAAGGCCATACAAATTTTAGATTCTTATCAATATTGCTAACAGTTTTGAATTGCAGTCAAATTATGACAAAAATCTATTTTCACTTTATAACAGTGTATTCTCCATTGAAATTGTACTTCAGGTGAACAGATGACTGTATCACTGTGATCTCTAGCCTTCTGTAAAACTGTTTATTAACTGTCTTGTCATGACAATCCACCTCTAGAACCAAATGTCTTAAGATCCCACCCACCCAAAGATGTATGGTAATACCTATTAAGTCCTGGGTGGGGGGAGGGGGAAAGAAGGCAAAACCAAGACAAGCTGTTTGAGTATTTCACCAAACAGATTTGACTGTGTTTTATCCTACTATGCACCCTCAATATGAATCTTATTATGTTTAAGAAACAGACTTTAAATAAAGCCAAGAAAACATAACTTGTGATTTTCCTCTGCTTGAGCTATAAAAAGAATGAAGCTGGCATCGCAAATATCGCTCTTGGAGGACATCACCTTCCACAACTTCATGAAAATATGAGCTAAAGCTATTTAGCAATTAATTCCTCCATGATGATTATTCGTGGGTGTGAAAGAAAGAGCTGCAATGAACATCTGCTTTTAAGAAAGCTGGACAATGGCAATACCTATTTCCAGGTAGGTGGTGAATGAAGCAGCAGAACTGCTGGCTTCTGAGAGTCCTTTCTCAGAGTGGGCATCTCATGCAGAATGAAACGTCACGTACCCACAAGTTTTCATTACTGCAATTCCTTAGAATGAATTTTCTTTCTTTTTGAATATATTCTTATATATTCTGGCAGAGATCAATATCTTGGATATGGTTTCTTGTTAACAGTTAAGGAAATATCAGACATAGTCACTTTCTAATGTTTGCCTCAAACGCCTGAAAGGCAATTTCCTTTCTGAAAAGTGGGGATGGTTGCCTTTAAAAAGACAAACACACAAAAATCTCTTCCATAATTTGGTCTGAGGAGTCAATGAAACTGATTTATATACATCTACCCAACCCCCCATACACATGTGTGTATATATCTATCTCAGAGTCTGCAAACATTTTCGACTCCTAAACCATTTGTCTTCACCAGTAGACAGCTGCCACTCAGTGTCATACACCATTAAGGTGGTAAACAACAGAGGGACAGACACTGCTCACCTCAACTGTCCAGAACACATTCATTTAGTACAGTAATTATCCTTGAGATCTTGGATGACCTCTGACTTTCTTCTCAACAAAATCAGCTTTTTTTTTTCCAATTTCTTCAAATTAGGTTTCACTTTCTTCTTCATTGATGCTCAAGAGTCATCTCTGAAATGACCTCTCTCTTTCATGTACAGATAGAATATTCCAGTCCATTCTGTTAATTAGAATGAGGCATACAGTAGTTCTATCAGATAAAAACCTACTTAATCAGGTGTTGGAAGCAGCTGTGTGTCCTCTAAGGAGGACAATATTTATCTAGAATAATGACAGGTATTTGGTTCAGGAACTCAAGCAGTAAACACTGACTTTGGGCTGCTGGGCAGAGCAGAGAAGCAGGACATGTCCCATTGCTATGATGACGAAGGCAAATAAAGATGCCAAGTAAAAGAAATTGTGAGATAATTCAGAGACAAGAACATTAAATGGATTTTGTGCAAAGCAGTACAAAAAGTCCTTAGTAGACTACTAAAAATTCATCAGAACTGAGTGGATAACTTTTTCCTGAGACTGTTACTTGCTCAGTCAATGCAGCAGAGAGACAGAAGCTCAAACACTCAAAATTCTGTTCTTGATAGCTCCATGCCTTGATGCTTTCAAAACATCCTTGCAGTGTATTTTTGGGAAAGGGCTTCAGTCTTAGACTTGATGATTCACAGTGATACCTATGACTTGGTAGCGGTCTCAATCTCAGTCCTTCCATGTTCTGTAGCAGTCAGTGTACTACGAGGCACTGGTTATAAATCATACGTGTCCACAAGACAAGTGGCAAAAACCAATCTTTTTTTAAAAGGTTTTTTTTTTCATGCAGAAGAAGGAGGGCAGAAAATAGATGGAAATCTAAACATAAAATTTTCCAGCAGTGCCATGGCCAAAACCCACAGAAAAATAAACTTTTTCAATACAGACTTGTAATAACCCCAGTGGGGTTGAGCTCTTGGAAAGCTTAATGTAAGCATTAGCTTTAAAAAACAATACAGGTGTAGAACACCAGTAAGGAAAAGGACAGACCTATCTGAGAAATGCACTGGATAGGAATCAAAGTTAAGTGGCTGTAATCTCAAAACTGACATTCAAATGCAACGCCATAGAGTTCTTACAGATCAAGGAGGAAACTGCTTCTAACATTACCACAGTTGCAGATTGTCTAATTTTTAGAATTTCAATTGAATCAATAAATTAATAAACTGTATCACTTAATCGTCAAATTTAACTCCTCCAAAAGATTACTTTTCAAACACACAAACGCAGTCATTAAGGTAATGAAATTTTACAAATATTTAATTCCACTACCAGATATAGATAGCAAACATGAAATAGAAAAAAAAAATCTGTAAAAGATTCAGAAAACCAAATGCTTCATGTGTTCAGGAGTTATTTTAAGGACTATACATTTACTTCTTGACAACAAAGGCAAATGATGCGCTGGCTAAGGAACTGTTCCACTGACAAGCAAGGAAAGGGGCAATGGGAAGATCACAATGCAGTAATTAGGAGATTCACTGGCACTGTCCTACAATTTTATAATCATCATCATACAAACTGTTACCTATAATGACAATGAAAATCCTAGACAAAAGTTTTAAGGGAGTAGCATGGGGAAGATTTGATTATCAAGTACAGATTCCAATAAATTGCCATCTTTTGTCTCCAACATACAGCATTTTTTTCCCCTAATGCTTAAATGCTTTCATCAACTATTGCAAATGGGACCTTTTTGGTAGTAAATGAACTTCACATTACTGTCTGCAAAACTCTAGTAAAGAAAACCTATTAAAAATCCAGTCTTTGACAACACTGGGCAGAAAAAAACCCGATACATGTCCATTAAATGGACATAAAGTTTGTCTGAATTACAATCTCTTGTGTTTTACTTTGATGTAAACTAAAACCAAATTTACTTCTCAAAAATGGATGCCAATTACTAAATTTTGGTGCACTCTAAAAAATATTAAAACAAGTAATAATTTTATTAATTTATTCATAATGATGTATGAATCATTACATATTGAATGGTTAATACTGAAAGTATGTTTGCAGTCTCCAGTAAAATCAACGCTAAGTTGTATGTCAGTATTAAGTAGGTCTCTCAATATTTTAATATAAATAACTGCCTATTTAGGGGTGCCCAAAGAAGAGTTTGACTCTGTAGTAATGAAATCACGCTGGTTATGTTGTCACGTTGTCTCATATTAGGTTAAAGGTTCAAGAACATTACAATTCCTTCTTAGTTTTCTTCTCCCCCATTTCACAGATAAAACAGATTAAATGTACTTTTCCATGAATCAGCTGAGAGCTCTTCAAACTTATCCATGTTTTTTAGTAGTACCTGGTTTTGAGATGTGGCACTCCAAAATACTAAATTAGAATAAAAATACTCAGCAATATCGATACTATCCTGTTCCCTATCTAGTCTAGTACGTCACCACCAAACAGTGCTCAGGGGAAGGTACACCAAGACAGACATGGTAATGTACTGTAGAAAAGCTCTTCATCCTGCTCTCTGGAAAAAAAATTTGGAGGCGTTTTCCTTCATTTTTCTCCTCTCAAAAACTCAACTTCACTATCAAACTTCATAACCTGAATTTCTTAATCCAGTATGATCTCTGCTTCTCACCAAATTCCTGCGTTACCATCACCTATCTTCTCTGTGAGCTTATCATTTTAAACGTACTCACTTCTGACAACACCTCGTAGCAAAGTGAGGAGAGAGGAAGATTTAGGGCTAATTGAAAATACAAACATGATTTTCAGATGGTTTCATCAAAAGCTACAGTTTTCTCTATTAACACTGCAACTGGGAACAAACACGTTATTTCTGGTTCTCAGAATTTCTCCCTGACTGTTTCTATCCTGTCTTCTCCGATCAATAAAGCTACCGAATCGAAGAAGGAAAATTCAGATTAAGGGTCTGTATTTATGTAAAACACAACTATACTTAGCAGGTATTCATGGTTAAGACTTTCCTCCAGAGAAAACAATGAAGAGTAGCTCTTTCAAAATAACTTTCATTGCTCAAAATAACTCACCTCACCACTACATTTACCAAGAAGCTCCTTCTACTCATCTCAAACACAATGAAAAGCCTGTTATGAGGGACAGTAATTTGGACCTATTACAAGTCAGTGGCTGCTAATGGCTGCCTTTACATAGGCAACAAGACATTTCTTTTTAAAAAGAAGGCTATTTCTCACTGATTCTCCATGGTGTGCACTCCTCATGTGCTTTAGAGTAAGTTTCCAGTCTTGAAGAGAGGAACAGAAAATTACCACTGATCACAGGAACCATTTCTTTACCCAATGCATGAGTTTCACTGGTGTATTACTTAAAATATTTTTTTAAGAGTTATGTTCTTCTCTTGACATCGCTCAGGAAAAGGGAGAGCCTGGTACAAGCACTACCTTTCTTAAATGACACTCCAAAACTCTAACTGTAGATTCCAACTAACTTGTTTGTCAACTCTCAAACACATCAACTGACATCAAAGGAGCCCCTGGCACGATTCCAGAAAGGGAACACCCCCTGTATCCTTCACTGGTCGGCAAGGAACCAAGTCACTCAAGTTCAAAAGTGAGCCTTCCCCTTAGGCCCACAGCTGACGCCACTGAAGGAAAAACCACAGTTCAAGAGGAGCAGTTCCATGCACAGTGCACATTCAGACTGCTGCCACAGGAAGACTTCCATGAATAAGTTGTTGATGTTTATGCAAACACGAGGCCTATTTTGTAAACAACACATTTATGCCTTTAGGAACACATAAACTTAACATAAGGAGATGCATCCACTATAAAAGTACTACATCTGTGCTACTGTTTATTTATAAACAAATAATGCTTAATAAAACAATGCTCTATAATGTGGTCTTCTGGCAGAGCTCTGCACTGACAGACAAGATTCTTAAATTCAATTCCAAGCTTTCAAGCTGCAGATTTTTAAGAGCTTCTGCAAACAGTTTCATCATTCCAACAAGAGCTCACTGAATTACAGCAGGGAAAAATAGAGTCAACCTTAAGATTTCAGAAAGAACTATGGAGAACACCACCATAACACGACTTTCCTTTCTTTTGGGCTAGGATGTTTTGGGGTTGTTTTTTTTTTTTTTTTTTAAGAGGTGTGTGTGTGTTTATTTCTTGTTTTGGATATGTTGGGGTTTGGTGGTTTGTTTTTGTCAGTTGGTTTGCTTGTGTGGGGTTTCGTTTGTTTGGGGTTTTTTGTTGTGATTTTTTTTAAATACAAAGGGTGCCTTCCTATCAGTTTATGGAGTTGCAAGCCACACATTTACAGATTACTTTATGATTTTCTTTAGCCATCAGCACATTACAGTAGGCACTGCACTAAAATGCATCATTTCAACCCTGTGAAGTTCTATGTATCACTGTCTTTGGCGTGTAGGAGGATCAGAACTGGTCATAATTACATCTTTTATGCACCCTCTCCATAGTTTCATAAGAGAACTGATGATTCAGATGCTTTAGGAAGCTCCAGCTTTAATGCTGCAACAGGTTTCAACCAACCTTTCTGTGATATACCCTGAAAAAAGATCACATTAATTGATAATACAACAGTCAATATTCACACATCACTTCTTTTAAACGTCCATATAACATATCTGGCTGACAGGTGACAAAAATGCCAATTAATGCTCGTTACTTCTGCTATATTTGTATCTGAATGCCATCCTAAAAACACTAGATGACATGAAGGTTATTTAAGGAGAAATCAAAGACAAAACCAACACGTTTTGCTACCAGAGTCAAAGAATGACTTTCATGCAACAAACCTGCAGTTCGCAGTTTCATCCCCCTGTCCTTGGCTGGGCAAAGTGAAGTAACAAATATATGAAGATATACTACCTTCAGATGGCAACAAAGTACCAACCCTTAAACATACCGGTTTACACTTAAGTTTATTCACATGTTTATTTAAAACTATATGGTCACATGCCCCACGTGATAGTTCAGGGGTATCTAATTTTGTTAGGCAAACATCATTTACTTTTCCACCTCTCTCACTTCTATATGTTTATAAGGACTTCTACAAATATCATAATCCTAATATCAAAAACCTGAAACCTCAACAACCCCAAAACCTATCAAACAACTCCATCGCCCCATATAATACACCCCAATCCATCCCAATCAGGACATTACCAGGCATCACCACCTTATACTTTAAGCAGCAACAACTAAGCATGCATTCATTCCATTGACTTCAACGACTTACCATGCCTAAACTCACTGCTGAATATACCATCTGCTAAAAGATCCCAACCCAATTCCTTGTTGGGAATTCTGGTCTAAAAAATCTGTGTATTAGCAATATCCAGTCTACTACAGGATGCAGTTCTGAAGTAGGGTTATATCTATATTATCTTTAATCAACAATGTAATTTATCACTGCAATCAGCAGGCCAAGAAAGAACACCATCCAAAACACAAAGTAGATGAAAAAGAAAAGGTAGTTTATATAAGGTGATCAAACAGTTAACATGAATGTACAAAAGAACTGCAAATACATGTGATCAGATCAATCTGATGCTTTGTGGCTGTAACAGGTTTTTCTGAAGAAATTACTGTTCATTTCAAGCCATTTTTATTGAGTAAATGGAGAACTTAGCCACAATTACAAAAATGTAGCATGCAGTTGAATCTGCCTCAGTCAATACCAACTTTGTAATCATAATTAGTATCTTTAATTAATATCCTTTTTGCTTTCTTCTGAATTACGATGTGTGTTCAAAAATCAAAATCATAGATGACTTTATAATAGCAGAACAGCCAAATCTATCTTATAGGAGGCTTCCTAACTGACTTTTCAAGAAATCTTGAGTCTTTGTAGCTTTGATATTAAAAAAACCCCAAAACAAACACCTCCAACCCTTCTTTTGCATAACTTTAGCAAGCATACATGCAGTATGAACACTAGTTTAAAAGACCCTCCCCCAAAATACAAACCCAGAGCCTTGAATCTTGTTACCATCCTTACAGTTATAATCTACAACAGTAGCAAGAAGAGGAAAATTACTACGAATTAGCAACAACAATTCCTGTATTTTATGTTATTTAAAAATCAAAGTGTTACCTAAGGCAATTACCTTGCAGCCTTTTAATATCTACAGGGAAAAGCCTAAGGGAAAATAATTGACTTTGCTAATTTTACCCTTGGCAATTATAAAATAGCTCTGCATTTCATTACGACTACAGAATTTCACATCTAATTGTCAGCCCCGAGAGAAGCACGGCGATAAATGCATCATACACAAGCTCAGACAAGAGTTTAACAGCACAATAAAATTATCTTGGTGGCAGAGGTTTCAGCTGACGTTAAAACCCCCCTTTGCTTCAATCCTCCTTCTATACATCAGCTACTTAGGTCCACAGAGGTCACGGCCGGCCGTGGTCAGCACCAGGTACAGTGCGACGCTGCTCATTTCATTAGCCAATTTGCTGAGCTACCAAATAAACAGCAGCAAAAAAGCAGTCCTGTGATTTTTATTTTTTAAACTTTGTACATCAAAGAAAACAAAACATGATGAAGAAAAAAAAAAAGTCACAGTTATTTCACACTGCTGAAAAACAGATGCCAGATTTGAAAATTCATCGTTTACAAAAGAATAAATACAGTATGTTTAAATCACTGCACCTGTCAAGAGATTTCTATAGCTTGTACTTCAATTTTTCTAACTTCACTAGTAGGGTTAGACGTATGAAAAAGAATAATTTACTAAGTCAATCAGTTTCCATAATGGCATCCCACTTATCGTATGTAGAAGCTATGAAAGTATTTAGATGTCAGAGGAATGAAAAAAAAAAAGTGCTAAAATGTTTTGGCAGAATTTTCCGACATGCAGTATAATGATTGCTTTAAAAAAAAAAAAAAAAGAGTAAAAAAAAAAAAGAGAAAAGTATTTCTTTGCATTTGTGCTTCATTTCACTGTAAGCTTCTTTCCTGGCAAGTCTTCAGGGATTACACACTGCTGCTGCAATACCTAATGATGTACTAAACACAAAGCAATAGGTGCTACTTCACTTTTAATAAAAGTTTCCTCTTCTGTTGAAACAAGAAAAATGATGTAGGGTTAAATCCTTTGGTCTGTCTTGAGAAACTTACTAGAGTAGTAACAAAAAATAATAAATGGGTACAAATCAACAATAATTAGTCAAATCAATTGCACACCATTTTGGTTACTGTATGAACTAAAATTTTTCATGATTTAGAACTTCTTTTTTAATAGTTACTACCAGTTGCCACTATACTGGCTTAACCCAGCATGCCAGCAGATTGACATCTAATTTTCTGTTTCTTCCCCTGAAACTCAGCTCTGTTACAAAATGACACCGCTTTTGAGAGAAACTGTCACACGCATGATCAAAGCAGTACAGAAATACTCAACTACCATCACGAGGAGCTTCAGCACGAGAATCTAAAAACAATAGACTCCTTACAGCCAGGATTCAAACTATGGTGGTTACTGACAACTCCACACATGACAAACATTTATTTTAAACTGCAACAGGGCAGCAATCTTCAGACGTACCAAAGTACCCGTGCAGTGAAGAACTGCCTTCTGTTTCCACCGGGATGGCAGACTAAGCTCTCCAGTCATACAGAATCACAGAGTTGTAGGAGTTTGAAGGGACCTCAAGAGATCATCAGATCCAAACCCCCCTGCCAAAGCAGGCTCCCTAGCTCATACTGCACAGATAGGCGTCCAGATGAGTCTTGAATATCTCCAGAGAAGGAGACTCCACCACCTCCCTGGGCAGCCTATTCCACTGCTCCATCACCCTCACTGTGAAAAAGCTCCTCCACATGATGGTGTGGAACTTCCTGTGCACCAGTTTGCAGCCATTGCCCCTTGTCCTGTCTCCACTGACCAAAGAAAAGGGGCAGGCCAATTCCCCCTGCACGCCATTAGGTGTTACACTAGACTGGCACAGGGATGCCCAGGAATCTCTCTCCACTATAGGAGGTTTTAAGAACAAGCTATTCAAAGAGATGTCAAGAATGATGTGGTATAGCTGATCCTGGTCTGTGGAAAAGAAGAACTGACTAGAGAGATGATCTCTCAAGGTCTCCATCAGTCTCATTTTCTGAGATCACACAGATATACAGTTTGTTTATCATGAAAAACATCTCCCTGTAAAGTTTCAAACAGTTTGGTTGAGCAGCTGGGTTGAAGCTGCCCTTTAGAAACCAGTACCTTCATGTTAATAGGGCAATCCAATACTCAGGGGCATCCAAATGCCTAACAAAACAATTTCATTAAGAATAAAAAGTCACACAAGTGCTGTGCAGACAAAGAAGTGAAGCCTTTTCCCCCAAGAATTCCCTCAGACAGAAAACCTTTCACAAAGCACAAGGTGAAACAAAACAACAAACCAAACATGCCTCCAGCTGCCAGTCTGCCAGAGGTGGTGTACTCTGACATGTCACAAGGATGCCACTGCATGTACGTTAAATTCACCAAATTAATCACTCATCCATTACTACCTATGGCTCCACTGCTTTGGAATGCATACTAAAGGCCTCAGCACAGTAATTCTATAGGACAGTGGTAAATATCTTCACAGAAACTGGTCAATCCATCTACAGCTATAATTTAAGTGTGCTGATTCTTAAAGGATGCTACATATATACATACATATCATAACTGCTGACCTTTTAAAGGACCTCTCTTTTAGGAGACTCACTAATAGCTACTTGCTCTGGCAGTAGAAGAATTTCTCTCCTATTACCTTGGTATTCTGCAACTGCGCCAGGCTTGTGCAAGCATTTGCTAGAAGAAAATCTCCACTCAGAACAGCCATTTTATTTCCAAACCGCATATCCTTCAGCGGGCCGTCGCAGGCCTTGAGCTCCCCGATATTTACTATGCCGCGGTGCACCAGGAAGGCAGTGTGGATCAGTTCCGTGATCTCGGCCAGACTTCGCTGGCTGAAAGCAAAGAAAAGGTACAATTAGTTTTGATGCCATGAACAGACCAAAACAACACAGGTCATGCCGTGTACTAAACAGATATTTAATGAACTATCACATAGTTTTTCTATTTACTTCTAGAAGGAAGTGTTGAGCAAGAAGTATCTCATCAGGACCTAAAGTATTTCCAGGTAAGCCATGGGTACCACAGGTTCTGTCTGAAGAAACATGGGCTCCATCAGAAGAGGAGCGGCCAGCAGGGACAGGGAGGTGATTGTCCCTCTCTACTCTGCCCTCCAGGTGAGGCCCCACCTGGAGTACCGTGTCCAGAGCAAGAAGGATGTAGAACTGTTGGAGAGGGTTCAGAGGAGGGCCACAAGGATGATTAGAGGGCTGGAGCACCTGCCCTACAAGGAGAGGCTGAGGGAGCTGGGCTTGTTCAGCCTGGAGAAGAGAAGGCTGTGGGGGGACCTCACTGCAGCCTTCCAGTACCTGAAGGGAGCATACAAACAGGAGGGGAATCAACTTTTTAAAAGGGCAGATAATGGCAGGACAAGGGGGAATGGTTTAAAGCTGAAGGAGGGAAGGTTTAGATTGGATATTAGGGGGAAGTTTTTACAGAAAGAGTGGTGAGGTGCTGGAACAGGCTGCCCAGAGAAGTAGTGGATGCCCCATCCCTGGAAGTGTTCAAGGCCAGGTTGGATGGGACCCTGGGCAACCTTGTGTAGCTCCAGGCCTGAGGTTGGTGGCCCTGCCTGTGGCAGGGGGGTTGGAGCAATATGATCCTTGGGGTCCCTTCCAACCCATGCCATTCTATGATTCTATGAAACACTGTCCTTTGCTTGAATTGTTTTGGATGAAAAAAACTCAACAAACACCCCCACCCCCCCCCCCCCACCCCGCCCCGTAATCAATACAGTCCTCATGGTGCTTTCTTTTACTGTTCTGTCTTTGAGAAGTTTGAGGGACACTAACATGAAGAAAATGCCAAGCAGAAAGTACTGATGGGAAGAAACAAAGGATGTATCAGCAGGGAAGTCACGAGCAAGCTGATCTGAACACTGTAAGAACACTGCAGTCAATGACTGCTCAAATTAGAGTTAAATTAATAACAGGATACCTTGCAGTTCAATAACACTAAGGGGGGAGGGCAGAGGGAAAAGAGGAGAAAGGGCTGAACAGTTTAAAATGGTGTACTACTGATATTTTACTGGTTGGTTTAGTCCGAAGCAGCAAAGGTCCAGCAAAGGAGCAGACCCAATTTAATTTGGATAGGCTCACAAATCACTTCTAATTCCAACACTGTGCTACACTCTGAATTTAGGGGTTTCAAATCCCCATGAAAGGCTTGCCACAGAGGTATTATTTCTATTTATTCTAATTTTTTTTAAAAAGTATGAAATGCAGCACAGTCCCCTCCTCCACTCCTTCTGCAATTCAACCCTGTAGCCCCCGGTCGTTCATGACTGTCACTCCAGGGAGCCCAGAGATGTCACCTCAGCTTGGAACTACAACTAGGCGATGAACAGAGATAATAACTGAGCAAGGAAAAGGGGAATGGGGTAAGGAGCAGTGCACTGGAGCATTCTCTGAACGCTGCAAACCTAGATAACACACAGGCCTCCCCTCTATTGAAGTCTTTAGCACATTCGCATCTTTTCTGACTCAAACAGTTCCCTTTATGTCATAGAGACTTTACATACGAGCAAAACCACGATGCGTGCCCTCAGATAGAGATAACTACAAGGCCTTATAGGTCAAGCTAAATTTCATCCTAGTACAAAGGCATGTTATGCTCCCTGTGCTTATTCAGAAGTGGCCAAACACCAATTCACTGAGTAACCAAACTGCTCCATACATACACATTGCGTGTACTTGGAGACACATGCTCAGGTTAGGTTCTGCCTGAGGAGCAGCACAGTACTGAGAAAATCAATACTGTTTCCTCTGGACAGTGCAGATGTGCTGCTCCTACCCCAAATGATATTAATCTAAAGTAATCTTCTGCCCCAAATATATCTGGCCTGCAAAGAGCCCCAGCAGCAACAGCTTCAGGCCAGTGATCCATGCCAATTAGCAAGTGAGAAGAGCTAGTCAAGCCACACAGCCTGGGCAGGCGTGCAAAAGGTAGATGAGCTGGGGGGAGAGGATAAACAGAGGTTCCCAACGTATTTTGTCACACACAAAATTCCTAAACTGTTTTAAAAGCTGCCTTTATAATTCCCATTTGTCGCTGCATGTAGAGAAAAACAATCTGAAAAAAACCCCAACCCCAGCTAGCCATTCTCCACACAGACAACAAAATTGAAGGTTGATGCTGTTATTCACAGACGCAAGGGAGAAACTCGCACAACCTACAGCTGTGGTATTGTAATCACGTTTGGCTCGGCTCTAACAAAGGGTTAATAAAATTTCAAGCTCGGAGAAAAAGACTAACAAGACATCCCGATGCTCCTGCTGTCATTGTCAGGGCAGCCCTTGGAGGAAATGTCCATATCAATTCGGTTTATCAGATGGACAGCTGATCAACATTAAACAGACTTGCTCTGGGCAGATTGAGCAGAGCTACCTGTTATGAATAGCAATGAGAGCCCTCTGCTCCCTGCTGCCGAGCTCTGCCACTTCCGACTGCCGTAGATCCCAGGACATATGGGGATCCCTAGTGACGAGCACATAAAGCTGCAGCTAACTCAAGCGGCGGCTCATTTCCCCCAGCTGAAGGCAGACATTAATATCCTGAGGAGATCAGGCCCGCCTCTGTGACCCCCAACTACTGAAGCAAAACAATGACTGTCCTATTTCTTCATTTAATAAGCTTTTAATGAAGGAAATCAAAATCCTCTCTTTGACTTCAGCATCGCTCTTCATGAAAAGGTTACACAAATACATCAGTGTCATGCTTTCCAAATGCTCGGGATCTGGATGTTTTCATTTCTCTTTCTGTAATCCGTTTGTTCTCCAAACAGTATTCATTTTATTCCTGCTAACAAGAACCATATTAGGCAGATAATCTGCATCCAATTCTGATCTTATACACTGCTCTTCCACGCTGCCTGGCAAACTAAAAACCTAAGAACAAAAGCTATTTGCAGAAATCCCAGGCAATAGATTTCTTAATTATTTGTTTTGGTGGTAACCCCCATAATACCCAGGGCACAATAAAGCAGTCCACAGTGCTGCTACAGATACAGGAGGGTTTCTTGACATGACTGTGAAGCATACAACAAACAACCCCCCACTGTCATTAAGCGGCAATCGAACGGCTAAAGCAGTACTACATACAGCTTTCTCCATCTGAAGCACGATTCGGTGATTAAATAATTTTGTACTGGAAAGCAGCTAAACCCAAAATACAAAGAGATGATGTTTATGCAATGCTGGACTTAGAGCAACACATGACAGAGTACAGAAGTGGAAATAACAGGGTGATGGAATTACTAACTCCTACTGCTTCCATCCTCGTCCTACCCCAGAGCGGGTGTTTAGGCAACAAAGAAGAGGTCGCTACCAGAAGTACTTACATGGCAAGGTAGCACTGAGAAAAGTGTCAACATTTATGAAATAAACAAAGTCTCTAAACAGAAGCAGGCTAAGAATAAGGAGCGTTTTTTCACAAAACGCCAAAATACTTCATTCCATCTTCCATGGCCTCTGCCACTGAAGGAAGAACTCCCTGCCAACCACCACCAACTGCCACAGAGACCACACTGAGAGGCATCATGTTTCAAGAGACAATACTGTTTTGAGCTCCACACATCCCTTAATCTCCTTTTCTTCCTGCCCTTCCAAAAACCAACCCCCTATGGTAAGGTTGTTGCAAGAAGGGCGGTACAGAGGCTTGGACAGTAGCTGGGAGACCTTACGAAGACGTTTTGACAGGCCACAGTCAAACATGCACAAGTTCCACTGTTAGGTGCGTTATTTAAGAAGTTAGTTGTGACACACACACCATCACCCCTCAACTAAGAGAATACACTACAATAGTTGAGGCCTCTGGAGACCATCTGGTCCAATCCTGCTGGCTCAAGCAAGGCCGCCTTGAGACAGCTGCCCAGGACCACGTTCAGGTGGCTTTTTAACATCTCCAAGGATGGAGACTCTGCAGCCTCAGTTCCTATAAACAGGACAGTAGGACATTATGGCTCATTATACTTTCAAGTCAATTACTATCTACCACTTCAGCAAAAACTTCCCCACTGCACCTTCCAGCCTCTGTTAGGATGCTCTGACTTGTTCCTGACCCTCTTTTTCTGCTCTACTCTTTTCTCATGAAGATCTTAATTCACAGACTTTGCTGGCAGTAGTGTGTAAAAGGGAGCAGCATGTAAATTGTGCTTCCTGGTTTTCATGCCTTAGCTTCTTGTTCTGCCATTTCTAGTACCAGCGGAACTAACCCCAATCTCTATAAAATGCCTGCTATAAAGTTAGGTTATAAGCTCCTCCAGCCACAGATATCAGTACAAAGAAAACACTTCACAAATAATTACAAAACTCTTCAACAAGGCCAACTGGAGCTATACTGACTCCAGAACAACAAAACACCTGCTTGAAGGAAAATACTAGAAAAAAGCAAAATTAAATTATATAGACAATTAGATCCTGCAATAAGAAAAACACGTGCAGTTTCTATTCTTCTTCTTTGTTCCCCATCCCCAGTGATCACACAGATCGCTGACATTTGAGTATGTTTTGGTGAACTTTGATAAACTTCTGAGCAGACTTCAAGAAACCTTTTATATCTGTCCCTGCAACACCCTGCTGCTGTGATGCCAAAGTAAGAAATACAAGTTCTATAGAAACTCCATGCACAAACACCACATCTACAGAAACAACACAAAACAAAAAAACCCAAACCAAATTTAATGGAGAAACCTTACAAATATGCTCCTATCTCTATATTCTATTTAGATTGGATATTATGAAAAAATTCTCCACCAAAAGGGTTGTCAGTCATTGCAACAGGCTGCCCAGGGAAGTGGTGGAGTCACCATCCCTGGAGGTATTAAAAAGACATGTAGATGTGCTGCTTAGGGTCATAGGTTTGTAGTGAGTGGACTTAATGATCTTAAAGATCTTTTCCAACCAAAATGATTCTGTGATTTTATCTCAAAAAACCACATTTCACAATTTTGTTTTGGATTAACATTTCCTATTTGTATGCCTGGGAGTCTGCCTCATCACCCTATCACCATTGCTAACGGACTCATTACTGAGATTAACATCTCATGCAGATTTCAACACAAATTTTATAAGCCTACACAAAACTACATGAAATGGTGAGGGGGTTGCCAAAATACTGACACAAAACCCTCTGGAAACAAAATAGGTTTTTATAGCAAATTTCCTATACAACCTTCTAAAATTAATTTTGCAGTGTTCCTTCCTGTCATCCTGAATACCCTCTTTGTTGTTTGCATTATCTTTCAAGGCTTGCAGCTATGAAACATTAGCCAGCACAACCCCTTTAAGAGTTCTTATAAGCGAACTCAGCCCCCAATTTCAAGTCCTACACTAAAAAGAAATAATAGCATTTTGCAAAACATTAAATAGCTCAATTGTATTGCTGTGAACAAAAGAGTACGTCAACTTAACTACTCCTCTGCCATACTTGAGATGGAAACAGCTCTCAGTAACAGCAAGAAAACTTGAGTCAGTTACCTTTCATTTCCAACTAATCATCAGAAATACACTGGCCCTCTCAAAGGACGATAGGCTATGCAAAGAACCATTGAATAATGTAAAATGTTAATATTAGGCATAGTATTTCACAGAAACAGACCAAAGTCTGACATTAACCACTAAAATCCATAGTCTAAAATGGATTGTTCAACTGCAGTGAACAAGGACAATGACAATGATAAAACAAAAATTATTTATGAACTCTTATCATTGAACCTTTGAATTAAAGTGACTAACAGTATACGCCCAAGATTTGAATTTTTTTCTCTGTGGTTGTCAACCCAATAGCTTCTCTTCAAAACATAAAGGATTAATTTGGATGAATAGCCTTGCATTCAGGATTCTAAAAAACCCAACAAAACAAAGACACATTAAAAAATACCAGCATCCATTCCACTTTAGTGACAACTGATGATGTGATAAACAAAATAGTTCTTCAGGGGAAAATTACAGATGAAAAAGTACTAACTAAAGAATTACAGTAATAATCTTAACCACTGACAATGTATTTGATCTTACTTTTATTTTTGTGCCAAATAAACAGAAAGAAAAACTTTTATAAAGACAAGAAGGTGCATAAACTAAATTAAAATTGAACCTATATGTTCTGGTCACTCTGATGCCCAAAGATAACCCACGTAGTTACAGGTGAGAAAGGGCTGTGATTCTTACAGTTCTTTTTTCCAGTCACTTGTCAAAGTCAACATCATGGTTAATAAAACAACAGCTAAAGAACAATGCATAGTGAGTAACAAATAGCATTGTGGTGATAGAAAGTCTCATTCTCATCTTCTGTAGAGATTGTATAGTCTCTTTTGCAAGAAATTAAGGAGCAGGAAGGCGTGTGTGAGTGTGTTTAAACCAGCCAACACACACGGCGGGTACTGTGACTAACAAGAGAAGCCTCCTGGATAAATCATTCTCTGTAGTCAATGTAGGGATGTAAAAGGAAGGCTAAGGCCCACCTGGAATTAAATATAGCAAGGACTGTCAAGGACAACCAGAAGGGCTTCTTCAAATACATCAACAGCAAAAGTCAGACTAGGGAAAACGGGGATGCGCTTCTGAATGAGGTGGGTGCCTTGGTGACAGAAGGTGGAGCTACTGAAAGCCCCTTTGCTTCAACCATTACTGCTATGGCCAGCCCTCAGGAAACACAGGCCCTGGAGGCAGGAAAGTCCTTTAGTGTGCATTCACTTGAATTCTGTAAGGCAGTTTCCCTAAGCATTGTGGGTGGTTGGCAGTGGGGGAGAGGAGCACTCAAAGTCAGGCTCCTGTCCTTGATGCAGAAATTACAAAGAAGAGTTTTGGGAGTCTTGACCTCACTGATAATTTATTTAGGTGTACCACAGACCAACCAATTCCCTAAAGAGCAACATGAAACTTAACCAGTATCAGTTTCCAAAACAGTGCCTCTACTGGTTTCCCCCTCTACTCTGCCCTGGTCAGGCCCCTCCTGGAGTATTGTGTCCAGTTCTGGGCTCCCTAGTATAGAGAAGACAGGGATCTCTTGGAGAGAGTCCAGAGGAGGGCTACGAAGGAGGACTGGAGCATCCCCCCTATGAGAAAAGGCTGAGTGAGCTGGGCCTGTTCAGCCTTGAGAAAAGAAGACTAAGCAGGGATCTGATTAACATTTATAAATAGCTTAAGTGTGGAACACAGGGGGAAATGACCAACCTCTTCAGTTGTCTGTGGAGACAGGACAAGGGGCAATGGCTGCAAGTTGGAGCACAGGCAGTTCTGCACCAATATGGGGAAGAACTTTTACACAGTGAGTGTGACAGAGCACTGGCACAGGCTGCCTGGGGGGCTGTGGAGTCTCCCTCTCTGGAGATATTCAAGACCCATCTGGACAACAACCTATGCAATCTGTCCTAAGGAACCTGCTTGGGCAGGGGGGTTGGATCCGATGATCTCCCTTCCAACCCCTACAATTCTGTGATCCTGTGAGTGTCACTGATGAGCAAAGACGGCCATCACCATGTCATTACTATGTCATTGCTAGGGGCCCTCCAGCCTCAGAGCCAGCTGCCTACACCAGACTGCAGGCAATCCACATTTGCATCATCATCTCCAAGCAAAATTAAGTCCTAACTGGTGCACTTGAAAGTCCAAAGGCTCTGTCTGGCCTACTCCTGTATTTGGCATCAGTGGCCAGCGAAGTGACAGCGGTCACAGCCTACAGCACAGCACGTTTTCTTTGTGTCACCATCACAGCAATTCCCTTGTCAAAGCGTGCAGACTAAAAGAAAAATCTTTCCAGCCTGGAAGCAAAAGCATCAATTCTGGGAAGCAGGTGAGGGAATCTAGACAACGATCTGGTAAGAATCATTTCCTCAAGTTCAGCTTAAAAACGAAAGCATTAATCAGAGAAGCCAGCAGAAGAATACCACCAGCATCAATAAGTCAAACCGATTTTTCCCAGACTTGAAGGCAGACGTGCAGGCTGGGACCAATAAAGAAGAGAACATCAAGAGAAAGATTGCACAGTAAGAAGCATCTAACCATTGTAAGCGCCAGAAAACCAGTAGCATCCAGCTGAGTGAACAGATCACGAGCAGGCGGGCTGGGCTGACAAAATAAGGATCTAGATACACTTGCCACAAAGACAGTCCCTGTCACCTTTGGGGCTTTCTAGCAAGAAGGATCTAAAGAACATTTTGAAAAGTATAAAAAGAACATTTGCATTGCTCAAAATAGACTTGAGACGTGGTGGCAAGCCTAGCTATGTTTCTGAAGCCTCACAGACAAGGTTATGAGAATCTTACATAGCCTCACATCCTATTTCAGCTATTATGGATTTTATATATAGTAGAAAGAGCTGAAGAAGGACACATCAATTACTTTTCCTTTTCTTAGAGACCCTTTCTACACTGTTACAGAAGAAAAAGTACAACTTTAGGCATGAGCCAGTATTTACATGTATACTGCTAAAGAAAAGATGGCTTTACAGTTTAAGTTTTACGGCTTTTTTGTTTCTATGTTTAAAGGAGGGCTGGCTAGCTTAATAAAACAAACCAAAAGAAAAGAGTATTCAACTGAGGATGGAAAGAAAAAAATAAGAAACCTGGAAAAAGAGCTTTCTTGCATTACTTGATCACTGCTGAAGAGTCAGTAGTAAAAATGAGAGCTACAACTTTATAAGCATATTGTCAAGTTTCTTAAGATTTGGCATAATTAAAATCACATACCATAATTCCTATTTTAAAATCACAGGCTATCCCAATTGGAAGATAAGTATTTCCAAAATGAAGTAAAGCTGTCAAACGCAATTTTGTCTTTTTATACGGCAATTATCAAGACTTAAACTTCTAATAAAAGACAGGTTGAAATTCCAGTTGGTGTCTGCTATAATTACATTAACAGCTATGTAGATCAGATAAAGTACTATATTAAGCAATAGCAAAAGCTAGGATGTTTACTTCTTTAAAAGAGCTACTTCTCTCATTATGTAAATAGAGACACAGATACCACATGAGAATTTACTTTAAATAATGTATATCAGCAAAATAACGTATTGTCACTATCTTGAATTTCTAAAAGGAATTTTCCAGCTGAAGAAATGTTGCATTCAACTTGAACTCTCTACTGAAACTTCAATTTGCTACAGAGTTCATATCAGAACTAAAAATTTAGGCACAAATGAACATGATCTCAATACATCTGTTATACGAGAACAATATAATAAAAACTATAGCAGAATACAAATACTCTTGATAAAAAGGAGATATAATATTCAGAAGTATATTATACATAAGCAATATTTTCAGTGATAAAACAAGCTGAATTGGTTAGATCAAAACAGAAAAATGTGAACAGTTTTTGGAAACTACTCAAGAATATTCTGCTATATGACCAAAAAGCCACAATTCCCCAGTTAAACAGACTAAGCTGATTGAAAACAAAACAAAACCAAAAAATGTTGCTTAGACAAAGCAAAACAAGCTGTAACTCCCCCTCTCTCCAGCTCAAGCCAATAGGAAAGCCGATAGCACCAAATGCTAATCAGAAACTATGCAAAGAAGACGACTGATAAAGGAACGAACAAGAAAAATGCAGAGATGGACAGGAAGCTGAGCAAAGGCAATCTAAAAAGGATATACCAAAAACCCCTCAAAGCCATGAAGAATTTTAAGAACTACGTTGGTCCATTAGGTAAGGGTGGGCAGGAACATAACAGCACAAAGATGTGGATTTTAGAAAGCCTGTTATATTTTTAAGCAATATATTTAGACAACCAGGTATAAATACCTTCTAGAACAGTAGCGAATAATGCTCATGAACAGCAGCGGTGGTTAAGATTCTATAGTCAGAAGGTCCAGAGAACTTGCACTCATGAGGGAACAACAGAAAAATAATGACATCGCTGATAAACAGCAAAGAGAATGAATCATCCTCAGTACGGAGTCAACTGAGCTGGTTCAGTATGCTTTACTCAGGTAAAAATACATATTGCAAAAAAAATGTAAAAAAAATCAAAAGACGTGAGCTAGAATTAGAGAAAGCAGACAATATATATTCAGGACAAGGAACTCTAAGGATAATCAAGGTAGCCGATAGTCAGCCATGGCAGAGGATACCACTGCGGTCAAAAAGGCCAATAGGATCCATTGATGATTTAAGGGAAGAATGCTAGTGAAAGTAATGTTTCTTTCAAGCCTGGGTTTCCAAAGCCAGTAAAAGTCATTACTGGGAAACTTCATTCTGGAAGAATTTGAAAAGGCAGGAAAGAATTTAAAGGAAAGAGTTACACTGTGAGAGTAACAGAAAACATGCCAAACAAGAAACTAAATTTATTTAATGTAAGGAGAAGGCTCATATTGAATCTGTAGATTAACTTGGTCACAGCCACTTAAAGAAGGTTTAACTTATCAACACTATAAAAAAAAAATTCAAGAGAAGAAAACAGTCAAGATTATCAAGCAAAGATAAAATAAGATCCAGGTTAAGGCACTTTCCAAAAATCTATTACAAAGAGTAAAGATGGACTCTCCAGCACTGGCAAAATTGAAGACACCACCTGATGAAATCCCACTTAAGCACAAGTATTAGATCCAATTAACGCTGGGGAAATCCTATGGCCTGTTTTGTATTACAAGCTCATCTGACTAGCAAAATGATGTCTCTTAGTTACCCACGTGCTTGTGAACTGTAAAGCCAAGAGAAGGAAACTTCTCAGAAAATAAACAAAGACAACTTAGTTTTGGCAGCAGTTGATGTTGTCCCTCTGTCTGTAAAGTTACTGTTGGCCAGCAGCCCATTTTCTTTCAAGGAGGTAAAAATGCTTTCAGCATTGGGATTTCCAAATGCAATTATTTCAGCCACCTTATTCAGGAGACACATCAAAACCAGAGCCTCTTTGCCCATTACAGTTATCTCCCGTTTCCAGCAGAGGAGCATCCAAAGCCACCAGGAGCATCCAAAGCCAGGAACCACAGGTATAGTGAGTTTAATTCTATCTTAATCCATGTAGAGTATAAACAAGAAAAAATCCATTTTAAGCAAGTTCTGCAAGAGGAAACAACCTGCATGCAGGATTCATGTCTATCTGCATGTATTTAGGTATCCACATTGGTAATGCAATGTATTTGGTGCTGTACTGGCCTGGGAATATATGCAAGTATTCCCACAAATAACAGGAGATAGAGACAGAGACCATCTACAAAGTCATTTTATGTATATAAGGGTGTGTATTTTACCTAAGTATACATATTTTCTTTAATTACAGTTTTCCATATAACCATTAGGTGGTTCTAGCCATGCAAGTCACATTTATTAAAGGCAGCATGTCAAATAAGAGTTGACAATTACAGGCTATATCAATACACATTATGCCAGATGGTAATGAGCCATACACAAAGGGCCAGCCATCCAAAATAATCACACCATTTTCCACAGAAATGTTGAAGAGGTTATGGTTTATTACACAGTGCTCATTAGATATACAGTGGCAGCATTAGCAATTTTTCCTTCATTTGTATCTCATTTAAGACTCTGCCCCCACAAGCCCATTCAAATTAGTACACAAGGTTAAAATCATTATGGTCAGAGGGACAAAAAAAAAAATACAAATGAAGTTGTATTTTTATTTTATAGTAATGGTGGATCAAAGGTCCCTGGAATCTATTATTCTCTCAACTATTATGTAACACAGGATACTAAAAAGCATGAAATTCACTGTCATTTACCGTGAAGAAAGATAGCCTATTTTAAATGGGCAAACTCTATATTACCTAATTAATAACACGAAGTGAAAACAACAGTTAGGTTGTGACACAAAGCGACAAAAGCCATAAAACTAAAAGTTCATCCTGAACTTTCAGCCTTGGCTTTGAATTTTCTCATCTGCACTTCAATTTGCTGCTTTAATAGCACGGAAATATTTAAGTGTCCAAAAGGCAACTCATCTTTCACAGCAGGCTGGAAAAAGAGCTGTCTCAAATAACTGGAGCGCCATCTTTGAGAAAATACCTATAAAATATGATTTAAAGTACCTTTCCACCCAGCTGCATATGTTGACTTCCAGCAAGAAAATGACTGTTGGTGACATTTATTTTCTTGCCTTTCTGTGTTGACTGAATGTATGCAGTTGAAAAGGTATGACGGGGCAAATGTATTTGTCAGCACAAACATGGATATGTTTATTGCTTAAAAACATGCAGATGTTTCCCCAAACTACTAGTGACAGCCAGTATTTGGTAGTCAAAAGACAGAGAAAGAGAGGGGACATGAGCACTGGACGTACCACCTGATAACATGACTGCAGAAAACCAGCTTTTCAGTCCAAGGTCCACTTTTGAAACACATGGAGCATCACTTGGAAATCTGGGGCGCGCATCAGGCAGCCACCAAGCTCAGAAGGCCAGGGTATCTTTACGCCTCCTTCCTCAGACACTCCTGCTGAGCTGTTCTGCTGTTACACAAAATGCTGAATTATTCATTCAGCCAGATGGCAAAAGAGTGAAGAAAGTCAGTCAGTCTCCAGGAGATTATGGGGGAGAAAGGTGGGACACCTGGACTCCAGCTCCTGCTTCACAAAGTTACTGGGAGGGAAACAACATTACATACTTGGGCACTGCTGACCTAAATGTCCTATAAATTGACTGAGAACTCAGGCAGTGGAGTACCACAGATTTACATCCTTTCAAATACTTGCAGGACTCAAGCCTGGACTTCCTGCGCCCTCAGCAAATGCTTAGCCAGTGACTCAACAACGTGGAACAGCATTAGCAGCAGATCTCTGGTTTGGGAATCCCACCTAGGTAATTTTTCCTAGCTAAGCCAGCTGACAAACCTTAACCATGCTTTGCAATTGTCTGAAAGATTAAAAAGCATGTTTCATTTCAAAGGGTCTCAAAAAAACCCCTTACAAAATTAGAAAGGATTTGGTTCATTCCTGGCAACGCAAGTCTGTAACTGAACAGATACTCTGATAACTAAGTTCAGTGAATGTTTTTCAATCCACAACAGTATTTTACACCAAGATCTTTCTACTACCTGACATTTGTGGAGTCCACTTTACTACTGACCAAACTACTTACCTCAACAAAGTGCCATTTTGCAGGCAGACACCAGCAATTATGAAACAGGTATGAAACCTGTGCGATATCAAACAAATGCAAGGCCCCAGTGCATTATAAAATCCAAAGGACAGCAGGCTAATTTAAAGGTCGAAGCAGAATGTGGCACACATAATGCAGAAGTTTTATATAGTTATTTTCACAGTAGGTTTCCAGACAATTCAGAGTAGGTTTAAATTCTCTAGTGCTGATTCAAAAGTTAAAGACCAATGTCCAGTTCCCAGAAAGCTGATCACAAGCAAACCCACCACGGCACAACTATCAGTGGTCTAGAAACAATGGCATCACTGCTCTTTCCTCAAAAAAGCAGTACTACATTTTTAAAAGCTGAAGGTAAAAGGAAGATGAGGTAGAAGAAGCACAAGTCAAAAGATTTTAAAATGGAGCTGGCATAAAAACCTTCTCTCTGGCTTGCTGAAGCAAGCAAGTTGCAGGTACTGCAAAAGGGAGCCTAAAAAGGCAAGAAAGGTGATCCAAAGCTTTGGCAACAGCTCCTGCAGTGTGACCCTTGAAAAAATGGGATGGTAGGCTACATCATGCAAGGAAAGACAGTAAGACTCAGAACTGAATAGGGTATGTTGCTGAAAAAACTCAGAAGATGAGCTATGAACTAAAGGATTAATTTCTGGATTGGATCACAGTGCTGTCACCAAAGCAGAAATCATATGAAGACTATGAAGAAAAAAACACGTATTTTTGTTATTACAGAAAAAAATTCAAATTATGGTTTAAAAATAATTTTAACTATTCCATGTTCTATTTAAATAAAATATTTAAATACTTGCACTAAAACCAACTGCAAGGATACGAAGAGAAAGAAAGGCCTCACCTGCAGGTAAATGGAAGAAACAGGCTACTAGCAACTCATTTTATGATCATACTCTCTCTGACCTTGTATTAGTTTTTTCTCAGCTCTCCAAGACTTTGAAGCGTGGCTATAGTTTTATTTGCAGGGATGAGGGGAAATAGTTTGAATCAACATAACAGAAATTCCCATTACTGTGTACTGTCAGAGACCACCGGCATGACTTATCACTCCAAGTGTATCTGAAATATCTCTGAAGAGTTTGTCTGTAATTGTATTCAATGTAGCTGAAAGTTAAGGTGCAGTAACCTTGACATTAAAGCTCTGCCACTAATGACACTTGAAATACAGGGGACCTTTATGTGAGAGAAAAGAAGGTAACCTTTTTTTAATGCAGTGAAGAACGAACACCTGATAAATGGGCAGTCCTGTTAAGAGAATAGATTGCTCATGTGTCTAAATGCACAGGAAAAAATGCATTAAAAAAATAAAATGTGAATCACCAGAATACAATGGATCAGAAAGAACTGGGGATTATTTTACACATATACATATATGTAGAAATATATTTTAAATTATATTTTTAAAATCACGTTTTTATGAAACATACTGTATATTCTGAAATACCAATAAATATTCAACTCAGGAAAAAAACCCATCATAACATACACAACCACAGATAGCTCCCACAGTCACAGAAACCTCTCCTATTCTGAGCAGCTGGAACTGCCTTTTTGTTGGTCAGCAATTAAAAGTATGGTTATCACATCTGCTCTCCTCTCCCCTCCTGAACTTTAGGTGTTTGGAAGTGGATAGGGACATTAATACCATATATTAAAAACTGGTTTATTACAGGGATGTTTTTGCTTTTCAGGAAGCAGAAGTATGCAGCAGATGGATGCTGCCTGCCACGTACAAGGAACGAGACTAATAGCTGAAGGGAGACGGCAGACTTCTTGGAGACCTTGCCCCTTACGCCAGGTGTGTTGACAGGATCGCCAGCAGGGAAAGGATAATAAACCTTTTGGAGCAAGGCAGCGACTGCTGCTTCTGGGACTGTATCAGTGTAGCAACAAGCATTTGGGGCTGTTGATGCCTGCAAAGTTTTATCACTATTATTAGTATATCTTTTATGCAAATGGAGTAACGTGTGATATTGAGAAAATGTGTCGTTTGATGAAAAAACACACACCTACCATTATACCATTGGCACAATTTCAATCTATTTTTATCTTATTTACATCAGTTCTATAAGGTATCTGAAAATCTCATTATTTCATTTTTTTGGTCCTTTCATCCCAGAACGATTCAATCTACACATTTTAATAAGAGGTAAAATGACATCAACCAATTCAAGCAACATTAACCCCAAGTGACTGATGGTGGAGAGACAGCTGTATGCTAATAAACCACCTTCGAGAACAAACTTATTTTCTGCAGAACTCCTACCTGAGTCCACAAAACACAATTGCTGCCACGACTGTAGTTCTGCTAAAACTTCGGCTACAAGTGACTGAAGTAAAATTTCCACAGAACACTGTTGTGGTGAAACATAACAATTATGAGAAAGAAGTCAAGAGTATTGTACAGTATCTGAAACCTGCTTATGTTTCTTCTCTTTCTGAAAACATTAGATGCATAACGCATTTGGCTGCATTTTCTCTTTCAACAAAAAATTCAGCAAATTTGACCAAGTCTGTGGAGAAATTCAAAATTGCAACTACAATTACTTTAATGTACTTCAAGACTTGGGTAATCATGCTCCCAAAAATCTCACATGCACCAAGTATGTTCCATGATCGTGGTGTCAGTGCTGATCGGAAGGTTTCAACTGCTGCAAATCCTAGAAAAACCCAGCGTCTTTCTGATTGCCTGAATACCTCAAATACAAGCACAGTAAAAATACCATGTTGTATTTATACTGTAGACATCTTTATCCCCAATTTCCTCTCCACTGATCACTATCAACATACATATTTCTAGTAATTTAAACTCAAGAGTGCAGCTACTACATCCAAATCTGGACTTGCTATTCTTGCAATCCATCCATACCTAAAACTTGTTAATTTAAGTAACAATTCAACTTTCCTCTAATGGCCAAAAGGTGCAACATAACAAGGACAAATATTCTCCATTCCAATCCACTGAAATACCATCACATGCCCATTGAAAATGTTTTTGCAATGAAGATTCCTTTTTAGGAGTCATCTCCATCAGGTTAATTTTTGCTATTGTTCCTTAGTAATTTCTCTTCCACTACAGCATCAAATCAAGAAACCACTTTGCTTGCGAAGTTGAAGATGTCAGCGTGTACTTTCATTTTGCAGTCAACATCCACTTAACAGGCACTCAGTCCAAAAATTTATTTCTCCCAATGCAGCTGTCACCCCCTGAAGAAGATACCGTTTCTGAAGTAAGGAATTTTTAATTTGATGGTCTTTACCAGAATTCAGCTTAGAACCCTTTCTCTCCACCTTCAAAAGGAAAACAAACCAATGACAAAAAAGTCCCACCATCCACTTCTCTTGCTTCTCATCCCATTTTTCATGCAAAACAAAATTTTGCATTACCTTGAACAATCCTGGCTACAGCACTACACCAAGATACCTTTCCTTGTGTTTTCCTTATCCACCTGGTATCTAGATGTACTCACACACCCTCCTGTATATTGGAGTATGTTAGAAATAACTGACCTTCCCTCTCCAGCAACACAATGCCCTGTGCGTTATACCACCTGCAGCAACATGCTGTGCTGGTTTTTATTACTGTTTGCTTTAGAAGCATCTCTGAGCTGCGAAATTCCACGCAAAAAATCTACTGTAAGCTAAAGGCCAGGTACTAGGGAAGCGATAGGAAAAATTCATTCACTTAATGTGTGACGTGACCTGCATCCAGAACATGCTGGTATTTATTGCAAGTGAAAGGGAATGGGTGCTGTATAGTTTTTATACATTCTCCTGAATGCTAAGCAAAAGAGGATACCTCCGGAGCTAGGAGGGCATCGTACATATTTTTATATACATATACTTGAGGTGTATAATGAAGACCACCTCTTCAACTGCACCCCAGCAGATGAAAAATTTTGTCATATCTTCAGTCACCTTATATCTGAGTACTGACTGAATCACATTAAGAAAATAGATTAATTGGTACAGTAAGCCTTGTAATACTTAACTTCCTATTGCCACGATTTTCCAAGTATTGCAGAAATTTGTATTGAAAGTGCATAATTGCGCTGTAAAATTTGTCAAGGGAGAAGTTAATAGGTTGTGCCTGGGAACAAGACAGCTGGTACTTCAGCAGATGGGAAAGCATAGGAGATATTTTGGGATTGTAGGACAAATAAATTACACAGATACAGTTACTTAAGGACTTGCAGTGAAGCAGTCGGTCATATTGACATCATAGTTCTGACGGAGAAGCTGTCCCCAGAGCTGTTGTGAGCTTTCATCACAGCACCAAATTGATTTTAGGTGCTAGCTGGAAATTTCTCATCACAAATACTTCTTTTTTTTTTTTTAATTTTAAGAAAAATGTGAAAATTCTCAAGCAGAAATGCATTGCAGGAGAAAAATTTTACAGCAAACCTCCAAAGGACAGCTCTGGCAAAGAGCTCTGGTGCGTGGAGATGCCCTGCCCTAGGAAGGCTGTGTCAGGTGTTGTTACCCACTGGTCACCTGGCCTTTTGACAAAAAACTTCACTCACAGGGGTGAAGGTGGGCCTTGGTTGTTCCCACAGCCACTCCTGACCCACTGTGGAATTTCATCAGGGCTGCTCTGGTTTCACATGCTATGCTGCACATTGCAGCAGACCAGTACTCACTTCACAAGCAGTGGGAGGAAGAAGCTCCAGGAAAAGGTTGGCTTGGACAGACGGAGGCCATGTTGTGGTTTCTCCAAGGTAAGCCATCTTACTGTGCTTTCTATGATACTGAAAATTACTTCCTTTTGTAAAAAGCAAAACCCAAACCGCTTTGTAGCGTACACAGAGAATTGACTTTGTTCGGCTACCTAGAGCTAAACAGGCTTATTCTGAGCAAAGTTGGAGTCCGTATCTCTGCACCGCACTGGCTCTGATTGGCTTTAACCCAGTGCCTTCTCATTTATTCTACGCTGTTCAGAAAAGACCTTTTCTTATTCAAAACATAACTGTTGTATTTGCACATGCTGTGTATGCTGAAAACAATAAAAAGTTAATGAAGAAAAGTACTGGTTGTAATGAATTAGTAATATTGTTAGATTTGTATTTGGAGCTGATTTTTATTGTTGTGAGTGGAAGATGATCAATAGGAATATGTAATCAAGTTGTATGTGCTTTTCATCTCCTGAGACTCATCTGGTAAATGAGATGAAGAATCTCACAGGATTTATCCTGGAGAACAAAAACTAAATAGAATAATTTAGAATAATCGCCTAAGATTTCTTCACTAAAAGCTAAGGCAAAGCTACCAAGGACTGGGATACAAAATTACACGTTAATGAAAAATTATAAAAGACACCACCGCTCATATTTTGAGATACTTCTATTATCTTTCAAACAAATAATTTTGTCAAGAGCATTGTTCTACTTAATGTACTTAGATATTGAATATTTTAGGACCACGCATTTTCTCTACCAGTTAATTAGCTTAGCTTCCAAAGTACAGCTAGTTGGGATACTGCACCTTCTCTGAAAGCCAGCCTTCCAGAAGATAGGAATAAGAACAGTAAGTCCCCAAGGAAATCATTTTTATGATAAAGAGTCCTAATGTGCTCCAGTAAAGGTGAGGATTGATTGTTATGGCCTATTGTTACTATAATTAGAAGTCAAACACCAATTAGCAGTTCCATTAATAAGATTAATCTCTGCAATATCTGCAGCTGAGACCCAGGGCTTGCGTACAATAAGCCAGTGTGAATTTAAGGTGCAACAACTGTTCCACACTAAAACTCCCGGTCTGAATACTTGCACCAGACAAAAGAAAAAAGCTCTGCTGCCTTCTGAGTTTCTACACACACTACTGGACCTACCACATCTTTCCCATTTCTTGCTTTACATTTTGTTAAGCATGTTCTACCATGTGATTTACATCGTTGATGGGGATAGGTGCAATGCGGCATGAAGTCTTCCAAACTGTGGTTCACAGCCACTCTCTCTGCATTGCACTGTGTCAGTGTAAATCTAATTTAGTTTTCCATTACTATTAAACACAGACAACAGTAATGGGGAAAAAACCCTACTTCCTACAAGTACGGAAGTTCTCTTCATATGACTGGTGTCCATAATAAAAGTTAGGTATAATTTACTTCAAAATACAAAGTTAGGAAACTGTCAAATCCAATCTCTGAAATCAACACTCTATACAGTTAAGAGTATGGACACTGAAAGAAGGACAAGGTCGGAAGATGAGGTGAAAAATCACACACTCACAGTCTTCATAATTTTGTGGATATCAAAATCATCATTTGTATGGACATTCTTTGGTTCTATTTCATCTGAGTTTTGTCTTTTACAATAACTCTTCAACAAAATTTGTCCCCATATAAATCTACACCATGGAAGGTAGAAAGATGGTTGTTTTCTAAAATTTAGTAGCAAACAGGTCAAGGCAGTCTCTAAAGTGTCACATACACAGTAACAACACAATCACCTTCACCAAAATTTACGTGCCATTACCATGACTTATTAGCCAAGAAGCTTTGTAATGGATTCACATTTTCCTTGCTTCATTTTAAAGGGTGGCTACCTGATTTCTCTGCATAGAGCTACTGTTAATTAAATACAGATTTATATGGAGATATATTTCAATTGGAAAGCCTTTCAACAATTACCAAAAATTGCAAACATCTTTAAGCTTGCCCGCAAAACTTCTCTGGTGACCTAAGTGAAGATACAGCTTACACAGTAAAAGACCTCCTTTGCCAGAGTAACATTCACCTGTTCCTAAACCAGAACGGAGCCCTTTGCTGTTGTAGTCACCTATTCCAAATGGAGATCTGACAGTCTTCCGAGTCAAGAACAGCATTATCACCTCTCAACTGCTTGGCTGCATTCACAAGGACGGGACAGAAGCTACTTGCCAATAACCACAGCTCTCAGAGAATGCAGAGCCCAAGCTACACATCCTCACGGAGTATCTATTCTGTTTATCACTCACAGTGGAACACCTTTTACATTTTCTCAATTTCCAGAAGTTGTGTTCACACCTCATATGCTATTACACTAAATACACAAAGCAGAGTATTGCCATTTCAGTACTGCCATTTCAGATCCCTCTCGACCACAAAATCCCAGTTTGGCAGCAGTCCAGGACACATGCAAAAGTCAAGTCAACAAACCAATGTCCATTTGTGCAAATTTGTGCAGCCTGTAAGTCTCAAAAGCATACTATAACCAGTATATAACTTCTACACTTTTGACTACGCTAGTCCATATTTACCTGACACACACTTGCTGAGTTTGGTCAAACCATAGGATTCACCAGTACGAATAAACAGGCAGGCGTGACTGAAAATAGTTGTTTGTTTTGTTTTGTTTTGTTTTTAAAACCTCTGACAAGCATCCAAACTAGCACTAATGGCAAAAGAGAAGAGGTAAAAAGATGCAAAATAGTGAGAGAAGAAAACTTGCTGTACTAGAGCCTAGGACACCGAGGCCTGAAGAGATGGCATAGTAAGTTTGTTCTTTGGGGTTACTTGCACTTCAAGGTACAAAACAAAGGATATGTCAGGAATTCACTACTCAGTTTAAAGCCAAGGAGATTCCTCAGTCCTCAGCCAGTAGTGCCTGGCAGCACCAGACATGATCAGAAAAAGATATCCCTCTGGCTATTTAGAGAGAGAACTCAAGCCAGTTGGTATCTTCAGCTGTAAGAATCTAGCTCCAACATAAAGCATAAAGCAGTAAGTGTTCAGAAACTGTATGATCCTGGAGCTTCAACTCAAAACCTCACTTCTAGCAGCAAAGTAAGAGAACAGAAAGCTGCATACTTAGTTATCCAAGTGAGTTTTCTTCTGAAAAATGGCAGGAAGAGTGTCAGACTCCAGTATAATCACCCATTAGAAAATGCATCTTAAGTCTCTTATGCTCTAGATTCCCGTATCACATCTAAGGTGTTCTCTGATACTATTAGCATGATAAATTATCCTTGCTTAGATTCTGCCAAAACCCCAATGTGAGTGCTGTGGCACGGGAGTCAGAAGGAGTTTCAGGGGAATACGGGATGCACGCTTAGAGTACAGGCAATGACATCGAGCACTTACATGATGCTGCTTGCATACTCCTCAGCGAGCACTGCACTTCATCATTACATTTGCAGTGCTTCTGTAGCCAAAGAAACATTTTCCTAAAGGCTAAGAGCACAAAGTTTAAACTTTAGGTAATCTGTCCAGCAGATGAGATAGAGCTGTTTATCATGCTGCTACTTCTCTCTTCATTCTCTTTTGGGATCATTAGTGCTGAGCTGGAAGTAAAACCAGGTTCATACTCCCGCCAACGGGAATAAAGTCAGGTTGCTGGCAACATGATAGAGAGGTGGCTGTGCAGAGTAGAGCATGCCAAGCAGGCTTTTATAACACTTTCCTCCTTATCTTCAGCATGGCTCATGAGGTAACCAGCAGGTACTATGATCTCCTTGCATACAATATGACCCTCACAGCTCCAGCTTAATACAGGCAGAACACTTCTCCTGCAAATTATGAAGTGCTAAAGCTGGAGGCAAAGCTGGCCAGAGGCAGCACCGTGTAACTGCACTAGCCCCG
Source organism: Laterallus jamaicensis coturniculus (assembly GCA_022605575.1). Taxonomy (NCBI): domain Eukaryota; kingdom Metazoa; phylum Chordata; class Aves; order Gruiformes; family Rallidae; genus Laterallus; species Laterallus jamaicensis. The sequence continues at coordinate 6,993,890 of JAKCOX010000027.1, forward strand.
TTCCTGTAAGTACCTAAATTGAAATCCTCATTATTCTGGAAAAGATTGCTTTCTGGTAGCAGGCATCATTTTTGTTCCATTGTGTACCAGTAAATAACAGATGCCAGCTAAGCAGCTAGCTAAGCTATTTTTATACATTTAGGTCAACTGTCCCATGAATTGGCATATCTAGAGAACAGGAGAAAAAAAAATATTTTTGCTATTACAACTCCAGCCCTCGTGGTCTTTCTGTTTGATATTATAGTTATTTTATCGCTTGCTTATAGTGTGATTCAAGAATGTGAAGCAGGAAGAAGAGGTTATGCAGAACATGCCAGATTCCAGAATGAAAAAAGTCCACCATGGGGTTTTTTTGGTGGTTTTTAAAGTTAAAACAATTACAGCACTGTTACATCTTCCCAGTCACAGATTGTACATTGAGCATAGTACCAGATTTAGCGGACTGATGTAACTTGGCTACCCGCTGTGGGACTGCATATTTAAAGAGAGCACAAGAGCTGGTTCCAACACAAACAGTGGGAAAAGAAAGACTGGGCTGGTGCAATCACTGACACGTACTGGAACAACTTAGCTCATGCTCGGATTTCAGGAATGCAATTAATTAATCACTACTAAGTACCCTAAAATCAAGTGAGCCATATCCCAGCTAATAGTCCACAATATAACGTTCACAGCACGTAAGTATCAGGCAATGAAGATGCTCATTACAGTGCCAGAAATAATATTTCCAGCAAATATTATATATAAAGATGAAGTAATTATATGGCATGGCAACAAAAAGACCTGTATAGTTTACAGCTGAGCTGAAAATCGTTAAGATTTCCAAAAAATACTTTTTAAAGCTGAAGACATATGAACAATAAAGGATTAAGCTGCATATCACTGAGGGATGTGTTTTACCTTTGATATGTATGTCTAATATACATACCATATGTAATTACACTGTAACCAAGATAGCAGATAAGAACATACTACTGGAAAACAACGTCCTTTTGTCTTATGCAGGAGAAAGCAGCTTGTAAAAAACACTATTTGCAATACATAAAACAATCACAAAAGCCCTTTAGGATCACTGTTTTACAAGCTGCCCACTCTCTTAGCTCTATACAATGGAGACATCCAAATCAGAAATTAGACTCACATTTAAGAGTGTACTTGGAAAAGGACCTTAAATAAAAAGGGGAGTCCAAAATCAAAGGTAAAGCCCACAGTAGAGGGCAAGAACTGGCCCCTGTGGCACAAAATGAAAGAACACATCATCATTCTCCTAGCGTGCACCACTTTGCTCATATTTACACCATGCTAGAGACTTGAAAGTGCCATTGAAAATCCATTTAAATTAACAACTCCATAGTTCTCACTTTTGCAGACAGTAATGAACCTTAAGTGAACCTGTGTGGGCGTATTCAAAACTGCTTCATTTTTGGAGTACCTTTGTAACTGAACTAGATATTATAATGGCTATTGACTTGCTCAAACTTAGATTATTAGGCTAGATTTTCAGCTGGTTGATCTGGCATAGCTCCAGCAATGTCCATTTACACCAAATGGCTCATTATTAATTCAAGGTCTTATTTGCTCCTTAATGAATACTTCTAGTAGTCACCTTCCCAGCGGCAGCTTTAAATGCTTGAACGTTACCTCCCTGGTCAGAATCATCATCCTCAAGAACTTAGTTATCAAAAAATAATGCTTTTTCCTCTGCTTTTATGAGGCACACTTAAGGTAAACTTTTTTAATCATTTACAAAACAAACTAAAATACCTCCTGTACCATAATTAGCTAACTAGAATTATGCTTTCATACAGCATCATTTGCATATAAATATAAAAATTTTACAACCCTAAGGGGACATTAAGGACGAAGCAAAACAAGAATAGAATTAAACAGCTGAAGGGACAACACAGCCCTCCATAACAAGCCTCATTTATAGCCTTGTCTTTTCTCTTACTTATTGTTTTTTCTGTCTGTAGCCATTCATAGATATTTTCCTTCTCTGTTATTTTAAGATAACTACACATGATTTAACATCTTCATTTGCTCTTTTGTCTCAATTTTACAATGCTATCTTTGCACTTCTAAAACAAATCAAGAAACAAACATGTCACTAAATTTGTGCATCTTCATTTATTGTATCACAGTGGTCAGAAACATAATTAACTGAAAACATGAACAGTCTGTTCCCTCAATCAACACTCACATTTTTTCAAAAAGACTTCAAAAATTCAGCTTTGACAATTTTTCAACCAGATCTCACTCATTACGTCAGTGGAGCAGTTAACTGTCAAGTATGCAAAGGAGAGCAACCGCTACTTTTGATTACTGTTGCTACTAGTATTAAGGAATTTAGTTTAAATACTTTTTTAAAAGTTTAGGAAATCAATGAAGCTGAATGATCTCAGTGAGAGCTTGAGGAACCTTAATAGTGGGCTCAGTAATGTGCTGTGACACATGGGAGGTAAAAATGTTCTTCTACATTGCTGTTTCACGGGAAAATATCCTTCAAATTGGGCTACAGTAAAACTTATGTGCTTGGTGAAACCAACTGGTATTCAACAGGATTTGCCATCTGACTCTGAAGTAATACTAGTAAGTAGCTGTACCTCCATAACACCTGAATAACATCAAAGTGGAAATACTCCATTAAAAATATTTCCAAGCATCTTTACTTTTTTGATTCCAACGACCTCTTAATAAAAACTTTCCAATAACTATCTTGATCCAAATGTTTTTAATTTGGCTGTGTTCAAAAACCACAATTAAGATATAGGTGTGGATATTTTAAGAGCTATACAAAGAGTATGGAATTATTCTCATGGTGGAAAGTTTATAACCACCCTGGGGAACAGTTTTGTGATTAAGTACTGTTTTTCCTTAAGCAAGCCACTTAAGATATTTGATGCTACCACAAAGTTGCCCACCAAATGCACCTTGGTGTACCTTGCTAAAGAAGGTTATTACATACCTGGAGTAAATGCCACTGACCATGTTGTGCTGGAAAGAGAGCTCTGCCGTGCTGGGTCCAGCAGCTTTGGAAATAAGCAGTATGACCAAACCTCGCATCTGTAAGTTGTTCCGGCTGTCGTACACAAAACCCCTGCAAAAAGGGAAGGAAAAAAGAATCCATTTTCACTGGTCACACCATGGTGGAAAGAAAGAGTTAGACATCAGGCTGCTATCATGTCATCAAGTCTTTAATATTCACGTTTGCATGGAAATAAACCACAATTATTGTGATCTTCTGTCACCCTTTACCTGACACTTCCAACGAAATACTACTATTGCAGAAAAAAAAAAGAGTCAAGTATTCAGGATTAAATCTTGTTTATTTCCAAGGAACAGCATATGTCCTGCCACAAAAGGAGTATTTCAGAATAACTCTATGTGACCTACTGAAAAAGGAACATAAAAGCTTTCAGGTTGTTGTCTGAAGTATAAAAAAAGCCAAAAAGAAGCCTCCTACTTCAAGAGAAGAAAGGGAAAAGAGGAAAGGTACATCCAGAAATCTATAACCTGCTGAAAGAAAACTGTTAGGTCAGAGTGGTTATGAACAGGTGTCTCGATACATACATCACATCTGAGTATAGTAGGAATAGACTCTGCAGAAACTGATAATAGTAAAAAAGTTAGAGATAAATGAAGTAGAGATCGGCTGTTTAAATAAAAAATAAACCCACAAAACAACACAGCTGTTTCAAACCGTTTACCTTTATAATTTGGGGTCAGAATTACCCCTGAAACCTATCTTTTGAGATACACCACCTCAGAAATTAGCCTGTCTGTGCCTTTCTAATGTGCCCACATCCCCCACTCGCTTCACCTGTAGACTAATGGACTGGCCCACCCAGGACAAGTTAGGGGTGGGGTGAACCCAGCCTGGGGCACTATACCCCACACTCTCAGCAAGGCGGCAGCTGTGATGTCAGAGAAGGCATTGACTTCTGCTAAATTTCCAAAACAGTGAGCAAGCGTCTATGGCCTCAGAGAGTAACATATTTTAGTTCAGTGTAGCAAAGTTGGGGCTTTAAGAACCAAGCAGACAGAAAACGCTTACAATCAAAGCCAAAATTCAGCCAAAAGCAAGCATTACCTACCAATCTGAATCCACAATAATGCAATTAAATGTTAGTGTCTCTTACTGTGCAAGTAGCAATTAACACATTACCTTGCTAGCTATTTTAAAATAAACCAGTTTAAATGTTTCTGAAAACTAGCAGAACATGGGTAATCAATGTCTTAGTAGAAAACATTCAGCACACATGAGATCCAAACGTAACTTCCTGAGGAGTAACCATGCCACAGGGCCACCAGCTCACACTCCTTCCATCCTCAGAGATCCTTTAGAAAAACCAACCAAACCAAACCCTGAACAAAGCAGCGTGGGAACCACTGAAAGGAAGACACTAACCAACTTCCCAGAGCAGACAATAATTTCTTTTTGTTTATCAGTCCCACAGGAGTCCCCAACCACCCAAACCCAGGAATGCGTGCACAGCTCACAACTCTCCCCAAGAGCACCCAGCGTGGTCCTGTAACATCCACCTTTATTTTGCATAAAAGGTACACATAGTGAGGCATTTTAAAGAGGAGAGGACAGCTGCCTGCCTTCAGCATTCTTTGAATTTATAAAACTTGCACACCTTTCTTCTCACCGAACACACAAATAACTAGCTCTCCTTACCGGGTTCTAACATACAGTTAACAGAATGCAGCCAAGAGAGTTGCAGAAGTGTTAAGTGTTAATTGCAACACTTAAAACTCCATAGATTTCCAAAGTCAGAGCCACAGTTAACATTGAACTACCCAGGAAAAAACCAAAACACATCGATAATGAATATTATTCAGTGTGTATGTATTCCATACACAGAATTCTTAGTTGTTTGTGGCCGTGAATGCACTTATCTGTCTGGAACTTCGGTTGGTCACATTACTCACAGGTACACAAGTTAAGATGATGCAAGTAAATTCAACTATATTGCTTAAATGCTATTTTCAATTCCTTATTTTAAAAGGAAAGTGGTTTTAGGAAAATTTGCTCTTTTCCAGACGTGTGCTGGTAGAAATCAGAGTGCCTTACTAAATGCAGCATCCCATGAGAAATGAGTAACACTTTGTAAAAAAAGGCCTAAAGAAACAACCCAACTAAGCCACAAAACCACAAAATATGGCAAATTATGGTGACAGTTAACAATCAGAACATTATTTTTTCATACCCAGCATTCTACAGCTTGCCAAGGGACAGGATATGACAGAAGTAGAGGAAAAAAGGGTATTCACCACTGGATTATTATAAAGGACTGGCCCTTAAAGAAGCCTCTGCCTGGACAGACATGGTAAGTGGAGCACTGCAGTGTCTTTACCCAATTCAGACTAGGTGTGGAACAGAAGCAGAAAACCACCAGTGCTGAAAATACTGTCTCATAGCAGTAACAAAACCCGGTGTCCTTTGCTGTTCAGGGGATTGCAAGACCACTACCAACGAATGCCTTGCATTCTTAGCAAAAAACAATTAACGAGAAGTGCAGCTACGGGGGAAGAAGGGGATATAAAAATTAAATAGTGCAAAAATAAGCAGCAACGCGTCTGTCATTTCTACACGTAGTGCTACAGCCTCTATGTTACATATGGTTTGGATGTAATTTTAGACAGGATTTTTCTATGAATTACCAAACCAGCAGCCAAAGTCTAATTCCATTCAAAACATGACTGAAGTCCTGCTACTGACATGTAACATATCCGCACTAAAGCAAACCGCATTAGACTTGAAACAAATAAAGCCTACGGTGATCATCCTTCAGACGCTAGAAACTACTGCAGCTACTTGACATGGCTTCAGGGGTCACATTCACATTTCGGAATTAAGCTCCCAGGAGATATTCTGCACGAGTAACAGCTACACAAAAGTCTTCCAGATGGTGCAATTAGTCTTGATGGGTATGTGGCAGGAGACAGGTGCCTCTAGGGGAAAAAAAAAAAAGTGAACTAAAAGCAACGCAAGTGAAATTGTGCACACAAGAGGAAAAAAAAAAGATGCATCAAGCTGAGAGTCTGGGAAAACCTCTGCTGAACACGGCAAGTACATGCATAAGGTACCCAAAAAGAAACAGCAGCACAGTTTTGCTGGCTCTAAGTTACGGGCTGGTTGTCTTGCGAATTACATACCTCATCCTCAGGGGACAGCACACCACAAAAAGGTAAGTCAAACACTTCTACAATTTAGTTTTGCAACACATTAGGAATTTGGAGGGGGCGGGGGTTGGAAAAAGCACCCTAAACAAAAAAATCCAGAAAGCGTGTACTCCAGCTATTCTGTCACACAGATAATAGCCCATTTGAAACCTGGCAGGTTCACAGTTTTAACTACAGAACGCTGTTCACAAACAATTCATCTCTCAGCAGAGGGAAGAGGCGCCTCGCTCCGACGCATGCGCAGTACGACGCCGTACAGGCACAAGAGACTCACACCACCCACTCAAGCAATGACACTGGCTAATAGCTAATGTGCTGCAAATTACACCTCCTACTACCAGAGTCCGTCTGCTGCAGAGAATAAATCAAGCAAACATGAGCATTTCACTTAATGCTTTATGTATTTCTCCACATGTGCAGCCATTTCAGGAGATTTTGCAGTTAAAATGTTACCCCCCAGTAACTGTCAGGCTTTAACTCCATCAGTAATTTACACTTCCATTAAAAAAATATAAGTTACTGTAAGCACTATTCTTATTTTTGAGCAATTTACTTTAAGTATTTGTGTGAGACAAGACTAGCTAATGTACTTGCCATGTTTTCATTAAATGAAACTCTGATATTAAACAATAGAGAGGACATAGGACAAATATAAGAGTTACTGTAAGGAAGAGATGGATACAGGAGAAATCTCACAGTACCAAATGGGAGGAAAGAACCCCACCAAACACCCAGAAAAAAGAACACAGGCAACTGTGAAGTCAACTGGCTCTGCAAGTGGGTGTAGCAGAAGAGAGCAGAAGTACTAGGGGTACTAGTACTAGTTCAAATTTAACCACTAAGAACACAGAACAAATTTCCAATCAAAACAGATGTGATAAGGTATTCTGAAGGGTCAAGAGGGTTGAATGTTTAGTCAAACGTTTTTTAGTATTTTCCAAAATGTCCTGCTCATGACACAAGCAAACAAGAGCTGCTGGATTTGCAGCCCTCTCATCAGTTATCCCCTCCACCATCCAGGTGCTGGCAGGGGTGAAGTGAACAGATCGCCATCCCCCCCACCTCTGCTGGCATCCTTTCCATGCATTTTATCGAAGGTGCCCCACTGACAGAATCAATCATTTTGTTTCAGGTCACACAGAAGCTCTGGTTAGCTTGGAGGGGAAGGAAAACAGAAAGAAATACAGGACTGGGATCAGGCATTACTCTACCTTCCCACCTTGAATGTCAAATGAAAAAAGGTTGGGGGGGAATCACCTGTTCACACAACTCTAATAAAAAGTAGCTAGGGAAGTCTAACACAACCAAAATCAATTATGCTGATGAAGATTTATATGCCTAGGATAATGTCACTGAAAACACAGGCTGGTTTTAGACAGAAATACAAACTGTTCTGAAAAAGAAACCCCCTCAATTCAAACTGACAATCCCAGATGTAACAATATAAACACACTTTAAAATCTGTAACATCTCAGGAAAGTAACATCTATTTTGCTCAATATAGAAGGGTTCTCAGGATGCACTCACCGTTACAGGTATATTTGAAAAATAACCAAAAAACACCTTTTCAAGATTAATTCTAACTGACAATTCTATATCTAGCGCTAGAGGTAAGGCAGGGAGCTCTTTGGCAAGACTGTCGGCTTCCTTATTAGAAATGCAAGAGTTCTACCAGCCTCAGGGCTTTTATCCAATTTGCTTTATTAATGACTTGTCAGAAGTAAATAAGAGAAAACTCTCTGATATACTCATTTTTTAAACGGATGTTAAACCACTGTATTACAGATGCACTTAGCTGAAATCACAGGATACGCTACGTGACCACAGGATCACGCTCATATGCATACATATAAATACTCAGAGGATTCCACTTCGTATGTCTGGTGTAAGCTAACAGCAGTCTTTAGGGACTTATTGCCACCTGCTACTCAAGTTTTAAGTATATATTAAATACGCTTCTGACAACGTATCTTCAAAATATATTAGAAATCCAACATCCACAGACAGATCTATAGAAGGCTTCTATAGAAGCCTTGTCACAGAAGAGGGGTGCATTTTGGGCACGGTTCATGTAGTGGGAGGGTGAGGAAGACAAAATTACTTCACATGGGGAGAGAAGAATTTAAAAATAGGACTGAAATTAAATATCCAACTGACAGGAAATGATAGGAGGGATGCTCATGAGCCATCTCAACTTAAAAGCTGGAGGCTACAGATGAGAATGCACGTGTTCCACAAACTTATTCCTGGCATTTAAAAAGTAAACATCTCCTTGTGAATGAAAACTAGGTTTCGGGGTTACGGGGCATTTCTTTACTTGAAGAACAGGGTTGTGATGGGCATGGGGCTCATTACTGTTACGTAATAGTAATTCAAGGACTTAACCAGTAAGAGCAGACCTGTGTCAGGCCAGGCTTGGGGGAATTCCTACTTTGTGGGCAGGTACTCTTAGGGCAGGTTTCAAGGGAGGACTTCAGAACAGCACTCCTGCTCTGCCTGCCTTGGAGTAACAATGAAGGGTCTCAACGCATTACCTTTGTGAAGCCAATCACAAAGAAACCTAAGATTTCACAGAATAAAACCAAAAAGGACTCTGGTGCTAAGGCTACAGAGGCCTGTCTCTGCAGTGGCTCTTCATCCAAAGAAAAAAAAAAGGCAATTTAGATGCAGAGTGGCCCTCAGTTATGATACAAAGCTACTTTTAATAACTCCAACCACCACACAGGATGATGCTTGGACAGTTAAGCCTAAGCCAAATGGTAACTTGAGCATGTGCAAAAGAATGGTTGTTGCCTAGGGAGAAGGTACTTGCTTGAAAATTATAGGTTCCCTGCTCACCTCTGTGGGCACGGTCCCTGAATCACTTACAAAGTTGTACCTCTGCTTCCATTTGGCTAGCTGTCTTAAGAATATTTTATGAATCACAACCGAGGCCTTCAGTGAAAAACAGGCCTCAAAATGCTCAGTTCCACAAAAGCCACAGCATTTTTTTCAGATGCAAAGAGCTTCATAGATTTGGGGAACTCTTTGTGCATTTATGAAGTCACAGACAGCTCCTCATCCAGGGAGAGTGACTAAAGATCACTCAACATACACTTGAAATACAGCTCATGAACTTCAGGTATTCAAGTAACCCAGGAAGCCACATAAGGCATATCTTAAAAACATTAAATACAGTCTTCACAAACCGAATAGAGGTATAAGAATGATGATCTTGGTTGCTTTATCTTGGAAGAAGGTCACAGGAACATGCCTTCTAGAACAGGAAGCTCCTGGAGAAGAGCCCCTAAAATCCTTTCCAACCCAAGTGACTCCACGAGAGTAGAAAATAACTGCTTGGTTTCCACAGGATTTTGCTTACAAAATGAAACATTTCTTAACTAAAATTGAAAAATTCTATGCAGAGATTTATCACCCCATTGCTTATTAAACGTGATCTTTGCAGGGACTTGGAGTGTAGAAAACTCTGCTTAGAACAGCAGGAGTACCCTGTTTTCAACTTAATTTCCTCCCCAGTAGCAGGTATAACGCTGTGGTTTGGATTTAGTATGAGAATACTGTTGATAACACACCAATGTTTAGTTGTTACTAAGCAGTGTTTACACCAAGTTAAGGACTTCTGAGCTTCTCACACTGACCCACCAGCGAGGAGGCCAAGGGTGCACAAGAGGCTAGGAAGGGACACAGCCAGCACAGATGACCCAAACTGGCCAAACTGATAATTCTATACCACATGATGTCATACTCAGTATATAAACTAGGGGGGAAAGCTGGCTAGGTGGAAAGGCACTGCTCTGGAACAGGCTGGGAAACAGCCTGCAGCTGGTGAGCAATTGTTCTAGGCATTATTTGTCTTGCATATTCTTTTATCATCATCATTATTATTTCTTTCCCTTCCTTTTAAACCATCCTATTAAACGGTCTTTATCTCAATACGTTAATTTTAATCTCTCCCCACCCCGATCCTCTCCCTTGCCACACTGGGGAGGTGGAAGTGTGTTCACATGTGTGTGAACACATGTGGTGTTTAGTTGCCTGCTAGGTTAAACAGTAAGGAGGAGTAACACAAAACTTGAGGTCAAACTGGGTCTGGGAATGATGTGGTTATCAGTAGAGCCAATGTTTTGAAGGATTTCTAAGAAAAGTCAGAGCACCATTCAAAATCAGAAGAGAGACCAATGTCTTTCCAGAGTATCTACATGTACCTATTTCTTCAGGCTTTAGCATATTTCCCAAGTGCTGCAGTACTTTCAAGAAGAGAATTCCCACAACCTTTTAAACACAGAAATGATCACAAAAAGTGGACCCTTCTAGGAAACTATAAGAGTCACAAGATTGAAGTTGTGGAGATTTAAATGGGTAAGATTCCACAAAAATAAAATATGATAAAAATTAAGTTTAAGAAATGAAGAAAAAAACCAACTCATGACTAACTGAGGACAAGGAGTTTGGTTTGGTACAAAGAATGGAACCACTAACTCAAGATGAACAGCAAGTTTGAAACTGAAGTTTCTAAAGAGCTGGTTTTAGGTTGCATGGTCATCTGAAATCTGAGAACGGGTTACTGTGGACATGGAAAAAACCACACTAAAAAGAAAGGCAGCTATAATCAGACATTTATCTTAAAGATACTGATTATTCAGGAAAAAGGTGGTGGTGGTGGTGTTTTGTTACAGGTTTTTTAAATATAATTATACCCTTCACATCTTAGGAGTGGTAGGGGCAGGGCAAAAAGGACTACCTTAAGGGTGACACCAAAGACACCACACAATCATCAAATGTATTCTTAAGCCAACTGCCAGTTTCTGCTGGTTTTCCTGGTCAGTGTTTGACTTGAACTTGGAATCTGATGTGGATAGCAGGCAAGCAAATACAAAAAAATGCAGTTAGTGTCTGAGTGCAATTACTCAGACCAGCAAGTAGCTTGCAGGTCTGGCACCCATATTTTTCTAACCACAAATACTTAGACAGAAGCCCGATTTTTGTGTGTCTGATTTCTCCATCAATATTTACTTTATTTAAACTTTGTGGGAGGTCTAGGACCCCACTGTCGACCAGTATTAACAGGTCTACTCAAGCACAAGACTACCTTTTTAAAAACAGACACCCTCGGATGCTGGAATATTCTGCTAAGTCAAAGCAGTACAAATATTTTTGAAGAGTTCTGTGAATGACAGAACTCTGATTAGCTTCACGAGGCTAATGAATTCAGACACCTCTGGACAACCAGTGTCACTTCAGCAATATTGTAATTGTAAAGTCTGCCAGAAAAAGCATAATTTGCATTAAACAAGCTCTACTACACAACAGCGAAATAAGTTGATTCCTGGCCATTATCTCACACTGAAAATGCTCATAGCATGTTTTACAAAGGGATGAAACATAAAAAGGTAAGAGTGTTAGGATATGTATTGACAGTACAGAATGATCTAAAAAGTTCTTTTAGTCTTCTGTACTCAAAATGTTTCTCAATAACTGTTTAACTGATCTTCAGCATTATTCAGATTTATTACAAACATTTATTCCTTAAAAACACTGAAGACTCTTACTGGCAGTGAAAGAGGTTCAAAGTTCTCTGCCTCTATGGATTGTTTTCACTAAAAGCAAGTAGCTTATGCCAAATGCACACAGAGTCCTGTAAATACAAATCTTCCTTTCAGAAGAGAAAAAACGCAGTTGAAAAATCAACCAGCACCATTAGTCCAAATGCAGTGCCTCTTCTAAAGACTCTACAGATTTGTCATGAACTACTGGATGTAAGTGGTTATACTCAGCAGAAGACTTTATAAGTTGGTGGGAAAAACATCACCTTAAAACACAGTGGAGAATTAGGAGAGAATGCAAGGCAGTGATATGTACATACAGTCGCAAATGGGGAGAAATATAAACACTTCCAGACACTATTCCAAATACTATATACTGAGGGCCTTTCAGGGGTTTATTCCAAGTAAAAAAATAAATTTTAAGCCAATAGTGGAGAATACAGCCAAACCTAGACCATAAGTCCAACCCATATAATCTTCATTTTGATGCTTTTCTCTAAATTCTAGTCTAGAGAGTCTCTTCTCGGCGAGACCCAAGGGGATGACACTGATAATTACGATAAACCTGGGGTTTTACTTAGGTAAGGAGTATTTTCAATGTGACCCCCACCAAATTCCACAGCTTTCACTTCACTGTATCGATATCACAATCAGGCAAATTTTACCTGAACAGTACAATGTCCTGTGACCAAGCTAAACACAAACCACAAGTATCTGCTCCCTTTTCCTGGGTCATTGCTAAGCACCAAACAAGCTCATCAAGTTGCCAGCAGCACACACTGAATTTCTGAAACTGTGGTCACACGGTAGAGCACAAAAATGCTGAAAGCATCTTGCAGTGAAGCAACTGTTGGAGGGTGGGGGGGGGGGTGGGGAATCACTGGAAAACTTCAGAGATTTTGTAATTTTTCCCTCAGAAAAGACAAGACTTTAGAAGGCCTGAGATTTTAAGCAAACACTTGTGGTTTTGGAAATGCTGGTTTCCATGGCAACCAGCAAGGTCTTCTTTATATAGCATTATAAACAGATGGTAAAGACCGGTCATGTTTGCTTCTTTGCCAGCATATCAATAGAGCTGCTATACTACTCTATCTCATGTATTAGAGTTATTAAGTAACTTGGGTATTTGAGCAACAAAACCTACAAATCAGACATGCTTAACTAGTACCCTTTTTTTTTTTTCCATAAACACATGAAGATTCTCAACAGTAAAGTCACTGTGTCTATATAGTCAGATTTCTTTGGCAAAGCTTTTTATAAATGTTTTTTCAGCACTTGCCATACAGGGTACATTACTACCACAAATATGAATCTGACAGGGATTAAAATAATGAATTCAAACAGGAAATAGAAATGTGTCTATATTTACACCCACTGGTATTAAACTGTCCTTTAGAATTACATTTTTGTTGTATTACATTTCAAACCCTTCAGAGAAGATGTAACAAACTCTGAACTCACCTTCATTATGTCACAATAAGCAGAGATTATTTTTGCAGGCTTTTTTTTGCATTTTAATCTTTCAATTGTAGCTATGTTATACCATGTGTTACTGTTTTATCGATGTCTTGACATATGCAGAGAATTTGGGTTGGTACAGCATTTGATTTGGTATCTCCCTGGAAAAGTCTCAAGTGCCAACTACTAGCAGTGCAACCTAACATTGATTCTTGCCACTGTGTTCAAGCTATTCCTCCAGTGTTTTAGCTAATAGGCTTCATGCCATAAGCTGGGGAGAAAATTTTAAAAAAGGGGAAGAAAGACAGAAGCCAAACTCCCATCAAGCTAACTGAATGTCAAGAGACTGTATCACATATTTTAGATCAAAGTATCTCCAGTATTCTAACCAGATTACAGGTTACCTTACTATCAAACAAGTAAAAGTATCAGTAATTCTGAGCCAATTACCCCTGCAATTCATGCCATTCTCCAGCTTCAATCAGTGCTTGCATAAAGTCCCACAAAACAGTTCACAAGAATAAGCAAAGCACAGTTTGTCAAGTCTGATGGTTTTTCCACTAAGCAGTAGCATTCAAAGACAAATGTAATACCTGAAAAGTTACCCTTTCTTTACCTCAAATACAAATTTCAAGGTTTACCCCTACCCAATCTGCTATCAATATCACAGTGGTTATCACTAATAAGCTTGGGCTTCTTAAAACTACCCACACAACCCAAATTTCTCAAAACCCACTCAACTTTCTAAAACAACCAATAATACATTTAGCAAAAAGTGTGAACTACTAAAAATGTGAACGTATTTGGCAAGGATCAAGTGGATAACAAGCATTCAATATGCACAGAGGAGCCAGAAACATGCTGGGGTGTGGATGAGAAGACTTCCTGCATCTCAAATGGGACTGCATTAAGCAACAAGTTCAACAGATAGATAATCACACACAAAACTTTTGCTAGTTTTATATTTATCTGTTTGACACCAGTGGGGTCCATTTAACCAAAATCCCAACAATTTTCAGAAGTGTTTAAACTGTAGCAACTTAGCACTGCTTAGTGTGGTTTGGTTGCACAAGCCTGTTCAGAAGTACACACTCAGATGGCAAGAAGTCCCTGTTGCTGTCTATGCTCTCAAGACTCAAGCCACAGCCTACTGCCCTCATAAACATTCCAACGATCCCAATACACTTTTGCTGGTTTAGGATATGGTTGTGCACCTGCTGGCTACACCACCCCACTTGGAGCATGGAAATGGTGGGGTTAAGCTCCACCATGACATAAATCCAGTGTTAACCTTTATGTTAGATATATAAACTTGATCAACACCAGGTGGAGGACAATGAAGTAGGACGACACTTAAGACAAATCAGATGTACACAAGTCAATGGGATGCACCCACAAGCACTGAAGAAACTACCTGGCATTACTGCCAGGTCACACCATCATCTTTAAAAAGTAATGGTGATCGGGGCAGTTCCCCAGGATCAGAAGAAAGCAAGTGCCACTCCTACCTTCAAAAAGGGCAAGGAAGAATGTGGAAACTACAAAGAGCTGTAAGTCCACAGGTGGGGGTAAAACCCGTAACCACCATCCTAAATAAATGAGTTTTCCATTTCACAGAGTCCTTTTAAAAAGGATGGCAAACTAGAATAAGCATCATGGGAAAGAAATGAACGTCAGTTTGGTGAGCACAGAACATCACCAAATTTGGAAAGAGGTGGGGAGTGGAAGGCAAAACCATGCTTTGTATCATTTAAAAGGACTCCAGGCTTCACAGGTAACTGAAGACAAGCCATCCCTCACACTGCTTTATTTACAGGAGACAGAACAAAAAAGGATGGAGCACTATTTCAAAACAGCACATGAACACAAATAAAGAAGAGATGGAGCTGCTGCACTGAAGTCATATAGTTATTCAGGAAAGGTGTTGGTGGTACTGACCACCTCAATTTTTCTTGGACTGCCTAGTGCCATTGTCTGAAGGGCAAAGTTAAGGAACTTAGTCTGCAGGAATTATTGGAGACTGTGAGGAAAAAAAACTGGCCAGAGGAAGCAATGCTGGAATGTGAGGCAGGAACCTCATTTCTCCCCACTGGAGCAACTCAACTGTATGGTAAACAACTGGAAAGCAGCAGCACCATTAACAGAGGGAAAGAAAAGCCACTCCAGAACTGCCAAAAAGGAGGGCACCTTACTAAAGTGTCATTCTTGGAGTTGAAGCAAGTATGAAAAGAAAAGTGAATGACATGCCAGACTTGTCAATTTGCTTTAAAGAAGAGTATCTACCACTTCAGGTGCCTACAGTACAAGGAGAACTGTCACTCGCTCTACAAGTTGGGCAACCCTGGCAAAATTTCCAAGACAAACATCATAACAGGAAAGGTGAAAACAGAGGAATCTTCTCCAGGCAATCTAAAAATATAGATTTTCTGTGGTTCATCACCTAGGGAAAACTGACGTGAACTCAAGGTGAAGCTGCCAGAAGCAGAATTACCCCAGAATTAAGAGTCACAAGGAGTGAAATTTAAGTCACTGGTCTGATTCTGCCTCCAGGAGATACAGAGGTAAAGAAAGATGAAATGCCAGGCTCTGACTAAAGAACACAGCACTGATATTAAACCTTCACTGAGACCAAGTAGAGTGGGAGTGTGGAGGGAAAAACCTTTGCCTGTAACACGCAGGGAGATAACTAATGGTTTTTTACATGTAGGTGTTTATTATGTAGATTATCAGGTGTAGCTGATGTTAGATTCTGACCTGGCACACAGCTTTCCAAATAGCTCAACACTAAAAACTTCCTTTGACAGCAACTCAGAACAAGACTGGCACTTTCAGAAGTAGCTTAATTTTAGGCAAATTAAGATTTGTGTCACGTGAAAAACATTAATTCAAACAGCTACATGATTTGAAGAATACCTATTTCTTCTTTAAAGATGTGAAAGAATATTTCTGCTTAATGTTTTCACTTACATAAACTGCAGTTCAACATTGTTATAAATATATCTAAACTTTTACCCTAAAAATTTTTTTAAATTCTCATTTGTCTGGGATGAAGATCAACAAAACACTGCCTGCAGCCATACTGTGGAACATTATCCAAACCAACATCCTACTGACAAAAGCTATCAAATGCTTCTGAAAGTAATTCCATGTTTATTTCAAACATCTTTAGTTACACTAAAAGCAAACTGTTACTACTGTCAATGGGAAAAGGAACCCATGTAATCATATAACTCAGTGAAAACTATGACAACTTCCAAACATTTTATTCTCTCAAGTGTACTGACATTCAAAAAAAAAAAATAAAAAAAAAAATCAACAAATACAATTGTGGAACAATCAAACAAAAAGACAATGATTTCAAATATTCTATTATTTTAAAATTTCGTTTTTCAGTTACATAAGCACCCCAGGAATGAAATACCAGTAGCATTTCAGGATTACCTCTAGCAACACACTCATTGAAACATTAAAGCAAGACCTTAAGAAATAAAAGAAAGAAGAAAAAAGTGGCTCAGGCATGTCACCATCACATTCTGAACAACCAAAACCGCTCCAGAAAACCTGTAACAAGTATTGCACAGAACTGGCAGTGCTACATCTCATCTGCAGAAGAAGTTCTACAAAACTCAAATCTCAGATTTCAGGATCTTTTAAAAAACTTTCATCCCAAATTTAGCAGCTTCTATGAAACAGGGTTTTTTCCAACTGCCAATTGACTATTTATCAATATTGGTAGGGTGCTGACTTGCAGAAACACGTTACCAAGTTACCTGTTAACATTGTTTTTTCCCCTCCAGCTGTTATTAGCTAAACACCAACTATACCTCACCTCACTTAGTTCACGTGAGATGGCAGAGAAGACAAAATCCAATACATACACTGCCTGATGTGCCACGATTTGATTAATCACTATGACAGTACTAACTGTACTCTGCTTATGACATGCAGCTACAAACATTCCTGTAAATAAATCTGCATGAAATGAAGGAGAGCACTACCACCTCAGCACAACTGGACAGCCTTCAAACTCTCACTTCAAATCCTCTAAGATTTTTAGAAATAGCCATTTTGTCCTACTTTACACATAATGTAATTTGATTGAGGAGTTCATGCTTGATATGATGAATGAAACACTCTCATATTATTTAAGTCCAGAAAAAAAGCCACTAAGATTGCACACTCAAGATTTTAAATTTATGATGAGTGCCAGCTTGTTCTGATCTTCCCTTTGATTACCTTTGGTCAAAACACTGCCGTGCATTCAAATAAAACTGTCTTATCACTACAGTGCATACAATGGTGCTGCGTGTTGTCGGGGAAGACAGCAGGCCTGCCGGCGGCCTAGCTCTCTTCACCCAAGACATAGGCCCTGACAATATTCATCTGTTCCCATGAGAAAGGAAGAGTTACTCATGCTCAGAAGATCCTAATAATCACATTCTCAAAACACAGCAGCCTTGCTGATAGGGGCACAGGCCACCCTAAACCAAGAAGCAGTTATGGGAAGGTATTTGGGAGTAACAGAACATGTTAGGAACCAACCATAACAAGATGGTCAAAACAGCAGGTGTGCTGATGCTTTTAGGTATTAAAGGTAAACTAAGGATGTTTAGCTATAAGATAGGTTTATCAGAGCTCGTTATAATTACTAACCAATCAATATGGTGTGAACAGTGTGTGTAACCAATTAGCAGTTTTTTAGTTTGCCACGTTGGTAGTGAAAAAGGTATATAATCTTTGTGATTTCACCTAATAAATGGCTGGCTGGCTTCCTGGCTTCACCTAAAATTCATATACTGAATTGCATGTTGCTCCCTGATGGACGCCTCAGTGTGTCATCTCTAATGTATAGACATTTAATTGTTGCATTTATTTTGAACACAAACATTAGAACACTTTAGTAGAAAATGCTTTCATGAGACACAACTTACAAAACCAACATATTTTTTAAAAAGTTAAACATAGAGTACAACAAAAGAGATTAAACACACCTTTTTTTTTAAATTATTCTCCTATACTATCTTGTATCTGAAGGACAGACATTAACAGTCATAGTACTTCTAGCAAACTTGCTAAACGTTCACCAAAAATCCAACAGTCCACTTACATTTTTACTGCAGTTTGCTGGCAAATCCTTGAGTATTACAAACTGTGTTCCCTAGCATGCCAACAGCGGGATACATGTTAATACTTGAAGGAACCATATGTACTTCCCTTGGGATTTGTTAGCACAAGAAAAAAGAAAAAGGTCGTTCTCATAAGTGAGCCTAATTTGCACATACAAGCTTGCAGCCAAGGAATATGTTTGTGTGCTACGACTTTTTTTTTCCCCCCATCCCACTAAACATTTTTTTTTCTTGACTCAAGTTGAACACACTTCA
Source organism: Laterallus jamaicensis coturniculus (assembly GCA_022605575.1). NCBI lineage: Eukaryota > Metazoa > Chordata > Aves > Gruiformes > Rallidae > Laterallus > Laterallus jamaicensis. Next base: position 7,012,461 of record JAKCOX010000027.1, read on the forward strand.
GCTGTGATTTCAATTTACCATTGAAAAAAGCGTGTGTAAGATGAGCTGTAAAATTACAGGATCACAAAACGCTGTAAATTTAAATGTCAAAATGTAAATGAAAAATGTACAGATATCTAAGAAGCGTGTCACTAGAATTATATATTAGAGCTTTTTAAAAAACCCTACTACCACTACAATTATAATGTGCAGTGTTCTCAACGATTTTCTTTACCTATCAACTTTGGTTTTGCCAGTTGGCAAACACTGATTTTAGCATTGTTAGATACCATTCCAAAAAGATTTCAGAGATTTCATTTTCTCTCTTCACCAGACTTGAGGTAGCCAACCAGAAGGCTAGAAATTTTTGGGACCTCTGCATTAATGCTCAGAAGTCTCCTTTCTGTCAATGGGGCCATAGCAGATCCTACAGTTTCTAAAATGAAATGTAATTAGTATTTTGTGGTGAAGTATCAGCAAATAGAAATTTTTAAAAGTCAGGAAGTGAAGAAACTGGATTCTTCCCTAAAACCCAGTATCTGTTTCTATGTTTTATTTTGGCTACTCATTCTTAAAATAAATAAATATTTTTGAAAACCCCTAAAGTCTTCCCTCTCCTGACAAATTTCTCTGCACAGCCATGCAACCCTCCTGTGAGGAAACTGAAAACACTTTACTTGATTGGAAAAAAGAAAGTAGAAATTATACAAAAATTTCCAGACATGATATATGGACCCAGTATGACCCAAGGGCAAGACATGATTCAGAAAAAAACATCTGTATATGCACTCATGCCCATCTACACTGTTCCTGAAGAGTCAGGCCTCAGGAGAGGTGCCTGTGCAGAAAGACGACTGTGGATCCACCACCTCCTGACACAAGTATTATTCAGTCTCTCAGAGAAAACTACCAGAGAATACAAATCCCAGAACACAAAGAACAGAAGGCCAACCATGTCCTGGGCTGCATCAAGAACAGCATGGCCAGCAGGTCGAGGGAGGCGATTCTGCCCCTCTGCTTTGCTCTGGTGAGACCCCAACCTGGAGTATCATGTCCAGCTCTGGGGTCCTCAGTACAGGAAAGAAGTAAAGCTATTGGAACAAGCACAGAGGAGGGACACAAAAATGATTAGGGGGCTGGAGCACCTCTCCTATGAAGACAGGCTGAGAGCTGGGCTTATTCAGCCTGGAGAAGAGAAGGCTCCAGGGAGACCTTACAGCAGCCTTCCAGCACCTAAAGTGGGCTACAGGAAAGCTGGAGAGGGCTGGTTATCAAGGCACACAGTGACAGGACGAGAGGCAATGTGTTTAAACTGGAGGGGGGCAGGTTTAGATTAGATGTTAGGGAGAAATTCTTTACTATGAGGGTGGTGAGGCCCAGGCACACGCTGCCCAGAGAGGTTGTGGAAGCCCCATCCCTGGAAGTGTTCAAGGCCAGGTTGGATGGGTCTTTGGGCATCCTGATCTAGTGAAGGGTGTCCCTGCCCACAGCAAGGAAGTTGGACCTAGATATCTCGGAGGTTCCTTCCAATCCAAACCATTCTATGATATAACACGTACTGTTTTTAACACAGGTACTGTTTTTTTTTTAATAACCTGGATAATTCTTCAGATAAATCCACAAAAGATGATAATGAAAAAAAGACCACCAATACATATTGACTCTCCTGACTCTTCTGTTCAGGCTGCTAGGCAAGCTTTCAGTTCAACTCAAAAAGTACTGAAACACAACTTTAACCACAGACTGACAACACTACAGTAAACTTTGTTCTGGATATTATGTTTACCAACATTCCCAATTTTTACAGATTCACAGAACAAAACAGTTTCTTTGCACACATGCCTACTTCAAATAAGGTCCACTTCAAAAGCAAACTTGAAGAGCTTTGCAGTGTCAGCAGACCAGAGCCCGGGCGGCACGTTCTTCAGCCTCAACAAGCTCATCAACTTTCCTCCCTCTTACCACATTATTAATTAGAGAAGGGCAGGCTTTCAGTAGCAAGCCACAAGGAAAAGAAAAACCCACAACAGAACAAACTGTGAAAACAGTTATGAGTCAAGGTTCCTATTCTTTCATGACCAAAGGAAGAGAGGGAAGCAGATAAAAATCAGATGTGACTCTGATCCTTCAAGTCTGCTTTGGAATTTGCATGATTTTGGAAGACCACTGTCCTCTCCACATAAATACACTTCCACTGAGTAATAAGATAGACTGATGACAGTGACACTTCTCAATAAGCAGGCTAACTCCCAACAATAACATCTTTGGAGAAAGCCTCATCTTGGACAAAGTTTAGAGAGCAAACTTCAAATCACTGACAGCCTGCTGTGTCACAGGGAAGCCTATATGGTCTCGTTAACTCAGAGAGCAAAAGTACAGAGAATGTCAATCCTTAAGCACTGCACATACATACATAAGCTCCCATTCATGAGAAGTCTTTCCTCTTCACGTACTGAAATCACAGCACCTTCCGAGGGCACTTTAACACTAAGGCAGGATCTAGGCTGACTGACACATGCTAACTAAGTTTAACAACAGCAGTTACTAGTTATATTCACTGAGCAAAACTTGAGATCAAATCAAAGTTTGTAGTCTTTAAGTAGCCAGATTCCCATTTTCTAGATTTAGTGGCTGAAAATGATGATTCAATTGTCAAGGGTGCACCTGAAAGTTACAGGTAAGTTGAAAATCTAAAAATAAGAACGCATAAATGTTAATAGATTGTATATAGAAAAAGTCAATCCTGGTGCAAACTCTCAACAGGTAAAGTTTAATTAGTTCCCCTTATTGACCTTTATAGAATTGACTCCACAGAGCCTATTTTGATAAAAGAATATAAAGTCTATTCAGTCTTCATATTAGACAGAAATTTGGTGACTGTGTCAGAGGACATTGCTAGGCTAATGCCATCTAGAGACTTGAATGACAATGTCACATCTTAAAGTAAATGCTTCTCCCAGGCAATAAAAGGGAGGACAGATATGCTAATTCTTGCTGTGTTTCATCTGCTAACTTTAATATTAAAATTTTCCAGACTATACTGTACCTGACCAGGATTCCAGCGTACATCCATGTATTAGGGCAATTGCTCTTTCAAAGACTCTGATTTACCACTGTCCTTAACTTAGATTTGCAAGTTCTTAATACCACATGTGACAATGATTTTGTCATACTGCTGGTCCAGCCTTATCAGGCTTATTACACTTGTAGAAGAATCAAAACACAATTGTACAACATTATTTCTGTAAAATAGTGCAAGAAGTGTATAACAGCATTTATCATAGAATCATAGAATGGCATGGGTTGGAAGGGACCCCAAGGATCATAAAGCTCCAACCCCCCTGCCACACGCAGGGCCACCAACCTCAGGCCTGGATCTACACAAGGTTGCCCAGGGCCCCATCCAACCTGGCCTTGAACACTTCCAGGGATGGGGCATCCACCACCTCTCTGGGAAGCCTGTTCCACGACCTCACCACTCTTTCTGTAAAAAACATCCCCCTAATATCCAATCTAAACCTTCCCTCCTTTAGCTTTAATCCATTCCCCCTTGTCCTGCCATTATCTGCCCTTTTAGAAAGTTGATTCCCCTCCTGTTTGTATGCTCCCTTCAGGTACTGGCAGGCTGCAATGAGGTCCCCCCGCAGCCTTCTCTTCTCCAGGCTGAACAAGCCCAGCTCCCTCAGCCTCTCCTTGTAGGGCAGGTGCTCCAGCCCTCTAATCATCCTTGTGGCCCTCCTCTGAACCCTCTCCAACAGTTCTACATCCTTCTTGCATTGGGGGCCCCAGATCTGGACACAGTACTCCAGGTGGGGCCTCACAAGGGCAGAGTAGAGAGGGACAATCACCTCCCTGTCCCTGCTGGCCACCCCTCTTCTGATGGAGCCCAGGATCCCATTGGCCTTGCGAGCTGCAGGAGCACACTGCTGGCTCATGTGAAGTTTCTCATCCACCATGACACCCAGGTCCTTCTCAGCAGGGCTACTCTCAAGAAGCTCTTCTCCCAGTCTGTATCTGTGTCTGGGATTCTTCCAGCCCAAGTGCAACACCTTACACTTGGCAGTGTTGAACCTCATTAGGCTCACCCGGGCCCATCTTTCCAGCCTGTCAAGATCCCTCTGGATGGCTTCCTTTCCTTCTAGGGTGTCAACCACACCAGTCAGCTTGGTGTCATCTGCAAACTTGCTGAGGGTGCACTCAATCCCATCATCGATGTCATTGTTAAAGAGAACCGGTCCCAAGACAGACCCCTGGGGGACACTGCTTGTCACGGCCTCCACCTGGCCATAGACCCATTTATATAAACACCTAAAGGTGCAACATCTACTTTTTTTTTGTCAGGCAATGATGCTGTGTCAAATTTACCAAACACATCTTCCAAAGCCAAAAAAACCCAAAGAATTTGTAACACTTCAATTTAGCTCTGAAGAGGAGGAGCATTTGAGACAGCGCATCAAGCAGAAAATCCAAGTTAGCTGGTATAATAGACAAGTAACATGCATAATCTGTGATTCCAGGTATATCCAAAGTTATCAAAATGTCAGACTCTGATGACTTAAATTACTTTAAGCCAATAATTTCTAGAGACAGCACAAAGCCTTTCTTTCAAATAATCTCATTTTCCTATCACACAGAAATAATGCAGTACTTTTATATCTAGATAGACTGTGCTTGTTATATTCAAATATAAAGGTAGCCATGAACATAAACACTCAGAAGAGAGTTTTATTCTTGTGTTCTCTTATTAAAACCACTGTAGTAAACATACAATGTGGTAATGCAAAAAGAAGTTGTCTTGGGACTTAAATTCTTCCTCTGAGTCACGATCTTCCATCAATTTCATATGAAAAATGGTTTCTAGCATGTACTAACTTAGCAGTTTTAGGACTGTGCTATTCAAGTTCTTCTGACAGTCTCAGAATTGCCTCTCTTTTTAGGGAAATTTTCAGTGTAACTTATGAGATGAACAGAGATGGGAAACAAATACTCCCCTAGTAACCTTGTATTTCCTTCCAATTTTGCAGAGAGAGGAGCAGCATCCTGTAACTCGAACAGAGTGATGAAGCCTGTATGATTATACTTTTTTGCAGGACTGAATTAACTACAGGCTAAAGTCCTGCTAACAAAAGAAAATGAGCTCTTATCTCAACCAGCATGGACTTCTGGTACACTCTCTTCTGCTTGGGGATCTGATACAATCCTACTGTTAGTCTGCAGCTAAAAAGAAAAATCAAAAACATCTGCTGCATTTTATTCTTCCGTTTAAGAGGGTACCATGACTATTCCAAGAATATATACAAGACTGCAAACACAACGTCAGCATTTCCTGAATGTTGATCCAGCCACGCATCATACTATTTATTCTAATTTTTTTTTCCTTTAAGCAAAACACTTTCACAATTTTCTTGAAAGGCATGAAAGAGAGGGGAAGGAAAAAGAGATGACTGAAGTATACATCACCAGAATACTGTTCTTGTAAATGGTATGTAGTAAAGCACACAGCAACTCAAGTTAGAACGCTCCTAACCCAGTCTGTACCTAATACAAGAGTCCCAGCTAACACAGCATCCTATACACAATGGAACTTGTCTGCTGTGTAATACATGGTAGTATTGCCACCAGTACTAACAAGGTGTTGTTCTGGGGAACATGACTCAGTGTCTGATTCTTTATTATTATTGATTTACTTTAGATGTTAGAACTGTTTTCCTTCACCATCAACTTCAATGCCTAAGAAAGAATATGGTAAAAGTTTAACAACTTCATCTAGGCTACAGAGATTTTTTGGAGGCCCTTTTAAAACACAGTCTTGGCAACTTCTGTGGATGGACTTGAGCTTGGGGCTACTCCCTTGCTGACCTTTCTCCAACAACACAGCAGTTACCACCACAGGCACTAAAGCTCCTGCCCTTGCCCTTACAGCCAAAGGAGGGGGGAGAGAAGCAAAAGAAAAGCAAAAAGAAAGGACCAAGCTAGGCTGGTGGCTGTGCCACAGGTCACAGCACCTACTGAAGGTGATCATCTTGTGGCAGAGGTTACATGTGGGTGGATTAACAATCACCAACTCCTTCTCCAGAAACAGCCCAGCCCTGTACAAGCTGAGAGTGGAGTAGGTCATCCACTGAAGCAGTGCTGAGGGGGCAATCTTCTATCTCATCTCAGAAAAGGTGGCAGTCAGGCCAAACTGCATCAACATTAAGCCAATTAAGTTTTACAGTCAAAATGATTCTATCAAATGTATAGGGAGGGGGTAAAAACCAAAACCCACTACACACTGGAAGAGAATGAAAGGCAAAAATGTTAACTCTTAAAATTGCAGTTATTTTCCTTGTCTTTTTTTGTAACCCTGGGACATAACTGACTGAGGTCCATCACTACTGCTTGTTCCTCTCACCTGAAATCAACAGAGAATTCTATACTTGAGTACATTTGGTCTCCAGCATCTGTTAGATTTTAGGGTAAAAGTTTGCTCAAGAAAAGCTTTATTTCTTTTCCAATCAATATACCTTGCTTTCACCTGATTTAGAGGCAGGTTTCCCCCCTTGGTTATTGAGGTTAGTGAAAGATGATGGTTATTAAGAATTCTTTCAGTGGAAGGAACTTTCAACCAAGATATTTGCTTCTATTTTCATATATCTCTCCAGGAAGCATATTATTCTGGAAGAGCTTGGAACAGTATTCTTGGAGTGTCCAGCACAGGAGAATAACTGTTGTTAAGTCATTGTGCTGGGTTCTGTGGAAGAAAGAGGATCAGAGCCACCACAGTGCTGGGTCACTCACCCCTGCAAGACCACCACAGGTAAGCTGAATAATCCTTCACAAAGTTACAGGCAGATAAAAGAACTATAAGCACCGAGCTCTCGCATGACTTCATAGCTATTGAATAATTTTTAATGCCTCTGGAAATGTGTCCTTATCCAAACCCCAGGGTTATGAATATCCAACAAAACTGGCTAACGTTATGTGCTACAGCAGGTCAGTGACCAGCAATCCCATTTCCATGCAAAACAATTAAAATTTTAGAGACTGGGTGGCAGTTAAGTGTATCCTCAAGTGATACTAGTGACATGTAGAGGAGGGCTACAAAGATGATGAAGGGCCTGGAGCATCTCCCCTATGAGGAAAGGCTGAGTGAGCTGGGACTGTTCAGCCTGGAGAAAAGAAAACTGCGGGGGGACCTTATTAATGTTTATAAATATCTTAAGGATGGGATACATGGGGAAACAGCCAGCCCCTTTTCAGTGGTCTGTGGAGACAGGACAAGGGGCAGAGCACAGGAAGTTCCGCACCAACATGCAGAACTTTTTCCCAGTGAGGGTGACAGAGCACTGGGACAGGCTGCCCAGGGAGGTGGTGGACTCTCCTTCCCTGGAGATATTCAAGACCCATCTGGATGCCTATCTATGTAATATGAGCTAGGGAGCCTGCTTTGGCAGGGGGGTTGGACCCGATGATCTCTCGAGGTCCCTTCCAACCCCTATGATTCTGTGATGTGGGATGAAGTGATCTACTGCACTGGTCAAGGAGTCAGGCCAATAGATTTCTCTCAGGGGAGACCAAAATATCCCATCACCAGAGGAGACAGCTGATGTTCACCAGATTTCTTTGCTCTCCTCCTCAAGAGGGCTGAACCCTGGATCAGAGACTCCACCATTCACCAAGGCCCCTTATACTTGAACATACACAGAAAGGATAAATTCATTTAGGTATAAAGAACTGCATACCACATGCTGAGCATCACCAGGCACCAACTGAAAAGAATGCAACTGTTTTTCCCCTTACAAGAAAATAGAGCAAATTGGAGGATTAAGTTTACCAGCAATAGCTAGAGAGCAGTGACACAAAACATTTGCTGACCCAGGGAAAATGTGCAGCAAGCTGGCCTACAAAGTATTTTCACAGTAACTTGCTCTCCATGTCAATATAGCAATGGCAGCATCAGTTTTGACTTTTTCTTTCCTAGGGCTATAAAGAATCACATAAGCAAGATTTTGCTCACAAGATGTTACTCACAAGATGCTGCTTGGGGACCACTGCTACAGGTATTTAAAGTACTCAGCAACCACAGGGAAACACCACTTAAGAAAGCAGTATTAAATAATTGCACTGTCCAGAAAGGGCCATGATTGTGCTGGAGTAACACCACTTCTACTTTGTAAGAGTCCACACCCTATTCCAGAATAGTTTCTTGTGCCATAGTTGTACCAGTCAATTTCTCTGCACAGAAAAAGCAGCAGTGCTAGGTAGGTGCCTATTAAAAAAACACCCTGCCAATAATCCACCACCACCAAAACAAAGAGTGGGGGTTATGAATAGGTTCGGTTCTCATTCAAACAATCAATAGACTGACCCTAACTGTCTCCAATGTCAACAGCAACATATCTTGTATCACTAGATGTACTACACATTGCTATGTCAATTGCAAAGTTCAGTAGATGTTTTTTGACATCAGAAAAAAATATGAGCAGAAATCAGCTCAAAATTATTATTGAAAAATTTGATGACCAGGCTTACACTGTTTTTCCCCTTCAGCTACAGACCCTACCTAAGTCTGAGGAGCCGTTGAAAATACTTCCCAGTCAAGCTGTTTCAGAAGAAACAGGAATGCTGGGCTGGTTTCTGAGTTAAACAAAAAAATGCAACAAAACTGCAAGTGTCCAGTAATTCAGACTTCACCCTTTTCCCTGCAGTTTTACAGAAATGTTTTTCTTCAAGGTAAAACTGGTCATTTTCCAGACCAAAAGTATTTTTTTAAAGCAAACTCAAGAAACAGGATAGCATGGATGCTGGCCACAATCTTAACGAGAAAAGAAGACTACTGTTTCTTCAAAATAAATCTAGAATGTTTTCCTGAGTCTTTTCAACAACTCCCCTGGGGTGCCCTGGCTGCTGCGTGCACGGTGAGCACAGCATTAAATCGTCCCTATCGTGCTATGAGAAGTCTTGTAACGCCCAGAGACACACAGCAGTCTCAAATAATTCACAGTAAACTTGCTAACATAGTTTTCAAGACCAATTCATCAGTCAAGACTCCCTTACCTCGCTTCTCATTTTGCTCATTCCATGGAAAGCTATGGCACAAATCCATTCCCATTTGGAGCCTGCTTATTTGGTGTATTTCTTCCTAGCTTGAAGAGCTAGACTGAAGCGTTGGGAGATTTCTGAACCACGCTCAAAATAAAGGCATAAACACATTGAGAATACCTGGCACATGCCACCACCAGCTTAACTAAGTTATCACAGAATCATAGGGGTTGGAAGGGACCTCGAGAGATCATCGGGTCCAACCCCCCTGCCAAAGCAGCTCCCTAGCTCGTACTGCACAGATAGGCGTCCAGATGGGTCTTGAATATCTCCAGAGAAGGAGACTCCACCACCTCCCTGGGCAGCCTGTCCCAGGGCTCTGTCACCCTCACTGGGAAAAAGTTCCTCCCCATGTTGGTGCGGAACTTCCTGTGCTCCAGCTTACAGCCATTGCCCCTTGTCCCGTCCCCACAGACCACTGAAAAGGGGCTGGCCAATTCCCCCTGCCACCCATGTCTAAGATATTTGTAAACACTAATTAGGTCCCCCCAAAGTCTTCTTTTTTCCAGGCTGAACAGCCCCAGCTCACTCAGCCTTTCCTCATAGGGGAGATGTTCCAGACCCCTAATCAACTAATCAACTTTGTCGCCCTTAATCAACTTTGTCGCCCTTATTTGTAAGTGTGGGGTTTTAAGCTTTGCACAGTGAATTTTTTTGATAACTTGTGAAAGAGAATTTCATGCAGAGCTGTATGGCACTCTGCAGATTTATAACATAGCTGTCTATTTCTCAGTTTCATGACCTTACACATTCATTGCAATGAGGTCGTGGAATTCCTGGTTTTCAGCTACACTGGCACAAAATATGACCTTCACAAATTTGCATGAACTTCTGGAAGGGACTTGATACTAGACACTACAAATTCTACAACTGGTTTCTCAAGCTGTGATGACCAAGAGCTCACTGCAGAACACACAGCAAGGAAAACATTAAAAAGAAAAGAATGTATTTCCTTGATCCAAACTTTAAACCTGGAGCACTGAATCCCCAATTCAGTGGCATCATTTGGAGTCAGTGAAGAAAATACACTTATGAAATGAAACCACTTCTGTAACTGTTCATAAAAATTACATAAGTTTAAAGAAATAAATATGATGCTTAAGATGGAGTTCCCCCAATATCACAAGTTTTCATTTTGTTTGGCTTTAAGAACCTCACTTGGAACACGTGCATACATTTCAACACCACACATTTACAATTCAGCTTCATTTCCTTACATTGCCAAAAGGAAGAAAAAAAAAATTACAAAAATAGTGCCACTGATACACAGCTACAGACCCCTTTTAATTTTCAAGGCTGGTCCTAAAGCTGTTCAGGCTGTAAGTTACTGCAGACTCTAAAACACAACACCAATAGATGGGTCCTGAACTTCATTTAAGATTTACAGCAGGTGACTATCACTATTGCTTACAAGTAATTTAGGTTTCTCCTCCTTCGTTTTACCCCCAATTCCTTGCCTCCCTTCTAGCAGCACAGGATGTAAACACAAAAGCAAGTTACTAAGAGTTAAAAAGTTCCTACTCAGCCAAGCTGTGATTCCTGTCCACTGTTAGCCTGAGGCAAATCCAAGATAATTAGACTGAGGTTAACCTGCAAGGAGGAAAGGTCAGGCTACATTGCATTATTTTGCATTTGCTTTGGGCTAGGTGAACGCACATTATTCAGTGTTCCCAGCTCATCTTTGAGCAGTAACCTGACTGCACACCCTCTATAAACAATTCTGGTTTTAAAATTCAATCATACATGTTGAGAAAGTGTTGCACAGTTACAGTGTGCTGCTACCAGTGGCAACACAAAGGACAAATCCTGAAAATCCAGAAATGTAGTGCATGGTTTTACTTTTGGGGTCCCACCCCAAAGACATTACTGTGCAGGTAAATACATGTTACAACCACAGAAGGAATGTACAAAATTTTCACCATGAAGGCCACCATGTGTCTGCGATTTCTACCTGCCCACCTCCTTAAGTATTTTTCTGTTAAACAGGACACACAAATAGTGTGTGATTTTTGTAAGTGTAGATGACTATTTAAAGGGCAATATTCCTATAACCTACACCCAAATTAATTTCATGACAGCTTGGAAAGATCCAGTTACTTACAGAAACAGAAATCGTTCCATAAAAGCATCCTTCAAGTCTACCAGACCCAAATGTCCATTTTGTAAGTGCTTTAATTTATATGGATCCATACATGACTCTAGAGTTCCCAAGATAAGCAATGTAGTCCACAATCAGTTAAATCTCCTCTGCTCCTGGTCAAAGCTCTTCATGTTTTCCTTTTGGAAAGCTGTGGAAGAAACCTTTGGAACAACACACAAGCTTTGAACAGCAGAAGGTGCTGCAGAAAGAAGGGAAGATGAATGGGGGGGAGAGAAACTGGGGTGAGGAAACAGTAAAAGGTGTCCTAACGGAGTAGATTGCCCCTCTCCAAAAGGCACTGGAAGTTTTTCTCAAAATGCAGCAAAACACCATCCCATCAGGCCACAACTTGAGAGCACGGGGTCTCCTCGAGGGTTCTACAGAAAGTGATAGGAACTGGGAATGCCTCGATTTGCATTTTAACTAGGAATGTATAGAGGGAAAGTTCCCTGTTCTCCCTGGCTCCAGGGCTTGCTTTTTTTGACTCCTGGCAACAGAACCATCTTCCACTTTGATCGTCTGGAGCTTCTGTCTTTAGCCCAGTGAAATCAGCTTTGTGTCAGGAGAGTTGCTCCACACTAGGAAAATTAATTCACTGTCAGGATTGTCACTACCTGCAGGTTCCTGCAGCCATGGATACAGTTAATATAACAAAACAAAACAAGCCTCAGCTAGCTAGGTCTTTCTATAACAAGAAAAGAGAAAGAGGGGAGAAAAGGCTCAAAGAAGCTAGGAGATGAAACCAAAAGCCTGGACCCAAAGTTTTAATGGTCCAGGCAGGCTCTTTCACTGCCATGAAAGAAGAATAATTGATTTTTGTCAAATTATCTTTGGAGGGTTAAAGGGAAAAAAAAAATCTTCTATCTCCCTCCATGCTCTTGCATTTGAATAGAAACATCAAAATGTTGACTACTTAATCTGCAAGGACATAAGCACCCTACTGTATGGATTTTTTAAAGCGCCACTTTGTTCTGTGCTTGAATTGCAGTGAATAAGGGATGACTATACCTGTATAGCTTACTTACAAAACTAATTATCCGTCCTACTAACTTCTACAGCAACCCTCTGAAGTTTTTGCATAGAAAGGGACACAGGAAGAAAAACATTCACACAAATAACCTGAACATAAATCTGGTGCCCCGCTAATATGAAAGTTTCCAATAGCTATAAAAATACTATCCTGAGAGGTGTTTTAAGTTTTCCTCTTTGGTTTGCCCAGTAGGTTCATATCTTAATAACTGACATGATGTGACAGACATTCAGCACGACACGCGAGGGTTTAACTACCCCGTTCCCATTGTGAGCAGGAACTCATTGTTGTACTCTCACAGGTTGCACTGAAAGCCTTCCCCACGGTGGCATTGTGAAGGACTAATCGTGTCACTTAAAACCAAGAGGAAAGCTCTTCTAATCGAGTATCAACTTTGGCATCTGCTTTTACTCTTCCATATTAATGCTAACCTTGCTTTTCAGCACACAGGAATTCACAGGCAATTTTTTTCTTTTTTTAAAAGAAAATAATTCAAATAAGAGGAGAACTTGGGCCAAAAGTACAGACTTTCATTACAAGAACTCGCCTAATGGAATTATTCTCTTCTCCACAGGGTCCTGGAAATAATTATTAAGAATGCACTTTTTATACATGCATATATATATATATATATAAAAGTTCAGCTAGAACAGCACACAGCACTTTGTTTAGCATCCACCTTTATACAACTTCTGCTTTGCCCAAAGTGCTCTACTGATCTCAAACTGTTTATGATTTCTACTTAGCTCTTACTAAGCAGTAGCCAGTAAATACTGATTGCTGACTTTTTAAATTAGATTTGAATGGACAGGGCTTGTTTGGTATTTTTTAAATGAGGCAGAACCACAACCTGCTGTTTGATACTTTCCTTTATCCCTGCATGTTTTCTAAGCACCGATAATATTATAAACAAAGATGGAATAAAAACAAACAGGATGCAAAAGACAAGACCCAGTATTATCCTACAGATTCAAGTACCACTGTCACAAGAAACAGACTGACACTTCTGTATGGAAACATCTCATTCCAGATTGCTCCTACAAGCAGAGACCTGCTTTTCAAATGCACAGAATGTCTGAGCATGCAACAGCAACCTTCCCATCGCTTGTTCATTTAGCACCAGCACCGTCCCCACACACCCCTGCTTTCTGGTAATGCCTGATCTATCTGGCAATGTCTGATCTGAAAGTTCACTTCCAGATGTTATTTTTCATCAAAAAAAAGGACCAAGTAAAAAGACATAGCATTCCTAAGAGAACTCAAGGCCAGGAGCCTACTTATTTAATGTGCACCTTAAAGACTGAGCACTTAAAATCCAGCTAAGCTTTTCTATTTGTTTTCTTTCCTCTGGTGCTTTGCAGGAGCAATAACGCACATCAGAGCTTCAGTTTTGGTCTGGCCCAAGCAGAGAACTGATTCAGAAATTGTAAACTCCTATCAGTTCTGAAATATTAGGCTAAATTAATCAGGCCAGAGAGGCACATGCACACATAGTTCTATGGCAGGTTTGGGGGTTTTTTTTGGTTTGTTTTTTTGTTGTTTTTTTTTTTAAAGTAAGAGTCTAATAACAAAGGAAATCCTTACTTTGCAAGGCCTTTGCCTCTTCCTATCCCTGGACCTGCTAAAGCACTCCTTTTTTGCTTTTAGAAGGTCCTTGTAAGAGCCTCATGAGCAAAGATAATCTTCCAGTACTGAAGCCTCTTTACTAATCCAGCCTCTGCTGTGTAAGTCTTGGTGTCCCTTCTGTGCTAGTGCACATATCTAGGGAAAAATATCCACCTTCCTGGGATTAAGAGAGTCTCTCTTGATTCAGGATTTCACAAAGCAAAAGTACAGGATGAAGAACCCTAACTTTCCATCACATCTCTGATCTCCACTTCTGCAGCAATGAAGTCCTCAATTGATCTCTGATCTCACTGAGAAGTCTTTCCTTTCCATATCCACTTCCCTACACTGATCCAAGGACTCCTGCAAATAAAGCAGCTACTGAATTTTAGAGATTCAGAGTTTTTGCTGAAGTAGTGATGCCTCTAGACCTGAAGCACTGTCAGCATGCATCATTCACCTCCCTCTTGCATAGCTCCTTAAAAAAGACATCCATTGAACTTACTTTAGTAACATAGCACAGGATGTCATAGATTGTGCTTTCTGAAGCATTCATTTCCTTATGCCCCTTATAAAGGCTGTACACAGCTACAAGCTCAGACACAAGACACTGGCAGAGGAGAAAGTAACCCCTGACAGACATGTGAAAACACAGGCTGAAATTTCTGCCTCAAGTCCAAGATACTCCAAAAATTCACATGGTTAACTTCCTGTGTACAACAGACACCTATCAGAAAACTGCCCAAAGCAGGCCAAGAGGTCCTCAGTCCCAACAGGACCTACCTCTCTTGCCAGAGATGAGTCCTGGAGAATATTCTGCCACAAGTGATTTTCACCTCAAAGGGCTACAGCATGCCAGAAAGCCCAGCAAGCTGCTACTGCTTTCCCCTTGCAGCTTCCTGCAGTTTTTTATGCAGGCTGAACCCCAACCAACAAATGTCCTGAAAATTAAAGACCAATACTTTACCTTGCTCTTCTGCAGAAAGTCAACACAGAAGGGAAGATCAGATTCAACTTGTGGCAACCAGTGCCATGAAGATGACACACAAGACCCTAAGCCAGCTGGAGCTTCTGAGGAGCCGCAGGCTTTGTGCCCAGGAGTATCCCATTACAATAGTCAAGGGGAAAGTGATGAATAGGTAAGTAATTGAGGTCAGGTCAGCTTCTGACAAGGGAGAGTTTCCCCATCAGCAAGAGGCAACAGAAAACACTCCTTGTGAATGCTAAGCTGTATCAGAGCAGATGGGAACACTCCCAGATGTCTTGCTGAAGCCACAGGCCAAACAGGGGGTATGTACTCTTAACCAACAGCAATTTTGTAGGGCTTAATTTTCCAGATACCATCACCGTTATCACCTCAGTCTTGCCCACATTTGGTTTCAGCTTACACTCCTCCTCTCCCAAAACTCCAACTTTGATTCTTTTTTGTTGTTATTTATACCCTTTCACATATACATCATTTGTCTATGGCTAGCACGTGTATCTACACTCAACTTGCCTGCTGGTCTGTGGAGAAAGTAATTCTTTTCTAATAGCAAAAAAAAATTAAAATAGACCTAGCAGGGGAGCTGCAGATTTACATCATTATTTCTGATATGCACCTTTGCATTAATGCCAATGGAAGGAATATGAGGAATATATTTAAGGTCCATTACTCTTCTCTGAGGTGGCTTTCAAAAAGGAAGAAGAACCAAAGGGCCTGTCATCCCCAAAATGGCTCATACTGGATGTATGATTTTAAATAATGCATATTTCTTTCAAGAAGTCTAAAGAAAGAAAGTTTGGTTATGCCACCTGCCATGGTAGAAGCATAAAACAAAATGTGTGGAGAAACCTCACCATGCGGTGCATTCCCTAGCCAACAAACTAAATGCTGCTCACAAGCCGAAAATAAGTTGACATATACATTGTTATGAAACTCAGCATGACAAAGAAATGGTGTTTCATCAAGTTTTGCTGGAGGTGACACTGTGTTTCCTTATGAGACAGCGCAAGCTGCCACCCAAATTTCTGTCCCCCTACTCTCCCTGCCTGTTCCAGCGGTAATCCTGCAGGTGGCACTAGGGGCTAAGGAAGCTCTGTGGTATTTTTCTTGTCGGAGGCCTTTTATGCTTCATTCATTTCATATTCATCGAACTGTATTGTAGAATTTGCCTTTTAAGCAACTTGATTATTTAAAATCTATAAGATTTACCCTGCCCTCCTGCTGCACTTTTCAGGTGTCTTCAAACATTTCAGAAAAAAAAAGTCTTTATTAATCAAGCAAAAGACATTTGTAATAGATTATATAGTGAATGTCTAATACCATTCATTTAAATAAAATGGCACATTTACAGAGGAAACAAAACACATTACCTGCATTCAAGGCTGAATAACAAAGAAATTCACGTAGCAGACAAAAACATGACTTTAAACTTCAGACAGTATGATGTTGCTCCTGCTATGATGTAGCTCCTCTGAGATACCCAGAAGCTGAATTCATTCAAACTTCACCTTTCATGTCTTTTATAAAGCTATTCCTATGAAATTTTAAATTCACTGTTCCCATAATCATCTGTGACTTGATTATCTCACAGGATGCAGGAGACTCATCTGAATTGGAAAGATGCTTTTCTTCTTGCTCAGTGCACCTTTTTTAGCTAGACAGATGGTACAGCAGTTTCAGAGCAGAGAGTTAAGTATCTGACAAACAGCTGGAAGATTTTAAGCATCCTACTTACCCTGTCTGGGAGGGTAGGCATTCTTATCTCAGCTTATCCAAGATTCTTCAGACAATGTATTTAAAAAATAGCACTGAAATACATTTAGTTCCTAAGGCAACTTAAACTTCAGAAAACATACAGAGGTGACTGGGCACGACCTTGGCTATCCTTAAGAGGAAAGCAGATCTGTAATCTTCTCTTTTTGTGGCTGAGACAAAACTAGTTGTTAAAATATTCAAGGCATATTTGACACCTATTCACCTCACAAGGGTAGACAGGCTGTGAAAGACAAGCACATCCTTTCCTACACTGAGCTCTGTATTAAGATGAAATTATCACAATGCAGGGAAGGGTCCCTCCTGCTCAACATGTAGAAGGCACAGTGACAGCTGTGCTCCCCTCCTAAACCGATCCTGAAGTGAAGGAGTAGACAGATGAATCTAGACACCTGTCTGAATTCAAGGCTTGATACATTTTGTTGCCTGTTTACAGAGCTACATTAATAGATGAAACCCTGAGAGGCCATTCATCCACACTTTGGAATCAAGAGGAGAAACTGAAAACTATTAAAACATTTTTCATTTCAGCTGAAGGAGAACCTAGCAGAGAACTAGGAGGACCCACATGATGAGGTGCCTCAGATTAGAAGCTCAGCTGCTTCTTCAGACTTCGAGGCAAGAGCACACTTATACAGACTGAGGACACAAAAAGGGAAGCAGGAACTTATCCTCAACGCAGCCTCACTAAGGAGCCCAAATATCCTGCTTTTAAAAAGGCCACACATTAAACCACCTCCATCAGTGAATCAGAGCAGTCCAACAGAAAACAAACGGAAAATTAAGAACATGCCTGGTTTTCCTCCTTTTCTGGCTTAACAAGTTACCTTAGTTCACAGAAAGGCCAGGCTGACATCATAGCCAACACACAGGAGGGGTAGACCAGCACAAGCAACAGCAGGGAAGAGAAGAGTGTGACCTCCTTCCCAGCAGCTACAGGCATCAGACCAACTCAGCTGCTTGTGAAACCACAACCTGAGACCTCTCTGGCCTATTCTGCTTCTTCCACGCAATGCAACGAGCCCTAAGATGCTTCTTAAAACTACCCTACTGCATCACCTAGCAGCCACCCACAACAAAAAGATTTCTTGCATGCCTTCAGAACTAAGCTATTCAACAGGTATTTTCAAATTAAAAGATGATTTTCAGCTAATGAAACTGTTTAACTGCAAAGTTTTCCCTGAATCATTAAAAATTCAAGTATTTAAAAGTTTGCAGAAGTAGCAGTCCTTTTCAGGTTGGCACAAAGACATTTCTTTTCCTTCCACCTTAAAAAACCCCTCAACTTTCTCCACCAAAAGCCACAATTAAAATTCAAGTAATAATATGGCAATAATATCTTACACATCTTATGTATTTATCCTATACAGAAAGAGTACTCTTGATACTAAACTGGAAAAGAAAAAAAGATTTATTTCTGAAGTCTGGTAACCATATGTGTTTATAATTTCTGACACAGTTGTCTGCTACAAAGCTCATTTTCCACAATATTCCTCAATTTCAATACAGCTTTCATTTATCCTCCAGGAAAAGGAGATTCACATTTCTCAGGCATTTTCTTTCTCTCTCCCATTTTGCCACAGATGGAGCGAGGTGGGGGGAAGGGGAGGTCCTCTACAGACCTGTTTTGAACCAGAAGATTGAGAAGCAGGAAGACAATGACTAAAGCAACAGGAGCAAAAACTTTTTAGAGCCCACTAGTGTCAAGCCTTGCCAAAGAAAAAGCTTTGCAGTTTTAATATCTCTATGTCAGAGATTTCTAATTGCAAGACTTGAACACAAGATTTCAAATTAACTATTGAATCCCTCAGCAAATCATTAAACTAAAATTCAAGTAACTTTACTACAAAATAGAAAGCTATTACACTAAATATTTGCATGTTCCAACAGAATAGGAAAGCACTTCCCATTCCTATGTCCAAATACATCTGCAGTGAGCTAATGCTTTGTCATTTGCAGACTCAGACACAACCATCACTTCTCTATTACATCAAAGTTTTAATTAATAAAGCTTCTCCTTCCCTATAGTTCTTCTAGTATAGAATTTACATTCCTCTTCAATAAAAGAAGTCCCATTAGTCAAAATGTGGTACATGGAGGCATGCAAAGATCAGTATGAAAAAATGCTAAGTATTTCCAATTTTACCTGACAGATACACACTGATGCTGAGAAAAAGCCTGTCAGACTGTGTGTACACAACACAGATGCGTGCTGCAAGATAAAGTTCATGAACTGCTGTCCATAAGGGGAGCTGCTTGTCCACTGATCTACATCTTTCTCTTGGTCTCAATTTAAAGTGATGAAAAGAGCATACAGGGTGCTTAGCTTTTTAAAGCACTGCACATCCAAAAAGCTCTGGAAACCACTGGAATGCACTGGATGCAAGCAGGAATTCTTTCATACGTATCTCTAACAACCTCACCGTGACAAACCCTTAGCGCACATATACTCCTTTAATCCAACTTCTGTAATGTATTACTTCTTGAAATCTGTGGGTTTCTTAGCCTTACTGACTCCTTCCTCTTAATTATCTGTTTCTCTAACAGTGGTAACATTCTCAATTCCTCACGTGCTCGGAAGTCTATCAGGACCCTTACCCTTTGGTTGAAAAGCTACCTTGCCTGTGGCTTGACACGCTTTGTCCAAACCGCCCGGCATTCTTCTTGCCATTATCAAGAAGCCAACCCAACCTGATTTTTGCCAAAAATGAGATCCAAATTGCTTTCCCAGAAGCCCTTACACTTCCTTTCTCATTCTAAAACATTTCCACTGTTAACTGAATGCAGTAGAATTAATAGCAAAATTAAAATATAGAAATGCCACTTAAAAACAACACAAAAACCAAACCACAATCCAATGAAACACAGCTCCATTTCAACGCTTTCATCAGGAAAAAGTCTTCATCTAGTGCATTCAGACCATTTGCCTCAGGCAAGCAAGACCTCTGCATGATATGTCATCATTATTTTGCACTTTTAAAGTCATCAGTAGGGCATACATCCTTAAAATAGCACAGAATATAGTTACCTGGAGATTACTTTCTGCCTCAGTCTGAAAATGTTAGGACCACTTGTGCATGAAGCAAAAAATAAATCAGGTTGGATGTAACTTTCTTTACATATTAAATAATCAAATATATAAGTATATATTATCTTTTTTTAAGGTATCACAAGATGCCAGTAGAAATTTCCCATTTACTTGGCATTGTGAATGTCAACATTTTCTGTAAATAATGTTTTCACTATTTGACATCCCAAACTGTTACTGCATTTCAATATTAGTATCTTACAGTTGAGCAGAATTCGTTACAACCAAAGCAATGTTACATCATTTGTAGTGGGGAAAAAATAATGAAGCATTTTCCAAGTTAACTGCATATAGTGTCTGAGTGGAGTGCTTCACAGCAGCTGAGGGTAAAATTTAAAACCAAATAAACAGAACAGCAACAAAACCCCAAAACCACCCAACCCACATCAACACAGAAATATATCAATTGCAAAAGATCACAGGCAAGTTCCAACCACTTGCTTCCTTGGGTACCCAACTACACAAAGAAACCCAACCTTCACACAACACAATTACCCACATTCAAATTTTTCATGAACTTTTCTATTTCAGCTCCTCAATCCTGATAAGCACTGGCTCCAGGCTAGGGCACTTTTTTTTTTTATCCCTCTCAGAAGAATCTCCACAGCACAACAGAGCAGGAAGCAGAATGTACATGTCTTCTGACCTCAAGGTATCTGGAGCAGTATGCTTCTGCCTGGGTTCTAAGCTCATATCCATAAACGGTGCTGTGCACGGACAGTTGCCACAATCCCACAGGCAGAATGAAGAACGCAGTCGGGGCCTCCTAGGTCAGAGGCTAGTAACTCTAAGCACTGAGCATTAAGGAGGTGAAAAAAGGTAAAGTTAATTAATCTAATTTAGTATACTTTCATCACCAGATACAAAAAATGAAAATAGGAGAGAAAATTTTAATTACAGAACAAACACTTTGCTGTCTACCATTTGCTGCCGGCATTGAAATACAGTATTCTGGAAGATCACAGAATCACCAAACAGCTGAGTTGGAAGGAACCTCAAAAATCATCTAGATCCAACCTCCCTGCCACGGGCAGGGACACCCTCCACTAGACCAGGGTGCCCAAAGCTCCATCCAGCCTGTCCTTGAGCACTGCCAGAGAGGGGGCGACCACAGCTTCTCTGGGCAGCCTGTGCCAGGGCCTCACCACTCTCACAGGGGAGAATTTCTTCCTAATGCCTGATCTAAATCTGGCCTCCTTTGGCTTAAAACCATTACCCCTTGTCGTATCACTGCATGCTCTGATAACCAGCCGCTCTCCAGCTTTCCTGTAGGCCCCTTCAGATACTGAAAGGCTGCTCTAAGGTATCTCCTGAGCCTTTCCTTCTCCAGGCTGAACAAGCCTAAGCCTCTCTGCCTGTCTTCATAGGAGAGGTGCTACAGCCCTCTGGTCATCTTCATGGCCCTCCTCTGGACTCGCTCCAACAGGTTCATATCCTTCTTATGTTGGGGGCCCCATAGCTGGATGCAATACTCCAGTGGTGGGCGGGGAGGATGTCTCATGAGATTAGAGGAGGAGAATCACCTCCCTTGACTAATATTAAATTATTAGGAAATAAAAAAATCAAGATTTTAAAAAAAAAAGCATAAAGAGGGGAAGATTTTAAAAGTAATTGTATTAATGATTTCTCCCACAAATTACTGTTAAAAAAAAATGTTCTCACAAAACAGTCTTTGCTTAAGGCAACTTCCCCTCCTCTTTGATTCTGCTCTTCAACTAGCCTCCAAGAAAATTCTTTGAATTAATTAACACAATTAAAGGAACAACGATGAAAGCTAACTTTAAAAAAAATCCTTAATGACTGAACTCTTTACCCTACTTTATTTTATGAATGTATCCTTTATTGTAACTTAAAATGCTACAAAATAAAGTGCAGGTTGGCTGCAATAGCCACAGGAGGGAAAGCACAATTTAGGTTTGTTACTCTCTGTTTTTCATACATCAGTCTCAGGATCAGCTTAAACATGCCAAATATGACCTAAGTGTATCACATCTTCAACAAGTAATCATACTTGGGAAGAGAAAAATAAGCACTGGTTCAATCCCCACGGTCCACAAGCAGCTGACAAGGTTACCTTTTATGATCACATATAGATGTATATACATATGTGAGAAATTGTTTAAAGTAGAGGAATGCCTACAGAAAACAGGACATGAAATCAGCACCAAGAAACCTGCCTCTGTATTTTGCCCACTGTCTATAAAACTTCCATATATGCAGTGCCTCATTTAGTTTTACATTAAATTTCTGTGGTACTCAACAGCTTCACAAAGCAATGTATTTCAACAGGCCTTAATCTTTCTCTTCCACAAGTGACAGGAAAATACGCTTCTGGTGGTATCTTCTAATTGTCCAAACTGTTCCCTGAAATGCTGGACACAGACCAAAAATCAAAAGCAAACCAGCAGTCTTGCTCAACAGAGCAGTGTACAACAGCCCATCAGAGAATTATGCGGCAAATATCATCCTTCTCCGCTGCTAACACAGTAAAAGCTCCTCGGGGAAGAGCTTAACTCACCTGTAACTTAATTTAAAATTTAAAGATTTAACCCCCCAAGTAATTAATTAAAATAATCTAGATCTCTCATGAAAGAATAATTCATCATTCACAGGGGAGGGAAGAATTTTAAATTATTCGCATCAACAAATTATGACATTCTTGAGGTAATGTAAAATTCCCTTTTAAAATAAAATTACATCAGGCATGGAAATACAATAGGCTGCTCACAGTTATCCTTCTCACCGTAACCAGCCTGCAGGTTTCTGCCTTATGTGTCTCAGTAGTTGGAATAAATAAATATCCAACTGTTTGTGAACTCATAAAAATCACAGATAGGGAATTTAGAGTTAAAAGAGAGCTCTTTCCTCCCCTATCTCTCCTTCCAGCACTAGAAAAGTTTACTTAGCACTCGAAGGAGGAAAGGATTTCCCATTCTTGATACAGAAGTGTAAAAACATCTCCAAAATATTCATAATAAGGCAAGGTAAACACATATAAGGATTGAGCATTTGCTGTCTTTAACAATAGATATTTGGAGGCAGGACACAAATAAAACCTGCACATCAACACTTCTCAAAAAGGTGTTCGGGGTTTTTTTTTTAGATATGAAGTGTATGACTACCTTCTCTCCACAGCTAGTGACACCACTCAGGGCATTCACGTTTGCGTTACATTCTACAGCATGGCAACACTCATTCCATGTAGATTCAAAGCATTAACGTGGCCCTAATCTTCTTCAATGCATTTTCTTGCTTTTCTAACAATTATAGTCATAAGAAGGCCTTATATTTGTCTCTAGATTTAATACAGGGAAGACAAATCTTTAAAGCATAATGATACTGTTTTATACAACATCAGACACTTTTGCTTTAAAATTCCTTTAAAAACAGATTGAAAAATGTTTGATGAGGTCTAGTGACCATAGTTGGTAAGCATTTAAGTTATTCATGAGCTTAAACAGGGTGGGGGTTTTTTTGCACATTCTCAGGACAATGCTCCTTCCTCTCCCTAACACTCAGTGTGAGGATTCCTTGTCTAGCACTCCATTTATCATAGCCAGAGAAAAATCAGGACAAAGGCTTAAACGGCAGATTTCCTAAGGCATACCAGTGTGTACATGCTTCCCAACCTGCTCAGTAAATAAGACTTACTTACACAGAGCTTCCCCACATGAGAACATGAAAACAGCTTTCAATATTTAATACCTACACGCACACCAAGGTAATCTGAAGCAACGGTGCCACTCAGGGACAATATATTAATCTAGACTTGATATCTCTAGGAAGTAAGTCACCTGGCAAATACAACAGAAGAGGGAAAGAGAGGGGAACAACTCTAGTTGTGAAGGCACCTCAACTTCTGCTTGCAACTCATGTTTAATTCCCAGTCATAACCTGAAAAAGTTAGTTTGGATAAGTTAACTATTAACAAGACGGTGTATCTTAAAGAATGCTGTGGACAGAAGGCAAGACCTGCCAAAATTAGAAATCAAAGCCCCCACATATTCAAAGGAACTAACTGCATGCTCTGATCTTACAAAGCAGAACATCTGTGCAAGTAGACCAAGATACAATCCATCCCATTTCTGGGTCCACACTGAGTCCAACACAGAGCTCTGCTGCCAACCACTCGCATTCACACCATTAGCAGATGGATACTCTGGTGGTACGCTGATGCCTTACAGCAGATCTCCACAGCCTCAGCCTGCACTCGGGTAAGGCAGCGTACAGTGTGAATCTGCCTCACCACCCAGGTGCCTCCTCCCCGCTTGGAGCCCAGTGCGCACGCAAGGTAGCAGTGGGATGCACGGACACCCACTGGGGATCTCACCTCCCCTCTGGGATGTGCTGAAACTTCACACCGCAGGCTGGCACCCACCAGTAACGCTGTGCTCGTGTTAACTAAATAAAACAAAACAACCCCCAAAAACCCCAAACAACCTTTTGAAGTTACATTCATAATATTCTGCTACTACAACTTAATTGTTCCCTGACAAGCCCTGGTGAAAGATCCAAAAGATTCAAGGGAATGCCTCAAGCCTTAAAAATAGAAAAGCAAATGAGAAGATGAACATTCAGTTAATATTTTATTTGAAAATAAATTCAAAACATGAAAACCTAACTTCAGCTTTTTCAAAGTAAGACAGGAACAAGGATAGCCAAAGAAAGAATGAATACATCCCCACACAACCTCCTCAAATCTACACGCCAGCTCCACTCCTTCCCAAAAATCCACGGGCAGCAATACTATCCCAAGTGATTCACAAACAAGCAAGCCTATGTTTCTGTTGCTATAACATAATACTCTTTCTTTTTCCTCTGATGTCATTTTTATAACTTTATTTCAGAATTTAACTATCTTAAAACTTGGTTGCTATGACACATTATAGTCATTACATGGATTCATTTCCTACTTTCCAACTGGCAGGATTCTTTGTTTTAATTTTATGAAGTTATATTATGGACAAAAGACACATAAAATATACTGTAAATTCTAATAGTAGAAACTCCTTGAATGCCCTCCATTCCTTGAATAAACATGTATTGGAAGAAGGGCTTCCCTCAATGTTACCCTAAAGGTGTCTGTACTTCCAGCTTCCTCAAGTCTTCCCAGGCGTGTTTCTGAAAGCGGCCTTTTTGCATTATTACTCCTATTGATAGGTGACATCTGATTTCTTGCAGAATGTGTCAATGAGTCCCATGCTATCCAAACTTACAAATAATCAAAAAGTGACAGATTCTTCCCATGGACAATAAACCATGGAGTATACACCCCTCCTCGGTATTTCTGGCTTTAACAACCAGGGATCAAGGACAGATGATGAATTGATCTCTCAGCCCCTTTACAGTTCAGCTTTACCTCCACAAGGTAACACAGGTTTGGTAAAGACATGTTTTTCCTGCAGATTAATTTTTAATTGCTGAAATATGTCATACCAGGCAGATCCACATTCAGAAGTCAACTTCAAGAGGAATGATCCAAAAATTAACTTGATAACATAGCATTACCATCACTGAAATCCTTTAAGATGTTGCACACAGCATTCCTTCATCTTCACAAGCAACATTAAATGAAAAGCAGTTGGGAATCAGAAACAGGAAGGTTACTGGGGTAAAAAACCCCAACCTTCCCCTGTATAATAAACATGCACGCAGGCTGCATTGATACACCACAAGAATCTTTCTTTTCTAGCCTATGAATATACAGTCATTTTTATCCTATGGAAACATGGTGGCTCTGTCATGTCCAGCCTCAAAGCTCAATTCTAATTTAAGACAAACACAGTGCAACTTTAGGGAAAAAAAATCCCACACAAACAAAAAACACCCACCTCACAAACATACATGCTAGCACAACCATTTTTCAAATGGGCAAGAGAGATGATTTTCCATTTGTGGCCACAAAGCTTTACCTTGTGTATTTGACCTAACAAGTATTTCACTTAGCTCATAACAACTTGAACTTTCTGTTAAGTTTGATTAAAGGCAGGCTTACCAAATCAACTAATTATGGTGCTTCTCCTACTGCCTAATCATTCAGATGACAACTAGACACAAAGCATGTTGGCATGGACCATTACCCTCACACTGCCTTAATCGGGACTACGCATTTGCAGGATGGGTCTAGGCAGGGCACATCTTGTTACAGACCCAGACCTACTTTGTGACTGAAATCCTGGTTATTTTTAATTTATTTTTTAAAAGGTAAAATATGTAAGCTATTTCAAGGACCACTGACAGCACAGAGATGTATTAAACCTTTGATCATGATTATTTTATGGGGTGTGCTGAACAGGCGGTTAATGAAAAAGATAGTTGTCCTTCCAGCAAGTTTGCACCATGAGTGTGAAGATCTAGGAAAAAAAAAAATGATGGAAGAACAATAATTGAAGTTATTAGGGGTAATAATTTTGGGGGGGTTATAAAAGACTTCAATTTCTATGGAGTTAATTAATTTTGAGCATATTGCTGGCAGCTACCAGACCAATCAATGTTTAGAGGATTGTTTAAGTAACAAATAATCAAAAATAATTTCAACTTGATCTTGATGAAAACTTCTTTTAAAAGGAGTACTTTTTGAAACAATGTGGTGGTGGAAGCGATGAGGTTTGCTTGGTCATGCTTTTTAACTAGAAAAATAAAGCTGAATCAGAAGTTCCTAGGTATGACTTCTTTCCCTAGCGAGGAAGAAAAAATAGGAACAGAAACTAGATGCTTGCTATACACTTCCATCCTATGAAGAACCAGAGGATTATCTGTAGGCCTTTATTTGGCTTTTCCCCAAAATGGAAGAGCAGCCACAGAGAAGAATTAACTAGTGCTAGCTTGAAAAAAGGAGGAAAGAAAGCAGAATGGGGACAACTATCACTTGTAACTCAAATGGAACAGAAGCGAGGGAGATGAACGCAAAAGCTGGAGCCCCCAGTGCTTCTTTAGGAATAGCCAAGGACAGAAAAGATGACTGTGATCACCTGACAAACCTCCATCAGTCTGAACTGTGGACCTCTAGTACCTGTTCCAGCAGGTATTGAGGCAAATTTCTAAGCCCTATCTATCATTATTAGTAAAATATAGCTAGATCACAGCATGTGCTTGATAAAAGCTCATGGATAATGAGTATCACCTATATGACCAGTTTTCCTATATGATCAGTCCTTTCCTTAAACGAACCTTTCACACAGCAAGAGAGAAGAAAAAAAAATTAGGCTAAAGTGATTGTCAATGACAGAGAATTGGCAGGGACGATTCAAGGACAGCAAAGCAGCTGCTACAGATTTTAAACTTAATTTCTGTAATAGATCAAAATTTTAAATTCATGGTATTCCTTTATAGTCTGTCAGGTTTGTCTCTAGCAGTAGTTCCTTTAGGGCAAGCACTGCAGACAGTCTGCCTACCCTGAGGGAAACTCAGACACTCAGATGTGGGGTGAAGGAAAGATATTAATAATTTAAGACTGCCACCCCTAGGAGAAAGCAATAGTGTAAGTACAGAACTATCCAACTCCCAAGCTGAGGTTTGTCCTTTGTCAACTTTGTGTTTTCATGAACAGATTCTCAGAGTGCTGTAGAGGAAAAACCCATGTTTTTTGGAGGACTTCTCAAAATGCTCACAACGACTTGTTAATGGGGTCTCCTGCCACTGCCAGGGTCTCCAAAACAAGGAGAGAAGTCAACTGGGAGGGAGTACCAACAAAAAAGGTGTCAGAGAGGAGAAATATCTTGAGTAGAGGAGAATGCTTTTGGCAACCTATAAAAAATACAGACTTCAGAAAGAGTAAAAGCCCTAGGAAAAATACTTCTTCATGTAAGGCAAGTAAGTTAACTTATCATAGACAAATAGAAGATTCACCAACAAATAGAATAAAACCTTTTTCAGCAACCAAAATATGACTTTTGATACTCTATAACATTGGTTCTCATTTGTACTCTATATAAAGGCATATTTGTCAACCCTATTCTGGGTTACAGAAATATTTTGATACTATTTCCACTTATCCAGTACTCTTTTACTGTGTAGAGCAAATACTGACATAACAGTCATTCACTGGTACGTTAAACTTGGAATTCAATATTTGCATGCATTATGAATCAATTGTACTTGAAAACAGCAAAGAGCTGATGTGAACTCCAAAAATTACCTTTATTTTTAAAAGATGCTTAGGCTACTCTGTGCCTAAAATAAAACTAAGTTTGCTCCAGGTGTGATATACTACCTCCTTTCATGACTGACTGGCACTTGGATCTGCTCATCATACACTTGGTTTCTTTTTCTCATGCTTGAAACCAAAGTTTAAGAAATCCCAAGTTCTTTCCTTTAGTCCAAATTAGTTGTTCACCAAATATCGCTGCAACCTTCTAACTTGTTTTCCCTAAAAAACATACTAGAAATATGAATATCAGGACAGCATATTTGTCTTCTTTGTAAATAATTCTATCAGAAAACCCCAGACAGCATAGAATCATAGAATTATAGGGGTTGGAAGGGACCTCCAGAGATCATCAGGTCCAACCCCCCTGCCAAAGCAGCTCCCTAGCTCATACTGCACAGATAGGCATCCAGATGAGTCTTGAATATCTCCAGAGGAGACTCCACCACCTCCCTGGGCAGCCTGTCCCAGGGCTCTGTCACCCTCACTGTGAAAAAGTTCTTCCACATGTTGGAGCGGAACTTCCTGTGCTCCAATTTGCAGCCATTGCCCCTTGTCCTGTCCCCACAGACCACTGAAAAGGGGCTGGCTGATTCCTCCTGCATCCCCTGCTTAAGATAATTACAGACTTTAGTTAGGTCCCCCTTAGTCTTCTCTTCTCAAGGCTGAAGAGTCCCAACTTACTCAGCCTATCCTCATAGGGGAGATGCTCCAGGCCCCTAATCATCTTCGTAGCCCTCCGTTCACCATCTACTGAATACACTTCATTTACTAAGACCTCCCTACATGCTGAAATAATACATTCATCATAAGCACAGAAACCTGTGTTCAATGTGCCTATTTAAATGATAATCACTGAAAAAAGCCAACTATTTACATACAAGATAACTTAATTCACAGCCTATCTTTTGCACATCCATATTGCAGATTTGCTACTCAATCCTATTTTATGGTGGCAAAATACTCAGCAAAACTGGGTGTTTGTACCATACAATTTAACAGCTTTTGCATAAATTCTTTCATACAATGAAGGTCACAGGTACAAGGAAGAACATGGAAGGAATCAGTCCGTATATGAACTTAAAGGGCTAATCTTCTCCATATTTTACCTGCCAAAGCTAACTTTTCAACTCCCCCGGAGTTTATTCAGCCAAGATAGATAAGCTGTTTCTTAGTCTCTAGGAATGGTCTACTTGACTGTGAGTAGGGTAACAGAAACCCCTAGGGGGTACCAACATGTGTATGACACAACATGATGAAGGCTTTTTAAGTTACTACTCAAGTCTATCAAAACAGACTGAAAGATAATCACAAATCCTAATTTACCTAAGGGAGACCAGCCTTTCTTGAAAGATGGGAGTCTCTTGACGGGATGAGTCAAAGCAAGAAGAATTTAACTCCTGAGAGCATCTCTGATTCCATCAGCTAAACAAAATGCTTTCCCAAACAGCCTTCCCAAACAAAAGCAAGCTTGCTATATAGCCATCGGTACTTCAGTAAATTTGCAAACAGTATCAAACATATCAAGCAGCAAAAAATATTTTTCTGACAACACTACTAAGACTCTGCAGAGGTGCTCTACATGCTAGCTTTGGTGGCCTGTACTTCCAGAAGTCCAGTGGTAAAAAGAGTAACGACTTAACTGCTGCCTCACTGCTAACATTACTGCATTGTGACCACAGTTACAAAATTCACATCTTTCTCTAAGAAATATTTTTGTGCTAGAAAATGTTACAGCAAGCTAAAAAAAAAATAAAATTTAGTGAATGTAAATGTGCTTTAACTTTGGATCCAGCAACAGCAGGAGAGGGACATTATGCCCCCAGGGTCTGTAACAGATTGAGCAATTCAGTAAGACTTAAAAGTCTGTAGTAAGTTTTAGTTTCAGAAGCTGTAGGTTGACTAGACACTCTGCTTGTCACTTTTGAGTATCCAGCTGCTGGCTATTTTCAGACACAGCTACCTCATTAGCCACTGCCAAGTAAATAGACACTTTCATTTTTCCAGCCCAGAAAAATAATAAATTCAATTAATATTTTGAACAAGTTGCTAAAAAACTACTTGTAATCAATCACAGCACCTACAATTATAAAAAGGAGAGTTTTAAGGTCACCATTCTGTAAAGGCAAAATACAAATTGGCCATAACAACACCATCCATAGCAGCTTGGAAGAAATCCCTAGGTCCGCACTGAAATCAATCACCCACACAGGAGTGCAAACGCATGCCACATCTGCAGTTACATGACACATTACTGAACCAGGCCATTTCAACCTGACAAAAAGCCAGAACTATCAGGAAACCAGTGTTACCAGGCATTTTCACCAAAAAGCACAGAATCTTGAAGCTACTCTGGACTGCGTTTTATCTTCGGTGATTAAAATGTCTGGAGATCTACATGGAGCAGGCTGCAACAGAACAAAACCTGGTCTATCCATGCTTTTTAGTTCTGCAATAATCCAGGAAAACTGTAACTAAGTCTGCTTAAGCATTTATCACCAGCAAACAATTCCGACAGAACTAAAATACAATCGTTCCTCCCACATGCTAATGACAGAATGGCTGGAGCTAAACGGTGTCCCATAATAATTTTACGTGTATAGAGTGTTCCATTTCATTTAGTGATAGTATAAAAGTGATGCATTGGCCATAATGTTTACTGTTTACAATCTGCAGCAAGCTATACCATTCTCAAGGGAGATTAAATAATCAAGAAACCATTATTCACCCTACGTGTTTGTGAGAAGTAGATCGCTGTGCCAATTACAGATTCTTTCCGATATTAAGAAGGATGTATGCTGGCCCAGAAAGGAAGGGGAAAGAGAAGAGAGAAGATGGGAGATTTGTTTGCTTCCCAACTGAAAAGGAGGTCATATGTTCATGTGTTGAAAAGAGAAAAATTCCTTTACCTCAACAAAGGCTGAAGAGAAAAAAAAAAGGTAAATGTTCGCTTGGAAAAGCTGCAGAAAACACTTCATTACAGGGAGAGAAAACTGAAAGCTCTAAAGAGCCATAGAGCAATTCAGAGGACTACAAAACTGAAGTAGATCCAGAAGTGGTCAGACTGCAATTTAGTTTCCAGAGTATCCATTAGAGGTGAATATGTTAATAATAGCATTTGTTTAAAGTATTCTTTATTAATATTGCTTATGCACAGCGATTGATACAGACTGTAATGAATGAAGTGTAACACCTCCAGAAGACAGATGCTACATCATTCATTTTACAGATAAGTAAATGCAAATATGAAAAATTAAGTGACTTGCCCTAGTCAGAGAGCCAAAAGCACAGCTGTGAATATAATCCACATACCTCAGCTTCCAATGATCTCTTAACCACTAAACATTAGCCTTTTTAAAGCGAAATGTAACCTTTCCCTCACATCTCACTCTCTTTCTGGCAAAGCTAATTCTGTGGATGTAGGACGTTCACTTCCTGTGGCTGACTCCAAGAAACCAAAAACTTAAAAAAAAAAAGGAAAGAAAAAAAAAGAAAAGAAAAGATAAACTTGACTTTACCAGACAGATTACACAACTCCCAGATCCCTCACTGTAAGGCTCAGTTACCAGCCTCTGTCCTCCGAAGAGCAGAGTCAGCAATAGCTTACAGATTTAAAGCTGCTGGCCCGGCACAGGCTTAGTGGGAGGTATCAGGGTCACACATCATCCCAGAACACCACCTGCTGCAGTCCTGATTCATGGCAAGCACTTACACACAGAAGCTGCCACCTCCGCATCCAAACGAGGGGAAGAAATGGATGGGACCATCAGAGCAATGTATGCTGCCCCAACAGCTGCTCCTCCACATGTCCTCTCTCACGGGGACAGTCACCTTTCAGCCACCTTCTACAAGGTCTCAGCTCAGCTTACGTGGTGCACCAGCCTAGGGACCCAAATCTCAGCAAAAGGTTAAAAAGCACTCCTCAGTCCTGTTGCACTGAAGGCTTTCAGTGTGTCAGCAATTACGTCTTACACCGTCTCGGCCCAGAGCCTGTTCTGCACAGGTAAAGCAGAGGGGTTTCTACCAATGCTTAAGAAACCTCTAATGTTCTCAGGAAGACTTCAAAGACTAGCAAAGCCATTGGACAGGAAGGAAGAACAGACACAAAACCACTGATGAAATAGGTTAAAGAAGGCTTAAAGTTAAAGAAATAAAGAATATTGCTTAGAAATGACAGCAAGCAATCAGAATTCGACACCACTTAAAACCTCAAAAATAAAGGAGTAGAAATTTCAGAAGGTACACACACAATTAATAAGTTTTACTGCACAAATTTTTCAGGTGCTTGCACAAACAGAAAAAATCTCCTTTAAACATTGCAGTATACAGTACTTATACACCTGCAGCCCAAAAGCTTAGAGTTGCAGAAGATTCCAATCATTTACATTTTTAAACAAACCCAAAAAATCACCAAAGAACGTATTTTAGATATCCATGCTTTAGAACATTTGCCAGAACACACAACAGGAAACCCATACTGTTTTAGAAGCACATCTCTCTGGGCCAAAGATTTGAAACGTGTGTATCTGGTATTGAGCAAAATCAAGAGCTGTCTCCTAAACTGCTGTGGCAAGTCAAGAGCACTGATTTTAGTTACGGGTCTGAGATTATCACATTTACAGTCAAACATAAAACAGTCAAACATCAGAAAGAGATTATTAAGGTTATTAAGAAAGAACAAGGTCAAAATTCATCTTATTGCAAAAGCATACCATAAAACAAGGTGAGGTACAACTCGTGCATTGCTACAGGTATACTAAAACTTGTCAGCAGGAAATGAACTCTTCTTACAATACAACAGTCAAGGCCACTGGAAATGCATCTGTTACAAAGCCTTTGGAAATACCAGGGAAGACAAGTAAGAACATCCCAAATACTGTCACACTGATTCAGTTTTGTGTGAGTAAACAGTGACTTCTGTTTCCAGCACGACACATCTGGTTAGCAGTGTACTCTGAATCATATGTGAATTAAAACAAAT
Source organism: Laterallus jamaicensis coturniculus (assembly GCA_022605575.1). Lineage (NCBI taxonomy): Eukaryota > Metazoa > Chordata > Aves > Gruiformes > Rallidae > Laterallus > Laterallus jamaicensis. The sequence goes on from JAKCOX010000027.1 coordinate 7,045,272, forward strand.
TAATGGATTCAGCCCTGCTGCCCCTGTGCATGATTATATTCCTACTGGCATTCCACAAGCCGCAGGCTTACACAAATAAGCCCAAAGCAGACCACTTAAACCAACAAAAAAACCCCACACCACAGCTCCACCACAAAACCTCCAACCACACCTCAAACTGCTGTGTGTCAACTTAATTTACAAATAAAGCAGCAACTGCTACACATCTTCAGAGCTTCTTCAGGACTGCTGGTCTCTATGATAGTTCTGTGACTGCAGTAGAAGCTTCAGAGCCTGAACACATTGCCCTTCGGTACTCCCATGCCCTGCGTTCCATCAACTGACCCTGGAGTGGGATCCAGAGGCAGAAAAACATTTTCTAGTTGCCCCTGCGGCCCTCCCTCCCAAAAGAAATAGAAAACCCAAGCTCTTTGCTAAGGTTATAATAATATCACAACCTGGATTTATAAACAATCCCCCTCCACCAGCATTTTCTAAAATCACGCATTTTCCATTTCTATTAACAAGTTGATTTGTTTCTTCTAGAAGAGTCTGCTTAAAGCCAATGTCTCTATCCCCTCCCTGGTAATAATCTTTCTTTAAAAAGCTATCTTTGCCTCTTGTACTCCTTTTGTTCACTCAAGAAAACCAGATTTAAAGGCAGAGAGTTTGAAAACCAAATCTTGGTTTTACATCATTACACCAAAGTGGTGGAGTCGCCAAGGTCCACTAGACAGAACTACAGCTTTTACTCTCTAAATGAAAAGCAGGCTTATTTTCAACAACTACTAACTTTAAGTTTACACCTGTTTGAAAGTACCATGCAGATTAAACTCACATTCTATTAACTTTTCTGTACCTGCAGTTACAGCAAACGCAGTTCTATCACACAAACACCTCCAAGAAAAACCCCAAGCCCCACAACCCCACACCCTTAGGAAATTGCACCTTTTTTTTTCCTCCTTTATTTAAAATTTTGCTAAGCCCCTGGCACTTTATCGTTGAAAAAAGACCCCAAACCCACTGTGTATCAGCTCTTTACAGTCAAACACTGCCCAACAATCCCAACTTCTGCTTGACAGCAGGAAAGCAAGCCTTCCATCACTTTGCCTTTGAAAACCAAGGAGTAATCACCTTAGCCACCCAAAAAGTCTCATCAATGTAAGGATGCTCCCAGCTGGGTATTCCCAAACAGAACATGTTCTCCAAAGCTCTTGGTAACCTAATGCACGGTTCAGGGCATTTTAAGCTTTTAAGTTGACTCTTTTCCCCGTTTCTTTCCAGGGAACACAACCCTTAACATCAAAAGCCACGTGAGCGTTAGCACAACAGTACACTTTCCCCCCCTCCCAAGGGATATTAATTTTTTGGGCACGTTAAAGGGGGAAGCTCGTTCACCGCACGGTGCGTGACGGCGAAGCAGCTTCCCAGAGACCGAGGAAAACCAAAGGAAAGCCTGTTGCGGCGAGGCAGCGCGGGGCCCGGAAGGGAGAGCGCGGGATGCCCGCAGACCCCCGCGGGTTTCGCTCGGGACGCTCCAGACGCGGCGCCCCGCACGGCCAGCGCGCACACCCGCCCGAGGGCCCGACGGCCGCCGCTAAGGACCCGCGCCCCCAACTCCTGGCAAACAACGAAGCCCAAAACTTCCCACGAGTTTCGAAGGGCCTCCAGAGAGGTGCCGGCGGTGGCCACCGCCGCGGCCCCATCGTCCCCTGCCCCCCCCCGCCCCGGCCGGGCCGGTCGCTTACCGGGCGGTGTCGAGCAGCGGGTGCTTGGTGCCCACCAGCTTGCGGACCTGCATGGCGATGTTACTGAGCTCGTCGCTCAGCAGGCACCGCAGGCTCATGAAGGACGTCGGGTACCCCACGATCTTCTCGGCTTCCGACACCACCTGGCTCCAGGGCGGGCCGCCCGATACCAGCCCCCGGAGGCCACCGGCCCCGCGGCTCCAGCGGCGCAGCCGGGCGCCCCACATGCCCCCCGCCACCGTCCCGGGGAGGCTCCCGGCGCCGGCTCCCTCACCCGCTCGTTACTCGCCCCAGCAGGGGCCCGCAGACCAAGCGGCCGCGGACACCCTCCCCACGCCCTGCCGCCACCGGCCGGCTCGGTCCCGGGCAGCGAGACCGCACAGCGGCCGCGCTGCCTACCCACGTCCCCCCCGGCGGCGCGGCGGTGGCCGGAGCGGGCTCATTGTGCCCTGGGGGCAGCCATCTTGGGCGTCGCAAAACACGCCGGGCCGTAAAACGAGGGCGGCAGGTTTATCTCTTTCCCCCTCCCATTCAGCTTCCGCGCCTGACGGCTGCGGCGGAGTTGCGACCCGTGGGTGAGAGGCTCCGGGGAGGGCGGCTCCGATGCCTGCGGGCTACATCGCCCTATTTCTTCGCCTTTAGCCCTTGCAGTGGGTAAGGGGCCGCCTCAGGGCGGCGTGTGCGGGCCGGCGTCGCCAGCGGGGCCGTGGGGAGCGTTGCCCCGGGCGGGCCGGGGCTGGCGGCTGGCTGGGGGTGCCCCACGGGAAGGCACACCCCCTCCGCACCCGGGCACTGGCGGGCAAGAGGGTTCCAGGTTCCCGTACCAAGCGTTGGGCGTGTAGCCTTCGGCTACGCAGCTGTGAGGTTTTACTGTGGTAATTGCGGGCCGCGCGGTGCGGGTGCGGTAGTTGGGACAGGCGGCAGCAGGCCGGCCTTGCTGAGAGCGCTGCCTCTGGTGCCCGTCTGTGAGACGGGTGAGGGGGTTGCCAGCCGCCTCCCGGTGAGCTGAAGCGGGACTTCCTACTCACAGCTAACTTAACGAGTGGCAAGTAACTTTGAGTGCCCAGCAGAAGATGCCAAGGTCCTGCAGTTGCACAGCACAGGGCACTGTATGTGATGTCATCATTAAGCTAGTCTGAGCGCAGCTGTCACTGACCCCTCTTTGCAGCTATATGCACCCAAATCTATTCAGAGAAGAGATTTTCCCATACCCCATAGAGGAAGCAAATTCACTGGCTGTCTTCAGAAATTGACTTGCTTAATTCTGCAAGTACTTCAACAAGAATATGATTTATTCTCTCTTCACAATCCCTTACATCCATTGCCCTACAAGGGGAGGCCAAGGGAGCTGGGCTTGTTCAGCCTGGAGAAGAGAAGGCTGCGGGGGGGACCTCATTGCAGCCTGCCAGTACCTGAAGGGAGCATACAAACAGGAGGGGCATCAACTTTCTAAAAGAGCAGATAATGGCAGGACAAGGGGGAATGGTTTAAAGCTGAAGGAGGGAAGGTTTAGATTGGATATTAGGGGGAAGTTTTTTTACAGAAAGAATGGTGAGGTGCTGGAACAGGCTGCCCAGAGAAGTAGTGGATGCCCCATCCCTGGAAGTGTTCAAGGCCAGGTTGGATGGGGCCCTGGGCGACCTTGTGTAGATCCAGGCCTGAGGTTGGTGGCCCTGCCTGTGGCAGGGGGGTTGGAGCTCTATGATCCTTGGGGTCCCTTCCAACCCTTGCCATTCTATGATTCTATGATCTGTGGTGATTCTATAATTCCTCCTATAACTTCCAGGCTTTGTTGCAACAAATTTGGCAGAATTCTGATTAGAAAACCATTCCATTGACTACATTCATGTGAAAAACATGAGTGTTATGTTTCTCATCTTTACAAATAAAAGATACAGGTCACTTTATTTTGTTTGCACTATTCCACACGATTTAAGAGTTGCACTGAAGAATGCTGTAAGAGAAGTTGCAAATGCAAATAAATCAGTCACAAGGAAAGATGAAGCGCAGGCCAGGAAAATGCAAATAACTCAAACCTACAAGGGGGAAGCTGCTAAAATGAAATGGCCTTACCTGTTTCCAGTGATAATGACAAGGTGTTAATTGGTCTTACACCTGAGATTATTCAAAACAGGCACCAAAGCCTGTAACTGTTACTGTCCTAGGGAAGGGGGTTTCGCTGTCGTGTGGACAACGGCTGGACATGACATGCCTGGGCCATCTCGTAAGGGGCCTCTCCCAAACTGGAGAGGTGAAAACTAGAATGAGGAGATGCTGCAAGAACTGGGAAGACGACAAGAGAGTTAAGGTGCTGCTGTCAGATCTTTGCTTTTTTGTGCTGCCTGTCTCAGAGAGAGAATAAAGCTTTGCTTGGAAGGAGCTGCCATTGAGTCACTTTAGTTAGCTAGTGTGACAGAACAAAATGTTGCTAAATAGGGAGTTTCAGCTGATAAACACAGTCTAAAAATGACAGAATGCAGTGGCATGTTTCTGTGCAGAAGAACTAAGTTAATGAAAATTGCCGGAGGGATGCACTTAAGAGAAGCTACCAAGGCACCGCATCCTGTAATGGTGACAAGTTCCTTGATTCATTTCCTGAACCTTATCCATTCTTGCACTTAACATGGTAAATGTTCTGTGGAAAACTGACATGATTATGCAATTAAAGTCTGCTTAAAATAATACCTGTAAACTGAGGAGAGTTAGGGTTCTATGGGCAGTAAACCTACTGTCTGTTCATGTGTGAGACTTTAGCTTTTTGAAACCACTGTCCTTCGCAATACAGCCCGAGGCACTGAACACCTTTGCCACCTTTATGTACAATTCTAAGCCCAAATGGTTTAGAAGTAGGGCAGGACCCTTGATGTCCACAATGCCACACGTTGCCACTGGAGCTTCCTCAGGATTCACTGGCAGTAGGTCGATGTTCTTTAAATGCAGCAGTCGCTGGAGAAATAAAGCATGTATATTGTCAGTGAGTTTCACAGCTGCTTTTTTTTTCTTCTTTGACCACAGAGACTCTTTGAAAGGATTATACTGTAGTGCCCAAGGACCCGCTGTCTTTCACTCTCAGCCCAGTGCCTTCACCCCTTTCCCTTCTCTGAACAACATAACAATTCTTACTTTGGTAGTGCACTTTTGACTCCTGATCCAAGTTCATGGTTTCTTTCTCCCAGCCTCCTCCCATCATCGCTTCAGTCCTTACCAGTTGCTGGCTTTTTTTATTCTCTCATCTCTCTTCATCTTTTCCTCATTCCAGTCATCCTCTTGTCTGCACAGCCTTCGTCCTAATCATGGACTCTTCATAAAGGTTTGTGCGTGTGACTGTGGGGACCCACAGTAGAACCTCTGAGTTCATGCTCACCTCAGCAAAGGCCTCTGCTGTGAGAAAAAGCCACTGCTGGAAAGTTCTGCCCATCCTCAGTAAACCTACAGCAGATGTCCATCGCTGTCAAACTTTTCTTTACGAGGTTGGTGAAGAGTCTGGAGGGTAAGACTTATGAGGAGAAGCTGAAGTCCAGTGGTTTGTTCAGCCTGGAGAAGAGGCTGAGGGGAGACCTCACAGCCTGTGGTTTCCTGACTGGGGGGAGCAAAGGGACAGGCGCCAATCTCCTCTCTTTGGTGACCAGTGATACAACCCAAGGGAACAGCATGAAGCTGCGACAGGGGAGGTTTAGGTTGAATATTAGGAAGAGGCTCTTTCCTGAGAGGGTGGTTGGACACTTGAACAGGCTCCCTAGGGAAGTGGTCACAGCACTGAGCTTGACTGAATTCAGGAAGCCCCTGGATGATGCACTCAGTCCCATGCTCTGACTTGGCTGGCCCTGTGTGGAGCCAGGAGTTGGATTTGATGTTCCCTTTCAACTCAGGAGATTCTATGATTTTTTTCAGACAGTAGGATGTGGAAAGACCATTCTGTATTTCCATTTTTTTAATGGAAAGAGTCTGAGGCATTCCCCCACTCATCAACTCCTTGGAAAATCCTTTGCCAAATTTTGGGTTTAGAGCAATGGAGATAAGGGACTCTCTCGGTCATGCAATCCAAGGATATTTTTTAGCATGAGCAAAATGTGTTTTTCACGAACCTCATTTTGCAAACTGACTGAACTGTTCTAAAAATCAGCTTCAGGCTGACACACCAATTGCAGGAAAAAATCATTACAAATTAGTTAAATATTTGACAGTTACAAGTATCAAAAGCCAGAGTGTTACAGTGGGTAATGAGGGACCAACTTACCCATAGGCATTGCCGTTTGTGCTGCCTGTAGTTTAGAGCTTCTCAGATTTTCTCTCAAAAAAACCCCATCAGAAGCAGAGGTATGATGTACTTACCATATTTTAAGTTTTGGACAAAACAGCTTTTTTTTTTTTTTTTTTTACCTTCTTGGCTCACTTCCCCTCAGGATTCAGGAGAAAAACCCACACTGTTTCAAGAGCTTCAGTAACTGTACAATAGATGTGTCTATTTCTTTAGAGTCTTAAGCAGAGAAGAAAAGTGAAGCTCCTTTTTCCTCTCTCAATTGACTTTGTTAAGCCTCCCCAGGAGGAGAAAGAAGCCACTGCAGGGGGCCGGTATCAAAGTTGAGGAACAGAGATGAAAGGTGAAGAGACACTTCTGTTTACAGCAGCATGCTTTGGACTAATATAGCAGAGAACACATCAAAGCCCCTACTAATGCCAGCTCTGGGTATCTTTTCTAACAAATGAAATGTGGAAATATTTCCCTGAATGCCATCTGAAGTGACACGACTGCAAAGCACTCGCATTTCATTTGGAACATTTGAACTTTCAAGCTTTCGTAGTTAACTCTGGCCTTGTCCAAAATTAATTATGGCCATAGGAGAATGAGGTTAGCAATGCTGCTATATTATACTAACTACACCCTGCCTATATAACCTAATCTTCTAGATGCTGCTGCAGTTTTTAATATGTTAACACTTAGGTGCACTCTAAGGCTATTTACAGAACTGAAAGCAAACAGAAATGTGTCTGTTCCTTCCAAAGCATCCAGGTAGTTCTCCCCTGCCCCACTACATGCAGAGAATTGATTTACTCCATAAAATCATGGGGAAGGAGACAGTGATGATCATTTCCATTTTGGAAGTTGGGAGATTTAACAGAGAGGTTGTGTGATTTGTCCAAGGCTTTGCAAAAACCCCTAAGGCAAACTGAGAAAAGAATCTACTTCTCTTGACCTCATTGTCTGTGTCTTGTCTACAAGGCTGCCTGTCTTCCTACTAGCTGACAGACTACCGAGGAGAACGCAGGCCTTATTGATCCTATAGTTAGACATTGAAAAACCAGCATCGTTTAGTATCAGTTGATTTTAGGAGCAGTCACGTCCCTTGGATGGAACCTGGCGCCAAAAGGTATTAATTTTTAAGCCTAAATATACCTACTGAGATACCTATATCAGAACATGATGTGTTGCTGGTTAATAAATGATAGTGAATGCACAATTATTTTTATTTTATGTAACAAATCAACAGATGCAGCTGTGATGTATGGGGATCCTTTGTATGGGTAGGTGTGTGTCACCCTTTTCACTCTGCACACAAAATGCAGTGACAGAGTAGCTCATCAGTGCACGGCACGGATGAGAAGCCAAAGCTCCTGGTAGCTCTCAGCAGCGCTGTGCAGGCAGTGGGACGTGCCCCTCCTGTGCCTGCGCTCACAGAACACAGCTCCCTTCTCACTGGCTCTGAACACAGCTAGCACTGCAAAGAAAACAAAATCAATTGAAATCCCTCCATTTCAGCAAGCTGAGTGGGAACAGGAGCAGATGGGTGTGTGGCTGATAACACCCCTCCTTCGTAGAGTCACTGTTTTTTCACCTCCCAGCCCAATTTCAATTGTAAGACAGCCTCTTAGGCCATCTCTGATGGGCAGCGCTCCACTCAGGGGAATTTGGACACAGACTCTCGAAACAGCAATGTTTTGAAGCCGAGTAATCTACAGAAGAAGGAGGAGGAAGATAAGCACAATGTTAGTTCTGGTCATACGCAATCGAAGCTGACAAAGCATCCATCATCCTGTACAATATTAGCCTTTAAATATTCAGCTTTATCAGTTCCCCCATTCCTAATCCATCATTAACCACCCCATGAAGCCTCAGCTGATTAGCCCCACCTCTGCAGCTCGGCAACCCATTAACTATTTATTATTTGTATTTAATTGAACTCCAGTAGCAGTGGAAAACTCCAACCAGACACATTTCAAAACTAGAACAAAGGAGATGGTCCCTTGCCGGAGGAGTTCATGGTCTGGGCAAGAGTGAAATGCGGCAAAGAGGAAATGACAGCCATGCTGAACAAAGGCTTACTCACATGCCCTCTATTAAACCCCCTGCTCCACAAATCTATAGATTTTTATGTGGATTTTTTTCCATCTCAGCATCTCTTAAAATCACAAAAGATGGTGAGATTTGGAAGGGTCTGGCAGAAAAAATGGGGGGGGGGGGGGGGGGATTTTGTATTTTAGGTGAAAAATACAGTGAAAAAACCCACTACCTAAATCATTCCACGGGTACTAGGTAGTAATACAATCCAGGGATTCAAGTCAGAGTGTAGTAGGAAACTGGCAAACATACACAACATAGACATTTTATATGGATTTAAATAAATAAATGAAAGCATTTCTTAGTTAAAATGCTTATTTCTCAGGGCATCAATATATGCAATTTATGAAGTGTTATTTATATTTTGCTCCTTGCTACTCACGTGCATAATCAAACCATGGGTACAATGCTAAACATTCACTGTGCTAGTAGTGCTGGGTTTGCAGGGAGAAGATCCCTACTCCTTTTTCTGTCTCTCTCTCTTCTACTTGTTGGGAAGCTCTGTATTCTCCACCAAGGCTGGCTGCACCTTTCCTCTGAAGTAAACTTTGCACAAGTCACCGGTGCCTTTGTTACCTTTGTTACCTGGGTTTCTGTACCTTTCTACTTCTGAGCCCCCTTTGAAGCGTGCCTGAAAGACCCGGTCACTGCGGAAGCCACTGCCCACTCCCTGAGCAGGGCGGAACAGCACGAGCACTCCGCACCAGAGACTCAGCGCTGGCTCGCTGTTTACTCATCAACTTTAAAGCCCAGAGCACTCGAAGAAACAGTTACCTTAGGGGCTTCTCTCTCTCTCTGCCCACTCCCTGCCTCGCTATCAGGTGGAGATTAATGTCTTTCCAGGAACCAAGTCTCAGTATATGGAAGTCGACTTGGATGATAAAGAAAATGGTTTTAAAATTTGAGTTAGAAAAGCCAAGTTAAACAAAATTGTTTGAATCCGTCCTTGTAATTCTGTGTCTAAACAAAATAATGTCTTTTAATAGCACTGACTAAATGGCTTAGGGGAAATTAAAACAAGATAAACAAAGATTCATCCATCCCATCCCACAGCATACCCTACCCTACCCTACCCTACCTTACCCTACCTTACCCTACCCTACCCTACCCTACCTTACCCTACCTTACCCTACCCTACCCTACCCTACCCTACCCTACCCTACCCTACCCTACCTTACCCTACCCTACCCTTCCATACCATACCACACCACACCATACTTGTTACCTCTTTGCATTCTTTTTTTGTTACCCTTTCTCCCAGCCTAGGTAAAGCTGTCTTTTCAGTGTGAGTGTTTTTCATTACAATTCCCTCTGCTTTTGAATTTGTCCTCATGTCAATTTGTTGGAGACAAAGAGTGATGACCCTCAGGGTACGAGAGGAGATGCATTTATTTTTACCTAGCACTTGACTCTCTTGCATCTGTTCTCCTTTTAATCCCTGTAATTAAAATGCCTGCCTGCCACTTCAGTACATGTTCTAAAATGATTAAAATTGGAACATTATAGCAATCATAGCTCCTGCTGCTGTACAGGAGGAAGAACAATTGATCTAGGCCAACAGAGTTAAGTAAGCTGTAGAAGGGAAACGATAAGCTACCGATGGAAAACAGAATATAAGAGTCTTGGGCCAGATGAAAGGAGCATCTAAGGTAGGAGACCCTGTCTCTGGTAAGAGCCAGTTCCAAATGCTTAAGGGAAGAGGATGAGAAATCGGGCAAGTACAGAGAAGAATGTTCTGTGGCGTGTCCGCCCGGCTTCCACCTGACTGCACTTTAGAGACATCTTGAGCCAGATGCTCTATTGAGTCTGTCATGTTTAATAAACCAAAGTGGATCTGTTTTCCAGAACTTTCAAGTCTGTCCCTTCCGAGCTCTTATTTGAAGCTGCCTAGACTTTTGCTCCCCTGAACATCCTGTGGACATGTGTTCCACAGTTTTATTGTGTGTTGTGTGTGAAAAGCCCCACTTCGCTATGTTTATTCTAAGCCTCCTAACTAATAGTTTGCATTCAGAGCTAATGAGGCATGTTCAAGCTGGTCTAAAATAAGGCTTGAACAACATCTCCATCCCTTTCTGTTTTACTAATTCCCCCAATCTTCCTTTTTTTCTCTCTCATTCCCCCTTTCTTTTTTCCTCATATTATCTCTGGAGGGTGTTAGAAGCTATGCAGGCATCCTATTTACATACCAAAATTCATGGCAGTCCTTCAGAGACACAGTCTTTTGTGGTGATGTCACTCGCTTGTAAGTTTAGCCTTCAACTTTGGCACCTCAGTTCCCTTCCGAGCTCCAGAGTGACGGTGACCTGTTTTTCAGAGGTGCTTAGCACCCACCACCTCCCGGGGGGGGAGCTGCAGGCATTCAGCGCGCACGAGAGAACACTTTTATGCAAAGCATCTGCCTGGCTCTGGGCACTCAAGTATTAAATTGTTACCCTGGATTCAGCCTCAGAGTGTAGTGACACAGGAAATCACCAGCCCCGGAGTGAAATTAAGAACCTTAGGAGTGGCGGTGGAACCCTTACTTATGGTGATTTAAGGTAAGCAGTCCTCTGGAATGAAATATTACTGAATGTGAATCTTCTCAGGGGTGGTGTGGTGTGGTGGTGTTTAGGATCAGTGGGAAATGCCACGGAAAGTTATCTTACAGACTTGGTGTAGTGTAAATGGAGAAGGGATTGCTGTATCAGGACTCCTGCTCGGACATCGGATTTCCAGCTTTACATCTATTTCCACCAGAAAACAAGTAAAAACATGAACTTACACGTTCACATGCACAGTGCTCCAAGAGATACACTTTCCATCTGCCCTATAATTTTTCCTTCTTTCTCTCTTCCTCTCTTACTCTTGGAATTTGCTCAGACCTATTCTCTAGCCAAATGTCTTTTTTATTTTTTTTCCTCTTTTCCCTTTTTCTCCCCCCCCTCAGTGTACTCCTCTGTGCATTTCTTTTTGCTTTCTCGCCACCTTTCTATGTGTCAGCCTTGTTCCAGTTCTTCTCCCCAATGGCATTCAGAACTCCTGCTACTTTCATACACTCTCACCATTTTAAGCCGCTTTCCCACATGCTCCCTTTCACGGAACACCTTCCTTCCACTGATTTCCGAAGCACAGATGCTTGTTCACTTTCCATGATGGCAACAACAGCTCTAAAAGAAACATATCATTTCCCCTCCTGCAATTCATGCACACATGCCTGGCATGTGCTGCCTGGAGAAAGCCTTTCGACTTTGAATTTCCTTGCCTTTGTGGGATCTGTGAAAAAGTCTGATAAATTACAGCTTTGGCAGTTATTTCAAATAACTTTATTTGCAGCCAACTGAGGCAAAATCTGTCAATGGTGCCATCCCTGTGTTATTTCAAAGGTCGCTGGTGTTTCATGAGTGAACTCAAAGTCAGGCTGGTTCAAAGGGAGGCTCGTGTTTCAGGGGGTTTTTTCCCAAAAAAGGTTAGGTTACATGTTCTAATGGTGACAGGACTGTCCTACAAGACATAAGAGCTGGGTTCTAGTTGAGGCCATGAGGCTCTTCAAGTACATGTGTTTTGTCACTTTATCTCTCTCCCTGTGATTTCTCATCTGCAAAATAGCTGTAACACTGACTGGTAGTTGTAATGTTCGTTAACAACGGACAAGAAGACCCCCAACTAATCATATGGGTGGCTGTGTTTTGAAGTTGGCCTTGGACCTGTTTTCTGGTGTTGGTAGTTCAGGTAAAGCCAGTAAACCTCAGTCTACAGCTCCACACACCATGGCTTAAGAGGCAGTAGGTGTGACACACAATGTGTAAGAAGCAATTTCTCACATTGTCCTGGGGAGACCGTGAGAAGAGGCAACAATGCAGAGCCTTGGCTCTGCAAGCCGACTGAATCGCTGCCGGAGCATGCAGGAGTGGTGGTGCAGCTAGGGACCTCTGGTGATACTCTGAATGAGCCACAGCAAGGCAGGGGTGGGCACATATGCTGGCAGGATTTCAGTCAAGGTGTGCACAGAGTTCCTGATGCTCGACTCCCAAAAGTTCCCCAAAGCTCAAGTCTTGTGGGAAGCCTTTGCCAGGCCAGCTGGGTGGGATGGAAGTTGTATGTGACCATCTCCTATCAGCACCCTCTGGTGATCTGAATGTGTGGCTTGGATGGAGATGAATACATACATTGATCCTGGTTTAAGGCAAAAAATCCTACCTGTGTAGAAAAGGGTTCTCAGGACTGTCTTTGAGCAAAATCTATTTTTGGTTATGGCAGTAGGAGACACAGATTATTATCATTAATGTTACATGCATGATTTAATTAGGAAAAGCAACACAGTTCAGGAAAACAAAATCTTTCCAGATAGTTATACTAATTGCCTAAAAGATCATAATTCAAATCAGATTGAATAAATTGCAGGGGAAGTAGGCTGACAGGAATCTCATGAAGTTCAGCAAAGAAATGTGAAGTCCTGCACCTGGAGAGGAATAATATTTATATTAATACAGGTGGGGGACCAGCTAAAGAGCAGCTTTGCAGAGAAGGCCCTGGGAACTCTGGCATTCAACAGGATGAACATGAGCCAGCAGCACGCCCTTGCAGTGGAGAAGATTGAGGTGCATTAGGAAGAGCACTGCCAGCAGGTTGAAGGAGGTGATCCTTCCTCTCTGCTCAGCACTGGTGAGACACATCTGGGTCTGGGTGCTGGGTCCAGGTCTGGGATCCCCAGTATGAGACAATTTCAACCTGATGGGGCAGAAGTAGAGGTGATGGAACCAGGCCCTTTTCAGTGAAGGGACAAGTGCACAGAGGCACAAACTGAAATACAACAAATTCCATTTAAACATGAGGAAAAGCTTTTTTTTACTGTGAAGGATACAGGTAACCCAGAGACACTGTGGACTCTCCATCCTTGGAGATATTCAAAACATGATTGGACACAGAGCCAACTTGCTCTGCTTTGAGCAGGGAGGCTGGACTACATGATCTCCAGAGGTCCCTTCCAGTGTCAGCTATTCTTTGATTTGATGAATAAAGAACATTTTCTTATGATGAAAATACATGCCTCATGCTAGTCCTGAACAGCTTTCTGTTCTTTCTGTTATGCATTCCCAAGATATGTTTGGGGTAGGGGGAGGGTGTTTGACAGACTTTTCACCACAGCAGTGTGAATACATTGCCATTATATATTAGGATGAGTAAAATTCATGTAAATATAACTGAGAAGATCAAGAGATTGAATCACATGTCATGTAGGATTCTGGTGAGGTGCTGGCAGGAAGGCAAGCATTGCAGTAGAAGAGTAATTGTCAAATAATGATATGTCAAAGCCCAACTTTACCCAAGTCTAAATAATTTAGTATATGTCACTGTAGATACCTTGACATGTTTCTTTGGGTCCAGGAAAGAAATGAATAACCTACTGTACCTTGTATATGCAATGCAGGGGGTAATTTGGACAAAATGATGTAATGTTTCTGAAAGCATGACAAGAAAATTAAGGATGAAGAAACTCTAGAATGACTTTCATGAATGAAAAGAACCTGTAATTGTTTTCCATCCCTTGACAGATGTTACTTCCACTGACATACTATATCATGCAACAAAGCTCACAGGGGAAATGCAGGATTATGAGCAAATGTATAAACCACTATCTTTATTGTAAAAAATTCTTTTATTCTGCACAGAAAGACAAAGAGGGGAGGGATGCCTTTTAGGAAGAACTTGATGTAGATTACTGTATTAGTATTTTCAGGAATGTATCAGCACAATTGGTCTATTAAAAAAAATTAAGTTAAAAAGAAGGGAGAACTTTCACACAACCTCACCTCCTCTCCTCCTGTCACTGTAGCATCTGGGAGACCCATTTATTAAAGTGAAACTAAGACGACTCTTTTCTGCCTTCCACTGTGTGAAGAACTAAGGGAAGGGGTGGAAATGGTCATTGTCAAGAAATGGTAAGCGAAGACATGAGTGTGCCTTGGCTTCTCGGTTCACCTGGGAGGAAGCTTTACAGCTGCAGAGAGCCCAAGTCTCTACCCCTCACCAGTTTTGCTTCTGACTTTGATGGTTTCCTGCTTTCAAGGTATGTGAGAAACAGGGTCTGGATGCACAGAGAATAGGAGGGTCTCTCAGGTACCTCAAACCTTGTCCAAAGTAGCCTTTGGAGGTCAGCTTTTCTGGTGTCTGCTGCAAGGAGATAAGAAGAAGCCCTCAAGAAAGTAGGGCTTTGTATATGCTCTTACCAACCTGTATGGCACAGCAAGTCACCACATTCTCTGTTTTCAAACCCACTGTTTTGAACCAAATGAAACTTAAAAACATTCACAAGTTTTGCTCTGAGGTATGGTCCTTAACCATAATGAAGTCTAGAGGCTGCAAATGCATAATTTGTCACAGCCAAGTTCAAGCCTGGTATGATGCATGCAAGTTTCTTGCTTATCCACAGGTCTTTCATTTTCTTCTACCTGGTCTTCAAAGTTGTATTCAATATGAAAGAGTCACAGCAGAGTCACTGGATAACCATAGTGGGTAGACGGGGTGTGGCAGGAGACAGATGATAAAGATTTTACCCTGAAGTCAATACTGGTGTCCGGGGCATATTTTAGCAATATGGTTTTTAATGCATCGCTGATACCTTTTTAAAGGTTTAATATTGATTGATTTTTAATGGTGTGGGTGTTCTCTGATGTTGAAGAAGGAAAAGACTTCGCCTTGCTTACTTTTGGTGTAGGGAACATAAGAAATGAAGCAAGAAACAAAAAGGCATTTTAACAGAAGTCTCAGAAGTATTTAACAAAGATACAGAGAAAGAAGTTCACGTTTCTTTCTGTTTATCAAATGACATGAAGTTTATGGCAAGAAGAGCAATCGTTAATTGATGATTGAGTAAGTTAAATAAAGTTTCTCTCTGTTGGCCAGAACTTTAAAAAGCATTAGTACTATTAAGGCTCTACCTTGCCATTAATCTGGACAGATTTGACACCGATGCCCTATAGCAGCAAAAAAAAAAAAAAAAAAAAAAAATTCATCAATATTAAAATACCTGCAAACATTTCTAGACCTTTGTATTTGGAAAACTGCCACCGGTCCCATTTCAGCTGCCATACTGTGTCTGTTTTGGAGGAGCTACCTCTTGACGCTTCACGGAACAGCCTCTAATCATCTAAGACAACTCTGGATTGAGATTAGTATCCACAGCAGAGAGGAATCTACAGACACTACTGCATGTGAGTAGTGCTGCAGGCATTCATCCAAGCTCAGGAACGAGAGGAATGCACCCCTTCTCAAAGGTATGGGAGAAATAACATCGCTGAAGTGGAAGTGGGGATTGGATGGAACTGGAGCAAGGGAGAAGTTCGTGTGTGTGTGTTTTCCATCTGTATGAAAACAGCTGGCTGAACTTAAAGAAAAAAAAAAAAGATTGGGGGTCAATATTTTAATTATTCAGTGCATTTAATTGCTTCTGAAGGCATAAATAACCTATCAACTCTGTGTGCCACACAAAAAGTCAAAGGAACGTTTCCACTTCAAGTCAAATGGAAAAAAAAAATGAAAATAAAGTGCCAGTACTTTTCTATGAACACATATAATGAATTTCTCTGTTTAATTAAACACTTGAGCAAACCAAATACCTGAATTTAAATCGCTGTTTATTATGGCTTCCCCTGAGATGCAGGTGAAAGGAGAACGGCTTAGCCGGTGAAAGACTGCGTGGCCGTGTGTTTTCTGCAGCAACTGGCATTACCAAGCAACCTGATGGGGAGCTGGCAGCACCTTGGCAGGCAGGGAACAATAAGGTAAATTATCAGCAATAATAAGAGAAACCAATTAAAAGCTGTGTCTTTATTTTGGCCTGCAACGTCTGCATCTGTTGTTTGGAGGGGGATCGGGGTTGGAGGGGGTTATGGGGGAACTATCCCACAAGGGCCCACCTCTTTACCTCCAGCTTCCTCCCCGTATGCGTGGGTGTACACGTGTGGCTATAGATTAAACGCACGCACGCTTGTCCGTAACACTCATTTTTGGTATCCGAGGTTCCATGATACGTTTCCCTCTGTGTCGAAAAGGAACAAAAACAGGAGGGGGAGCTCTCGCCGAAGCCGCCGCGGCGGCTGCCCGGGCTGAACCGGGCAGGGATGCTCCCCCGGGCCGGGGGCGGCGGGGCTTCAGCCCCTTCCTCCCACCGGGCACCACAACGGGTACGGCAATTACCCGGGCTGTCCCAATTTTGCCTCTGACCAACCTCCACGTCGCCCAGCGTGCCCCCCAGCACTGCCATTCGCCTGACTGCCGTTGCCTTTTAAAACCTTTCGTGTTGGAGCTGTCGCGCCGCTTACATATTTACCAGCTGGAGAGTCGGGCCTGCTTGTTTATCTCGGCCTCTCCGGTAGGCAGCAAGGGGAAGAAATAGCTCAACGGTAATATTTAAGAGAGGTACATTTTAATAAAGACCAAATCAACGGGCTTGGTTGTAGCGAAGTGCTGCTTTCGTGTTGTCTAAAAAGCGACTCTGGTAAGCGGACAGGTGCCCTTTTAAAACATGTAAGCACTAATCAAGAGGAATATGAATAACAGAATAGAAATCAAACCCAGGGCGATTTATTTTAGGCAACTCTTTTGCACCTATCGTTCTACGAACAATGTTTGGTTTCCAGAGGTCCAAATCACTGTGGCTTGCATGAATCCAAGTGCAGATTCTGAGCTGGAAAGGCAAAGCTGTGATGGAACAAAACTACGGGGCTTGGCAAAATGCCTTCTGGATAAAACAGAGCTCAGGCAATGGAAGGGCAAGCTCAGGTTCTTGCTGTGACTCAGATACAGCACGGATCTGAACCTCAGTCTTGCAGGTAACGTAGCGACCACCCAAAGGCACAAGACATGGCTGTTTTTCTCCCCAACTTTGAAGGTAACCAATGAGAGAAGCAGAGAAACACAAAGCCCCAAAAAGAGGAGACAGAGCGACACCTCCCCTGTTGCACTGCTGTTAGAGTGCGCACTCATCGTGGGAAGCCCGGTGCAAAGTTATCTTTCGAGATGAGTTACAACGAGGAGTGGAAATGTATTCTGAAAACCCGGGTGTGAGTGGGATGGATGTGGGGTTTTGTTTGGGTTTGGGTGGGGTTTTTTTAAAGAAAATGGGGTTCTTGATTTCCAATGCACACTGTATAATAGACTGATTTAAAACCACCTTGAAAATGTCGCAAGGAATCTTATGTCATTAAACTCAGGAGCAAAATCTTCACTGGGTTCCATAGGATGAAGAGTTCACCTTGGGCTGATAGCTGCTTACTGATGCCACGTAACCAGGTATCTCCCTCTGGTAGAACAAATGTGAGTGGCCAATCACAATCCCATCAACCACCTTTATTCACCTGTTTAAGATAGTTGCAGAATGCATATTGAGCACTGCCGAACAAGGTTTCTTTACCAAAAATACAGGTTTTCACACAAGAAATATGTGCTGTCACAGTTCAGTAAATGTATTTAATGTTAGGGTCTCTGTAATGTAAATACCAGATTTATTTTCTCATAACTTTTTGGAGACGTTCAGATCAATGCCATTGTATGACTGACAAATGTATGGCTTCATAGCGTCTTATATTCTGCCTACCCTTACGAGTTCAGAAGTTACCAGTGGAACCTGACAGCATTCCTTTTTGTTAGTCATTCCCTCCCCAGTAACAAGTAGAATAATTAGATGGTTTCCAAAACTTATTTCGGTATCTATGATGTGTGTCAGATAACATCTGAGCGCTCTAAATGCATGAACTTCTGTGTTGACAGTTGATGGTCCTCCATATGCTATCACTAGAGGAACGACTTCCCAAGAATATGTAGTATAATAATATGCAATATGTAAAGGTAATAACAGCTCCAGAAAAATAGGAATCATGACTGTTGCAGAAATGATCTGCTGTCAGATGAGGAGATATTATTATTAGGACAGAGAGAGGAAGAACTTTTGTATCCATCCAAAGCCAACATCATGAGAAAAACGGGATATTCTCTATGACCATGGCTTTCATCTGGTGGCTGATGAGGTACCAGGGGATCAAAAGCTGCTTTTTAGGAGCTTTCCCAAAGAATCTGAGAAAAGCAAGCCTACTGTCAGGAGTTCACATCTCCATTCAAAAGTATTCCGGGCATGCAACTGGAAAAAAACCCAACCAAAACCACGACTGAGAGCCACTATTCTTGACGATCAAGAAGTGAGGATCTGTGTTCAGAACTGTTAGTGATAAGTGTGGGCAGTGCTTCAGTTTATAACCAAACCTTCAGCCATTACTCAGGAAAACTGGAACAACAGATTTGATCCTGAAGATGCTCATTTTGCTCTTCTTGTTGTAACCAGCCCAAGACAATTCACATCATTCGAGCTTGCAAACCCGCTCTCCAAAGTGCCTCCCAGTATTAAAGGAAGTTCTGTTGATGGTGGGAGTTTTTTGCCAGATTATCAGCTCAGCCTGTTCAATTTATGCAGTGAAACAGTGCTTTATTGCAATATATACAGCAAGGGATCAGAAGTACTCTTCGGATATTTCGCTGAACAAAAAAGCCCCACGTTTGAGGCAACACTGGAGGAGAAGTTCTAAGGTTTTCATTAAAACTCTGCTATCAGCTCCACAAAGAAGCTAGTGATACGTCCCTAATTCAAGAGTTAATTTTGCCTTTTTCATGAGAGTGACTTCATGTATCAGCAAGGTGGTTCAAAACAGAATAGTTGTCTGAGAAAGATGGCTTTATTTTCCCAGCTAAAGGTTTCAAAGAGCTCTGAGGCTACGTGAGGTTGCGTTTGTAAGCAACTTCCCCTTTTGCTGCCTGTCTTACGCCTACTGTGTGAGCGAATACATTGAGATTCTGGGAATATCTCCTGTACTTGGTGAGAGCTCAACCGTACCGATACGTTTGTAATAGAATACGGTGAACAAAGCAGAGAG
Source organism: Laterallus jamaicensis coturniculus (assembly GCA_022605575.1). Classification (NCBI taxonomy): domain Eukaryota; kingdom Metazoa; phylum Chordata; class Aves; order Gruiformes; family Rallidae; genus Laterallus; species Laterallus jamaicensis. Next base: position 7,064,237 of record JAKCOX010000027.1, read on the forward strand.
ATGAGGTTGCTGCTGGTCGTGGCAGGGCACAGAAGGAGGGTAACCTCTCGGTTGAGCCCCAGACTTGGGAGGTTACCTGTGGAGCCAGAAATTAGTTTCCCCAAGTTTTAGAACTTGCTGTATTTTAAAATATTACGGGGGGGGGGGGGAAAGTAAATCTAGGTTTCTTCTCATACATGCCGCTGGTGGGTCTGAGGCAAGATCTTGCAGAACAGACTGAACCCATGGCACGATGCGGCTGCCCCTGGCAGCTCCTTGCTGCTGTGGCAGAGTCTTCTCGAGGGTTTCCGTGAGGTCCCGCTGCTCTGCGAAAAAACAATGATCAGATCTGTGCTGTTTCCCGACACCTGCCCCACTCTTCCAGGCAAAGCGAGGGGAGTGGCAGCACCTTTGCTTCGCAACGGCCGTGACCTTACCGCTGCGAACGGGCTCCAGGATTTTCCTGGGTTGGGATCTGGTTGCTATCTCGCCTCTTAGCGCTCGCTGCTCTTAAGAGCGAAGGCTTACGCAAAATCCCAGTTTCTTCCTATTTTCAGTGTCACAGGGGAAAATGTGCTCGGTGTCTCTAATCACTCTGCCATCTGAGGCAGGCGAGCAGGGCTCATTTTAGTCACGGAACGAGCGAAGGAGTTCTGCTCAACTTTTCATACTGAAAAAATGCCAGTGATTGAGGCTTCAGAAGCAAGAGACTGTAAATCAGACATTGTCGCGCGCAAAACGAACTCGTCTTCGACAGGCTAAACAGAAGAGTTTTGTGGGGAGCCTACTCATCATGCCCACATGGAAGGAACGTGGTTGATCTTTCAGCTGCGGGGTTTTTAGGTTTGGTGGGTTTGGGGGTTTTTTTTTTCTCTCTTTTTTTTTTTTAAATGTATGATTTCGAGGTGTGCCACAGTCATAGTGAGAAACCCGGCGCACCAGTTACGAGTTTGACTAATGGAACAATGGACACCCCCGTACGGTACCGTATTGTGTCGGGTAATTAGGGACTGCCAGCGAGCGGGAAAGCACAGCCCAGGAATAATCAATGTATCCCCCACACTGTGTACTGTAATCCAGCACCTCCTCGCCGAAGCGCGTCCCACCAAACCATTCATCCTCACCTCCCGGGAGCAGATAAAGGGAATAAACGGGAGTAAGGAAACCTCGGCGCGGCGGAGAGCCCCGGCTGGTGGCGGCGGGGACGGGACGGGCGCCGGGAGGAGGAGGAGGAAGCGGGGAGGGGGGGAGCGTGGGGGGCCGGGTACGCAGGGAAGGGGGTACGGCGGCAGCACCCCGGCGCTGGGGGCAGACCGGGCCGATCCCCCTCCCCGCGTGTGCGTGGGGGTACACGGCCCCCCTCCTATTCCCGCTGTGGGCGGGGGCACGCCGCCCCCTCCCCTCCGCTCCTCTCTGCTCCGCCCGGTGCTCGGCGCGGCGCCCACACCCCACACACGCCCCCCTCCCCCCCCCCCACCTCCCCGCCCCCGCCTTTCCCCTCACCCCCCCTTCGGCTCCCATGGCGGGCAGCGGCGGCCGATTCGGTGCCGGCAAGCCCCGCCCGCCGGCGGGCCGAGACCGGCCTCCCCTTCCCTCCGCCGCCCCCTCCGCGGCAGCCCGCCAGCAGCGCCACAGCAGGCGCGGGGCCGGCTCGCTCCGCGCTGCCTCTCGCCCGCCCGCCCCGCCGCCCCGCCGCGCCGCGCCGCTCCCATGCAGGCCGGCGGCGAGGCAGAAGATGGCTGACTCGCCGGGGCACCCGCGCCCCTGCCCGCCCGCGCCCCCCGCCCGCCCTCCGCCGCCGCCGCGCTCCCCCCGGGCCCTCCGCGGGGCCGCCTGCCACCACTGAGAGCCGCCGCCGCCGCCGCCCCCCCCCACCCCCCCCCACCCCGCGCCCCTCCCGGCCCCCCCAGAGCACCAGCAGCCATTTCATCTCCACCACCAAGTAGGCGCAAAAAATGGCAGAAATGGAGAAAGAAGGGAGACCTCCCGAAAATAAAAGGAGCAGGAAGCCGGCTCACCCGGTGAAGCGGGAGATCAACGAGGAGATGAAGGTAGGTGCCTGTGATGGGGAAGGAAGCGGGGGTCCCCCCCGCCCCCCCGCCTCCCCGCATGGAAATGAAATAAGAAAGGATCTCTTGTCATTTTTTTTTTTTTTTGTAGGATGCACTGAATGTGTCTCAACTCCGCCTCCTGGGCTGAAAACAGAGACGAATTCACAGGCTGCAAATCCTGTTCATTGACCAGCTTTGATTTATTTATTTTTAAAATAAAAACAACAACAACAAAAACCCAAACCAAACCCAAACCTCTCCCTCGTTGGGCTTTAAGCTCCTTGGGTGCCAGTGATGAGCCTTTTTTGTTGTGTGGGTTTGGGTTTTTTGTTTGTTTTGGGTTTGTGGCTTTTTTTTCTTTTCTTTATTTTTTTTCTTTTTTTTTTTTTCCTGTAGCCATCCCCTCAGGTAGCTGGCAACCCTTAAAGTTGGGGAAGAAAGGGACCTCTTTTAAACACTGTATTTCTCTCCTATTCCAGCAGCCAGCTGCAACTGTGTAATTAAATTGTCAAAGTGAAATGTTACGGTCTGAGCCGCGCATCGCTCCAGCACTTGAGACCCCTTTTCTCTCTTCCCTCCCTCCCTCCCTCTCGCCTCCTCCTCTGCTTTACGTGCTCCCGGTTCGTCACGGCGGCAGAGGTGTTGCCGAGGGGTGGCTGTCCGAGGGGCTGCTTCGGGTTGGAAGGGGATTTATCGTGCCCGGGGGCTTGTCCTGCCCGATAGGAAGCGCTGCCAATCCAGCTGCGCTCCGGAGGTAGCGCTTGAGGCGGCCGCTCCAGATGTTAGGCTGGCACACAAAAAAACCCAAATCAAACCCCGTTATTTCGGGACTTCTTTTAATCGTCAGGTCGCTGCTCCCAGGCGTGATCGGTCCTACTATTTCTGCGCCTGTTTTCCTCCTCTGGCTGGTTTGTGTCTCTAATTACCTGAAGTTGGGAACAATGTATTGCGAGACTTCAGCTGAACTTCTTGTTGCTGTTGTTGTTGTTGTTGTTCAGTGCGCCGATAAAGTGACCGAAACGGCACAGTCTGATTATCAGATAAAGCTGCTGACATTTAATTTGACCATGTCATTTATTACAAAGGCTGTTTGCAAGTGGGGGGCTGCCTGGGAAATGTCACCCGTTTGCGTAGTGTGTTTATTATATAGGCAAGTGTATAAGCGTGCGTGATGGCTAGTGAAAATACCTCTGCTCTCCGGAGCATTGATTTCTCTGTGTCAAATTAAGCAGGAATGTGCAATCCCCTCCTCTCTTCCCCTCTTTTTGCACACCCCTAATTTCGGTTGGGGATGCCTAAGACAGGCGTTCTCGCTCCCGCCGCCTGCGTAACGAGCGTGGACACGGTTCTGCATGCACATCAGCTGGAAATGTGGACACGAGTACTGTTAGGGGAATGAACAAAATAACGTGTCGGTGCATCTCTTTGGAAACAAACCGGACTGGTTTCCAGTCCCAAGGAGCGGTATGACTCTTCGCAAGGTATATGACACATCCTGTTTTCGGAGAGGGCTCCGTGCAGGCACCAGCGAGTAATAAGAGTCATTGCTCATTGTAGTCCCACATAGTTTCCAGGACGGCGGAGGTCTGTAGCACAGGGCACCGGCCCCTCCGAGCATCGCCTCATGCGATCTGTACGGATTGCAGCTTTTAAGTTTCATAGGTTCTAGAATTACAAATTAGCTAATTTTAATCAAAACACGTGAAATGTTATCCTGGCTGGATATAAAGGCTGACTGTGCTGGATCCTCTGGGTTTGTTTTGTTTACTTTGGCTGCAGGCGCACTCAGCGGTTTGGGAGATAGTTGTTCTTCTACAGTATAACAGATGTTTGTCTGAAAGGGTGAGGAAGAAACAAAAACAACATTGTGTGAAGGAGGGAAAAAAATACACAATTTTAAACTAATGCTTTGGTATTAAGCAGCGTCGTTAACCTCCACGTAGAGAATGTCTCTCTTTTTTAATCATGGCTAGCTGGTTAAGGTTAGAAGCCTCAGGATTTCAGCCGACTTAAGAATTAGAGGCGGGTAGAAGCAGCATTTTGAACCAGTGCGATTTCTAGTCGAGATGCGAGGTCGCTGATAGCAGAACCTTTCGCTGCGCACGGGGCGACCTTTCAATGTAAACTATGCTATATATGCTGCACTGGGTGACCGTGGTTTTAGGAGGACAGTTGGCTGCTATCATCCAGGAAGGGGAAAGGCGGAGGGTGGGGGGGCAGGGAAAAAAAAGAGGCTTGAATTTTTGACTGTTGGAGTAAGTTAAAATCCCGTGGCAATCATTTACTCCTTTTCTTGACTGATGAATTATGATACCTAGTTGTTCTTCATAAAGCTGGGTTATACAATAATGTAACAAATTGGTTGCACTGTGCAAAATGTTTGCAGGGAAATGACAGAGGGAGCACAATGTGCCCTTGTGTGGGTTCGTATCTGTACCGTTCAAACAGGCTGACTGTTTCCCTTCATCTGAACTGCTTTCATCTGGACCAGTGTAAAATAAGCTCTGGTAAGTAATCACGGCAGAGCAGAAAGAAAGGAATGTATACAGCAATAGACAGCCTAAGCTGTAAAAACTGTAACCCGAGTATCAGCAGCGGATCAGATATCAAGGCTTTAAGGTAGGGGAAATGAAAGAGATGAAGGGGAGGAAAAGACGAGAGAGGGAATGGAAAAGTCAGCTTGGAAAGTGAAGGAGAAGTAGGAGGGCCCCCTCAGGGAAATTTGGCTCAGGGATTAGGGAATTTTATCATGGTGTACGGTGACCTACTCAGGTTTCAGCCCACATTGGATTGAATTGCCTCCCTTTGCTAGCAGAAAGAAAAAGGGCTGGTGTATATGTGATTTTTTTTTTTTAATTTAAATTTTTAAATTTTTTTTCTTTCTTCCCCCTTCGGGTAATAAAAAAGCCGTTGGCACAAGTGTCTATTTTAAGTACAGCAAATGCAGGGCACTAAGAATGAGCCACAAAATTACCTCATCACAGCACCTTCCTTCAAGACTTGCTGTTTGACACAGGTATTTTACTCAAGAGGGATCGTGGCACCTAACTGCTTGGCTTGGTGTCCTCCAGCAGGAGTGGCACAGCTCAGTTTTAACACCACTGTGCCTGGATGGATATGCGGGTTGCTCGCTCTTTCCTTATGCCAGATATTAAGTTACATTTTTGTTATCACTAACCTCATGTACATGATGGCTATAACAAATTTTAATTTGATACAATGTTGTGTGCAAAAAGTACATGACTCTGCACAGTTTTCTGATATTATGTTTCAATGAAAAACAGCTTCAGGAGGAACTGTTTTGTTTCCCTGTGACCTTCACAGCCTCTTTCTTTTTTTTCTAGCCATTTTTTTTCTTTTGTCCCCCCTTCCTCCTTCAGATGATAACTTTCCATTTTTTTTTTATTCCCAGAGGTAGCATTGTTGACCTCACACTTTGGGAGAAGAGTGGGTAGTTATGCCAAAATTCGGTGCCGTGCCGTTTCTCACTTGCTGCTGAGTAACAGAACACCTAATGGACCCGAAGCTGTTATAGTCAGGGAACCTGGTACTATTTTAAGACCAAAATATTCTTTGTCGTTTCACTGATGAAAGCACCCATCCAGGCTCAGCGAGGGCTGGCTCCATCCATCCTTCCATCCTTCCATCCTTCCATCCTTCCATCCTTCCATCCTTCCATCCTTCCAGCCTTCCATCCTTCCATCCTTCCATCCATCCATCCATCCATCCATTCCTCCTCAGCTTATTTCCATTTGCCATCCCGCTGCCAGGCAGCTCAGGAGGAGCAGCTGGGTGCTCTGCAGTGAAGTTACATCCAGTGCTGGACTGCACTGAAAGTTCTGAACAAATAAGACAATGTGTCCACACTTCTCTGATGGTTGAAAGGCTGGCGATTCATCTGCACTATGATTTCACAGGGCTGCTCCGTGTGCCCAAGGAGTTTACTGTCTATAAATATTCTCAATAACTGATTTGTATCTAAAATTGGGCGTCGCTCCTGATGCCTGGAGCTTAAGACAGCCCCATCTGTTAAATAGTAAACTCATCAGAAGATCTTTCACTTCAGTGTTTTAATATTCCCCGTTTGGCATTTAAAAGCACTACTGTCAGAAGGAGGGAAGCGGTGAAGCAGGCATAGCAGTGCTGTGCCTGGAGCGAGCCAGATCGCTTGGAGCACTCAAGAGATTCCAAGGAAACTCCTCCCTTCTCTCCTGAAAAGCAAAAAAAAAAAAAAAAAAAAAAAGTCTTTGGGAAAGTGGAAAAGCAGACAGACTTTATCAATTGTACTATTTTAGGAGACTGAGATAGATGGGAGTTTTGGGGAGGGTTTTTTTTTTCTTTCTTTGTGGAGTCTGCATGGAAGGAGTTTTGTGGGATGGCTGTGGAAGGGAGTTGTGCTGTCTGCACAGGGAGCCTCACCTGCCTGTGCACTGTAGGAATGGCGCTTCCCCAAACAGAGCGGGGGCTACAGAACCAAACGTGTACGTGCAGGGGACATTAAAGCATCAAGAAATTCTGCTTTCTGACAGCCTCAAAGCCTGACCATAAAATTCAATATGGCGACAACATAAGTAAGCAGAGAAAGTGAGGGCCAGTAGGAAAAAAAAAAGTAATCCAAGTAGGCTTCGTGGCTCTAGAAGCATCTTCTATTTCCTTGGTGCAGTGAAAGTGAAAAGTGAATTTGTGGGGCTTTGCACCGAGTGGGTTATGCAGGCAAGGAAATGGAACAGAGCCACTGTGCTTCCTCCCAGATGTGAAATAAACATTCAGCAGTAAAACCTAGAAGAAAATGAGTCTGACAGACTCATTCTCCCCTGCGTTTCCTGCCTCCGTGTTTGCCAGGCCTCATTTGGTGAAGCCAGGCCTTGCCCCCTGTGAATAAGGTTCGTAGAGAAGGAAAGGCAAGAGGTCTGAGATGGAAAGAGAAGCGTGGCTTAGCTTCAGAATGTATTAATTAGCAAAGATTTGGGAAAATGATGCATTGGAACGTAAAAAAAAAAATCAAGCTGTAGGTGTAGTGTTACGATGAAATGAATCCTAACGCGGGAATAAATGTGATTATGTTTTTACTGCCTAGCACAGAGTCTCACAAAGGAGACAAACCACAGTCTGGCGAGTCAACACACTCTTCTTCATCTTTCCCATGAATAGAAGCAAATTCAAGTCAAAATACCAACGAGCATAATAGTTAGTTAGTTATCCTGGCTTGTCCAGGAGGGAGGATATTTCTCTATAGTATAAGAATAGAGGAAGCATACAGTTAAAACATGCAAATTACACATTGCCCTGCGGGGATGATAAGTGATTTGGGACCTAGCAGGGGGCAGAAAAAGAATTGCTGTCTATTAGGGAGGGAGGGAGGGTGGGCTTTGGCGGTGTTGTGTGACTGGGGCCACTGATGTGTTTTGGGGCCAGTTCCTTTGGCAGGGGTGAGGTAGCAGTGCTGCAGCCGCTGTGAATTCCCTGGCAGTTGGGCCGCTGTGATGATGCGCAGCTGCACACCTGCACTTTCAGCTAGAGGAGTGTAAGAGATTTGGCTCTGGTGGGATGTTAACCAACTGCCTGGACGTGCTGGCAGCTGTGGAGGTTGTCGGTGTTCCCGCCATGGCCTCAGAAGCTCGGCTGCTTGGTGTATGCACAAGAAGCTGAGCGTGGCGTGGTGGCTTGAGCACAGGAGGACACGGGGCAGGATGTCCATGCTTGTCTTCTCAGCTCTGACACTGGTCCATGCTGTGAGCAGCACTGGGGCTGGTCTCTTCATTTCCCTGCAGGAGATGAAGCATTGCCTTCCCAGTAGGGCAAAGTCAGATTCGGTTATATAATTTAACAGTGAAATCCACGGCCCCCTGCATGACTCCCTTTGGGTTTGGTGGGATTTACTCTGGGCTCAAGGGTCCCTGTTTAGCAGTGTGGTTGCAGGCTTGGGATTTTATTGATTATGGGCAAGGTTTGCCCTGGTCTTTTACATCACCCTGTCCCTCTGGCAGGGCTGTGGGGTTCGGGTGGCAGCCTCCATCCTACAGGCCCTCCATGTCCTTTTGAGGAGTGAGTCTGAAAGTGGGCACGGACTAGCTTGGTGCCTCTGCTTTCCTGTTCCTGCAAAATCTTGGAATTGCAGCTCCTTGCACATCCTCCCATCTAGTCATCCATGGTTGCCTTTGCGTCTCCTTCTCCCTGGGCTTTGGCAGGTCTATCACCTCTCAGTTCAGCAGCTTTCCTCCCTAGTCTGCTTCATCACTACTTCTGCACTTCTGCTTCAACATCAGGACGTATGTTCTTTATAATGACCATAATCATCACCCTTCTTTCCAGTAAGCCTTTGAAGCTTGTGCATCTTCCACGGGGTTTTTGCTCTACCATGTTATGTATTACTTGGCCTGCTTCTGTTCCTTGACTTCGTCAAGAAGAGGGCTCCCCTGCCCCCGCATCACAGAGAAAAAATTTTCTTGTTAACCATATCTTGAATCTGGGTCTACCACTGAAACAGAAAAAAGGAAGAATACTTGGAAACAAAGAAATAATAGTGATCAGTTTCAGGGCGGTAGCTTTAGCTACCTGTGCAAGCATCATCTAGCCTGACAGGGTGCTAGACATCACTGCAAACAGATATTTTTTCGGGGTCTGAAGGAAGGTGATGTCCTAGTTCTGTGGATGGCTATCTATGCAAGAGAGTTTGGGCAGAAGAAAACATTTCTCAGCTTTGACTGCCAGCTCGCTAAGGATGGGATCGTCCTCTTGGTTTGTTATGTACGAAGTGTTCAGTAATGAAGCCCTGGCTGTTAGTCACTGAGAGAATAGTTTTAAGAGTGATCACCATTATTGTGATAGGTTAAGATAAATTATGAAGGCGAATCACTTAATTATATTTTATCCAAACATCTTTGTTGAGATCGTGATGTTAAAAGGATGCTTACTTTTGTTACTGCCAATATGTGTCCTCATTTGCCTCTCATTGAAGTTAGTAGTAAAGACCCCAGTGATTTTAGGGGTTTTTTTAAAGAATCAAGTCTCTAAGTTGCATGATTTCAACACCTAATGTATTTTTTGTTGTTACAACTGTTCATTTTTGTGCATCACTCCTCATGGATGGTAAAATGAGGCTTGAAAGGTACTTAAACTTTGTGCCATCACAAATCCAACCATGGCCCTGACTAGATTCCGAGGATCCATGCATATGTATGAATTTTCAGGGAAAAAAATAAACATATATTTAGCCTTGCTTATATATTCCTTGACAAGTAATTAGAAATTACTCATTGCCTGAGTTGATCAACAGTGCAAATAAAACACAAAGCATCCACAGGAGGCAAATTTAGAGCTACTCAATTAATTTGGTTGCATAGGGTTTAAGTCAGGAAGACTTTGTCAATTGGTCTCTACCTTGCTAGATTAGTCCCTAGGGCTGCGTCTCCATAGTTGAAATTTAGCAAAGCGAGGGGAGCTGGCAGGGCTTGCCTTCGGGCCTCCGTGGACCCCGACAGGTCACTCTGGGGGAGCTGTAGCAGTGAGCTTTCACTCCCTGTCTTCTGGTTGTTTTGTTGCTGGATTCCCACGGGTTGGAGACAGGGGCAGTGCACCGGGAGACTTTCAGCGCTAATGGAGAAGTTTTCTAAAAAGAAAAGAAGAACCCATGACAATTTTCCCATCTTTGCTAGTGTTTAAAGCGCAGCTCTGCATCGTTCAAGCGAGAGCTGAAATACGTGCTTTTGAAATGAGTGTAGGTGTTAGCCACGTTACACTGCATTGTACTCATTGTTGCAGACCGTAGCAGTCACATAGTTCAGGCGTAACAGGCTGTCGTACTTACAGCACTGACACTATGGGTAGAGGTGGAATGATGGTATGTTTTCCAACAATTTGGGGCTGCGCAGGACAGCTCCGGAACCAAGACTTCCAGTGGGAGTTCAAGTGAAAGTGAAAGGTGGAAAAAACAGAGGGAAATCGATGCTCCAAAGGTCTGCAGTGGGGTTTTGTTTTGTTTTGTTTTTTCCTGAAATGTGTGTTTGTAGCATGGTTGCACAGATGATACTCCTGGAAGAGCATAAATTGCTTGTGCTTATTGCTTTACAGCACTCCTTGAGTGACAGGAACACCTATGCAATCTGGAGTGATGAATGAGCCAGGAGCAGTGCGACTCTCGGATGTTCTGGGGCAGGGTGCCTGCTGTAGCTTTGAATTTGGAAGCAATTATAATCTGATTAATTTTATTTATTTATTTAGGTGACTGGAGAATGCTGTGCTTCTATCAGTAGACTTGCTCCCGCTCAAAAATGTAGCTAGAGCAGTTACTAGACAAAATCTCACAACCTGCAGATTTGACATGTACCATTTGATTTGAACTGGTGTCATACCATCTTTATTCCTTTGCTGCTAGTCAGAGTCCCAGAAAATGATGCTTATCAGGAGCATTATTTTAGATGCCAAGCTCTTAAGAGGAAAATGAACTTTGGAATTGAACAGAGCAATAATAAACAAGAAAAAAACGGGGCAGAGACCGGATCGAAAGGCCTTGTGTGTGGCTTTTTCGTTTCATTCTATAGTTGTCATACTACTTTAAACTGATCTTTGCCATTGCAATAATTCATTAACTGGTTTCCTTTGGTAGTTTCCTAAATCTGTAAGCTGTAGAGCTCCATGGCACTATTTGGTTTCAGAAAGCTTTGTTGCCAGGCTGCAGCTTTCTTAACTTGCTCCACTAAATCTCCTGGCTCGGTAATGAGCGTTTTCTACAGAAATATTTTTGCCACATGACCTAGAGGACGTGTTTTTAATAGAATTTGAGAGTTATGACAGTCATGTTCCATATTTTTGCATTTCCATACAAACACAAAATGTAACCACACGGCTGCTTGGAAATCGGTTTGAAAATAAATACGGCAAAACTGAGAAAGGTTTTCTTAAACAAATATAAGAGATATTTATCAGAAACATTATGGTTAAATGCCCTCGTGGTGAAGAGTTTTTAAGTGGCTTGACTATTCAAGGGCTTATAACTCTGAGGAAAAAGGTCTTTGCTGTGATTTTATTTGATTTGGTTCATGGGCACCTCAAGGAACTGTAATTGTGTCAGTGACCTGCTCCAGCTGAAAGGACTGTAGCGCAGTAAGATTGATTAACTGCTGGCTGAGAAAAAAAAAACACCCTAGTTTTCTGTTATTCTCTTGCTGCATCTTAAATATTTTATGGCAACACAGACAAGTTTGTGTGACGAATGTATGTTAAAATATTTCTGACATTGAATGCCAGAGCAAAAGTCATAAATAACTCTCCTTTTCATTTTCTTTAAATTACAGATGTGTGAGTCTCTGTCATAATTACATGTGCCAGCCAGAGATTTAAATGCATTACACTTTATGCACTTGACTTAAGAAATGAACATTAGTCTTTGAGGAGGTGGGCCAAACCTGACACTTCCTCGTGTAGCGCAGATATGGTTCGATTTATGCAGTCCTCCCTTCCTTCCAAATGGTTATTGATTACATAAATAATGAGGTAATTTTTCTCTTTCAGAACTTTGCGGAAAACACTATGAATGAGCTCCTTGGCTGGTATGGTTATGATAAGGTTGAATTGAAAGATGGAGAAGATATTGAATTCAGGAACTACTCGGCAGATGGGGAAAGCCGCCAGCACATTTCTGTTCTCAAAGGTAGTGAGACTTAATATTTCTGTGTTCACACAAAGAAGGATTAATATCTCAACCTGTCTGAATTGGCATGGACTTGGGAAGCGTGTTCTGCTCTTTGCGACGTGGTTGGTTTAAATGACAGTGTCGGAGAGTGCCTTCTGGTACCAGGAAGCCAATAGGGTATGAGGAAAATCCCTTAACAAAACTGCTGTTAGTTGGTACTTACTAATATATCTTCATAAATAATACCTTTTGTGAGTCAGTTGAAAGTCACGTACCCACGGTACCAATGAACTGCTCATGACTGGAAAGATAGCGTTTTCTTAGCAGCGTGACTTTAAGGAATCCTTTTACTTTCAAGACTAAGGCTTTTATCCTCTGTTTTTTAAAATGCTGAAAGATTTTGAGCTGGAATATTCACAACATGTGTAGGAACCAGCCTGAACGTTCACAGAAGGCTCCTCAGGGATGTTTGTACTGTTCTGTCTTCTGCAAATGCTGTAGAAGTTCTCCAGGGGTGGAATTTGTTTGGGACGGTGCTGGATCTTCATAGCATGAGACGATTCAGGATGTGAAGCTTGGGATCCAGGCTGTTTGTTCAGCCGTTCGGTTCCTCAGCCTTTCTGACTCCTCAGCCACAGCTGAGGCTTGTCATCAGAGGGACTTGTCATCAGAGGGAAGAGTAGGAAATTGCTGCATCTTGACTTATCCAACAAGGGTTTTTCAAAGGTGAGGTAAAGAGAGGAAATGGCAGCATCTTTTATGCTCTTGGACTGTCACGCTGCGTTTGTGGCCAGCGGTATTTGGGTTTTCTTTGTGCTGGCTGGCAGCAGCAGCAGTGTATTCAGTGAGTGTCATGATGAGTACCGATAGCAGAGGCCAGTTCTGAAGGAGAGGTGCTTAGAGAAAAGGTGGAAAAATTAGAGGTAAGGTGAAACAACCTAATCGAGTTAAAATTGAATGTTTGCAGCTTGTTAGTTCTGTAGTGACATCAGTGATCAATATTTATTTTTCAGTGAAAATGCAATGTCGTTAAGCCACCTTTGGAAAAAAAGTGTTCTTGTGTAGCAGGATGCATTTATTTATGTTTTAATAGATCTTTTATTGAATTATTTGTGGCTCCTGTCTATGCCTGATGAAATTTGGGACATGCTTTTTTTTTTATAGACGCATGACACAAATCATATGTACCAAACAAAGATGTTGAATACCTGTGCCAGGTAGAAATTTTTCGGGGGTGTGGTCCGTGGGAGGGAAAAAGCTCTTTTTCTGAGGGATGGGAGGAAGATATATAATAAGAATTAAGTCCTACCCCATAGCTAACTGAAGTGCATTAGAGAAATTCCTACAAATAAGAATCCTGAGGCGATCTGGGATTAAAGAATTAGAATAACTGTCATCGTTTCGTGGACACTTTCCTGTAATTTCAGTATTTTATTCCTCTCTTAAAATCCTTTCCATTACTACAACTCATATAATTGATAGAGAATTAGAAATTCTTTTATTTTACAGTTTATGCATCTTGCATTGGTGAAGTCACAGTACACCGAGGGTGATCACCATGCAAACAGGATAAGTAAAGGACAGGAATAGGGTGTCATTGATTATTAAATCAGCTGTACTAAGGATATGCATGACAAAATAATCCCACCTTTGAAAAAAAAAAAGCAAGTGTGAGTTTGATTTTTTTAAAAATTGAGCATTTTTGAGGAATACTGGAAGTTACCATTTTTTAAAAAGCAAAAATATCTGTTTGTTGGGGTTTTTTGGGTGCACTTTTCCTGTATTAGGATAAGTGATTTAATTAACGGGTTTGTGAAGGTATGTAGAGGCATTTAATAAATACATTTGGCTTGCTGTACAACGTGTTCTTTGTGTTTTACAGAAAATTCTTTGCCAAAACCAAAATTACCTGAGGACAGTGTTATTTCACCGTACAATATAAACCCAAGCTACCCAGGGCTTGCCACAGGAAATGGACTTTCAGACTCACCAGCAGGGTCGAAGGATCACGGGAATGTACCTATTATTGTCCCATTAATTCCACCACCTTTCATAAAGCCACCAGCAGGTAAATCCTAATGATGATCATTTCAAAACGGTTACTGTCATGTGCCCTGAGATTGCTAGATCCTGATGTCTTTGTAAGAGGGCTGATTTCAAAGCCTTTACAAACCAGTCACCGGGAACTTTTAAAACAGAGCGGGAGAGTAATTTTATTTGTTAAAATTCTTGAAGAACTACAGACTTGTGCTGCTTGTGACACCCTGCGTGCTGGATTGTACTCTGAGCACTTCAACAACATCTGCTTTTTAGAAAACAAAACAAAAGAAGAGATTTTGTTTTGATGAACAAAGCCTTTAAGTAAATTAATGGAAGGTGATTACATTAAAAATAGGCTCCACAAAGGAAACAGCGAAAGAGACAAAGCCATCAAATCAATATCGCGTCTTTATATCAGGTTAACAAGCTCATCCTGGGAAAACTGTCTCTTGATTCTCATTGAAATCCCTGACCGTTGTCTCTTGAGGGTTTAATATGATCTTGAGTCTACCCAGGAGACTGCACTGAGATGTTTTACATTTTCATTAGATTTTTATCAGCAGTGATTTTATAACATGCCATTCCTCAGAGTTTGTGTGAAAAATGATTTATTCCACACTGCATGCTGCTTACCATAATCCGTGAAAGTAACTCCTAGGCTACACCAGGGTGATTAATCGCTATGTTATTGTTTACTGCTGTACATGGCACGATAAATGGTGAATTCAGATAGCAGCAGGCTCAGTTCTGCTTTTGCAGACGTCTCTGGGTGTTGTTCTGGATGCTCTCAGGCGACCGACGCACTGAGGAGCATGGGATGACCTGCAAGGCCTACCCCAGAATGGTAGCTCTCTGTGTGCAGAGAGGCACCTTGGCTCCAGAGTCCCCACTGGGTGTGAGGCTGCGTCTGCAGAAGCAGAACAGCTTATAGGACCGTGGCCCAGGTGTTAGATGGTCATCTTTGTCCTTCATTGTATTGAAAAATGGTGACTGTAAAATACTGATCGGTGCAGCAAATCATCTGCCTGTTGACAGCCACATGAAAGACTACAGTTGCCCCTCCCAAATTATTTTTATGCCATTTAATTTTATCTCTAAAGAAGTATACTAATATGCTGTGAATAATTTTCAAATGTTACTCAATATGCATTCCCTGCCAAAGACTTTTCATCTATTTTATAGGGTATTTGCTAATTACCAAAGCTATTTGGGCCCGTTCCTGCAGCCTTTACACAGCTAAAGATCTCGGGCCATATGGGCTGGATCCTCAGCTGTTGTTGGTTTGGCCCTAAAGCTTTAATCAAGGGCTTGTGCCATCCCAAGCTATTTTCTCCTCCAATCTGAGTCATGAATGAATCCAGAATGCTGGATTTGTGGTACATGGAACACAAGGCTGTAACATGCATTGTGCAAACTGCCACAGTTGCTGGATTTTTATGACATCAAACAAGCAGGGGGAGATGGAACTATGAAGTAGAAAAGCAAATTACTGCAACAGTAGTTAAGGGGACACAGGGGAACCTTGGTCAAGTCAACTGCCTTCTGT
This sequence comes from Laterallus jamaicensis coturniculus, assembly GCA_022605575.1. NCBI lineage: Eukaryota > Metazoa > Chordata > Aves > Gruiformes > Rallidae > Laterallus > Laterallus jamaicensis. The sequence continues at coordinate 7,079,484 of JAKCOX010000027.1, forward strand.
TCTTTGCCTGTCCACCTACTGTGTGTGATCACATGAATGTACCAGTAAGGGTAACATGCAGAGGTGGCTTTTTGTAAATATTCTCCAACTTTAGGTTTTTAGCTCAACAATTCATACTGAATGCTGTTGTGTTATTCACAGAGGGGATATGAATGCATAATCTCTGCTGCCTCTGACTTTGTCCCGTGATCAGTAATGGATGCTAGATTACCATGACTTCTGAGCAGATGAGCATATTTATCTCACCTTTGGTTTAGAGAGCAAAGTTTGGGAGGACTGGAGGGGAGAGGAACCACAACCTTTGTGGGATTTGCAAAAAACATTGGTAGTAATTGTTTTGTTTTATCTTAGGGCGTAGGTGCCCTAGTCATGATCACCCTAAAGAGGCTGGCAAGAAGCAACTGGTGAATACAAGTAGAAAAGGGAGTACAAAGGAGCCAGGAGAGCCAATGTGCGAGGCAGTGGTCTTGGCACTGCACTTTGACACAATTTTGTTGGTACTACATCAAAGCAGAAAACTTCAGAGTGATACAAAACCCGGCAAGAGTAACTCGAGGGATGTTTTCTAGAAGCCCCTCACAAGCACAGGGGGCAACTTAGGAAACAGCACAAAGGTACTTCTTTGAGCTGAGCAGGTACATGAAAAAGATTCATGTCATTCATTGCTAAAGCTGAAAGTCAACATCTTCAACATGTGGGAGAAACGGGCTATGACTGACCTGCTGCAAGAACAGAAGCAGCTTACATTTGACTGAGTTAAAAATGAAGAAAGGGGACAGGAGGGACAAGCAGGAGTCCAAGAGAAAGCTTCAAAGTTAAAATACTGGGCAGGGAAAGGGATCTTTGCAGCCTGTTTTGAATGGACATTCATAGGCCCAGGTTGCATGACGGGACAGAGAGAAAACCAGGTAGTGATGTACTGCAGTGGCTGAGACTCAGAATGAGTCCAGACTTTGTGGATGAATGGGGAAAGCTTTTGGAAATTGTACAGGAGAAGACCTACAAGATTTAAGTATATCTCAAAAGAGAGTGCCTGCAGATGAAAATGTTATCTAAATCATGAATCTGAAAGACAGGAAAGATGATGGTGCGGTCCACCATTATTGAGCAAATAACATGGAGTGAGCACTCGGGGAGAAATTATTAAGACTTTAATTCTTGCTATATTGATCTTGAACTGAAGGGTCTGCACTAGTGAAGAAGTGTCAGAGAGACAGGCTGAAGTATTCATTTGGACATGAGAGCAATGGTCTGGAGAGGATAAGCAGATCCAAGAAATGGTCACGATGAATTATTAGTTGAATAATTTTTGCAGATAAGATTCTGTATGGAGAAGAGGGAGAAAAGAAATAGCAGAGCACAGAGGACAGCCTGAAGGGAGAAACAGGAAGGTTTCTCTGTATGCTGCACTCATGCAGCAATTGCAGAGGTGGAAAAAGCACTGGGGGAAGACAGGAAGCCAAGGGGTACAGGTTTTCCAGGGATGCAGATATGATTCTTGGTATGAGAAACAGCTACTAGCTCAAGAAGCAGGCAGAAGGAGTACTGATCCTGACTTACGTCTAGGAGGCAGTCATTCAAGATTTCAGCAGATTAGGTTTTCCTTGTGTGTGCTGGAAAACTTTGTTCTACCTGCACTCTAAATGAACAGGCTAAATCCTTGAACAGTTAACAAAATTACCTTTTCCCCCCAGTGTTTATTTTACAGTAAAGTTGGGTATTTTTCTTTGGAAAACCAAATAATTTTGAGTGGTCTGACTAAAATTTTATCTCCAAGCTGTTCAGCTTTCTGTTGGTAGTCAAATGAAGTATTAGATAAACATTTGCTTGTACAATCCTGGAAAACATTAGAATGCTATCTGACTAAATATAAACAGCTTCCATAGTCACCCTCTTCCATCCCAAAATTACACCCAAAAAAGTCTAAACTGAACACATGGGTACCTATGTGGTACACTGACCATCTACAGGCTTGGCTTATGGCACATCAGTGGAGGGTACTAAATTCATCCATGGGAAGCCTCCATGAGAAGGATGTCCTTTTTTTCACATATGGAAACTGTCTAAGAGAGCACTCCATTCACCTGCACCAGCAGGTAGAGAGTCCATGCTCAGGCAGTACCCCAAATAAAAAGGGGCTTTATCTGTCAACAGCAGCTGTCTGACCTACATCTGGAGGCTAATAAGTCAGTGCAGCCTCCAAAGAGTTGTTGTAATGGTGTCCTTTTGGCTGATAACTGCCCTCCTTGCCCAGCAGGCTGGTAGCTACATTTAGTGCTGACAGCAGATTCTGAGTGATCTTCAGGGTTAGTCACCAGCACAACCCATCATGGCAAAATGATGCCCAGGTTAGTTCAGCTTGGTGGTAGGAGATTCTTATTTTCTATAAAGCTATGCAAAGAAAGTTTTCTTTTCAATGAAAAAATTGCATAGAAATAGCAAGGAACAGAAAGGTGATAACCAGGCACGATCTAGAAATAGCAATCCTACCATAGTTGTGCAGGGTATATGGCCATAGTATGCAGCGTGCAAACATCCTAACTGCTACTGTGCAGGCCTTAGTGATGGAGTACGTCTGAGAGGGCACTTAGGGTGACTCTGCCCTCTCGCTCAGACAAGTTTGGACGGCTGTTATTACATGGGATGAAGGAAGGCTGAAATCAAGGCTAGTCAAAGAAGAATGCAAAACATTCTTTCGATGCAGGTGAGAACATGCTGCCTCCTTCCCCTGGCACCTGCTGGAGGCTCTGGTGTCTCAGTTTCCCCCCTTTTTTTAAGAATGCTCTTTGGCTTACTTTCTCTTGTGATTCCAGCAGTAGTGGCTCGGTAGTGGAGGTACAGCTGCTAGCCAGTTGACCGCTGTTGTCACCAAATCCCTTCTCTTTCCTGCCTCCTCCTTTGTACAAGTGATGCAGAGAGTACGTTGGCTGTTCTAAACACCCCAAACATGAACCAGCTCCCCGCTGCACTGCGAGGGGAGCTCGTTGTCAAGGGACACAGTGGAAGGGGAGACAGAGAGGGTGATACTGTGTACTTGATTGAACTTTCCACGGGGCAGGGGGAAAGCACGTGGGAAAAATAATGCTCCCTACATGGGTTTTCATAAAATAGTGAGCAGATTTGGGAAAGGAAAGGGGACTTGAATTCTCCAGCCTGCAGATCACCGCCTCTACAAAATGTTTGGTTCGGTGGTTTCCAAATTACAATGTACCAAAAGTCATCAGGAACTAGCAAAAATGAAGGAGAGCTGGGCTGGAAGAACTGTATCTGATGAAGCATAATGTCTTTAAGGAAGAGCAGAAGCATTTCCAGTACTGAGTACTTTGTAAGGTAGGCCTGTGACCTAACTTGGCAAGGAAATGTCATATTCAAATACTAAAGCGAGTAATTAGATAGTTTATAGAAAGGAAAAAGTGATTTTCTGTGTTACAGCTTTCCATAACTTAAGAATTAAAGTTTACAAGGTTGGGGTTTTTTTTGGTAAATCTAAGTGCAGATGAGTAACTTGGTGGGTCATCAGGGCTGATGCACTGTATCACGTGGCATTAAGCAGGGGCTCTGCCCTACGAACGTGCTGGAACTGCCCACTGTGACCTCTCTCAGGATTTAAATTGTATTGGAGGAATCTGGAAGCAGAAAAGATGTTTCAAATGGTAGTTAGCAGGGCAATAAAAATGATTTCTGAGATCATGTCTAAATTCACCAGGGAATTGGTTCTGCGACTGCATTGCTAAGAAGTCTGATTTCAGGTGGAATCCAGTGGCAATTTTCCTTAAATAAAGACCATCTTATGAGATCTAATTAAGCCTATATATTGAGGAGGCTTTCATTTTACTACACTCTGGATCCTGCTTCAGTATTTCCCAAATCTTATTCCAGTTGCTACAGAGCATTACAATTCCTATAACTGCAGGTTTAACTCTCTAATAAAATACCACCACAGCAAATCCTACAGTCACTACTCTTCCCATTCTTTCTCTTGTTTACAGTTTGAAACATCACCTTATTTATGCTGATGATAGGTTTATAAGTGCCCATGTTTTAAAATGCCAATGGCTGCCAGGGTGCCTGCCCCATCTAGCCCGCTGTTGATGTCTTTTGCTCTCTGTGGAGGGCCAAATGTTTCCTTTGTGCTAAAAAGAAAATCACAAAGTCCACATAGGCACTTTAATAGCATATATTAAAAATACACAGGGACTTCCCCTCCCCCCCCCCATTAGCTGAAATAGGTGCTTTTTTGTTTGCATGTTTCAAACCTGCCTAAATGCCAGCTTTTATTTGTGTTGTGTGTTCAGTCCTTACTGGGAATGTGCCTCAACTCATACACTGAAAATGTAGGCAAGCTGTGGTTCCCCAAAATGATTTTTTTAAAGGGAGCTGCTGGGACGCTGCTTTGCTGGCAGAGTAATGAACTTCAAGAGGCTGGTCCTTAAAAGGAAACGCGTGGTAGAGCCCCTGAGGTATTTCCATAATGGTGGTTGCAGCAAGCTTTCTATTGTCAGCCCTCTTTTTTAATCTTCCTCTTGTAAACTTTCTCCAAGGTACTTTTTGTACCTTAGGTTTGTCACACAACCCATCAGTGCTAAAGGGGGTCTGCAGCAATGTCTCAGGAGTGCTGCTTATTAATTTTTTTTTAGTCTGTGATTAATCAGATAAAGCATCTCAGATGTAGGAGACATGACTGAAACAGTCCTTCTACCTTGCTTAGGATCATTAACCTCAGGAGTTGCTTTGGGGTAAAAAGAATCCAAACAAATGCTACTTGGTTTTCTTCAGTGGCAAGCTGGGGTTTTGGGAGCTGCCAATGGGTCACTCAGAATTAACCATTCTGAAATCCTGTCAGGCCCCAGCGGAAGCAGTGAGCCCTTATCGTTAATGCTGCAAATCTTAGAGTCAAGGGAAGATCTCAGTTTCTTTAAAGAAGTTTTGCAGCTTTTGATTAGAGAGCAGTAGTGAAAGCAGCTAAGGTATTTAAAGATGTGTGCCAGTGAGATTAAGTGCTGTTCCCAGCATGGGGTGAAAGGGCTATTCTAGCTCTCCCAAAAACCCTGGGATCCAGATTGCCTGTCTAGAGGGGGTGGAATGCGGCAAAGGGTGGAGAAGGGAGAACAGAAGAAAGCAATATTGGGGAGACACGGCTGCTGTTAGCTGTGGTGGAAGGAAACTTGCATGCCAGGAAGAGATGGGCTGTGAGAAGACACCAATGAGGGATGGGATGCCAAAATATTTTCTCTATCAGATCACAAGTGCAACCACAGCCAAGGTCCAGGTTTCACACAGGCTCACTCAGTCCAGGGTATATACCCTTCGAGATCTCAGTCCCAAACCCTGAGGGCTTTGATCTACACAGCAGGACTTCTTCAGTACTGCAGTTAGGCACTTTCAGGGGTGATAGTTTCTTCTTGTCAGAAGAGTTGAATTCTTGCAAGGAACTGTGGACAGTCAGGTTTTGGAGTACGTGTCCAGGGATCATTGTCTGCCTGATCAGAGCTGTAGCTGCATTTAGTTTCACCTAAATTATCGAAACTGGCATTGAAGTTGAAAATGCAGGTTAGTTCAAACTGGTATTAGTAGAAGATTGCAGCCTAAAAGTTAGTAAACTGATCAGGATTTAACTCCAGAATTGTAGGGATTTTAGGATCATCCTGCTAAGCACTGTAGGTCTTGCTGGTTGGCGTAGATAGAGGGACAGAGTTGTACTTGATGGATTTACTCTGTTGTACTCATTGCTTTCCATCTCTTCCCCCACCTCTCCAAATTATGGTTCCATATAAGATCGATTAGTCTAAACTGCTGCTCATTGGGTTTAAGAGGAGCAATTTTCTGCAGCTCCTTCACACTGGTTTGAAAGGAAAAAAAACCCTGAAACATTCTGCTTAATTAAGACCTAAAGAGGCGGCGCAAACTTTTAATGATTAATTGAAGCATGCTTTAGACTGATGCATATTTAGTTATTATAATGTGATAATTTTATCTTGTTATACAAACTGCTCCCTTTGGGAACATGATTTAACACTGCAAACACTCTGTGTTTATTGCATTGTTCATTATGAAAAATACACAGGCTAAAAACCACAAGGAGATGTATCTGAACAGTATCTGTGCGGCGGGTGCAGGGAGTACTTCTTCCACCTGTAATGATACAACCCAGGGGCAGAAAAACACAGTATTGGAACTCCCATGATAGGTTTACCTATGGATTGCTGAGAACTCAGAAAAGCAGAGGCTGGAAATTCAGATCTTGTGCTTTACGTGGAAGGAATATGTCTTCTTATTACCTGGTATAATTATGGAAGACAGGGGTACGGATGGATGGGGCTTTGGGCAACCTGGTTTGGTAAAGGTGTCCCTGCCCATGGCAGGGGGTTGGAACTAGATGATCTTTGGAGTCCTTTCCAGCCCAAAGCATTCAGTGATTCTACGATGTTCTGCTGAAAACTCTCCTGTTACTATTCAGTTGTCTCCGTGCCAACTGTTCTTTGTCTCACCTGTATGAGTACCCACGCTACCTGTCGTGAGTATGACAGATCTGAGAACATGCTAAGCACATTGCAAGAGCAGGTCATAAAGTTACAAGCCCAGATGGAGGAAAAAAAAAATGCAGTTGTTAAAAAATATTTTTTTACACTTCAAAATGATCTGTACCAGGACTTGAAAAATGTTAATTTTGTAGTTTACAAACATGTCAGCCTAACTGTGCAAGTCCTGAAAGTGATGGTGAATGGTCTTCATAAGAAGAGCTGCTCCAGTGAGAGCTCACATGATGGACACAGGCGTGCTGTCAGGATGAGCTCCTGTTACTCAAGCGGATATGTTAAGCTGGACTGCCAGCAAAAGTTTGTCTGTGAGCAAAGGAGAACATTGCCAATGTAGTATACTGATGTAATTACTGTGGAGAGGCTTTCTTAGTGCAGACCTCATCAGAAAAAGGTTAGGACAAAGATCCAAGACAGATAAGCAGTCTCAAACTGCTGGATTAGAACATCTCTGCTTCTTTGGTTTCTTGTTGCAGTAGGTTGCTCTTGCTGAGTGTTCTAGGGGTGTGGATTTGATACGTTTTCCTGAAAGGAGGCCTAGAGTCTGGTAAAGTGATTTTTAAAGAATTTGGTCTTAACAAAACAAGGGTCTGTGAAAAAGTGAGAGGAATCTTATCTTGAATGGAAGATTTGACTTACTGGTTTTGGATTATTCCAGATTGTGTTTAGCAAAGTACAGTGATCAAAGCACTTTGGCATTCCTTATTTCACACAGTCTTTTTTTACCTTTGTTTAGTTAGCAGTTTCCACTGCTGTGGATTGTAGTGGTAGAAATACATGGACTGATACTTTCCTGTTAATGTCACAGTCCTCTTTTTCAGTCAGTATGCTTAAAACACAGTAATGAAACATCCCTCCCAGTAATTTCCACAACTTCTGCTCAGATCTCTTCTGCAGCCAGTGTCAGGAAGGAAAGTTTGGACCTTTATCATTGTCCCCAGCTGTTATCTATACCCATAAGCCATAGGTCATTGGTCTGGTCCTTTTCTTTGCTGTTCTCAGCTTCACTTGAAGCTAAAGAAAAAGGGGACTGATTTTAAAGCAGGTAGTCCTACTGGGCTGCACAGGGCTCTCATTGATGGTCCATGGGGAATTAGTCACACAATAATGGATGTCTTCTTTTTTTGCCTGAAGAACTGCAGTACAAGAAGTTAGAGTTGCATCAAAAATGTACTTGGGCAGACTTACACTTGAGGGTGCAAGGGTGACTTAAAAGGGACATATTAGTGTACTGTTCCAGGAAGCTCATGCTCTGAAGGACTGTTGTTTCCAGGCTGCTTTATGAGGTGGTGCTCAGTGAATCCTTTTGTAGCCATGTTCCCGAGTCCTTTAGATGGAAGAGGCATCTAGTTTTACTATTACCATTACTATTAAAAGGACTGTATTGTATCCGACCATTCTTTGATGACTGAGGGAAGAAGGGAGTAGAAGAGATAAATAATTCAAGTTCTCTCTATTTAGGCAGACTCTTTCTCTCCCTTTCTTCCTTCCTTCTTTCAAATGATGAACATTTTGATTAATATTGATGATGCCTTCTGGATATCGCAGGTCTCTTCCTGGAGGTGTAGACAGCAGCTGGAAGAGTTTGTGGTCCATCTTCTGCTGTTTTGTTGACTATTAGTTCTGTGGACCACAAGTGAAGCAGTGCTACTTCAAAGGATTCCCTGTGAGGTGGTAGTCAGGGATGGGAGGACAGCAACATGATGGAATAGGTGCCTCTCTTTCTCCCCTTTTCTTCTTGACAGCATCTTAGAGGAAGCTTTTGGCAGAAGGAGGTGGATTGAGCCTGACTGTCCTGCATGACCTCCTGCAGAGATGTGTCCTCTGTTCTGTGTAAATATTTGCTGCTGCTGCTGGGGTGCTTTGTAATTGAAAATGGACAATTGTGTGGTGTTTCTCATCACCCATGGGAGACAGTTGATGGGTGTCAGTGAACAGGGAGTTGAATGGTAGCTGTGGTGCTTTCCCTATGAAGTCACACAGGAAAGTCCCTGATAATCCCAATTGTAGAGCTTTGTGCTTCTTAAAAATTGTGCCCCATACAAGCCAACCTGCTACAAAAAGAGGTACTGCAGCACCTACTTCTACTCCACTCAAGAGTACAAGAAAGACATGGAGCTGTTGGAGCAAGTCCAGAGGAGAGCTGAGAGGGTTGGGCTGGTTCATCCTGCAGAAGAGAAGGTTCCGGGGAGACCTTACAGCAGCCTGCCAATACCTAAAGGGGCCCTATAGGAAGGATGGAGAGGGGCTGGTTACAAGGGCATGTAGTGATAGGACAATGGGTAATGGGTTTAAGCTAGAGGAAGGTGGGTTTAGATTAGATACTAGGAAGAAATTCTTCCCTGTGAGGGTGGTGAGGCCCTGGCACAGGCTGCCCAGAGAAGCTGTGGCTGCCCCCTCCCTGGCCGGGTTGAAGGCCAGACTGGATGGGGCTGAGGACAACCTCATCTAGTGGAGGGTGTCCCTGCCGTCCAGGGGTTTGGAACTAGATGGTCTTGGATGTCCCTTCCAACCCAAACCGTTCTGTGATTCTATGGTTTTATACATTGCTAGTGAACTCTCAGCTCTGTCATTTTCTTTCTTTCATTTATGACAGTTATTCTCACAGAAATGAAGGCTATTACAAAAATATTGGTGGTTAATCTTGTATTTTCCAGGGATAAAATACTTCTTATCAGTAGGAGAATGTATGTTGCTGTTATCTGAAACAAGAGGTTGCCCTCTGTTTCCTTTGGTTCACAGGATCTTCCATTGTCCTGATGCACTCAAAGGGGCACGTTCAGGCTGTAAGGAACCCGTTTCTTATGGTGCAAAAGTAGCTGAATCAGGGTGCACTTGTTAAAGCTTACTGCTTCAAATGTCAGAGGATAAAAATGGTGGGAAGAGCTCTTGGGTTGTGTTGGAGTAGTTGGCATCCTGACCAAGATTGGTCTGGAGAGTGAGCTGGGACAGCACCATGTACCACCACCATAAGAGCACCCAGCACTCCTGTGCGGCTGGCTGAGATTACAGCCAGCTCAAGGGCAGGCTGCTTGATCCTACAGATGGCTAGTGATAATTTTGGCCAAATCATTTTGATTTCCTTTGATGTTGAGTATATGAAAGCATTTGTAATATAGGCAAGTCCCACTCGAAAGGGTAAGTGATAAAATATATTAAACACAAATCTATGTTATAACCTAGCCTTAAATACAGGTTTAAAGGTAGACATTCTGATTAAAACTAAAAGCTCGTTATTTTACATTGTACAATTTTATTTGTAGCAATAAATCATGACACAATTTGTGTAAGGAAAAAAGTTACTTAACTGGCAGTATTTATTCCGTTAAGGTGAATAAAATGCAGCACGTAGTTCTGAGTTATGACAGCCGTGGAAAGGAGCCAAATCACTCTGCTAAAAATTAGTTTGCCAATAATTTTACAGAACGATGACAGCGTAGCTTCAAAAACAAATCCTTTATAGGGAAATGGGATGGCTGCATGACAGACCCTCTGAGCTATGAATTCTCCACAGCTCATGGACCAGGAACTGCTTTAACAATTAGTCTTTGGGGATTTTGTTTTTTTTTCTTTCCAGAAGTTAGACAATGGCTACAGTCTGCAACTGAAAGGTCACACTGTATCATTAACTGGACATAAGAATTGAAGGATTCTGAGTTTTAAGTGAGAAAGATTCCTGCTAATTTACTGTCTGGATCTGTTTCGGAGGCTTAACTATTCACTACCTCCCTCTTAGAAGCTGGGGTGGGAATGAGGACCGTACCAGGATACTGCTAGCACTTTAGTAATAAGCCCTGGGTTGGGTTTTTTTTTTTTACATGGCAGAAGGCATGCATGCCACATTTGTAACACACGTTAGAGAAGAGCTTGAAAGAGACTCGGGGACTCTGTCTGAATGAAAATATGACTGATGAGCATAAAGACTGGGAAGTAACCCGACAGACTTTACCAAAGTGCTGCATCTTCCTTCTTGCTCAAGTCTGTGCTTCTGTGACTGCTATATTCACACAAGACCTTCCCATTTGGTATGCTAGTCATTTTTTCAAAACAACACTGAGAAAGGGGCATTTCATGTTCCTTCTTATTTGGAAGAGGGCTCTTGTTGGAGACCTGCCTTGGTGCAGTACCTTCTGGGTGTGTTTTATCACCAGCTTGCTGAGCAGAACATCTCCGGGCCTCACTGCAACAGACTGTAAGTAACAGGAACAAAGCAGCAATACTCATGAAGCCTCTAGTCTTGGGTACTTGTTTAGTAAAGCGTTGTGTGCTCTTAAACATGCTAAAAAGCTATCCAGATCTCCAGAGCTTTTCAGCAATGCACCATTTTTTAAGCTAATAATCTTTTCCAGCCATCTTAGAAGCTTTGCCAATTTGCTGAGCCTGGCTGGCAGAGGTCACTGGCTGCCTGAGGATGAAGCTGTTGATCACAGGCATGCAGAGTTCTGCTCTCACACAGTGAGAGTTTAGAAATAAGATGAGCCAGTGCTGGTTGTATCTAAGTGTGCAGATGTCTGAGGAAGGTGTTTTCATCTCGTGTAAACATTGTTCTTATATTTTTGTTGTAGAAGATGATGTGTCAAATGTACAAATAATGTGTGCCTGGTGCCAGAAAGTTGGAATCAAGCGCTATTCCCTGAGTATGGGAAGTGAAGTGAAATGCTTCTGCAGCGAGAAGTGCTTTGCCGCTTGCCGAAGAGCATATTTCAAGAGAAACAAGGTAAGAGAAATAAGGAAAGATGTAACCTATATAGACATAGCTCTAATCAGGCCCAGCCTGAGTCTCATCTAGCATCTAATAGAAGCTCTTTTCTTTTGTTTTCTCTGTTTCACCTAGTCCCTCCACTTTCCATCTGTTATTGTCTGTTGGACTGTCAGCCCTTTACTAACCCTGTTTCTTTCAGTTTCCTTCAGCTCAATGCTTGGGTTTTATGAGAGTCAGGGAGTTCAAACACTAATAAGCAGTAGCATAAGAGTCCCAGTTTGGCCTTGGAGTCTCAGAATACTTGCTGCATATACACAACCAAGAGAAGGAATCATGAAAATAGAGTTGAGGAGGATTGTGTATGAGGTGACCAAGTCCCATGGCATTGGGACCATGGCTAGTGGGTAAATGCTTTTACAGCCTAAGCCTACATCCCATCACAGTAGCAGACATCTTCCACTGCTGATTGTGAGCTCCAGTTTCATTCTTTTAAAGAGTATCATTACTAAGAAATTAGCATTGCTGCAAAATTCAGAGACTATGCAGGTTTTGGGTTGGGGTAAGCAGTGTTAGAACATCTAGGGTAGCATGAAAACCCCTCCTACTCAATTTAAATTTAACTCAGTCTAAAATTAGAATGCAATCCTAATATTGAATGTCTACAAAAATTGCTGTAATCACTGAAGTACAGTGGCTGAAAATGCCCCCTAGGTTACTTCAGCAGCTGTTTCAGCAGCAGAATGTGCAATGTGTCATTTAAAGAAAAATAATGAAGGAATGCTCCAGCATTTTTAGCTGTTCAAAATGTAACCATGTCCTTTTGGTGTTTAATAGTGGGAGTATTTGGGTAGCCATTACTGTCTTAGAAATATTTATTATTCATAAAACCCTTTACATTTTGGTTTTCTAAATGATGCCATTTTCCCTCATGCTACAGAACATTCAAAGCCTGTCAAGGTCAAACTGAATTCAGGTCTCTAAATCTGGTCTTTTACATCTGTGGTAATAACAAATAAGTACATATAGATCCTAGATTCAGGATGCAATGTTATAGCAAATTACCCTCCTTTATAAATGTGGGTCACGTCATCCTGCTCCTCCCCACCCCCCACACCCCCCCCCCCAAAAAAAAAAAAGACAAAAAAATGCCTGAAGAATTAGGTTGCAAAAAATCAGTAGAGTGGAATTCTAGTGGCAGTCTTGGAGAATCAAGCTCATAATGTCTACTGGAGCAGACAGGCAAGTTAAAGTCACATGAGTCTTCTGCGACGAGTGGTGTTTACATCTTTTTAATCTAGAAAAACTGTGGAGGAGGGAAATAAATGCTCTTGAGATGCTCCTAGTTTGAAAAGAAGCTCTCTTGGATGTATGTGTATGTGCACACATGGAGGTTTATGCACATCCAGTTCCGTGTGCCTTACCATGTGTAAGACCCTCTGGGGTGACAAGATCCAGATCACCGTCAGCAGATGTTCCTGTGGCTTCCAGTCACAAATACACATGACTAAGATAGTTCATAGTAATGGAGGCATTGTCAGTGATCCTAGTTAGGTGGTCCTGTGTGCCCAGCACTGATGAGTACCAGATAATTTGGGAAACCTTGGGGAGGCAGATGAAAGAAGTTGATGGTGGATTGTCCTTCATCTACAGATTAGATCCTGAAACAGGAGGTTTAGACCTCCTGTTTCAAATTGCCCATCCCTGAATCCCAGTTGCTGTGTTCAGAATTAGGTTTAGACCCCTTACCAGATGAAAATAAATACATGTTAATATAGTGCATAGCTGTATTTCAACCTTCTACTAACCCACGAGCATTAGGATTCAGTAATAGTTTATGGCCATGAATTTGGTCAGGCAGTATATGAAAAAAAGTTCCTTTTTTGCTGACTTACAATTTATTACCTTTGTGTTTTTTTCTGGAGGCCTCCTCCTTGTCCTTGTATTACGAGAAAGGATAAATTAGAGCATCTCATTCCCTCTGGTTCCCTTTCCTACATCTCTCTCTTAACCTCTTCTGGAAGCTAAAAGATGCTGAATATTTCCATTCAGAAAGCTCTCTGTATTCATTATTTTGTATATATCTGAGTAACAGTAGGTGTTCCCAGTCTTCTCATATACCATCATACCCCAGTGAAGTGTCCTATTCTTCACTAAAGAGGTTGCAAATTAACAAAATGTCATATGGGAGGACTTGTCAAAACTTGACAAGATAGCACATACTTGATAATGTGTTGGTTGCTACCTGGCTAAACCATTGACTCAGATTTTCTTCCTCTTTGCACCTGTGGAACCTGGAATTGCCCAGGATCTGACCCAGCAGGGAAAATCTGGAGCTGCCCCTTGTACGTGTTTTTATGGTGTTAGATGATCTGAGGACAGAATATTTAGGGAATGCTGTCATTAAGCTAAGGCAGGTACAGTAGAACTCAGCAGACCCTCATGCTTCTTATTTTGCACTTCGCCTGTTTGGAATAGAGTGGAGTCTCGAGGAGCAAGATCAAAGGAAAAGCCTGTGATCGTTTCAGATTTAACTGCTGACCTTTAACCTGTTATTACTGGTCCAACAGCATACCTGTCTTCTCCATGAGACTAACGCTCATTTATGTATTTGAGAAGTTATGCCACTCCACACTTTCTCATTTTTCAAACAGAGAAGTGAAGTAGTCACGTTTCACCTGCCTTACGTATGCTTTAAACAGCGGATCTCCACAACAATATAGTGTTGTGTTACGTTAAATATGTACAGCTGCTGTATTTCTGGGAGCTGATAGAGCTCTGTGGTCACTTCAGTTAGGGCTTGAGTTTCCTAATGGATCATGTTAAGCAGTCTTCCCTCCCTCCCCTAGGTAAGAAGTGCTGTAATAAGCACTTGCTTAAAATGATAGGACTGCTCAAACAGTAAGGAATAAGTCCTCGCTAATGTCTCAGAATGGCACTAAGTAACGCTGCAAATTGCCCATCCCTGAATCCCAGTTGCTGTGTTCAGAATTAGGGTTTTTGTCGGCATCCTGATATCTGGCAATCCTCTGCCATGTACTGGGCAGATGCATGCTGAAACAGTGCAAGCCCACAGATTCCCAGCTGGGAGAGAAGGCTTATGAGACCACCTTGAAGTGCTCCCAGAGAGCAATGGAAGTGCTCCAAAAATCCCCAGGTTAGGTGAGCGCTGGCCGCTCCCAACCTTTGACTCCTTCCCAGCCCTCTCCCGTGGTAGGCTTAGTAAGACCTTTGCTGGCCTCAGGAGTGTTTGAACCCAAGAGGTTTGGTCAGAGGTGCACGTCAGTCCTTCCTGCCTTTTGTCCCAGTGGTCTTGTGTCAGTTTGTGCTCCAGAAGCTGGAGCATCCTCTGCATCCGTACCTAGCCAGGATTGTCAGGGATCTTCATGGTTGGGGTGGGAAAGTTTTAAGGAAAAAGAATGGAATTTTTACCCCACGTATCCTGCAGTCTTGACGATTTCACATTATCTGTATTACTGACCATGCCTTGCAAGAATAGAAATACATGTATTTTGAAATTATAATGGACCTCCCCACAGACTGTAATTTTACCTAAATTGCTAGAAATAAATGAAGGAAAAATTGGGGGTTTACCCCTTTAGGCAGAGTCAAGTGTTTAGGCTATATCCGATTTAGGAAAAAAAAATCTCTAAAAATACCACCACAATTCCCATGTAAAAATAACCCAAATCTGCATTCTTGATCCTGTTTGGTCTAGTATGCATAGTCAAATGCACATAATGAAGTAGTCTATAATGATAACCTGTTGTGCATAATAATACCAATTAAAAGGAAGTGTTGCGGGAAGAGGGAGCATTTTGTGCTAACGTTTGTAACTGAAGCTGTAAGATTTGGTGCTGTTCCGCTGCTCCCTTCCTTAGAGATTTGATTTTATAGGCCAACTAATATGAAGTTAAGTATCAAAGAGGTGCATAAGGGTGAAAAGCACTAGACCACCAAGTTTCAGAATATTAAATTTAAAGGGAACGATTGGATTCGTAATTGGATCCAGTGAGTTTGAAGCCTGAAAAGATTATTTTGGAAATTAAGTTTAATGACTCAATGAGTCAGAAAACAAATTTATTATGACCCAATAACCAAACCTAGAATGAGGACTGAATTCATAGAGGTTATAGGCTCTCTTCACAGGTATATGAAAGGCTAATTTGCTTGATTTGACTAAGACATTGGAGATGAAGTGACTGCAAGGTTGTCAGCCACTTCAGGTATTTTATACTTGACCTTGTTCCTAGTTCACACTGCCTCCCAGTCAGGAAAAAAAGATGATTGATGTTTTTGTTTACAGTGCAGTCAAATTTCATTTATACTAGTAAACAAAAAGGCATCAATCAGAAAGTAAAAGTAATAGGATGTTTAGCAGCTCAGAGAAGTAAACAATGATGGCTCTTTTCTCTCTGTATGGGACAGTGATGGGCAGCACTATGTGTGAATTGGTAGTGGGGTCAGGCACTGTCTTTTATGCTCTGTTATCTCACCTGTGTAAAAAGAATGAATGTGAACAGTCAAATGGAGCTGTAAGAAGTTGTAAGCCTTTGTTTAGCCCCAAATTCTGTCGCATTAGAGAATTCCTTAAGATTACAAATTACAATGAAGAGCACACAGCATCAGTACTCCTTAGCATGCCTTAGTACTCCTGCCTGAATAGGTTTTTGGTTAATTAATGTATATCGCTCTGTGATTAATATGGACATGTATATACAAACACATACTTAAAACTGGGAGTAAACAGAAGCTATCATTCGCCAGAATTATTACCAAGAGTTGTCAGAGAAAGTTCTCTTGATTTCAAGCTTAATTGTGCAGCCTAACTGTGCATAAGAAGCATGTAACAATCTCCCTGTTAAGTCAATGAGTAATGGGGGAAAAAAAACCCCAAGAAGTTACTTTCTTCTTTCTTATGCACCTGCAAAATTTAATTTGTAAAATGATTATCATTCATGGAAATTTGGAGAACTGCTTAAAGCAATTTGATGCAAATAATATTCACTACCAAAAAAAAAAAAAGGAGAAGAAAGCTTAGCTGGCTTAGCTGTTGCATCTTCCTTTAGAGTCCCCTTCTGTAATAAGTTTTGAAACACATGGGGCTCTGAAATCCTGCTTCTCATAGAGTTTTAACTTGGATTAATGAGGTGTTCAGATAGGTCAGTGAAGAGCAGGTGTCCTGTGTGGTTTTCATGAATTTGTCCTTGGTTCTGTGGAGCTGTGGATAAATGTGACTTTATAAATTGTTCTCAACGTTGCTGCTTCTGCTGTGGGATTGGGTAGAACGTGCGTGTGTGTGTTTGTGGGTGCTTACGTGTCCCTGCGTGTGTCTGTGCGCACCCGCCTGTGTGCAGACACGTATCTGCCGCAGACCAATCAATAAGATTTCTTGCAAATGCTGGAAGGTGGAAGGGGAAAAGATGGCAAACATCTCCATAGCTATGATTGCTATGTTGAGATATAAATGAGTGCTGATGAGTGAATGCAGATGAGACGCTAAGTCAGCAGAGGAAATAGTTAAAACACGGGGCACAGTTGCAAACTTCTTTGAGAAGCTATCTGGAGAAGGAGAGGGAAGGAAAATACCCTTCCTCGGGGGATGCTTTTAGACTTTGTGGAGGGTAGAAGGCCACAGACAGTGACCAAGAATCTCTAACATATACTGAGATAGAAAGCAAATCCTGAGTTGTGAAAGAGATGGGTGTCATAATTGTCTAGCTGCCATCAGCCGGCCTTTTTACTTCATAGAATCATAGACTCCAAGAATGGTTTGAGTTGGAAGGGACCTTACAGATCATCTTGTTCCAACCCCCCTGCTATGGGCAAGGACACCTCCCACTAGACCAGGTTGCCCAAAGCCCTATCCAGCCTGGCCTTGAACACCTGACTAGACACTACTTACTGGACACTAAATCTAGAAATCTTATAAAACTCCCTCCCCAAACCAGAGCTGGGATTTTCATGATTAGAAGAGGCAAATGAAATTCCAAATTAACCAACTAAGACCATCAGTCAGAATATCTCACTTCTAACCCACAGCAAAGCAAAATGTATTAACATGGCTAACGATGAAATGCATCAGCACCTGACTGATGCCACCGATGACTTAATGAAGGGGTCTGGCAAACCCAGCTTGCTTGTCAGTTAGCAAACTCAATGGAGATTTTTACTGTCCATCTGCTGCCATTTAATACTATAAATTTGAATCAAATTCCCATTGTCTGAATTACTAGCAGGTATCCAATCCAATTAAAAGGCGTGTTCACTTTTAATTTGAACCACCATGTCATATTACATCAGTCGTGTTGCATTCTGGCTACTTTGGCTCTATCAAGATGAATATGCTAATTACATTACAGTACGCCTCTTGCACAGCGGGCGCTTGATAAAAACAAAGCGACCACTTTACAAAACGTGTCCTCGTATCAGCTCTGGACAGCTTCAGCAATTGCAACTCTCCCTGCCAGAAGTAGGCTTAGTTTACGTACAGATGTTGGAACAAAACACCACTTAATTGCATTAAGACTTGACTAGGAATGCTTTTAAGAGTTTTGCCTGGTAGGTGTATGCAGTTTAGACCAGTGATTTGGACTTAAATAGATGTTATGACAGTGTGATATTGGAGGTGTGAAAGAACTTGCTGCCTACCAGAGTGACTGAGGAAGAAAGATGGCTGGTAGCTGTTTTTCTGGAGGCTACCAAGGTGCTTTACTGAAGCCTTAACTCACTTAGGATGAATTTTGAAGGGGGGAGGGAGATACTCAGGGAGCAACAGACATTTTGCTCCATTAAAAAGTTTGGCAAGGTAGACTTCATGGTCCGTATCCAGGACATTTTTACATCACCAGGGGATTTTTGATTAAAGTTTAGATGCCTAACAATGATGCATTCAGAAAATGAGTGGATATAATACATACAATTGCTTACTTTACCTCTGAACCCATTTGGCTCCAACCGGTGTGAGCTAGGCAATCACTCAAAAAAAATATTGCTCTCCCCTAAGTTCCATGTGTCGGTTCAGGTTACATGAGATTAGCCCTCATTGCCTTGGCCTCCTATGAAATTAGGCACCTTCCAGCTTTGTTTCCACGTGACCAATGCAGAATGAGCATCAAGAACAGTCTTTATTCCGATGAAATCTTAGGGTAGATCTCCAAAGTTAATCTAATTTGCACTGATTATATTTGGTGCCACTTTTCCCTTTCCTAACGAACACATCAATCATTAATACTAATATGAGCTGGGAAAATAATGAAATGCATATTAAATAATATGTTTGTTCAAAAATATCATGACATTTGAATAAATTATTGCCTTAATGCATCTGTTCACTTATCAGTCAGTTCATTAACTTAGGGAAATATTGAAAAAGGAGCTTGAGAATTCTTTTCACTCTATATATTTTTATTTAAAAAACACAATTAAGCAAATATGGTTTTCAAAAATATGTTTGGATTAGGAACAATGTTGTGAACGACACCCCTCGTGCACACTTCTGAAAGGACAAATGGAATATTACAGGCAAGGGACCTCGGTGGGCAGCAGTAGAAAACCTGAGAGGCCCAGCTGAAGGTGGAAGGTCATTTTCTAGTCCTGAAGTTTCTCGGGAGGACACGTTGCTGTCACACTTTGCTAGTGGTGAAGTAATTTGTGCAGGTGAGGCAGTAGTTCAGCAGAGTGGTGGCATTTCTTGTCAGCCAGCAGTCTGTATTTACTTATTCTCTTCCTCTTCCAAAGCTGTGATTTCCCTCTCCATCACACGCAGAAAACTCTGGACAAATTCAAGGATGAAACTGTGTCAGGCCGAGGGAGTAAATCACGTCATATATCTTTTGGCCCCTTCTAGGTAGGAAAGTTTCATCTCTTTCAGGTTTGTTTGCAAACATTTCCTGGTTTATGGGAAGACTGAAGAAATCCTGACACACATCAACCTTGAATTTAGTCCAAATGAGGCTAGAAGAGGCCAAATGGATGTACCTTATAAGCTGCTGGATGAACAGGAAAATCTACTGTCGGGCAGTGTTAGTTAAAGTCAGCTTCTCTTTGTATATCAAGCTGTGCTCAATGTGCAAGTGTTGAACTTGCTGTGGAAGAACGATGTGGCTTTTATAGGGCAAAAGTCTGAAATTGTCTAAAATCTTTCCTGTAGAAATTCATTTCCGCAGCAATAAAAGACAGTTTGCTGGCTGGCTAAGTTCAGTGCTCTGTCAAAACCCCCAAGCACGGACAACTCAGCCCTTTGGATTTGAACTGGGCTGAAAGCAAACATATGTTCCAAGTTGTCAGCCTGGACACAATTTTGTATCTAAAGTAAATGTACTCATCTGTTTAATAATTTTAAGAAAAAGCCGTAAAGTATCTGGTGGTGTTGGGGGTGGGAGGGGTGTGTGTGTGCGTGCACAAGTGGCTTCAGATGGTTTTGGTTTGTTTAATCTCCTGCCTAAGAAGCAGGAGGCCAGACTCTGCCTCCATTGCACAGAGGGGCTGGTGGAAGATGCTCAGGCAGGAGGTGTGGTTCCATTGCTGTCCATTTACTTTAAAAGCAGAGCAGAGTGTCTTTCTGGCTTTTATCTGGGCTTTGCAAAGGGAAGGATCTTCAGCAGGGTATGTGTTGCAGTTTTGCGTGGCTGGGTCCTGTTGGAGAAAGGGGGCTACAGGAGATGCTCTAGCCGGGGCTAAACCACCACAGTATGGTAGCCCAGCACAGCTTTACTGAGGAGTAGTGTGTGAGTCCACCAAGGGCTCAGCTTCCCCATTAGCACTGTCCAAATACAGTAATTTCCCCCTTATCATATAGATGGATATAGTGGTGCCGTGTCCCGTGTGTCTGTGACCATTCCCTCTCCTGGAATTTGGACTGTCAAATCGAAGGGGAGACCCATTGCATTAGAAATCAAAGAGCAAACCAGTCTCAATTAGTCTTATTATTTTTAATTTAGCCCCCAGGCTTTCCCAGTCGCAGTGCACAGTGCTACTAAATCAGGTGGAAGATTAAAACTAAGTGTAAGTCTTAAAAGCTTAATCTAGACATTTAGACAGATCATTGACATTTAGATATTTATGAGGAGGTAGGTTTGAATAATTTCATGGTGTAGAAGTAATAATGGTCAGCTTTGGCCATTGTTGAATGGTTTAGTCTTACGTCTCCATTTGCAGGAGCAATTTATCAATAGTAGTGCCTTGGTAAGGTGGCTCCCCACTGAGGTTCTTCTAATGCACGAACATTAAAAGAACAGGTGACCTTACTCCTAACTTCTGTGTTGGAAGATGGTAACTTTACCCTGAAGAAAGGAAGAACCTGGAGCTCTGAAAGAGAAGGCTCTAAAATACCAAGGATAAGGGTTAACCAAGAGAAAGTTTAAAAAAAAGAAAAAAAAAAAAGAAAAAAAAAAAAAAGAAAAAAAAGAAAGAAAAAAAAGAAGAAAAAAAAAGAAAAAAAAAAAAAAGAAGAAAAAAGCAGCATTGAATCACTCTGGAGGCTATTTAAGAACACCATATTAGATGCACAGATGGTACGTATACCTCTGAGCAAGGAAAAAGTAGAAAGGGGAGAGTAAATCTGGCATAGTTAAGTGGAGAAGTGCATAAGCTTAAGGGGACACTGTCAACTTAAAAATCACACTTTTATTGGAAAATTTGTTACCTACCACTGCTACAAACAACGCCTATGATTACTGTAACTGAAAGATGAGACAAAAAACCCCCTCTGCTTTTTGGTGTGCTACCTTTGGGCGTGATCCAAATTGCCTTGGCATCAAATGGGTGATGTCCCATTGCTTGTTGTGAGCTCTGGACCGTATCTGTGCATATTTGCCTATACATCGTATATGGCCAGCTCCATTATTTCATACATGGTCTGTTTTCTTACTGTTTCTGTGGATTTTTGTACAGCAAGAGAGGAAAATAACTTTTTTTCTAAATGAGAAGTGTGGTTGTAAACTATGCAAATGGCCAGTGTACACTTGTACCAGGAATACTTGTACCAAGCACACTTGCACCAGAAATACCGAAAGTTTCACTTTTTTAAAACCAAAACTTGTCCTTCGAAAAACTTGAGTCATCAAGTCAGTTATAACCAAGGGTCCCTGTAATAAAGTGCAGGAATAAAAGGAGAAGGAAACGATCTACAAGGCACTATAGAAAGTGTGGAAGAAGTGGCTCTGTAGAAAATAAGAAGCCACCTGTAAGACCCCATGCCTGTAGGACACCGAGCCGTGACTCCGGCCCCTTCGGAAAAAGCAGAACAGCAGAAAAAATTAAATTAAATTTTCTGTGTCCATCTTCAGTGCAGAGGATGATGAGGAAATTCCTGTTCCAAGGACACTTTTCACAGGAAATCAGAGTGTGGCCTTATAACAGAAATTGAAGTCTCTTAGGAGGAAGTTATGGAGCAACTTCAGCAACTCGAGAGCAGTAAATCACCAGGAGCAGATGGTACTCAGCCGAGTGTTCCTAAGGAAATAAAAGTGTGAAGCAGCAGAGATATTGACAAGGATCTACAATATATCATTAAAACCAGCAACTGTTCCTGAAAATTTGGAAGTCATTTGTATGGTGCTTGGAAAAAAAAAAATAGGAGAGAAGGTTGCTTTCTTTTAAAGCACAGGAAGTGAAGCTGAGAGTTCCTAAGTAATTTTTATTTAATTTACTCACCGGCAGAATAAAGTAACTTTCAGTTAGGCATGACCTGGCAGGTTGTAACATTGTAAAGAACAGCTGGGATGTAATTGTTATACAGAACAGCTTTTAGACAAAGATATTTAGGTGAACATAGTTTATTTGGACTCAGGATCACATTTGCTGCATCAAGTTGTTTATTTTTGATGTGTTATTTGATGTCTAGGGATAGTTTGATGCCCTCCATGGAAACAATGAGTGCATTTTGGCACAGCAGTGTACCAAAGTCCTCATTTTCGTATTACATTGGACATTTAAATAAGAAGCTGATTGCATTCCAAAAGACCCGTGTTTACTGCCAGCACAAAAATGACTTTATAATGCTGAGGAATGTTTTTCTATGCGCTACAAAAGTTTTTTAATTCAATTTGCTACAAAAAAATTAATTGTTTTTAGAAAAAAGTTGAACTTTTCAACAAAAAGCAGATACTTAGTCACACAAACCCACTCAACCAAATCCCCATTTTGTGCAGTTACACCATAGGGGCAAGGAGTAACAGAGGAGTACAGAGGCTTTGCCAAGCAAACACAGCTAGTATGTACACACACACACACATGGAAATCAGCTGAGGGAGGGAAATTAGAAGTTCTAATGGATTTGGAATTTAGTAAAGCACTTGAAATAGCATCTCATGAAACTTTACCCTCAGATTAATTCAAATTACTTTGGATATGAACGCTGTCAAGTGGCCTGAAAACGGGCTCAAGGAACAAAGTAAAGCCTGGTGGTAAAGAGCAGTGTATCAGGTTGTGGATAGAGACGTGCCAGAGGGACTTTCGTGAGGTTGGTCTTGTTTCATATTTCATTAATGATCTCCAGGAAAGAACAGAGAGCAAGTTCACAAGCTCGGCAGATGACACTAAACTAGGAGGACTTGTGCGTATCAGGCAGGACAGAAAATAATTCTCTGGAGGAATTAGAAATACTTAAACAACCCTGGCTACATTTCTTGTACTTTGACAAAGGCAAGTTACTATGTCTAGGAGAAAAAAAACCCAAAACAACAACACACCCTGAAAAAAAATCTCAGTGGACTGAATGAAGCTGGGCAAGAGGCTGAAGCTGAGGACAGGCAAGGGTATTAAGTTGGACTGTGCAGAGGTAATGGTAGATAAATGACTGTAACTAGGTTTTGGAGCATGGGGGTGTTGAGGATAGTTGGGTGGCTGCTGAAATATGTATCGAACAAGGAGTGGCAAGATTTGGAGGGAGTTTGGACAAACAGCGTTAAGGGATGATGCACTAGGGACTATGAAGGTGTTCAACCTGTGGGGAAGGCTGGAAAGAAGTTAATCTATTGCAGTTCCAATGCATAATACTTTGATGTGTTAGCACTTGGAACTGTGGCCTGAAATGAGCTGCTTTGCCTGGGACGTACTAAGCTGGAACCAGCAAACAACTGCTGGCACTGGCAGAGGGAACGCATACACCGTCTCCTCTGTGTTTTCTGTCTCTGACTTCTGCAGAAAGGAAAGGGTAGCACGCTCAAATGTCGCAGGCAGTATTACTTCCCAAAATTATACTGCCCATTTTTAGACTGAACTATCACAAATAGTAGTTAAAGGCCTGAGACACAAGCCACTGAAATAAACAGGAGCGCTCTGTCTGGGGTAGGAATTGAACCGTGTCTTAAATTAAAAAGTATAGTTGCAAAGGTTGGATAAAACTGATGATTATTAGTAAAATGTATAGCTAAGCCAAGTAAAAGAGCAACAGAAAGCAAACCGCATTCATCAGAGATAACTGCCTGCGAGTGTAAGCCCCAGATGCATCCTATAACTGCCTAGATTATAGGATATTTTTCACTCCTTCCTTCAGGTATTGGCTATTGTCAGCTGCAATTTGCCAGATGAGATGAACAAATGGGCTGATCACTATGGCGAGACCCATCTTCCTAATCAGAGTGGTTGCGCTGATGGCATAGCAAGCGTGAAGGGATCCATGACAAAATCCAAATCTAAACTGACGCGTCCCATTTGCTCGGCCAAACCCTTAACTGGTGTAAGCAGGCATAGCTTTATTAAAATCACTGGGGCAGCTTACATCAGCTGTGGTTTTGGCCCAGTGTAGGGATTGTAATAGCTCCGTTTCGCTCTTGCTGGGTCTGGAGAAGCAATTGGTTTTCTGGAGTGTCACTGGAAAGTTTCTTTTTTATTATTATTATCATTAAAGTGAAAATGTTTCGTCTCCCTTACAATCATGCCCAAATCTTTCATAAAATTTTGCAGCATTCACAATGCAGCTACCAGTGTCACCACACTGTTCTTTTGAAGCATTATGAAAATGTCAGTATTTTCTAATATTTACTGTTGATGCAAATACGGAAAGTGTAGAAGACTTTTTATAAAAAGATGGAAGCAATATGCGAGGTTGTGTTGAATCTCACATAGTAAGGGCTATTTTTAAAGTACTCTAATTCACTGTATCTGGACATTTCCACATAGAATGTAACGGGTAACAATTTTGCTTTGCCTGACTTTTCCAAAGAGCACAACTAGAGATAATAGAGCATGTGGCATAATTTCTGAGATGTTTCCTAAAGGCAGCTGGTGGCAGATGTGGCTATTTTGGGCTTTTTGTTTTTTCACCCTTGAACTCAGGTTTGAAAAGTCACTGTAAGTTGCAGAATAGAATATGCAATAAGGTACTGACCACTAGTTTCAAATCAAAGGAGGTATTTTGGTCCTGCGGATATTAGGGACAATGATATTAGGGACAATGTTTCCATTGATGTCAGTAGGATGAGAATTGAAGCCCAAGCTACAAGCCAGTGGCAGCATTTCAATGGGAAAAATGAGGACTTACTTGTCTGTACTTCATGATCCTACAACTAGCGCTTCTTGCTGGTAAAGCTCCATAAGGTATTTTAAGTATAACCTAGTTTATATTAAATAAAGCAAAGCCCAAGTCTGCCACACTTAGGCTGGATAGCTCTTTATTCACCAGTAACCCTGGCCAGGGAGGTAATGCATGTTTTTCCTCCTTTACCATTCTGCCTTATCCTTTCCCTTGCTTTAAGTGGAACCTTTCTAGCATTCGCAATACAGCTACCACACATTTAACCTCTCTCTGGCTATGTCTTCCTACATTTCCTCACCTATACCTGCATTTTCACTGGCGAGGTTAGGAGAAGTTATGGCATTTACTGTTCTGTGTTACGCTCTGTATTTGCGTCATGTCTTGTGTTGTCTTATGGATGTTTTCTTAGGTTGGTGGTTTTTTTTTTGGTGAAAAGTACTGGGGAGATTCCGGGTTTGTTTTTTCTCTGTGCCCTTACCGGGGTTTAACTTACCGCCCCATTAAGCATTGATTTCTTATGTGCAATTGTGATTACTGGAAAGCAGGTTGCTATTATTAATCATCTTTCTATTCTCACTGTTACATTAATCATGTGAGGAGACGCGGGTGTAAGTTTGGATCCAGCAGGATGACAACCTGTTTGCGGTGATCCGAAATTCAACCCGCGAAGCAAGGGATGACTTTTACAAGTCATTTCCATGTTTGCCAATCTTGAAGGTGGCTCTGTGCCATTTTGCAGTGCTCCATGCTAATTGTGACCCTTGCGGATTTAGGGATTTCATGAATAATGCAAGAGATGCAGGAGCAGTTGGAAAAAAAAACAGCTTCCACACATCGCCTGTGTCAGGGCTCCGTAATGGATTTACCCTCAGAGGCAGCCACCCCTAAGGAGACATTCTGGTTTCTGGGGCCTCACACTGTGCACGCAGGAGTCATTTCAGTTTTGCACGCGGGGCTCTCTAGCTGCTCTCCCTTTGTCTCCAGACAGCGCGTGCTCTGCCGCGTACATGTGCCTTCGCCTATCCCTACAGGAAGTCTCCTTTCACGCCCAAGAGGAAGAAAGTCTAGCACGTTTTCTGCGAATAAGCGTATTCCTTTCGGGAAGGCTGCTTGCGGAGGAGCAGAGAGGACAGTGCAGCTGTAAACATTGTGCTCAGAGATAATCAGCACCCCAGCAGGAGCACCTTCCCTGCACAGCTGTACAATTCCCTCTGCTCTCTAGAAGGCACTGCACCCTACGTGCAGTTTCCAAGCTACATTTAACACAATTGCCCATCAGCACTTAGGAAGCAGTTACCACAGAAACCCAGCAGAGACCAATTAGTCACATGATTAAATTAATTAAAATAACCCAGGGTATCTGCCATCTTGCTTCTTTCTGCTACACATAGCGCGTGACCCAGGCAGAGCTGTAATTGGGTAGCATTATTGTGCCTTTTAATCCTAGAATCATCTTCATACTGTACTGGAGGTGGTCTTTGATTTTTTTTTTCCTTTTCCACCAGTCTGCGTAAAGCCCATCCCAGAGATCTGTGTTATTCCCTTGTCGCAGAGATGCATTATTCCTTCTCTGGAGATCTGTGTTATTGCACAAAAACATTCTCCAGCCCCTTCAATAAGCCACGTAGTATCAAATTTACAAAACATCAGATTTAACAACAGCGAGATTTGTTATGTTTGGGATAAGAGGATTTGGAAACATTTTCAATTGCACAGCTAAGACTTTTGGAGGTCTTTAATGACAGCTCTAACAATACTTGCCAGAGAGAGCTCTGTAATATGTATTAGCACTTGACCTGAGAATTGTAAAGCAGTAAGAAAAGAGCGTATGTTGTGTCTTCATTTCCCGAGTAATACTGTTACTGCAGTGGGGCGCTTTTAAGTGGAACAAGCTGTCTGCCTGGTAGGGCTGCTTCCTGGGAAAGGCAGGCAGTTCGGTTGCCTTACCCGTTCTTGAAACCTAGAAATGCACAGTCATATTCTAACTTAGTAAATCGGTCCTTTGTCCTTGGTCCTTTGCCTGCCCAGATAATGGCATCCCCTGAACATCCATGTCAACTAAGGTTTTCTTCTGTTATGTCAGTGTCATACTTCTGCACACACACAAATCATCTCTACCTGAAATGGCATAAAACACGGAACATTGCAATTTCCATCTCATCAAAGATTTGCTGGTGACTGCTCTGAAGTTACCTTGATCCGTGGCACCAAAGGAAAAAAGAGAAAGAATTAATACTACTTCTGGCCCCAGAGTACAGAGCAGCTTGCCTCTCCAAAGCAGATTCCATACAAACAGACTCGACAAAATAGCATGCATAAATTACACGGCTCTGATGCATTAATTCGTGCCTAACAGAGCAAGTGGCAACAACACTACATATACAATGGCTGGGTATAAGACGGAAGAAATGAAGTCTGTGGGTTAATGTATAAATAATCAACTGTTAGGGAATTTGCAAATATTATGGAAGAAAGCTAGCAGGTTTTGTGCGTGCTGTATTGCTAAAGCACCGTGCACAAACACATTTGCGAGGCTTAACTGGTCCTGACTGGCCCGTCGGGAAGGATGCGCGTGTTTGGCAGTGCTGAGGCACAGATGCTCCGATACGAGATAGGGTCTAGTCATGAAATGAGGTGTCTGTCCACCACAGTCGTGCTGGTGACAAAAGTGAGCCTCCGCTAAGTCACAGCACGCTTCCCGAGGTGAAGTAAGCCTTGTGCCCAGGTATACTGTGGCCTGTGATTTTATAGAAACTATCCCTGACTGACTGACATCACCTGCATCCAGGACACGTGCGTGCACACGCATATTCCTGGGCATTAATTAGAACAGTGCTCGGAGTGTTTCCATTTTATTCCTGTTTTACTTGTGAATTGTGATGGGTGCTGCCGCGTGCGTGATACCCGCTGAAAAAGCGCTTCTCCTGTAGTGATTGATCTTGCTATCTTTGCAATAAGCAGCAATGAGAACACGGAGAAAGAAGTTCTCCGTGGGATCACCCAGTTTTACGGGGTAGCAGTCCCATAGAAATTGGTGGAATTACATTTCTATAAAGTAGTGGAAAATCTGGTTTGAAGATTGTAGATGCAGTAGCCACATGCTATTCTTTCCAGAATTAAAAAAATGTCCCATATACTTGTGAAAAGGATCACAAGAAGGATGCTTTCTGTTTCATATTTAAAGTGTTTTATGAACAAACCTGCCTCCTAAGGTCTCAAAGCTTTTCTTCTTTTATAACTCAGGAGCAAAAAAAGCTTTTTTTTTTCCAGACTAGAGCAATGAAAAGTTTTGACTGCTGTTTTGTGACTTGCTACATAAAATAAATGTGGCTGAAAGCAAAGGACAGACTTTTCCGTAGCAGCCAAACTGACAGCGAAGGCTGAGGTGGCTGTGTTGAGGTTTCCAGTATAAATAGGAAGGGAGGGGTTTTGCTTTGATGTACAGAGGCTCCGTGTTCTTAATACAAGTTTCCTTGTACAGGTTTCTAGCTTTTCCCGGGGAACAGACAGGCCCCTTCAGCTGAGCATTCTGGAGGAGCAAATGGTGATGGAAAGTCTGGGTCCCTCTTCCAGTTGTTGGGCTGGAATTCATAAATGAGCGAACAGGGACTGAAGTGGGTCGGTACATACCTCTGCGCTGTATCTGCATTTGAGAGAGAGATGTGCAGACCTTTTCCCAAAGCAAGGGATGTAGCAGTCCCGTGGGCACTGATCTCCTCGCCCAGGTAGTTGAGGAGGTTCATATGGGCACTTCTGCTGTGCAGTCACTGAGTTGCTGCTGGGATGGACTCTCCGGGAGCACACACAGATTAGAAGTAGGGATTACAGAAAAAGAGAAGTACTGGGGAGTAAAGAACATAATGTTTCAATTGTGGAGGTCCTGGGCAGTGGGAGGTTTGCAAAGGACTTCAGCAGGATTCTAGGCTTCCTTTTAAAAAAGGTGAATAAATTATATTTGCCCTCCTTGGAATAAGACAGAGGGAGGATATAAAAGAAAACTTGATGAAGTGCAAGCAATTTTGAAATAACTGTCGTGAATGAATGTTATAAATGCACAGCATGCCAGAATCAATGAAAGCTAATCAAGATAGCAAAGGAATTTTGGTGGAATATTTTCTGCTCACCACAACAGCCAAAGCAAAGAATAAGGAGACTTATCATAACGATTTGGTTTTTCCTAGGTGTTGTGAACTCCAAATCTCTCAGGAACTGTGATGGGACTTCTTACTACAAGAAGGACATTGAGGTCCTTGAGTGTGTCCAGAGAAGGGCAACCAGGCTGATGAAGGGGCAGGAGGGCAAATCATATAAGGAGCAGCTGAGGGAGCTGGGGGTGTTTAGTCTGGAGAAGAGGAGGGGAGACCTTATCACCACCTACTATTACTTGACAGGAGATTTTAGAGAGGTGGGCGATGGTCTCTTCAGCCAGGTGACAGGAGATGGGGCGAGGGGAAATGTCAGGAAGGAAGCTGTGCCAGGGCAGGGTCAGACTGGATCTTACAAAAAACTTTTTTACTGAAAGAGTTGTCAGGGCCTGGAACAGGCTGCTCAAGGAGGGGGTTGAGTCACCATCCCTGGATGTGATTAAAAAAGGGTAGATGAGGTACTTAGGGATATGGTTTAGTTTAGGACGGGAATGGTTGGACTCGATGATCTTAAAGGTCTTTTCCAACCTTTTCATTCTGTGATTTACAGATAGACATCCACATCTGGGAGAGTCAGATTGCCTTCAGCCCATTCATAGGCAGCCTGAAGTCAGTAGGAAGCCTGAGCTGAGTGGCAGTGAAGTGATTAGTGTTTGGCTCACATGATTTTAAACAAGAGGAATGGATAAAGCATGTACTTCTGAATCATTTATGTATGATATTTTTGTGTGGTAGAGGACACATAAGATAGTCTTCAGGCCTAAGTAAGTAGTCTGATACATCGCATGAGAATGGGTGCCAATGTAAGAGAAATGCAGGATCCCCTCAGCATCAGGGAGAAGGTAATACAGGTGAGAGGAGGATTATTTTGGGTGGCTCCTTTTTGCAAAGAGTCACTGCTGCTAGTTCAGGAAAGAGCTGGTGAACTTACTGCAGCCTGATATCCAGGATTCATCCGTGCCTAATCTCTCCACTCATACGTATTCCTAAAATGGCTCTGACATAGAAGTAGTTAGGGCAGAAATAACCTCCTGGAGGCCTTCCAGGCATTTCCCTACACTGCAAGAGGGTTTGTTTAATTTAATCCTAGTCTGTCCTCATGGCATTACTAGACAAAAGCGTATAACGCATAGTCTGAAAGACTGTAAGGAGGTACTCTTTCTTTTGATGTATTTCAATAGTTTTCCTCAACTCCTTGAAGTCCAGAAAGTTTAACAGAGTAAGTAAAAGTTCACAACTAAGTGTCTCAGCTTGTATATAAGATTAACTGCATGAGATACAGAGTTAAATTCCGGTCATTCTCATCAGTTTGTCTGGAGTGATTTTTAATAGATTAACCATGTATTTTGGAACAGCTGTATTCACAAGCAGGCTATTGCTTTAGGTCTGCAAGTATGAAGGATGTTGCTGGTGTTCTTGTTTAGAAACAGTTTACGATTTTGGATAAATGTCAGGTGAGAACTACCTAACTCAAAGGGAAGGGCACATTCCCCAATCAGCTGGGATAAAGGAAAGGGAAGAACCAGGTGATTCCAGTTAAAAGTGACACAGCTTGTTCTGAGGCAGTTTGGATAGGACCCAGTTTCCAAAGCCATATCCTAGGCAGCTGGTGTTAGCATCCAGGTTTATGTAAACTGGAGAGGAGACATTTTGTTGTTGCCTGTTTCTCCAAAATTCCTTTGTCTGAAGGCTCAAAGCTTTTTGCTTTCCCTGAAGCATTTCCATTAGTCTTGATTTCTTTTGCCCATCCTTCTGCCTCTCTTTCCACCAGCTTCTGTTTCCCTGTATCCCTCCTCGTGGATCCTGGCACTTCCTGTAACACCACCGACACTTAACATGAACTTCACAAGAGATCAGAAGAAAACTGATTCCACATGACTATGGCTTTTGTCTCAGAAGCACTACTTTGTCTTATAAAATATGTTTGTACATATTCCTTGTGCTAGGAAGTGGTAGTAACCGTGTCCCTGTTATTCCCCTGCCACTGTCAGTAGATCTGTGGTACGGTGGCAACATGACGTCGCTCTGCCTCGGGAGCTGACTGCCACCACATGTGACAAATACCAAATAGGTAATGCTTTTATTTACATGTTTTCAACAGATTCTTAGTAGTTTCTCCTCACATTTCTTCAGCAAAAACTGGTTACTGTGAGGAGTGGAGAGGGACCCTGGGCAAGTTTTAGTTTATAGGTGTGGTCTGTTGATTTCCATGCCCCTTTTGCTCTCCAGCTGTCCTCTCTGCTTCTCTCCGTGCCATTCCTTTTCTTTTCACAACTCTCTGGGGTCTAAATCCTGTCTGCTTTGAAATTCAAAGGTAAAACTCAGTGGGCTTCAGAAGGGCAGGATTTTAGCCCAGCCACTCTAAGCAGATGCCCATCCCACGTTGTGTGAGGGTGTGCATGGCTCTCTGCTGGGTTGGAGAGGGCTCGGTCAAGGGAGAGCATGCCAGTGAGTGTCAGAGGAGAGGTTGAGAACACTAAAACAGGATATGTCAATGTTATTATCTCTGCCTTTCTGAGCTGCTCACAGGACCGCATGCTGCTCTGTCAATTCCACTCAGATTAAAAAACCACAGTGAAATGTTCCTTTTTGTGCTTCTGAATGGGAAATCGGAGATAACTTAGATACCTAATATGTATCTGAAAAGATAACTGCAGATTTTTTTCCCCTCCGCTGAAGAGTGTTGCAGAAAGAAACAGTTGTTGTGAACTATCTATAAGATGGTTCCCTTCTCCAGAGAGTTTATTACCCTTCATCTTTCATTACCCTAGGATATTTACAGGTAGCATATTCATTACCTTGAACATTCCCACATGTGCTTGTATGAGCACAGAGTGTACAGATGCTAGGAGACAGGCTCCTTAGCACCCAAAGACAGGGTATTCTCATTTAACATATTCATTTCACTGCACTAAACTGTGGAGCTGCAACATAAGCAACATCGGACTTATTTACTCGGCGTGCGAGAGACAGCAACATAGGGAGTTTTGACTGGTCACATTACGTGTCATGTTAAAGAGCCTTTTGTCTCCATTCAAGCTTTCTGAAACAAGACAAATTATGATATTTTCCTGTTAATTTCTGTTAATTTCTTTCCTTAATGGGTTTCATTAAAATCAAAGCTTCCGGAAGACTGAGCCATGACAGCTGTCTAAAGACTGTTTCACTTGCTATGGGCTGTTTGGGCTGAATAATTATTTCAGCTTTGTGAGGATTATTTCTTTAAATAAGAACAATGATGCTCTGTTTGGGAAGAGAAACAAATGCTTGGAGTGGTGTAGCATAATTTCCTAGTGCTGACTTGTGACTCAGTGACTTCCAGGAATACCTGGGAAAAAAACATCATTCTCAGTCTGACACGTTTTTTAATTATTTCACTTAAGAATACAGAGGCAGCTCTTTTGCTGGCAAGAGAAAGAGGCCTGGGCTTTTAATGAAGCTAATAAATTCTTTGAAAGAGAGAGGGGCTTATTCTCTACTGTTTCCTTGCTGTGAATGTGACCCAAGAATAAAAGAGCATGCCTTTCTGGTTTGCCATTCATAAAATATTCCTGTAAGCTGCAGGCCTGATACTTTGATAACAGGACAGCCAATATTTCAGTTCTTTTATATTTCCAGAAGTATAAAATCTTAAAGATGCATTGCATATTTCACAGCTATTGTAATTAAAAAGACCTGGCTGTTATGACATAGTTCAGTCTGTTTGCTGAGCTGACCGTTTTCTTTTGACACGGAAATTCTTAAATCAAGGGGTGGGAAGATGGGAATTTTATGGTAGTCCACTGCTTCCAAGTCTGAACTGGACACTCACCACCTGTTTTCACGAGCTGTTGCACCAAATTCCTTGTCAGAGTTGCAGAAAACCCGGCTGGTTTGGCGGAGCTCGTGTTCCTATCGTGAGACTCAGATTTCAAAACCCAAATGGCAGATTTTGACTTGGGGAAAGTCAGCGTTTTCTGAGATCCAGGGACACCCTCTCAGCTTCCAGAATCCTTGCTCCCTGCCCCCTGTTTCTAATCCTGTGTCCTTCCTGGCGCTGATTTTATCTCTATACTTTTATTCCTAGGAGGCCAGAGGCCAGTGACCTCCGCTTAAAATGAGATTGTAGTTGAGAAAGTGGTTGTTTAGAAACATTGGCTTCATGCTTAACAAAGAGACCCTGTGTGCTCTGTATGCTTTCTGCGCTGACCCAGGTGTATCTTGTCCCTGTCAGTGTGGCTGGAGAAGGAGTAGATGACTTCCCACCTCAGTTAGCCTCATCAGAGTAATGGTCAAGAAGGCCTGACACACAGACTTTTTTACTACCAGAGCACAGCTTAGTTTTTGAATCATGGGTTGATTTTGTAAGACAAGACAGAAAAGTACAACCCTATCCGCCCTCAGAAAGCCACCACTGTAATGAAAAACGAAGCCGAGCGTATCTGATGTAGTAACTGTCAGAAGAGAAGCAAACCCGTGTCAGTACCACAGGACTGGTCTCACACGGCAGCCGCTGCTTGACGGATACTCGGGACACTGCCTGGGTCAAGTGTTTAAGGTAATTGTTTGTGAGCTGGCCAGCTGACAGCTGAAGACCTGCAGTGAATTTGCAGCTTGGCCAGAGTTTCGCAGGGAGCAGCATCTCCCAGCACCAAACGGTTGCATATCAGGAAAAGATGGGCTTCTGCTGTTGTGTTTTCTTTTCTGATCGACAGCTGTAGCAGCTGAAGAGGTGCATGCTCCTAGCAGGAGAGAAAAGGCACCCACAAAGACACAGTGCAAGCCAGGTGGGTACTCCTGCACCACATGAGCCCCTTCCTCCATGGAACACCCACAAAGGGAGCAGGAGGGAAGCCTGTCACCCCACGGGGAGCACCATGCCTGGGCAACCCTGATGGAGCTGGGCTTTTGTGGCCAGTCCTGTCCTTTTTGTGGCTTTGGAATGAGGGAAAATACTTCCTTTGATCCTTTCCCTAAGGATGGGATTCCCAAAAACATGGGATAAAATTAAGCAACCAGTTTCCCTGAAGAAAAGCAAACAATTGGCTTTGTTTGCTTAACCTACACGGGGACTTCTGAGAATCCAAGCCCAACTGACCTCATGAGAGGGAATAGTGTGGGCTCTTGGCTCCAGCACTGTTGTATAAATCCAGAACCCACATCATAATCTCTTCTGTCATGTCTTAATTACTATTGTGACGTAATTTTAATGGGAAATTTCTGCAAGAAATTAGTGCCTCTTAGAACTTTTCTCTGATGAGAAATGAGAATGAAAGATGTAGGTTTGGGCTGCTTTGAGGAAGGCTGCTTATTCCTTGCCAGGAATGCCAGAAGAGGTGTGGCTGTTTTCTCCTTACGCTCATGTTTACATGATCTTCCTTTTCCTTCTGGTTTGTTTAGTTTTTTTCTTTTAAAAAAACCCAACTCAGAAACAAGGAGGGCCCCTTTATAGACATCCAGCATCGAAAAAGCAGGTGTATGTAAGCCCATTTATAAAAATATACCCACAATTGCCTTTTTTTTTCCAAGTTCAGATATTTTAAGAACCCTAGATTTAGTTATTGCTTAATCTCAAATATTATCACTATAAAAATCAGTGGCATTTAAACGCTTTTCAAAAGAAACATGCTGTCTTTCCAGTCAGTTGTCAGCTTGTTTCGCTCCAGGAGTTCAGGACCTGCCTCTCTGCCTTTGCCGTTTCATGAAGTTCCGCTGTGCAGTCTTGATCTCCAACCATGAAAACTATTTCAGATTTGCTAAGAGCCCCACAGCTTCTGCTCCCTGGGAGCTCATGGAATGAAAGCCTTTGCGTGCGCAGCGGGCTCGGCTCTGCCGCTTTCTGCTCCGCGGCTAAAAGTAGCCAGCGTAAAAATCCACTGCCTTTCTTGTTGAGTGGCGGCTTTTATAAATCAGCCCATCTCCTGCATATCAGACATAATGAGTATAAAGGAGCCACGTGCTTTGTTACCATGAGAGGATGCCCTCAGAGGAATGTTTGGAGTTTAGCTGAAAAGTGTTGGTTATTTTTTCACTTTAGTCGCCATTGGCCAATACCCAGCCTAGCAGAGAAACTCCAGAAGTCTGTGTTTTCAGCCTTGGTGGGTGAACCTGGAACCCAGTTATTTTTAGCATGTGTTGTGCATGGATTTCTAGCTGCCTCTCAATGATGTGAAAGCTCTTAATTGAATGTAATCCATGAAAGATTTGTTCTCCTGATCAGCTTTCTCTCAGGAAGTGATTTTAGACTCATCAGATTCCAGCTGTTGCTTAAATCCATTCAGCCATCAAGTCTGTCAATTTTATTGTGAGTATTCCAGTTTGGTTCCCTGTGGAGGACTAGACATGGGCCTCCTATTCTTCTGTTTTCCATTTAAGTCAATCTATAGAATAACATGGGTCTTCCCTGGTGTGTGGGGAGACAAGCAAGGGATGTAGAAAAAATGGAAGTTGGTCTAATCTAGCTGATCCGACAAGAGTGGTTTAAAACCCCCTTTTCGGCTTTGTTCTTAAGATCCTTCTGCTCCCTGCAGTGATCTTTATACAGCAGCCAGCACTTGATGCCCAAGAGGGATGAAAAATTATTTAAAAAAACAACAAACAAAAACACATAGACTTTTGTGAGCTCTTGGTGCATTTGTCCAGCCTCGGCTACATGTTGCAGCTCCACCCTCTTGGGAAGCAACTCAGCTGTAGTTTTAGGGTGTTAAGGCTTGACTTTAAACTTTGCAGGAGTGGTGGAACTAAAACTAGAGATTCACGCTCTTCTACACGGATATGCATGTGGTGAGGCTGCTGTTATCTTTTCCTCTGAACCGTCTAAAGAGAAATGGCATAACTTTGCATGGCCGGCAGGTTTTACTTCTTCTCCATCACTACATTCTGCTTTCTGTGGTTCAGTGCTGCATAAATGTTCCCCATTCCACCTGTTATCACAGCATGTGACTGACAGGAGCAAGAGATTGTGGATTTGGGGGTCTCAGAGAAACCAATGGAGCTATTGAAGGTGATTTTGAAAGACCTAGGTAATATATCTAGTAAAACTGGAGTATCAAAGTTTGTTAAAAATATGTCCTATGCTTTTTTTTTTTTTTTAAGCACAGTTTTAGTAAAGAAAATGTTGAAGGTCCTGCTGAGTGTCTAGACAAAATAATTTCCTAACATCTGTAATTGTCCTTTCCCTTCCTGCTCATGTGTTACAGGGAAGGTGCCTGTAGTTGGCAATATTTTATCAAGCTCCCGTTCCAGTAATGGTGTTTTCTAGGATGCTCATTTGTAATTGTCTAAACTCCTCTGAGCAGCGTTCCTTAGATTGTGAGAGAAAGATTTAAATGCCTGCTGAAAGGCATCATGAGAGTGATGACATTTCTAGTTAGTTCATTTATCTCTAGGAGTATAATCTAAGTTGATTTCCTGGATAATCATGCCACTGAACTCAGAAATACAGGAAAAATGCAAGATAAAAAAGGAGTGAATTTTATCCTTATTATATGTGGACATTTACGTTGTCTCCAGTCTGGCTGTCTCATTTTGACCCAAGTCAGGATATTCAAAGTTGTTGAGTTTCAAGAACATGGACTTTCTCACAACAGGAGCAGACACCTTGAAAAACTGTTGGGATGTGAACAGACACCTGGAATGCCAGAGATGCTGTGACCTCTTGGCTTTCCAAAAGCCCTTTAATAACAAACCTTTCCTAGAGCACATTTAAGAAGAAAAGCTAGTTCATATCATAGAATCATAGGGGTTGGAAGGGACCTCCAGAGATCATCGGGTCCAACCCCCCTGCCAAAGCAGTTCCCTAGCTCATACTGCACAGATAGGCGTCCAGATGGGTCTTGAATATCTCCAGGGAAGGAGACTCCACCACCTCCCTGGGCAGCCTGTGCCAGTGCTCTGGCACCCTCACTGGGAAAAAGTTCCTCTGCATGTTGGTGCGGAACTTCCTGTGCTCCAACTTGCAGCCATTGCCCCTAGTCCTGTCCCCATAGACCACTGAAAAGGGGCTGGCCATTTTCCCCTGCATCCCATACTTAAGATATTTATCAACATTAAAAAGGTCCCCTCTTAGTCTTCTTTACTCCAGGCTGAACAGTCCCAGCTCTGTCAGGAGATATGCATACGTCTGTCTCTCAGCCAGCATGGAGTGTAACGAAGTGTGCTTGCTGCATGTGTTAAATTCTGCCCCTGCGTCTGAAGTCTCTTTGAGAAACATGTTATCTACCTTTTTCTGGGGGTAGAAATAAATGATAGCCCAAACTAATATCCACAGGTTGCTTTCAAGGTTTGAAAACAGTTCCCATCTCCAAAGTCAGTTCCTAAAGCCTGGTTGCAGAGGGACAGATGTCCAGAACTGCAGCAGAAGTCAGCCTGCAGGCCAGACTTATGGTTCTTGACATCAAGGCCATCTCTATACCAGTTCCTTGAAACTACTCTAGTGTGGGAACGCTTGTACCATCTTTGTAAATAGCTGTTCAAGTACCCTTTGTACTCCTGGATTTGTGTGTAGTTTTGGCCTGCACACCACCCAGCTTGGCAACTTGTTTTGCACAGAAGTATTTTCTTTCATATCTTTTCACACATTTATTGAACCTCTAGCCTTTTGCAGTGTGGGAAACAATAGATAGTTAATGGATAGTTAGTAGCCACTTTTTTGTAACAAAAATGGGGAGCAGGCACACAGGGTTGGTGACAAAAATATAGTAGCCTACATAGACTACTATCGTATCCAGTCTCATTTTTATTTCTTTCCTTCTTTTTTTTTTTTTAAGTGGGTAAGTCCATGTTATTTAATATCTTACATAAGGGCTGTTCCAAACTTCTGATTACCCTTCACTGATACTTTTTCCCTTAGTGCAGACCACGGCCTGGTTTTAAGGAGGAGCCTGCCATGTATTTAAAATAGCATTTGAAAAAGAAGGTTTATCCAGTGTGGAGATGCAATTAAAGTGAGTTGTTGAAAAGGAACTAACATCAGCAGGAATTAGTGCTCGAGGCAAGAACTTGTTATATTCCCCGTTTCTTCCTCCTCTTTTATTTTCACATCTTTGACAGGAGAGGTGACAAAATGTCTGACTGAGCCTTAAATTGCTGTTTCTTGTCTGTCTCCCCCCAAGAGTGTGACAGCCACGTCCCTCTTCCCCTTTGCTATGGAGCAGTCACCCTCAGGGCTGGGGGAGAAGGCAGTGGACATGGGGCGACGGCAGAGCCATGCAACTATGCTCCCATGAGATGAGGCAGACAAGCTAAACTTAGACGGGGGTTGTATTTCATCCTCTGCAGCGACATGCTGTGCAAGGCACATCTTTCCAGAGGAGCCCCAGGGGCATAGGGCTTCGATGGGAGTGGGCTGAGAGCCAGTGCCCTGCTGCAGGATGACTTTTTGGGCAACCCCAAGGGGCAGATGGGTTTGGAGATGCCATTGTGACCGTATCAGAGGAGAGATGACCACTCACAGCTGAGGGATGTGGTGGAGGCCAGGTGAGAGCTTCCTTGTGGAAAGCCTTTCTCCCTCAGTTCCTGTCATCAGGATGGTAAGCTTCCCCATTCCTTTCGGGACCAGGTGGGCTCTTGCCTGAAGGAAATAAGTTTGGGCGAGGGGGCAGAACAGGGTGCAGTTTCCCTGGCTGAATACCTGTGGGATGACAGGTGTTCTTCCATCCTCAGGT
Source organism: Laterallus jamaicensis coturniculus (assembly GCA_022605575.1). Lineage (NCBI taxonomy): Eukaryota > Metazoa > Chordata > Aves > Gruiformes > Rallidae > Laterallus > Laterallus jamaicensis. Next base: position 7,117,988 of record JAKCOX010000027.1, read on the forward strand.
TACGCTCTCCACAACTTGTTAGCTGTCAAGGAAGTGGCTGGAAGCCAGAGGCCTGTTTTGAGACCTGGTATCATCTCAGGCAGTGATGAGGCTGGACTGGAGGGATTTATTCCTAGACATTAGCTGAGGCTTCCTCTGGCTGTGGAGCACGTGCAGGAGAAGTGCATGGATCAGCCTGGACAGCTCCAGAGCTCAGCTGCATGAGGAACTCATTTCTATGGGGTCAGGGATGAAATACGATGTCTCCAGTCATGGTTTTCTTATCAGGATAGTTCCTCTGCATCCTAAATATACCATCCCACCTTGTGTTTCCCTTCCCTCTTTTGCTTACTCACCACTCTTACTCTACCTACACATACATGCCCATCTGGATTCCATGAGTAGATATGAATGAAGATGTACTATGATCTCCCCTAGCTCAGGGCTGCACAGTGAGATACATGTGAAAAAATCCAGGAACAGTGTCCATACAGGCCAAAATCACTTCTCAAACCTCTCACACACCCACTTCCACTGCCCTCGTGGCTGGTTTGTAACCCTGAAAAGACTGATGGCCTATTGCTCCTCAGATTGTGCTCAAGAGAGTGATACTGGCCGCTGCTGGAGACAAGCCTGTGCTAGGGTGCCTTTGATCTGACCCAGTGTGGCTGTGCTTACTCAGATTACAATAGAGTCCCTGTTTCAAGGTTGTGGTAGAAAACAAATCTACCAGACATCTGGTCCAGCCAGTGCAGGAGAGTTTCCTACCATATGTTTTAACTGCCTTCAGCCCAAAGAGCTGGAGCAGTAGAAGACACAGGACTGATCACAGCTTGAAGGCTACTGTGCTGGCTGAGGAGAGCCATTGCTGGTTTTTGGCTCATGCCCACTCCCTACTTGAATCCCTTTCTAGCACAGGCTGGCTGTTAGTGCAGTGGGGATGGGGTGATTGGCGTGTTTGCTTGCTGGTCACTCACTGGAAGCCATGCCCCAGGTTGGGAGTCACTGTCCTAGACCAAACCAGCGATGCTATTTGTGACCTATGGCAGCAAAAGTCTGAAAGACAAAGTTAGGGCTGACACTCCCTCTTTAACTTGAGCCACTGAGCTTTTCATCACAATGCCAGGAGTTGTCAGCTTTAACTCCAGCTTTTTTTGGCTTGTGTCACAACCTAATAAGTTATAGGCCAGCTTCTCCTGTCGATGTTTTTGCTGCACAGAAGGCTTCACATTTTGTAAGCTTTTACAGCACAGCTGTGCTCAGAGATAAAACAGAATGTGTATACAGTACAGTATGCATTCAACTGATGCACTAGATTCTTCCCACCATATGTATGGAGTGGTGTGCATTTCACTCCGATACCTCACTGCCAAAACTGCCAGAAGCAAATAAACAAATGGCGGAAGAGAGACACCATATGACACAGTGCCAGGCACATGACCTAGACTTTTAGAAAGACCCTGGCTGCTCTTAAAGGATTATAGTGGTCCAGTTTTTTTTACACCTCGCCTCCCACCCTGTGCAGTGTTCTGCCTCTGTAAGCTGCAGAGTGTGCGGGTTGTTAGAGAGCACTCACAGGTCTCCCCTTCCCACTAAGCGGCTGGTGTTGCTCCTCCTGCTCAATACTCATTTCCACTTCAATGCCAGTGATTCCCCATCAGGTTTCTACACCAAGAGAGAGGAACAATGGAGATACGTGAAGTAATCTGATTCTGGAAGGAATGCTGCTGTAGAAAGCAGAACACATGTAATTAGGCTAATGAGATTAATAATATTAAAAACAATTTAACCATTAATATATAAACAATGCAAGTGAGACAAATGGTTGTTCCATCTCATTCCCCACCCAAAAAAAGTCACTAAGTTGCATTTCACAGCATTGATGGTGTAGATGCCTGTAATAAACTGACACGAACGTTAATTACATGGTTAAGATGTAATTATTTTAAATTGTAATTCTATTCCTGGAACTCACACTCTGAGTATGAAAAGGGGATTCCTCAGCTGCTTTTCTCTCGGACCAGCATGTTGCCAAAGAAAAGATGATGACAGCCACCACCCCAGCGCTCCCTCTGCTAGTAGTATGGGGAAACATGGATGGATCTTCCTGTATATTGGACTCAATCTTATGTTAGGCTGAATATCTGTCATTAGCTCAGTGCAAAACAGCCTGGATGCAGGCAAGAGAGATGGATCTTGGATTTTGATGGAATCACATACAGAATATAAAATTATGTGAAGATTTTCAGATAGCAGCAATATTCATTAGAGTACAAATGTCCTTAGAGTGTTTCTTTAGAGATGGTTCTTTGCTTGATGCTTTTGTACTTTTGCGTAACGGTGGTAACAAGAGCATCAGTTTCCCCAGGCCTTGCTGCCTCCTGCTGTCATATACATTGTGACCAGGATAAAGACTCTTCTAGTGGAAGCATCCTGATTTTTAAGCCTGGCTTTAAGAGTTAGAGTAGGTTGGTTTGTTTTTTCTACTGTAATAACAATGCAGAGTTGAAAACAAAGGTGTAGTCCATTTAACTCTGGGGCCTGTAGTAAACAGCTGGGAATAGGCAGAAGTGGATTCCTCTAGGCTCAGAAACCTGGACGTGGATCGGTCCACAGATGGTCTCCATGGAAGATGGTAGTGAAGGGATCTGGAAAGACTGAGGGATTTTTTAGCACATTTCATGTTACTGTGAACAGAAAAGGAAAACTCAGAATGGGATTTCTCAAATCCCAGGGAAAGTTGGGAAGATAAATTACAGTTGGTTGTCTCCCACGACCTGAAAAGATCTCTGTGCTCTGAACTTTCTTAGGAGTTTGAACAGACAGTTTCCTGGGTTTAGACATGATATATGTTACTGGAATCCCTCCAGGTGACAGAGGGTTGCAGTGGGCAGTGGAAAACACAGGCATGCTGCTGTGATTTAGAAATAACTTTCTTGCCAGTGTTGGGAGCAAGCTCAGAGGTGTTTGAGTTACATCCCATTTGTCAGTGAGAGCATGGCATCCCCCGTGGTCATGACTTCTTTTTTAAAGCAGAGTGGAAATCCTGGAAAAAGGAGGGCTACCTCATTTAGACTGTATCAGCCTATTACCCTGTGGGGATGTCTTTCAAAGTAGCACTTTGAATAAAAGCCTCAAAAAAAGGTGTCGGGAGAGGAGGGAGAAATACTGCACCTGGTATTAGACCCAAAGGCAGTGGCGATATCATGACCTCAGTCCCTGACCTCCGTGTGGGCTGTTGGGCATTACAACGAATGCTCCTCACCACCAGCCAGGTTTTGCTTTTGTCCTGCTTATAACTGCCACTATCCCACTTTTTATTGCAGCCATTCATCATCGGCAGAAAGACTGGGAGATGATATTAAGGTTGTAGAAGATGTCGTTTGTATCGGAGCTTCCCCTCCTTTCTTTTCACCCTCTCCTTGCTCCTGCATACGCACCGTTCTTACTGGGTTTTACCCCCCTTTCCAGACCAGTCATCCCTTCGCCCAGCTCTTAAATGATTGCTTTAATAAAATTATGGCCCTTCCATTTTTATGTGTGAATGGCCCAGGTGGCACATCAGTTGTACCCAAAGCAGGGAGATATTTCCTTTTTCACCCTTTAAAAGGCTACAGAAAATACAGAGAGTAGGATCCCGCCTGTCTTGCACTGATCCCAGACAAGCAGTTATTGCTGCGGAGTAGCTCGCAGACAGCGCCTGTTTGAGGGAAAGCTTCACCAACCAGACCTGGCCTTTTTTGTTTTGTTTTTTACCTTCTCCATATTTATTCAAAGTGCAGAACTGTTTGTATACCACAAAGACGAGAATTAGGGAAAAAGAGTGTGTGTAGAATTTACCAGCTGTTTAAGTCTTATTGTTACCTTCTGTATCGATCAAATCTGTTGCCTCTTAATTGGATATTGACTGTTGGGAGGCAAATAAGGCAAGCTGTCAGAGAGGGGAGGGATGGGGCGAGAGGTTTATCTTAATGGTATGTTGATCATGACTAGTCTATAAAAGCCAGTGGGAGAGGAGTTCATTAAACCAGCCTGCAATTGCTTTAAAAAAATATGCTCCAAGTCAAGATGATTAATCATATATGTGACACTGCAATCAGAGAAAATCCGCATTGTTGCTCTGGTATTTACAACGCCGAAGCCTGAAATAAGCAGATGCATTGAAACAAATTCATTAGGGACAGTGATTTGTTTGGTCTGTGAGCCTTAGCTAACCGTAACCAATGTTTGAGGAATTTTTTTTTCTTTATTTTGTTTTTTCCCCCCCCTCCTTGGTGGTGTGTTTTGTTTTTCTGCCTCCTGGTTTCCCTGGCAGGCTGATTGGAAATGTAGGCTTGCCCTGTGCAGGAGTCTCTCTCGTCTGTGCTGGGGAACCCTTGTAGAAATGGCAGCAGTGAGAAGGGATACTTGATCCACCTGAGAGTGAACCACACAGATACTTTGGAAAATGCTTTTATCTCATAAATTATAATAAGAGAGAGGGAAAGCCTGTCGGCTTCGCTGGTGAGAGCTAGTCATTACAAAAATGGAACCTGCTGGGAAGCCTGTAGTATATTTTCATTGCTTTCCTAGCCGTATTTTAGGCTGAGTATTGAATATGTTGCAATAACTGTCAAGCACGGTCCATTAGTGTCCCTGGATCAGGCCTGGTGCGAATCAGGAGGGAGATTAGTAGGATAGGCTCACTTCAATAAAGGTCCCACGCAGCTGTGACTTGTCGAAGAAACGTTCAAAGGGGCAATAAACAAAGTTTATTTCGAATTATCTCAGTGTTATGCGTTTGTTACCATATTTACTCTTTGACAACTCAGAACTGGCCATTAAATATTTATGATATGGGTAAAGGTTTGTGCAGTTAGAAAAATTAGCTTTTGCGGCAGCCACCTGAACACTCCTCGTATTTCACCGTGCTGTGGGCTGTCAGGGAAAGGGTAACACGGGAAAGCCAATGAAACTGCCTGGGGTTTAGCTGACAGAGGAAAGAAGCTGCCTGGTTATTACAGGGAGGAAAGAAAAAGGGGCACAAGTCTGGAACGCGATGGGAAAATTAGGTTTAATGGAGAAGTTTTCATTTGAGGTCATAAGGCAGTTGTTCCCTGCTTGAGCAACTGCATTAAGGCTGGACCACCTCCCCTGGCAGGTGGGCCTCGAGTTGTTTGACATCTCGAGTTTTCTACTCCTCTTCCTATAAAAATTAGAAGAGTGGTCCAGGGCAGTAGACACTATTTTAGTAGTCTGCTTTTGCTTCAGTTGCTCTTTCTGGACGTATTGTGAAATTGAGGGCAATATTCAGTTTTTCCGAAGTATTTTATGGCTGTGGTAGGAGTGACTATAAATGTGCAGGGTTACAAGCTGGATAAAAAGAAAATCCTGGGTTTGCCTGGAAGGACAAGAAGTCCAGCAGGAAATCAGATTTCTTCTATAAAGTATATGAACCAAACTGGAGGAAGGGGAGAAAATGTTGTATAGAATCCAGAAATGAATCCTTTTCTTTTTTTTTTTCTTTGTGTGTGTATGTGTGTGTATGTAAGATTTGAATGATTTTTAAATGCAGTAGGATGGAAGTTATGACTTTAGCAGGCACCAGGGTAGTACTGTTATTAGTATTTCCTTTTGATTCACTTATAACATTACTTACATTATAATAGAGTTTGCAGCTTGCTTTTAAATATAAACTGTGGATAATTTTATACCCTGAAATTCTGAATGAAAAATTTAATACATAAAGCTGGTCCGTTCGGAGCCATAGCTCATGGAAGACAAGCATTGTTCAAAATAAAACCCCCTAAGAAAAGGTCCATAAATAACTGTTTATCAGATATTCAGGCACATTTGTTTGGATTTTTTAGTGTGCTTCAGTTATGCAAGAAAATGAACGTGAGATTCTTCAGTTACTGTGATGAGGATGAATTCAGAAACACTGCCCTATCATTCCACAGATTGTCACCTTCTCCCTCTTCATTGGAGCGCGTTTTTTTCTGGGACACCTTTTCTCAGCAAAACTGTCTGTTTTCCCAGGAGTTTTTTAACATCTGTTCAGAAAGGGGAAATGAGGGGGGGTGGGCTGGGTTGGGTAAGAATAGCAGGTTTGACTTGGTGACTATTTACTTTTGAAGTCAAGGAGTATTTCTTCTGTCAGCACAATGGAGAAGATTGCAGGATATTCTGAATGATGTATTTTCTCTGATTTTAATCACACTAACCAGATTGCTGCCTCCCAAAGTCATTTCCACACCAAACCTTTCCCTAATCATATGGACTTGAGATGCTTTCCTAATCCAGTCAGCCTTCAGTGGTGTTGCGCTCAGATTTTTGTATTTGCTTTTGAAATAGCAACTAAAATCTGAACAAAGGTTAGAGTTTGGGTCTAGATTCATCACTGTCCGTGATGGACATATCACAGTAAAGCATAAGATGCCTCTACCAAGAGATATGCCAATGAAACGGGCCCTTGTCTTGCTGAGGATGCCTGTGGGGAATTGAACATCAGGCTGTATTTAGGGACGGCATCTTTGCAGGGACATCCTTCTTCCTTCTCAGTTGCCCATATAACTTCACGCTCTGTGAAAGGGACCCTGCAGCTCTGGAGTCTGTCCTGTAATATATAGGAACCAGTCGCAGCTGAGTGCAAGGAAGAGATACCAGGGAAGGCTGTGGATACATCCCAGGCAACAAAATGGCACAAACGTGTCTCCAGCAGTATGCCCTCTGCTCAGGACCTGGGAAGAGCTGCACATGCCAACCCAAGGTTTTGCTTGTTGTATTGATGTTGTTCCGCTGCTTTCTGTCCACTGGTGACTTCTTCCAGAGTAGACAAGGTCACAGTTCCCATCTCAAATAATGGGTGGAGGTGTGCACGTAAGTGTTTGCACATGTGTTTGTGTGTGCATTGAGCTGGCATGTGTGGTGAAAGGAGAGGAGGCAGTAAGAGAAGTCAGCAAAAGCCCTTCTGGTTTTCCTCTGCATTCTTCATAAAGAAGTTATAAGAGGGCATATTCCCAGTCTCTTTTTAACTTTGTAGATCACCTCCAGTAGACAGATTGTCTTGTGGACCACTTCCCCTCCCCTTGGCGATCAAATAACATTCCTGTGGTGACTACAGCAGTTGCTTACATGGAAAAATAACATTAGGAAAGTATTTAATGTATTTTTAGCTGTCTTTAAATGCATTTTAGCAGCTGGAAACAAGGGGAGTTAGTAGCACATGACCTGCAAGTTCTCCATAGACCACCAGCAAGTGTGCAGAGAGCCACTACTGGGAGAGGGACTCCAGTCTGGGAAACTTTGGATCGGGTGATCACCTCTAACCTGGGGTGCTCACAGGAAGTCAGGAAAAATGTCTAACCTCGATTTTAGTGGGATGTAAACGATAATGATGTGATAAATGACCAGTGCAATTTTAGGTCCTTTATTTTTCCTGATCTGGATTTTGGAAGATTTTATGAAACATTATTGACATGTTACAAAGTACCTGGGACTTTTTTGAAAAGCTTGAAAAGATTTTAGAGTCTTGAAGTAGCAAAATATTATAACTGTAGAGATTGGTGGTTAAAGTGCAACTAAGAGAGGCATGAAACTATTAAATACCACTTATTCCATCACACCAAAAATGGGGAAAATCCTCGTGCAGAGCAAACCTCTCATCAAACATTAGTGGAAGCTGTCCCTTAAGGGTGACTTGCCCCAAACTGAGGGCTTGCTGACTTCTCTAAGTGCACAGTTGCTGAACCAGGGGTGTCCTTTCTGGACCGTTCTCCTTCTCCCTGCTCCACTCTCAGCGCAGAGCTACAACCCAGCACCTTGCCGTCAGGCTCCCCCACCACCCCAGCCCACAGCAAGTACATTAATATTTCTGGGAAGAATATACTCAACAGATGGAAGTTTAGTACTATTTTTACCGTTGCTGGTGCAGTGAATGCAGAGAGCATGATAATTGATTATCTGGGACAACTGAAATGCACAGGAACTGGAATTTCAGGGATTAGGGTCTCCCTGAGGATTTCCTTCAAGTTTCAGTGACAGGAGAGATAACCTTTGTGGTGGAAACGGAAACACAGCTTTCTGTTCCCATCTGCGGCCGGCCTCCGGAGACAATGATATTAAGGGTGATGTGAACTTCCTCTGTTCATCACCGCGGGACAAGAGCCTCGGCACAGTTATCTGCGCTTCTATAGCAACGCTCTTCAACTTCTCCTCACTTTTTTTTTGGTCCTGCCGGAGATATTCAGCTAATGCCTGTGTTTAACGTTGTCTGGGAGGTAATGGTCCCGTGTTTCATCTGATTTAAAGGACATTTATGGAAATTAGGTGGCAAATTTATCCTGGGTAAGCAGGCTAATACTCTGTCACTCCGCATTACTCAAGTGGCCGTCGCTCTTTGAAAATAGCTGTTAGGTGTTTTCAGCTAAACGGCGTTAAACTTTTGTAGACCCAGCAGTAGGATTTCCTTGCAAATGCATTGTCCCATTTTAGTGTAGGCTTTGCATTAACAAGTTCCATCTTAATAAATTATTCGGTTCAACCTGTCTTGTGACTTACACTGTCAGAAGATCCTGCCCTTAATATTAAAATGTAAGCACAGATTTCTTCTCCCAAGCCTACGGCTGCATAAAAAGACTTACAGTGAAGTGAAGAAATCCCCTGTCTGGATCAAGATAATTTTTCTCTGAGACTAAGGAGAAACAAATATCTGCGCGCTTGGGAGAGGAGGAAATTCTGCTGCAGATCGTTCTTTCTCTGTCTTGTTAAAAAAAGGAATCTTGACTTAATATATATAGTCTGTTTCCAAACTATTGGCATCTTTCACAAATATAGGCTGGCTGGCTTACAACCAGATAGCACAGTTTGTGTAGCCAAAGATAGTTGTCATCGTGCACTTATTAATGAGTACACATATCTCTGAACATCAAATGCTGTGCTATTTTCAGAGAGGTCCTTTCAGATCCCCTTTTCTGTTCTTTTTAAAATTATTTTTCTCCTTACCCTCCTGCCATTTTCCTTCAAAGTTCAGTAGCAGAAAGCAGAGGGAAGGGACCTGGGAAAGGAGGTGTTCGCATCCGTCCAGCTTCCCCACATCAGGAGCTCCTCTGTGCCTGTCATTCCTGACAGATGTTTGCCTAATCTGCTCTTAAAAAACTCCAGTGATGGGGCTTTGACAGTCTCCTTAGGCAATCTGCTCCAGAGCTTTGCCGTACCTATCATTAAGAAGAATTTCCTGATATATAACCTGCAATTAAAGGCCACGATTTCCCGTGCAATCCGCCGTCGGGCTGACCTTACAGCCAAGCCAGGTCCGCCGAGTTGACTGCAGTTTCCTCGCTAGATCTTCCTTGCCAGGGCTGCTCCTTGGGTAAAGTGCTCTCTTCTGCCAGGAGTAGCCAGGGCGGTGCTAGTGCCGCTGGTTTTGTCGGGTGTCCAGCGCGGGGTCCCATGGGCGGGCGATGGGCAGGTTTCCCTCTCGGATCCCGTGCAGCTGACGGGAAGGCGGCTGCCTGCCAGTAGAGCCTATTGAATTAGGAGATGCAGTAAATCCCGGGAGAGCCGCTGCCACCGTGAAGTTGCAGCCGTTTTGCGCTGATAAACCTAACAGCTCTCACCACAGTCCCAGGCCTCCCAACAGGAGCTGAAGCCTTTTTTTGTCCTGGAACAAAATGTGCTGTGAGAGCAGTCGTGCCATATACTGCATATATGTAATCAGTTGCATTTTTTAATGAGATCATTTCTATAATGACTTTAACAGTTCAAAAGCAGTTTAAAAAAAAAATCAGAGAGCTCTCAGTTTGGGGTTTTCTTTTTTTTTTTTTTTCTCCTTCCTTTTAAACAATAGCAGATGAAATATATCCCATGGCAAGCAGGCCTGGTGGAGAAGCAGTAGGTGCCAGCCTGCTGGGAAGGGAGGTGGAGATGCTGGGGAGCTGAGGCTGACACTTACTGGTGTGCAGCGGCGACGGAGAGTGAGTTGTTGTAGATACAGGCTGATCACAGTATTACCACGGCAAGAGGAACTTTTTAAATGTGCCTGGAACTATGCTGAATATTGTAAGAGTGTTTCCTTCTGCAAATTATGTACAACTGAAAGATGGTAGTAATGATGGAAAGCAACTGGAGAATTAGCCTTGACTGCTAAAAATAGGTATTTTCTACAAAGGAAACCAGCTAGCTAAACTAGGTATATACTTTTGCTGCCTGAATACATTACAGCAGTATGTAGCTAAACTGGTTTTGAGACTAGGAAATTTTGGTGACATGTAAAGTTAAATAAGGTTCAGATCAGTAGGTAGGGGGGACACGTTGCCATCAGCAGGGGTGAATAACCTTTGTATAACTGGCAAATTTGGTAAGCGGGCCTGTCTCTATATCTTGACACAGGCACTGCAAACACCCTGATATCCATTTCATTTTACAAGGTGCATGCGTGCACTAAGATAATGCTCCAGAGGGTCACTGGCAGGTTACAATGTGCCAGCCATCACGTGCACATCTAGAATAGTGCCAAGATACAATTTCAGGGGTCTGGGGGCACCGATAGCATTCAGAGCCCCACGTAACACCTGTGCCCCACGCAGCATCTCGCTGTCTCTCTGTCACTGAGCATCCCCTTGGCACCCGTGATCCAGAGCTGACAGGTCCTTTTCTATTTGTGCAAGGCAGTTTTGAGGCATTCTCCTTCCCACCCCGGTAGTCTTCTAGATGACCTGAAAGAGCTGCAGCAAGTTCCACATATTCCTTCATGGAGGAGAGGAAAGGACAAAGTTTGGTTTTAAAGTGTGAATTGAGGGGGTTGTTGTGGGATTTTTTTTACAAAACATGTTCAGGTTTGAACTGTGTGTTCCACGCAGCATGGGAGGTAGATTTATTGTGTGAGAGAGGTTTCAGTTTCAAACTAATAATTAGAAGAGTACATATAAACCTTTGTCGATATAAAAGTGATTTCAGGTGCTCCGGAATGCTCTGCCTCTTCCTTGTGGTTTGAAGGAAAAATTTTAAACATTTTCCACCCCGCAGCTATTGAGGGCAGTGAAAGAAAATACCTATCAGCTGCTAGGAAACGTGCAGAATAAACTCGTTTCCCACTTCCTGCTGCTTGTAATAATCATCAGTTGTAGATACTACTCAAAACATACTTCTGGACAAACTTTGCACTTTTAAAAATGGTATTTTCTGTCAGGCAGAGTTTGTTCATGTCCTGTGGCTGACAAGCAGAGGCCCAAGTCGAAGCCTACTGGGGTTGATGGGCCTTCTATGAGGTACAACCCCTTCATGTTTTCCTAAAAATCCCTGGTGCTGTTAACCCACTAGCTCCCCTTTCCCACCCCGTCTCCCCAGGGAGAGGCAAACGCCTATTTGAAGGCAAACAAACCGTAGAGCCTACAAGGTGTAAATATCTTTCATAAATGCCAACGCTGAAAAAGCCTGGGTGCCGGGAGTGTGACACACGATGACAGGCAGTTCACGCCGTGCGAGGGGGAAACGATATGCCAGCGCTGCCGCAGCCACCAAGATGCGTATGCATTGCACCCGGGCATCCCTGGACCCCTCTTCCAGGTAGGGCGGAGAGGACACACACACATGGGGCATCTGGAGGGACGGGGAGCATTGCTGCTTGCTCCTCACCCCATTGCCTCTGCCCGCTCCCCTCACCCCCCTTTGCCCTCCTCTCTGGTCGACACCCCCCTCCCCCTCTGCCCTCCTCCTCTCCCCAGCTTCTTTGGGCAGGGGCTGATTTAAATAGGTTGGCAGGGAGCCAGGAGCTCATCATTTTAATGCAGTGTAAAATGGAATGTGCATAATTATATGCAAGCCATATGTGAGGGAGACAGCTCAGCTGTGAATTTCGGGAGGCTGCGAGAGGGAGAGAGCGAACAGTCAGGGATCAGATGAGATGGAGCGGAACGGAGTGCAAGTGTCACCCAAATGAACAGTGTAATGAGTGTCTTGCTGACACTCCTCCTTTCACCTGCTTCTCCCTTTTGCTTTAACTCAAAAGCAGAAAACGCTGTAGATGAGAAGGGAAAAATACTATGTGCAAGCAGGATTGCTAATGGGCTCTGGTAATGTCTCCATTTAAACTTCAGCTTTCTTAATTAACAGCGTAGTTCCAAATAACCGGTAACTTTTAATGCATCTTTGTCATTAAATATTTTGACCGCATTTGACTGAAGGATCATTGTTCTCACTAGATGATTGCTCCTTTCAAAGCTTCACTTAAACATGGAGGGGGAATCCGTTTATCTATAATAGTATTACATGTAAATTATGAGTATGAAAACTTATTTATTCGGCCTTGCTGTTAAACTGAAAATACAAGTACGTTACCTAGGGATTGCTTAAGCATGTCAAAGAGTTTAAACGACTACGTATGTAATGTCATCTTGAAAAATGCAATGGAGTAAGTTGAAAACCCTGAGTTACTGACAGATTCCAGCTCAACTATTTCATTTTGGGTTTGTCTTTTGTTGTTCTAATTATTACAGCACCATGAATTTGCATGTTCAACCTAAGCTATGTAAGAAAACAGCATCCCAAGTTCTCGTATCTAAAAGGTGTTCTGCGTATTTAAAGAAACTTTTTAATAATGTTGTATTTTGGGATTCCCGTCTGTTTTAATGATCTGAGCTGTTGTGCTTTTAGCTATTTTTTTCCTTCCATTATTTGTAAGTCCCTAAATAGGCCATTATATTTCCCTTCAGGCTAGAGATGAAGATGGACATGCTGAAAATTTTCCCCAGCAGCACTATGCTAAGGAAACTCCAAGACTTGCCTTCAAGAATAACTGCGAACTACTTGTAAGAATAACATACTTACAACAAGTCTAGATTGTTACTTTAGCACAGTGAAAACCGTTTTTTTTTTTTGAAAGGCGTTTGTTCATTATGACATACATTATGAAATATGATAGGTTATTTTTTTTTCCTGTTTAGAGTTCTAATGCTAGTTCTGCTATCCGTGAACAGTTTAAGATCTGAAATTGCTTGAAAAATCTCTTATATTTGATGACAGCACGTGAATGGCCTTGTCGTATTACCTTGTCTCACACGGTGAATCAGGGAGAGCCATGCAGGGAGCAGCTGGTGATGCATGAAAACCCTCCAACCCCACCCCACCCTGAGATGCCCCAAAACTCACTCTACCATCTACCTTTTAGCTCTGTTTTATTTTTGGGCAGAGGCACCATGTTTTGTTCTGCAGGCACGCAGTACTCCCTTTAGGGCTCGCTTGTTCCTCCCCTTGCTAGCTGCATGCAGGAGCCATCCTCTCCTCTCCACTTCTTTCCTCTCCTCTCCTCTCCTCTGCTGTGGGGAAAGAGCGAAAGCCAGGAAAGCACATACAGGGAGCCTGGAGTGTTTACAAGCCGTAAGAGAGATGATATCAGCTGTGAAAGGATCTCTGTTCCAAGGCAGGGTTAATTCACTGTTCATTTTAGCATTTGCAGCTAGGCAAGATTAAAAGCGAGCAGGGATGCCTATTATATTTCTATTAAATTAATCTGTTGGGACCTAATGTTCTTGATTAGCTTGCGAAAATGAGTGCTCCACGATGAGTTTTTCTGTTTGCCTAAAGTAAACAGAGAATGAATTGTAACACATTTAAGAGAGATTCAGGCATGGCTTTGGAAAAGGGAGTTTCAGATGAACTGGTAGATCTCTCCCTTGCATTTGCCTTTCTTCTCAGCTGTACTTAAGTAGACTGTATCACTTGGGTAAGTGGACATATTTGTGGAGAGTCAGAGCAGGGGGTTGTATTTTGAAACACCACCACTTTTTTCGCATTAAGAGGTGGGTGGCGGTGGAGGAGCAAGCAGTGTTTCCTCTGCATTAAAACCCAGCTCTGCCTCCCCCCATAGAGGATACAGCGCCAAACACTATTGTCTTGGTGTCCTGGGTGCAGCATCCAGCAAAGTTGAGGATGTAGCCCAGTGCCGAAACTGGACCCCAGATTCAGGCAGTTGATCAGAGAAACCCAGACTGGAGAGCAGCAGCCACGGGTTTTGGCCAGCCCCCACTCCCGGCACTGACCAGAGCACAGAGCATCTTGGCCACACCTGAGCTAGTGGCACGCAGGCTCTCCTACCCCTCAGGTGTCCCTCAGGTGTCTCCTGTGCTGAACTGTCCCCTGGATAGGTGCCAGTAATGCTTTTTAAGAGCCACAGGCATCACTCAGAAGGGTCAGTTTGTTCCCAGTATAATTCTCCCCTGACAAAACTGATGTGACCCTTAAGACCTGATCTTGCTTCCTCTTAAACCCCTTGCAATGTTCCTGGTGATTTCAGGAGCAGCAGGGTTACATCCTAAGGGGAGGAAACTAGACAAACACAAAAAGTGAGTCCCCGGTGCAGTCACAATTCATGTGCCAAATAATGAAACTGTTTCTTCAAGGCCATGCTTAATTACTGTGCCACTGGTCAAATCCAACCTGATGATCACACCAAGATGTCCCTGAAGTCAGTAGGGCTTCTTGGTGTTAGAGGAATTCAGGACTAGAGTTGGGAGTCTACACGATATAAAACAAGTCTTGTATTGCTGCAATTGAAAATCTGCTGTGTTTTTAGTACAAGCAGTCAATGAACCAATTAACCCCTTTGTGTTATCAAATCAAGCATTCTTTTAATGCCCAGTTAATTATTCCTCTATTAATATGCATTTAAGTTTTTGTTTTATTATATCACTCTTGTACTTGGCAAAAGCTCAAGTCATCCAAGTTAGTCTTTCATGTGCTTTTTTGGCCAAGTTTCAGTTTTTGTTTAAGGAAGTAATAAAAGCAATTTGTCAGAGTTTTATTTTTCCTATGCTATTGGAAACAAAATTGGCAGGGATGTAATCTTTACTGAATTTGTATGTTAAAAAAATGTAGACAAATAATGAATATGTACCTCTGCTATCTTTAAAGATGTATTTTAGGAGCTTTCAGTGAAAATGCAATGTTGAGCCTAGGCTCTGGTGGGGAGGGGGAACCAGTGGTATTTGTCGAAGATGTTGTGTGTTTCACAGAGAGGTAGTGGGCCTCCTTCTATATTTTTAATTTTGGGGAAACAATGCTGTATTATAATGTTCTTGAGAGTAAAGAGAATTTCACAGGAACCGGGAATTAAGATGGCTAGTCAGTGTTTCTACGTTTGGGCTAGGAATGGTTTCCTTGGAAAGGGAGAGAGGGGGGAAAAATTATGAAAGGAGAGGGACCAGCTGCTTCCTCTAAAGAAATATTTTCACAATGGTAAAAACTTACCCAGAGTCTAACAGTGCAAGTCAGATGCTGGTGGAGTGAAAAGCTGAGATTTTTTTAAATGAAAGAGAAACTGAAATTAGTTTATGCTTTTGAGAATTGGGAAATCCTTTGAGTTTTCTCAGTGCAGTTGAGAGTAAGTACTGTAATAGCCTGTCAGGTGAAATTGGAGGCTTCGGCTCAAGAGTGCTTTCTTTGCTTTAGGGTTCAGCTGCCATTTTCCAGCAGGGTTTGCTCTGGCAACCTCGGGCTTCTGTGTTTGGGAAATGCTCGTGCTGGGAGGGTGCTGCGGGGCGGGATCCAGGGGCTGGGGCGATGCTGCTGGCTCTGTGTGCCAGGGAGCTCCCACAAGAGCTGTGCGACACCGGCTGAATCTTAACTTCCCAGGTCACAGGCACGCTGGCGAGCTTTAACTCCTCAGTATTTGGGGAGATTCAAAAGCAGTAACGTAGAATACTATGAGTGGTGTGCCTTCTTGATTGCTTTCCCCTCAGAAGGGGAGATAATGTGGGCAGTGAGGTACGGCTCAGCTGTGCGTTTGGTTTTTTGAGAGAGAGCAGGCAAGAGCAGCATGATAGAAAACAGGAGGAAGAGCAAGGTATTTAGGCAGAAGATGCCCCTGAACTGCTCACAGGAGCTCTGTGCATTAAGAAAAGCAGTGACAATTAAAGGTTTTGGTTGGTAAAGAAAGACATTGTGCAGTTACAGGATTAGGTTAAGGTATTAATTTCCCACGCTAATTCCAGCTATATTATGTCATGCTATTTGTTGTAGAGCGCAGAAAACATAGCGGTGAAGATGCTCTAGTCAACAGGGATGTCAGATTTTCCTTGTGAACTTCTCAATATTTTTGGGAATCGTGTTTAGCTACCCATGATAAATACTAGGAACCACATAAAATGAATTTATTTTTAAAGAGCCAGGCCAGCTTGCTGTCTCAGCCAGATGTCCGATCCTCTCCCATAGGCGCTGCCTCGGGATTTGAATTTCTTATTCCACGAGTGGCTGGAAGCTTTTTTTCTTTCAGACACATCTCTTTGTTTCCAGAAGGAAAAGGCAGAATTTAGTCCTCTGGAAGCTGATTGTCAAGGAGCAGTGCAGTCCAGCTAATAGTGGATGTGGGGAGAGAGATGGGATTAACTGCAGAGAAAGGGTAGGCTGGAGTGAAAAGGACAGTGAAAAGCCCAGATCCCTGGCTCTAGCTGGCTGAAATTCCTGAGCCATTGCCTAGAGAAAGAGAAAAAAAATCCATCTGGCACCTACCCAGGTTAGTCAGGGTAGGAAGAGCCATGCTTGGATGCCTTTTAACAAAAGTGGGAAAGAAAAACCAACAGTTCATCCCAGTTATCCAGAATATTGAGTCAAGGCTTCAGATTGGCATGCTGCTGTATGAGTGAAAGAGGGTCTGATGGGTTAAGGAAATTAAACGCCAGGTTGCTTTCCAGATCATTTGTTTATGGAGATGATCTGAGTACCACCCACTGCTATGGGATTATCTGTAAAGCAAACAAATAACCAAACTAAACATAAACACCCTGAAAAAAAAAAAATGTTCCCAGTCCCACACCCAGCTGTGATCCATGTTTTTCCTGCAGTAAAATCGTGATCTTTTTCTCTTTGAAATCAAAAAGTCTGCTCCTAGTAGTTCTGCTCTGGGAGGATAAAATCTTGAGTCCAGTATGCAATGGATTATAAGGTAGTCCTGGTGCTTGGAAGCTGTGACGTAAAAGACACTAAATAATACCTGCTTGTTGTTAGATCTAATGTAAACTCACCTACAGCCAGTTATCTCTAATCAGTAACAAAAAGAGGCAGAGAAAGCTCTGAAAACACATCTACAACTGAAACATGAAATGCAAAACGTTCTCCTATGAGACAGGAGGCTATGGCAAGGCTGAGAGGAGTCAAAGCTACAGCTGGTGCTTTGCTTGAAGTCATGTTGCTTTGCTCTGCTGCTCCAGCACTTGAAGCAGGGTCAGGAAGCCTGGCACATGTGGGGCACGTGTGGGGCATCCAGAAAAAGCAATGAGGATGCAGGCAGGTTCAACTCAGCGTTACGGTACTGGAATGTGGGAAGGATTTCGTACCTACAAGACTGATTTTAGAAAGCACTGACAGTATTTGAGATCAGCTGAGGCCAGTAGGTTGTGTAGTCACAGTCAAGTTAAATGTAAATATACGTGTTGGTCTCCTTTGGAGGCCCTGAGAGTTTCAATTTCAAAAAGTGAAGTTTGAATGCTTTTTTTAAAGGTACCTGACCAGTTTCCTGTGCCCCAGTGTCAACCAAAAGCGCTCCTTGTTAGTGCTTCAGTGTTAAAAGAAAATGCCTCAGTCCATTTATATCCACAGTGACTTCAAAGGAGGACTGAATTAGGATTGGCTTTGCTCATCCCCTCATTTGCCTTTTCACCCTTTTTGTCTCCCATACGGACTCATTCTTAGCAGAGAGGAGAGAGAAAGCAAAGGCTCTTCCTTCTCCATGTAGCTCTGCCTGATTCTTCCTTCACCCAGTTAGATGCAAATCAGCAGAGGCAGAGCATTTCCTTTATCCTGATCCAAGCTTTGGGATGCGCAGAGCTTTTAACCAGAAAGCTGGACCAGGACTGGCACCCAGCAGCTCTGAGGGATGCAGGGCCATGTCTAGCATTTGAGCTACTGACCTTGTGGTACAGGAGGCGATTTTGCCACCCCGGAGAGGCAGGAGGGGAGATGAGGACGAGACCTCTGACACCCTGTGGAGTTCCAGCTTGTAGAACAGCTGCTACCGAGCCTGCTAAAAGTTAAAACTTCCACGGCAGTGCCTGTCTCTGTTTCAATATGATTCAGAGTTTGCTGCATCTCACTGCTGGTGCTATTTCTTGGTGGTTTATCAGTAGATTTCATCAGTCTCTTGCTCAGTTTGCTGTCGCAGTCTGAGAGCAACTGGTACTGTTCCATCAGCTGTGTCGTGGCGTACGCAGTGAATCGACCAAATGGCTGTGCAAAACCTGCAACAACCCATGAAGAGCCCACCATTGATTTCAGGGAACTTGGGATCAGGCACAGACAGCTGTCAGAATGGCAGCTATGGCGCTGGAACAAAAATATTGAGAAAAGCAATTGTGGCAGTGAATTGATACTGATGTTCTTTAAACCTCAGTAATCTTGGCCTCATGAAATTCAACCTTTCTTGTGACTGAAATAACACTGAGGCTTAGGTCATCTCGTAGACTAATTGCCTGTAACATTTCATTTTCAAAAACTAAATTGTTCATGAGTTATAGCAGAGTATTTTAAAAAGAACCTCCCAAAATCCCACAAAAAAAAAGAGCAAAAAAAAAAAGCATTCTGTTTCTTTTCAAGCAAAGGCAACAAACCAGTCAAAATTACTGCAGGTTTTTTGGTCGTTAATTGCTGCCAGGCTGAACAAAGGGCTGTATGGTGTTCACCTTACGCACATGCCTAACTCCACGGGTGCTGGGTCAACTCACTGCAAAAAAGGCAGTGTTCAACCCACGGGCAGACTTGCGGTCCCGGGAGGAACAGGGGAGCCCTGACACCTGGCTCCAGGTGACCCTCCCTGCCTGCCACTTGCCTGTGCAGGTAGGCACCTGTGGGATGCCTGATAGGCATCTTGCTGGGCTAGTGTAAGACCACGTACAGAGCTGCAGCCTGCCAGCCGCCCCGCGATACGCTGTCCCCAGGAAGCGATAGGCTTTATGCCTGTCTACACAGATCCATTTACTGTTCCAGAACAAATGCGTCCACTGTCTTGCCTGGTGCATGGGCTCCTTCCTCCTTGCCCTGCTTTTTAATTATATGTTTTTCTACCCTGTAATGGAATTGAAGGCCATTGCTTGCGTTATGGCAGCGTGGGCTGGACCTGGGAGGCTTGGGGCCTGTTCCTGGGCCTGCAGCAGACCTCAGGGGTCTGGAGGGATTTCCTTGGTCTTTCAGGCCTTCTGTTCGCCTTCCCCTGTCCTGCACCACCATCCTACTAAAGAAATATGCTTTCTTTTTTTCTTGACTCACACCATGTTTAGGATTCCACAACCTCTGATCCAAAGCCCAGTGAAATAAAATGGGATCTCTCCCATTAAGTGGATGCTGAATGGCATCCTGTATTCTGTAGACAAGGAAAGATGAATGACTTCTTTGAGATGTCTTCTCCCTCTCTGATCAAAAATTGCTATAGGCAGGCTAACAGCTAATTTGAAGTGTAGAAAACATGATTTTTAATAATAATATTTAAGCTGAAAGCTGCAGGAACTTATAGAAAATACAGCCATAGCAAGTGTGAGATAACAGTTCTACCAGAAACAAAACCCAAACCTCATCACTCCACTCGCAGGGTCAGTGAGTGACCATGACCTACAGCATTAAGGAGGGCAAGGGATTCCCTTCGCCTCCCACAGAGGTGGGCAGGGGAGTGCCATTAGCCCTTGAGAGCAGTAGAAAGGGTAAGTCTCTGGCTGTTCCCAGCGACACATGAAACAGAAGGCATAAAATCCCCAGGAGCATGGGGAGCAGGGAGAAGGGAGGGATAAAAGGAGTAAAGCTGCCCCCCCATGGGCAGGGATACAGCTTCCTGCATGAGCAGGGGTATCCCCAGTAGCTCTACACAATCCTTGCCTTTTCAGTCCAGTGAGCGGGATTAAGGAAGACAATCCAGGGAGCTAAAGAGATGGAATAAAAGGTGTGAGTGGGCAACATGGGACTGGGCAGTGGGAAGGGGGCAGGTTTGGGAAAGACCATGGCTGCTGACAGTGGGTGTTTGGTCTCCTGGAGCCAAGAGTGAGTCATATCCCCTTTACCTCCACACATACCTTGGGTATGCTAGAAATAGCAAACAACTTTGCCCCAAAGTCTCTAGTTTAGCATTTTCCTTCATACCAATACAGGTGTATTGTTTTAGGATGTGACACCTGACACTTTGTGAGGCTGAGCCTGCCTTTCCCCAGAAGGAGACATGTTTTCTAGTTTTGAACATAACTGGCATTATTTTGAGAGAGAAGCAAAATGCATTTGTTAAAAAGGAAAATAATTAAAATCCCATTACAGCTCCAATTCTGTCATCTTCCTTCCCAGAACAAGCATTAAAATTTTTATTAATAAATGTGCAATCACTGGTGACCTCTGAATAATTTGTCCAACCTTAATTTCTCCGCAATGCAATACTGTGTTGTATTACTCTATTTTTACTCTTTGCTTTCCTCATTTGATGTGTTTACTGAAGTTATAATTTTCATATTAAACATGTTCTTGTTGAAAAATTGCTTTTCAAAAACAATTTAAAGAAATACTAATTTCATTTATCGTCTGGAAATTTAAACACATAAAAAAGTTAAGAAACTGTTAGCTGAAAATGCATTTTTAGCAGGCTAATTTGTAATAATGTTTTCAAGAAATCTGAAAGTAAGAAAGCCTGAAAAAAATGGTCCGTCATCCCCCCACCCAAACCTCTATAAAACTGAAAAAAAATATATTAATAAATTCAGGTTTGTATGCCTTGGAAAGAAAACCAGTTGTGAATCGTGGCTTTGCTTTATGAAACTGGCATTCATAACCAATTTAAATAAAATTCAGACAGTTTTTATAGAACGCTGAAGAATAAAGATATGCCTTGTTCCAAGGGAAGTGAAGTGTGGTGAAATAAAATTCATCAGATTTCCTTCCACGTAAACTGGAAATAAAATTTCCAAAGTGATCACCCAGAGCTATAAATATTTTCTTCTCGGGGTCTGTGCAGGAGATGCAGAAGGCTCAGTAGAGCCCGTGGGGCACCCTGGACCTACCATGGAGGAGCCATCCCTTCGCTCTGCATCTTGCCACAGCCGAACCTGTAGCGCAAGCTCAGGACGTGAAATTGGCTTTAGTCCCCTGGTGCTCAGGTCCTTTTGCACCTCTGCCCCGGGCTCTCACTCCTGCAGGGTGTGAATGAGAGGGGTTTTGTCAGGTCTGAAAAGATGCCTACGTAGAGCAGTATGACTTCCTGTAACTCTGTGGTTGTCTTATGCCTTATCCTGCTGCATGTGTTGTCCTCCTCAATAAAGAGGAAAAGAGTTTGAAGGCTCTGACCTCTTTAAGAGCCAATGTGCAGTGGTAAAAGTTGTATTTTGAACATCAGGAGCCCATGCTGGTTCTATTTCTCAGAGTTAAGATCCAGGCTGTGGGAAGGAGGGTTGAGAAGAGCCTGGCCACCATTCAGCTAGACTGCAGGGACGGGGCTTGGGGTTGCTCTGGGGTATTGAGTGTGTGGCACCCTCTCTTTGGGAATCTCCAGCACTGTGCAGGGCTTCCAGGAAGGATGCCCTGAGAAGGCAGATTAATGCCATGCAGTTTTCTGAAGATTCACCAACAATATGTCTGCAAGGGGCACACATCTAACTGCTCACTGCTGTCTGTAGCAGACACCTTTTTTACATCCCAGCAGTGACATGTATTATATTGCTTTCGGGATGGGAAAAAAAAAACCCCACCCAAAATATAAATCCTGCATTTTATTATAGAAGTTAATACCAATAATTACTTAAAATCTAATGAATTTCAGTTCTCACTTAATTGCTTTTGAGTAGTTCACTTAACTTATTAAAAAGAAGCAAGGACATATTCATTTAATGAGCAGTAGCAGCCTTGGCCTAGCATCTGCCTACATTCTCTTTTCAATTAATCAATTATAGTCCAATGGTGTGTAATTACACATTAAGAAAGTTATTGGATATCGCAGCATGGCTGTCCCAGGGGGCTCATGAATACACTAATATAACACACCTGTAATGACCTGTTCTCAGATCTGCAAATTGCTCCCATTTCTCTCTCTCTCTCTCATTGCTAAATGAAGATGAGAGCAATTACCATTAACTTTTTGAGTCACATCTAGTCAATGAGAGAGAAAAAAGATCCCTACCAGCATTCATAATAAATCTGCCTGTTGGTACCGAGTATTTTAACTGTACCAGGCATCGAGTTGGAAGGCTGGAAAAGCACATTGGGATCGCACAGAGTTGCAGGGATCCCGGGGCTGGTCTCACCCGAGCACATGCTTCACCTGCAGACAAGAGGAACGGGCTAGCAGGAAAACCTCATCGGATCACGTCCAGGTGTCATTTGCCTGGCTGGGTTCGAATCAAACCAAACTCTGGAACTGATCCCTATGCAGTGGCTCTAAGTCTTTGCATAGCAACTAAGCCGTGTTGCTGTTGCGTTGGGTGTTGGGCTTTTTCTGAACGCTAGAAAGAACAAAATTTACTATGTAATGGCAGAAAGGCTTTGGTGGTGCAAGAGGATAGAGTCACCAGTGCTCCCTTATTAATGCATAACAAATGAAACCAAGGAGAGACTCTTAATCTGCATAATGAAGTCTGACAGATTCTAAATTGGTGATTTAGTCAACTAAAAGGTCCAAAAATGCTCCATGGAAGTGAGCTTTTGATGGCTCCGTAAGTCTAACGGGAGATGATACCTGTCAACATTTTTATAAATGTTGTCTTGCACAGTGTGATTTCGATACGCTGTTGTCTCTCTCTCTCTGGGAAGAAGAGTCTGTTTCCCTGCAGGAAGTTTTCCTGCTTGTGCTTTCATGTGCAGACCGCGGTCTTTCAGGTGGGTGTACGTGCAGATCGGCGTGCAGTGATATCTTGCGCACAGCTGTTCTTTACAAGCAGGGTCTGTTTAGCTTGTAGTAATCTGAATTATTTCCATGCTGTATGCCTTGCACCAAACTAGTGTTGACAACTTCAGTGGAGCCTTCATCAGGCTGGAGGTTGCTTCTTTTTTAGGGACTGTGTGTGTCTCCTTGTGTCTCCTTGATATTTCTCAGGATAACACTCCTGTGGGATTCAGGTGCTCAGACATTGCGCTCAGTTGCATTCAGAGCGAGGCAGTGGATGTTTCAGTCTGAGCTTCAGCTGGGTCCATGTTTCACTCGGAATTTCACCTGTGCCATGTTTCTTCCCAGTTCCACAGCACCCTGTGGTTTAGGACACAGTTCAGTCCACACGCCTAGCTGTAGCATCTTGGTATTTGCCATCTGGGCTGGACTTTCTTTCTAGGTCCCACTGATCACAGAATATCCTGAGATGGAAGGGACCCATAAGGATCACCAAGTCCAACTCATGGCTGCAGATAGAGCCAGCCAAGTCAGAGCACATGACTGAGTGCATCGTCCAGATGCTTCTTAATCTCAGTCAAGCTTCCCTGGGGAGCCTGTTCCAGTGCCAGTTAATGGAGGAAGTTAACAGAGGAAGGCAAGCCCTTCTAGAGTGTGGCTTACCCAAAATAATTAGGTGCTGATTTAGATTTGGTTAAACCACCTTTAGATGTGGCTGTATCTGTTCGTTAGGTAGATCCACACAACACCTACATTTTTGATAGCTACAGTCATTGGTTGAACTGTGTATTTCTGCATGTGTCTAACTTTAAGCTTGCACATAGAGCCATTCCATTCAAGCAGAGGGACTGCCTGTAAGCTTGAAGTAAGGTGTCTGCTAACTTTGTGTTCAGATGCTTGGCCTCCAGCTTTGAAATGGGGATGCTGTTAGTTAATTGCCTTTGCATGCAATTTGAGATTCAGATTAACGTGCAGAAGTGCAGAAGGATAGCTATTATTTAATGTTGTGTTATGCTCCAGATAGCTAACTGTAGCACCCTTGGTATTTGCAGAGAAGTTCATTTATTATGAATTATTTTATGAAACAATAGGAGAAAAACAGGTCCCAAGGTTTTCTTTTTGGTATTTAAAACTGATCTGTCTGCCCAGGCAATGCATGGGAGCTGAAGCAAGCAGAGCAGCGAGTGATTAAAGAGATCAAAGCATGCACGTGCAGTGCTCTTACACTCCGCTCAGTGCACAGCTTCGGTTACCCTCAGGTCCAAAACTCAATTCTGCACTTTTTCTTTTTTTTAATCAGTGCCTGGCTGATCAATTAAAAATGTTTTAAATGAAGTAACACGATTATAGTCTGGAGCTTTAATACACAATGCAAGATTTGGTTCTCCAGGCTAGTTAAACATGGGTCCTACAATACCTGCCAGTTGTTGCAGTCTTTGTGTGCATGAAGGGGCAGAGGGTGGTGTTTCCCTCAGCTGCAAAAATTCATTCCTAGCTTCATTCTGTGCAAGAGGTTGTAACTCTTTGCATGTCACTTTCCTTAATTGAGCAATAAACTCAGTATTGTACAAAAACTTTTCATTACAAGGAATAAACATACTTCTTCTAAACAGGCAGAGGAATAATTGACCGCCCGTGGCCGGTCCTGAATGAACAATACTGCACGTGCCACCGAAATTAATGTCTCCTTAGTCAAGATCTGAAACAGTAATTTTCTGAGAGATTTTTTTCGTGGTTAGGAAGCTAACACAGGCAATACATTTCCACTTTCTAACAACGTGGATTCCCAACTGCCAAGGGCAGAAGTGCCTGGCACTCGCTCGGTTCCTGACCCTCTCTCTGTCTTTGGGATTCAAACAGCAGCTTCATTTGCTAAACACATTAAGCAGAGGGCCAGATTCTGGCTGGAGCCAGGGATGCCTCTACATCACTCGGGCAATAGAAAAAAGTCTCGAAAGGTGGTGTGTGTGCAGTGTGCTCCCATGGCCCTTTTCTGCTGCCAGAGTGCTGTGAAGGAGTCTTGAAGTGGATGTGAATCTGTCCCAAACACAGGTTTATGTAATGCCGGAAGATAGCGCCTAGGACATTGTGCCAGCATCTCGTGTTACAGCTGGCCTGGCACCAAGTCGTAAGGGCTGAAGGATGCTGGAAACTAAAATATTAAAGAGCTAAGAGATTGACTTGGTAGACTGAAATAGTAAGTGCTTCTCACTTGCTTTTCATTTTGCTTTAATAAATCTCTGGGACTGTATCTCATGTAAACCGCCAGATCCTTCAGGATCCAGTCTCTCCTTTAAATTGGAAGCCAGGAGTGGCATGAGAAAAGCTCGCAGGTGGGGCTCTCACGTGTGCACGCAGAGCATGTGCCCGACGAGGAACGGCATCCTTGGCAGGTGCATGCACACCCTTACGGGCACAGGGTCTGTGCACTGCCTGGAAAATGTGTCCAGTCTTACCTCCTGCACATCCTATTTCTTCCTTTCTGAGAGATTGCATGGGGGTTGTGTTGAACAAATGCTTTTCTCCCTAGCGGGTGTGCGCGGTGTATGCCACAGGGCTTGTGCTGCCATCCTCCTTATTCACTGTGCCATGCTCATGTAATGAGGGGTTATTGCTGATGGGCTTGCACAGTGCAGCAGCCCAGATTCAGGTCTCTTCTTCCTCCAGCCACAAACTAGGACTGAAAGTGTCCCCAGTAGCAAGGCACGGCCAAGGCCTGGTTGAGTGCAAACTGTCCAAAGTTCAAACCAGATTAGCTTGAGACCACTGTGGTCTGTGAAAGGAAATAACCAGAGGGCCTAGCTGCTGACATGCCCCCCACATAAATGAAGATACTTGCCCTCATTGGTCATCAAAATCGTTTCTTCAGGACTTCACTGAAATCTCAGCTGCCCTCTGTCACCACACAGCAGCAGCAACAGAAGTGGCAGCTTCTCTCCATCCAGGAGCAGTGAGTTTTTTCCCCCCCAGTGCCACCCTGGTGAGACATGTCCCTTTGGTGTCCCTGGGCTGTTGTGCCTCTGTGGTTCCCTCTTTGCTCAGCAAGGAGGTAGAGACTGACAACCAACTGTACCGCAGCAACCTGCTTGGGTGGCCTGGTGTATTTGGAAAGCAGGTTGTGCTTGTCTCCAGTGAATTTACTATAATCCCATCGCGGTTTCCCTCCAGCTCAGCTGAGTCAGTGCGAGTGCTGGGAGGAGCCATCATGTAGACAAGTTTGGCCCAGTTTCGCACCCCCCCCCTCCCCCGTACCGTTAGAAAAACCTGCTGAAAGCAAATCTGATTAACACAGCAGAGAAAGTAGCTCTGCTGTAAAACATTGAGGATTGCCACTAGTGCAGGTACGTCAAGAGGAGAAGTGGAAATGGCTTTTTGAATTTTCACGGACTGATGGGTGCTGCAGTTCATGCTCTGTGCTGGCTGCCTGTGGGTTCCTAGGTGCTGAGCTAGCAAAAGCCTGCGTGGCCTGGGGGATCTGCCTTGTATTTTCAGGGCCACTTTTTCAATGTCAGCATGGCAGCAGAGCAGTACCTCAGTGCACTGCCACAGCAAGAGTGTGCTGGGAGGTACTGCATTGCTGGTGTGCAAAGCCCTGGTTCTGTACCAAAGTCCACTGGGATGAATGCAGGTACCCATGGCAGAGGTGGGAGCTGCTACAGGCATGGGCACCTCCCAGTGCTCCCAGGGTATAGAAAACCACAAAGAAGGTTCAAAATAGCCTGGACCTTGTTGATCCTCCAAGAACTCCATGTAACTTTGTCTTAGAAAAGGAATTTGGAGAGTGCTGGGACTGCAGCACACACAGGGGAATCAGAAGCATTTAGATGTCACATTGTGTGTTTTCTCACTGCTGCGTGTTTCCCAGGTGGAATTTGCTCCTTTTCATAGCTGTAAACACAGTTCCCTGGGTGAGCTCTGCGAGGAGCCCGGCTTGGAGCAGGTCACGCTGAATTTGAGACAAGTGCTTCATCTGAGTATATATGCAGAGAAAAGCCAGAAATTGAGAAAATCTCTTAGTTCCTCCAGCTGGTGCTTCAATTCTGGAGCATATCTGTAATGTACTGTAGGCTTGGAGCAGGGGGGAGAGAGAAAATCACTCTCTTGTCTGTAAATGGAGAGGCAGTAAGTGTCATGATCTGGTCTGAGAAAAACCTCTCTGCAGTACGGACAGTACGTGCTCTATTTTAAACAACCTCACTGTTCGGTGAAGGCGTTAGGGGCATTTTGAAACTGTGCCTGGCACCCCTGTCTGTATGCTTGATAAAGAGGGCAAGTGAGGAGAACAGAGAGAGAGAGGGAGAGAGAGAAGGGCGCAGACTTTTGGTGAGGACAGGGGAGTGATTTAAGGTGCTTGTGACACTACAGGAACCTCGCATGGTTAGTATTTTCCTGAGCATGATACACCCTGGAGGGAGGAGGGTAGTGGGTGGAGATGGGGTGAAGGGAATGAAAACTACCTGCAGACATAGCATCTGAATAATTCCAGAGACCATGCGACTATTTTTAGCAAAAGTGCAAACAGTGATAGATGCCACGGGGCTGCTGTCACTAAAATTTGGCTATAAGCAACATATTCATATTTAAACAAGTCAGCTTTGCACATTGAAATGAGCAAACACTGTCTCTGTGCTTGTTTGTTTGCTGTGCGGAAGCCATCAGCTTCGCTCCTTATCCCTCCACCATGGTGGTGACACAGAGTCACAATGATGGATTGGCTGTCTATCTAGCTTATCTGCAAGGCCACAAAACATTTATATCTTACATGGTGTGATGGGCTGTTCTTGTGCAGTGGTGGAAAACAGGAATTTGGGGCTGCCCTTGCAAAAGGACCCTCTCCCACAGAACACTGCCATTCCAGTAAGCTCACTCGGCGCGGTCTGTACTGCTAAGCACATCCACTGTGAAACCTAACACTGGGATGCACATGAATAAAATCACACAAAATCTGGAGAGGAGCGAGCATCTGAGAAGCTTTTGAACACAGGGGGCAAACCAGCAAGGACGGAGTTCCTGCAGTTTCTCTCCTGCTTAGAGGGGGCCTGTGTCACCTCTGGTAAAAGGCTTCCAGCTTACACCAGCATTATACTTGGCCAATTATCTTATTTAGGTGTCTCGTATATATTTAGGTCTTGAAAAGGTCAACAGCAGAGCACGGCTGGGCCAGGTTTTTTGAAGCTATAGGACTGGAAGCTTTGCTTCTAGCATCATTAGAAAATAATTGCTTGCGAATGTCCAGGGATTTGAATCTACATGTTGAAGCTCTGAAAAGGAGGGCAGGAAGGTTTAAAACATTATTGAAACAGCTGCTGCTGCTGCTAACGTTACACTCATTGCAGACACCGAGCAGGGAGCGAGTGGAGTGCACCAGGGGAGCCACGACGGCTGTGCCCCACCTGCCTCAGTATCCTTGTGCTGGGAGCCTGTCTCCTGGGGATGCTCCTCATGTGACCATCCCCAGCACGAACACTCCCACCGCCCAGAATTCACGCAAGCCGGCGTGCGTTTTTTGAATGCTGCAGTGAGGCAGGGATCGTCCCTGTGTCACTCCGGCCGAGCTGTTTTCACCTCAGGATATCTGCTATTCTTCCATTTTAAATTATTTTTGTCCTTTGTTTTTTGGTGTTCTTCTGCTTGCAGATTTTTCCTCAGGTCTCTCTTCCCCTTCTCAATATCTCTCTGCCTTCAGAATGGTCTTTCCTTTCTTTCAGTTCAACTGTCTTCTTCCTCAGGTCCATGATAAATCACATCACTTATTTTTATGACCCCACTTTTTTCAAAGTTCATGTAGTCTTTAGCTCCTTGGTGCTGTTAGTGGCCTACAGTCCCATTCCCTAAATGTTTTAAGGCCCAGATGTTGCTAAATGGGACTTATGCCACCTAAAAACCTGTCAGTTACCTGCTGAATTCAAGCCCTGGGTTTCTTAGAAGGAAAATTGCCTCAGTGCCTGGTGTTAGACCAGTCCTTAATGAGGTGTCTGTGTGCTCCTCAAGTCTGCTACAGATACATTCCCTATGACCCTGGCCAAGTCATTTTACCTCTGTCTCTGCTCCCCATTCAGAAAACGGGCCTAATTGTGCTTCTGAAGCTCGCGTGGAATTGTGACAACGAATTCCTCCTGCTTCCCTTTGCCTTTACCTCATCCCTTTTGTCCGCACAATTGTCAGCTGGGGTAAAGTGCCACCGAATCAGAGTAGCCATGGTCAGTGCAGAGTTTATGCTCCAGGCAGCTGGTCCAGCCACTCGCCACATCCTAAAATTGCTGGTAGCAGAGAGTCGGGTTCATTACCATTCGCATAGCAGTCTCCAGTGCTTTGAGGAGCTTCCTACGCTACCTGTGAATAGCGAACAGAGCAGTTTCCAGGGCAGGGTGCTCAGGAGTGCGCAGCGGTTATCACAGGACAAAGAGGTGTAATAGCTTACTGTGAGGGCTTCCTCTGCGGTGGGCCGTTAGCAGACAACGCGGGGCATTGGATGTTCCAGAGGGAGAGGAAGGGAGGCAAAGCAGTTGCTCAGTTTTGAAAACCCATCTCCAGGTTTCATCCTGGTTATCCTCACCCTCCCCACTTCAGTTCTGTGACAATAATGGAATAAAGGAGTGCAAGGTGAAGGCATCCTTAAGGCTGTCGCTGTTGCCAAGTAATGCTCATAGCACTTCCTCACTCACATACCTGCTTCTGAACACTAATGTCATTTAATTATTGTGATGTTGCAAATGAAGGTGCCCACACACAAATTCAATATGGATGTAATTATTAGAGGTGGAATGCCAATTAAGCACACACCAAAAGCAAGCGGTGTATTTTTGATTTCTCATCTGCTTTATTATCATTTACCTCACGCGCCGCAGGCAGCACCGCCTCAGTCAGGAGTAGAGAATGAGGCCTTTGTACATAAAGCTTACTCTTAAAAATACAATTCACAAGAAAACAGCAACTGGCACCGACCATTTGTTTTTAAAATACAACCAGGAGCATAGTTTTGAAGCATTGTTTATCTCAGGTAAGGAACACAAGGGAAGTGTGGCTTTTGGTAGGCAGATGCATGCCTCCTAACAAAGCACTGAATGCAACACTGTTCACACACATAACAGACGTCAAAAAGCCTTCAGTGAAAATCCAAATTAACACAGAGAAGAAAAACCATCTTGTGACCAGTTTAAATGTATTGGCCAAGTCTGCTGAGGAGATCTGTGGGCATAGGCTTCAGCAGCTAGGGGCGTATTGTCTGCCTACTGGCTAATTACTGGGCTTTTCAGTTTTTAGGTGTCTCCTAGCATTGTGTTTTTCAATTCTGGACGGTCAGCTTTGCATTTTGGGGTGAGTGAGCACAATGCTGGCAGAGCATCCCACCTTGTGGTGCAGCCTGGGCACATTCATAATGTTCTGCTCTCCCAACCTGTGAAGAGTCCCTCTTTGAATACAGCACACCGCTCGCCATGCAAGCAGCTCATTATCCCAGGCATTTCCAGACTAATTTATAGGACATTTGGTTAATTTGCATAAGCCATCCAGTACACAGAAGATGTCTCCACAGTAAAGTAATATGCCAAAATCAGGATTTATGTGAAAACATGAATATGGGGGAAGGGGGACATTTTTAAGAAGCTGTCATTAGCACCAATCTCTAAAGGAATACCTCTGATAACAAGTCAGAGAATCTACCTCTCCACCTACTGTATGTGAAGCTCCCATATAATTTTCTGCTTTGAATCTTGCTCTTCTTTTTATTAAGTAAGATGGGGTTTGATCCTTAAAACAGCCTTGAAATATGAATACTCAGAGCTGTTGGCTTTGTCTAAAAAGGAAACAAAATCCCCCAAACTGAATCCAAATGGAGGGCTGCACGTTCAGCTATCACTGCAAGGAGCCTCACGCGTCCGCTGCTCTGATTATTACCTTGACACCAGGAACAGGAGGGCCTGTAATCCTTGAAACAGCTGACATCTGAAGCGCTGATTCTTCCTGTGCTTTGAGTTAGTCGGTCCTTGATCTCCATGCCTGGCATGCAAGCCTGGCTTTCACTGAAACCTGACCTCCTGGTCCCTTCTTCTGCAGCCCTGTTTGTCTTCTGCCGTTCAGAAATGTGCAGCTTCTGTCTTCAGGACTCTGAATTAGAGCTGTTCGGGTCAAGGGAGCAAACAGGAGAGTTGTCATTATTGGATCCAATGCCTGCTCTTGATTTAAGTGTCCTTGGGTTTGATTTTTTTCTTTTTTTTTTTAAAAATAACAATTACAAAATAAGATGTTGCAAGAAGTTTTTTTTAAGTGAATCATTTCCCTGCAAGGTGACGCGGGCTTTCCATGATCTCTGACTACTTCACCTACAGGTACAGATGGCTTTGCTCTCTTCCTTCCAAAGCCAGCCTGGGATTTGAAAGTCAAGTTGGTTTCTTTCTCCTCTCCCTAATATGTTTTCTGCTGTTATGAAGCCTCTGAAGAGCCCATTAAGTCCATATTTACCCCTGTGCAATCTAATTAACTTCCAGAACAACTGTGCAGGTGTAACTGAGATCTCAGTTTGAAGGCAGCATTGCTCCACTTGCTATAATTGAAGGAACTGTTTGGCCAGCAGCATTTCTATTAGTAGTAATGCCGTTTGAAAAGGAAATAACTTAGTTGTGCTTTCAGACTGAATTTGTAGGGATGCCAGCTAGAATCCCTTAAGTGAATGCATATATATCTGCTTACTTGTAAATAGGAGCTAACTTGAGCTGGAAATCACATGTACGATAAACATGTAATCCTGATGCCATTGATACAAATTCATTCCCCAGGGCAGAGCTATGGTTTCAAGAGCCTGTTTCAGTGCTTTATTGTTCTGAAGGTTTGAACAGTGTTGGTTGTTCGCTTTGGTGCATCACGTGTAGTTCCAGTTAGGTGAAACCTGCTGGGTATTGAACAGCTTGTTCAGCCTGAACCAGAAGTTACTCTGTTGTGTTTGTTATTCTGGCGTTTGAGATGAGTATTTTCAGTTGCAGAAACTTACAGGGTTTTGCAGTTGGGCTGGGAGAGGTTACATGGAACTGACAGCATTAGCTTGAACAGAATGTGTGTGTTCAATGGAAACAATACGTGCAATTATTTGGTTTGCTCTCTTCCAACTTGAATCACTTTCTGCTATTCTGAGATGTTAGAAGCACATTTTTTTCCTCTGGGGATTTACAGTTTCTCTTAGTGTTTTGATTACTTGTGAATAATTTGATAGAAAACCCCTTACACATGTGCCTGTGATGTACAGCATCTAGCTTGGTTTTTGACTGATCCCTCATAGCTGAAGTTACTGTATACAACAAAAAAACATTTGTAATGCTGTCAAACAGGAAAAATCTTTTTTCTCCAACTTGATTCAAATTTGTTGTGTGTAAAGCTCCATGAAGTTCAATAGACGTAAATACAGATTAATTATTTAAAAAGTAATAGGAAGGAATGAGCTTCCAAACATGTAGTGTTTAATTATTTAAAACCTATAATGGAATTTCAACCCTAGCGCATACCTCATATCTCTCGTTGTGCTTGGACAAGTGCCTGAGGTTAACTGGCATGTCCCCACCTCCCAGTCATCTCCCCTCCTGTGTCACGGGGTGATAAATGTGCCTAGTAGAAGTGAAGAACAGTCAATAGTATTCTCGGTCATGTCTTCTAGTGAATATGCTATATTTAACTCTGTCTTCCTTATACTTAACTCTGTCTTCCTTTCCCCTGTCACTGCATTGCATCCTGCAGTAAGCCATTCCATATAACATTTCGTATAACAAGATGCGTACGAGCACACAAGTGTGCACACATCTGTACCTAACCACAGGGGGCCAAGTCCTAAAGTCTGGGCTTGGACAAAGCCCCCTGTGATTGCCAGTCCCACCAAATCAGAAGAGCCCTGTAGTAGTGTTGCACTTTGGTTGGTTGGTGGTGGTGGTTCGAGGCACCCGCTACATGTGATTGCTTGCACTGGATGTTGTACACCTCTTGGACAGTCTGATTGGTGTTTCAAAAAAGCTCATGCTCTAAGTGGGCATCTAGTATGCTCTGAGTCAGATAAGGAGAAGCCGTCTCCATATTTTAGAAGGAGTATCAAAGATAAAGCCTGAAAATAAAGAACATACAAGCCTCTCAGCTCGAGACACCCATCCGAGCTTACCCTTCCTTCACTCTCTCCACAATGGATGGAAAGAGAGAGCTCTGTTGGGATCAGTTCAGAGCCTTAGTTAGGTTTCTGCTGTGACCCACCTTCCTGAAATGCCTACCACTGTCCACAGACCTGTGTTGGGCAATCAAGATAAATACCTAAAATTGAGCTGTCTGGATTATTTCACTGCCTACTCTTCCTCGTGTCCAAAGTTACTCAGGAATTTTGTGTTTGTAGGGAATGACTGATGCCAATCCAGCAAGTCCCAGCTCAGCACCCTAGCTACATAACCTCCCTTCTTTTACTGCTCTGAGTCACTGGATGAGGAGCATGTGTCCCAAGGTGGGTGTTAAAATAAATCTAAAGAAAAGCCTTTAAACAAGAAGCAAACTCTTTGGTTGCATTGAACGAATACACAGTGAAGAGCCTTTGTATGTGATGGCTACTGGTCTTCATTTGCCAGCCAGATCTCAGCTGGTTTGATGAGGAGTATTTCCAGCGGTGCTATATCCTGTTAAATTGCTGTCAGAAAGAGTATGGAAATGGCCTAGGGAAGGGAATAGGCTGGAGAAAGCAAGACAGAGTCTTCTTTGAGGAGGAGTCTAAAGAGCATGGCACTCTTGAGAGCCTTGCATGCAATACACTTGCAGGGTGAAGGTTTAAATGCATTGATTTCTTTTGTCCTGGTGCACAGCTTCCGTGTAACTGCTTCACCGTGCATGTCACGCAATGAGAAAGTCATCTGCATGATCCTATACATGTGAGAGGGTTTGCCATGGTGCATTTACATAAGGAACTCCGCAGTCACAGCACGCATCATATGTTCAGGCAAGGAATGAGTGCCATCTACAGTAACACAATGCACAACTAAAGGGCCCTCTGCAATTGTGTTCTTTACCGAATAGCACGTCTGATGACTTCTGCTGTAATGTAGCCTCCTTGGTGAGAAATTAATGCTTTGTGCCAAATTCAACTCTCAATTACATGGTTCAAATTGAAAAAACAACACTGGCTTCAGTGGAGTTATCCCAGATTCATCCCAGAGTTACTAAGAATAGATATGATTTATGTAAATAGCCGGGTGTCAGGTACGCTCCAGTGCTAAACACTTTCTAAACAGAGGGCTAAGTAAGACCTTTTCATCTGAATAGGAAAGACCTAGTGAGACTTCTTTTTTCCCACATCCATCCCCTACTTAGAAAGAGGTGGGTCTACATCACCAAGGAAGAAGGTGCCTTTTCCATTCCTTGAGAACCAGCAAATGTTTCGGGCCTGACAAAAAGATCATAGTGGACAGCGGGGTCCGTGAATTGCTGGCCCTCCATCCTTCTGGCATCAGCCAGAAGAAAAGCTGATTGCTGCCCATCAACCTTGCAGCCAGCAGGTCCTGTCAGAGGAAGCCTGGCTTCATGGCAGGAATGTTCTTAGTAAATCAAGAGAGGCATTAGCAGAAGACAAGGAGGTTTTCACACACGTTAGATCACCATATGTTTTGATTTAGGCTGCAGTTTCAGACCTTTGTAACTCCTCATTTATTATTTTTAAGGCTAAAATCCTAGAAAACAGTGGTTTAAGATAGCTAGGGACCACAATAGTCATGGTAAATCCTACCTACCAGAGACAGAGTAATTTTTTTCCTTCTTTTTTTTTTTTTCTCTTCTGTTTTTCCCTTTCTCGTTTCCCCTCTCCTCTCTTCCCCTTCCCTTGCTATTTTGAGGATATGCAGACTGTTGCATTCTAATAATAGTCTTTTCCCTGCCCCTTGTTTCAATCTTACCTGCTCTGTATGGGAGTGCCCAAGAATGAGCACAGCAGTTACTCAGAGTAAGCGTCTCTCCACTGGTGTTTTTGGGCTAATAGAAGGGGGGAAGGGGAGCTGGGTCCGTACCAACAGGCTCTGGGTTTCAGCCAGGATCAGTGCCTCACAGCAAGAGAAACCAGAGGGACGCAGAATGCTTTCTCTGTGCACAGCCGAGCAATTTCCCTCGCTTGGCTTCGTCTTCTCCAGCCCCCATCTCCAGAGGAAATGGGAAAATGAATTCCACTCTCCATGCCCAAGAGATGTGACATGTCTTGGTCCCGGGCTGAAACTGATGTGACACACTTTTCCTTGATCCAAGAACATTTTGGGTCTGGCCCAGGGTTGTTCTAATCGAATGTGGTTTCCAGAGAGAGGGCTGCTCTTTAAACTGAACGCATTCTGGTGCGCGGGGCGGTGCGTACCATTACCAGCAGCGAAACCAGCAATTCTCAAAGTGTGAATCACACGCAGTCAAATCTGGAACAGTTTTGACTCCCTTCAAAGCTCTACAGACTAAAACCCAGCAACACTCCTCTTGGAAAGTTCTGGGGTTTGGTTTTTTTTTTCATCCATTTCTACTAACGGTCAAGTCAGTCTTTCCCTAATCAAGTCAGTCTTTCCCTAACATTCTTTTTCCAAGTAAGCAGCTGATGCAGTCGCTCAAGGATTTTATATGTTTGGGAAAGGTGGGGAAATGTGTGCAGGAGGTCTGCCCCAGGTAGGCTGTGAGACCCAGCCAGTTCCTCTGCAGCCCACGCTATGGCCATGCACATGTTAGAGCACATCACCTAATGGGTCTGTGCCTGGCACTATTACTGCATGAGAAAGATTAGTATGTAATAATAATGGCTGAGGATCCTTGACCTATAGAGATAGGTGTTAAAAAAACCCCAAATATATATTTTTATATATATATATATAAAATGTCAAAGTACTCAGATACTTCTATTCTGTAAGCTGCTTGGTTGTATAAGTCTAACTCAGAAGAAACAGCACAAAAATCTGTGAGAGTTATACCATTGTAAAATGGCATAGGAGGGAGGAAGAATTGGAGCTAGAACCCTTCATTACAGGTAAATAAAGATTTCTCAAGGTTTGAGATTGCATTCCCACTTGCTGTTCTACAGATTAGTGATATTTCAAATCTGGATTACAGCAAAATTCTCTAGACCCAGTAATTCTACATTTAAGTCTGAGTGATTTAATGGCTGTTCGGTGGTGATTTTGATCCAGGTGAAGTGGTACTGGCCTTCAGCAATGCCTTAGGCTAAAAGCATCATGCGTTAGCAAAAAATATTAATCTGCCCCTCAAACCTCCTCATTATTACATTTATAGTCCTGTCAACCAACCTGTGAGCCACTAGAAACATAATGGAGGGGGTTTTATTGTTATTTTTACAATATCTTGAATATTAAAAAGAAAATATATTGGAGAAAAAACACATGTAAGATATTACTAGATATAAATTATAGACAGATGAGCCACATGGGTTGTATTCCATCTCACAATGTTGCTTTGCTATATGACCAGAATAAAGTTTTGTTCAGAAAAAAAGGGTGAACATGTTTATTCAGGTAGTGAATAAAAAAGTGAATTAATTAGAGAATATAAATCTTCACATGGCTTCTGAAGTTATCTGTGGATGTGGTGGCATGAGATTGTCAAGGCTGAAGATTTCTCATTTGAGGAGACTTTTGTCACTCGGTAAATGAGATACTATTTGTAGCTAGCAAAGTGCCCTTTCCTCTTTTCCCTCTCTGTCTTCCTGTGCTTAGCAGCACCTGTAATTCTCAAAAGAATTTGATAGAAACTTTCACAGTGCTAATTACATTCAATTTCCCTTTCTTCTGCTGATTGCTGGGGCTTGATGCAGGGTGTGCTGCAAAGCCTCATGTACACAGGCTGTCTTTCCCCAGGGCACCGCTTGCCTGCTGCTCTGCAGATGAAACCTTCTGCAGTTGATGCTAGGGTCATGTTCTCCTGCAGCATCTTCATGGGAGTGAGGAGCTCCTCACATGGCAGCCGTGCTGGTGCTCTGGTCTGTCGCCTGAAGAGGGGCCAGGGATGGTTCTCAGCCCAGGTCCCTCCAGCTTGGGTACACCAGGGGTGCAGAAGCTGCTCTGCTGCCTCCTGTAACTGAGCATGTGGAAATGTCAAATACGCAGAAGGTTCTCCAAGGACATGGAGGTAAATGTCCTCAAAAAGGAAGGAGGGGGATTTCCTAGTTTGACTGTTCCCTGCTGCCCCCAAGAGACAGCAGAGACTGGACACGGTGAGAAGGTACTTCTAAGCCCCAGAAATGTTTTTCCAGCTGCTTGCTTTGTTTTCTTTCTTTTGCCTCCCTGAAGTTTCAAAGCTGACAGATCTTGTCTTGTTCTCAAAGTGCTTATGATGCTTCTCACTGCCAATACTTTGCACATCTTCAGTGGCTGCAGTTTAAGAAAGTGTATTCCTGTCATCTACTGAAAGAAGTGAACCTCTCACTGTGGCACTAACAGCTTAGGAACCATAAAGCAAAACCTCCTGTAGTGGGAAAGGCCCTCCAAGACTCACCAATCCACCTGCTTGATGTAGTTGTTCCTTCTGACTGCTCAGTTTTTCCCCAGATCATTTCAGGACCAGGGGAAGTTTGAGACTGGACATCATGAGATGTCAGAGCTCAGGGTGACCCCCTGAATCAAACTGCTGGCCTTACTAGCAGGTATGTCCATGCAGCTAGTCTGTCACACTGGCTTCTCCCACTGCCACCCATGACCTA
This sequence comes from Laterallus jamaicensis coturniculus, assembly GCA_022605575.1. Lineage (NCBI taxonomy): Eukaryota > Metazoa > Chordata > Aves > Gruiformes > Rallidae > Laterallus > Laterallus jamaicensis. Next base: position 7,155,457 of record JAKCOX010000027.1, read on the forward strand.
ACGGCCATGAGGACCACGGTGCAGACGCTCAGCTGACTCCATAGATCCCTACCTTCTCATTAGGCTTACCAAGAAGGAGGCTACAGGCACACTTCAGTGATCTCCTGTCAGATCAGGTTAAATCCAAAAGAGGAACTAACTTTTGGCCTTTTCACAAGGGTGTGATGCCGTGCAAACGAGCTACTGCTTGCAGATCCATGGCAGGCATCTGATGAGCTTAAGGCTTGATGGGAACTGGAGAGTTAAGCTTGGGAACCAACGGCTTGAGCTGGGGTCTGCTCTGCCTCACAGTCTCTTGCATGACATAGTTATGCTCAAAAGCCAATGGGCTTGCAGTGGGACAAGGTTTCCTGGGGTCTGCATTACCTTTGGAAAGGGCATTCAGGCTTAGGTGTTCTTTAAGGATTTCTGCAATGCAAGTCTGGACGAGACAGGTTGTCTGTCCTGCTGTGGGTGTTTAACACATGTGCACACCCCGCTCCTGTTCTTGCCCTCCTTCCATCTTTGGCATCATATTCATTTTATTTAGGAGTTCTGTCACTGCCGGGGTGGTGGCCTTAGCCAGCACGGAAACAGCAGTGCGGATGCACCCTGTAATCAGCTCCTGGTACAAGTGTAAAAACCCCACATTAAGGATTTAAGTGTTTGAATGCCTTTATTGTCCCATTCTGTGTCATTTTGTCCAGGAAGGTTTCTGGGGAGAACAACTTCCCTCTTGGTAAGCCCCATCTCACATTACATTCATTTTCCCTGAAGTTTCACCCACCGTATTGTGGGCTTCTCCAGCGGTTTCAGACCCAAAGTTCCTCCTGTGTTTCAAAGCCTCAGACTGAAGTTGAAAACACGAAGTTCAGCTGTTTATATACAAACCAAATATAGCCACTCTGATGAAACAAGACCCAACCTGGATTTCCACTGGGCATTAGCATAACTTACATTGATTGCTTTTGGCTGGGAACATTAAAAAAAAACCCCAACACAAAGAAGCATAAGAAAAGAATGTGTTTTAAATGCCACAGATGACAACTGCAATGATTCAAAAAATGAAATCAATTCATCATTAGCCATTAATTACCAAATAGCTTTATTTTCTCCGTATGCTTCATGTAGCTTAGACTTTTGCATAATTAGGATGAAAAATGGAGACAGAGTGGATCTTGCATTTATGACATAAAGTCAGTATTCGCTCCTCGGAAAATGGTGGTAAAGATTTTTGGGAGGATGAGAAGTTTAGGAGGGTTGCATCAGGGAAAGGAAAAGCAAGCAAGCAGGCAAGCTTTGGTCTCTTTCAAACAGAGAGAAACTTGTCACAGGACGGTTTTAAGTTGTAGGCAACTGCAGTGTTCTGTTTTGTCAACTGTTTTTGCACAAAGCTCTAAACATTGTAAAAATCTGTTTTCCTTCACACCTAGCATCGCTACGAGCTATATTGTAACCACACTCACAGCGTGTTAGAGCCTGCCTCCGGGTTCCTTCGCAGCAGGGTTCAGCTGGAATGATTTAATTTTTTTTTTCTTCCTCTTCTTATAATAATCGCTCCACTCAAGTGGAACAGTCATTATAAGAAATTATCATAAGCCACCTTGGACAGGAAAAATCTCGCCCCAGTAAACATGCTGAATGACTGCTTAGAGCCACGCTTTGGGTTATGCCTGTTACTGGTATTGGCTGACATTAAGGAAAGGGCATCAATTCCCAGCGACAACAGCTGAGGCTGGGACTTGGTCACTGTCTTCTTGAAAGTCAATGCAATGAACTCCCCTTCCCCTTTGGGGACAATCTGCCTCACTGCCAGGGAACCCTGGACTAAGCCCCTGCCCCCTCTGCCATCCTGTGGGCCAGAGTCTGTGGTGCTGGACATGCAGCCCCTTGTGTACCCTGCTCAGGCAGCAGTCATGCCCCAGGCTGCCCAGTCCCTCTGCGGAGGAAGCCTGAGCAGGTCCAGGGCAGGTGTTTTGGAGGAGGATCGGGTAGAGAAATACGGGACATTGGTGAGCAATGGCTGGGTTGGGTTGTGCAGCTCTGGTGCCGCTGCACCCACTTCATCGTTGGGTGCGGGGTGCTGGCAGATGAATACCTTCTGTGTAACGCAGCAGGGAAAAAAGCACAACAGCTTTGGGATAAGTAAAAAAGCCTTTAGATTATGAATTTCAATTCTATTATGCTGATTATTACTCACCCCTCAAAGGAGTTTGTCATTTGCGGTGTCTCTGGGTGGAGCGTATTCCCCTCCTCTTCCTCATTCTGGTCCTGTGCATCGGAGCAGAGCACAGCCGTGTCCTTCTGCAGATCTTCACCTGCTCACCTTCCCAGTCAGCACAGCAGGTGCCTACCTTGTGCTCCTTAATATTCATCTTTTTTTTTCTGAATCAGAAAATGCTAAACGGGAACTCCAGTGCCTCAGAATGATCTTTAGGTCAAATCACCGTGTGTTTGTGTGCTAACAGCTGCACAGCACCTTCCCATCCCAGGGTGAGGGGCTTTGCTTTCCCAGGGGCTCTCTGCCAGGGGACAGCTGGGAGGTGAGTGGGGCAGGGGGTGAAGAGCCAGGACAGACCTTTGAGTTGATGTTTGCAGAAGGGATCAGTCCGACCCAGAGCCACACCACGGCTGTGGCTTCTCTGTGCTCTGTGTATATTTGTTAAATACACTAATACTCCATGTACAGCTCTTGCCCAAGTTTCTCCATGCTTGGTCGTGCAGCAGGCTGTAGAGATGAGGCCGCAAAGGGGATTTAGCATTTCAGGTGGGATCTACACAGGGATTTGTTTAGATTTTAGCATTACCTTTTAGGTGACCTGCTCTGAAGAGGAGCCTTGATGGTGGGAAAAAAAGAGGAAAGCAGGGAGGGAGCAGCCAACCACATTGCCCAGAAAGCTGGGAAAGCTGTCAAGATATTTCAGACAGCCGAGAGAAGGTTTCACACTGGTTTGCTCTTTGAAGGTAGTTAGGCACATAGTACTTCAGGACATACGGATCTGGGTTTCTTTCCTTCTGATAGACTGAATTTTCCCCTGATGTCCCACTGGAAGTGCTTCACAACCTTGTGAGGGGGCTTGAGTGGCAAGGTGTGCAGGCCACAGTGACTGCTGGGTTATCTGCTTGGGGTCTGACTGAGCTGTGAGTAAGAGCACCATTGTGACTCATTTGGCTGTTTACTAGAAACCTCTGTATGTGCATTTCAAACCACTTCCTAATTTCTAGATTGCTGCCGCATCCTATGTTTGGCAGCCTTCAAAAAACTTGAGCCCTTGCTGAAAAACATATGGCTGGTGTGTTGGATTCTCACTTGGCTGCAATGCAGGAGCACGTGGAAGGGGAAGGGAGTTGTCTCCTTGCCTTCAGCTTTTGTGATGGGATGGGAACCTCTGCCTTCATGCCTCATACATCCTGAGTGGGTGGCAGGGTCACAAACCTCAGGCAAGCGCCTGGGACCCAGTCTGGGCTGAAAGGACAGGCAGGCAGGGCCAGAGTGGGCTATAGGAAGTGTGCGGGTGTGTGTGAAGCCAGAACATAGGCCTGAGTGTCTGTGAAGAGACAGTAGTTGGCTACCACAGTAGCAAAAGGAAGCGAGGCTTTGTTAATCTTCAGTCCCATGTTTCACCATTCTTGATAAGAGCCTGATTCTCAGGTTGTGATGCAGGCCTCCCCTGTGCAAGGTGTCTCACGGTGGTGTTCTGAGTAAGGAGAGGAGTTTCTTTGCTCACCCTCTGGTTCTGGAGAAGCAGAAAAGGGACTGTCTTTGCCCTAGTGACCACTTTCTGTCCTCTCACTGAACTTCAGAAGGGAGCTGATTCTAGTCCCAAAACATGGTGTATGAGGCACGGGTCTCTGTCATTGCAGTGGTGGTGTTTGCATGTTGCTCGTTCCCAGTTTCTCTCCCCGGAATAACTCTGTGGACAGATTTCAGCAAATGTATTTCTTAACGAAGTACATCTGATACTAGAGTATTGTTCAGAGGTTAGTGGTGGACTGCACTAATGGATGAAATTTATGCCTGGGTTTGACAGCCGATTAAAGTGTTAATTACCCTGTGCCTAATGTCCAAGCATGGCCCTTGTAAGCACGGGGGGGATGTCTGTGTTGTGCCCACAGGGCAGCCTCGTGGTCACGTCAGGACTTCGCTTTTGATGTTTCTATCAAAATAATGATCTGTATGCCAACAGGAATGCCTTTTTCCCCCCTCTGTGTATTAGAGAAATGTGAGTGTTACGGGATCCCTTAGGCCTGGCTTCCTCGGTGTTCCCATATCGGGTGCGAGTAGTGTTTCTGCTGATGCAGTGTCTTCTGAGTTGTCTCCTGGTGTAGATTGCTGCGTGTTTCACAGGAAAGCGGATGAATGATATCAAGTCATTGAGCTTATAAGTAGCACACTGGCAACACGCCACTAAAATATAAATACATGAAATGTACTGAAGGCAATGTTCATTCTGTTGTTTAGCGTTGGACATGCCCCAGTTAGGTAAATTTAATCTTCTTGAGGGTTGTTGCGTTACAGCTGAATGAGATAGGTAGTTATCTTATTACTGATCTTTCTGTCATTCAGGGCTTGTGTTCTGGCTTTCATGGTGTGAAGCGCGCTTGCCCAAAAGCGGTGCTATTGAGTATTCTCCAAGGGAAATGAAGGTGTGTAGGGGATCTATTAGTACCTTGCAGGGTCTGACCCTTTATCTCGGCAATGTTCACGCTCCTTGTCAGTCACACCGCTACCACTCCCACCTCCTTTTGAGTGGAAACGTACAAAATGGATGCTTCGCCTGCATTTGTTAGGAAATGTCTGAAAATCAGCCTTGTGGCATTTGTTTTCTTCCCCTGTATCCCTTTGTGCTTGTGCTATGGGATTTTCTGCCACGGTGCCTTCCAAAATCCCTGGTCGTTTCACTGCTCCTCCTGGGGTCAGGGCAAAGCTCCTGCCAACGTGAGGGTGAGCGGAGCTGGTGTTAAGCATCAGACCCAAAGCTGATGGATTGCAGCAAAGAGGAGTCTCTCTATTGTTTTCCACGGGTGCTGGGTAGGCCCTCCGAATATGATCCCGATGCATTAACTCTGGTGTCTAATGCTCCTGAAACCCGGGGAGCTGCTCCCATGTGTAAGCACTACCAAATCCAGTGCACAGTGCTAACAAGCATGCTGCAACCGTTTAGCTCTTCTCTTGGTTGTACGGTGGAGGGAAGGGAGGAGGGGGGGGAGAGGGAAGCCGAAAAAAATAAATGAGCAGAGAGAATTTTGAAGAACGATGAAGTTCTGTACAGAATGCAAGTCCTTGAAAAAAATAAGACATTGGCTGTGTGTTTTACAGATAAGAAAATGTTATTTTATTGAACAGAAAGATATATGTTTCACCTATCACATCTGAACTAATCAGTGTAGGCTTTTAGAAGAAGTCTGTAATTACTCTGAGCACGTCATTAGTTAGATGTAAAATGAATGATACTGCTCCGTTTTATTACCTCTAGTGATATAGCCATTTGTATCATAAATTCATTGACCTCATCTTAAATGATCAATCCTGTAAGACAGACTTGATTCATTAATTCTTAAGTGACATTTTTTCTCCTCCAGTAATTTCCTCCTCATTGTAGGGACTGTTTTTCTGCCTTTTAGTATGGTATTGTAAGATGTCATATTACCTGCCTATGACACGCACATTTTATACTTGTGTCTTAAAGAAGCAGCACAGACAGATTGCTAAGAAAGAAATCATGGGAATTATGAAATACATGGATGTAGTAAATAGACATTTCTCCCTGACATCGACTTCAACACTTTGGGATGCTGCATAAAATCAGTGAGATGATAATGATTAGATATTTAGTCCATCCAGGATGTTCAGAGGAACAAAGCTGCTGCCTTTAATTTCTATGGCTTCAATTAATTTTAGCTAGTGATAAAATATACAGGACAGTCTGTGATCAATATGTGAGTGAGGCAGGCAGACTTCAGAGTTTCTCATACCTCGGTGAATTATTGAAAACAGGAGAAATCAGCGGAGAATTTCTAAGCAGGTTTTTACCGAGGAAGAGAAAATATTTGTTTAGCTAGGAGTGACATAGGAGCCCACTTGAGATAAACAAATCAATAAAGCAATAAAACACTAAAGTATTTCAGTATATTTTTCAACTGATAACTAATAAAATAAAATTATTAGAAAAGATGCCACAAGTTTTTTTGGGGGGTTGTATTTTTCTCCCAGTCTGTATAATTAAGGTCACTGAGGGGGCTCTTCCTAGGTAAGATAAAGAGGCTGGACTTACTCTCCTGTATTTCTCAGGTGCTTCTTTAGGAGGAGGCTTGCTGGTTGGCTTGCTTCCTTTGCCCCAGAGGAAGGGCAAGTCTTCTCTGCACCAGCCCAGGACTAAATCAGGGAAGCAGCTCCATCTGAAGTCCTGTCTCATCCCTTGCAGCCACTTCTAAGGCTGGTCTCCTCCACATCTTTTTTGTGCAAGCAGACACTGTTTTTGTGGCACTGAACCAGGGTGGACTTCATTCTGCCCCAGCCTGCCCTGGGAGCTGGCTGGGAGCTCCTAGAATCTGTGCAGCTCTTGGTGTACATGTGGAGATGCCCTGTCTCTTTACACAGCCCTTGGGGCAAGAGCATACACTGCAAGCTGCAGAAGGAGAGTGGTGGTGTACATCCTGATTCCATACATGAAAATAGGTAGTGGTTTGTGGCTACAGCTCTTGGTCAAAAAAATTACTTTAACATAAATTCAGCAGCTTTACTGAGTTAAATAGTACTTTATTAGCTCACGGTGTAGAGTCACAAATTCCCCTTTTGTCTGCTTGGAAAAGTGTGTGGCAAGCCAGAAAATTTCAGGAGGTCAGTTATGTTTCCATCAGATGCTGGTGTGCTAACTTGCCAGGTGGGTGGCAAAACCCATACCCCTGCCAAATACCTGGGATGGTTCAGTGCCCACTGCTGCATGTTTGCACTATTTGCGGCGATGGGTTGCCCAGCTCCGGTGTTGTCTTTGATAGCTGCTGAGCCTTCCCCTGGGGAGCAGAGGAAGAGCCGATGCCTAGCTAAACCTGGGAGCCCTTGAAAGTGGGGGTGCCCCCATTTTGCTCAGCTTCCCACTTCCCACTCATCCAATGCCTGGGGAGGGGGATGCTCGTGCCATAGCAGCAGAGGCATTTCTCTCAACCCATCTGTGCATTTGACAGCCTTTTTATCCACTTTTCTTAGGGTACTACATCATCAGTACATGTTCAGTGCAGGGCTGGCCTTCTTTGTAATGCACTGGGAAATAACCTTCCCTGCATGGGGCATTGTGCTGGAAATACACCCTTCCTAATGCCACATGTGTCAAGCAGCACCAGCACATCCCTCTGCTTTACCTCTCATCGTGCTGCGTCTGTCTGCCCAAGCCAAAAACCAGGGCCCTGTATTCCCAAACTTCAGGGGTGCCTTAGTAGTTGGTGATTCTCAAGTGATTATTTAGTTCTATACAATCCTTGTGACAGCAAGAGGGACTGTGCATGTGTGAATTGGGCAGGGAGACAGGAGGGGGAATCAAATACCAACTGGACAGCATAACCAAAAGGTTTTAGAGTTAATAGAAATGGGCTAATAGCCATAGCATATAGTGTGCATATGGACTTATATATATATATTAAAGATATATTACTGAAAACTCAAAAATGTCACCACTGTTTATATTAAAGGAAAGCTGAGAGTTAAATGAGATGGGTAATCAGATGCCCGACATATGTTGTTTTGAATTGTTTATATGGCCAATAGTTATTAAAATTAATTATCCTTTTAATGCAGTCTTTTCACAATTATATTCTTCTTTTCCCTTTTTTTCCTTTTTCTTTTTTTGCTGTACAAAAGATAGAGTCATTTCCAAACAAGCTAAAATGGGCTATTTGGAAAAGGCAGAACAAACAATACTGGGATGTATTCTGACATGGTCATAGGCTCAACATGCTGAAAGAAAGTACCAAAAATCTCTGTCAGCAGAGTATTTTGAGAGCTAATGTAAATGACAAAAATGGGATTTTTGTGTGTGTAAAATTCTGTCAAAAAAGTAAAGCACTGAAAAATCTGACATCTGTTTATCTGTTTATAGCTATGGCAAGATTACTCATATTAATTCTTGTTTAAAATGCCATATGAAGGAAAGGCATTTGTGCAAACAAGAGTCATATTTGAATTGTAGATCATGTCTTCACCATCTGTGAGAGCTGTTGGTGTTGCAAAATTAATGTGTTAATGAAATCACAATAATTTCTCTGAAGTAATGGATTCTGAAGCCTAGAATGACTATTTTTTGAACTTTGGTGTCTAGTGGTTTACAACTGGGAAAACCTTTCACAGCTTAATTAGTTCTGCAGCCTTACTTTAAAAAAAAAAATTGGCTATGCCTTCACCACACCAATAGCAACACAGAAAAGGATAAAATGGAAAGCAGAGAAACAAACCAAAAATGAGCCTACAGTGCAAACTTTTTGCTGTAGTATTTGAAAAGTTGCTAAATAGGCCCTCAATTGCCAAGAAGTTTTATTCCAAAAAGTCACTCGTACACAAGAGTGGGCAAACAGCTCCGAAAAGAATTCCAGCTTGCCCAGACACCGCAAATTGGAACTATTGGAACCTTACACAAATGTCCTGACTATTTCCAAGTTTCTCCTTGGAAGGAAGGACAAAGGATGAAGGATGTTTTTTGCTTCACAGTGCCATTCTAAAATACCACCCCCTTTCCAATTTACTGTTTGATACCCTTAGCAGAATAGTAACTGTTATGGTGTGCTGCAGTTTAGCCGAAATGCTTTGTGTTCGCTTCCAGTGACCCTCTGAATCCTTTTCCACTGATCGTATCCCTCCTGTAGTATGGCATCTCGGATGGTACAGATGTGCTTAGATTACGACAGAGGAGGAACCAGGCTCACACAGGTTTTGTGCGCTCAACCTACTGTTATAACTTGAGTGTCACATAATCACAAGGTTGGAAAAGACCTTTAAAGATCATCAAGTCCAACCATTCTCCTCCTAAGCTAAACCATGTCCCTAAGTACCTCATCTACCCTTTTTTTAAACACATCCAGGGATGGTGACTCAACGCCCTCCCTGGGCAGCCTGTTCCAGGCCTCAACTACTCTTTCAGTGAAAAATTTTTTCCTGACACCTAACCTAAACCTGCCCTGGTGCAGCTTCCTGCCATTTCCCCTTGTCCTATCTCCTGTCACCTGGCTGAATCACCCACCTCTCTACAACCTCCTTTCAGGTAGTTGTAGGTGGTGATAAGGTCTCCCCTCAGCCTCCTCTTCTCCAGACTAAACATCCCCAGCTCCCTCAGCCGCTCCTCATAGGATTTGCCCTCCAGCCACTTCACCAGCCTGGTTGCCCTGTGTCATAACAATTTGTGCCAGCTGAGGATTCTTCCCTGGGGTATGAGTTTAAGACAGGTAACGTACTGTGTGAGGTAGAATCAAGATCACAGGAGCCAGAGAAGGGACTGGCATTCGATTCACCAATATTATGGTGAGAGGGAAAAAAAAAAAAAAAAGCAAAAAAAAAGCATAGCTTTCACAAGCATAACTGTTTTATTTTCTGCTAGAAAAAGAATGTATTTAGAAAGCAACTGAAAAATGACTTGTAAAATAACGCTATGAAGAGAAGATTGCTTTTCTTACCTGATTTGATTTTATTACTGTGTTGTAGGTATGTGACTGGTGTAAGCACATAAGACACACAAAAGAGTATCTGGATTTTGGGGACGGGGAAAGAAGGCTTCAGTTCTGCAGTGCAAAATGTCTCAATCAGTACAAAATGGACATTTTCTACAAAGAGACACAGGCCAATCTTCCAGCTGGACTGTGCAGTACATTACATCCTCCAGTCGAAAATAAAGCAGAAGGCACTGGGGTGCAGCTGCTGACTCCAGATTCTTGGAATATACCGCTAGCAGATGCTCGGAGAAAAGCCCCATCCCCAGCGTCTGCAGCTGGCCAAACTCAAGGTCCTGGACCATCAGCGTCTACCACTGCCTCTCCGTCTGACACTGCCAACTGCTCTGTCACTAAAATCCCCACGCCAGTTCCCAAACCTATTCCCATCAGTGAGAATCCAAATATTCCACCGGTTTCTGTCCAGCCACCTGCTAGCATTGTGCCTCCAATTGGTGTCCCACCTCGCAGTCCTCCCATGGTGATGACAAACCGTGGGCCAGTTCCTCTGCCCATATTCATGGAGCAGCAAATTATGCAGCAAATCCGTCCACCATTTATTCGTGGGCCACCACACCATGCCTCAAATCCTAACAGCCCTCTGTCAAATCCAATGATTCCTGGAATCGGTCCCCCACCAGGTGGGCCCAGAAATATGGGTCCCACCTCTAGCCCCATGCACAGGCCAATGCTTTCCCCCCACATCCATCCACCCACAACACCTACCATGCCTGGGAATCCTCCAGGCTTGTTGCCACCTCCCCCTCCCGGAGCTCCTTTGCCCAGTCTTCCCTTCCCCCCTGTCAGCATGATGCCAAATGGTCCTATGCCTATGCCACAGATGATGAACTTTGGATTGCCATCCCTTGCCCCGCTGGTGCCACCCCCGACTCTACTAGTGCCATATCCTGTCATTGTCCCTTTGCCTGTCCCCATACCCATTCCCATCCCCATCCCTCACATCAATGACTCCAAACCCCCCAATGGCTTCTCCAGCAATGGTGAGAGCTTCATTCCAAGTACCTCCAGCGAGACGCCTGGGGCAAAGCCAACCAATAGCTCTTCATCCCCTCGAGAGTCAAAGCAAGGATCATCTAAATCCTCTGACTCGTCACCGAGCTGCTCAGGCCAGTCTCTAAATCAAGCTCAAGTGCTTCAGGAGCACAGTAAAAATGAAGTTGTTGACTTGACTGTCAGACCTAGTAGTCCAGTGAACAGTAAATTTGGTTTCCCCAGCGTGCTACAGGGTCCACAGGATGGTGTGATAGACCTAACGGTAGGCCACCGGTCTAGGCTGCACAATGTTATCCACAGGGCGTTACACGCCCAAGTGAAAGTTGAACGTGAACCTAACAGTGTTGTAAATTTGGCTTTTGGTAGCTCAGACAAAAGGAACTGCAGCGACTGCAGGGACAACTGCAGCCCAGTTGACTCAAAAACGTTACCGTGCAGTGACGGAGCTCACTGCTGTCCTGTCTCCTTGGCCTCCGGCACGCCGGGACTGGAAGCTGGTGCAGCAGTGTGCAACGTCATTGTGAATGGCACAAAGAGCACAGAGGGTTCCAAGAACCCGGAGCTGCCCCAGGAGCTGAAAAAGCCCCAGCCCCCGGAGGAGCTGGCGGTGAGCGAGCTGGAGTCCGTTAAGGAGAACAACTGCGCATCAAACTGCCACCTTGAGGGAGACACTGGCAAAAAGGCCGGGGAAGAGCCCCTCGCAGGGGGAGACAAACAGGACCCGAACCTTAACAACCCAGCAGACGAGGACCATGCGTATGCTTTGCGGATGCTGCCCAAGACAGGTTGCGTGATCCAGCCTGTGCCAAAACCAGCAGAAAAGACTGCTATCGCGCCGTGCATTATGTCAACGCCAATACTCAGCACAGGGCCAGAGGATCTGGAGCCACCATTGAAAAGGAGGTGTCTCCGAATTCGAAATCAGAATAAGTAAAGGTTTGTGTAATCGCTACTGCCTTCTGTGTGAGTAGAATGAGTATTTTCAGGTATGAGGTCAAACTCGCATGGATGTGGCCTTTGTGAAACAGAAAGATGTGGGTTCCGTTTTGTCAGTACTTTCAGGAAACTACTGGTATTTATGTTTTAATATTGTTCTTTGTGTTGTGTTACTGCATCTGTACTTGTCAGTGCTCCATCCGACAGCAGCCTCATTACATTTTTGCTCACAGAACGTTTTGTGATGGTGCTGGCTGTGAAGTTACTGTGCTGTGTATGTCAAAGTCGGTGGTTTTCTGCCTAGGATACGGTTTAGGTCTGGGCCATTAATCTGCTTACTTATTCCAGCTGAGTTACACAGCAACTCAAGCCTTCACGGTGATGACTGAAATTGCCCTACAGCATAGCATAGAGCAGGACAGCCCAGCTGCTTCCTGCTAGCTCAGATCCAACTGACTTACCAAATGGGCATCTCCAACCACCTTATTTTGGTCTGCCTCCAGACTGCACCCCGGCTTTCAGCCAGGCTGTTCTCTGGGGAGTGAAAACCCTTTCCCTGAGCTTTCCTTCCTCAGGTATTGGTACGTAGGGTCTGCCCGCTGTGACTTATCTCAGCAAGACCTGTGCCATGGGGCTTTTCTCTCTTACCTGAGGCACCTGCCTTTTGTGCAGGTCTCCCACCTTAGAAAGCAGCTGAGGCTTCCCTCAGCCCGGCCACTGTTGGATGTGTGTGGCTTCTGGTCAGACTGCAAAGCAAGGCAGAGATACGGCTGTGTCCACCAACAACCGTAGCTTGTCCAAGGGCAGTGTTCCAGAGACAAACTCCCCCACCCAATCCCTCTGATAAAGCAGCGCCTTTATAAAGCTGTTCATTTAATGTATGTCTGTTGCTTCAAACCTGTGAGCAAGAAACAAATGTAATTGCATTTGTTTGGATTCACAAGCACGGAGAGCTTCTTTCAGGGAAAGGGAAAATGGTGGGTGTTGCAAGAAATCTGTTCAGCAGTAAAATACTGACGGTTTGCTGGATGTGGCTTGGTGACATGCCAGGTTTCATTACAATCCGTGGAATATTCTGTAGCCTCCAGTAAATCCCTGTCCCTGGTAGCACAAATAGTGACTGCAGCGGTGCAGTACGAGTATTGCCTCGGAGGGCTTGGCACCTACAACTGCAGATAGCAGCACACGATGCGGAATCCGGGCCATCGCAGTGCCTCCCTGCTCCATCAGTGTGGGCTAATTGCCCCATCAAAGATACCGAAGTGCAGTCAGGGCTGCCTTTTTATTTGTGAACGCCGCATTCCCCGTGCTGGCTGCAGTGCCGGAAATGTTACTGCCCTTGATCGCAAACAGTATTTATTTACTTTCTTTGGTGGAACAGAACCATTATTCTTTGCTCTTGGCATGTGCTGACACATTTAAAAGATAAGTTTGTAAGAACAGAGGACAACTCTAACATTCTTGGACTAATAACCAACGCATACAGTAACTCAGAAGTCAAAGGAGTATTTAAAACCTTTGCAGTCTCCTAGGCCCTGCTTATGGGGATCCCCATACCCACCCCTGAGATATGGGTGCAGTATATATATCCTTCTCAGCAGAAAGATCTTTATTGCAGACCCTGGTGTGCCACCTTTGGAGCTTGAAAGATTGTCTCTTCATAAGCGCACGCATGATTATTTTAGGGGTAGGGATTTGATCTAGTGAGGAGGCTACTGTTGACTGTATCCCTTTTATTTAGTTTTAGGAGAGCCATGGTTAACCCTTCCTTTCCCATTTTTCTTAAATTCCCCTTAGCTGAGGTTTGTTTCAAGCCAGCGCTAAGAGACTTGCACATTCATGTGCTGGTACTACTGGTTCTTGGCATATATTTCTGCTTGCCTGGATCATCTAGGCTGCAATTATGTCACCTTTCCAAGGTCCCAAACCAAAGAGGGCTTAGTAGAATCCAGAACCAGAGCCTGCGAATTCAGAATTCTGGCTTCACCAAATTTTGTGTATTTTTGCCTGTTGATACAGGTATACATGACATCACAGATAGTATTTGACAGAGAAAGTGGGCAAACTGAACCAACTTCATTGGAAAGACAAGAAGGATGCTTTAACATTCAGTTATTGTCCTCAGCTCTTTGTATTATCGAAATGTCAATAACTGCCACTTCAGCTATCCTCAGGAATAACTATTTTCCCATTCACCGAGAGTTTTATGTATTCCTTTGACTCAGCGTAAGGGTTGTCTTACAGAAAGTTTTCAGGTTTCCAGACAAGATTAATCTGACCCAATACAGACATCTGGAATGAAGACACAGCTGAGCTAATTGTCTAAACTCTCTTTCAAATCAACCTAGAGAAACAGACACTTCAAAGACACGGCTGAGCTCATCCTGAAGCCGACAGCTGAGACAGCTCAGACGAATTGAGCCCTAGGAGTGCCCACTTCTGCCTGCTGTGAGGGAAGCTTAGGGTGACCAGCTCAGACATAGATGTCCCCACAGACGCTGGAAGTTAACAAGCCCAGCCTAGGAGACTGCCGTGCCTCTGGGGTTTGTGCAGTAGCATGGAATGGCATGGTGATGGCTGTTAGTCAGTCTGTCTGTCCCCTCTGTTCTCCATGAAAAGGAAAGAAGTAGCCTCTCTGCAGAGGAGGTGTGAGATCAGGATCCTTGTGTGCTTCAGGAGAAAGAGGATACCCGAAGTACTCTGCAGAAATAAACAGCGTGATAACCATCTCATTCCAGCGGGTACCTCAGTGAAATGCAGGCACGCACAAGCGATTTGCGCAGCTCTGATGATTGATTTGAGGTGAGGGCTCTTTGGTTTCATGCAGAGCCTCTCTTTTGCTCATGCTGGTAAAAGCCAGTCCAGGGATGCAGAGGGGCTGCTTAGATTTCTGGCCTCCCAGCAGTCTGTCTGTGAAGGCTGCATAGGGCTCAGAGCCTGCCCATGTCTGTATGGAGGGGACAAACTGGGGACCAGAGCATCGGTGCAACCTTGACCTCCGCCCTGCCCATGAGTTCCTCCTGCCCAGCCCTGGGGAAGGACAGAGGTAAAGCCCTGCTCCTCCAGTGCTCTAGTTGTAGGCAGGATCCCTCACAGCAGACTCCCAAACTTGCAGAAACTCTAATAAAATACATCTAGTGGTAAAAGCCACACTACTAATTGTGTTGACTCAGGCCTTGGAGGTTTGTATTGTATTTGGCCAAGCGAACCCAGGAGAAGAAAAAGTCCAGAGAGTTGTCTTTTTGTCTCTTGCTCCCCACCTACCCTAATTGGAAAATCTGAACATGTTGCTCTAAAGTGCAACTTTTCCCAGATTTTATTTCCCATCAAATTGTATGAAAAGAAGGAAATTAGCCAAATATTTTTACGCTACAGTTCTGGACAGACAGATTGAATTTGTGTAACAGCAACATGGACTCTCTAAAAAGGAATCAATGCAAGCGTGACCCTTTCAGGCAAGTTGCCAAACTCTGGATTATTTAATGTACCAATTACTTGATTATTGGAAGTGCTAATCAGCAACATAATCCTTGATGTTAAAATTTAGTCTCTCCATCAGGATGTGGACTGTCAAGCCATTGTAGCTTGATGCAGTCTGAGGAACCAGCAAAAGATGTCTCGGTGCCAAAGTTCTGCTATGATAAAGGAATGAAGCTAGGAAGAATATTCTGTTGAGTGTTATTTTTTCAAGTTTGAGCAATGTGAGTTTCTAAAATTAACAGCGTTAGCGCTGCCTGCCTACATGCTTTATGTCCAGGCGGGATCAGTTTTAACCTTCCAGTTTTGGTGTCAAGGTTTCCTAAAGCAAATAAATGAAAACACTGAGGTCTGCTTGGATTTAACATGATAGTTTCAGTAAACTAAATGAGAAAAGTTAAGTGGCACGCGCTAAACTCACAGCCAGCTTCTCTGTGTGTGTGTTTATGTGTGTGTGTTGACTAATCCTGTGTTGGGGGCAGATGGGTAAGAAAAGGAAGGTGGTTTTCTGCTTGTATCAGCAGAATTTCTCCCAGAAGTAATGGAAATAGTAGGAGTGTGGCCACCTACAGAGCCACAGTATACGTCCTGAGGTCAGCATCTGCTGAGTTATAGGCCCAAATCTCCAGCTGTCTAGTCCATACATTGTAGTCGTAAAAATATACAACATGCAGAACACACCAGTTTAGAGCAGAGGTAATACATATCCCACTGTGAACTCCCCTGCCCATAATGGTCCAGCACAAGATTTCCTGCTCTGGTCAGGATTCCCGAGGCAAAGGGGCATAGCTATTAACCTCACTTTCTGCCTTAAGAGTTTTTATTGCTCCCCTGTCACTGTAGCATCTATCTACCAGCATCTTACCCTGCTTTGCTTGCTATGATCAGGACAGAATTTGACCTTAAAGGTGTACTTGAAAACAGATTTTTTCTGTTTAAGTATATTTTTATGCTAGTCATCTTTGTTGACACAGTACTATGGGCCAGAGCCTTAGCTAGTTTTAACTGCATATAGTTCCACTGGTGCTAAACTAATTTAAATCAGCAGAGTAATTGGACTCAAACACTTAACACCTACTCTTCTGGTTCAGAAGTTTTCCTTCACCTGGCTTCTTATGAGCCTACAGATATTTTCCATTTATCCAAAGGAGGAGAGGAGAGACTGTTAACACCACAAAGCCTTAAACACATTTGCTTGGAACTGAAGCTTTGCCCTTGAGAGCTGCCTGGCTCTAGAAGTGTGATCTTACATTTCAAAATTGTCTGTGTAGCTCCTCAGATATATTAAATCAGAAAAAGGATTTCCCAAGAAAAAAAAAAGGAAAGAAAAAAGAAGAAAAAAAAAGGGGGGGGTGTCTTAAAATGATGAAGTGTAAAATGACATACTTCCAGGGTAGCTTTCAGCTCCCACATCTTGCTGCCGGGGTGTGGGAGCAGTAACTTCCGTCTCAGTGGCAGTAAATAGCAGGCCCGTGGTACGCTGCCATAGATCACTGCACACTCTGAAGCAAAGGAACAAGTGCTGATTTCTGATGGGTTCCTCAAGCCTTTCTATAAAACCTTCTGGGGCATATGTTTCAAATATGAAATCTGATTCTTGAACCCAATTTAGAAAATACTTACACCTGGTCTGATTTGCAAAGTTAGTGAGCATCTAGGGCTGTTGGCAGACCAAACGCTGGGTTAGAACTTCAGCCAGCAAAAAAGGCCATAGCTCAATTGACTAGACCCACAGAAATCTGCAGAGCCTGTGGCTTCTGGAGACTGTAGCCTACCTGACAGCTCCCAGAACCTGGGACCACTGACTTCAGAGATCATTTCAGAGCTTATTTGCCCCTATTAGTTTTGATTGCCTTGTGAA
The DNA here is from genome assembly GCA_022605575.1 of Laterallus jamaicensis coturniculus. Taxonomy (NCBI): domain Eukaryota; kingdom Metazoa; phylum Chordata; class Aves; order Gruiformes; family Rallidae; genus Laterallus; species Laterallus jamaicensis. The sequence continues at coordinate 7,172,414 of JAKCOX010000027.1, forward strand.
ATGAAAATTATTTGAACAAAGTATCTAATCCTTGCCATTCCCTAAGCTGGTACAAGTTACTCATATTTGCCAGGCTTTAAAGACTGACCAGGCACTTTCATGCATGTAAGGCATAATGCACCTCTTACTTAAGGTGGTCCAAAACAAATTTGGCTGCATTCAAAAGTGTTAAGTGTAAATCAGGTATAGGGGGAGACCCTAGCTGTTGAGCTACCGAAGTCAGTGGCACAGGGAAGGTTTATGGGGGAAAAAAAAAGCACAACTCATGATTAAATACAGAGTCCCTAACAACAGAGATTGTAGTAAAACAGACAGACACCCTTGTAAAAGTTATCATCAGAGACAACGATTGCCTTTACGTTCAGAGGCCAAGATCCTGGACAGTATGTGTCTGATTGCCGCTGAAATCTGATAAGGAGCTTAACACCTAATAGCTTTTGTGAAGCTTGACCCTGAAAGGGACATGGCCAACCTGAGCGCAGAGCCGTAAGCTCTGAACAACTGTGAGGAGCTTATAAACTATTTCCCAGTATTACAAGCAATACCTGCAAGTGGGTCAGAAAGAAGCAAAACACTTTTCAGGACTGTGGTTGGGAAAAAAGTTGGACACAATCAAGCACTGAGCAGTAGATTTTAAGATACAATTAAATTCTCGTTAAAAAAGCAGTAGGAGATGCAAGCAAAGCAGGAGCAAAGTGATTGAGCAAGAAATCAGGAGGAAATCAGACTGTGACAAGCAAGCTTTTCTGAGCCGCTTTTTGTTTCCAGACTACCTGCTGAGAGTCTCCCTGTCTATTTTTAGGTCCCATAGAACAAAACAGGCAAGTTAAGCACATTCCTGGGTGCCTCCATCAGCGGAGGCCTGGTGGCTGAGGCCTACTAATGGTTTCCTTATTAACACTATTTTGCTAAGGAGCTGCATTTCACTTCCGGGACCAGGGTTGGAAAGCATTTGTGATCATCTCGTGAGAGCCATGAATCGAAACAACCTCTGACATTTTGCAGAACTCTCAACTATTCAACATTTGCTTCTGTCCTGAAAATTACAGCTAATTAAATATCTGGGCTTGATCCTGTGCAGTACTGTGCGCGCTCAGCGCTCGGTGCCTCTAATGCAAGTTGAAGGCCCTCGGCACGTTACAGACTCAGGTCCTGCCTCTAACTCATTTGCATGGCTTTACTTCCTCAGGCACGATTTTGGTATTTGAAAAGAATGGTATTCCTGTACAACATGTGTCTCAATTTGTAACGATATCCTCCCCGCAGCTGGCTTGCTTTTCCGAGTGTTTCTGAAACATTACTGTCTTAAATCCGAGCCAACCTAGAATAACAAATTATCTGGAGGCAAAGGGCCTGAACTACGTTTGTCGAGAGGACATCGCCACTCCCTGCTGCACTCCATACTCAAGTCCCAGTTCTGGACTTTCAGGCTGTGTAATGCAATCATCTTCTATAGAAGATTTCATTTCATCCCCTCAAAATGGGGGTGAGTGGTGATGGAAAGTTGTTTTAGGGCTTGGGTAGTGCAGAGTCAAACAACTAGGATTGTCTAGCCTGGAGAAGAGTAGGCTGAGGGGAGACCCTTTCGCTCGCTAAAACTACCTGAAAGGAGGTTGTAGCCAGGTGGGGATTGGTGTCTTCTCCCAAGAAGGGAGGAAACAAGAGGAAAAGGCCTCAGGTTGCACCAGGGGAGGTTTAAGTTGGATATTCAGAACAACTTCTTCACCAAAAGGATTGTCAGGCATTGGAACAGGCTGCTTGGGGAAGTGGTTGAGTCACCGTCCCAGGAGGTATTGAAAAGACGTGTAGATGTGGTGCTTTGGGACGTGGGTTAGTGGTTGGACTTGGCAGTGCTGGGCTAGCGGTTGGACTTGATGAACTTAAAGGTCTTTTCCAACCTAAGCGATTCTATGATTCTGTGATTCTATAACTATCAAGTTCCGACCTCTCTGGAAAGATCTGTATCCCATCATCGGCCGATTGATATTGAAACCTATGGTTAGAGCAATTTTCAGCTATTTATTTGGAGCCCATGTGGTTAAATGTAAAATTTTGTGTTGCCTGCTTATGCTCCAAATATTTATAAGCTTTCACTAACCACTTGTGCTTCCACTTCTAAGTTTCTTATCCAAAGGCGGGGGGAGACAACCCCTCTCCTCCAAGAATTCTCCAATTGGAAGATGCCTGAACACAAGTAGCAAAGAAAAGATACATGATGAGGTCACTGAAAATTTGAATTCTGACCCTGCCTTTCAAAGATAATTAAAATGCCATTCTGGTTTTTTTGAAGCAGTTTACCAATTATTGCTGGACTGATTATCTTGGTGGTAAAAATACTATTTCTGTTTTCTTGGGGTGGGAGGGGAGGTGGGAAATAGAGAAAATCTAAGCAACAGTTGGGTCCAACGCACATCGCTCAGGGGCCAGCAGTGCTGGGGATAAGGGAGATGCCCTAAGGTGCCTGGCACTGCACCGAGGTTGAGACCACAAGTAGGTGAGACCTGACATTTTGGCTACCTGAGCATGCCCCCTTGCCTTTGCATGAGTCTGCAGCTGCTTCTGCTTAGGCTGAAATGAACCAGGATGGGGTCTGTGAAAAATCAGAGAGGAATGCTGTTGGGATGGTACCATGCGTGCAGCCTTGTAGGTGGTGATGGATAGAGAGGTCGTTTATGGGAAAAGGTTCATAATACAGGATGCTGAAGCTTTTCACTAAAAAGATTCAATGCTGCCTATGAATAATTAATAATAATGTTTATGATTATGTTATTTTGTAGCCAACAATACCATTTCAGGTGAAAAAGCCAAGCCCAAACATAACCCAGGTGAGGATGAGGACTCTCACAGGGAGGTACAGGCTGTTGTTCAGCAATACCCCCGTCTTCACTGTTTGTCTTCCTCCTCCACACTGCTACTCACAGTTAGCCTGCCTTTTTCTGGCTGTTTAGCTGGTTTTACTGGAGAGATCAGGTTGGATGAGAAAATTGAGAAGCACCTCAGAATAGCCAAAAGCCTAGTGGTTTGGGCCCACAGGAGACTGCTGAAATTCAAGTTGAAGTTTTATTCTGAATCAGACAAAATTGGAGACTTAAAGAAGGGTTATCACATCACAGTGGTTGCCTGTTTTCAGGAAAGGAGAGTAGAAACTCTCTGGATTTGGTTTTCCTTCTGGTTTAGTTTTTCTGCTTTGTTTTTTTGTTTGGTTTTGTTTTGTTTTGTTTTTTTTTTTGTATGAAGAGCCCTGCAAAGTTTCAGCTTTATTCCAGTGAAGAATGGAAGAATTAGTTGAGAATTTGAGTGTTTTGGGTTTTTTTGAAGGAAGATCTATGTTCTGAGACATGAAACATTAGTGGGGCAAAGCAAACATTTTACAGGTCTGCCAAATAATACACCAGTGGGCTGCCTTGCTGTTGTGGGGATATACCTGGTTACCCCAGTGTAAGGCAGGATCGGCTCAGTGATGTGCTGTAGGGGCCATGACCAGAGATAGCGGGTGCTACAGCTGAGATTACAAGTCCAAAGCTGTCGTGGCATTTTTTTCCTCTTTGCATGGCTTGCATACATACCTCACAATGCCCCAGAATGTAAACCAGAAACCCCCCTGTTAGGTAAAACGTGGAGAAAAATGTTACCGTGGGGCTGGGCAGGAGCACCTGGTTGATGTTGGTGTCATCTTTAGTTCAGTTTGGAAGTGGAGTTTTGTGAACTCACTGAGCAATTGTTCCACAAGAAGTTATACCTTGAGAAACTGCTTTGAAATGGTGACGAGAATATTTAGAGAGGTTCTGGGGAGATTTGAAAAGTACAAAGTTGTATAGGTGGGGAGGGATGACAACAGCAGACAAACCTGAGGGCTTCAGCAATGCTGAAATTTGGTGAACTTAGCCTGCCAAGACTGATCTCCTCTGCCTTCCTCCACAGCTAGTGGATAGAGATGCTCTTCCCAGATGTGTTTTGGAGCACCTAATACAATGCTTGCTCTGGAGCACCCCTGGGCATGGGAAGGAGAACAAGGCCACTGGTCTCCCTGTAAAGCTTGTGAGCCCCTGCCCCTCTCCACAAGGAGAGGAAAGGAGAAAGCAGTGTGGTTGGGAGCAGAGCTGCTTTCACAGAAAGCTTGATAGTGATGGGAACATGAGGAAATAGAAACTGAAAATGCTGCAGCGTGGGCTCCTGGTGGCACCTGTTTTTCCCAGGAGAATTGAAACCTGAGGGGGAGAGGAGGTGCTGTGTCCCCTGGGTCTGTGCAGAGCAAATCTGGTGGCTGCTTTCTGGTACAGGGGAGGATCTGCAGCAGCCCCAGCCATTCTCCCCAGATACATGGCTGCTCTCTGCTGAATTCATGGAATCCTATTTCCACTGGCTATGATGAAGAGCTGCATGCTTACCCAGGCCAAGACCACTCACATTTTGGGGGGAGCACTGTTTATGGAGGTATATATAATGGAGGGAAGAAATTGCTTTTCCCTTTGCCTTATGCTGTATCCCTACTCTGGAGTCTGGGGCTGGAACAAAGCGGACAAGAGCAGATGTTCTTGGTAGATAGCTGTTGAACAATTATCACCAATGTTGAAAGAGGTAGAGAGGGCTTTGTTTCTGTCTCAATTCTCTTCAGTGAACTGTCTGCCTGGTAAATCTGGGAATGCAGACCCCATAACTTCTTGGTGACTTTCAGGGTCTCTTCCACAGTGACTGATTCCTTTGCTCCCTCTTTTAAAAAGGAGATTTCCCCTTGGGCCGTGCATGAGCACAAAGGAGAGCCTGGAACTGTGTGTTCGCCCTTTTCTTGCTGCATAACAAGGGCATGGTAACATACATCCCTTTTCCTAACTTCACTAGCTAGTTTCAGGGTTCAATTTAACATACATTGAATGAGTTCAGTGAGAGACAGTACTGAATGTACCAGCAAGGGGCTAAACATGAGTGTAAACTGGTGAAACTTCCCCAAGGGCTTTTCTAGGAATAGATGCAGGGAAGCTGGAGTCAGCACACCACGGACCTTCTGCTTTCCAGTTCGTGTTTCTCCCTCAAGGTCCTTCCCTGACTACCAGGTGACTGGAGATGATTGCAAGCACAGCCCCTGGTGCATCCCTGCAACCACTCAGTCACAGAGTCGGGGTGATGAGACTGTCCCTTCCACTCCTTCTGCCTAGGCATGGAAGGAGGGCAAAGCCCAAGCCTCTTCCCCAGTGCATTCCTTGAAGTCACAATATCTGCTCGGATTACAGCTCAAGTTTCAGTAGCGGGGAGAGCCTGCATTGCACATCTGACCCAGAGCTGAGAAGGATCCATAGCAGAGCAGAACAGCACCTTCAAAATCAAGGATTGGTGCTTTAGGATGGAGCTTGTTATCCAGTTCGTGCTAAAGGCCTCCCCTGACTTTTGCAATGTGACATCTCTTTGGTTAGCTCATGGAAACATAAATCACCAAGTATTCAAAGGGGAAGGTTTTAATGAAGAAGATTGAACTGCTTTAAGAATTGCTAAAAAAAAAAAATTAAAATAATGAATTACAGAACTATTACAAGTAACAGATGATTCCAGAGTGTTTCCAGGGCTGAGCTTGCTCCCATGCTGACTTTAGCTGCACTCTTGCGGTTTATTTTGAGTGCAGTTTCCCTGAGAAAATAATTGCAGTGCCTTTACTTTAGGGCCATGCACGTCCCAGATGAACTAGGCCTCTTTTAGCACATCAGCATTCATTGTCTGGGTGAATTAAGTGCTGTGCTAAATGATGGAAACTCTGCCATGCCAGCCCACATCAACGGTTGCCTCGGCCCTCCCCACACAGGCTCTAATTTTTTCTCTGAACAATAGGATGTGAATCTGGAGGCAGAAATGCTCAATGGAGTGCAGAACAAGGAGGGGGCAACGATGGAAAAAGCTGTGTGTGTGCCTGCACACATGCGTATGTCCAATGCCGTGTCAGTGACATGGCCCCTCTGAGGAGGTCAGACATGACCAGGGAGAACACTGGATGGAAACAGCTATTTCTGGTGGGTATTGCTGCCAGCAAGAGCCTGGCAATGCTCTGCTCGTGGGGCAGCACTGGGATCGGGAATGCAGGGATCAGTGCTTGGGAATCGGTGAGCAGGAGAAGGCACTGGCCCCGCATCTGAGCTACCCATCTCCTTGGCATGGAGCCATGGAAGGGGAATGGAGTGAGGAGCACTTGTAGCAAGCACCAAGCAGAGCCAAGCTTCTCACCTCACCAGTCCCAGGGGCAGCACAGGACAAAGGTCTGTAGGTCTGCACTGGGACCTGGAAAGAGGTGGCTAGCTGTAGAAAAGGAGGACAGAAGCTTGGTGGGGAGGCTTTGCCGTAGTTACCAAACTGTCCTGCCAAGTTACATCTCTGTTGTGTTGAGCAAGGCTTTAAATCCACACAGGTCAGGGCATAGATCAAAGAGGAAGCTCTGTGTTCGTGCAGCCTGTTTCACTGATGTGGTGGTATTGGACAGACGGTTGGACTTGATGGTCTTAAAGATCTTTCCGAACCTTAAAGATTCTGTGACTCTGTGATTGCTGCCCATTGCTCAGGTGATGACTAACAGCTGCAGAGGGCATTGGTGAGGCTCTCACCTACTGCTCAGAGGAGCACTGTGTCACTATCTGAGCCCGCACAGGTGAACCCCCAGCTTAACTGCTTGAGCTGGGTCATCAGTGCAGTTCAGTTACTCTCCTTTTGACCCCTGGCACTGACAGTAGGGCAGAAGTGAGCCTTCCGACTTCTTGTCTTTGTGGCAACTTTTCCATGCTGCCCTATGGGGTTGGAACTACATCCCACCTATGACTTCGATGTGGTCTTCCATCCTGGGATCAGCCCAGCCCTGCTTAGCTTGGGAAAGCAAGCCAAGCCCGGTGTGCTCACCTCGGTGCAACTCCCACAAGCTCCATGGCTTTATGCTTACAAAAATTCTTCTTTAGTGGCTGATGCAATTTTCTCACCTGATCAGCAACATTTGATGTGTGTTGAGGGCAGGTTCAGCTGGGGTGAAGAGCATATTTTGCTCTCCTAAAAAGTAATTTGGGTTTTTTGGGGGGGAGATATAAATAGCTGACTTTATTGTGCTGGTCATGCACACTGGTGTTGGCACGAGGTGTGAAGTGGTGATGACTAGTGTGTTCTCCTTTCTTTGTAAAACTTCCCGTGCTATGCCTGATACGGATTTCTATTCTGTCACTTGATCGCTACAAAGATGCATTCATCAAGCACAGAGGCTGCCATATAAGCCCATCAACAGGGAAGGTTCTTCTAGCCAGTCTGTGCAGCTCTGTTACACTAAGTCTAACTGCAGTAGGGGAGAATAGATGTGACTTAAAAAGCTAGCTGGCTGCGCCATGCAGCAAGCATCAAGAGCTAGTGACCTTCTTTACTCCCACCCTCCCAAATCAGTTATCAGTCTGTGCTGTGCCATGCCATTTGAGACTGATTAGCGAGGGATGGAAATTTGTTTCCATTGATGTATGGAAAGAGAGGAGCAGGCAAAATACCTGGAGCGCTGAGTGAGGCTTCATACAGGTGTTACAGATCGTATTTTCTCTGCTTCCCTTTTCAGTTAATCTCAGAGCAAGATAACAAGCCAAAAAGTGACAGAAAGCAGTTGTGCACTTTATGGGAAGTCCTTAGTAGGTGGATACATCCCAGTTCTCAATCTAGTTCTTGTCCGTATCTCTGTGTACACATAAAGCTGCTTGTCCAGTTGGGCACATTGTCCTAAAGCCCAATTGTTACTCCTTATTCTAGATGTAGTTGTCCCTGGGAGTTTGTGCTGGTCGGCACATTCAGTGTGCCTTCCAAATTCTGCTTTGAGGAGCAGGGGGAAATGAGCACAGTGATGGGAGGGACTGCAGAGTTGCCACTGTGAAGTGGAGATCGTGGAGCAGACTGAGAAGGAGAACGTGGCACAGTGTTGTGGTTAGCCAAATCCAGGACACCCAGCACTAAAGGTAAGGAAAATAAGTACTTCAGAGTTCCAATCTGAGTCTTTTGGGACAGGAAATCTCATCCAAGGAGACAGTCCAAAGCATGCTATGCCGAGAGAGAGGGCAGTTCCTGCCAGGCAGCCTGTGTGGTCAGCTGACAAGGGAAGCGGAAGCACGTGAGGCCATGGTGTAACACTCAGTAGTCCCAAGATAAACTGAGACATCAGGAGCTTCTAACAACTGTGGTGGTGTTGGATTGATGAGAAAGTGACTTGGGTTTTCAAAAACATGATTCCAAAGATCTTTGTGACCTTTTTCTTCTCCACTGGCAATGCTCACCTGATTTTATGGGAGCTATCATGCAGTTTTTCTGAAGGCCTCATATCAGTAATGCTGTGTTTGCTTCAGTACCATTCACCCAGTGAAAGCTCCTTCAGAAGGAGGTTGTTGAATAAGTTGTCTGGGATGCATTGCTTTCGTGTCCTAAAAAATGAGAAAAAGAAACAAAATAGCAGTCAGTACATCTGGTCAGATAACAGGAGAAAAAAGGACCTGGAAATGAGGACCAGGAATGAAAAATGTAGCACCTGGAAAGTTACATTCTTTGCCTAATCCTGGGATCTGCTCAAGCAGGATCTGGAGGGGTTGTTTTGATCCATTTTTGGCACTGAAAATACTCAGATCTTGATAGCAGGTTAGCTCAGTGAGAGCAAAGCCTGGTTCTGCTTTGGGTCCTAAAATGCCTTTGTCTGAATGGTGTTTGTCATGCTGGGCAGTATCAGTCACCTTGCCCTGCTGGTTGTCACCCCTGGTGCTGTAGCTGCTGTGGTGGTGCAAAACTGGGTACAGACCATCTCAAGAGAGGACTGAGGAGGTTGTGGGGAACTCCCACCTGACCTCCTTCATTGCAGCTCGATTTTTGCTGTGTTGAGTGTACATTTCTCCTTGGTGTGCTGAGGATTTGAGGTAGGGCCAAGAGGGGCACTTTCACCTGATACGTGTAGCACAGGTAGTACCTGTGGAGTTAGCTCTTTTAGGGGGAGATGCGTATTTATGTAAGAGTAGAGCTGTCTCCGGTCACCACCCCAGTTTCTCCATGAGACCGCTCAGCACTGTGGAGCTGCACACCAGCCCATGCAGTGAGGTATCTCTGGGGAGCCCTGGCATGCGTGGTATTCCCCATCCCATACCCCCAGGTGCTGGGGGTCCTGATCCAAATGTTTCTCCTTCTCTGACTCTGCTTTCCCACCTGTGCTGTGCAGAGCACGGTACATCCCAACTCTGTAAAGCACACTGAGGTCAAGGAATGGAGGGCACTGTGTGATTGCAAAGCATCGTTTATTCACCCGTGCTCTCGTAGGACGAAAGGCGCTCTATGTAAACCAGAGAATGAACTACTGTGAGACTGGTTTCCAGCTTTTTACCACAGGAATTCCTCCATCTTCCTTTCCGGCAGCCGCGGAGGCTGTGTGTACCAACAGCCCTTGTGGCATGATGGGCAGTTGGGGCTGAAGCAGCGGGTTTGTGTCTCTGCCCGGCTGCCTGCCCAGCGTGTGGCTGCATGCTTGCTCAGGAGGTGCCCGGAGTGCCTGCGGCAGGTCTCCCACTGCTCGCCCTGACCGCCTTCTCCTTGTCTGCTTTGCAGGAACGCTTGCCAACAGGGTACCTTGCATGGAGAAAGGGAGCAGAGCAAACCACGTCACTCCACCAAATGACACCAGCTGGTCCGCTCACCACCCCCTCTGGCTGAAAGTCCAGCGAAGAAAACAGCTTCCTGTCACGAAGCCCCTCCGAGGAAGCCTCGGTCCCACGGGTGCCTTTGACCCAGAAGACAGCACATCATGGACCCACACAGTGTGCTCAGCATTCCTGCAACCACCTCTCTTCTCCTCCAAGGAACGCTTTTTCCTCTTGGTTTCTTGCTGAGGGGGGATTTTTCACCCTGGTTTCAAAAACCACACGGACCAACATAGGTACTTTTCCCTCTCTGACTTCAAAGTTCAGATATTTGAGACTGGACAATGATATGGATTTTTTTTTTTATTATTATTTTTTATTTTTTTCCTTCGAAAAACTGCTGTGGTTTTGCTGCTACACTAAGAATCGTGATTTGCATTGTATGGTTTTGGACCTATTCAAGTTTTGATGGGGGAAAGGGGTAATACTGGAGTAGCAACGCTTCAGAGTCATCTCTGTCCTACCCATGATGCACTTTTAAATGAAGAGTTAGAATATTTTATTGGCTAATATACTTTCCTTGTTATTTTTACAAAGGCCACCTTTATCCTTTCTAATGCCATATTTTCAGTGTTACACTTTTATGGCTTTTAATTTTTGATTTGACAGATGTAAGAAGCAGCATGAATAGTTTATACTGTGGTTTTTCAGAGACTGAATGCCAAGAGAACTCAGTAAATGTTTATTCTTCTCAGCTTTCTCTTTAAATTCCCCTAAATAGCGCCCCATTTGGGAACAGAGCAAGAGTGTTGAACTAAAGACCAAAATTCCCTCAAGGTGTAAAATAATCTGAGGGGAATATTTGCTGGGCGTCACGAAAGACTTGGATGAAATTTCAACCCTGATGGTTTTCAGTGATCCAGGAAGGCAGTGAGACAATCTCTCCATATGCATAGCCCTTTCATGATAATTAGAATGGTATGGACAAACCAATGAAAACAAGGGTAAAGTGAGAAAGATCCCCCATGATTCTGTTTCACTGTTTGCTTTCTCCTGTCATGGTTAAGAGAAATGTGCAATTCGATCCTCAATCAGTGGGTGGAGGATAACAGGGTAGAATTTACTTGTGTGCACTTGTACAGTTGTAGCCAAGAGTCCAAAAGTACACTAGAGCATGTTATACTGGCACTGAATTGGTAAGAGAGTCGTGGAGTATCCCATTCTGACAAATACAAAAAAAAAAAGAAAAAAAAAAAAAAGAAAGAAAAGAAAAAAAAAACCACAAAAAGCAAAAAAAAAACCACCAAAAAAATTTTAAAACCCCCACAAAAAATGATTAAAAAAATTTCAGATCACCTTGTGATTCAGTGTAACTGTTTACTAACTCGAATAAAGCAATTGTTCACTCTCGAGTGTTCAGAGTACACCTCTTCTATAAGGCTGCTGCGGGGATGAGGTGAGGAGCAGTTTGCGGGAGCAGCGTCCCTGGCAGCGTCAGCGGTGCTGGGAGCAGGGGAGCAGAGTCAGTCGAACCAGAGCCTTGTAGTGATGGTGCACTATGAGCACTATGTATATACTGTATTTCTATATTTTCCTTTGTACAGATTCACTTAAGTCAAGCTACTGTTTTACAGGTGCTCCTTATTTATTAGAGCTGTGAAAGCTTGGAAAACACACCGGGCGAGTAAGCTCGCTTTTTAAAAAAAAACAAACAAAAAAAAACCAACAAAAAAAAAAGAAAAGGGGGAGGAGGGGGGGAATCCAACAACTCCTGAGTCTAGGGAGAGAGCTCAAAGTGATTCTGATGAAACATCCTCAAGGGAGCAAGAATCTGCAGCACCCTCTGCGTGCTCTGCTTTCCTTCTGGGCTTGCAAGGCTTTTCTCTCTCCCTGACTGGTGTCAGATTTATTAAAGCAAAATAAATCTCCAAGAAAAAAAATGCACTTAAACGTGCTGTTGTTTTATTATCATTTTTTTTCTTTTTTGTGCATGTGGTTATTTATCCCTCTACCTGCCTGGTCACAGATCAAACAAACCTCGGTCTGAAGTCTCAGAAAAATGTGTGTAAGTGTTTTTCATGCCTCCCTCATCACCTCTCTGCAGTGCTTAAGGCATGGGGTGGTGGGGGTGGAAAACCCAAACCCCACAGTTAGCACAGTGCAGAGTTGAGTCCTTGTCTTAGAGAAGAGCCCTGGATGGATGCAGCTTCACTCATTTCAACGGGACCTGCACAAGCGCAGTTTGCTTGTGCTGTACTTGGGGCCTGCCTTTTGTAAGGACAAGGGTTTTCTATTCATGAACTCCCCCTGAAATCAAGCCTAGCTTCTTCAAAGCTCCAAACTCCTCCCAAATGCCCCCAAAACTCTGCAACAGCGTCGTATCTTCAGGCCCCGAGCTCTCTCGCACAATACCATTTGCTTCCCGGCTCTCGGCCTGTGCAGCCAGCGCTGCTGGTGGAGTGGTTTGAAATGTCCGGTGAGCTCCGTTAACTATTTGACTGATTTCATTAACCAGCCATGTAAGGCAAACAACAACAGCATAAGTGTGCCTGCTTGGAAGGGCACATAGAGTGAGTCTTGTCTCCCTAGTAAACAGCTTGCTGCATCTCTATTTATTCATCTGAACTTGGCTGTAAAATGAAGGCCGTGTGTATTGATTTTGCTTTTGTCAGTGGTCCAGAATTGTTAGCACACATTTTCACTCTCCTGAAAAACAACAGACTCTTTAGAGAAATCTTTTCTCTCCCGTGAACGGCTTTTTCCAGAAATGGAATCAGCTTGTCAAAAATCATCAGGACAGCAGAAGCAGAGAAAGCGATCTAGGCTGGAGCTTGCTTCATGCGTTTCCAATGATCACAAACTTACCTTAGCTCTCCTCAAAATCTGCCCACTTTCTTAACATCCTGCCCCCCAAAATTCGGCATCTGAGCAACTGCTCTGGACATTTGAATCGGCTCATTGTTTGCTATTTTAAAAATATCTACAGCTGCATATCTGGGGAGAAATCTCCAAGTACTCATAAACCTTCAGCAAAATGTAGACCAAATGGTACGATACATTATGCAAAAGAAACCTGCTTTATTTTTGAGGCCAAATCCATCCCTTGCACGATGCCAACAAAATGAGTGGAATTACACAAAGGATGTAAGAAGGTCCTTCGCAATTAACGGGAACCCGGCAAAGGTTGGTGGAACAGCGCTCGCTCGCTGCTGACATTATTTATTACACAGTACGACCTCATGGGCGAGCCAACCTCTTCCCTGGAGAACTCACCATCAAGGAGCCAGACAAAGAAAATCCCCATGCACTGGGAGATACAGGGGAAGGTTCCTGCGTGCAACAGCAATTACACCAGCTCTTGCACACGCACGGTTTTGAGATGCAAAGGCTCTTCACAAGCACGGAGAGTCAGCCAGCTTTGCCTCAGGCCCATGAGCAGTCAGCCCAGTGTGCGTCCCTTCACGCTGCTGGGGCAGGGAGGGGGGAGTTTGCTGTGATCGAGCTGCCCGGGTCCTTCTGCTGGCACTGAATCCTTGCTGTCAGCGAGAATTTTGCCCTTGCGATAAGAGGGGGTCTGCGTGCTGCAAACACTCTGCATTAATTACCTCCTGTGTTGCCTTAGAGGATTTTGAAGGCTTCGGGGGGGTTTTTTAGAGCTCCTACACACGTCAGTATTTGAGTGGCCCGATTCTGTGAATAAGAAGGTCTCTCAGAATGAAAACATTTCGTGCTTTTTCCATGCTCAATGATAGAAATGAATTCGCTTTGTTCAAATAAGCGCTGCACGCCAAATTTGCAAGGATGCTTATCCAAGTGAGATAGCCCATTCTGAGGTCCATATTTGGACACCCAAATCAACACTCAGCCAAACACATGCATGAGGCATTTCAGTGCCATTTGGAGTGTCCATATATAGAACTGGATGCCCTAACTTCATTGCCTTTGTTTTAAAAATAGGCCTGGAATATGTAAAGGCATCATTTAATAACAACTATGACAAACATTCCATGCTCAAACTAAGAACAAATTTGCTGGTGCTGGTACAGGTTGGTTCCCCTGGAATCACTCTGGGCTTACGGAGGTGTAACTCAGGAAATAACCTGACCTCTTTAGTTGCTTTGTCTTCCACCCAAAGATGACTTGATGTCTGGGATGTGTGGGTTAGGGAAGGTGGAACCCGAGCAGTATCCACATGCATGCATGCAGCAGAGGGAGAAAAAGAGAGTTAGCAAGTGAATTGAACCTGCTATGTATTGAACAAACTGCTCAAGTGTCTTGGGTTGGGTTGAGGAGCTTTACCTAATCGGCTTGCCCAAATTTTATTTGTCATTTATTTGGTACTGAGCAAGAAAATGCGATGCTACCTGAAGCAACCCCAGGATATTTTCCACAAAACACAGCATGCACCAGCAAAAGGCACCAAGGTGTGAAAAATACAGGTGAACAGCAGCTCCTGGCTGTTCTCCTCCAGCGATGGTAGAAGCATGGCCCCTCAGAGGTGCCACAGATCCTGGCTTTTCCTTAAAAATGCAAGCATCTAAAAGTTGTGTGTCCCTACATGAAATGCCCAGGCACCTGTCTGTGCTGGAAGAAGGGGCAGCCTCACTTGTACCTCCTACGTGGGGCTTGTTGGCAACTGAGCAGCCGAGGGTGCAGGTGGGATGCTGCCCAAATGGAGAAGGAAACCTTGGTTATTATTAGCCGATAAGATAGCTGAGGACAGAGATATGTCGCAATCCCCAACTCACAGCAGGCCTACTTTTTCTCTGAAGGACCTTGCTGGACCTGAATAATAAAGGAAAAAGGATTGAGGAAGAAGGAACAGAATCATAGAATCATAGAATGGCATGGGTTGGAAGGGACCCCAAGGATCATAGAGCTCCAACCCCCCTGCCACTGGCAGGGCCACCAACTTCAGGCCTGTATCTACAGACAAGCATGGTTAGGACCTCACTGAGGGACTGGGCAGCTCAGTTTCACTCTCCCTCTTCAGCTGAAGGAACAGAGCCTACATATGCCCATGCAAAACAAGGTGTTGGGAGAGGCTCTCCTCCCTTCCCACGTCCCCAGCCAGGATCAATGAGATCCTGGTACTCTCCCAGCCTGCCCACTGGGACACAAGCTATGCCAAGAAAGTCAGGAGAGGTGATCCTCACTTGTTGTGGAAGAGATGGAAGTATGACATCCTCATTAGCACTTGAGGCTCTCTCCAGGCACAAGGGTGTCTGCTTCTGCTCCAAAAATGGCTTCAGAATTGCTGCAGTAAATACTGACCTATCATACAGCCCATCTCTGAAGCAAAAGGAGCCTTCCCTCAGCCAGCTCTTGGGGTCCACCTCAGCATGTAGCAGCCCCGTGGCCCTCCACACAGCCAGGGCAGAGCAGGGCAGGGAGGACAGGCAGCCAATGAGGTCCCTGGGGCTGCAGCACTGTCATCATCACCCTGTCAGCTTTAGAGCAGGGGTGCGTGCCAGGGCAGCAGGACTGCACCAGCAGACATGCCCCACACTCACTGTGCCATGCTGGGCCTCCACATTACCTGCCCTCTCCTTCTGGAGTTCCCCACGAGACAGGTGGGTTTCAGTTCTTCCCAAGGGAGATTGGTTTATTGCCTGCTGATTGCTGGCACACAGGCACAACCGCATACGTGAAACATAATGTTTGGGGATGACAAAGACCCACGCCTCGAGAGCAGCCCTTGCTATTTAGCACACAGGTATCTTTTTAAGCCTAAGCCTAAACCTAAACCTAAGCCTAAGCAGGCGCCCAGGCGCTGAAGCACAGCTGGATGCTGGGGAAAGCCGGCTGCCGCCCACCCACAAGAGAGCTCCGGCGAGATGATTTACGGGTAGGGTCAGGTAGAGGTGCTGACATGAGCGGGTCAGAGAGGAGGGGTGCCAGCCCACAGGCGCGTTGTCGGTCGACATCCATGGAACAGGGAGGGAATGCGGAGGTGGCGGGGGGGGAGCGTGAGTCGAACTCCTTAATAACATGAATTATAAAATCATTTCCTGTGTTAGGGGTTAGGAGAGAGAGCGAAGGACCCGGAGATCTTCCAAACAGAAAACAGCTTTTGTTAAGGCTTTTGGCCTAAGGAGTTTGGGGGGGTGGGGTGGGAAGGGAAAGTGCTGGCACATTTTTGGCTGGAAGCCTCAGACAACATATTTTTTATTCTAGTCTTTATTTTTCAAAATAAAATCATGGCGAGGCAGCAACAAAGAGGGGGGAAGAGGGTGAAATTAGGGGGAACAGTACCCAAGTATTTCCCCCTTCTTTCTGTCCCTGCCATTAAACACACACAGGGTCTCCTTTATTATATACAGTAGCGGGATTAAGCCAGCAGCCCAAAGGCCAGGAATGCAACAAGATACTTTTATACTTATTGATTTATTTAAAATTTTTTTTTTTTTTTAGGGAGATTGTTTTCATGGAAGTTTAATTCACCTTTTTTAGCTTTTGAGTCTAACTGCTACACATTTTATCCCGCTTCTTTGTGAAATGCTAAATCCATCGGTAGGTTTTAGCTTTCCTGGTGTAACTTTTCAGAAACTGTATATCTGCATAGCAACCCCACTGCGGGCAGCTTATGGCACGGTATCGCATGTCAGGAAGATGAAAAGAACTCCAAATCTGAGCTGCTCTGCAAACTTATGTCCCCCATTCTCGGACATATATCTTCTGTACTTAATATAAGTGTCAGGAAGGCAATTTCAAGGCTAGAGAGGTGCAAAGTTTTATCTTGGAGATGACAACACCACCACCGCAAACCCCTCCCCACCCCTAAAAAGACACATGACCTCAGCTCAGCCTTGTGCGGACAATCAAATGAGAAACAAAGATTGTCTTTTTTCCTCTTCTCCCCACTCCCCCCTGGCCCCCACCTCCCCGTGTCCCTGTTGTCTGCTTCCAACTGCAACTTGAGCCTGGATCCTGAGCCCAGTGTCCAGATTAGAGATTGTTGACTCAGATTTAGTGGTGAAACTTGAGCCAGGCCCTGTTGATGGCATAGCCTTGAAGGAGAAGGTTTACTTCAAGCCAAAAGAGAGATTACATGTCAGACGAGAGCCTGCCTTTTCTTTATCACAAACTTCCTGATCTCCCTGTGTTTTAACAGAGCATCATACCCCCACCACCACCCCCCGCCATGTGCCCACTTTCAATTCCTTCTATAGGGTGTCATAAATCAGGAAATTAGCAAGTGTGTAGCTGCCCTTTGCCACAGGCAGAGACAATGAGCGTGCTGTGTTTTTAACCAGTGGGTAGCACTTAACATAATCAATGGAGAGCTACGTGCAGAAAGGATGAAAAATTGGGTCTCGGTCTGACCACTTACAGGGTATTTCTCATCACCCAGGCAAGCTGCTTTTATGAGAATATGACATGCCCTGGAAGCTTGCTCTCCATTTTGCAGGAGAGTCATTAAAAGAAATCATTACATGTTTTTTTTTGTTCCTTGGCACACACGCTGCTTTTCCTTGGCTTCTGATTTCATCCATCTTTCAGGCGCTTCGTGCCTTTAGTAATTTATGTGCAAGATTTTTCCAAACCTCCAAATGTTTTTCCATTTGGCAAACTGTGTCCCGAAGCCTCCACAGAATGTAACTGTAGAGTTTTCTTGTACTTCAAAACATGAGCCCTGTTAGCACAAAGGTGCATCTAATACTTGTAATCCCGTACATAAAAGCTATAAATTCATATAAGACAATCAAAGACATCATTCCTCCTCATGAGCCTTTACCAGCCTTGTTGCTGTAACCCCTTACTTGATACGCAGAAAGAGAATTTCTCTAAGAGCAATGTTGTTTTCTTTAACTATAGTTTTTGGAAGCTTTACGGTACCATATGGAGAACTATTTTATTCTGCTGCTGGTGGCTTTCTCTATACTGGCTATAAATTAGATAATTTTCCTTGTGTTTGATAGCCACTGCTATCAGTCAGACACGGTTGCTCTCAGAGGAAAATCCAGGAGAATTCAATAGAAAGCGATAACCTTTCCACCATATAAAATTTAATGGAAAATTTTATCCCCACTGTAAGGCTCACAACAGTTGATTGAAAACAAAAATCATGTTTTCCACCCTCCATTAACTTCACAGGGTTTGTACACAGGTTTTTACAGAAGTCTCCTCACCTTGTTTCTAGGCCTGGTTCCATTCCTAGAGGGACACATGCTGGTGGATACCATGGCCAGGCTTTTCAAGGGCTCCCAGGGGGAATCTCATATGTATTTTGGGGAGACTTGAGAAGGTCACCCAATGGGATGAGCATGAGGTTCAGAAGCAGTTAGGTTGCCGTGAGCTGCAATCTGGGCTGCTGTGGCTTTCGTTAGGAATGCAAACCCACGGGGAGATTAATTAAGTGGGTTTTATAATGCAGGCCAGTGAGTGACATCTCCACACTGGCTGGGTATGGAACCACGAGAAAGGAGATCTTTCTTTGGCCATTGGTGCCCATGGGAAATTACCAGGCATTGAGGAACAGCAATAGTATCTTTGTGTGTATTTGTTGATTCTCGAAATCCCTAAGTAGTTTACAAGGTTGCACTATAAAACACTTCCATTTGTTGGAAGTCCCAGCTGGACCAAGTTCCTGAACAAAGAGTCTGTTTTGCCAGCAGAAATGGGTCCAGATCAGGCCTAACGTATTATTTACATGGAGTTGTGCTCCACTGCTCCTTCTTGACATGTACTGCCCTGCTTGCCCTGGAAATAAATGCTCAGTGAGACTATACAATAACTGGTTGGACATGTCTCTTTGACAGTTCTTTACCCAAACTCCTGCATCTAAACCGAATTTACGTGGAAAGAACTATCCATGTTTCACTTAAGAAAGGCCAGATCTGCTGTCAGCTAGCACAAGTCCATCAACTCCTCCAGTATCACTCCTGATCTACCCCAGCACAGAAGAGAGAAGAATCAGAGCAGCGGTGATGGCTTGTTTTTTAAAGACTTTGACAGTCCAGCCATGCATTCATTTCTGTCTCTGCCAACTCAAAGTAATGAGAGGGAAGGGTCAGTGAAATTCTTCCAGCCAACACCGTGGTGATGAACAGAGTTAGTCTCTAATATGTTGTTCCTCAGCCTGCTGAACTATGGTGACATTTCTCTGGGACGCACATGACATCCACGTTAATAGCAGAAGATGTCATTGTGATCTGGGCTATTACGGCGAATTGATTGCTATTATATCACTTTAAAATAAACTATTCCCTGACTAAATCAAATTAAGGGTACTTTATCAGTGTAGGCGTGAGGCACGTTTTCTTCTCATAATTTACTTCCTCTTAAGTGACTCTAGATTTTTGTTTATCTTATTGGGTGGATAAAGGAACACGCTCAATTGTCAACACACATTAAATAAAATAATATCTAGCCGTCGAGGGAGGGAATGTGTGGGAAACGCCAAGAACACCAGGCACAAGCGTGCGCTTTGCCTAGGCTATTAAGCTGCAACATTTTACCATCTCCCCAGCTCTTTTTTCTTTTTACCTAGTTTTTATTTTTGACTGGCTGAGCGTTTCCCCTGCTCTCTCAAACTCCTCCGCATTGCATCCAGTTCGCGCTTCCAGAACTGATCGAGTAGTACAGCAGGTCACCACCCCTGCTGAAATCAGCCAACAAGCCGACCATAACCCCAGCAGATGTTTGCGGTTTTTATAGGCCAAATGAGAGCCCTGCAGACCAGCAAAATACCAGCACCACAGATGTGGAACCTGGCCGCTCGACGTGAACAACACAAAGCCCCGTCCTGCCCAGCCGGGCTGGGACTTGCAGAGGAGCAGAAGGTCTGAGAGACTAATTAGCCTGCAGAGCCAACATGCTGGCCTATGCTCCATCATTTTGATGGGCGCAAAGTCCTTTAATGAAACGCTGCATGAGTGAAAGTCAGATGAGGCCCCTCTGTAACTTCACCTCTGAGTCTGGCAATCACCTGAGTTCATAATGTCCCCGAAACGTGCCAGCCGGCGACGCCAGGCTCTGCCACTCATCCCAGCTGGGCTGGGGATGGCCAACCAGCCTCATTACCACAGCCTGAACTGCTCCTGCACTCTGAATGCAAAACAGGGAAGGCTGGAGCTAAAAACACAACACCACAGAGAAAAATCTTTTGTCATTGTCATCGTTGTTGATTTAATTACAGATGAAATAAAAAGAAAAGAAAGAAGAAAGACCAGCAGCTCTCAGTAGGCCATCAAAGACTGAGGATGGCACAGCCCATCCTCAGCCAGGAGCTTTTGTTCAACGCAGGCATCATTTCTCTGCTGTAAAAGCCACACGTGGTGCTTTCTGACCCTGACAAGATGGACACTGGTATTTGCCAGGGTTAACGTTAGCTCCTGACACCTCCCACACCTTTCAGGACACCTCGCAGTACAGATGGCCACAGGAGCACGGGGAAGCTGGGGTTCAGAGAAAAGCCACAGGGGAAAGAAATACAACCCACAGAGTCTGGAGCACCCCGCCGGGCAGAGCGACCTCAAACCCGCGTCCCTGTCACTGCTGAGGGACACCAGGCGCATTTTCCCCTCTGCCACTGCTGATGCCCAACAACTTAAGACGGAGTTGAGCGTTTTTAGCGTCACGGTGTTGGGACCCAGCGGTGGGGCGGCAGCACGGAGGGGTTTTTTTAAGGAATTTCTCTCGTGTTTTCTCCTGGGCGGGATGAGCCCATCCCCTGGGCCGCATCGGGACGGGCTGGGTCTGCCCGCACCGCCCGGCTCCGGGCACCGCCGGCTCCGGGCACCGCCGGCTCCGGGCACCGCCGGCTCCGGGCACCGCCGGCTCCGGGCACCGCCGCCCCCCGCCCCGGCCGCACTGCGGCGCCACCTGGCGGCCACCTGGCGGCAGGGCCGGCTACAGGCGGCCAGTCTGCCCCGGGGAGGACAGGGGCGGGCAGCGGGCCGGGGGAGCCCCGCGCCCAGCCCGACGCCACCGCCGCCCTCGTCCTCATCTAGCCGAAAGGAGGCTGCCGCCGCCGTCGGGTTCTGCTGCCCGCCGCCCAGGGCAGACATGCAGCCTGGCAGCCACAAGGTGTCAGCCGCGGGCTGGGCAGGTGGCCGCCGCCGGCCGCGCCTGACGGTGGCTCCGCGGGGTGCGCAGCCGGGGCCCTCGCAGCCGCGCCGGGCCGGGCTCCCCACGGCGAGGCACGGGTGAGGGAGAGCGGACACTGCCATCAACCCGGGGAAAACAACCCCCGAGCGCTTCTTTTTCCCGCTGAGACCCGCGGGGAGGAAGGGTGGGTGGGTGGTGACCGTGCCGCGCCCCCCTGGCGCCCAGGGCGGGGCGAAAATGGCCGCGATGGAGCCGCGGGCTGGCTGGGGGCGGCCAAGGTGAGGCGTCGGAGCCCATCGGCCCCCGGACCGCGTCTCCCGACAGAGCGGGAGGGGCACGTCTCCCGGCGTTCTCCGGGGAGGCTTCTAAGCCCTCTCAGACCTTGACCGTAGGTGGTGTTTTGGGCTCTGTAGGGGCCTCTGGATCTTGGGTGCTCTGGGCTCAGGGTAGGTCCATCAAAAGAGCCCAGGGACTTGCATCAGAACCTTTGAGGCTCCTTCCAGTATCATTAACATGGGTTTTAAGGGAGCAAAGTGTTGGTGAGTCTGCTTTAGAGGCA
The DNA here is from genome assembly GCA_022605575.1 of Laterallus jamaicensis coturniculus. Lineage (NCBI taxonomy): Eukaryota > Metazoa > Chordata > Aves > Gruiformes > Rallidae > Laterallus > Laterallus jamaicensis. Next base: position 7,193,627 of record JAKCOX010000027.1, read on the forward strand.
GAGAGGCCACTACAGATCTCTGGGTGCAGCTATGTTTTGAAAATCACAGTACAGGTTCACTAGGCAGCAGCCCGGCTCAGTGTAGTTACACTAACTGTTGTGGGGCTACTGGGTTTCACACCCACTGTGAGCAGGTGGATCTCTTACAGGGCTGCTCTGATGGCACACTTGATGTCCAGGTGAACGATCTCCCAGCTGTGTGATACCTCTTGGTCTTGTGGGTCATCCTGCAGGTTCTGCTCTCCAGGCCATGATTCCCCTCTAGAAAGCCAGCATGCAGGATCTGGCAGCTCCAGCAAACCTGGAATCTGTGTGCTGGTGGACTTTGCTAACATTTCTTTGTAAAAACTGAGTGTCTTTGTTGTAGACCAGCATGCATCATACTTAAACTAAGTCCCCTTTTATTGGTAGGAGACAGGAAACAACAGAGTGATTCACTTATTCTTAAAGTATGTGCTTAACTCATGGAAATAAATTAAGAAGCTTTTTTATTGTTTTTCTGCTCTGTGTAGTTATTTATGATGCCTATTGAGAAGCCAGATCCCAAAGCAATGTTCCTGATTCCCTAGGTAAAGGGCAGGAAACAGATTTCTCAACTGCTCTTCATTACGAGCTCTAGAGTTCACTGTAGATTGACATTTACCTCTGCTGTGAGTAAACCTGTGGTTGCCCCTTTGCAGGGCTGTGAACAGCTAAATGATACCTCAGAAAATTCTTTGTCTGCACCTAGAAACGCAGACGCTGAGAAAGAAAGCAGAACACATTTTAAAGGAAACATTAAAAATCTGAGAATTTATCTGAAGAGTCCTTTGCATGTGATGATTTCTTGGATTAGCTCTGTTAATCCCATATCAAGTCAGTATGATCTCTCCTCAGTCCTCCTTTCGCCTTAGGCTTGTAGAGCAGAGGGTGAAGGCTGTATCCCCTGTGCGTAGTCTGTTACAGCTGGAGAGCTGAGATGGTGTTTTTGGCAGGGGAGGCCCCGTTGCAGTGAACAGTAAGATTTCCAAGAGTTTCAGTTGACTCTGGATCACGCTTCTACGGAGCTGCTTTACTACTCTGTTCTCCAAAGTATTTATGTGCAAAGAATTGCTTGCTGAAGAAGTTTCTTTTTCTCAAAGAAAAAGGCACATGCAGATTTTCTACAGATTATATTCCACAGAAACAGAAAACAAAACCAAACAAGACATATAAATAAGCCGCCTTATGGCATGGCATGGGGGGGGGCAGTGGGGATGTGCAAGGCACCACAACCTTAAACAGAGAAATCAGTAGGATCAGAATTAATCTAATTTGGATTTAGAAAACAATTTGAAAGATTAAAAATAAACTCAAAATTAGTATTTCTTCATGTCCAAACAGTTATTACTTCAAATGTGAGCAAAGAAAACGGGTTATTTCCACAGCTCTAATGAAGTCACAAAGGGAGTGTGGATCTTTGAATAGCAGTTCCTACATACTTCTTTGGGACTGTGTCTTTAAAAACTGCTGTCAAGTTTCTGTATCTTTAGCTGTACTCCTGCTTTACATATCTGTGACATGGAATTGACTTTATTACAGCTAATCAGTTTTACTGTTAATTCACTTAATTAAAATTAATTAGCTAAATACCAACAACCATTATCTTTGAGAGAAGAAAGGAGCTAATTCCTGCAATGGGGTTCCCAGTGGGTCAAATGGAATACTCTTCTGCACCTTTTTTATTCTTCTGTTGTTGTTTTTCTCCAGGGATCCTTTCAAAACAGTTGGACCCGATGATCTCTTGAGGTCCCTTCCAACCCCTACGATTCTGTGATTCTGTGAAAACATGTACAAGAAAGGTTTGGGGTGAAGAGCAGCAATGCTGTTTCTTCAAAACAGTTTTCTCTTCCAGGTGTCATCCGGATCTCCTGCCCTGCCTGTGTCCTTGACAGACCTGTTAGCCTCCTGGCTTTCCACACCCATTTCTCACTGAGGGGAGAAGCGCATCTGATCTCACCCTGGGGGCGACGCTGGGCAAAAGAATGCTGTGGCCCATAGGCTGCATACCTACAGGTATGTCTGTCTTTGTGGATGTTTCTAGGGCAGGCTCCATCCCAAACTGAGGAAACCCTTCCTCAGCAGCTGTGAATAGCTTCAGAGTGCTGGAGTAGGGCAGAGATAATGAATTGCCTGTTAATGCCCCATCCATGCTTATGACAGTTAGTAAAGGCACCGGTGACAAGGTAATTTTTAATAGGATGAACGGTGTGTCAGAATACTAATAGGGCACTAAAAGGAGTGGTTTCCAGGGGAGTCACCTCATTGCTGGAGTGAGAGAGGGTACTATTCCCTCCGGCCCTCTCCTCAGCTCACAAGGACTGTCACCTATAATGATCCAAACCCCACGGCCTCTTCTGAACTATTGCTTAATTGGGAAAGTGCTTCAGAGCAAAAAGAGTCAATCCTTCAAGCCACCAAGCTTCCCAAACCTCACTGAGCTTAACTTTAGCCCTGCTGAATTTGGTTAGACTTGGTGGATTCTGCTGGTTAATTATTTGTGTTGCCTGTGTAGCCCCTACCAGTGACTAAGGCCCTCGGGGTTGCAGGCTGTCTGAAGAGTAGGAAGAAGCAATCCTAGTGCCAAAGAGCTCATTGGCACAGCAGTAAGATGAATGGCATCCCTGAGGTATAGACTGGCAAGGGAATATGAGGAAATAGTAAGTCTGCTGTTGAGCTAGCCCTGCATATCCGAACATGGCAAAACCAACTGGCAGCATGAACAGGCTTCCTTGTAAAGGGAGAGGTAGAAGGATGTGACTGAGGTTTTGAGAACTGAAGGGCGTAACAGGATATAAGCACAGATGGAGGCATGGGAGGGGTAGGTAGAATATTGACACTTACCCCTCACAATACAGGAAGAAATTAAAAAGTTGGTACAGCAGCTTTTTAGGATTATGTATTAACCTGAGGGTTTTGCAGCCAGAGGAATTTTTAAAAGGATGACGTGTTTAGAGAGGGAAGAACATTCAGACTTATGTTTTCCAGAGCAGAAGCCAACTGTTGGCTGATAGTGACTGGCAAAACCTATGGATGTATTCGTGGTCTCTGCATCTTCTTCTGATACTCCCACATGGTCCGAAATGGATTTGGAGCTTCTAGGCAATTTCAGCTATGGGGCAGGCACCCACAACCACCTGTGCAAGTGAAAACCAGATAGGTTCAATCCTTGGGCTATACAGCAGTTAACACTGAAGAGACATACCCTCAGGTTCTGGTATTTTGTGAGCCTTGTGCAGTTATTTTCAACCCATCAGGCAGTAAATGCAGAGCAGGAGAAAGGATGGTACTGTTCCCTTGTGTGATAGTACACCCATCATAGCTTATCTGCTGGGAGTAAATGTATCGAGGAGTACTCTGTAGAAAAATGCTGTCTGCTAGAGATCACTGGTTTAATAATGGTAAAGAAAGCCACTGAACCATCGATTTGGAAAGGTTAGTAAGTTTTACTGCAAATTTGTCTGAAATGCACTGAAAAAAAAAATGTCCTGGTCAGATTTCTTCCAAAGGAACTTTAAAATCTTCACTTCTGCTAGGATCCCAACCAAAACCAACTGAACTATTCACTATTAAAGCTTATTAATGAGAGAGCATATTTACTTTACAGGAACCAGCTGCAAGAGCCCTCTCTTATCAACCAGAGATGTATCTACCTAGCCAAGATTTATTGCTCTGAAACTGAGGTTGAAACACGTGCATATCTGTACATCCCTGTAATTACAGTGTGTGTCCTTTCAGTTGCTTCATATATCTAGGTACTGTGAGTGGCCCGAGAGCTCTGTGTCGGAGAGAGGTTGTGAGCTGATCCTTTTAAGAGCCGTTGCTCTTAAATGTAATGTTTTCCAGGCATGTGCTATCACTCATATTCCTGGTTTTAATATTACTGTCATCTCGGTCACAGGTAGGGTTGTTAAACAGTAGCCAGTCAGCCTTTTACAAATGGTAACTGGTTTTTATTATTATTTAAATTTCCCTCTAACCTCTGCCAGCAGCCCCAGCTGCTTGTTCCTAACCCCTCCTGGAAGCTTTTAGCCCTGACTTGGACTAGCTCTGCAAAATATGCTGTTGCTGTTTGGTTCATCCTGGTGGAGGAAGGGATTTGGAGGAGGAGGGGAGGCAGCAGCCTTGTGTCAAGCAGCTTCTGACACAACAGAAACTTTCTCTGCCAGTGGGAGATTTGCTGTTAGAGGATCCTTTACCCGTTCTTTTCTATGCATTGGTTATGTCGGATGCAAAATCCACCGTTTTTCTGGCAGCCCTCTAGCTGTGGGGCCAGAATCCTCCCTGTTTTAAGGGGAGAGAGGAACAACATACAAATTATGACTTTCTCTTTTCTTTTTTTTTCTACTTCCAAGTCAATAATCAGTTGCATTTGCAGAGCAAAATTAGCAGCTCTCACCACAAGTCTGACTCACTCCTGATTGATAGACACCAAAAAACCCCCTGTGTATATCAATATAGATCAATACTCATCTGTTTATAGAGATGCAAGAATTACATGAATATATAGGTAATATGTGGTACATACATGTACGGTTACAGCCTCAGTCCTCAGGGAGGCTCAGGGGCTGAAGGGCTAAAAGGGCAGCATTTCCTCCTGTTGTGCCTCTTGTTAACAGAGTCTGGGACTGCAAACCTGGTTACTGCTTCAGCAACAAGATGGGGATTTGTCAGCTACCTGGTTTTTTGAAACCAGGTCTGCTTATTCTTTAGCCTTGATGGTTGCACTGAGGCTGTGGTGTGTGTACAGGTTGCTCTCTGCCAGCGCTGCAGCTCCTTTTGTCCTGGAGAGCTGGCATAAAATTTCATTTCTGATGGTGAAGAGACCCAAAATTAAAATTAGCAGTTGTGGCTGCTGAGCCCTCCTTCAGCTCAGGACTGTGCCTACCTGCCCTGGCTCTGTAATGGCATTCCTCCAGCTGTGACACTGTGGAGATCCAGCAGTGGTCCCTGAAGACTGGCAGCAGGGCCCTCTGCAATGCCTGGGTGGAGAAGTGACCCCCTGGAGAGTGAAGGGTGCTCAGCATATTGATGGGGCAGCTGCCTATGCCCCTCACTTGGGCACCTTGGTGACTGAGGTCTTTGATCGCTCAGGCATTTCGGCAGCTGGAAAGTGTGCTGGCTCTCTACTGAATCAGCCCTCAAGCCTCTCTTGAAATTAGGCACATTATAAGACAATTAGATACATAATAAGATAGTAATGAGGAAAGCCCTTTTGTATGAAACCTTGATGTTGAGCAGCACTGAAATGCTGTAGAAGTCCGGATCCAGAATTAATTGATTCATTTAAAATGACGACTGGTAATCCAACATCTAGGCTTTATTCAGATAATGCTCTCAGGTAATGGAGTCACACATGATAGTAAAGCACTGGTCGGGTTTTGCTCTCACTGGAAGTCACCAGGATCGTGTTGTGGAGTTTCAAGGCCGTACGGTTGGTGCAGATTGCCAGTGAGGTATAATCTAAAGCACATTTTGCCTCTACATGTTGCAAACCAGCCAACAATGCAGTTAATACATCATGGATCTTTCTTGGAAATGCCAGCTGGTCATCTGTAGCAGACGTAGAGCTTTCCGGGGCCAAGGGTGTGCCCAAAGGCTCTGCAGCTCTGAGGGCAGCTGCCCGGGACCTGATGCAGCTCTGACCCCTTGGCTGGGGCTGCTGTGGGTGGACCTGAGGTGGGGGCAGCCTGGGTGCACCCTCTTCTGCTTGGCTGGGGAGGAAAACTACATTGAGGCTCACATTCTTCACCTTGCAGGGCAAAGGGCTGCCCTGTCCAGGGAGGGTGAGTTGGGAGCCAAGGGCTATTGGTCTGGCTCTCTGGCCCTGCTCAGAGTCCAGCGGTTCAGCACACAACCTCTCTGTCTCCTGTCAGGCGAAGCGGAGTGTCCTTTCCATGGAAACTTGGCGGGCTGTGGGGCGGCAGGTCCAGGGCAGCTGTCCAGAGCGGCGCTGACAGTGCTTGGGGAACACCAGAGAGGATTTTATGTGAACAAGGAATGCAGAAAGCTCTTTTCCTGGGCAAGTCATCATGGCCTCTCACCTCCTCTCACCCCAGCAGAAATAACCTCATTACACATGCAAGCCCCTTTTGATACAGACCATGTAGGACAAAGCCTGACCAGTGCAGAATAAGCCTGTGTCTGTGAAGCCTGTTTGAGTGGCTGCAAGGAGAAGACAGGCTATGCCTCCTGCCATCCTGGAGCCAGTGTGTCGTAGCACAAGCGCCTGCAGCAGAAACATGAGAGTCACCAGGTGCCCCTGCTGCAGCCCAAGCACCCCTCTGTGTCCCAGGGGGCTCAGCCTGCCTGCAAAACACGGTGAGGTCAGGAAAGGCCCTCTTTGGGTTAATGCATCTACCCCAGCCTTACCTCAGGAAAGTATTCATTAGGGCTGGAGCATTGGTGACAGCTCCTCCTAAGGCTGCCAAAGTGTTTCCATTATGTTATATATCCCAGTTTTCACTTGCTTGTGACTATCCAAAAGTTTCACCTAGAAGGCTGAAATTTTCCAGGCCTCCTCTTTTGCTGGAGGTGAAAAGTTTTGTGGAAAGTTGGAGAAAAAAAAGGAAGAGAGAGAGGGGAAAAAAGCTGTTCTGCTCTTTTTGAAATGGCAGCATCCAGGCAGAGGTGATAATTTAAGAAAACAAAATTTAATCAAAGCAAACTGTTATTGCAACCTCAGAAATGACTGACACTTGAGTTTTGAACCAATATCCGAATAATATTTTTATGTTACGAGATCCTACTAATTTCCTTGGCCTTTTTGCTGTATCCTTCCCTTCGGCTGAGGATGTCCTCAGGCAGTGCTGCCTGCCTCATGCTTCTCAATCCCCAGCTTCTTCCTCCTGCTTTCTGTCAGTGGCTCCAGGCTTGACACCAGCTCTGCGACCTGAAACTCCTCACTGACCCAGGATCAGGTTCCTGTGACTAGCAGGGCTCTTGCCCACCCTGCGCCTTTGCTGGCAGCCTAGTGACTGTTTCTGTCCCCTGAGCATAGGCCTGGTGAAATTTGGAAACCTCTGTTGTGTTGGACTCCGTGCTGGGATGGGTCTGGGAGTTGCAACGTCCTCCACATGGAGCTTTAATGCAAGTGTCCGTGCTGACCCTGAGGTGGGCTGCAGACAGCCGACTGTTAAACCACATGGCCACCTAGCATGAAGCTCTAGGTAATAAATTTACCATGTAAAAATCAATTAGCATTAATGGAGTTTTTATTAGCACCAAATGTAGGTGATGTGATTTCTCTGGTGAGCATGCAGAGCAGGAGAAATCTGAAGCTAAATAAGCTCCAGCAACTGATGATGCTTTTTAAATCGGTTTGCTTCTTGAACTGGAGTGTCTCTTCCCCAGACTGCTCATTTGAGATTGTTTTTGAGCTAAACAAGGGTTGCAGTTCTAGGTGTCTGCAGCTGGTGTGTGGAGCTGTACAGTTGGCTTAAAATGAACCAGTTCACATTTGAAAACCCACGCTTCACAGTTCTCTGCAAAAGAAACAACCAGTCATCTCATTAACATTTCCAGTAACTGCTAGAGAAAACCCAGGGCAATCCATTCGCTCTAATGGAGGTTGTTTTTATCTTGTTGTATAGTGCATGGGCTTGGAGGTTTGCATCCTCTTTTGGATAGTTTTCCTCTGGAGAAGAATGAAGCCCACTGCTGCCCATGGCTCGTGGTGATACTTCTTGCACACAGGCAGTAAGGAGAGATGGTTTTGGCCATGAAGGACCCATTCTCAGTCCCTGCTCGTGACTGATATCAAAGCCAACAAAAATACCCAACGCAGTAAAATCAAGACCAAGTCTAAATGCTTCAAACTGGATAATTAAAACACAGGAGACAGACAGCTTTATGTGTGGAAATGGAAAATCAAGATACAGAAATTTAGGAAAGAAAAAGACTAGAGGAAAACTATCCCCTTCCTGCCTCCCCTGTCCCTCCGGTCCGCTGTGACTTTGTTTTTTTCAGATGAGGGCTTTCTCCCAGTGCAGATGGGCTTAGCTGACTCAGGAGGAGATTCCTGAACCACCCATTTCATAACAACTCTCAAAACTGTAAGATCAGACTTTAGGTTTGTGGTCGCTACACAGGATGCGATGCCAGACCCCCTTTGTTTGTGGGTGTGTGAAAGCAGAGATCACATGAAGCTTGCTGATAGGAAACATGCTACATAAATTAAGTGACCTTCCCTCTCAGTGTGGATGAGCTCTATATGCTTTATTTTAATCAGGATTCACGGCCCTGAACCTCCTGGAACTAAAGGCCAAAGTCTGTGTGTTCTCTCTGGTGATGTAGCAGCAAGTCTTTTACATGGCAGGTTGGTGGCTAGATGACTTGCTGAGGTGTGGAACAAGTCATAATAAAGTTTCAGCCCCGGTGAGGTGATTAAAATCTGCATCTCCTGGGAGAAAGCTTAAAAAAAACCCCTGCAAGATGAGGCCCTGCAGGTGACATAACCCAGAAGGATGTTTACTTTGTGTATCCTGCAAGTACAAGTAAAATGCAGATTCTTATCCTAGTGAGGGTTTAGGAACTGCTGCCCATGCCCAAAACTAAGCTGTTAGGGTCTCCAGGGAACTTCTGTGGTGAAAGCTGAGGTCCTTATGTCACCTTTTGGTGGAGGTGGCATTAAAATCAAGCTCTGAAGATCACAGTTTGGAAACTTTGACCCTAATGTAGAAGTGTCAGTGGAGACATCTGTCATAATGACAGCAAGGCTGGCTCCCTCAACAGAGAAAGGTGCTGTGTCGGCGTGGGGACTCCATGGGTAAAGCTTGAAGGATCTCAGCATCCCTGAGCCCCTGCACTTTGGCTCAGTTGTGTCAACTGGTCTAAGCAGGCAGAAGGACAAAAGGAGATAAGGAGACACTGTCTCTTCCTTGGGAAGCCAAGTTGGAAAGAATTCCAATGGTGTGCATCTGCTTGAAGCTCCATCCGTGAAGGCAGCGGTTTGGGAAAGCTGAACACCTTGTAGGTCACCTCCAGGATGCTCAGGAGAGACTTCAGATGCAAAGCAGGTTCCTCTCCTGGCTCTCTGGGATGCACAGTTTGCTGCTGGGAACTGTTCAGGGGCTGGGCGCAGTTAGGCATTCATATATATGTGTATATGTATGTATATATGTATGTATGGGCCTATATATAAGAGAAGTCATACTACTTCACTGTGCCTTGTTTTAAGCTGACAGCAGCTGAGACTTCAGGTGGATGCCAGGATGTGAGAAATAATGTGTAAAATCACTTGCTGAGAGAAGAAGTGTTATTAACTCCCCTTTGTGGGTAGGTGGACTGAGGCAAAGCTGAGGTAACACGGCTGAGGGAACATCCTGTGGTACCAGGAACAGAAATACTAAGAATTGCAGAGGAGCTCTGGGGCCGCATACAGCCTCTCATGTTGCACAGCTGAGACAGAAAATGAGTTCCCAGCTTTCTAAACCTGCTCCCTGCAACTTGAATTTCATGCTTATCAACATGTTTGAGGCAGAAATCTCCCAGCTGACATCCTGTTTCCTATCTACAGAGATCCTGAAAGAAGGATTGACCTGGAAGTGGGTTTTTCCAGTGGAAAATAAAAAGTTGAAGAGCCGAGCTAACTGGGGAGAGAGGGGAGAGGGAGGTAGCGGTTAGAACAAGCTTAGTGCCTAAAGGAAGGAAGGATACATAGTTGCAAGCAAAAGGGGGAAAATGGGTGCAGAAAATGTAGAAAGTAGAGCATGGCCAAAAAAATACAGAGTTTGACCCAACAGGAAACCATACATAGCTCTACAACATCCCAGAGAGAGTAGAAGATGTGTTAATAGAGAGGAAAGTGGAGAAGAAAACACCGTCACCAGCCGGCATCATCTTGACAGGCGAGTTTTTCAGTGCCAAGAAAACACAGCAACGGAGATGCAACAGGCGTTTTGGTATTGGGCTCTGACCCTCTGCTCCTGAGCCCTTCCCAACTTCTAACAGTCACTGCTGGCTGCAGAGGGGACACCACAGGGTGCATCATGTATTTTGTATTCTCCTGGGCCACACAGGTTTCTCCTTCAAAACGACTGCCATCTTCCAGCTTTTTCCCTGTGAAGGAATAAGCCTCCCCCAGACCAAAGCACGAGATCTCCTGCCTGCTGCCTGTATGCTATTTCACCATCTCTCCCTCCCAAGGAGACTGCAGCTCTGTGCACACTCCAGAAAGGGACTGCCCTGCACCCTTGGGGAAAAAAAAGGGGGGGGAGGAAGGGCCAATCCTGAGCACAACCTTAGTAGTTCCAAGAGGAGAGAAGGACAAAACCCTTATCAGCACCAATACTGAGGGCCACTGCACCCACCCCATCACAGAGGCTGAACAGTGTGTGCACCATGGTCGAGCCAACATCCACCAATGTTAAGTGGAAGCCATGGTCGCATGGCTTCAGAAGTGGAAGCATGGGCCTGCCTGGAGGTGTGCACTTGCTTCTATGTGGTTTCAAGAGCACAGGGAAAAGCCCCGCACTCACCAATAGCTGAAGAAGTGTGGAGATGGTCCTGAAGGTCATGGTGGGGCTGCCAGGCATGTAGCTACTTCCATATGAAGCGGCCAGCAGAAGTGAGGCTGCTGCATCCCTGCAAAGATCATTTGGCACTGAAGGGAGAGGCTTTGACTAAAGCCTTTGACTGAAAGCTTTTGACTTTTGTGTTGCTACCTCTGGAAATGTAGATAAAGAACATTTCATACTGGAAAGAAGCCCTGCTGTCGAGTTAGCTATTGGCGCTTTTCATCTTCCATTTCCAAGCAACTGGCCGGATTCTGAATTGGCTGTGTCTGGGACCAGGAAGGCAGTACGAAAGGGACTGGTAATCAGGGAGTGCCTCCAGCTTTCTAACCATAATAAAACACGTTCTTGCGCTCTTCTCTGGACACGGATGGCAAAAATCCTGCTCTCTAGCAAGAGAGTTGAAATCTGGAATGACGATTGCATCCGTGGAAGGAAGCCAGGTTTGCAGCGCTGTAAGTGAGCAAAAGATCTGGCTGACAATCCAGATTCACCATTATAATGAAACTTTTTGGGTTGTTTCCTTTTTAATTTCTTCCTAAATGACAAGACCACATTCTGATTTCGCTTACATCAGGCTGTGCCTGACTTTGGGATGCCTCTCATGCAGCTGCAGTGTGCCTGAGATAAAAACTCATCCCTCTAGGTTTCCATTCCCCTCCTAAATATAAATTTCAAGGTGGTAATAAAGACCAGAACAAAAAAGATATGTAATTTTAGTGACAGAGAAGCAAATTGATGCTGAATGTATGTGACACTTTTTCAATTTCCCTCTTGTTTTTTCCTGATGGTGTTTTGTGCTAAACATTACATTTGCAGATGCAAAATTTAAAGAACACTTTATCTTCAGCACTGAGAAACATAACGTGTAATTTGCAGCTTCAGCCAAGAGTGATGGCCTTATTAGTAATGGGAATTTACTGATTAACTGCTGTTAGCAAAACATCATCTTCAAACCCGTTAGTCTGAAACTGGCAGCCGCTCTGTCGGCAGGAGCTTTTTTATTTCATCTCGGGGGAGTTCTGTAGAAATATTTCTCATTTAAACAGCTTTAGCCTTGGCCTTTCAATAATTTTTATGGTCTCAACTAATAGGTTAACAATTAGTTAAGAGCAACTATCAGCTTAATGTCAAGTCATTCACAGGGAAAAGTTCAAGGAGAGAAGTAACGCTACTTCAGTGTTTCTGAACAAAGAGCTCCCATCGGTTTCTTAAAGCCGAAGGGATAAAAATGGAATGGAGGAGAGAAATGGAGAAATCAGCAACGGGGAGGAAAAGCCTGGGGTCTGAGCAAGGCTGGGAGAGGGGCAGCCGGGAGACCAGGGAGGCTGGAGGCGTGCCGCAGTGCCTAGGGTTTATGCACGCTCCTGGCCCTCAGCCCTCCTTGGGGGAGCACATGTTTGTCTGCAGCATGGCAGGGCTTCACTCCCTGCTGCAGCTACCCCTGCAGTGCTGGCTGAGGCAGCCTACACCACTGCAGCTGCTGCTGCCCACAGCTCTTTGCCCATGCTTCGGGTCCCTCCAGTGAACCCCAGTCTCTGGACAGTCATTGCTGGGTTCAGAGGATGTGTTTTATCCTAGCTCCAGGATCTGGTCCTCTCACAGGCTGTCACTGTCTCGTCTCTCCTCATCCATAATTCCTTCACCAGCTCATCCCACTTTTTTTGTTTGGTTGTGGTTTTTGTTTCAGCATTTTCCCTTTTTCCTTACAATTCCTGTCTTACCTATTCTCTCCTTGTCTCAAGCAATATCATTAGCTTTCCACCAGCTCACAGTCTCTCATTTATCTTCAGGCTTTTGTCCACTCTCCTACCACCTTGTCCCTTAGACCAAGCTCTCCAGTCCTGCTCAGGATGCATCTTTCTCCTTCATGCTGTCTAGGCACTAGCAGGGCAATGAATGAGTCTACAAGAGACATGTCCATTTTTCCTCTTCGTTTCTTCGCCAGATGTCACAGTCGTCTGCAGGCAGCTGGGAAGTCCTGCTCAGCCATCAGGGCCACGTGCTGATGGCACTGGCATTAGAGCATGTTCATTAGAGCGAGTCTCATTGCCAGACTGTGAATGGAGGTTGTTTTTTCCCCCAAGAACTCTTGCACAGGCGGATCTTGGAATCATTTACAGGGTTGGAAGAGTGTGCATTGGTGCCTCCAGAGTAAATCTCTGCTGAGCTGGAGCTCACTGATCCTTCTCCCGGATATGTGGAGTGAGTTGGAGACATGGGAAGCATTTCCTATCTTCCAAAAACTTCTTCCAGCTTAGTAACTCATCTTGCCTGGTGGACATAATTTTTAACCAGGACTTTTCCTCAAAAGTACAGGCAAATGAATGTCCTTCCCAGGCCTGCTGAGTGTAAGTGACCGTGGTGAAGGTGGGCAGGCGTTCCTTGACAAGGCCTGAACGGGCTGAAACACCCCTGGCATAGTACACAGGTACCCGGGTCCGTGCACTGGGGCTGCATCAGGCATGATCACCTGCCATCTCCTGGCTCTCAGAACGTGAGTTCCTGGCAGATGTGCGAGGGACAGACAGCTGTACCGGAGAGTTCGGGTGCGGGGAAGGACAGCCAGGCTGCTGTTACCATCATGCCCAGTAGCTGGGGCATGAGAAGAGCCTGCTGCATTTGCAGAACAATTTTAAAGTGCATTTTTATTTTATTTTGTTTGCTTTGCACTATCAGTTTTTGTCAAATGGGGTTTATACGTCTATGTGTGTGTGTGTGTGTGTGTGTGTGCGTGCGTGCAAGTACGTATTTATATATACAAATGTGTAGGTATGTCTGTAGACATTCCTCCCTTGCCTGAGATCTAAATCCTGGTCCGCGAGCTGTGCAAGGTAGGAATGCTGATGTCTTATTTTCTTGAGCAATTCCTCACGGAGCTGAGAGGTAAGCCCCAACTGGGATCTTTAGACAGAATAGTAAATGAAACTGCCGCATGGCCCGTGTTATTCAGTGATCTTCAAGATCAATGCCAGCTTCCTGAAGTCCAGTCTACTCTGCAGACTTCTTATAATCAAAGGAAGGAACTTTCTCCCTCCCCCTAGTATTTATTGCAGACAGTGTCTGAGCTTCAAACCGAGGCGACGGAGCATTTCGCAGACACATAAACCAACGTTGAAGTTAAATTGCTTCACCTCAGAAACTGGGCTCTAGATGACTTCAGACAGCTCCTAAATATATTCAGTCTGAAGGAAAACTTCCTTCTGGCTTCAAAGTCTGGAGATAAAAGCACTGTCTGGCGAATAAAAGGGAAATTTCTCCTTGCCAGAAGAACCAAAATGGTGCAGTCTGTTGTTTAGGGGCACAAGGGAGGTACGTGGCAGAGGTAAGGACCCAGTGGAAATGTGAGCACACATGCTAAGGGAGAGGACCCTAAGGTCATCAGCAGGAGTTGGCCCGGGGCCTCATGCCAACTGCCAAGGCCTTTGGCCACTCAGCACTGGGACGTGTACCAGCACAAGTACTTTCCTGCCCTTCCTCCTGCCCCTTGACTGGAGGTGCAAGCATCAAGCCACAACAGCTGCATATCTCACGAGCCTTCATTTTTGGTCTTAGCCTGGGAAGGAATAGCATAATAAGAAGAAGCTTCTTTAAAATGTGCTTTTTAAAAAGTCTACCTTAAATTTAGGATTTGTAAAGAGCAGCTGGGATCACTGAAATCCCAGGGTGACCTGAACCCACTTTTCTTTAGTAGAGTCCCTTGGATGCGCTCATCCACCTTTTCTGTAACATTAGGTTTTGCAGCTGATTTCTATCCGATTACAGAGAGCAATAAGGAGATAGGACCCAAAGACTGTTATCCAGGGGCCTATTCTCGCTTTCGCTGACGTGGATGGCAAATTGACTTCAAGGGAAACTTCATCATGCAGTAGTGTTGATAGCATCATAGAGGAAAGTGTAATTAAAGGGCAAAAAAAGAGGGGAATCATTCAGGGCAATGTATTTGTTGGATAGCTAGTGCCGACTCTACATAACAGGGAAAGCATTTCTTATTTTCTAGGGGAAGCTTTTAAATGGTAGTTAAGCTGGGATTTTTTTGGCTCTTTTTCAGGGTTTTTATTGAGACATTGCTAGAGTATTCCACTAGCTGCCAGTGTGTAAAGTGGGCAGATCAGCCTTGAAATATTGCAGTCTTGGGACGAATTTTGTTCTTGTTTTCTCCCCAGTGTAAATCCAGAATAACAGTAATGACTTCAGCTAAGCCACTTCAGATTTACATCAGCATAAATGAGAGCGGGGTCTGCCCATGCAGATGCAGCCTGAGGGATTAGGAGTCTGCCTGCATGTTGTACCCTTGCTTCAAATTGACACCCTACCCTTAATTCAGCAGGGAAACAAAGAAACTGCTCGCCCTGCAAATGAGCACTGGTGCTGAGGTATCACGGTGGGGATTCATCAGCAGGCCAACACCTCAGGACCCATCTCTCCTTTGCATAGCAGAGACATGTGACTACAAATGTCAGAGTGGCTCTGCACCGGGCAGGGCAGGAGGCAGTTCTGGTGTCAGGAAAGCTGCAGGCTCAACCACAGGGAATTTGGTAAGTAGAAACGCTTCGTGTGCCCACATGCTCTGCAGGTGTGTAAAGGCCTGAGACCAGTCCCTTGTTTAAAAAATACAGTTTATTAGATAAAACATACACAGAACCAAGTAAATCCAATTCTTTATTAAAAAATACGGAAATCATTTTGCAATAGTAAAACAAAGAACTGGGTGGGTTTTTTTTTTCTATGAAACATAAATCTGAAGGTTTGGGACTTTTTTGATTATGGTCCCCCTCTATGCTACATTCTTAAACATACGGCATCAAATTGTGAAACGCAAGCAAAAGTCTGTTGTACAAAACCAGGACTGTTAAGACCGGTAATAGTTTAATTAAGATGCAAACATTAGCATACAGCACACGGAACAGTCAGTATACAGCTATACATTAAAACATGCCTCTAAATAGTGACAGAGAATCCCCTGGAAGGAATGAGGTACAAAGAATTAAAAAAATGTGTCTGAAGAAATTAAAAAAGGAATCACAGTGTGACACTATATTTGCTAACTGGTTCCATGTGTATTGAAACACTGCACGTATTAAGGATGAATATATTGGACCCACCCATACAGAGCGTGCTAAGCTGAGAGCTGTTGTTTCGTTTGGGTGCGTGCATATGTGTGAAGGGCACATACAGTGGGCAGGTGTGTACCTGTGTGCATACGTACACATAGCAAGGCACACACCTCCACAGCTGAAGACAAATCACTTCAAGTAAAACCCTCTGAGGCAGGGTGAGAGCAATACCAACATGCTGTTTGTCATAGTCCTGCTGCTCCTGGGACTCCAGGCATTTCATCTGCATGTTATTCTCACCCCTAAGTTCCACATTCATTTTACCTTGGCTCTTCCTTCACATTGTGTTTGCAAAGTGAATACAAAGCTACTCAGTATAATTCAGTGCTCACAGTTGGAGATGATTTATTACGGGAGGTTTTGACGGCTGAGAAATGCAGAAGTATTAAGGGGCTTGCATTGCTTTTCCAACAAGTGGAGCTAAGGGGCAGATGTATTATCCCTGATCATTGTTAGCATCCTATGGTAATCCTGGCATAATTAATAATGTGTCCTGTGTGTTGTCTTCCGTACGAATTCTTGGTCAAAAAATGGAGAAGACTTGCATCAAGCAAAGTCACAGGCATCTAAGCTGTTTCTGTAACCCCAAATCATTTAGCACTTCCTGACAACAGTAGGAAAATAAAGTAATATTGTGCTAATCAAAGTGAGGGGAGAGCAGAATGAACACTAAATGCAAGAATTACTTGGGCTTCAAAGAAGTGCAAAAGATGAACACGGAAATCCTGGCCAGTGGCTGTGACATCAGCACCCTCTCACTGACTCTGGTGAGGATGGTTTGAGAGGAAGCAGCCCAGGAAGGATTACACAGCAGGACATGACCAAAACACCCTGAAAAGCTGGGTGGTGCCGCACACTGGGGATGGGGCAGGAGGCACCATCAGAAGGCGTGGTGAATGCGCTGAGGGGAGTTGACAGTCTCTTCTTTCCAAGGAGCATTCAGTCAGCATCATTCGTGTGGCAGCTCACAGGGCTGCCGCTAACGATGTCATACTGCCAGTGAAATAAACCCTTCTGAACAAAGCCTTTTGCCATCAGGAAGAGAGAATGAGCCTGATGACACCAGCATTGCAGTGCCAGGTGGAGTAAAACCAGGCAGAACGATGAAAACAAGTTGGGCAGTCCAGGCCAAGGACTTTCAAAATACATCACCCTTATACACACCTCACATCAAGTCACAAGACATAAGACTGAAGTAAACATTGTTCAAGCCCATAATCTCATCATGACAGCACATTTTTATTGAAAAGGAAATCTTATTTACATTCTCTTTTTAATATAGACGCTGGCAGCCCCCTGAGCTGGAAGACAGGGATAGAGAGCAGAATGAACCCCTATAATCCAAGGGCAAATGGTTATCAACCTGCTACACAGCTTAGACACATATAAGTCTATGGAGACAGGCAGGATCTGCCATGGGGTACTGAGGGAGCTGGTGGAAGTGCTCACCAAGCCACTTTCCCTCATGTATCACAAACAGCATGGCCAGCAGTGGTAGGTTAGTTATTACCCTGTACTTGGCAGTGTTGAGGCTGCACCTCGAGTCCTGTGTTCAGTTTTGGGCCTCTTGCTACAAGAAAGACATTGAGGTGATGGAGTATGTCTAGAGAAGAGGAATAAAGCTGGTGAAAGATCTGGAGCACAAGTCTGTTGAGGAGCGGCTGAGGGAATTAGGGTGGGTTAGTCTGGAGAAGAGGAGGCTGAGGGGAGACCTTATCACTCTCTAAAACTACCTGACAGGAGGGTGTAGCCAGGTGGGGGTTGGTCTCTTCTCCCAAGTAACAAGCAATAGGACAAGAGGAAATGGCCTCAAGTTGCACAAGTTTAGGTTGGATATTCGGAACAATTTTGTCACCAAATGGTCTGTCAGGCATTGGAACAGGCTGCTTGGGGAAGTGGTTGAGTCACCATCCCTGGAGGTATTGAAAAGACCTGTAGATGTGGTGCTTTGGGATGTGGGTTAGTGGAGGACTTGGCAGTGCTGGGTTAGCGGTTGGACTTGATGAACTTAAAGGCCTTTTCCAAGCAAGAGGATTCTGTGATTCTGTGAAGCCTGGTGAGCGAGGGGACGTGAGCTGATTTCTCAGATTGGAGAGCAGTCAGAGAAGAAGACTGCTGTGTGCTGGACAGGCTCCTGTAGGATTTGCACGATATTCACAGATGCAGTTTTCTAATGATGTGAGATGTGAAGATGTTACTTCTATCAGTAGTTCGTGGTCATAATAAATGTGGGAGTGACTGAATGCAAGGCAGCGTGAGGTTGGACACGTGATTGGAACCAAATCATAGAGTCTTTTTTTCTTTGTCCTCTCTGTCAGATTTAGTATACACTTGGACAGATTAAAATAACTACAAAATAACTTGGTCTCTGATGTCCCTTAGAAAATGGCTCTCCCTAAGGTTGTACAGTACTGGGAAAGAGACGCCATTCACCGCTCAAGGAGGACAAGATTTATATATAGTAGCTATGTAAAAAAAGCCAATGATTATGAAATACACGCAAGATGTGGCGGGCGCAGCCCTGCTTCCCCAGCCACTGCAGAATCTGAGGCTTATCTAGCAAATGACAGAACATTAAAAATCAAAGCTAACACGCTTTGAGCCCAATTAGCAATACAAACCCGGATAGCTGCACATACATCAAAAAAAGCCCTGTACATGCTTCGCTAGCCAGGGACGCTAATGCTGAGGAGTTGGAAGGGAGCTCAGAGAAAGCGTTTTTTTTATTGAAAAATAAAAAAGTGTGAGCAGGAGTTGTGCTATTTTGTGGCCTGATTTAAGGCTGCCCCTTTCCAGCTGGATAGAAACTGTTCTGCTCTCATTCTTCACACTGTTTGGAAACAGAGACCCACAGCCAAAATCTGATCTCATCCCCACTGGTAGAAATATGTAGTAGCCCCACAGAAGCTACAGTCATTACTCTAAACTCACACTTGTGCATCCATGTGTGAATCTGCCCTGCGTTACTGCACGTATTTCAGTATGAGGGATGGTGCTGGAAATACTGTGATGCTGGTTGCCACACAGATTTCCTCACAATGCTTAACACAGGCTTAGAAGCCTGGCCTGCCCTCACTGCCGATTTTGTTTATCCCACCGCCGCCTCCCAGCTGGCCCACACCATTCCTCTTCTTCCTCCAGCTGGATGGCTCTGTCCTTCCTCCTTTTGTCCTTATCATTGGCCGTGGGTGCCTCTTCCTTCCAACCAACTTTCTGATGCCGGTTGGAAGCGAGCTGGACCTTCTCCAGGTCTGGGGGAGCAAGGCCGGTGGCTCCGTGCTCGGCACACATCAATGCTCGCACCTGCCTAATGGCATGCGGTTCGCAGGGCCAAGCCTGGTCTGCATGGCCTTAATGTGCATCAGCAACAGGGTGGGAGCCAAGGATTCATCCCAGTGAGCAAGGTAACTGGGACTGTTCGACCCAATAAGCATTTAAGCAGCTTGAATATCAAGAAGCAAGCAGAGGAAAAGATGGAAGTTAGAGGAGGAAACTGCAGTCACCCTGCACAGAAGTGCTGAGCCTTTAATGAGGTATTTATTGCAAATAGTCATCAGCCAGCTAGTTAAAAAGCACGCACAAAAAGTGCCTTTCACACTGGCAAATGAAAGCACTGGAAGGTTTTTTGTGCAAGATAAAGAATGTGGCAAAAAAGAGACAGACAACCTAATTTAAAGATGTCATTGCAGGGTAGTCTTTGTCACAGCAGAACTGGTACTAGACTCTCATGTGAAGGGCACTTGATTGACAGGAAGGAAGGGGTTGCAGAAAACCATGGAGAAAGGGGGGCAGGGAGGGGCGGGAACCAAAGAAAAATGGAAGAGCCAAAAGGTAGAAGCAGGGGTGAGTGGGACATAAATGGTCCCTGAAAGATGGTGAGGAAGGGAAAGAAGAGGGGCTGCTTAGAAATGAACTGAGGAGAAAAGTGTGGAAGCAACTACAGTGGGGGAATAGGAGTGGAAAGTGGTGGGAGGAAAGACTAGAGAGCCAAGGAAGCCTGAGAGGGAGAAGAATGAGAGCAGGTTGAGGGACTAACTGGCCTTTTAAGGGCCGTTTGGGTGCTGCTTTCAGGTGTGTAAGGAAGGTGTAGGCAAGGGCTTTGCAAGAGGTAAGTCGGATGTGGACAGCATAGGGAGAAAGGCTGGAACACGATGATGGTCTTGTGAGTAAGGCACTGGATTCAGACCAGGATGTCAGGGTGCAAACTTCAGGCTTCACAAAAGGTCAGGTTTAATAGTGTGGGATGGAGGCAATGCACTTCACCTTCATGGAAGTTTTTCTTCATTTTTTCTCAATGTTCTGCTATTTTCCCCTCACGTGCCATCAACTTCTGTATGTTTCCAGCAGTTATCTGCAAGAGGGAAGGAAAGCTGCCGCTAGGAAACCCCTCTCCTCAGCTTGCCCCCTCTGCCACGTGAGGCCATCAGCTCTCTAGGGCAGGTTGAGTGTCTCGTAATCTGTCTGCGCAGCACCAGGCACAATCTCTACATGCCACTGTGAAACAAGTACTGATAGTGAGTTTTGATAACAGCAGCCTAACATGCTTGTGTTGGAACTGTTAGTATTGTCAGAGGGTAGGTCAGATACTGATCTCATTTACACTGGCAAAAATATGGAATAGCTCTACTAAATTTACAGCAGGGTCAATGGAACACTGGAATTTAGATCAGTCCCTTGTAGGCGTATGGACTGAGTAAGCAAAAGACTCTCTTTTACTACTAGGTTTCAAAGAGGCATAAAATTAAAAGCCAGCATATGTTGATCTGCTGCGCAGCTATGGCTGCACAGCTATGGCACAGTTTGTGCCACAAGAAAAAGAAAAGAAAACCAAAAAATAGATCTTTTTCTTTAAATACTGGCTCTTGACAGGCTGATCAGAAGCCTTCTGGGTGCTTCAGCACATTAGAAATGCCATGAAGAAGTCAGATAACGTTTTAGAGACAAACATTTGGTTCCAGTGGAACCTGGACATGTGGATCAATTCACAGTGCTGCCACTGCTGCAGATAGTCAGAACCGTGGAGGACATTACAGATCAGGAAACCATCAAAGTGAGGGGTGAAACTAATCACTCGTCAGCCCTTCACTGTCTTGGGTTCACTGCAATTCAGAAGTTCTTTTTCTCCCCTACTCCTGGGTTTCAGCTGAAAGACACCAAAAGCTGTTAAACTCACCCATCCTTACACACCCTCATTCCTGCACCACATGGATTTCAAGTTTTCCCGATAACCCACTCTTTTAGAGGTCTCTGACTGTAGGAGAGAGGGTGGTTGCCTACATTTCATGTTCCAAAAGAAAAAGGGAAGTGTGATCCATGTCCCTTATGCCACCACGGGAAAACTCTGGGTAATAAAGACATACTGCTTTATGCAGGGGAAGTTCAGTGCAGAGCTGGAAACAGAGAACAAACTCCATGGGCACCTCAATGAAGCCTGGGACTTGCCCAGTCTTGAGGCCCATCCTTCTGAACTGCTCTTACTTGCTCTTATTACACTTGCTCCACAGCCTGTCTGTGCAGTCAGGGGCCTGAGCAGTACACAGAGAGATGTGCATGTGCTCGCCTGTCCAGCCTCAAAGGCTGCTTTTTGGCAGCTGCCCACTGACCAAGAGGAGCAAGGCTCTGTAGTCAGAGATGGAGTTTCCTCTGAAGCCCTGTGAGCTATTCCTGTCCGATTATGGCGCTACCAGGAGACTCAGCCGTTTGAAGTATGATGAAGTGCCGTGGATGCTGAAGGAGCCAAAAGTTGTGGGTCACTGGGACTGATCTTGAAAAGTTTTATTTTTAAATTCCACTGAGGGCTTTGCCTCAGGAACGTGTGGAAATCTCCCAGTGAAGTCATGTTCGAATCGGGGCGAGTTTCTGCCTAGCAGCACGGCTGAAATCATTGGTGCGGGGGCTTTGGTTCACTGCAAAGTGGAAAACCCAAACCACCCTCCACGAAACTCAGAGGTAAAACACAGAGCTAAGTGGAGAAGGTGTTGGGATCAGGTAGAGGGGCAGCTGGAAGAGCTCTCCACCAGGAAGCTAGCAGTTCTCCCGGGATCAGGGGAGAGAGGGCTGGCCAGCGGCAACTGTCTCCACTCTTCATAAGGAAGGATGAAATAGCTTCTTAGGCTCTGGTTACTATGGGATGTGGCTGAAGCTTGACCTGGTTTATGAGCCAAGCCCTGTTCTTATGAATCCAATAGAAAAACGTACGCAGACCTCAGTGGGACCCGGGTTTGGCCTAACATGCTTTATTTAGAGTCTTGAGTGATGGAAACATTTTTCTTTAGATTACAGTTGAAAGATTCTTGGGTTTCAGCTTAAGTCTTATGGTGGCAGTGTATTGCATGCTCATAGTTCTTTCTTTTTCTTTAATAAATCACATTTCTCCTGTACTTAGCCCCTGACCAAAACCTGTCTTCTTGATCTGCAGTAAGCCTGGCTGGCCGGTGTTGTCTCCGCTGAAAGCAATCCCCTCCAACTGCACCACGCATGCACCCTCTGACCTCTGGGCTGCCACATCCCCACCCACCCCCCCCAGCCCCAGGCACCTGGTGGGAAGTGGAGGCTCAGAGGGTGAAGGGAGACAGAGACTGTAAGTTCGGGTTTGCGTAGCCGTGCTCCTGAGGCATGGGGATTTGCTGGAGCTGGGGCCAGAAGGAGCCAGTTGTGCTCGAGTCCATCCGATTTGTGAAGTACAGATGTGATAATACCGCTGCAACCACAAAAGAATTTACAACAGGAAGCGCTGCAGCTGTTGCTTATTAGCATTAGTACAAATTACACAAAGCAAATTGTTAGCAGACATGTTTCCATAATATTTAACTCATGGCAGTGAATAAAAGTGATTCTTTCTTCAAGCAAAAATTTTAGATTTCCAAGGGAATCGGTTTCCAATTGTCCATGAAGGGAGCGTGGATTAGAGAGCAGCATGCAACTGTTGCAAGGGATCAGAGGCAGCCTGTGCAGCAGCTTGCCTGCTTTCTCTGGCAAAGGTGTGCGAATTTGGGACTTTCTTTTTCTTGGTGAGAGAAGGAAAATTCGTACGGCTCCATATGACCTAATTAGCAGTGATGGGGAGTGATGGTGTGTGGGCCTTGCTCTGCGCAGCTGCAGTAAGGTTCTGCACACAGAAGTGCTTAGAAAGGAAAAGAGGCTTTTGCTGACCTGCCGTTTCCTTGAATTTTTGCCCCAAAAGTGCTTATTATGACTTATTTCCCTAGCAACTCCAGGCTTGATGTGGAAGGAGCCTGTGCCAGCAGAGCAATCCCCTAACACTAGCTCAAGAGGAGACAAAACCCTCGCAGCAACAGGCTGAACATCCAGACCAGAACACTGGAGCGCTACCCGTGAACTACTGACAGCAAAATCCTCTGGACTGAAACCCCAAGCAGGGCACCTCTCTCTAACCAAACCATTTTTGAGCTGGG
The DNA here is from genome assembly GCA_022605575.1 of Laterallus jamaicensis coturniculus. Taxonomy (NCBI): domain Eukaryota; kingdom Metazoa; phylum Chordata; class Aves; order Gruiformes; family Rallidae; genus Laterallus; species Laterallus jamaicensis. The sequence goes on from JAKCOX010000027.1 coordinate 7,216,691, forward strand.
GGAGCGGCTTGTTTTGGTACCTGCCACCCCACCTGGCCTGCCAGTGGTGGGCAGCCCATTCAGGCATCCTCTCTGCCTCCTTCCTTGTTGCATGCGGAAGAACCAAGCAACCTGCTCTGGGGAGGGAGGCTGCTGTTCAGAGAGGGGGAGCGCCCAAGCAGTATTTCATTTTAATTAATAAAAAGGGGGCATTTAATTCTTGCCTCCCTCCTGGGTGCCAGGGCAGGACTGGTTGCATCCTGGAGGATGTCTGACCCCAGAGAGGCTCCTCTGTGGGGAGATCTGGGGGACCACCCATGGCTTCCTGGAGGGCCCAGCGGGCAATGTCTCCCCTGATGTGTTTTTCCAAGTAGAAGCCATTCAAAAGAAAGAGACAGGGATAAGAAAAAAGAAACAAGAAAAAAAGTCACTAACAGTTTAGCTGGATGTTTTGGGGCTGATTTGAGGAGGTAAAAGCTGAGAAATTCCTTCCTGAGCATGCTCAGTCTCTGGGACAGTGCAGCCAGGATCACAGGCAGGAGCGGGCCACGGGGTGATGGTGCCAAGGCAAGAGAAAGGGCCATCCCTGGCTGCCAGAGTCGGGCTAGGCTTCGGAGCTGCTCCCTCTCTACAACCCGCTCCCGTGCTGTCCGTTCATCCTGCCTTGCCGGGGAGGCACAGGTTGAACCAGGGGATGGTTTGTGCTCCAGTGGCATCTTCACGTGCCAAAACTTCATCAGCCATTTTCTTATTGTTTTGCTGATTATTGCTGGTTTTGCTAATAAAGTTCTGCTTAACCCCTCACAGCCATCCTTTCTGTAAGCAGGGTAGAAGTGTAAGTCACAAAGACTGCAGACAGCCTACAGAAATTTAGCGATGGGTGGTTTAAGGGCAACAACAGCCCCGAGTGATGCTTTGCATGCCAGTCCCAGGGGGGCCGCCTGTGTTGATCACGTTGAGCGCAGCGCTCCTCTGCCTGCCAAGCAAGACAGCGGACTCAGAGAGGGGAAGGAATTCCCACAGGCATTTCTGGGAACACCATTGGGTCTGGCTGGAGAAGGAGGCATTTGTCGGCGCGAGAGAGAAGCCGTGAGAGCAGGTGGGTGGGAAGGAAGCCTGGCTGACCCACATGGCAACAGAGGATCAGTCACAGCAGATGCAAGAAGCAGGCCTGCCTGGGACCGCTGGCTCTGTGCTCCTACTGCCTGGCCCCTAAGCAAGGGAAGAGCCCTCCCCAAATCCTTAGACTTTGCCTGCTCCCTTTTTTTAAAAGCGAATGCTCACCAAGTATTGAGGCTGCCTGAAGCAACCAGAGCGCCTTTTGATCCAGCTAGGGGTACTGAGAGGTAGAAGAGAGGCACGTGCATTGCTTTTAAGGGTAAACCCTTCCACCCACCTGTTTGGAACATTTAAGAAATACAGCTGGGTTGGTCGCAGCCTGAAGCCAGAGCTACAAACAGCACAGCAAACGCAGTAGTTTGTGCAAGGGATGTCTGGAGCAGCAGCTTATGGTGAAGTGGCTGCCACCCGTGATGGGGCTCTTGAGTGCTTGATCTGAGGAAGGGGCCTGACACCCTCACCACAGCAGAGCTGCTCAACTGCCCTTCCTGTTAAGACTCAAAAGAAAAAAATTAGCTATACTTGCGATACTACTGCAGCAATGTTTGCCTCCTAATTGTCTTTTGGTGAAAAAACCCACCATGCAGTGGGGAACTTTTGCTGCAAGCACTGCTTACTTGTTAAACAAATCCACTGCCTCCCCTGTAAGAAACTGGATGTGGAACATCATGGCCTGGACAGTCCTGTTGGACCTTCAAGTGTCATATCAAATGTTATCATCATAACAAATCAAGCACCACTGACATCAGACACGTACATGAAAACTATTTCAGCATACAAAGTGTAGGAACATCCATGCCACTGAGGAGCCCATAAATACTGTGTTGGTGTGACCAGCCCCCTGAGCTGTAATGTCTGAAGTCGGGCTGGTGGAGGGAAGGGGTGAGGCACAAAGACAAATGTGAAGGATTCTTGCTATCCTTGCTCAGGAGAGTCTGAGGTTGTGGGGGGGAGTGGGGGTGGCAGGGAGGTTTCCCACTCTCAGAACAAGATGTGACGTTACAGATTCTCCTGGAAAAATGCTCCATTTCCAAAATGTCAAAATGATGTTTTGACATTACCAGAAGCTGTAGTTTTAGTTAAATAGAATTTTACATTACAAAGTGACAGGCTTTTATGAAGAGTTTTGATTTTGACAAAGTGGGATTTTCCAGCATCAAAGGCATCTGGTAAATTCCAACCAGCTCTGACTACTGATATGCTACTGCCAGGTGGGTTTCTAAGTGGAGGAATTAAAATCACATTTTGAAAAAAAAAAAAAAGAGAGAGGTTAACTGAGTTCAAAATTGGGGAGTGAGGAAGAAAAAGATTGTTTGAGGACTCTCTGAAGGTGACATTACTAATACAGGAATTGTTTTATATATTTTGGGGATCTTTGTGGGGAAAAGATTCATTTTTTTCGAAAGATATAAGACCAAAAAAGGAACTGCACAGGTTTGGTGTTGATGTGAAGTCACCTCTGCCTCAGCCAGACAGGACAGATTTCCATCCTCTACAGCGTGGACACGAAGTGACAGAGGTTGGTGTTTCCTTCCAGGCAATGGTGCATTTAGGGTTCAATATATTACATCACCAGATAGTATACAACTTTTCACTTAACACACTTCCTCAGCTATCCCTACTAAAGACGTTTCAGCGTGCAGACAGGCTTTGCTGAAAGCTGGTCAGTCCTGTAAAGATCCAACTCCGCAAATGTATGTGGACCATCTTTTTAATTTGGGGGCTAGTCCCCATGAGTTTAGTGAAAGTCTTGTGGGATGCAGTTTCTCATATTGTTACAGATTTTCGGGATAAGGTCGTGAAACAGTATTTTTTGGTAGGAGTTCTAGTCTAGCAGCGTGCTTCCAGTTGAATTGTGTTCCATGAGGTATTTTTGGTACTGTTCTGTTCTGCATAAACGGGGCCGGACAGTATGATATATGGCATATTGTCAGGACCCCATTTCTCAATGTGGTTGAGGCTAGCTCTAGAATAACCTCAGTGACTTACAAATGCTTGCTACCACTCCTCGGAGGGTTTAAACTGTATGGACGTGTCCCTTCATCATCCTCCTTTGTGACAGATGAAAACGAGGGCATACCCACACCACACGTTGTCTCCTCAGCCTGACACCTGTCCTCTCCTACCTGGCTATGAGAAATATCAAGGAGCACTTTCTGGATTTGTGGAAGAGGCAGAAGAGCATTCCTTTTAATCCGCTTGAGACAGAAAGTCTGGCTCATCTGCACACATGCTGAAAGCCCCAGCTCTGTCAGGCAGCCACCCCAGCCCTGACCATCGCTGCAAAGTGCTGAGCTGTGCCCTGCACTGCCAGCTCCACCGGGGGAATGCTCCCCTCCCTCCCTTTTTAAAAACACAAATAAAAACAAGCCCAGAAATGCTGCTTTTTCTCCGAGTGCCACAACCCGTACGCCAGAGAGATGCGGCTCAGGGGAGGGAGCTGACAGCTGAGCACGTCAGACGCCGTGGGAGCCATCCAGCCCCTCTTCGGCACAACGGGAAACAGCCTCTCACAAACACTCTGCGTTTGGGCTTTTCTTGAATTAATTCTCTGTAAACAGAGGCGAGCGCGTACTTCTGGAAGCCTGCCGTTCCTTGTCAGCGTCTGTAGATGTGCTGGATAGGAGAGCCGTGGTGGCCAAAGCTCGTCGGACAGAAAGCACCATGGCATCGGAGCTCCAGCCTCAAGTCTATTAAGGATGCTCCCTCTAGTGGGAAAAGTACTTTAGCCGCAAAACTGGCTTTTTCCCCTTCCTTCCCGCGCCGCCACCCCCTCCCCCCCCTCCCCCCTTCCCTTTTTTAAATGAAGAATCAAGTTTTCTAGATAGTGCAAGACATGGGGCCGTCCCCATCGGACAATAGGTGAGCAAACGCCGTGCCTTTCCAGCCCCTGGGCATCGGTGGTGGAGCTGGAGCCCAGCCGATGCCGGTCAGCGGTTACTCCTCCCCGGTGGACCCGTGGTAAGGCGAGGGGCTCTTGGTTGGTCTTGCAGCAGTCCTCAGCGTGTGTTTGGTTGTGAGTTCCCACTTCTGATTACAAAAATAGGACTTACTATAATCATAATAATATTAATGATACAAAATAATTATTGTAATTATATTCTTTTTGGCAAATTATTAACACAAAGCAGCCCGAAGGAGCCCGTTGGATTAAAAAAAGGTGACAATGCACGAATGTTAAAAAAGACAAAGTCTTTGTTTAAAAAGAGGGAGAAAGAATCTGCAAACGAATGCATTTCTGTAAGGCAACATGTTACCTTTCGTTTTCCATCTAGACTTAGGTCAGGTTCCGTTGTCGTTAAAGAAATTGTTAGAACTTGGCTTGCTTGAGCTTATCAATGTGGTAACACAGTTTCAGTGCAGGTCCCAGCTTCAGCCCCAGGTATTTCATGATCATGTCACTTTTCAGCAGCAGCAGAGCATTGCCATCAATCTCCTGGTTTCAAAGGAGAGAGAAGGAATCAAAATGTGTTCGTCCCCTTCCAGTGCGGCATCCTGTCAGTTTAAGCAAGGTGGATCAGCAGCGGTGTGTCTTTTAGGGTAGAGCTAGCTGAAGCAGCATGCATTTTCAAATTCCATTTTAAAAAAACTGAAATCTAAGTTCAGACAGAAGGAAGCTCTAAAGGAGGGGTTACTCAAACTAGTACTTTTTATTCTTCAGTGAACTGTGAGGTTTGTCTAGGTTTTAAATTGTTTTGTCATTAAAAAAATGGGGATTTAAAAAAAAATCAGGGTTGCTCTAAGCCTAATTCTGCAAAAAGCCAGTCAGCCTTGAAAGAAAGGGGTGAGTGACAGGGAGAGGGATATGGCCTTATGAACTGCTAACAGCGCACCTCTGAATCTCCATTCCAGCTTTGTCCCTCACTATCTGCCTGTTTCATATATCCCCAGTGCACTTCCATCCAGTGAGATATATATATATATATATGTGCTTCTTAAACGTATCAGCAACTTGTTATTTTATTGCATTTATTAATATTATTTGTTCAAATTTAATTTAACCATCACGTAAATGGAGGAAGTTGCCACCAAGTTCAGGTTTTTTTATCCCAGACCTGTTGTCTTGAAAGCCTTTTGAAACCACAGTGTGAGAGCAAAGTAGCTTGGGCGCACAGTGAAACGGCCTCTGGTTTCCTATGCACTGTTAAGGACAGAGGCCGGCAGCTGCTCTGCCCTTCCTTGCATCCTGAGTTTGTCTCGTCTTTTCCTGGTGGACCTGCTAAAAATACTGCCCATCCCCACAGTCTCCACCACAATTACATACTCAGACTGTGGACCATTGGAGCTAAAACATGCCAAGTGATATGTGTGTGCACACGGATACACACGTACACACACCAACTGATGCTGTGTATATTGGGTGCTGGGTTTGATGGTCGATCTTCCCTTTGGGATCCATTACCTACTAATTAAGGAATAGTATGGATCCTAATTTGCCCTGATCATTATTACTCCATTCAGTGGTGATTTAGCTGATGAGCAGTTAAGGTCACTTTCTGATTAACTCAATCAATTAATGTTCTTCGTTTTGCAGCCCCCATTATCCATAATAGAAACTCTCGTCACCTCCCCCCTCCCCTTCCCATTATTTTAAGGCAGCTAAGGGAAAGATTAAGTATTATATGTAATTAATGTTTGCATAAGAAAGGAAAACAAATTCCTGGAACTGTGGTACCACAGGGTAAAAACACTGTCAAGGATTGGGTGCAGAGGTGGTTGCTTCTGAATGGTGAGTTCAGCAGTTTATTATTTCCTTTATTATTACCGTGTAGGGGTCAAAATTAAACTCCATGACAAGAGTATGCCAGAGGGAGCATTCATATCCAATTAAATATCCTGTATTAGCCATGTCCCTGTGCAGACTGTTGGCTTGACTTCTCTACAGAATTACTGTGTCAGCCCTTTTAAAACAGAATTTAAAAAAGGATTCTATAGCATGCTCCCTAAATCTGCAATATCCCTGCTAGAAGATCTTGAACCAGATCTGAAGCTGGCAAAATTCAGTGCCATTGGTGCAATTGGCTTCTTTCACATGAGTTGAGACCCATCCTACTGCAAGTTAGAATATTGCAGGAGATCATTGCTGTGTTCCTGCAAAGGGACAGCCACTGCAAACATATGACCCACGAGATCATGATACACTGGGCGTAAACATACAACTTCCACCTGCACGGATGAGCATTTACTATGTTTGTGCCAGCTCCTTGCAGCATTTGTTCTGAGGATACTGTTCAAAAAGCAGGATAGCTCCTAAACAAGTCATGCAAACAAGAACTGCACATTGGCAGTGGATGCTCCCCAGGGTGAGGTTTTTAATGAGAAAGATGAAAGTCCCCATCTTCATGGGTGTTTAAGCTCTTAATTCTGAGTAAAATGAAAGACCTCAGGATCCTGCTTAGGATATATATCTCTTGAGATCCCTATGTATTCTACAGTTTCCTGGATGCCAGCCCTGGTAAGGCCACCACCACCTGCGACAGGAGTGCAGTGGTGGCTCAGTGGTCAGTGCTCAAGCACTTGAGATGAAGAAGGACTACGGAAAGATGCATGTTCACAAGTCTGATGTCTAGCAGAGACAGGTTTCTGTTTGAATAAAATGGATTAATTACACTAAACTCAAAGGGAATTGTCTCCTTCATACATGCATTTGCCAATCACTGGCCATAATTAAACTGTCAGACCATAACATTTCTTCAGTCTCTTCCAGCTCAAGTTTTCTACCTGCTAATTCCCTGTGCAACTCCTTCCTCTCCTCCTTTTCCCTCCCCCAGTTTTTCTACCATCTTTCTTGCTGAGAAAGCTCAGCACGGGGCTTTCACACAGCACCACTATCAGGTCCCTGCCCAGCCAATGGCTCCTGTGCATGAGGCCAGAAGATGTATCAGTTATGGGCACATGTCCCTGCTGAGGGAGCAGGGAGCAGTGGGGAAGTAGTAGGCATTTTCATGGTCTTTGGTGAACTGTGACAGACCTCCTTGGGTCTCTTGGCAAGGAGAAAAGCTTCTGCTCCTGGTGGAGCACTCCTGCAGCAGTGGAGGATGTGGGCTGCACCTCCTTACCTTGGGAGAGCCAGCTCTGAGGACTGCAGTAAGCACCCAAACAGCTTAATATAGCAGTGGGAGAGAGCACTGCCTGCACAGAGGATACACCCCTGCTCCCAGCTCTTTTCCTGGTGGTCTCACCACTCTCTCCCTCCCAGTGTCATAGCTCAGATGAGTCAGCTGCCAGAGCAGCAATATCAGGTGATAGCTGGGCCTGGTCAATGACAGTAAGTGCTTCTAAGTAAATTACACACCTACTTCATAGAAAGATTGAATGTACAGGAAGATATGGCTAAGGTTAATGGACTAATCACTTGTCTCTCACCCCTGGGGTCTCTGTGCTAACCCAGATGAGGTTTGAAGGCTGAAAAATTGCAGGGACATATATAACTCGAAGGCGTAATTGAATTGAGTTGTGGCAATCTTACCCAGGTTCTCACACCTATGGCATATTTTACAGGGAAATCGATGATAAGTAGAGCCCGTGGGTGCTGAGTGTTCAACAGAGGATGACAGGGACAGACTTTAGTGGCAATTTAGCTTGGTCTTTTTGGTCACAGAGCAGCTGTAGTATTGTGGCATGCTCCAGTGCAGCTGGCCCATGGCTGCCTAGAGGATGCCACTGTCCTGTTGCTAGATGAAAGCATGCTGTGCCATGCAAGTGGAAACCAGGCAGACCTGTTGCTTTTGCACTGTCCATATGTACAAGAGGAACTCTAAATGTTCCTCTTCATTGGGATGTACTTGTATGCTTCAGAGCAGGGCAGTTTTCTCTCCCTTGCATGAGGAGTTTTGATGCACACCCCTTCCAGTAGTCTCAAAAACTCGTGCTAAAGCAAGTTCCTTTAAATCTGAGGGTGGTTTGTTTATATACCTGGTTTCCACATGGCCAATGTAGGCCATGTCTTCATTATCAGCTTGTAAGGCAGATCTGACTTGGTGGCAGAAGGCAGGGAACGTAGGCTGGCACCTGACCCATAACTGCATGTTTGGTCCTAGCACCGCTGTGCCTGCTCTGCTGTTCTCATCCCACCGGCCTGTATGCAGAGTGGCAGATGGCCTCAATACCTGCCTAGGGTGAGCAGACAACAAAGCCTGTGTTCATCTTCATCTGCTCCTCAGCCACATCCTCTCCTCAGTTTCTGGAAACCCTGCACCCAGGGTGTATCTGGTTGTCCTTCAGTTGTCTCCCTCAGCTCTTCTCTGCAGCCACACACTGCCACCTGTCCCTGATGGCCCACAGGCAAGGAGTGGGACCTTTGAGATCACATGAAGGGCAACCATGCCCTCTCTCTTGCTTTGCAACCTGATGCAGGAGTCAGGCTGGGAAGCCCTTCTTCTTTACACCTATTTCCAGGCACTTACATCCAAAGCTGTGCCCTCCAGCTGAATGCAAGAGAGTCACTTTTAGGAAGAAAATCTATTTTCACAGCCAGACTGAATTGATCAAGGAGGGATGAAGGAGGAGGAGGCTGAAGATGCTATTAAATGTATTGGTGGCAACTCCATATACAGCAGCAGAACAAGAAACTCCAGGTCAGATGTGTGTTTACAGTCTTCCCCTTTACTAAGTAAGGATAATATCATTTCCACCACTGGAGATTGCCTAGCATAAGCAACTACCATTGTTCTCAAGTGAGTCAGCAGTTCTATTAAATTTGGTTACGTTGTTACATAATACCAAGGGGAAAAAGAGTAAAAACTGGGCTGGTTTGGGTTTCTTCTGCTAAATACCTGGAGACACATAAAAAGTACTCCTCAGAGAATAATCAGAGGTATCATGGGAAAAAGTTGTCACTGAGATGAGGCTTTTTTGTGCCAGAGTGACAATGAAAAATGAGCATCAGATCCTCTGTGCTGTCTCTTAGTCTTGGCATAGAAACAATTCACACTGGCATGGATGGAAACAAATAGTGAGCATTTTCTCAAGATGTTGTTCGGGTGTCCCCATTGAAAAACAAAAGAGAGGAGAGGAGAGGAGAGGAGAGGAGAGGAGAGGAGAGGAGAGGAGAGGAGAGGAGAGGAGAGGAGAGGAGAGGAGAGGAGAGGAGAGGAGAGGAGAGGAGAGGAGAGGAGAGGAGAGGAGAGGAGAGGAGAGGAGAGGAGAGGAGAGGAGAGGAGAGGAGAGGAGAGGAGAGGAGAGGAGAGGAGAGGAGAGGGGAGAGGAGAGGAGAGGAGAGGAGAGGAGAGGAGAGGAGAGGAGAGGAGAGGAGAGGAGAGGAGAGGAGAGGAGAGGAGAGGAGAGGAGAGGAGAGGAGAGGAGAGGAGAGGAGAGGAGAGGAGAGGAGAGGAGAGGAGAGGAGAGGAGAGGAGAGGAGAGGAGAGGAGAGGAGAGGAGAGGAGAGGAGAGGAGAGGAGAGGAGAGGAGAGGAGAGGAGAGGAGAGGAGAGGAGAGGAGAGGAGAGGAGAGGAGAGGAGAGGAGAGGAGAGGAGCGTTGGAAGGGACCTACAATGATCATCTCGTCCAGCTGCCTGACTAACTCAAGGCTGACTGAAAGTTAAAGCATGTTAAGGGCACTGCCAAAATGCCTGTGAAACACTGACAGGCTTGGGCCATCAACCACCCCTCTAGGAAGCCTGTTCCAGCATTTTACCACTGCCTCAGGTGGTAAGTGAACCTTTCTTCAGCCCCACCCCCACCAGTGATGCTGAACACCTTGCAGGCCCCTGCATTCAACCTGGCTGAGCACAAACACTGCCTATAGCAGCCAGAGACAGCTGCGGGGGTGGTGTGTGACATGTACTGGCTATCTCTTGGGACTGCCCATGCACACTGGCTTAAATACCCAGGAGGGGTAAGGGCAGCCTTCTACATACGTGTTTTCTGAAGAGCTCCACGTGGGGACCTAAAGCCTGAGGGTCTGCATCCTTCACAAACCAAATCACATCATCCACCGTCCAGGTCAAAGGATTCTTGCTTGATGGCCGAGCCGTGTCTTGCCGTTCTGGTGAAGGACTCGAGGCTATCGGTACAAAAAAGCCCACAACAGCTCGTTACAACAGCACACAGAGGTTTCCTTGGTTAGTGAGTGTGCAGTGGCCCAGCAGCCTCACTGCAGGATTGGATGTTGGATCTGTTATGTGCAAGTGTCAGCCTGGGATGGTGGGGTGGGGAGAGAAGGGGACTTGGAGCAGTTTCTGAGCTGACTGCTTATTGGGAGACACGATCCCAGCTGGCAAATTGCACTAAAACCCATGAAACCCTCAGGTTCCTGCTGGGGAAGGAATAATGTGCCAGCTGCCAGGCTCTTAAACCGAGCTGCCCCTGCTGTCTGATCTGCAAGCAGTGGGGATCTTGGCTCGAGAAGACACCACCCTCCCACCTGGAGAGAAGGCACTTCAGCACCAAACAATGGAGTTTGCCATGGAAGGCAAAGGCTAGAGAGTAAAAACAGGATTTAGGAAATAAGGTTTTTTTCTTCACATTGAGGCATTCAGAGTTGTCTTATCACTTAGAGGAAGGTTCTAGTCAGTACCCTCCTAATTCAGGCTCCCATGAAGCTTACGGTCCCCAATGAACACCTATTTGGAAAGCTACTAAAACACACTAGGATGAACGTTGCACATGTGACTTTTTAATGGTATAAACCATGGATGATTTAAGGTCACTTTGGTTTGCTGTAGCTTTAAATCAAGTGAATAAAAGCACATTGGAATGAAAATGCATTTATGTTTTTATTCTTAGTCTCTGCAGGATTATAAATCTCAGCCTCCACGTGAGTATGACTTGCACCCCCACTCATCCTGCTTCACTATTACAATAACTATTATCATGCTCTATTACAGGAAAGCTGTTTAAATTTGTTTATATCCACACTAAGCAAACTTTTGCATTAGCAGGCAGCAGCACATAGATGTATAAAGTGTTACTTGCCCAGACCTGCTCATCTCTTTCTGCTAAGGCCCAGTTTTTAATGAGAGGTGCAAACAGTAAGCAAGCAGGCACTACAGAAGACAGAAGAGGAAACAGTAGAGTGCGAGTAGAGGAAGACCAAAGATGCCTGAACTGAAGCCTGGAAAAGCCCCAGGTAGCCAAGAGGGCAATTAGAGCTGCTGAGGAGAAGGGCTGAGCTCTCTAGAGAAATACCAAGCTTGTAAGGGTAGACGAAATGTGTGAGAATCCCCGTGTATGACTCAAACCATGATCCTAATGTGTGAGAGCAACTGTAGTGGGCTGGGTTTGGGGCTTATGGAGCTTGTCACTCCACTGCCTTCAGTAGAGCCCCGCTGATTTAGATGAGCTGAGGCTCTGCCCATCTCTGCCCGACAAAAGCTTTATGTGCTTATTGGTCCTTATTTTCTTGCTGCCATGCTCATCTTACGGCATCATGTAACGAGGTAGACTGAGCAGTTACGAAGGATGAACCCCGGTAAGCAGCAGTGGTGATGATCTCTCGAGGTCCCTCCCAACCCCTACGATTCTCTGAATGTGCAAATCTGGTCAATGGGCTTCATAATGGGATGTGATGTAAATATCATGATAATTACACTCTCATTTGCTAAGTCACTGTTCTGGATATAAAGGACAAGGAATAGCCGCAGGTCCTCTTAATTAGACAGCGAGGATTGGTGTTAGTATGGATTCAGGCAACCCTGGGCTCTGCTCACAGAATAAATGCAATACACAATGGTACAGACACCATCTGGAGCCTTTGGCATGAAACAATGAAGACAAAGAGTGCAAAACGAGCAGGGTAATCTTGGCCAACCCCTGGATCATCTGTAACATTGAGGAACTTTGTCAGGGACACGAGGGAGAACTGAGACTAGTCTTGGTGGTATGTGTGTGGGGGGAGTATTTCTCCCTTACCCAATCTGCCGATGTTCTGGGTGCCAGCTGATTTGTGGAGATACTGGGCACCTCAGACTGAAGGTCAGGGGGAAAACCAGGCTTTCACAAACCAGCTGGAAAACAGAGCAGGGGGAGAGAAAGGTTTGGCCATGCCCAAAGGGTTAAGGAAGTTTCTATGCTACTGCCATAATGGTGTTGAAGGGGGTGTGCCACTACCAAGGTTCACATTTTTTCCTTTAAATTTGTATGAAGGTAAGGAAAGCCGAGGGGCTTAGCATGGGACTCACGCCGGGCACAGAGAGAGCAGCCCCCAGCACAGCGACTCCTGCCCCTAACCCGCTGCTTCCAGAAATGCCAGGAAAGGGCAAAGGGGAACAGAGACCCCCGAGAGCAGCTGGGGCCTTCACAGGTATTGGAAATATCTGTAGTAAAAGGAAGGGAGCTGGGAAGAAAAGGTTGAAATGACAGGGGAATGCTACTTGCTCCTTCACATTCTGGCAATCAATAGCATAAATCTGATTTTTTGAAGACAAATATTTAAGTGACCTTTCTAAAGAGACCACATGCCCAGAACTCTTCCAGACCCCAGCAAGGAAAGACAACCCTTTCAAATCCCTACCTGAGCCATCATATAGCAATATGAAAATAAGATTTATGCGTAGATACTAACTCTTTGAAGACTGGTTTGCCATCATTTGCTTCCCTAGAGTCAGGACCTGGATTCTCTGCTTCTTTTCCATGAACTAAGATGTGTTATTTTACTTGTGTGTAAGGGGCAACCTTTAAATATTGTTAATAAACCTGGGGTGCCATCAGCTTGCAGACAAATGTCTCAAACGCCATTCATAGCTGGTGAGACTGGAAACAATCTGGTTTTCCATATCTTTTAAAGCGTATTTTGTTGTATTTATCTACGCTGGCTTTTTAACATTGTAGTTTACACATTTAAGTGTAAACTCTTTACAAAAGAGAACTCATTCCATGTCCTCACAAAGGTGTGGGGTTTATGTTTCAATAGCATCACTTTGCTGAAAGATTGTGTTAAGTGCAAAAGTGTTTGATGGCAGCAGGGCAAGTACTATACATTTTTTCTTATCTGAAGGTATTCACACTTAACCTAAGAATTAGATAAATGAGGAAGCCTCATGTCTCCCGGGTATCCTATGCCATCCTGTCATCAGAATTAATCAGGATGATAATGAATACTCAGATTACAAAGAGATGGGAGTGCTCGCGACCAATAATTATTTTTAGAGATCGTAATCTAGGTCAAATCCAATTTCCTGTTTTTGACAGGTGGCAAAAATTTGTCAAATTAATGGAATGGGATATGGAAATTTAGGTAATCAGAGGGAAACGCTTCTCCCTCCTGCCTGAAGCGGTCTCGGGAAGGAGAGGAAAGAGGCTCCATTGCAGGGGAAGGTCTTGGGGCGTCCTGGCTGAGACCATTGTGCAGAAACAGCTGGAGATATCAAGTCAGTGTCCAAAGTCCAGAGAAGCTGATGGAAAGATGTAGCCTGGCTTGGTCTAACCGAGCCAACGGCTGAGCAATCACCCCACGCAGGGTTTTCTCTGACCCCTACATCTGCCCCTGGGATCTTCCTGAGAAAGAGAATGGAGAGAGAGAAAGCCAACAGCCAAACAGCTGCAGAGGAATGACAAGGAAATCTGATGCTAAAATGGAGCTAAACCTGTGAGAGAAGGAAAGATAAATAACAGACTCCCTAAATACGTTCTTGGCAAAGAGTCCAGAGGGAGTACGGTCATTGATAGATAAAAGTGGAAAGGGAGTGACAGATGAACTTTAATATTGCTGCAGGCCTAAATTATTTCTGTGCCTCAGGGGAAAGGGGTGGGAATGAAATTTTAAAAGGTTCACTCTGATTGCACTGGAGCAGATAATAAGGAGCAGCAGATCTACTGAAACTAAGCAGAAGTAGCAGGTCCTCAAAGGCGCAGAATGCTGGGAAATATTTTAAATAACAACCAACCTCCCCCTATAAACAAGGACAGGGGGAAGGCTTTGTAGAAGACACATTCCTAATAGTCCAGGGCACACTGAGCAGGAGAAGAGGAGAGGCATCAGAAAAGCAGCTGTGTGGGAGAACATAATTACAGGATATTTATGGGCATGGGGGGGTTTGATGAGCCGCAGTTAAACAGAGAGCTCTGGAAAGAATATTGAGCTTAGTGCATCGATTTGCTCTGCAGGCGCTTGCAGGATACACCATGCACTACCTGGCTGGTGGCCTCAGCCCCACGGCAGGGCAGGGCAGAGTCCCCATCCCACCAGCACAGCGGCTGCTCCCACTCCTGGCATGGCATGTGACATGTGGGGATGCTACGTTGAAGGTGCTCCTCTGCATCCAGTTGCATGAGGGCAAGCCATGGGCTGCCATTAAATATTTACATGGGCTTTTCTTGCTTGCTGAGAGCATGAAACTTTCAGGCTGTCGATATCCTCAAAAATTAACAGGCAGGGTGTGTTTTCCAAAGTGGTGGTACCCAGCAGTGAGCCCCGTGATGCTGCCAGCAGCTCCTTTGCCTCGGGGAGGTGCTGGACCCAGCTGCTGCAGGGCACTTGCAGTGTTATTCTGGAAAAAGAGGAACTTCAAACTCTGCACCCCAAAATGTTTTCAGGAAATAAATGTATGAGCAAGCAGGACTGCCTCTTTAACAAAGGCCCTCGGGTGATAATAATTAACTGCTAATATTGGATAATAAAATCTACATAAAAATAACAAGCTATAGGGCAAGGTTAAGGTTATTACGTTGTGGTTGAACACACAATTCTTCATACTTGGAATAAAGGCTTTGTTTGTTATGTAAGCAGGCTTGGAAAGGTTTATGATGTCCTTGACTATTCCTTTCCTGATTTAAGAGCTTCAATTTGGCAAATGATGACAAGAAAGCGCATGTTTATCTGTTAGCAGCCCCAACCAGCTTTCTGAAATGAGATTTCCCCCCACCCCCCCTTTTTTTTTATTTGGAATTTTTTAGCATAATCATGGAGAATTAGGCATCGAGCTTCTGATCGCATTAATGAGAGCTTTGAGGTTTAATCTCATCCATTCCGCTTGAAAGACATGTTCTGCTATGCACTAAGATATGTTTTATGGTTATGGTTTTTTCCATGATATTTGCTCACCATGATAAATAAGGCAAGCTATTTTTCAAAAGTATCCATAAATAAAGGGGATAGACTTGAGGTTTCAGAGAGAAATTCTTCCTCTTTCTAATGAGTCCTGCCTATCCCTACCTCATAAGTATGCAAACTGAGGAGGATAAGAACAGAGACTGGCACGCACCACTTGCTCATCTTTGCTCACTTATGATTCAGCAGCATGTAAATTATCCCTAGAAAGAGGAAAAGCACACACAATAGCATCGTAGCAAGAGTGCAGATTCCCAAGACCTTTGTGAGAGAGATTTTGCAAAGAGAGTAACAAAACTCTGGTGTAGCTGTGCTAAGGCAATTGCAGAAGGGTGCAAATTTTACAAGTCAGGGATTGACAGTAAAAGTGGAAGGGACATGGTAGGTGAAATAGATGATAGCTACGAAGAAATACAGGCTCTAATTCTAAGGAGGGGCAAGCAATGCTTTGTAGGACTCTGCGATGGGTGAGAATTCCAGTGTTTCCGACCCACACTTCCAAACCAGTGTTATCACAAGCAAAGTAAGAGATGAAACCAGGCTGTGACTGGAACCAGCACACTTTATTTAATGCTAAAAGTGATATTGTCATGAGTCTGTGGGCACCTTGCCTTCATGGGTGTCACTGTGTTGCACTTCACAGCCACTGAAAACTGACCGGCCGTGCCCGAGAGCAATGGCTCCCCTCTGCCTCACAGGACTCGGCTCCTGCTGTGGAGGGGGGAACACTCCCCACTGGAGTCTCCAGAAAGAAGCTGAGTGGATCAGAGAAGATGTGACAGATGGTGGTGGCACAATCATGCATTTGTGCTGCCATACACTGCTGGAGCACGTTGGGAGTTTGCTGTTGCTCCTGTGGGAGCCTTTGAGAGCAAGCTCTCCTCTGTATGGGTTTGCGTGTACCTTCATGGCAAGCTCTCCTCTGTATGGGTTTGTGTGTACCTTCATGGCAAACTCTCCTCTGTATGGGTTTGTGTGTACCTTCATGGCAGATGGTAATCTGTGGTAGATGATACCAGACCTAATAACTTGTTCATAACTGTAAATAAACTGTATCAACAAATCAATAACCATTTTTGTGATTTCACTTTGTGACTGCCAGTTTTAGGGTGCATTTGCTGCTTAGCTGGCCAAAGGACACAGAGGGCCCAGAGGAGCTAGTCTATGCAAGTGTCAAATGCTTGTCACATAAACAATACTAAGCAGTTTTGGGATGAATCCTGTTATCCCAGAGTATCATAAGTAGCAACTTAAAGCGACTTGTAAATGCATCAAAGACACTCAAATGACAGGTGCCTTCTTTGCTCTTTAAAGTGCCTTAATATGTTTCAAGCTAGAGAAATGTAGGTGCCCACAAAGCCTATTGCGTGGCCACTCTGACTTGTGTGTTGGTTCAGTTCTGGGAAGAAAAAGGATGTTCTACCTTTATGGCTGTCATTTTGTGAGGAGGGAAAATTTTCTGAGAAGTCATGGTAAGAGAGATGGAGCCATCTCTCAGGACCACACTGTTTTCACAAGGTTGATACTGGGAAACAGGGACATTCACAGTCAGGAACAAGAAGGGAAGGGGTGCAGGTAAGCAAGCTTAAAGAGCTCTGGTTTGAAGCTTCAGTCCCTTGAGCACAGTTTCAAACCCTCAATACCTAGGCTTTTTTCCACATAACAGATTTTTAAGCCTGGGAATTTTGTGAATCCTGAAAATGAGCAAAGTATTCAATAAGCCGCTGAGCGACTCGGGGAAGAAAAATCTATGAAGGGTTACTAAATATGAATCCACCACTTCTGGTTCAGGAAGTCCTTTGGCCACAAATTTCTGAAGACTGAGAGGGTACTGAGGAAGCACCACCATCTCTGCAGCTATCCCTTTCCTGAGGGTCTGCTGCTGTCTCATGCTGGTGACAGAGTGTGTGGCTAGACAGACCTTTGCTCCGTTCTGCCCTGACCCTTCCTTTGTACTACAAAGAGATAACAACGGGTCCCAAGCAGAATGATGAAGATTTTCATAGCAAGCAAGTAACAACATTGTTAAATCTTGGCTCTTTGCAGCTGCCAACTAAAAAGCTTGACGAAAGGGTCCCAGTTCTGCTAAGATGCTCGGGGAAGCAGTGGGAGAGGGGAAGATGAATCCTGAGCACAGTAAGCCTCTTGTCCTCCCAGCACCTGATTATGCCAACCCAAGAGACACTGAACAAGGTCTGAAAGAAAGGGCTTTTCATTTCCTTTTCTTTGTAGCTGAGGCCCCCAGTTCTTAGTGACAACCTTTAACAAGTTGTTTGCAGTAGTGCATTTCTATGCTATCTGCTTTGCTTTGAGTAAAGTTGACTCTGTAAGTAAAGAAAGAAATAATGATGTGAACTGAGCACTTATCTGTGCTCTGTATAGTAAGATAACACAGGGGAAAACCAGGGAAACAAGTGTGCAAAAAGTAATGGCAAAGTGATTGATGGTTTTGGGTAGGTATTGAACACTTAGGAAGACGAACTTAGATGAATGAAGAAATGCAAGGATAAATACTAGTAGTATGTATTTTGGAAGAATAATGCTCTAAAATATTAAATAGAGAAAGTTCAGGAACAAGAAATAATACTGGTGTTGGGGAGGCAAGGGATGTGAAGATACAAAGATCTATGGCTCCTGGGAAGAGGCTCTGGAATGGTTACCAACAAGAATACGCAGTTTCCAAGAAACTTGAGGTTTCCAGGGGAAATGCAAGGGCAGAAAGACAGTGTAATGAGTTAATGGCAGACAAAGGAGCTGGGGGAACCAGCAAGACTTCTGCAAATATATCAAGATTATTAAAAAAAATAATACTGGAATGACAGTAGATTCCATTAATAAATGAGGAAGGGAAAGAAATTAATGACTTAAAAATGGCTGAGACACTCAACTCCTTTGTTAGATCCATCTGCAAGATGAAAAATGCATAAATGAAGTTTGAATAATTAGTAAGGGGTGAAGACACTGCTGAAATCACTACTGATAAAGACCTGTTAATGGAGAACTTTGAAAATGCAAACAAAGGCAAAGTTAGTGGAAGTTCAGGGAATGAGCTAACTCAGGTCATTTCTAGAGAAAAAAGTCATGGCTAATAGGGAATATAGTTAATGGGCAGAGTGACCAACCCAGCAAACCTAAATTCTAGCAGGGTACCTGGGCAAAATACAAAGAGAGGGAAGAAGACAAGTTATTGAATCCAGTGGTTCCCATGGCTTCCCTTGAATTTGCATACAAACCTCTTGTGACTTTGCTTCCAGAAGGATAAAAGAGCCTTGAGCAGTGAGCTGGATGAATTCTGAAAATGTATGTTTTGCTGGGCAGTCTTTTTCAAACAAAATCTGTCCTGGTTCAGGATTAAAGGAGCAGGATGGGCCACACAGCTAGGAAGCAAAGCCTTTTGCTAAAATGCTTTGAGGTAGGCACAAATATTTGTGTTCTCTCTGCATCAGATCTCATACACAGCTGGTGTCACCTATGTATCAGGTACCCCCATCTGTAGGAAGCATCAGTCTTTGGGAAGAATGCCTTATATATTCATATTTATATCTGTAAGTCGATAATAACAGTTGTGATTGCCACATGATTATATATAATACGTATGTTTACATAATTAATAACAACATTAGAAAACATTCACCTTTTTACTTAATGATAAATAGATTGATTTTGTGTCTACATAAATTATTATTTCTCCTTCTAAATGGAAGTGTGTGTGGTCTAGATGGATGTCAACCCAGACCCACCTCATGAATTTTCCTGGGAACTTGGGAGCGAGTTAAGACTCCAGCATGGCACCAACATAGCAACACACATTGCTAAACAGAAAATGTTACATTACCACTTCTGTTTCCTTCAAGATAGGTCCCGTTCCTCGTTGGGCTGGAGGTCTGATGCCGCAGGCCAGTGGATGAGGATCCCCCTGAAGACATCTGGGCAGGACGGTGGCTACAGGAGGAAGAGGAGCCTCCGGCAGGGCGTCCGTCTGCAGGACTCTGCCGCATGGCGTACACGGAGCCCATGCAGCCGAAGGCAGGATCGGCAGGATCCACGCTGTACCGCTTCATGTTAGCGGAGTCAGACAGGTAGTCCTCAGGTATGACAGTTTCTGCTCAGGAAGCCAAGACATAGAAGAAACTTCAGTGAAAGAGAACCTGTCTCAATTCAGCCCTTGGGGAAAAAAAATAAAAATGGATCTGTCCAGTCCCAGCCTCCTCCCAGCAGTCCTCAGTGTCGAAACTCCTTCCTACTTGCCTTTTTTGTCTTCACAAAAGATAGTCAAAGCTTTTCCTCCTTCTCATGTCCACTGCCATTCTCCCTGCAAAACCAGCCCTTCCCTGTACCCTCTCCACTTCCACCACCACCATCATCACCACCAGTGAGATACAAGCAGAGCCCCTGGAAACTTCCCTAAGATCCAAATCTTCACGTAACACCCACCAAAACTGGCAACCTGTGCTTCATGAGTTCCCAGTCTCACTGGGTGAAACAAGGTGTTAACATCTGGCAGGCAGGGAGCCCCTAGATTCAGAAAGTGCCCCCCATTGCCTCACGATGTTTCTCTGACCTGTTGAAAATGTCACTTTCCTCATCATAGGTACTCTTCCTCCAGAGACATCTGAGCAGGGTGAAATGATCCCTGTGGTGTCGCACATCTCCTTCCCTGCCTGAGCAAGTCTCCTCCCAACATATTGTGATGCCCTATTGAGCAGCAGGAAGAATTTATGCTGTAATTTATTCTATAAGGCACAAACTCTGTTGCTAATACAAGTTGAGGCTGTATATAATAGTTTTAATTTGCATTTTTACTCTTCTTTGGGAAAAAACCAACAAACCAACTTGGCAGCTGGGTACAGTAGTTGATGTTAAACAACTCGACGATCTCAAAGGTCTTTTCCTCTTTTCCAACCTAGTGCTTCTGCGACACATGATTTAGTTTGACAACTCAAACACACAAAAGTTGTGCCACACCAGCATCCTGGCTCATGCATCATGCCACAGCCCAGACCTTCACTGCCTGATTGCCTGGCTTTTCAATGGCTTGCCTCTGTCTTTTTGAAACCTTCTCCCATTCTGGGCCAGGTTGGATTTGCCATGAGGGATACATCAGCTCTGAAGGACAGCCATAAATGTGAAGTGTCCTCGCCTTTGAGAACTTGCCTTTGCAACTGCAAGTAACTTTCCTTCAGCAATGCTTTTTCCCCTTAGATAATTTGGATTCTTACAGCGTGCATTCAGGTACCCTGCTGCTTTCTGCCAGGGATTTCTGAGCTTGATTCTCACACAAATACAGACAGCGTGTAATTCAATGGGATTCAACAAAGTTCAGCTAACTTAACACTAGCATAAGAGAAATGGGAATCAGACACACTGAACCTTTCTCCCTAACCTCCAACAGATGCCAAAACTCTATAGCAATTGAGCTAAATACCTTGCTTTTCAGACTCCTCCCAATAAACCAAAGAAAATCCAATCAAGCCTCCTCATTCAAAGGAATTTAATTACTGTGTAGAACACTTGCAATAAAAGCCTCTTATGCAGAAAGAAGACAGCTCTTTCTGCAGCATCCTGCCTGCACCGCATGGAATAATTATGCCTCTTGTGAATCATTACCTCTTTATTCGAGGAAAAGAATGCTCTTTTAATATGATTACAATACGAAGAAGACACAGACTATCAAAACAGCAAACAGCACGTTAAAAGAGCCCTGCTAAATAAATGGCACACAGCTTTTATTACTGTGGATATAAATGACTCCAAAATTTGCGAGCAGACCCCAGGGATGTTTTGACTGATGTCAGACTCACTCAGTAGTCTGTGTGAAATAAGACATGCGTGGGTGAAATCTCCCCATGGAAGGACACCCATGAGAGGTGTAAAAGAGTATGATGTGGAGCCAGACACCATCAGTTCTGTTCCTGACCCTGCTTAACACTCTTTTCATGATGTAGATCAGTTTATTCCACATGTCTCTGCTTTGGGCTACAAACTGGTGTCTATTGCCACAGACCAAGCCAGAGCCTCCATTCAGTACTGTCTGAAACACACACCAGCAGAAGGTGCTCTGGGAATCTGAAAAGTGATTTCTAGATATCCTTATTGGACGGGGGGGTGGGGGGGGGCAGGGATCATCTCAAGCAGCCAGGTTTCTAAGCAGGTCTTTTCAGAGCTCCTGATCTTCAAGTTGACATGAGCGGCTAGTAGATTACAAGAGCAACTCATCAGTCATCTCCTCATGATCAGAAGAAGCTCATGAGGAAATGCAGGTCACAGATTAGGAAAAAAGGAGACTCGCATTCAAGTTCATGTGATTACAGGCTTTAAAGCATACAGATTTACAAGATGCTGGTCAGCTTGTGTCCTCCCTGCTGAGTACAGGCTGCTTTGTTAAAGTGCACCTTGAGCAACTATGTCCCCATGAGCCCATGCCCTGCAATGGTCTGGACACCTCCAGGAGGGGTTCACACATAGGATGGAAGAGGCAGGCAGGACTGGGAGGCTTTCAGGGCACAAAGAGATCCATTATGCCTGCAAGGGGACAGAGTCCCTGGAGACACTTCTGACCAGGAAAATTCATCTGCATTTCATGACCCCCCTCCCAGCAGCAGAGAAGGAGTTGAAGGTGACTGGGGATGGTCTCTGTGATAATGCCTGACCAAAGGTCGGCCATGCCTGATCAACCTAATTATCTCCTGTCATAAAGCCCCTGGATGTGTGGGCAAAGGGAGAGCAGTGGATGTCATGTGCCTTGGCTTTAGTGAGGCTTTCGACACTGCCTCCCATGATATTCTTGCACAGAAGTTAGAACGTTATGGTTGGGATGACTGAGGAACTGGTCAGATGATCTCTTTTAGTGAGTGGTAGTTAAAGAGTTGTATGGAAGCCAGTAAAAGTAGGGTACTGCAGGGGGTGTAACCTGGTATCCAGTTTTGGCCTCCGCAATACCAGACAGACATGGACAAATAGGTGAATTTAGTGGAGGGCTATCAAGACGCCTAGGGCCTGAAGCATGTGCCCTGTGAGGAGAGGCTGAGGAAAGGGGGCTTATTCAGCCTGAGGAAGAAGTGGATTGGGGATAGGAACCTAACAGCAGCCCCCAGTAACCATGGGGAGGTCACTAAGTAGATGGAGCCAGTCTATTTACAGAGGTGCACAGCAAAAGAGCAAGAGACAACAGGCAAAAATTGAAAAGAAATTTTCATACTGGATGTAAGGAGAAACCTTTACCCCAGGGGGACAGTGGGTTGGTGGCAGATATTGTCCAGAGAGGCCATGCAGGCCCTGGCACTGCATGTTTTCCAAACCAAATTGGGCAAAGCCCTGAGCAACCTGGTCTGACTCCATAGCTGACCCTGACTTGGACAAGAGGTTGGACCAGAGACCTCCTGGAGTCCCTTCCTTCCTGATTTGTCCTTTGATCCTATGATTGACATCTTTTCCACTCTGAGAACAACTGCAGAGGGTGGGGGAGAACCATGGCAAGGGCTTATGCAAGGGGTCCCGGGCCCCTTACAGTGGCACGGAGGCAGTAAGAAGGACAGGCTCCACTGCCTGGAAGGTACAAAAGACTGTGGATGCTTTTTGTGTTCATATTTCTCCAGCTCCCTCTTAGTTTGTATCACAGAGAAGCTGCCTAAGCTTGGGCTCAATCCATGATGTGTATGGAAGTATCTGCATTTCATAAGCTCCCAGAAGGCCCTACGCATGCACAGCTTTCACTGCTACTAATCCCATTTTGACCAATTAGGGAAAAACATGGTTTCTAAGACAACAGAAGAAAACATAACTCTCTATTGAGGTTTAAAAGGCAACAGCTTCATAAATCTAGGGCTTAGCCATTCTGTGTTCTGTCACACTTCTGTATTGTATTCTCCAGGTAGGCATTGGAGGGGCACACGCTAGTGAGGACACCACACATTGTTTTAAAGCAGGATTTATGAGAAAGCTGCTTTCAAGACTTTGCTTTGAGCATTGCAGTCTCCCATACAACTGTTCACCACCCTGAGGTGCTCAAGTCATTTTGTCAGTTTTCCTTTCCACGGTGGTCCATGAGATACTGTATTGAAAAGCCCAAGGCTGTTGTGTCCAGCACACCTTAAAATGCAATAAAAGAGAAGAGGGAAAAAATGTTTTCCCAGTTTAAAAATGCACATTTCTGTAACTGAGTTTGTTTAAAGTAAGCCTGTATAGTATATATAGTATATATATATGTGCAATATGTCCTAGGGAACCTGCTTTGGCAGGTGGTTTGGACCTGATGATCTCTTGAGGTCCCTTCCAACCACTACGATTCTGTGATTCTGTGATATGAAGTGTATGGCCTGTAACGTATCTAAAGCCTCCATGGTTCCCAGCCAACTTCTGGAAGATGTGTTAGCTGAGAGTTAAGACAGCATGAAAATCTGCAACTCACATCACCCCAGCTCTGCTGCAGAACGCTAGGGTGACCTTGATCAGGTTACCCATCATCTCCAGACCCCAGTTCAAGTCCTTTGCCTCAGCAGTACCTGTGTGCCACTACAGCATGCCACATGGATGTACATACTGCATGTGTGAATGCAGAACACATACAGTGGACTTTTGATAGCATCTAGGAATAGAAATGCTCCAGAAAGGCAAAAGAAATATGCCTTCCATTGTGCATTAGGGAAGAAAGTGAAAATCAATTTCAAGTTAAGCAGGAAATGAAGAAGAGTATGTGCCCAGGAAGGATGATCCTCAGCTGATGTTTTTCTAGGCAGATCTAATCTCCCACTTTTCTCTATCTAAAGGAAAATAAATTTGTTCTGCTAAAGTCTCTCCTATAGGTAAAAGCTCACTCTTTCTGCACTCCAGAGACTCTCTCCAGTATGCCTTCTCTCCTCTCCTCCCAGGACAAACACATCTTGCGTTGCTCCTGTCACCCACTGCTCCCATGTCACTTCCCATGTCGCATTCCTCTCTACCTGTCTCAGGTTCTCTTCTTTTGTATCTCATGCCTGCTCCTCCTGCCTGCTCCTCCTTCTGTTATTCCCCATCATCTCTTCCTCCTTCCATCATATTCCCACCATCTTGACATTGCTCTAATTCTGCTTTCCCACCCCAGTATCACCCTTTTCCTGTTTTGCCAGCTTTTTTCTTATTTCCTTTTTCTCCTTCCCCTCCTCCCACACCACTGACCTGCATAACCACATCTTCCCCAGGCTGTTCCCTTTCCATCCATCTCACACTGCCATTCCTTCCGCTTTCCCTTTCCTGATTCCTCCATGCTTTTCTCTGTGTTTGTCTCCAGATTGCCACAGAGCCTGAGGTCAGGGCAGTGCACTGGGAAGAGGGTCCCTGTTCCCAGTTAACAGGCCATGTCCTGTTGCACATCCACAGAGTGGCTGCGCCTGGTGAAGGCTGCACGGGGCACCAAGGGAAACCCTTACCCCTACCTCTGACTGTGCTGGACACTGATCCCCAAACCTGGGAGGTCCTCTTTTACAGACCGTTAGTCTCCTGGGACAACAGCCCTTCCTTCTAGGCCAGTACTTCTGTGTCATTTCATACCCTTTTACTCCACCACCTGCAATGCTCAATCATTTGCACTTGCTCTAATTAAATTCCCCATTAACTTCTTTTCCTCAGAGTCAATATAGATCAATTTATTTATTTATTTTCTCTGCCCCCACTCTTCCTTTCTTCTATCTTGTCTCCTGTTCCTCCTGTTGTTCAGTGATGGGCTTTGCCCTCTTACCCTTCCCTGTATCTTTTTAAGTGCTACCATATATTTTCTATAATGGGTTGACCAGATGTGAACTCCATATTTTAAGCAGCATGATATCATAGCATCCTCAGACCTCTCCTCTCCCCCAACCAGGGACAGCCTTTTCTCACCTCCCAGTCATTTTGAGAGGAGCCAACCACAGTGTCAAAAATCTCATCAAAAAGACTCCTTGTATGGTTTTATATTCGCCTGTATTTCACAGTTTCTGAGCAAGGCTCCAGCCTCCCACCCAAGGATGATGTTTTGCCCTATCTGGGAGGCAGAGGGGCGGGGGGGAGGAGCAGGAGGGGACAGTTTTAACAGCTGTGGAGGTTAGAAACCCTGTATCTCAGCCTTCATGGAAGGAAAAATAAAAGTGGGGAAACACAAAAACCAAATACTTCAGGTGAGTTTCACCATCAGTTCAATCTAGTTGAAGGTGGAGAGGGTTGGAGTATTTAAGATTGTGGAAAAAATATGCCTTGGTTCTGAACTGCTACCTTCTGGTTTAATATCAGCTCTTAAAAGATTAAAAAAAAACTTTTTCCTTTGCCTGCCAAACAGCCTCACATATTTCTACCCATTCAGAAATGGACCATGGACCTTATCTTCCTCATAGCTTGAGCCTGCACGCATCTATCTAAAGATAAAAGTTTCCTATGATGGATTAAGACTTTCCAGCTCTGCCTGCTGTGATTTACTCTGGGATTACAGCACCAGCCCATTCCTTTTAGCTCCATCGCCTCTCCAGACATGCAACACAATGAAAATATGATGTCACCCCTATAGCAGGTGCTTCTACACCCTGTCACCACCACTCTCTGGTGCACACATCTGCACCCCACATGGCCAGGCAAGGAGGACTGGACCTTTCACACACCAGCCTATGGCTGCTACAGGTTGGCTGGAGAAGGAAAGCGTTACAGGGAGCCACATCTGGTTCGTGGCAGCGGAGGTGAGCTGCTCACTGCTCACCAAGGTGGAGTGACATGGAGATGTGTTCATGTGCTCCCGAGGAGCCGCAGCATCCCTGAGGCTGCTGCAGAGAGGCAGGGAGCGAACAGGCAGCCCAGGGCATCCGCCAGCAGCGGTTCAGGGCTGTCACGCCTGCTTTTTTCAGTCTAGAGGATAACTTTTGCTTCAGCTATAGGAACACGCAGTCGCATCCACAGGGGAGAAGAAAAGGGGGGGGTACTAGTCAGTCAAAGCAGGGAAATGTAAATAAGCCTCATCCACTTGTGAATGTAGATATTATGAACACCGAAACCATGGCCACACCGTGGAGATAAAACCTGCAGTGAATTCTCCAGGGTTTAGTCTGTGGCTTTACTGCCCCATGTATCATCTTGCTTGGTCCTAGATGCTAAAAAATATTTTGTGGTAACTGAAATGCTGAATCCCCCAAGGAGAGCCTGCCAGTCAGTTAACATCAAGAATCTAAATTTTTTAGAGAATTTTCCAAACCCCAATGTTGTCCTGATTATAAGGACTTCAGCACAGGCAATTTTTTTTCATTATTTAAACGATTTCCCTCGAGTGTTTGCAGCCCAGACAACAGCACATTGTGTTTAATGCAGTAGAACCGGGGAATGAAACTGACTGGGAACAGATCAACATGGTTTTATTGTCCAAACGGAGTAAAAAGGTAGAATAAATTCACAAGCTAGCTGCTGACAAATAAATTAGATTTAATAATAAAAGGTGCTCGTGTGTATAAATAACCCATCGAGGATTAGTTCTTATTTTTTAAAGTGCTTGGGGATGATTGAGTAAATGTGTTGCGATGGAGAGGCTTTACGCCTGTGTTACAGTGTGGGCAAACTGTCTAGGTTCTGCATACCCAACGAGTGAAGGGAAAGGAATTTCAATGCCATAGGGATCCAGCCTTTAAAAAAACACCTTCCTTTGGTCTCTTCCTCCTGATTTCAGACCTGCTCCTCTATTCTCTCACCTTCTCCCTTGCTTTCATGTTACACCAAAGTGTACGTCACGAAACAGAGGTTTATCCGGGTTGTATCGTTGTGTGTCTCAGCACAGCAACGGTTCTGCACTGGCAGAGGGAGACAGGAGAGGCTGCGATCGATCTCTTCTGTCTCCAGCTTCTAGCAGTACCTAGAGGGGCTTTTCTATCCAGGTAGTTTATAATGCACTCCATATGCTTACAAATCAGCATTGATAAAAGTCACAAAAAGCTCCGTACAGACTGGAGGAGACGAAAATGACTGTGTTATTGAGAAATTTCAAGGTTATATACTGGGATTCTCTGCAGCTGAGCTATTTAGTGTGTTTCTGTTCTGCTACCACCGTGATGAATTTCCCTGAACTACTCTGCTTAGCACTGGCTTGAAATATTTAACAGCAATTTTTTTGTTTGAAAAACAAATAATTTGAGCCCCATGAAGTGAGATGTCGAGTGCAAAGTGCAGTAGCTGCAAATTAAGCAATGTTTGCCCATTAATAACTAATAATCTCATACAGCAAATAGGTAGAGCACATATAAAGCATGAGCCTGGGCATGTGTTTATACATTAGTATAAAATCTTTGATCAGCCCTGTGCTTCATTTCTTCCTGCCCAGTGCTGCAGGTCAGCAGGACTTTCTGATAGTTCTGGGGTTTTTTCTGGTGTACAAATCAAACATAGCTGGGCACTGTGCTGTGCTGCCAGGAAGCCTGGCTTGCCCTGGGGCCACATCCCAGGACTCACCCTCAGCATCACGACATTGGTCTCAACTTTGGCTTTGCTGCTGACGTTCAAGCAAACCACTGACACCTTCTTATTTAAATCACTTCTGTAACCTTCTCTTTTCCATGAAGAAACCCACCATAAAGCACCCGACTCTCCAAATCTCCACTGACAGCTGATTTTCAGTGAAAGAGTGGGACATAGCTCTTGCCCAGCAGCTGCTGGTGCAACTTCTCACCTTGCACCCTTACATATCTCATTGCTGCCTGCAGCCAGCACTGGCCCAGCACAAACACCAACTACACATCACTGACAACAGTTTGCTTCTGTTACTCTCATAACTGCTTTAATCTCTTGCTCTGAACTCATTTTGCCAACAGATGAACGTTCTTCGGGCAGATGCTGTGTGTTACTACTTAACAAAAGGCACTTTGATGTACTCTATAATTACCACAAACAAATAAATCCAAGGAGCTGGGGAGCACCATTGGTTAAACAGGGACCAAGACTTTTAAAGGAAAAAATGGATGTTTTATTTCCATGGAACTAGGAATGTCATCATGTGTAGGTTTCCATTTATTTGGCAGTGAAATGGAAAAGGACAAACAGAATGTAGAAAAAGACAGATAAAGGAGGAGAGGCTTTTTAATCTAAAAGGTTAAGAAAGAACAACATGGAGGAGGGAAAAAACGGGGTGGAAAAGCTGAATCAGCAAAAATCGATAGCATCCCCTGAAAAAAATATCAGATTCTGCTTTGAAATCTGTCAAATGTAAATAATTGAAACACAAGAGTTCCTTTCCCCCTTTTTTCAACTGGCTGTGCTTCTTCCTACAGAGCTGCAAACCCAGGTGACACACACAAGGTAGTCCCAGAAGCAAGGGAACCTGCAATGTGACCTATGGCCCCAAGCTCCCCTCACCCAGACTCAGGAAAAAGAAACAAGTGTTTATCTCCCTTCCAAACCATTCCTTGCTTTGTCTTAGTGAGTGCTGGCTTTGGTAACTCTCACAGCCCCATAGCCTGGCTGCCACAGCAGCCTGGCAGCAAGGAGCTATACATCCAACTGCCCACAGCCTTTGTGGGCTATCAGAGCATATATACCAATGCATCTCATACAGCTCCCAAGTGATGCTATCTCATGGAGCTTGAACTGGCACAAGGCAACAATCCCGAGGATCACCTTTCCCCTCTTAACACCTATGAAAAACCTGGTGGGTCATGCTAGCTAATGCATATTGTGCTTGGATGGGGGGGGTTGGGCTTTTTCATCATCAGTTCTGGCTGGTGACCTGCTGATCTGGCTGCTTGAAATATGGGTATACTAGGTCACAGATAATGTATCAATATTTAACAAGTTTAGGGATGGAAATCCCTGTTTTAACTTTCACTTAAGCTGTTTAAAATTAAAACCCAGACTCCTAACCTCAGGCTTCTCCTAAAGGAATCATATAGATCTACAGAAAAAGTCTTTACCAGCTAAGCTAAAGTTAATGCTAAACCTGAAGCTGAAACAGTTCAAATCACATGATCACCCTGACCAGGACTCCAAAACATCCTTATGCTTCATCCATGTGACTGAGCATGTGAAGCTGGAATTAAATGCTTATACCCAAGGGTATTTTTTTCTGTAGTGGGTATGATCTCATCCATCATAGATCATAGAACCATAGAATGCTTTGGGTTGGAAGGGACCTCAAAGATCATCTAGTTCTAACCCCCTGCCATGGGCAGGGACACCCTCCACTCACCAGGTTACCCAAAGCCCCATCCAACCTGGCCTTAAACACTTCCAGGGATGGGGTTTCCACAGCGTCTCTGGGCAGCCTTACACATACCCTTTGATATGGAAAAATCCCACATCTTTTTTCCCTCCTTTAAACTCCACTTTGTAGCCTAACTCTCTCTCTCTCTCTGTTCTAGCTGTCATGGCTGCAGCTCAGGCAGCAATTTCCAGCTCTGTCAGTGCCTGTGACATGGCTCTGAGCACACCTTGGACTGAAGAACAGAAACGCTTTTGGACTTCCACTCACCTGCTGGTGGGAGCGGAATGCCTACCCCCATGTGGGGTAGCTTTTCAAAAGGGATGGATTTTCTTGCAGTGTGGAGGTAAAACAGCCTGGCAGAGAGTAGGAAGGAGGATTTCTATCTGGCTGACTGCTGAAGGGACATCTGCTCATGGCTTCTTCCTTTGCATGCACCAGGAGATACAACTTTTTGAATTTAAAGGATCACAAAGTGACTCTACCTTCATTTAGGAGTTAAAGAGTAATCATGCAGCTTATAGGTCAGAAGGGGAAATTTATCCAGTTTTGTCAATGCTATAGAGTTCAGGCAAATTATAACACAAGTGATTTTCATTTCTCCCATGCATCTCATCTTTCTTCCAGCCAGGGCAGGATTTACCCATTAGTGTTTCTTCTGGTCTAAGTTCAAAGAACCTGAATGCTAAAGCCTCTACTACCACCCCTGTGAAATCAGGAGCACTGCTTGACTTGTTTCACTCTCCTGCTTTTACTTCTTACCTCTTGTATGATCCTAAACCATTCCTGTTCCTCCACAGGCTTCTGACTGATGAGATAACATTCAGCTCCAGCAGCAGTTGCCTCTCTTTCTGCTCCTCCATGGAGTTACCACCCTGGACTACTTATTTCAAGCTAGTCATGGGGATAATGCTCCAGCTGCAGGCAGGACCTCAAAGTGAGGGTATCAAGTGGTAGGCCCAAGTGGTAGGGTCAGGTCTGTAGAGGGAGGAAGAGGAACCCATCCTGCTGATGGATGCACAGATTCATGCACGCATGGAAGGAAGGAAAGAAGAAATGCCTGCGGCCACCCACCCTTTACTCTACTGCAGGCTCTGCCATCAATAAAAATGCCTCAAACACCAGACAAACATTTTATATTAGACTTTGCTGTGGCTAGATGGCTTGTGCAGTTCCTCTGCTCCCTCTTTAAGAGTGACCTTAATATTTTATTTATTGTTTAAAGGATAATGTTCATGGTAGAGGAATATATGAGGCAATAAATGGCCTTTGCAGGTAATTAAATGCTGAAGAGAGCCGAAGCTATTGATAGCCATAAAAGCCATTTATTCTGCGTGTGCTGAGAAGCAGGAGCACTGTTCCTCATAGCATGCAACAAGACAAGATTAAACAAGCCATGGTAGTAGAAAGGGGAAAGACAACGTTTTTCTTACCCTCTCAGGGCTTCTGTTCGTTTCGTGGTTGGAACAGAAAATATTGATTGTAATAATATGTAGTTTTCTATCGTATTATTCTGTATCTTTTTTTCCCTAGCTGTTTTAGAAGGGCTTTGCACATGGTGCCAAGAATTATTGCCCTCCTTGGACAGATGCTCAAATAAAGGTACAGCAGGGAAGGAAGGGTGTCTTGCCCATGCAATCAGTGGAAAAGTCTCTGACAAAATCCAGCTCCCAACCTACTGCCTGGCCTACTAGTCACATTTGTGTAGTGCATTGCCATAGTACTTCTCGTGCCAGCTTTTCATGTGCATGTAGGTAAAGAAGAGCCCACCTTCCTGCACAGAGAGGCACTGATGTAGCATAGGGTGCCTCAACCTCCATCTGTGCTTCTGCTCCATGTAGGGCCCTAACTCCAGCCACTGCCATGAGAAAAGGTGCTCTTCTCCTGTGGAGGGTGGGAGGAGACACTATATGGTATCTACACATACATGTTTGACTTGGGAGAGGAGTAAGGCTGGGGACATTATTCACAGACCTTCCTGTTTTCACCCCGGTGAGGACAAGGATACCAAGTGGTCACAGCACTTCTTCGATAAAGAAAGGTTTGCTACAGCTACTGCTTACATGCAGCCATGCACTGTGTGGAGAGCAGAAATTGTCTAACAGCACAAAGTAACCAAAACCCAGGGTCTGTGATGGAAAGGACAGGGAAAGAATTGACTGAAAGGAGAAAGAAGAAGTTTATGAAGTTTGATGCTTCCCTCAATAGGCCAGTACCCCATGTTTGAAGAGAAACTTTTCTTCAGGTGCTGTACCTACAAAGAGTTATAGAAAATATTCTTTTTCCTGAAAAATAATAGTCTGACATTGCATAGGTGCATCTCAATGGTATGTGGGTGCTCCAGAAATGTCCCTTTCCCAGGCACACACCCAAGACTCTGTTGGCTCAGCGTAGGAGGACTCATGAAAGCTGAATGCAGAGGGTGTAGATAGAGGCACTTCACAGGATTCCTGCCCTGCTGGCTTCCCATCCAGGCAGCCCTTGACACTCTTCACAGCATTTTCTGCAGAGTTAACCCAGTTAACTCTGTAAAGTTATTTACTGCACTTGCACTATCACGGAAAATTCTGGGGGTGCTTTGAACCCAGGTGCTGTGGGGACAGGTCAGCTGTAACGCAGTCCTGGGAGTCATCCCACAGCTGCTCCCCACAAATTGCTCTCATGAGCCAGAATGTCCTCTCACACCTGAGAAAGAGGGGTCCCTCACCCCACGTGCAGGACATCCCGGTGCAGGGCAGGCAGAACCCAGAGGCAGGTAGAGCACAACCAACAAGGCTCACTGCAGAAGCCAGTGCTGGGTACAGCCCGTGTGCTGCTCAGGCATGTTAAAACATTGTTGTAAGTGATATATGCATATATCGACAAATCCCACCTGGCCTGTGCGCAGCCATTAGCATCTGGCAGTTTGCTGTGAGCCCAGGTGAATTATGGCTTAGGGGCATGTGCTTTGGGGCAAGGTTAAAAGGTGACTCCTGCATGGTGTAAGTGGATTAACATGACTGGACACGGTATCGGCTTCTCCTCTCACTCCTGCCAGTGTAAATCAAGAATAACTGTGTTGAAGTCAATACCTGTATTAAATTCACCGGTACGCAGGGGCTGAACAGCACACGGTTTTAAAAGAAAGAAATCCCAATTACAAGCTGGAGAACAGAAACAATGATGAATGTGGCTGCTTTGCATGGCTTCCTGCAGTGCTTTATTACAGCCCGTCTCCTTCCATGCATGCTCTATCCCAACAGGCACCCTTGCAGACCCGTCTGCGAGAAGAGCTCCTGCCGTCATCATTATTGGCACTACAGGGAAGCCCCATCTCTGTTCTGTGTAGCAGAGGTCCCCCCTGTGCTGACCTTGCTACAGAGAAATGCTGGCTCCCAGGGAGATGGAGATTTAGGCAACACAGTATTAAACACAGACTCAATGGCTCAAGCCCCAGTGCCTAAAACTGGAGTTACTCCACTGGTGCCAACGGAGCTGTTGAATACATCCTAAGATGAACAGGAATATTATGTATCTGCCTGACTCCAGCTGAGCACAGCATGAAGGATGTGAGGCTTTCATTCCGTTTCCTCCACCACACAGTCATGGACAGACAGGTCCAGCACCAGGCACAAGTTGCCTCAGGAAAGAGACAGTTTTCCCCAAAAAAAATTCCCCACTTCAAGGGCTTTGTGTGACAGAGTTAATTTCTCTTTCCAAGCCTTCATGTTTGCTCTGAAGCTGAGTGGTAATCTTGTAGGTGTTTTTTCCAAACAGCTATCTGGCTTCTCTGAAATCAGCTCCCCCCAGTTCTCCCACCTGCATCCTGGTGCCCACAGTGATGCAGACACTGAGTTAGCTGGTGAAGCTGCTGAGCTCCCCTTCAGCACCAGCCTCCCCCCAGGCCTATGGGCAGGCTTTGGCACAGCAGTCCAGGTTCACCCAATTTGGTGCACCCATTGGTGGTCAGGAGAGTGCTGAAAGTGTCCTCAAATCCAATCTCACCACATTTCTGTTAACTTTTGGTGGAAGGACAGACCCTTTCTGGGGCAGCCAGCTGAGAGAGCCACCCAGACACCTGGCTGCTCTCCGGACAGCACTGCTCATCACAGCTGCCCTCACTGCAGGACCAGGCGGCTCCTCCATCACCTGTCCTGTGTCCCCACTTCAACAGGGAAGCACCCAAATGTCTGCAGATCATATTGACCCACACTATGGCTCCTTGTTTAGCAGGACAGTGGCTATCAGACCCCAGGGTGAGCAAGCTGGAGCCTGGGGGGGGGCAGTTTTAACCCTGTGTTAAACCACTGCCCTCAGCTGTTTCACAGCATGTGTTCTCCATGGTACCACAGTGTTGCTAGTGATATAAAAGCCCCAAGAGCCACTGCTTCTTCCCCCATCCCACTTCCAGGAATAGGGTAGGAGACCCCAGACCAGCGCTAGCCCTGCCCAGCCCATGATGCCTCCAGAGGGCTGTTTACTGCCCCCTGTGCCAGCAGTGGGAGAGCCAGAGAAGAGAAGTCTTCCCTACACCTGCATCTCCTGCCCTTTCCTCAATGGGTGGGCAGAGCCAGTGGGAATGGTATCAGGGACACCTGCATTGAAGTAGTGTAGGAAGGGAGATGATCAGAGTGTAGCCACCACTGTAAAAACTCGGGTTGTGGAGTTGCATTCCATAGCATACAGCCTTGCCATGCAAAAGTAAATGCAAATGTATATGCAAATTAAAATGCAAATGCAAATGCCAGGCCTCCTGGGCTGCGCTCAGTCAGTGCTACAGAAATCCCTTGACCTCTCAGAAACATTCAGGTTGCTGCAAATGTCATAGGCCAGAGGAAAAATAATCCTGTGTTTCAGTCTGGGTTCCTGCCTTCCCTCTCCTGTGGCTGCTGAATTCCTTTGCACAAAATGGCCATTTCTGCACTGTGTGTGCACAGCCCTCTCCCAGCTCTGCGGTGTGAAGCACACCCAGGCCTTCCTGGCAAGCAAGTGATCTGTGGATCATAACTGTGGACATCAAAACACCTCTCCCTTGGCTGCCAGCATGTGGCTACCATTAAACTGACTGCATGAGAGAGCGTGTGCTCCCCGAACACCCACAGCGTTGCTAATAGAAGAGAAGGGAAGATAATTTAAGCCAGGGGGAAGCCTGCAGGTGAGGTGGAGGTTCAGGGCCATAACTTTGTCTCTTTTGTTTTTTCTAAACTAATTTTTGCGATGTCCATACCAGAGCCCCAGGGCACCTTTCCAGGCACCGATGGCAGATGGGGGCTGCAGGCATGTCCCAGCTCCATGGGGGCTCTGCCGAGCCAGCACCCCATCCCTGCAATGCTGGGGTGTGGGGAAGGAAGAAACCCAGTGTGCTGCCCCGCCCTGGGAGCCCAGTGCTGCTTGGGGCAGGCGCCTCTCTGGATGACCAGCACCCTTGAGTGCATCTGCCCCACACACAGCCCCTCCAGGATTCAGCACCCACAGTAAAGCACTAAGGCAGGGACCTTGCTGTGCCCATGGGCATTTTAAGGTAGCAGATACACTCCAGTAAGTAGCAAAGCAAACCCCTTAGCAGTCACATTTCTCAGAGGCTTACACTGAAGGGTAGAGGTGGCAGATGGGGACCCAGGCTGAGTGCACTACAGCTAATAACATCACCTTAGATTTATGCTAACGGACCTGACCCAAAACTGCACTGCTGTGAGCGGCTTTCTCCTCTTGCCTGGTGAGAGGTCCTCTAGAGCAAAGGCAGGCCATGCTGCTTTGCAGGTGATCCTTAAAATGAGCAGCATGTGAGCAGGGAAGCACACACGTTATGAAGTGCCGGGTCACGGCATATCCATTACAGAGGTGATTGCCTGCTCATGCCATGGTGACACCAAAGTGTGGGCTGGGGTCCATGTGCTCACCTCTTGCTGCAGCCAACCAACCAAAGCAGCCCACAAACAGAGGGGTCTGGGCAGTGGGGACAGGCAATGCCTGGTTGGGGTAACCAGTCCCTGAGACTGCTCTGCAGCAGGTCTGCAAGCAGAAGAGGCTTGGTAGTCAGCAGGGATGCTTCAGTGCCTAGTACAGCAGTTGAGTTGGATGGAGAAAGATATTTTCCTTCTTTCCTGCCTGCCTGAAGCTTGAAGGAATTTGATCCCTTGGAGGCTTTTACCCCCCAGGCCAGGTATGCCTGACTAAGCCAAAAGTTGTGGGACAGAATTGACAGAAACAAGGGCAATGGAGTCATAAAAGCCTTGTTTCCCTAGAAAAAGAGATATAAGAAGGAAAGAAATATAAAATAAATTTAAAACTACCCCTATCACTGCTGGGGCTCCTCAACACAGTGTTTCTCACCCAAAAGCCTCCTCTATTTCTGTTGGGAAAAATACTGCAAATCAACCCACCGCCTCCCTCCGGAGACACCCACAAAGCCCTGCAGCTCTCCAGTATTTACAGCACAGGACCAAAAAAGTCATTTCCTTAGCCCTATTAGGTCTTGAGCCCAAGCTGATCAAACAGCCTACCTGCCTCCATCCGTTTGTTCTCATACACCTCTGGGCTTTCCGGCACGGCGTTGTACTGCTGGAAAGGCTGGTTGCTGAAGAGATTGTCACACAAGAGGCTGCGGCAGAGCTTCTTCAGGAAGCGCAGGACGTACCCAATGCTGTTCACTACCAGCAGGCTCAGGAGATGCTGCTTCCCCTCAAAAGAAGCTGAAACTGGAAAGCAAGCAGGAGCGATTCAATTTTGGGGATGGACAGCAGGAGGAAGAACAAGAGGTGGGGGAAAGATTTCACACAACTATATGTACATCTTAAAATATTGTACATAATTACCCCACCTGAAGTGCACAACCAACTGGAGGAGCTTAAGGACCGGAGTTTGGTGACCCAAATCCCCTTTTCCCTGGAAGAAAGATGCCAACTGGCATGGCCAGCAGCACAAGGATTTCTAACACATGCATCCAGCTGAATATGGCATTGTGTGATTGGAAGGAGGCAGTTATGACACCCAGGTCTAAGGAAGGGGTAAGAAAGTGACCTGCCAATGATGGTTATTAGGCTGACTTCAGCAATACTCGAGGTTTTAAAAGATAACAGAGAGATAAGAGTTAAATACATGACTGTAAATGAACAAAATGTAGTTGCAGTAGAGAGAAGGTTACCAGCTTCATCACAGATCTTTAGTTACTGATTTAATTGCATTTATAGGCAATGGAGTGTTGGCAGTTGTGCTCTACCTGGTCGACTTCAGTAAAGTATGAGAAATCTTTTGTTAAACTGGAAATGAAGCACTGGAGAGGAACTAGCAGTGGTCTGTGCTGGCATAAAAGAAAGATTTTCTTAATGCTGTAAGCTAGAAGGCAGCCCTGCAATAAAAAATATTAGAAAGTACACAGCAATCCACAATTTTTTTGAGGAGGCTCAACATGCCCTGATGGGAGGGGAAATGATGGGATAGGTTGCCCAGTTGCCATGAGCCACCAAAGTGATACAGCAATGCGAAAGTCAGATATATTTCAAGGAAGTATTGAACAAAGCATTTCCAGGGAAGACATGGGAGTGTCAGTTCCACTACATAAAATCCTGATGAAACCTGAGCTAGACTGATGGGCACCATTCTAGCCATCCAGGCTTGAGAAGGGTGAATTCACACTTGAAGAGGTGCACAGCTAGACCACAGTGGTGTTCAGGGAACAGAAAATTTCCCTGTGGCACTGCAGCCATCACCACCTCTACTGCACAGGGCTGTGGAAAGACACTTCCACTTCTTTCAGCAATCCAGTGTTCTTCCTCACAGTGCAGAGAGGACCTGAAATAAACTATTTCGGTCTGCAGAAACGTATCTAAGACTGAGCTCAAGGTTTGATAGCAGAGCAATTAAAATTCCTGGACAAAGCTGTCAGGGAATGTATTTACCCAAGAATCTAAAAAGGCATAGGTCCCAGCCATGAGAGAGGTGGAAGGGGTCACAACAGACCCACCAGGAGCAATTATAGCAGGACACATTCAGGTGTCAACAAGTTTGCCAGGAGGACATGATTTGGCTGCCTGAACTCCACCACCTGGAAGGTTTCTTGCAGTCCTACAGCCTACAGTCACTACCAACATGTATAAATTGCAGTCTTAGGTTTATAGTCTTTAGGATAACTTCAGAGATTTCCTACTGGCCTAAGCTGTGGTAAGGGATCACACTCCAAAGCTGGTTGAGCATCTGTGAGCCAAACTGCCAGAAGATCAGAAAGCCCGTGAAAAAAGCTGCTGAGTGAGCTTCAACCTCAAAGCCCCACAGTGACTAGGAGGCCATTCACCTCTCCTCAATGATTAGAAGAGGCACGAAGTTGGGAGCAACACTGACCAGGTGTCTGAAGCCAGGCCAGCTCAGAGGATCTGAGACCAAGAGGTTTGGCAGGCTTGGTGCACACAGTGACTCACCTGCTTGCAATGAAGATCATATACACAGAGACAGGAAAAAAACAATGAAGTTTTGCAGTAAATTGCTTCAGTCTCATGTTTCTGTGAACAAGTCTGGATCATTCTTAGAGTATTTCTGATGTCCCTTAGGGAAGGCACACCTGTGATTAGAGAGAACTAGAGGAGCGGGAGGAAGCAGGATTTATATGCTGCACAGTGGGCCACAGCCTGGGCTCCCACACAAGAGTGTCCCAGTGGCACAGCTGACCTGCTGGGTCCCTGCAAAACAGGTCAGACTTGCACTCCTTGACTTCATGTTCGTGCCTGACTCATCGGCAGCAGCTCATTTGAGACCTTTATTCCCATACTCCCCTCCTTGTTTCATTCCCACTGCATCCCCATATGCTAAAACAATGTTGTGACACAAAATTCTTGCTGTGATTAAAAGAAAAGCTTGTGTTCAGTCTGAGAGCCAGACTAGGGTCTTGAGTGTGGGACATGGGAGACTCATCAGGACACAGCAAGAGGTATCACTGTGGGGAGATGAGGAGCTCCTGGGGAGATCCCTCTGATCTCTGATTCTCTCTGATCTATTTGTACAGTCCCGCTGTATGGGGAATTGTCATGGGACTTTTGCAGCTCCTACAACTGAGAGCAGGTCTGGCTCATAAACCACAGGCAGAGGACACACCAAGCAGCCGAATTCCGTGAGTTTTCCTTTAGAGCAACAACTGGCAGCAACAGGTAGGATGAAGTGGACTTGCAATGATGCTCATCCTTGTATGGCTGCACAAAACCAGTGTGCCTGGCTCAAGCACTGTTTCACAGAGCTAGCCATATTCCTCCCCTGAATCACTCTTTACCAATATACTTTCATCTGACAGCAAGGCAATTCTTGCAGCAGCTCATTTACAAAGGCATAAGGGATGTTCAAAGCTGTTGTGGACAGACAGCTAGGACAGTCAGGACTGGAGATCAGGTTAAAACCTCAAGTACTTCCCAACTGGCCACAAGCCCCTTACAAAAATGCTTTACCTGACACCATCTCGCCTCCATAGCCCTGCTTGATGAGCGAGAAGACGGCCTTTTGCTGTAGCGCACAGTCAATGCAGGCCTGAACAGCCTGCTGCAGGGCTGCAGAGGGTCTCTCAGGTCCAAAGTGCTCTGGGAGCTGCTGCACTTTTTTTCTATCAAGGTACGGCCCCAGGTTGGCTTGTTTGTTGACATAAATGCAGACTGTAGACACAAAATCCCAACAAGGTTATTACAAAATGGCCCAGAGAGCATCCTAGCAAATGCTAGCTTTGTACATCTCTATTTACTTCACAATCTCTTCCATTCAGGGTGAGCTGCCGCCATTTGTAACAGCACAGCCAGGCTTCCCTGTGCGTCTCACTCACTGCCTAAGTGAAATGAGCTGGGTCTAGGCCTCACTCAGTGTCACAGGTGAGGATAAAGCTATGTGCAAGTAAAGAGGCTCCTGTGTGTGTCTGGGGTCTGCTTGTGCATGCTACCTTGTCCGTGCAGCTGGTGACCACAAAAAATGCCCGGGGAGTGCAGGACAGTGACTAGCAGGGGTGAGCAATGGGGAAACTCCACTCTGGGGTGTGTTTTGGGGTTGCTATTTTCTCTATGTGTTTTTAGACTGGTTCATTGAGAGGCCCTCGGAGAAACACTGCTCCGACATGAATTTTGGTTCCTTGGTGTTTCTGACCTTAATACAGCTATGATTTCTGCAGGGTTATGCTGTGCTGAGTTGCACAGCGCAATGGCAGAGACTCTGGGCTTTGGGAGCTTCCCGACCCTCCATGTTCAACCCAGCACTCTGCAGACTGCGTTGGTGTGATGCTAAATCCCCATTGGGATGACAGCCGTGCAACTGTGCCTCACAGGGGGTCTGTGAGGGATGCCCCAGCCTCTCCGCTGCCAAGCCCTGCATGCCTCCTCTCACATCCCACTGCCTGCATTTTTCTACATGCCATCAGCCCTGCCAGAAATAGCCAAAAAATCAGTGTTCTCCTCTCGTTAGCTTGAACTTATTTTTAAGCTTGGCTGAGACTAACGGTGTCTTGGAGGAAGCAGAGATAACGCTGTGGTAACTAAGGGCGACTAACTCACAGCCTAAAGTCAGGCTAAAGTGAGACATATTATAATAGCTGGCTGAGTGCGCTCAAGCTGTCATCTCTCAGACAATATAACATTATCCTCTGACAGAAATCAGATATGTGACAAAAAAAACCCCACATCAAGCGGAGTGGGGGACATGATGACAGCTGTGTAAAGCTGGAAATAATTTACAGTTTGCATCACCGTAATGAAAATCTAGTGCGACTGTCACGGCGCACTCTGCTACCCCATCTCTCACTGAACAGCAGAAGGGGCTAGAGCAGTATATCCTGGGTAAACAGGAGGATAATAGCAATCATACTTATCATTACATAGCACTTTACACCTTCCAAGTGCCAAACAAACAAAGGGCTCATGCACCAAAAGACAGCGGCGGCATGCATGGATTGCAGGGCACTGTCAGGGTGCAGCTTCCCCCAGTGTGCCACCATGCCAAACCTCACTGAATCGGTAGGAGGTGGCTTCTGTCATGACAAGCCACTGGTTTTATCCAGGGCTCAGCTGTGGGAGAGACTCTACAGCCTGCAGGCAGTGAGCTGGGTCCCTCATGAGGAAGCAGGGGGCTCTGTGGTCCTTTCTGAAAAGTGCAGAGAGGGAGGTGAAAGTTTGCCTCTACCTCCTACAAACCCTGCTCTGGTGGGAGCCTACAAGCACCATTGAGGAGGTGCTGGGAGAAAAGGTGCTGGCAACATGGAGACGGGCAGACAAAGGTGCAGCCACATCCACAGAGCCCAAAATGATCTGCAGAGCCTCCTCCTCTACGGCCACCCCAGCAATCTAGTGGGGCTGGTGGGCTGTCCTCTGAAAGTAGCACTGGGACCACCTCTCAGGGCATCACTGGGCTGATGTTTGCCAAGCGCTCTGCAGTCTTCACATGTGAAGGGATAAATGAGAATAAAATATATTATTATTGTCATCATTGCTACGTTTAGTAGCATTCTGCTACCACAGCAGATGGAAAACTTCTCCTCTGTGCATCCCAGCTAAGAAATAACAGGATTTATGTGTTGTGCTTAGATTCTAATGCTATCTAATTCATTTCTCTGCTGAAATCTCAGGGTAAATCAACTGTCTTCTTGGTTTTCTTCATATTTACATCAGTTTAAAAGCATTGACCTATGTTACTTCTGGTAATGTAAGCAAAAAAAGAATAAAGCTGTGTTTTCTCTGACTGCAGTCAGAAATGACCAGGTCTGCTGCTGTGATAAGGCATCGGGTTTTATGTGCTGGTAACCCTGCTTATAGTCAGATCATGGCTTTTCCATCCTTCTTCTCCTCACAGCTGTAACAGCTGTTTCATGCTTACACTGAAGTTTAGTCTGGTCATTGCAGTACATTCGAAGGGATGAGTGTGGGTATAAAATGGTAGAGTCCACAGGATGTTGGTATCTGCGTTTCAAGAGGGATGGACCTGACACCTCCACTAAATTTGACACATGGCAGTCAAAATACAGTCTTGCACAACATCCCCGTTCTTTCTCACTGGCTGCCAGTCTAATCTGCAAACACCCCATTTTCATGAGCTCCACCAGTACTGGATAACACAGCTTCTGGCCGTCAGCCTATGGTTCCTGCTCACCCCTTGGCCAAGCAGCAGTCGAGGCTGGGTACCTGTGAGAGCCTGTGGGGTGGCTGAGTTTGGTATCGTAGCTGCATCCTGGGGAATTGAACTAATATCCGGCTCTGGCGTGCTTCTCGGCGGAGAGATCGCTAAGGGAGTCATCAGGACACGAGACTTCAGCTGCAAAAAATAACCAGTTGGGTAATGAAAGTATACACAAGATATTCCAGTTTTATTCTGTGTGTGTCACTCCCCATGAACTCCCACTCATTAGCAATCTGCTATTGCATCACTTTCTCCAGCCCAGGAGCATCCGTTCTGCTCCCAGGAGGATAATGGAGCCTGAAAACCGACTGATTTGCAGCAGACAGCAGCGCCCTAAGTTACAGGATGCAAATATTATGCCACCCACCGGGTAGTTATTTACACCTGAGCAAATTGGGTCTAACACTCTAACAAATCAGTGCAATGGCATTTTACGACTCATTTCATGTGGGTGTAAACAATTCTCCTCAACTCCGAAACACGGGGTCTTTAGCTGCGTCGTAATTTAGGGCCAAATTCCACTCTTGGCTACAGGGGTGTAAATCTTATGTAAATCCAGTGGCACCGAGAGGCTACTTCAGGCTGACACCCATGTAAATAAGCTCAGGCCGTGGTCCACAATGTGTTATTACCAGGTAGTAAATACAAACTGCTGCACTGCTGCACCCAGTAATCTTCATGCCCTGCAGCCGGGCTCGGAGAAGTGAAACACAGCAGGGATTTACGGTGCAGTATCACTAGGTCTTTACCCTGCCAATACCTGGCAGTGTCTCACCAGTCAAGTGATAATCAGGGCCTCATAATTATAAAGGGGCAGACATGGTGCATCTGAAGGTACCACTCTGACTTTTCCTTTCACTACAGATGGAAGCGAGTGGAAAGCAGAGCCAAGGGCACAGCTGGACGGTTAATTTATTTATATATACTACACCGAGCTGTTCTTCTGGCAGGTGATTTTGTTGTTGGTTTTGTTGTGTTTCAGTGGCCAAAGGTAAAAATGCTGTAAGTGGCAAGCGTAAGAATGAAAAGGAACTTCTAGCCCTGTTAAATTTGTGGAGTGTTGCTTCTCTCAGAGCTTATGCCCAAGCTGGAAATAAAGTACGAAGTAAGTATATTTTAGGTAGAAATGGAGCCAGACCACTACCTCCAAACCAAGCCTTGAGCAAATCCTGGCGGGGAGTAGAAATAATTTTGGATAAAGATTCATGTTGTCCATGATGATGATTATGACTGT
Organism: Laterallus jamaicensis coturniculus; assembly: GCA_022605575.1. Taxonomy (NCBI): domain Eukaryota; kingdom Metazoa; phylum Chordata; class Aves; order Gruiformes; family Rallidae; genus Laterallus; species Laterallus jamaicensis. The sequence continues at coordinate 7,259,282 of JAKCOX010000027.1, forward strand.
CTAAAATAATGGTCACCATTTCCATCTAACAGTAGAAACAGAAAGCTGGGGAAGGGAGAGGGAAGGCTGTTAGACTTAGTGCCATCCAACTGAGTTTTTAATCATTAGATCTTTGGGAGTTTGGATTGCTCCCAGCAATTAAAGTAAATGAGAGGAAAACAGTGTTTCAAAAATCAAGGTCCTGATCCGGTCTGGGGGTTATCCCACGCTCAGCTTGCAGGCTTGCTTTTGATCATACACATATATGCATATATAATATGATGTAAGTAGCATATACAAAGGTATACAAGTGTATATGCACGTTTATACAGATAAATATATATATATATTTGTGTACATATGTATACATGTGCGTGTATATATAGATATATATGCAGACATAGGTTTATGGACTTAACACATGCACACACCCATCTGGATACTGTTGTGCAGACAGCACACTTAATAACTTCAGTTTTGCTTGCATGCTGGCTCCTTATCCCTCCAACTGGCTCACAGCCCAGTGGCCCCAAACACAGGACTGCAAGCCCCAAGCCCCATCTCCAGCCCTTGAGCCTCGTGCAACACCTGAGCATGCAAGGTCCCACTTGCACCATGAGCCCAGTGGAGGTGGGACAGTGCCCAGCAGACATCTCAGCTCTCCTCTGCCTGCTGCCTGGCTCTTGGAGGTGCAGGCAGGTTTGTGTTCAAGAGCAAATAAACAGAGGGCAAGACTTGTGTAAACTCTCTAGCTTGGAAGCCCTTTCTTGTCAGTTTGCTGCAAACTTAATTGCAACAGTATGTGCTCTACAGCCTCTGGATACAGATGAATGCCATTTTATTAGGGGTAGCAGAGAAGGTGCCTTCATTAGATCAAAGTAAAACAATGCTCAATTACAAGAGCAGGACATGAGCAAACACAGTTTAAATACCTCTTGGCCGCCGAAACCCTGAGTGTCACTAGCCCTGAATATCACTAAGCATAAATCTTAAAGTATATCCTTTAACTATGTCTTTTCCTGGACAGATTCTTCTCTATCAAAAAGCCAACCCAACTGTTGTGGTTCTGCCGGAGCCGGGGACCACGCGTTCAGATTTCCCCCGGAGCGGGGGGGGGGGGGAGAAAACCAAAACAGCCCGCAGGTTGGGATAAGGGTATTTTTACTGGAAATAACAGGGGAAGAACAGATAACAATGAACAATACAACCTTTTGCCGAGATGAGCAGTTCAGATCGCGCACTCCCCGTAACGGACACCGCGCCGCAGCCCGCGCAAACCCCAGCCGCAACACAAAGGACCCGAGCTCGCGCCGCGAGTAAACAAAGCCCCGAGCCGAGAGCACACTACCGCCCGGTCCCTGCTGTTCGCGCGCCAACACTGCAACACCCCCTGCTTCTTATACTCGGCATGATGTAACTGGCATGGAATGATCCTATTGGTCAATTTGAGTTACTTGTCCCGAGCCCAGCAGGTTAGCCCCTTCCTGGCTGAAGCCCCTGGCTGAAACCAGGACATCATCCACCCCTCATTCCATGCCATTTACGTCATAACCAAAACCAACAAAATCTTTTATACAACATATAACAATTATAATTATGGCAGTAATGAATATACAACAACAAGTTATTTTACAGTCATTATACTACAATTTCTACTTAGTAATTATATTGGTTATTCTCCCCCAAAATCAAATCCCGTTGAGGTACACATCGCACTTCTCCATCTCTCTGCATTACCCACCAGGTACAACCAGGTCCTTGTGCAAAAACAACTCCAGATATGGGTTTGCCTTTGTCCGAAGCAGGGATGACCCAAACTGTCTTTCCCAGTATGCTCTTCAGATGCACTACTGGGACTCTATTTCCTTCTACAGTATGTGGAAACTTTGTTTGGACAGGGCCATCCCGATTGGTAGATCCTCTGGAGTTGACTAACCAGGTGGCTTCGGCTAGGTGTGTGTCCCAATGCTTGAATGTTCCACCCCCCATTGCTTTCAATGTAGCTTTTAAAAGTCCATTATATCGCTCAATTTTCCCAGAAGCTGGTGCATGGTACGGAATATGGTACACCCACTCAATGCCATGCTCTTTGGCCCAGGTGTCTATTAGGGTGTTCCGGAAGTGAGTCCCGTTGTCAGATTCAATTCTTTCAGGGGTACCATGTCGCCACAGGATTTGCCTTTCAAGGCCCAGGATTGTATTCCGGGCAGTAGCATGGGGCACAGGGTATGTCTCTAGCCAGCCAGTTGTTGCCTCCACCATTGTAAGTACATAATGCTTTCCCTGGCGGGTTTGTGGGAGAGTGATGTAATCAATCTGCCAGGCCTCCCCATATTTATATTTCATCCACCGCCCTCCATACCAAAGGGGCTTTAACCGCTTGGCTTGTTTAATTACAGCACATGTCTCACATTCATGGATGACTTGTGCAATAGCATCCATGGTCAAATCCACCCCTCGATCGCGTGCCCATCTATATGTCGCATCTCTCCCCTGATGACCTGAAGTATCATGAGCCCATCGAGCTATGAATAGCTCACCCTTACGTTGCCAGTCTAGATCTACCTGAGCTGCTCCAATCCTAGCGGCCTTATCCACCTGATGGTTGTTTTGATGTTCTTCTGTGGCCCGACTCTTAGGTACATGGGCATCAACATGACGTACCTTTACGACAAGCTTCTCTACCCGAGCAGCAATGTCTTGCCATAGATCAGCAGCCCATATGGGTTTGCCTCTCCGCTGCCAGTTGTTCTTCTTCCATTGCTGCAGCCACCCCCACAGGGCATTGGCCACCATCCATGAATCGGTGTAGAGATAGAGCATTGGCCACTTCTCTCTTTCAGCAATGTCCAGGGCTAACTGAATAGCCTTAACCTCAGCGAACTGGCTTGATTCACCTTTTCCTTCAGTAGCTTCTGCTACTCGTCTTGTTGGACTCCATACAGCAGCTTTCCACATGCGATTCTTTCCCACAAGGCGACAGGAACCATCGGTGAAGAGAGCATATTGCTTCTCATTTTCTGGCAGTGTGTTGTAAGGTGGGGCTTCTTCAGCACGTGTTACCTCCTCATCCTCTGGTGACATTCCAAAATCCTTGCCTTCTGGCCAGTCTGTGATTACTTCCACAATTCCGGGGCGATTGGGATTTCCTATTCGAGCTCGCTGTGTAATTAATGCAACCCACTTGCTCCATGTAGCATCAGTGGCATGATGCGTAGAAGGGACCTTCCCTTTGAACATCCAGCCCAGCACTGGCAGTCGGGGTGCCAGGAGGAGCTGGGCTTCAGTTCCAATCACCTCTGAAGCAGCTCGAACTCCTTCATAGGCGGCCAATATTTCTTTTTCTGTTGGAGTGTAATTGGCCTCTGATCCTTTGTAGCCCCGACTCCAAAAACCCAGCGGTCGACCCCGAGTCTCCCCTTGTGCTTTCTGCCAGAGACTCCAAGTAGGGCCATTCTCCCCCGCTGCAGTGTAGAGCACGTTTTTAATATCTGTCCCTGTCCGGACAGGTCCAAGGGCTACTGCATGGACTATCTCACGTTTAATCTGCTCAAAGGCTTGCTGCTGCTCAGGGCCCCATTGGAAGTCATTCTTCTTTCGAGTCACATGGTAGAGTGGGCTCACAATAAAACTGTAGTTTGGCACATGCATTCGCCAAAAACCTATAACGCCCAAGAAAGCCTGTGTTTCCTTTTTATTGTTTGGTGGAGACATGGCTGCTATTTTATTGATAATGTCCATGGGGATCTGACGACGTCCATCCTGCCATTTTATTCCTAAAAACTGGATCTCTTGTGCAGGACCCTTGACTTTACTTTGTTTTATGGCAAGGCCAGCCTTTAAGAGGATTTGAATTATCTTTTCTCCTTTCTTAAACACTTCTTCTGCTGTGTCGCCCCATACAATGATGTCGTCAATGTACTGTAAATGCTCTGGTGCTTCACCCTTTTCCAAAGTGGTCTGGACTAGTCCATGGCAGATGGTGGGACTGTGTTTCCACCCCTGGGGCAGACGATTCCACGTATATTGTGTACCTCTCCAGGTGAAAGCGAATTGTGGCCTGCACTCTGGCGCCAGTGGGATTGAGAAGAAGGCATTGGCAATGTCAATCGTGGCATACCACTTAGCTGCTTTCGATTCCAATTCATATTGGAGTTCCAGCATGTCCGGCACAGCAGCACTCATACCTGGAGTGACTTCATTTAGGCCACGATAATCTACTGTCAGCCTCCACTCTCCATTGGACTTCCTCACTGGCCATATGGGACTATTAAAGGGTGAGCGAGTCCGGCTGATCACTCCTTGACTCTCCAGTTGACGAATCAGGTTGTGGATGGGGATCAGAGAATCTCGGTTGGTTCGGTACTGTCGTCTGTGTACTGTTGTTGTAGCAATTGGCACTTGCTGTTCCTCAACTTTCAACAACCCCACAACAGAAGGATCCTCTGAGAGTCCAGGCAAGTTACACAACTGTTCAATTTCGTCTGTCTCCACAGCAGCTATTCCAAAAGCCCACCGGTACCCTTTTGGGTCTTTGAAATACCCTCTACGGAGATAGTCTATACCTAGAATGCATGGAGCTTCTGGGCCAGTCACAATGGGGTGTCTCTCCCAGTCCTTTCCAGTCAGGCTTACCTCAGCCTCTAGTACAGTCAATTGTTGGGACCCCCCTGTGACTCCAGAAATGCAAACAGGTTCTGTGCCTTTATAATTTGACGGCATTAAAGTACACTGGGCACCAGTATCCACTAGAGCCTTGTACTCTTGTGGGTCTGACGTGCCAGGCCATCGAATCCACACCGTCCAGTAAACTCTGTTATCCCTCTCCTCCACCTGGCTGGAGGCAGGGCCCCTCTATTGCTGCTGATCATACTTGCCGTTCATTGAGTGCATGAAGGACTTGGAGGTTCCCTCAAGAGGATCAGACATATCAGGAGTGTAGATAGGCCTTCTGCTTGGTCGAGGGTTCTGTTCGGTGGTAACTGGTGCAGCGTTCTTCCTGGTGAAATCTCGACGTGCGATTGTTTTACCTTGCAGCTCGTTCACTCGTGCTCGAAGGGCTGAAGTGGGCTGCATATCCCACTTCCTCATGTCCTCCCCTTGGTCAACCAGGTAAAACCACAGTTTACCTCGTGGTGAGTACCCTCGGTTTTCTCCCTCTCGGGATGATGGACGCCTTCTTCCAAAAGCTGCCACACTGCTCTGCAAGGGTCGGGAGCTGTACACATTGTTGTCAAGGCGCTGGACCAGTTTCTCTACCGCTGCGATGACAGAGAGGGAAATATTGTCTTGGTATTTGCGGAGCCTATAAGACACATCGGCTACAGTTGGTAGATCCGTATCACTCCAGTCTATTGCTGCCAGTGAATTGACGTGCCCTGATGGTACACTTTGTACAACCTTTCGCCACATGCCTGGGGTGCACGGGACTTCATCAGGATCGGCAGGGAGTTGTGAATTGTTCAAGTCATAACTAATTATCTCCCGTACAGCTAATTCTCTAAGGTACTGGACAACTCTTTCCATATTGTCGCACTTGGGCATACGGCATGTAATGTATTCTTTTATGGGGTACCTTTCCTTCACACTTAACAGTAACCGTTTCCAGAGGCTGAGGATTCCTGACCTTTTTCCAATGGCTTTATCAATGCCTCCTTCTCTGGCAAGGGATCCCAACTGCTTGGCCTCCCTGCCATCTAACTCCAAGCTATTAGCCCCATGATCCCAGCACCGAAGCAACCAGGTGACAATGGGCTCACTAGGTTGGCGGCTAAAATCCTTTCTAACCTCACGAAGCTCACTCAGGGACAGGGATCGGGTGACAACCTCTGGTTCTGCCTCATCTTGATATCCCCCTGATGGCCCCGGTTGATCATCATCATCAGCTGTTGTACGAACTGATTTTTTTGTGTATTTTCTCTTTTGAACCGGGGCGACAGACACTGGTGGGGATTGTTTCTTTTGATCATCAGTGGTGTCTGCTGTGGGGATTGCAGTAACTGCAGTGCCAGTTACAGGGGTTGCAGTAGCTGCAGTGCCAATTACGGGGGTTGCCGCAGCTGCAGTGCCAATTACGGGGGTTGCCGCAGCTGCAGTGCCAATTACGGGGGTTGCCGCAGCTGCAGTGCCAATTACGGGGGTTGCCGCAGCTGCAGTGCCAATTACAGGGGTTGCCGCAGCTGCAGTGCCAATTACAGGGGTTGCTGCAGTACCTGACAATCTGTTTTCTTCCCCTCCCCCCTGACAGTACGGACAATGCAGACAGCGCTGTCTGATATCAAGCAGTGTTTGAGCCGTACTTAGGTAATGGCCTATGTTCTGCCCCTCGTGGTTGTCCTGCCCCTCGTGGTTATCCTGCCTTTGGGAAACCTCTTGAGCAGTATTCATAAACCTGCTCTTAATATATGATGAAAGCAGGATCAAGTGCAGAAGAACTTCTAGCACTGTGGCCATAGTTTCCATGTCAAGGTGATGGTGAAAGTTTTCAAAAACTCTCATAAGAGCTGTTATGTTTAGCCCAGAAAGGAAAAAACCAGTGTAGTTCTCTCCCTCTGTGCTCTCACCAAAATGGCCACCACCACCAGCCCCTCTCAGCCCAGGGACTAGACAGGACCGCAAAACCTCATACACTTTCCAGATTAAACTCATAGTCACTAATATAACTGCATCATAAAACATTGTCATAAAGCACACTAGAGCAAAGTATGGGAACAAGCAGGGAAGCTGCAGCCCCGAGATGATACAACATCCTGCCAGGACTGCAAACAGCCTGCTGAGGTTTTTTTTCCACAGCCAGGACCACACCTTTGTAAATAATACCCACAGCATCTTAAACAGCATCCTTACAACTTTTACCGTAATTGCAACCGGGTCAGAGTCAGATCTACCGTTATCCCAACCTTTATTGCCCCACGTTGGGCGCCAAAATATGTTGTGGTTCTGCCGGAGCCGGGGACCACGCGTTCAGATTTCCCCCGGAGCGGGGGGGGGGGGGAGAAAACCAAAACAGCCCGCAGGTTGGGATAAGGGTATTTTTACTGGAAATAACAGGGGAAGAACAGATAACAATGAACAATACAACCTTTTGCCGAGATGAGCAGTTCAGATCGCGCACTCCCCGTAACGGACACCGCGCCGCAGCCCGCGCAAACCCCAGCCGCAACACAAAGGACCCGAGCTCGCGCCGCGAGTAAACAAAGCCCCGAGCCCAGAGCACACTGCCGCCCGGTCCCTGCTGTTCGCGCGCCAACACTGCAACACCCCCTGCTTCTTATACTCGGCATGATGTAACTGGCATGGAATGATCCTATTGGTCAATTTGAGTTACTTGTCCCGAGCCCAGCAGGTTAGCCCCTTCCTGGCTGAAGCCCCTGGCTGAAACCAGGACACCAACCAACCAGCTGACTGACTGGGAGCTTGGCAGTAGAAAGCACATATGCATGAATGTGAAAAAAAAGCAGTGAAGAAGAGAGAGAGAAAGAGAGAGACAGACAGAGAAAAGGAAGCAGAGAAAATCTGTCAGAGCACTTTGGGAAATCCTCACAGTAAGGCAATCAAATCAGCCATGGAATATCAAATGTCATAAGTTTCAATATGCACAGCATGGGATATAAAAGGCAATGGTTGCTTTAAAACGAAATGTACAACCACTGACCCCACTCTTATGGACCTGCTGCCATGGAAAGGAGGTCAGAGAAAGCTGGGCAGGGATTTCGGGTAGGAGACAAATGTGTTTACGCCACCAAAGGCACAATGCACTTGATGCAGAGAGAGTGTGGGCTTTTGTGACACTGATGCTGGCTGCTGGCTTGTCTCAGTATGCAGTGGCTGTGGACAAGGAGGACTCTCTGTTTCTGTTACGATATGCACACCTCTTCAGAGTAGTCAAGATTCATCTAGCTGGTATTTCTGTCATCCCACACCAGAAGAAAGTGAAAGAGGGGGAAGGACATTTCCCAGATTAGTTTTTTTTCCCTTCTGAACAACTTCTCTGCCAGCTTGTATAATAAAATACACAGGAAAAAACCAAGAAGAACCATGATGCAAACTTCCCCTGTGTTTTTCTTAAACCACTTATATAGTAGGTCCTCATCTTTATGGCTTCTAGTTCCCCTGTACTGGACATCCCTCGTCCTGACAAAACATTTGCTATTAAAAGGCTGGGATTCACTCCATCCCCCAGGCCTGTGTCCTTCCAGCCAGAAGGGCACAGGCACCTCCAGCCAATAGAGCTTTTGCTGCTGGAGAGAAAACCTCCTCCAGCCCCTGCAGATGTGCACCAAGATGAATGCCTGGGCCAGCCTGCTCCTGCCATGCCTTCTGATGCCTTCTGATGTCTGGGGAGAAAGATGCCATTAAAATTACACCAGGGAAGTACATTGTCCTAGTACACATTTTTGGGTCCTTAGCTGTATCTCATGCTCTGTGTGCATTTGGCTGAGGGTGAGGAGGCTCAGCATGAGGCAAGCCAAGTCACCGGGGCAGAGAGGGGTCAGTGCTGTGCTGACAAAGGCAAAGCAGAGTCCAAGGTCTTCCTCACCTTTCCTTCATATGTCATACAATACCTTTCTTCCACTCAGCAAATGACACAGGGAAGCCCTCACACAGCTTCCTACACCCCCTGTTTGGCAGTAAGTGAGGCAGGTAACCTTCAGGGGAGCGTATGCAACCTTGTGTGCATATAGTACCATTGGTCAGGTGACTAACCAGACCACTTTAAGGTTATCTGTGCAATATTGGTCCCAGTACGTCCAAATCCTGACTGCTTATTTGGGAGGGACGCGGCAGTCCCTGCTGCAGTGCTGCCCCATGCACATGTCGCTCTTGATGTACTTTTAACACCAGAACTTACCCCCCTAGATGCCAATGAAACCATCCCTCACACAAGCTTTCCAAGCAGCTCTTCAAAGCTGCCCCTCACAGCCAGAGAATTAAAACCGATCCATGCCCTAACCTCCCCCATGCTGCCAGAACAGACCTTTTCCAAGAGGTTTAGACAGTCAGAAAGAATATTGTGTTTAGGGAAAATGTAGCATTTTATGGCAAATAGCTCCACATCAGGTATAAAACTGTTCTTGGAAAAACAGCTGATGAAATTTTATAACTAAAGCTGTGAAAAAATAAACAGGATAGGGAGGGAGAGGATTCTGTTTGGTGGTAAAGCATGATGAAATGCCATTTTAGGAAGACACAGATATTTGCTTTAATATGAATGAAAACAGGCAATGGGTCATATGGCTATAAAGAGCAAGTGATTAAAAATGTCTGTTATTCACATCTTGGTCAAAATAAATTTAAATCTAGGCTGTAAATTCCTAGTTTGCTAAAAATTCAGAAGTATTTTTCCATCTGTTCTGTAATAATTCAGCTATCTGGTTGCTATAAAGAATTTGGTCGGCTGCCATTTGGGCAGGGAGTAATTTTTTTTTTTTAAATGCATTTAAGTCTCATGGTATCTGAAAGTCATACAATTAGCAAGCTAATTAAATCAAGCTAGAACTCCCCATCAAAAAATGTAATCTTTGCCTTGCACTGGGGGAAGTGTTTTTGATGGATAGGGATTCACTCCAGCGTACAAAGGCGCCTCACAGAAAACATTGCTTGGGTGTACAAATCCTATAGCGCAAATAAACAGTGCCAGGCCAGATGCCACGGATGCTACAGCTCACAAGTGTCAGCTCCAGAAACTTCAGTTATAAAAGGATGCCATTTTACTCTCTGTCACTCACCAAAAAATAACATCAGCCTGGATTCACTGCCAGAGGAGGGATGCCATCGCCTCCTCCCTTAGTCCCTGGGGACAGGGAGGAGGCATATGTGGTACTCAGCTGGGGGAAAAGCTTCCCTTTGGAAGAAGAGAGTGCAATGTTACTGCATCATTTTAGGAAATTTAAGCCTCCCTTTTCATCTACTTACAAATATGTGGCAGTTGGTGAAAGGATTCTTCATAGGTAGATGGGTAAAAAACAGTAAGTATCCCATATCCCACATTTTACAAAATGCTTGAGTATGTGCCCCAGCCTTAGCTTGAACACACAGCTCTAGACTTCCACTATACAATTCTGTGATAATCCCAACAGGGACTCTTGAGCCTGCTGTCAGGTTGGCTCTGCTTGGCCACTGCTGTTATATAGAATTATACAATCATTTAGGTTGGAAAAGGCCTTTAAGATCATCAAGTCTAACCACTAACCCAGCACTGCCAAGTCCATCCACTAACTCATGTCCCTAAGTACAATGTCTTTTCAATACCTCCCGGGATGGTGACTCAACTACTTCCCTGGGAAGCCTGTTCCAGGGCTTGTCAACCATTTTGGTGAAGAAATTGTTCCTGACATCCAACCTAAACCTTCCCTGGTGTAACTTGAGGCCACTTTCTCTTGTCTTATCACTTGTTGCTTGGGAGAAGAGACCAACACCCACCTGGATACAACCTCCTTCCAGGGAGGTGTAGAGAGTGACAAAGTCTCCCCTCAGCCTCTTCTCCAGGATAAACCACACCAGTTCCCTCAGCCACTCCTCATAAGACTTGTTCTGTAGACCATTCACCAGTTCCAGTTCCCTTCCTTGGATGCACTCCAGCACCTCAATATCTTGTAGTGAGGAGCCCAAAATTCGATTCATGTTACCAAGTCAAGGCTTTGGAGAAGAAATTGGAAACTGCAGCTGGAACTGCTTTTTAGGCATGCAAGGTCTGTTTTAGCACACACTGAAACACATGTCCCCATAGCAGAGAGGCATATGATGAAGTAGGGAAAGCATGGAGAGACATGGGAGAAGGCAGAAGACAAAAGCATGAAGAGATGATGTACTGCAGTAGGTGTTGCATAGGGGGATGAAGAGGAAATAGGATGCAGAGAGGTAGTGAGGAGAACTTGCCTGGAAAAGAGAGCAGATGGAAGATGGAGGTTGGAGGATGGGAGAAAGAAGAAGGTCTGGCAGGAGGTGAAAAGGAGGGAAGGGCAACGATAAGGGTAGTCTGCTCTAGATAAAGCCCAAGGTGCTGAGACATTTGGTCCCAGTGCCCAGAGCCTGGTTGGCAGCACTGTGCACGGGGCCTTGCTGCCTCCTGTGGCCTGGGAAAGACCCAGGGAGTGAAGGGGTTGTCGGGCCACACTCCAGGCTGAGACCTTCTCCAGAGAAAAGTGAGCAGGCCCTGTGCGTGCAACACTGGTGTTACTTGCTCTTCTGTTTTGACATCAGGAACTTAGGCAGCTGTTATTTGCTAACAGTCAGCAATTTGCCCTCCTTGTGTAACAGACCACAGCTCTGCTCCTGGCCCCATTAAACACAAGGAATGGGCACAGCAAACACGTACTGGCTGTGGTCAGAGATGGAGAGAATAATGGAGCACCCTACTGACAAGAAGCCCCCTCACTACAATGTGTCTCATTTTCACCCACAGAATAATTCCCCTCCCCTCAGCACCACAGTCCCGTTTTCGCCTGGTTTGAAGCATGATGCTGAGCCCAAGGGGGTATGGTGAGAGAGCCCCAGCCCACCAGCAGCATATGAAGGGCTTCAGGTGCCCAGGGTTTCTTTCCTTCTTTAGCCTTGCCTCCCCTCCAGGGTTGCATGATTTGTCCCAAAAGCGAGCAGAGAAATAATCAAAACTGCCTTTCCCTCAGGAAGTGAAAGCTCATTCCATTCTAAAATGCCCCTTTTATGGGGGAGGAATGAGCTTTATTTTCTCCTTTTATTTCCACTCCCACATATTCCTTTTACTTTTATTTTGTTTCCTTTCTAATCCCTGTCAGTGAGAGAAAAGGAAAAAGTGACAAATGAGAGAGAAACACTCCCCAGAAGGTGCGCGGCCATCTTGCACAACACCGTGGGAGACAGGTTATTTTAAAACAACGCAAATTAAAATAACTGCAAACTTACTTAAAAAAAAAATAGATTCCTGCTAGTTTTCACCAGCTCAGGTAGAGAGAACAGCTTTTCTTAGTTTTTATTTTTAAATGGATTGCATCCCTCTGCCTGACACTTGCATGACTTGGCCTCCATTCATGCGTTTCACCTGCGAAACTGTATTAACACCAGTGGGAGCTGGAGAAGGAGTGTGAAAATCATGTCTCTACCTTGTACCCGGGTTTTCTCCCTCTCTTCTTTGGGATCTTCACGACCGGCAAGGCTCCAGCTGGTGCCGAGTAGAGGTTGTGAACGGCCATTTTGATGGGCGCTGGCTGGAGCGGGGGGCGCCCTCGCTTCCTCCCCGCCATTCTGGGGGACTGCATCTCCCCGGGGGCCAGGCTGGTGGGCAGGCACGGCAGGTGGCTCATCTGCACCGGTGCTGATGATCAGCCAGAAGGGAGAGAAAAGAAAAAAACTAATGAGCTTTTTATTTTTCATTTCAGGTTTTTCATCTGGAAGCAGTTTCCTCATGCATGGCATTGTCCCCGATACCGCCGTTCATAAAGCAGCAAGAAGTTTGCCAGAGATGTGCACTCCTGGGTGGGATTCACCCAACCACAGCAGGCTCAGCTTTTCCAAAGTGGGACAAAACCCTTGTCGCGCCCATCTGTCTCTGCTGAGCATGACAAGAGTGCAGGGATGTGGCTTGGGTGGTGAGTTCTCATAATACAGATGACTAGGAGATGAATCCCACAACTGCCACCTGCATCCTGCAGGTAAGTGTGAGGAAGGCATGAGCTTGCACCCATCAGACAGTTCCTGCTTTTGAAGGGGTTTCCTAACATCTAACCTGACCCTGCCCTGGCACATCTTTGTGCCTTTTCCCCTTGTCCTAACTCCTGTCAACTGGCTGAAGAGACCGTCGCCCACCTCTCTACAACCTCCTTTCAGGTAGTTGTAGGTGGTGATAAGGTCTCCCCTCAACCACCTCTTCTCAAGGCTAAACATCCCCAGCTACCTCAGCTGCTCCTCATAGGATTTGCCCTCCAGCCCCTTCACCAGCCTAAGTCGATGTAGATGACCCCCTGAGGTCCCCTGAGGCCAACCTGATTATGGTTCTGGAAATCCTCCCTCACCTCAGAAGCACTACCAGTACCAAAGTGGTCTTTCCTCCATATGCATCTCCTTCTGAGCGAGGAGGCTGACCCAGACCATGAGGCTGCCGGCACAAGGTAGCTGCATTAGAGGAGAATTGCCAAACATTTACTCTCTGCAATTTTATAGCATCTGTTACCACGCATGTTAGTCGTGTGCTTTTGGATGTACTCCATCAAAAGCTGTTATTTCACCGCAGCTCCACGCAGCTGATGAAGTTGAGCAGAGGTAATGGAGTGGAATCTGGTCCGTTTTCCCTCTGTCCAGGTTTTAATAAAGAAAACAAATACACAAACACACACAGAGTGCCAGGGGAATATGCAGCATTCTTCACAGCTTTCTGGCAAGGGTCACGTGCTAACAAAGGTCAAAGAAAAAAAAAAAGCCAACTGCAGAAATACGTTTTCAAATGTTGGTTGGCCCAGGCATCTGCTTTCCTGCACGTGGGCAGAATACTAGTCCCAGTCCTGCATACATTGCTAGACATAAGGGTCTAAGCAATTCTCATGCTTTTATGATAAGCCTTGTGATGGCTGACGTTTTCAATTTCATGCTCCCTCAGGCCAGTGATAACGGAAGAATCCCGGCTCTCCATTTTTGCAGAGAGGACTCGTAGCCCTCTCAGCTACAGAGAAAAGCCCAAAGATGTGGTCCAAGAGCATAATCTAAGCACAAAATATAAAGCAAGCAAAGCTTTGTTTATTACTACAAGCACCTACAAATTTTTACAAAATCTACAAACTCTAAGATCTTACAGTTCTCTCACTACACTTCAAATCTCACCGTTTCAGAACCCAGTGCGATCGGGCTGAGCAGAGCTGACATGGTGGTGGATGAAACCAGGGTTCCTCACCAACACTGTGGGGAGGGTACCATTTGATGGGGGCCTCTGGTGACAAGTGTCTGCAGCTGAGGGCTTCTCTGCTTCAAAGGCAAATACGTTTTGCCTAATTAAAACTTTGTGAGCATGACTGACTAACGAGTGACTCAATACGCTGGTCCTACCCAGGCAGTAGTTTACAGAGTCTGCTACAGGGTAAAGAAAAATAGAGAGCTCACAGCCCTACCCTCCAGTAAATGCATTTATTTGCAATATATTAAAACTAGATGTTTTTAACACCAGAGGTATCCACTCTCTTTAGACAGATCCCGTTACATACGGCAAGACTTACAGACTGACAGTAAAATTCCCAGTCTTCAACATCATCTGCCTAAAACTCTCATGCAAACACAGAGTGTGAAACATCAGATCAGAGCAAATCTGTGGTGCCTAATTTACCAGACTGTCCAGGGTCACTGTGGTTGCACCCTCCCAGCACATTCATCATCCGGCTCGGGAACCACCCGAAAGCCTGCCGAGGGGCTCCGTTTTTTTACCAAATAAAGTCTGATGTGACTGGGAAGAGTGTAGTTTCAGGGTTAAAAGAATCAGGCTTGCCACAGCAGGAGTCAAATGGAAAAAGGTTCTGGCTACTCTGAGCATCACTGCTTTCCTTCTGTCTTCAGCAGTGTGCATTTTTCTCCCTGTAGTGCTTTCCCAGGGACACCCTCGGTGTCTCTTCCACCTCCCAAAATGAAACGTCCCCCGGGGATGCAAGGATTACACTGCATTTGTCACCCATGGAAGCTCAGTGCTTAAGGCTTTGCATTTTAGTCTGCTTTAAACAAAGCCTGGCAACACAAAATTTCACGGAGGAACTTGGCAAAGGCTGAGAAAGACAAGCCCAGCCCAGGATTGCTCCCTGCATGGGGAAGAGCAGCGGTTCCTGCCATGAGACAAGGGATATGAACCTGCATTGAATACCACACCACATTGCCTTTATCATCTTCCCTTTTGATGGCAAAGGTAGCTGGTGGCACCTCAGAAACTCCAAGTTACCAGCTCCCAAAGCAAAGGAGCTGCTGACATCGAGCCCTTCTTTGAGTGAAATGATGCCTTCTTTTGCAACTGGTGCAGTATGAAACATGTAGTAGTGAGGGAACACAATGAATATTAGCAATCACTATTTTTTTTTAGTCCTCTGTCTCTCCTGATGACATTTTCTTTGGCAAAACCTCTTAAAACTCCTTGCCACATGTGCTGACATGCCAGACCCAACTGGATGTGTGCAAATTATCTCCATGTAACATATTTGAACTGACACAGCTAAGACAAAAAGTCATCAGCAGCATACAAGCTGTTGTTATTACACTTAATTACAAACCCAACCGTGACTTGATTCTCCTTTCCTCATATCCTGAGGGAAATGGAGAGTGCCTTCGGTGGCATTTACTGTCTTAGGCTGCTGCAGATCCTGGAAGCGTGGTCCCCAGCAGCAGGGGAAGGCAGCCAGCAAGCACAAATTGCCTCTGCCTGAGGGTGGGGGGTGACAGCACGACCTCATCTTACAGCCAGGAGAAAGCCCTTGAGCAGGCTGGGAAAACATAAAGTCAAGTTGTGGGTTGGTCAGAAAGGCCAGAGGGACAGAAGGACTTGCCTGAGTGTCTCCCAGCCCCCGGGGACAAAGTCAGGGTGTTACCTTGGAAGGACTTTCCCAGGGCACCTCCGACCACTGCCACAGCCTGGGCTTGACCCATGGCTCATCAGTGGCTTCAAGGCAGGTTAAGAGAACTTGGTGCAATCTAAGGGCAAATTCAAGGATGCAAATTACAGGCTACTAACAAAAGCACCGCCTCAGTTCAGGAAATCACTGTGGTACAAAAAGCTCAGGAGAGTATTTTAGGAAGGAAATCAGTGTGGGTTTGCCCTGTCCTTGTACTTTTCCTAAGGCACGAGCTTTGAATGGCTGCAGATGGTGCAGCTTCAGTCTGACCCTGGTCTGTCACTTTCTTAGTTTTAAAAATAACAGCAGAACATGGCTTTCCATTTATGGTTTCCTATCACTTAATACAGGGCTCAGCACGGGGTAACCTTTCCTTACTTGCCTCTTAAACATTGTCATCTGGAATTTTAATTTCCAACCCTGGCTTCCACATTGCCCAGTCAGACCCCAGAGAGGAGGTAGCAGGGAAACACCTCTCCCACCCCAACACCCAGGCAAACACTGCAGGAAGGGTGAGATCTTGTCCCCTCTGGGCAACAGAGGTTCTGCCATGACTTCAGAGGATCCCAAGGAGCAGCACCCTGTGCACAGCAGTCAGCCCTGATGCAGTGCAAGAGGTGGAGAGTAAAACATACCCAAGACCAACGTTGTTGACCCAGAGGATGTTTCCAACATCCTGTGCCTTGCACCGTGCTTGCCCTGCATCATGTGTTGGTGTGTACGCTGTATGGTTAGCAACACAGCTTACTCTGCTGGCAACTACAGCCGATAGCAGAGGGAGCTACAGCACATTTTCTCCCTAGCTGAGTATTTTTGATGGACTGCAAAGATCCGTTCTTAATAAAAATAAATGCCTGCAATAAATGCAGCTTTTAACCTGCGCTCCAGTAACTGCGAGGGCTGAAGGTAAAAATATCACATTAAATTTTATATCGGTAATTCCAGAGGATGATCATTTAAACTTGCTTTACACCAGGTCTCATGCAAGCCCGTGTCTGGACTGGCGCAGGGATAACATGTAGGGAAGGAACAAACTACCTGTGCCTTAAGCCAAAGGAAGGTGCAAAAGTACCCGTTTCACAGCAGCTGAAGGAGAATGCTCTTCACTCCCAGTACAGCTGCCTGTCCCAGGTGCGGAAGGACACTGACCCAGGAGTCCCTGCCAGCACTTCCAGCCCTGCCTCCAACCCCAGACTCCTGCAGAGCTTTATGTCTCCCAGACATATGTACCCAACAGCCATACATAGAAAAGACAGAAACTTTTGCTGGAACAGGCTGCCCAGAGAGGTGGTGGATGCCCCATCCCTGGAAGTGTTCAAGGCCAGGTTGGATGGGGCCCTGGGAAACCTTGTGTAGATCCAGGCCTGAGGTTGGTGGCCCTGCCTGTGGCAGGGGGGTTGGAGCAATATGATCCTTGGGGTCCCTTCCAACCCAGACCATTCTATGATTCTTGTAATCTTGTCTGCCTTTCCTCAGCTGTTGTTCAGGAAAGCACGCTCTGCAGGGGACTATCCCATTATTAACTGGAAGAGAGGGGACTTCTCACTGTTAAGATAGCAGCAGGACTATTTCCCCCTCCTTTTCTCTGCACAGCAGGGCAGCCCTTTGAGTGTGACCGCTCGGAGACGATGGGCTGCTGAGTAGGTGAGCAAAATGAGAAGTGCTGCATGATCTGGAAGCAAAGCTTTATACCTGCATGCTCCTCTTGGGTAGCATTCAGGGACATGAGGCGTTACACATCTCTTCATCATGAATACCAAAGCAGCACCGCATAGTACGCGAAAGGTGTTTTGTGAGGCAAACAGCAGGAATTTTTGCTAATAAAAGCATTGAACCAATATTCTCTGCATGCCTGTCTGTGATCACCTAATGACTTTGTATGGAGAGCACCCATCTCACTGCTGCTCAAAGAAAGGTCAGGATAATTTTCAACCATGGCATGAAGTTTTTCTACGGCGATTTGCAAAACTCCACTCTTACCTTGCCTTGGGGAGTGAAGTGAGAAGCTGCTTCTCTGAGGGACTGTCTTGCCCATTTTGACCCCATGAAGATAATTTCTACACAAAACCCTTGACACAGTCCAGCCAACAGGATCTGAGTAGAAAGGCCCAGTTTACCAAACCAATCCTAAAGGAAACAAGCATGACAAATATCTGTGGTAGCTGTGGGAACTGAGAATGAGATTCACCCCACCTAATTTCAAACCTCAGTTCATCAGTCACCTCAGTATAGGTGCCTCTGGTCATTTTGGATGTGTCGCGTCTGCTAAAATGTCTTGGGCACCTGAGGTCATCCCAGGTGGTAGTAGATGACTATTTTAGGCAATGAGATTTAATTATGAGGAAGAATTAAATAACAGATGAAGACACATGAATGTTTACTGTCAGACCCTTACACAGAGGTGCCTCTGTGTGTGCTTGGTGCCTGACCTCCCATGGTATCAATGGAAATCTAGTCAACAAGATTGAAGGTGTGCATTCAGCTGCCCAGACACCACTTCATGGTGGGCTCAGTAGCCCTAGGATCCACTGACCAGACGCAATGTGGCTATCATGGGCGCTTTGTCACATCCTTGTAGACTCCTTTATTCAGGTGTCTTAATCCAAAACTACTCCCATTTGGGTTTGACTTGTGTATTTTAGACCCAATACTACGATGAGGTTAATGATGTCCTATATATACATGTTTCTTTTTTTTATAAAGGTAGCCCAGGAATACAAGCTCAGATCTAGATATCTGCAATGCCCAGGTGAATCCTACCCTTGGCCACTCATGCCTATCTGCAGGGGACAGTTCTGCCTTGTCCAGTGTTCAGGCTATTTCTGGTTAATGGTACATTGCCTTGTAGATGAAATGGTTATATTTTTGGAAGTGGAATCTCAGTCTTCACAGGTTAGGAAGATTCCTGGGTTTGTCCCATACTCCCTGCAAAGTGGTGACTGAGGAACTTCCTACCCTATCAGCATCTCCCACAGGTCCCACAGTATCCCCTCTGGTACACAGGAGAGGAACCAGACATGCAAAATGGCTTGCTCAGGACAAGGCCAGCTGATGGCATGGTCCAGGCTCCTTCTACTCACCTCACCTATGTCCCAACCACTGCCATGTACTGCTTCTCAAGGAAAAGTAGGCAAAATATTTTGGCATCTCTCAGTTGGACAAAAGAATGTGTTTCCCCTCCTAGTTCCCGCTGAACTCCCTTCAATTTTGCCAGCTATCTCATGTTTTAAACATTATCACAAGCAGTTTAGAAAAGGCTGGAGGAAATGCAGACATGGGGTTTTTTTCTGCTTAGAGCCACTCCCAAGGAGATTGATCCTTAGGTATTCAAACCAGGTATTTGTGAGTACTCCCAAATGGACTGGTGCTACAGCAAAGCCTGTAAGCAGGGACAAGGAGGAGTGAATGTGGTTTTGTTCTGGGCTGTAAAAACATGGCTTTCTAATGAGCTGTAATCTTCTGTTAGAGCTGGTAGCCATATATCATTTTCTCCCTGCAGCACAGCAGAGATTTAACTCTCCTTGATAGAACTGAGAGTAGCAGCAGCATCCCAAACAGCGTACACCAGCATCCGTCACTGTGTAGACTCTATCTACCTTGCCCTGGAGCCATCGAGTCAGCCAGAGAGACTATGGGAGACGGCAGCGTGAGGGCCAGATGGCAAAAAGGTCATATGCATTTTTTTCAGTCTGCTGTCTTGCAGAGTAAGAGTCCATGTATTCACAAACCAGCACTTGCCTTCATTCCCCATGTGACTTTTGGACTTGTTGACTCTTTTCAAACAGACCTGATGGGGGAGCAAGGGATGCAAAGGTTTGCAGGTGTTGTGGGAAGTTGTACCAGATAGAGTTGTGAGACCCCAGTTGTGCTCCCCAGTTTTGGCCGCCTGTCTTTAGGAGACAGCGAGAGCAGAAAACAGAATGTAAAAGCTTTGATGTTGGGAAAGGTTCTTTTTAGACCTGACACATCAGACACCAGAATCCATCAGATATGGGGCACAAACCTATAGAAAACCAAGAGCCCTTCCCTGCTCTGCTTAGGAAACTACCTAGGGCTGTTCTTTTAATTGCTCCATGCTTGTCTCCTGGTTTGTGGGTGGTGAAGGAATCACAGAATTACAAGGTTGGAAAAGATCTTTAAGATCATCAAGTCCAACCGATCCCATTCAAAGCTAAACCCGTATCCCTAAGTATCTCATCTACCCTTTTTTTAAACACACCCAGGGATGGTGACTCAGCCTCCTCCCTGGGCAGCCTGTTCCAGGCCTCGACAACTCTTTCAGTAAATATTTTTCCCTAACATCTAATCTGACCCTGCCCTGGTGCAGCTTTGTGCCATTTCCCCTTGTCCCATCTCCTGTCACCTGGCTGAAGAGACCATTGCCCACCTCTCTACAACCTCCTTTCAGGTAATTGTAGGTCAAGAAGGTGCAGCAGCCAGTCTGGACGTAGCTAACGCACTGCTGCTTGGCTATTCACATGTCTGGGCAGAGCATGTTTTGCTCTGCAGCTAGTTTCAGCCCTTTTTACTTGCACACCTCCAGCTGCACAATGTGCAGCAGGTTACACTGCAAGAGCAACCTCACGGTACTTTATTAAATAATCTGACAAAGGATGTTCATCAAATAGAGTTCAGAGATGGAAATGTGAGTTTACTCTTTGCAAACGTGTCCCAGAGCAGCAGCAACCCAGCAACATTGCTGCCAGGGACGTTTCGCTGGCTACTCCAGGGTCATGAGTGTCAGAGCCCCTTCAGAGCGGTCCTGCAGAAGGCTTGCTCTGGAGCTGCTGAGGGCAGGTCCTGCATGGCTCCCACTGGTATTCACAGTCACTGCGTTGGGGTAGGAAAGAACCGGGCATCACACAAGCAGTGCCCAGAGCCACACCTTGCCCTCTTCTCCCTCTCCCCACCTGGCTGCATTAATGACGGGTCAAGGAGCTGGAAAGGAAATGGCACAGGATTCTTCAAAATCCAGACAAAGAGTATTGACGGTGTCTGCTCCTTTCCTTGTTACTAAGAGCAAAAGAAAGGAAAAATGCTTCCCAGTGACATCTTACAGATCTTACAGGCTCTTTTTCTTCTTTTTTTTTTTTTTTTAAGTTAAGTTCAGCAGCAGTGACAGTGCTGTCCTTGAGGAGGTGTTCTTTTGAAGGATAGCACCCTGGTGACAGCAGGTAGAACAGTAGCTGCGTGCCCCCTCTCACTCAGGTTTGCTTAATGAGCCAGAAGAACTCGAAAACCCTGGCGAGAATGGGACCCCCAGGAGCAGCCGAGGCCAGCCTTGCCTCCTGATCTTACCTTTCTTCATTTGGCCTGACGGTTTTGTTGCAGACGAGTATCCTGCGGTGGGGAATTGAAGAAATGGAACTTTATGGAGAGCGAGGGAGCACAGGCAGAGCACCAAAGGAAAGATGTGAAAGAATGGACGTGAGGTGGCCATGTGAGTGGCAAGGGTTGTTCTGCTGAGGTGGTCAAGCCAAACGGGCACAAGAAAGGGAGAAAACAAAGGCGACTCCTTCCTTATGTGGAGCTAGAAGCATCGCTTCTGAGAGTGCAGAGAAACAAGAAGAAAAAACAGTGCCTGGACTCAGTCTCCCACCTTGACAAGCTGCAGAAGAGAGTTCCTCTTGCAGGTCCTTACCTCAGACTGTGGTTTACTATTTGCAAGGGCTGCTGAGCATTACAAGTTTGATATTCATTATATAAGTAGTCACTCCTGCAGACTTGCTATCTTAGGATTACCGTTTGTCAAGCTTTCCTATCACCCTACCTCCACCTCAACTCCTCACCTTCCCTACCTCATCTGAGAGCCCTGACAGGCTGCAGTTTCTGAAGGAGGTAAGTCCTCTCCCCCATTGCCTCCACCAGCCATTACACCCCTGCTCAGGAGGCTGGTGAGATGCTGCATCCCATGCCAGCATTCCTCAGGGTCTAGGGAGGTGTTCTGTGGTGCTGCTACCTGTCCAGGCAGCTGAAGATAGGTCTCGTGAGCCCTCCAGCTTCCCCACTGCCCTGCTTCTGGCCATCTGCAGTCTGAGACCAAGTGACTTCCAGTGATCAGGAGGACTGCAACACAGAGCACATGGCTCTTTTCTCCCTGAACTCCCAGACATGATTTCCAACCCCAGCATCTTCCAGCCTCAGGTTTCCCCCGATCAAACCCCAAATGCTGGCGATGCAAAGATCCCCGGGATGTCTGTTATTAATCAATTAAGTGATGCTGGAACAAATCTTTCTGTAAATACATGAATGCTTGTGGCCTTGATAGGGCTTTGGCCCTTAAAACTGAGGCTGTGATTCTGAACTAGCAATTAAATTTAAATTGGGCTTTATATTGTAGCAGGTCCTGTTTCACATAGCCAAGCAATTGCTGGTTGAGACGCCCCTGTTTCTGATCACACACTTTACCAGTGTAATTTACAGGTTGCTTTCCCCAAGTCCCCTCCCGCCATTATCCTTGTTACTTGCACAGTTAACAAGCTAACCCTCCTTGAACTGCAGGCACACAAAGCAGTATCTTATTTATCTACAACCTTGACACCAGCAAAGAAAGCACCAACTCCTCTTCCCAACGCAGTTACTTTGCTTTCTCATCTTCTGTGTCTTGTGCAGAAGCCAGATGCTTTCATCACCCATAAACCACAGATCCTTTCTGCTCTCTGTTAAATTTTCAGGGGCAAAGATTTGGAACAAATGAATGTGAAATGAGCAACATTTATATTATGGCCATTTCAGTTCTCCAGCTGAGTCTGTAATTGGCTGGTACTCGTATTTATTTTTTTTTGCTCTCACTTGTCTGGCAGTACTCTGGCCTCTTCTTTTATAACTGCCTGCTTTTTTCACTCTTCTCTCCCTGCCCCCCCTCCCCCCCTCAAGTTTTGCACAGTTTTTACATTTATGAGACATCTCCAACCAGTGTCTACCATAAATAGGTAAGCCTCACAAAGCTGATAGATCACTTCAAAGAAGGACCAAAATACTTCAACAATTTGCCTGAATGGCTTCCAGGGCTTCCTTGAACCAATTACACGTTGCTCTTCTGCAGGGAGGGGTGGGTAGGACAATGGAAAAACAAAAAAGCAGCCTGACATTTATCTGCAGCAGGAAGAAGGAGCAGGTACCTAACTCAGAGAAGGTCAATGCATTCAAGTCCAGTGGTGGGAGATGGGCAGGGAGAAGAGACAATGACCCCGCACTCACACTTCTCACTTTCCTAGATCCTGTGTGCCCTCTCACCGCTCAGAATCCCTCTGGGTGGCATTTAAGGCAGGACAAGTTGAGGAGGGATTTTGTGCACGTTTCTACGGAGGTGATGGTGGAGAGCAAACCGAAACAGGCAGCAGAGAGAAAGTCTCACCAGCGTGATACAAACAAGCAGATTTGGCGTGCGAGGGTTGGGGGTGCTTATCCCACTTGTCTGGTGCAGGCTGCAATGAGAGCTGGCTGGGAATTTGTGGAAAACCCAATGTATAAATATCCTTCTTTTTTTCGGTGAACATTTTGCAGTAAAGAGCAAGGTGCAACAAAACTTGTTGGAAAGCAGCAGAAGAGGTCATGTCAGGGTGGAAGAGCTGTAAAGCAGCAAGAGAAGCAGATTCAACCCAGCCCTGGTCATCCCCTGCCTGGACACTCCCCAGCACATGGGACCATGATGCTCCAGTCCCTGTCACGCTCAGGACCAAGCAGGATTCTCTCTAACTACAGCTATACTGCTAAATAAAAGAGGAGCAGGAGTAATGTCCATCCCCAGGGCTTAGGGGTTGCAGCAAAGTTTGCATTCACATGGCTAAGGTTGGCCCCTGAGCTGCAGATTTGTCTCTGGAAAGTTGGATGGAGCAACCTGGATGGGAGCCAGGGAGGATGTTAATATGAAGCAGGGCAGAGAAGGTTGAGAGCTCTCCCTCTCATCTGTTTGTAAAAGGGGATGCTCTGTTATGATGAGATGGCCCTTCGATGGCAGGCTGTTACCCAGTGTGAGGTCCTAGCCTCTCACCACCTGATGCTGCAGCTCTCCCATGTTTTGAGTGTTCATCACAGCGCGACTCCATCCCAACCTCATGCACTAGATATGAGGGCAGCGGCTCAATGACTTTCTCCCACAGACACTGAATTGGCTGTGATTTAAATCCAGCACAGGATCAGAAAGAATTTTCCACTCCCAAACCCTGGCAGAACAGCAATCTGCTTTCCCCCAACCCTGCCTATGGTGCCCCGTCCCCAGAGCTGGCCATGCTGGGACCAACCTGGGCTGCACGACCTGGGCTGATCCCCGAAACCATCTGGAATTGGCAGAAAAGAGACACTAATGCAGAAGTCAGTGTCAAACTGAAGAACTCCTTGTCTTCCCCAGATCCAGTGGGCCTCCAGAAGTTTAATAAGAAATATGAGTGAACTTGATAATGGAAAGGATAAAATTGTCATGATGAGGTGGTCTGGATGGGTTTTGTTGGCATTTATTGCCTCCTGTGCTACCCCAGGCATTTCATCATGGCTTGCATACTGTCATCCTCAGTTACTTTGCCAAGGAAATACGTTTTTTAACACAAAGACAGCCCCTACCCTGGGTATAACCACCACCGTTCTCCACCTTTCTTCAGCCCACAGTATGGAATGAAACTTCTGGGCTTCCTTCCTTGCCAAATGAATGTGCTCCTTTTGCAAAAAGAGGTGAGGCACCCCTCTTCCCCAATAAAATGTGCTCTCTGCAGTCTGTGCACCAAAGAAGCAGCCCACTACTTCTCCTACCACACACAAATGATACCCCAGCAGCATGCTGGGGACCCATGAGGGGCTCAGGAGCCATGTGTGGTCCCTTGCTCCCATGTCACCCATGCTCTGCCTCCCTTTCTGTCTCCAGTAATACCCAGGCACTGAATCTGGGATGATTTCTCTCCAACGCCACCATGCTTGGCTCCACTGCACGTAGCAGCTGAGATGCCTACCATTGATATCTGTCCCAGGAAATAAATTGACCCCCTAAATCTGAAGAAGTGATATTACAAAAGTCAATGGGGAAATATCTTTTCTTAGACAGAGGGCAGGAATTTCACACGTTTCTCACATAAAGTTATCCTTGTTCCTTAGGGACCTGCTGCACTTTTATATTACATTTTGAGAAATAATACTTATAAAAGATTCATTCTTTTCTGGCATAAACTGGTGTAGCTCTTATGCTTATGTCTTTAGAGACTTTGGGGACCACAACTTCTGATGAAGCTTTCACTTCCACACACAGGACATATGTTCCTACTCAAACCACATTTTAACATTGTAATTGGGGGGCATAAATAAAGGGCTATGCACTTAGCCATTACATTCAGGAAGAAGAAAAGCATGTGCACCACTTGCTAGAGTCTGCCATGTTACCCAGGACTGTTTGGGAATGAGACAGTCACCCTACTGCCTCTGCTTCCCACCTCAGAAGAAAAACTCTGGGGCCTGAGTGACCACTGGGCAGGCTGGAGGAGCTCAGTGGCAATGTTTCAGGCTGTCAGCTCTGACAGCTTTTACAGGGAGAGGCTGAGGGAGATGGGGCTGTTCAGCCTAGAGAAAAGGGGAGGCAGAGGGGAGACCATATTGCTCTCTACAGCTACCTGACAGGAGGTTGTGGTGAGGTGGGGTGTTGGCCTCTTCTCCCCTGTGACTAGCGATAGGAGAAGAGGAAATGGTCTCAAATTGCACCAGGGGAGGTTCAGATTGGATATTAGGAAAAAATTCTTCACTGAAAGAGTGGTGAGGTGATGGAACAGGCTACCCAGGATGGTGGTGGAGTCGCTGTCCGTGCTGGTGTTTAAAAAACAGGTAGACAAGGCGCTTCAGGAGATGGTTTAGTGGTTACGGTGGCACAGGGCTCACAGTCAGATTGATGATCTTGAAGGTCTTTTCTGACCTTGATGATTGTATGACTTTGCCCTGGCACACCCCTCTTTGGGAAGGTGAGCTCTGGTCGCTCACAGGCTCACTGTCTGCATGGATGCTGTGCCTGTCTCTGGGGGCAGCTGCAGCTGGCTCACGAGACACAGAGCAGACATAGCTGGAATAAGAAACATGCTGGGAAACTGCAAAATGGAACACCCGTGGCAGGTTAGCAAGGTTTGACTCACTGCGGCTGGGGAGCAAAGCTTTGCTAACCAGGGCTGGCTACTAACGCATGCAGCACCCAGGAGTAAAGTTCACCCCTGCTTCATTATATCTGTAATTCATTTTCTAAATAAGCATAGAACCTTCACTTTTCAGAGCTGTTTTGATCCATTTCCCCCTCCAGTGAACCACTATTTCCTGTTTTCTAGATGACTTTTACACTGTGTTTGGCAACAACCCTGTTTTCATCACCTAGAAACTCAATACTCGAAACAAAACCACTCCAGCTGGCTGGTGTCTTGACACCCATATACCTTGGGCAAGAGATTTTGCAAAACTGTCTTGATTAAATGTCTGCTTCTGCTGGTCTTTAAAAAAGAACCCAACATCCCAGATAAAAGGTCCCACCGGAGATGAATTTTCAGTTGGTTTGTGTTTGCAGGTGCCGCCCCATGCACCCTGTTCTAGGTGACCCTGCTCTGGCAGGGAGGTTGAACTAGATGATCTCCAAAGGTCCCTTCCAACCCCCACCAGTCTGTGATTCTTTCACTTCCGAACCAGCTCTGAAGGCAACTCACACAAAGCTTTCAGGCATGTTATGGAAGCAAATCACAAAGTTTGGCCCCCAAGGAGTTCCAACAGTCATTGGTGACAGCAACACAACACCAGCAGAAGGCATATATCCTCTTACAGACCACATTAAGACTCCAAAACTGCTCTGTGGGATCAGAGAAGAGCTTGTTATTGCCCACCCACTCCCTGCACACTGATTTCTTTTTGTCTCCACAATACATTGAATTGTTTACTGGTTCTTGAGGTGCTGTTATTGTCACATTTTCTAGGTCTGTACTATAAAAAATTGGCAGGAGATTTCTAGCAATGTCTTCTGTTCCTGGCCACATTTCTTCTAAAGGGGACAGTTCAATTAGGAAAGACACCTCACCACAGCTCTAGGGAAACACCTGGGTTGCTGAAGAAGTATCTCCATGCACAGACTGAGGCACATGGCAGCTTTGAGCCTGACAACTGTCACTGCTGCATCATACTCTGATTAGCTTAGAGGAGTTTGTGCTCAGTGGCAGCAGAGCTCTGGGAGTGTCCCCATACATGAATCACTGCAGAAGCAACACACAGACACAACCGGCGGCACCTGTACTGCCCCAGGAAGGAAGACCTCCATCATCTGCTGAGCTTCTCACTGAGAAGCACTCAGGGTGCCCATGTGAGCGACAGCCAGGAGGGCTGTGTGGTCTGCTCTGCTCCCCCATTCTACAAATTCCCCCAACCCAGAATCCAGCGCCTCCAGGTCACCACCAATGTCCCAAATTTCTTTGTCTGAAGCCATTTTCTCCACTCAGAGTCCATCTTTTTTCCCCACCCCCAAGCTTTCTTAGCTCCTTTGTCATCTCTGAGAAGAGATGATTTTAACATACTTAATTGAGAGAGATCATCCACTCTTGCAGGGAGCCCGTGAAGGGCTGTGGCATGGTGCCATCCACAGCACATGATGAATGGAGGCTCCTAAACACCTGGAGGGATTTCAGACTTTATTTATTTATTGTCCTTTCCACTTCCCTCTAATTTTGTGATCCCTTGCAGAACATGTTCTCCTGGTCCTCCCTGCTCATCATTTGTCTCCCAAAGTGTTAACTCCCCTGCACGGACCAGCCTGAGCTGCCCTCTCTAGCAATCACCAGGCAGCAAGACCACAGTGTCAAGCTTTTCATGCTCCCAAAATTAGCATAAAAAACTGGCACATTGACTGTGACTGTAGGCAAATATGACCTTTTCAGAGGCTGACTTTATTTATTTATTCTGTTGCCATTTATTTCTCCGTTGGGAAAAAACAAAAAAAAAAAGAAGAAAAAACATAAAGAAGTAGAGCAGCAACTCCCAGACTTACTAACAATAATTATTGAAATACCTCTGACTAGCAACACTTCTTAATCAAACAGTAATTAAATTTGCTGTTGCAGCCTGGGACAGAGGCTGGGCACACAGCAAGACCATGGTTTCCAGTTTCTCTGCACCTTCTCTTAGCTGCTAAGGTGCCAGACACGAGTGCCCCCATGGTCACACGCACCCCCAGGTACTGGCAATGGCAGAAATAGCCCAGGGGCAATCACAGCCCTGTGTCACTGTGGGACCTATGCATTGCCTGTTTCTATAACCTCACAGGATGTTTGGGAAAGCAGACTCTTGCGATGTTCTAAAGCACATGGGTTGGCATGCAAGGCAATTTTTGCCTGCTCTGGCAAGATCTCCCCCTCTTTGGCCCCAGGGACTGTTTCCCTCAGCGCAATGCCCCGTGGGGCTCACTGTCAGCTGCACTTACCAAGCCGTGCCCCACAGGCACGCAAGAGGGGCTGGAGCCTCATGCCTTTCCCTGCCTGCTCTGAGGCTTGCACCCAGGTGGGATGATGGGCTCCGACATACTCATCTCTCCTCCCCTATGTCTTCATGCATGACACTTCCATATCTGCAGGGCTAAATATTAATGAGTTTGGGACAACTCCCCAGCTTCCAAATTAATTAGAATAAATCATCCACCAGAAGCCTCAGCCAGTCCCGCTCCCCCCATTTCACAGCAGAGGATGTTCTGCCAGCCTCCCCTTCAGACCTCACACCCCAACTGCCCATTGGTTTTTTCCTCTCAGCATGGGGTAGGGCAGCCTCCTGCCTTTCCAGGTACAGAAATAGCTGCACCTGCCCTCCCCTGGACGGAGCATCTTGCAGCCCTCAATCTAAGCTGGCAGAGAGGCAAAATCCCTACCACAGGGTTAATGGCAGCTCACCTGAGCAGATCTTTCTTTTTGGCAATGACAAGTGACCGAGTTTCTTTGCCAGCTCAGCATTGGTCCCTGTTGTCAACAGAGCCCGCCGCTGCTAATTGTGTAAGAAGAATGGCTCAGGATAAAAGATCAATCATCATTTTTTGCAATATTGTCTCCCAGCTTAATAACCACATTTAATTAGAAATCATAGGTAGCAGCCGCTGACAGGTGAATTTAATATAAGTTCTGAAACAGCCAGGATCGCAGGAATTTCACCATCTCTAATATTCTTGTTAATAAAAACGTCTCTGAAGTTGAGGGTTTCTCCCAGGAGTCTCCCCCTGGCACCACACAACTCAAAGCCAACCATTCCAGAGGACTGGCATGGGCCACCAGCACACCTCCAGCCTGCAGCCCTGTGGCTCTGCAGGGACGGGGCAGGACAGGACTCTACCCGCCCGGCAGAGCTGTGCAGAGCAAATGTCCTGGCACCTAAGCACCTCACGGCAGGAAAACTGCCTTTTCACTGCCATGGGCTCTCAGACAGCTCAGGGATGAGGGGTGGTTTTGCTGCCCAGCCCTAAGCCCAGGGTGAGGGGTGGTGGGCACTTCACCAGGCCTGTGAGGATGTGAGACTGCCCAATGCAATGCCACAGAAGGGGATTTGGAGAGCACAGCAGCTGCGGTGGAAGCAGGTTGAAACAGTAACACTGATGGGCCACATCAGCCTAACCACTTGATTTCTTTTTTTGTTTCAGATCAAATTTCCCTTCATCACATCAGCTGTAAAGAGAAGAACTACGCTTTTATTTTTCTTTAGCATCACCCAGGAAGCTGGTGTTCTAAGAAGGAGATTACAGCAGCCTAAGATAACTACAGCAAGCCCATAAGGAACAAAACACATCGATGTGTGTCCAAAAGCACAATAAAGGAAAAATCAACAAGTGTTAAGTAACTGCTAGAGAGTGTAAAGAGGGCTCCAAAGGGTCTTGAGACTTTTCAGCCTAGAGAAGACTGAGGAAACTTATCAATGCTTATAAATACTTGAGGGGTGGGTGTCAGGAGGATGGGGTCAATCTTTTTTCAGTGGTGCCCAGTGACAGGACAAGAGGCAATAGGCATAAAATTGAATGTAGGAAGTTCCATCTAAACATAAGGAGGAACTTCTCTATTGTGAGGGTGGCAGAGCCCTGGGATAGAGCCCAGAGAGATTGTGAAATTTCCTTCTCTAGAGATACTCAGAGCCCATCCTGTGCAACCTGCTCTAGGGATCCTGCTCTGGCAAGGGGAGCTTGGACTAGGTGATCTCCAGAGATCCCTTCCAATCCCTACCAGTCTGTGATTCTGTGATCCCTGGACAATCAGACCTGTGAGCTGCCTCCTAAGCAGTGGGGCAGCAGCACCATGTGCACGCAAGGATGAAGTCTCCCCTGGATCTTGTCCTCTTACCATGAGGTTTTGATTGTTCACCTTCCTGGCTTCTGTCTCCTCTGGCCGACAACACAAAGAAGATGCCCAACGCTATACAGGGCCTTGGGGCTGAGCAGAGAGGGCTGGTGGGGAAGATAATCCCAGCCAGAAAGCTGGGAGCATCTTTTTCAGCAGAGACAGCTCAGGGAACAACAACTTTCATCTGTCCAGTCCCAGTCCCAGCCTTCACTGCAAAGCCAAGAGTAGGGCTTCCCATCCCGGCCCCAAGGCAATACCTGCACCCATGTTAACTGAGCAGAGGGCCACAGGAGGTGAGCTGGGCCCAGGGAGCTGTAGAAAGGGTGAGTTCAGATTAAAACACACCTCTGAGAAACAGCACGGCTCCACCTCACCAGGACTTGTGGACTTTCAGCCATGGAGTCCCTCTAACATTCGCCACACAACTCAGCCCTGTTCCCAGCTGACTTCCCAATCAGACACATGATTGCAAAGAAGAAAAGGAAATACCTGCTCCAGTCAGCTCAGCCACCCAGGGGAAGCAGGGAGCAGGCAGGGCTGAGAGGCAGGTGGGTAACAAACTTCTGCCTTCACCACATACCCTTCCTATCCTGCTTGTGCATCCCCCAGGCACACCACTGCCTTTCACCCAGGTCGGAAAGGCAAAAAATAGACATGCAAAGGGAGAGAAAAGCTGGTTTCTCCCCAGAGCACACCTTGCCCATGTCTGCAGCCTCCACAGCAAGGAAGGGCCCCTTGGCCCCCAAGGGCTCTGGGCAATCAGCAGCTTAACTCCTGGTCCTTCCATCCAAGGGATGTCTTTTTTTTTTTTTTTGGAAGGGAGATATAACACACCTCATGCATGGATAGAGCCTCACGCTGCTCACTGACCTCTGTAAATGTGACCTCCCAGGCAAGAGAATAAATGGCAGGAGAGCTGAGCCTGACAAAACCAGAAGGGTCAACACCCACCCTTCACCCCCAAAAGGTACCAATATCAGGGCAGGCAGCAGAGCCTCCAGGAGGGGAATGAGGAATGCCTTACCCAGACACACCAGTAGTTTGAGAGACAGAGAAACCCACCTTCTCCTGGCTCTGACATCCCACCCAGCAGAGCCGCCCCTGCTCCCACATGGGACACCAGTTCAGCAAGGATTCAACCCTAAAAAGCAGTTTTCCCAGGTCCCACCAAAGCCTGAGGAGCTGCAGCCACCTCCAAGTGTGTGCCAGCCCTATGTGAGCAGCACCCTCCCTTCCTGCATTTTAAGGAAAACCGATGAGAATCAGCACCAAAGCAGTGGCTTAGATAGCATCCCCTTGAATGACTAAACAGCAGTGAGTAATGTGTATTTACATACATTATGGTCTATTCCCCCATTGGAAGGCGATTTGTGTAGATAACTTCCATTAATGTTAAAGGGAGTCATTCACATAAATCCTGGGCACATTAATGGCCAACCAGCCTCCTCTGTGTAGTATTTCGTGTTGCTGCATTTAGCCAGCGCGATATAAACACGGCCAACTTAATATGCAAATAAATTCAAGTATTTACTGAGCCATAAGAGACAGTTACTAGGCACATCTCTCATTCATCGTTTGTAGGGAAATAGATGGAGGCTGCCAGATGAAATCGGGAGATAAATGCTATAAACATTTTTTTAAGGCAATGGGGGAAAGGGTACTGAGTCTCCACGTACACATAAATAATGATCACCAACAGTTTCTTGAAGACACCCTCTCTTCTGTTTATTTTTACTCCATGTGTGTGTGTTTGCAGCCCACAGGCACAGAAGCTCTGTTTGCTGATCCCTGCCGATGGCACCGGGGTCCCTCCTGTCCCCAGGGACAGAGCAGGGCCATGCACCATCCCCGCTGGTTCTCCCACCACCTCCCCAGCAGCTCCCCAAGCTGCAGGAAGGGACCAGGCTCACCTTGAAAAGATGGGCCACCCACTGCGAATCCCTCTTTTCCTGGCACCAAATGGTGAGCCCTTCCTTTCACAGGGCCTGGTTCAGGAAAGGGGAGGGACACCTTTTATGCCATGTCTTCTTACAGATGCTCTCTTGAGGAGCTGCACTGGGCATTTGCAAAATAAGAGCCCTTGTCAGGTCTGCAATTTCCTGAGGCAGAGGAAAGACACTTCTATGGCAAACAGATCTTAAAAATGTAAGAGATACTTTGTTACTGCAGTCCTCCTTCAGTTCCCCATGTAAGATTTCTAAGATGCCACGCCAAATGGATGTGTCCTCAACAAGACATTTCTTCCTAGTGGTAAAAAA
Organism: Laterallus jamaicensis coturniculus; assembly: GCA_022605575.1. Classification (NCBI taxonomy): domain Eukaryota; kingdom Metazoa; phylum Chordata; class Aves; order Gruiformes; family Rallidae; genus Laterallus; species Laterallus jamaicensis. The sequence continues at coordinate 7,291,373 of JAKCOX010000027.1, forward strand.
TTAAGTAACACTGAATCACTTGTTTATTCTTTTAGATGGAAGACAAGGAAAAATTCTCTACCTGTTTCACAGTTCTGTAGGATGGCTCCTGTGCACATACCACATACCTGCTCATGGAAGTATGCAGGCATATATGTTAGACAGCCTTATCCACTGTTAGACTCCACAGCACTCTGCTGAGCTGCATCCTCATTTCTGTGGCTTTTCAATAGGAGTCACCAAAAAAAACAAACCACCTGAGGCCTTTCCAGCATTCCCATGTCTACTCTGATCTGGTGCCTCTGTCCCAGCTTGAGGGCGTGCAGGCATCTCCCTGCAGAGCCAGGTGTAAGCAGAGACAAAGCAGCCAGCACCACCACAGGACAGCCTGGGATGGCCAGGTGCAGCAGCAGCTCAGCCCCAAACAGAAGTGATAGTGGACACAGAGAATACCAAACAGTCTGTCTTTAAAGAGGAATCCCCTCTTCTAATGCTGTCCTTTGGGTTTGTCCTCAGCTGAGGCCCCAGAGCTCCCCTTTTCCCTGTTTAGTGACTGTCTCTCCTTTCAAAACTTCTTCTATCTGACTACTGGCTCTGGACAGGTTTGAAGCCCCCTCCCAAATCTTTGCTCTCTCCCCTGAGACACGTTTCTCTCCCCATAGTGCCTGCAGGTGCAGATGGCTGCAAACCTCCAATGTGCACCGTGGAAATCAGACCATTTTACACACTGACTTTATAAAGCAGAAACTCCACCCCAAACCTGCTTGTGCCTGTCCTGGCATCTCTGCCCCTCTGCTGCCTGCCTAGGAATAGACTCCACCAACCCTTGCAGTGTGCAGTGCCAGCCCCACAGCTCTTCCTCAAATCCAGTCCATGCTGTGGAGCCAAGGAGCAGCAGGAGGCATTCAGGGAGAAGGAGGGCTCCTTAGAGACCGATTTTGTGGCAAGGGGACAGAATATGACAGTGGGACACACAGCAAATGGGACCAATGCTGTCCCACACTCCTACCTTTCCTCTCTCCTGCCTTGACAGACTTGCAGTTCGAGTGACACATTCCCCATGAATTTATCAAGCACTGCAGCATTTGCTCTTGGGATGACAATGACCACAGTTCTCAATAAAGCTGCCAGTGTCACAAGACAAGGTCTTGGGTTAAAAACTTACCTGTCTGAGGTGTCCTCCCTGGCAGGAGGAACTCACTGAGGCCAGTGCTGCTTGGAGGCTTTCAGGTCTCCAAGGACTTCTGTGTTATGGATGCATGGCAGCTTCCTTGTGCTAGCAGGAGGGGGCTAATGAGAACCATCACTGAGAGTCCCTCGCACAGACAGCTGCCCATGCTGTGGGGTTAACCCACTCTCCCCAGGGAAAACCAGGCTCCCACAGGTGCCAGCAGCACCCCAGCAGCTGAGCAGCCACTGTTCCCCCGTGCCAAGGTAGGAGCCAGCATATGGAGTCAGGTACTGCTTTGTGTGTGGCATCCATTCCAGAAGTGGGTTAAAGCATGTCCTTACTGGCATGCCTGTTGGGGAGAGCTGCAGGCAGCCTTATCCAGCCACCCATCACCCGGGAGCTGCAGCACAGTAGCAGAAAGGTGGACAATGCCTGCACACCAGCACAGGGTTGGCAGCAGAATTAGAGACTGGGCTTTCTCCTGCCCTGCAGCCCCCTTCCCTCCTCCCCCCAGCCACAGCAGAACTGTGCAGGCACCCAGGGTCCATATGCACCACAATGCCAGTGCAAGCAGAGCATCTGCGATGTGTATGCTAACCAAAGCACTGAGAGCAATTAAGGGCACACCCCCAAATGCTCAATTCAGTCACACCTGTTGTAAAACCAAGAAAATGCTGGGGAATACTCCTGGGAGTCCCACATACACAAATATCTGAAGCAACAAGAGCAACAGCTGGCCCCTGCAAAAGCTCCTGACATTTCAAATGCCAGGTAAGAGGAGCAGGAAACCAGAGGCATGTTCCTGGCCCCACTGCCAGCTGGGGATGGACAGGGAACCCCATCCTTTGCATCCCACACCCAAACTGACCGGAGCAACAAACCTGAACAGGCAGGGAGCAAGAGGCTGGCATTTATAGCACCATTTCTCCTGTGCTATGAGAATCACCTTTAAAGATGGGGTCAGGATAAACTGCAGGGTAACAGCAAATGGGTCGGCTCAAGAGGAATTATTCATCCTTCAGCAGAACATAATTACACATTCAGACTCTCTCTGGGCAATCCTTTATTCAGCCCAACTTTACACTAGTTCCTAAAGGGAGCAGTCAATCTTAATGAACAACTTACAGTTTCATCATCTTTATAAGGTTTTATTAAAAAAAAAAAAAAAAGAATATCAGAAGTTTTGATCTTTAATTAGGAAAATTTAAGCCCACCTTCACTGCACATCACCCTTTCTTTTGTCAATTCCTTCACTCATCAATAGGAAAACTTGCTGGAAAGATTCTGCCTTAGATTATAAATTGTTTGCAATTTATTGGGCAATAGCAAATTTAGCCAGTATCTTTAATGCACCCATATGTCATGATTCTGTTTGGTAGTGTGACTCCCTGACTCACAATGTTGAATGGGGGGGTGTTTCTTTTAACATACAGCAAAATAAAGAACATTTTTGCTTCCTTTGCACAGAAAACCAGTTCCTCATGCAGCAAATTGTTATGACAGAATTAATACAGGTAATTCATTTTTCCCTTTAAAGTGAGCCTGGAATGCTTTTCTTTGCATAAGTAAACCAATTATTATTCATTCCCACTGCAGGGAGCCCCTGGTGACCATCACCTGTTAAACACCACCGTAGCCGCTCTTAATGGTCAGCTGGAGAACTCAGCTGGGAGTGTTTTATGTAAATAAAGCTGACTCCTCCTTTGCACCATTTTAAAGCTGTAGGGTAAGAAGTAGGGCAGGATTTTAGGGAATGGGGGTGGGTTTTTTTCCCCTCATTATTATGTTTTTCTTTAAAAAACACCATGATGCCATCAAGTATACTTTGTGAAAGTGGACTAAAATCCCCTAAAGATAACAGGGCTTTGCTGATTTCAGTGTTATCAGATATAAATGTTTTGCTTCCTTCAATTTTTAAACATAAATCATTGCTGCCTCACTCCCACCAACTCTTCCCTGAGGTCTTCCTTGCCAGAGGTGTGCTCTTATGCCTTGCATTTATTTGCCAGGCTTGTGTGGGTTCCCCACCGCTCGCAGGAGGGGAGGGTGCCTCAGTCTCCAGTTTAAAGCACCCCGGCCACTTTCAAACTGATGCTAGGAATATTGGCTTGCCTCAGTGACACAAATCCAGTCTGCAGCAGGAAAGGAGCCCCTAGGTACCTCTGGTCAGAGCCCAGCAGGAAGTGGCAATGCTGGTGTCTGAATGATAATTAGTAATACTGAATAGATTAATACAGATGTAGCTTAAGAGGCTGCACTGGGGAACTGGTTACACCATCCCCTTTTCTACTCTGGTGTTCAGGTCAGTTCCCATCAGAGCTGGGTTCTGGGGGAGCCTATGAAGGTTCCAACAAGTCCCAGCATGACAAGGATGGACACATCCCCCCTGAGGGCAGCCCACAACCCAGCAGCAAGCCTCTCGCTTGCCTGCCCCATCCCAGCAGGGATGGGTGAAAGAGGGGGCAGGAGCTAAGCTGGGAGGGCTTGCCCATCTCCTTTTCCCAGGCTGCGAACAGCAAACCATCCCACGCCCCACTTCCTTGCTTCACCCTACAACCTGTGCCCTCCCTTGCTTTTTTCCTTTTTTTGTTTGTTACCTTCAGTTTGAGGCAGGGAAGGTACCAGGGAGACATCTGTGTAAGGTCACATCTCAGCCTCCTGAAGCTCAGGGTGTTACCCACATACCATGATGGGGTGCTCGACAGTGTTTCTCTTAAAACTTCTTTTATATATATATATATATATATATATATATATATATATATATATATATATCTCAAAAGAGCCAAATGTTTGTGTCAAGTAGAGAGCTAAGGGAATGTCTGAGGAAAAAGCATCCTACTGCAATTTCTTCTTTCAGGGTACCACCATCAAGGAACTGTACCATCCTGTGTTCCCAGCTGGTGAGAGACCTCAAGGCAAGGTGCTCATTGCCCAAGAAAGAAAACTGCCTCTTCCTACCCACTCTCTCAACAAGACATGGGAAAGTACTAGATTTAAACATTGCCAGTAAACAAAATAACAGCAATATCAGAGTTACTGTGCTATACCAACAACGAATTTCTCCAAATATACCTTCTGCAGAGTGTCTGATCTAATTCAGCACATGTACTTATCCTCCTGATAGATATTTCTCCCTCTTCCACACTCCATCACCAAAAGCCTTGTGCCCCTGCCAGCCTCTTTTGTCTGAAAAGCACATGCACTGGCTAAATAACTTTTATGATGGGGCAGAGGGGCTCTGCCTCATTGGGAAAGCCAGTGGAACATGTGAAATAAAATTCAGAGTCACCCGTAGCCAGAGAGGACCAGGAGACACTTTGTCTAAATAAGACCACAAAACCTGAACTTGCAAGTCTCCAAGCCATATCCTCAGCAGGTGTCAGGCAAGGCAGGAGCCAAGGAAGTTATGCTGATTTACACCACTGGCTGGCTGAGCCCAGTGCGCTTAGCTGGACCGGAGACCGGCAGCACAGCAGGGTGGAGGATGCTGTAAGGACTCCTGTAGCACAAAGACACTTTCTAGACTCCAGCCCTACTCCCCAAAATACCAACATCCCCACAGTTTCTAAGTGTTTGCTGCTCACACACACACCCCCCCCCCTTCACATGCTTTACATTTCCCGTTGCACCCTTATTCAATTTGAAAAGACTCTGGTCTATCCCTTAGCAAACTGTCTTCGGAAGCCTCTTGAAATACACCCTGGATCAAACAGCATCCCCCCTCCCAGCAGAGAACTGAACAAGTTTCCCTCTGCAGCTTGCCCGATTAACTTCAGATTCCTGCCACAAGCCTCGCATGCACCAACAGCAACAGCAACTTCTTTTCCCATCAGAGAAAACCAAGGCTCACAGCCCTTCACCAGCTATAGAAAGGGAACAGCTCCCGCATCTCAAAGGCTGAATTACTCACTGAACCACTCTGGGCTTCACCCTCCGTCAGTGATGGCAGGCTGGGGCAGCAGCAGAGGCTTGGGGGCTAGGGAGGGACTGGCAGGGCTAGCCAGGTGCATGCACGCATTTCAGCCTGGCGCTCTGTCCTCTCTCCTCTCTCAAAGTTACCTTTAAAACACCTGAAAAGACAAACAGAAACGACTCTAGTAAAGTGTGCTCCTCAGCATCTCTAATAAGCTGGATGCCAGTGAGTCTCAAAGGAAAAACCCCAGCGTATAAACAGTATCGTTCCCTTCAGTTCTCAGTTAAGGATAAAAATTCAACTTAGCATCTGGTTTGAAGGCAGGAGGAGATTATACTTAAACTCATTGCTCTATGAACTACACTAAACAACAAAAACCTGTGATATAAATACTGCCTGCTATGCATACTGCAAAATAAGTCGCTCTTAAAATGGAAGAGGCATTTACCTGGCAGCAAAGAAACCCCCAAGAAAACCCCTCGCTTGGATTCAGGTTTGGAAAAGCCCAAAGCAGCTCCGCATGCAGAGTGCTCTGCTGTCAGAAGTCTTCATCAACTAGTGTGCACGCAGGCACACACATATATATATACATACACGCTGATCCACCACCCCTCTCCTCACCCCAAAGTGCTCCCAGGGCTAAGTAAAGGGGTGCTTTGCTGGGGAGCCGTAAAGTTACCATAAGGACAAGCAGAACAAGAACTGCTCCGACACGGCTGAACGACAGACATCAGGCAGAGAAGAAGAAGCATGCTTTGCCCTTACCTATCTCTCAGGTTAAAGCACTGAGCAGTGTCTTTAGAGAGCCCAGGCACTGGGACCCAGAGGGCAGAGGACTTTCAGCACAGTCACACAGACCCCGGCAAAAGCCATCTTCTCCCTGTCTCTTAGCACAGTGTAAGTCTCCAGCAGCTCAGCTCTCCAGCTGCAAACATCTCATTAGACTAATGCATTCAGCACAGGCAGAAAACTCGATTTACCATAGCTACAGCAATGAATTTCCATTACGATGACAGCTTCAACCACATCATGTCCGGAAAAGCAGCCAACCACTGCCTTTTAAAGAACACACACATTTTACACGCAGAAAACGAGGCCTGCGCGGCGGGTTTCCTTTCTCTCCGTAGATTACACCCAGGGAGGAAAAAAACATTGTCGTTTCTTTTCATTTCAGAAACTCCACAAGCTGAAAGGTAAAGGCATTTGGACTCTACCCACCCTCCACCCTCCCCCCGGTCGTCCCCCCCTTCCCCGTTCAAGTAGCAGTATGTTTCCCAATAGCGCGCACTGGGCTGCGATGAGCAGAAGGGGTGCTTGCAACATTTCTGGTTTCGCTACCCCTCCTCTGTCACCATGGAAACCGGACTGTAGCATCAGCCCTTTGTCCCGCTCCTGCAGCAGCCCGGCCCAGTGCTGAGCTTATGTGATGCCATGGATGGGAAGGACCGGTCACTTTGGTTGGGATAATTTACATGGAAATCAGGGGAATGGCACGTGGGGTCTTTTTTTGCTGGCGACACATGTACAGCGTTGCTTGTACACACACACATACACCTGTCCACAAACACACAAAGTCAGATGTGTGGATAATCTTACAGGTATGGCCAGGAAATTATATCCCTGAGATGGAGAAAAATGAATGATCCCAGCCATGTCATGGCATTTGGGCAGGATGCAGGAGCAGCTTTTCACTGCATTTCCAGTCACCCATCACAGAAGGCACCAGCTCTTCCCTTGTTTAGCACACACTAGCAGCTCTTCCTACCAGGAAAAAAAAGCTTTGATACATGTAATAAATAATGATCATAATAATCCTGCCACGCTCCATTGACTGTGCTAGATCAAATTATCCCGGCAAAGGGGTTTGTCGCAGTTGTTTACGAGTGTTGCACAGCTCCCCATTGCCCACTTCACACGCTCACATATATTGTTACTCAGTATTTATTGCAAGCCAAAACGTGCTGCTCACCTCTCTGCTGCTGCTCCTGCGAACGCCTTGCGAGATGGGCTTATGACTGTGGTCACTGGTCCTGCTGGTTTTGGACTAGCCTGGCTTTATAGGTTTGTCCTGGTTCTGGCCAGGCCAGAGTCAACCTCCCCAAGCAGTCATCACAGATGATCTGAGTTAGCCCAGGTGAGCTACATCAAACTCACAACCTTAGGATTAAGAGTCTTATGCTCTACTGCTACCTCAACCCTTTGAGCCCTGAGATGGGCACCGAGACAAGGGCTGTTCTTGTCCTGAAGCTGTACCAAATTAGCTCTCTCTGACCAGCCCCTTTTTATGGGGAAGTGATGTCAGGTGGTGTGGAAACAACCCAGGCTAACTCAGCTCACCTGGGCTAACTCAGATCACCTGTGCTTGTTGCTTGGGGAGGTTGACTCTGGCCTGGCCAGAACCAGGACAGGATTTTAGGGGAGTTATTATCAACTTGTCACTGTGGAAGATGAGGTGAGCATTAAGCCTGTTACGCTTACCAAGGGAGAAGGAAAAGCAAGGAAAGATCCTCAATTGTTGGTACCAAGAAGATCCAGGGCTTTGCTGGAGCCCCTCCCCGGCAGCGGGGAGGATGGCAAGCATCTGCCCACCAGCAACTGTGTGCAAGGTGGGAAGCTCAGCCTCGCACCATCAGCAAGCAGAACAGTGATGGGAGGGTGGCTGGGGTGTTTATTTCTTTCTAAATATCTATGATTTAGGGGGGTTGGACTTGATGATCTCTTGAGATCCCTTCAAACCCCTACAATTCTTCGATTCTGTGCTCATGGCTAGAGAAAACTTTGTACAATTAAAGAAAAAAGTTTGGTGGATCCAGGAGAAACAAGGCAGCATTTGTTGGTTTGAGTTTTTTTCCTTGCATTACTAGAAATTTGACAGATATTGTAGGTGTGGGGGAAAAATGTACAAGCAGCACCAAATTGGAAAAACTGGTTTCTGTCATCCACTACAGGTGTATGAAATGCAAACACACTGTGTGAGGAAGTACCCAAGCGCTCTTCAACCCAGCAAAATCCCATAATCGCCCTTTTTTTCCATCTTCTGTCTTTTCTTTTTTTTTTTTTTTGACAAAATCCAGGTCAGTGGGCCAGCACACATGGATCCCCCTACCAGAATAACATGGAGGAACTGGAGCACCATGCAAATTCCAGGTTTAGGTTCCCTAACAGGATGAATTGGGAAAAAAAGCATTAATGATTAAGAAAAATCACAACGGGGTCTTTTAAAAAGCCTGTCTTCTCTTTTTAAGCTGTTTAAAATTTTGAGCATGAGCCTTAGCCGTCCCTGTCGTTTCACATCACCTCAGCAGATGCGTTGCTGCTGTGGCTTGTCACACCCGATGCTGTTGGTTGTGTCACACCACGTAACCGATGTCATCTAGCACGGGCGGGCTGGCACAACAGCACAGCTCAGAGGCATCAGCTGTGGCCTCTCACCAAAAAAAAAAAAGATATTAATGCAATGCAACACAATAGCAAAATGTTGGGGAGGGGACTGGAAATTCTGCCTTTTTGTCACTGTTGTTGTTTATGCCGTGTATAATTTTGGAGGCCCCAAACCCCCTGCTGCTTTGGGAGCAGTTCCTCAGTTAAGAATCGCAGAGTTCCTCTGACAGAGTTGCTCTTTGCAGGGCTTATTTGACAGACCTGGATTTAAAATTTAATTTAAAGGGTCTTGAAGTTAAAAACCTACAGCTGATCCGTAGGGCAGCTTAACTTGCAGCCAAAAGCAAGGGAGGATGAGATGGCATCAGGGGAATGGTTCGAAGCATTTACACCTGCTATGAAGTCAAATGCAAGGCTCATTTCCAGATCTTGGGCACCACAAGATGGGGGGGGAGTGAGGGGTGATGGGAGATGAGCCAGAGGTGAGGCTGAGAGAAAGGTTTTGCCTAGGACAGCTCAGGGGAACGGCCCATTTGTGTGCTTGCAGCATGCTCATGCGAGCATGGGGCATGATGTGAGCGACCACAGTTGCCTGTTGTGTGTGTTTCAAGCCAAGGCTGGCCCTAGCTCACCCAATTTCCAGGGTGCAGGGGTTTTGTTTGCCTGCCTCCAGACTACCTGGGTATTTTTCTGTGCTGTGGATATAAATTTTACTCTAATTTTACCTTTGGCCACGCAAAGTCGCATCCAAAATAACTGCAGCCACACCAAAGCCCTGCCCCGCTGTCCAACACCCTCGAGTCCTTTTCTGCCACCCTCAAACCCAGCAGCTCTTGCTGAATGGCCCAGGCTGGTTTGGACTGAGGACAAACCCAACCGTGGCCCAGGCTCTCCTGGTGAGGGACAAGCATCCTAGAGGGTTGCTGCCCGTGCAGGAGTGTGCTGGATCCTGACCTCACAGAATCATTCCTCCCCAGCCGCTTGCTCCCCGACACACCACTCCCCAATCCCTCCCCCCTGCAGCCTCACACCGGGCAGGATGGCACACAGCGCTCCACTGCTCTCCATCCACCACCACCATTAATACACTCCCACAGATTGTCATTCTATTTCAAGCTTTACCCTATAATTTAAATAATTCAATTCTTTAAACAATTACATTCAATTACCTTCAGATTTCCATGAAATCAGAAAGCTTTCAGGGTAAGTGAGAAAGGAAATTAAATATCCCCAAACAGCCTAAGTGTGTGCAGCCCTACTTGCTTTTTGGGCAGGAGATGAGCAAGGCAGTGCAGGGGGCGGGGGCATGACTAGGAGCGCTTCTGTGTGCCACCAGTACACGCCAGGCTGTGGGGGTGATACCACCCTCCCGCACCCCCCCCCCCCCCCCCCCCCCGCAAACACCACTGCACAAAAGGCAGCAGCAGGTCTTTCAGGGTAGCTGCCTGCCCAGGTTATGTCCTGTATGGAATTTTTTCCCTGCATCTTTAATAGGCATTTCAGTTTAACAAGGTTTTTACCTATAAATCTTTCCGGCTGCTGAATCAATCTCATGACACCCACCCCAACCCCCTTCAATCCCCCCCATGCTTGCACAGACACAGTTGGTTAAGGTATGACAGGGTCTGGTTTAAGGGGCTGAATTTAAACAATTACCTTAATTACTCGAGAGGTATCATCTTTCAAGCAAGCAGGTCTCCAGGGAGGACAGCTGCTGAGAAGTCACTCAGACCTTTGCTAACAGCAGTGAGTGAGGCTGCGAATCCAGCCACCACCACCACCACTCTCTGCTCCCACTCCGGCTCCTTCCCACTTGCCCAGCAGAGGAGGCGAGGTGGGATGGTGGTGCTTGTGCTAGCAAGGACATCCTCAGGCTGCCACATCCCCTGCCACTCACCCCCTGCCTAGCCTGCTCCTGGGGGGGTCACCTCTTGTTTGAATAAAGTTGCAGAGACTTACTGATGCACCCCAGCAATTTGCTCAGGAGGCTGAGCTGAAGATAAAGCCCATGCCTGAGCATGCTGCAGAAATAGCAATGGGAAACTCCCAAATAAAAGCCTGGCAGTGGCCTAGACAGACAAGGCACAGCAGGGCATAGTTCCCATCCTGCTCAGACCCTGACACTCACAAGCTGGCACCCACCAGACACTCCACAGCCCCCTTTGCCCCTGGGATGGGCTCTGGAGGGGCTCTGCCTCCTTCATCCCCGCCCTGGTGCAGCAGCTCCTGCAAGGTGACCTAGCCACCTCCTCACCCCCAATTCACTGCTCACTTGAGGACTTGATTATTTCCCAAATCACTAAACATCAGGAGCGTCTTTGTAATTTGCTTGGTTCTTTATTACATTTATTGATTTTAAAATATTTTAACGGCTTGTTTATTGCTGTGTTAAAGAGCGTGGAAAGGCAATAAAGTCATGCAGAGTCCTTAGTGATAAAAGAAATAACCCTCTGAGCTGCAGAAATCGTGCCTTCTCCCTTTCCCTCTGAGCCTCCTCCATGCCAAAACCCAGGAGTGACAGTACCTAAAAGGCTGAGTGTCTGGGCACAACCCTGTCAAAGCAGGCAGGTAGTACAAGCCACAGCTGAAACTCTGGGGCACCAAAGCAACATGCTGCAGCTAGGAAATTAATAAAGCTTTGTCATCGCCCCTTGGTTGAGGCACTTGGTACACACAGTGGTTGTTTGTATGTCGGTGTCTATGGCTGAGATGAGTGGCCATGGGCCATCTCTCTCTGTCCAGCACCAGCAGCGATGCTAAAACCATGAAGGTGCCTCAGGATTTGGCAACAGGAGGTTGCATTGATGCGAGCTGGGGTGTAACACGCTAACTCGCTTACAAGCAAGCGTGTTCTGATGAGACTCCCTTGAGACACAGTGTACAGCACTCTGCTGTGGGAGAGCCACAACAGCTTGGGCTGGGGGTGTCCTGTCCCCCACACGCACCCAGTGCCTCCTACAGGCACGTGGCACTGCCCTGGTATGGCATCCATGTTCAATGTCCCGTGGATGAGGGGCTCTGGTGCTGGCACCCGAAAAAGCTGTAGGGTGCAGGGAAAGGAGCTCCAGTCTCATGAACTCAGCAGACACCGGACCGAGTGGCTTGCTCTGGGAACGCTGAGGTGGATGGCAGTTACCACGTCTTGTTCCACAGAAAGATGAAAGAAGTCAGGATTATTTTTGCGTGGCTTTCCACTGCTAATGACATGAGAATCCCTGGACAAGGGAAGGCACGGGAAGGCTGAATCAGAAACTCCTTGCTGAGTACTTGCCAGAACTGTTATTTGTGACGTGGCATGCTGAAATGTTAGCTGCTTCTTGTAAGAACAGCAGTAATGCACAGACAGAGGGGTTTCATGCAGCCAACATATTTTTCCTCCCCCTCTGAAATGCTGAAGCTGCCACCAGGCATAACCAGCACCGTGCTCCCCTCTGGCCTGCCGGGGCAGGCCCAGGGGGGACCTTGCAGCCCATTTCCCTCCCATGCCCGGGCATGGCACGAAAGGTACTTGTCCTTGCTCGTGAGATGCAGCAGGGAGCTGGGGTGCCACTTGGGTGCATGTTTTACAGCACCTCGTACCTAGTAGAGTCCCAGAGGAAAAATTACAGGGAAAAATCCAATCAGACTTGTACCACTGTGGAAAGCAAAATGGTTTGAACAGTGTTAGGGTACCTTTCCTAAACGGGTATCTTCCCTAAGCAGGTTTTCCCCGATTGTGGGAAATTTCCAGTAATTGATTCACCAGTATCTTCTCTCTTACATTTTGGCTTTTATACAGTGAGGGATTGTGCTCTGGGAAGTATTATCATCCGACAAATAAAAAGGATCTATTTTAACAACTATAATATCACAGTACGGTAATAAATTAAATTAATAGCTCAATGCAATGACAACAGCAGCAGCAATCTAAACATTTCCTATTTTGAGCATCTTCCTGAAACAGCTTGATTCAAAGAGCATAACTTTCTGCAGCAGAGATAACTGGGGCTGGGAAGTAATTAAAAAAACAAATAAATCCTCGCAATGAGGCTTTTTGTTCCTTGGGTCACTGCTGGCTCTACAGTCATTTCCAGCCCAGGGCCTCCAAGGTACTTCTCAAGCTAAACACCTGCAGCCAGCAGCTCCCCGCCCTACAGCAGGAGAGCTCAGCCAGCAAACCCCGTTCCTGCATGAGGAACCACCAGCTATGGTCCATGGGCTTGCGTGATGCCCAGCCTTCTGCTTTCCTCTGTGCCTGGTCCTGCCTTACAGACACAAAGCCTGGGATCCTAGGCTTGCTGCATCCATGGGGTTAAAAAAGAAGCAATGGCAAGCTGTGGTTCAGCAGAGGGCAGTTTCAAACCAGGCTCTTCTCCCTCCCCAGCCAATGCCACCATGAACACCATGCCCTTATGTGGACTCTTCCTCCCTTTGGGCCAGGGCACCCTCCTTGGCTTCTTCCTCTTCTCCCTTTGGGCTTGGGAAGCAGCCCTAACACCGGGAAAGCAGATGGTATTCCCATCCTCAAAAACACGTTTCCCCCAAGAGCACATTAGCAAAGAAATGCTGGAGGAGATAGTGCTGAAGGTGCTAGGCAGGGTGGTGACGCATGTCACACCCGAGAAGGATGAAGGCCAAGAAAGCCCCTTCTGGCCAAGGGCTCAGCCCCAGAAATCTCTTCAGAGCTGATGACCGGAGCAGTGGGGGAACTGCACCTCCATCGCCGGGCCGGGACACCTCTCTCTGTGACTGAACGCTGGTTCGCACACCGGGAGCGGAGGGACAACGAGGTGCGGTGGTGCCATCTCCTGACTCCTGCGAGAGGAGCAGCGCATCTCCCGAGCTGGGATGGGCTCAGCCACCACCCTGAAGCAAAACTCGTCAGGGAGAAAGCCCTTAACAGCGATTGCGTGCAACGGAATTTTATATCAATGTCCAAGCCCAGCAGGTTTGATTTTCCTCCGCAGCTAAAAGAGCAGTGGAGATCCATGTGTCTATGGAAGCTCTGTTTGCATACTCCTTCTCCCTAATTCAATAGGAGAAATAAAATCAGTCACTATCCAAACTCACTGCAATTATCTCCCTTTTTTTCTCTTGGCAAGTGCTGGTTTTAGTCAATACGCATGCATAGTCATACTATAGCGCAGCTATTTTTTAAATTACATATGCCAGCATAGTTTATAGATTTTAATTAGCCAGGGAGTTGGATAGCCATCAGCCGTCAGGAGCTGTATGTTGTTTGCATACAAACTCAGTCGAGAAACTTCCCCAACACAGCGTCTGCTCATACGACTGAGGAGGGACAGACCCTCTCCGAGAGCCAAACCCCGGCACTGTTTCGATCCCATTCTACAGTAACTGGTATCCAAGGGCTCAAACACCGCTGCTTCTCACTGGGAGAAAGGGAGTCTGGATGGAAGAGGTGGTACTTCAATGATGAGTGGATTTAGGGACATAAATGCAGTGCTGTGCTTCCCAAAAGCCTGCATGGGGCACACGGCACAGGTGTCCCTCCTCTGTCAGTCTAGCAAAAGCCCATGTCCATAGAGCCCTCTATGACCAAGCCCATGGTCATAGAGGCCAGTTTCTGCCCAGGACACGCCACACATAACCCCAAGCTGGAGCCAACATGCAGATACCTCTCCATAAACATGTCAGAGACTGGTGATGGCTGTGAGAGACATGGGGAGACCCCAGCACGCTGCCGAGGGGGGCAATGCCCATGAGTAGAACCAGAGAGCAGGGCTCCCTTGCCAACGGAGAGGAATGCAGCTGCGCAGCCACGCTGGGTAGCTGTGGCACCTACACACACCTTTGCCTTGTTACCAGACAGATGCCAGCTACATCTCTTGGCCACACACCATTTCTCTTACAAGAAAAGAACCAAACCAACAGAGATCAGAAATATATCAAAGTTAAATCATTTGTTCAGCTTCCGAGGTTGATCTGTATCTGGATTTTATTTTACTGGTTGTGGGGGAAGCGCTTTGCTATAATTTAGCCCTGAAGTACCCCAAAGTCATGTGAAATCCAGAATCCCAGGACAGGCTCTGTTGTCCTTCAGCCACGTGTAACTCTGCAATGGCTTGTCGGGTCCTGTCACAGGCGAGCAGTCAGTTGACCTAGCAAGGGAGGTTTGAACTTTGTAAGTGGCCTTTGGTCTGTGACAGAGATGGGGCAAATTTTCTTTCGAGCCGTGGAGTAGCTGCCAACAGCAAAAAGGAAAACAAAAAACCAAAACCCACAAACAAAAGAGTCAAAACATACTTCCCAGTCATTATCTGAGGTAGCTGATTAATCGCTCACATGCCAAACGTCAGAAATCATATTGTGGCTATAATAAAACCAATCCAATTTCAGTGGTAATATTTTTTAAACAAAAGGCTTGATTTTAGGGTTTTCCTTTTATTTTCCCTCCTCTGCTATTTTGACATGTCCATCATTTTTGAGGTTGGCATGATGTGCATACCAAAAAGCCTTGTCTGAGTCTAACAAGCTGAATTATTTTATTATTGCCTAGCCTACAACCTCACATCTACAGAGACCTGGATTACAAAGACTGGTGTCAGCCTCCCCATTGGTGCCACTGTAATACTTAACACCGAGCACTTACATACAGATTCAAAGCAGCGTGGTGATTAATTGCTGTCATTCCTGGGAGTCTCCCAGGCTCACATTTGACCGAGAGGACCATGCTTCCCTTTTAAGACATGCTGAGGTTTGAACACCATTGCTCTATTTTTTGTTTTAATTGGCTTTTAGCAGCAAGCAGGGAAGATACTGTGCTGGGCAGGGCTGGCCGGGCAGCGTGCAGGCAGCTCACACTGATGTGCTGCCCGGCAGTGATGCCCCTGTGACATCTCTCATGCGCCACTCAAGGTGCCTCCATCAATGGCCATCTGGGGGGAAAGGATAGGGGCACACCAGGCACAGACAGCTTCGGCCTTGAGACTGCATGGAGGCAACAGACTGGACAAACTAAGTTGCTTTTGTCCCAGTTATTCCTCTTTTTAGCCTTCTGCTTTTAATGAGCTCCTAAATCAGGTGGTGTCCCTAGTCTTGACACCCATCCCTCTTACCTTGAATGTTCATCTCATCGCACAGCCTCTGTAGTGCTCAATGCAGCACCCTGACTGTTGCTGTGCACCTGGCAGGGCCACCTCTCATTTCACTGCTTGAGGGACAACATCATCACTTGAGGAGCAGCAGCACCCAGCCATCCCCCAACACCATCTTTCCGAAACCAGCAGCCCATCGTGCAGAGGCCATAGTTCTGACTTCCATGGCTACTGGGAGAAAAAAAACAATGGGAGAAGAAGTTCTCCATTTGTCCATAACAGCCTGACACCCAGCTCTGGGACCCAGAGGCAGAGTATCTCTGAAATGGACGGGGTGGGAGACAAGCAAGGTCATGTAGCAGTAGGATGGGGGGTAGTGGTTTTAAGATAGAAAAGGGAAGATTTAAGTTGGATATTAGGAAAAAATACTTCAATATGAGGGTGGTAGATCACTGGAACAGGCTGCCCAGAGAGGTGGTGGAGTCCCCATTCCTGGAGGCATTCAAGGTCAGGCTTGATGGGACTCTGAACAACCTGGAGATGTCCCTGCTTACTGCAGGGGGGTTGGGCTAGATGACCTTTAAAGGTCCCTTCCAACCCAATACATTCTATGAGCCTATGGTTCCATGACATGGGCCACTTGCACCCCACTGGAAGGTCCGTCCCCAGCTGCCGTGCCTGAATGCCTCCGTGTCTTACAAGTGCGATGAGAGATGAGCCAGCTGTGCTAAAGGCGGGTTTTGCCAAGAAAGAGTCTGTGTGTAGACATCTTCATCTTTTAAATCACCAGTAACTTTTAGCGTACATACTATATATTAAATGTGAATTTGAATGTAAAACATAATGGGACAGCTTTTCATCATCTGAATGAAGTAATCAGCCCCGATTGCAATGAAGGAGGAAAAAAACATAAAAGGGTTCGGAGACACCTAACAAATCTACATTGGGGGGTACCATAAAAAGATACAACCAAGATAAAACCTTATGTGAGGAAGTTAACTGCAAAGAGTAAATCCTCATAACTTTAGGAAGAAGTACCTGAATGCAGCAGCCCTTTCTGCCATGTGATGCTTACGAGACGCTATCAGTGCAAGCGAGGTTGCTCGAATTGCCTCGCAATGGAAAGCCGCCACCTGTGCCTTGTACGTGTGACCAAGAGACCAACGGGGTCTCCTGCAGCTCAGTTGATCTGGAGGAACCTGCACAACCGAGTGATGTGGGCAGACCAACAGCTGGATGCAAAATGAAGCAAGAACTATCACATTTCAGCTGTTCATTTCAAGCGACCAAAGTGATTGTCACCTGGGCCTCCAAATCTCGCCACCCTGTCATGGACAGTGTCTATTTTATGGTTATTATAACCTAATCTCATCTAATGTGATTTACACATAGTAATTAATGGAGCTTCAGCTGTAAGGAAATCGGTCATTCAATTTGAGTTTAATTTACTGCACGCGCATACATTAGAAAGCACAAATTTCAGAGCCGTGAGCTGGGTACGGAGATGAGGTTGCGTGCCAGGAAGGGAAAAATAAAGCACCCAATAAACAATACAGCGCTGGCCTTCTACACCTTCTGCTCTCCTGAAGGATCTCCTTGAAGGGAAGATGGCACGCACATAAATCCAGATGCCTTAGTAGGGATGCTTGGAGGTACGAAGGCAAACTCCCTGCTGTCACTGCTATCCCATTTCCCAGCTGTGGGAAACATCAGCCTGGCGTATTGGAGAATATGGCCCCATTTTGATCCCTATGTATTTTTGGAGTGTGTATCCATCTAAGAGAGCTGGGCAGGTTCATGGTACAGGCTATAACAGCTACAAAAGGCTCTGTAGCTGTGGCATACACATGAACAATTCCAGCAAAGGAAAACCGTGCCTAAAAGTCAGGATAACCTTTCCCAACAAGGACAGCATTTAATTTTCAGCCACCTTAACTTAAAGGTCGCCTCATACCACCCCGGCCTTTGGAGCATCTAACAACCATGCCCAGGTAAAGCCAAAAACAACGCCTGAGCGATCCTTGCCAGCCCGTGCAGGACCAGGAATGCCCCAGCACCATCAGAGCTCTCCCTCCCAGCATGGAGAGTGCCCTGCAGAGGGTTACCTGCAAGATGTCCAGATTTCCTGGGGTCTCTCCCCAGAACGCCTCCAGCTTTCTGCCATGAAGCATCCAGCTCTGTTGCCTGCATACAAAGGAAAGCACTCGCACCTTATTTTAAAGTAAAGGTGGACAAAGTGGAAATTCAAGATAGTCCTTCCAGTCCCCTTTCTGCTATTAAACTCTACACGCGCAATGTAATTGTAACATCTTCTTTGTTTCATTATGAGAGCATATATGTGGAAGGCTTATACACAATGAAAGGCTGACAATGTTTCCTGATTCAGCACGCATTTGAAATTAAATTCTAGGTAAAGCGTATGCAATTTGGCTTTAAAATGTTGTCATTAGCTTTGCTAGCTATTGTGCCAATTAGATTTATTAATAGGTTTCATTGCCAGTGACAATTCTCTTATTTAACTGCATGATAGATATAAACAACTTTGGCAGAAAATTATTTCTACCAGCTAAATCATGTCTGTGTGGGTTCAAATGGCATCTTAAAATAAAACACCGACACGAAAGAAATGAAGTGCAAGCCATGAACACCCCCCAGATGTACAGTGTATCCGAATTCGGTATCCTGCCTAGAGCTCAGTACTGAACACAAGTCACCCCAAGTTCTCTCTTCTGTTCAGGCCCCATCGCAGCACAGCCAACAAAGCACCTGCTTCATCTACTGTCTAGGAATGAATCTATGGGCACGCTCAATCTCTAATCCAGCCTTCAGGAGCTCTGCCAAGACTTCAACAAACCCTAAGAAACAAGAGCACTGTCGATTTTTAAGATGATTTTGCCAGGGGGGTTTTGAATTGTGTCTCTGTGAAAGTTACATGAACCACGGCACGCTGCGGATGTCCGTGAGGCACCCCAGGTACCCCACAAATTGCCTCTTTGGGGTACGAACATCCTGACAGCAGAACCACCCAACGTATCTCACTTTGCCTAGATGAACTGGAGATGTCTTCCCCACATCCACCTTACAGAAATATTTTCCCACAAATTCATGCAAAGCGACTCAAAAAGCCCTCAGTCCCTGGCAGAGAAGGAAGCTCTTGCCTCTTTCTCTGCCCGGTTTTTACTTTTCCAAACAATGAAACTATGGCGATGATTTACATGATCCTCATCTGATAATGGGTTTCCCTCAGCAGCTTCTGAATGAGGAGTAAGCAGAGTGTGGGGAAGGGCAGGACGGACACACGGGGACATGAACACCCCCCCCCCCCCCCCCCCAAAACCCCAAAAATAAACCCCCAGAGATAACGGGGGAGTAGCAGTAGCGTTTTGAGAAGGGATAGCTAAGAGAAGGCTCCACCTATGCCCCCCCCGCCGCAGCAAGAAGGCTGACTCGGCGGCAGGCCGCCCGCCGCCGGCCCTGCCGCGCTCCCTGAGGCGAGGCGAGCCCCTGCCTCCCCCTGCCGGAGCGCGGGGAACTGCACCCCGCCGCCGGGCAGCGTGCCCGCCCTGGGCGGCCCTCAGGGCCTCCCTGCTCACCGTGAGGGGGTACAGGTCTTTTTATTATATTTTCCCCCTACATTTCCAGTCACCCTGCATCAGGCTAAGGAAAAAAGTCAAATTTCCTTTAATATTAACCAACCACTCTCCACATTGCTTGGGAGGCAGAGGGTTAAATCCTTTTATCCCGTTTCTATCATCCTCTCCTTCTTCCTACTTGAAACTTCATCCATTATTTCAACAAGCAGCATTTATCTGCCCTAAATCTAATTCACGGTGCTTCCCTCTACTAATTCCAAATTACAGCACCCCAGGTCAACATGCAGGCTGGGCCAAGTGGAGCAGGGGGGTCATGCCACACCACCCTCCTGCCTATTCTGTCCCAAATCTGAGTTTTTCCCCCTTGGAAATGGTTTCTACAAGCCTCGAAGGTAATTACAGCACCTCAGCTTCGGTGGACAGTCCAGCTGTGTGTGTGTGCTTACTCTGATCTAGAACAAGAAGCTACAAAAAGAAGTGTGACTGCAGAAGGGCAGAAATGAATCTGCCTACACTCAAATAGTAGTAGATGCTTTTGAGCTATGCTTGGCTGCAGCAGCAAGGCAGATTCTATTTCTAGAACTTTTTTTACATTTCAGTTAGTATTCCAGAATTTGTTAAGAGCTCAGGTATAAAAATCGGTTGAATCAATTCCTAAACTCCATCTAGGAGCAAGACACGGGCAACAGTGAACCCATTGCTCCTTCCTCTAAATTTTCACCCATCCTGGTAACTGTTACACAAGAACCAGTTACTGAATGTTTGAATGACAACTCAAATTGCTCTTCAGAAAATGGTTATTGATGGTCAGACCACACGACAGAACAACTACCAGTTCAATAATGTAGCAACACTCCTAACAGTCATGCATCTGTCAGTGGTGCTTTTAATGGCATGAAGCTCTTCAACACCTCCTCAGCCGCATGTCTGCATCTCTTGGAAGGCATTGTAAAATGGTGCATGACGCTGTAGCTGGTGTTTTTAGGAGATAAAGTTATCAGCACACATTCATCACACTATCAGAATTTCCAATACCACTGCCCTCTTTTCCTAGCATCTTCTGTTAAGAAGATGCCTTGACTTCACACATTCAAAGCAGCGTTAGATTTTTGCCTTTGTTAGCTCAATAGAATGACACTGAAAGTCTGCAAACCAAGGATAATCCCAGCTGTCAGCTTCGATCTTTTAAGAAGAAAATACTTCAGTGTTCAGAGCAGGGACACAATTCCTTTCTTTCTTTAATCTCTTCAATGCATTCATAAGCTGCAAGAATATACACCTTGACTTTTAATAGTACAATTTAGTAAAATTTAGGGATCAGAAGTAAGAGCATTCCTCCCACCACCACCACACCACGCTTCTCTTACCAACTCCAAACTGACTATAATCGCTCCCCAACTTTTAACAGCCACAGCAGTTCACTATGAACTGTTCTGACAGAACGATTTAAGTTTAGAATTCATTTATGCCTGCTTCGTAATAAGGAGTCTGGTAGCTCTTCCTCAAGCATTTCTCTCATCAGGGCAGTATTTGGCTTGAAAGCCTATGGACTGCAACTACTGCTTTTTTATGGTCCTTCCTCTACTGCATTATGCCAATAGAAGTGCACAAGCCATTTCGTTCAAACCTAGTCTTCACTCTTGAGCTTGAACACCAGGCACCGTGTATGCTTTACAAGAGCTTTTTTTTTTTTTTGCACAATATGCACTTAGAAGTGCTTTGAAAGACACCATGATCTCATTTAGAACATTTTCAAATTTTATTTGCATCTACTGCAATTACAAAGAATATAACAATGTAAATTTGCGCTTCAAGTGACATCCCTTTCTAATAAACAAGGTCACAAGTTAGTGTGCAGCTATTCTGGCTTTGGGCAACTTTCATGGGATGGAGGTTTCCCTGCGTGACAGTTTGTCACGTTTTCCGGCATTGCACTTTCATACTGCAATACCCAGGAACAGAAATACATCTGTTCCTACTTGCAGAACACTCATATGTATTTCTGAAATGCAGCTTTCAACTAATCACTTTCGTTTGTTTTATTGAGAGAAAGAAAAGGATCTGTGCATGGCTTTTGTCAAGTCACACAATACGCTAACAGCTCGGATTCTCTCCTCCCTGGATGTCTTCTCTAGACTTGGGGGTTTGTTCGGTTAAAACAGGAGTAGCTTGTTCACAGCCCTGCAGGAGACTGAGGCAAAACAACTCAGACAAAGAGATGCACACTATCACAAATGCAAACAGCCATCAAATTGTCCAGTTTATTGATGGGAATTCAAAATTGATACAAAACATGCCCTCTTTGCATGTTGTATTTACCTTTAAAACGTTTCCCACAGCGTCAGGTAGATTCAGCGTTAAGAATATCCTCCGGCTTTCAGCAAGTACCTTTTATAAAGGTATTACACAAAAGCCACCAACTTCCACAACACGTGGTCCCACAATTGCTTTCAGACATTTTTGCTTATCAAAAGGCTCAGATCTTCTGCTGATCTGACGAAATAGAGGCTTAAAAATGTTTTAAGCCATTAATAAGTATCCTACAGCAGAGTCAAGAAAATGTACGATTTCCGTTATAATCTCGGGCATAAAAAGGCAATAGTCCTAAAAAAAGCAGCCCTCCAGAATATATGGAATGTGGCAATGGGTATGATGCCAATTTATAATGATCAAGTTAAGTAAAACAGATCTTTAAAGCTATGAATGATGTGAGCAGTTTCACAGCAAAATATTTAATGAATACCACAGAACTGATCAAGTCTGAAAGTTGAGCAGATGTCGCTTCAATCACCAGAGATCTGTAATGTCAAATATACCAAAGTGTTTTCTAAAATAAATTGCTAATGCAGAAAAATTGATTTAAAGTTCGCTCCTATCTAACAGTACCTTTCATTTAAATTGGACCCTAAACTGATCAGACAATACATAGCCCACACTTTCGGACATTTATAATAAAAAAGCTTTTATTTTTCAATTGAGACAAATGCACCATCCTGCACTCAAAGGCTATAACGAGCCATAAGCATATTCCAAGGTGTACCAATGGCCACAGATTCGTTTCACCTCCACTGAGAAGTTACATAATGCACTCTTAATTGGTAAAGAAAAATTAAACTCAGCCTCCTCAAAGCTTCTGTACTGTGTTTCTTGGTTATTGTACAGTTCCACAGTCAGACCAAGAGTTTGCAGTGTGTGCAGATATTGTAGTCAACCAATAGCACTGTTTAATCATCATCTTCCTCCTCTTCCTCTTCCTCCTCAAAGCTGTCTTCAAAGCCCTCGCTGTCTTCCTGGTCCTCATCACCTTCTATTGCTGTATCCCATTGCGGATGGTTTTCTGGCACTGGTTTTGCTTCATGAACTTCCAGCTGTAATTGGATAAAGAAAGAAAAGGGAGGAAAAAAAAGGGTTACAGACAATACACATCACCAAAACAACATGGCACACCATGTGAAACTGACAGTTAAATTACATACTAACCCAAACCAAAACCAACAACTGCATCTAGAAATGAGGTGTGCCAGATTTTTCTCACTGGATGTAACTAGGACAAAGGGCAGGGAAACTGATGGCAGACCTCAAGGTATAAAGCCAGAGCCAACTATGCTGCAGAAGTGAGTAACTGTGAGAAAACATGTATTAAAACATGCAGGCACTGGGAAAGCATCACAAACTTTAGTTCCATTTAATCATTGGAAATTTGTCGCTACTGGCATCAGGCAGAAACTGTATTTTAACTTCCCTTCAATTGTTACAGAGAACAGGAATTTAGGGGTTTTAACAGCTGTATGAAAGAGCTTTCAATATAATGCAAATATGTAACACAATTAAACCTCACCTTCAATGGTTTAATCTGGTCCAATCCCATGTATGAATCCGATCTTAAATAAACTGTGTACTGATAGTTCCCAGGCTTGCCTGGTGCTGGGAACTTCAGCTCTACCTACAAAACAGAATTCACACTGTAAGCTCTTACTGCTTCCACATGACACAGGAGAACAAGTAGCTGAGTACTCTGATGAGCACTAAGTACCACTACAGAATAATACCTCTGTTTCATAAAAAGTTTTCACCTCTTACAAGTGACACTTGGAAGATCTCTGCATAAAATATCCACAGAAGAGACAGAACACCCAAGCACCAGAACACCTTCCAGACAAGTTGAATGATCATCGAGTCATGCTTTTTTTCTGAATTAGACCAAGTAACTCCGCATTAAGTAGACAACTTAACCCTGCTGTGTGCTTCCTAAATCTTAAAACCCCCAACAGTTTAAAATATTTAGTCTGCTGGCAGTAGTAGCTTAACCCTACTGTTAACTTAAAATAGAACATAAAATCTAGTCTGAAAGAATACATAAAATCCTCACTTTTCAGAAAAGCAAAGAACACAGCCAAAGGTTACAGTCTCAGAAAGGCTCATACAAGCCGAGACTAACTGATTTGTCACAGTCTCTGCTCCACAGAAAAAGAAGACTTAGTAATTCTCATGCATTTGAATAACTTTAAGACTGATATTGTGTACAAATACTGGTTTCCATCAGCTTTTGATATCAAGGGGGGGAAAAAAAAAGAACCATTCTGCAAAGAAACCTTGAAAGCCATCTTGAATTATTTTTTCTTTCTCCGTTTTCAAATTTCACAGTTAAAAGGCTCTTCTCTGCTTTTATCAGCAGAGTCAAGTTTCTTTGCCATTTTAAGAGATAAGAAAAAATTAAAACCTAAATATATTTGCAATACCGTAAGACACATCAGTATAATTGTGCAATACCCAAAAGAAAATGCAGGTACTTTACCTCTTCTTTATCCTTTAGTGTACAAACGTGATATGGCATACATATTAGCATCTGCTCCTTCCGGTCTGCAATATATAGCCACCACCATTCTTGTTTTTCCTTTCATAAAAGAAAAAAAAAAACAAACCCAAGGATTATTAAAGTCATATCAAACGATGCCTCTACACTTTGCAACAGGTAATTATGATTCACTGGTCCTTACAGTACAAATAGAAGAGATGACCGTGGTTGGTGCTTTTTTTTAAGCTCTTGGAAGCATATGAATAAAATGTATAGTATATACTGCACACTGAAAGCAAACAGGTTATCACAGGTTGGTCTACAAAGGCTTTTGTCCTACATTCAACCTAAGCTACCATGCCAGACATGGAACTGTTCTGAAGGATGGTGTCCACTGAGGATTAACAAACAACTTTCAGCAATACAATACTACTGTAGGTCCCTCAATAGAAACCCAGCCAGGACAAAAAGGTCAGCATAGAAAGCAAGGCATGCTGAAAGACAGATAAAGTATTCCTCACAGTTAAAAAAACCCCAAAAAACCCAAACCACAAACAACCACCACAACTTGTTCAGGAAAGCATGCTTTGCCCACTTCTCTTCCTCTCCAAGAAGTGGGAAGCTGCTGAAAATTGGTATTTGGACACCCTGAGATTTCACTTCCTGGAAGTGTGAACCACGAGCAATACTGACATTTGTGAAGGATACCCAGCAACTACTGCCCTCCACGCAGAGCTTTCAAGAGAGCTGCAGGTCTCCAAAGTCTCGCCCCTGCAGGCACTAAAGCTGAGCTCCCAGACTAAATGAAACTAAGGGAGTGCAGTCCTTCAGAAAAGACAGCAACACTGTCCAAAAGTAGTAGTTTATGCCCCAATTTGAGGCAGATTTTTGAGACTGTGGATTAATTCAGTAGCATAGACACAACCATTCTGAAATGGGAAAGACAACAGCTCCTCAACATCAACTGTTCTTCATTTAACCATTATTCCTTTTTTGTTAACCCTCTGGCACACCTTTTCAGCAAAATACACTTTAACACAAGTCAAAACCTTTCTACTGTAGAGGTTAAATTTAATACTGCAAAGCAAGCTTCCTTTCCTTCACCTTCTTAAATATTTTCTTTTAAAAAGTAAGAATAGTGTGTGTGGGGGGGGAAAGACTTCATATGTATTAAGTATTTTAGTAGATAGGTAGTAGTCTCAATGGCACTATCTTGCCCTTAGGGAAAAAAAAGGGAAAACTCCACAACTTTTAGACAACCCAGATATTTAGACACCTCTGAACTGTGTTCCCAAAGCCATTTTTATCCACCCTTGATGGTCTAGATCACGTTTGCAACAGACCTAAGCTCTAAAGCATGCATCTTATGACAGTTACAAGCCAAGGTCCAAACCAGGAGGCCAAGTTTTATATACGTTTACACCAACAAGAATCAGGTGGGTACTTCAGTGCCACACAAAGGCAGTTGTTTTGTTTCAGTTTTAACCTAGCAGCATTAGAAGGGCTGAAAGGATACAGCAGACCAACACCACCACTAAGCCCCTTCCAAATTCCACAGGTGGGGAGCAAATGCTGCCAGTATGTAGAATTTGAAGATTTTTCTCTTTCAGTAGAGTCAAGAGTTCGGTAGTTTTGGTATTCAACTACTAGAGATTTAAAATGGCAAGACACATAGACCAGGAACTGAAACCCTCTGATCAGCACAGCTGAGTCCCAGAGCAGAGGAGCACAAAACTAGCTCAGAATGTTAATGTCCATTTTACAGCATATAAAAGCAAAACCAACTGCATCTCAGTAAACAACAGCTTTCCTTCACGTGTTTAGAACAGGCACTGAGAACAGGACAAAAACCTATTTGTATACTATTTAAGACCAGAATTTGTAGAGCTATAAGACCTTCCTACAACTATTCTAAGTGATTTTCTTTATGAAAAACATCCCATGTGATTACAAGGCATAAGTTATTTTATCTGTAACGTTTCAACAACAAATATACTGCCAATCTGCCTGACAGCTGTAGAAAAGAAGAATCTTATGAAGTGTTTACTTCCTAGCCAAGGGGCCTCTAGGAATAGAAGGATAAACAATACAAATAGTGCAGAGGAAGAACTACTACAGAATCTAGATCCATTACAGAAATGGCTACTCGCCATTTGGGGCTTACAAGGACTCTGGCCATAGAAGAAAGGATCTGCATTTGTATCGATACCTCATTTTGTGATATTACCAAAACACTGTGCTGACTTACTATCCATTGGGTATGTTTCCATCACTCTCAACAGCAAGGAATATTTTTTAATATATATGTATTTTTCAAACAAAGATCAATATTATCAGCTGTATTTTCAGAAACACTAGTAAAAAATAACATCCAAAAGAGGAAAGAAATACCAATGGTAGTCATTGATCTAACACTCACATAGAGTAAACTCTTTGGAAGTAAAGCTCCTGACCCCAAAGTACCACTGCTTTTTTATAGCAAGGAAAACTGTGCAGGAGTCCTCTCTTACTGGGTGGAATTTAAAGTTTATGCCTGTGAGAATCTGGCAAGCTAACAGGCAAGCAGGCAAAATGCCCTTTAACAGATGGGTGTAAGGTTTGGCATGCCAGGGAACCAGTATGTTCATTAAATTGGAACACCAGGGCCAGTTTCTACCTAAAAATGTCAAAACTACAATCTGTGCAGTTTCTGGATCCCTGGATGCAGACGCAGAAGATAATTATTTAGGAACCTGCATAGATTAAGGATGCATCACTGGCAGAGGAATCAACTGCCCAAGAACTTGTATGGAACAGTGTTAAGGCTATGGCCTGAGAGCAAGTACGTTAGGCTTGGCTACACTCAGACATCCATGAATTCTGGAAATACAGAGATTCACACAGCTACAGAATTTCATCCTTAACTCTGAACCTCAGAACTGGCCATGACCACAATACACATAATGCTGTAAGTCACAGATGAGAAGAACCACCCAGAGAGTATGATGGATTTTGTTCTTCAGATGTTGCAAATCAACGCTATCTGAACATGCTCCAGCTGCAGCTACAGCACCAAGTACAGCTGCAGTTAACTACCAGGAAATCAGTGAAGAGAGGTTGGAAAATTGGTGACAGCAGTAGCATGAGATAACACATGTGCATCTTTCAGGCACAAGCATTTTCAGCCCTACTTTTTGTTTTTTAGCATAGTATTGGTATTTAAGTTTTATCAAAATGCCCATCAGCAGCTCGGTAACACCCAGCTGAAGCTTATGCAGCTTTGTACAGAGTTAAGGATAAGCATGGCCTCCAAAGGATCCCACAGTGCAGTAAAACAGGACTGCAAAAATACAAGTATCTAGCACCCTGTGGCACTGGGCATAGCACACACTTGCGGGCTGAACTTAGACTGATGACCTAAGCCAGCTGCCTTCACAGCAAGGAGGTATTAAGACTCTGCTGCATATCTGACACGACCTAAGGCACCCAGAAGGGCCAGTGCCAGTACACCCCTTTCTATTACGCTGGTGTACTGCTGGAAGCTGATTTGAGAGATGGGAGGGAACCTAAACAGCATCAGGAAAGCAGAACATTAAGATCAGCTGCTACAAAGCAAGATGCCATGAGGCCACATAACTCTCAGCTAGGCCTTCAGGAAAACAGTATCTGTGGTTTATTTGTATATCTTGTCTGCCTCCTTAGCAACAGGTCACACTTCCCACACTGTGCTTTCTAGTGATGGCAGAACTGTGTCAAAATGGCAGGAACAGCATGAGCACAAGCACGGAGACAACGGAGCGTGTTCTGCACACGCACGGAGCTCTACAGGGCTTTTCACAGGCATGGAGAACCTTGAGGCCTGAAAAGAGGAACCAAATATACACAACACCTTTGTTTATTCTCACGTTTTCCTATTCTTCCCCATGTCAGCTGTCTCCTTTAAATAACGAAAGGAAGCCTAAGCCTTGCATGCCACTTCCCCCTTATTAGAGACTACGCCACAAAAGAAGATCCCAGATTAGTTCCTAGTCAAACAGCAGAGAAGCACAGGAAGCCTTCTGAGCCACTGGCCTGGAAAGAAAGCATAGCCAAATACTCCTTCCCCCTGGTTCCAATCTGGTCACCTCCCCAAGACCTAACTTACTTGCTGAGTTTCAAAACATGTGCATTGTGTTCTCATCTTTTTCAAGGTCTCATTGCTGTAATGGGTTTTCAGACCCCTCTGAACAGTTAGCTGTTTGTGTAAGCAGCAACTGGTGTATAGGAACATACCTTCAACACCAAAGGCTGCTCTAGAGACACCTCAGCCTATCTACCATACTGAATCACCTCTGAGACACACCCAATAACCATCCACACCTGATCTTGTACTTTTGAGCTCTATAGAAAAGACTGTTCTACTATTGGCTTCTGCCACTTTCAGACTACACTGTGGTAGAAAGACAGTGTTGCCAACCACCTCCCCCTCCATCTTCCAAAGCTGCAAGCTGTGCTGCCACCACGCTGCTGCCTTGAGACTTGAAGTCAAGCAGCAAGCCAAAGCAATCTGCTGATCCAAATGACCCCCGAACTCTCCTGTCGTTACTGTTCACACAGGAGGAGATCAGGATCTCCCTCCCTCACAAGCTCCTGCAGCTAGATAATGAGCAAGTAATACTCTGCCTTTAACTCTATATTAGAGCCACTGCTGTGCTTTTATCTTTCCAAAGCAAAAAAAAACCCACCCCACTCCCCACACCAAAGCACCCTGTAAGTTAGATCCCTATATATATGTACAGTTTCATTCTGACTCAGTCTATATGCAGCAGATCAGCAGGGAGAAAAAAAAAAAAAAGGCTTCAGCCTAATTGCTGTCACAAAGGAACTTCAAATTCTACCCAAGTTTGCAGGTCTCTGGGAACTGCATAGGAAGATTAATACATTAGGAAGTTTTTCAGAAAGCATCTGATTGAGTTTAAGAGGATTTAATAAATTAACACTTTATCTTAAAATGAAGATTAGCCTTCTTTTCAAGTATGAAGTTTTTTTAAAAGCTCAGTATTCACAGTAAAAATACTAAAAGAGCAATTTGTATTATATTAATTCTCATGTTTTGCAACTGTAATGTTTTTTATTACTGACCTCAGGAAAAAAAAGACTGTAAACGGGATGCGTTATCTTGGACTTTGTTTCAAGAAGAGCTCGTTCCTTTCTCTGTATACTTTGCTGTAACTCTTGCCACTCCTGTGAAAGACAAGTTGAAAGAGTTACTGTGCAATAGCTGTCTCTTGCATTAAAAAAAGAGAAAAAAAACCCAAACCCATGGAAATGATAGATGAGAAGTTCTTGTGCTTCACTACATGTTATAAGAGGGAAAGGCACGTAGAGATTGAGTTATAAACTACAGCAAAAATAAAGCAAGCAACAATAAAACTGAAGATATCATTCAGGTCAACATAAACCTCCCATCAAAAGCCCAAAACATAGTTCTGCAGGGCTTGCACACATTCTTCAAAACTCTGTTCTACAGCACTGCCTACAGACACTCCCTACCTGAGGTGTACGAGCCCTGATTACAAGCCTGGTAACTCTTTTCCCACCAAAAGCTTGTTCTTACCCTGTATGGGACCTCCAGCCGTCACTCTCAAGTCTTCCATTGTAAGACCTGTAGTGTAGAAATTATCTACCACCACAATGCCTCATTCTCAATTAACTAACTTAATTATTAACAGTTACTAGTGTTTAGTAAGCATATGTGCAAGTTCATTCAACTACTGCACGCTTACAGTATGCACCACAATGCAAGCAACAGCCACTGCATGTAAAGAACAAAGTTCAAGAAGAGACTATCTCACAAAATCCAGAGTAGCTAGTAATCAAATTCATCTGAAAGAAACATTAGAATCTTTTCCTGAAGTTATGGTATTTTTCTCAGGTCATTCTTAAGTTTTCTGTCTATGCTGTAAAGACCCTTCACTGCTCTCTCTGAAACAGACTTGCAATGACAAAGCTCTTATGCCAGAATGAGGTCTGAAAACCTCTGGAGAACTGATATTACTCCTTCATCCCAGTGTTGCCTAGCCTGAGGGGATGCTAGAGGATTAAAATGCATTTTCTCTCAACCCCAGAGGCAACATTACCCTTCAAGAAAAACTAAGGCTTACAGCTTCATCATCTTTGTTTTGCTTCTCATCTTGTTCTCTGTCAGAGTCTCTGTCACTTCCATCATCTTTTTCACTTTGAGAGTCCCTGTTTGTTTCTTCTTCTTCAGACTCGCTTCCTTTGTCAGACACCTCCTCCTCTTCTTCCTTTGCAACTACTTCCTAATGGGAAAGAAAGAAAAAAAAAAAGACAAAACACACAAACCAAAAACCTCTAACTTAGTTTGCCTGCATTATTGTAGTATGCAGCGTTCACAGCACCTGGCTCAAGGTCATAGACCTTATTCTCCACTCTGATCTACATTCTTCTGGCACCACAGAGTATGTATGTCTACAGTGATGATTAATCCTTTCCACCCCAGGAAGCAATTTTCCTTCTCCATACAACGTGCACAACACAAACAATGGAAAACAGCTTTCGATTCTCAGGTCACATATCAAAATTAGTAAGAAAATGAAGAAGAATAAGAAAGTATCTGCAACATACCCCATGAGGTGGAGAAAGCACCATGCCATGGGGGCATGAAGGTACTAAGACTACTTCATTTACCAGAAGTCTTATTTAACTTATTTTTTCCTTTAAAGGAACAGTAGAAGGTACATAATTCACCTCCCAAAAGGCAACATGATAGGAATTAATAGGAAGGGACCATGAAGACAGACTTCTAAGTAGTTGGGCAGAGCTTTCAGCGGGCTATTGGAAATATTACTGAGGTAGTTACCCCAATTATTTTACCAGTAATTCTTAAATGTTTAAAAAGCAGCTATTTTAGGAGATAGGCTTTACAAAAGCACAGATTGAGATGTAACACAACAGATAGAAGAATGATAAGATTAAGAATGATAATATGAACAAAATACTAAAATATCAATTAATCTATGAGCTACCCCATTAGCTTGTTTTTGCTTCTGCTGTTTCGGTGGCTGCAATGAAGGTGGCACAGGTTTCTTTTTCAATGGCTTCTTTTTCTTTGATTTTGAAGCTTTCTTGGTTCCTTTATTCTTTTGCTGCCATCCTTTGCTCTTAACTTTGTTGGTGTCTCCTTGCTGTAGGAAAGCAATATTTAAAATATTTATTCTGTTCATTAACTTTCAGGCATTCACTGTACTTTAAGCATTTTAAGCTGAGAACTAAAGTTAGAAAGCATAACTCAAGAGACACTTCAGTAGGCATTTTTGGAAAAAAAAAATTGCTTGAGAAGCACATAATTAGCAACTCCAGATCTGAAAGAAAGTTGTCTTTAGCTAGCACAAGGAAGATTCATTCTTCACTTACCCCATCTTCTGTTGGTTGCTCTTCTGCTGCACATATAGACTGTTCCTTTTCAAATACTTCCTAGGTAAGGGACAGAGGTGAAAACTATGAATGCTTCTCTGTATTGGAAGAGCAAATTATTATTTTATGTTTGAACTCAAACTAAATCACCTTAATCAGGTCTGAAGGCTTTACTTAGCATGGCAAATTCTTTTATCGGTGACAAACACAACAGGGGATTAACAGATCAAATTTAAACAGTGTTTTGAACATTTGGTCTAGGATTTTTCCATCACAAGCATTATAAAGAAATGTAGTACCAGCATGTCATCTCGTTCCAAAGAATCTCCTTGTTTCATAAAGCACAGAAATCCTGTATCACAACAGCAAGTGATAGTAAAATGCAAATTCTGCTCCAGTTGCCAGAGCATTATAAACTTCAACAGCTGCACAGCTACTCAGGGACACAGGACAACAAATCAAACCAGAAATATGAAATGTTAAGGCAAAACACGATGCTATTATTATGTGGACTATAGAACATCTCTATGCAAATGGATTTTTTTCATGCATTTCTCTCTCCAAAACATACTATATGCCATTTTAAAAAAAAATTAGTTGTTAGGAGCTGGCTTGTATAAAGGTGGCAAATAGGAAACACCACCACAAAAAAGCATCATACAAAAGGCTAGCTCTAGTTTTTAGGTCATATATCTCAATGCCAGACTGCTTAGTGGGGCTCATGCAGAAAACATTTTAAATGAGTTTTCTATGTTGTCAGACATTTTACTTAATTAAGCACAGTTCAATAGTCTGATTTTCAGTTTCCTGCCCTTCTAAGGTCCAGCATAGTGATGCAGTGCTTCTACTGTCTACCTCCTGCATTCTCAGTCACTGCTGAGATGATGCATCCTGAAGTTCTACAGCAGGAACACATGGTACTTACATATAAAGACTGTTTTCTGCTGAGCTGGCTTCAGTGGCTAGTCTGATCTGTGACTATTAACAGTCGTGCTTGCACACCTTACCTTAGAGGCATTATAACTCAGACTTTCCACTACTTTAGACACTTGTCTGAACTGTACAGATGCAAAAATTGACACTGTGGGCTTAGTCAGGTAAAAGTTGGTTTAGTTTCTGCACATTTAAGGGTTATTTTTGTTCCAAGAAAGTCATTACTACATGTTAAACTTAAAAAAAAGAAAAAAGCACCGCTCAGAGGTTTAACTACTCAGACGTGGTATTATTTTAATTATACCATATTGCTACCCATTCAGCTCCACTTTTTTCCAAGTGGAACTGGTGTGCCTCCATTATATTAAGTTATCTATATTCTGCATTCCACTGGACTCTGTTTCTTTCATAAAAGTGTCCAAAACACCCAGGAGATTTGTAACATTATGAGCTCACGTAAAGTGAAATTGAACACTGTCCTAAGGACTTGAGTGAATATTCTAGTTCAAAAACTAAGTTTCTGAGTGTGTCTCTTCCTGTTATTTACAAACCTCAGGGCAGTATCGCTTGCCATATTATTTTACTGTTCCCTAGACAACTGCAACAGGTCAGCCTGAACTCTGGTTTGATTCCAGGAAAGCTCTCTTTCAGAAATGAAAACAAAGGAGGATTAGGAGCACAAATCCTCCATTTCAAAACTTCATTTTACAGTTTTATTTACAAAACACTATGTCGGCTTGCAAAGAAGCAATGCCTATTTATAAACATGTACTTGCAAATACCCTGAAAGAACAAGTAATCTTCATACTTACTGCCATGGTCTGTCTTGTTAGTGTTACCAGAACAGTGACAAGAGAACCTACTGTAATATTATTGCTGTCTTCATCATCCAAAACTAGAGCAAAAGAAAAACAATGCACCTATTAAACACCTCCATAGCCTTTTTTTCCATTAAACATTGTTTCTCTTATGGCTAAATAGAATCATACAAATTCCAGAATTTTTAATAAAAAAAACACTTTCAACATAGTACTAAGTAAGTCTCTTACAGCCTCAAATACAGTATCAAGATGAGGGCTGGTAATTCAGCGAACTATAAAACAGGAACATTGAGTTTGAAATTTTAATTGCATCAAAGTTAGAAAATTCAAAGTTATAGCTGCTGAGGGAACCATAACTCTGTAATACTGAGCATTATATATTAAAGCATAAAACTTCAGAAACATGAAATACCACACATGACCAAAGGGACCCTGTTATATTTGTTCTGGGAATCATAACTTTGATTTTCCTGACTTTCATTTGATTAACAACTCAATTTCAATGCCACATTAACAATCATGCATTTAATTCTTTTTTAAGTAGAAGGCAAAGGAAAATAAAGGAACAGCGAAGATTATCTTAACTAAAACATCAAATATAAAACCCACAGGAAAGCCACTGAGGAGTTTCTATCTCCAGTGGATGAAATGGAGAATGCCCCAGAGGTTGGGAAGGAAGAGTTATATCCTGGTGTGGACTTCCTTCAAAACTACCACCCAAGGAAGCAGTTTTCCCATTCACTAGTTTGTATGTATGTATTTTATATAAAGGTAATATTGTGCCAAGCAGAAAAGCATATGCATTATTTAATCCTCCATACCACACCTGAGTACAGCTGTGTGACAAGTGAAGACCACGGGCAGAAAAGGATTGCTTGATGAAGCAAGGGAAGGTACTCCAAGACTAACGTTAAGCAGATTAACAGGACCACGTACAATCCTGTGCTACAACAGCAGCAAGCCTTTTGTGTGTTTGTTTTTAAAACACACACATAAGCAACATTTAGAAATACTGAGGTTAACAGACTTCTGCTTCTTTAACAGCCATTTTCGTTACCATTTGCTTATTGCAGAAGACTCTGCATGAGCCAAATTACAAGTTAGGCTCCCCAAACAAAACATGCCACTGTCTGAATGTGCTCATTGCCACCAGTATAAGCTCGGAACAAGTATCAGAACAGAATCACAGAATCACAGAATTGTAGGGGTTGGAAGGGACCTCAAGAGATCATCGGGTCCAACAGCCTTCCAAGCAGCTCAGAGTTACTAGCGCTGACCTTCTAGAAAGGAAAGGAG
This sequence comes from Laterallus jamaicensis coturniculus, assembly GCA_022605575.1. Taxonomy (NCBI): domain Eukaryota; kingdom Metazoa; phylum Chordata; class Aves; order Gruiformes; family Rallidae; genus Laterallus; species Laterallus jamaicensis. The sequence continues at coordinate 7,325,690 of JAKCOX010000027.1, forward strand.
ACAGCAGAACCAATTCACTTCCCACCGCAAGGCTGCCTACCACGATCCGCTTAACGTACTTGCCCTTCAGAGAGGAAGAGCACTGCATGTTCATTGACAAAAGGTAGCTGAAAAAACCATACAAGGCCTGTGACAGAGGAACCCATGAATATTTAGTCATCAGGGTTTCCAACTCAAAAATCTCACAAAGGACTCTCCAGGCTGGAGTAAGCAGAGCATAAATTCCGGAATAAGCACAACTTTTTAAGATAGCTAATAAAAGTGGTATTTCAAGCAGAATTCCACATTGCTCATGAAATATTAAATCAACAGATGAAATATCAGCTAAGCTCCTGTAGGAAAAAGTACTACTGGCCTGGGAATCCGTGAAATGTTTCAATGTACTTTTATCTCCTCAGACTATAAATCTCACGTACGCTGCCACTCAAAGTATGTTATTTCCAGGCCACATAAATAACAGTGACTGGTGTTTCAGCATCCTCCAAAAGCTTGCTGCCAACAGGCTATCAAAATGTCAGAGGAGCGACATATACAGAACAAAAGGACCTCCCACTCACCCTGTGGTTTTATATCCATAGTGACATAGGGAAAACTGCCAAGGACAGCCATAACTTCATCATATTTCTTATCTTCTAGGAAATGCAGTAAATTGCGACGATCAGAACCTTTCAAACTCACCAAGTCCTGAATACTTTTGATTTTATACTGAATTAAAAAAAGGAAGAGAGAGTCAGAGAACACAGAGCACAGTCTGCAAATAAGCTCTTGGTAATACATCACTTGCACCCCCACATTACTAATACATACACACCGTTTGATTTGATCTTATTAAAAACATACTTTAGCAAACTAGCAAGCATATGTTTTGAGAAACAATAAAAGAAAGAGGTTTCCTTTAAACCTGTTAAGTAGCATGGAGCACCCCACTGCTCAAAGCAGTGCTGTATGTCACCTCTTAGAAACTGAACGCGTTTCTTATAAATATATTACTTCAGACAGCTTTTCCAGAAAGCTGAGCCAATAAATTTTATTAATTGGGTTCTTTATTTAGACTACTTCAGTGCTTTGAAATTTATATTAGGAGGAACATCTAAGTTGCTTTTTTTTTTTCTTTCAATGCTGAATTGCAAACAAACCTAAAACCCTTTCTTCTAAGATCTGAAGAGCGGAGCGAAAACAATACCACACAGGCTCATTTGAACACTGATTACTTCAGCCTATTAGAGAAGTGCATATTTTATTTAAAACAATTTCACATATCTAGGTAGACTGATCATACAGCCACCGTAGGGAAGCATATTTTTTTGTCTGATTAATGGGAATCCTGTACATACAAGCCTAATAAACTGATCTAATCCTTCTTTTGGGGAAGGTGAGATTATGAGACAGCCAAACTCTTCATTTCTGTACTTGCACATGTCAAAAAATACATCTTTTTTTTGTCTGATCCTTGTAATTTAAGGCTAGATTAAGTGTTTGATGATACCTGTTGGAGAATGATTCTTTTACTTCATCTAAAGGAAAAGGCTACTTGACTTATCTGATGAACAAGCACCTTTGAAAAGGATATTTAAAAGTGCAGAACTCAAGAATTTGTTATCCTGACACTAACATTACCTAAGGCTGCAGTTAAAGCAAAACAAAACTTTCACTAGATAAAAAGATTTTTAATAAGACTATCACAAAATCATCAGTTTCTACAAAAAGACAGGACAGCTGCTTGTTTCTAACCAGGCATTCCTGGAAGTCAAACAAGCAGATCTGAACACAGAGATACAGTCCATGCACAAGGAGCAAAGACATGTATGCAGGTATATCAGATGAGACTCTTCTTTTTTGTCCTTAGATTTTACAAATACCAACATTTACCCCACTAAATAGCAACAGCTTTTAAAGCACCCTCTTTCATACACAGAGGATCACAAGTTCTGTACTATTTCCAGCAGTAATTGGTGTTTCTGCCTTTTATGAACTCCTTTGTGCTACCTTCCAAAAATATTTTCTATCAAACTAGATTAAGAATGACATAGACAAACAAGAAAAAAAAATCCCAAAAGAGTATTCCAGTGATATTCTGGAAAAACAGTACATTAAATAGGAGATAGCGCTCCAAGAAGCAGCTGTTTCTTCTGTTTGTGAGGTCACTGTAGACTTATCTTTTACACACTTCTACACTTAGATGATCTCTGATCTCAAATCCCACCTCCTGAGAGGGACTTCAAAGAAACACAGACCTAGGAAGTATTGTACTGAATTCCTGAAAGTCTGTATCTTTTATTCTCTTAGGTTATTCCTGACCTTGCTTCCTTATAAGGAAATAGGTAAAGAGTAACAGAAAAGGTTTCAGACATCCCCAAATGTCGTTCACAGATTTATACCTTTTTATGATTGGAGACCCGTCGAAGGTTGTCCTCTTCAATGTGAGGCAGCTGCAAAAGGGGCGACTTGAACTGCTGAAGCCCCTGGACAGTCATCTGGGAAAGCTTCATGCAATTTTCCAGAGATCCCAAAGATGGAGCACGGAACTCCCTTTCTTGGGGAGAATGAAACAGAAGACATCATGTTTAATTTATTTTTCTTCTTACTCTTTTACAAGGTACACTCGTGTTACAGACCACAGAAAACCTTGTTTTCAGCCATGTAAAACAAAGAGGCATCTTAAAGTGTCCAGCATAATTAGCCAGGCAGGCTTTTTGCTCTCACTGCAGCCTTGTTCAGCCTTTTTTTCACTCCATTTAGGCTATCACAGCTGAACAGTAAGAAGGTGAAAGACTTCCACCTAACATTTTCTTGAGGAATAGCAACACAATGTCTCTATGCCATTATTAGAGACAAAACCACCACCACTTACGTTGTTGGGTTTTTTTAAAAAGAAAGCAGCCTCAAAATCAACTTACTTAAATTTCTTTAACATATACACATGTGCATAACGTGGTTGACTACTTTGTAAGCATATCATTACAGTTTATCAGTAGACATTAATCTTTAACAACACAATACATTATTTATAGGATTTTCATCTTGAGAGATGAACATGAAGGTGGCAGCTTATTACATGCCAGAAAAAATCGTAGATATAATATGCTCTGCTTAGCTTCTGTTATGTTAGGAGGCAGTAAGAAAGCTGTAAAAATATCAAAGGCATGGTTTTATAAATAGACCTAAAGGTTAAAAGCTGTGTTTGAGCAAACATCTATTTCACTTCTCTTCTAGAAATTTCCTCTAATTTCTTTAAAGTTTTGAAGTACAGAGGTGTAGGTACTCTATAGGCAATTAAAGTTATTGTAAGATAGACAAGGAAAAGTCTTAACCAGAGCAGAGCAAAACAGCAACAGAAAGTTAAGTCATTTAATACTCTTCATCTCTGCAAAGAAATGAAACAGCAAAGCAGGCAAGTTTCTGCATACTGCTATTTAGCTTTGTCAGAAAACCATCCTTTAGTAAGGGCTCTCAAAGCCCCATTTAGAAAACTCGTTTCAGAAGAAACAGTGTCAAGACTACAGGCAATGCAAAGAGAAAAATAACTCAGGAATGGAACTACCTCACTAGACATGCTGGTTAGTAGCAAAGACATAACTTATACCTTAAAAAAAAAAATAATAGAAAGAATCATCTCCCCACTATATAGCACAAAATTTACTTTCTATTTTACCTATCTTCCACCTCTCCAGTAACTTGGCTGCTGCCAAGGAAAATCACAGGATTTTTAAAATTAAAAATACCCCACACTGCACACCAAGTTAATAAAGGAATCCTAAATATTGTCTGACAAACTGGCTTTTACAAGAAATTCACCTAGAGCTTTGAGACTACAGAGCACTAGGCACAGTAGAAATTCTTAAAGCATTAACTCATCATCTATGTGACAGTAGAAAAATATATTTAACTAAGCTGGCTAATATTATCTAGGTTTCCTGAAAATAAGATAGGTCTTTACACTCCCCTGAGAGCAGATTTGAGGACAGCACAGGTTTTAACACCACCCAAGTGCCCCCACCATAAAATGAATGCCTCCACTGCCCACATTTTGATGGCTTCTGCTTGCCAAAGTGCACGGGGCAAGATGACCTTTGATCTAAGGTCACAAAGTCATCCAAAACATATGATATTAAATTCAATTGGGCACTGGCGTAAATGACATTAAAGTCAATTTAAATCAGAGTCACAGTGGCTATGTGAAGGAATGGTACATACACCTGGGTCAAACCACAACATCTGCCTGTATCACACTGCAGCCTCCAACCTAGATTAAGAAAGGCACTCTGGCTGGACAGCTGAACTGACACCCCACCTTCCTGCAGGCACTTCCCAGAGCACATTCCATGGCTTTGGCAGCAAACACCTGGCTTGGCAGGGCAGCTATCCACTTAGGATACTTGAGGATGATCTCAAGAAAGCCATCAAGGTAATTTAGACCTGATACAGGTAACTGCCACAACACAATGGATGCAAACAGGGGACGCCAGAGAGCAAAGCCTATTGGCAGGGGGACGCATTTACAGACTATCAAGAAGTCAAACAAGAGTCAAGCTGCAGTTTGGTATTTCTTCTGGTGGTCACAGCAGCAGGTGGCTTGTTTCAGAGAGTGCCCAGGGCCACCTCCACCCCAAAGGCACCCAAGCAACAGAATACAAGAAATCTTATCTGAGAGTCAAGCAAGAGAGTACAAGACACTGGATCAGAATATAGCTTGCAATTGTCATGTTTTCCAGCAGCCTGGAAGAATCACACCGAAACACAAGGTTGGAAAAGACCTTTAAGATCATAGAATCATAGATCATCAAGTCCAACCATTCCTGCCCTATGCTAAACTATATCCCTAAGTACCTCATCTACCCTTTTTTTAAACACACAAGAAGCTTAGAAGTAACTACAAACTGATTGGCCTGAAATTAAAATAGTAACAGTTTTGGGTTTAGGAAAGCAAATTCAAAGTGTTCTTTGCAAATAATAAATCCAAATAATAATATATCCAAACTTATCTGCAAAGAATGATACCCCTGTTAAAAATTAAGTAACTGTGATTAAATTATTTTTCTACCAAACCTAACACTCCTCCTTTCCCAACAGATTGTTTCTAATAGGGTTTGATAAGACAGGCATTGCCCATGACTCCTGGGGATGCCTAAACAGCCTGAGGTACTACATCCTGCTCTCTGGGCAGGCAGGATGCTTGTCCCTGTGAAGGGCTGGGCAGCACAACTTCATAAACCTCATTCTGTGGTGTGCTGTCCTTAGTGTTTCTCAGTCTTGCATCTCCTTCAAGAACAGCTGCTACTGGACCAGCAGTTGAATGCTGTGTGGGCATTTTTACAGTTAACTAGGAAAACAAAGGGCCAAGATTTTGAAAATTCATCCAAGGTGCTTTTCCTCAAAAGACTTGATTACAAAGTATGTGCTAATGCTTTACAGGTATTTTTAAGCTAACAACAGTAACAATAATGGATATTTAAACAGATAAATGAATGAAGCACCAGATGTGGCTCCTCATCCCATCATCCACTTAAGTTTCACAAAATAAGATCTGTCCCCAAAATATTTATTTAAATGATATTAACTTCAGGCATCATCTTTGTATTTTCCTCTATCAGGATTGCTGAACATCTACAGCTAATTACAGTATGGGATGGTTTCATGTACCACATCAAGGCTGATCTGAGTGAGAACATCAACTAAACCCAGAAACATCTTTAGTTTAGTTTTAAGCTACTTAAAATGATGTTAAGGTGAGCAATACACACACTTAAACAAAACAGTCCCTCAAAAATGTCAGTGCTTTCTAAATTTTACTCACATCTAAGAAACAAAAAAACCAACAAAATACACCCCAAAAACCCCACCAATGAGACTCTGTCAATTTCCAGTTGTTTCCCAACAACAGTCAGCAGTGGGGGGGAATTCTGCCTACATGTACAGTCATCAAAAATAAGTCCAGCACTTTAAATTTACTAAGTAGCTAAATTTTTGCTACTAAGTAGCAAAAACTGTGGTTTTTCCTTTAGATCAACTGATGACTCATTGATGACCTGGATGAGAGAATAGAGAGCACAAACAGCAAGTTTGCTGATAACATAAAATTGGAAGGGGTGGCTGACACACCAGAGATGCTGCCATTCAGCAAGACCTAGGCTGGAGAGTTGGGTGGAGAGAAGTTTAATGATATTTAACAAGGGCAAGTGTAGGGTCTTGCATCTGGTGAACAACCCCAGGTACCAGTATAGGTTGGGGACTGGCCTGTTGGAGAGCAGCACAGGTGAGAGGGACCAGGGGGTCCTGGTAGACAGCAGGATGACCATGAGCCAGCAATGCGCCCTCATGGCTAAGGTCAGTGGCACCCGGCAGTGTATTAGGAGTGTGGTTAGTAGGTCAAGAGAGGTCCTTCTCTCCCTCTACTCTGCCCTGGTGAGACCACACCTGGAATATTGTGTCCAGATCTGGGCCCCTCAGTTCAAAAAGGACACAGAACTCCTTGAAAGAGTCCAGTGCAGGGCCACCAAGATGAATAAGGGAGTGGAACACCTTCCTTATGAGGACAGGCTGAGGGAGCTGGGCCTCTTTAACTTGGAGGAGACTGAGACTGAATGGTGACCTTATTCATGTTTACAAATACATAAAGGGCAAGAGTCAGGAGGATGGAGCCAGGCTCTTAGTGATGGCCAGTGATAGGACAAGGGGCAACAGGTACAAGCTGGAGCACGGGAAGTTCCATGTGAATGTAAGGAGAAACTTTTTTCACTGTGAGGGTGGCAAAGCACTGGGACAGGCTGCCCAGAGAGGCTGGGGAGTCTCCTTCTCAGGAGACATTCAAAACCCACCTGGATGCATCCCTGTGTGATTTAGTCTAGGTGATCCTGCTCTGGGAGGAGGGGTGGGCTAGATGATCTTTTGAGGTCCCTTCCAACTCCTAATGCTCTGTGACTCTGTGAAAGGCCAAAAATTCTGAAAGCGTTTACCTCCAAGTCTTCAAATTCATTATTGCTGGCCTGATGGACACCAGCTCCTTTTTACTGCTTTGTGCTGAGAGCATTGGTATGGAAGCAAGAGGAAACATTTGGTACAAATTTCTGAGTACTGTCACTTTGAAACTGTGTAAAGAACGTTGAGAAAGGGAGAAAGATTCAGATTAGACATTAGGAAGCAATTCTTCCCTGTGAGGGTGGTGAGGCCCCGGCCCAGGCTGCCCAAAGAAGCTGAACACTGCCAGGGAGGGGGCAGCCACAAGGCCAGGTTGGATGGGGCTTTGGGCAACTATTGAAGGTGTCCCTGCCCATGGCAAGGGGCTAGGATTAGATGATCTTTGAGGTCCCTTTCAACCCAAAACATTCTAGGATTACATGAAATCTTGCTAAAGAAACACCAAATAAATCCTCAACTATACCTGTGATACACCACCTTTCCAAATCTGTGAAAGTAATTCCTACCATAAATGACAACTGTAAATTCTCATCCACTTTCACAGATTCAATGAGGCTGGAAGAAATCATAATAATCCCTGAAAATTGTTAGTAGTAAAGGTTGCTTAGGTTTGGTTGGGTTTTGTTTTAAAAAATCATCATTTCCATTTCACATCCAAAAGGAGGATCAGTTTACACTGTTGTCTTCCAAAATACCATTCCACTGTATGTTAATCTAAGCTAAAAACCTGAATTTTCTAGAACTTCAAAGTGGTTTATTAAATACACTGCATCTATAAATAGTCATTCTACTGTCAAATTAAAAAGGTATTTCTGTGTATATACCTAACTACAAGAGAAGAATACAGCTCACTGGAGAGCATTCAAGTTTTAAAGTATACCATGTACTCTTTTAAGTATCTTATTTCAGCTTTTATAAAAAGAGCTACAGGCATTTTTCATTTTTCAAAGACTTCCAGTTCTGTTGCATAAAAAAAAGAGCTTCTGGCTGCATTACTCTGGTTGTATTTTGCAAGAAACAGTTATTTGCTAGTTAAGGGCATCTTAAAATATATCTTTCAGAGTTTTGAAATATTATTTAAAAAAACCCCTATCCAGTAATTTAAAAATGCATACATACATTTGGTACACACAGGGAGTTAGAAATAAAAGGTGTCCTCATTCAAATGCTTTTCATAACAACTTCATATGTGGACTTGGTCTGGCTGAGCTAGTGAAACAAAATAAAAGCCCAACCACCACCACCACCCAAACAAAAACAAACATAACCCCAACCCACACGCTTTCAAAGCAGGTTAGGTAGCTTTTATTAAATAAATTGAACTATTAATGAAATTTTACAGAACATCCTGCAACTTCATTACAGCACTAGCCTAGAGAATATTCAGAAAAACATACAAAGAGTTCAGCTGTGAATATGATTTTCATAAATATAATCTAACATTAGGTGAGGATTACTTCTACAATGAAAAATATGTCTACTGTTCACTTCCAGGTTTCAAGTTTGCTCCCTATCAATCTCAGAGCCTAGCAAACACAGGGGTTAAAAAAGAACTGGAAGTATCCTTGTTCAATACCTTTTCCTAATATAAGACAGCACACAGCATCCCTTATCCACTCACATCCCCTCTCATACTTTACTTGGCTATGGAGCACCATTTCCAGCACCACTTGCAATAGTACTGGGGAAGATGTTCCCCTAAAACCATTCCTGTTAGGAGGCTGTCAATGCTTGTTAAAAGGATTTTTGGTTGAGCCAAGATGGAACACGAAGTATAGCTTGATGGCAAACAAAAAAATGCCTTGTCTACGTTTGTTGCAATAAAGGAATGAGATCCAAGTCTTTGCTTCTTCACAGTGCAAGCAGCCATCTTCAGCATAATTGCCTTTTTACAGCAAAAATACAAAAGCTTAAATACTGCATTTCAATTAAATTGTAATTTCTATGGCAATTACAGCAAAGCACCTGCCCCTACAAGCTCAGAAAAGAACTACAGAGCAGGCTAAACAGCATAGGATCCTGAAATGGAGAAATGCAAGCAACAATCAAAAAGAAATTATGCCAAAACCAAGTCACACTCATCAAGGAGAGAAAAAACTGTAGAAGTGCAAAGAAAGATAGATGAACACAAACTTCTATCTGTCATACACCAAGTGATCTGCTACCAAAAAATGGCCCAGATATTTAAGAAAAGGCTTTAAATTGCATTTAAGGAGAAACTTTTAATTGCAAAAACTACAAGCTGAATCCACATACTCAAGATTTCAGAGCAGAGCTTGGCAGAGGCAGCAGCATTTCAATCCTCAAAATAGAGAGCTCTCTCATTACAGTAAGAAGAGCAGAACAGGTTAAGTTTCCCACAGGAACCAATGACTTCATGAAGTACTGCAATGAAGGATCATATTTACTAGTTTTAATTATGCAGTTTCTTTTCTTACCTTCCCGGCTTCGAGCCATTATTATTAGTTGGCAGATGACATTAATCATTTCTTGAAGTAGTGCAGGGCTCTTTTTCAGGATAAACTGCTGATCTGCAAGACAAAACTGGCTGCAGTTATGCTGCACTTCTATTAAGAAGGAGAAGTCTATGTAAACTGGACATTTAATGGTGATCTTCATTTCAATTCATTCTTATATTATTGAAAAAAACACTGTATTCTCAATGACACATCCATCTGTAACATCCCCAAACAAGCAGGAAAGAGCACTAAGAGGGAATGCAAATTCTGCATACCAGGCAAGCAGCTTCCATATCAAATTAAATACTTATTAGATCCAACTAAAAAAAGCAATAGGACAATTTACCAGTCCTATTAAAATTCCATTAATTCCTTAGGCAATCACAGTATTGTTGGTTTTAAGTGAAGCACTAGCTTTGGAAGAAACATGATTTGTAAAGTAAGAACCACTTTTGAATAGAGATCTGTGAAGCTGTAAGTACAAACAGTAACTGAACAGCAAGGGTGATGAGAGATTTGTAGTGATTACTTAAAAGTGATCCATTTTCTTTTGAAAGAACCTGGAAAACCTGAACCGAAGCATCTTCACAGGTTTACTGGGGGTTTTTAATTGGCATGAAAATACAGAACATCAAGTCTACTGGTTAGCTGAAGAAACCATGACTTTCATGGCTGAAGCTCAAGAACTGCCTTTAGAAACATTTCAGTTTGCATATTTAGAAGCATCCAAAATTTCAAAAGACTGGAGCTTGTGGGTAATTGATATTTAAAGTTCTAATCTTGTCATTTTTGCCTCACACAGTGGGCTAAAAAAATTCCAAAAATAACCAGGCATGGCAATGTTAGGGAGCAGTATCATACTTATCTTGGATTTATTTACTCTGGAAAACAACAATACTTTGTATGTTTAACTTTTTATTGTTTTACAAAGATAAAAACCCATCAGTCACGTTTGTAGACAAAAAAGTACTGAGTAGGAGTATATCATAGAATCACAGAATCGTAGGGGTTGGAAGGGACCTCCAGAGATCATCGGGTCCAACCCCCCTGCCAAAGCAGCTCCCTAGCTCATACTGCACAGGCAGGCGTCCAGACGGGTCTGGAATATCTCCAGAGAAGGAGACTCCACCACCTCCCTGGGCAGCCTGTCCCAGGGCTCTGTCACCCTCACTGGGAAAAAGTTCCTCCGCATGTTGGTGCAGAACTTCCTGTGCTCCAACTTGCAGCCATTGCCCCTTGTCCTGTCTCCACTGACCACTGAAAAGGGGCTGGCTGATTCCCCCTGCATCCCCTGCTTAAGATAATTATAGATTTTAATTAGGTCCCCCATTAGTCTTCTCTTCTCAAGGCTGAAGAGTCCCAACTTACTCAGCCTATCCTCATAGGGGAGATGCTCCAGGCCCCTAATCATCTTCATAGCCCTTCTTTGGGCTCTCTCTATCTGGTCTCTCTCTATCGGTGTTACGGGGCTGTTGTGAGAATGAGTAAATGCTGAGTAAATGTTTTAGACAGTCACTGAAGTTGAAAAGCCAAGCACACTCCATAGAGATTAACGAGTAGAGATCCGTGCGACTCTAACAGACAAGAATTATGGGCACTGCAGCATGCAAGGTGTTGCTCCATGTCCAACAACACTCGACTGCAGGAGATGCCATTACCTTCTTCCAGGACCTCAGGAACTTTCACCCTGCCAAGATGAGTCAGCAGCAGCACTCTGGCTTTCAGGCTGTAAGGGCAGGTGAGTGGAGGCTCATTCTTCTTCAAATTTATCCCACCAATTTCTCTGATTAACTAGAAGGAGTTAAGCACAAATAGGTATTTTGATGCCAAGGAGAAACAAATACAGGAGGAGAACAGCCTACTAGGACAAAAAGTTACATTCAGAAAAGCAGGCCTTTAAAGTAACTTTTCCCTGTAAAGTTCTATAGAGAGGAAAATAGCCATTTCCATTTATAAACCAGCTCAAAAAAAAAAAAAAAAAATCAAAATTGCCTTCAAATGCCTTGTTTTGATGTGGGAGTGAGGGGGGAAGTAAAGAGTTGCACATCAGAAACACTCTTTGAATAACATTCAGCAAATTCATATTGATAGATGTTTTTTAAAATCCAATTTTATTGTCAAGGTTTACTTGAGTCAACCATATTTCTAAGGTATCGATGTTAAGCACAGCATCACCTTGGGACCTTTCACCCATCTAAGACTCAGCCAACTTCCTTGGAAATAGTCCTGGGTAAAGGAAGGTTATAAGCCTGAACTCCCTGATAGAGCGAAGATCATGTATTTCAATTAATTTATAAACAACACCAACTTGGAAAATTAAAATATAATAAATTTCATACACAAAAAACATGGTGTTCTTTATTCAGGATGACCACTCCTGATCCTGACTAGACCAAGATGCACAGTTCAAAACAGGTCTCTCGCCTGAATTTATTGAAAACCCTGGAGAAAGAGGCTGCAAAGCCAAGCAACAGAAACTCCTAGCTTATAAAAACAAATACATGGCCCAGAAGCTTCACTGTTTAGTTCAGTAAGTCACAAAGGAAGTCAGGATATCAACAGCCAGGCTCCACTGACCTTTGATAAGTCTTTCCCTCCACTTGAAAGAAATACCTAACAAGCAGTTCCTTTCAAGTACATTTTCATATAACACCAGAACACATCAACTAAAACTTTGGTAAGAAAACTTTTTGTTATAGAAAAGTATTGATACTGGCTTTATGAGAAAACAGGTTAAAAAAACAGAAATAAGATCATGGCCACAAAAGCAGGACACCCTAATAAGACTTATTAGCAAAACCCTTTTGTATTGATGCTTTGGAGACTTATACTGTCATAGAAGAAAAAAAGAACATAGATGACTGATTATGAAGCTTTAGAAACAGAACAAAATCCAGAAGTATAAAATACAAGGTCAGGCACTTGCATACTAACAAGAACTGCAGCTTGAAGAGCTTGTTAGCTGGAAAACAGAAGGATATAAAAAAGAAAAAGAGGAATTAAGTAAACTTAGCAATCCCACAATAGTGATATTAAACCCTCACATGAAACAGTTGTGGAAAACACTATGCCAGAAGTTATTCCCTAGAGAAATAGAGGAACAGTAGGGCCACTAAGGCACTGCTAAGACTTAACATGGAATATTGAGGACAATTCTGAGAAAAAAAAAGGTAAAATTTAGAAATATATCAACTGCAAACTATTCAGCAAGTAGCTGGATTAGAGTAATGAAGAGCCTTTTGGGAAAGAGTGGATTAAAAGATGACAGCTTTTCTAGTTGAGAAAAAATAAGGACAAAAAGAGAAGAAATGGGCTTCTGCTTCTGTCTATAAATGTATTAAGGAAATACATAGCAAGAATCCTTTCGACCCAAAAATAATGATGACAAAAAACACAGCTATAAATTGGGCACAAACAAGACTCCTAACCACTAGAACAGCAGGTTCTGGAACAGCTTCTCAGTAGGATACAGTTACAGGAAGCCTGGCTGCATTTTAAGTCAAAGAAGGATGAAACGCAAAGGGCTTGCACAACACCAGCCAGGGCTTGTGCAGCGTGGGAGGGGAACTGGTGACCAAGGTGATCTCTCCCAGTCACCAGGTCCCACTGCTCAAGAACTCCACCTAATCACAATCAGAGAAGGAGCTGGAAAGTCCACAAGATGAAGAATTTGTAAGAGACAAAGACAATTAAGTAAAGTGATAGCTCAGTTTATTTTCTCTGTGTTGAGGACATGAAACATGTTTATGACTTGAAAATTTAATTGTGTGCATGCAAAGGTTAAATCTGCAAAACTAACCCCCCCCACACACACACACCCCTCACATGGCAAACCTCCAACATTGTCACTGGAGCATTTTGTATATTGTGCTCTAAGCTTCTTAAAAACAAAGAGTTAGTTCCTGATAAATAAGACTTCCTAAAACTCTGCTAGCACTAATTATTTGCCACAGTATGTATTATTGCATCTGTGCAGGGGAGACTGGAAATTAAAGTAAAAGGCAACCACAGTGGAACAGATATTAATGGAGGATTCTCACTAATATTTAAAGACATTATTAATTCAGGCATCAGATAAGGTTCTTTTAACAAAGAACTGGTTAAATAATTTAATACTAAAATAAAATTATCAAATAACAGTCACCTCATTTCAACACTCAAAATTTATGGACTAACACTTTAATTCCCTATTTAGTTTACCCCTTCCAAAAAAACTAACCTAGCAGTAAACAAATTCCATCTGAGCTAAGTATTACTACCAATTAAGGTGATCTTTTTTAAGAAAATAAGTCAAATCTAGCTTCTAATTCCTATTTCTGAAGAGCTGAAGTTTCATCTACACGGAACCGACACCTTGAGAACTTGATATAACTAACCTGTGGTATCTGAACGTTGTCTGCTGGTCTGCTTGTAGCATCTTTATTGTACTGAGGATCAAATTCGGACGCCCCTGCTAAAACCATGATAAGCCCTGCAAAGATAATAGGAGACAGAGAAAACATCAGTAACATCCTATACCACTTCAGAACCCTCAGCCTTAAAACTCATTCCCCACTCTTCCTGCAACCATGAATATCCACATTCTCCATTTAGAGAATCAGTTACTCCTGCCACAGGGCAAAGGAGACAAGAACCAATGCTTGGCACAAAACTAAGGAGACTCCTTGAGGCTCCATTTTGCATGGCATCAAGTCTGGCATCTGATTCCAGATATCTTCATAAGAACATAGTTACAACTTCGTTAGGGATGGCAGATGTCACTGCCCAGCAGTTCGGTTACTTCTTCATGCTCACACACCCAATCCTCTCAGCAATTCATGTGCCTGCATCACAATGTGTGCACTGGAGGGGGAGGCATGAAAGATGAAATTTCAACTCAATTTTCTGTTCAGTCAGCATTGAAAATTTACAATTTTTCTTCCCTTAATCATCAGAAAAGCAGTTCAATAAATACCCCTGCAAACAAATCCCATGAAGGTGTCGGTCTGCTCTTTTCCTAACGCAATTGGGAAAATCCCTACTACCTCAAAACATTCTGTTGTGTAATTAAGATGAAAGACCAACATAATGGGGCATTTCACCCCCATTAAGAGCTTTCTGCTCACGAAGGTAGTAGATTTTCCAGCCATAGCCTAAGAGAAAGCTCACCCCATCATGCACTTCAGGTTAAATTAACTTTTTCAGGAACAGTTACTCAGCTTCAATTTCAGATTTTGAGCAAGTTCTCTTCTGAGCAAGACAAAGCTATTTTTGCCTACTTGCAGTGCTCAGTGAATTCCACCTATTAACAATGAGCAAAGTTCCCTGAGCATCAGTTTTCATTTCCATTCTTGATTATCCACTTCCCAAGCACAGCGTGTGGAAGAGTTTCAGGCACCTATAAATACTTTCCAATTATTTAAGCTCCACAACTGCCGTTCATCAGAGAAAGGAAGGGTTTTTTAAACTCATTTGTCTTGAAACGTTGAAAACATCTAACACAAGCCTAGCCATGCAGCTTTGCCTTGCCATTTCCCTAGCCCGGTTTGGTTACATCTGCCCAGGCTTAAGCCTTGAGTTTTGGCACTGGTACCACACCACTGTGGAGTGCACAGCCAAGAAAAAGCCTTACCTGATCACTGTGCCCAAGCCATCTTAGCTGCACCTCATTTTTCATTCAGCCTGTACAACAGCCCTCAGTGGAAAATAACTGACCCATCGCTGACCCCGGGACACCCTCAATGTGTTAAGACTTTAAATAAAGCCATCTAAACCTAGGCTTAAAAAGTTAACCCATCTGTAGGAGAGACAAGGCAAGCCTCAAAGCTATGGTTCTGAGCAAGGCTTAACATTAAATAATCTACTGTTGACAAGAAGTTTGGAGAAAGAAGAGGTTTGCAGCGATCTTCAAAACTGCTAAAGAGGTCTCACATACTCTCCCTTTCCTCCTTTCACACCTAGCTGTTTGGAGAGAAAAGAGTATGGCCAGGTGGAGAGCTTCAACCGGTCCAAATAAACCTCCCAACATGCAATGTAGTAAAATCCAACCCAGAACTGATTAGTACAGAATCACAGAGTTGTAGGGGTTGGAAGGGACCTCAAGAGATCATCAGGTCCAACCACCCCCCCTGCCAAAGCAGGCTCCCTAGCTCATACTGCACAGATAGGTGTCCAGATGGGTCTGGAATATCTCCAGAGAAGGAGACTCCACCACCTCCCTGGGCAGCCTGTGCCAGGGCTCTGTCACCCTCACTGGGAAAAAGTTCCTCCGCATGTTGGCGCGGAACTTCCTGTGCAAGCCCACACCAGCCTCCAAACTGAAAGATCTACTTCTGCACCTGAGGATATTGCAGATGAAGAAAAAGCCCTACACGATGCATCCACTTACGCTTCATGTCCATGTTCCGTGTTTTATAGACAAAATACGTATAGATCTGAGTTGTCCGAATGAGAATCTGATCACCACTGTATCGTATCGATCGGTACCACCAGGAACCCTGAAATATTTAATAAGAATAAAATTACATCAGAGGCAACCACAAAGCATGGAAACAGCGCTGCTGGATCACCTCATATCTGTTCACAGCCTGGTAACTCAGCCCAACTGATTTTACCAATGTCAAGGTCAAGTGAATTTCACAAAGGAGATGGAAACAACAAAACCCCACACAAAAGCACAACAATAAATTCATCTAAGAGAACATAACACTAAAAAATTATCTCTAGCCTAAACAATTCCCCTGAACACACACACACATATACACATTGGTTTTGGTGGTGTTTTATTGAATTCAATAAACTAAATCCATTCAATTTGCCACTTGCGATATACATAGTAACTCGTACTGCAACACAGCAGTCCCGCCAATCTCAGTTCAGGCACATCAAGGACAGGCCAGTAACAAAATAGGAGATTTCATTCATTGCAAAAAAATAATTTCATTCACCTAATCAGAAGGGGAATCTGGATGTGCCCCAGTGCCCCTTGCTGTGGCTTTTCAGAATTAAGCCATATGCCTTCAGGTTGACAGAAAAACTTTTTCAGACCTTCAGAATCGCTCCAATAATTCCCTTTTTAGCATTCCACTGGTGACTTCAAATTACAGAACTCATTGCACAGATGATGCTCTACAATATATTTTAAGAAAAGTGGTGTGCTGGGTTATAAACTGCAGCCTGTCCATTAAACTCCTCCTTGTAAATAAAGCTCACTAGAATGAGAAAAAATTACAAGAGCTAGAGATGTGTCTTGGATAAGTTTATCCCAAGTGAAAAGTAACAGGCAGTTAAAGTAGTAACTGATGCCTACTACTATTAATTTAGTAGGCAACAGTGTAAACTCCCCTACCACAGCAAGACTCTGCAATTAATTACTTGGGAAGTGCTCTAGGATTGGCTGCCCACAAACACTTTTTTCTTTTTATAAATAAATTAGTGTTGATCCTTCCATGAACAGGTGAACCCTGACACCAAATAGTATGCAACTTAAGTTTTTCTGCAGAAAAAATTAATTGTAATCCCACAGCTATCCAATGTTTGTCTATGAAAAATGTCACAACAGCCAGACCAAATACCCATGGAAGAGGCTGCTCTAACTGCTTTTGCAGATACAGCTCATTTTGCTCACCCCATGTAGAGTACATTATTTAGGTCAGTGGAGGTCTAGGAAGAAGCATGCATCAGTATTTTCCTTTTGGTTGATCTGGATTCCAAGGGTGGAACTAGCCTTTATTTTAGATGCCTGTCTCAGATATAGGAGGACTACACTGTAGTTAACTTCAGCTTCTTTTAAAAGGGAAACCAGCCCATTAAAAGCCTGAGTCATGTAGTGTGTCTGCTTTAGAATGAAATGATCAAGTAACCTGCTCCATAAAAACAACTATCTCTCTTCACTGATTGTAAAAGAAATTCACAGTGCCAAGTCTGAATGCAGAAGTCTATGTCTAGGATGAGGGTAAGAAGAGGCAGATTACTTTTTTTCTTCTGCTCAGGATGTTTCTTCCTAACAACAGAAAGGATGTTTACTTTCACTGGGGCTATGATAAACCTGGAATAAGTCACTAAAAGCACACGTATACAAAAAGCATCAACAGAGACCAACTGAAACCTAGGAAAAAAAGACAAGAAAAATACAGGGATATTATACCCTGGATTTTAGGCTTATTCAACAACTTGTTGAAAATGCCACATCTAATTTCCTACACTAAACCTTCAGCAACTCAGAAAGACTCTCAAAGAGAGGGGATAATGCCTGGCTGAGGCTCTGCACACAGAATGCAAGCAGTTGCCAAGACCCCAGGACACTTTCTCAAATGAAAATCTTCTTCCCCAGAGCATGATGGTTTCTGGGTGTTGATTTTCTGAGACTTTCTTCATGCCATCCTCAAATGCACAATCACTAGGTAAGTGACACTGTTCAAAAGCAATACTGTAGAGCAAGCTCAAGCCCTGAAAAACCACTCACCAAGCAACTGTTTCCTGACACAAAGGAATCTCAAGGGCAGACAACTCATGGTGTACAGACCATCAATATAAAGTGAAGTTATGAAAACAAAGGCAGCCAGGAGAAAACAAAGCAGCAGCACTGTTCCACATGCAGTAATCATTCTAGTACCACCAGGTACAGATATCTCAGTCTTGGCTCTACAATACCACCACTGACTATATTCTGGAGTTCATCACATCCATCGTATCAATTTTCATGCGACAAATGACAGAAGGTGCAAGACAAATTACGTAACTCAGTCTCTAACTCTTGTCATTTTCCCTGCAGCCTCCTCTCTTACCATGGAACTACATTTTTTTGGAAACTCTACAGCAGCTACACTTTGTTCATAATAAAAGAAAACACCCACATCAGGTAAAAGAACCTCGTTCTCTCCATGAAAGGCAAGAACAAGCAGCTCCACTGATGTCTAAACCAGCTTTGTTTACTGCTTGGTTGCAGAAGGCAGAATATTCATCAGTTAATACTTACCACAACAACTGGAAGAATAACCATAAAGGCTAATCCATACACAAGCAAAACCTAGAGAAAAAATATAAGATGTAGTGCATTACACACTTCAGTTTGTTAATACCACTCTTGTTTAATCTTTATTCTAAAACACAGTTAAGCAGCGTTACCACAAGCCTACTACAAATTAATGTGAGCTTATTGCTTAACATGTATCTTTACTTCTGAAGAACAACTTACAACTAATATAATCAGTTGGATAGTGTTTAAATAAAGACTATCAGTTTACTATAAGGAAGGTTTAGATTAGATATTAGGGGGAAGTTTTTTACAGAAAGAGTGGTGAGGTGCTGGAACAGGCTGCCCAGAGAGGTGGTGGATGCCCTGTCCCTGGAAGTGTTCAAAGCCAGGTTGGATGGGGCCCTGGGCAACCTTGTGTAGATCCAGGCCTGAGGTTGCTGTCCCTGCCTGTGGCAGGGGGTTGGAGCTCTATGGTCCTTGGGGTCCCTTCCAACCCACGCCATTCTATCATTCTGTGATGATGATGATGATGATCTTTTAAATCATACACACATTATCTCAGGTGGGTTTCTTTAATTAAAGAGTTGGCAGCTAAACTGTGATGCAATGGAGAAGGATGATTACTGCCTTAAAAAAAAAAAATCAAGTAAACAAGCCAAATAGCTTACAGCAACAGATGCAATGGAAAGAACATTTAGACACTGTATGATTACAGCATCACTAGAAAACCAAATGGAACCAGTGAAATCCAGCAAACAAACAGTTCTATATGTGTTTCCTTGCAACAGCAAACACATGCTTTTTGTAGCAGGGGTGACCACAGTACCACCTCATCTGAGATTTAAGCTAATCCAACACTTTTGACTCCTGAAATTTGCTTCCAAGATGTACATTTGGACCAAAGGGGTACCATTAGCTATGTGTTTTGACTAAAATGTGCAGTATTAAGCACAAACATTTTATGGTGAACACTTGAACATTCACCTTAAAATCTTAGTTAGCTGACTCACCAAAATTGAATTTTTCTGATCCACAATCCAAGCTGGCAAAGCTATACCAAAGCTTGTAGCTGCAGGATAAAAGAAACAGAATTTAATATTAAAACAGTTCCTTAATATTTTAACTCTAGCATTAAGTCTAACAAACAAAAACCCAACAAAACCACCAATCCACCAAAACACCCTCAAGTTTATCACTTCGATCTCTCGAGGTCCCTTCCAACCCCTACAACTCTGTGATAAGCAAAATTCTAACAAATTTAGCAAAATTAAAAAAAAAAAAAAACAAACCCAGAAATACACTCAAGAAAACAAGACTTCAAATGCAACATCTGAAATGCCAAAGATTTCAGCTTAACATGTTGCAGTGAAATAGGTATGCAAGATGTATTAATATACATTTCACAGATTGAAAGATTTAAGAGCCTTGCATATTTCAGCAGTTTAAATACATATAGGTCAGTAAATACAGGTACTCTAAGAAAACTCTGAGCAAATGAATTCCATGGAGAAAGTTTTATTAGCTTGTAATTTTAGGGAAGTATTCCAACCTGTACATTGTAAAAACAAAACCCTCTGCCAGTTCAAATTACTCTGTGATTGGTAAGAAAGTGAGAGGAACATAAAAGACATGATTCTTGAACAGTTACATCAACAGATCTGAACACAGAATAGCATGAAATACCTCATCTTAAGATCCCTTAGAGGTAAAAAATTGAACTTCACAAAAGTTACCTAACCCAACAGTAGAAATTCTAGGAAACCAAGGAGAATGGGGGAAAAAAAAAAAGTCATCAAGCTATACACATTTCTAGGGCCTGCTTAAATTAAAAATAAAATTGAAAAAAAAAAACCAAACCAACCCACACTTTCCTCTGTACTAGTAGACATCAATGAGGAGTATTGCCTTAAATACAGAAAGACTGATTTTAAATACTCTCCAGGTAATTTTCACATTCAGGATTTTACTTTTAGCAAAGGAGCAGGTCATGAAAAGGATAATAAAAATCTTGTTTGTCCACCTCCAACCTCCATGCTGCTTCAGTTGGATAGAGAGGAGTACCATTTGCTGTTCCTTGGTGCCAGGCACAGAGGTTGGGATGTTCCTGATCTAACTTGGTTAGACACATCTACCATCAGATGTGTTTCATCTCATACCAGATCATACCTCTCTACAGGGACTGTCCCCATTTTTTGACTATGCAGAACTTAGAAAGCCCTATAGTACGTAACTTGGATACAGTACAAGCATCTAAATGAAGATAAAATTTGACTAAATTAGCTGCTTGCACTTCAGTGTGGAAAAAGGTTATAGAATAGAGGACGTGAGAGAATTTCAGGCTTCTTCACACCCTTCAGATGAAGAAACAGTGTGACATCTAGAAGCAAAGGAGAGAACTCAAATTCCACTGCAGTTAAGAGTTAGGGTTTCAGAAGAGAGAAGGCGTCACACTCACAGTGCAAACTGCAGCCCTACCAAAGAACATTTCACTTCACCCTTCAGGAATCCAGAGTCCCTTTAAGTTTGTGAAAGCAATCTCTGAGCCAACTGTACACAAGGACCTTCATATGCCCATAAATCCTCAGGTTTTGGCTGAGTTTTCTTTTGAAGTCACAGCCTCTGGTCCGGCCAAGGACACTGACACACTGCCTAATCTGAAATCCTCTGCCACACCATGGCAACACCACGATAAGAGCTCCGCGGATGCAAAACAAGTTTAGCATCCCAGGAAAGTTATTTGTGCACATATTAAGCTCGAATTTACAGTGCCAGTTTGCTGATACTGTGACACCATTTCTGAAGCAAGATCTTCATTTGTATTTTACAGCTGGAGGAAGACAGCCCTCGACTTGCCTGGCTAAGAAACCAAGACAAGCTAGGAGCTGAAAGAAATTTGCTATGCTATAAAACACAGCGGTTAAAGAAACTGAACCACCACCTCAGTCCCTCAGAAATGCCTTTGTGACACACTGATTTACTAGGCACAGGGGTTTTTTTAAAGGGAGAGGGAAGAATGTTTCATTGCCAACACTGGTCCAGGGGCTGAGGGTTTTTCCCCTAACAACTTCCCATGTTGGATGGATACAATTCAGAAATTTTCCAGCACAGAGTCCCCTCACACATCCTACTGTAACTTCACAATTAAATTACAAATCCCATTTATTACTTCCAAGCTGGCCATAACTCATTCCAGTTAGGTATGTGGTATAACTTGGTCCCACAAACTGCAGCGTCTCAACAAGTAGGTATTTATGGAGGCTTGTCCTAAAGGCTGGCAGGTTTCCTTTTTGCTTGCAATGACTACCAGGAACAGCTAGAGATGTACAGTATTACAGAATTGCAGGGGCTGGAAAGGACCTCAAGAGATCATCAGGTCCAACCCCCCCTGCCAAAGCAGTTGCTTCCTCACAACCAGTTCACTTAAAACAACAGTCACAAAGATGTTACACAATTGACTCATGCAACTGCAAATCTAAGGGGCAGGGGGAGAATCTATTAACTTTCACCTTTAAACTGTTTGAGCTTGGATCATCTACTGCAAAACTTTAATACACCATTTTCAGGATAATTTCCAGCTACCTGCTCAGGAACAATCTACCAGCATAGGGATAATCACCAGGATTCCTCAAGATGAAGGTGGCATAGAGCTATACTGCTTCCAGAAAATGGATGGCAGATGTGTATACACTATTTAAATATATACATATCCTCATGTACGTCCCTTGGAAGTGTGTTTATTGCCTTATGGCTGGTTATTAATTTTTCCACATATTCAATTACAAATACCAAGAAATGTTTAAAGTTGGCAAGTTTCTCATGAGGAATAGACTGTTTTTTCACTTACACCTCCTTTCAATGTTAGCTAGTCTCTCTAAATCATTACTGAATCTACCTAATAAAAAAGAACTCCAACCCTCTTCTCCCCACAGTAAGAAGTTTGAGAAATGCAGAAGCAAACTCTTTCCTGCTCTCCCCTTCCCACCAGCACCCCAGTCAGCTTCACAAGGGAAGAGTTGATCAGACGCATTGCTTCTAACCATAGGAAAAAGACAGTCCACTTGAGAAGCTCTCTGACCTCAAAGTATCTGATATTACAAAGCTCAACGCACAGAACTCATAGGACTTCTATCATTTGTAATTGTTACCTTGTGGTCCATCTGGATTACCAAATTCTTCCCAATTTTTTCGTGATTCTTCATCAGTTAAGCTGGTTTGAAGAAGAGATATCAAGTTAACACAGAAAATGTTTAGAATAATGATTTCTAAATCATTAACATACTTTAAAATGTGGCATTTATACTTTCCTTCATATACGGTTTGGCAAGCTAAACAGCTTCTGATGTTTGCATGAAACCTGATAGGAAACAATAGTCCTGAGTTCCTTCATGACACACTGGCCTGTTATTATAGCACTCTCACAGCAAAAGAAATCAGACACAGAGGTGCACCCTTGCACTGGAGATGGAACAGTCACATCTCCCTTTCAGCAGAGTGACCACATACCCAAAGAGCACTTTTCAATGACAGGTTACAGTACAGCTGGTTTTGAAAGACAGCAAAGGTTGAAAGCATCTTTTCTGGGAAGGAAGGTGAATATGCAAGATGAGTTCACGCAGCAGAAGCTGTCCATATGGGCTTCTAATTCTCTTATTCTAGACTTTAAGCCTTTGGTGGCATGTGTGTGTTCTCTTGGGTTCTTTCCTGGAACTCCCTAGTTTCACATTTAAGAGAGAAATAAATTAAGACACCACCACCTAAGCCTTACGACTTCTATACCTGTTCTGTAACGACAGTTTCTTGGCAATAACATACCACCTCAACCAGAATCCCTGTCAGTAGAAGGAAGAATACTGCTTTAGGAAACAGAACACCATCCATTCACTATATGGAAGATCTGTCTTATGGAAGAAACCCAGGGAACAAGTCAGATATCTCCTGATCGCTTCCAAGTCTCACATTTGTTAACAAGCAGACTCACTGAATGGGTAGCTTTTATATTCTTTCAGGACAGTGCAGCTTTCATTTACTTCAAGATATGCTTCTGCCACAGCCCTTGCACTAGTGTTTAAATATCAATCTGCATCACCAAGCATCTCAGTGCTAGCTTGCAAAGCAAAGAAGTGAGATGTCTCAGGAGTTCAGAAAGCTCAGATACCAGGAGTTCAGATACCAGAGTACCCGACTGAAGGGACTTTTATAGTGATGCAGATGCATTTAAGCAGCAAGCATGATTCCAGAACTGCTCAAGTGAGTGTGGCCTTGGTTCTCCTTCTCATCTCACTCCCAACTCAAAGAGACAGTAAGGTCAAACACATAGGAAACAGACATAAAAGCAGCAATGATTAAGTTGGCGCTCTGCTGATGTGAGCAACACAATAAGCCCCTAGAATGGAAGAAGGCTCAGAGAGAATGGGCAAGGAAAATGTACCAAAGCAGCTCAGACTGACCATAATGACTTGTCACAGCTGTTGTAAAGAAGCTGACTTTGTCTCAATACAAAGGGGACAGGAGGGTGGCCTTTCTTTTAGATAAACACCACCAACAGCAGAGCAGATCAACTGGCAGGCTAAGTGTTTCTGCTCAAGTTCATTAAAAAAGTATGAGAGCCTTCTCAAGTTTGCAAGACCAGCATGGGAGGAGTACAGCTCAGCTCAACATAAGCATATAAAACCTAGACAACTAGTAAAACAGTTTTGAAGAGGACAATGGTCCTGAGCTGGCTTCAACTAACAAATGCCTTCCCAGCACCTGGGGATGCCCAGTGTCATAACAGCGAGCTTATTAGAGAGACCAGTAATAGGTATCACATTGCTATTGCAATCGAACTATGTATTGACATTTCTGTACCTTGTTAAGTCCTAACTCACAAAATATACTGAAAACACAAATGTTATCACTCCACTAAATCAGAAGTAATGTGTAACATCAACTGTTCTCAGCTAAGCAAATTAGATATTAAACATTATGTGCGCCACACATGGAGTATCTAAGAGGGCCTAGTCAGAGAGTACTGGACTCTGACAGATGATCGTTTAGCAGAGAAAAGAATATAAAGCTGTATTAACATTCCATATAGAAACAGCATTACAAAAACTCAAGCCCCTATCTCGATTATGGGAAAATTCAACAAAGGGATTTCCTTTACACTGAATTCTAATGTTATACATCATCTCTCAGATAAAAGCTGAATTTTCCAATCTTCCTTTTCATTAGAGCATTTTTTGGTCTTACCTCTGCTTATAGATTTATTTTTTTTTTAAATTTTCTTTTAAGCATTACATGTTACTCTACATGATATGTAGCAGTCACTGAGTGAAAAATCAGGACTGCAAGTCCAAATGAAAAGGGACATCTAGGGGCTAAGAGAAAACTGAGTCTGAACCAGAATGAAGTATCTTTGTCACTAAATGCAAACAGAGTTAAAATACTGCCTCTTAGCCTTTGGCTTTATCACCAGGTGAAGTGAGCAGTGGGGTTTGTTGAGGGTATTTTTAGGCAATGCTTCAGAATTGCTGCAACAAAAGTTAGTAAGAACTACAATGCCCATTTTGTTCTTTGAGATTTGATATGTATCGCACTGGAAACACTTTACCTACCTGACATGGAAGATTAATACAAAAACTGACACCTATCAATATGCTGTTCTTGTTGCTAAACAATTAAGTTATCCTTCCTAACTTTTACAGAACAAGTATGTACTGAAATGAGATGTTCCTTGGCTGCTTAGGTCATCCCTGCTATTGCCTTACAGGTCTCCCTCCCCATAATACCAAGTTCCCCTTTTGTGTAGGCAAAAAAGAAACTTACGCTGCGTAGGCCTTAGCAATCCTCATGAACATAACTTCATCTCCTCCTTTATCCGGGTGGTGTTTCAGTGACAGCGCACGGTATTGCTTCTTTATTTCTGATATACTTGCTCCCTTGAAAAGGAAAGTTTGGAGTTATTAATGAATTCTTCAAATCAAATAGATTCTCTATCTATATTCTAAAGCACATTGAGCAATATTCCTCTGAACCATGCACTGAACTAAAGAATTATGTTCTGATACAATATGATCATGAAACTACACATGTAGCTCATGGAAACAATTATTTTTCTAGTAACATTTTTAGAGCTGTTACATTTTTAAAACAAGTTAGAAGTTACAGTCTAACAGAAGACATTCACCTAGCTAAGTATTGGGCGTTTTTCTGGTTTGCTTTATTCATCCATCCATAGAAAAAAATAAAGGTGCCTTATCTGTCTGATAAACCTTATCTTCTCCTAAACATATTCATGAATATGAAGAATTCTCACTTGCAATATTCTTTTATTTAAGCAGAGTTCATAGATCAAGTAAGATGGTTCACTTGCAGCTTATAGACAGAAATAAATCTGTCACTCACCAGGAACAGTGGATTGCCCTACCACCTAAGAATGCCTTTGACTAGAATCATCCTACCCATAAATTATTTCAAGCTTCTTTGAACAAAGGAAATACATCACCTATACCTGAGAGAGAGAAATCTACTTTTATTCTACTGCAGCAAGTTGTTAAATGCCACCTGCATGTTAATTTCAGGTTCAACTGTGAACTTTGCTGTTCAAGAAAACCCACAAAGCTTTGTAAGTGCAGATAAAGTTTTTCTAGTGCACTATCTGCTAAGTTTCACAGCATCATTACCACAGGACTCTTCCAGCACTTTGTGGTAGAGAGGCCTAGTACGCTGACCTCAGCTGCATAACAGACACACAACTTATTTAAAGATGATGGTATTGTTTCAATAAATCTAAACCAGAAATTAAACTACCCCGAGGCTTCAGTTGCTGTTGCTTTATCTCTCTTTAGACATGTCTATCATTCTCCAACACTATTTTCCAACAGTATGCCTGTCTCATTTAATGCACAGGACAGATTTACTCTATAAATTAGACTTCAAGTAAAACCAGCCATTTCAAGATGAGATTAAAGGAGTGGCAGGAACTCAGCAGTGGAAGAAAGAGGAAAAAAAACCCAAAGAAAAACAAGTCAGGTTTGTGGAAGGGAAAGGTGTTCATGGCTTGTATGAATGCTGCCCATTCTGTCTGCCACAGAGGTTGCATGTGATCCCTGATAAGCTGATGACAAACTTTACATCTAATGTTAATTGCTTAGTCCTCATTTTCAAAAGCTAGACTACAAAGGTTAGGCCTGACTTGGAGAAATGCTTAGCAGCCGAGGCAGTTGGTGTTCATCAGCACTCTGCTTGGAACACACAGCTCCCCAGTATTAACTAGCTGCAGAAAAATTAAGGTCCCAATTGTTTTTCTGAAAAAATCCAATTATAATCAGCTTTGAGCTTCATCTTTCTGCCCTGGATCCCAGTCTGCCAGTAAAGACAGATTTACTGATTTATTGAATAAGTACCTGAGTGACTTATGCACTTCAAAAAAAGGTACTCAAAACAAAGTGATGTTATCTGATATAAAGTAAGGTGCATGTACATTGCATGACTTCGTCCATGGTGTGGTTCCCCTCTGGAGAAAAAATCCTGTTATAAGCTGATATGCTAACAAAAGACTAAAATTTTAAAAGTATCTTGGCCACTGGGTGAATACAAAGAATGGAATTATTGTGTACCAAAACTTTCCAGGGCTGGTATGCACCTCCTTCTTTTAAGCCTGGGGTTTTGGGGGTTTGTTTTTTGGGGTTTTTTAAAAGCAACTTTTCCATTATTTAACACCACTGTATCACTAACACCTGCAGGGCTGGCAACGATTAGATTTTCCACTTTAACGGTAACAGAAGCAAGCAGTTAACTTTCATATACCCCAAAAAGAAACTTTTCAAGGGGATTTAATAGACATCATCTGATAGCACAGAAACATGCTCCGAAACTTTGGACTCCATTTTGAACCCTACTTTAACTGCTCTGTCTTCACACCTATCTTTTCACCCTCCTTGTAACAACCCTGGCTTTAATTTGACTTGTCCTGATGACATGTTCCATTCCTCTACCCGTTCTCCGAGCATTCCAGTATTGGTTTCTTCACCTGGATAACTTGCATGTTTCTTCAGCACGTGTACAAGTTGTCATGAATAAACATGAGGTTACAATTCATTGCATGTGTACTTTGCCCCTGTTCCCCCACAGATGTTACTTGTAGAAGTTTGCCAAAAATGACAAAAGAAAATCCTCTGATGACCTAGTGCCTAGCATCATTTGTTAAACAAAGTTAACCCTGACACATACACACTTAAATTGCATGGTTCCAACTGATACCATTCAATGATAACAATTTATCTTGCTCCAGTAAGTCAGTGAGAGAACGCAGGTCAGACATCAGCCACAGAGGAACCAAGCAGAGGCTGAATTTAAATAACTTCCCTCCGCACGTGATGGGCAGGTCCTGTTCTACCTGTCCAGCTAGAAACAGGCAGGAGGCTAATTTTCTGCTGCAATGGCTTCCTTACCACAGAAAAGCAGTAGCAACGATGCCCCCACTTATGCTGAGAAGCCACACAACTAAATGGAACACAGTGTATTTGTTAATGTTCATACACATGTTAAGGTCTCCCACACTAACAATATGTATCGAGTTAAACCCAAACAGGTACATTCAAAGTTCTTCCATATCCCCATGCTGAGCTGTATCCAGTGTATCTCCTTAGACTGGAGAGTAAAACGTACCCCAGACTTCAGAACTGAAAAGCCAACTCTGCTGTTACTCAAAAGAAGAGTTTTGCATCAGGAAATTATTACCCTAAGTAGAGAATTTGCTTGAGATGTTGTAGTTAATTTAAAAGAATTTGTCAAGACTACGTCAGAATTTAAGAAATGTCCAGAAGGTCTATTTGTGTCTTGAGAATATATAACCTTTTATACCCATCTTGAATCAGATCTTCAATATAAATAAAGTACCGCATCTGTTTTCTAGATAAACACTAAATCTCCCCCCCCCCCCCAGTTTAATAAACCAATTGGCTTCTATCACTATTTAGAATTTATTGTTTGCATTCACAGATGCAACCGAGATTCAGGGTAACCTTTACTACATCAAAATGTGCATCACCAACACCCCTTAGCAACACCTTTTGTTCATCAGAGAAATACTGATGTACAAGAACTGTAAATCAAATTAATTCACATTTTGTTTATATGGCTTATTCAGCAGCATCCCTAAAAATGGCTATTGAGAGGATTTCACAGGGTATACAAAGCAGAATGACTTGTTTTCTTGTACCAAGCAAGGAAAACAGCATCAGAGTAAGATTCAAAATAGATTTTAAAAACCCACCTCACTGCACTGAGAAAACCATTAGATTTTTGTTGGAGTTAGATACAGAAGTCGTAAATTAGCACAGATATAAGCACAAAGAAACCCTATTCATGACTGACACACAGCAGCAACTGTCAGATGCCAAAAAACAAACCCCAAACAAAACCACTAGATACATTCACTAAAGTTTAAAAAAAGGCTAAAATTTGACATCAAGACATAGAACATAGTTTAGTGGTACAGACTAGTGAGAAGATGCTATTACTTACAGGGTCCAAATGTAAAACCTCGTAGGGGTTGTATTCTTGATACTCACGGTCCGTTTTGGAAACTTTGTATGCAAGAAACAAAAATAATGCCCAACCAGCAAGGAGGACTATTTTCCTGTTTGGAAGAAAGATTTTTTTGTTGTTGTTAAACTTACAAATCCACTAGTTCTAGCATAATTCTAGAAATAACATAAGCAGTCATTTGATATCAGCCTTCAAGAAACAATATGAAACACTAAAGCCATTTTGAAGCAGGTATGAGTATTTCCACCTTCAAAACAGATGAGACAGCTGCTCTGACTTTTTTTTTGAAGTTTTTTTTTAAACAAAGCCACTATGAATAAGACTCTTTCCATTCTTTAACAGTCTGTCCCCAGCAGGTGTATAACCTGGTATAGGTATAATAGGCATTTCCTATTTTTCAAAGATGACCTGAACCTGACAAAGTTAACAGTTTATTTAAAAAGCTGAGACAGATGCATAACAAACAGCAAAGTATTTTGAGGGTAGGCATAACAAACAAGGAACTGAAGGATAATAAAACCTTTAACTTCAAACATACTAATTACTAGTGGTTTATATTTGAATAGGTATGTTTACATATTAAGTGTTCAAAGCAAAAGACACTGCTAGCACCACTAAAGTTCAGTGAGGAAGAATTATTTTTTGAAACAAATGCATTGTTTACTTCATTAGTGCTGAGGTTCACTGGTTTTATTTGGCAGATATTTTACAAAAGACAAACAGCATCCATCTTGATTTCAAGCCCTATTAGATAATAATGATTAACTATTAATTATTCAAACCCAAAAGATTGCAAATGTCTCTTCTGTGACACAAAAGCCATTACTGTATAACTAATTCCAGCTGCTTGATTACAAAAAGTGTATTTTTATAAAAATAAAAGTGTAGGAATTGCTTTAATGGAAAGTCATGGAAATGAAGTGTACTTACTTTACTGTAGGAATTATGTTTTGTTGTGGTTTTAACAGTCGTAAGCGATACCACAAGCATCTTCCATATACATTCCTTATATTCTTTAATCGAATTTGCTCTACAAAAACAAAGAGAAAGACTGTGATTAACCAAACTGACCAAAAGCACAATGACAAACATGCTCACTTCATCCTGGAGTGGGCAGTACAAGATCAGCTGGAGGACTAACAAAAGGCCCAGCAATGGTGGAGGAAACAAAGGGTTTTAATCCTTTGAAGTGACACTGCACATCCATAAGCACAAGGCGCTGGGCAGACTACTCTCCCCTGTCTAAAAGGAATCCATTCTGGTTTCCACATGCCACACAGCAACCCTCACTTGTGAGCCCAGCCTCTGCCTGGCTAACACACACCTGTAAATTCTACTCCTGCTATTTTACACTCTACTCCAAGAAGCCTCCCATTTCAGTATGTTAGCTACTGTGTGCAGGAAAAACACAACTCAAAAAACCCCAACCCCTAACCTACATGCAAAACAGTGTTCATATACCACTGAAGAGCGCAGCTGGGGCAACAGCTACTGCATCAATTCAAAACACAATGCATTTTCCTCCTCTGTGCAACATCAGTATTTTATAAGTTGCTTTCATTCAGGTTTTTCCTGTTGAAGGGGAAAAGGAAGGAAGAGTAAGATAATAGCTATTTGTAAGCACGCAGCTCAGTAATAAGGGCTCTTGGCAAGAGTATATGCACTAACTTAACAACAAGCTAGCCAACAAGATTTCCTTCTGTGTCCTTTCAGGACAGGATGGAGCTGCAAGGAAATCGTATTTATACTGTCAACACCACCACAACAAAGCATGAAAACTCTCTTCAAGGGAGTTTAGTTGCATTTCTGAGTTAATCAAGAACAAGTTAGTTTTGGTCAAAGAAGTCTTTCATGGTAAGAAAAACACAGAGGAAAGCAAGTAGCTCGTACAGAATTTCTGTAAGCACTGAAATTGTGTATTATAAAGTGACTTCAAAATGCTGTTTATCTTTTATGTAGGTTGTCTATCCATAGAATATGCAGTCTGATCTGCAACACCTCTGAAGCAATCACTAATCACCTTACCTGCAAAAGAACAAGATGTCTGAAAAGGCCCAGTTAAAAGGATAAAGAATTAAAGAGGAAAAATTCATCCTGCCTTGATACATTTAGATATTGCTGGTGAACAATGTGTCTAAATTTGCCAGTTTTAAAGATGTCTCTGAAATACCTAAAGTAGTAACTACATTGGAAAGCAGCTGGAAAGCAGCCCTGAGGAAAAGGACTTGGGAGTACTTGTGCATGAAAAGCTGGACACAAGCCACCAATGTGCATCTGCAGCCCAGAAGGCCAACCACATCCTGGGCTGCATCAAAGGAAGTGTGGCCAGCAGACTGAGAGCTGATTCTGCCTCTCTGCTCCAGTGAGCCCCCACCTGGAGTACTGTGTCCAGCTTTGGAGCCCTCAACACAAGAAGGACATGGACCTGTTGGAGCAATTCCAGAGGAGGGCCACAAAAAACGATCAAAGGGCTGGAGCAGCTCTCCTATGAAGACAGGCTGAGAGAGCTGGGCTTGTTCAGCCTGGAGAAGAGAAGGCTCATGGGGGACCTTATAGTGGCCTTCCAGTACCTGAAAGGTGCCTATAAGAAAGTTGGGGAAGAACTGTTCACAAAGGCATGTAGCAATACGACAGGGGTAACTACTTTACAAGAGAAAAGGGGAGATTTAGGTTGGATCTTAGGAAAAAAAATTTTCAATATGAGGGTGGTGGATCACTGGAAAAGGTTGCCCAGAGAGGTGGTGGAGGCCCCATTCCTGGAGGCATTCAAGGTCAGTGTTGATGGGACTCTGAGCAACCTGATCTAGTGAAGATGTCCCTGCTTACTGCAGGAGGGTTGGACTAGATGACCTTTAAAGGTCCCTTCAAACCCAATACATTTTGTGACTCTATATTAACAACACTGATCCAAAGTGTACGTTAAGAGTCTTAAATCTCAACTTTGCACTTTTAACAAGGTGACACCTTCATCTTAATGAAAACAGCAGTTATGATACACAGAGACAGTGACAACCTCTGTTTAGTTATTCTGAAGGTAGTGGGATGTGGGATTAAGGTGCCCAGTGATCAACTTGAACTCCTAAGGAAGCATGCAATTCAGATGAAACAACTAGAACAAATCTGCAGTCACCAAATTATCCAAGGGCAGAGAAACATGACCAGAAATGCCAATACTGTGCACCAGATGAACCACGAGTTCAGATTTAACCCAGATCAGATGTGAGCACAGGATGGTACTTCTAATCCTGGCTGACTTGGCAGAAATAGAGAGGGAACATAGATGACACCTAACCACCCACAAACTAGTAAAGCAGACTAATATTAAAGCTTGAAGAAACAAGGTACCTGAAACAGTTATCTTTATACTGAACTAAAGTAGTCTATCTTCCCCAAAACTCAGTATGACCGCTTGATGGCATTCCTTGAGAAGATTAGTGGTCTCATCACCCCAAAAGAGGAGGTAAAGTAGGATAATTCAATCCCTTGCATCTCATCCAGCTTTTTCTGTCTCACCTTTTTGTGCAACAGAAAAACCACACATATACTTTGTGGCTCCCCTGATCTGCAGATTGTTCACATACTTGAAACAGGTACTAAACATGAAACTTGCTGCACAAAAAGAAATGAGTAATATCTGGTTAAGCCACTGACCACTTAGTTTCACTTGTGTAAGGCACTACAAACAAAACTTAAGGCAATGAAAACAGGGTTAAAATACAACACTGACTCCCTGCTACTAGAACACAGATTATTTTGGCATTTTTCTCTTTGCAATTTTGGTTTTTCTTTTAAGACAAAAATCGTAGGAAATCCCTACGATTTATAGTCCAGAACTATATCCATTACAATTAGAGGTGAGCTAATTGTTACTTAAAATTAAACTACATTTTTAATGGAAAATTAACAGACATTACCAGCACAGAGAAGTGGCATTTCAAAGAAAACTGATGGCATTAAAGACTACACATGTGATTAAGTTATGAGGGACTAAAGAGCTCTGCTACAGGAACAGGGAGGAAAAACGTTCTGAGGGTTTCAGTCACTGGCCAACCAGGAGCCAGAGTGATGCTTGTATGAAGAAGTCAGCAAGGATACTTGAACAAATTGGGCATCACGAGCCTCACAGAAGGCTCACATGCTTGTCACTCATTTAAAAAAAATGACAAATTCTGTTGTGCAGCACTGAAGCAAGATGAAGCCAAATACCCAGTTCAAGCACACTGACCCCGATCAGCTGCCTGATCCAACCCGTACCACGGCCCCACGGATGTCTCTGCAGCACAACCCAGGGGCAGCGCTGCTCGGTATCTGCCTCCACTGAGTATGCTGCTTGCACAGACGCCTCCAACTACCGTGAAAACTGATTACCAGTGCACCTGGAGAAACAGAAAGTCACAAAGAGAACTTTGCTTACTTAATCCTGTAAAACTAAGCCTAACAGGACAGGATTCTTTTTAGTGCTCTTTTGCTAGGATGCTTTGAGCAAGTCCCCGCACCTTGTCTTTGAAAGTCTGTGCCACAAGGTACCAATTCTCTAACCTGCCTACTGTCCAGCCCTGAGGTACCAGATAACCCTCTCCTTTCCCCCTCTGCATCCTCCCCCAAGAACAGCCAATACCCTTCATCTTGCCATGCCATTAAACTTCCAGAATGCCCTGAGGGCAAGGCATAGCAGAGAATAGAAAAATAGTTGTGCACAGTAAACTAAAGAGGTGGTGTAAGGCCAAACAATGACCTTAATGACCACAGAGGGAAAAGGAGGTTAGAAACCCAAGGTGGTTTATAACAACCAAAGAACTGAAGTTTTGGAACAGCCTTCCGATCACAGCTGCAGGAGTCACACTTTGTCAACAGTCTGACAACAGGATCAAGAGAGAAGAAAAAAAAAGGGGGGTGGGGGCAGAGCAAGGCAAGTGGTGTAAGCAAAAATTAAGCCCTTTGGACAGGTGACCACCACACACCTAAGGCAGCTGCAGAGCCCCTGGCAATGACGTCCCGGAATATGCAGTGGAGGAAGGGGGGAGGAGGGGGGTGGTGTTCTTCTGACAAATTAATTACAATTAATAATTCTTTCCAAACTTGTAATGGCAATAGTCTCATTAGATTAGTAACCCCAAAAGCAAACAAGGCACAAAAAGAATGAAAAATTGTTTATAGTCATCTGTCTGGAGCATAAAGAAGGAATCAAATTCTCCCCAAATTGAGGCTAAAGTCCAAACTATTCAAATTATTCAGAGCTATCCTGAGGCACTTCCTCTGTCACGTCACCATTAACACGTTTTAACTTGTGGAATTCAAAAACAGGCAAATAGTTGGGAGAAGGAAGGAGAAGACAGCATCACTCCCAGCTTAGGCAGAAAGCCACTGACAAAACATCACCACCCTGCATAAGAAAGCTAGATTCTTGCTGTATCCAGGAAAAGCAAGCTTCCTGTTTATTTACATGTGTATGATTGCACAAAGAAAATAGCTTATCTTGTAAGGAAGAAGTTGGTTGCAGAGTGGGGGGGAAGAAAAAACAGGGGGCTAGCAAGAGCCAGAAAACCAGATAATTACTGTGCTTAACAGCATCTATGTATTCCTAATAAGCAAGGGGTGGATACATCAGGTCACTTCTTGCTTTGCCTTCCTCTCCCCAGGAGCTTTCTTGCACAGAAGTGAATCTGCCTCACCACAGAACTGGCACGCTGTCCCTGCAACACCCTGAAGACCCTGCGCACGCAGGAGTAAATACATCACACGCTGCTCAGGATAAAGCTTTGCAGCGAAATAGGAACTGCACCTTCTTTGAATTTTAGCCTTGGAGTCCTTGCTCTGTCAGGGAAAGAGGTTCAGAGT
The DNA here is from genome assembly GCA_022605575.1 of Laterallus jamaicensis coturniculus. NCBI lineage: Eukaryota > Metazoa > Chordata > Aves > Gruiformes > Rallidae > Laterallus > Laterallus jamaicensis. Next base: position 7,360,391 of record JAKCOX010000027.1, read on the forward strand.
CTGAAAAGCAGGTAAGAGTTCTGTTTCTTCTCGCCGCAAGTCGCAGCTCCCCATTAAAGCGTAAGGACACTTCAGACATGGACCTTTGAGATGGGACTACAGGGAGACAAATGGGGTAGGGGAAGAAATGCTTTCCCTCTCATAAAAACAACTTCTCCTTTGATGGGTAAAACCCTTGACAATAGTGATTCTCTCCTACAGTTTTTAAAATAGGTACTAAACAGCCTTGAAAAGCAAGGGCGTAATGCATCCACTGACTTCTGAATTACTCCACTAACAATAATCCACGTACCAAGGTACTGTTAAAGCACCTCTATCAGAGGAGGATGTAGGGTGCCAGTTCATTTCTGTCAATTAGCTGGGGAAACATCCCAGATGCTCCCTCCATTTCCCCAAAAATTGTTACAGATGCATCCAAAGTTCCCAAGATTCACAAGCAATTTTTCATCAAACACAGCAGTCCTATTTTCTAGGGGTTACCACAAGTGCCTACTACAGTATCTTAATAAATGTATGTGAATATCCAGCCAAAACTATATCTTAACACAGTCTTCAAATTCTCCAGAAACAAAACAATTAATTACTGGTACAAGAAGAAAACTGAGTGCTGCCTCTTAAGTCAGGTCCTCCAGTGATACTACTAGATATTTTAATCCAACATTGTCTACAGCTCTTAGACAAATGAAAATAAACCCAAGACCCTTGCTCAGCTAAGCTATAACTAAATGTGGAAAAAACATTGTACACAACCTACTTATTAGTAATAAAGTAATTTACCAGTATTTTAGACTTTTGCTTCCTTAAAGGCAGCTGTCCATTTGGCTACATACCTAAAGTGGAGAGTGACTAATGATCCCTCATCTGTAAATCAGAGACAGTCAACTGTGTATTGACTCCAAAGAGATATGCAGTATCTGAATAAGCACAAAGCAATGATTGTAAAAAGGAGAAAGAAAAACACACACATCTTTGATTTATTTTTTTTGGGGGGGGGCAACTAAAGCTTTTCCTCCTTTGTATTCCAGGAGATAATACAGGTTTCAGTGGGGAATATTTAAGCAAACTATCGACTCCTCTTTGTCAGGACTCTCTATTCCTCTTGAATGTCCAGGTCTTTGGAGAGCTCAGTTTTAGGATGAATAAACCAGAGGTGTCTGCTTTTTCAGGGGAGGCCAGAACAGCTGAAGGTTGGAAGAGATCTCTGGAGACAATCTGCTCAGAGAAAGGACAAGACCAGTTGCTCAGGACTCTAGTTGTGGTCCTTTGAGTATGTTCAAGGACATGGACTTGCACAGTCTCTCTGAGCAATCTGTTGTGGTGTTTGATAACCCTCAACAGGCAAAAGATTACTGTCATGTCTGCCTCCACATATGTTCATTCACTCATCAGACGATGGGCAAGGAACACAGGGCACACCAACACAGAAGGAAGCCATCACAGGCTGGATTTGCTGTTTCCACAGATTACATACAACCTGTAGCCTACAGCTCAGCTATGCCCAACTTAAGCACGGCTTTGGTGTTCACCCATACACATACCTTATTTAGCAGCACACACACTCCCTTTCTGTACTTTTCCTCAGCCCCCTGCAGCACGAGAATACAAAGTCTTTAGCTTCTCTCACAAACATTGTCTTCAAAACACTAGGCTTTTACAAAATGCAGCAGCTGCAGATTTTTCCACCACGCTCCATCCACCAGCCAAGCAGTACCACTGCTGACTAGGGTAGCAGACATGCTTTTATCAGCATGAGGAACACAAAGGACACCGTCAACGTGGGCACTGCCAGGCAGCTCAGGAACACAAGCACGTCTGTTGCCAGAAGAACCTGTGAGACACACACTGGCATGACTTCACACAACACGTTAAGAACAGTACCACAGAAAGAACAAAGCACTACCGTGAGCAACGAGCAGGGCACCGGGTAACTGCGCTATGCCAAGACACCAGAAGTCATTTTGGACAAAGCAATACAAATATGATAGCACTGCATGAGCTTCACTTGATTTTTAGTAACTCATGAAGGGTAAGCTAACCCAGCCATCATTCAGAAGTTATTTCTGCCCTACTCCTTTTCTGACAGTGAAACAGAAGTGGTCTTCAGTGTCCTACTACTGCAAGTGCTTCAGAAGTCCTATAAATTCGTTTCTGAAGAAACAGAAGGATCCATTTTACCCTCAGGAATGCTCAACAAATAATCCCTACCTAGACCCAACCTTTTTGCTTCAGGTTCTAGAGGCTCCAACAAGTGCTCCTAAAGAAAATTTAAGGGAGGTTCTTTTCCTTTTTGCATCCACCATTACCAAAGTTCACCATTTACTGGATATGGGCAACTCTGAAACCAAGGGTACACCTGGTATTGTATCAAGAAGTTTTAATTGCCAGAATCTTGTTTCAGCTGCAACAAACACAGGTCAGGTTTAGGACAAAACAAGACTACTGCCATCAGTACTCATATCTAAAGCATATAGAAGTTTTAAAAGATCATACAGTCAATTTTAGGATGACCAAAAGCTAACAAAAAAACTGATGTCCAGAATAAATGGAAGCCACCAGTTTTCCATCATTCTATCTCAAACTGTAGGAAAGAATGGATGTCCTAACCTCCTGCATACTTTCTGCCTTCAGGCTAAGAAAAGCAAAGGCAGCAACTCTAAAACACAGCTCCAGAGGACTTTGTCAGAAAAATAAATGAGGCGATGCATCTAAAACGTTCTGCCCACCAGATGGGGACAATTCACCCAAAGGGGAACACTGCTTGGTTTCCAAAGAGAAGGACTTCTTTCAGCAAGAAAGAAGACACACAGAGTGACAGAGCTCTGCAGCCTAGGAAATGCCAAGATCACTTTAAAGACAAGATTTTCACAAAGCTTATTTGTAGGATGTCATCCCTGCTCTACCCATCTTGGAAACTCCTACCTGCAACAAGAGATGCAAGAAATGCACAAAGGATGTGAGTCTTGAGTAAAGGTTACAGCACCTGTAAGCACTAAACCTGTTCTGTTAAAACTGAGGGTTACAGGCTCAGCTGAAACACTGCTCTTTGGAGGTGATGATGATGATGGGTTTTATTCAGAGTTCCACAGTTTTAACTCTCTGAACTGTGCACTAAGTAGGTTCCTGCTTCCTTTCAACAGCTATGTACATGCACACAGGGTATATGCATGCAAAAGCTGAAGTCTCAGACCGTTAGCTACTTCAACAATCATTGACATTCAACAATGTTACGAACTATTTATTTAATAAGGATTTGAATGGAGGTGCTCTGAACACATTTACTTATTTAATCACAGAACCATTTCTCAGATAACAAGTGATAAATACAAGTATGAAAATGCTATGCTATTGCCTTACTAGGCCATTTTTGCTTACCTCTACTGAGATGTTCCTTGATTATTATTGACAAATAGACTCCGCATGGATATAGTGCAGTATCCAGAAATAATTTCAAAATCACAGGATTAGGAAAAGACTCTACACTTCCTTTCAAAAGAAGCCACTGACAAACACTGATAACGATGTTTTAAAGCTGTAACCCATCTTGCCCAGCAACCAAGAGGCAGGATTCAAATTCTCAGTAAGTCAAGGTCAGAAACTCCTCTGAAGTACTAAATAATTCCCAACCTTATTATAATAGGATTGACTTCTAGTGTAAAACCCCAAAGTAGGAGGCATGAAGCAAATTAAATTGATTTAAAAGCATTCTGAAATGCTTAAATCCCAAAGCCTCCAAATGATCACTAGTGTTTCAGTTAAGATCACTTTGTTTCAGGAGACAAGTCGCAGAGTTTTTCATTAATATGGTCAACTCAAAGTTTTCAACAGTGTTTTAAGTAGCCTGAATAGATGCTTTCCAATTTCAATGTCTATTGTTGTAAGAATTGTCCTCATCACCCCGAGTTTATCTATAAAGGGGCCATTTCCAAGTTAGCCTCTTCACTAAAATGCCTATTGCTGAATAATCTGACCCTAGCTGTTTTCAAAGAGATTTTTTCGGTCTAGTAAATATTCATAGAAACAATCAATAAACATCATGTTTTGATTAAGATGATATTGTTAACTTAAAACTCCAAGCTGTTCTTAAAGAATTCTTGTGAAAGACCTAACAGCAAGGCTGCTTCTTTCCCAGTGCATGTTTTGCAGCAAGTAGATTAATCAAAAAAAGGGGACAAAAAGTAACCTAACTTTTCATTCACACAGTTCCACACACATTTGCTGATCAAAAGATAGTATTTGTTACAAATGACTTCAATAAACAATAAGATGACTCAACATCTTGCATGTTAACTTCAGAATTACGTTACTCCTAACTAAGCTATTTCCAAACCTTCTCCTTCCTGTTAGCATACTGTCTCATTTGTACTGCCACAATTGTCACTGGGACTAACTACATTAAATTGTAAAGCCACATGACCTAAATCATCAGATTTACAGTAGGGCTGGATCTACAAGTGCACCAGCAAAACCTGAATGGGATCTGAGAGGAATCAGACGACTGGCCAATGTAATATGGAATGACACCAACATGAGTCAAGATTAATAATTTCAGATGAAATCAACAACAACATTGGGCTCCACCACTTACACATCCTTTGTTATTAGCTTTATTTTATCAACTTGCTGTGGGGAGGAAACCAGGACACACTCAAATCCAAAACCAATGTAGACAACAGTCACTTAGCATACCACCAATTAGTAAAAATGCCTGTATTCAGTATCCAGCTGGTGCACACCTTGAAGAAACTGTGGGACAGAATTAGTGGACACAAGGATAAACACCATCTATCCTCTCATCAGCAGTGGAGCTTTTGTAAAGGGAAACTGAGGTTTAAAAACTCAAGTCCATATGTTTCCTTCCTTTAGAGGAAGAGGAGATTCTACTGCTATCGAGTCTTTGGTTTCCAAAAGGCTTTTGAACGGTTCCTCTTCAAAGTCCTCCAGGACAGCCATCTGTTGCAAAAATAAATGTGTGACTAGAAGACAGAGTGAATGGCCAGTTCTCACAGCAGAAGGAAATTGCCTGGAGTTGGTAACCTGGTTAAAAGGGTGAGCAGTAAAACAATGTTTCTGGACAATCTTCACCTGTTCCGGGTAACAAAGGCATCCTGAAGAGTTAAAGATCAAGCAAGTGGGCTATAAAGATCACACAAGTAGCATGTGGAATTCAGAGTATGAAAATGTAAAGAGCAATCAGGACTATTCTATTCTAAAATATCTTTAAGGACAAGCTTGGTGCTGACCATTATCTCACAGGAATGCCATCTTTGTTTTGTGAGAAGCCGTTCTATGAGAACCTCAGCTGAATGCTTATTAGTTATAAAAAGCCAAGCTTTAGAGCATTCCCATGAGGAGAAAAACACCACATAAGCTTAAGATATATAGAACCTTAAGTATGATGCACAGTCCTAGCTTCCACCTCTCAAGAGGGGCAAACAGAACACGTTCCATTAAAGTGAAAAGGGCCATTGAACGTACGAGAAGATTCATGTCCAAAATATAAGCTACAAATCTTTTGGTTGGGAGAGAGGTAAGTGCAGAGAGAGGTAACAGAAGGCTGTAAAAAACCTAAGTGACAGCCAGAACTGTATGTTTACTGCCTCTTCAGTGGAGTAAATATGGATCATCAAATAAAATCAGGAGCAGCCACAAACCCAAGGTGATTATTTGCACTGGCAGCAGCAGAACTAGAGAACTTCTTGCCACATGATGGTATAGATGCTATGCCAAGAGAGCCATTTAACTGAAAATCACTGGATACTGGGTGAATATGCAAAGGGATGATCATATATGCTTGCCCTGTTATTCCCTCCTTAAGGCACGCGTAGTATTATGCAAATTTGACCCAGTATATCAACTCCTTTGTTTAAAAAAATGTTTTTTTAAACTTCACTGGTAAGCCTTTGTAGAAGTCACAGCACTAGCAAACAGCCTAGTTCCAAATAGTTCGACCAGCCAACGAAGACCTTTTCAAACTGTAATACATCCTCTCTAACAGATACGTATTTGGAATGCTTGTCATTTTCTGTACAAGAGAATTAAATGAAAATCTAAAATCACCTCTTCAATATTCTCAACTTTACACTTAGTTTAAAAATGCTGCACAGACAAATCTTTTGGCCCAGTAAAGAAAGAAAGCAACGATTGTGGGCTTCTCCCTGCTCTGGCTGTGGTCCAGCCAGCACTACCTGCCTCACACCACAAAAAGGAAGCACGCATGTCAGGTCCCAAGAAGGCAGCACTTACAGGGTCAAAGGACACAGCAGCAGCCCCAGTACACACTCATTCAAAATGCTGCAGATCTGTACCCTTCTTCACAGGTATGAATTTGAAGGCAGGGAGGGGTGACTAAACCCCACCAAGAACTACAAACCCAAAATCTTCATTTTGGAATCGCTGTTGGAATCCCTTCCTTGCCATCTACCTTGCTCCCCTCTCAAGTTCCTGCTCCTACAGCAAGAACAGTTTAGCTGCTTACAAAACTAGAAGTGAACCATCACACTCTACCCTTGAATATATCAGGTTAAATAGAACTAATTTGAATTTTCCAGTATGTAGCCTGTACATCCTGGTAGTTCAGTGGCATCTACCTGAGCAGTCAAAGAGATCCCTGCAGCAAGGAGAAAATGAAGAGCAAGGCATAAAATGCAACTTTTACAATGCTGTTTTCATAAGATTCCATAACAAAAGTTGAAATTTTAACAAATAGAAACAGCTTCATATTCATGCTCACATAATGAGATAATGTTCTTGTAATGGCTCGATCTTTATCTTGCAACAAAAAGCTTTTCAGAATTAAGTGTTCTGGACAGTTTTGAAGCTACTCAACTAATCTCTAATACAGTGTTATTAATTTTATTTTATTGCTAAGAGGCTACAATGCTTATAATAAGATTACAATGCTTCAAAAAAACTCCATGAAAAGACATGCCTTTTTTCCAAACAACAGAGCAGTTTAGATAACTCTGGCCAAATGCTTTGTTCTGAAAAGTATTTTTAGAGATAATTGCTAGGCATTACTAATGACATCTCATGATGTTTGCCCTTTCTTCAAATGTTTCTGAAAAAAACCCTATTGCTTCAAAATACCAATACAGAAAAAAAATAGTGTATCACTACTCTATTCTCCCTTTTGATAGTCACCTAATAAGCTATATTTTTCTGAAGTTGAAATGGTTTATGCTAACTATAGTACACTCAATGTCTCAAAACTTCAAAAAGATTTCATTTGTTTAACAACAGCTCTCCAATGCATAACTGAGTTCCACTGACTCTCCTCCCCACTTCCTGACACAATGCCCAATGGTTAACAGGAAAGGATAAGCACACGCGCACACAGAAACACAGAATAGTCTGGGTTGGAAGGGACCCCAAGGATCATAGAGCTCCAACCCCCCTGCCACAGGCAGGGCCACCAACCTCCAGGCCTGGATCTACACAAGGTTGCCCAGAGCCTCATCCAACCTGATCTTGAACACCTCCAGGGACGGGGCATCCACCAGCTCTCTGGGCAGCCTGTTCCAGCCCCTCTCCACTCTCTCTGTAAAGAACTTCCCCCTAATATCTAATTTAAACCTCCCCTCTTTTAGCTTTAATCCATTTCCCTTGTCCTGCCAAGGGGGACACAATGCTTACTCACAGATACTGAGCCTTCTCACCGTGTCCATCTACCACACAAGCATCAGCAACACCCACAACATCCTGTGTTTCGGTCCTGCCCTCTACCAGCACCCTGTACTTGTGCCCTGTGCTACCAAACACCAAAACACTGTGAAACGCTTCTGAGGTTTCAGTGAGCTGCACACAAGGAAGGGGGTCACGGTCACCCCACTCCAAACAACCCGACTCCACCAGAGGATTACAAGCAGCACAGAAGAATTTTACCTCAGGGTGGGACCAGCCCTAGTTAGTACCACCAAGATGCCCTTCCTCCCCCCCACAGCTGCTCTAAGGTACAAGTACTCATCACTCCATTACAGATAAAACAGAAGAAATGATGACTGCATTCTTTACATTGGCTTGAGTCACATCCTAGTTAAACACTCAACTTTTGTCCTTACAGAGGCAAATCAACTTTGTAGTCCCGGTTCCTCTAGTTCCACCTTAAAGCAGGGGATTAATATGGGTCTGTGGAGGAAAAATGCACCAAAAAATTACAGAAAAACCTTCATATTTACACTACTACATGGGGATATCCAGTATAGCAGGCAGATATACAGAGAATTGTAGTACCTAATACAGTAAACCTTCAGCCTGGAGAAGAGAAGGCTGCAGGGGGACCTCATTGCAGTCTTCCAGTACCTGAAGGGAGCATACAAACAGGAGGGGAATCAGCTTGTTAAAAGGGTAGACAATGGCAGGACAAGGAGGAATGGATTAAAGCTGAAGGAAGGAAGGTTTAGATTGGATATTAGGGGGAAGTTTTTTACAGAAAGAGTGGAGAGGGGCTGGAACAGGCTGCCCAGAGAGGTGGTGGATGCCCCATCCCTGGAAGTGTTCAAGGCCAGGTTGGATGGGGCCCTGGGCAACCTTGTGTAGATCCAGGCCTGAGGTTGGTGGCCCTGCCTGTGGCAGGGGGGTTGGAGCTCTATGATCCTTGGGGTCCCTTCCAACCCATGCCATTCTATGATTCACAGAAGGCATCTCTGAGGACTTCTGTTCAAGGTTTTAAACACAGGTGCCAAGTACTACCTGACTACATAGCATGCCCAAACCCCTACTGTTTCAAAATAGTAATACAGTACAAAAATTAACAAAATCATATTGAAAGTCACCATTATATCCTATTGTCCCTTTCAGTAGCCACGTAATAAGCTGCATTTTTGAAGTATTTCTGGACTTTGACCAGCTTCAATACAAAATGGCTGGCCCCAGAAGGAGGGTTCTCAGACTGCCTGTGCTGCTTCCTAGAGGTATGGCATCTCCAGAGATGAGCAGGGAATTGCCTCCTTCAACCAGATTTGTAAGTTCTTCTATCAGCCCAGTGTTCTTCAAGAAAACTTCAGCTACATCTTAGAAACACATGAAAGGGGAAGGTACAGGAGAAAAATGTTAGTGTCCAACAGGACAGCATATAGCTGAGGGTGTGGGAACCAACAAAAAAACCCACACCACATGCTCTCCATGGATTTCTATCACAATGAAAGTAAACTGAACAGCTCTCATCCACTTTGTATCGGTGTATTTTCCTAGATACAAAAATGCAGCAGCTTTTTTCTTTTTCCCCTCCATTCCTACAGTAGGCTTTCCTGTTCTTATACTTCCAAGAAGGAAGATCTGTGTTCCAAGCAGAATAACTCCTACAACTTCCTTTCTCTCCAAGAAGAAACTGCAAGAGAAAACCTCCATTAATGTTATCCCTGCATTCACAACTATTATTCCTCAGGGGTTTTGAACTCTTTTCAACATTTTGTTTTGTTCAAATTGCTATAAAAGACTTGGGATGGAGATTTTTATTCTCTCCAGCAGCTTTGTAACTCATCATGAATACCCAGTGCCCTAAAACAGGGTAATTTACTAAATGCAGGCCTAAATAAACTTAAAAACTTTACAAAATTACAAGCTTTCACAGATACACCTCCTTAACTACAAAGCACATCACAGCCCATGACCACCTGTTTCAGCACAGCTTTATAATTACGTGTCTCAATTCAGCAGCACAGGTAGAAGTCAAAAAGTACACAAAGTTCAACAAACACATCAGCATTGTGTAACAACTGGCCCGTTACCCAACCAATCTCACTCACCTCTTGCTCTCTGATTCCTTTCTAGGTGCTGCTGTTTAACCCACACAAGCCTACAGTGAAACTGGTTCAAAGCAAGTCCAAGAGCACAAGGATACTCTGATGAGCAGTTAGCCATCCCCAATTGCTGAGAAAAAACATTTTCCCTTGAGCTCTTACACTTAACCCCTTGAAAAGCAAATCCCATATCAGAAGATACTTTTTGGTTAAGAAGTTAATGTGCACCAGAGTAACTTCTTAGCAACCATATTGGCACAAGGAAGGGGGAGAAATACAAGCCTTGCACTGCTACTTTGGAGCAGTTGTGAAACCACAACAGCTCCAGACACAAAGCTGAACAATTAACCTTTTACAAGAGTTTTAATAGCTCTACAATGAACACCGAAGAGATAAAGTCGCTGGGACAAACCTTGGTTTATAAAGTCAATTACCTGTTTGCTTGGTTTAATCAAAGACTGAGCTAATGAAATAATAGAATAGTTCACAGGGTGACTACCTTGTACACCACAGCAAAACCCCCCCAAATATAAACGCTGATCCCTGATGCAGGCTGCAGCAGTAATTCATATGGACTCGCTCAGAATGCCTGGAGATGGTGGGGTTAGACATCCAGCACATCCAAGCAGCTCAAATTTTACTCAGGATTTGAGAAAGGCATCAAGTTAAATCATGCTGTTCTTGGAGACAGTAGTTCTGAAAAGGCCTTTTTAAAGTGTGAGGTTTCTTAAAAGAACTAAGAGTAAAATACTAATGGCATGCAATAAAAGAATGCCCTATCTTGGTAGAAATCTGAAACTAGGTAGATTCTTGCACTCCAATCTTCACTGGCAAAAACCAATACCAAATTTTTTCCACACTTTAATTTTCTTAATGGGCATTTGCTATGAAACTACAGCACACACCAACCCCTGAGGTGTTACAGGCCATCAGCAATTCAGATTTTTTGGAACCTCACTCAAAGAATGCTGTGAAATGTTTTGTACTCTTGTTCCTCTACCTTCTTCTGCATCAAGCCCCAGCAATCTATGGCAGGGCACCTGCAGAAGGAGCAGGCACCCAAGGCTCACCCTCCACACTGTAAACACTTCACTCTCACTTCAGAGCAACTCCAGCCCACTCTGACAAAACAGTGGGACTGAAGCACATCTTCCAACCTAGCTGGTAGCAAAAACTGTTCAGTATCTTTTGGGTACTCTGGTTCACACTGCAAATAGCTCTTGAAGGGAAGAGGACGGGCATGTGACTCACTTCACAAGAGTTTACTCTGATCCAGCCTTCTCCCTCCAGCAGGCTGAGCCACTCAGCTCGTCCACTTGGACCTCACCAATTCTGCCAAGGGCCACAAAGACATCTCTACACTAGATTCTACAGCACGGGGAGGACAAAACAATCCCAGAACAAAAACATTAACTGGTCCTACATGCAGAGAGACGAGGTCTTGGCAGAGCTTATTCAGTTTGGCCCTGTACTGCGCCTCACTGTTTGGAAAACCTGTTCTAAATTAGCGTCAAAATAAACATCTCTTATCAGTCTAGATATTCCTGCTTGTTATTGGAATCTGAAGTTAGCAGTGCTGGAAAATTTCTCTTGTGAAGACAAAGGTCTTCTCCCAGCTTCCAAAATTCTAGAGGTGGTTTGGTTTGGTTGGGCTGATTTGCTGAACTATTCTGAAAACAAGAAGCCATAGCAAAACAATCAGCACTCTGCATCCTCACAAGGTTTTAATTTACTCCTGAAATCCTGTTCAAATGCTACAACAGGTAGGGGTTGAATACATACAAAGCTGTATGAAGGCTACTGAGGGGATTTTGCTGGAAATGAGTCACACAAGAGCCAGACACTCAACCAGGACACGGCAGTGAAGGATGGGAGCGCTCCAGCAGTCCTGCGTGTGACCAGCACGCCACTTCCACTTGTTATTCAAAGAGAACCTGCAGAACAGATCCCACCCAGGAGACTGTAGGCACAGTCTTAAACCACACACTCTAAACTGGGACTATCCTCACATTCTAAAATCCATTAAGACAATTATGAGGCAGAACTCATTCTTTCATTTCCATTCATTGCCACGCCTGGTGGCTTCCACTTAGTTGACTCATTTTTGTACCAACAGTGTAGTAAAATTTACCTTGTGCTTTGGGAAGTATGGTTTGACACATCGTTGTAAGAATCTACTACTAATTGCAGAAGAACATGCAGCAGGCCCTCCACGCACATGGCAACACTGGCTAGAGGGAAAGGAAGGAGCCACATTTAATGGCAGCCCTACTTGGAAATTGGGTATAATCCATGCAGCCATATTCCAAGTCTAGGCTGTTAGGGGTTTTTTTTATTTTCTGTCATTTTGTAAGCCTTAGTAGAGTGTTTCCAAGTTTGACAGACTTTCTATGGGTTTTGCTGCTGCTGTCAGCCACTTGTGAAGTCAGCAGCGCTGAGCATCACTGCTGGCCAATACCCTTCTGAGCCGCTCCTCAACCAAGTCACATCAGTTTTCCCAGGAAACAGCTGCTAAGATCTACAGAGGAAGTAAAACATTATTCAAGAGAAAGAGTAAATTTGCCTCCCCCATTGACTTTCACCCTTCTCCAGAACAAAAACCTTCAGTTTCAGGGAAAAGTTACAGAAGTGAAGTTATTGTCTCTCTTTCTCTCCAATTCCCCACTCCTTAGGAACAATGCAAAGATTACAAAACGCCTTCACCAGCAGCAATGCCTTCCGCTTGCAACAGTCAGGACTGAGCAAGACAAGGCAGAGAAACCACTCTTTGCAACAGAAAGAACACTCCTCAGCCATACAACAGGTAGTATCTGGAGGGCAGAGATCAATCCTCCAAAGGTCCCCCAGCTAGTGCCCTGTCAGGAGGCCATGGGCACCTTTATCAGCACCCAAGATTGTTAACAGCTATGATTTAGCACCAAAACCCCATTTGTTCTGCCAATTTCCTTCCAGGTACTCCTTACTAGAAGATGAAGGAGTACAATTTCACTGGTGATTATTTTTTAGGTACGAAACCAAGTTAAACAGAACCACACAAGCCATTTTAAATGGCACACAAGCCCACTAATCACCAGATGCTGAACGCAGAAAGATGCTGTGAACGAAAGGGATTCTTCCCAGATCGCAAAGCACAAAGGTCGGTAGCTTCAGAGATGGGAATCAGCATCAAACATTCCCGGTCTACTGAGCATTTCCAATCTTGCCTTTAAACGCAGTTTCTGCTGCCTTTTTCCTCTCAAAACGGCAGTTAAAGACCCGTTCCTGGCAGCCCATACACCAAAATGCCTTCTCCCTCCAGGAACGGAGGGACAGAGAAAAGATGAAGAGGGAAACGACTGTGTAAGCGAAGCGTGGGAGCATTCAGAGAAACTTTCTGACCTCGGCTGGGCGACAGAACACCATCCCGAGGGGCAGGACAGAAGTTTAGCACCTGGGAGGCCTGTAACCATGACTCGCAAGGGGAGGAATTAAAGCCCCTTTCCATGCTGGCTGCGATAAAGGCAGAGCCCGGTGACTTCTCTTCAGCCTCGGCTCCTGAGCAGCGTTCAATACTTTATTCGTCTCCCACGATGAAAATTTAGGTCACCGCTCCTGGAACAGCCGGGGAAGGGGAAAGAGGGGCGAGGAAGGAAAAGCAAAGCCCGACGAAAGAGCCCCCAGCAGAGCAGCGGCCCCCGGCGCAGCAATGACTCTGCAGGCGCAGGGGCGCGGAGCAGGGCGCTTTCGGGGAGGCGGGCTGGGACCCTGCCGCTTGCCGCCTGCCACCGGGTACCGCTACAAATGGCTGACCGCCGCTACGCCCGGGGCCGGCCGGCTGCGGCGGCCGCCGGGGCCACGCTCGGCCGCCGGGCTCCCCGGAGGGCCGGCCGGGGAGCCCCAGCGGGGCTGAACGGCGCGGGGCGGGCCGGGCGCGGCGGGAGGCACACACAAGGCGCTCGGCCCCGCTCCGCGGGGGCGCGCCGCGGCCGGGGAGGGGGTGGGGGCGGGGGGGGGGGGAGGAGGCGCCTGGGGCGGCAGGCGGAGGCGCAGGCCGGGCCCGGGACGGGGCCACTCACCGGCGTGCTGGTCCCGCGGCCACAGGTAGTACGTGGCGGGGATGACGATGAGCCCCACGAAGCTGGTGAGGAAGTAGAAGAACGTGTTGCCGCTGTCGTCGTACTGGAACTGCTGCCCCGCCATGGCCGCTCAGCGCCGCGCCGGCCGCCTACCCCCGCCGCTGGCGTGGCCGCCGCCGGCCCGGCTCACGCGGGGCCGACCCAGCCGCTCCGGGATCCCGCGAGAACGAGGGCTCCCCAACCCCCCCACCCCCCCAGCCTCAGCTCCGCCGCGGAAACGAGACGTGTCACTACTCAGCCACCATAGCTATTGTGCGTCACGGGCAGCGCGCGTGCGTGCGTGCGCGCGCGCCCCCACCGACAACCCCCACCCGGCCACTGATTGGCTGGCCGAAAGCCCCGCCCCTCGCCTTCCCCCGCGCCGAGAGAGGCGCCTGAGGAGAGCCGGGGAGGGGAGGGGAGGGGAGGGGAGGGGAGGGGAGGGGAGGGGAGGGGAGGGGAGGGGAGGGGAGGGGAGGGGAGGGGAGGGGAGGGGAGGGTCCGCCCCGCCCCGCCCCGCCCCCGTCCTGACCCTGGGTCCGGCGGTCACCCGCTTCCGGCGGGTGGGTGGCCGAAGGCGCTGCCCCGCCTTGAGCGGGGTGCTGACCCTGGCCGCCTCTTCCCCGCAAGGTGGCGCCCCTGCTCCGGGATAGCGCCCCGGCTGCGCCCTGACCTCACCCCCCACCCCTGCCACACACACAGCCTGACACACACAGACACACACACACCCTGCCACACACCCTGCCACACACACAGCCTGACACACACAGACACACACACACCCTGACACACACACAGCCTGACACACACACAGCCTGCCACACACACAGCCTGACACACACACAGCCTGACACACACAGCCTCACACACACACACCCTGACACACACACACCCTGACACACACACAGCCTGACACACACACAGCCTGACACACACCCTGACACACACACAGCCTGACACACACACAGCCTGACACACACACACACCCTGTCACACACACCCTCACACACACACACACACACACACACACACACACACAACCTGCCACACACTCACACACACACACCCTGCCACACATCCTGCCACACACTCACACACACACACTGACACACACACCCTGCCCCACACACACACACACACACACCCTGCCACACACTCACACACACACACCCTGCCACACATCCTGCCACACACTCACACACACACACACACTGACACACACACACAAACACCCTGCCACACACCCTGCCACACACACACCCTGCCCCCCCCCCACGCACCCCCTGCCACACACCCTGCCACACACACACCCTGGCACACACACACACACCCTGGCACACACACCCTGGCACACACACACCCTCACACACACACACACACACACACCCTGCCACACACTCACAACT
The DNA here is from genome assembly GCA_022605575.1 of Laterallus jamaicensis coturniculus. NCBI lineage: Eukaryota > Metazoa > Chordata > Aves > Gruiformes > Rallidae > Laterallus > Laterallus jamaicensis. Next base: position 7,375,628 of record JAKCOX010000027.1, read on the forward strand.
CACACTGCCACACATCCTGCCACACACTCACACAGACACACACACTGACACACACACACACACCCTGCCACACACCCTGCCACACACCCACCTTGCCCACACACACACACACACACCCTGCCACACACACACACACACACACACACCCTGTCACACACTCACACACACACACCCTGCCACACACCCTGACACACACACACCCTGACACACACACACACACACACCCTGGCACACACACCCTGGCACACACACACCCTCACACACACACACACACACCCTGCCACACACACACACACACACACCCTGCCACACACCCACCCTGCCACACACACACACACGGTTTCATCCCAAGTGGGCTGCTCTGTGGGAGCAGCTGGGGTTTGCACTGGGCTGTGGGCTGTGAGGTCTGCGGTGGATCCTGAGCAGCCGTGTGAGGGCAAACATTTAGAATGTCTGAATTCTGAATTCAGTTGCAGGAACGATAAGGACGTGGCCCTAAAGGTGTGAAATCAAGAGGCAGTGTGTTGGCATTCATCACATCATTAATGGCAAGTTACCTCTAGGAAGTAGGAAATTGTACGAGTCGTGGCCATTCATAAAAATACACCTGTCTCTACAGCCCCACAGCCAAGTGTACAGCCACTCATGAATGTGCTCTCATACGCCCCTCACAGTTTCAGTACTTGCAAGTTCAGAGTATGGAGAAACATGACACAGAAGTTTTGATGGCATCACGTGGCAAGGGAGGCATTAGGCACACCTTAGTGGGAGAGAGGTGCCATCCCCACATTAAGGAAGTCTCTGATGTGGGAACTGGAGAGAAAGGAAATGAAAGCAAGGTAATGACCGATGAGTAGCACCAAATATCCTGGTGCTATGACATAGTAATACAAAGATGGAAGAAACTGATGTTCCTGGGAAACAATTCTGTGTTTGGTTAATTCTTTTTAAAAATATTACTTGGTTTTCATTGATACTCCTTGTAACTGTTCACAGATCCTTGCAGAGTTCATACGCAGAGTTTAAAATATTTCCTTGTCTTTTGCTCTGTACCCTGCCTTTGAGTATTGTACCCCTCTGCAGTGATGACAACTTGCAGTAGGTATTTTGGAAGATACATGTGTTGTAGTTTTGTGTGGCTGGGTTTTGGTGGAGAAGGGAAGGGCTGCAGGGGTGGCTGCTGCTCTGCAGGCCCCAGAGAGCAAACACCAGCCGGCTCAAAGCCAGAGTCGCTGCTGACCAAGGCCGAGCCCATCAGCGATGGTCACAGCACCTCTGGGAATTACATTTAGGAGGAAAAAGCCACTTTCTGCCACCAGAGAAGGGAGTGAGAAGATGTAAGGAGCTGCGCAGGCACCAAGGCCAGGGAAGAGGAGGGGAGGAGGCGCCCCAGGTGCCAGAGAGAAAGATGCCCCTGGAGCCCATGGAGAAATCTGTGGTGGAGCAGGTGTTCCCCCACAGCCCATGGTAAAGGCCGAGACCCCACCTGCAGCCCGTGGAGAGGCCCCACACTGCATCAGGTGAAGACATACAGGAGATGCTGTGACCCCCGATGGAGCAAGCCCCTGCCAGCATTTACAGCCCATATAGAGAGAGAGGGACACAGAGATGAGCGAGAGAGAGATCTACACCAGAGCAGGTTTGCTGGGGAGGGGACTTGTGACCCCATGGGGGACCAGGCTGGAGCAGTCTGGGCCTGAGAGACACTCTATGATTTATGACAGCACCCCATAGCAGTGATCCACGCTGGGACAGTTGGTGAAGAGCTGAAGCCCTGTGGGAAAGGACTCCTATTGGAGAAGTTCATGGAGGACTGTCTCCTGTGGGTGGGACCCCCCAATGGAGCAGGGGAAGGGTGTATGGAATGCCCCCCCATCCCCAGGCTAAGAAGGAAACCAACTCAAGAGGAACTGACCGAAACCCTCATTTCCCCAGGCCCTGCCCCTCCCTGTGCCACAATGGAGGGAGGAAGGGACCAAAATCGTGACTGAAGCGAAGTCTTCTAAGAAGGGAGGGGTTGGGGGAGGTGCTTTCAGATCTGGTTGTACTTCTCATTATCAGACTCTGGTTTCACTGTGTGCAGTGCAATAAATGAGAGTTTTCTTTATTCGGTGTTGACTCTGTTTTGCCCATGATGCTGACTGCAGAATGATCTCTCCCTGTCCTTATCTCAACTCCTAAGCCTCCCAATATATATTTTCTCCCCTGTACATCTGAAAAGGGGAGTGATAGAGTGACTATGGTGGACATTTGGCCTACAGCCAGGGCTAAAGCACCACAACATGAATGCATGAAACTCCTCTCCCTCTGTGGGGTTCTAGTCCTTAATGTTTCACAGTCCTTAATGTTTCACAATCCTGCTTGGATTTTGGGGGAAGCTGGAGCATCTGGAGGTAAAGAGAGCATAAGGGGAACTCCTAAGTAGATAACTTTCTAAATTAGAGGAATTCTGTCTTCCCCAAATGCTCTCAGAATACTTTAAGCATGCATGGTGCCCATTCAGGAAAGCACTCTTTTTTGCTACACAGCGCTGTCAAGATACTAGCAGCCGCAGAGGCCCCTCCATGTGAGCAGGGTCTGTGCAAATATGTTACTGCAGCCATGGGGGCTGCCCCTGGCATCCCAGCACACTTGTGTCACCTGCCCAGCTTCCCTTCAGCACCCTGCACCCAGTGCAGACTGCTCGGTATTACACACATGGGCATTTGCTCAGTGGTTTTGCAGTCACCAGTATCTTTTGCACATCCACTGGTGACGTTTCCAGTCTTAAAGGAGATGGTCAGATGCTGACCACCTTTATCAAGTGTGCACCTTCAGGGAACCAAGGGAATGTTACAAAAAGGCAGCTTGCTGAGTTCAATCCTACCTTAACTCCTAACCATGCAAGCCAGTGACCCAAATTACTGGCAGGAGAAAGAGAGTTTTGCTGAGATCCTGTAACCTCTGCAGAAGAAAAGCAACAAGCAAACCTGGCAAAGTACCAAAGATGACAATCAGACTGGTTCAGCAGCTAGGAATGGAGAAATTTACATCATTTCAGCTGTACCAGGTAGGTAATTTCCAAACAGAATGAAAGATTTTATGGTTGTGAAATGGAAATTACAATCTAGCAGCTATCCCTACAGCTGTGGGAACTTGTATTCCAGATGTCACAACCTTCCTGATCTTCCTTGAGGAGATGGAGTGCCTTCCCACAGCCAATGGAGTCTGGAGAGCAGGCATTTCCAGAGCTAGGGACTGGTTGGCAGATGGTGGTGTGGAGATGGCACGTGCCAGCCACTGTCCCAGGGCTGACTCCAGGTTTCTGCTTATCAATAACCCCAGAAGAGATTCTCCTATACGGTCCTTCTATCCACAGCGCTACAGCTCAAGCTGGGTGCCTCCAAACAAAGAAATCCCCGGGCAGTTACACCCTTACCACCAAGGTTCCCACCCGCCATGGGACAGTTCAGGCCAAAAGTCATACAAAGGTGGGGGGTGGGGGTGTCTCCTTGTTTTTCACTAGCTTGATTTGTTTTGTTACTGAGCACTGGCTAAGTGGCCATCTCCTTATACAATACACAGCAGTTCTGTCTCCTGTTTCACATTCTCTTAGGTCGGTTCAATAATTAGCTATTCAGCATGTAATGTGTCAGTTACAGTTCACATACCACGGTCTATACTGTAGCTATTAAGGTTTAAGCTGCTGCCACTAAGTTTCAACTTTTGCTACAGCAGTCCTCCCTTTGTTTTTGTTAACAATCCTGTTATCGTTTGGGAACAGAATACCTGCAGCCTCTAAGGTGTGAGTACAGTTCAGTACAGCAATATTGCAACACTGAATGCAAACAAACAGTACTATAAAGATCATTATAAAAATGAATAACCCATAAATAATCCATTTTGCCCAAGCTCCTAGGTCTGGTGCCCAGGAGGTGAGCCAAGACCATGCTACTTGGAATCCTGATGGAGTACTGTCCAGTTGTACTGCAACTTCCAGACATGGGCTGAAATTCTTCGACTCTGGTCAATGTCCACGCAACAACTGGTATCAATAATTGCAGATGCTCCCCCTTGTGAAGCTAGCAAAGTGTCTAATGCCATTCTATTTCACAGTGTCATTCTGGAGCGTTGTGAAATGCCTTCCTGTAATGCCGCAGCTGCATCAGCAGTATTACTGCTGAGGGTTTCTGTTGCTGCTGAAATGTTAAACTGTGGCCTTTTCTAGTTCGCTCACTTCCAGCCAGGGAAGAAAGCACCTAGCAAAGGAGTGGAATGCAGTCAGCCTTCCTATCAGCAGGTTACTGTGTTTGGTCCCGTGAACAAATGTCCATAACAATGATCCTGATTCCGTAAGTCAAATTTGAGGACTCAGAAATATATAGGAGTAACGGCTCCTAATCAACCGTTCCCAACAAATCTCCTGGACACGTTTTACGAGCCCTCTTACTACATATCCAAACCCACCTCTTTCCCTCAGCTACAGGCCAAGGAGTATTGGCAAAGTCCCCAAGTATTCCTGTTATTCCTTTCTCCATTGTTTGGTTACAGCCATTAGAGTTGCCAGCGGGAGTAGTACCGTTGTGTAGCAGCTTGAGTTGGCTGAGGAGAGCCCGACATCTTACACATGGGATCGTCACCACCCACGCCTTGTGAATCAGTGTTGGCTCCATGGAAAGGAATTATTCAGTATAGGGATCCCTAACATGGGAGTACCCAAGTTGAGTGACTTGCAAGGTGAGGAACCTGCTTTGGCAGGGGGGTTGGACTTGGTGATCTCTTGAGGTGCCTTTCAACCCCTACAATTCTGTGATTCTGTGATATCCAACAGTCAGTTTGCTTCGTAGCTTGCACTACGGTTTGTGATAAGTTAAACCAGAGGTTTTTCTCACCACTCATAATGTAGCTGTTCAGACTTAGATATTCCCTTTATCTCTGTAATAAACACAGCAAATCTTAGTAACTTTACCCATAAATTCTCCATAATCTCTCATATAAGGGCGGTATATATGTACCAAGAGGGGTAAAACCCCTTAGTAACAGTCTCAGATGGTCCACTTAGCCATTTGTCTGGGGAGTCCTGAATCCAGGTAGCTCTGGAAAAGAGAGAAAAATGACACAAATTCAGAACTCCTTCCTCCTTCAGAAAATCAAATGGTTTCAGTCTCCAAAGTAGTCGTTGTGTTAAATTCCTCCATCACCAGTCATTATTCATTTACTAAAGGATCCTCAGATAGCTGTGCATCCTGGCTTCCTTCCCTGTAGCCTTTACAGCAACCTAAGAACTTAACAAACCAGGATATGGCCCCTCCCACCTGGGTTCCAGTTTAGCTTTACAGGAGAATACCTTTATTAAAACTTTACCCCCAGGCTGTAAGCCATGTACCCGTGTCTCTGGAGGGGTGGGTAGGTACCACTGAGTATGCTCCTGCTTTATTTGGAAACTTTCATGTGAATTTAGAACATAGTGTGTTAAATACCCATCTCCATTTAGGAGGCTGGTTTTGGCTGGGATGTAAGTTCCCAGTATAGCTAAATGTCTCCAAAAAAGATCTTCAGCCCAAGACAGTCCTAAGGGTTGGCTTGGGGCACCCCAAACATCCCATAAAGCCAAATTGAATGCTTCCAGCCATTTTAACCCTGCATGTGTGCAGATTTTTGCTATTCTCTGCTCCAGAGTTTGAATCATTCTTTCTACTCGCCTGGGTGCTTGAGGGTGATAAGGAGCACGATATCTGTTTTCTGTCCCTGAACTTCTATAAAGTTGGTTGATTACTTCTGTAGTGAAATGCAGCCCTCTGCCTGCCCCAATAGAATCTGATGCTCCATACCAATGAATTATAGCTTCAAAGAGAGCTTCTATTAGTCCTCCAGCATCTGCTTTTCTCATTGAGAAAGCCTCTAACCACCCTGATGATTGATCTGCTATCAGTAGCAAATGTTTGCATCCACACACTGCAGGAGTATTGGAAAAACCCATTTGCAATCTTTGGAACTGGGAAAAAGGCTCGTGGTCAGTTGCACAATTCACATGCAGGTTTTAGGTTTCAGAATTTCTGACAGGTAGGACAGGTATTAATAGTTCTTATAGCAGCTTCACAGACACCTGGGGCCTCCCATACTTGCTGTACCTGATTAGCCACTGCTTCCATTCCTCTGTGAGCTTTATCATGGAGCCATCTAGTTACAGTCATCATGTATTTCTTCGGTAAGACAGGTTTTCCCCAATCATCCATATTCTGTCTCCATTTTCCATTGCTTTCCACTTTTCCCACTGTTATTTTTCTTCACTTACCACATGTGATTGGTATAATTCTTTTGGATGGTCAACACTGGGCCGTGAGGTCTTACCCAAAGTGACTGCCATAATCTTCACCACAGGTTGACGAGCCACAGCTTTCATTGCTGCACCAGCCAAAGCATTCCCTTTGCTGATTACAGTAGTGTCCCTTGTATGGGCTGGAGAGTGAATCATAGAATTATAGAATGGCAAGGTTTGGAAGGGACCCCAAGGATCATAGAGCTCCAACCCCCCTGCCACAGGCAGGGCCACCAACCTCAGGCCTGGATCTACACAAGGTTGCCCAGGGTCCCATCCAACCTGGCATTGAACACTTCCAGGGATGGGGCATCCACCACCTCTCTGGGCAGCCTGTTCCAGGACCTCACCACTCTCTCTGTAAAAAACTTCCCCCTAATATCCAATCTAAACCTTCCCTCCTTTAGCTTTAAACCATTCCCCCTTGTCCTTCCATTATCTGCCCTTTTAAAAAGTTGATTCCCCTCCTGTTTGTATGCTCCCTTCAGGTACTGGAAGGCTGCAATGAGGTCCCCCCGCAGCCTTCTCTTCTCCAGGCTGAACAAGCCCAGCTCCCTCAGCCTCTCCTTGTAAGGCAGGTGCTCCAGCCCTCTAATCATCCTTGTGGCCCTCCTCTGAACCCTCTCCAACAGTTCTACATCCTTCTTGTATTGGGGGCCCCAGATCTGGACACAGCACTCCAGGTGGGGTCTCACGAGGGCAGAGTAGAGAGGGACCACCACAATCTCTTTGTGAAGTGGAACTGTATTCCAACAGGTCCTGGATTTCCATTCTGTTAGTCACAGCTTTTCCCGAGGAGGTGAGAAACCCCCATTCTTTCTGCAACGTGCCTATTGTATGGCACAAGCCACAATCATACCTTGAGTCTGCATAGATGGTTACTCACTTCCCTCCTCTCAGGCAAGCTGCTCATGCTAACACAGTTGATTCTCCCCCTCGAGCACTAACCGTTGCTGGTCTGGCACCTACAACCTGCCGTTGGTCCACAGTTGTATCGCCAGTCTGTCATTGCCCATGTAAAAGAGGGATGATCTGTCCGTGAGTAAAGCAAGATCGGGGTTTTGCAAGGGGTGGTCAGTGAGATCTGCTGGTGGCTTGCTAATAGTCTGGGTTACCAGGCCACATCGGTGGTGCTCTTCCCCTTCTCTAGGAATTGGCAGCAGTGTTGCCAGGTTCGATGTGTCACACCTCTTGAGAGTCATGCTATCTGCATTTGGAAGACTTAGTTCGTATTTACATGCACATTGGAGAGACAAGGCTTGTGCTGTGTATTGCCTGAGAAGTAATTCAAGGGGCACATAGACTGTGACTGCATGCCCTAAATACTAAAGATCAACTTTTCTCCACTGTTGTAGCTGCTGCCACCACTGAGCTAACACATGTTGGATCTCCAGCTGCCACCAGATCCAGTTGAAGAGAGTAATATGTCACAGGTCTTTGATGACATCCTGATTTTTGTGTTAACACCCCTGCTTTTCCTGCATGAAAAATACAGTTCAGAAGGTTTTGCATAGTCTGGAAGCCACGAAGTTGGAGCCAAAACCAAGGCTCCTTTTACAGCTCTAAAGGCTTTTTCCCGTTCTGGCCCCCAAGTAATAGGTTTGTTTTCTTCTTTTTTGTTGTTGTTGCCTCTGACAGAAGTTTGGTTAATTCACCTAATCCTGGTACCCACAGTCAGCAAAACCCAGCTGTGCCTAAAAACTCTTGTAGTTAGGGTTGTTTTTGTAACTGGCTGAGGAATTTCAGTTATAGCTTCTACTCTTCCTAGTTCTATTACCTGCTGTCCTTCCTTTAAACTGAATCCCAGATATTTTACTTCCTTTGACACTGCTGGAGCTCGGATGGAGGTATGCAATGTGTCTGGGTGGCTAAGGCAGTAAATAGACTCGTAGCATCTTTTAAACAGTCACAGAATCACAGAATCATGGGGGTTGGAAGGGACCTTGAGAGATCATCGGGTCCAACCCCCGTGCAAATCAGCTACGTATTGTACTAAAACTGATCCACCAGGTAACTCAGTATCCTTAAAATCCTCTTTTAATATCCAAGACAATAGGGTGGGTGACCCAGTAAACTCCCTGTGGAAAGCAAGTCCACATTGGCTGTTGTGAGCGAAAGCGAACAAGGGTTGGCTTTCCTCATCCGTGGGAATACTGAAGAGTCCTGCAGCCAAATCCACCATGGTAAAACACTTGGCCCAAGGTGGTATTTGCAAGGGGGCCTGGCATGCCAGGCTGTGGGGCAGTAACACGTCAGTGAATTGCTCTCCAGTCTCCACCAAAGCAAAACTTGGGATCCCCATCTTTATCCAGTCGTGGGCAGGGGGAGGGGTTGGAGGGGCGGGGGTGGTGAGGAGGTGGGGGTTGTGGTTTTGCCCCAGCTGAGAGCCAAGCACCACGCAGCCACTTGTTTTTTAAAAGGGAGTGTGGGGAAGTTGAGGGAGGGGGAGAGGAAAGGAGAAGCAAAACCCAAGGAACCAAAACCTGGCAGGTTGGGATAAGGAGAGTTTACTGGGATACCAGAAAAATAGATATAACAATAATAACAGGACTTTATAGCAAAATATATGAAACTGGTGATACATGATGCAGTTTCTCACTGACCCTCACAAACTCAGGCCATACAGCCCAGAGCCCTCCCGAAACCGGACTGTCCCCAAACCACGCATCCTAGAGCTGTCTGCTCCACCCCTCACCACCACCACCCCTCCCCCTTTTATGCTGAGCATGATGTAATTGGCATGGCATACCCCCTTTGGCCAGTTCGGGTCACCTGTCCTGGCTGTGTCCCCTCCCTTCTCATTAGTGGGGAAATCTGAACAACTGCAAAGTCCTTGACTGCTTGGCAGCAACTAGAAACACCCGTGTGTTATCAGCACCGCTCTCATCCTGACTCCCAAACACGGCATTCCACCCGCTGCTAGAAAGAAGTTAACTCTATCGGACCCGAAACCAGGACAGGTGGGGAGTTTCTTACCGGTAACACTGGGGATCCAGCACTTTTCGGGTTCCAGCTCTGGCGGGGCTGGTTGCGGGAGCCGGTCCCCGGCCCTGCCTGCAGCAGGGGGCGCGCCTCCCCCGGGCATGACGTGCCTGGGCGCTGCTGCCGCCGGAGCTCCCACCTCCTGTACCCCGCAGCTCCCGGGGCACCGCTGCCAGGGGCCGGCGTATCTCTGGGTCGGGATCCTGGGCTTCGGGTGTTACGCATACCCCCACCAGTACCAAGTCAGAGCCCCCGGGGCAGAGGTGTAATTGTTCACCCGGGGTTTGGGTTTCCCCACTGCAGGCTGCATCATAGCTGGATGTGGAAGAACTTGAGCGGGAGCTGGAGGAGTGGCAGAAGCAATTGCCAAAGGAGGGTTAGATGAGAGCACAGAGGGGGTGCCATAGGGTGGAGCAGGTTCCACAAGCACATCTGTCAGATCACTTAGAACTGCTGCAGGTAGAGTCCTAACCCGGGTTCTCTGCGAACTTTTCCAACCACCTTCTTTATGGCAGTCGTATGCCCAAGTGTTCCAGACACAGCAAAAATACATGTGACAAGGTTTTTAATCTTCCAGTCAAGTTCATTTCTTTTGGTCAAAGGGTCTCTCACAGGGCCACCCCTGCCACCCAGTCATCGCTGGCCATCCCTCCTGGCACAATGCTATTGCTCGGGCTCTCCCTTTTTCTATTCTCCTCTGATTTTCTAGTACCTCAGCTAAGGGCATCCCCTTCTGTATGCTGGGGATGTGTGCCAAACTTGTGTGCCTTACGCTGATCAGGCTGTGCAGACCTCTCCTAACAAGCTTCTGAGCTGGGACGTAAACCCACTCAAACTCAGAATATCCAGAATTTAGTAGCGGAATTTTAGCACTCATCGGGCAGCACCTCCTGTCCCCAAAGCTCTCAGGTGAATTCAGCCCATGCCAACAGCTGTACATTTGGAGACAAGAGGGTCTGACATCCAGTGGTGGTTGCCTAGAGTCCCATCTGAGTCACCAAACTGTTGTGGAGATGGCACATGCCAGCCACTGTCCCAGGGCTGACTCTAGGTTTCTGCTTATCAATAACCCCAGAAGAGATTCTCCTATACGGTCCTTCTATCCACAGCGCTACAGCTCAAGCTGGGTGCCTCCAAACGAAGAAATCCCTGGGCAGTTACACCCTTACCACCAAGGTTCCCACCCGCCATGGAACAGTTAGGGCCAAAAGTCATACTAAGGTGGGGGGTGGGGGTGTCTCCTTGCTTTTCATTGGCTTGATTTGCTTGCTGCTTTGTTACTGGGCGCTGGCTAAGTGGCCATCTCCTTATACAACACACGGCAGTTCCCGTTCCGTCTCCTGTTTCGCATCCTCTTAGGTCAGTTCCGTATGAGCTGTTCGGCGTGTGGTAATGTGGCTGTTACGGTGCACACACCGCAGTCTGTAGGCTTTGCCCACTGTAGCCATTCACGTTTAAGCTGCTGGCACCAAGTTTCAACTCAGTTTTTCTACAAAGGTGGCAATCCAACACAGTGCTGGGATGTTCTCCAGCTCACACACTGCCAAACAAGTCTGGTAAGAAGGTGATGGATTCCCAGTGATTTCCCAGTTTCATGGGTATATTCGTTCCCAGCAAAATGCAATGTGACATTATATAAGCCTAGCATATCTGGGTCATTAAACCGGCAAAGGAAGAAGGCTCTTATTGTATGGAGGTGAGAAAGAGAGGACGTAACAGGTTTGCATGGCATATTTCATTGAAGTGGGCATCACTAACAAAACAGCTCTTTGTAAGCGCTTCAGAAGCACCTGTAGCTGAGGAAAAGCTACAAGCATGAGAAAGGCAGCAGGATCTACACCATGTGTGTAGCTGGGATCCACCTCAGTCTGTCTGTGTTAGGTGGCCAGGCAGCTCCCTGCCTTTGTTCTGCCCCAGTCCACTCTGCAGGCGGTGTCATACAGGAACCTTTGTGTTTTGCTCAGCTATTTTAGAAATGTTCTTCCTCTGTGTGTGCCTTGTGACACAAGATGCTACATTCATTTAGTTCCAGTCAGCAAAAGTCATGTGTGACCAACATGAAGAGCTGTGAACAAAAAAATGCTCCATGAACAGAAATACACCATGTGAGGGAAGGTGTCTGCACCTAGTTCCACTAAGGCAGGTGAGCGCTTGTACCCACTTCCCTGCAACCACATCCCTGCCCTTCTTGCTGTGGTGACCAGCAGAGAGCAACACACAATTCAATATGAATTGTAGGTGAAGCCATGAAGCCATTTATTAGGTGAAATCACACAGATTATATACCTTTCTTACTGCAAACGTGGCAAGCTAAAAAACTGCTAATTGGTTACACACACTGTTCACACCATATTGATTGGTTAGTAATTATAACGAGCTCTGATAAACCTATCTTATAGCTAAACATCCTTAGTTAACCTTTAATACCTAAAAGTATCCGCACACCTGCTGTTTTGACCATCTTGTTATGGTTGGCTCTCAACATGTTCTGTTACTTCCAAATACCTTCCCATAACTGCTTCTTGGTTTAGGGTGGCCTGTGCCCCTATCAGCAAGGCCGCTGTGTTTTGAGAATGTGATTATTAGGATCCTCTCAGCATGAGGAACTTTTCCTTTCTCATGGGAACAGAAGAATATTGTCAGGGCCTATGTCTTGGGAGAAGAGAGCTAGGCCACCGGCAGGCCTGCTGTCTTCCCCAACATCTTGCTGGTGCTTTTATCACTGCTATTTTATTTCTTCCTGGCAGAGAAACCAGACAGTCAGGTTCTGGCTGACTGATGGCCCAGCAATCCACCTTGGAACCACAATGGATCTGTTTTCTTGGGATTTGCATGTTGGTTTTGATAGGAGTAAAGCTAGGAGGTGCCCAGAACTGTAGAGGAGTTGAACTCTAAAACACATCTAACATGTCCATGTGAAGAAGAAAGGTCCCATGTTTTAACGTCGTCTTCTGGTGCCCACAAGAGTTTAACTCCCTCTAGTTGAGATTACCATATCCTCATATCCCCCAATGTCCAATTTACTTCCAAACAAGAGTGAGGAAAGATACTCATCATGTTCTTGGCATGCTTCCTAAAATTTTAGTGATATTTCCCAAAAAACTTGCAATCCTGACCATGCAGAAGGATTGAGCCAGGCTTATAGTTACAGGTGACAGGAAATTGGGGGTTTCCCACTGAGAGTTGACAAAATGAGGAAGAGAGTACTAGAGCAAGTTGCTGACAGCTTGTATCCTGGTTGTGTAGAGGCTACTGGCACCCCAAACCCCACAATGCTCCTGGACAACATGCAGTGCAGGATGAGCCAGGAGAGTGGGAAGATAAGAGCTTGTGCACCCTTCACTGTGAGGGTGACGGAGCACCAGGAAAGAGAGAATCACAGAATCAGAGGTGTAGGGGTTGGAAGGGACGTCCAGAGATCATCGGGTCCAACCTCCCTGCCAAAGCAGGCTCCCTAGCTCATATTGCACAGGCAGGCGTCCAGTCAGGTCTTGAATATCTCCAGAGAAGGAGACTCCACCACCTCCCTGGGCAGCCTGTCCCAGGGCTCTGTCACCCTCACTGGGGAAAAGTTCCTCCGCATGTTGGTGCGGAACTTCCTGTGCTCCAATTTGCAGCCATTGCCCCTTGTCCTGTCCCCACAGACCACAGAAAAGGGGCAGGCCCATTCCCCCTGCACCCCATACTTAAGATATTTATAAACATTGATTAGGTTCCCCCCTCAGTCTTCTTTTCTCCAGGCTGAACAGCCCCAGCTCTCTCAGCCTTTCCTCATAGGGGAGATGTTCCAGGCCCTTAATCATCTTTGTCACCCTTCTCTGGACTCTCTCCAGGAGATCCCTGTCCTTTTTATACTAGGGAGCCCAGAACTGGACACAATACTCCAGGTGGGGCCTGACCAGGGCAGAGTAGAGGGGGAGGATCACCTCCTTGGACCTGCTGGCCACACTCCTTCTGATGCACCCCAGGATCCCATTGGGTCTCTTAGACGACCCAGAGAGTTGTGGAGTCTCCTTCTCTGGAGACATTCAAACCCCACCTGGACGCCTTCCTATGTGATTTAGTCTAGGTGATCCTGCTCTTTGACTAGACGATCTTTCGAGGTCCTTTCCAACTCCTAACGTTCTAGGATTCTGTGATAAGCTCATGATAAGATCATCTGTGACCTTTAGGCTACAATCCCCTTAGCAGAAAACCCAGCAGCTGAATTCCATCAGGAACCAATTCGGTTGGCATTTTAGCCTTTCCTCTTTCCTGCTGGGTGCCGGGGAATGAATGTGTCAGTACAATACTGAAGCTGAGCACTGCTTTAAAGGTTAAGGGTTTTTACTGTCCTAGGTCCAATATGCTTGTTATCCAAGAGAGGTCTCTCTGTGGTCTATCTAGGCCCTTGGTGAAAATAAACCCCTCCTTTCTTTCTCTCCTTTCTTTCTCCTCTTTCTCTTTTCTCATCTTTCTTCCTGTCTTTTTTCCTCTCCTTTTCTCTGCCTCTCCCCCAGCCTCAGACAGGGAGCCACCATGAGGGCCTTGCCCCGGATGAGGTGCCAGCTTTGCCACAGGGCTTCATGGGAACCAGAACAGGGCACTAACGCTGGGCACGCTAGCCATGAAAGCAGGAGCATGGCTGCTGCTTCTCTGGAAATTAATAACTGCTGCAGTTAAATCCAGCAACTGGGACTCGGGGGTATTATGAGGATAGGCACAACAAAGATGCAGTAAGTGGATTATCTGAAAAGTCCTTCCCCCCATGTTTGCTTCTTTCCTCCAGGTTTCCCATTTTTGTTTAAATTAGGTGGTTTATGCCATATTTTTCAACATGGCCAAAAAATGATGCCACAGCACTGCCTGTAGGAATGGGAAATAATTTGTACATTACACGTAGTGCTTGTCATTCAGAGCTCTTTAAACAACACACGTTTTGATACTTGACCTTGCAAATTGGGGAAGACAGAAGTAAGTCACAAAGATTCCTGCGGGTTAAACTATTTTCCAAGCTGATTATGAAGCTTAGAGCTCAAATGGTCTTTGCACAGAAACTCACAAAATACCTTCTCTTTTTTAAAGGGTTATCACCACCTAATTCATTTTACCTTTGGCTTTGCATGAGAGGTGTTGTTTACTCCTCTGCTGCTCTGAAAACGCTTGGGAGCTGTGGCACTGCAGCCCACCCCACAAGCCCGCTCTAAGATGAAGCAGCCTTAGCACAGTGTAACGCCACCGCCCGCTCACCACGGCCTGGCTGTGTTAACAAATACTGTTTGAATGTTTAAGAAGGGCTCTCCCTGGCATTTTACGCATCCCTCAATAATCTCAATCGTGCTGCTAGCGATCGGGTGAAATTCCCATTGACAGCGTTGCCTGGCTGACACCAGCGCCGGATTTGCCTCAGGAATAGTTGCAAAACCACGAGTGCAATGTTAGGCACGAGGCCTTATGCTGCCTTCCAGAGTTTTCATCAACCCTCATTAATGATTTATTATTAACTACCGTTCCCTGGTTCACTTTGTCCCCTGATTATTCTTAAGTGGCAGGAGCGTCTGCGATTAGATTAAAGTGTCAAAAGGCAAAGGATAAAACCCGTTTTGCATTAAGATTGAAAAGCAATTAATACCAAGGAAGAGGAGTGGCAAAACTAAAAGGTACTTTAAAACCAGTTCCTCCTGGCTGAATGGACCTACACCTCACATGCGTGGCTAAAACAGACCCGTGTTGGTATGGACCCTCGTCATAGAAAGCGGGGATAGAGGAGGCACAGGGAAGGGAAACCGAAATGATCAAGGCCATCATCTTAGGATGGTTTTAGGAGTGAGGAAGTGGGCTGGGATTCTGCAGAGGAGGCAGTGGCTGAGAAAGGACACGCTGGAGGTTTACAAGGCTTTGGCAACAACAGTCACGTGGAAGAGCTGCTCACAAACCTTGCAACACCAGCGTGGGGGAAGCTGGAGGAAACTAAGAGCTTAGAGAAGAGAAGGCTACAGGGGGACCTCACTGTACTTTCCAATACCTGAAGGGAGCATACAAACAGGAGGGGAATCAACTTTTTAAAAGAGTAGATAATGGCAGGACAAGGGGGAATGGTTTAAAGCTAAAGGAGGGAAGGTTTAGATTGAATATTAGGGGGAAGTTTTTTACAGAAAGAGTGGTGAGGTCCTGGAACGGGCTGTCCAGAGAGGTGGTGGATGCCCTGTCCCTGGAGGTGTTCAAGGTCAGGTTGGATGGGGCCCTGGGCAACCTTGTGTAGATCCAGGCCTGGAGGTTGGTGGCCTTACCTGTGGCAGGGGGGTTGGACTCTGCGATCCTTGGTGTCCCTTCCAACCCAGACCATTCTATGGTACTATGAAGGGGAGATCGCTTTAAAAGAGACTGTTGCTGGCAGCTATGCAAGTCACATGTCATCGGTAAGTTGCTAGAGGTAGAGGACAGATCTGTGGATGGAAACTAAAGGGCCAAGGCCAGGACATCCCCCTGAACATCACCCAACAGAGCAGTGCTGGATAGAAGCAGAGGAAGAGGCCAATGGGCAGCAGAAGGTGGCCAGGCTCTCTCCTGTTAGCCTCTCCTACTGCCTCTGCCCAGGAAAAGCAGCAACATTTATTCTTATATTCATGCACACTCCCTGACTGCAGCCCACCTCTGATACGGAGGTTTCTTTGCTTCAGAAAACTACCTTTTTTTTCATGAACGGCCTTCTTGTCTGCAGAGTAATCAACAGTCTCTTGAACATACTTGAACTTCTCTGCTTCTGTGTCAGAAGTGTCCAGCCCAAATTCACACTCCTCAGCCCAGGTGATTTCCACTTGGCCCCAGCCATCGCAGATGAGATCTTTCCTGGCTGCAGGATCAGTCTTGCCACACGGCTCCATGACACGTACCTCAGTGCCACCCACAGCAAGAGATGGGAAGTCTGCAATAAATGAGGGGCAGGGGGGCAAAGCCTCTTCTCTAAGCCGTGGAGCCAGGGAGTGCTCTGAAACTGCCCTGGTGCGTAACAGCAGCAGCCCAGTGACACTCCCAGTATAGGGCAGAGGGGACAGTGAGATTTACTGGTGAGGAGCTAAGACAGCTCAGCACAGAACATACAGCATTTTACAGCAGTGCAACTCTAGGCACATTGCATGCCTGCCTACATTGTGCACCCGGGGGGCAGGAGTAAGATGGTGTTTGGTGCCAGGCTCAGTGAGCTAAAGTAGTGATCGTGGGCACAAGAGGCAGGGAGTGGTTGAGTTGAGGTGGTTGAGTCAGAGGGAGTTAGCGTAACCTGGGGATGGGGGGGTACCACACACACGCCTTTGCTATGGACAGGGCCAGGCCACCACACCAGGAGGTCCTGACCGCCTCATGACTCATGCCAGGCCAGCAAATGCACGATAGGTTCAGCCCAGCTGGACACAGCTCCCATGGCCACAGCGGGGATGGATTGCCCAGACAAGGGCAGCTTTGCTGCTCAGTGCAGCTGCATTTTAAATCACTTTTTTTTCCCCTTACCTTGATGCCTGTGGATCTATATGAAGTAAAGATCTGTAAGAACACTGCTATGTGTTTTTTCATATTTATTTTTCCATTGCTGATTTCAAGTTCATCCTCTTTCCCCCACCCCCACCCTCCCCCCATTAACTCTCAGGCTGACAGACCCAGAGCTGCATTGTATTCTCCATCTTGTATGTCAGGCACCAGGTGATGAAGAGCTGTAAACCAAACGCAGAGGCTATGCGAGCATAATGAAGGGAATCATGTCATTCTGTAGAGCTTTTATCACCATTCCTCATGAAAGCACTGTACTTCATGACATAAATCTGTGACCACAACCTTTTCAAACATGGGCTACTCTAGCGAGTTATTCCTTAGGTGAGGTGAGTATGTAAGATTGATTTGTACAATGTCATCGTACTGTGATGACATTGATTCCATTGCCAGTGTTTATTTTTGAAGCTTTTACATATAGAGCTCATTTACTGTTTTAAACTACCACAGCAAACAGCCAGTGCCACCTCCGCAGCTACAGAGGCTCCCCTCTTCTCCCCAACATAGCCCACACCCCCTGCCCCAACTGCACTGGGGCTTTCACACTGTTCTTTGTGTTTTGCAACAGTGGGATTGCCTGAATTCATAAGGGGAAAGGAAAATGCACCAACGTATTTAAAATTGATTGAGCAGATTTTTAAAGAGAGATGCAAGGACCCCGGCACCCTTCTCCACCCCTGCCAAAGGATTAACAGAGACAGCCACTATGCTGAGACTGTGTGTGGTGTTACACTGACCTTTTTTTTCCACAGCTGAGCTGTATATTTCCAAACACCCGGGTTCCCAATGCAAATGCTCCAGCCTTTACTGTGGCAACTTCAAGGAGCACTGCTATGATTTTAATAAAGCTGTCAGATTAAGTGACTGCATGGTTACACCATGATATTAATACACGTTCTTAACTGTCAATTAGTTAACTGGCTAATAAAAAGAGCCTAGCTTATAGGATTTTACTAATGAATATAATGCTTTGTTTCTGGGCAAAACATATGCTTTGGATATATAATTAGAAAAAGCCCCCCTCTCTCTCCCCCATCGAGAGAGCATGTGCAGCTGAATAAAGGAGCTCATTATACCTGCGAGGGGTCAAAGTCTGTGGATCTGTAGCTTATGGTATTATGACAGATTACAAAATCACTCTATTATGTTAGTCAATCTGTTTCCAAGCACAAACTAGCAGGGAGCAGGGCACTAGAAGCTCCCGAGCAGGGCGCCCGTTGGCTTTCCCTGGAGGTCTTATGATGGGTCAGCTGGCGGTGACACCACCTCTGACAGCTCACATGTCAGACCTTCCCTGCCTGACTTCTGCCTTTGTTATCACAGAGCCTCTTCACAAACAATCAATCCCTGCTTCAGGTTGTAAAGAGCTCCCAGTAAGAGCTGAAACAAATTTGAAATCCGTGGGTAGCCATCACTTGCGCTAATGAAAGGGAAAAGCAGAGCACTTATACTCCAGCTGACCTCTCACAGGCTCTCACCTTAAAGCAAAAAAAAACACCCCAACCAAAACTTAAAAGTTTTTAAGTAGAGAGGGGTGCAGCTAAACAGCAAAGGCTGGGAGGGAAAGCTCTGGGTTCAGCTTTTAGCATGCTTGTCAGTTTAAACTGGAAAAAAAATACTTCATATGCAGGATAAAGAGATTTCAGATATGATAGAGATCCTAAGAAATATTTGACTTTCCTAATCTTCCAGGGAAATTATTCTGCCGGAAAGTCTTACTCAGTCAACTCAGCATAAAACGCCTTGGTACCAAGCGGGAAGAAAATCCCCTTGTATTCAAGAAACATAGCAGCAGCCAGCACTGTGAGCACACAGACTTCTGACAGCGCACCTTTCCAAGATCCCACTTCATGCAGGTGATTCCACCACTACCGTGGGCATGTTATTTCACCCTCACACTAGTCCAGCAGCCACACCAGGGACAGGAGGGCCCCAGCGTAGCATGGGAAGTCTGGGGGTAAGCCAGAGCCATGGAGCTGCCTAAGCCAGGACTGGAGGTGGTGCAGCCACCCTTGTGTCCTGTGGTCAATGACTGTGATATCCAAGAAGAGGCAAAGTCTGGGCAAAGGTTTTCCCAGTGTATATTTGATGTGTATAGCACACTTGAGATGCAGATTCATTTCATAGCTTGCATGAAAAGCTGATTCTAGAATCAAACCACCATTGGAGTGATAACAGATGAAGCTTCAAAGCCACCCCTGCTAGGCTCACACAGCAGCAACAAGGGGAGGGCTGCTCATGGATGTGGCTGAAATGCTGCA
Organism: Laterallus jamaicensis coturniculus; assembly: GCA_022605575.1. Classification (NCBI taxonomy): domain Eukaryota; kingdom Metazoa; phylum Chordata; class Aves; order Gruiformes; family Rallidae; genus Laterallus; species Laterallus jamaicensis. The sequence continues at coordinate 7,394,690 of JAKCOX010000027.1, forward strand.
AGGGAGCACCTGAGGGAAAAACCAAGGACTTTTGAAAAGCAGGCAGAAGGAGACACATACAGGACACAGCAAGGACTTTCTTCCACCCTGCGGATTCCAGAATCTATACCAGATATCCTGTCCTGTCCACACACCTGTGAAGAGGTGGACCAGTGCTGGGACACCCAACACTGAGTGACCCACACATCACTCCAAGCTCCTGCTTCCCCTCTATGTGCCTGCCTGTTTCCACAGTGATTTCCTTGATGTTGCAGGCATGGCAGAGGTCGGTTGGCATGCCTGGAGATCAGCAGACAGACATTACCTTGTACAGGGCAACAGTTTGGCCCACACCCTCTGAGGTTTTTGGCTAGCAGCCGAGGAGTTCGTGACTTTCATATGTTTCAACAAAAGGCGCTGAAAAGAGCTTTTGAAATGGTTATTTGGTGACAGAGATCAAACGTTTCCCCTTTGCATTAATCCTTTTCATGTTTTCAGTATATAAGCTACGTTTTTAAAACCTCAGCCCGCAGGTGTTCAGACACAGGGCTTGAGAAACACATATCCAGGGCACATGCACGACTGGGGCGACTGCAGAAGAAAAATGGCAGAGGTTTAGGAACTCAGACCAGCATGGAGAACTCAAACTGAAAAAGACAAGTCCTACCCATTTTGCACGAACCGGCCAGTGCAGTTGCGACAGGCTCCTGGATTAGAGATGACCCACTACAACACCTCTGGTTCTTAGTTTGGCATCACTCTTAAGCTCATCCTTGTAAAGCTAAGGCTGCCCAGGGTCGATCTTTCAACAACACAAGAAATACACCGAAACACTAGCACAGGAGCAGTGCCAGGCTGCTTCTAGGCTCGCCACACCAGGCTTGCCTGCATGTGCAGGGAGCTAACAGCTTTCCTCCTCACAGAGCATCCCTCAGGGTAGGGATGAAGGCAGAAAGGCTCTTGCTTCCACAGGGGTAAAGCCTGAAACTGGTGGGCACAGGAGGGTTTGCCCTGGATGCATTTCCCCACCACTCAGCACTTGCTTTCTGACCTCTGCAGCCCTCTTGTGAGCCCCGTGTTTGAACGGTCATAGCTATTGTACGTGTGCCGGGCTTTACCTCCATTGTTGAAAGCTGCCCCCAAAATGAGAATTACTCCTAAGAAATAACAAAGCCCATGCAGGCAGTCATCCTCACTTCATCCTTCCTGGAGTTGTTTTTTATTATTTCTTTTTAAATCACCTCAAAAATATTTTCCTATTAAAAGAAGGCCTATTTATCAGCTACCAATGTCAATTAGTAATTTTCCACGAGAGGCACATCTGACTGGAATTTACGCTCTTTTTTTATCCCCTTTTAGCAGCATATACATTTTTTCCTACTGCTGAGTAAGACGGGGTCTCTTAGTCTTAGGCCTAACAATCACCGCTTTTTCCTCAGCTCCTGGAAGTGAGTCCATTAGTCTGTGCACCCCCGTTTCACAGATCATCTGACTCACGCGCCGGGAGCTGAGAAGTAATGCTCTCTGCAATCAAGAAGATGCACTCAGCAGAAACAGAACCACATAGATAGATTTTATATATACATATATATATATATATGTATTTTAGAGATTTTTCTCTGCTGCTTCTATACCTGTCCGCATGGTCTGAATCTTATTGTCCCCTTGGAATGAGGTTGCAGGGTCAAAATACGAGAGGTTCGCAGTGTCATACCATTACAGTAATGTTATGGCAGCTTCTGCCCCGATGCCATAAAGGATGGTGTTGTCCACTTGCTCAGCATTCAAAGCTGGATTGACGTACATTTTGGGGTAAAAATGCACAGATCTTGAAGTGAAATGTTCATAAGTACAGAACAGTGCAGAGAAAAAAAGCATAGTTTTGCCCAGCTTATGCACCTTCATCATCTGCCAGCTGTCTCAACTGCCACTTCAAACACAGAGCACACAGGTGACATCCCAGCACCATCGTGCAGAACAGCCGTGTGTCTGAACACCCCGGTGATGGGGCTGTTTTCCTTGCAGGCTTCTAGATGTAGGAGCAGCAAAAACCTAGAGAAGATGAGAGATCAGGCAGAGGTAGAACTCATTTGTATATGCTTTGCATTTTCTTGAGGTTGCAAATGTATATGAGAGACCGTTGGCTGCGGTATAGCAAAGCATATGCTGTGGGAACAGTCAACCCACCTGTGGATGAACCCTGAGCCCAAGGGAGAAGCCTGGTCCCCTTCCCAGCACTGTAGTTCCTCTGCAGTGCCAGCAGAGAGCAAAGAACGCACGGTTTTACACCTCTTATTATTTGGTTTGTTTTTCTTGAGGTATGCAATCTAACAAGGAAAGTGAGATAAAAGCTGTTTTAAAGGAACTGGGCACGGGAAGCCCCTTCACCCATTGCAACTCTGCTACACGGCTCTCTGAGGGTGCAGATCTTGGGCATGCTGATGGCACTGCTGCTCGGCACTCCCTGAGCTTCTGCTCAGAGGCTCAGAGCCAATGACAGCTGTTACCATCAGTGTCATGGATGTCTACTTACATACCAGAACCTCATTACGCTACGTGCTGCACAAGCCAGGATGACAGCCTCATTCCCCTCTGAATTACTGCTTCAACATCTAAAGGCAGGAGAAGCAAGGGCTGTGGTACCCTGCAGCCTTCTGTGAAGCTCAAGGATGTGTGGCATTCATCCATGCTGAACTTGGACTTACCACTGAACGCGTTACTGGGAAGAAAATCTCAGTGTTCAGGGGTAGAGTTCTTTTTGAAGCATTTGGGTACCAGTAGCAGGTAAACAGCACTTCCTAATGAAAAGCCACAATCTGCCTGCACTGCAAATCATCAAGGGCGGAAGTGATACAGCTGCAACTACTTTGGGAGATAGTCTAGATAAGTTTACTGTCATCTCCAGTAGTTGATCTTCCCCTCTCAGGCCTTGGACTTCTCTTTGCTGTCTGGTCCTAGTGACGATGAATCTCTGCCGTGCCTCGCAGCCCACAGGGAGTGCTGCCCTTGTCATTGGCGTTATCATGAGCACACAGGTCACATCTGGTGAAACTGCAGGAAGCTGCACCCACCCTGCTTGAATCAGGACTGGGAAATGTGGTAAAGCAGTAACCACAGGGTACAGAAACCATTCTGAGGTGGCAAAAAGTTACTCCATCATATCGAAGTAGTGTGGAGCCAGAAGAACCAGCAATCATGGACTTCAGAGGAGGGAGATGTGACACTGAGGTCTGGCAGAACAGCTTACCCCAAAATATGTTGATTGTAGATTTAAAATCTGGTCAGATAAACTAAGGATGGTCTGGTGAAGAGCACCAGTTAGGGATGTTGGGATGCTCGCTCTTGCATTGACCCCAACAGCCTGTGGTGGAGGTGAAGCTGGGGTTTTCAAGCTCAGGGGTGCCACACGTTGCACAGAGGGCTCTATGAGAGGTGACCAGGAAAAGCAAGTTCACGTAACCTACACAGCAAACCTCACATATAGCAAGCCCAAAGTCCCCCTGGTGAAAAAGCAGGAGCCTATCAATTGAAATAAAATTGACAAATAGAAATTAAAGGCCATTTGAGTGCTGAACTTGACCAAGTATTTTCAAAAATACCTCACAGCTGAAAAAGTAGTAATATTATTCAGAAATAACAGATCCTGTAGGAGCTGAAATCCCGCTTTCAAAGTGGCTTGGCTTTTGGGATGGTGCACCGTACTGTGGGTCAGTGGGTTTGACAACACTTCTGAAGTCTGGATTTGGACCCTCAGGTCACTGCTGGGGATAATAGTTATTGTTTTGCCCCTCAGAAGTCCTACCTGTTCCCTCATGGGTACTGTAGATGGGGAGACAGCCATCACTCAGAGATAAGCATGAAAGCTGCAAACATAAAACCAGGCTGCTGAGCGTTGGCCAGGCTTGTCAGAGTCAGACCCCAGCAACTGGCTGATGCACAAAGACACAGCGATGCTGCTGACAGCAGGCTGAGGCCAGAGATTCTAATCCTTAGCATGAGTAAAGATCCAAAATGCAGAAAGTCCTGAACTTCCTGGAGAAACTGAGCTCTGTCAGGCCCTGTCGAGCAACGAGACACCCATTTGATTTAGGGAGTTTACAGTTGCTTTGTTAAACCAAAGGGTGTTATCATATTTACCACATTTTTCTTTCCTTCCCCAACAGTGCTGTTACCAGCAGAGAACAGACACCATTTCTTGTGTGTAGCAAACCTCCTGCCAGTGGCCTTCCCTGGTGAGATGTCGCTGTGGGGCTCCACGAGGGACATGCTGGGCTGCCTTCTGCAGAGCGCAGCCAGCTAAGTATCAAAAACAAACAGGCAAGTTTGCCTTGCCTATGCCAGTCAGCCAACAGGCAAGCTAAAACCCAAAGAAATTGTTCCAGGAAAAAGAAAGAAATTAAAAGCTTAATCTTAGTAAAAATATAGTCCCTGAGCACCAGCAGGGTCAGGGTCAGATTGGGTTATGTGTTGTGTAAGCCCCTGTTACACAAGCCAAGGCAGGGCAGAGGCTTTCCCAGGGCTATTCAATCCTGCTTTCTCTTGCTCCGTTTCGCTGCGGCTCCCTCATTCCTTCCTTCTCACTGACCCACCTCCTGATGCTCGCTTGGACATCAAACAGGTCAGCCCGAGGGCTTCCATCGCTGACACTGAGATCACACAAATCACTTGGTCTCTCAAGAAGAGTGCGGGGTTTATGAGCAGACCTACAGCAACACAGGTGGGTGGCTGCAATAAAGGCAGCTCCTTACACGCTGCTTATCTGCGTTAAGAGGCAAGAAACACCTTCTGCACCAGGGGCACCACAGCCTGCGGTAACACAGGGGGAGCAACCCCAGGGGCTACATGCAGTGGTCTCTTAAACCTGCGCACTCTGGGCAGCAACAGCTAGCGGTGCCGAGGGGGCTCCTGATAAGTGAGGAAAAACAGCACACCTTGTGCATGTTTCAGAGAAATACAGCTTATTTCTCAGCCCTTGAGCAACTTTAAACTGGTTGCTCAGGAGCATGTTTTCCCTTTGAAGCACGTACTCTCAGGGCACTCCATCCCCTTCACCTTGGGATGCTGTTTTTCCATGAAAAATTGCAAACTAATTTCTCTGCCAATGCTCTCCAGCCCTCTCCTTGCACTCCAGCACTCACCCTTCACACAGATGACCTGGAAGCATCTTCAGGCTATTTTTATTTTTTTTCCCCCAACTAAACAACACAAGACAAGGCTGCTCCTCTTCATGGACTTCCAGAGTGCATCTCCTCCTCCAGGGACTGCTGCCTTCAATCCCATGCCACTCCCTCTGACAGATGCCTTTCAATCCTCTGTGCTGCTCTATTGGAGAAAAGCAGCATTCACCATAAGAAAGAGCGCTTTCCAGAGGGAGAGCCACAACCTTCAGCTGAAAACCTCTTCCAGCAAAGTACAAGCATGTTACTTTAGATTTTTCTTCCCCTCGTTTCTCCATGTTTGAGTATTTGCTCTACACACATTTCTGCCATACTTTGAAGCCTATTTATCTGGATTTAATATTCTAGGTTTGAGCCTGAGACCCAAAAAAAGTTCCTGATATGTATATATATGTGTATGCAACTCAGAGTCTTCCAAAGGAAAAGAAATAAAACATTGTAACAGCGAACAGAAAACTCATTGCAATTGTTACAGCTATGGAGAATACCCTTATGCACAAACAAATTCAACTCTCTTCTTAATCAACAGGAAAGGAAGGCAATTATCTATGGCAGTCTTTCCATGGCTGATGGAAAGAACAAACAGTAACCAAGCCCCACTGGCTTCAGAGATGACCAGTTAAGGTTCGTGCCTGTAGCCAAACAGTAGAACCCCCAGGTTCACCTGGACACTGGAGAACTTAAACTTTTCAGACCTGGCCAGTACTATACAATAGATCCGACTTTGTATTATATACTATTCAATACCAGCCAGGTGTAAAATACCTGTATACCTGCTATTTCCCTGCCCCCTTCCATAGACTCCTTTGAAAGTCTTCACTCATTACCAGAGTTCTCTTAGGACTCTTCTTTGCAAAACCAAGATGCCAGCTCCTTGCAGTCTGTTTTTCCCTCAGCACAGTGAACTGCTACTGTTTCAAATGCTTAAAAAAAAATTCTGAATGAAGTCCAAAGGAATATTCTGATTGCCAGTGGCTGTTCTCGCTGTCTTAACCTAGATCAGTTTGACATAAGCCATTTACTTCATGGTTAACCCCAGAAAAAATCCTGCAGGGAATATAAATTCGTACATTAATCCTGCTCACCAGTTTGGTTCCACTTAGGTTTGAATGCAGGAGGTGCCACGTTGCAACCCCAACTCAAATTTATTGCTTCGAAGGCTTTAACAAAACACCACTTGGGAGCCCTTTGTGATCCTCACACCGGCTCTTTACTGCAGAGGAGAGAAAGAGACAAGACTGTAAGTGCCGAGCATTACAATGAAACATAAAGCGGCATTAAAGTTGCTGTGTGCTTAATGCTGCGGTTTAAGCAGCTAATCTTGTTTCGGTTGAATGGCATGTTCATTACAGCAAATAAATCAGTAACATGTGGGATTATTGAAGAGGAAAGACATATTAAACCAGTTTAGGGCATCATTTTCTTTTTTTTTTTTTTTTTTTTAAAGTGTCTGATTTAGCTTGGCGTTTTTCAACAGTCAGTTCTAATAAATACTTGTATAGCACAGATTAAGCAGGTGGGAATGCTGCCCAGAAAGAGTATTATGAATAACTTAAGGCACTGGTTTAATTGCAGCAATCCATGATACTTACTGCGCTGGCACCAGAGGGGAGTTTTCAGTATTAAAAACTTCAACCAAGCTACTAGCAAGTGTCTCTTTTATTAGGTGTTTGAAAGAGCTTTCCAAAATGTTCACCTCCAGTGGGAGTAGGGGAAGATTTCAGAGTCTATGTAACTATTTAACTTATTTCCACCACTATTCATTACTTTTTAAAAATAGATAGGAGCTTCCTCAATGCAACTCTGCATCCCTGACTCTGCAAAGTTCTGCAACAGCACCCCTGCCAACTTGCCAGCCCCATTCTGCCCCTTTTTGTTTGCAAGCAAGACACACAGAAGGGAAAAAGCCCAAAACCAGCTTGCACGTCAAGCAGCAAGCTCTTTTCAGAGCTATAACCACACTATCCTATAGAGCGTTCCCGTATTCCTTCTCCACAGCACTAGTTCCTCGCACTATCCTTGCCACAGCTTAAAGAAACAAGTAGGAGCAACTTCATCCAGCTTTGGAGATGGCACTGCTTGAGCGGGTACTTGGACCAGGTGACCTCCAAAGGTCTCCAAGTAGAACAGCCTGGGTTGGAAGGGACCTTAAGGATCATCTAGTAGCACTGACAGGAAAAGAAACACAGTTAAGACCTAAGTGAAAGAGCAAAACCCTCCCCAGTGCCAAACAGCCTCCCCTCAGCAATTTGTCCATGTAGAGTGCAGATCCCCTGTAAACCATCATCAGTGACATTTGCAGTAAGCAAGTTCCCATCCATACGCAAGCACAGCAAAGCAAGGATTCAGCAGGAAACACAGCTGGGGAAGTTGTTTTATCTGGGAAAGAGGGGTGGTGGGGTGGAATTGCAGCTTTTGCTGCTCTGGGTAAGGCTGCAAGTAACAAGAAGTCCTTGCAAAACACCACCCCCTACCCCACCAACTTTTCCTCACCTCTGATCTGCACAAGGTATGAAGGCCCATCCTAGCCCACTGTGCCCCCAAAGAAGCATGTGGGGTCATGGGTGCTTCCACACACTCACATTAGTGCAAATTTAAAAGTGCCCAAGGCGGCTCCTCTGGCCCCAGAGCAGATGCCAGGGGAAACCAATCTGCGCCAGCACCATCTTTCAAGCAGCACAGTAGCAAAGGCTTGGGGCTGTGTGCCCACACCCAGGCCCAGATCACACCGAAAACCCTCCTGATGGACAGCAGAGATGCTGGTACCTCTGTACTCAACATCTGAGCTTGGAAAAATGTTATCACCCAACTGATTCCGGTCATCAATCCCATCACCTCCCATTTCCTTCTTTTATATGTTAATTTTGCCTCTGATTAGACCAGAGTCTCCAAGACAGCAACAGCTCTTGGTACAGCACAAGGCTACAAGCAGCACTGAAATCATCCTGGCTGATGCCCACAAGTAACAGCCGACGCTACTCACAGTGCTGGGAGAAGCAGCACTTCAGAGAAGTTGCAGAATTCCTGGGCTCTGCTTCTCCAGTGTGTCACTTGGTACACTGGCAAAAACGCAGAAGGCACAGGCTGCAGAAGCTTCCCGGAGGTCAGGCTAAACCAGAAATGCCTACGCCCCTCTCGGAAGGCAAATTTACAGCAAAACATGAACAAAAATTGGGAAGTTACCCGTACGCTCTCCTTAGGAGTGTGGTGACTTTGCTGATCACACAGCTTACCATCCCAGACAAACTCTATATTCAGGGCAGGGAAGCCAACGTATAAATTAGCAGAAATGTGAGTAGGTTTGATGGCACTTGATTAACCGGACCGTAAGCACCAGAAGCAAAACATTAGGAACCCGACGCCATTTTGTGGTTGTAGCAGGCATTTAACAAAGATGGAAAAGCAGCCATTACAGAGAAAACCAAGCATTTTGGGGGTTGCATTAAAGAAAAAGCATCCCTGATAAGTGCTAAACAGCCTGAAATAAAACAGCGGCTCACTACAGAATTTCTGAACCAGGATTACTTCAACGCCATCCACAGCATCACACAATTTAGCCTCCCAGAAGCAAGTCCCTGTCACCATCCCCACTACTCACTCCCCTTCCCAGTGGGCCCAAGCAGCCCACCTGCATGTCCCATCACAGCCCAGTGAAACACCCAGGCTCAGCTGCTCCATCTCCCTGCTACCAGTCCTCAGCCTCACCTCCACTGAGGAGCCAGAGCCTCTCCTTTCCAGCTCAGCTGCAATTCAGGCCCCATTTGTACCCTCCTTTCTCAGCATCTTGGGAAACACCTGGGAACTTCAGCAGTGTCTCCCTCCAAAACAGTTTTTTCATTTACTTAAGAGACAGGCCCTCATTTAAACCTTCTATTACTCTCACCCCCTGCTCAGGTAAATCCCCCTCACTTCTCACTTGTCCTTCCCCTGCACTTACTCCCTCTCAAGTCCGTCTCCCAAGCATGCAGGCAACGAGAGCTGTTCCTAGTTTTCTAGCTAAAGCCACACTCACATGCTGGCACTACACCATTCCCTGCCTTTCTGGCAGTTCCTTGCAAGCCATGCACTGAGATTTAATTCTGTTTGTGTCAGATACATCTGCATCCTACCACTAGTGCACAAGGTTACCGCCGTTGGGCGGGCGAGACGCCCGGCTCTCTCCATGGTGAGGCACTGCACTGCCATTTTTACAGAAACCTTCCAGCTCAGCAGCGATCCAACACCCTGCCTGCTGAAGCTGTAACAGCGGCCGGCACAGGCAGCCAAAAGCCATCCTCACTAGCCTTACCCACGCACACCCATCCAAAAAACTCGGTTGCAACTAACGGGAGCCTTTCCCTTACTTCATCTGGCTCTGGCCGAGCTGAAACTCCACACTCTCTCAGCAGTTGCAGTTCATTTGTTCTGTAATTCAGCACAGCACTGCTTTAAAAACATCTTTCTGATGCTGTTTTCCTGCAAATGGCATAATGAGGAATAATAAGCAGGTGCTTCTGAGCACAAACCCAGAACAGCAGGAGTATAAAGCTACCGTAAGTGAAGCAATTAAATAACCACACCGTGCACTGTTTACTGACAATCTTTATTAGAGCTGACTCCCCATGCTTAGAGGTTTCCCAGGAAATACAAATATGAATCAAAGTGCTACCCCACAGTGTAAAAAAAAAAAAAAACCAACAAACTTTATTTGCACAAAAAGATATAAACAACTAGTATTTCAAAGTTCACCCCAGATAGTGCATATAATATCCAAAAATAAACCAAGATGAAAGACTAGCAGCAAAAAGAATTCTAGTTCTCCTTCAACACTGTTTGCGTGCTTCCACATTTCTCTAAGAAACAGAGTATAAAGAGAATTCCATCAATTTCTATGAAATAGCCTACCAAAAATATAACACTGTGTAAAGAAAGTTAGTAGTACAAATCTGGGGGTTAGGGAGGGAGGAAAAGGAGAAAAATAGTAGGTGCAATATTAAAAATCTCACGTGTAAACTTTCCTGCTGCTTCAAAATAAACACCAAAACCAAAAATCACATGAGTATTTCCGTTTGGCTTAGCAGCCAAGAAATTAAGAAAAAGCAGATTTTTATTTTTTTTTTTCCCCTTAAAGTGCTTAACCACCATATCCAAAAGTAATGACTTTCAGACCTACTTAGCATGAACGTGCTCAAAAAGCCACTGCTCTACAGTATGAAAGCTGTCATTCTGAAACGCTGCGCGTACAAACTGGCTTTATCTGCACGAATGAAAGATCGCTTTCAACAGCTCTCAATCATATGATGGCCCAAATCAAGGTAATGCTATTAAAGCAGGCAGCTGAGCAAGTCCCAGAAAGTTGAAGAACAAGAGATATAAAAAAATAATCTTTCTCTTTTTAAAGGCAGCGTGCCTCTCCCAGCCGCAGGAAGGTAACTTTCTGTAACAAGCAAGAGAACCTCAGCTTTATGTTATTGTTGCAAACTACCCAGAACAAACCCACACCTTTAGGGAAGGGAGATTAATACTTCTCACTGATAAAACACACAAAAAAGGCAATCATGTGGGTGGGACCAATAACTAATGCAGTGTTTTAATATTAAACATACTGTCCACTTGACTTTAAAACAGACAGTATGTCCTAACTAAAAAAAAACCAAACCCAAAACCCCACAAGAAAATAACAAAGAGGACTTGAAAAGCTTTAGGAGCAGTTTGTTACATTGTGATATATTTATTTGAGCCTTAGTGCAAAAGAAAAAACTAACATTCTAGGCTCCAAAGCAAGTCAAATACCTAAGACTATTTCATGGAGGTGTGGGGGGCTGGGAGGGGGTTGACAAACATCAGGCACACAGATTCCAAGAAAAAAAAATTAAACTTTCAGCTGTAATGGCCATTCATTTTTATCTCAAGGTTAGAAAACACATATAAAAATGGGAGCAATGACTCTGGCATTCGTCAACCTCAAGTGCAGCTACAAATTATTTCAACCCCACCACTCTCCCAAGCCAGGGCTCTCATAACCAAACTGAACTGTTGGTATTGCTGCAGCTGTCAAACTGTGCTGGTCAGGAGAGCTACCCAACCCCACAGTTACTGATTAATTTCTCCATCAGCTTTTTAACCCAGCATGACTGAATTTGTTTACATTCATCTATTTCACAGGTCTAAGATTCTAAACCATTTCTCAGAAGGCATCATTTCCCAACGCAGTACCTTCGCTGTCCTTCAGGACTGTTTTTAAGTTAAGAGAACCCCCTGGTTCATTTACCACTAAAATACAGATTATCTAGAAAAGGTAACTTTTTCCCTATAATGCTCCTGTAAACACCTCTGTATTAAGCCACAGGAAGCTCTAGACCAGGAAATTCAGCATCTCCAGTGATTTGACTTCACCTTACTTCTCCTTTACAAAAGCAAAAAAAAAAACCAAAACCCACCCCTTGGTAATTAAAAAGAGAAGGAAATAACACAAACAGACCCACAGTGAAATATTCAGTTACCCAAGCAAACACTTAAAATAAGCCTCTGAAAGTTTAACATTTGAAAAGCAATTATTTTAGTGGTTAAAGTGTGCAAATAACTAAATATGCCGTCTGCTTCAGAGATGGCTGAATAACATAGTCAATGATTATTATTCATGTCTAGCACTGCCAGTCCTGGTGCTGGCTTTGGACATTATCTATTATCACTTCCTCTGCATATTTCCTGCCTTTTTTTTTTTCCCCTCCACAATAGAGACCAGTAGCATGACTTTAGAGAGAGGTATCAAAGATGCAAACTTTTCTTCTTAAAGGTTTCCAGTCCATCTCAAGTCTGGCAAAACTGAGCATTATGGGGAATTAAACCCAATGTTTCAAGCAGGAACATCAAATATTATTTCAAGTTTTGTCTGTATATGAAAAGATTCAGAATCTCAGGTTTCTAAGAAACAAATATCATAAATTAAGGAGGGAGAAAAAAAAAAACCACACGCAAAGGAAATGTAGTTATTCTATTGATGAGAAGTATAAAAGCTTAGAAATAGAAAAACACCAGCTTCAGCCTGAGACTGAAAAAAAAAACAACCCACAGATTTTTCAAAACCAGAGTCCATACAGTGTCACACAGCCCTGCCTTGTCATGTTTGTTAATATCCTCGCTTAGAAGTCAGACAGCATTTTGTTTAACTTGTGTTGCTCTGTATCATTACACTAAACCATAATTAACTCCTCTTTTGTGCCGGCCTCATTCCAACACAATTGTACCCACTGTATACCAGCAGCAGTTCTCAGGTTTTGTTTTGCAGCTCAGCTGTATTTTTCTTGGATGTTCACAAGACTGGCATTTGACTGGATGCGCTTGGCTAGAAAGGGAAAAATTATATGAAAATTAAACACAAAGAATTCCACAAAACTAGTCTCTCCACTCCCTCTATTTATCCGACACAGACTTGCAAACAGCTTTCTGTTCACGTCCAGAAACTTTAATGAAAAGATATGGCTGAAGCTCTTTACTACCCTTCTTCAGGGGACAGCAGCAGACTAATAGTCACTATTAGCGCTGTCAGCACAGCTGCAGGCAGAGCTGGCTGGGCCCCCACTCCCACAAGAGCCAAGCAAGCCCCTGGCACCACCCAGCTCTAACAGCGAAATGGAAGCACCATCACTTACGCAAAATGAGTATCCGTTTCTTCTGCTTTGAGTGAAGGAAGCTGCTGAGATAAAAAACAATAGGTAGGAAGAGAATAAAGGATGAAACTGCAATCACTGGGACTGTATCGCTGCAGGGAACAGAACAGTTGAAAGTCCTGCTCCAGAGCTTCCGAGTGATGTTCATCTGAAAGAAAAACATAGGCAAGCCGTGAACACGAGCACGTGCATTGCTGCTGTGCTGTGGGGCAAACGCTCAGGCCTCAAGACATTCAAGCATTCAAATATGACCTGTGAATATAACAGTTCAACAGATTCCCCCCTGCCAGAAGCAAGCAAATCCCTAAAAACATAGACAATTTAAACAGAGACAAAATTTCACAACAAAACTTTTACAACCTCCAAAACCAGACCCTAGTCAGTGCCACATGCCTGTTTCCCCGGCAGGGCTAATCCCACCCTTTCGGCAGCAGTCCTTTTACTCAACCACTTAAAACCTGGTAACATAACAAAGCTTTTCCCAAACATATGTCACGCCAATGCTGAGGACCCCTAGAAACAACCGCTGTAGTAAGAAATCAAGAATTACACTGGCTAGAAAAATAGCAGTAAAGCTTTACATTAAAAGCCAGAAGATTAAGGAGATTTTTGGTTTTAATCCATCTCCTTCACAGTAACAAGAAATTAAAGTGCAGCTACTTGAAACTGGAATGCCCTCGGGTGATCGGGAGCTTCACTCATGCTCCTGCTGCCTTGGCCGAGGCCAGGACCTAGCCAAGACAGCCCCACGGGACTAACTCCTTCCTCACAAGACATCAGCCTGACAAAGGCACTGCTGCCAGAACCATCCCTCACCAAAAGGGGAAGGCAATGCCTAGCCAGACAAACACAAATAGCTCAGATTATTAAAGACCTTCGCAACGAGGCCTCCCCGTAGGGTTTTAATACTTACTGCATCTTCCACGTCGATACACAAGTGCGCCGAGTGCCCAGACTCACCACCTTGCTTGTTCAACCTTTGCAAGTGATTATACAAGTCATTCAGTATTTTGTAGGTTTCATTGCAGTTTTTACATACTTCTGTGTAGTTATTTGGTGACAGATTGACAGTTTGCCCCTAGGATTATAAAACTATGTATGAATACATGAGGCATTATTTAACAAAAAAAACCCAGCCCACAATTAAAAATAGAGTCAAGTTTGAAACAAAACCCGTATTTCTAGCATGTTAGATTGAGTAGAGGCAGGACGGACAGTTCTCATGGCAATGCAGGAGAAAAAGGGACAAGAATCTAACTCACTAGGGACAGGAGACATTTCCAGCAGGTTCTCCATCTCAAACTGTTCCTTGAACTAGCAGCTTTTTTAATTAAACATTTAAAGTACCAGTTCCCAGGAAGAAAAAAAAAAAAAAAAGGAACTGCTAGTAATTAAATGTTATTCTGCAGACAGAGATAACCAGGATCCTTAATAGTTTTTAGGGATTTGTCTGCCCATACATAACCGTAAGGTTGCTACTGCTGTGCTGTGTTGACAGGGACAGACCATGCCATGGTAGGTAATCCTTTTTATTCACTGCCTTCGCCACCACTCAATGCAATATAAGACACCTGAAAACAAAATTACAACCTCTAAAGATATTCCAACACAGTAATGGTTGTACCAGCTACACACCAACTCAGTTAACTTCTAGTTTGGGCACTTGAAGTGATCAATAAGCCAGTCCACACTGCTCCTGACCAAGGTCTATAAAGGCACACATCCTAGAGATCATTAGTAATGAAAATAAAGCAGGCAGCTCCTTTGGAGATTGTCCCATACACATAATTTCCCATTTTTAATACTGAGCTATCCCAGAACTTGTCTGGCTTCTGACTGAAACGGAGTATGAGCAGTTTCTTAGGCTATTTAGGGCATTTTCTCTGAGGACAATGAAATTCTTTTCTTTAAATTATATTGCCTTTGCCATACAGACAAACTTTAACGACCCATAATTTTCCTAGGGGAGAAAACCTGTTACAACATTTTAAGGCCTGCTAGTCTCCCTGAACGAGTCTGTATTATCAAAAGGTTATTTAAAGACTGAATTGTTAAGTCAGAAGACAACAATTCCACAACGAGATAGAAAGAGACTTAGAGCATGCAGACGTGCCGTTCTTCACTATATAATTATCAACTATTGTGAATTCAGAAATTCTGATGTGAAGTAGCATTGCAATTACATACAAAATGAAGTCAAGGTGAATATCAATTAGAATTAATTTTAGGCTCTCCATCTGTAAACATCTGCGCTTTACAGATCATTGCTTTATCTGCCTAAAATTCACAAACTCACCAGCAGTTTATTTGCCTAATCTGTATCTGCAGTTTATTCAGCATAAATAAGATTTTGCTAGCAATTAAAGGATTTAGTGCTTCTCTTAAATAACGGCATAAATACCTGAACATTCTGTTCAAAACATGTCAGAGATTTATTGAATAAATCCAGGAATTCTACAGTAGAATTTGATAATCCCTCACTGTTGTTCTTTAAACAATCTGTCAAAGAGAAAGAAAAACATCAGGATATTCTAATTTCTAACATTTCCATAGCCGACAAGCCCCAGACACTCCACTCCTGCAAAAAGAGCTCTCGACTATAAAAGACAGGTCTAGTCAACACTGCGGTTTCCTTATCTGCCTGCCATTGATGTCTCAGACCTGCTGACCTAACTCTTCATCGAGAACATATTTCAGAATTAATTGGCCTTGATTAAGTGAAAGATGAAGACTATCATCAAGAGCTTTCTGAAGAGGGGGTCTGAATTATCTTTGGACTTTAAAATAAAACAAGACATTACTTTTATTTTCTAGCCTGCAAATCTGGCTTTGCCCAGCAACAGTAACAGCCATTACGGGAAAGCAGAAGCACCAGCAGAGGAGGTGAAGCGGAGAGCATCCAGGAAACAGCCAAAGCATGAACACAAGAGCACAAATCACAGCGTAGGTGGTTTTTCTGTTTAAGAAAAGACCTGACCGTTTCACCAGCTTTTAGGGGAGCCTTGGGGCTTTCCTCCCAGTCATAGGCTCAACCCTACCACGTTACTGCTTCAGCCACCCCACTTCAGGTGCTCTAACCAGACCGACCCTTGAAAACAGCAGCAGTTTGGGAACGTACATGTTCAGCAACAGCACCAGTGACAGCCAGCCAACATCCTAGAAAATTCTGAAAGAAGGAAGTGCCATGTGATCCAGAGCCTAAGCACAGCAGGACAGGGCAGACCACAGAGCTCCTCCCTTCTTGCCTTTCCAGGACTCGCAAATGAAAAGAAGCTCTTCCAGACGCCCAAGGGAACGCGCTGCAAACCCAGCATCTTTAACACTCCACTCCATAGTGCTATTCCCTTAGTTTTCTAGAGCACCTATTAGCTTGGGGTCCCACTCCCCACACCAGGGGAGCAGCAAAAAGGCCACAGTTCAGCTGTAAGCACGGCACAGTGCCATCAGCAAGAGGACAGGGAGATACAGGGAGAGAGATGGACACCATCCGCCCATCAAATTAAACCAAAGACAAGGCTGTGGAGACAGACACTGCTCAAAGCGTGAGCATCCCTGAGTTACTAGTTTAAGAAACTTTTCATTGTTTGCTAACAAAGGTTTTTAAGTAACATGGGAAGATGGAGAGAAACAGAAGAAACCACAAAGTTAAAAGTCTCCAGCAAGGTCTGCAGATCACAAAGAAAACTAGCAAGGCTGCCTTTTGCAATAGCTTAAAAGAAATATTTATATATAAAAAGAAAGAAATTAAAAGAAATATTTTTATATATATATATTTATATATAAAAGAAATATTTCCAACAAATGCCCTCAGATTGTAGCAGTAACCCTTACAGAATGAAAAGCTCTCGTACCCTTCACCAGAGTGGCTCTAGTTTGAGATTTTTGTGTTACCTACTAATTGTATTTAAACAAATACACACAATTTTGATTTGTGCAGACTTTAGGGGCTAAGTCATTACAGCAGCACGACAGCCACAGAACGCGTCACATACTTGCACAGTTGGCTGCCTCCCAGGTTTCGTTAAAGAACTGCGAAAGGGTCACAACTATCTGCAGCCTGTCTGAGGTCAAGATGCTTTTGGCACAGTTGTGGCTCTCAGAAGAATTCTAGAGGAAAAAGAAAACAGGGGAAAAAAAAAAAGCAATCAAGCATTAAAGATACAAAGGGGAAATTTTTAAACTTATTTTAGCAAGCACAGCTAAACAATCACAACACGTCAACGTTTCTAGAATAGGCAAGGCAGAACTGATGCAAGAACTATCTTTTGATCCTCCAATTCATACCACGAGCAACACAGCTCACTGCACACGGTCTCTGAAGACCTACCAGGACTGCAAGTCAGCCAAAAACACAGGACTGAAAAAACCCCACAGGCAAACAGAGAGATGGGGCCTCCTCTGCCAGGCAGCTTGGATTCACCCATTCCTGCACTGCTGCCCCAGGAGCCAGCTCAAAGCACGTGCGACCAGAGAGGAGGATGAGGTCATCCTCATTAGGCTGAAGGAATATTTGAAGGAGTTGAACCAACAGACCAGCCACAAAACAAACCAAACCCAAACAACAGAAACTAACATCCAAACCGGCTGCACCAACATAACCTCTATCAGCAGCAAATGTCCCCTCAACAATGGATGAGAAACTTAACATGAGCCAGCAGTGGCTCTTGCAGCTCGCAAGGCCAATGGTGTCCTGGGCTCCATCAGAAGAGGGGTGGCCAGCAGGGACAGGGAGGTGATTGTCCCTCTCTACTCTGCCCTCGTGAGGCCCCACCTGGAGTACTGTGTCCAGATCTGGGGCCCCCAATACAAGAAGGATGTAGAACTGTTGGAGAGGGTTCAGAGGAGGGCCACAAGGATGATTAGAGGGCTGGAGCATCTGCCCTACAAGGAGAGGCTGAGGGAGCTGGGCTTGTTCAGCCTGGAGAAGAGAAGGCTGCGGGGGGACCTCATTGCAGCCTTCCAGTACCTGAATGGAGCATACAAACAGGAGGGGAATCAACTTTTTAAAAGGGCAGATAATGGCAGGACAAGGGGGAATGGATTAAAGCTGAAGGAGGGAAGGTTTAGATTGGATATTAGGGGGAAGTTTTTTACGGAAAGAGTGGTGAGGTCCTGGAACAGGCTGCCCAGAGAGGTGGTGGATGTCCCATCCCTGGAAGTGTTCAAGGCCAGGTTGGATGGGGCCCTGGGCAACCTTGTGTAGATCCAGGCCTGAGGTTGGTGGCCCTGCCTGTGGCAGGGGGGTTGGAGCTTTATGATCCTTGGGGTCCCTTCCAACCCAGACCATTCTATGATTCTATGAACACAGCAATACCAGGGACGCAGCCCCCAGCGAAGCAGCGCCTGTGGCCACTCCTCCAAGTCCAGGTCCAGGCCAGGCTCTTGTCCTCCCTGGACATAGGTACCCAACTCACCTGTTTCAGGAACCCACCCAATGCACCCCTTCCCCAAAGCAGGCACTGGTACAACACTTAGAGCACTTATTCTCTGGACAAAACTCAAAGAAATTGCAGAATGACTATAAAAGCAATTACAAAATTAACAAGGAAGTCTCCCTACTGATACGAAACCATGCCCTCCAGTCTGCCAAGTCCTCTGCTCCACCAAGCTCCTGGTTTCTGGCTCCTAAACTGCCTCAAGCACACCTCAAAATGACCAAAAGCCTCTTTGGTAAACAACATGGGAGATATGGGAAAATAATCTCTTTAATGAGACACTTGTTCCTTACAGAGCTCTGTGACAGATTCAGTTTCTGCCCCCCTTTGTTGAAATAGGTTTATTTTAAGTAAGGCATTTCCCTTAGAGACTGAACTGCAGAAGTCAAATATCGCCACATCTGGTAACTTCTACGTTCACCCACTTTCATTTCTACTAAACTACAAACAGATATGCAAGAAAGTTGTTTATGCAAGAAACTCTCTGGTTCCTTCATGAAGGCCTGTAACTGTGAAACTCCTCACCAGCTGGACTCGCAAGTGGGGAAAAAGCACTTTAAATCCAAAACGGAATCAAATGGACCTATATCATTCCTTAAACATGCTTGCCTAACTTATTAACTAGCCTAATGAGAAGGATTTGACATTTTAGAGATGTTCAGAACTTGACTTGACTGCTTCTTTCGCATTGCACTGTAACTACAGTAGGATGGCAAAGACAAAAACATCAGATATTCAATTACTTGCCATCGTGGCTTGAGGAGGTTGCAAGGGGTCACCTCCCTTGTTTAACTGGTTAGTTAACCCACACACAGAAGGAAAAGCAAATGCTAACACAGATGTGTCTTCCAGATCACACGGTGGACCAGTCCTCCAGCACAGCAGCTGCAGTGAGTTCTTGCGTATTCTAAATATGGGGATATGTTTGGCAACCTAATCCTAGCCAAAACATCACACTG
The DNA here is from genome assembly GCA_022605575.1 of Laterallus jamaicensis coturniculus. NCBI lineage: Eukaryota > Metazoa > Chordata > Aves > Gruiformes > Rallidae > Laterallus > Laterallus jamaicensis. The sequence continues at coordinate 7,413,889 of JAKCOX010000027.1, forward strand.
GAAATGCCCAAGAGAATTACATACTCTATTCCTCACTTTCACATTACCTAGTCACTGGTAAGAAACAGCTTCCAGAAGAGAAACAAATACATAGGCTACGGGTTTGCAAACTAAAAGGAAAGACCACTGGCTAAGATATTTGCCCTAGAAATGACAATCTACAGGCAAGTGTCCTTGCAGACAGACAGGCAGACACAATGTATCAAAACCAGAAACTGGTACTTCTTTATATGACAGGTAACTAAGCTGTGAAATGGTTTGCAGCAGGACACCACGGCAGCAAAACGTGACCTGGGTTTAAAGAGCAACACATTTTTCTTGTCATTGGTGACTCTAAATACACATTCAGAGATCCCAAGGCAGAAAGAACAACCTGGGGGATGCACTGCTATACGCTTGCTCTCTACTTGTACTCTCACCCAGGGTACCCACTCATAGCCATCATCAGAGATCAGACAAAGCTCCTTTTTATCATCATCCTTACAGTCATTCCAGGGGCTAACTTTTTAAAATTGATAGACTGGACAAGAACATGCAAAGTTAGTCATAAACCAACTCAACACTAAGAAATTAAAAATATGGAAATAAATAAAAGACAATCATGGCTCTGGAGGATGCCAACAGAAGACCTAGCTTCAGTCATGGTTTCCCACTGGTTGGGTCCACAGACTCCAGCCACAGCTCAGGACTTCTAGCTTGCTGCCACACACTCCAACCAGCTCTGGAGCCAAGAACACTGTGACATGGGTGCCCATGGAAGACGTGCGTCACTCACCACAGCTTTGGAGCCTATCAATTTTCCCAGAAGTGCTGGGCAACTAAGCTCTGGCAGTGTTCCTCATTAGTGCTACACAACTACCTGCAAGCCAGAGCACCGCTTTAGCCATTGCTACATCAGCAAAACCAGCTCAAAATTTTCCACTTGCACAAAGGAGCAGAGCTTCTTTTCTGCAGGTTGAACTACTCACCCCTAAATGTGCCAGGCTGTAGGGACCATGCCACAGCACCAGGCAGCAAAGGCGGCCATCACTGACAGCGGCACTTCCCAAACACTCACAGCCTCTATTAAGCCACCATATGCACCCAGTGAGGCTTACAGCGTGGGCACCGACCTTTGAAGGCCGGAGAGACGCTTACCCAAAACCCAGGCACCCCACTCACCACACCAGTGCCACAGGTGACACCCAGGGCCTGACCTAGTACAGGCCGGCTCTCCCAGAGAGCTGGGCGAGACACCACTGTCACGACGCAGGGAAGGGAGGAGCGGCAGCGCCTCAGGGCCTGTACCCTGGTACAGCCCTTACGTGACTGAAGCCCTTAGAGAAACAGCCCAGGCCCCCAGCCCTGCCCCAGTGCGAGCACACCACACGCGGGGCCCTCGCCCCGGGCTGCCTCGCAGCCCCCCTACGCCCACCCGCCCTCTCGGCCCCGGCCCCGCGGACGCACCCCGACGGCGCGGGTGATGTTGCCGTACTGTGCGAGGAGACGGCCGTAGTGGTGGTGGCAGGCCTGGCAGAGCCGCACCGGGCGGGCGCGGCGGCCCAGGCAGCCCGTCAGCGCCGCGCTGCCTTCCGCGAAGGCGACGAGCAGGCGGCGGCACTCGGGCTCCAGCTCCGGCAGGTCGCCAGGCAGCCCCGCGCCCCACAGCTCCTCCGCCAGCTCCTCCGCCTCGCCCAGCGCCTCCAGCACCAGGGGCTGTCGCGCCTCCCCGGTGGCAGAGTCGAGGGCGAGCGCCAGGGCGGATAACAGCGGCAGCAAGCAGCCCAGCGGCGCCATGACGGCCGCTCCGAGGAACCGGAAGCGCCGCGCCGGCAAGCGGCCCGCCTCCAACGTGGAACGCCGCTGTTCATTGGCAGCTGCGGTGGAGGGGGCGGGGAAAGGGGCGGTGCCGAGGCGGGCGGCCCCGGGGGCGGGCGAGGCCTCTCCCCGGGCGGGGCGAGGCGGGGACATCCCGGGTGCGGGCGTGGGCAGGGGTTGCCCCTGACCCGGGACGAGGGGCTCAGTAGCAGCCGGGTAACGCTCTCGTCAAACCGGGCGATTTGAGAGTACCTGTGGTACGGGTGGTGTCCGCGAGGCGCGCTGGCAGCTAGAAGCGAGCGCCCAACCCAGAGACCGGGTGATGAGGGAGGAACGGGCTGCACCTTCCTGCAGTCACAGCACCTCCCACGGTTTACCTCCCGCTGGACACCTGTGCGGGTGCCTGGCCCCACGTTTTGCCATGGCCGCTTCTCTATAAAAGCAGAGCCATGGAAAGAGAACTCTGCCCAGAGGAGGAGGAGCGAGCAGGGCAGCGGGTAACCCCTTCCCCTCTAGTGCCGGCTTACCCAATGCTTCGGCTTGGCAGCACCTCGAGCCCCTGTCCCTCCCATGTCACCACAGCCCTTTCCAGGGATCTCAACCAGCTTTTGAGCCAGCCCGGGTTTGTTAATGCTTTGGTCAGATACATGCTGGAGAGGCAGAGCAGAGCCATGCAGCTCCGTGCCACCAAGGTGCCTTCAGGAATAACAGGGACAGGCAGGGACGCGACCATTCATTTCTTGCAGCCAATTCAGCGGTGTACGCGGTGGCACCGGTAACAGGAAGAAGCAGCGCTGGCTGATGGCAGCATGATAACCACAGCAGCTGACAAGAGTTCAGTGCTGCTTGAGCCAGGTGCCCCGCAGTACCCAGCCCGGTGTCACCTGGCTCTAACCTGTGCCAGTCATACGGCAAGTGGGATGGCATCACAGCTTGGAGACCATCCAGGATGGATTTGTGATGTCAGGTGAAAACACGATAGTGAAGGTGAGGATAAAGATGTCATCAGGCAGGCAAAGAGCATCATACTTCTCCAAGAGGGCTGAGCACCTCAGCTCCAAAGAAACAGCTTTCGAAGCCATGAATGGAAATACAGGAAACCACGCTGTGCTCAGAGCAATGACACCACGGTGGCAAAAAACGCACCAGATTGCCTGTACTGGTAAACCGATTGGGGCGGGGGTGCCAGCCCCCTCCCTTGAGCCCACTGCCCAGGCTCCAAGCAGGGCCAGACGAGGCCAGCAACCCCTGAATCCCCCTTCCCACACAGCACCTCCTGGTTCAGGGACCGCGCTCGACAAGGCCGCCGCGTTTGAAAGCCTGAGGCTGCTCAGCAGCCCGGGCGGCTCCAGGGGCAGAGGGTGTCTCCCCCTTGCCTAGCTCGCTCGCGGGGGTGAAGCCTAAACGCCGAGAAACCTTGGGGGCACCGTAGCTGCCCGCACCAACCTGGCGGCAGCAGCAGCTCTGAGGCGGACGCAGGGGCCGCTGGCGGCGGCCGTAGAGTGCCTGCAGGGGCCGGGGTGGGCTCACGCCACGCCGGGCAGGCGGGCCGGGGCGGCGGGCAGGGCCTGGCCGCATCCCCCCAGGAGAGGGCAGCAGCACTCCCGCTCATCGCCCCACCGAGGGATGCCGGAGGGGTGGAAAGAGCCCTCGGTGTGTCCCCCACGGTCCCATCTACATCCCCGAGGAGGGATGGAAAGACGCCGCAGACCAGCCTCCCCCTCACTGGGGCTCCCCCTCCCGTGGGCCTGGCACGGGCTCCGCGGAGGACCGGCTGCGGGGGGCTGAGCTGCGTCTTCACCTTTATGGGTCAAGGGAGATGCGCTTTGCAGCATCTTAAGAGGGTTAAATATTCCTCTTTGAGAAAATGGGATCTTCCCATGAGTGGAAAACTGGTCTCGGGGGAAAGAGGGGGAAAAAAGGAGGTGTGGAAGAACGAGAAAATAAAGGAAAAAACCCACAAGGGGGAGGGAGGAAAAAAATAAGGTAAAAACCCCTTTGAAGAGCGTCAGGTGAAATCTGAGGCACAACAGGGATATAGACATTTCTAGCATTAATAAATGCGATGCTGCAGACCTGTAAGGAAGGCATCTGGTTATTAAATAAGTCTCATTTTTGTAATGGCAAACATGACATTGCAAAGCCAAGTTTGAAAGTCAGCAGCGTTTTAAGCTGTGGATCAGAAATAGAGGCTGAAGAAGGCATGGGCCTCTTCTCTGACAACAGACAAGTTTTGTTACCAAGCAGAAATCAGCATTTGCCCTAACTGACAACCTGGAAGATGAGAGAGAAAACCTGGTTAGCTTTTGGGGTGGTTTTTTTTACAAGTAATTGTCATTACCTTTCTGTTTAACCACATCAAAAGGGTTTTGTACTCATGACTAAAGCAAGCAAGATTTGGCCTTGGCCAGGAAATCTCAGAAATAACTAAGAATATTAGAAGTCTTGCTTGGTTATATAGTCCCAGTTACTTTTGACAATACATTCAAGTACTTTCCTGACTACAGGAGAAAGTAGGCATCATTCAACAGAAGGAAGTCTTACTTTAACAACGAAGGAGCAGAACACAGCAAATGAATATTGATTTCCTATGCTATTTTGCTGGATCTGTGGAGATGACAGTATGAACCAAGCAAAATGAGCGCTTTGAAGCTGTGAACCTAGTTCTCTTTGTCTCCCTGCTGCCTTCAGTGCTCTTTCTCCTGATTTACACCACCACGAGCTGAGAACAAACCCTTTTTTTCAAGTTTTCCCGACCATCTTCAAAGGATGGTGGCTTGGGTAAGCCATTTAACCAAAGGGCTGAAAAAGGAGGGATAGACAGTAAATGTCAAGGCAGTTCCAGGAAATGGATACCCTGGATGGAAGGAATAAGAAGGGAAGGGAGACAGGGAGGACTGGGAGGCTGGGTGCTTAGGGAGCGGGATGGCCTTGGGAAGGGAGACTGCATCAAGCAGCAGCTCAGGGGGCAGGAGGAAAGGGGAGAAGGGGCTCTGCCCCTTGAGCAGAAACTGCTGCCCAGGCTCCCCACCTGAAGTAGGGGCAAGCGAGAGCAAGCAGGTGTGCAGGTTGTCCAAGGAGAGCTGCCTCTGCCATTGTGAAAACTGAAGAGGTTTTCTCTTCTTAATCTTCACTAATCTTGTTCCAAAGATGGCAAAGCTCAAAGGGAGCAAAGCATCAGTCTATTTGTAACCTCTTCTTCACACAACCTTCCCCTGCCTATGGAAAACTTTTCTTCCCCATCTCTGTTACAGCCCTGTGAATCCACAGGCCAGTGTTGGCTCTTTTGTATGCTGATCATGGTGGCTGTTGAAGCCCAATAGTGTGTCACCTGATTCAGGGTCTGTTTTTCAGATGCCACAGAGCATCAGAAAGCAGTCAAGACGACAGTTGCATGGAAGTAATAAATTAAAGGCACACACACATCCCCATTGCACCCAAGAAAATGAACTTCCGAGGAAATAAACATGAGAGAAGTTATTGGCACATAGTCATATTTGGTTAGTTGCAAGTGAAAACCATCCCAGCCATACCTTGCAATGATCTGAGACCACTCTTATTTTCAGATAAGAATTCTTATTTTCATATCATCCCATTTAAAGATGATGGGCAAACACTTGTCTAGTTGCACTATTTCTGACCAGTCTGAGCCACTGTGCCTGCTAGCACAGACCTGTTGGAGGATTATTTTCCTATGTGTGTAGCAAAGGATAGGAAAGCATTTACACTCAGTGCAGGCAGAGTCACATCCACACTAAACCACAGAGAATGAGCAAAATAAGTCAAGGAGAAAAAAAAACAATTAAAGAAACTTTCATGTCCAATCATTTCAGTCTAATTCAGAAGAACCTCAAAATTTATCAGTGGCTTTACAAATCAGGTACCAAGTCCTGTCCTTCAGCCACAAGCACTCAGGAGAAGTAATGCTGGAAACATGAAGACACACTTGGAAACACCATTCTCTGGGCGAATACAAGAAACTGCCATCACCAACCAAAACTTGAGGCATTTTAGTCTTAGAGGAAGCAGGTGACAGTGCCTCATATAGAATGCTTTTTTAGGAATCCCTCTGCAAAAACAAGGAAGGAGTAATAGCAGTGAGGTTTTCCAAAGACCTGTTGACTAGACTTACTGTGCCTGACTGGCCAACCTGACCACGATCTGCACTGTGTTTGTTTTGGTCAATTATATGGCTGTGGTGGTTTGGCCCTGGCTAGAGGCCAAATACCTACCAAAGCCATTCGCTCACTGCCAGAGGAGAAAGGACCATTTACTGCCAAAAATCACCATGAATATAGAACAATAATGGCTAATTACGCTCACACTCAGTGCTAACACAGAGTACCTTATTGATCTGATGATTACAGAAAGCTGCCCGACATCCCAGCCACACTCCAACGGCCCTGGAGGCAAACAGCCCCTACCTGTCCCCAACCAGCTGCTTTTATGGGGAAGTGGTGTCAGGTGGTGTGGAAAACAGCCCTGACTAACTCAGCTCACCTGGGCTGACTCAGCTTACCTGTGTTGGCTGACTGGGGAGGTCAACCCTGGCCTGGCCAGAACCAGGACAATGGCAAATTGTGAGCAGAGGATTTTCTCACCCTAAACCAAACTACCACATTCTCGTTTGGACAATCATGAACCTCCTCCGTGTCAAAGTGAGGTTTAATCAGAGTTAGATGCTATCTAGTACATCCATATCCTCCTTAGGGCTAGCTGGCTTACCTCAGGAGAGGTTGAACCTCAACACGACACCCAAAAGGGATCCGAATTTACTTTTCTGACCACCACTGTCCACAGAGACCTGCCCAGAAGTCATCTGAGTTCCTCCATAGCCACTTTCTCCTGAAGCCTATGGCTTTTGTAGCCTCTGGTGGGTACTCAGGCCAGCTCAGCTGCAAAAAGCTGGACACTGTCCTGTCCCTAGGACTAAGGTATCAGAAGAAACTGAAGTGACCTGAGATGGTCAGCCAGAAAACCAGCACTGGTTTTCTCATTTCCAACCAGGTACTCAAAGAACACCAAGACAAGCCATCCATCAGCTAACCCTCTTCTCCCTCTAGCACAGTCATGCTGCTGAAGATGGAAAACAACCTCACACCTTCATTTGAAGATTTCTGTTTTCTTTAAGCACATCACACAGCAATAGCTTGAGAAATCACAGCTAGTGCCATATAGTCTTTGCTTAGACCTTAAATGTTTGCATATAATACTCTCTATGATTCTGATATGCAGAGAAATGTCATTTCTATGCACCTGTCAGAAGTTTTGTTGTGAAAAAAAACCAGCCAAAAAACACGTTATCTTTTTAGAATCATGACTTGAAAACAACTAATTGTCAGCAGGCAATCATGCCAGCCTGGAAAGATCCAGTGTGAAGGAAGTTTATGGGGTTTTTTTGTTTGTTTCTTTTATTTTTTTTTTCAGGATGCTGCTCTGGAGCAATTGAATGATACCATATTTAAGGTCCTGGGTGGCATGCCATTTCCTTACTCATATGCATCTAATTAAGTCTTAATTGTTCCATTTATTATGAAATGAAAGAAGAGCTGTCAGACTGGATATCTTTCGTGACAGTACAAGATGATACCCATGAAATAGCTAATGTATAGAAAAAGAATGAATGTATGTGGGGAAAAAAAACCCCAACTTTTGAAGATAACAATGTTTAAAGCACAGCAGAAAAATTTGAAGCAGCATAATCATGAACTTACCACAAACAACTTCTTGATCAACACAAATAATATGAAAGGTACATTCTTTTTATAGCTCACTGAAGAAATGACCAGTGAGACTAAGTCTAGTTTCAGTTATCCTGGTGTCAGTGTGGTATTATCCTATGGTCCTCTTCAGAAGGGAGCAACCCAACACCATTCATCTCATTTGCAGATTGCTTCTTGCTACCCATATATCCCCACGGAATTTCTCAGATTTCCCAAAGCAGAGGCCTAAAACACAGCTCACAAGGGAAGTGACAGCCCAGGCCTTGCCAGGCATTGGATTCCCTTCTGCATCCATCATGTTTTATGTCTCCTTGTGGCAACCCCAGACGGGTAAGTGGAGGACACCTCAGCAGCCCCACAGAAGTCCTTCCCTCCCACGCGCACACGGCTGGGGTCAAAGGGACAGTGCAGGGACTGATGTGGACATGTGAACTTACCACCTGAGCTAAGGGAGAGCATCTTGACAGGCATCTCCACTTCAAATAGATCTGGCCTGATGACATCATGGCTTTACATGTCTTCTTTGCATTGTACCTAGGCACTTCCTTTTACCCTTAGTAGTAGAAAATTACCTATCTACTAATATAATTAGAATCACAGAATGTGTTAGGTTGGAAAGGACATTTAAAGGTCATCTAGTCCAACCCCCCTGCAGTAAGCAGGGACATCTTCACTAGAACAGGCTGCTCAGAGCCCCATCCAGCCTGACCTTGCGTATCTCCAAGGATGGGGTCTCCACTACCTCTCTGGGCAGCCTGTTCCTGTGATCTACCACCCTCATACTGAAGAACTTTTTTTAATTCCCTAGAAAAGTTTCCTCTCTGGATAGAGGATCACAGGAAGATGAGCCATGATAGCTGAGTGGCCCTAAACATGACAGATTATTTCAGTAAATGTCTCCTCAGAATGTAAGGACTGATCACCCTACCTAGCTGCAATTTACCTGAAGTACTCCCCATCTGTGTTGATCAGAGGGGCAGGGTAGGGAGGGAAGCAAAAAAGAGTCTTTGGCACAACCCCAGGTTGTTATTATAAAAGCAAAAGGTGCATGCTTGCGAGCAGTTGGCAGAGACACCACCAGAGGGGACAACTTGGGGCAGGTGGGTGAGGTACAACACGACTGCTTCCATCAGCTGCAGCTGCTACACCCCAAAACCTGCTGGGGGACTCTGAGCCCCATGCCGCAGGAAAGCCATGGGCTGGCTGGGCTGGGGCTGTTGAGAGCTGAGAGGGTCTCAGGAAGAGCCAAGCATTGTTCCCACCCAGGGCATGCCATCAGCGTTAGTCCACTGCAGTTTCCACAAAGGGCCAAACTTCCTAGCTGGGAATCTGCCAGTCTCCTCAGCGGAGTTCGTGCGGGTTGCGTGCGTGCCAGAGAGGGAGCACGCTCTGGTCGAGAGGCCATAAACATCATATTGAGTACCAGATGGCTTCCGTTTTGTTAGCAAGGGCCACCAGGCACTTCCAGAAGGCTGCAGGCAGTTGGAGACCCGATGAAATGCTGTAAACAGTCGCCCTCAGACCTCACAGCATTCACTGCTGTGTTTCAGTCCCAGGCGCTCTGCTGTGACCTCACAGTCACTCCCCTCTTCCAAGGCTTCACATGGACTTTTTTACAAATAAACAGCCACAAACAGCATCTCAGGTGTAAATATTGCCCGTATTCAATGCATCTTATGCTGCTGGGGTGATATTTATGGATCTTTTACTTGTAATTATTTCTTTTGCAAATAATTTTTTTTCTATTTACAAACACAACCCATTCCCAGTCTTATAATTGATCTAATGGTGTGTACTCCATTTTTACTGGGAGGGACAGGGCCAGCGCAGGGAACCTGTCTGTCCTGGGCACAGCACGCCCCTGAAATCTCTGGCTGGCGGGAATTAGCCCTACTCTGGACTCAAGGGGACAGTCGCCCCGGCTGCTTCTAGGTGCTGAGGCACCCTAAGCAAAGCATGCCCTTGAGAGGAAACTTTCGGTGGCAAAGGAGAGGCCAGGCTGTGGGAGTTGAGAAAATAATAATAATATTTGATTTTCCTACTCCTCCTAGAATGTATGAATCGGAGTGTTTGAAGCAGAGGAGTCACCCGTTCGACACAAACCTCTCCATTCTTTAGCAACTGGGGCAAGCTCCTCTGAGCAGCAGAGGAACAGGTTGGTGAGGAACTGTCTGATGTGAACTGATTATCCCACCATCTTCCAGCTATTCAGAGCTTCCTTTACCTTTGGCCACAAATGGGAATTTCTCACGGGGTTTTCAACATCTTCACTTCCAGTGAAAGTGGGGGAGACTGGTGAGTCCCCAGCACTGACTGGGGACAGCGCCTGCTTTCCATGAGCTCAGTCCAACAGCCAGACATGAGCTGTAACAATCGTCCCTCCCCGGTGCCAGGTTGCGAGGTGCCAGGACCCAGGGTCGTGCATGGAGGCCCCCACAGACCTCCTGCACACGTTGGGGGAGCCAAACTAGGGACATAGGTGGGCAGTGAAGGTAGATGAGTGCCCAGACGGACAGACAGTTGGATGGACAGATTCCAGGTGTGCTCTTGCCCTCACTCATGGCTCTATTTCGATGAGGACAGTGCTGGGGCAGCCCCCCTCGGGCTCGTTCCCCCGCAGACCTCTAGAGAGCTGCCGTGATTTTTCCCACTGGGAGCATGGAAAGCTGGGGAGCAGACCTGGGGCTCTTCGAGATTTTTCCGTGCCAGATATACCCCTCGTCGCCCCTAAACTTGCCTCGGTGGAGACTTAAACAGCTCCCGAAGAGGAAAGGACAAGAGCCGCTGAAACCCATCAGAGACACCGCCGGATACACGCGTACCCCCCGCACCTCGCGCACGCCGGCGGAGAGCTCAGAGCGACCGGCACACGGGACCCGGGAGCGCTGTCCGGGTCACAGGTGAGCTTGGGGCCGAGGGGAAGGGGGTAAGGGGAAGGGAGGGGAGCGGGGCTGAGCGGCCGCCGACCAGAAAATACACGCAGCAGCAACCTGTTGGCACCGGTAGCCTGCCCGGGGCGGGAGGCGGCTTCCCACACCCCCGCTCCCCCCCTAAAACCCCCCCATCCCTTTCTCCTGGGCAGGGCACGGCCTCGGGCAGGGGCTGGGGAAAGCTCATTCTGTGCCGCGCTGAGGGTCCTGGATGTGTCCAAGCTGTCCTGCGCCCCTTGGGGAGGGGGGGTGCTGCGAGCCGGACAGAAGCCGTGTCCCTCCGGGTCAGCCCGGGGGGGGAGGATGCTGGGGTGTTTTTTTGCCATGGGGAGGGGGTAGGTTTTGAGGAGCAGCCGCTGTTGCGGTGGCTTTGGGAGCGATCCCGGCCTCCCGCCCCGGCACAACCACCCCCCCTCCCCGGCCCGGCCCCGGCCCAGCCCGCCCCGCCGCCGCCGGGGTCGCCTCCCCTGCCCGGGGCCGCGCTGGGATTCGGCTTTTTGTTATTTTCACGGAGCAGATATTAATTAAAAGAAATACATGATTAAAAAGTAATGAGTTGAATAAAAATTATCTCCGCTCATTTTCTGATTATGTTAATTGTTAAAAACCCTTCAATCACGCCGTTGCAGTCAATGGGTTTTAATGTGAAATTAGTGGGCTCTTGATAACTTACAGTCCAGAATAATCCTGGAGGTTTAGTCATCATTCCTAATAACGAGATGTTACTGAGAACGGAGATTTTACATGATTTTGCTACATTCAGCCCTTCCCCCATGACAGGGTCTGCCTTTGTGGCACACAACTTCAATTCTCTTGCCTACGACTACTTTGTTGTCTTACCCAGTGTACTGCTCCACCAGACGCCAGTTACATATTGTCTGTGTGTCGCCTGAATATATATATTTTTAATTTTTTTCTTTTAAATGTAGCCGATTTAATGGCAGGAAAACAATTTGGTCCTTCATTAATTCCTGATTTTATTTTTCCCCGTCCAACTCAGCCTGAAGCTTGCGACTGTTTCTCTGCTGTCGTGAATTATCTCTCTAAGAGAGATAGCTTTATACTGAAAGTATTAAAAGTAATTGAACTTTTTTGGGGGGGGGGGAGGAGGGAAAATAAACCCCAAGCAAGTTATTCATATATACATATTTGCCGCAGGAGTTGGTCCGCCACGGGCAGGCTTGAAGATTCCGAAGGGAAATAAATAGGGAGAGTTTCTCCGACGGGTGATCGCCAAAGGCCGGGGATTGGAAATAACTTCAGCCCCGCTACTTGGAAATGCTGTGAAACCCGCCTCCCAGAGGGACAGAGTGACGGCCCCCAGACCACTCTTAGTCCAGCCAACGCCTTCCCTTCCCTGGAAATTCGTTTGAGGGAGGTTTCCATTTTCATGGAGATAACTAAATGTATCCTTTTCCTTCTCGACAGCCTTGGGAATTAGCATCTAAAAACCACTCCTCGCACCCACCTAACGATTTAGCTGAAATCCCGAGCGCTGACAGCGAACTGACTCCTCGGCGGCTGGCAGGGAGCGGGGCGGCTCAGAGGAGCGGCTGCGGGGAAGGAAGGGAGGCGATCCGCGCTGCCAGCCCGGGCTGTGCCCGGATTCCTTCGCAGGGGCTGTCCCCGCCACCCGGACCGTTCAGTTCCACTTTTAGGTTAAAAAGGGGAAAATAAAAATTGTAAAGTATTTTAAAATAGAAATAAAAAAAAGAGAGAGAGAGGCGGGGAGGGGGGGAGGGGGGGAAAGCAGCGGCAAAACCCGCGCTCGCTGTCCGTGCGTATGTGTGCGCGCATACCCGCGTATTCCTTCCCCCCGAAACAAAGTGCTGCTGCCGTGCATCTCCCTGTCACCCGGGGGATATCTAATTACTGCTGGCAGATAAGAAAAGACGTTTTCGTGTGGCCCGAGGGGGCTGGAGCGGGGGAGGCGGAGTGCGGGGTGCATTCCCGGCCAGCCCTGCACCGACGCGGCGGGGGAAAAGCCTCCGCCACGGCGCCTTGAGCTTCTGCTGCCTTAATATTGATCCCCGATTGCCGGCCACGGGGATCGGGTGTTTGCTTGCCTCGCGAAGGGGCGGCGAGGTCGGGCCGGGTTTTACACCCCTTACCCCCTCCTCCTCTGGGAAGGGGGGAGGCCGGCCAGGATCGGGCCCTTTGGGAGCTTCTCCCACGGAAAGCGGCAGGACAGGGGCAGCACCTCGGTCTCCAGCCCCTGCCTCCCGCCCCGGGGCAGCTCCCGGGGGCACCGAGCCTCGGGGAGGAGGGGGAAGGTTACGTCCTAATTTGTTGTGAAGGGGAGCGTTCAGGGGTTTTGCCGTTCGGTTTGTTGGGTTTGGGTTTTGTTGTGTTTGAATTTTTGGAGGTTTTTTAACTCTCGCTTCTAGTAAAAAAAGAGCCATTTGTTTACAAAGCCCCGCTGCTCCCCCGTCTGAGCCCACCCCCGTTAGAGCTCCCTAAAGGGGAGGGAGGGGGGGTATCCCTCCGTGCCGGGACCCCTCTCTGTCTCATTTCCCTATTTGCATCCGCTGTTAGCTGAAGATCATTTTAATAAATAACAATGAAAGAAGGGCGCATCTAGAGGGCTTGTCGGCAACATTCAAAAGCCAATAGAGTTTATAATTCTACTCTATCATTTCTTATTGATTAGAGTAATCAAGATAAAAAGCTAGCCGGGCTCCGAGAAGTTCAGCGGCATATCATTAAAGATAAGAGTCAGTTAATTCTGGCGCAGGGGTAATGGTGCCGGCGATGAAGAGTTCATTTGCATGAGATGCTGAGCCCCGTAACAAGAGGACAAAAATCACTAATTAGGACTGCAGAGTGTCTCGAGTTCTTCAAGCACCCTTTCGAGATGAGGGATGATGCAAAGAGACCGCACTTTTATGTAAATCCAGGGCAGGACACCGCGACCGGGGTGCTGCTCCCCGGCAAAGGATTGCCGAGCGGGGCCAGGCCGGTTCCCCGGGGCCTCTTCGGGACTGGTGGCCGGGCCGGGCCCCCATGTGCGCGGGCCCCGCCGCACCGAGCCTCCGGGCCGCCGGCTACCGCAAGCAGCCCGGGCGTCTGTGTGGAGGATGCACGGCCGCAGCAAATGCCGGGTTTGCCCCGAAATCTGTGCGGGGTGGGAGGACAACTCACTCAAGAAGCAAAAAGAGGTGCAGGGGGGTGGAGGGGGGGAGCTGAATCATAGTTTTGCTCAAAAGTTTATTCGTCGGTTAAAAACCCAAAAAGAGTGAAAAGTAAGCCTCATGCCAATGAAAGATAAAAACCTGGCACCCAGGCACCCCTGAGCTGCTGAAATGTGGGGAAAGCGTTTCGCGGCAGCCTGCAAGCTTGCGAGCAGAGCCCGCACCTCTACGGGGAGCACCCGGCCGCCCCCCACCGCCCCCACCGCCCGGGCCGGCAGCGGGAGCCCGGGGGACTGCGCCGAGGCGGGACGGGCTTGGGATCCGCCTCTCCCTCCCGCTGCCTGAGGGCACCCGGACACCTCCCTCCTCACGGAGCACCAGTAGGGCCAGCGCCCCCTCCTTTCACCTTGACTGCTGCCTCCCCCCTTGTCTCTGCTCTTGGCTCGCCCTCTCTCTGCCCGCACGGACAGACCCAAAGCCGATAAAAAGGTCTTCGGCTTCTGGCAGCACTCCGTGGAGGAAGGACACCCGTGGGGCTTTCGGGAAGCTCCCCGCAAAAGCCGGGGGGCCGCAGCAGCGGGCTGGTAGCTATAAAGTTGTTTACTTGCCCGAAAAGCATCAGCCGCGGGAGGCTTGGCAGCTGGCTGTTAGCGCTAGCTCTGCCCCTCGCTTGGCCGGGGAGTAAAGGATTCACGGCCTTCTTTTGGCTAATTGTAGGTGTCAGCGTGGAAAGTGGCGATGTTTGCCGCCTCTCAAAAGTCTCTCTGTGTCCCTCGCCCCCAGCAGCTCCCCGGTCAGCCCCGCTGCCGCGCCGCTCGCAGCCCCACGCACCCAGAGACCCACGCAGGACCAGGTGCCCTGCCCGCAGGCACCCGCAGGCACCCGCAGGCACCCGCAGCCGCCTCTCGCTCCCTCGCGCGTTCACACCTCCCGTCTCCAGACGCCTCCTTTCCCACCCTCGCCCCGCGCTGCGCCCGCCTCCTGCGCGCGCGCTCAGCCCGCACCCACGGATTCCCGCGCGGGCACCACTTTCCCCTCCATTTCTTGCACACTCGAGCCAGCGCACACACACACACACGCACACACAGACAGAGACACACACACTCGCGTTGGTCCCTCGGGGGCGTGAGTGCCTCGCCTCCGCAAAGCCCCATGCACACCCCTGCCTGCACGCATGCACCCACCCACACACACACACACACCCCTTGCGCTCCCTAGCACGCTCATACATGCACAACTCCCACCTTCCCTGCAAACTCACCTGCTCACACGCCCTCAGACAGACAGACAGACAGACACCCCCGCTTCCAAAACACGCATACCCCCCCGATACCCCTCGACCCCCCTGACCCAGAGCCCGGGGCTGGTGCGGAGGAGGGTGGTGGCTCTCCTCCCGCCTCGCCTCCCTGGTTCCCGGCTCTTTGGACTTTTGTCTGGCTATGTGGCTGAAGGCTCCTTTCCCCTTGTTCTCCCCATAGAGAATAAAGTCAGTCTGTATTTAATGGTTATGGCGGATGTGAGGAGGATTTGGCAAATGAAGAGGCCTTTTGCTCTAAAATATTGTTCCTTACGTCGTGTGAGTCTACCAACCCACCACGACCCCATATTCTTCTCCGGGTGTCTGACTCGAATGACAAACGAGCTGATTTTTTCAGTACATCGCTGGGAAATGTAGTGAGTGATAATAGAGATTTCTCTTTCATTTTTTACGCTTGACTTGGTTATTGTTGCTTTTCTTTTCCCGTGATTCCTTCTGAGGATTAGCTCTGACTTCCCCACTATTGGCGGTCAAAGTGGCCCAAACTCTGGATGACAATTGATGGGGATCAGGGGATTGCCCATTCTGTGCCTGTAAGAACTGATTTGTGCCAGAGAAACTCATCAAGTATAGGCGAAGAATAAAAAGCATTTGGGGGTAAATGTATTCATTGAGAAGGGTTCTTCCAAATTGCTTCTAAGTTTTCTTAATGAAAAGTAACGCTTGCAGCAATCAACGGCTTTTTGACGGATTACAAACCTGGGTAGGACTATGGGGCTGCATTTAAAAGCGCCCCAGCCTTAGCATGGGGGCAACTTGCTCACAAAAGTGGAGGAACGAGGGTCAGGCCGCAAAATACAAAGCTGAGGTTTGATGCGTGTAGGAGTAATGAAAGGTGCATTAATTTATTAACATGGTGCGCGCAGGAAAAGTGAAAGAACAGCCCGGTGTAAGAAGAATCATTAACTCTCTACCCCAGGGACCCACCCAAGGCTCGGCATTTACATCAAAATAGTTATTGTATCTTTAGAGAGAGAGAGAGGGAGAGAAATCCCGCAGCAGCAACACTCCATGTAAGAGGTAGAGGACAGGAGAGAGGAGAAAAAGAAAAGAAAAGAAAAGAAAAGAAAAGAAAAGAAAAGAAAAGAAAAGAAAAGAAAAGAAAAGAAAAGAAAAGAAAAGAAAAGAAAAGAAAAGAAAAGAAAAGAAAAGAAAAGAAAAGAAAAGAAAAGAAAAGAAAAGAAGAGAGGAGAGGAGAGGAGAGGAGAGGAAGAAGAGAGGAGAGGAAGAAGAGAGGAGAGGAAGAAGAGAGGAGAGGAAGAAGAGAGGAGAGGAAGAAGAGAGATGAAAAGAGGAAGAAGAGAGGAGGGAGTGAGAAGAGAGGAAAAAGAGCAGGAGGTGTCAGTGGAGGCACAGGCCCGGAGGGAAGGGGCAGGACCGCTGCGGCCCGACCCGGCCCCATCCCGGGCCCCGCCGAGCCCCTTCGCCCCGCTGCCGGCGGTCTCCCGGGCGCGGTGCGGGCGGTGCGCGGGGGCCGGTCCCGGTCCCGCCGCGGGGCGCTGGGCAGCGGCCACGGCGGTGGGGCCCGGGGCCCGTCACCCTCGCCGCGCCCTCCCCCCGAAGTGTGGCTTCGGGCGTTTAAACATCGATTTTGTTAATTAGTCCAATCATTAAGGAACGGCCCGGGGAGGGGGCCGGGCGGGAGGCGGCATTCAGCGGGGAGGGAAGGCTTTGTCCCGGGCTGGGTTAGCGCTCCTCCGGCCCGGGCCGAATTTCGCTTTTCGTGGGGCTTTTTGGGGAGATTTTGGCTTTTTTATTTTATTTTTTTTCCTCCTATATTTTTCTTAAGCGGTCGAAGGCCACGATGAGACCGGCTCCGAAGCGAAAAGGGTCAGACGGGGAAGGGGAGCCGGGAGGCACCTCCGGCCCTTCCCCGCCTTCCCTTCAAACCCCAAAGGCCGGAATATTAACTTTTTTCCCCCTGCATCTTGTCAATGCTATCATGGCTTTGATGGGAGGGTCTTCAAGGTGGCACATTTCTGAACTTAACCCCTTTTCAAACTAACTCTCTACCTCCCTTGTTAGTGCCCAGCTCTGAACTTCTGAAGAGTATTTTTGTGTGAGTCAGGGTTCATTCACTCGGGGGCTTTTGTAGGACTTTCTTCCTTTCAGCCCTCAGTGTGTTACACCAATTAAAGGACGACGTGCTGTAAATGTAATGGGCCGAGCAGTGATTGTTTTTGACAAGCAACAAAACACATAGATCCACCCCTTAGATTAGGCCGTTGAAGGGAGGTTCATGCCGGTCAGTTTACTGAATAGTTCATGAACTGTAATTCTGAGGGCTTGTGTGAAAGAAAATGTCTCTCTCCCTTTCTTTCTTTTTTTTTTTTTCTTTTTTTTTTTTTTCTTCTCCTTCCCTCTAAAAAGAAGAAACACCAAGCATCTAGGGGGAAGGGGATGGCTGGGAGGGTGAGGGGAGTCGGAGGAGAGCAGAGGTGGCTTTGTCTTGTCATTTAGAAAGAAAAAAAAAAAACCCACTACAAAAAAAAAAGAAGCTAACAGTCAAGCCACTTTATGTCACTAAACATGTCAGCCTCCTTTGCAAAGATGCTCCTCTCCGAACATCTTTACAGGCAGCCTTGAGCTGCTAACCTGCTAACTGCTCCCATCCACACCATATTTTTATCTGTCCCGGGGCTCCCTTGCAGCTGGTCCAAGAAGCTTTGGTAATTCTGATTTCATTTTGCAGGAGGAAGAAAATATGGATCAGGGTCAAACCTTCGAGGAGCAGAAAGCACAAGAAATACCATTGTATGGTATCACAAGCCCGATTGAGTTCCTCTTCAGCTTGGGGTGGGGTGGGGGGAAAAAGGGAGTAAATCCCATATAACCTGAACAGAAACTGAGTCAAAGAGGGTTGGGAAATGGAAAATGTCCTTCCCTAAATGCCCAAGGGCCAAGGGCAGTGTGTGTGTGTGTGTGTGTGTGTGTGTGTGTGTGTGTGTGTGTGTGCAGCTGGGCTTGTCGTTTATTTAAATCAGAGCAACCTGGATATTCCCAGGGAAGGGGTAGGCACAGTCACAGTCTTTGGAAAGAGTGGGAAGAAAGAGATGGATGTTTCTTCTTGAAAAGAATTGAGTTCCTTCAGCCTTTCCTATGAAGATTATCCTGGGCACGTCACATTCTCTTTAATCCCAGAGGCATCTGCGGTCCTGCAGCTGCACGGGTACCACGTGCGGGTTTCTGAAGGGAACCACAATAGTGCAACTCTGTTGAGGCGGGGCGGGAGCAGATACAGCACAGAAATGCCTTCAGAGCCCTTTGGGAGAGGGGGATGTCTTAGTATGTGACCCAAAAGCCAACCTGTGGAGTGGTCTTGAGAAGGAAAGATACCTGGGAGCTCCCACTAAAGAAACCCAATGAGATCTGCTCTCCTCTTTTGCCTGGGCATTACTTCACCCCTGAAATGCTAAGTTAACTGCACAGATGTGCAGTTTCTCTAGGCATTCTTTAGTGACTCTCAGAGTTTGCTAAATCCCTGCGAATTCCTGCGAGGCCTCAGCAAACCCTGGTGGCACTTGTGGGGCTAGGTCCTTCCAGAAGATCCAGAATTACTGCTGTGCAATAACCAGATCACAGCTGCCTGGGCCCAGGCAGCAGCACACAGCAGATTTTTCTAACTCTTCTTCCCTTCAGTTCAATACAATGGGACCTAATTCCTGCAACACTTTTTTTGGATGCAGCGAGTTGTTTACACTGGTAATAAGCACACTGTATGTGCTGTAAAATTTGTACTTGTTACTGCAGGAGATTAATGAATATGTGAATCACAGCTGAGAGGAGTTTAACTCCCATTGACTTCATTATGCAGAAGGTATCAGGGAAACAAAAAGGCATCCGTGCTAACTCGTAAACAGAAGCACACCAGTAATTCCGGCCCCACTAGAGCAGACTTTACACCTGCTCCCCCAAAATGACAGTGTGCTGCTCACCCTGGCACAGAGACTGCGGTCATTTGAGGCTGCAAATGCCACTGGTGATGGGGAACGTTGTGTGGACGATAGGCAGGTGTCTGACTCGGGGAGGGGTGTGTGAAATCTGCTCCTGAGGGAGGTGTATCGGAACAGGGTGCGGGTCAGTGAGGATCATGAGGTGCTGCACGCTGCATGCCCTTGCAAAAGATAACATCACTGTACGATCTGCATTTGTTTAATAACAGTCCAAAATGCAGCAAGTTCTTGCAGCATGAACAGAAACATGTGAAAGATCCCCCTCCTCTATTTCCCACCATTCTCAGCAGCGGGGCGGGGAGAAAGCTCCACCTGCTAAAACGATGTGGACGTATTTCCACAGGCAGAGGCTTCCTGAGGAATTTCTTCTTCTTGCTCCTTTGCAACTAGGTCTTCCCAAAAGACTTAGCCCAGGAAAGCTAAGGGAATTCTCATTTTCAGGTTGGGAGAGGATATTCAGAGCAGCCAAGTGAAACAAGCTATAAATTTGTAAACATTTCTGTCATGCAAGCTGCCGTCCTGGTTGCATAGCAGTAGGGCGATTCTCATCTGGGAGAGCAAGCATAACCCACGCAGGGGTTGCCAGTTGTACGTAATGTAGCCGTCCTAAGCCCGTGCCAAACAACCTTTCCGCTATGCCAAACCATCCCAGATTTTGTGTAAATTTATTACACCAAGCACACAGCAGCTGTTTAATTGCAGAGAATTTAGGACAGGAAGTGAAGAATAAATCTGCATCCAATTGAATCCGCAGCATGTAATTATCTGGAGCACAAATGGGTAAATAACTAAAACTAATGTGTCTAGGAAAATAAAAGCACACATATAGACACATATTTGTGTGGGGAATGGAAGTGTGTTTCATTCAAGTAAAATGACTCACTCGCAGCGTTCCCTTGATCTGGCTCCAAGTGTTTGCGGCGTGCCTTGCGATTCTCGCCTCAAGAGTGCTACAGGACTTCAAAGCACCCTAACTTTCTCCCAGGTGTGAGGAGTATTTTACAGCAGCACATCCCTCGTGACCTGACGACTCGGAATTGTAGGCAGGAGGAAATCACCCTGTAAATTAATCACAGGAGTTAGCAGACGTTTGTGCCGTTATCAAGCCGGCCTTGCTCTCTTCCAAGGGATGTAGAGGAATGAGAGAAGGCATTCACTTTTACCAGTGAAGAAATGGTTGTGTCTGGGGCTCCCACCAAACTGGACAGAAGAAAAAAAAGGCAACCAGAAAGGAGTCATTTTTCCACATCCCCTCTCAGACAGGCGTACAGCAGCTTCCTGCAATTCTGAACTTTTCCTGAGGACAGCAGAGAAGGAGTGTGGGTGTGTTTTCTCCACGGGCTGCAAGTTTTGCCGACCACCGTGAAAATTCGTATTTGAAAACGGACCAGTAAAATAAGTATACGCTCAACGAAGGCCGACAGGCTGCAGTAAGCTGCCAAAAAACCCCAAACAACAAACCCAACGTGAGGAGAGAGAATTCTGGCTATTAGATAGATGATTGGCAAGTAATGTAATCTCCTGGGGAGATGGGTTTCAGATCTCCTCCCCGAATAGATGTCGAAAGCACCGTCCAGCTTATCCAAGTTAATAGGGTGTGAATGCAGCACTGGGTAGCTGCGTGCAGCAGGACAGCTATAGTCTGAAAAATCTGTTAGCTGAGATTTACTCGTAAATGCAGCGTCCAGAGAGAGTGCCTGCTAATCCGCTCCCTGCATTTTCCCCCTTCTCCTCTACATCATTTTCCTCAGCTTGCATGACCGTTTTGACACTCACGTTAATGCCATGTACCCATTCTCAAAGCTATGAGCCACTTTTGCAGTTTCTTAGCTCCAGGATTTCTCAGGCAACCCACAGCAGGAAGGGGGCAGGGTGGAGAGAAATATACTGAGCTACTCATACACATTCCCTTTGGTGGAAGAGTTTATTTAATATTTTTAATTTTTTATTTTTTATTTTTTTTTTAATGGAGGGGTTTTTTGAGATTAAGTAAACGGAGAGGATCAAAGCAATTTTTCATTACTGGGTGGCTGAATGATGGTTAGTGAGACTGGAGGAGATTGACTGTTTTGTAGAGAGATTAGCAGAATTCACATTGCCACTGAATGAAAGGTGGAGGAGGCAGAAACCCTAAACAAGTGAATTCAATTACTTCTGAAAGGAATAGAGTAAATGAGGATTCTCTCTTTGGGTTTGCTCCAGGAAATATTTCTGAAAAGTTTGTTGAAGAATACCAGTCATCCAAACCCTAATTTTGCTATTATGTAAAAACTCCTAGCTCCATGGCAGCTTGTGATTTGGAAACGCTTCCCTTGTTTTGTGTACACCGCCGGCATGTCACCTCTTCATTTAATTTCGCTCTCAAATTACAGCTTGTTTGCACATGTGGCAAGGGTTTCAAAAGGAATATAAACCTGATCCCAAGCCCACCAGAGTTAAAGAACAGATCCTCCTTAGCTTCCCTGGATAACAGTCCTGGCGGAGGGGCGTTGGGCCGGGTTGTCCGTGGGGCGGTACACAGGGGTGTGATTGCTGGTGCTGGAAGGGATGCTGTGCTCTGAGCTCTGGCACAGCCTGCGACAGCCTAGAGTTTGTGACCTGGAAAGTTTGGGGGTTTCAGTTTATTTTTTATGTGGTGAGCATGGTAGGAAGTAACAGTTGCTCCACAGGCTACTAAAGCAAGATCCATTGATTAAGGAGTGGCACATTCTCCTTGCTAGCCTATAACTCCCATGTGTGTCTCTGAGGCATGCCAACTTCTGCAAGCACCTCTCTTTCCAACTGCATTTGAGGGTGACATGCTAAGCACAGAGGGCCTCCTGTCTTGCCTCCAGGCATCACCAGTGTGAGGACTAGGAGCTGAGGCAGGGCTAGGTAAGGAGGAGGTACCCTGGGTGCACCTCTCCCCTCACCCTGATGTGCCAGAAGGCATTGATGAACAACACACATAGGAGAGACACTGACTTACTGATGATCCTTCCAAGGAGCGATTTATCCTTTCCATACCTGCCACTCCCCTGCCGTCCCCAGCATGGTCTCTCTCTGCAGACCTGAAATATCCCCAATTCTTTCACACCTTCCATCCTACCTCTGTCAACTTCTGTTTCCTCCAGGAAAGTCCCTGTGGGTGCTGCTGCCACTCCCAGATCCCCCCCAGCTCATGGGACACACCTTGGGTCCTGCAGCTCCCTTCTCAGTCCTGGATGCCATGGAAAAGCCTCACAGTCTCAGTGCATGCTGTGCATGATGCAGGGGGAAAGCTGGTCCCTGCGATTTGGTCATGTCCTCGGTTTAACCTGTTCCCTCCCAGTCTCTCCCCTCATCCATTCCGGCTGCAGCAGGTGGAATTACATTTTATTCACTGTGACGTGACCACACATTTTGGTTGCATATTCTGGAGATGTAGACAGGGACTTACATCTATCAGAAGAAGGTAACCTTTGAGAACCCACCTCAGGTTGTTTTGGGTTTTTCCCCTCTCTGAAAAAGTAAACAAAATTTCCATCTTCCCCAAACTGAGTTTAAGGCCTTGCTCACACAGCAGAGCTGGCAGGAGCCAGGAAGGTGGCTCTTCTCTACAGCAGAGCATAAGAGAACTGCCCTAACCAAGTGTGCTAGGTTGATCTGAGGTGCAGGAGAAGGTGACAAAGGGTGGCTGTGTATGGAGCTATCTCCTCAACTATTTCCAACGCCTGCTCTTGGAGGCTGCATCTTGCTCTTCTCCCAAGCCCCACAGAAAAGAGCACACCCAGAAAACCAAGTTGCTGGGAAAAGCAGCTCACTTAGTGGAGCAGAAGAGCACAGAGGAGCCGAAATCTGCAGCTGGGGGGAATGGGTGTTGTTTCATGAAAGTAAATGAAGCTATGCTGATTTCTCCCAGCTGATGACATGACCTAGAGTCCTTAGCTGTGTAATGCATGCTGTATATTTGTGCTATGTACAATCACGTAGCAGACTGTCTGCCTCATCGGGGATGTTCCTGATTGCAGGAGGAGTTCAGGAGACCAGAAGAAAGTGCTGGGCTTCTTTCTACATCCCTTCTCCAATAAAGCCTTCACCAGCTTCTTTGTTACTCCTGTATGTCTAATCTTTCCCAACCACTTTATTATCGCAAAGACCTAATTTCTTCGCAAATTTCTTATGCTTTTTTCTAGTGTTCCACTCAGCACAAATCCTCTAATAGTTTGCCTAAGATTTTGTTTTTTCATTCTCCAAATATCTGGCACTTTCAAAACCCTTGTGTAGCTCAGAACTGAGTCATGAGGTATTTCAGATCACCAGCTTGCACCAGAACCACCAAGAGATAAGTTTTCTTATCTTTTAGACCACTTGCTCTTGAATCTCTTTGTCACCATGACATTTCTGCAG
Organism: Laterallus jamaicensis coturniculus; assembly: GCA_022605575.1. Classification (NCBI taxonomy): domain Eukaryota; kingdom Metazoa; phylum Chordata; class Aves; order Gruiformes; family Rallidae; genus Laterallus; species Laterallus jamaicensis. Next base: position 7,437,109 of record JAKCOX010000027.1, read on the forward strand.
AACAAGTGGGTAAGTACATTTGCCAGTAATTATTCTAGTCACCTAACATGTTACATCCAAGGCAGAGCCTTTGGGAAGTATCTACATTTCTCTGATCTATCTGATCCTGTGCCCAATAGCATTCAAGGAACCCACCAGAAACCTTTGAATCTGAACACGTTATGGAATTAGAGAGACAATCTCCTCTTCCAGAGTGCCTCTCCTGAGCAGTCTGGCTCAGGGCAACATTTACAATTGACTTCCACCAGGCAGCTGGGACAAGGTACCTGTAGTGTCTTTCTTATTCTGGGACATGGTTGTGGCTACAAAACTCCACCAATTCTCCCATTTCCAGGCCAAGTGCCTCTCTGAACTCCTCTCTACAAAGTCTTTAGACTACTGAGAACATTGTTGATATTAGATCTTCAACTTTATAAACTAAATATTAAATCTCAAACTTCACAGATCCCTTGCATTCTTGTTTCAGAGAAGCCTCTAGACTACAAGAACTAGCATCTGCGGTTTAACACGGGATCTACCAAGGCAAAAGCAATCATAATTCTGAGTGTGGTTACGTCTCACATGCCTTTGCCATCGGTGTCTCTTTCTCACCCAGTTTGTGCTGTGTCTCTGCAACACTGGCATATCCACAAATAAGCCCTTTGTAGTAAACGCAGAGCCCTGCGGGACTCAGCGCATCTGTGGCTGCCTGGGAAATCGCCCAGCCCCGTGCACAGCCATATTTTTCTTTTTGTCAGAGAAAACTCTCCCTGGTCGGGTTGTGTGTCCATGAGGAGGTGCCTCTTTTCAGAGCGACTCTCACTTCAGGAAGCTCAAGTTCAGTGGCAGCCTTGATCTGATCCCAGGCTGGTTGTAAATGCAGTCTTTCTTACCAGCAGTCTCCGAGTGTGCCCAGAGCCACCTCGGCACAGCAAACAGGCTGAGAGGGACCTATTTTGCAGTGACTGCTTCCAAGATCACTCGGTGTGAGCCAGAAGCCGGCACTTTCAAGTGCTGCCTACTGACGCAGTAGAAATGCTGTCTCCTGCCTTTCACCCCTGCTCTTTGCTTCCACTGGCACTTGCCAATTCTTCTTAAAGCTGAGCATGGAAACCAGACCGAGACGCTGCAATATCCAAGGCGCTATCAGCTCACAGCAGCAGTTGCACCTACTGCAGCATTATTTCTCTCAGCATGTTCTACTCTGTACTGGGGCAAGTGCTATCGTCCCTGGTGACCAGAGGTGTGGATGACATCCAAGTTACTGCTGAAGGCACCTTTAGGTCTTCAGCGGTCTGTACAAGACCTTCTCCTCACACAGTGTGGGTCAGTTTAATGGATCGGTGCCTCTAAAGATGAGCTTTGTGTCTTCATTATGAAGTAAAACCAGTGACTTCAGGCCTCAGAGGAACCATCCTTGAATCCTTACCAGAAGGGCAGCTTCATATTTTTTTCATTAATTAAAGCCATCAAAAGACATCCTGACCCAGCACTCTATTTGCTGCCCATAACTTAGAACTGCACATCCTCCGGCTGCGACCCTGTTAGCAGCTTGGCTCAGAGGACAGAAATGATTATTGACCTCCAAATCTACACTGCATGCAGCCCGAGGTGTTTCCTTCATACAAAACTTAGTCAGTTTCCCTGGACCAAACACCTCACCACACAAGTGGACGAGATGCTTGGAGCAAGGACTTTCACTGGGATACCACCAGCTACTCCATTTTGGCCACACTCCAGGCTATCCTCATTGTGTTATTTCCCTACCTGCCCACCTTAAATGAGCAGTTAACAAGGCTGCTTCCCCTGCAACCATTTTTCCTCACCACACAAACCGATTGTATCACCTCTTCTAATTGCTCAGGGGCATTATCAGAAGGATTCCCATCCCGCATATCAGACTCTTGCTCATATTCACTGTGTTGGCAACACTGGGCTCCTGTCTCCTGCAGCAATGCCTCCTTTCACCTGAGCCCCATGGCAAACCCCAGCACATCTCAGAATGGCTCTGGCCTCCTTTCACTGGTCTTTGCAGGCCAGGCCCATCTGAGTTGCTCTAAACTGATCCGTTACCAAAGCATCTTGGCAGCCCTTGTTGGAGGGATGCCAGAAGGGAAGGATCCTCAGGTTCTTCCTCTGCTTAGGTAGATTCTTCCTTTCTCTTCTCTGCTGAGCCTCAGCCTAACTGGCTGGTTTCTGGCTTCAGACTGTGAGCCCTGGTTCAGAAATGGAGTGGACAACAGAGTCCTTTTTTGGCATGTAACACTTCAGACCTGTTTGATTCCTGGGAAACACAGTTGCTGTCGATCTTCTCTGCCAGTGATTTGGTCTACACATTAAATGTTGACAAAAAGGTTCCGGGCTTACCTCCTCAGATCACTCACTGCACTTTTTTGTTGGCAGTTTCTTATATATTGGGACAGATCGTGTGACTTCCTCCCTTCCCATTTCTGCAGCTGAGACACTGTTAGGTAAGGCTATGCAACAGAAGTCCTCTGGCAACCTTAATTCTGCATCAGGTTTCTGACTTCTGCAACTTTCTGATTTCCTTGTGCTGTTGGTATTTTTAGCTTTTAAATCCTCACTGCTGTCCTGCTCAGTTAGTAACTTCCAAGCTTGCCAAAGATTCCTTGGCCTCCCTTGTCCCCGGAAAAGCAGCTGGTCCTCAGCCATCTGGTTACTGGTTCCTTATTCATTTATTTTGAACTCATTCCAGCTTCTGCTGCCCCCAAAAAATATTACCTTCAGTCTCAGGCCATCTCCCAGGCCTTTCAGCAAAGCCTTCAGATGTTGCTTTAATCCCTTCTGCAAAGTCTCATGCTCTTTTCATGGGTCTTTAGACCTTCTTTTAGTCACTTGTGATATCCTCCATTTCTGCAGGTTTTGTTCACAGGATTCCACAGGAAGTCTCAGTGCATGGCAGAGCACAGCATTCCTCTCTTTCTTTCTCTACTGGAAACAGCTCATTTGATATAACCTAGAATTGCACTTGCCTACTTGGCAACCCCATAACTTCAGTGTCTCATGGTCAGAATGTGGTCAGTAATAGGAAGAGGTATGGTTTGGGGTTTTTTACCTCCCCTTTTTCATTTCAGTGTAATGAACTTCTGGCTTCAAGCAGAAACGCTTCTGATTCATCCATAAGGGCAAATCATCTCCCTTCTATTTGTAAAAGCCATCAGTTCTTCCTGTTGGATATTCCTGTCCTCTGCATAGCTGATGTTGCTATGCTTTGCCTCCAGATATTTCTTAAAAATATAAATTGGGCACCTTCCCAAGAAATTCCTTGATTTGCATGATTTTCCTTGATTTGCAGCTCCCCTTTCAGTATAGTCAACTGTGTCCTCTTCTCTAGCTGGCTCCTTTTCTGCCTCACGGCTCCCCAGTGATTCTCCATTCCTCCTGTTTAGCTCATGATGTTCCACGGGGTGTTACACTGAAATCTAGATGTGTCACTTCACTAGAGAAGGCTTCTGTTTTAGATAAAGCACTCAATTTCAAGGTCGAGCCTAAACCAGATAAAGCTGTTGTCCAGATCCCCTTTGCACTCCAAGATGGGGAATAGGCGTGTTGAGGGCACAGCTGACATGGAGAGTCTGAAACAGGTAAAAACCCAAAACTTCACAAGTGTCCCCCTGTCCTCCTTGAATAGAATAAGACACTTGGGACACCAAGTTGGAGCAGATGCCTAAAGCTAGGTGGAATTATCAACCTTTTAGAAACCCAGGCCTCCCCAGAAATCCCTTCCATGATGCTTTTAGAGAAGTCTGTAGGGGGAGAAACTGCACAGGCAGACACAGCCAGGCTCCTAGACGCTCAGAGAACATCCTGAAATACTGACTAGGTTTCTTCTCCCTTGTGTCCTGTACTGATTCCTTCCTATGCTGTTTTAGGAAATTTAAAAATAAATTGATCAAAAAAACCCACAAGAAGACACCACTTTCCCCTTTCTCAGTCACGTAGAGCTGCTATATTAAACATAGCTAAAATGTAATATACCATACACCCTTTACCAGCCTTCTAAAAGATGTGTTAACTATACCACCGTCAAATCGTGTTTGCAGTGATTTGTGTTTGCTTTGCTCCCAGTTACAGACACTGGGAGGGGGAAGGGGGGGCAGGGAGGGGGGAGCCCCCAACAAACATTTAAAAAAATGCAGTAAAGTTCAGGGTTACAAATGTGGTCTGTAAGTTCAGGATCATCAGCTGAGAAACAAAAAAAACACCGAACCTGTAAATCACCTCCTCATCATTCCCACGCTTCTTACAGCTACAGCTGCAGGAATCTCCTCTCACCCTTGAGATTTCATCCTGCCCATGCTCTCCATTGGTAATGCACTGCTTATCAGGGGCTTTGTACAAGCGCTGTTCAATATTGCCAGAAAATTCCTCACAGGAGTGCTGAAGTTAACACTGGCACTACCTCTCCACCCTCATGTGCATTTTAATATGGAAGCTGTGGTGGTACAAAAATATGTCTAAGTAACAGAGACCCTGTGTTCACCTACCCAGAATGATTTCCAAAAGCCTCCCAAAGATGCCACCTTAAATTTAGGAAGGCTCCTCTAGTTGGGGACCAAAGCTCTCAAAGCCACAGGACTGCTACTAGAAGACAAAAGGCAGTAGGAAAACATATAAAAATCCACAGTAACTCTTGAACAGCCACTGCTGCTCCATAATAAAAGAATAATAGTGTGTGGCCCTCTTATAGCACTTTATCTGGGGATCTCAGTGGCTACACAATGGGCGAGTTAGTTTGTCTCTTAGCCTAAAAGAGAAAAAAGTCCACAACAGAGCTGTGGGAACACAACGCCTCTCCAGGTCAAATCACAATTCTCTGGGAGTTCTTCAAAGAATGGAGAAAGCCTTAGTCATGGAGTATACCTTGAACCATCTCTCTTTTGATGTAAGGAGGACACGGAAAAGCTGAGGGTCTTGGGGAGCATGTCAGAAGCAGCTTGGCATTTGTTTGCTACTGTTCCTGTGCTGATCTTTGCTTTCAAGATGACATTATGCATATTAAAATACTAGATGAGTTTGAATTATTTTATGGAAGAGCTTGGATTTTAGGCTGTATGTAAAATAAAGTACTATCTACTGTGGTGTACAGAAGGATATAGGCAACAAGGCAGATGTGTGCCCTGTGCATATTAAAACTTACTTCTAAAATGTAGCCATTTTTCCTTGGTATTCCACATTTGAATTCTTTTTGGTAAAGAAAATCCATGCTAATGTGAAGAAGCATTTACCAGAATACGAGGTGCAAGAATAACTGCAAGATTTTTTTAGTAGTTTCTTGGTCTTTAATGGCCTGGAACTGTGTATAATTTATCCTGAAGAAGAGACTAGTGAATTAAAGTATTACTCATCCAATTGCTTAAATTTTAACTATTTCTAAGACGTTTCGTACCCTGTGTTTCACAGGATATAGTCCTCTAAGTAGCCAAACAGCTCTTAATCTAGACTTTTAAAAACCCTCAATCCAATGGCTCCAGGCAATAGGTTCCAGGACCTCAGAGCTGCAGCAGCATTGTGTTGACATAAACATCCTAGTTCGCAGTAGCCCTTGTCTTTGCTTTCCTCCCTGGAAGGTGATGGTGTCCCATGTTGAAACAAAGCACTTCTTCAATGCTGGGTCACTTTCTTGGTGACAACACTGAATGGGCTGGACTTGCCATAGTCACTGTCTGTCATAAAGCTTGTTCAATGTGTAAAGGAAAAAATGTCAAAACTAAACCAGTGAAGACCTCCACTTGGCCAGTTCTCCCAGTAGATTAAAAAACATACATGTTAAAATGCCAGGACTGTCTAACGTTTCACTTGAAATTCTCCATAGCAACACCACTTTGGTACTGTAGTGAGCTGGGGGGGGGGCAGGAAAAAAAAATCTAAGGTCTTCAAAAAGACCCTTCAACTTTAAAGTGAATGCATTTGTGGAGAAATGAAGGGTCTGTTGTGCAGATGGCTGCTTACTCTCACTGCTAGAAGCAGCCAGGCTTCAGTTAGGAGGGGAAGGGAGTCAGATAGCGTATTACCATGCAGAAGCAGCAAGCTCTGCCTATGATGACTGCAATATTAACTCCCAGGGCTTCCTGCGGCTGAGAGGCAGCGGCAGCGGCGGCGGCAGCAGCGAGTTTCACTTGCCCCCTGCCCCCCACCCCCAAGCTTCCAGGTTCAATAAAGATTACATCATGGAAAAAGTATGCCATGTAAGCCTGAGAATCAAAGCCGTCACAATTGGCGGCTGTTTAACTGTAATGTCGCTGAAACACATACTCCCCCTACGCGCACACACACTTTCCCCTTCACCCCTCCCATCCCACCCTGAACCCTCCGCGTCTCCTACGATTAAGGGTAGTATTATTGGGGAGAGGAAAATCTGATCAAAACTGTCGACCGCCAACTGCCGATTTTCTATGGATTCAATAAAGGCCACCTTAACGATTTCCCTAATTAATGGATGACATCTTTGGCTGGAGGAGAGGCGCTGTATTCTACTCTGCCTTAGTCTTTGTTAACCTTCTAATTAACTTTCGTAGGTCACCCAGGTCTCCCAAACCTAAAAGTGAAGAGAGCCATTGTGCTAGAAGCAGTAAACTTACTTTTTCTGCCTGGGTACTTAAAAGGGAGAACGATTATAGGCAGGGAAAAATAACTCCATTTAAACTCTTTGTGACTGTGGAGAATGCATAGGTCCCTGCCTTAGAAAATAATTGAAACACCTTTTATACCAATATTTGCATGCATAATAAACCAAATTAGCAAATATGCATCTAAATTCAGCTGAGGTTTCAAATTGGGTAGGGATTTGGAGGGGGGTTTGGTCTCTCTCTCCCCTCTCTCTCTCTCTCTTTTTTTTTTTTTTTTTTTTTGGAATGTGAACTTCAGTGGGTCAACAAAAGGAATTGGATTTCTTGAGCAAATTGCAACTGCAGCAGCTATCAGCTTTTACACCGCACGGTCTCCGGCAAAGAGTCCGGGCTAATAGTACGCACACACGCATTCTAATACTATAATATTAGGCCAGATTAATCCCTGTGGTAAGACCATTGAAGTCAATGGAATTATATCGGAGATGAATTTGGTTCACTGCCTTTTGTGGAATCTAATATGAATTGACCATTGAGCTAGAGGCATCAAAGATGATAAATGCAGCCCTCTTTCAAGCAGTCTGATGCAACCCAAAAAAGGGCAGGCAGAAGGCATTTAGGATGGGTGGCCTTTTCTTCTGTCTACAGCTTTCTCAGGGAAATTCTGCCCTCATTCACGCCCATTGACTGAAGTCAATTAAATTATTTTAATAAATTGTAATTAAAATTCACAGTGTACAATGAAAGATTGAAACTTCATAGCACAACTTGACTAATAAACCTGAAGTTAATTGCTTCCTGAAAGTAAAGATTGAGAGTGCTTCTTTGGCTTATGGAAGAGACATGAAATTAATTGTTCTTAGTTTTCCCTACTCAGCAGAGAACAACAGAGCAGGGTAGAAGAGAGTAATAATTGCTCCTCAGTATAAACATACAGATATACATCCCCGCACAAACATCTGACTGTGCGTCCTGTATTCCTGGATGGAATGTCCTGAGCTTAGAATTTACATCAGGGGAAAAAAAAAAAAGAAAAAGAAAAAGTAGGACAAAATCGTTTAGAGGAATTTTTAATTAACTGAGGAGGAAGCATGATATGGTGATTAAGGGAGGCACAAAAATCAGGCTCTCTCCAGTCTTATTCCCCACTGTCATTGGCTTGCAGTGGAAAATGGGCTCTTCAGCCTTGATTCAGTTTCCTTGTCTTTACAGGAGTTATGTTTCACTGAAGTAGCATTATTTTTTTAAAAAGGCCTTGAACTCATGGGCTATGAAAGCTGTAGGCATGTGACATGCAACATGCCAAATCAAAAGTCTGAGTTTCCAAAGATGCAAAACCTTTTTTTTTTTTTCTCATTCTGCCACCATGGACACATTTTCTAATGAAATAATTGTCATGTAAGATGGTGTCTACAGCTCCTTTGCTCTAGTCTCCAATCAAGTGACGTAGGGTGTATTAATCATCCTCCCGAGCATCCCTTGTATGTCTTAAGAACAGCCTGGAGTTGGATACATAACACTGAGAAAATCTGAACTGTGGCACCTTACAAAAAGCGTCTTCAGTTAAACACATCTTCTGTGCCTCTGCCTGCAAGGTCCCAAAGCAGGTTTGTGAGTTTGATTGCTGAGGAAAGACAATCAAATGACATGTATGGGATCAAGACGCAGAAAAGAAGCGCACCCTCCCTCTCTCCCCCCCCTCCAAAAGTCATGGCCAGCAGACAGCTGGAGGACAATAGTGGCCCAGGGTTCTACTCTGCTCCAGCTGAACACCGCAACCAGGCAATGTTTTACCTGACCATTCAGGGAGTGGAAAATTTGGGAGACAAGTGATTCCATGCGAAAATATTGCCCTTCATAGCTTGAGGAAAGCTTTCAGGATTCCCCACTGTCAGTCTCTACCTCAGAAGAAGTATTTGTACTAAAGCAAGAGGTCTTTAGAGAAGGTCATCACCATCAAGGTTCTCAGGAAAACTGGGTTCATCCTCAGGCACCGACACAAACCTCCCATGGGATGCAGAGACAGGGGGATTCATATCACTTCACTTTTCATATCCATGTGAAGACAGCTGCATCTGAGCTTTGTGAGACTGGATGCCTCGAGCGTCAGTGGAAGGGAAGATGTCATACACCTGCAAACCCAGAAGTACCTGTTTGGGATCTCTGGTACAGGGAGGGTGAACTGTGCCCCAGAATAGTTTTCTTCCAATTGACTATGAACAGTCCATGTACTGAACTTGAACATTTACAGTTAGTACTGCAGATGTCTGTTTCGTGGTCAGATGAATCCTGCCTTCAGTCCCTCTGCACTTCTGCTCCCCACCTGTGAGATGGAATTAATGATATTTCCATTTTGATGTCTTTTTGCCCTCTTAAACAGTAAGGCCCTTAAAGACCTGTCTGGGACTCACCTGGAAGGAAGCAGGGAGCTAATTTTAGGGTGTCTACTAAATAGGTACGTCTATTATGAATTTAATTTGAGAAATGCATTATAAAAATGCCTTTTTCTCAGCATAAAGGGAGATGGAGAGGTGTCTTCCAACCTAAGTGATTCTATGGAGATAACCAATTTTGCAATTCAGATTTCTGAAGTCAAGTCAAATGAATCTCCTCTGTTTCTTTATACAGTAAAAGAGACTGCTACAATGAAAATAGTTTAGATATCCAGTGATACTGTTTTAACTGCCTTTGCATCTTAAATATTCCATGTGATTTGGGAAAACCTGGTTAACACTTGGTAAAATAAAGCTTATGCCTTCTTCCTTGGTAATAACAGAAAACATTACACCTTGCTATTTCAAACTAAGTAAATAATCTGTAGAAACATTTCCAGGCAACTGAGACATTCATTATCTCTCTTCCTGACACAACTCTCAGAGTTAACTGTACCCAGAACTGGAGTTAACTTTCTGACTCTCCCATTGAAGTTGTATTTCCAAGTCGTATTCCAAGTCTGTGAAAGCGACAGCAGCAAGAGACTTAATGCCTCCCTTCCAGCTGAGACTATCCTGTTCTGGAGGAAATCCATTCTTTTTGCCAGATGGATGGCCTGGCAGAACCTGGTGGTATGCAGTTAAATTGAATCATGCTCAGTTGTCACCCAGAAACAAGAATTTCATATAAAGAAGCCAAAAGAGAAGGTACAGGCAGAGTGTAAACCAGGGCTCCTGCAAGGCGTTTACCTTGTCTTCTTACAACACAAAAAACCCCACCTTTTTGTGTCAGACTGGCAGTAAAGACCTGGGCACACAGCTCATTGAATCAACTGCCTTGGCAGGGCTACGGTTGGACCTCAAGCACCATGAACGCTCCAACTCCAGTGTTATCCCCTGGAGTAGAAACTCCACCTTGGTACCTTCTCAGTCCTGAGGCTGTAATGAGTTGGCTTCCCAGCCCAGGAGGCTCATATGGGCTGTCTTCTCCCTCTGAACTTTCATGTGGAGGAGAAGCCCATGCACTCATCAGACACAGAGACGGCAGTCCTTGTCCTTTGCAGCTTTAGGGTGTGCTCAGCTTTCAAATGTGACCTTATAGAGAGCAGTGCAAGACTGCAGATTTGTAGCCTCTTGGTGGCTTCCATACAAAATTAGGTTAATGTAAATAAATAACTAAATATCTCTTTCCCTGCTTGGCACTTGGGCAGAGGCAGGCTGGGCTTTTAGAAGTAGGAGGCTTCATCACCTCTGATCAACTTGATGCTCTGCAGCAGTCTTCCCTTCACAGTTGGCTGTCCTAGAACTGATGTTACATGTTTACCCAATGGGGCTGAGCAGATGGACTTGCTTGGTGTGAGCACAGCACAGCCCAGTGCACGTGGCCTCTTGGTAGATATGATAGCATCTGCATGTCTGGTAGACATGAAAAATCCATCCTAGCCTATTGCCTAACTTGTGCCATCAAACACAGTGCCCAATGCAAGGACCACCTTAGTAAAGTGTCAGTGCAACAGGCCAGCTCTTCTTGTGATACAAAATAAGCACAACTCACATTCTTATTTCTCCACAGGCACCTTTGCATTGCCAGACCTATGTGGATGAGCTGGACTAGACTTACAAAGCAGTCTTAGACACAGGAAGGGTGACTGAGATGCTTAGCATTGCCCAATAGCAGAGATGTAGGGAAAGCAAAGGCTTCATCTCCAAAATCACAGATTTTAAGTGCCTCCAGGTTGATATAGGCACCTCTATGTTGATCTTGGCCACTGAAGAGAAAACTAGGAGTGAAAGGAAAGCACTTTGCTTATTCCTAGCAGGACAGCCTATTGCTGAATGCTAGATAGGGACAGACTCAGGAGGCAAGTCCAAAGTGCAAATTCTGATGTCCAGGAAGTTCTGAGGATTCCAAGGGGTTTATGTGGATGGGAAAGAAAACAAGAGAATCCATAGATTATTCCCTGGCTGCTTTTGTTTTATTTGAAGAGTCTCCCACATATTGCCTGGCTACACCAACTGAGGCAGGACTACAGGCTCTGTAAACCCATTATGGTCACATCTGAAACTAGATTAATGTGTCAAAATCCCTGGTTTATAATGGCACTGCTGTGTCCCCAGCTTTCTTTGCCTCACTCTGAACTCTGCTGTGTCTGCCAGCTACAGTGCTGGTCCCTTTCTCCCCCTTTTTCTTATCTGCTGTCTCTTGGTGTGGTACTTGTAACCATTTCTTCTCCTCATTGTTGCTGATTGAGTTTCTCTTGATTTTTGTAGCTCAAGTTCTATTTTAAGAGCTTCAGGTTTCAGCTGCTAGCTCAACAGAGAGTCACTGACCTTGCTGCATGGCTGTTTCTGCCTCTTACACTTCGTGCACTCTCCAGTTACCTTTTGGCTTCTCTGATTTCTTTGCCTTGCTTTGTTCTCCCTTTAGCCCGTCAATCTGGTGATAGCTACCCATAACTCTCCTCTCAGTTTACCCCATTGCCTTTCCACACCCACTAACTCTGCCAGCCTTTACACTGCCTTACTCCATCTAGGCACATGGTCTGGCAAACGCCTCTGGAGCCTCGTGCTCATCTTCTGCATCTTTTGCACTTATCCTTGAAAAATAAAATCCTCTCTTCATCTGCTCCCTGCTACAGTCCCTTTCGCCTCCTCCCATCCCTCCTCATTCTTTGATTAGCACTTTCCTTCTCCAGACACACCAGCATACTCTTTCTATGGATCGCCCTCTTCGTCTGTTTTCAAATAAGCCTCTGAAGTTCCTGCAAAAACAACCCTCCTCTACATACCATTATGCCTTTCTCATCTCCTTTACCTCTTATCCTTTCAAATGACTAGTTTACTCCCATTCTCTTGAACTCACCTCTCTGACACTCAGCAGTCTGGTTTTCAGCCACTTCACTCTGCAGGAATTGCTCTCTCTAAAATCACTAATGATGTCCTTCTAGTCAATTCTCACCGCCTCTTCTCCAGCCTCTTTCCCTTTGATTTTTCCAACACCTTTGACATATCAGACCATTCCTTTCCTTGGAGTTCCCCACAACTCAGCTGCTCTGCTGAAAATTGCCATCTTCAGGTTTAGGAGAGCTTGGTAGCACACAGCCAGAAGCGTAAGAATACGGGCACAATGAAAAGGATAATTCTTTACATTGTCTTCTGCACACTAATGAAACACCTCTTAGGAAACCGTGAAGATTTCAAGGGCAAACCCAAAAGCAAGGAAAATCCCAGCACAAGGTCTCTTTGCTTCTTAGAGACGACTATGCCAGACTTAATGTATAGTGCAAGAGAGATTTCACCTTTCATATCTTCAGTTTTCCTTGATGGATTCTTGTGAGGAGGAAGAGAAGGGAGAATAATGAAACCAATAATTTCACCTTCCTGCAGATTTCATGGCTCTATTTATCCATAAAATCAGAGATGGGTTAATTCTGAAATATATATATATGTATTTTTTATCTATACACACAATACAGAGAGAGAGGATCAGACTGGTAAGACAGCAGAGCCTTCCCAGTGTCAGGTTAGTCGGAAATCAAAGAAGATCATACTGGCTAAAAGCAAATGCAGCAGCATAGTGAAGGTCACAGTCAAAGGTTCAGGGGGGTAAATCCTATAGCTCAGCAATGAAGCCAGAGGCTCTTTTCAAGTTAGTCTGTACTTGCAGAGAGCTACATGGATAACGCGAACGGATGTTCCTACTCTTTGGGTCTCACTGTACCCATTTTTACAAAGATAGCTCTGCTTGAAAAGTGTACAGAATAAAATCTGTAGTCACTTAATGTGGACCTTGAAGAATCAGAAGTTCATGTGCAGAGTGCACAGAGACGTAACGTACAAGAAATATCATGAACATCAAATCAAACTGGCACACTCTGTACCTTTCCACCCTAGTTTCAAGCTCTGCTTGCCAGCCGCATGGTCTGCAGGAAAGCTGTGGGTGATAAAACACACCATGTTTCCTGTTAAAGTAAGAATAGGTTACAGAAAATTATGGCCAAAAAAATCAGGGGACTTGACTGCAACTGTTGGATGCACTTACTCCCACCCCTGTGTGTCTGAGCAATTAGTGAGAGTCAGATCAAAGGATCCACTCTGCAGAAAAGGGGGAAATAGGATCCAGTATGAAATGTCCCCTTTTGCAAAGACAAAATTTATGCAAATAAATGGCAGGTAACCAGGAGATCTGACACTATACCACCAGCAGGAGGAGAGGGGTCAGCAGTTACACGGGATAATAGCCTCTCTCTTTTATTTGGGGATCACTATTTTCCAAAAGAAAAGCTAAATATTGATCAAGTGATAGCTCAAATGCCACAAGATTATCAAACCAATTACAGGGATTAACTTCCCAAAATGCTCCAGTATAACCTCAGCTGCAGAAACTGTGCCAACTTGGTAATGGCTATTAACATCTGTATGCACAGGAGTAATCCCCTGGCTTTGTTTCTTTTCTCCCCTCTGTTTCTCCCTGCGTGCTCATATATATATATATATATATATATATATGAGTTTTTCTGAGTGCATGGGACGTATCATTTGGGAACCACATTCTGTGTTCACTGGTGGAACATGCTGAGAGTCAGAGGAAGTCAAAGGTTATTCGAGGAGAACATGAGACATCTAGTTGTGTCACCCACTTTCACATGAGAAATCCTTCACTGTTAGAAGAGGACAGGAGACACTGCCAGTCGCCAAGTCCTGCATGGATATGGTGACTTTGATCACTCTAACACAACCTTGTTCCCTGACAGCACTATCTACCCAGAGATCCAATGCGCAGCAGAGACCTTTGACAACAGCATCAGATGGACGGAGAAGGTTATGTCCACTGAATAAGAGCTCTGGGTGAGACCACACAGCCAAAGTGTCCAGGCCATTTAGTAACTTTCTATCCCCAGAACCCACTCTCACATTCACGCTGATGAGAACGGCTCACTTTTGCTTCCATTTTCCTCCCCCCCCACACACTCTTCTCTTAGGGGGAGAAGCAACTTTAAAGCATGGGAGAGACAGACAGAGAGAGCATGACGCCCTATAATCCAACAAGTCAACTTCCCGAGCTCAAACATGAACTGATTTTTTTTTTTCTTCCCTCGCCTTATAAAAAAGAAATTGACTTTTGTTTGGAGTTTGTGAAAAGTGGGACTCGGGGCCCAGTCAATGGGGCTCCCCGCAGCGCGGGCTGAGTGGAGCCATCTCGAACCAGTCAGCCGCAGCACCAATTAATCCGCTCTTTGTCACAGCCCCGGCCTCAGCAGCAGCGGCAGCAGTAGCAGCAACACATTTGGCCATTGTTCAGACCTTCATGCAACGGGATTTACCCTTTCAAAGAGGCAGTTTTGTCCCAAAGAGTTCGAGCGGAAGTTTCTCACTGACAATTTGCCCCAAATAGATAGATTTGTCAGCAGCAACCTTTAAAAGCAAAAAGCCATGGAAGGAAAAAGGGGAGAAAAAGAAGTATGAGGGGGAAGAGCAAGTGCATCCTTGTCCGTCTGTCTGTCTGTCTGTCTGGGGGTCTGTCCTGAGCAGGTGGGGTGGGCACAGGGTCTGAGGTACAGAAGGGCGAAATGGCATTGATGGGGGCTCTTGTTCATCTCAAGGCAGATGTAGCAAGGGAGCTAACAAGCTCCCAGGCTGTTGTATAGCTGCTCTGACTTCTGAAAGCCTTTCAGGGAACTTCTTTTACATGGCATTGTCATGCCTGCTACACGGCACTGTGCTAGGCTGGCCAGGGTTTCCCAGCCTCAAAAACTCCACCGGCAGCTCAATTCTGAGAGCAGCAGGCCTCGTTCTCTCTGACCTTGCCACCAAAACCTGTTGATTGCATTTAAACCAATACAAGCAGGTTTTTGCAAGCAGGCTGGTGTAGCTTTCCCTGTGCGCAGTGCACTGGAGCCCTTATCCTTGGTGGAAAAAGGTGAAACAAACCCAGAGGTGTTTCCTGCCCCAACACCAGTGCTGCTGTTCTCCTTAATGGCACATTCCCCTTTGGGTCGTTCACATGAACAGAGGGTCGAACCTACCCTGCTGTACACAGTAGCTATTCACACACACCGCTGTTGCTCCCACCCTCAGATCGTAGTACTGCCCAATACCCCTGGCTCACACAGGGGACCTGCTCTTCCCCACAGCACCTCCTGACATATTCCAAAACCAGAAAGGCAGAAAGTGCAGAAACCTTTCTCCCCAGATTGGGCTCTAGCAGATCCAGGTCTGCATGCACACAACCTCTCCCTGCATCATGGAGACAGCCCTGTTCTTGCATTGGAGGGTAGCAACTGGGAGGGCCTCAACCCTGTAAGACTGATCTCCCTTTATAGCACAAATTTAGTGGAGGGGGGTGTGTGTATAAGTAAAAAGCGACTTATTTCACCTGTGACTCCACCTCCCATCCTATTACACTGGCTGTGTGAGGGCAAGGGGCTGGCTAGCAGGTTGTTCAGGCCTTCATAAGTTCACCTTTGCATAGAAGGAACTGTCATCTCATCACCTAGACTGGAAGCACAGCATTTCCCACTCCAGAGGCCTTTGCTTGGCAAAGAAGACAATTTCACGGGAGGACATACAGTTCTGCTGTAGTCACAGTGCTTATCTACCACTATTCAGGCAGTTTGGCTTCCCAAACAAAGCTGAAGACACCCAGTCTGCTGAAGTGGGTCTACTGCAGTTATCTGACCAAAGGGAGAGGCATGAGAAAGGGATGCAAGGCAGCTATACAGCCCTAAAACTTTGCAATGAACTCTGGAAACTTCATTGCTGGATGACAGCCGGTCCAGCTCCTCTGTCAGACTACTTTGTCTCGCTGTATCTTAAATGGGTTTGATCTACATTACTCAAAGGACCTCATTGTTTGAGCATTTCCCAGCCCACTGGTGTTTATTTGATGGCCTTCTCTAGGCATTTCCTGAAAGAAACAAGAAAAATGAAGGCCAGTTTCAAACTGACATCAAAAATGTCACCGCCCTGCTTTATACTCACCAAGTTCCCCTGAGTCTGTATACACCTGCTCTTGGAAAGGGAAAAGGCTACAAGTGGCTGTAACCTAATTATAAACCAGCCAGAATCAGGGGTCATTTACAATTAGGCAATGGCTATTTCAAATGAATAGGTTTACAGCAAAGCTAGAGCATGCCAAGTTAAACCAGAAACATGGCTCTCCACACCTGGAGACATCAGTAGGCATCACACGTTCTAGATGGCCTTCAGCACAGGAGTTCAGCTAAAGGTTGCAGAGCAGCAGAGCCCTCAGTTGCAGCAGAGAGGTGTCAGACCGAAGACCTTCCCCAGCGGCAAAGGAGTTTTAAGAGACCATAAGGATGGATGCATCTTGCAATAGTGCAAGGCACAAAGATGGGTTGAGAGTCATGCTGTATATTTACAAATACATTAAAATAGTTTTCCCCTGGAAGTCCAGGAAAGACAGGTGCCCATGTGTAATCTCTTCTGTGGAGGTCTCACTCATTCACTCTCTGGCTGCCCAGAGAGGTGGTGGATGCCCCATCCCTGGAGGCGTTCAAGGCCAGATTGGATGGGGCCCTGAGCAACCTTGTGTAGATCCAGGCCTGGAGGTTGGTGGCCCTGCCTGTGGCAGGGGGGGTGGGACTCTATGATCCTTGGGGTCACTTCCAACCCAGACCATTCTATGATTCAATTCTCCTGGAAATGCAAACGTAAATTAAGACTGTTCTTTCCTGGTATAGAAAGAAGACTGGTACCAGGGACAATAGTATTCCCTAGGAAGCTTAGCTGTTTCACCCTTTATTCTCTTAGCATAAGTGGCCCTTGTTATCAGTCAAACCGACAGGTTTTCCAAGCTCAAAACTCTTCCTTCTCCTTGAGAAGTGAGTTTGCTTAACATTTCCAATAGCAGAAAAACCCAGCTCTGACAGAAAATCTTGTACAGCTACAGTGTATTTACCATGTGCACAGAAAAATGAACAGAACAACCTGGTTCCTCTGACAGGTGCTGAACCATGTTAACCCCATGCCAGCAAAACTGCTAGGTGGATTTGAGCAGCCTCAGGCAACACTGACTCCAATGACAATGCATAGAAAATGTCAATAATAATCAAATGCTCCTGATGGTACAAAATGGGTTAATTCTCCATACAGAAGATTTTTAAACAACTTCCCATGTGTATTTTCAGTGAAGATGTAGTATTTGGGTCACTCTTGGAGTTTCTTAAACATCACAATTTAATATGCAGTATAGTCTCTGCACTTGTAATTGGAGTTAAAGAGTTGTTTAGCAGTAACCTGCACATTGGACTTCTACTACTTGTAACTAAGTGACCTGCCATACAACTTTGCTAACCACTGTCTGCACTGACACAGAACAGAGCAATAATGAAAAGCAAACAATGGAATCATAGAACGCTTTGGGTTGGAAGAGACCTCAAAGAGCATTTAGTTCCCACCCCCTTCCATGGGCAGGGACACCTTCACCAGACCAGGCACATGACTTGTTGCTACTTCACACGCACCGTTCCATGCTGGATTGCCATCTATGCCAGTCCTCAGAGTTTTAGATTAAGTGCTTCAATACTTTGTGCTCAGCACAAAGAACTAAGTCACAAGCTAAAGCTCTGCCTGGGATTCCCATGACACGTACCCCTGACTCATATTTCTTTATAAGAGCCATTCCTCATGAAAAAGAGGGACATACCAGATCACATATCACCAGACAGATCCTTTCCCACATTTAAGCACCTGTAATTCCTGAATCTTTGTGATGATACAATGTTCTTGTGACAATTGCAGCAAAATTGAACCTGGCAAAATTGTGTGGGGACATGAGTGAAAATCTCTGAGAGCACTTCCAGCTTGGAACCACTGGGTCGGGGTCACACGATGGCCCCCCACCACAGAAAGCTCTCCAGGCACCAGGTTTGTGAAGCACCAAAACATGCTGCAAGTTCAAGGACATGTGCTGCATTTTAGTGGTGAAATCTTAGCTGGTGACTGAGAGGACTTCTCAGCTCAGAGATGCTGCCTGCAACTTTGTTCACAGGCCCATCAGCTGTCTTGTTGAAGCCCATTAAACTACTACTATTTTGTATTTACAGAGTTAGAATCTGTCTCAGTGGTGTATTTTCATTTGACTGCATTTTCTGTTCAGGGAGAACAAGTACAAATAGCAGCAGGAACTAAACCATTTTACAGAGCATCATGACAGGCCTCTTTTCTTAGAGTGAGGAGTCCTGGATTTCGTTGCACAGACCCAACCCCTGCTTTCTCAAGCTGACCATCCTGGCCTCACCAGTGTCCAAAATTTTGAAAGACAGAAAACCTCAACCAAAATCATAATATGTCTAGTTGGTTGCAGAGTGGCACATACAATGCTCTTAAAGGCTGAAAGTACTGGGGCTGTTCAGCTTTGAGAAAAAAAACTGAGAGGGGATCTGATTAATGTTTATAAATATCTCAAGTGTGGGACACAGGGGGAAATGGCCAGACTCTTTTCTATGGTCTGTGGAGACAGGACAAGGGGCAACGGCTGCAAGTTGAAGCATAGGAAGTTCTGCACCAATATGGGGAGGAACTTTTTCACAGTGAGGGTGACAGAGCCTTGGGACCAGCTGCCCAGGGGGATTATGGAGTCTCCTTCTCTGGAGATATTCAAGACCTGTCTGGACACCTACCTGTGTGATCTGTCCTAGGGAGCTGCTTTGGCAGGGGGGTTGGACCCGATGATCTCTGGAGGTCCCTTCCAACCCCTTCAATTCTGTGATTCTGTGATTCTCTTCTTTGCTTGGACTTGCAAGTAATTGCTCTATCTGCAGAGATATCTTGTGACCTATGTTATATGAACCAAGAGATAAAGCAAGCAGGTCTATAAATGCCATAGTCATAAAACTATTTCTCTCTCCTTAAAAATCTATCTGCACCAACTGACTCAATACTTCCAAGCAGCACTGAATGTGATCTGCTGACTCAATGCTGCATCTGGAAGTATTTATTTTTGTTGGTTCTAAATTCATTTCCCAAAATAGATACCACAGATCTGGTCTCTAGCCAACATCAAGAGATATAGCTAAATTGAAGTCAATGGAGCCGAGCCATTACATTGCCAGCCAGAAACAGGGCCCTTCCTAAGAGCACTTTTTTTTTTTTTCTTTTAGCTGCCTCTACACAGTATTTAGTGCAATTGTCTCAAAGGTCAGCTTGTTAATAGGCTTCTACAGCAAAATCTGGGAGGCCAATCGACCATAGAAATGATTAAGCTCAAAAGTACGATCAATCGGGGTGATCGCTGAGGGAACCCTTTGCTACACACACACACACACACACACACACACAGATGCTTAGGGTGCAACTGGAGCTATTAATTTAACAGATTGGCAAATTTGTTTTTTAAATGTCAGAGCATAGCTCCAAGATGTGTTTATTCCTTGTAGTCAGCATTCTTTTGTTGGCAGTTTAAAACTGTTAGAGCATAGACCAGATCTAATTTTAAGTTTTCTTTTATTGAGATAATAATATATTTGCCCCTGTATATTCGGACCTTCCCCTGGTTTTATACAGCTGTGCCTCTACCGGCTTCAGTACTGATACTGTCTTTTGTGTTCATGTCAGGAACACTAAAATGAGGCTGTTTCTCTCTAAATTAGATTGCAGCTGCTGCTACATCATTGGCTTCTTACGACACTTTGATTTATATCTAACTAGCAAACTAACAAATAAGTCAAGTTACTAACTAGAGCCGCTTTGTTAAGTGCTTGTCTCTCATTGTCTAGATGGGATCAGGTACCAATGTAGGCGTATAAGCCAAGCCTGACATATCCCTTTCAAAGGCATACGTGATTAATGGGGCATTTCATTGCTGCAAGTGAACTCAGGCTTGTTCCACCCTGAATACGAGTACTGAGAAGGACTGCCATGGCTTGCAGAGTCTCCCCCTTAGAATTTTCCCTGCCCTCCTGCACGAGGTAGCTTTGCCAACACACACTCCATGCATGAGGAGGGAAACTTACCACATTTTTCCCTGGCATCTGTGGGGAACGGAGATCTTCCCATACTTTCTGCTGGGTGGATAACTCAAGGTGGAGAAAGGACTGAGAGCTACCAAAGCCCAAAAGCCACCAGAGGAAAAGTGGTGCATTCACTGGGATGCCTCAGCACCTGGAGATTGAACACAGGTGCCACCAGCTTAGGGAAAGTCATCCCCAGCTGCAGTGGGAAGGTGGAGTCACTTGACAGAGAATGCATAAATAAAAGCAAATCCACCTTTCTGTGCCTCTGATTTTCACTTTTTTTGGGGGAAGGAAAAAGCCTTGTCTTGCCCCACCTGGGGAAAACCCGCAGCACCAAGCTGTGGTGTTTGGGTTGTTTTAATTTGCTGGGGAAATCATCGAGGCTCTGCAGCTCTGGGAGGCTGCTGCCTCCGGGCAGCCATGAGGTGGCACCAAGATGACTGCCAGGGCAGCTGCCAGCATCCTCAGCCCCCGGGATCAGCTATGTTGGGTGCTAAGGCCCAGGAGAGGCATGGGGAAGATGAAAGCCACCATTGTTGGGTGTGTGCTGCTGAGCCCTCCAAGAAAGGTGTCCATGAGGCAGAGGCTTCACAAAGAAGACTCAATGCCACAAAAGAGCTTGTTAAGTGTATTTCCACCACCCAGACAGGGAGCAGAGCTGGGCATCAAGCACATCCGTGTCACAGGCCAGGAGTGTATGGTAGGGTGGTTGAGGAGTGGCACAGTCCCTTCAGCAGCTTTTGAGGTGCCACTGACCATCCATCTGCCTGCAGGTGGATGCAGAAAGATTTATAGAGGCACCACAAAAACACAGACTGACCTACAGAGAAGGGAAGGTGTCTCAGGCTTCAAGGGGGATTTAGAAACCCAGAAGAACTAAACCCAGCGAGTGTTTACATTGCAAGGGCAACAGTGTGCTCACCTCCTGGCATGGGGCTGCTTGGGGCACTGAGGGATGCCACTGGCTCTTCCCTGGCATGTGCTCCTAAGGAAGGGATCTTGTACACCCCAAAGAAACAGCAGTTCTCCCTCCCACCATAAAACAGTTCTGTCCTTTCCTTCCTTATCTCCTTTCACAGAAAAAAACCCCACACCTGCTTCCCATTGAGAGAAATGGATGAAAGCAGCACATCCCCCTACCCTTCTGCTACATCCATACACCTCTGGCAGCTTAAATTTTTCCCTCATCTGATCTTCTTCACTTTCTTTTAATTTTTGTTCACTGATATCTTTTGACACCCCATCCGAAGAGCAGAGTCATTGAGCAAGGTAAAGACGAGCAGTGTACTTAAAGATGGGTTGTGTGTCATCCTTCTAAGACTCCAACAGAGGAAAAGACACCTGGCAAGAGATCATGGCAAAGTGCTGAGAAATATTACCACATAATTGTAGCCATGGCCCAGAGTCCTGAAGGAGATACAGTGAAAAGGGAACGCATGCCAGCTTCTGAAGCAGAGCTGATAACTATCTGTACCTCCAAAGCATCACAAGGGGACAGCAAATTTCTTTTTAGTGTATTATTATCTTCTGTAATAAACAAAATGGTAATAATGGCAATAATGGTAAATAGATTCCTTGCCTTGTTGGAGCTGGACTACTTTTCCACCAGATGACCATGGAAATACCTTTGACAGAAGCAGCAGTGAAAAAGTGGAGTGTGGAGGGGTCTCTTCCCTGTACTCTTGGAGAAGGCACCCTACCTTCACTTTCAGGACTGAGACAGTCTGTCACAAAAGCCACCAAAAGCACTCTGAAGAAACAGAGAACAAACCTCAGCTGGCACAGGATTGCAAAGCAGCACCAGGCACAGCCCAGGGGATAGGTAAGGACTAATGGTTTTCTCTCTCCTCAGCGACCCACGGTCCCAGCCCAAGTGGAAGGACAGCTCTGAGTGTCTGGGTTATGTCAGTAGAGTTCTGAGTGGAAGAGGGGAGAAGTTTGAGTACCTTGTTTTTCTCGCCTCTGGCACAGCCCGATGCTGCATGTGGGAGGGAAAGCCCTGCTTGCATTCAGAGCAGCCTGCCTCAGGTGTGGCTGGAGCCCGTGGATGCTGTTTCACCAGCCTTTGCAGATTGTTTCAGGTGACTTTCAGTTTACTGGGCAAGGAGTTACAGCTGCTGTAGGACTGGAGATTTGTCTTGGTAGTGCAGATGCACAGAGCCAGGCTTGTTTCTTGCTGCCATGTAATCCTCTTTGGTTTGACCCCAGGCCTTGCTAATATATCATGGTCCTCTCCTTCCCTGTTGCTTTGGACGTTGCTCAAGGAGGTAAGCCTTTCCCTGCCTCCCTGGAAGCAGATTGGAAGTTACAGTCTGTCTGCATTCCCTGATCTGCTGGGTTTTTTGCTTTCTGGGATCTCCCTGAGCAACTTCCCAGTCCTCTGGACAATGTCCCTCAGTGTTAGGCAGGACCAGGCTTGTCCAGATTGAAAGCTTCCCTCTGTTCTATGGATGCACTGGGAGCAAAGAGCAGAAAGCCATCAGGACCTCAGTGCTGTACATAGTAAGGCAGCCCTGCGACACGGGTATGGTACAGGTTCATGACAGAAGGATGAAAGATGAAGTGCAGGACAGGCACTGCATGTTTGGGGCAGGGCTGGATCACAACCAGCAAGGGAGAAGTGAGTTGTAGTGCATTAACACCTTGTGCTTGTTGCAGGGATGAGAAAGCAGTCACCAAGGAACTTCTGAGGGCCTGGCAAGCTGGTCCTGCACAGGTCTGCTGGTCCCGCACACTGGTGCTGCTGCCCGCCTCTTCTTGTGTCTGCTCTTTGCTCCCTTCCCCACCTTTGGGCCGCTCTACCAGCTTCTACCTCACAGAGAGTTTCCAACAGGAGTGGGAGGGCGTGACAGCTTGTCCGTGCAACCAGAGCTGCCGAGTCGGGCAGGGGTCCCACCTCTGCACCCTGGCCTCGGCAGCGCTGCTGGGACACCCGGGGGGCGGCGAGCAGTGCCCGGGGGTCAGAGTATCTCTGAGGGGCAGCCGGGACCCTCTTCAGTCTCCCCGGGGCCAGAGAGATGGGTGCCGGCGCGCCAGGTCAGATGTGGGGGGCAGGCGGAGTGACCCCCTCGGCCGCGGCCGGGGCCCTGCACGGCCGCCGAGCAACAAGTCCCCGCGCCGGGAAGCGGAGAGCCGGGAGCCGCCGGTCTCGGGGACGAGCCGGGTCACCCGGCCGAGCGGGCGTCAAGGCGGAGGGGACTCCAGCTCCCAACACGGGGGGACACGGAGTATTTCCAGGGGGGACCAGGGCAGTGCGCTCCCCGCTGCTCCCGGGGGCGAGAGCAACCCTCCCGCCCTGCTCGCCTGCACACCCCGCCGGGCGCCTCCAGGAGCCAGCCCGCCCCTGCTGCTCCCCCGCCTGCCAGCCCCCGGCTCCCGCGGGAAGAAGGGAGATCCGGCCGCCTGGCAGGAAGGCTGGCATCCCGGCCCGGCCCGGCCCGGCTCCGTCCGCAGCCCCGGCCCGCTCCCCACGGGCCGCCAGCACAGCCGCTGCCCGGGCTGGGGCAAGGGCAAGGGCAGGGGCGAACCGCAGGCGGGCTCCACCTCACCACGGGAAAAAATGCAAAAGGAACGGGATCTTGATCCGTTCTTTCTGCTTTTCTTTTGTCTTCTCTTTTTTTTCTTTTCTTCTTTTTTTTTTTGGGGGGGGGGGGTGTGGGGGGTGTGGAGGGGCTCCGTTTTTATGACAGTAAGGGCACAAGGCGAGTGAGGAGGCGGAATCATCTCGGCAGCCGCTACATTTTGTGTGGAAGCCGCTCGGGGGTTCATTAATATCATTAGCATTTAACCCCCTCCCTGCCCCCTCCCCTTCCCAGCTCAGGGTGACGTCACGCGGCGGCAGGAGTTGGGGGGAAAGCAAGGGAAGCTCAGTGGGCAAGGGGCGTCCCTCTCCCCTCCCCGCCGCTGCCTGTCACAGCCTCTCTGCCGATATTATAGGGGCCGAAGCCTGGAGCTCAAAGCGCAAAGTCAGCCAGTGTAATGAACTTCTGGAAACCTTTCCCTTTTTATACCATTCAGTTTCTGAGAGGCAGAGACAGCCTCCTCTGACGCCTTTTCCCCCCTTCCATTATTTTTCCAGGCTCTGATCTCCCTGCTCGCTGCACCGAGGCGCTCGGCGCAGAGCCCCGCTCCCCATCCTACCTTCTCCTTCGTCTCATTGTTGTCCTGGCTGCTGTGGCTCTCGCTTGCCTCCCAGGAGCGCGGTGGCGAGCCCACCCGCACCCCCCTGCACCCTCCCGGGGTCCCGAGAGCATCTGCTCGCAGGGGGGCAGCCAGCGGCCGACGACTTTGGGTTATTTCGTTTTTGCTTTTTGTTGTTGTTGCTTTTGCTGGTTTTGTTTTTTCTTTTTTCTCCTTTTTTTCCCTCCCCCTCTTCTTTTCCCACCCCCCTCCTTGCCGCGTCCCCGCCGTGTGTCCCCGTCCCTCGGGAAGGCATCGCTGGGGAGCGGGACAGCGGCGAGGATGTGCCGGCCCCCGCGGCGGAGCCAGCAGTGAGCGTCCGAGGGAGGCACCTGCCCCGCGGAGCCGCCGCGCCGGCGGCGGGGGTGGGGGGGGGGCACCGCCTCGCCCCGGCGCCGACACTTCGCCCCGAGTTTAACGACTCCCGGGGGCTTCGAGCATGAGCAAGCCGGCGGGATCAACAAGTGGGTAATAACGCGGTGGAGGCTTCGAGCAGCCTTTCCAGGACCGGCTCCAGCCTGGCCTGGGGGGCGGGAGGTGGAGGGGAGGGAGAGGAAGGGAAGGGGGGGGTCGTGGTTTGGTTTGCACGCACACACACGCACCCCCCCCCGCCTTCTCCCCCCCCCCCCCCAAAAAAAAGTGTTTATGTCCATCCGGAGTGGCAACGAATACATAAACTCTGAGTTGCCCCGACGGAGTTGTTTGGGCCGGGGATTTAAGAAACGCCGCTTCCCAGTCGCCCGACCCGACTTTCTGCACCGGGAACCGGGTCAGGAGCCCGGGGGCAGCGAGCCCCGGGAAAGGGAGCTCCGCCGGCGGCGGGGAGGGGGCTCGTCCCGCCGGGGCGCGGGCGGTTGTCTGCGGGTCTCCGGTACTGGGGCGGAGTGGGGGGTGGGGGGGGGGTGGGGGGGAAGGTTTGGTCTTAAAGGGCTTTAGGGGGGTTGAAACGTGCCGCTTTTCTCACGGATTTTATGCAACCTTTTGCGACATAATAATTTCGTTTTAAGAGTTTGAAACTCCGGTCGCTCAATTCCACGGAATCGCGTAAGCAACTCTATTGAAGGAGGATTTAAATGCAATACTTTGCACACCATTTCCAGTTACAACAAATAATCCTGCAACGAGGAAAGCAGAAACAACTTAAAAGTCACATTTTCCTTAATCCTAAATCCATGCACCTCATAACTGGGGAATTTAAAGCATGACTGGCCGCTCTTACCGAATGGCTCAACCCGCATAATCCCAAAGGGACTTTCGGAGTTTGTAATATGGATGGAGTCAGTAACAAAGAGGGGGGAAAAATACCCAATCCAATTTAATGTCTGACAAGTGATGGATCGGACAGTTATTTCCTCTGCGCTCCGGCGGGCTCCCGAAGTCCCGGAGCGGCGGAAAAAGGCAGGCAGAGCCGGGAGGAACACGCCGCCGTACCTGCCACCGGCCGGCCCCACGGCCTTCTCCTTCCCGATGTCCTCCATTATTTTGACCCCAGCCCGCCCTTTGTCCGCGGGGACCGGGAAACCGGAGGGCCGAGGTGCTGGCGGGGGCCGCGGTGCGGGAGTCGTGCGTGGAGGTGTTGGGCAGCGCGGAGCCCCGCGGGGTCCCGGCGCTGCGGCCGACCTGCAGCCGCTTCGGCGTGGGGTTGGCTTGACTGCTTTCCCCGTGGGGCTGAGCGTGGCGGGTTTCCGCGCCGGGTCCCCCGAGGAAGGGGGGGGTGTGTGCGGAATAAAATCATAAAAGAAATGGTGTAGCCGCGGTGGAGGTAATAACCGGCGGAGGGGAAGGGGACACCGGCAAAACAAAGCTGCGGCGGCCGGGGGCCGCTTCCCGCCGGCCGCGCTGCCTGGGCTGCCCGGTGAGCGCGGGGAGAGCCGCAGCGGGGCTCGGGGTCGCGGGCAGCCGCGCCGGGACGCCGTGGCAGGTTTCTGAGTGCCGGGGAAGGAGCGGGAAGGGACGGGGAGCCTCGTCCCCGAGGGACGGTGGAGCTTCTGCCGGAGACATTTTGCGGAGGAGAAAACCCGCAAGGCTGGACCGCGCCTCCGGCCGCACGGCGCTGGGCGACCCCCGCTACCGCCGCCGCTTTCGCTGCTGTGTCCGACCCCCATGAGACCCCCGGCGACCGCCCGAAAGGGACTCCCAGGCCCGACCCGACCCGGCCAGGCCCCGCGGGGATAAGGACACGTGGGGACTGCCCCGGGCCGGGGCCCGAGCCCGGCCGGCCTCGGCAGCGCTTCCAAAAGCCCGACCCACTGACCCGAGGCCTGGACGCCCGTCCCAGGAGTCCCGGGGGTCGCCCGGGCAAGGGGGTTCCAGCCTGGTTTTTCTGCCCGCCGGTGGGAGTCTAGCGATGTCAGCTGCGATGTCTGCCTGGGTGGTAACGAGACCCCATCCCGCCGTCCCCGAGCTCAGACTAACTTCTTTCAACAGCCTCTGATGGTAATTACAGTAATCGGGGCTGCCATATATCCTTTAAGCAATTATGACACACAAAAAAAGTCCCCAAGGACCCCCTGTCGTGGGATGTTCAAAACGGTTTCCCAGCTGAACAGAAATCCTATTTTCTTAGCGCTAAACTTCTGAGACGAAGCGGTACCTCGGGGAACCGGAGCGCTTTTAAACAGAGTTAATCAGTTATCTCATGACCCCGTGTCAAGCTTACATTTTTCCCTTCCCACCCCCCCGTCCTGCCTCTTCCCCGTCCACTTATTTCATATTTTGCCTTCCACGAAAGTTTTCTCCTAACAGGCCTCCGCGGGGAGGAGATTGGGAGGGGGGGAAGGGGATGTTTTGGGGGGAGGCAGAGCACGGCCGGGATGGCGGGCGGCGGGACGGGGGCGGCCATGCGGGGCGGGGGGCTTCAGCCTCTCCCGCCGCCGTGTCCCCCCCTCCCCGTCCTCCGCGGAGCTGATCGGACGGGCCGCGCCGCTCCGACGGCTGGAAAACGTGCGGTTCTTTGGTGCTCCAGGTACTCACTCGGGTTTTATACATGGACTATGTGGACGTGTAAAGAGTATACGGAACATCTGTTTACATACATGGCGTGGATATGTGTGTGTGTGTGTATATACATATATATAATGCATATGAATTTCTCTTAAAGCGGGTCCCAAACTTAAAAGCCCCCTTCGTAAAACCCAACTCCGCTGCCCGATTTGAGCCCCGGCGAAGTCGAGCCGCAGGCCGGCCGGGGAAGTAGAAACCCCCTCGGCTTCTCGGTGCCCGGGGCGGCGACCCCCCCGGCGGGCCCGGGTGTGCGGTTGGGACCCGCTGCTGCGGGAAGGTGGGAGCGAGGGAGGGATCCCGGCGCCGGGAGCGTCGGCGGGCCGGGAGTGCGCGGGGACGGCGCGGCGGTGCCGGGCTCTGCACCGGTATGTACCACCGCTGCACGTACCGCTTCAGAGTCTCTCCCCCCACCCCCAACCTGCCCCTCCTCCTCCTCCTTTGTGTGCGTGCGTGTGGACCCTCTCTCTCCCCGTGGATGCTAAGGGCCGGAGAGGGAAGTCGAGCGCTTTCCCCGTTGGCATTGTGCGATATCCGAATTCCCATGCTACACTTTTTGACGGGTCACTGGTGCCCCAATAGGCAGGTGGCAAGGAGGGCTTGTAATTACACACTCCCAGAAACCGTGCCTTGGCCTCAGCCCTCCTCACGGGCGCCTACCTGCAGCTCCAAAGCCGCGGCTTGCTCGCAGGCAGTGGGGCGGGGAGGGGGGGTGCCTGCCTTTAACTGCGCTCCTTATTAATTGCGTAAAAGTTTTCTATTCTTTAACCTCTCTCCCTCCCTCCTCCACCCCTCCCTCTCGCAGTCCCTAACCTAATCCCCGTCCCTCTCGCCGTGTTGTGTATAGCAGCTGTCGGGTTTCATTTAGGGGAGAAGCTGGCAGCTTGTGCTCATTGGAGGCAGTCAAACGAGTTTCAATGGGCAAAATCATTAAGTTAACACTTTATCTAATGTCCCTATTGTCTGCCAGCAGGCATTGTCTTAGAGCCTTAGCGTAGACATGTCTGAAAGTATCTCGGGCTCCTAAATTCTCTAGGGAGCGAGAGGAGCCCCTGCGGCCTGTTCCCACCCCCCCCGCCCGCCGCCCCCCCCAGCAGCGCTCCGCTCCGCACCGCACCGCACGCTGCCGCCGTCCCCCTTCCAGCTTCACCCCCACCCACCCGCAGCCAGGGGCTCTCCCTGAACTACTTCCAAACAAAGATAGCGGCCGAGCGCTCTCCGTCGGAGCGTGGAAACCAAGGTTTGGTGAGAGGGACTGAACCCCTCGGCGTTAAGTTGTGGTAGGAGGAGAGAAAACTGTTTGAAGGCAGAGGAAGAGAAAGAAAAGAGAGCCAACGAGAAGAGAATAAGGGAAGGGAAGGAAGGGAAGGGAAGGGAAGGGAAGGAAGGGAAGGGAAGGGAAGGGAAGGGAAGGGAAGGGAAGGGAAGGGAAGGGAAGGGAAGGGAAGGGAAGGGAAGGGAAGGGAAGAGAAGAGAAGAGAAGAGAGAGAAGAGAAGAGAAGAGAAGAGAAGAGAGAGAGAAGAGAAGAGAAGAGAAGAGAAGAGAAGAGAAGAGAAGAGAAGAGAAGAGAAGAGAAGGAGAAGAGAAAAGTAAAAGGGCAAGAAAAAAGTAAAAGGGCAAGAAAAAAGAAAAATAAAAGGGGCAAGAAAAGGGCAAGAGAAACAAAAAGAAGAGAAAAAGAAAAATATAAAAGAAAAAGGGAAAAGGAAAAGAAAAAGGGAAAGAGAAGAGCAAAACCGGAGAAAAGGCAGAAGCCGAACGGGGTTTTGGCGGTGTCTCTTGAACCGGGCAGCAACAATCTCTGTTAAAGTTTTCACATCACCCCCAAAGCATTTGCAATTCTAGTCAAAGCGGGTGCGAAAGCAGCGCCCGGCGGAGAGGGGTCTGCGGACGAGGGGAGCGGAGCCGAGGGGCGCCCCGCGCCCCAGCCCGCAGCCGCGTCCGCGCACAAAGGGGAGGCTCAAAGTTTTGCTGTAGGTTTTGGAGTGAAGAAAATAGCAGGGCTCGCCCGCGGCAGGAACCAGCCCCCTTTCCCTGAGGTTGCTAGGGGGGAGAGGAGGTCACTTGGCTTCCTGGTCATTTTATTTTGTTTTGGTTTATTCTCTGACTCGGTCTCCTGACTGCTCTCCTGCCCGGGGAAAGTGCCGTCCTCTTTTTGCCGAGCGCCAGAAAGCGAGGGAAACGCCCCCCGCCCCAAATCGCTTCCCCCCCCACCCCCTCCCCGCCGCCCCGTTCCCACCCCCCACCCCCCGTATTCCACTTCTTGCAGGCAAGTCTGCTGCTCCCGCTGCTGTAATCTTCCCTTCCAAAATGGGTCTTGGCGATTATAGAAGATCCAAATAAACGTAGCGGGGCATGAATAATGCTCATTGTAAAAAACTGACACTTGCTCAAGGAAAAGAAAGTTGGCTATAAAATCACTTCATTATTTGCTTGTACTGCGGCTCTGGGGCTAATCCCTCCGGAGGTCAGATTGCTGAGCGCTCGCTCTCTCCCTCTCTCCCTTCTCTGCTTTCAGGTCGCATTTTAGACATCCCTTGCAAAGTGTGTGGGGACCGCAGCTCCGGGAAACACTATGGGGTTTACGCCTGCGATGGGTGCTCGGGATTTTTCAAGCGGAGCATCAGGAGGAATAGGACCTATGTTTGCAAATCGGGAAATCAGGTACCAGCCGCAAGCGCAGCCCCCTCACCGCCTGCACCTCTTGTTCTGCATTTCCCCAGTGCCCCGTGTTCCTCCCCCCCTCCCCGCAACAGGAACACCAGCAGCAGTAGGATCCAGCAGCCTCCTACTTCCTTGCGGGGGGGGTCCCGGGACAAGACCAGGCGCTGGGTGCCCCAGCCGACCTCTCCCCGGCACGTCCCCCCTGCCCCGGGCCACATGGTCGCTGCCCACCGGTGCGCCCCGGGGAGGGGGGATGCTCAAGGGGAGAGCAGGGAAGACAGCGGGGGGAGGCGAGGAAAGAGAGGGGCAGTCTTTCAGGAAGCCACAATCCATAGCAGGTCTGTGGACAATCAACACGACTTCCGCCCCCGGCGGGTCACGCCGGCACCCCGAGAGAAGGCGGCTCCGCTTTGCCCCTTTCCCGCCCGGCCGCGCTCATTTCCACCCGCGGACGATCTCCGCTGTGATGCGGAGCTGGGGAGACACGGCGTGGGGAGCACAGGGGATCGGGGCGCCCCGAGGGGGCGGTGCCGCCGTCGCTGTCTCGGGTGCTGAAGGCGGCCCGGCCCGCCCCGCCCCGGGGCCGCGGGGCCAAGCACCCCGGCACGGCCCGGCACGGCCCGGCACGGCCCGGCACGGCCCGGCACGGCCCGGCACGGCACCTCCCGCCCCCGCCGCTCCCTGCCTGTCCTTCCTGAGCTACCCCCCTACCACCCACCCCCGACCCGACGGCTGTCTGTGTTGCAGGGAGGCTGCCCGGTGGACAAGACGCACAGGAACCAGTGCCGGGCCTGCCGGCTGAAGAAGTGCTTGGAGGTCAACATGAACAAAGACGGTACCTGCTCTCCCTCTCCCGCGGCCAGGGTGGCGGGGCGGGGGAAAGAGGGAGCCGGGCCTTGCTCTGAAGTGGTGTGTCACTGCGGGGTTTCGCCCCCTGGGTCCCTAAAGAGCCCACCCCCATGACAGCTTTGCCCATTTCTACCCGGACACCCTCCAGGTGGGGGGTGTGGGGCCAGCCACAAAACACTGTGGGAAGGAAGGGAATCCCAGCACAAGCACTATGGGGTACTTGGCGCGGGACCCTGTGGTGACCCCCTTGCCTCTCCTTGGTGCCCTACAGCAGTGCAGCATGAGCGGGGCCCCCGAACGTCGACGATAAGGAAGCAGGTGGCCCTCTACTTCCGCGGGCACAAGGAGGAGAGTGGCGGCGCTCCGCACTTCCCTGCCACTGCCCTGCCGGCTCCCGCCTTCTTCACCGCCGTCTCCCAGCTGGAGCCCCATGGCCTGGAGCTGGCTGCCGTCGCTGGCACTCCTGAGAGGCAGGCTCTGGTGGGCCTGGCACAGCCCACCCCAAAGGTCAGCCACTGCCCTGGCCCCCAGCAGGCCTACAGACCCTGCTCCTGGGGGTGTCTGCAACCCACCAACTTCTTCCTGCTTCTGGGGTAGACATGGCAAAGAGAAAGGCTTGACATCTTGTGGGCTGTGGTGGGGACTGTTTTGTTATGTCCCTCAAAGCTCTGAAGATACAAGTTGCAAGGGTAAGAGGTGCTCTGCAGAAGGCAACTGACTGATAACCTGCTCCATACAAACCCTGTCTCCTACATCCTGACACCCTCGTGGTAACTGAGGTGCTCCTCCTGCCTGGAGTCCATCCACAAGTCAATATTAAGCTTTGCTCCATGAGGATGAGCTGCAATTATTGAGTTTCCTTCAGCAAAGTGCTGAAGTGGTGTAGTCCAGAAAGCGCTAGCTGTACTGACCAAAGCCTGAAGCTTGTCAACACAGACACGAACGTGTCTAAGCTGGCTCTGCACTTCTTGGCTGTGACATTTCCCAAGCAGCCCAGTCAGAGCACTGCCATGGCCTCAACTGCACAGGAATTAGCCATAATGTGATGTTTTGTATTAATCCCTTTGCAATGGCATTTTGTATATTTACTGCACCTAGAAAACTGTACAAGAGACAACTTAAATAGTTCTACATTTCCTGAGTTGGTAGCTTGGCATGGTCACAACATCTAGTTTTATATCATAATTTTGGAAAATACTGAATCAGAAATTATTTGGCAAGAAAACAGCACATGCTTGAAAATCCAACTCGGTTCCAATCCTACATATTCCTTAAGTAGCTCTATGTGTGCTTAGCTTTACGTGTCTGCGTACAGCCTGTTGCAGTAAGGGAGCTAGACAAAGGGTTAAGGCCAAACGAGTTCTCCCAGCTTTGCTGAGCAAGGCTGCAGTGCCAAATCAGCTTCTGAAGCACAGATTACAGACCACAAATTCCCAATCAAATTTTTATTCCTCTGACTCTGCTACCAGTAGTGTGCTATTCTGTAACAGGGTAAAGGATGACACCACATTTGGATATGCCCCCCACCCTCGATGTAGTAACTCCATGCTCCCTTCAACCACCTCCAGGGAGCTCAGGGTTCATCCTGAGCAGCAGAGAGCGGTTTGGAGTGGGCCCTCTGAAAGCAATGCCCTCTGCTTGCAGAATGAGAGAGTGCACACTCTGTACCGGGCACGGAATGGCCCCTGTAGGGGAGAGAAGATGCGGCTGCCTTGGTGACACTGTATTGAAGGTGCTTTATTATTTTTTTCTCTGACATCAGTACCCACATGAAGTCAATGGGACCCCCCATGTATCTCTACGAAGTGGCCACCGAATCCGTCTGTGAGTCAGCAGCCAGACTTCTGTTCATGAGCATCAAGTGGGCGAAGAGTGTCCCAGCCTTCTCCACCTTGTCCTTACAAGACCAGGTAAGGCCCCTGCAATGTGAGTGGCAATGGCCTGGCCTGCCTGTTAAAGAAAGGCCAGAGCTCAGATTGGCTCCCGAACCTTCAGCCCTAGTTCTGAAGTTCAGGGCAGAGGTTTGGTCTGTCCCTAAAAACCAGGCAGTGATTTAGAAACGGCTTTCCTCCAACTGTTATTTCATAAAGCATGTGAAAATCAAACCAGAAAAAGAATCTAAAATAAATCAAGTATTATGAGAGGACAAGTTCTAGAGGAAAAGTCACCAGGCTGCAGACCAAAATCAGTGTGCTAAAACTGCTTCTCTACTTGTGGGGTCAACCTCTCCCTCCATAAAATGGGGAACACTATCTTAGTTTGCTGTTTGGGGATCAGAAGTGCTGAATGGCCTCAGGATACAAGTGAGGTGATTTCTGAAGACGGTCCTCTCCTCTCCTCTCCTCTCCTCTCCTCTCCTCTCCTCTCCTCTCCTCTCCTCTCCTCTCTCTCTCCTCTCCTCTCCTCTCCTCTCCTCTCCTCTCCTCTCCTCTCCTCTCCTCTCCTCTCCTCTCCT
The DNA here is from genome assembly GCA_022605575.1 of Laterallus jamaicensis coturniculus. Classification (NCBI taxonomy): domain Eukaryota; kingdom Metazoa; phylum Chordata; class Aves; order Gruiformes; family Rallidae; genus Laterallus; species Laterallus jamaicensis. The sequence goes on from JAKCOX010000027.1 coordinate 7,470,234, forward strand.
CTCCTCTCCTCTCCTCTCCTCTCCTCTCCTCTCCTCTCCTCTCCTCTCCTCTCCTCTCCTCTCCTCTCCTCTCCTCTCCTCTCCTCTCCTCTCCTCTCCTCTCCTCTCCTCTCCTCTCCTCTCCTCTCCTCTTTCACAAAGCCAACAGTCTTCTCTTATTCATGTTGGCTTAAGTGAACTTAAAATCATACAGTATGGTAGAAGCAGAATTTGGCCAGCCCCCCAGTATTTTTCGCCATTAATTAAAATCTTCCCTAATTTGTCTTGTTTTTCTCTATGAGAAAAGTCTCAAGTAAATCATATGTGAACCACATGAGCTGAAGGAATTTCTTAATGACTTGATTCTTGATGAAGACTTGGTGTGCTTCATATAATGCACTATTTTTTTAAAAAAAGTAAGCAGATAATTGTAAAATGTGAGGGGGGGTGGGAATCTACACAAAGGTCCAATCATAAAAGATGTCTGATATTTTGATATGATTGAGCTCATTTCCCAAAATGGTAAGTAGAAACATCATGCTTTAGACATTACATAGCAGTCAGCAGAGGAACTAGTTCCTTTCCATGGATGCATGTTGCAAGTGTTGTGTTGATATGCAAATTCACATTTTGAACTGAATGAGAAAAGAGTCTTAGGAAACCAGTAGTGTTTTCTGCACAGGGGTAAATCATGATGGTCTCAATGTGATATAAAGCAAAGGTATGTTAAAATGTTCCTTTTCTAGCAGCAGACCCATGTTTTGACACCCCTATTGTAAAATTAGACAAAGGGGGACACAGCTCAGCTCCAGCTGCAATACTGCTATGGGGTGAGTGTGAGGGAAGCAGTGAGATAGAGCCAGAGGTTACACATGCCATGAGGAAGGCAGCGGTCCCAGTGCGGCCTGCTCTTCTCTGATGCTGTTTCCAGCTATGTCTGCTCCTGCAGAGCACCAGGCCTGTCATATTGAGCAACCAAAGAAACAGGCCCAAATATTAGGGACAACCAGCAAACATGGCACATTGGTAGAAGCCTCTTCACAGGCAGAGGCTGGGACCATCTCAAGATCAGTGATGTCCATAGGAGGCGCCTTAGGTGAAGGCCTCATTTGGCATAACACAGTCGCATTTCTCACAAGGTTAGTATGGTGAGGAGTGAGACAGCAGGATTTGGGAGCAAGGGAAGTCTCCATTGCACATGACCAAGCATACTTCAAACACCAGAGTGTTCCCATTACGTTTAAATAACCCACACCTCTTTCACTTTCATATCAGGGACTGATGCCAGTGATTTCCATATTAAAATCCCAGCCTCTTCTTTCCATCACCTTGACCTGCTGTACCTCAGTGCGAGCCAGCTTCCTCAGAACTCAGAGTGGCTCAGCTCTGAAGCTCTGACCTAGGCCTCTTTCTGCATGATTCCCCTCTCCCATTCAGGAGACACGGAGAAGAAATAACTCTGATTTTAATCACCTTATTTCATGAATAATCAGACAGTTGATTTTTTATTGTGGTGCCATTGCATCATTTAATTTGATAATGGCCCAGCTGTAAATGTCTGAATTTCTCTTTTGGTGTCCTGCTATCCGCCTGAGGAGAGTCTAAAACCTTTTCCTGGATTTTGCTTTTGTTTGTGTGCTTCCAAAAAGGCAAGTGCATCACCATTCCAGGGCTCTGCATGACGTTTTTGTCTTGAAGGCAAGGAAATAAGTAGAAAACCAATTTGCTGATGAAACTGAAGTCTGAGGATTTTCTGTGCCACTACCCTGGGTAAAAACCAGAGGCCCTGTCCTTTCCCCAGCTCCACAGAGAGAATCTCATGCTGGATCAGAAGCCCCCACAAAAAAAGTGCCACACTTCAAGTTCTGCTGGCCTGCACACCTGCCCAGCTTGTCCATAAAACAGGTTGGCCCAATGCAGGCCATGAACAAAAGGTCATACTAATAGGATGGGGTTGATTTAGAAGCGAAAACCTGTCCTTCAGAAAAGCCTGGCATTCTTGTTTCTTTGAAGAAGGAGGGCTGAGTGTGACTTCAGCATGAATTATTTTAATTGGTGGTTTTACAGACTTATGCATAGGCATGAAGAAAGCTTCAGCTATTGGAATAGTCTCTTATTTCTAAAGTCTTCTGACTTAAAAGACTTAGTGGGAAAGCACATATGAAATTGATACCTTCCAGGAACCACCACTCATTACCATTGTATCTGCATGAATGAATGACAAAAAAAGTTTTACAAAAGCAAATGAAAGGCCAGCGAATCATTTCCTATGTCATAAAGAAATCTGCACATCCACCAGGCAGGATAATCTGAAGGAGGGCTGGGTTCTCAGGCAGCAGCAGTTAGGAGACAGAGGAGCTGGCTCAGCTGCTCTCAGAACAGAGCTGAGATGGGCATTGCACCCTGCACCCCCTTCCCCTCTGCATTTCATACACTAATCTGGGCAGTTTCCAGTACTGTAAAATCCAGTGTAATTATTTCAAACGGTAATTTATGCAGAGCCCAAAATCCTTTCCTCTGGCAATTTCCTTAGCCGGGTTATGTAGAAGGTCTGTGAAGCACACAGCACAGAAAGGCAGAGACATGGGCGTGAACTCGCGGTGACAAGCCGAGAGCAGAGATTCTGAGAGCTCTTCCTCCCATTTCAACCCAGAGAAGGTGGTTTAAAACCTTGTAATACTGTTCAGAGTTAGCACACAGATAAAGGGTCTGCTCTCACTGCGTGCTTTCTGTGTCATCTTTTACATATCCAATTCCAAGGAAACCACAATTCCTTTGGCAAGGCGTAGGGTTTTTTTGCTCTGTTCTTCCATTTTGGGAACCTTTATAGACTTAAAATACCCTCCTTCCTATTTCCCTCAGCAGCTGAGCCACCGATACTTTTGGGGACCACAGCAATATCAATACTTGTGGTTTGTTTTTTTTCTTTTTTCTGCCTGAGTTCTGGGCAATCCGTTGTCACTGAGTGGGGCCATCAGGTGATCCTTCCTGAGTCTACTACATCTCCCACACTTCCAGCTAAACTGAGGGCTCTCCAAATGCCTCCTAAGAGCTGGTCTGGGCCAACAATCCACAGATGCCCTCAGGACTAAACATGCCCGTTCTGGCTTTGCCAGTCTGAGTTACCAGGAGTCACGCCTGCGCTTCAGATGCACCACTGCCTCTCCACGGAAACCAAAGGCATTGCCTCCAGAGAAAAACACATTCCCCCCCCCCCCCCTTCCCCTCTTCAGCCGCCCAATGTACAAAAAATTGCAGAGAACTAGCAATGCTGTCAGTGTAGGTGCTTGGATGCTCAATTCTCTGAAAGGAAGCAGCTCTCAGTGCCTGGAGGTTCTGCGTAATTTTAGGCAAAAAAGCACAGGAAATCAGGTAACACTTAGAAACCATATGCGTGCCCAGATGCTGTGCTTGAAAGAGCTAAAGAGTCGCTTAGTAAGGAAGAGGTTAAAGGTACATACTCTAAAGTGGTGCTCCCTACAGAATGATGTAATTCCAGGATGTTGTCCAGGCTTTTCTTCACAAACCCTGCCTGCCCGAGGGAAGGGAGGGTAATCCCTAGAGAGCAGTAGGAGAGCACTGTCCAACTGGTCCCAGGACAGCTGTATGTGCCAAAGGAGAGCAGGCGGGAGCCCATGCTGTGCTGAGAAACACAGGCAAGCGTTCATGTTGTGAGCCAGCTCGCTGGGGCGGGAGTTCTCACTCTCCTTTCTCTTTCTCCTCCCTTTTGGTCCACAACGTGGTGCTCAGTGATCAACCCTCAGTGCTTTTTTTTCTACAGTGCGTGTAGACTTATTTCTAGACACCTTCTCAAAAAGCTAAGAGAAGGGCTAACAAATGCTGTGGGGAAAACACCATGACAGGCATTTAAAGTAGTTTTTAAAATAACAGAAATTTACATATTTAAATTGTTTATAAATCTATAAATTATACACTATGTTATATTGTACATCTATTGTATGACAGCTGATGCTTTTGGAAGATGCTTGGAGAGAACTGTTTGTTCTAGGAATAGCACAATGGGCCATTCCAGTTGATGCTAACACTCTACTGGCTGTATCTGGTAAGAATTGCACAATTTAATGACTTTGTTACAAAAATTACCATAAAAATACATTACTGAAAAAAGAACAACATGTAAAGAATAACAAATTCCTGCTGAACAATAGAGCATACCTGTCATTTATAAATCTATATTTAAATGCAAATAATGTTGTTTTGTTGTATTCATGACTGCTTGCATTGTCATTTAAATGCAAATTACTGTGTTTGTTATCATCCAAGAGAAGATTTTATATTAACTTTCATACAATATAGTCAGTTTACATGGAACCAGATAGACAAGTGTGACAATAGAGTGGATATTGATACAGAGGATTTTGTCAGAAATCAATATAAAAGAAGGCAAACGCCTTTAATATTATTTATTTCATCTGTTTCTCCTTTAGGCATGAACGGTGACAATACGGATTCTCAGAAGCTGAATAAAATTATTTCAGAAATACAGGCTTTGCAGGAGGTGGTGGCTAGATTCAGACAACTTCGGCTAGACGCTACCGAATTCGCCTGTCTCAAATGCATTGTCACTTTTAAAGCTGGTAAGCAGGAAGAGCCCCAACGCTCGCCCGGGCTGATAACCGCGGGGTCGCTGCTTTAAGGCAGAAGCGCTGGTTCAAACCAAGCATGGCATCGTATCACCCAACAGGTTTCCTGGTACCGAATTCCCATAGTCAGTGTTGCGTTTTGAAAGGCTGAGAGCGGAGTGCCAGGGAGCTAATGGGAGTGTTTCATTCCCCTTGGTAGCGCTAGATGAACGTTTTGACCCACCCAAGAGTCAAGCTGAACTATAGTAACTGATCTGCTTTTCCAGTGCCCACACACAGCGGTTCCGAACTGAGGAGTTTCCGAAACGCTGCCGCCATAGCAGCCCTTCAAGATGAAGCCCAGCTCACTCTGAACAGCTACATTCATACCAGGTGAACCGTCTCTTCTCTCAACACCTCTTGCAGGCATAGGGGTTAAATCATGCTCCCACTGCGGCAAAGGTGACAACGGCGATGCTTCCACTACCTGAAGTGGGCACTGGGCTGATACAGCAAGTACAGAGCAGCTGTCAGCCAGCTGGGATTTGGCACTTCCCAATGAAATAGGGAACATGGGGTTTATTCTGACAAATTGAAAAGTGGTAAAAAGAGAGCTCTTGCCCTAGGAAGTGATACCTTCTGTGGAACACTTGGTGTTTCAGAAGGCTGCGTTTCCCTCTACGTTTCATTCAGTTACATACTGCTAGTAGTGATGCTCAAAACAACTTCACATCTCACAGCAATACAAGCACTTTTGAACCACAGTCTCCACCACACTTCCCCATGACACTTCCCCTGTTTTGCAGACATGGAATTCGGGACACAAGAAGTTAAATGGCCCTTCCAAGGCACCACCCTGAGTCTGTTCTCATACCAAAAAGAAAAATCCAGAAATTGCAAATCCCATTTTGGTGCCACAGCAGAGTGATGAGAATCATTTTTGGGAGAGGAAAAGGTTCTCATGTCTCCTTCAGGCTAAGCCCCACAGGATACAGAAACCTTAAAACTATCTGTCAAAGCTGTAGCTGTCATCCCACAAAGCATATAGGGCAAAGCACACAGGGATGAGCCTAGCACCGCATGACATGTGCTGTGCAAAATACAACCTTGCACTGTAGAACTGTGATCCCATCAGTAGCCTCCTGCTATGGACCACTTTGGAGTGGTAGGACTGGGAAGGAGCCAGAAGAGCGCACCCAACATCTTCACTAACAGCCTTTCTGGCTGGTTCAGGGCTTCTGGGGAGAGCTGCGACAGGTCCTGTAAAGTCCAGCTCTCAGTCCTTCAGCTCAGTGGAGACTAGCACAAGACTAGCACAGTGGGAGATGGAGCAGTAGAAGAGGAACTTTTATACAGGTTTTTTTCCTTCTGAAACTTTGCTCTGCTCTCATAATGGCTCTGCCCAGCAGAAGCCAACTCAGTGTCAGAGATTAGATGGCAGCAGTCTCTGAAGCACTTCTATTTAGCCTAAAGGGAGCGGCCTGCCCGCAGGATGCGAGACAGTTGCTACAAATGCCATCCAGCTATGGCTAGGTTGGAGCAAAAAGAATAACTGCTGTGTAGCAGCCTCTTCCTGTCCTTACAGAAGGCCTTTCCTGTGAAGATTGCACCCTGGGGACCCTGAGCCAGCACCTGTTGGAGAAGCCAGGGAGCAATGGTTTTTACACGGCCGTGGTTTCTACTCCAGACACGGTGACTTTTCCACTGTGTTTCTGCATTGCTGGAAATACTGAGCTACCGGGCTTAACAGTATCTGTTGTAAAAGATAATCCTTTTCCAAGGAAAAATGCACAGTCCAACAACTGTGGTGGGATAGGTCTCTCAGCTTGTGTTTCATCCTCAGTCTGGAATTACCCTCCCACCTGTGTTATGGCATTATCAGACCCTTGATTGCAGTGGAGATGCTCTCAATGGGACAGGAGGGAGGGCAGACTGGAGAAGCACAATGTTTCTCCAAATTACTTACTCATCCTTCTAGGGAGACCACTGTAAGCAGAGGCTTGAGAATCACGGGTGTAAAGTCAGTGTAAGCATAGCTAGAATACATGTCCTACATTGCACTGGCTTCAAAAGCTGGGAAAAAAGATGGAAATTTTCCTATAACAAAAACACACTGCCTGGGGATGAAACACAGCTTCTTTAACAACAACAACAACAAAATCTTTCTAAATGTCAATTGGCATTCTATGTATAAGACAACCAAAAGGGAGCAAAACGATTATCATGACAATCCAGCCAGGTTTAAATTGCATTTTAAGTGACAGGGTATTTATCATAGGTCAAACTCTTCCCTGAACTCCATCAAGAAGGTAGTTGTTGTCTGAGGGACGAGTCAGAGCAGATCCTGTCTCCATATTGCTACTGCTGTTAGGAAATTAACAAAGGAGCTAATCAAAACTCAGAAACATCAGCCCATTTTCTGCTAACCTCCATTAAAGAGTTTTCCTTGGGGTCAACCTTCCTGCTCATGTGAGTCTAAACTACAGGGTTTTAGCCCAGGTAGCACCCATCTGTACAATTCACTGAGTATCGGTCCTTTCCATAAAGTAAAAGATTTTCTTTGGGAAAAATACCTAAAAACTTCAATGGGTTTTTCTTTCCTCTCTCTGTCTCCCAGGTACCCCACACAACCCTGTCGCTTTGGAAAACTTCTATTGCTTTTACCAGCTTTACGTTCCATTAGTCCATCAACGATAGAAGAAGTGTTTTTCAAAAAGACCATTGGGAATGTACCAATTACAAGACTGCTTTCAGATATGTACAAATCCAGCGACATATAAATCACCTTAAAGCAAACAGTCGGGATGGACAGTTTAAGAAGAACTTTTTATCTATGGAGAATAAGCCTCAACTAACAAAATCTACAGGAAGCATAAGCCTGGGAATGTTTAGCCTTTAAACCCATTGACAAAAAAATACCCCAGTAGATATGACTCTGCTGCTCTGAACAGAGTGATTTAGATCATGGAGAGAATGCTTTGTTCTACAGAAAAAGTGAAAGTGGTTGGAATTTGGCTGCTATTCCTGTTACTACAGGATGGAGGCAATTCAGATGCCAGTCACAGTTAACAAAGACTCCGCTATTTTCTCATTTAACTGGCAGATCTGAGACAAAATGTGAAAGAAGGTACTTTAGTTTGTTCAGTATTTGGAACCGGGCGACCAAACTTGGCTTCTGTTGTAACATGAGATGCGGTGGCCTTCAGAACTGTTTTAAAAGTAGCCTATGTTGAGAAAGTGTTTTTAATATGATAGGCAACATTTAAGACCAGGTTACCAAAACATTGCTTCTGCTATAATACATCATGAAGTGGCCTTCAGAACTGATTATAAAGTAGCTTATGACGGCAGCTCCATTCTTCCTGGTGATCTTTGGTGCGGACGTCACCACAATCCATTCGGTTAACATCTCAGCCAGAAGAGCTTTATACACTTCCTCCCCGACCTTCCCTCCTCCTCCTCCTTCCACGCACACAGACACACTCACACACACACACCTGAAAAGATAAGTCAAGAAAGGAAAACTAAAACAGCAAAACCAAATACAATGGAGATGACCGCTTCAGTGACCTGCTGGCTGTCCCATTGGCACAGTGCTGAAACCAAAGGCAATGGTGGCCGAACTCTTTGTCAGTGAGATGTGCAGAGAAGTGAAATGACTATTAAAGAAAAAATAAAAACAAAACTCAATGGAAGGAATTTTATTTCAAAGAAATAAAGGTTGTTGACTGATACAATGCTAACAATCTCCAAAAGTCTCCAATGCCTTTTTTAGAAAACTCCAGGTTCTAATTTTGAAGCCTTGTTCGCCTACACCCTCTCACACACAAAATGTTATAAGCTGCTTCTTTGATGTGTGAAAAATGTAGAAAAAACCAATTAAAGATAGCTGCTGTACTTTTCAAAATTTGATTTGTTATTAGAAACTAGCACTGAGAAAAATCAGCACTTGGACTATCATAGAATGAGTAAAACTTTCCCTGTACAAAGTGGATTAACTGATTTGTGAAGTTAAAAAGTTGTACTCATTGTATTTACAAAGAATAAAAATATATTGAATTTAAATTACTTTCCACCGTTCTTTTAATGTTTGTCCTTCTATTTCTGGGTTAGTTTCTTCCAGTCTACCCCACTTAGCAGGGAACAGAAATATTCTCTATTAAACTGGATTGCCTTGGATGCTGTGGAGTTTCCACCAACAGATGTTTTAAGGGCCAGGTTAGACAAACGCTAAGAGAATAGTTTAGGCGATCCTGCCTTGGGGCAAAGGGATTTTGAGATCCTGCACAGAGCTGTTTTCAAATGTACATCTGCTGCATTCAAGGTTTCCTTCTCCAGGAGCCTTTTCTAGGATACAATAGTAAATGGCTCAGTGGTCTAACCTAGAGGAAGTCTTCTGTTTCACATTACTACAGTTTTTAATACTGGTGAATTGTGCAGCTAGCGAAGGGGGAGGAGTACAAAAACACAGCTTCAATTAAAAAGATTCTGAGGTTTTATTAAAGTGTCCAATTGTGTAATCACATCAAAGAAAGAGGTAAGCAACCCCCAGTGCACAGGAACAAGGTGGCAATAAGAAAAGGGAAATACAGCAGTGGTTATGTGGCAATGAGTGACCGAAGAGCCACGCACACCGAGACGACAGGTGGAAATACGTACAATATGTATCGATGGTTCATTGGTTTCATTGCCAAGGAACACAGATCACAAGTGAAATCCCAGCTCTGCTGACTCCAAGCACAAAAATCTCACACTTTTTAGAGGCCAAAGTTTTGACCCCATCTCTCTTCCATTTGTGCAGTTTGCTAGGTCTCACATTCTGCCCTTTCAAGGCAGCCTGGCTATAAAGCAGACAAGACCAGTCTTTTCAGGACTGGGGTGAGACAAAGGACAGACTACAGGACTTGGAAACATTTTCTATACAAACTAGCATGGAACACTTGAGAACGCAATTGTTTACCACAGGGCACAGCACCTTCTTAGAAAGAAACCAACAAACCCTTCATGAAGTGTTCTCATTGCACCTCTCATCACCACCAACCAGTTTCTGCTCCCTACACTAAAGAACTACTGGACAGGACAAAAGGCCAACCATGCCTCTCCACTCCGTGACAAACCAGCTCATGAGCTAAAGCAGCTGAACCCAGTGCTGCACAGAACCCCTGACAGAATGCTCATTTCAGGAGGATTCATACTGGAGCAGGAATAAACAAGAACTGCATCCATGCTGCAAGGCCAAAGGATGCAAGAGAGCATACTAGCTTTCTCCCACTTGTAAAGCAGGCAGAGCAGTGGACACACCCCCTCTTACTACCTGCATGACCTTGCACAGCTGCAAAGCAGACTTGGGAGCTGGGAACAATGCCCAGTTCCCTGTGGTTTAGGCACAGTTAATCTCAGACCATGTCTTCTTCCCAATGCCACAGGTTGCACAGAAGCAGAACCAGTTACACTACACTAGAATTAGCCTTGCTAGTTAGCCTGGAAGGACTGAAAGCCAGGCAATACCTCAGAGTCCAGTGCAGATGTCCTGCCAATCTCAAGGGTTAACACTCCAAAGTCCTCACTCTGGAAGTGGGAATACTTTGACATCAAGTATGCTGCTTTTCCCTCTTCAGCTTTTTTTTTTCCTTTACAGCAAGTGATACAGATTGTGTCATCTTTTGGAGAGAATGAAATAAGCTTCTCTCAGAAAAGAACATTTAAGAAGACCTCACTATGCATTTAGAAAATAAAACTTCATATATATTTAGCCCTTCTTTCCCCATTTTTAAGAGTAATCCAACTTTTAAGAGTGATTCAACAAGCACAGGGAATTTTAAAATTGTTTTTACATTATCAAAAACTTATAATTTGCTTTAAAATGTTGAAAAACTAGGTAACTGTGGGCTGCAATTGGGTACTGTCCTTTTTGGTCCCTGATTTCATGACTAGGACTGCTTCAAAGATCCAGCATAGCATGAGCAATCATTTGAGCACCTAACTAGTCAGTAGGGCTAGCCACTAGTGCCAGTTAGCCACCACCACTTTCTCAGCTCAGTCTTTTACATACAGATTTCTGCAAGTGAGGTTATGGTCTTAGTCAAAGGAAACTAAGAACAGTGCTGGTACATTTGTAGGATGCTCTAGATGGTAAGATGTTTTATAAGAAGAAAGCAGCAGAGCCAAGTCTAAGCCAACATACGTTGCTACCAAATAGCACAAAACACTTGCTCTTGAATCTATTCACACACACCTGGAAGCACTACAGAAGCTTCTCCAGCCATAGAAGCATCCAGTAAGACAGACAACTTCAGCAGCAGTGCTTGGGAACTGCTGCTGTTCAGTCATCAACAACTTGTGTCTCACCAGTAGTCATACAAGCACAATACTACAGCTCCCCCTTCCTTTAACGTTCAGGGAAGTGGTCTATGATCCCATCTTACATCAGGCTTGTATGACTTAGTGTCCCCCATTGCATTTGTAGGGCTGAAGTTACATTATAGGCTATGCCAACATTCCTCCTCTGCAGGATGGTGTAGTTGAAGCTAGATGATGCTTCTCACACCAAGTAGAAAGGTACTCATTTCCAAAACATATTGAGACCACAGATCTGTTGACTGCCTACCATGAATGGGGTTCCAGTTTTGGCTCCACAATGCAAGAACAACCTTCAACATCTTTATATGTTCTTTAACACTTGAGCTGCGAGTGCCAGGACACAGGGGTATTTAGTACTGGCTGTTACTAACACAAGACTACACTGAAGAGCACCACAGCAAGGCTGAACCACCAGTTCAGGTAATATAGTCAAGTCCATGCTTCTCAAAGGAGGATATACCCCACACTCAAGGTCAAGAGTGACAAAACAGTTGAAGTGCATTTTCACTTTTATTTCAAAACTTTAGACAAGTTACTTTAGTATATAAATTTGATTTTTTTTCCTCTTACAGAATATAAAGATAATTCCCTCATTACTTCGGTATAAAGTGTTTTACAAGCTTGAAGACAATTGCATAAGTGTTTCTCACACAGGGTATCAGAAATAAAGCAGTCTTTCTACAGAAGATCAGACAGATGACTACCTCAAACAGCATAGCAGTTTAGTCAAATACAAGTGAACACGTGACACTACAACTGTGCAAGTTCAAGTAAGGCCAAGTCAGTAAACATTGTTAAGTCATTGCAAATAAGAGTGGAAAGTTGTGAGACATTGCAAGGGGTGGATGGTCTCATAGTATAATACTCTTAAGTCAAGGATTCAGAGGGATTTAGCTAGGAGATGAGTGAGTTCTTTAATGCTATAAAGCATATGCAAAGACCAAGCAGTGTACTGATATTAGTGGAGACTTCGTGCCCATTTATCCTCAGCATGCTAAGACAAACTACAACCTCTTAAAACCAAGCATAAGAACCACTAATGTCTGAGAAGGTGGTTTCAGAACTCAAGTATGTCTTATTTTGGATGGTGTGTAGTTTTTGTCTATTACTTCATCTTGTAAGAACATGTGAAGACAGCGCTCGTTCTGTGCCAGTGGGTGGCCCGCAACCCTGCAGAGGAAGAAACAAGCATTAGTGCTGACAAGCCCAGTCCATTAGCAGCTAACCAGGAAAGCAAGGTTTTCTATCAGTAACCTGTAGTTCCACACTTCAGGACATATCCTGTTTCCAGTTCACTGTTGGCAACTAGAAGGCCTGGCAGCAAGACTCATCATTCTTCCCCAGATGAAGTCAGTCCATGGAAACCCTGAGCAATCTCTCTGATCATGTGGAAGCATGTTATGTCATCATCTGTCACCTGCAATTGACAGTCCCCTCAAAGCACACATCCTATCATTAGGAAATCAAGAGATAAGCAAGCCAAGCAGGTTTTGACAGGTCTTGGTGCCTTTGACACAGGACACCTTTCCAAAGGCAGCCCAAGCCTGACAGCAGTGAGGCCCGGCAGAGTTAAGGAGTTACTCCACCAGGGGGTGTGAAGGCCTTCTGAAGCCTTCTGAGCAATTTCGTGTAGTGACTTACCACGGTCACTACTCCTAGCATGTACAAAAGCAGCACTGATGCACAGTGGAGAGGTACTGGCCTGTGTTAATTGCCGATTTCTTTAGATACAAAACATAGGACACAAACCATCTGCTCTACAAGAGATCAACACCTCTACTGAAGGTTTAGTTTTGTTCCACATACAGACCTTAAAGGGGCTGAAATTGAATTAGAAGAAAACCACAAGGTATTGCATTTAAACCAAATCCAGTTTGCTCAACCTCCCTTTATGAGAAAGCCCCCCCATCCTCCTTACAACACCTTGTATCAGCCTTTGGCCTCCACATCTGCCAAAACATTTCTACTATAAATGGAAGTTATCTAGTTGAATGCATGCAAGTCATGTAACACATGACAACTGCAATGGCTCAGCATCAGTACCTCCAAGTACTTTTGTGCATCTTCTCCAAACACATCTGTTGTGTTTATTTCAGTACAGGACAGATTCACTTCTTACTAATCACTTGTCATTGAGGGTGTTCATTAATGAGGAACCCAAGCTCTCCTATATAGCATTGATAGATTTTACATGCAGTCTTGCCAGGTCCTAGCACATGGGCAGCAGTCTCAAGCATCGTTCACACGAAACAGTCTGGAATAACTAGGTTGAGTTTTACCACCACCAGACTTAATTTCCTGGCCTTGAACTTAAAGAGATGAAAAGGCAGCATCATATTCCTTTTCTCTTTCAGGAAGGCTCATGAATCAGCAGCAGAATTGCAAGATTAGATCTGACTTATCTGTTTCATGCAAATACCTCATTGTGCACTGGCTTTTCTTCAGTATTCTTCTCTAGGGTGACCCTTACATGCAGCAACTGTTACTTCAAAAATTTTCATGTATCCCAAAGTCAGGCTCAGGCAGGCAAGTGTGTTGCAACATAGCTACCCCTATGAACATCACTGTAGGTATTGGTGGTGGTCCCAGAAAGCTGGTTCGAGAGATATGACTCAAGGAAACTGCACTGCTGTGATTTAGTCCCTCTAGATATAAAAAGCTTTTCAACACCACCTTGGATATCAGAACTGGCACTGGTGCATCAAAATCTTATTTAGATATAGTGATATCAGTTACCTGAGGGATTATTCTGTAGTCCTAGGAATGAAGACTAGCTTTGAGAATGCAGTGATGTGAATGTATTATGCAAATTAACTCCAGGACTAAGGTCACTAAAATCATAGAATGGCAAGGGTTGGAAGGGACCCCAAGGATCATAGAGCTCCACCCCCCCTGCCATAGGCAGAGCCCCCAACCTCAGGCCTGGATCTACACAAGGTCACCCAGGGCCCCATCCAACCTGACCTTGAACATTTCCAGGGATGGGGCACCCACCACCTCTCTGGGCAGCCTGTTCCAGCACCTCACCACTCTCTCTGTAAAAAACCTTCCCCCTAATATCCAATTTAAACTTTCCTTTAGCTTTAATCCTTTCCCCCTTGTCCTGCCATTATCTGCCCTTTGAACAAGCTGATTCCCCTCCTGTTCCTCTGCTCCCTTCAGGCACTGGCAGGCTGCAATGAGGTCCCCCCGCAGCCTTCTCTTCTCCAGGCTGAACAAGCCCAGCTCCCTCAGCCTCTCTTTGTAGGGCAGGTGCTCCAGCCCTCTAATCATCTTTGTGGCCCTCCTCTGAACCCTCTCCAACAGTTCTACATCCTTCTTGTATTGGGGGCCCCAGATCTGGACACAGTACTCCAGGTGGGGCCTCACAAGGGCAGAGTAGAGAGACAATCACCTCACTAGTGTCCAGAGTACTTGGTAGAAGTCTTAAAGCTTTTACATAGCGCAAAACTTTAATTAGCAATATTTGCTTGATGACTTGATTGTGTCAGCAGAAGTTGATGAGGTTGAATAGCTAGGACTTCTGACTGAAGAATCTCCCAAGCAGAACTACAGGCTAGGCAGGGCATGGATTGAGAGCAGTCCGAGAAGGTCTTAGGGGTGCTGCTCAATGACAAGCTCAACATGAGCCAGCAGCGTGCGCTACCTGCTCAGAAGGCCAACTGTGTCCTGGGCTGCATCAAAACCAGTGTGACCAGCAGGTCAAGGGAAGTGATTCTGCCCCTCTGCTCTGCTCAGGTGAGACCCCACCTGGAGTACAGCATCCAGCTCTGGGGTCCTCAGTACTAGACAGACATGGAGATGTTGGAGCAAGTTCAGGGGAGGGCCACAAAGAAGACCAGGGGGCTGGAGCACCCCTCCTATGAAGAGTTGGGCTTGTTCAGTCTGGAGAAGAGACGGCTCCAGGGTAACCTAATAGGAGCATGCCAATGTTTAAAGGAGTCCTACAGGAAAGTGGGAGAGGGACTGTTCACCAGTGAGTGTAGTGATAGGACAAGGGGCACTGACTTTAAGCTGGAAGGGGGAGGCTTAGGTTAGACATGAAGAAATTCTTTACTACGAGGGTGCTGAGGCACTGGCATAGGCTGCCCAGAGCAGTTGTGTAAACCTCATCTCTGGAGGCATTTAAGGCCAGGTTGGATGAGGTTTTGGGCAACCTGGTCTAGTGAGGGTGTCCCTGCTCATGGCAGGGGAATTGGAACTAGATCATCTTTGAGGTCCCTTCCAACCCAAAGCATTCTATGATAATCCTGCTCCAGCTGTACTCAAGACTGCCACTACATAATTCTGTACATTAACAGCCTGTTTCAAAGGAGGAAAAACTGACCAAGAAGTTTTGCACTTCCACAAGATCAATGTATCACTTGCTGTAGGACTCAAGTGATACCAGTAAACTGGACATTCAATTTCTGTCAGCAATACATTTTTTTTAGATATTCCAGTTAAGATGACTATTTCATTATCAGCTTCTCCAGAACATGAACAGCCCTGTTCCTCCCACATACACTCAGCATACAAAGCTTTCAGTAAGTGCCCATCTTACGTATTTGATGCTCAGCCCCAAGCCTGTGAAGTACAACTTCTATCCATACAGTCATGACTACCTTGATTGCACAGCCTTAAACTAAACACATTCTACCTTACTGTAAGCACATGTGCATTCGTGTCATGTAAATGCAACACTAGACCACTTGGAACTTCTTTGAAGAAAGAGCAGTCTACCTGCTGAGAGCCAGCAATACCTCTACATTGAGCTAACAAGCAACTACATGAAGGAAATCTAAGGAGATTTCCTAGTCCCACTTAGTTTACTTGCACAAGAAAGGCAGTTGTAGTGAAATACTCACTTGCAACTCTAAGCCATGTGCCTGAACTGACTAAACCATGTGCCTGAACTGACTAATAACTGATGAGCAGACAAAGTTCTGGCTTAATTCAGACATCCTCTGTCCCTGTTACATAGCATTGCTATTGAACAAAATTAAAATGCTAGTGGAACTGAAAAGCTTGAATGTTTAAAGGGAGCAGTCATGCCTATTTCAGTTGGGCTGAACAGTGTTGGCTCTAAAGGCCAGAAGAGTTAACTGACAGCATTCCTTCTGACTCACTGTATGGATCCACATTAAGATATTAAAGCAGCTCTTCAGGTCAATAAACAGAGAATGGTTAGCAGTGTCAGACAGGAGAAAAAACTGTAAGACTTTGTTATGACAATTTCTGCTCTCCTTTTGAAAGGCAGTGACAAAACCCAAAGTGTCTATTTCAAACTATACATGTGCATACCACAGGTAGTATTTACATCTTCAGAAAGACTCTCATGGTGATTAGAGAAAATATGCATCATTACACAAGCTGATAATACCTCACATCTGCAATCAAAGTGAACCGCCGTAAGCCCATTGTAAGCTCCATTGTTCACTCAACAGAGGATACCTTTTCAGAAATGAAAAAGTAGAACTATTTTGAATGCTGTAATTTTAGTAGTAATTTGCATAAATTAACACCACCACTAAGATTTGTTTCAATTGTTCAGGTAAGCATTAAGATATCCAAACAAAACAATGAGCAATGTTAGTATATCCTACTGCAAGATTATGTGGAAGTTACTCTGAACGTACTGCAACTACCACAGTGAGAGGATTGGTAGCTTCAATTCAGTCTTCCAGAGCTGAGTTCTGGATCTGTCTCCAGATAACTAGACCCAACACTTACTTGTTTATGAATTGTTCAAGAGCTTGCTTCCTTTCCTCTATAAAGGAATCATCAAATATGCCATCATCTCCTCGGAAGGGGAGCTGACGGAGTAGAGCTTTTCCTGGTAGAGGTGGTACTACAACCTGAAAGATTTAGAGGAACATCATTAAGTGCAGCCTGTAAACAAGTTCATATACCTCCTGTGCCACCTCTTCCCCAGAGGGCCCAACTCATAAATCCCACTAGTGAAGTAAGAAAACATGACAGAAGAGCAGTATCTGCTCATTAGAGACAAGTTGAATTCAAGTAGTTTAACTCTGAATTGACCCCAAAATCACTAAAGAGCCTTTAGCATTGTATAACTGAGGTTTGCTGAAAAAAACTGGCACAGTGTTTTAGTTTGGGACATTTTTTAGCACAGTATCTGGTGTATGATACATATGCTTTATAACAGAATA
Source organism: Laterallus jamaicensis coturniculus (assembly GCA_022605575.1). Classification (NCBI taxonomy): domain Eukaryota; kingdom Metazoa; phylum Chordata; class Aves; order Gruiformes; family Rallidae; genus Laterallus; species Laterallus jamaicensis. Next base: position 7,487,308 of record JAKCOX010000027.1, read on the forward strand.
ACATTTCAGCATCACTACTCTTCATATACCTGTGAAGACTTGTATTCACCTTTCATTTTACCCACCTTGCTTTCTCTTTCTAGTTCATTCCTTAGCCATTCAAAGTCACTGTATCTCCTTCTCACTGTAGATTCTTTCAATTTGAAGATAGGTAGATTTGTCTGAAAACAAAAGCATAAATTATTGATTAGACAAATGAGACGTTTTGATAAGCAGAAGCAAAAAAAGCTGTTAAGTTACAAGTTAGTTCCACTTAAGCAACAACAGAATTGAGAAACACTCAAGATACAGAAATACAGCCCTGCAAGCTGCATAAGTAAGCTGTGCCTCAAACTATTTAACTGTGGGCCTCACTTAGATGTCATCTTTATCACTGGTATTCTGCCACCATATGACCTAGTAGAATAGCAAGTGGGTGCACAAGCATCCATTATTTTTACTCTCCTAAGAGGTGGATTCCCAATTCTAATCTATGTACAACATTGGAGGGGGAAGGAAGTCATCTGAATCCACACAGGCTCCTCTTACTGCATTCAAGGATATGCTTCAGGTCCCAGCAGCACAGGATATTAACCAAGCTTCCCATACTTCTGCTACCTGATTCAACACAGCCTCCAATATCTTTAAAAGCAAAAGCAACAAGTCCTACAGTGAATCCATCCAGTTCAGTTGGAGCTGAAGATTGGACAGTACAAGTCTGGATAGCTCCGAAGAAGCCAACAAGGCTGGGATGTAACACAGTCAGGGCCAATGAGATCAGACTCTTGCTACAAAGTCAGACTAGGCAGGGCTTAGACAGAGCTGTCCTGAACAGCGCTAGGAGTCAGTACCCAGCCCTGACACCCTTTGAGAATGACATCAAATTGGAGCCAGGCTTTAACGCTGCACAAGACCATGATAAATGCACACCCCCCTAACAAGTGTCCTTACACTAACTTGTGTGAATGCCTGTACTCTATTCTTGGGGTGCAGCATTAACCCATTCTTCTATTCCAACCTGCACATTATTTTAAGAGCAGACATTGAGAGCCCTCTCCTAATTGCAAGGGTATGCAGCAATAGAACTAGGAGCAAAATTATTTTAAACTAGAGCTGGGTCGGTTTAGATTAGACATTAGGAATATCTTAACTATGAGGGTGGTGAGGCACTGGAACAGGTTGCCCAGAGAGGTGGAGAAGGCCCCATCCCTGGAGATACTCAAGGTCAGGCTTGACAAAGCTCTGAGCAGCCTGATCTAGTTAAAGGTGTCCCTGCTCACTGCAGGGGGAGGGGACTAGACAGCCTTTAAAGGTCCCTTCCAACCAAATGCATTCTAAGATGCTAATGGCATCCCCAGAATGGAAAGCTTCAAGACCAAGGTCTGAAGCTTAAAAGTCAGTGAGATGGCAAACTAGCTAGAGGGTTACAAATGTGTTTAATAGTTATGACTTTCTCAGACCAGGAGTCCTTCATTGCTGCACACAAACAGCAGTAACAGAATAATGCTTACTGTTGTCAGAGTGCACAGTCACTAACTGTCTTTAAAGACAACTCTTGAGGAGTACCCTAGAAAGATGATGTTCACACAGGACTACAGCTATCCCCAGTTTTCCCACTGGCAGAAGCACAGCACTCACTCTGCCAGTGCCATTTTTGTTCTATTTAAGTTGTAAGCCATCTCAGCTTCTGGTCACAGTGAGTGGATATCCCAGTATGACAGCATTTGTAGGATATTATACATAAGCTATCATTAAGTGATATTCTGGCTGCTCAAACCAGGTTTAATTGCAGAGATACTTTCCTGCACCAGGCATGCCTATGACTATGGAGCATTGTATTAATGCCAGCCAATAATGAGTTTTTGGCTGGCACAGTTCAAAAGTACTTGAGAAATTAGTTGTGTACTTTCACATTATGCTATTTAGTCTGTAATTTACAAATGGAAGTACAGACCAATATTTTGTTATGAAATCTTATTGCTAAATGTTTGAAAGTATTCAAGCTGTCCCTTCCAGATAAAACACTGACTGTACTAGTGACTAGTAATAAAATTCCACTTAAGATTATTATATCAGGAGTCAGGCTTTAAAAATAAACACTCATCTTGAGGATAAGAATACTCTACTCAAGGGTGAATAAAGCTAGGTCCCCCAGAGTGCATGAAGGAGATTCCCAGAAGTTAAGTATTGGATTATTTTTCTCTGATTTCAGCTATTGGCTTTTCAACCAAGTTCAGCCTCCCAGATTACAACATCAACTCTTTGTCAGTGTCTTGGGGAGAAAGTCCTTTACAATGTTTAACATATAGGCTCTCACCTGCAGAAAATATTCCGTTCTCCTCTCAAGTTACTTGTAAGAGGGATTAGAACAGAATAAGAGCAGCCAAGAAACAATGAGCTCCCAGGTCTTCAGGAAGTCTTTTCATGCTTCTGGGCATGAAGTCTATAAAGTTAATCTCTAAACAACATATCAGGCTTACAGGTACAATGTGGGGTGAAGTGCCAACTGGGCTCATTTTACTTTTTACATTCCCTTTTGAACTTCTGACATGCTAGCACAGCTAGCAAGTTAGAGAAAAGGACAGTTAGAGTACTTTATTTCCCTTCAAGCTGAAAATCTTCTCCCATTTTGATCATAAGTTCTGGAAACACTCAAAGTGAAGAGTATGTTTGAAGGTTTCCATTAAATTAAGTGGCTTATGATTCACAACTTGAAAACTACATGCTAAAGGAAAGAGTACCCCCTGTCCTTTGGTCTGTATATTAAAGCTATCTGTTGACATTAACTTCTAAATCCAGCATTTCTTAAACCCCAGAAATGGCAGCAATTCTTCTTCCTCTAGAAACTATTACTTATAGAGCAGCATTAAGCAGACATGCAGCTGATATTTCTGTCTATCTAAAAAAGCTATTTGGGAGTCCTGTTTTAAATTGCTTGACCCATTTACATCTTCGGGCCCTATTTTTAGCTCGGGCTATATCAACATCTGAAGTTACAGTATATGCCTTTCCCATTAAGGATTGTTACCCAGTTTGAGCAGACTGCTTTTTCCTTCAGTCAGAAGAGCTTCTGCATGTCCTACTGCCTCCATCTACGATGGTTTTCATTAAGCACACCAGACAGCTGCTGAAGCATGGCCTATCATTGGGCAAGATTTTGGTATAAGGAAACAACTCCACCTGTGGACACCTTGCTTTCAGTTGCTATTGAAACATCACTGCAAGACCATATGAGATACTGAAGGAGTTCTTTTCAGCTTCACAGTTTATGCTGAGAGTTATTCTTGTTTACTCACTAAGGTCCCAGTAACTGTTAGCACTTTGTTTCCCTGCTTTGTTTGCCAGGGTTAAGAGTAAGGCACAAAGCTTGAAGTTGGGATAGTTTAATTTTCACAAATGTTTCTCCCCATGCTCATTCAGTATTACTGTGCCAGCTGATCTGAAGTCTCCTGTCATGAAACTCGTGATCCAGTTCAGCACAGCCCCTGAAGCATAGCTCATTCCTGATAAAGTCATCATAATTACTGAATTGTTTCTTTTGCAGTGTAATAACTACTCTAATTTTTATAAAAAAGATTTCTAACAACTTCTTATTCCAAGCCTCCTAGTCATACCTCTTAGCAGTTTGACTGCAAGCATTCAACCAAAAAGGATTACAGATTACCTAAGACATTAGGTAACTAGAAGTCACTAGTGAGAAGTGCAGATCAAGCCTTATTTCAGATGGAACAATAAACCAGCTCTGGAGAAGTCCCACATAACATCTTTCTATGGTCAGGATTTTGAGCTAAGATAAGACAGGTTCTATTTAATGCTGTTTCTGTACCAGACTAGATGTAGTCACCCATTCAGTTTTCTCTGACCACTGTCTAACTAGCAGTCTGTATTTTGCTGGGTGAGTTAATGGCCAAGCCAGCACACTGGAATAAACAGTCAGAACTGGTGCCAAGTTAACTGAAATAGCTAGGGGCCTGGTTTGTCATTTGCTCTTTAAGTCACTCCTGCATTCCTGAACTCAAATTGCAATGGAGCTTCTACAGTCACTTGGCTAGTGTTCAAGCTGCTAACGGGAAACAGTGGTTGCTTGCTAACAGATTTCACAGCAAAACCTGTATTCACAGTAAGCATGTTTCTTCAGCTACATTTCTGTTATTACAACATATCCAATCAAGTCCAACTCCAAGCTCAGGAGGTTCCCGATTCACCTCAGAAGCAAACAGCAGTCTTAAGACAGTAGCTCAGCCAGCTTAACTGGCCTTCCCTGGTTGCTCCTACAGTCAGTCCCCAAGCCATGCCAGTTACAAGTCTGAAAATCATTTATGTAAGGAGACTTCCACAGGTAGAATGCAAATGGTTTGAGTATTACTCAATATTGCCCATTCAGCTCGGACACACAGTTCTTCAATGTGGCCATTCTGGTATAAAAGTTACCTTAAATGCAGGAGGAAATTTGAAGTACTGTATTTTAAATATATGCCTTCATATTTCTGACCAATTTTAAGTGTTGTGTTATCTAGACTAGATTAATTTATCCACTGTGTGAAAAGTGTCCTGCAAATAGCAAGACTTGCTCCTACAAGTTCATTTCCAGGCATAAATTGAGCACAAATAGCACTTGGGTTCCTCCAAACAGCATGCTGACACGCCACGAGACTGACTCTGGATGTCACTGCAGCCCAGTTCACCCCCACAACTGCAAGAACTCCACATCTGTAGTTGCCCAAGACAGAGGTAAATTTGTTTAGTTTCCCCATTTGCCAGTGTAAGAGCAGGAACACTGCATTGCCCATGTCTCCCACTCCTAACAGACCAAGAATAAAGCTGCACTGTTGCCATAGCACCTACTTTTATGTTGTCTTTTCAAGTAGGTTATGGTAGCCTTGATACAAGTCTATTTCCATTAAAATAGAGTGAAAGAAAGCACTCAGCTCACTTTTGATAGAAGTTTGTGGCCTTGACTCTCAGAAGCTAAATTCAAGCTTCTTACTATCTCTTCATGCAAGCTATAATCTTTGTCAAGAGACTACACCCTTTGGCTACATTTACAGTAAGCCAATGAGAGTTCTGGGGTATTACAGTAAGCAGCATTCAGGGTGGATTAAAAAGAAGTAGTATGGTTTTCTTAATGTAAGAACCTGCTGTCCTTTAGCACAAAAAACCTGACTCCTGTAGTCCACTGTTATTGCAGAAACCTTGCCAGTAGTTTGTTTCCTTCCCGACTTGACACGAGCAGCTACCTCCCCATTTCCTAGAATTATAAAAAGCAAGAAAGGCAAACATGCTCTAAACTTCAATGGATAGAAGTTCAGATTTCTGCTGTGTACTTTACTGAAGAAAAGCCTCTTTCCCCACTGCAAAACGGCAGATAAGAGGTTTTATTTTTCTAAGTTTGTCCTTCTGATCTGATCTGAATTGTTCTGCTTATTTCTACTTGGTGTCCAGGTCTACTGAAGGTAAATGACCTGCAAAAAACCTGGAGTTAACAGAACAGTGAAAAATCTGACCATATCTATACACCCAGGTTTCAGCAATGCTGACTTGAGCTATGCCAAGAACTACAGAACTCCTCCACTCCACAGTACTGAGACAGAGCAAGGACATTTCCTGTCTTGGAGACAAAACCAGTAAAATACTAACAGCAACACAGTCATGAAGACTAGCTGTCTTAAAGCTTAACTCTTGTATACAGTTAAGTCCAATGGCTTGAGCTGATCTATGAACAATTAAGCGTAGAGCTCTCCAGGTTTTTGCCAAGCAGCATCCATCATCATCATCATCAGATCAAGTTCACCAGCATCCAGAACAGATAAACTATGGTGTGCCATATGGTGATCAGGAGGCTCAAAGCAGGATAAAAAAAACCTAAGATAAGCCTAGAAAAAAACCCAGAATGTTTAGTGATTCCTTATTCTTCAGATGGTGTTCTCAGAAGCCAAGAGTAAAAAAGGGGCTCACTCTAAGGGGGACAAAGGCAAAGGCTTTTCAAACACCCAGACAGAAATAGTAACTCTAGACCATTATTACAGTGTTAGCAAGTCAAAGACTCCTTTGAGATAGCAAACATTCCTTTGGAAGAGAAGGGATTGACACTTCTGCACAACTGCAAGGTGTAACTGCCATACCCTCTGGCTTGGCCTAATGCAGGGTCACCATTCATTTCTCACTGAGAATGACTGAAGAGGCACCATGTCAAGTTATTGCTTAAGAATCAGCAGGTGACACAACAGCTACTGTCAAATGGGGCCAATAAAACTGTAATGAATTGCTGCAATTTATTTTTTCTATCAGGAACAAAAGTTTTAATGTGCTTTGTGAGCTAGAGACATTATCCCTATACTTCAGACACACAAAAATATTAGATAAAATTAACTAGTATAAAAATATACTAAGTAGCAAAAAAAAATCTTCATATTCCCAGGTTTATTGGAGTAGTAACATTCACATTGTTAAGCAGCCACCTAACAGCTACTGTAAGGCTGTGAGGTCCATCCTGTTCATTAATTTGTAGCATATCTTAATACTTAGGGGGTGCTACTGCTTAGGTGCATAGAAATAGTCCCCAAAGCTTTACTTCCAGATATAGAAGTGGTACGAAACCACTAAGATCTAACTACATTTTCTTCTGCATTTTTGAGTAGAGCTGCTATACACTACCTTATAGTTATGCTATCAAGATTGGCCACAAAGCCAACACAAGCAATACAGCTATGTGTCCCAAAAGATTCTCTGGTGGCAGAAGCTGAGCTGAATTCCCAATAAATATCCATAGAAGGCAACTGTTCATGGGCCTAACTTCAGGTGGTAAAATATGTGGGTTTATACCTTGACTAGAAGGCTAGTGTTTCTCTCATATTAAAGCAACAACAGCAACTCCAGAGCTTTCACTCAGTGCTATAGCTTCTAGAGCATTCAGATTATGTACTTGCTAAAGCAGCCTCCAGTACTACAACTGACACAGCACTACCAAGAGAAAAACTTAAAGAAAATACTTCTACAGTTAGAGGCTCAAATCTACACCACATTATTTATGTCCCCATGTGAAAAACAGTAGAGACCTGAGTGCTCTAAAGTTCAAGCTGACACTTTTTTGGCAAGTCTTCTAAAAATAAAGATGTATCTAAACACTCTGGCATCACATGCCTACCTGGATCACAGCCATTTGTCGTACAAAGATTAGTCATGGTTCCATTTGATTTGGTTTGCTCAGCACTCTTAATACATGACAATCAAGGCCTGCATTGTATGCGCAAAAATTAAAGGATCCCAAGTCACCAGTTAAACTAATACACTAATAAGAAGTGCTATTGAGAGGCTTGGTTATTTTATTTACAGAGTAACAGACACCAACAGACTAGTTCAGTACCTTTGGACTAGGTTCTTGAACCTGGTTTAATCAAAAACCTCTATAGAAAAATCAACTGCTCAGAGCTAAGACATGGAATAGACTCAGAAATCCACTCTCCTTGCTGCTGAAGTTTCTATCATCCAAGCCACTCCACTTTATGTCAGTGTCCTGGGAAGTTCTTGGCTTTCTAACTATCCTTTTTCTGAATTACAATGGAAACAGTTCATGTTTGTGAAAGTTCAGTACCTGGGCCATGGAACAGAATTATGAAGTGACTTGAATCAGTGCATTTTCATTTCTTCACAGGGAATCTAAAAATACCTAACTGCTAGCAGTGTCTAGAATGTGATATTAAAAGAATAACTAACTACAGTTAGAGTAGACTTGCAGCGTGATGCAAGATTTTGCAGTAGTAGAGAAATAGAGAATTAGTGCTGATTATGCATCCCTAAGCACACTGACACTGAGTCAGTGTTTAGTCATGACTCCACCACAAGCTTCACTATGAAACTGAACAATACTGAAGTAAGCCAAGCATACCAGCAGATTTGATTCTTCCTGTGGCGGGAGAAGAGCCTGCAACTTCAAACCCTACCGAACACACAAAGGACAGGAAATTTGGTACTGGTCAAGGACAGAAAAAGACACATTGACCAGATGAAGAATGCAACTCTGGATGTGCTTTCTGAGCAAGTCATATTTGCAGTTCATTGACCATCTTACTCTGACTGATATGATGGCAGAACTCAGACTCAAATCAGTCACTCAAGTTGGACTACTATGAATATGCTGAAATGCAAATACTGTATCCAAGCTAGGTCTTAAAAGAATGGATTAAGAAGAGAGCAGACTTTCAAAAGCAGCTCAAGTTTATCAGCACTTTGATATACTTCCCCAATCCTTAGAGACCAACGCTATTATTAACACTGCAGGCACTCACAGCCAGCGTGTGCACTTCCCTTCCTGCATGGGGCCTACACAGTCAAGTACCTCTGCAGGTCTACAGAAATCATTCTGCAGAGGACATGGAAAAGTGACTGCTGCCTTCAAGAGTGTTGGCACCACCCAAGTGATGCATTTCACAACATCTGGAAGCACAGCAGTAAGGCATTACCTTTCTACAGCTCAAAACCACTGGAACCTCAAGAAGCTAAGGCGTGCCATAGTGCTGAGTTTAACCATACTGATTAAAGGCAACAGGCCATCCAACATTAAAGAACAGAACTATGAAAACAGACTTTTTGGTTTAGTTTGCTTTGACTAAATAGAATTCTTTACCTTTTTGGACTAGGAGCTCCTGAAACAGGTGTTTTATTTTAGTGGTAACTACCAGTTTGAACATTAATGACCTTCTCTGCAAGTTCTCACTAACCATAAACAGGTAACTTGACCTTTTAGTCTAGGTGACTAACTCAGCTAAAACGGGCAGCACTGAAATCACTTACAATAGGTGAAGTGGTGTTAAAAAGGGCCATTTTTCCAAAGATACCAAGTTCCTGAATACCCATACCATTTGACAGTATTTGAGGCAATGTGCCTGTTTTTCCCAGCACTGCTTTTACAGTGGGTAAAGCAAGTCTCTGAAGTGTGTCACTGGCCAGGATCAGAGTTCACTTGTAAAGCTTCTCATTTCCTTCAAGGATTTAGCAACTGAAGCTGTTGCACAGAAACTTTGAGCAAAGATGTTCCTATTGACACACTTACCAGAAAAAAATTATTTCTCTCAACAACAGAAGTCAAAATGATACCTGGAACTGTTCTGGGAACAGCAGCAATGCTGTAGGATGATAATACAACAGCTGACATTCATTCTGCATTTACTTACTGGAATTTAGAGAGAAGACAGGCTTACAGCACTTACTAGTAGCAGGTATTCATAATCTCTCACTGAAGAGTATTGACACAAACCAGCCCGCTCTGAAACAGTGTAATGAGTAGAAGGGAAGCACCACTTCTCCGATGGTGGTTCCTGAGCGAACAGGACTCATAGGAACTAGTAAGAACTCACAAAACCCAGCATACTGCAAGTGTATTTACACTGAGAAAACAACTGTTGGTTCACACTTTTTCCTCAAGAGGTAAAGGCAGTGCAGTAGCTTGTTCTATTACCTTAGTAGGCATTCTAATTGATTATGTTCATTCTAACCACTGCACAGTCACCATACGGTGATCATCTAGAATAATCTAGAAACCTTAGGAGATTGACACGTAATCAAGTTTTAGTTCACTAGAAAAAGCACTTGGAGCTTTATACCCTACTGCATTCTTCTTTTTAGCTCACACTAAGCCTTCACACAAGAACACCTTAGAATGGTACAAACTCGTTGCCTAATGCTGCTGATGGAAAGGAAATTCTCAAGGACACCATCAAGAATTTCCACTCAAATTTCCTATTTTAGCACTGCAGGGTGGCATTTTTCCATCATTTACCATCACTGAACAAGACATTTGACTTTCATTGCCAAGCTGCACTGCACTGGCATACTGCCACATTGTGTGCCTTATACCAGTTGCCACAGTGGAAAGCTTTCTGTCATCACCTTGCCCAGTTTGCTGAGAACGGAACGTTATTTAATGCAACTTCAGGCTCAGCAAGTCAATACTTTGGCCAACCGACCACGTGAGTAGAGCAGCTTGCTTCACAAAGTGCTGTATAGGTTTTACCTGCAACACTCAGAGCTTAAGTGCTTGTGAAAGTACCAGACTTTTACCACAACGCATAGCCACCCTACTAGCCTGCACAGACACATACTATGAAAGTCTTTCCCAAGTACTGAAGCACAGTTCACTCACTGATCCAGTAGTGCACTTCTAAGATACCCACCCAAGACTTTTGAGTTCCCCAACTCCCACCAGAAATTGATGAGCACAGCAACACACAAACTAAAGCATGAGGGTGTTCAGCTCATTGCTTTCCAAGAAACAGATAGGGCCAGCCCCTAAAAACACAGGGGAAACTCTGCAGTATTCCACACAAGTACTTTTTGTGCAATAAAATTACCCCTGGTCAGAGTTTGTAAACACCCTGACAATTGTACAAATCTAATTGCTTCAGCACAGACTTGAATCTCAGTGTCCTCTCCAACAACATTTGTCTTTGCATGACCTCAGGGACCATTTCTGGCTTTGCATAATCTCCAGCCATAACACAAGGCTGTCCAAAAACTTATCAGAAGTTAGCAGCAGTTAAGTCATCCACTTCTGCAGCACATAACATTTTAACATTGGTGTTAAATTAAAACATAGTTTTCCAGATATGACACAGGTAAGTCAGCTCATCTTTTCAGGTTTGTTCTGCTGCCACAACTACCACTGCTGGGGGAAACTGCAAGTGTCAGCTGCTACCTTCTGTGACCACAAGCAATTGTACAAGCACAGAGGCTAGTTGGTGGCTACTGTCTGTCGCACTTCAACAAGTGGCTTATAGCACAAGACCTACCTTTTAGAAATACAATACTACAGCAATTCAAGTTAGAACTTTTCTCCCATGCTGAAACTTGCACATTAGCAACACAGTCTGTGTTCTGCTGAGAAGCAGTTAACTGATACAAGTTTAGACAGTGAGCATAATTCTGCATGACTTGTATTACCTGCTCTGTAGCCTTCCAGCCTAGAGAGACATAAAACTCAATTTCACAGTTCACAATAGCTATGTTGTGAACTGCATGCAGCACAGATGCGCTGCGTGTACCACAGCACACAGCTGGAAAGGGAACGATAATGTCTCACAAGAGATAGGCCTGTAGGCAGGCAAGGCCAGACTGCCCTGAAGGAGGCTGCAGGAAGCAATGTTTATATAGGAGTTGGACTGGGAGGAAGAATAGTTGGACTGGGAGGAAGAATAGACGAAGGTCACAGTACTATCACAGCGTCTGTTTGTTCAAGATGTTTCTAGGTCTTCAATACAACAGGCATGCAGAATTTTCTGCCACAAACAGGCTGCTCTTAGCCCATGTGCTGTCTCAAGTTTGGGTTTTTTTCCTGCTTTCCTTTCTGCTAAAGGACTTCATTTAGGGATTTTTAAGAAAAATACTGGGTTCTAATCCCAGCAAATCTGGCCTCATTCCCAAGGCTGCATCATGACTAAGTCCCTTTTGTATCATCTTCGCTAGATCCAGCAATTCCAAGTGCTTAGTCTCATGGAAGGAAAAGCTATCAGGAACTTAAGGCACAAATACTCCCCAGCAAGGTAGAGTTACATCTTTCTGCTAACTGGGCAGCTAGGGTTCTGATAAGAGTAATGTAATGCAACACAAGTTGGCAAGATGTAGTTTGTCCTCTCAGAGGCCAAACACAAACTACAATTGTTTTAGCTTATTCTTCCTGCACTATGGACATATCCTGATATATGAGAATAGCTACTGGACATGACAATTCAGGAGCATCAGAACTGAAGAAGTATCCTCCCTAATAGCTTTAAATCTCAGTTGATTTTGCTCTTTTAAGTTACACTTAGTTGAGAATGTATACCTTATACCAGAAAATCAACACAGGGTTTTAGTCTTGTCCGAAGAATCCTAGCAACAGAGGCAGCCCTCAGCTGACACCTTCCCTGCTATGAAGGCATGTGCACTCCATGGTGTCCAGTGAAAGCAGAACTTGCATTGCGGAGAGTACACACACAGAGTCAGTGAGGCTTCTTCCCCCTCTATTACCGCCTGTAGCAGCCATCCAGGTTCAATAGCTGTAACAGGGTAAAGCTATACAAAGTAGTAGACTCAACCACAAGCTACAAGAAAGGATGAAATTCTAAGAGGTCATGTTTCTCAACCCAACTTATCCCTGGCAGCATAGACTAAGAGTGCCCTGCCTGCAACAGGCAAGGACCATGCATTTTCCTGTTTGCTCCTCCAGGCCCTGTTTACCAAACTAGAAAGCCCAGGGACACATGCAGCTCTTTTCAAGCCTAAAATGATTAGCCTTTGGGCCAAGCCAGTAAACACTGCCCTTTCAGCTAGGAAGGAGTCTAGAGCTACTAAGAAAAAGCATCTGATAGCATATGGTGAGAAAAAGCCCTATTTAATAGGCTTTTATATATAAAATAGGTTTATATTTCAGGTACAAATGAAAGCAGAAACCTCTCCCCCACATACACTCACCTTATCACTTTAGCAAGCTTAGATCTAGCACATGTAACAGCTACATTGTTTTACACATTCTCTAAAGGTTTGTGAGGCTGCTGGAATGCTGAACTTGACCTCCTTCTCAGAGCAGACCCAACCCTATTACTACACCTCAGACAGCTGAAAGTTCAGCCTCTCCTACCTAGGCACAGGCGAGCAAATGCTCACAGTACAGCAACAGCTCGGCCCAACGGCAGCTATGCACAGCAGTGCCCAAACAGCATTCGTCCTCTGGCCACCTGAGCCGAGACACATTACTGCCTCGGCTGCCACCAGACCACGAGAGCCACCAGCTCCAGCCGCTTGCAGAAGCGGGGGCCTGCCCTCCCACCGAGGACGCGGGCCGCTGCAGCTCTGCCATCGCCGCCCCGGCTGCGGAACGGGCCCTGAAGGGCAACGACGGCGGCAGCCCGTCACCGCCACCCCGGCCCCGGGGACACCCCTCCGGGTTACGTAAGAGCCGGCCGGAGCCCAACACCGGCACACCGGCTCCGCATTCACCTTCCCAAGCCCTTTAGTCGCACCCGAGGCGCCGGGCCCCACGGCAGGAAAGGCCAGCAGTTACCCCACCGAGGTGCTCGCTGGGCGTCCCCGGCCACCCTCCCGGGCCAGGGCGGCGGCGAGGCCCTCAGCCAGCAGGAGCGGGGCCGAGCCCGGCACCCCCCGCCGCCGGGGCGGGCCGTGCCCTCACCTTGACGCGGATCTCGTAGGTGGTGAAGCGGCCGCGGCCCACCCCCACCGTCTGCGGGTTGCCCACGTCGATCTCCAGGAAGTTGCTGGGCGGCCCATAGGCGTCGTTCAGGTTCTGCGGCTTGCTAATTAACCGCCGGGTGTCCGCGATCGTCTCGGCCATGGCGGAGCGGGCACCTTCCCTGCGGGCCGCGGCGGGACGCGCGCGAGCGAGTGAGCACCTAGCGCCGCCACCCCGCGCCGCCCGCCCTCTTATCGCCCCGCGGCCAGCTGACTGCCCGGCAACGCGCACCCACGCCGCCGCGAGCGGATGCGCCCACCGCCCGTGCGCAAGGCACGCTGGGATCTGTAGTGCGCAGGGACCGTTCCTCTCGCTGCCTCCGGCGCAACCGCCCGCCTCCCGAACTACAGATCCCGGCGTGCGCGGAAGGTGCAGGGTGGCAGCTGCTGCTAGAGGTGGTTTCTGGAGCCCGCCCGCCAAGCAGGGTCGGGCGAAGGCTGCGGGCTTTCGACCCGCTTCAGCCGGCGTAGGGGGAGCGCGGCCCGGGTTCGCCGCTGATTCCTCCCACCGTGGGGCCCGCAGTGAGAGTGGGCCCCTTCCCTCTGCCAAGGAAGGAGCTCCCGTGCGGGGTCGTGTACTGGGGGAGCGGGGCTGCGCGGGGCGTGCGGGCCCGGCAGGCCGCGCCGTGAGGCAACCCCCGGGGTGGCTCGGCTGGGCCCGGCCCCCGTGAGGCCTCGGCCTCGGTTGATGCGGTAGCAGGGATCCGGAGCACAGACAACAGCGATGCGATGCAGTCAGCGCGGCAGCAGCCGATTGTTTTAAATCAAGGATGGTTTTACCAACACATGGCAGTAAGGGCCCGTAAGGCTTGGCAGCGACTTCCTGCGGCCCTTAAAGAGCGCAGAAAGGGAGGGCTGCGGTTTTATTGCCGGTGGGGAGCCCCAGGTAGGTTAGCCTGGTGTATTAGCCAGGAGCATAACCTAGGTCTTGGTGTAAGAGAGTGAGACGTGAGTTTTGCAACCGTACTGTCAGTGGGCATGAGCAAAACTACGGATAAAGATCAAAGAAAAAGGCAGTGCTGTCATCGAGATAGGAAGCCGTGAGAGGCGGGATGAAAGGGACAGCTAGGACGTGCTGTGTATAGGCAAGGCGTGAGGCAAAAGGAATCGCCCAGGTACAAATGGAGGCCTACCAGATGCGCTGTGTTGGAAACAAAGTCTGGGTCACTGATCCAGCCTTCAGAGAAGGTGGCAATGTTGTCTGTAATAGCATTAAAGCTTTTAAAAATTCTTGAATTTTCACTAATTGCATGCATTTAATAGCAGTATGACCAACTGGCCCTGATTTTATATATATATACACATATATATATATATACACACATATATATATAAGGGTTTGTTCACATTTCATGCGTAAAGGATGGGAAAGGAAAAATGTGCTTACAGAGTCATAATTTTTTAAAAAGTACTTTAGTGATTGGAAAAGAGAGAGAAAGGTAAAAAGAGAATGAGAGAAAGGGAGAAGGGGAGCTAATGGAATTGTTCCCTTTTGAGATCTAAGGCCTTTTATTCTTCAGTACCTGATCTCTGTGTTACAAAAAATATGTTGCCAAAATAAGTGGAATGTTTACCTTCTTAATGCACCTGGGGCATCAGTGAATAGAAATCACATTAATTCATTGCTAATATTTCTAAATGACTCAATCTTATCTTAGAGGTCTCCCAGATACTTTTAATAAAGCCCGTTAACAGTATCCCTCCAATGATTAAATGCATATACCTTTTTCCTTCATGCCTGCCTTATGAAAGAGTTCTGGTGATGCTCCATTACTGTCCACGTAGAATGAGACTGTAGGAAAACTAGTTATATTTTTTCTGAAAATCTGTTTCTAGGCAGTAGGCAAAATGTCAGGCTGCCCACAGAACACATCTGAGAGACTCCATGTTAACATCCAGCAAGTCTGGTTAGCAGTTGTCTGTTAATAAAAAGAGAATCAGAAGCCAGAGATGAACGCAAGGTAGAAAAATAGCCCATCCACATAACTGGTGTGCTGTAGGTCGTTTGCTTGGTAACTTTTCTATGAGTTTCCTGCTCATTGCTCCTCCAGTAATATTTCTCCTCCTTAGTAGTGTGCCTTCCTTACCTCCTTTCTGCTATTAGCTGCCAACTATTCACTTTATAAACAGAAATTGAGCTGACAGAATTTTACAAAGTGGGAGAGAGAAAGGGAGCCTTACCTTGTCGGGGAAGACAGCAGGCCTGCTAGCAGCCTAGTTCTCTTCTCCCAAGATTTAGGCCCTGACAATATTCTTCTGTTCCCATGAGACAGGAAAAGTTACACATGCTGAGAAGATCTTAATAATCACATTCTCAAAACACAGCAGCCTTGCTGATAAGAGGAACAGGCTGCCCTAAACCAAGAAGCAGTTATGGGAAGGTATTTGGGAGTAACAGAACATGTTAGGAACCAACCATAACAAGAGGTTCAAAACAGTAGGTGTGCGGATGCTTTTAGGTATTAAAGGTAAACTAAGGATGTTTAGCTATAAGATAGGTTTATCAGAGCTCGTTATAATTACTAACCAATCAATATGGTGTGAACAGTGTGTGTAACCAATTAGCAGTTTTTTAGCTTGCCACGTTTGCAGTAAGAAAGGTATATAATCTGTGTGATTTTCACCTAATAAATGGCTTCATGGCTTCCTGGCTTCCTGGCTTCACCTAAAATTCATATACTGAATTGCATGTTGCTCCCTGCTGGACGCCCCATTACCTGAATTACACAAGTTATTAAACTGGTCTTGCAGCAAGGCAAGAAAAAAACCTCATTAATTCTACTTGAGATTAGTTGATATGCATGCATCAGGATCAGCTTTTGTTTGTTGCCCAACCTATGCTGCCACATCTGACTGCAAATGTGAAAATGTGGCAAAGCATTGGTGTCGCCTTAAGTAGAATACATTGTCTGCCTCCTGGCCCAGCCTGGTTTTGTTATCTATTCCAAAGAAACAAAGTGCCTTGTGCTGTATATATTTGGGAAGTTGGTGAGCCTATTATAAATCAAAAATACAATCTCATGCTGGATAAATACTAAGAGGGAGGCTTGACTGTTTTTTTCACAGCGTATCATTGTAACACTGCTGTTATGTCTGCTTTTCCTAACAGATAACTGCTGGTGGAGAGCTGTATGGAGGCAGGCTACAGAAAGCGGGTGTATAGTGTCCGTGTGTCAACAGCTTTGTTGAGTAAGGAGGCTACAGTCACTTGGTAAGGTCTTGTATCTGTTTTTTGGGTTTTTTTTTTTTCACTGAGGTGAGATATAAATCCACTGACCTTGGGAAACAAAGGTGAAGAGGGCAGGGAGTTGGAACTAGGTGATCTTCAAGGTCTCTTCCAACACAAACCATTCTATGATTCTGTGGTCTGCTTCCTGACTAGGCTCCCCCTCCTACCCCACCATCACGTGAAAGCACACATGCTGATGAGGCAAAGAAAAGGAATGATGGTGGGGGAAAAACAGAGTCCCTTGAGCCCCCTTGTTTCCTTTCAGCCTTCAGAAAATGCATTTGTTTGTTTTGAATTGTGTTTGAGATGTTTTTTGAGATCTGTAAGACTGGACTTAACACTATTTGTAGTTGTTTCTGCTTAGCTGGAAAGGTTTTCTTTCAGGATGAAGGTGAGCACAAATTCAGGAAAGAAGCTTTTAATTCTGTTTCTGACATGAACTTTGGGCCAAATTTCAAATCTGGAGGGAGCGAGGTTAGTTGTGTTTGCAGGTCCAAAGATTAGATGCAAGAAAGCAAGTGTTCAGAGTAAACCCAAGAGATTAGGTACCCATGGATTTGTCACTACACATTATTTATTCAGCTATGACAAAAAGATTTTTCTAGCATAATTTCAAGTGGCAATGGGAATACTTGAGTCTCACAGCATATACCCACAGAAGCAGGTATTAATGGATGATTAACTCTTAAATTTGGTACAGTACTACCTCTCAAGTATATTTTTTGTTTGCTGGTGGGTTTTTGTTTTTTTTTATAAAGCAAGCCACATTTAACTGGAAAGGAAAACAAATGTCTCTAATATCCAGTTAGGATTCTCCAGCTTCTGAGAAAGGCCTAGGTTAACACATTTTAGTCAACACAGGCATATTTTGTAAACACTTATGAGGAATGCTGACTCAGGATAAGGCAAAACCCACAAGGCATTCAATTAATTGTGCAATGCTTTATGTGGAAAAATGAATTCCTGATTCCTGCATTAGTTGCCACTGCTTTGAAGCATGGTGTCTGAATGTCTGTACTTCATTATCATAATCCAAATAAAAATATTAAGCATATAGTTATATCCACACATATATATATATATATTCAGATTTAACTAATAAATTCTTCTCTCTTTGTAGACTATAATATCTCTTTCAAGAGGGGTGATAGTCATGCACACTTCTAGGCTCCTTAGTGTTTAAAATGTCATCCACCAGCTCACAGGCATTCATTTCTACTCTGAACCCCTTCTTCTGAGAGATGCTGAGTAGTGCCTGTGTAGCTGGGAAACTGTGCAATGAATTTTATAGCATGTTGGTGTGTTCAAGCTCACTGAAATGCAAGCTGTCAACAGTGAAAATGGCTGTTAAGTGTGTAAATTTGGGAACATTTTTGCAGCTTTGTTAATCTGAGGCTTTATAAACAATGTAGGCTGTTAATAGCATATTTGTCTCAAAGTAGGTGAGGTTAATAGGGAATTTACCTCTGAGTGTTTTGATGTAATATCAGGAAAATGCCTTCTGATGGAAACCATGTTGATGAAAACAAGCCACAAAATCCATTTTCATAAAATAGGCTGAATGGTCAGTCCTAGATCAAAAGTACATTTATGTATGGCATCCAGAGATGTTTCCCATGGTGAGAATATCTTGGAGGCTTGCAGGCAGGTAGACCCTGCCCTCCTTCTGCAGAAACTTAAGGTCTGGCAGAGGTCCAAACACGTTGGACATACACATTCCCATGGGGTTCAGAACATCAGGACTTCTAAGAGGAGTGCACTTTATACTGCTAGAGGCCAGAGGGAGCCTCTGGAGGGGTTTTGCTAAACCTCTGGTTTTTATTCCCATTAAAGACCACCTATATTTTTAGCTAGCTGGCAGACTTCATAGTGCAGCTGGGTTGAACAAGTGTTGATTTAATTTCTGCACAGTTGCAGTGTCACACTTTTGGAGGTGAGCAAAGGCACGGGTACAGGGAATGAAGCATCCAGGCCTACCACAGAATGGATCTGTATCTGTTACAGGATGTTGACCATGCTAATCTACACAAGCATACTTGAAAGTCCTGCCTGTTTAGGTTAACAACAAAGCATGGTTTTGCCAAGTGCTTAGAGCTGATGCAGGTTCAGTTCCTGGGGTGTGCAGTGCAGCGTGTGGCAGCATTTCAGAGTTTGCCAGTGCATAGAAGACTCAGAGTGTTGCAGAAGGTTTATTCGCTTAGGTAGAAGATGTCAGAATAGACCCAACTGGGAAAATTTTCTATGCTGCCTCGGATAACAAGGTTAAGAAAAAACCAGTGACAATTTAAATAAATCAGATGTTTTTGCTGAAGATTATGCTGTCATTTTCTCCAATTATTCTTGACATTTCACCCATTCGTATTGTGATCTGAGTTAATAATGGAAGAAAAAACGGCTCTTGTTGCCTTGTTTATTCTTTGTTCTCAAGGAGATAAGCTGTTTATAAAGATAAGTTATTTGTTATTTAAATCACTTTTACTGAAGTTGTTTGTTTCCTTGTTTGAGTTTCTAAAAATATTGCAACAATTGAGATGCATCTTTGAGGCGTCTATTCAATTCACTATGATTTGTACTGGAATTCATTCCTAAATGGGCACAGGTGTTGATAGCTTTAACATGAGTCAAAACCAGTAAATGCTCAATAAAGAAAAAAAAAAAAAGAAATGTACTGAAAACAGCTCTTTTAAGATGTGAAAAATTGGCAGTTTAGTTCACTACTTAATTTGCTATGTAGTACTGAAGATGTGTCTGGAGCAACTACGTATTTTAAAACAGCTGAACATGGTAGAACATAATTCCGGTCACTGTTAATATTTTCAAGATCTTAAACATTATTTTTAAAATTAGCAATACTATTCAGGATATAATCAAGTTTTGTTTGTGAGCTGTTCTATAGTGCCTCGAGGCAAGATAATGCTATACTCCTGTAAAAGTTGATGAAAAGTCTATGAAATTGGCTGGCTTGCTTTCTTATGTTGCACAGAAATACAATGCTAGGATAAGAGAGAGAGGCATTCTGGCGTTGCAAAACTGAAAGTCAGTTAAAGCCTTTCCTTTGTGCTTTTACCGTGAGCAGACATTTTGTTATTTGTTCTTTGCACAGCACACTCCATAGGCAACATCTTTTGAGGCTCCATCCTGACCTTTGTCTGCACTTCTGATGGGAACAGAGGGTCAGACGGTGAACAGGCAGTATTAAGGTTAGCGATCCCTGAGTGCCGGTGCCTTTCTGTTGGCATGTAGGCTGTTTTCTCTCTTTTAATTTTATTATTTTTTTTTTATTGTGCCTTTCTGTCAGAAGAGCTTTGTAGTCACAGTGGAGGTGGTTGGCTAAGACAGTCGGGTACCTACAAAACAAGGCAGGCCTATCAGCCTGGAGGAGCTCCTGGGAGCCCTGCGTGGGTATCATCTGAACCACTGCTGCCACGGAGGAGGCTTGCCCTGCACTAAGCACTCACAGGCCGTAGGGTGCTGAATCGGCCCCACGGCTTTCTGTTCTCCTTGGGGAAATTCCTTTTCCTTGGGGGAACTGTTGTGTCTTAAATACACGTTCATAGGCATAAAAGTTATGTCGACCACGTGCAGAGGGGCTGTAATGCTGGCCAGGAATATTTGTCCTTACTATTTTACAACTGCTTGTCCTTAGTATTTGATGGGTCAGGCCTTTAACCGACACAGGCTACAAGTCATCGACGAACGCAAACCCAGAGCTCCTCAGCGACCGCTGAGCTGTGGTACAAATCACAGGCGATGAGCGAGCGGTAATGGGAGACGCGAGCGCACAGCCACGAGCAGGCCAGGACGGCCCGTCGGTGGCACCCGTGTGGCCCTCGGTGGGTCCCTCGCGCGCCGTTGGTGGCAGCCGGCCCGGGCGGCTGCGCAGGGAGCGTGGCCCTGGGGCGGACGCGGCCGGCTTTGCCGCCTCGCTCCTCAGGGGCCGCCTCACAGCCTGCGGCGCGGTTTGGGGAGCAAGGGAAGGGAGAGGAGCCCAGGCCTCCTCTAGCACGGCTTGCCCGGCTCCTCCGTGGGACCGTGGCCTTTGGCTCTGGAGGCGGCGGGACTCCATTTCCCAGCGCCCCCCGCGCCCCCGCCGCAGAGGCCGGGTCGGGAAGATGGCGGCGCCCATGTCGCCCTTGGTTACTGCGCGCTGCTTGTTGCGGGCTTCGGCGCGGCGCGCCGCTCGTCTGCTACCGGCGCGGGCCGCCGCCCTGCGGAGAGGTCAGTACCGCCGCCGGAGGGGGCTTGTCGGTCCCGCAGCCTGACGAAGGGAGAGCGAGGGACAACCTGCTGGGGCGCCGCGGAGGAAGGGAGGAGGCAGGCAGGGAGGGCACCGTCAAGCGGCTGCGGCAACCGGTGCGTCCCGCCGTGGGTCTCCCCTCTGGCGGAAGGGGGTCGGAGAGCCGGCCAGGGTAGGGGACTTGCAGGTGCTGGGCGGGGGGGCCAGGCTGCAGGGACGCACTGGCGTGCCGCGCCCGTGTCTTCGTGTCCCCTCGCTTGGACAGGCCGGGACGGCCTTCCCGTCGAGCCAGCCTCGGAGGGGCTCCCCGTCCTTGGGCGGCGCGGCCGTGGGCTGGCTCCAGGAGTCGGTCCCGGCCCCCTGGAGCGGTGGGGGATCCGTGGACAGCCCTGCGACTCCCCGAGTTAACGCTTGCCTCTTTCCCATGGAAAACAGGGGCTCGGTCCGCAGCGGCTGCATCGGGAGCTTGACGGGCGGCGAGTCCGGGAGCGCCTGACAAACCTTTTGCCGTGCGTTAGTCTCTCTCGGGTTTTTGTTTTGGGTTTTTTTTTTCTCCTCGCAAGGATCTTCTGATGCTACAGAGCTGAGATCTACCCGTCAGCCTCACTAAAAAAGTCGGTGTCATACACAGAATTAACAAAGTTAGGTTTTGTTAGCTTGAGGCAAAGGTTAGAAGCAGAGGGCTTTTATCCCAGGTGGGAGTTATTCGTTCCCTGCTGCTCTGAGGAAGGTGTGGGGATTCACTCGAGTGTGGGTGGGTCCCCGAGGTCTGAAAGTCAGTCAGCAGATCTAGATAGTTTCATAAATGTTCTCATACACACGTGTTGATTGTACAATATTTATACCTTCTAAAGAAAATAGACAAGCACTGCAATTAGTACTGTAGTTGTGTATGTTTGATATGGGTCTAACACTTTCAGTCTGTGTAGATTGTTTTTTATAACCAACATAGTGCCATTTAAGAATATTGTGAGAACAAATCTTTAGGCATGGCTCTTCAGCTTCCATGTTAAAAGGAAGGTAGTCCTTACATATGTTATTTGAGGACATCTGCAGGGGTGGGCAGCCATCATTTTATTGTTTTATAATCTTGTTTTTATGATCACCAGCTTATAGTATTTTTATTTGCACTCCAAACTTTTTAACCATTTCTTTAAGTAATATATGATTTATGTAAAATTGCATTTTCACTGGTAAATTTTTCTGTCTTTTTATCTGTAGGTCAGATTGTTGTTTCAGAATAATCTCACAGCCTGTATGCAAAAGAGCAGGATTGTAATTCCACCTCATATGTTTCTGTACAAGCTTGAACACTGCTTCATATACTGCCCGAATTTGTGGACGGCAGGGAGGCTATATAGGGGCTCAGTAATTAATTTAAGGTCATGCTATGAGGTAAAGATGGGAGGACAGTCCCAAGTCCTTGTTCTTTTATCTTAGCTCTAACCTGGTTTGTTGGACTTTGCTTTTCTAAGCATTCTATTAAACTTTGGAAAGTAAATAAATTGTAGCCTCCTCTCCCATTTTTTCTCATTAGGCATTGTGGAATATTTTGAAAGGAGCAATTGTTTGTTGTTATAATAGGACTGTAAATGTACATCCTCTTTCCTGAGAAGCTTGCGTGCTTTGCATGTATGGGCAACCAGCATCTGCCCATTGCTAAAAGTACCCTCTAACTTCAAAGTCATTTTTGGTCATGGTGCCTGTGTTCCATAGGCAGTTTTAGCAGCTTTACATTAAGGGTTTGGGGATTTGAAGCAGTTTGGTTTCAGTGTAACCTGAATTAATATTTCAAACTTCAGCTTGGCTTGTTGAAAGCAGGACAGTTTTTAAAATTGCTATTCTTTTTTATTATTTTTTTTCTTTTCTTCTCTCTCCCCCTTCCCCCCCCCCCCCCCCCCCAAATTCCAGTATTTGGGAATTCCTGTATGTTGCCTTAACGCTAGTTTAGCAGAATCACAGAGTTGTAGGGGTTGGCAGGGACCTTGAGAGATCATCGGGTCCAACCCCCCTGCCAAAGCAGCTCCCTAGCTCATACTGCACAGATAGGTGTCCAGATGGGTCTTGAATATCTCCAGAGAAGGAGACTCCACCACCTCCCTGGGCAGCCTGTCCCAGGGCTCTGTCACCCTCACTGGGAAAAAGTTCCTCCGCATGTTGGTGCGGAACTTCCTGTGCTCCAATTTGCAGCCATTGCCCCTTGTCCTGTCTCCACTGACCAAAAAAAAAGGGGCTGGCCAATTCCCCCTGCACCCCATACTTAAGATATTTATAAACATTGATTAGGTCCCCCCTCAATCTTCTTTTCTCCAGGCTGAAAGAAGCTGGTCCAGCTTCTTGATAGGACTGTCAGCAAAGGCTGGCAGTTGGGTGATTTTGAGGTCACTAACTTTATTGTAGTTCTGACCTCCATGAGTTTGGTTTAGATGCAGTTCTCAAACAACTCTTAGTTGGAAATACTTTTTTTATCTTTAAAGCAAATAATTAACCATTCCAGTAAAGTCTCATAGGAAATAGTTAATTCACCATCTCATATGTCTTGAGAATATGTTTGCCTCAAAATATGCTGTAATCAAAAAGAATTCTTGAGTGTAGTTCAGGGCTAATTAAGTAAATTTATCTTCCCTTATACTTAGCAAGGTCAATGTAGTCTTCCAGCCTTAATATTTGTGAATGAAAACTGTCTAATGGTTCCTGTGAGGGAGTGGCTTGACGTGTGAAGGGTTAAAGGTGATTCTTTTTGTCATCATCAGTCTCCTGAAGTGCTTGTTTCAACTTTGTTTCCAGAATTAATAATTCACATGTACTGTGTGTGAGTGACCCTCTGGTGCGATGAATATTGTAATCTGAAGCATGACTTACCTTTTGCAGTAAAAGGAGTTCGTTCAGCTCCATTTGTTTGATCTTTAATGCTTTAGCTAGATGTTCTCTCTCCTGTTTTTTTTTTTTTCTTAAATCCTGTTAAATATCTACAATTCTAATCGTGTGTTTAGTTTGAGGGCACTGAGAGGTCTTGCAGATCAAATTTTAATTAATCTGTGAAAGTATAATACTTTTTTCTCTGAGAAGTGAGTAATCATCATAAATGCCCATGATGTCTTTTTGCATTGCTTGAAAACTCACAGATTAATAAATTCAAAGGTGTTGGTTTCTGCAGTCGTGGAAAGACAGCAAAGATTAAATTCCTGTCAGGGAAGCCCAGGTTCTTTTCCTAGGCCCTGAAATACAGGGGAAACAAGGAACTGGTAAGATGTTTGTCATGGGGATTCTGTTCTGGTGGATTTTAGATGTCATGGTTCAAAACCTTACATAATGAAATCCAACTCTTAGGAAAAATAATAAGGATTACAGGGTGAGTGGTGTTTCCCTTCTGTGCTCTCAACCTTCTGGCTTCTGTTGAGACTAGTTTTTGATATGCCACAACCTAGCTTCCATTTCAGATTGTCTTCTTACATAAATAACTGTAGTGTCTGCCTCGGCACTTTGATAAGTGGTGTCATTGAAACTTGCATGCCTTTTTCCTCTGTCATCTCAGACTTCAGGTCTAAGTGGCAGTAGGAAAACTTGACAACACACCGATTAGTTTTGCAGTTTGCTGCTCTTTTCCAGCACAGAAGGTCTCTGGAGTTAAGAACACTTCTTGTATTTTTATGTAGGCACTTTGCAGTGGTAAATAATACCAGCTTACTGAAGGTGTCTTAAGTTCCCCATTTTACAGCAAACATTTATAATTTTAGATTGGTGTTTCCATTAGGTATTAGTAAGTTTGGGTTTGGGTTTTTCCCCTTGGATTTCTCCAAGGCAGGGCATTTTTGTGTATGTCACAGTAGGTGTTTGCTGCAGCTTGGTCTGTGAATCTTGGGCAGCCAAGAAGAAAGGCACATGCAAGCAGTTAGTTTTGTGGCTTGAAATAAAGAGAGATAACACCAAAATACCCATGTTTTAGGAACAGGATTTTACTAAAGAAGTTGCAGCCTAGTGGCAGCTCTTAAGGGAAGCAGTTAGTATCAGGCTGAATGTTGTAACATCCGACACTGTCATGTATCCTGGAAGTAGGAAATTTAGATTGTGGGTAAATGCATGCCTGTAGTTTCACACTGTTCTTTGTAGATCTAAGTGAATAATGAATTGATGCTGTGCTTTACTATTGCTGTATGAAGAATGCTACATAGGGATAGAAGATGCTTTTTCTGTGTGTGATGCTTAAAGGTTTTGGAAGAGAACTAATGAAAATCAAGTAAAAGAATACAAATAATATGAAGATTAGATAATGAAACAGGAAGAGATAAATGAAACCTGTCTTTTGCACTACAGAGAAAGCTGCAGGACTATGATTAATCCATTGGATCATATGTGATTTCTTTTCTAACAGCAGTTTCTTCTATGTAAAATCATGAAGGTAATTTCCTGTAACTCCTCTGATGTGTATTAACAATTCTAAAGTTTCCTTTATCAGCCTAGGAGTAGATTCTATAGTAAGCTTATTTGTGTGAATGATTTTGCAATCTGTCTCACAAAATGAAGGTTAAAAGGGAAAACTCACATTTAATACTTTTTTTTCCTCCTGTCTCTTAGGATAGTTTATCCCTTGAACAGCTGTCTTCTGCCAACTCACCTCTAAAACCCCTACAAGCCTTTTTGCTTTTTAAGAGCATATGCCTTTGTTTTGAAGCTCCCAGGTTTCAGTTTGTCACTTAGTAGTTACTGGTTGTCTCCTGGTAGTATGTTACAGTGTATCCCCATAGTATTTAAGTCCCAGTGTTATAATTATTTTAGGAGAACAGTGAGTAATTTGTCCCATGATGCCCTCTGTCAACACTTGCACATGCTCTCCATCTCTCTCATCTGTTACTGACCAAGTATTTTCTTCCACTCCCAGGATGGTGAGCTGAAGGTGCATGTAATCTGAGACAAACCTCCATGCTTCTCAGCAGTCCCACTGGAGTGCTCTGTCCATGGCCAGGAAAGCTGTGAGCCACAAACCCTTTCTTACCCCTAAATCAGCATTTATTTCTTTTTCTCCAGCCCTTTGGTAAACAGTAGGAACTGGCTGCTTTACAGGTGTAATGGGGCATTGGCTGTCCATCACACTGCAGCTTGTGGAGCTATCAAGCTCTTTGTGTTAAAGGCATGGATAGCTTAGAGGTACAAATCGCAGGACTGAGGTTGGCTTTATGAAAGGGTGAAATGGTTGAAAACAAGATGAAGAAACTTTGAGATCACCTGTGCCTTTCTGCCTTTCCCTTTGGAAGTGGATCAGGTATTGCTGACCTGTTCCTCACATTTTTTTCAAACTAATTTTCAGTCCCCATTGAGGAAAGCTTCACAACTTCTAGACTACTGATTTATTTCACTACCTTCATTACAATTATTAAGGTAACTGTCAAAATACAGTTTGTTTCTTTTCCTCAGTATCCATTGTGTATCTGGAGATAGTTATGTGCTTTTCTTTAGCTTTCTCTGAAGATTGTACTCAAATTTTTGCATTAACAGGCTTAGAACTCAACTCTTTTTATGTGGTCTCTTTAGTTAGGGATGAGCTAATTCCAATTCACAGCAGTAGCTCAGTTCCTTCACGGCAGGAGAATTTTGTACAATTATTTGCTGCATGTGTAAACAGTAACTGCTTTGCTTGTAGAAACTAAGGTGTTACTTGCAATAAGCAAACATGGTTTGATCTAATTGTTCAGTTTTATCCTTCTCCTCTATATCTTTATTAATTTTATGTTTCTTACATCAATTTAAAACTCTTACAACTTCTCTGTGGGTTATGACCCATGGTTTGAGGACTATTTAGTCTTTTAAATTATTTTTTACTCTCTTACTTAGTTCATACTTCTCAATGTAATATGGTGTGAAAATTAAAAAGTATGTGCCAGGGCAGACTATACCATTATTGAATGCAACAGGGTTTATTTATGTCTCCTTTGTGGGGGGATGCAGCAGGTCTGCTAGCAACCAGGTCATGATGACCGAGGAAATTGACCATGGCAACATTCCTGCATTCCCTTGAGGAAGAGAAATCACTCCCTTTGTACCAAGCTCAGGGAACAGGGTGATAATGAAGTCCAGGTGTGTGGACTGTCCGGAGCCAAGAAGACAGCAGAAAAAGATGACCGATGGACAAAGTGTAAAGCGACCCCTTAGCCTATAGTGTTCTTAGGTGGTGTTTGGTTAATGCTATAAAGTGTGCTGTGCGGTTGCAATAGGGGGGCTGGGGCATATTAAAATACATTGATCACTGAGGGGTGTGTGGTGTCCATCTCTACAATGACACTCCTTGTATTGTCCCTCATAGCTCACAGAATGGTGTGGCTTGGAAGGGACCTCAAAGATCACCTAGTTCCAACTCCTGCCATGGGCAGGGACACCCTCCACTAGGTATATATGTTGGAGTACTTCTAGGGTTTTTATTTCATGCTTTTCTCCAGTAGTGCTACTAGCATCTTACTGCCTGTTTGTGATTTAGTGTAACCCCTGGACCTTTTTCTGCAGAGCTGCTCTTTAGCTGGTCATTTCCATCTCCTAAATTGAGTTATTTATTTCCCCTGAGCACCATGGTTTGCCCCTGTTGAACTGCATCCTGTTTGCATGAGGTTCTGTGTCTTGTTTGTCAGAACTGTCTTCCCTTCAGGGCACTGGAATAGGCTCCCCAGGGAGGTGGTGGAGTCTCCTTCTCTGGAGATATTCAAGACCCGTCTGGACACCTATCTGTGCAGTATGAGCTAGGGAGCTGCTTTGGCAGGGGGGTTGGACCCGATGATCTCTCAAGGTCCCTTCCAATCCCTATGATTCTATGATTCTGTGATTCTGTGTGTGCAGTCTTCTCCTGATGTGTCGTTACCTGTGTACTTTATTTTGCCATACAGAGGTCAGGAATGGAAACTCAATTGCACCAAGATGAGCTTTTGAGCCCTTTCTGAAACTGCAAACATGCACCTATTTTAACTGTAGTTAAATTCATTACATGGAGTTTTTCTAGCTGGTTTTGTAACTCTTCAAAAGTAACTTCATTTGCAACTTACTTTCCTACTTTACATATAAGAATGGTGTGTGACCCAAAGACAAAAGTTATACTGCAATTAAGATGTTTTTCCTCCGGCTGCTGAGAATGTTGGCTGATCAGGGAGGAAAACTTTTTTGTCTCAGTGTTCCTGCAGAACTGCTGTTGGCTTTTGTTATCTTATTCAGTGTTTTACTTAGGAAAACAAACCAAAATGAAAACATGCTTGTACTTGTTCCAGTACTTTTGAGTGCTTCGAAGTGTTGACTGACCTGTGAATTTCTCTCCTTTTTTTAAGACAAAAGTTATTTAGTTTCCTAGTGTTTTGGATCCTCACCTGCCTCCAGTGAGGCCTCAAAGCAAGCTGGTAGAGGCCATTGTGTTGCTTAGGCAACTTAGGGATGAATTTCCTTAGATTTCAGGATGTTTGAAATTCTTGTTTAGTCCATGACACACATTTTTCCTACTCAAATCTGTTTCTTTTATCATTGCTACAAATTGTGTTATTCATGATTATACTTAACCT
This sequence comes from Laterallus jamaicensis coturniculus, assembly GCA_022605575.1. Lineage (NCBI taxonomy): Eukaryota > Metazoa > Chordata > Aves > Gruiformes > Rallidae > Laterallus > Laterallus jamaicensis. Next base: position 7,515,500 of record JAKCOX010000027.1, read on the forward strand.
TTTAAGTGATGGTGGAAGCAAAGAAGATATTAAGCACCTTTTCCATGTATCCCATTGTTAAGTTTCTTATTTTACTGATTCAACCACTTTTCTTTGTCATTCTGTATCTACTTTCCTCGTTATATTTAATTTTCTGTCTAGCAATTTTGGCAACTTTTTTTTTTTTTAAATAAAAATTCCTGCTTGGGCATGGCCCTGTCTCTTCTAGGCAGAAGATAATACCAGCAGAGAAGGCTGTGGCATTGCAGGGCTTCACAGCTGTTGCCTTGCTTAGTGTGGCCTTTGACTCCTTTAGCTTGCTTAAGAGAACTCCTGTTTTGGGCTCCTGTTTGCTGGCTTGAAAATTGTTTTGCCTAGTTCAGCTCATTCAGATCTTACCAACTCTTTAGCTGCACTTTTCATTGAGTGTGTTTTAACACATTGATTTTTATTATTAACAAGCGTACTACTAAATGTGTTTACTATTCAAATTAGGAGTTAAATTAATGAAAAATGGGCTAACATACTGCAATGGTTGTGTAGGTAAGTAATGTATCTATGTCTTTGCATAAACTGTTAAAGTGTGTTCTTTGTGAATGTAAAAACTTTTCTATTAATAATCTGCTTTTCCCTTTACAGCATACACAGCTCAGGCAGATGAGAAGACAGTCCCTAGTACTTCTACAGACGCTAACGCCAGAGCCTTATTGGTTTGCAGTGGACCTTTAGAACATTACGACTTCCTAATTAAGGAAGAAGAGCTGAAGAATGATGACCATCAGAGAAGAGTTGTGCAGCACCTGCAGAAATTGCATGAGAGCCTTAAAGGCTACAGCATCAGTTCAAAAAATCTTCTCTCAAAGGTGAGGTATATAATGACTATTTTTTTCATATATATTTGCTCAAAAGAATCTGCTTAAAATATTTAAATTTCTATCATTGACATAAGTTAACACAGGTCATAATTTGTGTTTGGATCTCTCTTCATTCTCTTTTGGCTTGTGAAGTTCCAGTGGCACTCCAGAATCAACAATATTAAGTATTATTGAAATGATTCTGTAAGAGAATCTGATGTGATTTTAGTTGGGCCCACTATCTGCCTTTCCCAGAATGCCATTTGGCCTTAGGAGAGAGGGGCCTAGACCAGGTTTTAACTCTCAAGCGCTCATATAACACATGTGTGTTTGGGTTACATGTAATGAGTGTTGATGTTTTGTGGTTTAACAAATCATCTGTGAATGTAAGTTAAATTAGCAGAGTCTAAATAATTAAGCTTTGAAAAAACATTGTAATATAAATGTGATGTGACATTAAAAAAAGAAGACCATTCTTTCCAATATTGTTGGTCTCCAGCTGAGGTAAGGAAAGAAGGCCAGATGTGTGACCTGCACCCAAGTTATGGTTTTTGGAGCATGACAGCTCCTTTTCAAAGAATTAACAAAAATGCAAACATATCCCTGTTACACAGTGCCTTGGCAACCTCAGTTCCTTGGCATTAGCAATGCTGATAGCCTGCTCTTGTAATTCTGTAACTTTTGCCTGAAGCTGTAGATGTGGTGTTTTCCAGAGCCTCTGTGGCAGCATTTCTCATGTCTCGCTCTCATGGTGGTATTCTCAGGCGGTTGCTCTTGTGGCCTTGCACCTGCAGACCTTGATAGCATTGTTATGGCAGGTTCTCATGGGAAGCAACGGAAACTGATACGAGAATCCCCCCCCACAACTTTCCTTGCCTCTTGTTTTGTAGATTTGAGTTTATATCCTAGAAAACCAAATATAGTGCCCAGCAAAGTAAATAATAGTCATTTACATACTTGTTAAAGTGTAGGCAGTCATAGATATGCACAGGAGCTGAACAATCACTGAATATGCTTCCTGTACACCTGATTAACAGTAGGCATAAACGTGGTGGGGGAGAAACAACAGCAACAGGGCGTTTGACTGGGTCTGATGATAGAAGCATGGTGTTGAGAAAAAAACATGGCAAAATATTCTTTGCTATTGTCATCTTTACTTTTCTTACCTGTGCTGGAGACACATCTCCCTACACCCAAAAGGGGATGCCTGGAAGCTGTCACTGCTCCTCAGAGCACTTAATTTCTCTCACTTTAATTTCTTTCTTTCTCTGTTACCACTTTGGGTTTTATTTTTTTGTCAGAACTGACTTTCACATTTGCAGTCATTTACAATATATGCTGTCAGCTGCAGACCCTGCTAGTAAATATCCATGTCAGCCTTTCTCAGCATCTGTTCTGCAGCACATCTCATCTCCCAGGCATAAATCTGAGTATCTAACTGTTGGACTTGTTACCTAACCATGTAGTTTCCATTACAACCCTAAGCTCTCTGGTTATCTGGCACAAATACTGCATTTTGTTTGCGTGGCAAGGCTAAATGGTATAGGATGAGATCAGTGCATGGCTCATGCACCTCTAAATGACATGATGTCATCTGTCCTTAAAGATGCTAAATGTCAAGTTACAATTCCAAGGCTCTTGTGATCTATATATTAGCTTCAAGACATTAAAAAATAGACAATGTTGGTATGAGAACAAGTATTATATCTGTAAAAGGGCTGTGTAAGACTTGTGAATGGGCCTGTTTCAAAGGGGCAAGTATAGCAGGGTGCAGAGCGTTGGGGCTCACTTATCAAACTGCCTCCAACATCCCTTGAATGTGTTAAACTCATATTCCTAGCTGGAGATCTTAATCGTAGGCGTGACTGGAATACTGTAAATGTCTTCCTGACTCCTGGTGAGGTTGACTAGATGCCTAGGAAGAAGCTAAGAATTTTTTGTGTGTGTGTATGTTTTTTTCTTTGCTGGTTTGGAGTTTTTTTTTTGTTTTGTTGTGTTTTTGGGTTTTTTGTGCTTGGTTTTGTTTTTGGGTTTTTTTTTTTAGGTACAACGAGAAGAAGGTTGATTGAGAAATAATTCCATGGAGTAGAAAGTCAGACAACCAGAAGAAAGTCAGGAAAAAGAGAAGGGTGGGGATGTACAGGAATTAAAAGTGCTAAGGCAAGACCAGTCTTTGGAAGTTGTGTTCTGAGAGCAGTTAACCTGGCTTTAAGCAGAGCCTTTAGCTACATAATCCCTTGAGGTCCCTGACAAGCTAGATCATTGGATGACTTTATTGTGGGAATTATACCCCAAAACACTGTTTGGCTCCATTTTTGCAGGCTGTCAGCTCATTGCATTACTTTTTACTTCTGTTTTTTCTTTAATTAAAAATATATTAATAACATAGAAACAGTGTAAAAATGACAAGATATAGCCTGAAACGCATGTGTTTATGGCATTTAGAAACATCTATTTATATTGTATGTGAGTGTGTGCCTGGGGATCCATGTTATCTTGATACTTTTGTAGACTAACTCCTGAGTTTAAACCAGTCTCTTGATTCAATTTGGGCAAGTACCAAATAAAAAAAATAGAAAATTTCTCTTTCAAAAATGTGTATGGCTTATCTTTGGTATCCAAAGCAACATGGCAGTGTGCCTGAAGGAGACCTGTTTTTGCCTCAGTGTAAGGAGGTAAGCTTACTTCTGTAAGTGTAATCTAGTAGGCCAGATTTTTGTCCTGAGTATGCTTGATGTGAAATGTTGTGGGATTTTTTTTTTTTTTAAAATCTGTCTGGGCTTCTTTTTAAGTCTTTGTGTTGGGCTTGTAATATTTTAAATTGCCTGTCTTGAAATTGGCTTTAGACACAGTACCTGAACTTCAAAAGAGGAAGTCGTTCAAAAGGAAACCAGTTATTGCTTTGCTCCTATGCTGTCTTTTGGACATCCTGCCAGAATTTTATTCATTTCATCATATAGAAAAAAATGTTGTGATGAGGGCATTGGTCTTGCTGGCAAACCTGAGATCAGTAGGCTAGAGTATCCTGATCTTTTCTGGTAAACTGTTTTGGACGTTTGGATATTCTGTTCTAAAAGCACCGCTGTTGCAAATAGTTTGGAGAGCTGACTTGTGTTAACTGGAGTGCCCCAGATCATTATAGTTGTTAGAGCAGGTGTCTTGTAATGGCTTTGTAGATCAAGCATTATGTGGGTTTGTTATTTACTGTTTCTTTGATTGGGAAGCATGAATAGGGAAGAAAGTCTCTATTGCAGAGAACAAATACTAATCTTATTCTATTTAGGAGATTGTGATGCTACTTTGTCCCTCTATAACAGAGCTAATCACAGTAAAGCCAGCCTGACTGGCACTTTCTTAAAAGGAAAAAGTCAAATGGCATTTTTTAGGTTGTAAATGTGTTTTTCACTAGTTCCTTTAAAGCATGCCTCTCTTATTTAACACTGCTTCAATTCCAGACTTCAATTTTAAGCCAGCTTTTAAAAATTGTTGCATGGATTGCAGATAGCAGATACCTGGGAACTGATGCCACAGTCATTGAGAAGCAGCTGTAGTAGTGCTTGCTATTGGGATTAGTGGTGCTGCAGCCTGAGATTTTTCTCCTAGAGCGCAGTATCTCTGTAGAAATCTTGAGATTGATACCCAGGTTGAGCACTGTGATAATGTGCCATATGTAAATCAAAGCCCCAGAAAGGAGGAGAGCAGTGTAAATCTGTGAAAGCTCATGTTGTTAAATCATGATTCATGATGGAGAAGTCACAACATCTTTGTTTCTCTTCTGCTATCTTTGAGGAAGTTACTTGCCAGTTCAAACAGAGCTCCTTTTGAGATAAAGTGAAGTCAAGTAAAGTACAGTTTAAATTCAAGTGCAGGCCAGGTTTTGCTTCAGCAAAGTCGTAATCAACATCCTTAATGGAGGTTTTCCTCAGAATGAGAGTCACAGCTCTGAGAGGTAGTTGGTAAAATGACAGCCATCAAGCACAGTACCAGCGCCAGCCAGTGGCATCACATGCATGCTGTATGTCTGCATCTGGAGAGGAATTTCCTAAGCAACCCAAATACGTTTTTCTATGATGGACTTTCAGAGTAGAGATGTTGTCTCGGACTTGACTCAGTTCTGAAAAGTACAGTAAAGGCTTTTTGTGCCAAGAAGAGGTGGCCTGCATCCTGGAATTGGTGCAGGTTTAATAGGATTTGTGTAGGCTTACGAGCAGAAGTAGTTCACAGATGGCTCTAGGAAATACTGATGATAAAGGGGCAGGTGAATCCTTGTATTCTTGAATAGCTCTTTGGCACTCCCCTGTTACTTTGTAACTTTGGATAATAAAAATAAACATTCTATTAGGCATTCTTTTTGTTTTTTAGTAATTGGCATTGGTTTTGCTTAACCTTTTGTGCTCAACAAGTTTTAATAGATGTAAATGAAACAAATTGATGTATTTTAAATTATGTGTAAGGACTTTTTGGAAGTAAGTCAAACACTTTAACAGTTATGCATTATAGTTTGTAGATTGACTTTTTGCTTTTTCAAGAGGTTTCTAGCAACTTGAGTAGCCTACTTCTAGTATGAAATCTTCTGTGTTGAAAGGAATCTGTTGGAAGCTTTTTAGAAATAAAAAATAGTGCATGGCATTTCAAGCATGTTCGCTTTTCCTGGCACCATCATTGAAGAGAATGTGGTAAGAGGTTGCAGTGAAGAAAAGGAGAGAGAGAGACACACACAGAGAAGCACCTCTCTCTCAGCATCCTCTGTAGTTTTCTATTCCCTCTTTTATTGCCTCATTTCTTCTGTGATAGATAGAATTGCAGAACCCTCTTCTAAAATAATAGTTATCCCAGAAACACAAACTACTTGTGCTTCTGTACAATTACAAGAATAGTCTGCTTTGTTTTTAGTTTTGTTCTTGATTTGTCATTTTTATATTAAAAATAGTTTTATTGACTTAAAATATGGTAAAAGTAGAATTAAGGGAGAGATATTTATATCAGATACAATAGAAGCATTTCAGTATTTATCTGGGAGACTTGCATTACCTCACAGGCTAAAGCTTTCTGAAATCAGTAGTTTGTGGGTGGAAACATGATGCCAACCATTTCCATTTCCTTTATGATTAAAAAAAATGCAGTTTTACTGGGATGCAGGTTTTTTGGAGCATCAGCTTAGAATGAATTTGAAGGAGGAAAAACCAATTAGTCTGGCTTTAAACCAAGTAGGCCTCTGTTTTTCAAATTTATTACTCAAATTTGAACAATGACTTTGATCTTCAACTTGGTGAAAGCATGGCCTTGTATGTTGAGATATTTTGAGATGCTCTGAATTGAAGTTCAAGGCCGTAAGAGTTTGCTTAGACGTTTCAGATCTCTAGCTTTTCAAAATAATACCAATTGGGACATCTTAAGAGTTGTTGAGTTGCTGTACTAATGACGTGAAATAAGCTCAATTATAAGTGAGGTCATGTTTTGAAAAGGGGTATGAACAATAGTAAACACCATTCAAGACCTTGAAAATGTCTTCATCTACCTCAGCTACTGCAGCTACCAAAAAGGAGGTCTGAAAGAGTGGGAGAAAGAGGCAGTTTTGTTAGTGTTTAAAAGGAAATCTGCTGTTTGGAGGCTTGTCTCTTGAATTTTGCATATTTTAATGAACTGTCTTAGAAGCTTTTAGGTTAAAATACATACTCAAATTGCTGTATAAATATTCCCAGGAAATGACTTCCTTGCTTCTGGTGTCTGGAGCAGAGAGTATGGAGAAGATGGGAAGATGTTGCACATAATTAAGGGTGTATAAGAAAGAATAGGAAGTTGTCAGAATGAAGGAGATGTTTTGACCAATGTGATTCCTTAGATGAGGTGGGGTTCTGATTGATTCTATCATGTTGGATTTTTCCCTTTTTTTTGGTTTAAACTTCACTTTAATCAGAGCAAGGCATGTGGTATTGAAACAGAAATTTTGATAGTAAAGGAGTGGATTCTGTAAATCTGGGGACACTGATGTGTGTGTGTGTCTTGTGGAATTGTCAACATTTTAGCATATGAGTGTTTTTCAAATAAAAGGTTTTGAGTCAACTGATCTATAAAAGGAAAGAAGGCTTCTGCTGTAGCACGTCCTGATGGTAATGAAACTCAGTGAAGTATTTCATTTAGGCTTTCTTAAGTCATTTTATATGATGTTATGGGAATTAAAAAACTTGGAGTACTCAAGGGATTTGACATATTTGTGGTGATGCCCCCATCAGAAAGGATGTGGTAAGCTTTCAAATTGTGTATTTAGACATATCTAAATTCTTACTGTCAAACTCAGATTTTGAGCACCCCTTAGTATCTTTTGGTTTTGTATGTTTTAAATGCCAGCTGGCATTAACAGTGTTAAATCTTACAGTCCTGCAAAAGCAGATGTGTTTTGTAGTGGTTGAATGGGATTATACTGAGACTCCACATACACCTCAGGATAACGCGGAAGTGAGGGACAAGGAGAAGCTCAGTCATTTAGTTTGTTTTCCTACATCTCCCACTTTTCTCCTTTCCCTCCCTGAAATAAACGACACCACCATTATTTTAGGGTAACTAGAGGCTCCTTCTGCATTTTATCTCCCTGCTCCTAGTTCTTTTGGAGTGTGTGTTTCAGTAGAAGCAAGAGAAGCCTGCCTCCTTCGTCCTCTCGTGCCACTGACTTTCTTGACTGTTTCCTGTGCTCCAAGTTGAACCAACGGCATTGATTGGATTTTATCAGAAATCCCAGTGGAAGTTGTTCTAGTTCTTACACACCTTCCAGGCTTCAGAAGCTGCATGAAAAAAACCTAAAAATAAATAAATAATTGAATTTGATGATCCTGCAGAATAGCTCGAGACCAGTAGGATGTCTGAGTTTCAGCATTAAAAGTCTACTGTTTGAGTTCACTTTTGTTTATAACAATATATCCAACCTCCCCCAAACAACCCGAGAATATAAAAATGAATACTTAGTGTCACAAAATATGTGACAGGATAGAGAAAAAAGTCTCTTAATAGTGTCAATAGGGCAACATTTGACAGAAGTGTACATATCTCCTCCTGCCACTTCCACAAACCCAAACCACCTCCCTCACCACCTTCCCACCTCAAATTTCTTTAATTCCTCAAAGAGTATAAAAGTTTTTCTGGGATTCAGTTTACTTTTAGGCTTGAGCAGCTTCAGCAAATGTGGTTGGATCTGCCACAGCATCCATCCTTTTTTTTTTTTTTTTTGTTAGCAATTAGAAATCACTTAAAAATTGCTGTCTTTGCAAAATAGCTGATTGCGTTTAAATCAACACCAAGCTGACTTAGACTTTTATGGAGCCCAAGTCATTATGTTTGTTTCCTTTGGCAAAAAAGCCCCACCCAGAACCCCTTTTTCTGTTAGATTCTGTGTTTTCTAGAAATGGTAAGCATTGGAGTGAGAATAAGATATACTTAAAAAGGCAAACTCCAAGATAGTTAACTATAATTCATAAAAACATTATGCTGAAAAAAAACCCCTATACAGCTCTAGGCATTACTCCTTGTTCTGGTGATATAACCTTTACAAAGACAGGTAAAGCAGTACTCTAAATATTGATCATTTTTTCTGGTTTTGTGTTGTTCCTTGTGGAGCTGCAAATCACATTAATACAGCTTTTATGGAATGAGTTTAACATGATAGTCTTTTGTCATGTTAATATGACTGTTGTTAATCCCAAATTAAAAATAAATTCTTATGAATGCCTCCCTCATTTGGATTTCTTCCTATTTCTCCTTTCTTTGCTGTGTAACTTTGAGCCTGAGTAGTTTAAATGAGCACAGGCTCTTAAAAAGTACACACTGAAAAATGTTTATCAATCAAAATTGCCTTGCATTGCTTTAAAGCAGTAGCAAATAGTTGCAACCTTGTCTATTAATGGAACGGCTTCAGAACATCTGAAACCCTGTTCAGCCGCAGATTGATGATATGGATTTTTTTATTATCCTATTAATATAACTCTAAATTAAATCTATAAGAGGGTCTTACATAAGAGCTATGCTTGCATATTTTCTGAATAAACTGGTACTATAGACCTGAGACATTATCTTTCTACCTTTTAGTCATATATTTTCTTTCATATTTAAGTGTTTTGCTACTGACTCCCCCGTTTCTTTAGCGTGGCGCTGTATTTTGAAAAGTGCTTTAGATTCAAGTTGTTTAGCAATTACCCAGCTCCAAATGAGACCACAGGGCTGCAATTTTAATTTTCCTCTGGTTTGGGCTCAGCTCATAGAACTCTGAAAGTGGAGTACTTTGAAATAACCACATACTCTTCTGCAGTGTTTTTGTGGATATCAGTTCAGTTTCATGGGGTTGATGAGAATTTTATTAAGTTTTCCAGGTTTTTGGAAACTGTTTCTTTTAAAAATTGTGCTTGTAAGTGGCTATGCACAATATGCATAAATTGACTTCCCAATTGGAAGTCAAATTGATGTTATTGCAAGTTTTTATATATATATATTTTTTTTTTGAGTGAAATGGAATAAACCATAAGGTGTCATAACATGTGTCTTGAGTAAAATTAAGAGATTAAAAATTCTTAAGCAGTATTCATTCAGGGTAACTTGTTTGAGAAAACAATTAATAGAAGGAATACTTCCAATTGATATATACACAGGCACATGCACACACATGTTCATGTAGGTACATATTTTTACTGTGGCTTCATAGATTTTTATCATGTTTAAAACAGATGATTCTGCATGTAAGATTGAAGCAGAAGAGGAAGGAGACCTGCGATGCTCACTAGCTTTGCAGTTCTGATTTTCTGAATCTTGATGCCTTATATCTTAAGCAGAGCTGTTTAATAGGTATATAATGTCCACATCTATCAATACTACTGTACTGCTTAGTTTTATATGGTTTTTCCTAGGACTATTTGCTCAAATGGCTAAATGAGGAAAAGGATTTGTTTTGATGATGAGAGACTGGGAAAGATTTAGTCCTTTTATGTGTTCAGGTAAAAAGGCAAGTGTGTTAGGACTGGCCATGGGGATATTTTCACAATGATCTAAAAAAACTAACCCAAACAAAACCCAAACCCCGTGCATGTGTCTGGCCTCTCTTACAGAATTTGAAGAAATACAACATTAAGATTGCTTACCAGTTCTGAGCTAATGATTTATTCAAGGTTACACTTTGCTAGCTAGGTCTACTTTGGCTGTTACTTTCTTATTTCACTGCAGCACTGTGTTTGCTGCTATTTTGCCCCATATTCACATTTACTCTTTTTCTTTTGATCTGCAGCTCTTCACAAAAAACAAACCTCCAAAAGGTCTTTATGTCTATGGAGATGTTGGTAAGTTTCAGTTGCATCAATTCCAATGGGATTTTCTCAGAATGCATATTTATTAAAATTCTGAGGTTTCTAAAAGCTTTAAGTTTACATAGCATTATTGCTTTAATGAATTATATTCTGCGTTATGATGTTATTAAATACAACGACAATCTGGATTCTGGAAGCTGTTGGATTGGACTGCGTTACCATGTATAGGTTTTCTTAGTGTTACCCAATCACTAATATTTAAGAATGAAATTTAAGAATAAAATGTAAGAATTTGGGAAGTAATTAAGGGGGTCACCAAGAGAATTTGTATATTCTAATTGAAAATATAGTCACTTTTCAAAAAGGAAATACCAAGAATGTTTTCTGGATGCAGGAGGAGCCACTTGTGAGACTTTTGGGCCATGTCTGTGTGAATGGAAATTTTAAAAGAAAAATTACAATTGTTCCAAGTTTTTTAGTAGAAAATATAACTGCTCTTCACAAACAGTCTGGATTTGTGCTTACTCTGTGGAAGAGTATAGTTTTGTTGGTTCAAAGCTAATGAACAATCATTATTGTAATCAGTACATACTGTTCTGAAATTAACTACCTGTTGGGTGGGGTTTTTTTTGTTTTTTATTTGAAGGCACAGGAAAGACAATGGTGATGGACATGTTCTATTCCCACTTAGAAGTAGAAAGGAAAAAGAGAGTCCATTTTCACGGCTTCATGCTAGACGTACACCAGAGTAAGTGCAGACACAGGTATTTAAAAGAATTTTATAAAATACCATCTCTGTTAAAAAGTCTGTCTTATTCACATATTAATCAGCATAACTTTTATTTAAGTTTTTAAGCAAAAAAGTTAAAACAGGAGACAAGTTAAAGGATTTTAGTGTTGTCTGTCACACCAGAGTAAATATCACTCCAGAAATTATATGCAATTATCTTTTCTCAGAGATTCAGTGTACCTGATTGCATAGAAAACTTGGATGTATATTTAGGTTTAAATGCTTAACTAAATGTTTTCCAGTTACCAGGTAGCCTGCATGCAATGTGAAGAAGGCAATTGCTAAAACTGCATTTTGAGTAAGCAGTAAATAAATTCGGTAGAAATGCCAAGGAGAATGAGAACTCTTCTGTTTGTCAAACAATAGCACTATCAATAATTTAGAAGAAAAAACAATAGAAGTAAGCTCACCCTAAGTATCAAAATTTTTTCTGACAGGGTAAGGCATTTAGTTTTGACAGAGATCTTCTTTTGGCTATTTTAAAATTTGCTTCTGTTTCTAAATTTGTGACCTTAAAATGCTGTGAAATTGTTAAATAATGCTGTAATTTGCAAGTACTGAGACAACTGCTTTTTTTTTCTCTGGAAGCTTTCATTGGTATAAACACCTTCTGCTACTTTTAGTGCCTTCTCTTGAATCATCACTGGATCACTGTGAAGATTTTCTGTTCTCATTTCCTGTCATTTGTGTCATTAACAAAGGTAGCTTCTTACTGCAGGATCTTTTGTTTTCCAGATGTTTGTAGTCAGATGAAATACAAGCAATGAGACATTAAAGTATGGATGTAATAATTTTTGTGGCACTAGCATCTACTTTACATTTTAAAATACAATGACATTACTAGTCTGAGTTCCTCTAACTAAATGCATTCTAAGTATACATTAGATATGTGCTTGCAGTGCACAGAGCTGTGCCATTGATCTGTAAACACCGTAAGGGGTTTTCATACTTAGAGAGAAGCTTGAGTCAGAAAATGCCAAATTACAAAGTGAAACTGAAACCATGGTCATGATTTAGAGCAAGATAAAATTGTAATTTGTACCAGCTTTTAAAAGAAAGTATAGGTGCCTAACATTCAGGGGTTCTTTGGTTTTATTTTTTAAAGTTTGTTTTGTTTTACATATTTCTGAACAAGAAAATACAAATTGCAGAATCTGCCAGCTTTTAATAGTTGCTGATGGGGTTGAAAACTGGTTTACCTTCTTGAAATTTGACTAGGTTTGAAGCTTTCTTACTTTTACAGCACTGGATTACTTTTTATTTAGTAGCTAATTTTATTCTCACTAGCTCAGAAAAAGAAATGAGAAATATTTCTTCTTTTGTGTTTTCATTTCATCAACTCAGGAATATATCGCCTTAAGCAGAGCTTGCCAAAAAGAAAGGCAGGATTTATGGCCAAATCATATGACCCAATCGCACCAGTAGCAGAGGAAATAAGTGAAGAGGCTGCTCTCTTATGTTTTGATGAATTTCAGGTAAGAAGTCAGAGATTACTCCTCCACTTCAATTAAAATTATGTTTAATCTCAAAATGTGACACTTGTTACTGCTAATACAGAGCTTGGATCGCTGGCTGCTAGTGAACTATGGAGGTTGAAGAGTGGGAGTCGTTTCATAATTTTGAAGATGATGGTGGTTTTGGCTTTTTTTTTCCCCCCCAAGAGATAAGGTGTAAGTTGATGGTGTAAGTCCCTTTATAGTGCTTTCATTTACCAGTCTAGTTACCAGTCGTGCAAGGGCAAATTTGTTGAGAGGCTCATGGAATGGGGCCATCATCCTGTTCTGAGTCTGTACAGTGCCCAGGGGAGTAGTCACCTGGAACTTGCTTGGCATACATGGTCTTTGCTGTAGTTCATAAAAGGGAGCAAAATTTTCCTGTTGTTATTAAGGTTTTGGAAATAACATGTTATATTCGACCTAAATTCTTTCCTAGAGTTATCGGACCCTTTGATGTGGAAGTGCCAAATTATATCAATGCTTAAGAATTTTTTATTGAATTAAAATGTCACAATTAAAATTCAGCTCATAAAAATGCTCTTTTCCCAAGCTGATTTGGTTGGTTCCTTTGTTTTGCACAGCTTGTGAATTTTGTTTTAAGGCAATGTCACAAATTCAAGCATAGCATTGCTTTACAAAAATTTTTTAGGAGAGAGCCTAGAGGTATTTGGCAGCTTTAGTCACCTGAGATTTTATTTTTTTTAATTCAGAGAGAAAATGCAGAGCTAGTAAGAACAGATGTGTGTTACTTCTCAAATCAGTAATAGCAAAAGAATAATCTATTTACAGTAAATTGTCTGTGTTAACGCTCTTGATTTCATATGTTACTGAAATGATAGAGCCGTTTATATCTCCTGGCTGTTATTTTACAAGCTTGTGCACCTGAGAAAATAACTGGTTTAGGATCAGCTCCCACAAAGGGGAGTTTTAAGCTGTGAAATAGTGGCTGGTTTTGTTGTAAGTTACTCTTGCATTTTTCAAGGAGGGGTAGCCCTTTGATCTGTGGTTTCAGAATGTGTGGGGTCATTGCAGTTGATGCTGTTTGAGCATTTCAAGAGTGCTTTATCTAGTGAGTATGAATGCTGGGCTTCCAAAACTTGAAGTATAAAATCTAAATGCAGAGATTGGTATTGACACTATGAAGAAATAGGAAGGTTTGGAGAGGGCAGGGAAAAGTGTTACCTGTCATGACATCAAGTGCTTAGATAGTAGAAAGAGGCATCTTTGCTGTACTATCTTTTAGTGTGAATACCTGCTTTTCTGTATAAATGCCCGCTGCTTTCATCCCCTGCTGTTCCTGTTTCTGTTGTGTTTCCACATTTTAAGGGGAGAGTTTGTTTCCTAATTGATTGCCTGCTCCCCCTGCTGACTTGCTCGAGGTACATCCATCGCTTCTGTTGTAAAAATCACCTGGGGGGTCACAATTGGGAAAGTAATACAGAACTATACTTTAAAACGTGTATCTAAGACCATAATCTTCTGTGAATTTAAAAAATCTACTTATTCTAGGTGTCCTAATGTTCTAAATTTACAGGTTTGTCAATAGCTGGATTTCCTGACTGATTTTCTGTAGCATGGAAAGCTGTGCAAGCTTTTGTCTACTGAAGAGGAGTCCAAGCTTTCTGAAATTCTGCAGAAGGCACTGAATTTGGGAGAAGAAGCCTTCTACTTACGTAGTCATGAAGTAGTGCAGTGGCTGAAAGAGTAGCTCACATGGTGACCCAGTTAACATTAATAATAAGGGTCTACATCTAATTCAGGAGGTTCACAGCTCATATTCACAGTGGAGAAAATGGCCAGATTTCACTGCAATCTGATTCACTCATACTTAAAAAAAATTGCTAGATTAAAATGAAAAAAAATTGCTAGATTAAAATGAGACGGGAAAAAGCTGGAGACTCAGAACATAGGCTACTCAGACTTGTAAACAAAGGTACTGTCCTTTTTGACAGCTACAAAGTCAGGTTGGGTCTGTACTTCCTTGGAAAAATACTTGTGAGTTGAGGAAATGGCAGAAAAAACTATTGAGAGTTGCTTGAAACACTTGAGATTGGTTTCAAATGGCTCCTGGGGAAAAAAAATACAATGAATTCAGTTTATACTCTTTTTCTGAAGATCAGACACAGGACAAGCGATACTGTAACAGGGACAGCAAAAAAGTAACCAAGAATGATATATTTCAGAGGAGACCAAGGGCAGAACTTCGAAAGGCAAAAAGCATTGCTGTGGTTGAATGTTCCTCTGACAGAGGGCTACAGCAAAAGAGAAGTACTCTGAAGTGAATCGTGTTACAAAGCCTAGAGAACCCTCAAACAAGTGGAGAGTTGACTAATTGGCCTAGAAAAGTATTTCAATACTTTAACAAATAGTTTTGTGGGTTCCAAAATATTGTTGTTTTTAAATAATAGAACTTAAATGTTTCTTTTTGCAAATACTGTATGATAGCCAGGACCTTAGTGATGGCACTAAACTTCAGAATTTGTCCACTCTGAAGTGGGTGTTTAACCAGCATCTGCCTGAGCCACAGGCTCTTGGGTTATTAATGCTACTTCTTAGTGATCTCTGTAAATAGTTGGTTTTGTAATTTTTTTTAAATCATAAAATTCTTAAGTTAATCTAAAAATATGTTTTTTAAAGAAACCCCCTAGAATTAAGCCATTTGTACTCATAATTCTGATGGTTTCAGAACGCAGAGGTTGGTCAATGAAAAGTTAGTAGTTATTGTTTAGTGATCAAATAACTATACACAGGTAATTAGAAGCTTTAATTTTGGCTTGTGACTGTAACCTGTGTTACTGTTGATAATGAAAACAGTTCCTGCTTCTTGGTAAGATGGATGATCATCCAGATGTAATCTTTTATATAGAACATTGGTACCACTTGGACTTAAAGGAAACTACAACTTAGGGAGGTTTTACTAACCTGCGTGCTTAATAAGCCTCTAATAAAAATTAGGCTCTTATTTTTGTGCTAATACTAATTACTCATAATACATGCTTATGTTTGTCATTCATTACATGGAACTGTACCAATCAGTGGGTGACTGAGTCTCAGGCACTTACACATGTAAATTAACTATTAGTCTAGTGTGTTTTCTTTTTTTCTTCTTTTTTTTTTCTTTTTACGTGAGTCATAATGGAAAGCAGCACTAGGTCATAAAAATCTTTTCTCTTAAATGCTAATGAAATTTCTCCATTCTCTCCATTAGCAGGCTCTCCTTATTGGTAATTTGTAGCCTTTGCCTTTGTTCCCTGTTGCTGTGAATGCTGAATACAGTAAAAAACATGAGAATTTGCAATGCTTTAGTTACTGTCTTCTACCTGCTTTACCTTGGAGAAATTTTTGTCTTTCTCGAGCCGTTTAGATAAAACAGAGTGTATGTTTGCATCCCAGACTCAAAATGGCTTTTACTTATTGACAGGACTTTGGAGAGTTGAGGGTTTGTTTTTTTTGCAATGGAATTGGAAACATAAACATCAGAATTCTGCATCAAGTAACAGTTCTCATTAAAAAGAAAATGTTACTGTTTTCTTTTATTTGTGCATTAATACTCTTTCCCTCCCTGTTTTCTAAAAGTAGCAGAACTTAACAGTATTTTTAAACAAAGCAGTTTGTAACAAAATAATTTAGGGAATACATTTTTAACCTTGGCTGTTAGGTGTGCTTTGTGATACAAGAAATTCAGTTACCCCTTAAATGCATGTATGCACTGATTCCTTGTGTGTCTTGTTTTAAGGGATAGTTCCCAAATCTTAGTATTTGTAAGAAGTCAATTACTGGTAAGTGAGTACGTAAGCAGATGTATTAGGCATATAGTACAATATATGTACATATAGTACAATAGTGAATTACTACCTGCTTTTTCTCATACCTTATCTTAGTGATCAGAGGTGTGAAAATATGGGGATATGCCACTGACTGTGTAAAAACTTGGGTTTGAAAAGGAAAAAAAATAATCTGTATTAATGCATTCCATGGAACTAATTAGAATAAATCCTTGGAGAAGGAAACTGGTGTTTACATCTGGTTCCTTATGAAGATTATTGCTTACCAACTAGTTGTCAGAGATGTAACCCGCGTCTTTTACTGTCTCTAGCATAGAATTAATTTTTGTTTTCTGCCCTGAAAAATGGGGGGGATTATAGGGTTTGGAATAGTTGCAGAGTAAAGAAAAAATGTCATGGTTAAAGTCTTTGTGAAGATGTGTATCACAACACACACATCCAAATTGGTGAAAACAGCAGTCTGTCAGTCTGTTGCATGACTTCATGCCACCACTTTACTTGCTCAGAATTGGGGTCTGCTTTGGCAAGTCAAAATGCAACAAGTGTCTATATAATAATCAAAGGGAATGTGAGAGAAACAATTGTAATGATAAGAAAGATGGCTTATTAGGATTGCTGATCTCAGCTGGTGAACTCCTGTAAAATATAAATTGCTGCTGTAACACTGTAACAATGAGCTTTTTTCACAAAAAATCGTGGGGTTTTTTTTATTTGCACAGAGTGTTTTGTTACTACAAAGCAAGTTTGTTGAGCTAAACTTGGATATTTAATGAAATTGTACTTATTTTACTTTATGGCTTATTTTATAGTCTATCTTTTCTTTTTTTTTCCTCCCCCCAGTATCACTTATCCCACCCATTTTTATTTTTCATTCGTGTTTTGTGCCTGAAGGTTAGAAGAGGCTGACTGTGCTGGAAGTGACTGCCGTGCCTTTTGATTATTCATGGACAGTAATAGAAGGCACTTAAAAAGAACAATGAAATTGCTTATTTTTGTGATGGGCCATCTGTTGAATTGTTTTTTGCAACAATCACACAATAGTATCTATGTCATATCATTCTATTTTCAACAGCAGCTGATTATGTATAGTTGGCTACTTGTCTTTATTTCTGAAGTCCCATGACCATTTAAATTCACCTCTGCAAACCTTTGCCTCAAAGGTAATAGAAATGTAAAACAGCCGGTGTGTATTTTCTTTCTCTCTTCTGGGTTGGGTTGTTTTGTTTTTTTTTTTTCATGTTGTTTCTAATTAATTAGGCCTTTTAAATGTTTAGGTCTGTTTTCTGTGTCTCCCACCTGTAGTTTTATAATAGAAGTTAACATGGAATCATTTAGCAATTGGTAAAGAAATGGTGGAGTTCCGCAATAAAGACTGGGCAAGTTTTGAAAGACGTGGTACATCCACTGCTTATTAATTATCCCTTTTATTTTTTCTCACCAAGCAATAATTAGAATCTTTCTCCATGGCTTTCACTAACAAGCGTTTCTCCTTACTACAAAGCCACTTGCAGATCTATTGCGGCAGAAGCTGAAAGCAAGAGAAAGCAAATGTGTTGTCTTCTGCAGGTCACTGACATTGCTGATGCCATGATTCTGAAGCAGCTTTTTGAAAATCTCTTCCAAAATGGGGTTGTCGTTGTGGCAACATCTAACAGGCCGCCAGAAGGTAAAAACAAACATGCTACTGGTATTCTCCAAATGCAAGGAATCTCAGTTTATTACAAAACAATCATACTAGAATTGTACTGTTTTTAATACTAATAAAATCTCTAGTCTTCAGGAAGCTGAGAGGTTCTGATTTGGCTGCTGTTTTTTTGGTGCTTTTATAGGAAGGAAGGTTTTTCACTGTTAACTCCTCTCTTCTCTCAAACTGGAGGTGTTCCTCTCCCCACTTCTCCCCAAATCCTTCTGATCTCAAACACTAGGAGGGTGTTTGCGGCCAGGGGAGTTGACGAGGGTTATTGCCTCTGTTCTGGATGTGTTCCAGGGTAGGGAAAGGTCATATTCTGCAGAAGAGATGGGGAAATGAGGGTGTGTTCCTTCCCAGTTTCTAGCTCCAAAACCTGCAGAGTTTATCCACCAGCTCAAAGGAGAACCCCTTACCGTTCTCACAACCTGCTTTGAAGTAATTGATTGGGAATTACTGAAGTGGGGAGTAGTTTCCACTTCTATCAATATTTTTTGCTAGAGAATGAGTAGCTTGGCTAATCTTTCTATCAAGTCAAATCCTTTCACAGGGAAAAGTGTTAGTATATTGTGCTGCATCAAGGTTTTAGAGTTAATTCAGCTTCCTAATACTGATGGAACAGAGCAGCCCATCATACAGTTTTAAGTGGTAGCGCTTTCAATGAACAAGTCATTCTCTTATGAGCATGTTGGGCAGTTGGATAGCTTCTAGAGTAGACAACTTTATGCTGTATAGAATATGGAGATCAGTAAGATATAAAATGCTTTACAGTTTGTTTTTATTAATTTGCATTTTCTTTCACTGCAGAGCTGCCTTGTTACATAACATCCTAATACGTATATTGTTTAAATTCAGTTGTATATTTAGCAACTTTGCTGTTGGTTTTTGTGTGTGTTTTTGTTTGGTTGGGTTTTTTTTTTCTCCCTAGGAATGACTCTTTTTCTTATTTTGGAAGAAATTGCTAGAAGACAAAAGTGTACCACAGTAGGCTGAATAATAACGTTACTGACTTTGTAAACTCAAATGAAGGTTTTTCTTTCTTGTTAGGTTTTTTTCTCCTCTAGTAAATACTTGGGATGTAAAAATTCTGTAGTTGTGGCCCTATAATCATGCCAGTGTGTTCCCAGCATTACAGATCCTTTTGTTATCCTTACTTAAAAGTAGATGCTGACCTTATTTCTTCTGCTGAAATCACTTGTATATCATTAGTGATTTAAGTCATCTTTTACTCCCTGCCTTTATTTTAGAGTTTCTCAGGATGCTCCTTTCTTCCTTACAATCGTATTGAATTTTCATACAGCGAAAGAAGAGAAATCAATTTCAGCTCTCCTTTTCCCCCTTTTGTTCCTTTTCTCTGTAGTAACGCAGAGTTTTATTTGCCAGACTAAAAGGCATGCTGACATTGTTATTAAGACTAAGTAGCAAAATGGCACTGATTTCCTTTCTTTCAGATCTCTATAAAAATGGTCTTCAGAGAGCTAATTTTGTACCATTCATTGCGGTGCTGAAGGTAAGAACAGTCATTTGTTAAATGCCTTCCAGTTTTGCCTGCTGTATTAATAAATTAGGGATTCGTATGGGATTACTTTGATATTAGTTTCCAGGTAAAACGAATATGCTTTAACTGTTAGGGGCAAAAATAATTGAAGGTAAGGCAAAAAGGGAACTCTTGCTCCCTAGAATTAACACCTCTTGAAAGCTGGGCATTTAGTGTGGTGAAAAGTTAGCTTTTTGACTGAGGTATCAGAACTGATTTGCTGGGATATAGGACTTCCTTACTGCTGTGTATATGCCATGTGACTTGGTATTCCTCTAACAGTTACACTGTTAACATACTTGTGGACCTCTTACACTGGCTGTGCTACAGAAACCTGGTGTTCCTTGGGTTCAAGGTGTGTGTACCCCTCAATTACATTGTTTCTGGATCTGTGCGGGTTTTTCCTCTGGTGTGTATGTGGTTGATGAATGGGTAATTGTGAGGCACAGTGTAACATCTGAGGAGTAGCTCTCAAGCAAGCTCCCTGGGTCTGCATGTGGTGGTGTGGAAGGCCATGAACTTTACAGTTGCTTAGTTTAGATTGAAAAAGGATGCTCCATTTTTTTTAAGGTGAATATGATGATCGATGCTTTCTTTGCTGTTAAAAAGAACAGATGCTGAACTCACACTTTAAGTTCTGGGCAAGTCACAGATATTTTTGATTCACAAACTGTGAGTGAGTTAAGCTCTTGAGGGCCAGTGTACAGCTTCTGTGTCTGTGTCCTGCTCCGCCTGCATAGACTTGACATGTAACATGGAAATAACAGCAGTTCCCCACCTTACAACAATATTGCTAGCATAAATACATACATAAGGTTACCTGTATTAATATTCAAGACAGAAGAAAGGCAGAGAAAAAAGTTAAGGGTAGGTTTGGCTTAATGACAAAAAATGTGGAGTTGCAGAATAGATCTCTTGCTTGGGTGTTTCTGCTGAGGTGGTCAGCAGTAAAGTGTATAACAGTGCCTTGGGCTTTCAGGGGTGTGTTTTGGAATCATAATATTGCTTAATTGCCCAAGAACCCTTGAGTATCCCATCTAATGTTGACATTTGAGCAGTTGCCAGGTTTCCAAGTTTATATGGCAATTGACATGACTGTTAGGTATTGGCATGAACTCCTTATGTATCTCAGAATGGCTCTGTATAAAGTCAGGGGAGGTTATCAGTGAAAGTGGTTTGTACCTGGGTAGCTTTAGCAAAGTAAGAAACAAAAATAACTGACCAACCATGGCCATTTCTAACTCTTGAAAAGGGTTTGTTCTGTAGCTGACTATTGAATGCAATTGAATGTTTTCAAGAATAATAGTAGCTTCATATGCTTTTGCTTTTTTTGAAATAACAGCATCATGGTCAGTCAGCATCTGTGGCAAATCTTTGTTTCCATTGCTGTTAGCTGGTTGTCTTTTTGTTATGTCTTTCCTTGTTGATTCTGAGGTTTCTTCCTTAATAAAAATAAAGTTTGCTCTCTTTGCTTATGATAAGATTTGAGAATATCTGTCACATATGCTTATTTGTAGTTTCCCTTTTTTTTGCCTAGCAGAAAAAAACCCCATGAAACCTAGTTCATGCACACAGAATATCTCATCAGGACTGGGAAAGTAATCTAAATTTTTGAAAGGGAGCTTCTGGATAGAATCCTAGAGAGAAGCTCTAAAGGTAGATTGATTTAGATTTACAACAGAGGGTGGAGTAGTGTGAAAAGATACAAGTAGCGTAAACCAGACTAGAGGTGGACGAATATTATCAGAGTAATGAATGAAGGGATAAAGAAGTTTTTGCTCAATATTCTATTTGCAGGAGTTTACTAAAAGTCTTGGTTACTTGTCATGTTTCCCCTTTCTTTGTGTCTTAACACTGCTTTTTATATATCTGCCTCTAGCCTCACTTTAACAAACATTACCAAAATAAACGTGATTCTTTCCCCAAAACATAATGCCTGGAGGGTAGGTCCAAGCAAGCTTGTAAACACATGCTTCTCTGACCTTAGCTGGAAAATGTGGAAGAGTAATGGCAAGGTATTACTAATTAAAAATTTTTGCAAATACACCTTTGGAATTCTACATATCACAGGTAGGTATTAAAAAGAAGTCTTACTTTAAATTATGTTCCAGTGTCTTTTAACACATGCCTTTTATGTTACAAAGGTGTAGTTAGAACTAAATTGAGATTCTGGCTGTGGTGGTTTGAGAAATGCAGATTTAGGCCTCCCCCACAGGTGCATGATCTGTACCATAGCATCCCTGTGTCTTTTTCTCATGGCAGCAGTCACAGAATCATTGGATAGGATAGCTCCTTCATCCGCTGTTTGTAATTCCATGTGTGACTTTAGGAAACGTAAAGATGATCTTTTCCTGGGTTTTGCATGGACATCCAATGGAAAACTATTACACTGGATGCTTGCAGATGTGACTTACTGTTTTCTGTGCCTTCACACCATTCCAAGTGTCATGTGTGTCTGTGGTAGTGTCATCTTCTAACCTGTTCCCTGGCAGTGGCTTTGACGACTTGGACTAACTTCTCTTTTAGTTTTCACTTGACTTTGAGCCTCCTGCAGGGCTTTTGTTTGGGGTTTGGTGAATGGGTGGGTTGGTTTTGTTTGTTTGGGAAATTAACTTACGATCATAAATCTTAAACTACTTTTACTGCTAAAACCTTAAGTCCAGCATAGGAGTTTTGGATTCCTTTAAGTATTCTTGAAAAGATGGGATGAATGGAAGGTATTGGTAGTACTTCTCTGAAGAGTTGCTTCACTTGAGATGTATTTTAGGCTGTTTCCGCTGCTCACAAATAGAGCACGTCGTTCCTAGGTACCCTGGTGTTCATAAAAATCTTTTCCTTCAGAAAATCAAAGGAAGCAGTTTCTTTCATAGATCTGCAATTACCCAATGTTCACCCTTGACTTTGGGTTTGAGGTGGGTTTTTTTCCCTTCAGGTTATATAATTCCAGTATCTGTTTTGGGGTTCCTGTTTCTTGTAAAAATAACTACAAACCAGTTTCTGTGAAATAAGCAAAAAGTTGAAAACGGGGCTCTAGGGAAGATACAGTTACCTTGCAAAGCTTGCCTGTATTGCCTTTTTAGGTAGTAGCTTACTGGAGACAAACCATTGCTGAACCCCCACAGTGGGAGGTGTGGTTGAGAAGTTCCACTTTTCAAGGGCCACATCAAAGCTCCAGTTCTCTGCAGTTGTGCAGGCCAGTAAGACTGTGAACAGCTCTGCCTGCATCTCTGTCCCAATTCCGAACCTATGCCAGTCTTCTGATCTCTTGAAGTCTTAAATAAAAGTTTGAGGTCTAATTTTCCATCGATTCTTTAATCCTGTAACTTAAGGTGGTAGTTTTCATAAATGAGAAAACTCAATTGATCAGTTCATTGTTGTGGCTAAAATTCTTTGGGACACGGTATTCTTTATGGAAGGGCTTTGTTTCTGCAACAGATAAGAGTGCTTCTTCAGTCTGTGAAATTCTATAAAGATAGAGCTTTAAAGAGATAAGAAGTATTAGGAAGGAAAATCTTTTAATTCTGTAATTGCAATTAGGTTCAGTCTCTTCTGATTGAGCTTTTAATCTTGCAGCATCTCTTACCAAGCATTTGAAAGTAAGTGGAACTCCTAAGTGATTTTTTTTTTTTACACAAAGGCAGTTCTTGAAAAGAAAAACATTAATTTCTCACAGTTACCTTGCTCAAGTGCTTTGAGCCAAAATACTTCAAAAACTATTAATCTAAACCAATAAGTATAAAAGTTTTTTATACGTTTTAAAACTGGTTTTCAAATAAAGCTATATATCTTTAACAGCTTGCTGTGAGATCTGAAGTGAGGCTCTTCAGAAATAGAGAAAGCAAGCTTTAATTTACTGGTTTGGCAATAATTTTGCAACATTTTATTTCTTACAGTCACTTAATGACATTTTACAGGCATTTGTATCAACCCTTAACTGTTCTGGAATCTTAATTCTAGGTGTCTCTTTGGACAGTCAGGAAGGCAAATTCCCCAGGCCCTTTGTTGTGTAGAGTCTGTAACTTAAATGAGCAGTTCTTGAGCTTCCAAAGTTTTTCCGGAGCTGTACTGTGAAGCTTTCAAACGTCAAGCAGAGCTGAAATACCAAAATATTTAACTTCTGCATTTTGTCAGGTTTTCTTCATGCAGCAGACCTCCACTGCACTAAATTCTTCCTGAAAATCAGGAAGTTTTAGGGCTTTTCATAGCCTGAGCCTATATTTTTTTTAAAGATACAGTAGTTGGCTTTGCCTAAATGCATTTTGCTTTAGCTGCAGAGAAAGAATCAACCAGAAACCTGTTATCAGTAAGACATTTAATTACTGTAAGCTTCCAATAGTAAACTTGTTTTCCTCCTGCTGTTAGGGACCAAACAAATACTTATTTTTAAACTATTCAGTTACAATGACTCTTAAGAGTAAGTGTTGCAGACTCCTCTGAAATCCACAGTGATGTATTTTATATGCTCTGTTGTTTGCTGTGCTTCTTGAAATTGGTTAACGATTATTTATTGCCATTGTTGCCTGCTCTGGTTGCTTTTAATTAAAACGAAGCCTTTCTGTCAAAGCAAGAACTGGAGGAATTTAAAAAGTATTTTCACTTTTCAATAACTTACTTTGAATATGCAAAAAAAAAGTTTGTTTAAAACGTTTAGAGCTTGTCCCTTCAGGAAACTGTGGGAGTTAATTTTGTACAAAGGCATTTGGTAGATAGAGGATGTCTTTGATGGTGCACTCAGCTTTTGTCCAACCACCTGCGTGAGAAATGCGGGGATTTGTTGATTGGCGGATCTGCCTTTTCTCCCCCCCCAAAAAAAGTCATCTCCTTGATGAAATTGATTTGTCAGTTTGTTCCAGTCTAATGGTGTGATAGCCCAGCAGCTTTCAGTATGTTGAATAGTTAAAACCTGCTTTTGAGGTCAGTGTCAGCCACTCTGACCCCTGTGAACTGTCACCTGAGTCAGAATTGCAGGGATTAGGCCTTTGATATTGTGATGGCTGCGCCTATCAATTGACTTTTTCATTACTGAAGATGTTGGGCCTTTTGTTTCCCTTCTTAGTATGTAACCAAGCAAACTCCTAAGTAGAAGGAGCGTTTGTTCTTGTTCTCTCTCTCTCTGCAAGTAATAGAAGTACCCATCTTTTGTGAAGTGCACCTAATTAAGCATTAAAAAAAATAAAAACAGAAAGCATAGCGTGATTGCAAATATTTTTGTGCTGAACATCAGCAGTATTCCTGGGTAGTTTTAGTGTGACAAATGTCTAAGACTGTCAACTAACAGCATGTTGTATATAGAAAGCAAGGTGTCAGATTAGAAGTTACCAGCCCTTTCTGCGTTCAGCCTTCTAAGCCTCTGTGTGTGTTAAATTTAAACACAAGGATTATTTGAATTCTGTACTTTAGATGACTTAACTGTTAGGCTGTTTTATAATCTACCTATTGCTTTAGTGTGTTCTCTGGGTGTTAAGCCGTTCAGTCTGTTTACCATCTACGTCTGTCTTACCCATGGAGGCTCCTAGAATGTTTGTTTAGATGCAGATCCAGACTTTAAGGATAAAATAGTTGCTGCTGTAGCTCTGAGTCAGGCTCCCTGCCTTCTTGCTTCCTTTAATTGTTACGATTTTCTGAGCTCGGCTTCTTTTACCCCTTGATTAAAATGAGTAAATCAAAGCATATCATAGATATGGAATAGTTGATTCCTGCTGTATCGGGGTAAATTAGTCTAATTACACGTGGCAGTTTTATTTGCTTGTGATGTAATGTGAAATGAGGTCCTGCCTCCCCCCAAAAAGCCCGAGCCAATTAATAAAGCTTTTAAGCTCTTTGTCACAGGCCACCGTGGAGGTCTGCAGAGAAGAACTTTAATCCAATAAACATTTCATTTAGATCATGAAAAGAAAGCATGAGGAGAAGCTCCTACAAGAGAGGGTGTTACCAGCAATTCTAGCCACGAAGAGATGTGAGGAATTTGCCAAATTAACCAAGAGGCCTTCATATTTAACACATAAATGTGTCAAAACTAATAATAGAATAATTTAATTTGAGTTGAACCTTATATTGTTAAAAGTTCTAAGAAGCCACAACTGTTTTCTTCAAAGACTTTACTGTTGAGTTGGATGGACAGGGCAAGGGGAGGTTGTGAGAAACCCAGATAGCAAATAACACTGGCCGAAGCTGGTGGAAAGAGGGGGGAGGAAAAAAAAAGGAATAGATAATTAGGTGTAATTAGTGTGTATGAATTGTTGTCTCCCTGCCCTTGGCTTGAATAAATTTCGGAGGAAAAAAAAAACCCCTCGTGGTGAAAACGCTTTGATGTAAGAAGAGTCATTGTGGTTTGGCAGCATAAAGGCAGTGTTTTATACTTCTTACATAATGGTTGTGATACAGAAAGAGTGAATGGGCCCTACACCCCCCAGCCTGCTTTACAGCAAGGACTTTTGGATTCCCTTGAAACAAAATGCATCAGAAGTTTTCAGTTGTTGGTAATGAGGTAGCAGACCTCATCAGAGCTAAGTGTAAGCCATCTTTAGCCTTTGTTTAGATCTTAATAGCTTGCTTTTTTTTTTTTTATTCTGGGAAATCCAGTTTGGTAAATCAATACTACTTTTTTTTTTTCTTTCTTCCCCTGCCTGCCAACAGTTCTGGCAGGAGCAAAGGCAAACACTGGGAAAAGAAATACAAATCAAATGTTAAAAAGAAAAAACAACAGCAGAAAAGAAATCTGGACAACTAACTTTAATCCAGGGTATCATTCCAATAAAGTATGTGTATTAGGGGTGAATTTGACCCTTAGTTTATGAAATGTCACGTTATAAATTCAGAGTGAACTCCTGGCATTTGTTTTTCACAGAACACCAGAGCTTGTTAGGAGATTGAAAGTTAACAGTCATTATTGGTTCTTTAGCCAAGCTGAATGTTCCACAGTGCTCTGTGGGTTGGTCTGGGGTTGTTTGGGTTTTGGCTTTTGATTTTTTAAAAAAAAATATTTATTTATACTTTACAAGGAAGATTTCCTCCCCCCAAGAGATGTGAAATGTGGAGAGCAGTTCAGTCCAATTTTTACTGCGTGGAAGTTTACTCTGCCATTCTTCTGCTTCCTGAATGGAGAAAGGAGAGGCTACTTGTCTCCTACCCAGCACAGCCGCATCTGTACCTCCCGAATTCTTTCCTTTGTCTGAATATCTGAAATACTAGTCACAGGACAGTACGTTTGAAGACTCTCTGTCTTTATTCATGCACCATTATTTTACAAGTTAATTGTCTGTTTTTCCTCTTCTTAGTGGGTAGCTGATTTGTAGCTAGACAGTAAAATAAGTTGTTGAGAAGTTGTACAATAGATCGTATGTTCCTTGTGGTAGCAAGTATAGTGGAGTTTCTTACTTGTTAAAGGTTTGAAGGCTGTAATGTAAACTTGTGCAACTTCCATTGAATTAATTTTGGCTCCAGATTCATCTCTGCCAAAGTCTTAAAGTTGAAAATCTTCTTGTCACAAATGTAACATGAAGATTCATTTTTAAAATTAAATTTGGCAGTATTTGACTTCTCAGATTTCTGTGCCATTTAAAAATAATTCACAAATAAAATGTTTGTCATCCAAAATTAACCTGAGCAGGATAGCTTTGTTGATATTGTGCTACATACTTGGATGACACTTTGAAAGTTTTCTTCAAAATCTGTTTGTGAGGGTTTTTGCACATATAAAATGGGACCAAGTGTCTAAGGCTATCATAGAAATTTCCCATATTTTGTTACTGCAAGCAATGGAGTATATGGAGGGAAAGGCTGTAGGAAAATTTTAAAAATTAGTTAACCCTTAAGGCATAGCACTGTTTTATAGAACAAATAGGCTTTTGTACTTGAAGTTGATTTGATCTGTGAAAGGCAACACCTGAATATCATGCAAGACTAAGTAATTATGCCTGATTGTAAGGGGTTTTTTTCAGGTATAGGTCACAGGAAATTCAGTTAGGGTAGAGTATGTACAAAGCTAAGAAATATGCAGATTTTCTGTTGTAAGATTGTGTAAAAATTATTTACAGTTAATACTTGCATAAAGGTTAGAAAGGTTGATGAAGTGATATTTAGTTTTGCTTTACTATTCACTGCGTGTCAGAATGTAATTATGACTGATTCATGAAACTGTCTTAGCAATGAACCATCTTTATTAAAATGCTGATCAAGACAAGAGCTGACAGTAATAAAGAATAGAACATTTTAGTCTTCTTGCTTTTGAATGATTGCTAATTACCCCAGAGGTCATGTATAGAGCTTATGAGGATTCATTGACATTTTCTTTAAAGTCTACTGTTTCAACAACATCTGAACAGGGAGACAAAAACTGTATGCACACCCAGTGATGCTTGGACATAGTTTTTATCTGCCACCAAATACCTAAATACCTGATGATTCTCTTTCTGCTTCCCCCTCCCCCTGAGTACATCCCACTCCTGAGGATCTGCATAGCAGAAAGTTAGGAGTGTTAGAAACTTGATTTACTCCTTTTTTTTTTTTCTTGCTTGTTTTTTTTTTTTTAAACAAAGCCAGTTTTTAGCATGGATAAAAAGAGCAGCACTTTAAACATCTTGCACCTGTACCATACTTTCTTTTGACTTAATGATCTGGTTGTTCTCCTTTTAGACCTCCCTCAGAGAGAAAACACTGCACTTCATGAGCTTCTCTCAGCATGTTGTGGGTAGACCTGGCCGGCTTGTGAGTCCCAGTTGGACCAGTTTCACAGTCTGAAATGTGATGGTGATTATCACTTGCTGGTGACTTCAAGAGCATGCCAAAGTTAAAACCTGGGGGTATGCCTTGTAGGTCAGATATATTTTTTCATGACATATTGCATTTTTACTTGAGAGGCTTCTTCTTCAACCACAGTTACAAATCATTTGGGAAAATGCCAGTTGTAATGGTATCCTTTGGATGGAGAAGGCTTTTCTTCGAATTAATTCTTTGGCAATTTCAAGTAAAAAAGACATAAAGTCTGCTAAGCTCTGTTCACCTGAGGAACTCCTCTGTTGCTGGCTGAGGGTTCTCATCATATGTCTACTTGTGTGATGCAAAATAATTTTTCTCTCTTAGGTCAGATATAAATGTATAAGAAGAATTTTTGCCAAGGAGTACTCTCAGCATTTTCTGATTTGCTGGGGGAAGGAATATTAGTGATCCTGGGTATTGTTACTGGAGACTAAATATGCAGGGAAGACATGGGGTGTTTTTTAGTGGTGTTTGTTTTGGGTGAATGGGGTTAGTTTCTTTTTATATGAGCTAATACAAAAAGTTAGATGCTGAGAATGCATCTGAAAGAGGAAGATGATACCTACATGGAACTATTGACACCTTTTGCTCAGAAGGACTGGGTAAAAGTTGCACCTCTCAGATAAGCATGGCTTGGCTGTTAATAACAGGTGTTCTAGTGGGCTTGTTAAGAACTATGCTGGAGACCAAGCGTGTTAATGGTGCAGCTTGACATGCCTGGGGATAGGACCGTACCCTTTTTGGCTCACAGGGAAAGTGTGTTTCATACTGCAGGTGCAGCGCTACTGCTGTGTTTGTGGTTTGTGGGCGTCTGGTTTGACCCGAGTGTGAAAGGCTGAGGAGGCTCAGCAAGCGTGGGAATTAAGGTAATCATCACACCGAAGTGGAGCACTCTCACATCTCTGTCCTCCCAATTTGTTCTCTGGAGGCCCTCAGATAGGGTTTTTCTGATCCTGAGGGCTGACAGGATAATTTATATGATTTTGTATGTTTAGGTTTTTGGAGTTTTTTAAATTCTGTTAAAATTCAGAGCAGAGAATGACAACTGCATTGATTTACAGTGGTCTTCAGTAGGGTTAGGACATATCTGCTCACCTGCATCATCAAGGGTGATGAGCTGATCACAGTATTTGAACTCACAGGGACACATTGTATTAAGTACAGTGGACCACAAAGTCATGTATCGTCAGCTCTTTTGTGACACATGGGATACACACCTCTTGAGTACTTGCAGGTCATCCGTTTAGCTTTGCCCCCCTTTTGAAATGTTCTGAAGCCTTTGCTCATCTACTGAATGACTTCTGA
Organism: Laterallus jamaicensis coturniculus; assembly: GCA_022605575.1. NCBI lineage: Eukaryota > Metazoa > Chordata > Aves > Gruiformes > Rallidae > Laterallus > Laterallus jamaicensis. The sequence continues at coordinate 7,544,971 of JAKCOX010000027.1, forward strand.
CACGTACTTTAATTTCTTTTGCAGTTAAAGTTTTTATTATCTACCATTCTTGATTGCAGCAACAAAGAAATATTAAGAGGTGCTTACAGGAAGAAAAGCTTGTTTATTTTAGTTTATATGAAATGACTTTCTGCGGTAGGTATGCTGAAAGCCTAATTTTATCTGTTCTAGCTGAAGACTGTCGATTGCAGTGTTCTGTGTCGGGCTGAGCCTTGAGGCTTTGCCTTTTTTTCCTTCTGGAATAAAAGTTTTTCAGCCACTTCAGTGGAAATGAGTGCATGATCACGCTGTATTTTTAACTTACTAATTGCGTTTTCAATTCCGTAATTGTATTTGTTCTTTGTATACATAAATACATAAATGACTTCAAAATAAATTGTATGACTAATTAATTTTATGCATTTGAATTGAATAGGGTAAGTCAGACTTGAAATATCTCAATGGAATAGAAAATCTGTTGGAAACTGTAGATGATTCCGCAAGAACAGACTAGGCTGACTGTAGCTTCAATTTTAGATGTTTACTTCAAAAGAAGAGTGGTTTAGCCCAAGAAAATTACATTAGAAAGCTTAAATCTCTGTCTTAAAAAATGGAAACCAATAGTTACAGTTGTATCTTTGACAATTAAGTACTAACAATCTGAGCGCTCCGGTTAGTTCTTTGGCTGTTGATTAGGATTCTGTGGTGGTGATTAGTGAGTGTGAGTATGCAATCACATCTGTAGGGTTTAATCAGTCCAGTGCTGGAGAAGTTAGTCTGAAGATGGAGAAAGAAACTAGAACTCCTGCATGGAATCTTAGCAGGGTTTTTCCTCACACTGCAAAAAGGTGAAAAGTGGAGAAGCCTGCTTCTCCCTCTCACCCCCCAAATTTGTAGAGTTTGGGGATGATAGTATTGATTTTTCTGGCTCTGTGATGATGAGAGTATAATATCATTGACAGCTGTGAAGGGGAGAGAGGTTGCAGGGTAGTACTCACTGTAGCACCCTCCCTGAAGTTCAGTGTTTCATTCTTTCCAGTGTGAGCACTGTTTGTTTTACTGGGCTGCGCAACCACATACCTGGTTTTCAGTTTTGTCAGTCTAGTGCTTTAAGTGTTTGGCTTGGCCATGTTACAGTGTTTGGGTGTGCTTTATTTTTTTTTTCTATTATACTCTGATTATATGCTCTCTTTTTAATGTTTAAAGTATTTCTCTTGAAAAAAAAAATCTTTATGAAGATTAGCACTTTGCCCTCTGCACGCCTGTGAAGCAGCTAAGTGAATGTTTATGTGTGTAGAAACAAAGAACTGCGGTGGGTGCCCTTGTCTGCAAAGGAAAACCCAGGAGGAGAAACTGCGGATCCCTGCTCAGCACATGTCTTCTCTGTGACCTTTCTGACTCCGGTGCTGAGTCACCCTTTAGAAACGTCTGTCTCCACCGGTACATTCTTAACCTGGAGTAGAAGGTGCTCCTGTTACTGCCTGGCAGTGCAACCAGCCTACCCCTTCCCACCCTCCACTGCTGTCACACCCTTCCCCTTCTCTACTGCGTTCCTGTAAATGCTCTCAGTAAATACTGAGAATACTTAGTATGTACTAAGAGTATTCTCTCTCAGTTTGTGGAAATAGCGTTGCCCACACTAGCGCCTGTTTGTATGCTTCTTTATTTGCATTCACTTCTTCCACATTATCATTTAATGATTGGTTTCTTTATTCACACTTGTGTTTGATATATTTTTGTAATGTTATTTGCCAGCAGTGCCTATAGATCTGCACTCTTCTGTCATGTATTCACAGAAGGGCAAAGTTGTTCCTACCCTACAAATCTTATAATCTAACAACAGCAACTGTGTTTTGAAGGAATGTTTCCTGGCAGCATGTTGCTATGCAGGTTGTACTGTTTCATTTTCATGGTAGGGGCTGTCCATTTTATGTATGTTTATACATTGTTGAATAGGTGTGAGTGAGCTTTGGACTATTCCAGGAAAAATAATTAATAATGAACAGAGGTAGATACTTAGGTGAACCTGCAGAAGCGTTGGGAAATTCTTGTGGCTGTTCTATTTTTATTTAGAATGTGGGCTCTAAATGGCTGGAGTACCTTCCTGAACTGAGCATCAGTCTTGAGAGGTTAAAAAAAAAAAAGGGAGTGGGGTGATGTGAGGGGAGAAAAACTGGCTTTAAGATCCAGGCCAGTGGTTCTTGTGACAGTAATGGATGAAAAATATGCTAGAGATTCAAAGTAAAATATCAATCAGAATTTCACTGAGAATGCTAGTTTGAAAAATAGAGGACAGACCTGTATTTGAAAGATAGGACAGAATTAAGCTAACTGAAACCAAAACGGGAAGTTAATTAGGAATATACAAAGAGCAGGTTAGTAAAATGCCAGATGTTTTCCAAAAGGGTATCTCTCTATTCCCATTAAGTGCCCCTTACTTCTGTGCTTATATTGGGTATTACTGAAAACTGCTGCAGATCAGAATTCTGGTTTTCCATTTTGTTTATGTTTGCTTCAGTTGACTTTCACCAAGGAAAGGAAAAAATCGGTGGGACTGTAAGAACTGTGTTTTATATATCCCTGAATGGAATGCTGCTCTTGGCTTTTTGGCTGAAAGCTCCAATAGTCTGGAATGTGTAACAGATACTTTTGAAATGAGCTGTAATGCTGTATCCCATCAGAATCAATAGCAGTACATTATTGTAGGCATACTACACAAGCTTCATAGGAAATGTCTTTCATTTTGGTAACTGTTCATGGCATAAAGAGAGCCCAAAACCATGTATAAGCTTTTTAGTGCACAAGCTCTTAACTAGTGCCACTAATGACAATGATTTTTTTTCCTGAAGTGTTAACACTAATTACCTTGAAGAGGAAAGGGAAGGAAGAGAGAAGAAATGCATCTGCTTCATAGGTGTGTCGCTAGTAGTGACATCTACAGACCTTACCACCAGAGCTTGTTCATTGTAAGGTTAAATCGTGGAGTCACTAAAGCCTGTTGGTGCATGTAAGGAGTGGTGAGTTTGTAAGCAGCACACAAGTGTGCTAAAATACTGTGACACCAAGTGCTGACCAATATTTAGCACGCTGCGGTGACCTGCATAATACAGCCCAGTACCAGCCTGTATCTGCGTCCACAGAGTGTCAGCTCTACTCAGCAGTTGAGCCACAAGCACCACTGCAAGTACCAGCACAATAGATTTACACCAGCTACCATGTTCAGGTGCACTTTTTTTCCCCTTCCACCCTACTTTAACCATGCCACACTCAGGTTTACGTAGCTGTGTGTACACTCTTCACTCTGCATGCAGCACAAGATGCTGAGAGAGCAGTGGAGTTTGTAAACCCATCCTGAAGGCCAAAGAGATGAGGCTGAATTGATGTAAAATGTCCTGTTGTTTCCAGGAGAAAAGCCCCAAATGACAAACAGCATTACTGAATATCTGAAGTTAATATAAATAATCTCATAGTCTGTGGAGCTGTAGTAACATTGAGGGTTTTTTTTTGCCCCTACTCACATGAAGAAAATAATACTTGAGTTGATCTATGACTTTGGAAAATTAAAGCATTGGGTGCAAAGATGCTGAGCATCAGCGCCTGGCAAAGAACAGCTAAGTACAGCAGCTTTGCTGTGAAATTTCAGGAATCTTCCTTCTAGCCTTGACTGCCAGACTGATGCTGAAGAAAAGCTTAAATATCCTCCCTCCCTTGTGCATATTATTACATGCCTCTGGAACTTTTTTCTCCTGCTCTGTTATTCTCTTTCTTTGTAAGCTTTCACGAAAAGAAAGGGAATAGATTATAATAATATTGTAGCACCAATGCTATTGTGTTTGCAGTAGCCTTAGCCCAAGATAATGATTTGATTAGCATGGCTTTTTCACTTACCAGAATTAAAGATACATGGATTTTCCTGGGATTCTGTGCTTTCAGGATGATTTTTTTTTTCTTTTTGTCCCCTTCACTTTCTTTTTTTCAGCTGTATATCTTTGCAGAGAAGTTGGAGGTTTAAAATAGGTATAGAGCCTTTGGTAATAGTCAAGGGCAAAAAATCAGTGCAGTGAGTCATCACAGTTACTCCTGCAGATATTTGTACGTCCTATGCAACACATTTGTTCAAAAGGGCCATTGTTTCTTAAATCACTGATGATAGTTCTTCTAAAATTTAAGGGCTTTTTATATTTCCTGCTATGTAGTTGCTATAAATGAGATCTGACATTTCCATTTCTGCTATTTGAATGGCCTCAAGGAGGCTGTGAAAAAATTGACGCAGCGAATCTGAAATGCTTAATGAGAGCATGGAAGATAAACTAATAGTTCCTAGCACAGTGAGCAAGCAGAGTCATTTAGTAGATTCCAACAACCCAAAGAATTTTAATGGTGTTGAATTACCTATAAACCCCCCAAGTTTTATTGCTTTAATTAAATGGTTGATAGAGGTGTGTTTTTCTACGGTGTTAAACCTTTTCCTCCCTTTCTTTTACAACTTTTTTTAGCTTATAAGTATATAGCATTGAGAAGTTGTGTATGTTGGCAGTAGTAATAACAGATGAACAGAGCTATTCCCTTTCCCAGAGGGAATTTTATTCCCACTGAGGTTAGTGAGACTTTTGGTCTCAGCTTCAGGCCTTGAATCAAAAAATCACCCTTTAGTACAGTTGGCTTTGGGTTTTCTAGCAGAAGCAATTATTGTGAGTACTTAGGGACATCTGTATCGCACTTGGAATCCTACAAGTTCTTTAAAGGGGCAAAAAGGAGAGGATGCTTTTCTGAGTCATTTCAGACATCACTAAAAGGAAACAAAGTCTTTTTCATATATTTGTTTATTCCTATTTATGTGTTGGTCCGTTTTGCAGCAAGGCTTGGGGTAGTTCATACATTTGATGTTTGCTCATAAAATCTTTAATCTTAGTAGAAGGAAAATTGTTTCTTAGCTTGTAAAGTAGAAGTACTTTTGGTTGTCTTTTGCTAGAATGTGGTTGTGGTCTCTTCAACTGTTATTTCTACTAATTTTCTATTTCTAAATGTACATTCTTTAATGTGAAAATTATTATTTTTACACCTCCCCTCCCAACAAAGCACCATCCAGAGAGAACGAGCAATGTCCACCCCCTGTACTTCCAATCTACATTATAAATCTTCTAGCTGAAGGACTTTTTTGAAAATAGTTACTTTCTTGTATTGAGCAAGTGAATGATTTCCTGCTTATTTCTTTGCTTTGATATAATTGTAAAGGAGGCCTAAATTTTGTGATCTTGCATTTCAGTTTGGCAGACGGTATTCCTGCTGATAGCTTATCACAGCAGTGTGTCTCTCTTCTCACGCAGACAATAATAAATACAGCTTTGGCTTGAGGAAAGCTATTCTTTTTATTTATTTATTTATTTTTGTCTCTGTAGAAATACTGCAGCACAGTCCAGCTTGATTCTGGAATAGACTACAGGAAACGAGTGCTTCCGGCTGCTGGGAAACTCTACTACCTGTAAGTTTATCTATGATACAGTATTTCCCCTCTTTTTCCTTCTTATTAGCCAATAATTTCCTAGTCAATAGGAAATGAAAAATGTATAGTAGAATTAGCAGGGTGTGACTTTTCCTTTCTTTGCCTTCTGGTCCATTTTGTTCAGCAAACCGCCTTCCATTATGCCTTGATATTAACTTCATTAAACTACATTTTCAGTATCCACAGTAGCATCATTTATAATGTGTGACTGAATAAAAACTAATTAGATTTTTTGGGGAGGTGTGGTGTTTGGAGAACTGAAGTGACAGATGGTTAGAAAGTAATGAATATCCTCTTGTAAGAGATTGCACAATTCTCTTATAATAGAAGAACATCCTTATTGTATTTAAGTAATTAAGTATTTATAGAAATCCAGTGACAAGGATTCATTTAATGTTGGGTGTTTCCAGTGCTGTGGATTAAAAAAAAATAAATCAACCCAACCCAGTACCCTCCTATTTTGACAGAATGTTTCTGTTTATCATGGCAAAATTTCTTTAGCACTTTATATTTGCAAATAAATGCATTTTAAAATACTTTCACAGTTGTGTTTATGGTTGCAGCATGTGTCTGCTTAACAAAAACATCCTTTTTTGTTTTTTTTAACATACTTTGGAACCTTTGCATTGCAGACATTTTTCTGTCTCGTATTTGCTCTTGCAGCATTGTTTAATCAACAACAACCTGAGCAAGGCAGCCACTGATAAGTTAAAAAGAGATTTAAAGCCATTGTGTCTTTCAACACAATATATGATGTTGAATTAAAAATCATGTTTCTGTGAGGAAAGGTGCAGCATTTCCATCAGTGTGACATATTTGAAACAAAGCCTGTCCACATCTCTTTTATTACAAAAGTTAGAACTTGGTTTATGTCTGGAAGGAGGAGCAGTGCTCAGTAGAATCACCACAGGTACCTCTTTCTGCTTCTGGAAAGAAATGACAGAATTCTACGTACAGAAGACAGGTCAAATGCAGATTCTGTTTTGTGATTGTAGGAACTCAAGGAAAGTAACTCTCTGTGTTCTGTGTTCTTGCCTGAAGCCACCGCTGTTCTCTGGGTTTGGCTCAGCGTGGCCCTTGTCCCGATGTCTGCATAGCTGTCCCTGCTCACGGCTCTGCGTGTGGTGTTCCTTGCACCCTGGGACTTTCTGTGTGGAGCATCTGCCATACTCTTGTCTCACTGTCCATACTCTGAAGAAATACGAACCACGTATGTGGTTTCTAGAGGATTGTCAGCTTCACATAGTACCCATAGCATCAGCTCTTGGAGGAGAACAAATAGGATCAAGTCCCAGGAGTAGTACCCAACCAGAGTATTTCATGGTGTTCTGCTGTAAAACTTCTCATCAAGCGAATGGCAGAGATGGATGACGAGTCTGTCTCCTGCTCTCTCATTGGCAGGTGTTGGTTACCTCTGGAACTTAGGAAGCAGGAATAAAAAAATCCTGTAGCTGCCAGTGGAAAAGAGATGCTAACTTCATCTTTCTGAGGGAGTCTCATTCATTCCTCTGTTCATTGGAGCTTCTGTCTTAGTATGTGGGGACTTTTTAGTTTGCTTTAAGTTTAGGCACTATACAGTATTTTGCTATAGGTTTCTGATCTTTAGGTACCAGCATTGTCCCCAAAATAAAATGTTCTTGTCCAACATGTTTACATTCCCCCATTAATGGTTATAGTACCATTGTCACATTTTTAAAAGAATCCTCTTTGCACTTCATAATTTGTGCAGTCTTTTTTCCATTTAGACAAAGGTTGCTTAGAGCTGTTTCATACTCGTCTGAAGGCAGTGTAACACCATTACAAGATTCCTGATCAAAGCAGCTTCCTTGATCTTAGTCTCAGGTGTCTATTTTCAGAAAAACTTCCTTGGCAGTTGGGTGCAAGTATCCACCTAGGCATCGTATCCCCTGGGTTTCTTGGACCCTTTACATCAAACATTTTGGTAGTTGTATGGATGCACGTGTGCACGCTCTCTGATAGACATACATGCTCTTCCTCCTCTTTTGTGGCTCTCCTCTGGTTTTGTCTGATTCTTTTCATTTGTCAACAATTTTTTTCAGAGGAAAGCAGTATGTAAATATCAAAGAAATGTCTTTTTTTGACATTACAATTTTATCTCATCTCCTAGACAGAAAAAAGAAATAAATTAAGTGTTTGAAATGGTACTTGCAGAAGCTTGTGAGGTTTATTTCCAAATTCAGCAAGGTTTGCTATTTTTAAGCTTGAGCTCAAAAGTAGTTACTTCAGTTCTGCTCTTAAATTTTTAAGTTGTTAAAGGCCTAATGAACAGGAAAGTAATTGTGTAGCATGGTGATCATCACTTGGCATTTAGAGGAAGTCTAGAACTGTGTGAAGCAATGCAACTTGAGTGCATGCACATCTATAGAAGTAGACTTTTCACAACGAATGAGTTTGTATAAACTTCAGTGAAGGGTTATGTATCCTAGTTGAAGTTTATTCTCTACCTTAGCATTAATTCTCGGCTTTCGATCTCAGCTAGAAATATGATCTTTAAGAAAGAAACACAGCAAAGTTGGCCCTCTAACCCATTAAGCGAGAAGAAAATCATCTCTGGTCAGACTGATTTATAGTTCTTATGGTAACAAGAAAACTAACATAAACTTTACTTCAGCTGTCAGCACAGATGTTTCTCATTTCCACTGTCCATGGTTGATCTTTTCCCTAATAGTATTGGGAAAAGAGAGGGGAAAACTGATAAAATTACTAATGCAGAGATCATGCTGGTATCTTGAATTTCACAGTTTAATTTTGCTAATTGTTTGATCAGTATAATCAGTTGACTTGATTTCTCCCCCCACTCCTCCCCACCCCCCTCAAATCTGCTCCAATATTTAATTTCACAAAGTCCCCTCTCAGAAATTTCAAAGGATACTTCTTTAGGTGCTTGACTGCCTTGCCTTGTCTATTTGCTCTTATTTTGCATGCAAGATAGAGCCAGAAGCCTTTTTTCTCATTGTGTGCACATAGTGTTAATGGATCTGCACTGCCTGTATTGCCTCATTACTGGAAACAGCTCAAAACACAGAAGTCTTTCAGTGTATGCAAATAAGGCAGAATCATCTACCTGAGAGTTAATGTTCTCTACTTTTAAGTGTATTCTAAATCTAATGTTTGTATTTAGAGCATAACATCCTGTTCTCTTTTTTATGGGCAAAAAGCTAAGCAGGCTCAGGCAGCTGTTTGATGTTGGCTTCAAGTGTTATTAATTTCATATTCTATTATTCTTTTCACTGTAGCACAAGTGAAGCTGATGTGGAGGCTGTCATGGATAAGTTGTTTGATGAGCTGGCTCAGAAACAAAATGATTGTACGTAAGTTAATTTCTCTTGAAAGAGAATACATTTAGAACACAATGCCCAATCTCCACTGACCAATTAATAAGTTCCATTGCTGTATATGGGTTGATGCCACACTCAAGTGGCAGTCATTGTATCAGCATTTTGTCTAATTTATGTGTTGAATCATGTGCTATTATTCATCAAGCTATGCATTTCCTATCTGTAAGAGATGAATTTTATAGTAATTATCCAGAGAAGATTGAGTCTTTGTTCATGTTCCCATAGTAACTAGACCAAGGATTCTAAAAGTGCAAGGCAGAGAGCTGGGGCTGAATAAAGCGTGTGGAACCATTGCAGACTTCACGTTTGAAGAGCTGTGCGACAGAGTGAGTACCCAGTCCGATCCAGACCAGTTAACACTCAGACTTTTCACAGTTGGGAAAAACCCACCCCGCACCCGAAACACACAAATTCGCTGTTTCCCCAAGTCGTACTAAATCCAAAGGGCTTTTTTTTGAACTTGGCAGAAAGATTTTGAATGTAACAGGAGAGGAAAAAAAGAAAACCCACCACCACCCCAAGGGAACAATAATCATTTTCTTTTTAAATGGTACAGTAAATTGACTCTTAAATATGTCATGCATTGTCTTCAAAAATCCTCATACAGTCTGTGCCTGGGCTGACTTCATTGCAAGAATCTTAGTAGCCTCAACATGCCAGTATGTAAATAGCATTCAAATATTGGGGTTTAAATTCTTACTCAAGCAAAAGAGTAGTAACCCTGGCACCACTCAAGTAAAGCTGTTCTTGCACACGTAGTTGTGATGAGCTGTAAAAGGGCTTCTCAGGACTTCTCAAAAATTTGCCAGATTTTGCTAAATACCAACAAATTTTGCTAAATACGACATGTTTACCTCTGCTAAACATGTGGGCGATGATTCCTGAAAAGCTCTCTTTGTATATGACCTCCAGTAGGTTTAAAGACGGTCCCTGAGAAGTTGTGCTGTACTTTGGTGACCTCCCTGCCAACACCTGTAGTTACCATTAAACGATCACAACTGTAAGCTGGGCCCAGAGTGCCTTTGATTCAGGGAGGATGCTGACTGGACTTTTGGTTGTAACACTTAAGTTTTCACTTCCTTGCAACTGCTAACTTGGTAGCTAGTTGGACAGAACTTCCTTTTGCTGATGGTGTTTCAGACTTTGGGTTTAGGCTTTGTTGATTTTTAGTTTCAGACAAAACTGGTTAGCTGTCTGTGAGAATGGAAGCGCGGCATGGGTACAACAGCTTGCTCTTCACTAAAAGTTTTGAGACCTTTTTTCTTCATTGGGCATCTTAGTGTATCAGGAAACTATGCTGTCAACACTTGTAAAGTTCTTTTGTCCAGTACATGCCTGATGCACTTAAATGGGATGGTAAGTTGTATCTAAGGAGAAGTACTCTGGTTGCTCACACTGCAGCAGCTGCTACTTGGGTTCAGAAGGTTTTGATCCTGTTGAAGAACTGTATGGGGTTTAGACCATCTTGGCGTAATGGAGCTGGGTGCTTGGTCTGCGCTCAGAACAAGAGCATCCTTACAAAATGACAAACATCATTTTACAGTATTGTTCTTTCTTTGATCAGCCAGGACTTGGGAAGCCAAGCTATCCCAATTCAGATACCTTCTGCAGAGGTGCTATGGTAGTGTCTAATGGGATAATCACATGCTTAAAACTGAAACAGCATGGCAGGCAATAAATGTTTGTCTTTAACAGCTTCCTCAGTCATCAGCCGTTTTCTTTGCCTCCATTTGACTCTGCCTTTAACTGCTACTTACAGTTCTTTATTTGGCCATGAGTTTGAATCACTAATGTACCTGTGTAAATATTACCTTAGTGTAATGGTAAGGTGACATCATTGTGCTCATTTCATAGGTAGAGAATTATAGTCATGAGCTTCAGAACTGTCCATTAAATTTGGCTTGAGTTGTCTCTAAACCGACTTTTTTCTTCACAGACACAAAATGTATAGCTCTTCATAATGTTAGTAAAAAATTCCCATCGAGAGGAGCAGCATTTAAGACCTTGCCTGCCCTGTTGCTGTTAAAATCCTCTAAAAGGCAAAAGAAAAACTCAGTTATCAGTCCACAAAGCCATGTTCCTTTTTTTTTGTGTGAAATCTTTTCACTTTTCAATGGAAAAGTCTGTATGTGCAGGATCTTTTTGTTTTTAATGGTCATTCCCACTGGTGCCACAGAAGAAATAGGTAGCATCCAGAAGAGTGCACTGGTGGTTTGTAGCAAAACCCCACCCCAAATAACCCAAAGCGAGGAGGCATTTAACATGACAGGAAGTATAAAGTCGTTCAAGCAAGGTGGCTAAAAGTGGGAATGATTTATAGAGGGTTGAAGTAGAAATTTGTAGGAGACATAGTTACAAGGTATTTGGTACTGCTTCTGGTGCCAAATGGTAGGTGACTTGACAGGCATCATGAGCGCAGCTATTAAAAAAAAGGAAACCAGGAGGCTGAGAAAGATGTAATGAAAAGGAAGATCCATGAAAGAAAACACCAGAGGGGAATTTGTTGGATTTGGCCAGAGTGAAGTCTGTGGGTTTCTTTGTGTGGCACGTGGGGACAAAATCCTGTGGGAAGGCAGGTTGTGCAAGGAGCCACGGGGCAGGGAAATTCTCAGTAATGGGGAAAAATGGGATGTAATTGATATTATTGAAACCTTGTGAGACAATTCAGAAAATAAGAATGTGGAATCGGTGCTTATAGCCTACTTAAGGACAGAGTGGCTGTAAGAGGTGGAGGACAGTATGCAACATTAAAGACACTGGTACCTGCCTTAAAGTTAATTAATACAAGGATCTTGAATACATATCAATCAGTCTGCTAATTAACCAGCCCAAGAGGATAGTACTCATAGGGGTCTGTTGCAAATGGAGAATGAGGTGCATCGTTTCTTGAGCACTTGGCTATAAAAAGCATATTAAGAAAAAAAATGCCATTGTATGGGAAGCTTATGCTCTCGCTGTAATGCAGGAAATGGTGAAATGTAATTAGCCTGAAAATTGCAAATTACCATTTTCTAGCATAAAATGTACTACATCCAGTACAAGGTTGTTCGGTTTGAGCAGCTTTATGGGAGCTTACAGGGATGAATTAATCTAGAAATGTGTTGCCTAGGGAAAATCTTCTCCATGAGTTTCTAACCTTCAGTGTAACCAAAGTTTACTTCTGAAGAGTGAAACTATATATTTGAGTGTTCAGGAAGAGTAATTTTCAAAAGCAAAAGGGAAGTATGACCAAAACTAACTGGAAAGGGAAGTGTAACAAGCAGCAAAAAAAAAAAAAAAAGAAGATGAAGGACTTTTTGAGGAAGAAGGTGGTGAACATATGTCCTGTGTCACTGTCAAGATTGAATCTAATAATATCAAACAAATGGCAATTAGTTACAAAGTGCAGGAAAATTAAAGAGGAAAATAAAGGTCACGGGCTAATAACAACTCTGCTTGGCTACAATACTTGTTAAGTAAAGTGGGAGCTTTGTTGTGGTGTGTATTATCTGAATGTTACTGGCTTATTCATAGTTGGAGATGGGTGAACTTTTAATAGTGATGTGGAAAAAGGAAAAGCTTTTGAAAAACATACTTGTTCTAGGTGAAGAAGAAAATACTGCTTCACTAAAGGGTAATGAAATAATTTTCAGTATGTTAATGGCATGTTATAAATAGCCTGTAATACAGTTTGAATCATTAGTGTCCTGGAAAACTAGGCTAAGATCTCTGACTGGCTTTTTATTTTTGTTAAGTTCTGGAGCGTAAGGGAAATCATACAGCACTAAAAGAAAGCGTGGTGACGGGTATAACTGCAGGCTGTGAGTCAGATTTTAGTCCAGAAAGGGTGATGGAGAAGTTGCTTCTGGATTCACACAGTGGATAACTAGAGAATGGAAATTTAATTCCAGCCTCACTGATACTGTGGAAAAGTTGGTGTTTGTAGATGCTGTTCTTACTAAGAAATCGGCATTGTGCAGTATCAAGAAAGTATTTGTTAAATGGGATTGAGAAGTTCATTAACTTATAAAAAAATTATTACTGAAGGGTTGTTGTTGAGTGTAGCATTTCTAATGAGCCTATTTCTATACTAAGCCCAGTACAATCAGGTTTTTTCCCCAGCAGTTCTGAATGTAACACAAACGCTAATACAGATTTGCTGCAAATACAGTGATGCGTGTATGGCAGGGAGGAGGGATGGTGGGGAGAGCCTTGAAAAGGAGAATGTAGTGCTGGTTTATTTCTTATCAGAGCTGAGATTTTTAGGGAGGAGGGAAAGGGCTTGCTTTGGCTTTTTTAAAATCGAACCAAGGACAAAATTTCACGGGCTTTGCAGGACAGATCAAAGGTGTCTGCCTGATACCAAGCAGCTGTTCTTCCAGATTTGGCATTGACACCCATGGCATGGAAACACCATAGTTTCTCACTGGGCCTCCGCTAAAGGCAAGTGTGGACTGGAGGAATAAGGCCTAGAGTAGCCTTGCTCTCAGAAAGGCAGTAATTGGCCAAAAGTCTTAGAAATAAATACTCTTTGGCACACACAGACGCGTTCGTGTGAAGCCAGCTTGACGCATCCTTTCAGAATGGGAACGTTTCAAGATGTAAACTAGTTTCGTAATCAGCCTTGTTTACACTTTTGTTTGCATGTTTCCCATCTAGTAAATAGCAAGGTAGAGGGGTGTGTGTGTGAAAAAGATTACATTGTCAACATCTTCTGACAGAACAACTCAAAACATAACCTGAATTGATTCAGTTAATACAATTAACTTTGGTTAAACTTATTTCCTCTGTTATATTGGGTTCATAATTCCCAAAACATAATTTAATTTATGGCAGAGGGATAAGTGAGTGTAATGAAGGGCATCAGCTGTTTTGGGAAGTTATTTTGCATTACACTGAATTGTTGCGATATTATCTCAGAGTTGCAATATTATTTTTCAGAGTTTTCCGAAACTGGCATCCACCACTGCTTGTGTGGTTCTCCATAATCACTGTGGCGTGAGTGGACAACATTGTATTCCCCATTAGGTGATTTGATTCCTTTGGCAATCCTTAACCCGTACTAGTTCTGGAAAGAAGAAGTTAAGTTTTGCAAGATTCAGTGTGTGAAAGGATGGATGTTCTGTTATGTTGGACAAATAGCTTATCACACAAATGACTTTGCTTTCATATTATCACACCAGTATGTCTTCTGGTCTGGTCTTGGGTAACTGTTACAGCACAGTACAGAGGGGTAAATGTCCAGACCTAAAACTCTACTTATATTTGTTTAGTGTAGGATTAGGGAGATGGGTTTGAAATTGCTCAGGCAATTACTTAGTAACTTTTGTAATCCAATATTTCATATGAACAGTCTAGAAAACTTTTTGAAATGTTTCCTTTGAAATAAAACAAAAAATCTTCTTTAAAAGGAAATATTAAAACACTTTGGTGTCACAGGATTTCATGAAATAGCATCTAGAATATGTGGAAATAGCAAATCAGCAATGGGTAACTTTATACCAATTGAAACCTCTTCTAGCTTTAAGTAGAACTTTCAAAATAGCTGCTTTTGTAATTAATACCCAAAGACCTTGAGAGATAGTTGGTGCCTTTTTAGACTTTCGTTTCTTGTTTTCTGTCTTAACATCAAATTTTTTCATGTCAAGCATATAAGGATCAAGCATACATTTCTGTAGAAAATAATGCTTCAGGTGTTGGTAATACCAGTTGTCCATTAAAATTCATAAAAACAAAATACAGAGAATGTATTGAATGCAGCACTGATGGGACATGCAGTTGACTTGGTAGAAAACATCTTTTTACATTCCTGTCTGCATCGATTTTTTTTCAATCAATTTCCCAGTTGAGGAAAATCCCAAGTTTTAGGTAATTTAGTATCAAATTCATACACTGTCATGCTTTACTAGCTATGGGAAATGTGGGAAACTCAAAAATCCTGGGTGAGAGGACAGGGGACTGTTGTAGTTGCTTTAGAGCAAAGTGAGCCGTTGTCCAGCTCTGACACAGCGGGGCGTTGAGGCAGCATGGCACATGGTAGTGTTTGTCACGGTGTGAGACTGGTCACCTCCTCGCTAGGATGGAGTCCTGTAAGAGCGCTTCTCCAGCGTGATCATCCAGGAGAACTGTGCTTGGGCTTTGTCAAAATGTTTGTCGTCACCCCATCTTTTCTCAGGCCCTGTGAAGTGGACAGATATAGCCAGAGAAGGCTGGGAGAGGCGCTGGTCAGAAAACTGACGTATAGGTCCCAGATTTTTCTGCTAATGTAAACTTCCCCCTTTCTTTGTGGCCTTAATTTCCTGACAGTTTCTCCATCTTATACAAAGAGGGATAAATTTACCAATGGAGTTAGATTGTTGCAAGTGGTAGTTAGTTAATTTTTTCGCTGAGTTGGTGTCAGAATGGAAGGCCACCACAGTGCTGGATTCAAAGGAGCTGGTTCTGGACAAGCAAATGTAGTTCCTAATTGTCCTTGATAAATTCCAGAAGGCTTTGTCAGGTCTGATAACTTGAACTCAACGAGGTATTTATAAAAAACTTTGGGGTTTTTTTCCCTGCATCCCTTTCTCAGCAGTTGGATGCATTTCCGAAAATCAGATGAAAATAGTTTTTAAACCCAAATCTACCTTACTCCATTTTAAAAGTCTTAATATCACAAAGTAGCACTCGTGCAAGTTTCACTGCCCCACCCGAGGAGTTTCCTTTCTGTGTTTACCCACAAACGTCGGTGTTCGCCGTGCCCTGGGAAAGCCACCCCCCGCCCCTCCGCTTTCACAGAATCACAGAATCTTAGGGGTTGGAAGGGACCTCAAGAGATCATCGGGTCCAACCCCCCTGCCAAAGCAGCTCCCTAGCTCATACTGCACAGATAGGCGTCCAGACGAGTCTTGAATATCTCCAGAGAAGGAGACTCCGCCACCTCCCTGGGCAGCCTGTCCCAGGGCTCCGTCACCCTCACTGGGAAAAAGTTCCTCCACATGTTGGTGTGGAACTTCCTGTGCTCCAGCTTACAGCCATTGCCCCTTGTCCTGTCCCCACAGACCACTGAAAAGGGGCTGGCCAATTCCCCCTGCAACCCATGTCTAAGATATTTATAAACACTAATTAGGTCCCCCCTGAGTCTTCTTTTCTCCAGGCTGAACAGCCCCAGCTCACTCAGCCTTTCCTCATAGGGGAGATGCTCCAGGCCCCTAATCAACTTTGTCGCCCTTCTCTGGACTCTCTCCAGAAGGTCCCTGTCCTTTTTAAACCAAGGAGCCCAGAACTGGACACAATACTCCAGTTGGGACCTGACCAGGGCAGAGTAGAGGGGGAGGATCACTTCCTTCGACCTGCTGGCCACACTCCTCCTGATGCATCCCAGGATCCCATTGGCTCTCTTGGCCACCAGGGCACACTGCTGGCTCATAGCCAACCTGTCATCAACCAGGACCCCCAGGTCCTTCTCCACAGAGCTCTTTTCCAACAGGTCATCCCCCAGCCTGTACTGATACAGTCAGTCCTCGCTTCCCTTCCAAGATTCACTTGTAAAACCTGGCGATTGCGCCGGCTCGGCTCTGGAGCTGGTGTAAGTAATTTAGGACAGCAGCGTACCTTTCGTACGCGGATATTCCGAAGGTGCCGAGGGAGGCAGGAGCCGGAGCCTCCCCTCCCCCGCCCCGGCGCCGCAGGTCCCTTCGGGAGGCCTCCTGCCGCGGTGCGCAGCCCCGCTGCCCTCTGCTGGCAGCGCCGGCCGCCGGGCCCTGCACCCGCCTTCTCCCCAGCGCGGCTACCCGCCTCGGTTTCCCGGCTCTTTTCCTTTCTTCCAGCTCCCGAGCGCCGCGCAACCTGCTGTCTTGACGTCGTGGGAAAGCAGAGCTGGGAAACTGATTTCGCGGATGGGTAGATGGAAGGGCGGCCGGGCACGTTACATGAGAAAGGTGTAACGCAGGCATGGGTGGGACTTCACAAACAAGAAAGAAGTCACTGGAGCCTGGGAAGGTGTATCAGCCTTACCGTGTGCATGTCCTGTGCCTGTATTCATCCTAGGCTGCTGGGGCGTTTGGGGCTATGTGAGTCCATTTTTAAAGTCATAGAATGATAGAATGGCGTGTGTTGGAAGGGACCCCGAGGATCATAAAGCTCCAACCCCCCTGCCACAGGCAGGGCCACCAACCTCAGGCCTGGATCTACACAAGGTTGCCCAGGGCCCCATCCAACCTGGCCTTGAACACTTCCAGGGATGGGGCATCCACTACTTCTCTGGGCAGCCTGTTCCAGGACCTCACCACTCTTTCTGTAAAAATCTTCCCCCTAATATCCAATCTAAACCTTCCCTCCTTTAGCTTTAATCCATTCCCCCTTGTCCTGCCATTATCTGCCCTTTTAAAAAGTTGATTCCCCTCCTGTTTGTATGCTCCCTTCAGGTACTGGCAGGCTGCAATGAGGTCCCCCCGCAGCCTTCTCTTCTCCAGGCTGAACAAGCCCAGCTCCCTCAGCCTCTCCATGTAGGGCAGGTGCTCCAGCCCTCTAATCATCCTTGTGGCCCTCCTCTGAACCCTCTCCAACAGTTCTACATCCTTCTTGTATTGGGGGCCCCAGATCTGGGCACAGTACTCCAGGTGGGGCCTCACGAGGGCAGAGTAGAGAGGGACAATCACCTCCCTGTCCCTGCTGGCCACCCCTCTTCTGATGGAGCCCAGGATACCATTGGCCTTGCGAGCTGCAGGAGCCACTGCTGGCTCATGTTAAGTTTCTCATCCACTATGACACCCAGGTCCTTCTCAGCAGGGCTACTCTCACGAAGCTCTTCTCCCAGTCTGTATCTATGTCTGGGATTCTTCCAGCCCAAGTGCAACACCTGACACTTGGCAGTGTTGAACCTCATTAGGTTCACCCGGGCCCATTTTTCCAGCCTGTCAAGATCCCTCTGGATGGCTTCCTTTCCTTCTAGGGTGTCGACCACACCACTCAGCTTGGTGTCATCCGCAATTTTTTTTTTTTTTTTAAAAAAGATGAAAAAAAATGCGCCCAACGTGGGGCTCGAACCCACGACCCTGAGATTAAGAGTCTCATGCTCTCAAGTCATTTACACAACGTCACATTTTCACTTTGAGCTGGAAAAGAGCAAAGGAATTTGCATTACTAACCATTAGCAAACACACTGGAGCATAACAAAGCCGAGAAAATACATTTAATACCTATAGAAAGTTGTAATATGTTACCTTGCTGTTATCCCCCCGAAGCTGTTTAGAGGTTCTGTGGTGGGAATAATATGGTGTTTGTGCAGATTAACAAAGAATTGGCAGTGAGGTTCTGTTAGGTTGCTGTTTGCACTAAGCATGCTGTACAGACAAGAAGGAAGATGTGCTTCCTGACTTCAACACCTTGCATTTCAAAATGGAAGGTGGAACTAAGCTTTCAGAAATGAAAAACCAAAACCAAACAAAAAATTACCGTTTTCAAAGGCAACAAGTGATTTACAATTGCCAGTGTCTGACTTTAAGTCAATTGAATGACTCCCCTAGATGGTGACACTGCTCAGCTGCATTTGCAGTTTAATGATTCTGCATCATTCTGAGGGAATTACCTTCATTAAAAACTGCTACATGTATCCACGTTATAATTTGGTGTTGTCTTTAGGTTGTAGGATTGTTCGGTGTAGATGTAAATAAACATACCATAGGGCTTGCTTGGAAGTGAATGCTATTTCCAGTAACTCCTTAAAATCATAGTTTTCCATAGTTTGATTTTGATCTTAGCTCTGCTCCCAGCAGGAGATCAGCTTTTGCAGTGTAGGCTCTGGATGAAAGTCTGTCTTTCATTAGCTACATTTGCTTTAACACTTTAATCAGTTTCTCTAGACCCAGGAAAAAAAAAACCACAAAAAAACCCCAAAAGTTGCCTTATCTAACTTTCAAGTGTGTTGTAAAATACACTAAAGGAACTTCTTTTAGGTGGAAATATTATACTGTAGTAATATTGCTAGCCAAGCCTCCTTTCTGTTTCATACCTTATTTTATGTGTATCAGGACTTAATTTTAGAAAGCACCTCAGGGAAAGCTGCTTTAACCTCGAGGCTTTAGATCTCCTACTTTATAGACCAGGGAACACACAAAGACAAGATTTTTAATGCTGTTTGTCTTTTAAATTCAATTTCTTGTTTCTTAAATGGGTTGGACCCGAAGATCTCTTGAGGTCCCTTCCAAGCCCTACAGTTCTGTGATTCTCTGAGTGTACTTTCTCTTTTAAAGCTTTGTTGGCCATGGTTTGAAATCTTGGCAGGAAGTGCCAGTATTTAAATAGGCCTGTAGGTACAGTGACCTGCAAACCCAATTCCTGTAGTTCCTGGGTTCTTTTTAAAACTTAAAAAAAATGACAGGATCTCTTGCCTTGTGATCTAGAAGCTTATTTAAGGGGAACTTGCACGTAATTTTGGTGCGTTTCGTATGGCCCTTTGTTTTACCTGCTTATACCAGTTGAAACGGTTTGTAGGCTGGTTTCTGCGGGTTTGTACAGTGAGCAAACCTCTTTCAAGCCTTAAGTATTTTTGGAGACCTTTTCATTGACAAATGCTGTACTTTGGAGTTGGAACTGAAGATTAAGCAGTGAGGGCTCTGGGAGCAGAAACATGCCTTTTGCTGTCAGACCAGCCTGTATCCAGCTTTGACTGGCTGATAGGTCTTTGAGGCATCTGTGGTGGGCTGACCCTGGCTGGAGGCCAGATGCCCGCCAAAGCTGCTCTGTCACACCCCTCCTCAGCTGGACAGGAGGGGGGAGAAGATATAATGAAAGGCTCGTGGGTCAAGATGAGGACAGGAGGAGACACTCAGCAATTATTGTCAATGGGCAGAACAGACTCAACTAGGGGAAATCAGTTTGTTGCCAATCACATCAGTGTTGCTTAATGAGAAAGAAAACCAAATCCTAAATAACACCTTTACCTTCTTCCCTGGCTTATAATTCCTTTTTTTTTTCTGCCTCCTCCTCCTGAACAGCACAGGTGGATGGACACTGGGGGTTCTGGACAGTTCCTCATCCTATGGTGTGGTTTGGGTTGGAAAGGACCTCCAAGACCATCTAGTTCCAACTCCCTGCCATGGGCAGGGACACCCTCCACTAGACTAAGCTGCCCAAAGCCCCATCCAACCTGGCCTTGAACACTGCCAGGGAGAGGCAGCCACAGCTTCTCTGGGCAGCCTGTGCCAGGGCCTCACCACCCTCACAGGGAAGGATTTCTTCCTAATGTCTAATCTAAATCTGCCCTCCTTTAGATTAATGCCATTACCCCTTGTCCTGTCGCACCATGCCCTTGTATCTAGTCCTTCTCCATGTCCCCTTTAGGTTCCTTTAGGTACTGGAAAGCTGCTCTAAGGTCTCCCCAGCTGAACAAGCCCAGGTCTCTCAGCCTGTCCTCATAGGAGAGGTGCCTCAGGCCCCTGGTCATCTTTGTGGCCCTCTTCTGTGTTACATGATATTGTAGTTGCATGGGCTCATATGTCTCAACACTGCTCTGTGTAACTGGTTTCTGTCATAGTGAGCATCAGAGCTAAGGCATGATACTATTATTATTTAAAAATCCCAACCACACAAACCCCAGAAACACTCAACCAAAGCCCCACCTTTTCACTGCTGCTAATTGTAATGTTAATTTTCTGGACATTCTTTTTGAGGCACTGAGGCCCAGACTGCCATAGCCACGTCTCTAACTGAGGTCAGTGGGCAGTATGCTTTGAATTGGTAGTGTTCCTTGAAACCTGAACAGTAACTTTCAGGTGTCCTTAACCTGAACATCAAGAGCTGTATATGCTTTTAACTTTAATTTTTCCATCCTCCGTTCGTAAAATGGAGATAGGATCACTTCCTTGGTTCACAGCCACAGTTGTGGGGATGCACTGAATGCTGCAGGTGAAGTACCTAGCTGCTGTGGTAACAAAAGCCAGAGAAGAACCGCATAATTCTTCTTCCACACAAGCATTTGGAAAGTCCATGAAAGATGAGATCTTGTGACACACCAGAAGTGAGGACAAACCACTTCTTGCCACGTGTGCATTAGAACTGCTGTTACACGTGCTGGTAGGTCAAGGGTCCTGTGGGAGGGGGAGGTTCAGTCAATATAAGCCAAGACTAGGGTGTACAGGAGAGAGAAAGATGAGGAGTGTGCAGGCGACTGCTGTCTAGCAGTGGTTTTAAAGCATAGCTTTCGTGTGTCTCTGGTTACTGCTGGAAACATGGTCTGTTTATTTTTGGTGTCTTCCAATGTAGGAACTCAACCATACATGAAATATATTTGAAAAGAAAGGATAATGAATCCATTAGCGAATGTTGTACCAAACAGGTCTCATAGCCTGATGTCAGGTAGTATTCAGATAAGTTAAAATGATGGTTTTAAAACTGTAGGCCAACCCAGTGCTTAGTTAGGAAACTCCACAACAAAACATCATGTTAATCTTTCCTCCATGTGTCCTTTGACTTGGTCTTTAATTACACAATGATTTATTTTTTTTCCACCAAATGATAGGAAGTTGCATTCTTCATTAAGTTCTCTGTTTATTAATAGCCCTTTAAACAAACTTCTCATCTCTGGCTGTGACTTACCAAGGTTTCCAACAGATTTGCACTGCCATCGGTGTCTTTATTAAGGAGATTAGCCATGCCCTATCTAGCTAACCTTTTAATTTAAACTTCAAGATGCAGCTGCAGCGTGGATCATGCCTTAGGTTTTCCTCTTCCATTCTTGAATTACGATCATGAAACGTTACCCCAGTGCTCTATTTTATCAGCTCTACTAGTGATAGAGTGTGGCTCTGCTGGAAACAACAGAAAGAGCTGTTTCCTGTAATTTTTTGTGATGGCTTAATATCTTAAATTGTAAATATTATCTGGTTTTAAGTTGTATTTTGGGTTTAGGAAGTTTTGGAGTGTTGGGAGTGTCTGCTCTAAATTGTAGGTATTATCAATCATAACTCTTCAGGATATTATTGGAACTGGCTCAGGAATATCTTCCAATGTAAACAACAATAAATTTTCTCTTGAGATGAAACGTCTTTTTTTCTAGCATATGTAAAACATCCTGTATCCTTCAGACAATCTCTAAAAGATGAGCTACTTTGTCATTGATGAGTCAACAGAGAAGAAGGATGCTTTAGTCTTTAATTAAATGGAATATGTAATAGAAACAGGAGACAACTAACTTTTAAAACAGTCCACAGAGAGCTCCAAATAATAAACATCCTACTTGAACTGAGATGATGATAGCTGAAAATGCATTAAGTAGACAGAGAAACAAAAACAAATGAAAGTGAGAACGTAGCCAAGCAGGCTGAAGTGGAGTAAACACTTTGTCAGAAGGGTAACCCATGTTAGTGCTAATGCATTTTGCATTAGTATGATGCCTATAAAATAACTGACTCCTGGCATCAGAGTTAATGACAAAAATCTGCAACGGTTTTGCCTTACATACACATCCAGGAACAACAATGCCATGAGAAAGGGTCTCATCTGTTAATGTGTTAATGCTTTCTTCTTTCTTTTTTTAAGTAATAGTATTACAGCACGTGAAAGAGACAGAACAAATGGTGAGGATTGTTACATAAATGTGTTATGGTTCTGAATTTGATCGATAACAGAATCACAGAATCACAGAATCACAGAATCTTAGGGGTTGGAAGGGACCTCAAGAGATCTTCGGGTCCAACCCCCCTGCCAAAGCAGGCTCCCTATCTCATATTACATAGATAGGCGTCCAGACGAGACTTGAACATCTCCAGAGAAGGAGACTCCACCACCTCCCTGGGCAGCCTATTCCACTGCTCTGTCACCCTCACTGTGAAAAAGTTCTTCCGCATGTTGGTGCGGAACTTCCTGTGCTCCAGCTTACAGCCATTGCCCCTAGTCCTGTCCCCACTGACCACTGAAAAGGGGCTGGCCAATTCCCCCTGCCACCCATGTCTAAGATACTTGTAAACACTAATTAGGTCCCCCCTAAGTCTTCTTTTTTCCAGGCTGAACAGACCCAGCTCACTCAACCTTTCCTCATAGGGGAGATGTTCCAGACCCCTAATCATCTTTGTCGCCCTTCTCTGGACTCTCTCCAGAAGGTCCCTGTCTTTTCTATACCAGGGAGCCCAGAACTGGACACAGTATTCCAGGTGGGGCCTGACCAATGCAGAGTAGAGGGGGAGGATCACCTCCTTCGACCTGCTGGACACACTCTTCCTGATGCATCCCAGGATCCCATTGGCTCTCTTGGCCACCAGGGCACACTGCTGGCTCATAGCCAACCTGTCATCAACCAGGACCCCCAGGTCCTTCTCCATAGAGCTCTTCTCCAACAGGTCATCCCCCAGCCTGTACTGATACAGTCGGTTATTCCTCCCCAGGTGCAAGACTTTACACTTGCTTTTGTTGAATTTCATTAGATTTCTCCCTGCCCAGCTCTCCAGTCTGTCCAGGTCTCGCTGGATGGCAGCGCAGTGTTCCTGCGTGTCAGCCACTCCTCCCAGTTTTGTATCATCAGCATACTTGCTGAGGGTGGATGCTATTCCCTCATCAAGGTCGTCAATGAAGATATTAAACAGGACTGGACCCAACACTGAGCCCTGGGGAACACCGCTAGTCACAGGCCTCCATTCAGATTCTACTCCACTGATCACGACCCTCTGAGCCCGGTCTGACAGCCAGTTCTCAACCCACCTCACTGTCCACTCGTCTATCCCTTGTTTCCTCAGCTTCTCTATCAGGATGTTGTGGGAGACAGTATCGAAAGCCTTGCTAAAGTCGAGGTAGATGACATCCACTGCTCTCCCTCCATCCACCCAGTTGGTAATAACATCATAGAAGGCTATGAGATTGGTCGAGCACGATCTCCCCTTGGTGAATCCATGCTGACTATTCCTCATGACCTTCTTCTCTTCCAGTTGTTTGGAGATGGCATCCAAAACAAGCTGTTCCATCACCTTTCCAGGGACAGAGGTGAGGCTGACTGGCCTATAGTTACTGGGATCCTCCTTCTTGCCTTTTTTAAAGACTGGAGTGACATTGGCTATCCTCCAATCTTCAGGCACTTCTCCTGTAGTCCAGGATCTGTCAAAGATGATAGAGAGTGGCTCCGCAATCACCTCCGCCAGCTCTCTCAGCACACGTGGGTGTATCCCATCCGGGCCCATGGATTTGTGTGCATCCATTCCTTTGAGTCGCTCCTGGACCACCCCTACCTCTACTAGAGGGGAGCCATTCGTTCCCCAACCACTCGTTCCCCAACCACTCCTACTTACATCTGGGATATGTGAGTCCTGAGAAGCCTTCGGAGTAAAGACCGAGGCAAAGAAGGCATTAAGTATCTCCACCTTCTCATCATCTCCCGTCACCAAGACACCCGCCTCATTCAACAAGGGACCTACATTATCCCTGGTCATCCTTTTACTATTTACATACCTGAAAAAGCTCTTTTTGTTGTCCTTTATGTCCCTTGCCAGCTTAATTTCTAAGCAGGCCTTAGCCCTCCTAGTTGCATCCCTACAGGCCCTGGCCACATCCTTATATTCATCCCATGATCTCAGACCCTGTTTCCACAGTTTATAGGTTTTCTGCTTCCCTTTGAGTTTACTCATGAGTTCCCTGCTTATCCACGCAGGTCTTCTACCTCTCTTTCCCGATTTCTTACTCAAAGGGATGCACCTATTCTGTGCTTGGAAGAAGTGCTGTTTGAATGTTAGCCAGCACTCGCAGGCTCCCATTCCTTCAAACAGAGCAGCCCATGGGATAGCCCCTATTTGATTTCGGAGGAGATCAAAGTTAGCTCTTCCAAAATTCAGGGTAGCTATCCTACTTTTTGGCTTGCCTCTTCCACTCAGGATCTTAAACTCGACCATTTCATGGTCGCTTTGTCCTAAGCTGCCCCCGACCTTCACTTCACTGACGAGCCCGTCCTTGTTAGTAAAAACAAGGTCAAGTACCCGCCCTCCCCTAGTAGGTTCCTGATGAGACTGAAAACTGATGAGACAGAAAAAGATCAGACAGCACCAGAAACACACACGGAATCGAGTTGTTATTTTTAGAAAGTTGTTCAGAGCATCAGATTGATCAGGCTAAGATTTTAATAAGATTACATGTATACGTGTCAAAGTCAGGAGGATTTGTAGCTTCATTAGCATCTTCAGAGGAAGTAATGTCTCCCTGCCTGCTGCTGGCTCAAATGAAATACTTTATGTGACTGCTAGTGGTTCATAAAACAGATTTCCACCCGGGGGGGTTATGTAGAGGACAGGGCTAAGTGTCTAAAATCGTTTGCCACTTGCGGTGTCATCTTGTCTCAAGCCTGTGTTGTTGGCAGTCAGGACCCAGGCAGTACTGGTGCAAGGTGAGGGAAAAGGGCCTGAAGGCAATACTGTAAAGTTGAGGGGAGAGCAATTGCCTCCTGAAGCAGCAGAAATCCACTCCTCAGTGGAGCTTCTGTGCATGGACTGCAGAGACAGACTCTCTAGCAGTGGTGTAATCTGGCCTGGTGTAACCTGTGACTCGCTCTGGTGTGGCACAGTTGGTATATGAGTGCTTGTGCCAGCCAGTTTTGCAAGTGCATCAGGCCTCTGCGAGTGGGATTTAAGAGGCTGTCAGGGTGCCTCTGCATCAGGTCTCCTGCATTCAGAGCGTTCCGAGTGTGGCTGGAGAGTTAGAAAAGCACTGAAGCAATTGCAGGCAGCATGGAAATTGGGCCACTACCAAGATCAGGGGAATACAGAAAGGGCTTTAAACTGTCCCTGGAGTGTTTGTAAATTTGGTGGTTGTTCCTTCTTTTTATAGGAAGTAGAGTAAGGCAGAAAGTAAGGCAGAAAGAAATTGAAGGACTTGTCCAAGGGGAGAGTAAGTTACCTTGAGATCAAGATTAAAAGCTTTGTCTTCATCTCTAGGGTTATGCTTTTCTATGCTCTTAAAGGAGAGGGTTTGAGAACTCTTCTGTGTAAAGAACTACAGCTGATGCCAGCTGAACTGTACCTAACACCCTGGCTGCGTGTTGCGAGTTTCAGTTGTGTCTCACCAGACTTGAGTCTGTTACAGCACTCCAGGCTGCCAGGCTCAGATCTTCCTGACCATTGAGTCTCCAAAGGCATGTTTCCCCCAACATTTACTCTGGCATAAGTGTTTCAGAAATTCTTGTTAAGCAGATTGAAGCCCAGAGGAGGTTTTGAATCACCCACTTTTTGCGCTGGTGGAGCAGACCGAGTTCTTGTTTGGCTGTGGTAAAGGTGTGTATTGTAACTCTCTGAGCTGTGGCTTTCTGTCTGTATAAAAAGCACAAGAAGCAGTCCATCTTCATGCTTCCCATTTGAAATGCATTCGCCTTACTTCTGTCCTCCACCAGTTCCTTCCTGCCAACTTCCCAGGTTTTCAGTTTTCTTGTCTGGATACCTCACCAAGGTGTCCACCAAGTTCCTAGGTGTGTATCTCAGTGGTTGAGCGCTTCAGTTTATAGATTTTGCAAAAGTTGGAAGCCTATTAATAAATTTTAGGCATCAGCTTTTAATACTTGGTACTTTGTAACGAGGAGGGTGTATTCATATGGTATGGATGGGAAAGTATGCCACATTGGGGCAGGGGAGAGTAATTCCCCAGGGTTTTGGGCTTCAGCAGAAGAGTGTTTGGGCTCTTCACGTGATAGAAGAATGAACCTGGATAGCAGTGAAGTCTGTCATTTCTTGCCTGAAGAGAGATGTTAGAAAATAGTTCCTTTCTCACGTGCGGTTAGATCGCTGTTGTCGCCCCTCTCAGGTACTCAGCACACAGGCATACTTGATCTTCTCTGTATGTAACGGTACTTCAGTCCTAAGTATGGAATAAAAATTACCATTAACCTAAACTGTTTGTTTGCCACCAATCTTAAAGTCTTCAGCAGCATCCTGATGTATGGTGCTTTCAGTGTTTCCATGGTTTTCTTTTGCACTCGATGTGGCTGTTGTCCAGCTGGCTATTACTGGTGTCTGATGGCGAGGTATGCAGTGGGCTAGCTCTGTAATGCTTCTTTTCGCTGGTTCCTTTCACTTTAAATAACCTTTTCATGCTTTATTTCATCAAAACATTTCAAAATCAGCTTTTTCCAGATGAGATTTTTCAGAGGTGATGTGTGAAGCTGTTGCTGGTGGTCCTTGTGATCGTCAAAGTTTCTTGGTTTCTGGTTAAGAAGTCTGTAACGGTGGCTGGGGGACTGAAATGAAGGGAGAAAAGAAACAGTATATATAATGTTGAGGAGAGGATATAGGATATACTGCTCTGAAACACTGCTAAAAACACTTGGGAGTTTTTGTAATAATTCTTTTCCATAGATGCTGTGGGGGAGTTGGGTGGTTGTGAATGGGAAAGCGAAGGTGATTCATGAGACTGCAAATGGGAGAACCGGCTTAGAGTAAGACTTGAATACCTGCCTGGGGGTTCGGTCAGGTGGGGAGAAGCTCTAGCTCATTCCCCATAATTTCAGAAGAATGTTATGAATGCTGCCAGGGCTTCACTCTCCCGTGCTTTGGATGTAAACCGTTTCTATGGGTTTTTCATTCTTGTGTCTAGATAAAGCCAAGAGTCCTGGTCATGGGCAGCCACTAATAACATCTGAAAATGACTTCCTGAGAAGGGTTCTAGTTAAGCAGCTGTGCTTGGCCTACAGCAACCTTGTCCAGCAATTGTGGTTAGAGAAACTATTTTTATTTCCTGTTTTTAAGATGATATCAGTATTGCAGTGTGTTATGGCCATATTATACTGTTGGTACAGGGCATTTCATTAGCTAGGAAAGGAATTGTGATGTTGTCATGCTGATCTTGCTCTGCAGAATAGTTGTGCCCCAGATCCTGAAGGACACACACAAGTAAAACTAATGGGATGAGGTTCAAGAGTATGAAGCTTCTCTCCCAAATATAGTGACTTCATAGCTCAGGTTAAAGTACTACCTGCAGTACTAATAGGGTAGATCTTGCAGAAAAAGTTACCTTCTGTGTAATGAGAAACTAATTTTCAGTGGATGTGTTTGAATGAACTGCTGCTGGTTTTGTATATCTTCTGTTGATGGCTTAGGTACACAAATAGAAACTAGTAAGTTCTTACTATTGATTTTTATTTCTTCATCACAGGTGAAACCGTGAACAAAGGAACTGCTACAAAATTGCATTTCTGTCTGTTTCCTGTTGCTTTCAGTACTTAGAGCATCTAAGATTTTTATGCTGTCTGGTTTAGAATTGGGCAAACTAAACACAGGTCTACTTCTGGTTTAGGAACTAGCCTGTGTTTAAAAATCTCAGTGCTGGAAAGCATCCTGATAGCTGTTCAAATGACTTACTCTTTTGGTTAACTTGGTAGCTCAACCACATGTGTTTATTTTCTTCTACGGATTATGGTTTACGGTGGTTATTTTGTTGGAGGCTGTCGGATCATAACAGTGTCAGGATGCTGAAGAGCCACATCTGTAACTGTGGAATACTGCTTGGGTAAAGCTGACAGTGTGAGCGAGCACCCCAATATACCTATGTCAGTGAGGGCAAACAAGCGCTCCCGAAGCAAGGTACGAAGAAACGAAAATCAGAATGTGATCGGGACTTCATGCTCCCTCTCGTGTAACTGTAGTGTTGCAAGATACAGTGCTTGCGTGTCGTTCGAGCGTGGCTTTCCCTTTCATAGAATCATAGAACGGCAAGGGTTAGAAGGGACCCCGAGTATCACAGAGTTCCAACCCCCCTGCCACAGGCAGGGCCACCAGCCTCCAGGTCTGGATCTACACAAGGTCGCCCAGGGCCCCATCCAACCTGGCCTTGAACACCTCCAGGGATGGGGCATCTACCACCCCTCTGGGCAGCCTGTTCCAGCACCTCACCTCTCTCTCTGTAAAAAATTTCCTCTAATATCTAATCTAAACCTCCCTCCTTTGGCTTTAATCCATTCCCCCTTGTCCTGCCATTTCTTATGGTTTGTTTCGTTTCAGCCTCTTGGGGCCAGTGACTACTTGGAAATATCAAAGCACTTCGACACAGTCTTTGTTCGTGACATACCACTTCTTACAATGGCAAAAAGGACGCAAGCTCGACGTTTCATTACTCTCATTGATACTTTTTATGAGCATAAGGTGAGAACCAAGCCTTTCCTTCACATACAGGAGCGCAAAAGCCTGACTTATAATTGGTTTGAAGCAAGGCATTCTGTAGTAGTGATTTGGAAAATATAAGCAGAATGAGCTAGCACTGCAAAGAAACATTATTGCAGCCTCACAAAACAGCCCCACTGCAGTAAAGCCAGTATTTATTTTTTGATTTCTGTGAGTATTAAGCATGACCATAAATATAAGCCCGAGTTCATGTTTAAGATGATTTTTTAAAACATAATACCAGTTCCAAAAGCCTATTTTATATGTGACTGTATATGCACACACTTAACTATTTATGCAGACAGGAAATACCATCTGAGATGTTTTTTCTTAATCACGTCCTGGCAAGATGATGAGCAAGACCCTGATTCGGCCAGGTATTGACTAAGTAAGGTTGTGAGTTCTCTCATTTAAGTCAGCCAGATTCTTTGTGCTTTATGGTTTGGAAACGGAAAGTTGCTAAGAGGATATGCTAATATTTGTAAATTATTTGTCATTAAGAATTGCAAGCAAAGAGCCACTTTCTGTTGCTTCCTCCACAGGAGAAACTCCTGCTGCAAGGATTTGTTAGGAAAAACAACCTGAGAGAGCATGTTTGTGGAGACCTGTCCACAGTGCAAACAGTTTGCCAGCATGTTCTCAACAAGTGTCTCCTCCTGTAATAATATTTCAGTCTGTCTTCATTGTAGACCCCCCAGAGATACTGTATCTCACTGCACATTGTATCTCCTCCCAGGAGATGTGAAAACAGCGTTAATATCATCATCATCATCGAATAAAGTGCACTTGAGTAGCAGAGGTGAAAGCAAGAGTGACTCAACTTGCCTTCTGGGAAATCCGGAATGTAAACATTCTTTAGAGGGAAATGTGTGTGCAGGGCACCTACCTGCTCAGTGGAATGAGTCCGAGGGGCGGAGAAAGAAACCACTGGCTACTAACACTTTGTAGCTGTGATTTTAGAAAGTAAATGTGATTGTGGCTCATTGTAGCAGATACTCTTGAGTGCTTAATAGCACAGCTATGTTGTTCTCTGAGTAAGTTACGTGGGTTATTGCTGAGGAAAAGATCCTGTAAGGTTAATATTCCAAATGACCAAGTCAGCTAAATCTGCAACAGCAGCGCTGACAAGGGAAAGGGAAAATACCTAGAAAAAACCCAAGATTGTAATTTGAAGTTTGCTTTTCATAAAACATGCATTTTATCCTGTTTCTGTGTAAAGCCTGAGTGATGACATTCTTGCCTGTTTTCCCTCTCTCAGGTACGTATTATTTGTTCTGCAGTGACTCCTCTCCAAAGCTTGTTCCTGGTAGAACATGACAGTGGTGAGCTAGAGGACAACAGAGTGTTGATGGATGATTTGGACTTGAGCCAGGTACATGATATTAAAATCTTCACCCTTTTGTAACAAAATTGGGTTTGGTCTGGTAATTACAGCAGCATTTTCAGGAAGAGGAATCAAGTAAACATTTAACTAGCGATTTGCTGCTTTTTCTGCAGTGTGTCTGTCTCTCTCCTAATTGCATGTTACGGTATTGATCTGTAGGCAAAGAAAATGTAACAACGTATAGAACCATTTTGCATAAGTTTTAGGGTCATTTTGATTGCTAATCATTCCATCTGCTCAAGCATGGAAGAAAATACCGGTTTAAGTTTAGCTCCTACATTTAAAACATGGAAATAAAAGATGGTCTGTTCTATCTCTTGTAAGCTATCCAGGGCTGCCTCACCAATCCTCACAAGCAGGGTGGTTTTGCACGTTGCTTGTTCTGTTTTTCCTTTTCCCTATGACTTAGTTACTGTTACTGAACTTTTAAATTACTTGTCTGGGTCAGTATACAATTAGTCAACAGAAAAGGGGAAATAGATGGTTAACATGTCATTATGTTGTGTTAAATCCAAATTTACGGCTTCGCTGCAGAGGATTATCTCTCTGAAATAGGTGTTTCATTTCTGGTGGTCAATTTTCTTTTCCCTTGCCATGTTGCAGTCCTGTACTGCCCAAGCCTGCAAAGCCTGAGCCTTAGGAGTGTGGTAGGACACGCTTCAGTCTCTGTGTCTCTCACAGTTGTGTGTACTGTTTTTGTACCTTGGTGTAGGACTCTGCCAAAGGACTCTCCATGTTTACAGGAGAAGAGGAAATCTTTGCCTTTCAGCGTACCCTCTCCCGGCTTACAGAAATGCAGACTGAGCAGTACTGGAAAGATGGGGACAGGAGCAAAAAAAAAGATGTAATTGAAAGCTGAATAAAATCACCAAGAAGTGAAACTACGGAATTGGAAACCTTTTGAGCACAAATAGTAATTGCACTTTATAATCTGGACCATGGTTTTTTCTTTCATTGGTTGGTTTTGTGCTTGAGACAGGAGGACTGGGTAATCTTACTGTACCGGCAGTGTGTGGATGTATTAAAGTTTGCCTTTGTTTTCTTCTCTGTAAAACATTAACTTTGATGTTGGGGAGGTTTAACAGGATTAGAATTTCTCTGGAGAATTGGTCTAGAGACAAAGTTAGTGAGTCATGCAGAGTTTAACAGTAGATGTGTCATGTCATGTGAAGAGGGCACCTTGTGCTTCATGCACTGCTTCTGTCATGAACAATGGCAGTCTGCACAAAAGAAAACCCAAATGCTTTCTTTATGAAACTCCTGATACTGTCTGGGTCCCTGCTAGAATCCTGGACCTCTGTTCTCATGTGTTCTGGTTTGGGTGTGTGTAGCCGTCTGCTTACTTCTGGGCTCTACAATTTTCTTGTAGTCGGGCTGTTGCTCAGTCTGGTCCACTGAAAACTAAAGGCTTGAACCAAGAGAAAAGCCCGAGGAGGAGCCTGAAGGTACTTGAAACCACACAGGATTAAGATCTGAGTAATCATGGATGGGAAAAGAAACTATGATAAGACAGGGTATACTGTAACATGTAAGTTAATACTCCTAAATGTTGTGGTTCTCGCAAGCCTGGGTATGCAATCTCTACACCAGTGATACATTTCTGCCCTGGATTCTCTCCAGTTTCATCAGTACCAAACCTTTCATTGCTGCTGGCATGCCTGCTCTGGCCTGGGTGGGATGCTAACTGGTTCCCCAAAACACATCACCCATCCTTGTGTTTGTAGTCAGAAACTTGCTTTTAGTTAAAAACAGAATTGTGTCAGGTTTAATCCACCTGAAACAAAATAAGGGGTTGTGTGGATTGGCTGATGCTGTATTTTAATAAAAAGTTATCTAAAGAGCAAATTTAGAAACCTTGAATAGGGAAAAATATTACACAGATGGACTGAAGAGGTTGCTCCAGTGGCTTAGGGAGGAGATCTAAGGCACGCTGTCCCCAAATATGAGGGGTTTTCGTGGATTTTGCAAGATGATCTTTTTCTTGCACTGTGCCCGCTTTCAAAATAACTCCTTTCTGCCTTTGTGGAGCCTGACTGAATTGCTTCAGTCACAACCCCCATCACAATTACAGAAAGATTTTCAAAGGGACTTTTGGGGAGGACTGGAGAAGTCTTGTGCGCTTGTGCGTCCCGCGGCCATACAGAAATCTTGCAGCCCTGTGCTCAAGTCAGCCTTTCTGTTCTGATGGCTTCTGTTTGCCCTGGTAATTACTTATACTGGCTATACCTGTTCTTTAAAGAAGTTTTAAAGCCTCTATTTATAATTTAAAATTATGCAACTATGTTATACCCACAAGGGTGACCGCCATAGAGAATTTGAATGCATATTTATGAAAACCCCACCAGAACACCTTGCTTATGCTTATAAAATATCTGAAAAATTGATGTATATTTTCAGAGGTTTTTATTTGGTTTCTCAGCAGAGGGACTGTTGGGATTCCCGCATGTGTGTCTGCACACACATATGTATGCTTAATTTATAGCTATATAAATACAGATAAAATTAATATATATAATTTAAGTGTGTGTGTTTGTATATTTTTACATGGCAGTCTCTGCTCATCAGCCTGGGCCTGCGCTGACAACTCTCCCAAAGCTTCAGCTTTGACTTTTTCTCTGGTAGCCTTCTAATGCTTCCTGCCCTGTCTGAACCAGAACGTACTGTGGGATCATGGGAGGTGGTGGTAGATAACCCTAAAGCATTTTGCTTCTGGATAGATATTTGCATTGTTTTTAAAACTGTTTATATACTTTGCCTGTACGTCCTCCTTCAGCGTATGTGGTACAAAGGAAATGCCTCATCTTGCAGAAGACAGGTGAGACGCATGGGACGTGCAAGAGAGGAGGTTCTGGCAGGTTCTGCATCCCTGTGGGGACTCTCTTGGCTCAGGGAAGTGAAATCTTTCTCCATGTTCTGTGTCGGTGATGGCCAACCTCATTTAACCACGTGATACTTGGAAGCCCTGGACAGATCTGTCTGTGTCCAAACTGGTGCAACTTTCCCCATTGGTATTTGAGGCTCCTCTGCAGTCTGAACTTGCAAGTTCACGTCAGCTCAGATCTGCAACGTGTTTTTGTTTCCCTTTTAGTCATCCAGCAAACACTGCTGAGTTATTTTTAAAGATCTTACTGAGTTTTGAGTAACCTTACTGATGTGGCCTGATGTTTCGCTGTCCCAGGAAGTAAAATCCTTGTCATTATGGAGCATGCGAGGAGTGGCCAGCAGGGACAGGGAGGTGATTGTCCCTCTCTACTCTGCCCTCGTGAGGCCCCACCTGGAGTACTGTGTCCAGACCTGGGGCCCCCAATACAAGAAAGATGTGGAACTGTTGGAGAGGGTTCAGAGGAGGGCCACAAAGATGATTAGAGGGCTGGAGCACCTGCCCTACAAGGAGAGGCTGAGGGAGCTGGGCTTGTTCAGCCTGGAGAAGAGAAGGCTGTGGGGGGACCTCACTGCAGCCTGCCAGTACCTGAAGGGAGCATACAAACAGGAGGGGAATCAACTTTTTAAAAGGGCAGATAATGGCAGGACAAGGGGGAATGGTTTAAAGCTGAAGGAGGGAAGGTTTAGATTGGATATTAGGGGGAAGTTTTTTACAGAAAGAGTGGTGAGGTCCTGGAACAGGCTGCCCAGAGAGGTGGTGGATGCCCCATCCCTGGAAGTGTTCAAGGCCAGGTTGGATGGGACCCTGGGCAACCTTGTGTAGATCCAGGCCTGAGGTTGGTGGCCCTGCCTGTGGCAGGGGGTTGGAGCTGTATGATCCTTGGAGTCCCTTCCAACCCACGCCATTCTATGATTCTATGTGAAACGTTTCATGTGGGTTTATAAGGGCCATGTCCTCGCTGAGATTCTCACCGCTAACTTGTTTCAAGTACTTGACAAAGGAATGCTCCTAGTGCCCCAAAATTTAAATTACAGCTGCTCTGAGCATAGTTGTTCTGTCCACGCAGGAATTTTGATCTTTAAAGCTCTATGTTCATTTCACAGACTTGTGCAGAAGCTCTTTTATTATTATTTTTAATAAATAATGCAGTTCTGCCTTTCAAAGGTGCTGGTTTGCTGTATTTGCCCTTGCACAAACTGGGGGAACAATCACAGTATTTTGGGTATAACGAGACAGCCTTCAGAGGCCTTTGGGGAGATTGAAGGGGCATTTCTTGCTGTTACTGCTTTCTGATAGAAAAAGGAAATCCATTAAGGTGATCATTATGACGCTACAGCTGGATAGGTGTCACCTATTTTGCAGCAATTTAAACATGAAAAAAAAATTTGCCCTGTTTCAAGTAGTGCTCAGCTCCATCACCAGCCATCTAAGGAGGAAGACTAGCCAGTCTGTCCATCAAGACAGAAGAAGATCAGGATCCAGGAGTTTCCTTTCTGTGGATACCTGGATCTGAATAATGCTGGTGCCTCAGTTTCCCTGTTGCTAAAATGGGAAACGAAGTTACTTTCTTACTTGCTGACACTGGAGTGCTGCCAGGCTTCACTCATTAATATTCTAAGATGCTGCCGAGGCTCTGGGATGAAAATACTTCAGTTAAAGTATGTAAATAGTGCAAAAAATAATTTAGCTACCCAAAGTGGATTAGTTTCCTTGTTTGGGTTACAGAACTAATGATGCCAACTAAACACCACGTGCCTCTTTGTAGTGATTATTTATTCTTTTTGTATAATGCATCTATAGATGCATTTTGTATCTATAATCTATTTAAAGAAAAAATTATCTAAGGTTTGGGATCTAAAGGTTGGGATTTGGAAACCCTAACCAATTAATGTAGTTTTTCTTCTTCCTGTAAAGACAGATTTCCTGTATGAGTCATTACAAATTCTACTTGTGAACTACATACAGCAGCTTTGTAAATCCTGGTGGGATTTTTCTTGTATTATATAGAATGAGAACCTTTTTTAAAAATAAATATGTAATTTTGAGTCTAATGCATGACAAACCAAACAGTTAAATAATTCTGTTATTGGAGAGGAATTTATGTTGTAGAAAGAAAAATTAATAAATCTGGATTTTAAAAAAGTTTCACTGACCATTCACTGTGGTTGCAGGCGTGTTGTTCTGGGTAGCCAGGACTGGTGTTAACGCCTTCGTCAGACAGGGTTGTTCACCTCTGTCTCCAAGGGGCAGCCCCATGGTGGCAGCACTGCCAGTTTCTGGGTGGCTGCCTGCATTTGCCGTAGCACCGCGGGCTGTTACCCTACGCGTGGCTCAGCTTTTGGTAGGTGTATCCAGGTTCCCCTTCAGAGGCGGTGTAGACTTGTCCTCCTCTGTTACTGCTGCCGGCAGCCCTCGCTTTTTGTTTTGGAACCTTTTTTTCCACCTCTCTGACTCCCTTTCTCCAGCAACATGAGGGTGAGGCACTCCAGCTGGGTGCAAACCACAATTAAAGGGCTCTTTCTTTCCCTTGCTAATTTGGGATCCTTATTGTTCAAGATGTGCTTCCAGATCTTGTCAGGCAATTAGACCCCTGAGCTTGGGAGTTTCCTGCCGCTTGGCTTTGGGCCTGTAGAGCTCTGGCACATAGGAAGCGTGGGGTGTGGGGGTGCATCCGTGCCCCCGTAGAACGGGAGATGTTTCTGACCCTTGTGCTGGGGCACTGCCTGCCTTTGCCTTCCTGTCTGCCGAGGAGGAGGACTACAGTGGTAGTCCTTCGCACGAGAGTGGAGGGAGGATGGAGCAGATGGAGGATGCAGGCCACTTGCTCCCTCTCCAGCCTTCTGCATTCTCCACATATTTGTAAAACAACTTTTGTTTTAAATTGAATTGAATTCTGAGAGCGCCATTAAAATACAGAAATGCTTCTCGCTGACCTATTACTCTGCATTCATGTCGGTAAAATTTTGGATGAGTTTCTATAGTCCTCCCGCCAGTTCTTTGTCAGGGTGAAGGGTTTAGTTGGCTCTGTTAATCCACTCTCTAGCTGAAATTGTTCATTTAAATCGTTACAAAAATCCACTCTTTTCCAATGCGAATCCTATATTCCCAGATCAAGTGCTGCTGCCAGTGCAAAGACTTCAAATTCTTTGAGTGCAATCACGCTGTGTCGGTCCAAAGCCAAATTGCAAACACTTATCCACAATTCCCCTTACTCAGCTTTAAGCTAATTTTTCCAGCAGGCAACAATAGCTGTAAAAGTGTAGGGAAAGATTATCAGAAGAGCTTGAGAAATGGTTGATAAATTCCTTCACAAGCTGGGATAGCGTGCTACCACATCCTC
The DNA here is from genome assembly GCA_022605575.1 of Laterallus jamaicensis coturniculus. Lineage (NCBI taxonomy): Eukaryota > Metazoa > Chordata > Aves > Gruiformes > Rallidae > Laterallus > Laterallus jamaicensis. The sequence continues at coordinate 7,581,495 of JAKCOX010000027.1, forward strand.
TCCTTGCAAGAAGCAAGACCCTTTCGTTCTGTTACTTCATGTATTTTTAGCATGCGGTCCCTCAGTGTCACAGTAATTAAGAGCGATCGCAGCCGCTGAAAGATGAAGCACGGAACAAAAGATCAAGTGATTGTTTAAGCTGAAGTTAACTGAACCAGGAAAAGTGAGCTCAATGACATGCAGAAAAAGCTTTCTTTGTATCCTCTGGACTTTTACAATTCGCGAAGCCAAACACGCTCGTGTAACTTTTTCTACCTACAGCGATGGATAATGTTCAGGTCACAACGTGACGTGTTTGGCAGCCAGGTTTTTTTCCCTGCGGGCTTGTTAAGAGCATCACCCACATCAGGTCCTCCCTGGAGCTGAGGTACGGTGTGCCCAGCAACGCTTCCCTCTTGGTCAAGGTTCAAACATGCTGCAAACAGCTAACAAAGTTGGGGTAGGGGGTGTGTGGGGGGTGACGTTTGTTGAAAGCATAGGCAGAGGACCAGTCTCCTCCAGTTGTGGTTGATACCTCCCAAAAAGTAACATTTTGGAGGCCAGTGGAGAGAGGAGCAATTATGCCCCAGCAAAATTACAATCTGAATGGGCTGCCATTTTCAGTGCTTCGCTAGGATGGCCATGATTGCTATAGAAACTTCTGAGAGTGAGACAGAGAGGTTTTCCAGCACTGGAAATTGCGAATGGAGAAGGTTAGACTGGGTGCAAAGCCCATTCAGTCAGGCAGCTGCCAGTTGAGCCTCTCTGCCAAGTAGATTGTAGGAAATGCTGATTAAAATGTCCACTGAACGCACCCGGCAAATTAAATTTCAGTCACAGCCGTCTGGCCAGTTTCGGGGGGAAGATGGCTCCAGTCACAGTGCAGCTGGGCTTGCTCTCCCCCCACAGCCGCTCCCGTGGGCACTTGCCCCCACCTCACAGGTACAGCAGTGCTGCTGCAGCGGTTATGCTGTGGCCTTGGTGCTCTAAGGACACAGGTGAGATGAGGTTTGTGGGGAAAGGTGGTAGTGACTGGTCTTACAAGGGATGTCTGCAGGGAAACAAAAGCTCCAGGTGTCATTCCAGGTGGTGGAGCAGTGGCTCTCCCCACCCTGTCTTTGCCATCTCTCCTAATGCATGTGCTTGGTAGATGAGGGCTGCTGCCATGTTCACCTCCCTCTGTCTGGGCTCTCCCATGATCTCCCCACTCCTGGTGCTGATATATCAACAGGGCTGCTCTCTTTGAAGGCATTGCCTGCCAGCCCCTTCCCCTCCAAACAGCCTGTGATGGCCAGCTGAAACCATCCCTTGGGGAAGGAATGGCTGGGGGGTACAGCCGGAAGCCTGCTGCAAACCAGGAGATAGTGCTAACTAAGGCTGTGAGAGGTCTCCATGCTTCCTCCTCATCACCTCTCCAGCAGCTTAGAAAAGCCCCTGAAAGCCCACCTGCAGCCCATCAGCCCTTGACTTTGCACACCCAGGTGCATCTGCAACTCCATTTATACATCTCCTTAAGAGCCTGCTCTTACCTCCTGTCCATACTCTGACTCCCTGGTCCTTTCATCTATGCTGAGGGAGGGTTTAATATCTTTTTGTGTTCATCCCTGGCCTTGGAAAAGCAGCTTGTCACCCTTCTGGCAGCAGTTATTCCAGCATCTTGCTCCATACTGATCCCCTGAAGGACCATCAGTATTATTAGGCTTTATCGCAGTGGCTGTTTCATTTCCTCCTGTCTCTCCGCAGCCTCCTGTGATTTAACTCCAAGCAGTCAGCCAGAGTAGTCTCAGGAAGGTAAGTGCAGACACATGTACTGCCAGGACACAGTTAATGTGGCTGTTTCCCATCTCCACGAGTTGCGTGCAGTCAGTGTGCCTGCTCGGGCAGTGAAGCCCCCAGCGCTGAGCCCCTTTACAACAGCCCCGCTCAGGGCAGTGGGCTTTGAGAGAAACAATAAGACCTCTTCCTGGATCGATGGGATTTCCTACCTGCCTGTGTGTGGTTTCCAGACATTCCAAATAGCTCTTCATAGGCTGCACTTGGGGGGGGTGTGTGTGTGTGTGTGTGTGTTGAAAAGTTTGCATTTAAGTACAAAAAACTATATGGAGCTTCTTAATAAGAGCTGTGATGCCTTGAAAAGCCAGAATCAAAACTCAGTGCCTGGTGACTGCTAAGTAGCTATTCTTTATTGCAGCACTGCCTTCACTTTCTATCTTCGCTTTCTTTATCTTCAAGGCTGTTAAATTTTGTAGCTGCTCTCATGAAACAGCTCACACAGTTACAGGCATAGTCTACTAAAATCCAAAAGAAATTTATTCTCAAAACACACAAATTCTTCTTTTATACTAAAGCTATATTAATTAATTGTCTCTTTAGCTACATCTACATCAATCTACTCAGCATTATCACATATTGAATCAGCTATGAGATTTGTCTTGAAGTGTATGGGTGAATGATGTAACAAGTGACAGCTTACAAAGCAAATAAATGTTTGCTGTATGGGGTTTTTTTGGGGAAAAAAAGGTGATAGTAAATATAATAGGTATTTTGGTCTGATTGTGATTCTGCTCTTTTACAATCTCTCAATAAACAGTTCTTAGAAGTCAGGCTAACGTCATCCTCTGCTCTCAGAGAGCCTGAAGATCGTGCTCAAGCCAGTGTCTGGCATTGTCTACTTAGTCTTTTTATATGCACTGGTTATTTGTTTTACTAATGGCTAACACCATGCTGTTCCAGTAGTGTGCATGTACAGGTGTGCATATATCTATACATGCTCAAGGACCTGTGAATGGGGTCTGCAGTCCTTGTGGCTTGTAACTGCTCCCATAGCCACAAATGAATGCTTGGTTGATGGATGCCAATCTGTCAATTCTTGAACTTAGGAAATTAGTTATTGACAAAATGGAGAAATTATCTGACTGTATCACAGCAACTCATACTTTAGGGCACCTCTGTCTGCTAAAGTTGACCCTAATAATTAACAACCTTACCCAGTGCCCCAGAGGTGCTTTATAAGGCACAAGGCTGAAGGTTAAATACCTTCTGTGCATCAGATGTGCTCATTACACCAGTATGTCTATAATGGCTTTCCTCAAACCACAGCAGCTTGTTAATGGATTGTTCTCGTTTTACGGTCTTTCCAGGGGTCCCCTGCACCACTGCAAAGCTGTGCCCTTGTCCTTGCCAGATTGTCTTTTCCTGTTCAGCCTGAGAACTAGTGTCCCCTCGCCAAACAGGGACACACCAGCCATCCCTTTGCTTGCCCTTGGTGCTGCTTGGGCACCCCATAGGTGCTTCCCCCAGCCTTATGCTTCCACCTCAGCTCTTCCTTCTGTGAAACTCAAAGTCTCAATAGCCAGCCTCCTTCTGTTTAACCACCCATCACTGTGGCTTAGCATCCAGACAGCCCTGCAGTTTTCCTCTCTTTGGTCCAGGGGGTCATTTAACCAAAATGAAAAGCAATGATGAATTAAAGGCTGGGTGTCATAAGTGACTTTGTGTGGAAGAGGAACAAGGTTTGCAAGGAGAGTCATGACCACCTGGTACAACACCTGGTTCTCTCATCAACTGCTACAACTGGAAAGAAATCGGAAAAACTTTCTGGGCTGAGAATGCCTTTTCCAGCTTGTTTGGAGCTGAAGCCACTGGAACTGTTGGTGCCACACCCTCCTGACTATGTTCCAAGTTGAAAAGAGCTGCAAAAGCCCTCGGGTCAAAATCCTCCAATGTACTAGGGTACCTGCTTGGAATGAAAGGTAGGTCCCTGCAAGGAAGGAGCTGGGCTTTAGCACCTCCTGTCTTTTCAACAGGCAGATGATTGAAATCTCATGTCTTGTGTATAACAGGGTAAGCAGAGGCTAAAAGTGGGGAGAAGTGGGTTTCAGGGGAGCTTCTCATCTCTTGGCTTAAAACCAGACATAAGCTCCCCTCTTCTCATTGCCTTCACTTCACAGCATTCCTACAGTTGTGCAAGGGGGATGCACAAAGCCCTGTTATGCTACAACTCTTGGGAAAAAAAAATCACTCTTTCACTTGGGCCGAGATGCTTTAGATGAAGAGGGAGAGAAGCTAGACGCACAGTCAGGATTTGTAGCTCCCTCTCCCCTAACTTTGATGCACTTTGCATCAGTGGCGACAGGCAACTTCAGTGTTGTATTTAAAGTGACCTGAGGCACTGCTGTTCCACAATCTAGGCAAAAAGGAGAACCCCAGCTAAGGCAGGATAAGCAGTAAATTAGCATGAGAAGCTGACTCGGAGGGAAGGAAAAAAAAAAAAGCAAGCAAGCTAGTCCCTAACCCTGTTTTCTAGGAATACCTTTGTACTTGGGCGCATCATCCACCATCATCTAGCTCCACCGTGTGTTGGGATCTCTTCCCTTGCTACAAGGGAAAGAATTTCACCCCCATACACACACTTCACACACAAACATGCACAAGCAATGCTCCCTCTTCAGCAGGGTATTTCGACAGCACCAACCAAGCAATTTCACATAAATCACACTCACTATTGGCGCAGTTCGGTAGTACTTTCAATCTAAATGTTTTCCCTGTTCCCCTTCCCTCATCTCCTCCAGAGAGTGCATACACTGGTAAAAAAATTAGTGAGCTGGGCCTAGAAAATTCTAGATTGGTGAAGATGTATTGAGGTATCTGAGCTTAGGATAATAGAATGAGATATCTGGACAGTCCGTGACACCCACAAAGCCTGCAACTACTTGGGCCCTGAAAACATGTTCACCTGCTCAGTAGTCTGCCATTCCCTCAATGAGAAAATGGATTGTTTACCCCAGGCCGCTGCCTCGAGCTTTCTCCCGCTCTTAGTTTTTTTTAATTTGAAAGGTATTTTAAAAATACTTTGGAAAACTTGGGGGACGGGGGGGATAAATGCATAAATACGTATTAAAAAATAAATAAAAAGGCATGAGCATGGAAGAGCAAACCGAGGCGGCCTGCAAGGAAGGCGAAGCCCACAAGATGGCAGGCCCGCACCACGGCACACAGGGCGCCGGCCCTGCTCTCTGCCGCTGGCCAGGCGACTCCCCCTCCCCTCGCCCCCCGGCACTGGACAAGACGTTCCCTTCTTCCACAAAGCTAATTCTAAAAAGAAATGGATAAAATACTTTATCCGTTCACTTTCACCTTGCCGTCTGTCTGAGGACAAAGTAAAATAGAGTACTAGCTGGGGTAGAGATTCTTTTCAGAAAATGCCGGGGGGAGGGGAGGAGGCAGGGGAGGAAAAGACCCCCAAACTTCAGATTGTCCTTTGGCCCTGGCTCTGGGGCACACAGAACGGCTGGCGACAGGGATGGTGTGGGATGACTTGACCCTCAACAGGACATGGAAGATTTATGATTTGAATGCACAACCGGTCATTTATTACTCAGTGTTGTGAAACAAGGGCTTCCTTGGAAGTGGGGCTACCTTATATTAACCGAAATGTGGCATTTCACATTGCTTGATCCCATCCCAGCCTTGCTCCCACAGCCAGATTCTACCTCTGACTGCTCCAGCAAAATCCTCAAGGCCTCACCACCACACAGGACCTCTTGGTGTGGGGTATGAGGCATGTGTGTTCCTGAAACAGTTTGGAAAGTCCAGTGCTTTCTGCATGGCTAAATCATGACTTCTTGGGAGGGCATGTCCTCGCCTGGATTGTGGTGTCCAGCCTACCCTTTTTTGCATGTATTGAAACCATGCTGACTTGGTGCTGGGAGGCCTTCTCCACTCTGGGGTGGGATGCAGAAGCTCTTTGGAGGAGTCATGGGTGCCCCTGCACATGGGGACTTTTTGGCAAGTGGAGCTGGTGAGTAGTGCCACCCATACCTGGGATTTTATTTAATTCTGAAGTTATCATTGCATGTTCAAGTGGCCTCCTGAGAAAGGAAGAATTGCCCAATTTCATGTGCAGCTGTGAATTACCCAATTTCAAGGGCAGCTGTGATGACAAGTCATTCTCTGTATCTTAATGAAGAAATGTCCTTAAGGCCATGTGTCGTTGTCTTCATCTGCTGGGATCCGGACATTGCTCTCAAAAAAATCACAACACATGTAACAGAGCTGGAGTTGATCCAGCCTCATTCCTTCCCCCATAGCACCAGCCTTCCATCTGGGAGCAGCCTGGATTTTGAACGAGCCTGAAACCCCATGCTCTGAGATCCAGGATTTGGCTTACCATGGACTCCTCAAAGAAAACCCCATGACTATGCATCTATAAAAAGAGATGGCCCTTGCTTGGGCTTGCTGCTGTAAGAGCTTCAGGAAGCTTCCCAGTCCTGTTCTGCCACCCCTTCATCTCCACAGTCTCTCCACTCCCCCTCCTCCTTCATGGTTCAACTTGCAGCAATCCTCTCTGTTGCCAGTATCCTGAGGAGAATGTGCAGGCTGTGTTCTCTCCAAAACATGAGCAAAGAAGTAGGAAGATACCAAAGGAGATAGGTCAACCTCTGGTTAACTTCATGTTTAGGGTTTTTAATTTTTTTGAAAAATATATATATATATATAAAAAAATATATATATATATATGAGTAGCTCTTCACTACACCCTTTCCAGGCTTGTACCCTCAGCTCCTCGTGCAGTCAGGTTCTGTCAGGCATCCCACTCTCCCTATACAAAGCGCAAGCTCCCTACGTGGCATTCAGGGAGCCAGGCATTTGAATGCTCTGTGTCATGGCATATTTAAGTATAGTTTAGGCCATATCTCTTAGTCTTTGAGCTCTAAAAACCGCTAAATTCAAGTGAAAAACATAGATGAACTTGCTATGCATTGGTCCCTGTGTGGCTTGCCTAGATACAGAAATGATGCTGAGACTTTTTCAAGACTAACTATTGTGCCAATGTGTGGAAGTCATGCAAGAAAAGGCTTTTACTGGAAAACTTCACTCCTGTAGAGAACCTGCTGGAACAGAAGCCAGGTAATATGTAGAAAAGCTGCCCCAGTGTTTCAAGATGATCAGTCTGGCTAGAGTGAAGAAGAAACAAGGAAAAAAGCAGCAACTCCAATAAAGCATGCCAGGGCAAAAACCCTCTTTGCAGATCTCTTCTCGTAAATGTCCAAGCCCATGGTAGAACCTGCAATCAACAGATGCTTAAGTCTACTGAAGGAGCAGGCAGGCCATTAATGTAACAAGTTAATGAACTTTAATGTAGCTGACTTTTCTGGACAATTAGTTGGATTTCCAGGGTAACTAAATCACAAAAAGACACAGGACACAATCAACACACAGAAGAGTACAGCCGTTTGCTGAGAAGTTCTATGGGCATGACTAAATCAAATGAAACTAGATGTCCTAGAAAACAGTTTCCACTTTCATCATGTCTCTTGGCTGGATTCCACAACATCACAGAAACATTTCCACAGGAATTGATTACTTCTCACATTCTGTGCCCTGGAGAGCTTCCCATGCTGCTCTGAAGTGGTAGGTCTTTTTGAGTACAGGCTCAGAGGTGAGATCCAAGCCAGCTGGGCAAAGCCACCGCCTTTCGACATGCCCACACAATTTGGTGGTGTCTGCAAACTTACTGAGGGTGCCCTCGATCCCCTCATCCAGATCATTAATGAAGATGTTAAAGAGGACTGGCCCCAGCACTGAGCCCTGGGGAACAGCACTTGTGACCTGCCACCAGCTGGATTTAACTCCATTCACAACAGCTCTCTGGGCCTGGCTGTCCAGCCAGTTTTTATATAAAAGCAGATAAACTGGGTGGTGACAGTAAGCTAATGTCAGCCAGAAAGCAAAGGTATATCTTTTTATGACACTGAGAATAACCTTCTTCCAGCAAATGGATCCAACCTATGGAGTGAGGTTGAAAGCAACATGTCCTCAGAGTTTGAAGAAGTTTTGTACTCCTGGGTTTAGCTTAAAACACTGGTCCTTCAGACCCAAAAGCAAATGTTTCTCAAAGACTGTGAATAGTCTGGATCAGCTCTTGTCTAGGTCTGTTTTCAACTACAGTCTTTGCAAATAAGACCACCCATTGCTAAGACTTCACCCGATGCCCCAGTTAAGCCATTTCAATCTCTCCAGACAGTCTTATTCTTATATCTTTCATACATTCCTGGGCTGGATTTTTTTGCTCATGCAGATACTTCTACTGCTTTCCTGAGGCATGTGGGCCTCTGGAAAACTGCATGGAAGACTGCATTCATTTCCTCAAAAAGAAAAAAAAAGAAAAGATTTAAAAACATTTCTTATTCTTATAAAGTTTTGGGCTTCCTATACACACCCACACATAAAAATAAGCTCAGGAAACAAGAAGCTTGCTTACTATTTACTATTAATCCCTGCTCTACCTCTAACATCCCATGTTCCAGAGAGTCCATGCAGGTTATTGGCTTGTGGGTATCAATGGCAACTGGATGACAACTGGCGGACAACTCCACCCTTTCATTTCTCTTGTTTCAGCTCTGACTTTGTTCAAAATTACCCTCTGGAGCAAGGAGAAGCCAGCAGACTTGATTTGGGAATTGAGTGAATAAAGTTCTTGTGTCATCCCAAGCAGACAAGGAGGAAACGGGAAAGCACCAGGACCCCAGAAAAAGCAACAATGAGAAAATCTTTATTTCCATCTCCAACTGGTTTTCCAGGAGAGAAGTCTTGTTTTTAAAATAAGATTAGAACACTTTTCTGCATAGGGATTCCAAGTATTTTGCAAAGATGCCATAGTGTGTTCCTGTCAATAGCTACAGCATCTACAAATGTATACTTCTGGATCAAAGGCACTTTATCAAAAAGTCCCCAAAAAGCTCTCATCTACACACCTCATCACTGATGTACCCATCCTGTGTGAAACCTGTGCAAGTAAGAGAGGGTTTGTTCTGTCCAATTATGAGGAATAAACAGTCTCAGAATGAGTAAGAAGAAGCCTCCAAGATCTACTGCACCAGAGCTTGTCACTGCAGCACCATGCGCTGAGCCTGGTGGCAAAGGAAATGCAAGAAAATGGGTATTAGGGAAACTAGGAGGCACAGAGAACAGGCAAGTCCAAAGCTCAGGATGAAATAACAACAGGCAAAAAAGGAAAATACTTATATGAGCTATCACATGAGCTGCTGAGCATCATGGATTTTTACTCCAGCTCTCCTCAGATGTCAGAGACCGACTGCAATCCCTACAGAGAGCACTGGTGGACTGGAGAAAGATCAGCCTTGTGACAGGTGTTGAGAATACATTAGTAAAGCCCCGAGCAGGTAAAAGATACAGTCCTTGCAGAAACAGAGGGCACGTCGGTGTGCCAGCGGTGGGGCTGTCATTTTGATTCTTCCCTTCCACTTGCTGCTCAGAGCTGTTTTTCTCAGTCTCTGGGAGGTTAAGGACAGATGGGAGCCATTAGATCTTTGCGGCTCCTTTGGGAACTGTTAGTCAGACCTCTTGTATATCACAGCCCTTCAAACCTCACCTGCCTGCCTTGCCCAAGACTTGACTACAGTGTCACTCAGGCTTTTAACTGCAGTTAGAGCACATCCATCAGAAACACGCCTGTCTTGGCTCGGACACATCTGGAAAACACGCCAGCCGCCCTGATGGCTTGTTACAGTGATTAATCACCTTCATGCCAATAAATCTGTGCCCAGTTTTTCATATGAATTTATCTGGTTTCAGCTTGCTGCTACACATTCCCATAATTTACTAGATTAAAGAGCCTTTCGGTACCTGATATTTTTCTCCCAAGGAAGTTCCTTTACCATCATAATCAATTCCCTGTTCAGTCTTTTTTGAGAAGCTAGAGAGAGCGAGTGCGGTGCGTCTCCCATCGCAAAGCATTTTCTTCAGGCTCTGAGTCATTTTGTGTGGCTCTAATGTTCCACCACCTATTTTTCAACATCAGTTTAAAGCATGTGAGCCATCCCAGTGCCAGTCTCATGAATACAGTACCAGTTTACATCCAGTTGCTTGTCCCTTAGGACTTAAAAAAAAAAAGGTAATCTATTTGATGTCTCAGGCAGATGCAAGGCATCTTCCTTCTGGCTGGCATTTCGAACAACCAAAAAAACAGCCATCATTCACCTTCACCGGTGCTGCCATCTCAGCAGGTAAAGAGAAGGCACAGCAAAGCTGTCTCCCTGCTTGTTCACTGTGAGGTGATTCAACACTGGAGAGCAAGGCTGCCCCTGCGCAGGGTACCGCTCTGAGCACAGATTGCTCCAGGCACACTCAGACCACATCTCTAGGGATGAACTAGCCAGTGGGCACAGGGCAGCCATGTCCAGGCAGTTAAACCCTCTTACCCATCAAAGTGGAGTGGCTGCAGCCAGGCTTTTTACTTCTGTGCTAGGGACCATCTTGCAGCCCCACCACAGACCCAGCTGAGCTTCCAGTACCTGGGAGGGCTCCCCACTGCTGCCCCCCCCCCATTTCCCAAGAAATATAAATGTCATCTTGATACAGAACGAGCCTCCAAGGAGGGAGACAGATGAAGCCACTCCCTTGCTTTCTCCTTCCAAACTCTCTTTCCTGACAGGTCAGCAGGACTTCAAACCAGAGAGGTGGCAACAGGTTGGGACGTCCTTTTCCTGCCCGGTGGCTATCTAAGGACTCACGCTGACACTGGAGAGGCAAGGTTTTCATCAGAGCAGAGTCTCTGGCAGGCGCATCAGGCCTCTCACTGCAGCCTCCTGCATCTCAGAGAGAGAGGGGACGCAGGAAGAAAAGGCAGTAAAGGCACTTTGGCATAAGCTCAGAGAGGAGGGCTGGTGTCTGAGGTCTTACATCACTGTACAGCTGGCACCAAACCCGGGCTGTCAGGTGGGCTGCTGCTTTAGCCCTGGGGAACCCTGAGCTGCCATCCTGCATCAAACATCTGCCCAGGACTGGCACCCTGAAGCTTCTCACTGCAGGACTGTCCTGTTGTCACTTGCCAGAGTCAAAACAGCAGTCATCTGGGTATCTGACGCCTACAAAGCTTGTGGCACTTCACACCCATTATGGGTAGGTAAGGCCTCCAGGCTGAGCCTAAATATCACTTTTTCTACCATCCCAGGGGTTTCAGAGCAGTAGTTTGAGTGAAAAGTAATCCAGGGAAAAGATAACACCCAACCCCCATCTCAACAGAAGGGAACAAAAATACTTGAGGGCTAATATTTTATTAGAGAACATTAGGAGTTTCTCTTTTTCCACAGAATTCTCCTCCTTTTAATTCTGTCAGTGGTAGAAAATGCTGAATCACAAACCTGGAGCTTTAAAAAAAAAAAAAAAAAAAGGTATTTCATATGCAGAAGAAACATATCTTGCATCATTTCATGCTTCCTGCTCTGCTCTCTGGTGCCACGTTCCTCATTTTCAGCCTGTTTTAAAGGTCAGCTTCACAGAACAAATCCTGACCTCAGACATGGGAAATATGCTGCCTCATCACTCCAGGATCTTTTCTCACATGATTAGTCCCAACATTGCTGCAAGTAGAACAGTCCCCACCACTGCTGCCGCAGCCAAAGGAGAAAAAAAAAAAAAAAAAAAAGCCCCACAACCTTAAAAAAAGCAAGCTATTTTTTTTTCTTTCCATTCCCCAAGTTAATATTCACTGCCATCACAGCCTCAGTTCCTAGGCCGGGGGCTACTTCAGCAGCGTAATGCTATTGCCATCTATGGGCAAGTAAAAGTCTTACCAGTCATACTTACAAGTTACAGGCAGAATACGTACCCAAACTGACAGCTACTCTCAGGAAAGTTTGAAAGGACTTTAAAGAGTATCTTATTTAAGGTTTTCCAATGGCTAAGATACAGGATCAGGATAAAAGTTAACCAAAGGCAGCAATCACTTCTCATGGTATTTGTTTTAATCCTTATTATGCATTCACTCAACTGGCTTCACTTGGCCTGAAGAATATTATTTTGATGCTGTAATTTGAGCAGGCAGGAGAGGTCACATTAAGGCCTTGATTCAAAGAAGTATGTGTACTCTATGTATTTTCAACAAAAGTTATTAACTTATTCAAAATGACTACTATTGATTATTAAATGTTTGAAGAGTGATGGAAGGCACAACAGTGAGGAACAAGCTTCGGTGCTACAGGCAAGCTGAGGATTAATTTACTTCCTTAATAACTCCTATAAAAATAGAAGATTTCAACCTCAATAGAAGAACCAGTCTGTTACTCTGCTGGTCATAAATGACAAATTTATACTGACAAAACAGCTTGATTGAAGTATAGAAGTTATTTCAAACTCTCTTTAGCTTATGCCTCTAGGAAAGAATCAGGCTCATTTTCAGCAACTCAGTCGTTCAGGTTCATATGAAAAAGTTTTTGTCAGTATCTGTTAGAAATGCAAAGCAAAGTCGAAGCTGCCCCTCACTGGGAAATTCTATAGATGGCATTTAAAAGAAAGCACAACACCACAGCAAGATGAAAAATGGGTTTTCTGTTAAATTATAACTAGCCAGATGGTTATACTGCTCTCAGGTTTATGATAAAGGCATAAAGACTGCCTCCCATGCCTGCAGAGCTCTGGGCAGGTGGCACAGACCGTGTACGGTTAACTTGTCAGCCTTGTCTCCTTCTTGGTTCCTGATGAACCAGTGAAAGGAGAATGCCCAGGGCCTGATAGCAAAGGTTGCCCCACGGCTTGTCACTCGGGGCGGGGGGGAAGTGGGGAAGGGAAGGCAGCTAGGGCATCAGACCTGCCTCAGTCCCTTGCCAGAGGAAGGGCTCTGTAAGACTTAACCTGGTAGAAGTCAAACAAAAAGAACCAAAGCACAAAGTCCTCTTCTAACAAATTCAGAACAAAACCCCCCATTTGGATAGGATTTCTGGAAGAAAGAGCCAGAGGTGTTTGCAAGTAAGCACAAGAATAGGCACTTCGAGTGACTGCGGAACTATAAACAAAAGCACTTTTGTGCACTCCCGGATTACTTGCTCTTATTTTCTCTCACAGTCACATGCTTACACGGGCCTGTACTGCTTGAAAACATGATTCATTACGACGCCTTTAAATTGCAAGCAAGTATTGTATTATTAAGGCTGACTTGTTTTAACTTTCCTGTTATTTAGTTATGAAACAAACTACACTATCTCTTACGTGACCAAACCCCCACTGAATCCTTTAAAAGTTCTTGTTGATATGTACACTGTATTTCCAAAGCATTTCAGATTTATGGGCTTCCCCCACCACCACCCCCGTCATTGTTTCATTGGTTCAGGCACATCCCCTTCTCAGCAGATTGAAACATCCAGTAATCTGAAACAGATTTGGTGACCCTATAGCATTAAATCATGCTTTGTGGTGCTTTATTTCTCCTTCCAAAGACGTTATGCATTAGCAGGTACATAAAATTGCACCAGAGATTGAATACATATTGAAAAGTAATAAATGATTCCATATGGTCTTAAGGTTTTTTTCAAAGCAGTGCACTGCTGTTTTAAAGCAGTAGTGTTTAATTTTCCAATTAGGAAGAATTTTAAATAGCCCTTTTAACCCACAGATATAGAAACACTCACATTTGAGATATTCTCCCCAGCTGAGAGATTTGGGTGCCCCGATAATTTTCCACAGTCAAATGGTGTCCTTGGTTAGCTAGCTGGCAAGGGTACAATTAGCCAAGGCAGTTAATTTCTCCCTTTTATTAAAAAAAAAAAAAAAAAAGCAGAAAAAAAAATAAGCTTGTGTCATCATTACTGCAAAGACACAGGTCACAAAGCCCCCGTGAGCAAACTGAATAGCACACGTTCCTCTTTCAGCTTCACATACTTCAACATCTGCCAGGCCTCAGTTACAGTTCCTCCCCAGTTTTCCCAATTTACTTTCAAGGCAAGAAAAAATTTTTAAAATCCATTTTGCTAAAACAAGGCTTACAATACCTTTACCTAGATAAAGTTTAAGCTTTCTGTGATTCTTAACATGCCTAAAATGAAGAGTAGGTACTGTATTTAGAACCAGCAGGGTCTCCGGCAGGTCAGTTCTCGGTGTGTGCTCAATAACACGTGCTCACTGAAATGGTACCCCCCAAAATAATTTAAAAAATAAAGCCAGGTCTCACTGTCACTGTCATCAGCTCTGCACAGGTAACCCAGCAGCGAGCAGCTTCAGATGTGAGCCTTTAACGCAGCAGTTTGCTAGACTGAAGGAAATGCTTTTTGCCAGGCAGGCGAGGGTGTGCACAAATGGAAGAACTCAGCTTTTCAGATTCCAGGAGGCGTTTGCAGGGCTGCATGCCCCAAGCACACTTAAGTGACATTCACATGAGCTGCGAGGAACGCAAGGCCTTTAACACCAGAAGCAGAACCAGGGCAGAACAGTGGCATTACAGTTCAGAACTGCCCTCCCAAAAGCTCCTGCTCAACCGATGTCTAATCTCAGAGTCTCTGGAATCCTATTTTTAGGCTGTCAGCATCCCAAGACGCAGGACATTCTGCTTTTGGCATACCCAGAACTACCCCACATTGGGCAGCTCTGTGCCGCTCTTCCCCCTGAGCCCAGCGCTGGAATTCAGAGCTCAGACACGTCTCCATGCAAGACGAGACCCACAGCCCCAGTCGCACAGCCTGCTCAGAGCACATCCAACACATACCAGCAGGCTCCAGCTCTTTAAAGCACAGGGCTGTGATCACTCTTCCAAGACAGGCCAGCAGGTAGGAGGTGCCCATCGCTATCCCGTCCCTCACTGCAGCATGTCTCAGGCACTCTAGAAATGTGACCCCATTCCTCCAACTTGATGCCGCTCCTGAGTCAGCAGCCACCCAGTTCCTCCAGGGTGGGGGAGGGAACCAGCTGCAAATGCTTATCAACTTCCCCACCATGTGCTGAGCCACTGACTGCCTTTGTTTAACACTTCACGAGCCCCTTTGAACCCTTTCTCAACTGCCTGGGGGGAACTGACAGACTTGACACTTCCTTTCCTGAGTGCCTTGTGGTATTCCTGGTGCCAGGAGACCCAAGGTCAATTCCCCACTCCTGCCCACTGGGGTTCAGCTGCCTCCCCCTGACCTTCCTGAAGAGTATCTTACCCAGGACATAGGCTGTCCTCAAACCTACCAGGCAGTAGGCTAACCTAACACGCACTCCATTTTCAACCAGCCTGTTGAACCCGTACTGCTGCCTGGGAGAGAGGGTGGGGATTCAGGATTCATGGGAGCGATCAAGGAGAGGCCATGACCTAGCAGTAATAACATTGCCATAGGGAAGGGAGTGGAACAGTCTTGGATTTCAGTCCCCGTTTCCAAGTCTGCTCTATGTACTCTACATCGAAGGTTTGTCAAGAGGACAAAACACAAAGTTCTGGGAAAAGGATCATAAGCCACGTCTCCAGCTCCTAAGCAAGCGCTCCGATCACCGAGATACAGAATGAGAGAGGGAGGGAGGTGCTTGGACTTCTTCCTTCAGGGGCCACATACAGGACAAAATAACTAATTCTTTGAAGGAACCAAAATAGGTTGTATGCAGGTGCTGGCTCTCAAAGGAAGAGGCCAGGCTAGCAAGTCTCAGCAAAGGGACATCCTTTCTGACCCTCGTTCTCTTCCCCTGATCCCCAGTTACAGCCTCTGCTATCCAAGCATGCCTTATGTTCATGGGTAGAGGGAAGCAGGACTAGGAAGGGTGGTTATTTTAGGGCTGCAGTGTGTCAGCATCAGTACCTCGAGCAAGGATCCAGGCGGCACGCCTCTGCACAGCACCACGCCGACAGGACAGCCGCCTCGGCGACGTTATTTGCCCCATGACGACAAGCAGCAACGCCAGGATTTCAGAGGTGGTTGCAGGTCCGGTGGGTCTCCCCTCCAGCACCCCACCTCTGGGCACTCAGCACGCCGCATCCCGCTGCCAGATACGTAGCCGGCGCCCTTCTCCCGCGTCTCAGGGGCTGCGAGCCCTCTCCCGGCGGTGGGTGGGCTTCAACTGGGCATTGAGAGGAGCGGAACGGGAAAACCGAGGGACAGCTTTGCCCAACGCTGGGGTGCAGCCGTGATTTCTGGCCGGAGGTAATTTTTAGTGTGTCATGCTACTTTCAGGAAAGGCTTTCCTTCCCGCGCCCTTGCAGGCAGCCTGCCCGCAGTCTCCCCGCGCTGCCCCGCAACGCTAAAGCAAAGGGGGGGGCTTCATGCGACGGGACCCGGGCGGAGTTCGCAGGGACCCTGGCGGGGTTTGCAGGGTCCCTGGCGGATTCCTCTCCCCTCCCCCCCCTCACCGCGTACCAGCGGCCGCCTCCCCGCCAGCCGGGGCCCGGCGACCGGCGCTCACCCCGGGGCAGGCCGGCAGCCAGTCGCGCAGCAGGCACGGCACGGCGCCCAGCGGACGCTCCCGACCCGCCGCCACCGCCTCCCGGCAGCGGCCCCAGCCAAACCCGCCCAAGCCCATCACCGAGAGGAAAGGGGGGTGAGGTGTGACGGCGCCCATAACCTCCGCACCGAAAGTCCGGCCGGGACCCCCGCGCCCACCAGACCACCCCTCCCCCACCCCTCGCACCCCCTCCCCGCGCCGCATTTTACTCGATTGTTTATTATTTTCCAAGGGGCGGTGGCGGGGTGGAGGCACCGACCAATGGAAAGCGCCGCTGCCCTGACGGGCGACGGACACCAGCCAATAGGCGCTGAGGGCGGGGTCTGGCGGTCACGCGCGGCTCTAGAGCATGACATCATCTGTTTGCACGGCGCAGCCTAGCTTGGTGCGGGCGGGGCGGCGGTAAGGGGCGGGGCCCGACAAGGAGGCGGGGCGGAGGTGCAGGGGCGGAGCGGAGGTGCAGGGGCGGGCCGGGGGGCGGGCCGGGGGCCGCTCGTGGTGCGGCTCGGCGGGCCCGGCGGTCGCGGCCTGGACCTCAGTTCCTCTGGTCCTGCCGCGGCGCGGGGTGCCGGTGAGTCCGGCTGGCCGGGCGGCCCTCTGAGCGGCAGGTGCCGCGTGCCGCTCGGTGGGGAGCAGCTGCCGGCCGTTAGGCTCGCGGCGCGCAGCGCCTCAGGGGCGTCTCTCCCCCGGCAGGCGCCCGACCGCCGGTTAATGCCCCGCTGAGGTAACCCCGCCGCAGCCCCTCGGGCAAGGTCCCTGCCCCCCGGTGTATGTGGGCAGAGGGAGGCTTTAAATTATAGTAATGGCGTAATTAAGAGATAAGTAGGTATAATTAAGCCCATGTGGGGTAACTGAGACGGGTTAAGTGACATGCCCGGGTTACACAACGAGTCGGTGGCAGGGCAGAGCGGCGTTTAGCTGCTGGGTCCAGCCCGAGCCGTGCGGGAGAGCTGTCAGTCTGCTCCTGGAGGTGTCCTGATGGGGCGGGAAGCGAGGGGAGATGATTAAACCTCTTCTTGAATCGTTAACAGAAACTGCTGCTGCAAGGATGAAATCCTTTCATCTAAGCTGAATGTAAAAAAACCAACCAAACAATGAGTTTGTTGCTAGATAGTAAGCAATTTGACTCCTTTCACCCTAATAATACCAACTCAGTAACTGCATGCACCCCAAAGTAACCAAAAATTATGATGCGAGATTCTGAGTAGTGTAATGTCAGCTTAAAAATCAGGTTTTAAAAGGTTGTAAAATACGCAATTAGGGTTGGTTTGGGTTTGGGTTGGGTTTTTTTCCTATTTTCTTCCTGGCCCTGCAAGAGTACTTGGGTCACATCCATCAAACATCAGGAACTTGGCTACTGGTTTAAAGTGGAAGCTGAGATGCTCCTTTAATGAGACTTTAAGAACAAGGATTTCAGGAAAACACCAGTAGTGCAGGACTCATAAATAAAGCTGAGAAGGCTGGCAACACTGCTACGTGCTATTTGTGGTTGTCATTAAGTGTATGAAACACTGCTAGAAACCATCTCCTATCCCTGAGAAGCTGAGAGCCTTTCTCAGCCTACAAGGTGCAGCTTTTTTGGTGGGCCTGGGCAATGCGGCTTCAGCCCACATGAGGCCATTATAATGACAATTTGAAGCTACAGGGTTGAATGTTCTCACTTCCTCAGCTTCACAGCTCCTTATTTGCCCAGGTTTTTTTGACATTTCATTATAAACATTGTTTCTTCCAGAAAGGTGATCTTTAACGTGGATGACTGTAGTCACGTACTCCACATACTGCAGAAATGGCTTAAGAATTTCTCAGCAGTGGGTGCTCGAATTTATGTTTATGCAGAGCTGAATGCTCCTAGCCTTAGGGTTTGGTGCCCAAATTGTCAAGATCACTTGAGGAAAGAGTTCTTCTCTCCACAGTAGTAATGTCACTGTTTCCTTCTGCAACTGCACTTCTCTTCCCCTCTCCTCTGTTACAGTAATCAGTCAGCCAGTTCACAGGCAGCTGAAGTCCAGCTTCAATTGATCTTTTAAATGCTATTCATTCCTTTGAGGAAAATTTTATAGTCAGAATTCTGTAGCCATCTTTGGCAAACCCTTCATATCTCCATGGCATAATTCAGACCCTTGCTCTGTGTCTACCTGCCAGTCAACCAATCTCCCCCCAATAACTGTAGAGCCCGTTAGCCAGTTTTAGCCAAGCTGGGCAGAAAAGTCTCAAGGTATGAAGTTAGCTGGCTTACAGGCAACATTTCTTTCTAATCAGCACACGGGTTGCTCTGAATCAGCCGCAAAGCCTACTGCCCTTTGCCCAGCCTGTGTTTAAACGACATGGTTGGGAACTGTGGGAAGAAAAAAAAATACACTGAGGGAGCCACTCTCTCACAGGGTGGAGATGGGAGGAGTGGACATAAAACCTCTTGGAGACCGGGCTGCAGGTGGCTTAGAAAACAACCCATCATATACTTGTTTGTGTGAAGTCCACAAACACAATGAGGCCGTTGTTTAATATGATGGCAATATAACACTGGTTTATTGAACCACAGTACACTTTGCACTAGATTTCTATGATGATGTAATGATGAGGAGTTCCAAGTCCCCCACCTCCCATGCACCTTTAGCTCCAACCAGGCTTCTGCAGTAAGATAGTTGTATAAGAGAGGCAACGCCAGAAATGTGACCTGCGCTTCTCTAGCTACCAGCCCGGGAGAATGTAGGTTATGGCACAGGGAAGGAGTGGTCGTATCTGGGTTACCACCGTGAACTGGTATGCCCTTATCTTATGGGAAACTGACTCTCTGAATCAACAAAATAGAAGAACGAGAGTGAAAACTGAGCTGATGATAGCCTGCAGTGGTTGAATGTAGCAGGTGGAAAGAGTTAATCTCAATGCAAAAATCTCCTACGAGGATTCCCACCCAGAGCGTTGTCATACGAATGTTACTTTCCCGAAAGCAGGATGCTGCGAGCCTTGCGTCTCACGGCTCTTGCGTGGTCTGCGTATGGCTGAGATCACCCACAGAGGTGACTCAGAGCAGCAGAGTAACCGTGTTGCTGCCAGAACCGTATAATCAGGTACTGCAACAGGTATGCATCTTCTCAATACAAACTTGAGCAGGGATGGCGGGTAAAAGGAGATGCAGAGGAGGTGCAGCACTGCCCCAAAACACTCGCAGTCTAAGTAGGCACAGTAAGTAAGCGAGGCTTTCAAATGGCCTCGGGGCTGGCCTAACTTTATTCCTGTCGAAGTCAGCGATAAAACTCCCATAAACTAAGCCTTTTTGAAAATCCCACCCTTGAGGCATTAAAGTACTTAAAGGAAGAGACTGGAAATCGCGCCAGCTTTAGATTCAATTCTGATCAGTTTTTATATGTATTCCAGTGGGCGCAGCCACGGAACGGTGATAAGAAGGGATCCTCTCTCTGTTTTGCTCATGCACTTTCGCTAAGTAAAATGCAAAGGAACAATTATACTGTAGTTTTAATTCCACCTCTAAACTGCAGTATCATGGGCACACATGTGCCATGCAGAGCTGTGAAGAACTGGTACCATGGCTTATGTGATAAAGGTTGTATGGCTGATACACCAGTAAATTTTGAAGAGGGCAGATAATCCTGCAGTAAAAGCCCTGGGCTGGCACTCAGGAGATCTCTTTTTATTTCTCAGTTCTGACATGGGCTTCCTGTATGACCTCAGCGCAGTCATGTAATTGCTTGGTGCCTCAGTCCATCATCTCTTTAATAGGGTTACTACTTACATATTTCCTTTCTCCCGCCCTGGCCTGCCTTACTTAGACTGCAATTCTGCCAGGGAGTGGAGCATTTCTTACCACGTGCAGGGCCTTCACCCAGTACAGCGAGACCTAATGGCAATGCCTGTGCAGTAATGCAATGCCAATTAAATAAATAAATGACGATGATAATATCATTTAGGACTAGATTTGCAGTTTGTAATCCAGCCCAAGGTCAAAGTGATACACTTCCCTGGAACCTCAGGACCAAAGGAGCGCTCCATGAAGAGGTTTCTGCACTGGCCAAAAATCAGTTCCCAGCAGCAGCAATTTTTGGGAAGGAGCTGAGCGTCAGTCACAGTTTCACAGCTGGCCCTCTCTGGCTAACTGCTGAATGAGGCAAGTGGAGGCTCCTCGGAGATGCGATGCTGGACTAAGCATCTTCTTGTTGTACACAGCTTTGTCCAATCTTGGTTCCTGGCTCTTCAATGCTACTGTGGTTCCCCTCCCTTACCAACTGCTAAATCATACACAGGAATGCCAGCATCACAGCTGTGGAGTACCTGGTGTCTTTCTGAGCTGCCTTGCATTCCTGTAAGGGGCTGCGTTACAGCAAAAGCCATGGAAAAGTGTGCAACGTCGTGACCCAAAATGGAGCCGCAGTGAAAATTATTTCCATTACTCCAACCTGCATTCATTCTCATTAATTCAGTGTCTCTTACTATATTTAGATAACTGAGGATTAATTGTATGCGTGCTGAAATGCTGTCCCTTGTAATAAAATCATGCCGAACTATTCCTAACTTGAGTGCCATTTGAATTTGAAACCTGACTAGACCCGGAGGGCCTCAGACCTTACTTAGCAGGACGGGTAAGGCACGCAGGATCAGGGGCTTGCTGTTTTCTAATCAAACCCAGTGGTTTTCAAATCTCTTGCCCACGAAGTTCAATTAAACAGGAGTAATTTAATTTGTCTGCTAATCCCACCTAGCAATGCTTTAGAGCACACCTGCTTGTCAAGGCGCACACAGAGTTGGTTGTTTCTGGTACCGGAGACAACACTGTTTCCATGCTGACTCTAGCCCATAGTTTAGGTCGCTACAAAGCTAGGTGCGAACTG
The DNA here is from genome assembly GCA_022605575.1 of Laterallus jamaicensis coturniculus. NCBI lineage: Eukaryota > Metazoa > Chordata > Aves > Gruiformes > Rallidae > Laterallus > Laterallus jamaicensis. The sequence continues at coordinate 7,602,518 of JAKCOX010000027.1, forward strand.
ATACATATACATTGCTATGTAATGTATTTATAACTACAGATACATTAATAGCTCTATATTCCTTGGCTTTGTGGGTCACTCCTTTATCCAACCCATAATTAACTGCGTGTTAAAGTGAGCTGCTTCGAAGGGCTTTCTGCCAGGGCACAGCCTCGGAGGAGGAGGAAGGACAGCGGGATTACATTCACGTGCGGACGTGCCCGAACATGTTCCTACACCACCCTCAGGCAGAACACAAGTTTGAAAAAAAAAAATATAGAAAAGGCTAAATTAGACTCCAGACGTAAAGTTCACCAGAATAACTCACGTATCAGTATTTCAGAACCAGTGGAAAGGAGTGGGGAAAGACTAGGCACGCTATTTCTTGGCTGTGATGGGCAGCCAGAGCCGGTGTGATGGGGAAGGAGACCTGGAGCTGCGCTCCTGCCCGGGCAGGTGGGCCTGACCGAGATAAGGGGTATGGAAAACCGAGGTGGTTGCGTCTGTTTTTCCCATTTAAATTCTAGTTGGCGCAGAGAGCCAGCGCTAACGTAACCCCTGGAAAGAGTTACCCTCTGTTCCGAGAGACCTGAGCTCTTCCCGCGGCCCGGGCGGCGCGGTCAGGCCGCGGGCCGGCGGGGGACACGTAGCCGCGGCGGCACCAGTGGGGAGTGGGTGTCGGTCCGGAGCTAAAGGACGGCCTGCTAGCCAGCACTCTGCCCACCGCGCTACGGCGGCTTCTCCAGCCCGCCCAGCCCCGGCGACTCCCCCCGGCCTGGCCCGCGCGACGCTCCCGCCCCGTCGGGGCGGCCCCTGCGCGGCACCGCCCGCCCGCCGCCCGTGGGCGGGCCGTGCCGTGCCGTGCGGTTAGGTTGAGGCTCCCTGCGTGTGTCTATAACTTTGTGTTGCTGCCGGTGGTTGTTAGGAGGAGGGATGTGGAAGTCGGTGCCGAGCAGGGTGACAGGCTGCTCGGGCGGGCTGCGGCGGCAGGCTGGCTCGGCGCGGGCGGATCGCTTGCCTCTCGCCGGCTGCTCGCAGAGGCGGCGGGCGGTTTGCCGCTTTCCCCTCCTTCGCCTTTAAAGGGAAGGCTCCTCGGAGCTGAAGGCGCAGGAGCAGCAGGAACCATGCAGCAGCGCTGCTTCTTCCTCCCGTGAATTCGGATCTTGATTTCTGCCGGTGTGGAGGTGGCTGTTGATCCTTATCCCCCCTCCCTCCCCCCCGCCTCCCTCCCCTCCCGGTGTGGCTCTCCCTGCCTCTTCTGCCTGAGCTTTTTTAAATGACTTGAGTGAAGGGGGGGAAAAAAACTGTCAAGATGGCAGCAGCAGGAGCAAGGAGGTTATGAATGTGGTGTTGATGCTGGAACAAAACCTATTCTCTTTGGCAGCCCTAGGGAGGGCTTAAAGCTTCTGGACCTGTTGGAAGACTGGCGATTTGATTTGTTCCCGTTGTGCTTGCTTTTTCCCTGCGAGAAGAAGGATTTATTTTTTATTTTTTTTTAAATCGGCCAGCCTCCGGGGTGGCTTTCTCCCGCCCCCTGCTCCGTCGGCTGTGAGATTTTTTGGGGGGGGGGGTTGCTTGTGTGTGGCTTGGGGGGCACTGCAAAGTGACAGGCTTACGCTAGTATGCAGTTGGATGTATGCTAAGACTTCGTCTCCCTTTAGGGCGTTTTGAAGAAGGAAAGAAAAGTCTTCGGCGTAATCTGAAGGACTCCTCTCCCTGCCCACCTGCCGAGGGAGGGGGCAAAGGACCGTCACCCCCAAAAAGGGAGATATCCGCGGAAGCGGCGAGGACCGAGCTCGGAGGCGCCAGGAACAGGGGGGTCCTCTCCCGGCTGGATACAGCGCTGTTCCCGCTGGAGCTACTTCTGCATCCGCATGGAGTGAAACATAAACAAACGCACACACGCACCGCGGGACCGACCGCCGCTCCGCCGGCGCGGAGGGCTGCGCCGCGGGCACCTCCGGCCCCGCCCGGCCCCGCGCTGCCCGCCCTGCGCTGCTGCTCCGGCTCCTAATCTGATTTTTCCACCCCCCCCTCTCCCTCCTTTCCCCCTACCCCTCCCCCCCCGCTCCGGCGTGCACGCCGCCCGCGGGGAGTAGGGCTCAGGGTGCAGCGGAGAGCCTGCCAGCCCTTAGCGGAGAGCGGCATGCCCGCCCGGCGGTCCCCCGCCTGCTAGGCTCCCGTCGGTACCGAGGAGGCAGCGGAGGAGGAGCGGGGTCGGCGGCCGCCCGCCCCGTCGCAGCACCCCGCCGCCGCAGCCGCCCGCGGGGGAGGCCAAGATGGCAGAGGCGTCGCCCCCCGCCCCGCTCTCGCCCCTGGACGTGGAGCTGGACCCCGAGTTCGAGCCGCAGAGCCGCCCCCGCTCTTGCACCTGGCCCCTGCAGAGGCCCGAGCTGCAGGCCAGCCCAGCCAAGCCCGCCGGCGAGCCGCCCGCCGACGCCGCCTCCATGATCCCCGAGGAGGAGGACGACGAGGAGGAGGGGGGCGGCTCGGCTATGGCCGTCGGCAGCGCGGCCCCCGCGGGCGGAGAAGCGGCAGCGGCCACCGCCGTCCCGGAGGAGGCGGCGCGGCTGCTGGCCCCGCTGCCCGGCGGCGGCCCGGAGGGACCGAGCCTCTCGCCTGGGGGAGCGGCGGCGGCGGGCGGCGGGGGTCTGAGCGGGGGCCCGGCGGCGGCGGCGCCGAGGAAGTGCTCGTCGCGGCGCAACGCGTGGGGCAACCTCTCCTACGCCGACCTCATCACCCGCGCCATCGAGAGCTCCCCGGAGAAGCGCCTCACCCTCTCTCAGATCTATGACTGGATGGTCCGCTGCGTGCCCTACTTCAAGGACAAGGGCGACAGCAACAGCTCGGCCGGATGGAAGGTGAGGTGGGGTTTCGGGGACGCGGCGGACCCACCGCGCCGCCCGGACGGGCGGGCTGCCCGCGGGGGACGCGACCGCGGAGAGAGAGGGGGGGTGCCGGCGGCTTGTGCCGGCGGCTTTCCCCGACGGCAGTCGTCCGGGCGCTGCTGCTGGCTGTGCTGATGATCGCGCTGTCGCCTTTGCTTGTTTTTATTTATTTTATTCTTTTATTTTGTTTTTTAAGGGAGGAGGGTAAGAAAAGTTTTGGCTCTTTCCTGTTGCTGTGTGCAAGCAGTGAGGGCTCCTTTCTCTGGGAGCGGGGGACGCTGGAGCGGAGCTGGCTTCTCTGATGTACAAGTGCATAAGGAGGGAAAGAAAAGAGGGAAAAGGGGGGAAAAAAAAAAGGAAAAACATTTTTCAGGGTGCGTGGGGGTTGTTTTGTTTTAAGTTACAAGTACCTTTGCTGTAACTCGTGCTGGCAAGAAGCAGGGTGGCTCTTACACGGGGTTATCTGAGTCTCAAAGCTCAAATTCAGAGCAACTCTATTCTTTTTGGCGAGAAAAACCCCAGTGGTTTCCCACACCTTCCTCAAAGGCAATAGGGGGGAAATTCGGTTTTTGACATTTCTTCATAAAGTTAATCAAAGCGACGTGGAGTTTTTGGCCGCTGAGCCGCGGGAACGCTTGGATTGCGATTCCTGCGGTGCCAGTGTGCGAGGGCACTGCCTACTGATAAATCCCTTACAGCTGAGCGTTTTCTGTCCAGCCTTGCGACAGCAGCGAAGATTACTACTGTTTTAGTAAGCGAGGAAAAAACAAAATCTGGTTCTGTGGCTTGTTTACTCAGCATGTGCAAAAGGCACGTTGCAGGCAGGGCTTTACTCTCTCAAAAGGCTGAGCCTAGTAAGGCCTACCAAGAGCTGGTGCTGCACGTAAAGCACATTTGGAGTGATTTCCAGAACTGCTTTTTTCTTTTTTCTGGTTTTTTTTTTTCCTCTCCTCCTCGTTTCCCATGTCCATCTATTAGTGTCTGTCGGATGCCTAAACGTCACGTACTCGCAGCAGTACAGAAATGCAGGTGCTGCTTGATGTCAGTACTGTTGGTAGAGGTAAATCCTGGTACGGTTCAGTTGCTGCTGAGAGCCGGTACTGGCAGCGCCCGAGACCGAGTTTTTTGAATGGATCATGGCTTGAAGGCAAATTTGCCTGGAAGTCTTTATCGTGTTAGAAAGAAATTAAATTTCTTCTTTGAATCTCCCTAGCTTTGGATGAGGGGGCAGCTTGCAGCCTATGAATCGGTCGGAGATACTGTGTGGATGAAACGTTTCTGGCAGTTACCGTGTTAGCAGCCGTGTCTGGTATTTTGGTGCCTGAGCAGGACTCGCTGCTCGGAATTGAAGTGCGGCTGTATGATTTTTACCTTCCAAATGGAGCACTGTGGAGGAAGCATTTCACTAGCAAGCTTGTCTCCGGCTGGGGGAAATACGAACACAAAGTTTATCAGTGGCATAGCTAATTCAAGACAAGGCTTTTTAAAAACACAGCTCCCTTTTACAGCTTTTTGCCTCTGTATTAGGTGTTGAATTTTGATCTGACTTTACAAGCGCGACACGGGTATGTGATAAAGGGTTACATCTTCTGATGACAGCCCGTGCCTTCGTAAGTTGTTTGGTTTCACACAGAAGCAGTGGCTTTAGATGTCAGCCACTGTGACAAATCCAGCCTTTTTATCTGATGCTTTGAATTTTCAGTAAATTCTCTGTACTCGATTCAAAGGAAGATTTAGTGAACAATGGGGCCGATAGTGTTTCGGGCTGAATTTGGTGGCAAAACTCCTGTTCGCCTTAGCAATAACAGGATCTGGGCCATAACACAAAGTGCTTACATTGATTAGTATGCTTAATACAGTCACAATTTTTCTGACAATTTATACTGTTAATTTGATATTGATTCCTTTGCTGAGCGGCATTAACGGGTACTTGGAGCTAATTAAAATGTTAAAAACTTGGATCCCTTGAGATTCCCCTGATATAATTTAGTTCAGAAGTTTCTCACAAGCCTTTAAGATGACCTTTCTCCGGAGATGCAAGTGCGCTGGTAGCAGAAAATTCTGCTTCTTTAATGACTGTGAGCTGTCTCTGGAAGTTAGGGCAAGGCAGTGGATCGCGTTTAACGGCGGGTGCAGTTGTGCGTGGGTGATAGGGGCATACTGGCAGGGGCAAAGGGGAGGTCAGGAGCTAATAATTTGCCAGGCATCCAAACCCGCAAAATTTAATTCCTTAGCAGGGCTAGAGTTTCTTTTAATGTATGCGTATACATTCAGAAGAGGACTATTTCGGCTTCTTGGCTGGTACGTAAATTAGTTTGTGCAGAGGCAACACTCTTAAATGGAGACTCCATCTTAATCTCCCGATGCTAAAACACATTATATGTTATTATCATCTTTGTTTCCCTCGCAGGTAATGAATACAACTCTTCAGGAACTAATGTCAGCTTTTCACATCAGCCTCTTTCAGATTGCTGGTTACACTGAGATTTTAAATGAACAGAAGATACTTCTGTATTGGAAAGCTTTTTATCTTAATTTGGAATGTTTTTACAGAGCTGAGTTCATCTTTGAAGGCAGCAAGCCCATTTAACAATGTTCTGCACTGGTGCTGAGTGGTAAATTGTCGTTTTAAACACAAGGAAGAAGAGAACTTGGGTTTATTATCTTAGGTATTATATATGAAATATTAATACTGTTTGCAGTGAGATGTGCTGAATGCCATAATCCGTAAATATAGCTGGGATTATACTCCTCAAAACAATTACTTTAAGAGCTATAAATTAAGGTTACAACTATCACTTTTCTTTTTTATCTTTTTTTTTTTTTCCCCCCTTTTTTTTTCCTGGGGCATTAAAGCAGAAGTGAATATTTCAGATGTGGGTAGGAAGGCATATATTACATTTCCGCTAATTCAGATAAAGTTTACCCAATACTCTGCTTCTCCCTGCTGCCCCCCTTCCCCCCCCCCCACCCCATTCCCCCAACAATCCTCTTTGCTTCCCCCTCCCCTTAGCCCCGGTGGGACATTAGCTAACCTAATACTGCCTGACAGCTAACTATGGTGCATTGCTATAGAGCTGGCATGCTGCGAACACTGGTATGCCATGGGCAGCCTGGTCTGATACAATCCCATATGCTTCCACATCACTGAGAAGGGTGTAGGTGCGTGCTTTGATACCCGCTTACTGTCCTGAATACTTACAGAGGGTCGGCATTGATACTTATCCTTGCTGGGGTCTGAGGGTGAGCTGGTTTCACCCTTACGAAACGCCCTGTGCCGAGCAGCTGCTGCGGGTACTTCCACAGAGCTCCTCGATGACCAGATAGATCTACCCGTCTTTCCAAATTCAAGTATCCATTACCCTGTCAACGTGTCACAGCCACAAAACCGTGGTGCTATGCTTTTTTTCTCCACCAGGTATTTAGGATGCGGTAACTCACTTCATTCACTCAGTAACCCTGAAATACAAAAGCGAAACACCTTTGGGTCAGCGTATGCAGTAGAGGTGTGCAGTTTCACTATAGCTTAAGTACTTCCATATCTCTTCCTATAATGTTATTTTGTAATTTCTTGCAGCAGTATCTTGTGAAATAGTCTTTTCTACATAAAGAGTACACTAGGGGGACTATTCTCCTCTTCGTTGAGCGGTATCACAAGGCTGCGAATCTAGTTCTTTATACACAGAAACCAGCAATTCCCAAATTTAAATGCAGCTGATATGCTTTGATTTGTTTTTTATATCTGCAGCCTATTTGTTTTCTGCCTGTTGCATTCATCTTCCTCATGAAAGATAAACACTGTGGGCTGGGATATTTACTTTGGAGGGGAGATTTTTGTAAACTTTGTACATGGACATTTCATCACTCCTTACCATGTTTTATTGACCAATGCGTACTGAAGGACTGCAGTCCCTTCACCGTAGCAGGCACACGAGTCTCCTCTCTAATTACTGAGACTTGAAAAGACCTGAGAAATTTGCCAATGACGTAGACAGATGTCTAAATTTGTTAGCCAGATGCTGATATGCAAGATGTGTCAGACTTTTTTTTATTATCTTTTTGCAAAGGATGTGGTAAGGAAGCAACACCATTCTCTGTTCTTCTTATTTCTCCTTTCTTAGAGTGGTACACAGTGTCTTTATCAGGAGAGGAAGCGTAAAAATAGTTTGTATAAGTTTCTTCCACCACCCCCCCCCCACTTTTTTTTTTCTTTAGACTATGTTCCCCAGTTAATTGTTGCATGCCATCTGTTAGATTCTTACCTTTTGTTTCCTTTTTTTTTTTTCCCCTAGTTTTTGGGCTGCCTTGTTTGTCCTTACGGAATGGTTTGGGTTACAAACTGCAGTCTGATTAATTTTAAGTTTTGATCTACCAAAGTGAGCACGGGTTTAAGCACGTGAATGGATCCTTGGGACTTCACTGGGATTAGTTGTGTGCTTAAACTTACTGCTTAAGCATCTTACCTGATCAAAGCCTTTCTGTGTTGTTCTGTAACAAAATACTTGGTAACACTTGTAAGTGAAGGTTCTGCTGAGCAATGTAGAGAGATGAGCGGTTCCAGCCCCAAAGTTGAAACTGCTAGATAACAAGCTTCTCACATCAAAGAGGAGTACACTTCACTACCAAAGTAACAAATGACTTTTTAAACTTTCCAGTAGAAACCATATGTAGATATTAGTGCACATTATTATTTTATATCTGTAACGTACATCAAAGATCTCACTTTCTCACCAGCTCATGCAGGCAGGCGACAGCTATTAGAGAGAGACCGAGTAGCTCTCCCAGAATCATTGACATTGTTTGATCCACAGTCTGACAGTGAGGAGCACTGAAGGACTTGTTAAATGCAGATATAAACACATCACCTCAGTGAATATCATCAACTGTAGAGTCACAGGCTCTGATAAACTTAACTTGGGATGTGAACGGGAAGCCTCCAGTGAATGATGCCGATAGGGTTGCCATTAGGTACAGCTACATAATACATACTGGAAGCGGTGTCCCTCAACGCTTTAGAGGCAGAAGGTTGCCAAAAACACTCATGCGACATTGGTGTGGTTTGTAACAGGTTGTTATTGTCAGTATTGGAGCATATTTAAAATGGGAATCTTGAGAGTCAGAGGTTGGCTCCTACACCTACCCGTGTGTTTAGAAGTACACAGTTAATGCTTAATAAAAAAATCACCTTAGTGACGTTCCTATCCACTGTATTGTATTGGCTTGAACAAACACCTCCTGAGGCTGTCAGGCTGGGGAAGAGAGAGGTCCTGGTGCTCCTGCCCTGGGACATCCTGCCTCTGCTTGGTTTTGTCCTGGTGAAGCAAGCGGTGCTTTAACACGTGAGGCCATTTTGTATTCGGGTCATTTTGGTGGTGCTGCACCGCTCTGCTGTAATCCTGGAAGATTAGGGGAGGCTGGGCACGTGCTGGTGCATTTAGAAAGGCGAGTGATTAGGGTTAGCCGGGTGGTTTTGTGAAAGCTCTTTGTGCTGACATGGACAAAGTAGAGACCCGGAGTTGGTGGCGGCCTTTGCGGGAGGCAGGCAGCACTGGGGTGAGCAGAGCCCCCCCACCCGTGGTGGCTGGGCTGTTTTCAGCCGCCTTGTGTGGGGTGGATGGGGAGAGTGAGCGTGAAATCACCCCAGAAAATTAGGGTGGGTGTGCTAGGTTCAAAGGGAGGCGGAAGGGATTGCCTTGGAGATAAGGGAAAACTGAGGATAAATAGCCAAAGCATTACTGGAGGTGGCAGGCTCCTGAAGGTGCCCTGCAAGGTTTTGGCAGCCAACTATTTTGCGTGGAAGTATGGAAAACCTTTTGTGAGGATTGTTTCTTATTTGCAATGCAATTACAGTAGGTCTTAGCGTAGGGGCGGCTTGCCAAGGGAGAAACTGAAAGTGTTTCCTAATGCAAGTTGTTACTTAGACTAAAAATCTTTCCCTGTTGTTTCGCTCCCACTTTTTTAAAAGCCTGACTCCTATATCTCTGTCACGGAAAACGTGCCCAAGGGCAGGGCTATAAAATGGCAGCATTAGTTTCTTTTAAAGGCATGAGGCTCTCTGTGTTTTGAGGTAGACTGTCTCTGGAGGAGGACAAGCTCTGAGCATCCTCCTGCTGCTGTTTCGCTCCCCTTGCCATGAAAAACTGTGGTTCACAAGTCTGCATGGGAAAGGGGCCACAGCCTTGCTAGATCCCAGGGCAGGAGGTGCAGTCAGGTCCAGCAGCATATAGGGAGCATCCTGATAAGGGTCTGCCTGATAGCACAATGCTTGGGGAGCTGTGGGGTTTTTTTTGGGTTTGTTTTGATGTGGCTTTTCTTAGGGCTGACAATACATGCGTAGTGTGGTGGTTCAGGATCAAAATTAAGTGTTCAAGTTAATGTGCACAGTTGTTCAGTTTTCGGTAGTGCTGGCTCATCACACCATGAGTTAGGTGAAGATTAAGCTTAATCTTTTATTTGCTCTATTTTTTGTGCTTCTACAAACTTAGGCTGTTCTTTTCTGTTACAATTTCCTGAGCATTGCCACACACTAAGCTTGGAAAATGAGGTGCATTTAGCCAATTTATGGCCTGACATATGTTAATTAACATTAATTACCTGCTTGAATAGTCCATTTAGCACTTATTATTAAAAAGTGGCTTGTCTACAGAAGGGGATTTTCCTTCAGAGTGAGATGTTTTGTTCTAACTTGCTTAAGACAAAGTCAGGATGGGGTATCCTGTGCCTCTGTGTGGCAGTGCCAGTTTCCTGGTGTTCCAGTTGTGCGTGGTGGGAGACCACTGCACCACTGACAGGCACCAACTCCTCACCCATGTGGGTTTAACATTTATTTGACATTGGCTTAGCTTTCCCAAGGAAACCAGCCTGTTTTCAAGTGTGTTTTGCTGGCTGCAGGTATAGCTCTTGCTTATCTGATTGAGGTAGCCAGAGAAAGCTGTGCTTCTCAGCTTGCCAGGAACCACAAGGAGATCTGGAGGCCTGCAGTGATGTGGCCACAGCCCCTCTTTGGGTTTGAGGGGTAGAAAAAACACAGGCGTGGAAGGCCGGATGGGATGCATAGGAGTTGCTAGGGTGTACTGTGGGCATATCTTCAGCTCTGCGTGGCCCAGGATGATAGACCTTGAGGCTCCCACAGCCATTGAGAGCAGGCCACCACTGGAGTGGAGCATGGTCGCCATCAACAGCAGGTTATGTCTTGCTGTATTTATCAGCTGTGTTATTTACAGTATTTCCTGGGTAATGCGTTGGGCAAGGGTTGTTGCAGGTCATTGGCCTAAAATCTGTGAGGTGAGGGGAGTAACAAGTAGAGAACACTCATTCAATTTTCAAATAACAGTATTAAAAAAAGAAAAAAAAAGTAAATCTGTAAATCTGTTCCTCAGTTTCCCATCCTCCAGTTCTTCATTCGTGTCTTGGGAGACTCCAGGGATGTTATGTCCTACTTCACGTTCTCAATCCTTCCCTTTGTAGCACCAGCCAGAAGTGCTGCATAGTGCATGGGGAGTCTCTCTGGGAAATAGAGGGCTGGCTCGTAACTTTGTGGGGCACGTTGCAGATCACAATTGTGTTTTGGGTGGGGGTATGACTGGAGTCTACAGGACCAATGAAGTGCAATTTCAGGGCAGTGTAAAGTGTTGGGAGCAAGCAAGCAATTGCAGCAGTGCTGTTCCATCCCTGTGGTGTAATAGCAAGGGAGCTGCCTTTCAGTGGGGCTAGAGGAGAAGGGTATTGCTGTGTTGCTATTGCTTTTGGCTAGAATGGTTCCTCCTGATGCTGTGCTTGGCTGGGAGGTCCAGGAGTAGTCATTCTTGCTCTACAATGCCAGAGTCTTTTCTCTGGGCCACCCCCTTTGCCCATTTGCTCAAGGACTGACATGCTCATGATGCTGCTTTGTGGGGAATTGGAGGCAGGTCAGGAGTTAACAGCATTGGTATCTTGTTAATAATTCTCTGTGTGTCCTACCTGGACTTGGCTTATTGGGGCAATTTTCTTTATCTGTACACTGGTACCTATTAAAAATAAAGGTTATTTAAATACTTCTGATGTAAAGCACCTTTGTAAGATTTTGCTGACGGAGAAATGCCTTTCTGGGGATTTGAACTGGTAAAGAAATGCTTTGTGAACATCAGCTCTTACAGCAGACTTGTGCTAACGAATTGAATGGATTGCTTGCTCGGTCGCAACACGCGATGTACTTCAGAGTTGAATTATGAAATGCTGGGTTCCCACTTAGCCGTGTTTATTTGGCAAGGCATTCTCTTGCTCCTTTCTCTTTGCTTCGTTCTTTTTCCCCCGCTGGTGAAGTTGCTGCTCGCTGTGTGCACTGGGACGCAGGAGGGAGGTGTGAGCTGGGACAGGAGGGCAGAGGCAGCCTGCAGATCGTTGCTAGAGGAAGAGCCACTTGAAGCGAGGAGAATGGCGTGCAGTACCGACACCTTGTCGTCAGGGCAGTTTGTTGCCTCCAGGTTTCCTGGAGAGTGCTGCCTGCCAGTTTTGGGGGGCCAGGAGGCTGCTCGCAGTGGGTGTGGGGCTCTGCCTGTGCAATCTCCCGCTGCTGTACACCTGGGTGCTGCCGGCGGTCAGGTGAGTTTCTGTGGGCTGAGTCACTGGATCATGCCACTTCTGCATCCCTTCACCCATTGCCCGTGTTGAGATGAAGGGTGGGTCCATGCTGACGTCTCCGTGCCAAAACCATGCCGAGAGCTTTGGAATGAGGGCAGGAGGCAGGAGTGCTGCCAAAGGTGCAGATTTTCTCCTTTTATACTTCTGAGGCTGCCTTCTCACTTCGTGCTGTGCTATGGGGTCAGCCTGGAGGCTGCTCACAACCCAGTCCTCAGCCTTTCAGTGCCTTTGGGCCAGCTCAGTTCCGCATCGGTGGCTTTCCTAGACACTTGGCTCTCCGTGGGGAGCGGCGGGCACCGTGGAGGTTGTGACCAGAGGGTGGGACACAGCCATAAGAAAATGTTTTTGGTAGCTTGGCTGGATCCCAAGTCGTGTGAGCAGGTTCAGGCTGGATGCCAGCACTAACAGGGAGGTAACATCTGCTTATCCCAACCCCAGCAGAATGGGAGGCAGCAGATAAGCTGGAAGGCTGATGAGGACCAAGAGTGGTCTGCTTGGGGAGGACAGATAGAGGAGCACCCAAACACATGGGCGTGCATCCCCTTGGGCTCCCCTTTGCCTCCTGGCTGCTGTGACTGCTCAGTTTGTAGTGGGAATGAAATCTAGTTTGCATGGATGCAGCACAGTGAATGACGGTGTGACTTCCATGGGTAGATGAAGTACAGAGAGCAGGGTATGACTCTTGTCCCTGCTAAAGGCCACATTGGAGGAGCAGAGTGGGGCTGTCCTGTTGTGCCGTGGCAACGTGCTCCTGCACTAATGTAAGACAGACTCAAGCAGTGCTTAAAATCCAGCTTGCAGCTGAGCCTGGACTCCCTGTGAGGACTGAGCACAACCAGGGACTGTTTGCAACAGCATTGTGCTTAGGTAAACAAAGCTTTGTTTAAAAACATACTAATTACCTAATAATATTCTCATACAAGCTGCTCTCCTAGTCTAGACAGCTAGTACCTTTGATACTGGAGATGATTTGCCCTTGTAACTTAGTGTTTCCTTACACTGTATCCGGTTGGTTTCTGTTTTGTTTTTTTTTTTTTCCAAAATAGGATGAAGAAGAATAAACACATTATTCTAAAGAAATCATTTTAGGACATGACTTAGATGGCCATATTTATTTTATCTAGAACGTGGACTGAATTATCTCCAGTTATGAGTGTTAGCGCTCTTAAAACCTGCTGCATTTAGGTTTTCTCTCTCACCATGCTGGCTCTTCAAGCAGGTATTTCAGCTCTCCAAAGACAAGTTACGACCAACATTGGCCCTACTTTCTTGCATGAAATTTGCAGTGTAAACATACCTTAAAATGTGAGACTTAATCCAGATCAACAGTTTCTGACTTCACAGGTATTTATGAAGTTAGGCTGTGAACCCCTATCTTGTGTAAATATATTTGCTAGTACTTCATGGGGGATTTATCAGTTTCATATATAAAATTCTAGATATGCTTAGTACATAAATTTGGCGTCTGATAAGTGACAACAGTGCTCAACAAAGAATGTCTTTGTGTGAGACTCTCACAGGCTCCCACGTTATCACCTTTTGCTGATTGGTTTTGTGCTGAGAGCAGCGATGTGGTTTCCTGAAAGCCTATAACCTACTGTTTGTTCTGCAAAACTGCTCTGGACCTTAACTAATTTTCAGAGAATGTATTTTTCCAGGAATTTGTAGGAGAAGGTGATGCCAGTTCAAGCCGTGTCCTGAGATGCTTGTAAGCTGAGACACAGAGAGCTGCTGTCCCTGTTTTTGTGCAACACGATCTGTTGTGTTTAAAAGTTTCACTGTATGGGGGAACTCAAAACCATTTGTCTGAGATGTCAGGTTTCAGAGTGAATGGCACTTCTTTAAGTATTCATCAAGACCTACAATGAGAGGCTGCTGGTCCTACGATGCCTTTGTAGGAGAACCAGTGTCGGCACCAAGAATGATGTTGCAGCCAAGGAGCTGTAAAGACTCCCAAGCATTTTGGGATTCTTGCACAAGGACTGTCTGCATTGGCGTAGCTTGAGCCATGTATGTGGTCCAGATAAATGGGACACATCTAACATCTTTGTTTCAGATGGAAATCTTGTTGGAGCTCTGCGTGGGCCACAGGCTTCCAACCTAGTTTGTGTAGCAACCAAAAGCTCCGAACCTAATATTGTTATTCGGTGGTGTGATACTTGCTTCCCACAGCACGTTGAGATTTATTCCTTGTGTCACTGCTCTCTGGCCTGGTTTACTCACAGCAAAAATACTTCTGATTAAAACGTACTAGAAGTTTTGCACACTTGGGGTAGTAGAGAAATCTTTCATGAGGAGCTGTGTTTTAGAAAGTTCTGGGGAAGGGAGCTGCGTGCTTCAGAAGGTATTTGAAAATTGATAGTGAGGCCAGTTTATGTACTGAAGAGGAGGGATGGTGTGTAGGCCATGATGTAGTGGCATACAGGGCTGGGAGGACGAAGGATACTGTGAACTAGCAGTAGGGAGTTAATCAACCTGAGGTATGTTCATAGACATCTGACGTCTGCTGGGCCTAGTGGGGTAGCTTGGAGCAGGTGGAAGCAGCATACTGTTTACCTAATTAGAAACATAAATAAAATCTTTCCAAGGGTTTTTTTTTTTCTAAATTAAAATGCATTTGAAGCATATGTCAGACTTCTCATATCCAGGAAAGATCTCTGAAACCCTGGGTTTCTTGGGGAGGCTGTTTGTAGCTCACACCCTTCAGGGGTCTGCCAGGTAGCAAGTCTTCCTGGTCAGAGGATGGAGTGGGGCGTTAGCAGCTGGAGATGTTGGGGTTCTTCCTGAGCATACCCATACTCATCTTTTATCACTGGGAAAAGGTCTGTCATTTGAGGTCATAAACAGGAAATTCTGGGCGGGGGGGAGGGGTGGGGGGGGGAGGGAACCCAAATAAAATTGTCATAGTTGAAATCATTGAAGATTTCACCTTGGGTTTGTTTACTGAGGGTCAGTGATGGCAGGCATTGGGGCCTGGGCTGCTGTACGGTCAGTGCAGCTCTGTATCTCCAGTGTATTTTACACACGGAGGAGACAAAGATGATGCTAATTGCAAGAGAAACTACTTAACTGCTTTGTATTATGTTTGAAATGAAGGGGGAATAACACTGATTGAATGACCTATTTTGACTTTCTCAGTATAATATGTTTAATGTTTTAGTCTTTTTCTGGACAGTGAATTATAATTTTATCAAATCCTGATGGAAATGTCTGTGTTGCTGGGCAGAGTATTCTATCCTCACAGTTTTAACCGCAGAGTTACCTCTTGCAGCTTGACTTGGTGGCAGGAGTTTTCTCTTTTGGCTGGAATGTTCTTTTGCTATTCAACACAGCGACAGCAGATTTTTTTCTGTAATACAAAATAAGGACCTGTCAGGAAGAATATAAAATAAGGCACTGAAAGAGTCTAATTTAGAAGGAGAAAGGGCATAAATCTCCACCTCTCTCTGATGACGGGAGGCCAAAGTACAGCAAGAAGCATTTCTCAGCTGTAAAATTTGGTCCTGATACTGGAGAAGTTATTCTGTTAAAGGCACAGCTGTATCTAACCTCTTTACAAGTTTTTTTGACATTATTTTTGGTACATACCTGGATGTTGCATAGGGGGATTCTTAGACGGCGAAGCACTGCTATTAGGGTCCGCTCTGCTTATTGTGCCATGACAGAAATTGTTAGCTGTTTTGGACTAGTGTCAGGCAGAATAATACTGAATAAGTCCCAGATGAATGTGGGTGGTGAAAGGAGAAAAATAACTTCAAATAAAGAGGGGTATTATCAACTGAGCAGCCAGTGTTGATCCTGTGGTGCTGAAATATGGAAGCAGGAAAAATATTCTCCCCTCCCCCCCCCCCTTTTTTTTTTAAAAGGTTGAAAATCTTAGCTGACAAATCTGCTCTGACCAGAGTTTGTTACCCTACTTCAACTCAGAGTAACTTGGCATTGGTGCAACAGCGGTGCAAAGTATTGAGAAGGAGAACAGAAGTACAAACAACCCTCCAAAACTTGAGAGGACCCTTAGATTCTTTGTCCATTAGGACAGGATGACCTGTAGCGTCACTTGCAGCTGCTGGATCCAAGAGAATAAATAGTGAAAAGAACACTGATTTGGCCAGGATAAAATGTTCATTTTGGGTTTTTCCAACAGCTGTGTCAGAACTTAACCCAGGCTTCTCACATGTCATTTTTTATTCGGGCTCATGCTAAGCAAGTGGAATGAGAGTGTTCTCTAATGGGGGGGCAGGTGGGGGGTGGGGAAGAGGGAGAAAAGTAAAAGAAAAGAGTAGTAAATTGAGAAATAGTGTAAATTTGGTATCCCCTCAGCCTGAAGGAAAAACAGTTTGCTTGTACAGTATGATAGCAGTTGGTTCAGAAATTAAGTATGGATTTCCTTCAACTGTAGTTGAATCATGACATCTTACTAAATTTATCCAGTCTTGAGCGCCTGGTTTCTGGTTTGACATTTTCATTGGATGGCTGTTGGTTGTGGTTTTTTTAAAAGCAAAACCAAACAAAAACCTAAAACCCCTACCCAACAAAAAACCCAAACATCCCCCCACCCCAGTAAATCCCACATCAAAAACCCAAACTTCTCTATGGGCTGAGATGGTAGCGTCCTTATTTTCAGCAGGAAACTATATCTGGTATCAAAACACCAATTTTGCTGGGTGGGTAAGGCAGCAGCTTTCTCTCTAGAAGCACCATGATACAGTGGTTGGGTTCAAGCAGTGCCAGTGATGGGCCTGTCCCGTGTTACAGGAGCAGATGTGGAGTAGGAAAGTTGGATTTCACATGGCTTTACCATTAACTGCAGATCTCTGGAGTCTCTGTGGATAGTTCTTGCTGTTCAGTGAAGTGCTGAGGAGAAGTACTAAGTAAGAGCATACTTCATTTACACGACAATCTACACCAAAAAATGTTTCAATATAAAAGCCAAGTGCTTGAGAAGTACGAAATGTCAGAAATAAAGGTGCCTCTAGCACTTGAAATTACTTCTCATGCTTGCTATGACACTGTTGTTAGTAACGAGCTCCTACACTCTATCCAACTCCTTGTTGGGCTGGATGCTTTGAGGGGTGTTCAGGGTTTCAGCTGATCTGCTGTGATCTCGGTGTGGGCCCTGTGCCATATTTGTTGCACTCAGCTCTGAGTAAAGAAATACGCCCATCCACGTGTGCTTGTCTGTGTCATTCGCCTCCCCAGTATCCGTGGGATTCCCCATTGAGCACTGTCCCAGCCCTGCATCCTCTTATCACCCCCCCATGGTCTCCTATTCCAGCCTCCTTCCCTGCAATTCCCAGTCCTGCTCCTTCCTTTTCCTCTGATCTCCCACCCCTCAGCCCACCTACCTGTTTTTTCTGTCTGCTCTACTTGTCTAGCTTGCTTGGGGTTTTTTTGTCAAGCTTCCTGTTCCACATTTCTCCCCTGCCCCAGGATTCCCTATTTCCCGTGTCTTGCATATCCCAGCCACTTGTCCTGTTTCTAATTCCAGTTTCAGTTCAGGTCTGCAAAGCCCTTAGCAATGGGGAACAGGGTTTTATAGTAGGAAGTGTTAGACAATATGAGGTGTAGGTGGGGCTCACAGCACCACCTATAATTTAAAACATTGTTTATTTTTTTTTTAACTAATCCACCCTTAGGTAAGCAGTCCTGATGCTGTCAGGGTGCATGCAGATCCTTACTCATTTGGATAGTCTGATTCCTTCTGCTGATACTGGGTACACAGGGGTTGACTCATTTGTGTAAGAGATGGAGGATCCAGCCTCAGAGAGATTTTGATTTCTATTTTTCTGTGGCCTAAACTAGATAGCCAATAGTGCTTGAGATTATACAGTTCACAGGGGTACTGAGCTGTCCCTAAAATACTGAATGTTATGCATTGTAATTGATCTTATTTCCGTGGTGAGGGGCTGTTCCTTTTTCCTTCCCTATCAGTGAGGAGACAGACAAGTTCCTCACTGATAAGGTATGACATGAAAATATGCAATCTGTAGTCACACCGTAATCTGTGTCTTCTAGTAGGTGCCCTCTGACTTGGTATATTCAGAGTAAGAAACAGTAAGACTCTTTTCCTTCCATAGCTCCCTGGTTTTCTTGTTTGTTTTGCCTCTGCTGCTGACTTCATGCTTGGTTTTCAATGATTCTGGTAAATGCTTCCACATCTAGGTGGAAAGCCTGTCATGGGTTTCTTGAGAGCAAAATTAGACTGAGAAACTCAAACTGAATTGTTGCTTAAAACTACAGGCCGATGTCTTGGAGCATGGGGGGGTGGACACTTTAGCTGCTTTGGCTGGGCATGACTTGGCTTCGCTTGCAGTCAGCACGCAGCTTCCAATGGACTTTGGTGCTCCATCAAGTAATTTAATGGTGTGAATAACCTTATATTGAGCTTTTAAAGAGCTTATGCATAGAGTATGCAGTTTATGAGTCCCTTGTTTTGAGCTTTATCAGGAAGGAACTTTAATCAGGTAACAGGGTGGCCCGTCCTCTTTCCATCACAATAAGGTGCGTGCTAAGAGGCAGCTCAACAAATAGTGCAGAGGCAAATCTGGCATGCCCTGCTTCCTCTCCCACAAGAGAACTGTGGTTTATTCTCTGTTGCTGCTCCCCAGGCCGTTTCAGCAGGTTGGTCGGCTGAGGGGTTCACCGGTAGTAGCTGATGCCTTTCAAGTACCCAAGCTTCAGTTTCCCAGGCTATTGATAACAGCTGTTTAGTCACAGCTCTCTGGGTCACAATGTACAGGGATTTTCTGATGGTTGTGGTGACCTTGGGGGGGAATTAGACTGGATGTAATGTTTCCAAGAATTGGAGACGCCTGTGCCATTGAGCTGGTGCATGTTGCTGAATCAATTACTAGCATTGGCAGGATTTTGCTTTAGGGGAATCTCACAGCTACATCACAGTCTTGTTATTAGTAGATTATTGTTAATTGGTTTTAATACAGGCCAGATATTTGCAGGGAGGAAGGACCTTAAATAGTTGGTTTCCATGAAGTATTTTCCCTATACACAGCTCGGTTGCAGTGCATACCCTGGTACGGTATGTCACTTTAGTTTGGGGGAAATTTTTAGCAGCTCCTGTGTGGAAATGCACTTTTGGTGTATGATTGTCACCCTTGGGTGAGGAATTGTGGCGTGGTTCCCCCAACCTCCTCCAAAGCCATCAGTGACAACTGAAACTCTGAGTGGAGATTTTGCAATGTGTTGAATCATGATAAGGGGACTCAGCACTTTTCTAACTCGGGCTGCTGTGGTGTAGGCACCCGGCGAGCTTGTGCAGGAGGGAATGCCCAGCAAACCCCTCAGTTTTTGCATGCAGCCCCTGGTCTAAATCTCCTGAGCCTGTCAGAGCAGTCATGACACATCATGCTCAGGTGCTTTTGATTTATGTCCTAACAGATTGTAGATGTGCCTCTTGGCAGGTGACAGAGGAGCAGGCCGTTAACCCTCCTTCACCAGCTTGAGTTTTGAGCCACAGAGTTTCTCTGCAGGAGACGGGGGCCAGACTTAGGGCTACTTCCCTCTGCTTTTCAGTTTGGTGCCAGTGCAGCAGGGTGTTTTCACAGGCCTGCACAGGCCAAGCCCTGCTTGGGTTAGTCCTTGCTTGCGTGGTTGCTGAAGTTGCTGGGAGCCCACTGTGGAAATGCAGGCCCCTGCCCGCCCCCCCTCCCCCCTTCAGCCATTTGGTTGTTTGCAGTGTCCATAATTGACTGTCAAAGAGTTGGGTTTAATTCAAACACGAGTGGGGTTTTCCTCAGAATGCCTGTGTAACGTTAAGCCCGGTAGGAGTTGCAAATGTAAATATGTTTACATAAAAACGAGGAATGCATGAAAAAATGGGCATTGCTGAAGCAGCCAAAAGCAGCGTGATGATATGCTGGAGGGGCACTGAAAATGTAGGTTGGTGCGGAGTGCGCCTCCAGAAGTAAATCCCAACCAGAATCGCTTGCAGTCCCGACCTTCTAATGTGCTCTCTGCCTGCCTTGGCTGCTGAGGCGACGCAGGGGCGAGGGCTCAGGCGCCCGTGGGTATCCTTGCGGAGTTTTATAGGGAAGTTTGAAATGCCGAAGCCAAGCGTCAGCTGTATCTGAACGGGCCTTTTGTTCTAGATTTTCTCAGGCAGTAGCAATATCGCTAGCAATCGAGGGAACTTCTGACACTTCAGGTCTCTTAACTGGAAGGCATTTTTCACAAGCTGTCCTATTTCAGGTTGTGAGCTGCGGGCACACGCACACCCCCTCGCACACCCCCCGCACACCCCCCCAGCACATTGTTTACTTCCTCTGTAAGTTCTGGGACATTCAGTACTAAGGAGCATGATACGCTTGCATAAACACTCCAGCCAGATTTATCTCTCAAGCCTATCTTTCCTTTCCCGTCTTGGAAAGTGATTAATCTACAGCACACATTTTGTTCTTTGATTGCAGGGCATTATTCTGTAATCATTTACAGTTTTGCAGAACCGTAGCACTGGCTTGATGGAGTATTTCTGTTGTAGCCGCCGCTGTTGGCTGAAGCTTTAGCTGTGTAACGTGAGGGGAGAGTTACAGTTAAGCTCTGTGTCTTGTTAGAATTGTTTCCTTTTACATTGCATGCTTTCTGTACGTTTAAAAAAAATTGCAAACATACCTATTTAAAGTGCAGGTAAGTGTCTGCTCAGCAATGTGTGCTGGGGGCTGGTTTGTAAGTTTTAGAAAGGGTTGTCGGTACTGCAGCCTGCTGGCTGCCAGCGGGGGTTTTGCTGTGGGTTTGTGGAGGGTGGAAGAGTTTTAAGTAACTTTTGTTCTCTGTGCTGCGCATCCTGCATTGAAACCCCCCACCAGTTAGAAACTGACAACCTATGTAGAACCTGTGCATATCACTTTGTGTCTGAGGGAAACGGAAGAGTGAAGGTGAATCAGAAATCTGACCTGTCTGTACTGCATCGAGGCTTTTCCATGTGCCCTTTGTGGGGTTTGTTTGTTTTCCACGTTTTCCAGTGTGTGAGGGAAGAGGGTAGGAAGGTAGGAGAGGTAACAACCTTGAGTTAACATGCTGTGGGTTGAGATTAGGCTATCAAGCAGAGTTTTGTTTTGATGCAAATGTCCAAGCTGTAAACCACTTTTTTCAGTTAAAAGGTGTGAAAAGTGGGTGGGGGAAAAAATCAAAACCATTTGGTTTAGGGTTCTGATGTGTAAGTTTCTTTTTGCAGTATACGCACACTTTTCTCTCCTACAAAGAAAAGGATTTTAATGGACCTTGAGTTGGTGGGTCTGAACCAGTCACCTGCATTGCCAAGCCCAGTCTCTGTCCCTGTAGCAGAGGAAGGACAGACAAGCAACGTTCCAAAGGGTGCACAGAGATCTGGCTGAAGAAGCCCATGCACCGTATCTGGCAAAGCTTTTCTGTCACAAACCAACCCCCTGTAAGTTAAAATACAGAAGCCACAAGACTGACATTCAGCATGCAAAGACCAGGGGAAACTGAGGGCATTGCAGGTGCAGGGTGTCTGTTAAATGAGATGTCCAAAGGATC
Organism: Laterallus jamaicensis coturniculus; assembly: GCA_022605575.1. Classification (NCBI taxonomy): domain Eukaryota; kingdom Metazoa; phylum Chordata; class Aves; order Gruiformes; family Rallidae; genus Laterallus; species Laterallus jamaicensis. The sequence continues at coordinate 7,623,514 of JAKCOX010000027.1, forward strand.
CCGTGCCAGGAGTCAGGACAAAAAAATCTTCCAACAGCCTTTCCTGTCAGTCTGATCTTGAGGGCAGGGCAGGACAAAAGAGGGGGGTTTCCTCTGGCTACAAATCCAGCAGTCGTTTTAAATGGGCAGATATCAGAAGAGTATGAGCCTCACGTCTCCAGCAGTAGTGGGCTTTGGGGCAGGAAGAACAGGCAGTACAGACAAGTATTACTGTTTTTTTTTAACCTCTGACCCCTGATTTATTGACATACAGGGGTATGTACAGCAACCTACCACAAATTTCACTTCTCCATCCTAGCAGAGCAAATTTCTGTGAAGTCCTCACGGAAAGTCCGTAGTTATAAATAGAAGGGAACTTAAAAGCAAGGAGCAGGAAGGCTAAGGCTCTTGTGAGTCAGCTGTGTAGGAAAACTACTAACTTGCTTAAGGAAGCAGCAGGTTCAGAGTGGGTCTACATATGCAGGCGTTCAGCTGCTTGGTTGGGCTCAACCCCAGGGTTAAGGTAGCTGTTCTGTGGTTGTGTGCTGCTTGGGTTGTGAATTTGTGTTGTCTCTATGCCAGTGGGATGATGCCCATGGTTAGACTGTCTTTGAAGAAGGGGCCAGGTAAATAACATTTTTCTGTGGTCGTGAATTAGTGGCAACAGCAAGAATCTTAGCAATAGGCAACTCTTTGGATCTGAGAAAGACCAGAGTTAACACAAAGCAGTGCTAGCCACTTCCATGTTCTGTCTTCCCCCAGAAACCAAATTCTTGTCTCCAGAAAACAATTCTTGTCTCCCAATGCCTCTTCAATACTGTGCAGCCAGTTCTAAGCACTGGTAAATGAGTGACAGCAGCCATACAGGAGGCAGAACAGCATATGGTGCTGCCAAAACGCAGCCTCGCAGCGCTAGTGCCTGGGACCCTGGCTGTGGCCTGCTGGAGTGGGTTGTGGCCCAGCTTCAGGAGCTGAATAATTCACATCCAGTTCCCTGCGGTGGGAGCTTCCTCTTGCTGTGTTTGGACACGTGCCATGGGGTCATGGAGTCCGGGTTCAGTTCTGCTCACCCCAAATTCCTTATCGCCTCAAGATGGTTTGTACAAGTTGTACTTGTTTTCCTTTAACTGCAAGAGATGAACCCCATTAATCTTTACTGTTTATATCACTGAGTACAGCTGCCCACAGAAAGATTTCTAGGACGTAGTGGGTTCAGTACAAAGGAATTTCACACTGAAAGCTCGAGACACCATCCCGTCAGGCAGAAATGAGCCTTTGCCTCAGTGTGGGTTAATTATTTGTTAATAGCTGGCTGAGTAGGCAGGATGGTCATAGACAAGGCATGAGGCTGCTCAACTAATGTCCATTTCTGAGAGTTAGGAGAGGTCATTCTTATCCGTCCAGAAGCGTCAGAGCTAATGTCATGCTGAAGTTACGAATCGTGCAAAAGCTTTGGTGGAAAAAGAAACTTTGGGCAAGATGAATTATGGAAAAATATGTGCACTGACAGCAAGATCCCGTTGAGTGGAACAGGTACTATCAAGGGAGGTTTTGGATAAGGACTGGGTGCTGGGAACATCAGTCTGACCATCCCAGGCACTGAGTGCTGAGTGCAGGAGAGAGCTGCTGCTTGGAGTTCATCTGAAAACTTTGTGGCTGTGGAGGTGTCTGTTCCTGTGTTTGGCCCCCTCAGCTCTGTAACTGCCATGTTGATGCTTTTACCTCCATGCTTGCCCAGTTCAAGGGTGGATGGAAACAAGATATGTTTGTGTGAGGAAGACCTTTGTAAGCTGGATTGGTGAGTGCTGTGGGTTTCAGTGCAGAGGAGCCATCTTCTAGATGCAGAGGAGTCACTGGCTGCTTGTCATGCATCACATCAGCAGAGAACCCTTGACAGTGTCCCAGAAGAGTGAAAGAACCTGTTAAATTGCACAGTACAATTTTATCCTTTTTCAGTGCAGCAAAAAAAGTATGTGCCACCTTCTTACCCAGAAGTTTCATTTCAGGTGGAGTAAGATCCACCAGTGCTAAGTGTAGCTGTTACGCAACCGTCCAAATTTTGTCTGTGATAGCTGCAGTTGAGCTGGGTGGATCTTTAGAGAGGACTTGTCCTGTGCAAGTGCCAGTAAGATATGAATTAAGCCCAGCGGAGACTGGAACCAGTGCTGGTGGTACCTGAGGATCAGCAGATGACTGGTAGCTTCCCTCCACCACCCCCATCAGCCCATTGCTGACTTTCGATCCTTTCTTTTCCCCTAAACCATGAAACATCAGAGATAAGTCCTGCTTGTAGATCACCCAAAAGGGAGACTGGACATTGAATTCTGAACTTCTAATTAAAACTAACATTTTATTTTATTTCATGCTAGAGGTTGGTTCTGGGTGCAGTCTTGAAAGCACCTCCTGTGCAACGTAGAACAGGGCCCAGAGAGAGGAAATGAAATCAGAAATGGAGAAAAGTTATTTTAATCATAAATAGCTGCGGTAGGAAGGTAGATGTTTATATGTGCAATAGTACAGTACCTACTGTGTGTATTTTAGGAGAATCTGAGAATAGCAGCTGGGCTGAAATACTTGACAGCAAAGTCAAATATAGTTTAGGGTAAAAAAAAAAAGTGCTGGGGAGGGTGGATTTTCAGCGTGAAGCCTGTCGGTGTTATCTCCACTGCACGGCAAAGAACAGCCTGTGACTCCAGCACTTGTTTGTGAACGTACAGTTCCCGTAATGGGATATGTCCCGCTCCTGTCAGTGTGGTATTGTGCCCAGGTAGACGCTCCCCCGCCTCCCAAATTTCCCCGAGAACTGCAGGAGGCTGACAGTTTTATTTCTCTGAAGGCTGCCTTTCCTGCAGTATCGCTGGTTTTGCAGCCAACGAACCTGTTGAATTTTAGATGTGTAGAGTTCAGAAGCAGTGGGGCTGCAAGCACTAAAAAACAGAGCTCCTGCTAACATGCTGAGGTCAAAAGGACCAAAACCTAAATTAAACTTGCCCCTGAAATTTGGCTCTGAATCACAGATTCAGGAAGTTGTACATGAAAATCAGTCTGGGCACTGTTTCTTTCTTAAGCTCTTTGGCTAAAAATAATGTCTTGCGCTATAGTTATAAATAATACGGGCTTTTTTTTTTTTTTTCTTCCCCCATCTAATTAAATTGTTACTCTTGCCACAATGAAGGGAAAGGGAAAAGATAATAACATGAATCTGGTTGAACAAGTACGTAGCTTGCAGGTTTCAGCTAGAGTGTTTGCAGCTGCAACCGATGCTAAACCTTAAGCTAATACATTTAATTGTCAAAATTAAAAGAAGGTGCTCAGGAGACATCAGCAATAGTTTCTCTGTGTCCATCATTCAGGAAACCCTCTTGAAAGCTCATTCAAAGTGGGTTTTTCCTCTGCTGTCAAAATACAAAAGAAAGGGATTTTTCTGAGGAAATTTTGGGGAGGAAATTGCAGTGCTTTTTCTAAAATGGTGGTTGAGCCAAGCAGTTAAGATACGATCTGTTCATGGTCTCCAGTGTCCTTTGGTAAGTTAGTAAGAAGACAAGCAGTGGCCACAGATAGCTCTGCCATTATGAAGATTGTCACTCAGCAGGTTTGCCGCAGGTAAACAGTGGGTAAAGCTGGTAAAAGTAATTTTTCTTCATTGCAATCACTGCACCAAGATGCTCTTTGAAAGCCATGTGGGCAACCAGGCTGTGGCTGTCTGCCTGCTGAGCAGAAACAGGGGGCAGCAGCCTGGCAAGATGGTGCTTATCACAGCTATTGCTTCTTCTGTCTTAGCACCCAAAAAAGTTTCATGTGTTTTGCTGCTGGGATTTCTCAGCAGCTGCTGGGGCTTTTTAGCAGCCTTTGGTGTTTGCCATGGACTGCAGGAGCCATGAGAGAGGCCATTTAACGTGGTTCAGCTCCTGGGAGCACGCCGATAATGGTCAGTGAAAGCAGTAATTCCAGAGGCCTAAGGGGATAACGACAGGCAATAACATGGCTGCCAATCTTTAAGCCTAATCATGACATCTTTTGGGTGGCAGGAGGGTTATTTTTCCCAAATTAGGCCATGGCGGGTGGAAAAAAGCAAGGTCCTGAAAAGCCGGGTACTGCGGTGAAGCTGGCCTGCCTGAGCGATAGAGCTGGGCACAGGCTCAGAGATTTATTGCACTGAAATTCGCTGTCACTTGGAAAAAAAAGCGTCGAGGCAGCTGCGTTATTTCACTGGCAGTGATGCAATGCCAGTGACACACCAGGACGGGAGGGACCAGCATGTTCTGTGACAGCACGGCATGTACACGGTGTCAGCGGAGCAGCGCCCTGCCAGCCAACAGCTTCGACTAGTGCCGGCACTTTGTCTAGGGCTTCATTTTCGAGCCAATATTTGTATGTAACAGCTGGAAGCATGTTTTTGGAAGTAACACATAGTTACTGCACATGTCCAATTTCCAAAACACCCCCTTCAGCCCTCCTATTTGCTGTGCTTTCAAGGCCCTGAGTCGTTTTTTTAAAAACTACTTTATTACCATGCAGACAAGGCATACTGATTTCTCATTCGCTTGTCAACGGCCCTGCCAGAGTGAAAATCTCACAGGAAAACATCCTCTGATAAGGTTGTACACAGAAAGCAGAAATCCTACTATTAGTTTTAATGGTTTACTACATCATCCTGAAGTCATGTGCTGCCCTCCAAAAGTTAGTGATGGCACAGCTAAAACGAATACTGTAATACTGAAGCAGACCTAAAAAGAAGAAACATCAGCATTTTTTTAAGGAAAGAAATGCAAGGGGGGAGTGGTGCTGGTGGGAGAGAGCTGGTGAGTCAAAGGACTGTGCATGTCTAAGGAATTGAATGGGTAGCAACTACTTTTCCATGTGTGTGGAAAATATGAGTTGGCTTTTGCAGCGGCATTTTATGGGAAGAAAGATCAAGGGTTCAGGAGCTGAAATACTTATTCATAAAATGTAGGGAGCAAAGACAGGCTACTTGTTGTGCTTCTGCCCATTTGCTGTAAGTCCAATCGAGTTGAATCATTTCTAGGAATGGAGTGGGTAACTGGATTTCCAGCCTCCTCTCTCCATCCTTGGCTTCTCTCCTGCATGGCTGCTGCTGATTAGTACTGGTTGTACTGAGCTTTATGTGAAGGGTACGCACCTGTCCACTTGATTGCTAAAGCTTTTACCACCTTGGGATCTAAGCGCAATCCACTTGAAACTGGATTAAATCAGCCAACTCGTTTTACAGAAGCTTTTTAGCAACTATCGGGCAGCAAGCAGAAGCTGACCTGGGTGGGATCTTGTTCTGAGGCTGGGGAAATGAAAAGCCCTTTCCCTCTGCCACGCTCTCTGTGGTTTCTGAGAAAATCAAACCCAAGCCAAGCCATTTCCCACCGTGTCTGAGGGCTTCTGAAAGGCTGTAGACCTACGGCCTGCAACCATAAAGCCAAGCTGTGCTGCAGGTGTAGCATTTATTAGTTTGGTGAACGTGACTTTTATTTGCATCTCTGAAGGAATTTGGGGTTGGGCTGCTCGCCTTCATGTTTTCCCTGGCTGCTTCCCCCACCCCATGCTGGCCAGATGATTTGAGCCCCGCTTAGCTGCTGGGGCGTGAATATAGGTCAGTACAGCAACCTGGGCTGTGTCACCATGCCGTCCCGCGCTCGGTTGTGTTTAATCTGGACAGTTCCCAACTTGTCTTAGATATTGCCTGAAGTTGGAGCAGTGTGCCAAGGCAGAGGGGCACGGTGATTTATTTCCCCACCCTTTCTTTTCAGTAAGTGTAATTAAAATGACTGTTCAGAGTATTTTTGAGAGGGGGGTGAGCCCCACTGCCGTCTGTGGGTTTCAGGTAGGATTGATGCTGCATTCAAGGGCGCGGTTTCTTCATCTGTCAGGAGGCCGAAAGGCTGGGCTGGTGCTCCACAGGCTGAATTTGGCTTGGTTTGGTTAGAAAAGGGCACCTCTCTTACCTTGCTGATGAACATAAACTCTTTTAGGTGTTAGCTAGCAAGTTTTATTGCTTAGTATTTTTGAAACTGGTTCTGAAAGAGGCACAGTTTGGACCGCGTGTTCTTTTTCTCCCAAAAGAGTGGGGGTTTTTTTAAGGGTGGGCTTGTCACAAAGTGTAGTTTGCTTTTTAGCAGCAAGTGAAGGAGCTTTCTAGAGGAAAAAGAGTCTCAGTAAAACTGTCACCTGCACATTCTGCAGTTACCCTGTGTTTAACAGATGGCTTGGGAGGGCTAACAAAGTTCATTAAAATCAATTTGTTTACTTAAACAAACCCTGTGTGAAAATGCCATGACTGAATGGACTCAAAACCCTCTTGATGATTTTGTGAGGAGGAAAGTAAGTTTTCTCCTTGTAGTTGTTTTCAGTCCGTAAATGTGATTCCCCTACGCCCCTGGCTTTTCTAGCTCTGTGCCCATTTGTGTGTGTGGTTATCTGCCCAAATGCGGCTCCAGGTCCCTTGAGGCAGCAGCCTTGCCTTGCCTTATGGCTCTGAAAGGCCTCCGCACAGCCAAAAAGATCCCGGCGATTTATAGTTACCACCCTGTTTTTATTGCATGCCTCTCGCAGGCTCCTCTGCCGAGGCGATGCCGTGCCAGATAAGAGACTTTTCTCCTGTTTTGGAGCAGCTGTTGTACCTCGAGGGTGTTTCTTCTGCTGGGGGGCTGTGGGGGAAGGATGCTAGCGGGCCCGTCAGAGCAGCTTTAGCGGGGGTTCTTACAGTTTTCCATCCCTTCTGCTTGGGTCTCCCCACTTCTGTTAGCAGCAACCAAAGGAAAAAGGTCTGTACTCCCCAGCATGCTGTTGGGAATGCAAATAAGGGTGTGCAAAGGGTCAGCATATGCTCGCTTTGGTAGATACTTCTCCATCGTGGTGGAGTATAAAATAAAACACATAATAAACCCCCCATTACCTGTTTCCTAGATGTTCCCTTCCCTTGCTCACTGTCTCCTGGCTAGCCCTGTTACCTGGGTATTTTTGCAGCTGTAGATTCAGCAGGGTTAGGGTAGTGCTTGTTGAAGCTCATGGTTTGGCCGTCACTGCAGGGGTGGTGAATTGTAAAGGGGAGAACGATGACCAGCCTTTGGGCTATGAGGAGAGAGGTGTCTTGGGCTGGCATGCCTCTGACAGAGTTTCTTGCAAGGCCAGGATTCTTCTGAAGATGTTGGCTCTACATGTTATCAGCCAAAGCCAAGGAAGCATTTAACCTTGCCCTTACTGCTCCCCTCAGTGAACTCGAGTTCTTCCCTGTTTAAAACAGCATGAATTGATGTGAAAATTGTCCAAATCAACTCCAGAAGGTTTATGATTGTGAAATGATAATTAGTGGCTGCTATCTCTTTGTTGTGGGCGAAGGCTCCACACCCTGAGCTGTTAGGACAATCTGGCCCGATGTTCAAAATGCGTTGGTGCTGATTTGCTGGAGTCAGGTTGGATGCTGAGGACACCAGTGCTGTGTCCACCAGGACTTTGCAGGCTTTTGAGAGACCTGGTGGTGGGGACTTCCCATCTTCCTTAGCATTCCCCTCTTCCCAAGGGGAGACAGCCAAATCAGGGACCGGAGAGCTCTAAAGAGAATATTGTATGTGATACTTTGACTGGATAGCATGTCTGCATTTAAATACCTTTTTGGCTGCAGGAATTAGTCTCTTATTCCTAACGCTGTCATTTATAGGAGTAAATAGCAAGAGATGGGACTGAATTGTTTTCTAAGTATTTTAAAGCTAGCCAAGATAACAGATGCTCCCAAGACCTCTGGCAAAAATAAATTAAATTGTTTTTAATCTAGTGTATTAAGAGGATCAAAGGCAACCTGTCTTTTAGGAAGTTCTGCCTCTCTTTCCCCCCAGCCACCTGGGAAAAGCAAATCCCTTCCTTTAGAAAGAACTATTTCTTTATAGTGCTGGGACACAGTTGGTCTTCCCACCTTTGCCTGCCTTTGCCACCTCTAGTTAATATTTATTCAGTTGTGCTTACTCTTTTCAGCCTGAGAATTCGTTTCCAATGAGTGCTGTGCTTCCACATAGAGTCAACTCAGATCCTTCATTATTATCTCTAGCATGTGAAGCAATTAAGATCTTTCAATATTCTGCCAGACAAGCAAACCTGAAAACGTTCCCCTCTCCTCCCAGCCTCTTCTACGTTGTGCAAGCGGTTTCGCTCGGAGGCCGTGCATTTCAGAGCTTTTCCAACTCCCTTGCATATTGGGCCAGCAATATTTAAATCCCAGAGGCTGAGAGGCAACTGTCTACGTGATCTTGTAAGCGTTGCCAGGTATGGGGTGATCCTACCAGGCCATTTGAAGATGGAGGAAGCTGACACGGTCTCGCAGGGTGTGATTTGCAGCTATCCTCCCTCAGGCGGGAGGTGCCGAGGTCAGCCTGAGCCAAGTGACCAAAAGGCTCATTGCGGCAGTCAGGCGGGTAACTCAGAAACCCCCAAATGTTTCCTTTGCAATATCTGAAAGATCTCACTCTCTTGTAAGCAATTGGTTGTACTCAGAACAAACATACAATGGGCTGTGTATTTTGTGCATCGTTTTCCTGTAGCAAATATCAGTAGGTTGGCGTTATCATTGGATCACCTGTTTGGTCAGGAGCTGCTTCTGCATACCAGAATGAAGACTTTGTCGGTGTGTAATTTGCTAGGTGCAGTGGGTCCTCCTCAGCAGAAATAATTTCAGGATTCACATTTAATGGAAAAGATTTGAGAACAGCTTTGTAAATCCCTTGCTTATTTTGGGTACTACTCAGGGGTTATGTTTATTTGCCCTGCAGTATCCTCTCCCTTTTCTTTGTCACCATCGATTATTTTTGTGGGGGATTGTTTCATTAGCCTTGTGCATGTTGTGGTCATCATTTGCTGCCTAACAGGAGTTACTTGGATTCTAAGCAGGAGAAAGGGAAAATTATTTTGTAATTGCATACTTGGCATTTTGATTTTACCCAAACAGATGCAGGATAATGCCAGAGAACTCTTATATGTACCTAACATTCCGTATCTTTTTGGTTTAATGCAGGATGTTGTTCTGTGCCTTCTGACTCAGGAAGGAGGGAATGAAAATTGAGTTAATGTCATAATGTGACATTAATTTTGGACTAGAATTCTGTTTTTCCACAGACTCTTAAGGAACAGTGTGAACAACTTTCCCAAACAATGAAAGGACATACCGAGAAACATCGTTTTTCCGGTTACTGCTTTCAAGCGTCATTTTGCAAACTCTGGCTTTGGCGTGACAGTGGGCTGCACCAGAGTCAGTACAGCTGGGTGTGGGGAGAGCTTTTAGGCTGTGCTTAAACATGTTCTCTCTGAGAAGTTGGGCACTTTCCTAGAAGCGTCCTCTTCTTGAGATTGGAAGGGACAAGGTGACAGGACATCCCTGTGACAGGGCAGTTCTGCAGTCAAGGACACATCTGTGTGTGGATGACAGCCGGGTTAAGGCAGCACAAAAGCTGGCTCATTTGGTGTCGAAAGGCTCTGCCTCCTGCCTCTGTGTCGGGAGTCTCAGTGCTCAAGAACAACCTCATTTGGGAGTTGGACTTTTATTATTATTATTGTTTTCAGTCTGGCTCGGCGCGTTGCTGGAAAGTAGCTCAGACCTTCTGTGTGTTATGACGAGCCGACTGAAATGAATACCATATTTTACATTGTTTTAAAGAGTGACCTTCCTCACTTGGGAAACATAAAGGAGCTCATCTGATTTTCCCAGCACTTCTTTCTAAATCTGTGCTCGTTTTCCCTTGGTTGGGCTGAATTTATAATGCTGGGAACAAAGTCAAATGCAGAAGATTTAAAAGAGATTGTGCTTGAACTTTAAATTTCCCTTGAATAGACTGGATACTTCTGAATGTCTCCTTATTTACAGCTTTTTTGCTTCTTTTCTTTCCCCCCATACCCCTTTTTTTTCCTTTCTGGAATTCCTGAATCAGATGAAGGACGTTTCCAGTATTACTATGCTGGAAATTTATCTGTGCTTTGCATGATACTTCATAAAAAAAGATCACCAAAATCTCCCAAACTATATGCCAAAGCTGAGTTTCTTTCCTTTTGCATTATTAATATGATTACTTAAGTGTACTCTTAAAACACCTGATAGAGTGTGCAGACTCTTTTTTTTTTTATTTATTTTGGAATTACACTGCACTTCTCAGTCATTGGCACCTGAATGATGAACGACAGGGCTGACTCCACAGCAGTCACCTTCACTCTGCCTTTGCTTGAAGAATGGGTGGTAGTCGTAACTTCATACCCCAAACCCTCTATGCACTTGTTATGGTAAACTTCCAAGGTGTTCTTTATTTTTGGGGGTTTTGATTTAGAAATTACAAGCAATGGACTAGAACTGGTTCCGAGATCTGGTATATTTTATTGGAGTGATTACTTAAGGAATTAAAAGTGTGGAACAGCAGTGAGGGAGGTGCTTGAGTTCACCACTCGCTTCTCTCAGAGCTTTCATCAGAAGTTTTTTGAGAGCAAGTTAGTAGATGGGTTTTTTTTTACCAAAAGCACATTTTTTCTTTCTAGAATTGAAGTCTGTCTTCTTTCATCAGCAACTCTCCTCAGTTAGAATTCGTGATGGTCTCTTTGGGTAATTACTTTTTCTTTTTTTTTTTTTCTCTAATGAGGTTGACACAATTGAGATGAGAGCTGCTTGGAGATTTTTCCCAGAGCAGTCAAAGCCTCTGGACCCAAATCATCTCGGTACTGCTGTACTTTCTGAGAGTCAAAGGTGGGGTCTTACAGAGCTTTCAGGATCCCTAAGAGCTGTTAGAGAGACTTCAGCTGTCTTTTCGATGTCTCCCTTGTGCACTGTGGTGTACCCATATTTATACCCATCTTTATACCCAGTAGAGAGTTGCAATCTTCATGTAGCTGGTCTAGCAGCTTTTTTAACTACCTTTGCCTTTATTAGCAGAGTGGTGATTATTGCCTTCAGGTGTTTTGTAATTGATTTTTGGTGGGAGAACCTGTTAGGCACAGCCCAAGTCTGGTGGTGTCTCGCTGTGCCCATTGCTCTGTCAACACCGGAGGACATCCCCTGGCCTGGACCACATCTTCCTAGACATCCCTTCTAGCTCCACTTTGAGTGACATTTAACTTTTTTTTTTATCTCTTTCTGATGTTTTAAAAACTTCCTGACTTCCAGGGCTTTTAACTTTGCCCATCTTTCAGTAATTCAGATTAGAGGCAAGTGAGCAGTGGTTGTTGTAGGCTGTGGACCCAGGTTCCTAGTCTCAGAAGAAACTTTTAGCAGCAATCCCATTTCTTCAAAGAAAACAAAAGCTGTGCTTCCCTCACTGGACAGCAAAATGTCTGGGCTGAGCTGAGCAAATCTGCTTGTTAGGTCTGTGACTTGCTTCATCTCCCTCCCGTGCAATTGTTCACAGGGAGATGAGCTCCCTTTGCATCTTTTTGTTCGCATCATCCAAGCTTAAGGACTTGGCCTGGGAAGATTAAACTTGGGTTCTGTGTTTCCTGCCAGGACTCTGTGATCCACTGAAGAAAAAATGAATTCCTGTTTGCTGAGTGAGAATTCAAAGCTGTTTATTAGTAATGAAATGAAATCGCAAGGTCTTTCTCCTTCCTGTCTTATGTGGGGGCATGTGAGGGGTATCAGTCCTTTGCCCCTGCATATATTCCCCCTTCCCAAGGGACATTCTCTATAAATCAGCAGTACAATTAGCAGCTTTCTGAAACCACGTGTGACAGAAGCGCCTTTCATTTCAACGCCTTTTAGTTCATGCTTTCCCCTGTTTCCATTTGAACACTAAGGAGGAGACTTCTGGTGCACTGCAAGACTTGGTCTCTCAACTCCTGTTGGGCTTTTACTGGGGTGTAAAGGAAAAGCTGTTGCTGCTGTCCTTGAAATGCCTAACATTTTGTGATGAGTTGGTATTTCTCTTTGTGTCTTTGAAGCTGGTATTTTCCTGAACTTCTTACCAGAATTACCAAGCAAAGCTTTATATTAAAATATTTTAAATATTGTAATTGCTTTAATTAAAGAAACATGCACGCACCTGTGTTTGATTTATATTACAAATACCTGTATTATCAGGTTGTATTTGCCAGAGTAAATACCTGAAAGGTTTTAAGAAACTCATTACGTTGAAGCTCGTGGACCGAGCTATCCTGTTTCTCAGGTTTCACAAGGTTTTGTCCTATCTCCCTATGTGCATGGATGTTTGTATGGCTGTCTGTGTGTCCTTGCATTTACCCTACCAGCACGCAAGCAGCCTGAAAAGCTGTAATCATCTTCGGCTGGGATAAATACACATTGTTATGTTTTCTAAAACTACTGCAAACACTGGTAAAATTACCTTGAATTGGAAGGAAAGGTTTGGTTCGCTCCAGCATAGGCAGGCTGCGTCTTCCTTCCACGCAGACAAGAGCAACATGGAAAAGCTTTGCTGCAAGTGGATTCTCCAACCCTCTCTGCCTAGGAGTGTGTATTCCCCTCCTGTAACGTCACACACAGCCACATGAGAACCACTGGCATGAATAAGAGGTGTCCAGGTGATCTTCTGCTACCTTGAAATGTCATTTTTTTTTTCCCCCTTTGTGGAGTTTGTTGCTTGCTTCTGCTCCCGTTTAAAAATGCATGTTGGAAAGGCAGGTTCAGATTAGATACTAGAAAAAAATTTGTCACTGAAAGAGTTGTCAGGGCCTGGAACAGGCTGCCCAGGGATGTGGTTGAGTCACCATCCCTGGATGTGATTACAAAAAAAGGTAGATGAGGTACTTAGGGATATGGTTTAGCTTAGGACGGGAATGGTTGGACTTGATCTTAAATGTCTTTTCCAACCATGTGATTCTATGAAAGAAACACTAAAGCAGGAGATAGCTCCCCACACCCCCTCGCTCTGTAAGGGATAATGCACGTTATTGAACAATGTATCTCATCACCTGTACACTGTAGCATATATTTAGCACTCCTTTCTACAGCTGTATGTAATGGTGCATGAAAACACCTCATGTAAGGAGTTTCAGATTGTGTCCCCAGATGAGCTGGGGACCAGAGCGAGCCAAGTTATCCCCATTCCTTGCAGGAACCAAGGTCAAGGCAAGCATTTGGGCAGTAAGCTAACCCTTGGGAAATCTCTGGAGTTGAGAAGTCACTGAGAAGTTACTATTTCACTGAGAACTAAGTAACATCAATCAAAAGGAATTATTTTTTTCCTCAGAACAACACAGAAGTCTAGTTGTATCTGCCTTGAACATGAAAATAGCATAGGGGAGGCTATCTAAATAAACAGGGCTGACGGGTGAGGACAGAAGGAGAGGGAAGGGAGTGGGAAGGTGGGAGTCTCTTTTTTCTTACCTTTGTCCAAGGAGTGGAGCTGTAACGGAGGTCTCACTGGATGGGTGAGATACACGTGCAAAATCTGGAGAGAGCTTTCAGTTTGGGGCGCAAAAAGCCTTCTTTGTTTAGAAGTGGTCTTGGGAAGGAGCAGAGCAAACACCACTATCATAATGCATGTCTTCATCCTTGGCGTGCAGTTGTCACGAGAGATTTGTAACTCTTTTCTTGGTTCATTGTTCCCCAGCTAGTGTGTACTCTCCATTCAGTAGTGCCAGAATTAAGATGAAGCCTGCCTGTTTCAATAAGGCGGCTTTGTTGTCCAAATGGCAGCACTTGTATAGGAATTGGATTGATTCCAACAGAGCTTGCACGATACACTGCAAAACTGTTGTCATATGATCCTTTTTATTACTAAGTAAAAGCCCCTTCTAAAAAAAAAAAAAAAGACAGACTAGTCCTTTTTTTTCCCTGTTTTGTCAGGGGGGAAAAGAACCCACCAAAAAAATTTCTTTCTATTAATAATTAGCTGCAAATTTGAAAACTATGTGTAATGACTGAGTATAATAAAGAGATGGGATTAAGTGAAGTGACACTAATGTAGAACCGCGATGGAGCCCTATCTTCCTCACTATGTCACAGCATCCTTGATTAATCAGCTCACAAGTTGCAAGGAAGCTCGTACCATTCAACATTAGCAAGAAATGATGGGAGGTGGTGGCACAAAGGGGAAGGGAGGGATGTAGGAGTGGTGCAAATTGCCACTGTGGTTTCTGAAAAGTATGTTTCTCTCACCTGCCTCCATTTCCTCAAGACTTGGAGAAGACTCAGCTTGCTTTCAACGAGCTGTTTGAGAGTACACGCATCTCTTGATATTCTGTGTATAGCGCCTAGCTCTTTGAGTCCCTTCATCCAGCCCAGGGACGAGGTAGGATGCATCCTCATGAGAAAGTCATTAACTCCTAATGTACGCTAGTCCTAATAATGGAAACTGCTGCTTCAACTCAGTGTTTTATTCTCTAAGAATTTTTTCCCCCATCTTGGAATAAAGCATCTATAAAGAGAACATTTCTTATCTTTTAGTCCAGGTTTTGGGTTTGAAGAGAGAATTCCTCTCCCTTTATTCTTTTTTCCTTTCTAGTTGTGTCCAGAAATTAGGTGATTGTTGATACTAATTGTAAACTGAGAAAGTTATTTAAAAAATTTGTGTGTTAACACTGGGGTAGTGTGAGGAGAAATTGCCTTAGTTCCAGATGACTCTTATAAAGCATCTTTTCTTTATATTTATTAGTATGCTTTCGTCTTAAGGTCCTCTAAAAAGCCTCGTTTTGTGGTGCTTTGTGACTTGTGAACTGTTTCTTCCTTTGCTTGTCTTTTGCAACAATCTGATAATATTTGTATAGGTTTTGTTAGCTACAAAATCTAATTGAGTTCCTAGCACATACAGAGTAGAATTAATAGATTTTGAAGCTGGAGGGTCCCATTATGCTCATTGTCTGATGTCTGTGTGACATACAGGACACAGAATTTCATTTAATAATTCCTGCATCAAGCACATAAATTCTGGCTGAGCTTGAGGGTACTTTAAAGGCATCCGGTGCTGATTTAAAGACTTAAGGTGATAAAGCTCTTGGAAGTTTTTCCAGCAGTTAATTCCCTTTTTTTTTTTTTTTTAATAACAAGTTTGGTTCTGCTTTTCCATTCTGAATTTTTCAAGCCACTGGGTTTGTTTGGGTTTTTAAAAAATATTTATTCTGTTTTTGTGTGCTAACTTCAGCTGATGTCTGCTATCGGACCAGGTCACCTCTTGGTCTTCTCTTAGACACTCTGAATCAGTTGGATCCTCTTGTGCTCCCTGAAAGATGTGTCTTTTAGGGCTTTACTCTGGTAGTCCTTTTCTCTTCTTAATATATTTTAAGTAAGTATTGCTCGTTATGTTTTGGTTTGGTTTTCGATTACAGGCACCTTAAGCTTTTTGAAACAATGGAATTCTCTAAAACCCTGTTTATTGTTCCATCAAGAGCTAGTTCCACATCCATCTGTAGGCACTACAAAGTGTAATTTGTGTGTGGTAGGTGTGGAGGGTATGTGTTGGCGATGATTTGTGCATTGAGTGACTGAGGAACCGTCTATTTTTAGCTGCTCCAAGAGTTGGGAGGGTTAGATAGGTGTGCCAAGTGATGTGATGAGAGACAACTATGCCTTGTTTTAGAAATTTCACTCTTCTCTCCCCCATCCTCTCCCTGGGTGAAAATAGTTATCTTGAGATCGGCAGTTCAGCATGAATTGTAGGTCTAACAAATAATAATTAGGTATAGTGAAGGCCAGTCAAGCTGCCCTGTGTAGTGTCAAGTGTTGTGTACGCCAGGCGATGAATAAATTGCTTCTCACAACTAGAGATTCACAATCTTTGGGTTTGATTTGATTGGGAAGCTGAAGGCACAAATGTTTTCCTTTTGCTCAGTAGCCTGTGGTGCTGCTACTCCACAGGTTAGTGTCTGCTCCAGGGCATTTCTGCAGTCTTGGTGGGAAAAATGGCTCTTACCTACAAATGGTTTATCTTTCCTAATTGTGACTCTTTTTCTTCAAAGATTTTTGCTTACGTGGGACATATTATTTTATACAGTTAGTGCAGTGGAGATTAATGGGGTGGGTTTGGTGGGTGGGCTTTTTACGACACGAATATCTCCCCTCTGCTCCCCAGAGTCCCTGAGTTGCTGGCAGTAGGAGGGATCACCCTGTGCCGGCCTTGCCCTTAACCATTTCTCTGGTGGACCACTTCTGGTTTCTAGACCCACCTGGGCTGGTGGACCCACCTGGGCTGGTAGAACTTGCTGTGACAGTTCTGTATCACAAGTAGAAAGATTGTGTTTATTGTTGGGTAAACCACCCTGTTCACTGTGGACTGCAAGATGCAGTACTATTGGTCACTTCTTTGCCTGGTATTATGGTAATTTATGTGAATAAATTAAGTGTATTAATCCCCAGGAAGGACTTAGCTGAAGTCACTCTGTGGATTTTTGTTTGCTTGGAGCTGTAATTGAATATTCCTTATGTCAGAGCTCCAAAGCCTCCGCTTCCCTCTCTGCACCTCTCTGTAGGGAAAGACAGATTTCTTTACCTACCCAGATATGGTAAGGTTTGTTTTAGGTGCAAATATAATGTGGGTCTTCCAGTCATTTTTCTGTGTTCTTGGTCCTTTTCTCTATACTGCTGTGCATGAGGAGACAGTCTGTGTCATATAATGTGATTTTTTTTTTTTGAGGTGTTTAAGAGGGAGCTGCAGTTTGTGTCATGTCTGGCTTCTGTTCCTCGAAGGTTAGCCATGGAGAGGGAGGCGCTTGCATCCACTGATGGGTACAGCACTGTTTCCATGCAGGGAAAGACGTACGCATCTTCCCTCATTGGTGGGCCACTGGAAGCTCCACAACAATTTTGGTTTGCTTCAGTCTTAATCCAGATCCACAGCTTTCAAACTATGTGGCACAGGGGAGGTTACTACAGGTCACTTCGCAGTTTCCCAGTTGGGTGAAGCTGCCGTGTAGCGCTTCTTAAGGGGATGGGAGTATAACAGGTAAGCCGAGTAAATGGATTAGCTGTAAGCAGTCCTATTGTTGGCACTGCCTGGAGATGGGTTGTGAACCAAGCAGTCATGTCTTGCAAGCGATATTCTTTCATCCCCCGATTACAGAAGAGCAGCCTAAATAGAGTGGCCTACATTGAAATGATTCCTGGAGGAAAGAGGCATTTAAAGCCAGGGATGGTTACAGGAGCAAAGTGTTCAACCATAATGCCTTTTGAAGAAGAAGGGGGAGAGGGGAAGGAGCATTAGGCCAAGAGTCTTTCTGTCCATCACTCTGCTTGAGATGTTTGGAACAAATAATTCCTTTAAGGCATGCAGCACTGCTGTTGTCTTTAGGACCTTCGTGGAGCAGCTTTTACCTTTTAACTATTTTGAGTGGTTGGCTTCTGTTGGCTGGAGGGGGAGTTGCGTGAGGAAGGTTGCTTAAAAGGATGCCTTTGTGTTTTATTAACAAGACTGGTTGGGAAGGGGTAGAACCATCGTATGCTTCTAATAGCACATGTTGAGATGTTTAGATTTGAGATGTTTAGAGAAAGCATCAGTCTGCAGTGCAGGAATTCCGAATAAAAGTCATGGCTTGTCCCTCTACCCCTATCCAGGGAGGATATTTAGACTTTGAATCCTCTCTGGCCTAAACACAGGAGAACGTGGCTCGCCCATGCCGGCTGGGAAGGCGGGACACCCATCGGTGCACTGTGGTGGCAGTCAGGCCGCACGTGGGATGGGGATGCCAGCCAGCCAGTGTTTGTCCCCAGGCAGAGCACCAGCTCTGGACAGTGAGCTCTCCTTTCCCTGGCTCTGTGGGTTGCTTTTCAGCAGAGCAGCTAGCACAGATTAGTTTTCACCAAGAGATGACATGGTGTGCTTGGTGGCGTACTTCTGGTGTCTTTCTCCCACCCTCCTGGCAAGAGTTCTGCAGCATTGCAGGTGTCTGACGGTATGGCTCACCATGATCAAAGGAGCTCAGGAGGCTTAGGACTGGATATTTATGCATTTGTTTATTGCCTACTATTTTCACTCATGTTATCTAAGATTAATTGAAAGAGCTCAGGCAAAAAAGTCTCCTCTGCAGGTTTCCCTGTTGTGTCCTCTGCACTCCTGGCCTTGCTGGGGGAAAGGGGTGTCACCTGGAACTGCCTCCTCCTCATCAGCTCCTCCGGGTGCTCCTGCATCCTCTGACACACAGGGACCCCAACGAGGACTGTGTGTCTCCAAGGTGCTCTCTCTGGGCAAGGGAGGAGAGGGTCGTCAACATCACAACTCACATCTCCCCTGGGTTGAATTGTGCTTTTGAGGAAACTCGCTCTGCTCCCCACCTTTCCCATGCTGGCACTTAGGCATTGCAGGCAACTGAATCTGATCTCTCTAGGTCAGAAAAAGACTCTCTCCCACTCCTAGAGTCAATCTTGGCTTTCCACATGGGTACCAACAAGCCCTTTCAGGTGGGCTGAATAGGACTGTAAATACACAAGAGGTTCTGGGTAGTTCCTGTCCCACCCTCTGTCTTTTTTTTTTTTTCCTTCTTTTTCTATTTTATTAAACTAATGGGATTTGAACTGATAGCAGGTCTCTGATGAAAGTAGGAAAACATTTGTTATTGTGTTCATTAAAGCCCCATGTAAGGCAAATGACTTCCATGCAAACCACATAGTTTAGAGTGCCCTGCTGTTTCTGCCAGGTGGAGCTGCAGGAATTAACAGTTTTATCACCTGGAAGCAATCTTTCTCTATCTGCAGGCAAAAGAAGATTCTGGGAGATAAAATAAACACTCAGGCACTTTGTATGTGAAGGCTAAGGCTGTTGACATAACATGTTAAAAGTTAGAGGATCACAGGGACAACTTCTCTCTGGGACCTGTGCTCTCCCTACTTCCGCAAAGACTTGCGCGTAGGTGTCTGAGTTGGTTGGGAGAGCTGGGGAGAAGTGTGCATGTGGAAAATGTGCATATTCAGGATTGACTCTTGCTGTGTTCTGCCTCAGACACCATTCATGTCCACTGTCAGGGACTCTAGAGTGATCTGCATCTGTGGCAGGTCTGTTCCCACATACAAGTGGAAGAAATTTTGCCATTTCAAGTGCATATTTGTCTTTTGATGTTTCTCCCACTGAGTAAACAGGATTTTGAAAGTCACAGCAGTGATTGAATCCAGGGTAGAAATGGATACCTCTTCTGTCAGCTCTCTTCTCCCAGCCCTGGCACAATGGGCAGCCTGCAGCATTGAGCTGATACTAAGAGGGCCCACTGGTGGTTTTTTGGAGACTGTCTTCCATGGCCACTGTTGCAGGAGGTCATGAGCTCCTGCAGCTGGTCATGTTCATGAAGGTCCCTGTGAAAGTTCTCTTGATGCAAGGGAGATGGAAACAGGCTAGGTGTTTTCTAGTTTAGCTGATAGTACAGCCAGAAACAACTGTGTAGCTACATACCATTCAATTTATCCAAACCCTCCTGTATCAGGATGGAATCTGCTGGAAATGTAGCACGTTTTTCAGAAAGACATTGACTTGAAACAATTGGTCTAATAGGATTACTCATTTTCGGATGTGTTTGATTTTAAGTCTTTGTAAATCTCCACATGGCTCATTTCCCCCTCAAAATTATTTTTTTTTTCCACGTGAAATATTCTACTCTTACAGTAAGAATTCATATTTAACATAGTGTGGAAAGAACCTAATTTGAGTATGTCTGATTTTTATTTTATTTTTCAATTTTATTTAAAGGATTTCTCTTAATGCAGCTCTTAAAATACCATGCAACATTGTCTGCAAATAGAGGCATGAAATGAGTGTGCTGCTTAGCTCCCTGCAATTCACCAGCGAGGCTGAAGAGCTTTCTCAGTGCCTTGCAGCAGGTCAGAGGAACTACTTCAGCTGCATTCTTCTGCTGCCATTTCTGTGATTGCACATTGCTCCTGCCATAGGAATGATGAAGTGGTATTTCACATAATTTTGCTCCTTTGCCAGTTCTTCACAGAAGGCTTTGCGAAGCTGCAGTGATCCATTTGAACTCCACTTCAAGTGTTGAGGTGTCAAAGAGTGGGTACGTGCCATCCGTTTTGGCCTCATTTAACGTGGAGAATTGATGAGTTTCATTTCAGGAATGTTAATCGAGCCATTTGAGTTCAGGTATGAACTCTTTGCATAACTGCCTTTCATCAAGGGAGGGAATTCACGTGACCCTTGCCAGTCCCACCTCACATCGGTCATTTTGTGGGGGTTTTTTCCCCCCCACCACAGCCCTGCTCCTAGTTTATTCCATAATCTAGATTATGGCTGAAGGCAAGACCTACATAAGCATATGGTGCACGTTGCACGTTGCATTATCTGAAGTCATGAGGGTGTGATTAATGGGCTTAGGGTTTTAATTTGTCCTGTCTTACTCTCGTGTCTCTCTCCGGCGAGGTTGCAAAGCCTGACCAGTCACTGCTGGGTGCGCACACCGAGCTGTGAGGTGACACAAATTTCCTTGAAGTGCTGGGCAGCTGCCAGAGGTAAACCTCTGCTGAGAGGAGGAAGAGGAGCTTGCCTCCAACTGTCCAGCCTCTTTCAGATGCCATCAATTTGTCTCAAAGCAGCTCGGTCTCTGCCTTCTGAGCTGTAGTGGAAGAGTGGGTGGTCTAATTAATGGGTCGCATCAAAAAGCGGCAGTTCCCTTTCAGGTGTCGCTCAGCTCTGTGGAGCGGTATAGATGCCCTGGGTTTTGTAGGAGGGAACTGCTCCCAGCATACTTCCTATGACAGGGTTCAACAGATGTGCAAGCACTGTCAAAGAGGAGCAGACGTGAGCTGGATAAAATCCTCCCTGCATTGTCAACACCATTAAACCAGAAGTCCGGTCTGTCTTGTGAATTTATCATCTGGAATTTGAAGAAGGTCAGTTGTACCTTCTTCATCAAATTTAGTGCATAAAATGATTAGTTAGCACAGTACACGGCTGTCTGGGAAAAACGCCACAGCCCAGTACTTCTCTAGCTGCTGGGCTTCTCGTAAATGCCACATGTGTGTTGCGGTGGGAGATGGGGACCTTCCACCGTGTTCGTCCTCCACCTTGCTGCTGTCGTTGCTACTTTTGCAACACACCCCCCATGCTTAATTAATAAAATAATCTCAAACGTGTAGCCCTGAGTATGGAGCCTTCTTGTCAGGGTGTCACTTGCCATCCGCCATGCTGCCTTGTTGATATTGCAACAGCAATAGAAAGATTGCTGTCACTCACAGTAGCTCAGAAGGAAAAAAAAGAGGTGAAGTTTCCATTTCCAATCAGCTTGTTTCAAGTAGTGAAATTAACTTTAGAGACAGAAATTGAAGATGTATCTATTTTACCCATGGTGTGGTGTTCAAACAAACAGAGTTAGAAGATTTGTTTGTGAACTGATAGTCAGGATTTTAAGTTTTTATTTATCTTGGAAAGATCTAATGGTTTGTTTTTAGTAATAACAATTCTGCTAATTTTTATGTTAGGCAGCCAAATGTTGTTGGCATAGATATCTGTGTCCCTCAGAACTGCTGTTTTTAATTTTTGGATTTGGAACAAACCCAGCATCCTGAGTTGAAAGCAAAACTTTTCTCAGCAGGTTGAGACAAAAAAGAAAGCGATTGTATCACAGAATATATGCACTTAACAGCTGAGGTTTTTGATTCCATGGTTACAACAACAAAACAAAAAAACCACGCATATAGCCAGTTGGTGATTTTATTGTTTGAGTCGGATGGCCTTTCTTAAAATGAATTTTAATGGACAAGGAAGAAAGAATGTATCGCTGTACTTGTGCAACTGAAGTTTATGAAATAGGATTGGAAAAATACACAGAATAATTGGGCACATCCTGTACTTAGTGAATCACTGAGCTAGTGCAATAAACATTGCAGTGTTTGGGAATTCTATCTATACCCTGCTTTTGCCAAGAACATTGGGGATTGCTTGGGATTGCTGACGATCTGCAGCACAGGCTACCTGAACCATACCCTGTGTGAAGTTTTTTCTTCCTTGTGAATATCATATTCTGAGGTAATTAATTTGCTTTCGTGACACAGGCGTTAGTCCAGATCTGTGACACGTCACACCTGCTTAGACGAACTGGGAGATGGAGCAGGAGCGCTGTGTAGCAGGGTCTCTGCAGGCACTGGTGTGGTAAAGGCAGAGGATTCCTGAGTGCCGAAATACTCAGTCTAACCAGCATCCTCCTTCAGACAAACAATCTTTTGTCTTCAAAAGTAAACCCAAAAGCTACAGATCTTTGATAGCTTCAATATTGTTTGCCAGATAAGAGGGGTAAACTTGTGAACATGTTTAAGAAATTACTGAATTTCTAGAAAACAAGCTGTTATTTAGGGGACGTGAGAACCATTATGGAGCCAGAAACAAACACAACATCCAAATCTGCTCTTGAATGCACACGTGGCTCTTGCAAATTCTGAGAGAGCTGCACATGCACAGGCTTAATGGGATCCTGATGGAAACCATCCAGGGCTGGAGTCTGGCTCCTGGTGAAACTAGGACTGCTGTCTGGCTCGGACTGACGTTCGGGTCTCAGGCAAACTGATGGAGATGTTTTCTTCCCTCAAGGAAATATGTGTTTAGTCGTCAGCCAAAAAGACAGGATGGCTTGTGTGCAAGGCTTTTGCAGCATTACTTAGTGTTAGCTCTGGGCTTCTTCCATCTTCTTTGCTTCCCCAAATCATGATGGTCCTTTTAAGGAGAAATGTTACTGTTTTTTTCTCAGTACCAGAGGGAGCAAACCAGGTGTAAACTGAAGGTTGTGCTCCTGTTCTGTGAGAACAACTGCCATGCCGGAGATGCAGATGTCATGCATTTCTGGTACTGTTGAACTGAATTGCAGAATTTAGGTTTTCAGTCAAAGCAACCAGCAGTTTCCTCAAGTGTCTGCAAACATGGATCGATAAGTCCCCAAAAGATCTTTTACAGTTCTGCTTCGACTAGGGAACAAGAGCCAGGAAAGTAGGAATGGGTTGGAGAAGTCTCAGTAGCCCCAGAGAATTGCTGCTATTCGGAGTAGAGGCACAGACAGAAAAAATGGTATCACCGAAATTTCTACCTTAGCAGAATTTCTGGAGCTTAAACTTTAAAAGCCTAGCCTTTATGGTGAAAGATGTAGCCTCTCTTGGGGGAAGGGAAAAATGGATTCAACCAGCCCTCCTGGATAAGATCCGTAAAGGTTCAGGACGTTCCTGGGGAGGGAAATCAATTTTCTGCACTCTTCAGTTGAACGCAGATGCAGCCGTGGCCGTACAGTAAGTGAGTCATTCTGGGGCCATCTTTTTAATGATGAAACTATTATGTGCTGCATCGCCCATTCAGGCATTTTGTTTTCTAATTCTCTACCCCTGGTTCCCAGAAACATGAATAATGAGGCTTTTAGCAGAGAGGTGGAAATGCTCCCTGAGACACACGGACAGGGTAGGACGTGGTGTTGGTTGATGCTGTGGATAATATTAGGGATATGGGGGCATAATTGGCTTGAACTTTTGCTCACACCTAAAATTAAATCCAAAGCTTTTTTGTCAAGTTCAGATGAGGTCCCTGCCTCTGTTTGACTCCCATTAGAGCTCCGTCCTTCTGTGTAGCTCCTGGTGGTGTCCCTTTCCATCTGCTCTGGGTTTCAGGTGGGAATGGCGGCACGCTGCAGATGCAAGAGGTGAACCCTGGCCTACAAAACCCAGTGAGCTCAGATGATAAGGAAAGGCAGTTTATTACTCTGAGAGCTGCCTTTCCCACATCAAGTAGATTTGCATTAGGCAATTGCATGAATTAGATCTTGATCTTCGTTACCATAAAATACAGTAGGAAAATCCCATTTCTGAGTGTCTTTCCACTGTACAAGATCCAGATGTAAAGCACCGCTCTGTGCACAGCAAACGGGACTTGTATGTATTTTATTAATGTAAGTGTAATGTAATTATTCTCTTGTCCATCTGGCAGGTGGTGTTTTCATTAAGAAGTGAATAATCTAAGCTATAGGCTCTGTAGAGGGGGATGAGTATGGAGGAGATTCAGGTCATCTGCTGTGGGACCATAAATAGAAGCTAACAAGGGAGCCCTTGCTGTCCTTGTCTACTGAAACTGAAAATCTGTTGCTTTTATTTTTCCTTTAGCAGACTCCTCGCTGACTTAGAAACTAGTCTATTAATGAAATCTTTTCACCATCACACAGTTTAACTCCTCATTTCTGGCAGTGGCTGGGGGCACAGAGTGAAAAAAAATAGGTGTTATATAAGAGAACAAAAATTAAGACCTTATATAAACCACTATGCATAGGAAGATTAGATTAAAATCACGTTTCCTAAGGTGCCCAGTACATCTTTGGGTGTGAAGTACTGTTTGAAAAAGAAACATGGATTACTTAAGGGCTTTTATTAATGTAGAATGTCCTGATTAAAAAAAACAAACCCAACAAACCAGAACAAAACACAGACACAGAAAACAAGCCTGAACTGTCCTCTAAAGAATTTTGAGGAGTGCGGTGTGTGGAGCTGGCTGAAGGAAATCTGGTTGCTCTCTGACCATCTGTGTGGCATCTTCTGTTTCCAGCCAAAGTTTTCTGATGTCCACATGGAAACGGGAGCTATTTCCTCTTTCCACGTCCTAGCAAGACTTTTCTTGGCACAAGTGACAGCTCAAGGCCTAGTTAGAGTTTTGCCCTGGAAAGATATAAATATCCTGGCCCCGTCCCAGGAACGTTCTAGCAAGGATTAGGTTTTATTTTTTATCTGCTAACATTCGGGGAAACCTATCAGGGTAACCAGGCTGGGAGGGGTGTTCATTTAGTAAAGCCTCTAAGTCAAGAAGCAAAGCAAGCTTTTTATTTTTAAGATGGCTATTTTTTTTTTATGCTCTCCTTTTAAATTTTATAAGGGGGCACTGAGCATCGTTTCTTCATGTATGGTGTTGGTATTGCCGGGCAGAAGGCTGGAGTAGTTGTAAGGGCACAGATTTCCATTCGGACAGGCTTGCTTGCCTGTCTCCTCTCCCTGAGGAGACTTCCCAGTAAAGCTCAGGTTCTGTTGCTGTTCAGCCAGCATAGAGCATGGAGGCTGCCTTACCACAGCTTCCAAAGAAACGCCTTGGAGGGTGCTCATCACCCTGGCTGCAGATAATGGGAAGCTGAAACCAAACCTGAGGAACAGCCCCTTGAAAGCAGCTTTAGAGGCTGGGTGCCAAACAGTTTAACGCTGTCTAGAGGTGCTAGTGTGATCCCTTCTCATTAAGGATGCTGCTGAGCTGCTTTCTTTGTGGGTACTGAGAATACTTGAAAGGAGATAATAGCTTCTGTGTAAGTTACTTGGTACAAGGCGTGATGGGTGTAGGGACGGTAAATAGAACATCTCAGGCAAATGGCAAGCTAGAGCTTTGCCAGGCTGTAATAAAGCGTTGGGTGACCCCTTTGCCAGGCATGCTCTTTCCTCTCTATTTAAAGATGTTATTTATCCCGCAGACTTCATGAGGTGTTATCTGGAAAGGCTTGCTGTGTAGATGAGCCTTTACCCTAAGCCTCCTTTGATACACTTTGCTTAGGGAGGGGGTTCCTCAGTTGCTGGTGATCTCAGTGTTGAACAGTTTTACTGTTTCAAACGAGGATCCGCTTCTCTGAATGCATCAAGCCTCAGTCATTTATGTATGTGTGAAGGTCAGTGGGCTTGTCAGATACTCTATTGTAAATCCTGTCACTAAATCAATTTCTTTTAATTAAAAAAAATATATGCTGCTCTTCAGAAGAAGTGCACCCTTTCATCTGGACAAAACCCATTACATCCCAACCCAGACACGATAACCGTGAGCTCCCTGCTAGTCTCATGTTGGCTGCGTGTGTCAGCTGGTACATTTGTGGCTTGGAAATCTTGGTGGTCAGAGTGGGCTGCTTTTTCCCTTCCTCTGAAGGAAATGGATATTGTTACTGCTCTGTCACCATCTGACTTCGCAGTATCGGGACCAGAAAAAGTCAGTAGGTGGAAACAGGTAGCCAGCAGGTGGGAGATGTTCATGCCCCCTCCTTGCTCCCCCCGGTGCCTGCACCAGCAGCATGCAGTAGTCTGAGCAGGACAGGATTTTGTATCCATTTAGTAATTCCCTTGGGGTTATGCTCTTAGATGACTTAATGACTTAGTGTATACCCCGTCTGGAAGATAAGCAGGCATAATTCATTGCAGGCAAGTCATTCTTCCTTTGAGATAACCAGCAACTACACGCCATAGGGAGCAGGGAGATAAAGATACTATACATCAGCAGCAGTAGTTCAAGGTTTCAACCTCTCCACCTCCTTCTGTGACCCAGAAGTCATTTGCAGTTGATTATTCAACCGTTTGCTTTCTTCAGAGAGAAATACACCAGGAGCAGTTGGCTGAAGCAAGTGTGTTTTCCATTCTGCCCGTGCCTTTCAAGACAGCCACAGCATATCTTTACCTGGAAGAAGGCATCCACGTGTGGCCTTAAAGGCTTGATGGTGGCTTACTTACTGTAAAATGATTCCAGTTTTTCTGGCATTATTTAGATGGTTGTTCACCTACTGCTTGGGATGCTTGCATGTTTTCAGTTTGGTCTAAGAGAAGCTTTTAAGGGTCCAGTTTATGTGTTAACAATGTGGTCCAGTCTGAGGCACAAAGAGAGAAAGACTGTATATGTATATAACATAGCATGACTATAACAGAGTGTATTACATTTCTCGATTTTCTTGTAAAAATAGAACTGCTTTCAGTCTTGGCAGGTACCTTTTAAACCTAAACAAGTCACACAGAACCATACTGCTCCTGTGCCAGCAAATACTTGAATCAAACATACGATGTGACCTCTCCCTAGTTAATATTCCCTCCTCCAATAATCTGTAGTCCATAAACAGCAATCTACATCTTGAGATCCTCTGCATTGCAAAGATAAATGATTGACTCAGCAGGTATTTTCTGATGACCAGCTCTCCGTGAAACATTTTCTCCTGTCTACACGCACAGCAGAAGAAATAACAAGGATGAGGCTTTTGATACGGACACATGATGGCCGCGGTGTGATTCACAGTCTGTGATGTTGCTTTATTTGAGGAGGAGGGGATGGAGAGAAAGAAAAGTCTATTTTTGTTTGTTTTCTAATCACTTGAGCTATTTTTTCTTTGACTCAGCAACTCTGAACAGTACATACTGTACTACTGTAACCGGCAATCAGGGCTGGGAAGTCAAACAGTGGTGATGATAAAAGTAAATATCCTGCATTCTCAGAGGGATTAGGAGGAGATTGAAGAATTAGTCTTGTTACAGTATTGTGTGGTGTCAGAGTCCCTTTTCTTCATCAGTGCTGTCCTGTATGTAATCTTTAGACGTCTATTTCTCAAGTGAAGTACTAAAACCAAGGAAGAAATCAGAATAGTTCTCACATTTTTTTCATTTGCATACCCCGTTTATTTAGATGATGAAAACATTCACCTTGCACGAGAAACCACACACAAGAAACCAAAGAAAATGAAGGAGTCTTGCTGTTTTCATTGGTGCTTAAGGCTTCTTTGAAGAGTGTCTGAAGTACAGAGCGGAGAGTGATTTTGATTGGCATGGAATGATTTGATAATTGACATGAAAAAATTTGATAGACATGAAATACCCCACACCTCATGCTGCTTTCTTGTCAGACCACGTGCTACACAGTGAGAGTTGTGCTTATGGCACACCTTGGCTTGGTTTTCTCATTCAAACCAGTTTGAATCCCAGCTTCCAAGGTGAGCCCTTACTACTTTTAAAGGCATTAAGTTGTAATTTGTGTTTTCACATAAGGAAACACTCAAGCCTGTAATGGGTTGCAAGGGGGTCTGTCAGTAAGGGGAAGGAGTGCAGCCTGCGGACTGCCTTGTGCAAGAGGGGGTGTTCACTAATGCACTTGTCATCTCCGCGTTCTGTGCCAAACCGCTTCATTAATGCAAGACGTTAGCACGTCAGGATATGTTTAATACAAGACTTTCCAGCTCCTTGGGGGAAGAACCTCGCTTTAGTGAGAGTTGTTCACAAGAGTTAGTTGGGTGTGAATTTTATGCAGAATATCCAGGCAGAAGATTCAGTGTCAGTGGTCACTGGGGAGTAGGTTCTGGAGACCTTCTCTTCCCATTAAGAACTGGGAATTGAGAAATGTTTCCTACTCTTATCTTACAGGCTAAAAACCCTGCAAAACACGTTCTTCCCCTTCCCAGCATGCTCTTCTGAGAAGTTTCAAGCGATGAGGAGACTGTGTGGAAAGGCAGTGGGATTCTTGGGAAAGATGGGCTTCCCACCCATGTTCTTGCATGGGTAGTAGCTCCCATCTGGTTCCTTTCTAGAGGCTGCTGTTAGAGATTTTTAATACTTTATTCCATGCTCTCGCTTCCGATGTTCATCACAGTACTAGAATACCTAAATGTGTCCTTGTAGCCTTTCATGATGTGATCAAAGCCATGTCCATTTTAAAGCCTATCCTTTTCAAGACAGGGTGACCCATGGAAAGCATTCTTTTGCGAAGAAATATTACTTCACATCTGCTGCTACTCGTTTTTCTTTCTTCTCTCTTCCTTACCATATTTGGGTTTTTTTTCAGTTCAGGATGGTTCTCTGTGATTGTAATTGCGCTAAGTATATTTGATAATGCAGAAGTGACCTATTTTGCGCACAGTTTAGCTGATTCTGCAGTTGCCTGTGGGTGTTCCTAGCAGTGCTCTTTCGGCTGGCCCTTGGTTTACAAATGCCAGATAAGTTAAGCATGGCCAGCACAACATACTGGAGGCAAGAAAAGTTCAAGGTAACGGAGGAGAATGGGCCATGCAGGTGTGAATAGGTTGGGTTGAGTGTTTGTAAGGCAAGGTGGAGGCCTCTGGAACAGATTGGAAGGGGTAGAATAGATGTCATGAAACGTATCAAGCTGTTGGAGGTCCTTTGTACAACTTGGTTAACACTCTAGTGACATGGCCAGACACGGTGCCCCTGTAGGCTTGGCAGTTAATGTATGATACCTCTGGTGTCTGAGGTACAGACTCAGCTATAAAAAAAATAGATGAGCTGGGACCCATTACCATAAACACTCATCTGCAGCACTAGCCCCGGTAACAGATTGTTCCGTGCCTCATTAAAAAGGAGATAGCACTGTCAGAGGAGTCAGTGCTTCATTTTGCCGTGTTTTCTACATAATCAGTTAATTTTGCTTAATAGTGCATCACGTCACAGATGCACAAAAGGACAGGGTTGCTCCACTTCCTGCGTGAAACCTCCGCTCTGGTACAGCTGAAGTTTTCATGGAGCGTGGTAGCGGGCGAGCTGACCTCAAACGGTGTCTCTGCCTTAGCCCCCTCCTGGGTTTTCCCAACAGTGCTCTATGTTTGGGGAGTCAAGGGACAAGTTTCTCAGACTAGAAGTTAGATGAGCATATATATTTGTGTGTGTGTGTATGTATATATGTATATGAGGGTGGTTACTCAACGTCTGCTGTGCTTATGCTTTTCTTTAAAATCTTGCATAAGGCGCTGTCAAGGATTTACCCACTTCTCCTTGGAAGTACCTTAGTGCCTGTCTTTCTTCTGAGCTTTATTTAGAATATGAAAGCTAGCATTACTGATTTCTAACAAGATGAATCCAAATATGTCTATCTTAATGTAGATCTTTACATTTTACTGCCCTCTGAGTGCAGCTTCTGGGAGGATTATTAACAAGTCAAATACGGTAAGGCAAACTATGTGGAGAAGCTGAGTTTAGAACTGCTGTTTAGGGACAGATTATTAAAGATTACAACTCGAGGTTTTAGAAGATCAGCATATTACACGGTAATATGGCATATCCAGCAATTAGTGCTAATCGTATACCGCTTACGTTTGTGGTGAAACTGGATATGTGTAAATGGTTTTCTTCAGATGAAAATTAATATATTCAAAATAAGTACCTATATTCTATACTCCCGTATCCCAGCCTGAGAGTATTACAGGGATCTGAAAATAACTGAGTTTATAAACTCTGTAGTGTGGTGTCAACATCTTTTTTCTTTTTAAAAAAAAAAAGAATAAGCGTGCAAAATATACTGCTAGATGTGTGAAGGGCCCCCATTTAGAAAGGTAGGTAGACATGTAATTAAGTTCATCTTTCTTCAGAAAAGGAGGCAAGCACCTGCTTAAATATAACTGTACTTAGGTTTTGTTTACTTATATAAATACTTAAGCACGTTTGAAGTTAAATCATCCACACAAAAGATTTTCCCCAATAAAGACTTGTATATATATAGAAAGGGAGCAAGGCCTTCAAAACTGAGGTAGGATTATAGGTGTAAGTCACGGGTTTGATTTTAGAAGAACCTGATGGAACTAAATGTGCAAACCTAATTGAAATTCAATGAGTCTAGAGCATCTAATTGTCTCAGGTCCCTCTGAGAGACTCGACCTCTTAAATGCTAACAACTAACTGAGTGAGGTGCTGGCTTACCAACTGATTTAGTGTTAGCACACAGACACCTTGCTGGATGTTTCTCCCCAGATGTCAGTGAGAGAATGTAACACTCTGCCTAAGGTTTTTTCAGTATTGCCAAATAGTGGTGTCGCTTTGAGTATTTTTGTGATCTTTAAAACCACATCAAAAGCCCATGGCGTGTACAGACTTCAGTATTTATCACCCAGGGAGAATTGCAGAAGATAGAGGGCGGGGGGAGGATACGCTGATTCCATTGCACAGGTATGAAGTGAACAGAAGAGCCTTTTGGAAGCTAGCAAGGTCTGGGTGAGATTTTTCTAATATGTACCTGTCTGTTCCCCTCCCATAAGTCCAGGCACCCTACACAGGAAGATCTGGATCTAAGCTTTGTGTTTTGCTCTTTCTCCATCTTGGACAGATGAACCCACACTTTTAAAATATCCTTGAATGTGGGGTGCTTGTTTAGACTGATCCCATCTGAAGCAATGGCTGCAGCTTCCCAGGGAATGTTCCCATGCTTACTAAGACTAACTTCATCTCAGGGCACAGAGAGAAGCACTTGCTTCTGACAGTCGCATCTTCCATGGCAATGACCCTAAGAAGCATTTTGATTGTGGTGTGTCCTCCCTCTTGTCCCCACGTCCCCTATGGTTTCTTGTTTCCTCCCTTTCTCCACCAATGTCAAGTCTTCTCCTGGTTAGCAGGCCAGTTCAGAGAGTTGTTCTGCCCCAGATCTGTCCGGCAGAAGGAAAAAACCCAAACGAAGCACACTGTGGGAGCCCTGTTAGGACCAGTGCCATCCAACGTGAGCCTGTATTCACATTGTTGTGATGGGACTGTGGTAGGCAGACAGCTCTCTGGTCTGGGGAACTACTAAGGGGGGAAAATGATATGCCAGGGGAAAAAGCAAAGGTATTTTTACATTGGACTGGTTACCCACTCATGCAACCACCTAAGTAGCTCTAAATAATCCTGGGGGCCTGTCATCATTTTGCCCCAGCCAGCAGCTAAGCCTGCCGCAGCTGCTCGCTCACTGCTCCCCAGCTGGGATGGGAGATTGAATCAGAAGGGTGAAAGAGAGAAAACCTGTGGGTTGAGATGCAGACAGTTTAACAGGTAAAACAAAGCAAAGCAAGACAAGGAATTCATTCCCTGCTTCCCATGGGCAGGCAGGTGTTCAACCATCCCCAGAGCAGCAGGGCTCCATCACACATAGCAGTGTCTTGGGAAGACAAATGGCATCACTCCAAATGCCCCCCTATTCCTCCTCCTCCCCCCAGCTTTATATGCTGAGCATGACATCATACAGTATGGACCCTGTGGTCAGCTGGGGTGAGATGTGCTGGCTGTGTCCCCTCCCAACTCCCTGTGCACCCCCAGCCTCCTTGCTGGTGGGGTGAGGAGCAGCAAAGGCCTTGGCTCTGTGTGAGCACCGCTCAGCAGTGACTAAAACACCCTTGTGTGAGCAGCACTGTTTCCAGCCCCATCCCAACACAGCCCCGTGATGGATGCTATGCAGAATGTTAACTCTGTCCCAGCCAAACCTGTGCAGGGCCAGGCCTGGGCAGCAGGAGAAGAGATCTGCTTGAAGCAGAGTTGCCTCTGAAAGACGTGTTCCTCAGAGCACAGCTCTCGCCCTGCTTGACAGGTACATGTTTCACAGCCATAGCAGAAGAGATGTGATGCCACTGTGAACAGATGCATTGAGTCACAAAGATTAATGTCTTTAAAGAGAAAGGGGAAGGTTTTGGGGTGACTGGTGTTTGCTCTGAGGACAGTGGGACAGGAGTGTGGTTAGTGCCTTGCACCTGGCAAGGCCAAACTTTGTGTTGGAGCTGTGTCCACGAGCAGGCAGTAGCACTTCCAAACTGTGGGTTGGTTAAATTGTAACAGGGCTACAGGAGCATTAAGGTGTTGTTTGTTTTTTTTTTAAATTAAAAATGACTAGCAGCAATATACACTCCTAAAGTTGGCATACTTCTCCATTCGCTCTTCCACTTGCATGTAGACACGTACAGTCAAACTTGCACAGCAGCCTGTCACAGGCAATTTGTATTCTTTCTTTGAGAAGCAGCCTATAGACAAAACCCATTTGCTTCTACCTTTTGCTGCATTAAGCTATTACTGAGGGGATTTTGGAGGCGCAGGTGGGTTAGGTGCCTTATTTCTGCTGACTTGAGTAGGAATCAAGGCACCTACTGCCTCTGGTGACTAAAAATCTTGCCGTAGGTTTTGGCTTACTGAAAGCTTCTTCGTTTTATTTGGAAAGGAATGAATGAGTCTTTAAATATGGAGTGCATGCTCTTTGGGGGTGAAGGCCTTGTCTTGTTAAAGCTGTATAAAATGAAGCCTTTAAATGCTAGGACTTGTAGTAGCCTCATTACATGATTTTTTTTTTTTAAGTCTCCTATTTCTACTGCAGGGAGTGAGGCAGACAGCCAAGACTTTCTGCTGCCTTGCCTTGTTCCTTCTTTGGTTAAATTTGGTGATGGTCTGCACAGGGCAGCCTCACCAGGCTGGCTTCTAGTGCAGGCAGCGTTCACCAGAGCCTTGGGAGAGAGGCGGGCAGGCAGGAGTTTGCATATGAGGACTTTTAAATCTGGGTCATACCTGTCCTCTGTATGTGGTGGCTGTTCCTTTGGATCTCTTTGTGAGCCTTGTACCTTTTCCCATGTGGTCTCCTGCAACACCAATGTGCAATTTCTCAGTTACTTTTTGTTTTGATTAACAGAGTTAACCCTGGTGATTACATTCATCGGGGGAGAATGGACTGTTAGATGCACGAGGAGTTTGTAAGTGCTGGAGAAATACCATCACAGAGGTAATAGCAGGTTTTGCATAGTTAGTAGGTTTCAAAAGCTCACACCAAAGCCTGTTTTTAAACAAGGAGCCACTTTGAAGGAAACTGAAAACATCTCGTATAGCACAGTCTGCACTTTCTATCTCAAATCTTTTCCTGTCTCGTTATAGTAGCCAGTCCTTGATATAGCATAAGCACCATAAAAACTTAATGCTGTTATGTTTAAATCAGAGCAAGTTAAAACATTTAGTCATTTAAAATTGCTCATACAGTATAATTGTGTTTCTGTTTCGCTGTCTGTGGCTGGGTTTAACACCCAGGCGTTTACAGGAGCCCTCTGC
This sequence comes from Laterallus jamaicensis coturniculus, assembly GCA_022605575.1. Taxonomy (NCBI): domain Eukaryota; kingdom Metazoa; phylum Chordata; class Aves; order Gruiformes; family Rallidae; genus Laterallus; species Laterallus jamaicensis. The sequence goes on from JAKCOX010000027.1 coordinate 7,656,908, forward strand.
ATCATGGGGCATGTTCTGCTCCGCTTCCACTTGCTGAGCTCCCACTGACATTCAGCAGACATCCTGTTCGGAGGAGAGACTGGGATTGCACCTTCTTTTTTTTTTTTATTTTAATTACTAGCTGGCTATGTTTTGAGGTGCAGGCTAGGATTTCCCAGCGCGGTCACGGAGGCCGATGGTCAGGCACCCAGTCAGTGCTGCGTGGCCATTTCTGCACCCGCTGCCCAGGGTGAGGAGGTGGGAACACTTGGTTCTGCCTGCTTCGCTCCCGCACGACACTCACAAAGTTTGTCTACTTGTAAGCTTGTTCACACTCCTTAAATGCTGTATGCAGTGTGCATTATTTCCTTTTTGGGCTTTTAGTCAGGCAGAAAGGCAACTTTTTGCACTTACTTTATGCTAAAGGTGATGGAAGGGTTTTCTCCATGTTCATAACTGGACTCAGCAATGAGCTTCATTAACCATTTGGTACCTGTTGTTAGCTCAGGGGAAGAGTTTAAAAATTGTTACAGTACAGGCATGTATGGAAATATATTTACTTCAACTTCACTAGAAGATGCGCAGGTATTATGGGTTGTAAGAAATACAAGGGAACTTGCAGTGAAATCTTGGGCCATCATTAGTGTGGATGATTTTGATATGTAGAGTAATACACAACAAATAATACATGTTCTGGTTTTTGAGTCAAAGCTGTAATTCAGCTACGGGGCTTGATATACTACAAGTGAAGGTAGGATCAAAATGGTTTCTCTTTTCTTTTATTCCTACAACTTTTCTAACCTTTCTTCCAGTTCTTTTCTGGCCTCTAACAATGTCAGGGAAAAAAATTTATAAAAGGCTAGTGGGCATAAGCTCTGATTTTCTCTTCATTCAACCTATTTATAATTTTTTTTCTACCAAGCTATAGGTCTTTGACAGAAAGGAGCTAGCAACAATACTGTGAGTCCCAGGAAAGGTGTTCCCATTTTTCAGTTAAGAGGGCAATGCAGTACTACAGAGTGTATTGTGAGGTTGGAATATCCCTTATTATAATCCTGACTATTAAGGTTAATGTCATGACATGACGGGAATCAACTTTTTAAAAGGGTAGACAGTGGCAGGACAAGGGGGAAATGGGGTAAAGCTTAGAGGAGGGAAGGTTTAGATTAGATATTAGGGGGAAGTTCTTTACAGAGAGAGTGGTGAGGTGCTGGAACAGGCTGCCCAGAGAGGTGGTGGATGCCCCATCCCTGGAAGTGTTCAAGGCCAGGTTGGATGGGGCCCTGTGCGACCTTGTGTAGATCCAGGCCTGAGGTTGGTGGCCCTGCTTGTGGCAGGGGGTTGGGACTCTATGATCGTTGGAGTTCTTTCCAGCCCAGACCATTCTATGAATTTATGTGAATCATTATTTTGTGGTGACAGTCACTGCAAAGCATCATCTCTTGCACAAAATATGTGGACCAGCATATTGGATTGAAACAGTCGATCATCTGAGGGAGGGAGGGGGGTGGGGTGGAATGCAAACTGTGGTGTTTCCCATAACTTAATGTTTATTTTCACCACTTACCCAGGGTGACTTTTCCTGGTGGCACCTACACCTGAGGACTCCATGCCAAGCGTAGGTTTGACAGAACAGTACAGCAAATGGGTTATTTTTTATTTCACAGAGATTTCTTTCTGTAGGAAAGGGCAATGTGAAGGCTCTTCACCAGGATTGTTAATGACAGGGTGAAATAGCCTCGCTGCTGCCTCATTAGTGCAGTATTAAGAACGTGCCTCATGGAGTCTCTACCAGTAGCATCTCCAGCTTTTAATATCTTGCAGGAGAAGCAAGGTCTCCATTAAGACCTTGACTCATGGGGTGGTGGGGTGAAGCTCACACCTTCTCCATGCTGGGCAGCCGTGCTGTGCCAGTGGAGGCTCACCCTGGAGCGAAGGCAGGTGGCATCTGTCCTGCCAGCCCTGCCTTGAGGGCTGTGTCGGGGTTAGACAGCTTCATCTTGTGGATAAGGCAGGAGACATAGCCTGATCCCGTGGGTGGGGATTACAGCCAGAGGCTGCTGAAGGAACGAACCGAGTGACTTCATATCCTGACTGTGCACCTTGCTGGCCAGTCACAACACTTTGGGAAGTGCTGGTGGGCTTCCTATCCCAACAGTCCCGGGCTGTGCTTGTGGGATGCTGTCTGCCCTTCCTCCCGGCAAGCTTTCACTGTCCCCAACATGCAGATGATGCTGTGAAAAAGAAGACTTGGGTCTTTTGCCATCCCAGTCCCTTATGCAAGCATCAACATGGCTTTTTCCTTGGGTCCTACGAAAGAGGCAATACTCAGCATCGCCCCCTCCTCCTGCCACAGCATCCCAGGAAAGCAAGCCCTTTGTGGGACAGGGGTACCACCAGGGCTGCAGGTGCAGAGCCTGAGCCCTGGCTGCTCAGGCAGCTTCCTGGCATCCGGCATAGCTTGAGCACATGGTCAGGTCTGTGTGTTGTGGCTCTCATGCCTGCTTGCATCCCCTTGGGTCTGGGCACTAATCCTGGCTTGAAATTTTAAATATTGACAGAGTTAATTCCTGACTGCTTCAGCCTGCAGAAACTGGTCTCTGATAAGGCTGTGTTTAATAAGGATATTCATTGTAAAGAGCTTTGTTGGCTAGACAAGAGCTTTACCTTGCTGAGCTCTGCTCTAGCAGGCGAGGAAGAGGAGGTCCCCTCCCAGCAGTACTAACTTCTTTCTTATAGCCTGGCAGTGTGGTGGAGTAGGAGACACTGAGGGGGGTGATACCTTTCTTCCCCCAAAAAATCACCACAAAATGACTTTACATAGTTGGCTGCAAGCAGCCCGAGGAGCCAGAGTAAATATACCGCTGCAGTAAGCCTAAACTCTTAAACAAATGCCAAAAATAAAAGCAGCCTACCTTACTTTTTCCACCTTACATAGCAGTTTCCAACCACATCAAGTGAGACGTCTAGGTGGGTGTATAGTGTTTATCATCACTGAGTAATACACATTACATTAGCTGGGACGTTTGTTTTGTTCCTGACTACTGGTTTTAAAATGGTTTTACTGAGGGGTAAGAAAAATTACTGAAGTTTCTGTCCTAAGAGACAGGAGAGTGTCCTAAGCGACAGGAGAGTGTTCCTGATTTGGGGAGGAAAGCTGGGAAAGTTTGTAGTAGGTTTTGTTTGGGGTTTTTTTTTCCTCCTTCTACAACTGCAAGCAGATTGAAAGGCAGACGGAGGAAGTGCAGAATCCAGCAATGCAGGATTGCTTTCTGGAAGAGATGGTGTCGGAGTGCTTTCTGTCCCCACATTTGTTTGCAGCAATTGTGTCCTCCAGTGTTGGAAAATTGTTTATATGGATGGTGGCAAAATTTTCTATCCAAAGCAATGAAAAATTGAAAACAGATCCACATCTGAAACTGTACTTTCCCCCCCTCCCTCCCCCTCCGCCCCGTAGTATTTCTTATATGAAATTCTGTAGGCCTCTTTCCATGGACACTTGGCCCTGGCTAAATTGCATCCGAAGGCGAGCGCTAACAGTGCATGGAGGGGTCCTCACTGGAGTGCAGGATGCAGGCCATTCTGCACCATCTCCGGCCTGAGGGTGGTACCAGGGGGTGTAGAGGTCACTGGGGGAGCAGCTGACATGATGCCACTGTAGTGATTTGTCAGCAAGGTGCTACTTTGGCCCTGTGTTTTCTGTGCAATGCTGGGTCAGAGTGGGCTGGGGGGAATGTCGCTGGTACATGGGGAGGGATAGATTTATGAGATCCGTAGAAGCACGGTGAGAGGCAAAGATGGAGCTTACCAGTTTTTTCTGAAAGTCAGAAAGGTACCAAATATAGACCCAGAGGATACGTAATAGCTACTGTAAGGGGAAGGCTAGTGCATCTGGAAGTGCTGGACAAAGAAAACCTTGTTACCTTGCAGGGCTTTAGCCTTTGATGCATTCATTTCAGTCACAGGATGTTCAAGTTTAGCCAGGAGTTGGCAGACAGATGGACCGCAAGGCAATTCACAGAGTGACTCAGTGTAGGCAAGCGTGAGGAGTCATCCACATGAAGGTAACCTATTACAGTATTTTCACAGAAACTTCCCCCCCATTTTCATGTTTGTGTGGTAACGCTTGGGTTTTCATTTATGGTAGTTTTCCAGTTGATAGCTCTGCCACCCAGTCATGCCTCCACCTCCACAGAATGGAGAAACAGGGGGCTTGTTTGCCTGACCCGTTGCCTGGCCGTTGGTGGTGTCCAGGAAGTCTCGTCTTTCAGGGAGACAGAAGGGATGGTCAGCCTTCAAACTGTGACAGCATCCCTGTACCTCCTCACCACCTCCCCGCTGTCCTTCGCCAGCCACAAAGGTTTGCATTTCCTTGTGTTGGCCTCATGGAGGACGGCAAAGCATCTGAGATGTGTGATTTAAGGCACTCCTCTGGCTGCTCATTGCTTGGTGTGACCCTGTTTCTGCAGTCGGGCAAACTCTTCAGGAACAACTGTTTCACGTGGCCTTTCCTTCTAGAAAGCTGTGGCTGCACCACGTGGTGGTGGTGGTTTTTTTCTAAATGAAGAGGGTAGGAAAAGCTGTGTATTTTTTTACACTGGATTTTCTTAGAGGGAACTGAGTAGGAAAGTTTCCGCTCTAAATGAGCATAGCGAGAATTTCCCCTTTAGATTGAGGTTTATCAGTTTGTTACCTTGTTGTTTGATGCCTGCTAAATTGCTGTGGAAGCACCAGAGTGAGGAGCTAGTGATCTTCTCAGAAGTAAAAGAAATTTAAAAAAAAAAAGAGGATTAAATAGTTTCCTTTCTGAGGCTGAAATTACAGGTATTAAGCACTTGGTCTGTTTGATTCCCAGAGAAACCTTTATTGTTTGTTATAAGTAGTTTACTTGAGAAGGGCAAAAGGAAAGTCTGTAGCCCTTTTCTGTTGGTTCAAATGAAGTCTCATGTGTGTAGCTAGTACTAATTCCTCTTCCCATGCATCCCTGCTCCCTGCCTGCCTGCCTCTGGTCGCTTTAATAGAAACACCATGGTCTTGAGACAAATTTCCCCTATTTCACATGCTATTATTATCATTTGGTATATTTCTCAAAGATGAGAACAGCTTGCACAGAGCTTGCAATCTTAGAGATGAAAAGGGAGAAGCTAAAGGAAAAAATAACTTCAGGGAGGGAGAAGAGGAGAAAATCGTCATGGTCTAACTTCAGGTGCCTCTGTGCCACACATGAATGGCAGTTTTGATCTCGGGTGCTCAGAAACAAGCATCTCAGGATGCTTTAGGAGCCTTAACTCCCACCTTGGACATCCAGGATGCCTAAAGGTGGGGAGCGTGGCTTGTCCCGCTCTTCCTCACCCTCTGTCCCCAGCATGGTGCACAACTCCTGCCAGAGATGGAGAGGGTGTATACCCCAGCATTGGGATGTTTAATGTAGGGCTGTGTGGGGTTGGTTTAATATCAAAGCAGTTTTAAAAACAACCATGTAGGGAAGACAGTGGCTGCTGGTAAAATGACTCTGGGAAGATGCCTCAGGGGGGATTAAGATACAACACCGAAGCTATTAACTGGGAAGATCCTACCTCTTCAGCTCCAGTTTGTTTTGCCAGTGTCAAGAAAGAACAGATCAAAGGAACTGTAAACAGTTAAAAAAACCCTCTCCAGACATAAAGGAGGCCAGTTGTTTGGCAGCTGCTGACCAGGAGCAGACACCTGCCTGTGAGTTTGCAGGAATCTCTGCTTCTCGGTGTCTCCTGTAATGTGGTAGCATGGGACCAAGCTAGAAGAAGCATATGCCCTCTTTAGTAGGCGTTTGAGAAAACACTGTGAGTAGTAAATCATACTCTGATTTGAGAAAGCCATTTTGTGGAGGTGCTGGCACCAGTGGCCAATGAGTCCTGGGTGTCCCCCAGTGCTGTCTGCAGAGCTGTGGGCTTCAAGCCCCAGTGTGCACTTTTGGAGAGGGGAAGTGATGCTGCTGTGCCAGGGAGTATGTCTGTTGCTGCTGGCTGCTTTTTTGTACCCTGACCCCTGCACATCCCAGGAGAAGCAGTAAATCCTTGTTGGCCCTCAAGGAAGAGGATGTGATGGGATTCAGGCAAGTAAGGTCAGGCACCTCCCAGTACTCTAGTAGCAGTGCCACATCCTTTGTGGAAGACACTTACAGCCACGGGTACCGACACAGCCTTCAGCTCAAGGTGCAGAGCTCCAGGAAGCCTGAGCTTTTTGCACAGCCACCTTTTCAGTCTGTCCTGCCTTCTCTGAGGTTTTAAAAATCTACTTTTCCAGTAAACAAGAGTCTCAGTCTTTCCCCCCTGCTCTTCCTCACTCCAGAAAAAGGAATTGCTTGGCCTTGCTGGCAGAGAGCCACTCGTAAATCTCTGTGGGCCACATGGTTTGTAATTTATTGCCCACCTACCCCACCAAGTATTTTCAAGTTATTCATGTTACTTGCTGGCTTGTCTTTTACTGTCCATTTTCCTTTTTTGCCCTTCTAGCAAAGGATATATCCCGGGCCTTTCACATACGTAAACATCTTCAGTTTAGATGCATCAGTTTCAAAGTAGTCCATCTCCTCTGCTTTGGCTTCTCTTAGCTTTAACTTCTCCGTGGTAGAAAACTGTGTTGCGGAGGAGTCTCTGGCTATTGAGTTGCCTCTTGCATCTCCTAGAGGCATTACTTGAAGCAACAGCCTCTGAATTTAGAAGGCTCAGACCACGTCCTTTCCTGGATCTCTCCTGCGACTTGTCATTTCTTGTACGTGAAGTTGTTTATTTGGCTAGATGATGGCAGCTGTGGCTTTTGCTATCTCTGCAGACGCATATGGTCCTGCTGATAGAGAGTCCTGTGTGTCTGCCTCAGATTTGCGGGTGAGGGTGTCATGTGCAGAAAGAAATGGGTGGAGCTGGCTGCGCTGTGCGGCGTGCGAGGCTCTGCACAATCCCTATCTGTGGGAATTGCTAGTCAGCTCTTATCGGTCACGTCCCGACGCACTGAGTTGTGGAAATCAAATTAGCAGACAAGTCAATTGCTTACGTCAGGCAGAAGTTTTGCACTGGGGATGATGTGATAGTCCAGGGCCCCTCGCTGGGTAGTGTTCCTGGGTTTGCTTACAGGGGTCCGTAGCAAAATGAAAACCTGACAGTGCAGTTTTGTTTTCTGTCTTGCTTTTTTTGCCCCCTTTTCTCTTGTTTGAAACAATTTTTTCCTCGCTGTCGTTGGGGGCAGGCAGAGCAGAGAATCTGTCCTTGCTGCAAAAGGAGAGAAAGCTTTGCCCTGTTACCTTAGAAAACAAGTTGTTGTGACATATCACAGGGTTCCTCACATCACTCAGTAGTTCATTAGTCTGTCACTGTACAAGCATATTAAATGATAAGTTAAAAAACACAAGACAGTACAACGGTCCATTAAAATTCATAAAGGATATCAAATATTCAAAGTAAGGGATGTAAAAGAACCCATTTGCTGTAAATACTAATACCTGTAGTTGCATAAACATAATGAAGAAGTGCCATGCACTGTCAAGCAGCAGACTGTTGCTGACAAACCCGTGGCTGCCTGGGAATCCCTGTAGTTATTTATCTCCAGAGAGCTGCTAATGCTTCAGCAAAAGGTCCTCAGAACCTCCAGCCTGTCATGTGAACCCCCACAACAAGGTGGCTAACTTGAAATCAGAGGCAAGATCCGTTACTTTCAAGCTCCAGATGGCATAGGGTAGCGAGACATGATGTTACTTATTTCTGGTGGCTGGGACAAAAGCAGTGGACCTCATGCTTAACATTTTGGAAGGCTCCCCCTCCCCCACTCCTCCACCCCATATTGCTTTCCTTGGAATATTTTTATCGTATGTCATGATGTCCTCTAGTAATTCCTGACTTTCTTCGTACCTGCAAATGCTTGTGTTAGTGAGGTGTAACTGGACTTCCCAACTGCAGGCAGCAGGCAAACTTTAAGGTTTTAAGGACAAGCCTTCTGAATGAAAGCTTCAGAGCACCCATCATTTCTTTCCGCAACAACTTCCAAATCCAGTTTTAGCTGCATCCCACCTTGCAGAAGAATATCTAACCTTAAATGCAGAAACTTCGGGCAATGGAGAATTCACCCTCCCTTTAAGCATGTTTTTCAGAAGGTTAATTGCATTCACTACTAATATGTGTACATTACTTCTGCAGTAGTTTCAGTTTGAAAATACTTCAGCCTTTTTTAAGGCTTTGCCTGCTAGAAATACAGTCCCCAGCCTCCTCTCCCCAAATCTGTAATAAATTAGGTTTTGAGGCTTTTGTCTGTAGTGATTCTAAAAATAAGTTCTTATTGGAACCCAATTGAATCCAAGGGAAGCGAGGTGATAATCAAATGATGTCACCCTCACGTCTTGCACTGCATCTCGCCGCCTGCCAATACTAGCAACTGTTGCTATGTACCATGGGGAAGGTGATACTCCCAGCTTTTTCTTGGTGCTGAAAAGCACTCCTTTCCAGTGCTTGTCAGGCCCCGGAGAGCTGCTGACGTCTGTCCCAGGCTTTTCATTCCAGTCCTGCTTCTTGAGGTAGCTGTGGAGGAACATGGGTTGTGTCCTGTTGGATGTTTTTTAATTTTTTTGTCTTCCTAAAGAAGACCGTTTCCCAAAACAGCTGCCAATTTGGAGGATTGATGTGATCTAGCTTGTGATGTGTCTATTGTTGTGCCTGGGAGAGAGTGCTGGGCACTGGGTTGGAAAGCTCGCTATGGTGCGTGCAGTGAGGTCTGAAAGCCAGGACAGCAGCACGACACCATGACATTTCCCAGCCAGTTTGTTTCCTTTTCCCAGTAGCACTCCTTCAAACTTGGCTGATGGTGGGACTCTCCCCCCACCCTTTCTCTGGGTACTTCCAAAAAAAAAAAAAAAAGACACTCCAAAATAGCAGGGTTCTTTGTCATTTAACACATATCATTTCACATGTTTGAACTCCCAAAGTTCTTTGCTATTGAACCTGGTCCTGCTCTCAGCAGTAGGCAGGTGACATAGCAGGTTGCTTTTCTCTCCAGGAAGAGTCATCATGTACAGGAGGATTCAGTACCTGGCAGATGGCGTTCAGCACATCACAGCGACCGGTCGTCAACAAGGCTAGACTTGTGGATTGTTTTTTTTCCCGTGTTCTCCTAGCAAAACATGCTGTTGGGATGTCCCAGACCCACTGTTGGTATGAGAGTTTTCATTGACAGCACATGCTTGTGAAAGGGTGGATACCCCTCCTGACGAGCATGTGATGACTATTAATACTCAACAGGAGTTTGTCTCTGGTGCCGTTACGACCTTTCTCACAGCGCTGCTCCTGTGCAAGGCAAAGCTCCACAGGATACAGAGACCTCTCCAACATGCCCAGCACCAGGCTAACCTCTCAGTCCGTGCCTGGGATTGTGCAGACAGGCCTAGCATTATGCCCCCTGCCGTGGCTGGGTGGTTTGCCTGGATTCCCCAAATGTCATGTCCTCCTTTGGCTCTGCCAGCTGGCCCCTTCCCCAGTGGGAGGGGGAGCTGCAGGTGCGGGGCTCTCCCGCGCCTGCCTGTGTCCCCAAATGACTTCCACCCACCCAAGACTCAGGGTGGAAACCTGGGAGCAAAGCAAGTCAAATGTCCATGAGCCATGGTTAGCACCAGCCAAGCTTGGCAGCTGCTGCCTGCCCTGTCTGCATTTGAAAGGGACTGCCTGCAGGTTTTGTCTTCACTTTGCTACGGTTTTCTATGTGTGCAAGCTCTGACTCTGCGGTTTTGGGCAGCAGAAGGGTGCTGGATTGCAGCATACAATCCTGATTTCATACAGGACTTCATTTTAAAAAAAATTTTAAACATGTACAGTTACAGACAGCATGATACCCATTTCCAGCAATGCCCTAACTCTGGGCAGGGAGCGAGGGAGGGAGACAGGGCACGGCAGAAGAAAGCTCTCTTGTGTTCGCTGGCCATTGTACAAGGGCGGTGGGATGGGGCTCAAGCACCAAGGCATTTGTAATTCCCAGAGACTCTTTTCCAAGCATGTACACCGTTCCAATATATAGCTGCAGTGTGGTGCTAATTGACTCTGAATGCCCCTAGATGGTGGAGGAAAGTTATTTATAGTTACTATTTTGCCTTTCAGTAAGTGAAAAAACCAGAATTGTTTAGGTGGAAGAAAGGAGAGGAGGAGAAAAACAGCAGAGTACCAAAGTGTGACTTGTTCAGATTAGCTTGTGAAAGTATCTTGAGGTCAACTTGCCTGAAAGCCTTTGAAATTCAAAGACTATGGCCTCTTGCCGCCTGGCACACAGACTGATTCCTTCTCCTCTTCCTGGCAGATTCTGCCTAACAGTTGCTCTTTTTTCCCCCCTCTTTCAAATACCCCTGAATCAGAGCTATGCCCGTTCTGTCTTTCTTCATTCAGGTCTAAAGCCTTAAGGACTGTGTTGAAGTAGCAAAGAGGACACCATGTACTGGATGCTAGAGCCAAGGGGAGTGGGGGTGGGCAGAGGGAAGAGATGACCCTCTCTTTAGGTTTTGGTCCTAATCCTGCAAAGTTTTTCTCCCACAGTGAGTCCTGCAGAGGTCAGCCAGACTTCTTGCACGAACAGTGGTTGCTTGCTATTGAATGTCAGCTTTGGATTATGCTTAAAGGTTATCGCAGTGGCCTGGCCAGAGTGAGTGCTGGGGTGCTTTAAGGCATGGCTGGGGTGCTTTAAGGCAGCTGAATGAAGAGGCTGCTGAAAGCATGCGTGGGATTAATTTAATAGAAATTTTACTTGTTTGGCAAGCAGGGCTGAGTTAGGCCAATCTCTGGAACTCGGAGAAAGTGGTTCCCTAAAAAGCACATATAAATGCAATGTCAAATGTGTGCTCCCTGGCATTGGTCCCAAGGAGGAAGGTTAGTCCAAGCACACATGATCTTTCCAGGAATTATCTGCCCAGGTGGCCCAGTTCCCCGTGTGCCGGTATCTTGTGCACTGCCATGTATGGCACTGCTATCAAACGAGGAGGCAGGGTTTCAAACCGCCCCGTACTCCCATTGCATTTGTGATTATGTTGTTGGCTCTTGCAGCAGGAACCATTTTTTGGGGCCTGGAGCTGCAGAGCAGCTCACCCGGTGCAGCCCTGAGCCAGGGCTGTTGCTCGCAGGTATGGTGCTGGAGCAGGAGGAGGGAGGTGAAGAGGAACAGACATTTCACCCTGGTGTGCCGTAATGCCTTATGAGTATGTTTAGGGTCCCCTTAATACAGAAAGCCTGTCAGTAGTTAGTTTCCTGGAAAATCAATCCTTACTGTTCAGCTGGACAGGTATTTTCTGGCATACACACTTTCTGCATGACACGGAGTCCAAAGTGCCCAACATGTCTGCAGCATTGGAAAGAAGATGCCTCTCTATGCACGAAGCTTTAAGGTTTCTCACTGTCCTGGCTTTAATTGCTTTTCACACGCTCATTTAAGGTTGGTGGGGTGGAGGGGGGCAACTCTTCAGTGGGAGTTAAAGAAGAGTGCTGCCTGCTCCTGCCTTTGCAGGCAGAGTGCCACAGGGGCAACAGCTGACAAAAATTACAGGGAAAGACAGGTACCCCATCTGCTCCTTCCCACTGTCATCCCCCCTCTGTTGATGGTATTGCTGTTTGTCCTGGTGAAATCTTACTTGACTGTTGCTACCCATCTCCCCAAATGCTCAGGGTATGGTGAAAGGGTGGACTACCTCCCAGCCTCTTCCTCCTTATCTATGTGTCATAGGAGGAAAAAACCTAGATGGAGATAGGTTGTCCAGGGTCATCCTGTTGTAGTCATGATGATTGCAACAATTCATAGCTGAAGCATTTGATTTGTTAACCTTATAAAAAGATGCCATTAAATACTGTATTTAGCTCCTCAGGGGAAGTAGCCTAGTTTCTTTTTCATTTTCCTTTTCTCATCCTTGTTTTAACATGAGTGACTCAGCTGTCATTCTGCTTTGGAGGGGCCGCTGGGGTTATAGCTGTGATTGGATGGCACCAAGAACCCATTTCTGCTGAAAATAATTAATATGGTACATTTTCACCTCAAAAAAAACACAACCCTGATACAAAACTCCTGGAAGGTTTTCATTAACTTCTGCAAGCTTTGGAACTTGCCAGTGATCAGAATTGGAAATTTCTGAGTGTCTCCTCTTGTTCATCCTTGTCAGCAAGGACAGGACTGTTGTGTATCGAACCCTACACATTGAGGGTATTCCTGTTCGAGTCCACAAAGCAGCTTACTTAGATACGTGCAAAAAGCCTCTGCAGGTGAGAGCCTCACTTTGCAGCAGGGCATGTGGTCAGATCCTACAGAGAGAATGAGTCTCCACCGTCTTGGGAAGAAGTCTGGCTAGAGACAAGTGCAAACTCTTATATCTCTCTTAATTATTTCATTCCCCACTTTGCTAATCTTAACCTGGTTCAGAAAGTAGCCTGGATCATTTCTGTTTTTTCTAGATATCCCATCTCTAAACTTTAATCACTTTTTTTAAAAATAAGAAGAAAAAAACCAGCATAAAACTAGTTTGTGTAGGCCCGATTTATATTTTGCATATCAGCTCATACTATAAAATTGTTAGCAGACCTGTCATAATGTATGCTCACACATTGATCAGAGTGCTTGGTAGTGGGTCCCTTCCCTTTCCCAGAAAGAGCAGAAATAATCCCATGAGCCAACAGCCCTCTCTTTGTGCCCTCCTCTGTTCTGCTGCAACTTGAAGGTGCTTGTTTTTGTGTACCATTGCTATGAAAATGATACCTGGTGTGCTTGGGAGGCCTGACATTCTTCAGCTATGAATACTGTGAACAGTGTCATAAAACAAATAATGATGTACAAAGGTGCCATCATTCTTGACATTGTCCTTTACAGTTTACCCTGTGTCTTGAACATGTAGGTGTTGAAGGAGGACTTACTTCAAATAGTGTAGTCCCATTAATATAACTCAGTGTGAGCAGGATGTGATATGTGTCCACCTCACCCATGTGGGGTCTGGGACCAGTTTCTCTGAGAGACAGACATTCATCTGCCTGTACAGCACTGTAAGAGAGTGCCTATCTGCAGGAATTGTGGGGCTATCTCGGAGTATGTACAGCCATTGTAACCCTAAGATGCTTAGATTTTGATTCAGCAAGTCAATACTTAAAACTTTCCAGAGCAGACGATCGTGTCTGTGAAGTGTCACCATCTCAGGGCACCGTGAGGTTGCCTTGATGCTTGTCCTGAAGGGCAGGTAAGATGGCTTGTTCTAGCAAATTAAACCATAGCAAGCCTCTTAATTTTATATTCTGTAGCATCTTTATTGAATTTAGAGTTCCTTTGTTTGCTTGTTGAGGCTGTAACATTTGAGATGCAAGTGTCTTCTACTCATGCAGTCCTTGCCACAGTGGGAGCTCCACCAGACTGCAGCCTACAAGGTAGGTAATTCTTCTGCAAGTACATAGTGATGCCCTTGACTATTGGAACAGACATGGTCCTGAAACCCATTGCCCTTGTGGCTCCCCAGCTGCCTCTGAAAGATGCCCCAGTCTGTGTACTGAGTGATACAGAGGCCCCATGGTGTCCTCAGTGTTGGCTTCAGGAGGGATTACTCATGTTACACAGCTTCAAACCGGGAAGATGAAAAGGCTTCTCCACTCATCCTTCTGCTATTCAGGCCCTGGTGTTGGGGTGGGGTGCTAACAAAGCACCAGGAAGTGCTGAAGCTTTTGACAGAGCCTAGCTTTAGGCCCAACATTTAGTGCTTGGGATTGTATAAGTGACACTGATTTTAGTTTCTCAGATTAGGTAAATGGCCAGGAAAAGAAAAAAAAAAAAGAGAGAGATGACTTTCATACGCATTTATGTGGGTCGTGAGGTTTCTGGGATGGTGCTGCTGCCAGTTGCATGAGAAACAGGAATGTCCTGCTTGCTGTAGCATAGTGCTGATTCATTGGCAGCGTAATAGGTGTCATCTTCCCTTTTGTCAGCTCCTCAGGTATATTGTACCCCTACAGTGAACAGAAAAATAAATTCAAAAAAATCCAGTAAAACCAGTAACATACAAGTCATCCAAGTGAGGCAGCATTTGATGAAGATGAAAACAGTTTGTAAATGGAGTTAGGTGAGATGGATTGATCATGAGGGGTAGTAGGAGAGTTTGGTGAGCCCCAGTGGGGGCAAGCTCTCTGAAACCGCCATGCCGCGGGATGTCTTTGGAACAGCCGTGGTCCCAAAGCCTCTCCGTGTGAACGGTGAAATCCACCTCCACCAGCTGAGTGGGTCAGGACTTGGAGGGGAAAACAGGAAGATGGGCTGGTGGGAGTGTTTGCTGGAAGCACCCGTTTGTTCCCACTGACTGCCAAGGTGGGGATACCATCGCTGGCTTAGACATCAGGGTCTGACTTGGAGGTGCCCAGGTGGGGTGAGGGTATTACACTTTAAGGCTGTAAAAAGCTTTTCTCCATGGGAAAAAAAAAAAAAAAAAGCTGTAAACTTGGAGATTGCAGATAGGGCACCACAGCATGGAAACTGAAGCCTCATGCCTTGGTGGTGAGTTTGTGGGCAGGGCTGGTTTTGGGGTTTAGTGTCCGGGTGCAGCACATCCATGGAAGTGAGATTAAAGAACGGGCTGGGAAAGACTCCTGAAGTAAACCCACCTTAGTACTGTTCCTGTAAAACCACTGAGGAGATGGATGGTTTTGCCCACGTGTGTCCTCGGGCACAGTGTGAGCTTGGTTTGCGTATACGGAAAGCAAGACTGTATGATTTTTTCAAATATGTTCCCAAATACAGTGTTTAAATTTTTTCCCCAACACAGAAGGAAACTTAGGAAGCCATAAGAAAGCAAGAGGGGGAAAAGCTAGGTGGGGAGGACCTGGACGTTAGTCTGAGGCCGAGAGAATCAGAATACATCAAAAGGAAAACCGATCACTTTCTGCTTTGAAAAGACGTTAATATTTTACAGCCACCATTAAGTTTTGAAGAGCGTGCAGGTATTTATTGGTGGTGCCATAGCTACCCAGGCCTGAGTCGCCAAGGTGAGGGAAGAGATACCTGTTTTTCAAGTTGTTCTGTTCGCTCATCCCTCAGTCTCCTAATTCACACCCTGTACCCACCGGCACTGCGGTAACTTGGTGAATACCTGGAGCTGTGGTTGCGTATTCCCACCCTGGCCGCCCTTCCTGTGAGGCTCCCAAGGGGATTTTTTGCCCCTAAGAGCCAGTGGGCCAGTCCCACTGAGAGTCACACTTAGGCGCTTCCCTGGCTTCCCCCGGTGCTCGGGTCCATGGAGCCAGGACCATTCCCTTTGCTGGCTGAAATGCATCATATTTTAAAATACACTTTTTTTTAAAAAAAATTATTTTAAAATTCAGATAATAGTTTCTGGTTCAATAATAAACTAATTGTGTGTTTAAAATAGTAGAGGGGTCCTGTTTCAGATTAGGCAACACAGCAGAAATGCCAGGGGCTGTTTTGGAGGCTGCTTCAAGGCTTTCTCGCGAGAAGGTCTCTGGTGCCTGTGCTGGCTTTTGAAGGGCTTGCTCAGCCCTGATCAAACTCGGTCAGGCGACAGCATATCAGATCTGTTCCTCTCATCAGTCACACGTCAGCCGTAACTGTCACCAGATTTGCAATTTAATGTGTGCAGCTCAACACTTCCAATTAATCCAACCCAGGTATTTAACAATCTCTCATTTCAGAGCTAGGACTTTATGGAGCAGCATGCAAGGCAGCCTTGCACTTCGCCAAGGCTGGAGGAACCCTGGAAGGCTTTCTTCGTGCTTGTAGGTTTTACTCTTTCCCTGCCACTGTGCAGTGGAAGTTTTTTGCTGCTTTAGTTGCATTTCACAGGCTTAGGAAGTGTTAAAAAAAGAAACTGCTGCATGACTGCAAAAAAATTTCAAGAAAATAAAGATTTATAATAGGTGATTCAGCAGTGAGAAGCTTTTGTGATATTCCATGGGAAGCTGTTATTTTTAGTGAATTATTATAAGCAGTAGCATCACTTGCATTTATTTATAAAGGCATGAGAGAACGCCCATACGTGTTTCTAAATAGTCGATGTATAGTAACGGCCATATGCTGAGAATGAGCGAAAATAGACTTGAGCACTCTGGTTTCCACAACGCTACGTGAGGGTTGTGCAGGGATCTTTGCATCTAAGAAATGAAAAACAGGGTTTTGGTTTTTTTCCCCCTAAAATTTTTCCTCCTTAGTTCTTCTTTCTAGCAAAACAAACCCAAAGCCTTCGGGGTGCAAGTCCGCCTTGCAGTACAACTGCATTGTTTCCATTGAGGTCTAACTGGGTGACCACTGAGGTTTGTGTGGACTCTTCTAGCAGCTTCAGCAGCTGGTGGGTTGGGGCTGTGCTGACAGTGGTAGCTATTTTTATGAGAGTTGCTGTACGTATAATATTTGGGTTGATTAGTTGTGTGTGCCTGCACTTCTCTTGGGGCTCTGCGGCACAGAGGAGGAGAAAAAGCAGTGATGTCCTGCTGAAGGGGCTCTGCAAGTACAGTGTGATCTCATTCCCGGGGTCCCTACAGTGGAAAGGCTTTAAATGCTGGGGTTTGCCATTAGGAAAAAATAAAAACAAACCAAAGGCGATGTCTGTTGGTGACACCACCCTTGAACAGAAATGAGAGCTGGTTTAATCTGGCTCTGCAAAGACCCAGCCATGTGCATCCATTGCAGCTTTCCTGTATGCAGCTCCTTGGGTTTCACTTCTGTACAGGGCAACGTCTTCCATTCTCTCACTGACTGTTCATGTCCCAAGTCAAGCCTGCAGTGAGGTGCCTTGGGATTCTCCAGGACCTGGCATGAGCAATGCCTTAAAGTAAATTCCTACTGTTAAGTTAAATCCTTTAATTGTATTCTTGCATTTTGCCATGATACGAAGTGCGTGGAACAAGGTGCCTTTCGTGAGTCCCAATGACAGTCAGTGCCTGCCTCCTGCCTCCCAAATTCCATTTTGACATGGAAAAGCATCAGCATAGGATGCAGAGAGTAATGTTTTATTTTTTAGGGGCCTTCGTATATCAAAGGGTGCCAGGGTACATGGCTCCTGTCACCGGGAGGAGTTACTGGAGAGCCTGACTTTGTTCTTGCTCTGTGGCTGCGTTAGTTAAAGTATCAGCATTTTCTTCACTCTCTGCTACCCATCTCCCAACACCCAGTGGAAAAAAATAAACAACAACCATCATGCTCTACTCCCAGCAAAACAAATGTTATTTATTAGAGTCCTCCTGTGGTCAGAGGATGTCTGACTGTAAAATAACTGGAGATTTTTCTGCTAACTGGAAGCGTGATACTCTGAGACAATTTCCAGGCAGTGTGTATTTTCAGCTAAGTTTTATTTACGTCAGCGTAGCAATTTGCAGTATCACTGTTTGCAAAGAGTGAGGCAGCAGTTGTTTTAGCTAGAATTAAATCTTTAATTCTTTCCTTTTTTTTTTTTTTTTTTCCTTTTAGGAAAAACTTTTTAAGTTCTGACTCAATTCCCATAGCTCTCTGCATGGAGATGCTTTTCTTATCAAAAGGGAGGGCATAAACATCCTTGGCAGGCATGCTGCTCGCCGCCTGCCCTTGTGGCAAGGAGCATCTGGGGCAGTTGGGAACCAGGCGCGCGTCGTTAGGGAGGGTTTGTTTTCCCTGTGCTAATCACCTTCTCCTGTCGTTATTTGGCACAGCATGGCGCCCTGCGTGTGGGATGGAGGCAGATCCGTGTACTGCTCTTCTATCTGAGCCAGCACATTTTGGAGGATAAATCTTTGCTGGACTTAATGTTCTCCCAAAGAGTTTTAATATCCCTCAAGGCTTTCTGCTCTTCCTAGGAGTGGGGGAAGATGGGCAGAGATGCAGGCAGAGAGCTAATTACAGCAGGGACCTCTTGTAGCCATTCTTCTACCATCAAGGTCAGAAATACTACTTTGAAGAGAAGATGAGGAGGGGAATCCACAGAGCTATCCTTCAGATGCCAGACTCAGTTTTTCTCCTAAACCTGCAGTAGTTGGGTTTCCCCCACCCCCCTCACCCTTCCCATTCCTGCAGGAGCATATGCTTGGGCAGGACTGAGCCTCTGCCATCCCACTTACCCTGTGAGGACAGTGGCCTTTGCCAGTGGGATGTGAATGAGTGTACCCTGGTGCACTCTTGCTGCCTGCTTCAGGTGAACATCTGGTGCAATTTGGAGGGAGCTGCCTTAGGAACTTGTGGATAATGGCGAGCATTGAAAACATTTGGGTTCAGGAGGATTTGTTTTTCTGTGTGTAATTTGCTTAATGTCTTTTCTCACCCTGCAACTTCCATAACTTAGGGGGAATATGACAATCTGGAATACATAATATTCGAGTTTAAATGCAAGAAGATGTATACTGATACATCAGGTCTGAATAGATACTTATATTTTAGCTCTTTCTTTTTCTGCATCTCCAGAGGACCCTCACTACTTTATTAAATAACGTATATTGTTCTGCTTTGCAAAAACTCTGGGGAAAGAGGAGGAAATTCTTGGGACATATTTAGGGTCCTTGAGAAGAGCAGCACTCCAGCCTTGCAGGGCTAGGCAGGAACTGACTGTATGGAACCAGCAGGTTGGTACTTCCTAAAGATCTCCCTGCCTAGACTCACAAATCCCTTCCACCAGAAATTCCGACAGACACGCACACAATTGGCAACTTCAGTTACCAGTAATTTCAGAGTCACTGAACCTGTTTCCTTGTTTACTTGTAGTTGAGTCTCACTGGGGACCTTAAAGCAAACAAAATGTAAACCCACGTGGTTGGAGCAAATTTTGAGTCACTTCATAAGAAGGTGCAGACACTGGTCTGGATGGGTGGGATGTTTCACTTTCCCTCAAGGAACAATTTTTGGTGGAGGTTCTCTTTAGGGGTGCACATCCCAAAGGAGATTTGTGCTATGAATTTTTGAGCAAGGTGACATAGGCTGGAAACCACAATTCAAGTGGGCCAGCAGAGCCGTGGAGCAGCGGGGCTGCCTCTGGTCAGCTTGGAGGCTGATAAGGTGGAGTTGTTTTCATGGCTTCTTTTCAGTGGTATTAGATCTCGTGCCTCTCTCAATGATGTGTCTACCAGACAGCTTCATATGGTGAAGTCAGAGCATTAAATATGTTAATACAGTATAAGAGAAAGTGTAATTCTCCCAAGTGAGCATTAGCAGCATTTATGGGTCTGCAGATAGTGTTTGTTTTTCTCCCATCACGTCCTAGTATCCCACTTGTTAAAATAAAAAAAGCCCTGCTTTTGATTTGTAGCCCTAACTTTACAGCTTAGGAGCCTGCATTTGAAATAACGAATTAGCTACTCACTACAAAACACTGATGTAAAAACAGACCAGTGTGTAACTTGGACTCGGCTGCCACCAGCTGCACCTCATCCTGCTAATCTTTGGGCTTTTTTTCCCCTCTAAAGCAGAAGGGGGGGGTGTGGGGGTGGGGTGTGCTTTTAAGAGTTAAGTTACACAACTCTCTTTTTATTTTTAAAGTGAGTGGATTCCTTGTTGCGTTGTTGAGGATGATAAATTGATACCACATGTTGCTTCCAGACAAAAAAGACTCTGTGCTGCACTGGAAGCATTTGCAGCTGGTGTCTGAGTTAATGGACGGGCTCCACAAGGTAAACACGGCTTGGAAGAGGCCAAAACAGGCACAGGGAGGGGAAATTTTCTCTGTTTTAAAGGCTCAAGCATTTGCTGCTGTTGCTTGACTGAGGCTGACCGTTGAAATAACATGTAGACACAGCCTTCCTGGGAGACTCATTCAGTTGTTCATACCAAATCAGGTGTACGGCACTTTGGAAAGGTGTGACTGTCCTCTTTGGGAGCTTACCTGTTTGCAGTCTTCTCAAAATACCGAGAGACATATGTGTAATTAGGACATTGTAGCCAACATTTTCTCTCTTCCTCTCCTCTCCTCTCCTCTCCTCTCCTCTCCTCTCCTCTCCTCTCCTCTCCTCTCCTCTCCTCTCCTCTCCTCTCCTCTCCTCTCCTCTCCTCTCCTCTCCTCTCCTCTCCTCTCCTCTCCTCTCCTCTCCTCTCCTCTCCTCTCCTCTCCTCTCCTCTCCTCTCCTCTCCTCTCCTCTCCTCTCCTCTCCTCTCCTCTCCTCTCCTTCTCATTTTTCTCAAGCAAAATGGGGATGGTTTGCTTGAGGACTATTAAATGTGGTGCAGTGGATCAGAAAAGCTGAGAGCATGGCCCCGAGTTTGGGGAAAGTGCTGTTGCCCCTTGGCTTGCTGCTCCAGGCACCTGGCTGCACCCTTTCTCCTGATGCGGTCAGCCAAATCCAAGGCAGGGTAGCAGTGCTGCTTGCCTGGGGCGCTGTACCCACCTCTGCTAACACCACATCTGACCTGCCTCATGTCTTCCTTTGCCCTGGGTCTTCCTCATCTGCAGGGCCAGTCATTCTTCCCTGTAGAATCACTTCCCCAGGGGACTGAGACCCAGCTGGGCTGGGCTCAATGGTGTACAGGATGCTCTTGATCTTGTCTGCAGGAACCTCAGTCTTCTGGCTCTTAGCAGAATGCATGGCGTTCTTTGAGTCTGGTATAGTTAACACTAATAAAGGGAGGAGCTCATTGTATTTCTTCTCTACTCTGCTCTTAACACTGTCCATATGTTGTACCCATCGGTGGTATCTGAGCCCTTTCCAAGGTGTCTGCAGCCTGGCTAGCATCTGTCCCATCTACATATGGTCACCAGGACAGATTGATGGAAGTTCCTTTATAGATCTTTTAAAGTTTTTCAATGTATTTCAGAATGGAAAAATGTGCTGTTTCCATCATCATGGTCTAACCCATCTCCCACATGAGTCAAAGACAAATTCCCACTAATTTGATCAACAGTGGGTTCAAATGATATTTGCTGATATTTTTCTTGCTTCCCCACCCCCCTTGCAGTTTCTTGCATGGTCACATGTTACTGATGCACACGGTTGTGGGCAAAGATGGCCCCGTGATATTTTCCTATATTTCAAGCAGACGTGGACATCTTTTGACAGCTCAGAGACCAGGTAGAAAATACAGTTATTTCCACCCAGATTGTAGCCTGGTAGCACAGCGCAACAGCCTTTACAGGATGTGAGTTGTCAATCCCAGTGCCCTCTGTAGCAAAACTTGCATGTGGAGGGATAATAGGATCCAGTCCTAATTTGATTTGGCAGAACATCCAACACAAGGAGAAACCAAGAAACTCGGATACTGTTGCTGAAGAGGTTAGTGGGGGAGGTGACGTGAAAGAAGTGGGTTTTAAGGCAGTGTTTGAACAGAGGGTGGAGATGGGGTGCACAAAAATAAATTGGCCCATAATTATGCTTAAGAAAACAATCTTCCTACAGAAGAAAAGTAAAGAAAAACAGAAGCCAGAGTATAAGTGGTGTATTGCTTAATGTAAAGGAAAACAAACTGCTTGGATTTTTTAGAACCACCAATTTTCAATGCAAAAGTATTATTATATTCTTTTATTATTTGTGTAATACGAACACTGGGCAAAAAGATGTAAGAAAAAGAAAATTACACGTGTGCACACGTATCCACACAGGCAGGAGCCCTCTCCTGAAAGGTCCCTCAGTCTCACAGGTTTACCACTTAGGGTTTTTCGTGGGTTTAGGCCAAACAGTTTCATACTATGGCTACCACCACCAACAGAAATTAACCATTTTGGGAGAATTCTGTAGGTTGAAAACTGTTAGATGCTGGCACTCTGGTTGTTTGTGTATCTGAAACTGTGTGGCAAGCTGCATATGCCACCTTGGGTGGGGTTTTTTTTGGTGTTTAAGACTTTCTCCATTAGTAAGAGTGACAGTGCAGTGGATTCTTGCACCCAGCATTAGGTTAACAGAGTGGTTTGTACAGCTTCTGTTGCTCGGCTTGGTCTGGTGGTCTACCTCTGCTTGTCCTCATCCTGCCACTGGCTCTTTGCGAGGAGAGATCCCCATGCAGATGTGGCTGTCCATGAAAGCCATAGTGGGTGAATGTGAGCGCTACCTGCATTGATGATGTACAAGATAGAATAGGAACAAAGGTATTTTTTTAAAAAGCAGCAGTTCTCCAACCAGCTGGAAGAAACCTGTGAAGTGAAGTAAGCAGTGGCGCCTAGCTGTAAGTTAGAAACAGGCTGTCACCAGACTCGAAATGCAGTTAAGATGTCATCAGTTAAATAATAAAAAGCCCTTTCCTTCCATAGACTGTGGAACTATTATTCTGCAGCTCAATCCACCACATTTTGATGGCATGATAGTCACTTAGAAATGGACAAGTGTATAGCTAGGGCACTGACCCAAACTCCTTTCCAGTATGTCTGTGGAGTCTGCTCTGCTGTTTTGTGTGAGTTTAAAATTTAACAGTTACTGGTTTGAACTGTGGTCCATATGATTTCTCCTTTCATTAAGTGATAATTGCAACCGTGTCTGCTGTCTGCGTGCGAGAGGAACTTCAGGCGTGTTTTCCATTTCACAATCTGACAAAACCCACAACACTTAAAGAAGAGGGGGGGAAGGCATTTTATTCTGAAAAAGTGTTTTAAAAAAGCTGGGCTGTATTTCTTTATACGTCAAATGTGTCTCCAGTTCACTCATGTCAAACATCCATTTATCGTAAGGATGTGAATGTCAAGAGTTGCTGGTGAATGGTTGGTGATTTATTCGTTCTTTGCCCATTTCAATATATGGAATTTCTTCAGTGCTTTGTAGATGAAGGACACTTACCCTGCATGGTTTGATTATGCTGTGGTCTTGTTGACATTGTGTTTTTTAAAGTGTGCCAGTAGAACAACTGTGGGTTTATCCTCTTTATAGGGATAGGTGGTAATTACCAAAATTTAAAAAAACCCCAACTCCTACAACTTTGAAGCTGGAGGAATAGTACAACTGCTCTGTAAAGGGAAACTCCCAAACTCTTTTGACTTGCACCTGGCAAAAAACCCATAAAACAAACCTGGAAGCATTCCCCCTCATCGAATACTACCTGCTTGTCCTTTGAACCGTATTTTAAGCCCAAGATCAGCAGGATGAGCGGAGTGGGATTTTCACCTCTGTTATTTCGGTTTAAATGTAGGGTCATTTCACTAGGGGTACCATGTGTGGGCTGGTTTTCTTGGGCCTCTCTCTCGTTCTGAGGTGATTATCATCGTTTTGAGACAGCGTGATTTTTTGGGAGGTAGATGTTGCTGGTTAGTGTGAATGGGTAACGCGCAAGAGCCGACTGTGCAAAGGCTCCCCTGGAAGTGCTGTATTCTGTAGCATCCTGTACAGCGCAGGGTATCCAACTGTGTTCGGCTGCTTTTCTCTGCTCTGTGTCTAGCAGCTTACAGGGACAGGGGTATCATCAAGTACTATGTCACAGCATGTTTAGAAGACCATGAGGATTCTATAGCAAGTGGACAGCTGGACAGCTGCAGCAGTACCAGCGTAATTCTGGTGCCTCTAATCGAGAGAGAAAGTACAGCTTAGTCATGCACAGAGCGTCTGTGGGAGAGGAGCAACAGCACTTGCAGTTTTCTCAAGAGTTATTATAACAAATACACAACACACATGCCCATGAACAGTCTCAAAGACACTTGCAGAGGCTGTGATGAGCATGACTATCCCATCAGTCAGATTTTTGCAGTGTCTTTGCAGGTTTTTTTATTTCAAGGAACTGATGGGAAGATTGCTGATAGTACAGAGGTTTGTCCTGAATCCAAGGTTAAGGGAGAAGTGTCTAGTTCCTTCCTGGCAGGGCTGGAGCTGTGTCACCCTCCTTTTCTTAGGATGCAGCTTTTGGGGTATGAAGATGTGTACCAGGAATGCACAGCTACTGCAAGCACAGGGCATGCAGCCACGCTAGTACCGCTCCAGCTCCTCACATATGCACAACCCAAGAGACCCATGTTGATGTCCAGGAGGGCCCAATGCTTTTATTCACGTTGCTGCTTTCACATGGTGTTGGTTTTGTGATTGGGATTTGGGTAGCAAAAGAAGAGGGGTGCTGGTTTTTAACATTTCATTTCATTCCTTTCCTGCAGAATTCAATCCGGCACAACTTGTCACTCCACAGTCGATTCGTCAGGGTGCAAAATGAAGGCACTGGCAAAAGCTCTTGGTGGATGATCAACCCAGATGGTGGAAAAGGTGGCAAGGCACCCCGGAGACGCGCCGTGTCAATGGACAACAGCAACAAGTACACCAAGAGCAGAGGACGGGCAGCTAAGAAAAAGGCAGCCCTACAGACTGCCCAGGAGACGAGCGAGGACAGCCCTTCTCAGCTCTCTAAGTGGCCAGGGAGCCCCACCTCCCGCAGCAGTGATGAGCTGGATGCATGGACAGATTTTCGCTCCCGTACAAATTCAAACGCCAGTACGATCAGCGGCCGCTTGTCACCTATTTTAGCAAGCACCGAGCTAGATGATGTTCAAGATGACGATGCTCCGCTTTCTCCCATGCTGTACAGTAGTCCATCGAGCTTGTCCCCATCGGTAAACAAACCCTGTACTGTGGAGTTGCCTAGGTTGACTGATATGGCTGGGACAATGAATTTGAACGATGGACTGACAGATAACCTCATGGATGATCTCTTGGACAATATTACACTCCCTCCATCCCAGCAGTCACCCACAGGAGGGATGATGCAGAGAAGCTCCAGTTTTCCGTATGGATCCAAAGGTTCAGGACTGGGTTCCCCATCAAGTAGTTTCAACAATGCCGTGTTCGGGCCGTCGTCCCTGAATTCCCTCCGCCAGTCGCCCATGCAGACCATTCAGGAGAACAAGCAGACCACCTTCTCTTCCATTTCTCATTACAACAACCAGACGCTGCAGGATCTCCTCGCCTCTGATGCACTTAGTCACAGTGATGTCATGATGACACAGTCTGACCCACTCATGTCACAAGCCAGCACAGCTGTGTCTGCCCAGAATTCCCGCAGGAATATAATGCTCCGCAACGATCCCATGATGTCGTTTGCTGCACAGTCCAGCCAGGGCGGTCTGGTCAATCAGAGCCTGCCTCATCACCAGCACCAGTCCCACAACTCCTCTCTTAGTGGCAGCCGTGCCTTGTCCAATTCCATCAGTAACATAGGCTTGAGTGACTCGAACAGCTTGGGATCCAGCAAACATCAGCAGTCACCTGTCAATCAGTCTATGCAAACACTTTCTGACCCGCTCTCAGGCTCCTCTTTGTACTCCTCTAGTGTGAGTCTCCCGGTCATGGGACACGAGAAATTCCCAAGTGACTTGGACTTGGATATTTTCAATGGGAGCTTGGAGTGTGACATGGAGTCCATTATCCGCAGTGAACTCATGGATGCCGATGGGCTGGATTTTAACTTTGATTCCCTCATCTCAGCTCAGAACGTTGTCAGTCTGAATGTGGGGAACTTCACTGGTGCTAAACAGGCTTCATCACAGAGTTGGGTACCAGGCTGAAGGATCTTTGAGAACAGGGAAAATGGGCAAACAGGTCAGTGCCCCGTAGATGTGGTAAATTACTTGATTCCTTAGTTTTATTGGAGTTTGCACCAAACCCTGAGTAATTAAGGCACATTAATAATATTAATTTGGCTTGTGATGGCTTGCTGTGTATTGGTATGCAACAGGCACAACCAAGAAACCCTTGGAGCTGTGGAGGGAAGTGAGGCTAAGCTATAAAAGCCGTTGGGCTGCAACACTGTCAGCATGCATCTGATGCTATGCGTCCTTCTTAATTTAGGCATGAGAAATGTTAATGACAAATCAGGCAAACCAAGGTGGAATATTTGTGGGTTTTAGGAATCACAGAGCTCCAAGTTGTCGTCTTTGAAGTCGCAACAGATGGATTCTTCTCTGCAGCTGGTGCTGCACGTAGCCAAGCTGTGTTACATAGGGATGGGGCGAGGGGGTTTGCAGTCAGTACAGCAGGTGCTGCAGGGAAGGAGGAAGAGTGTCTTTACAAGATCAGTGCATGCACTGAGGATTGGGACAGACCTGGACTGAGTTAGAGCTGTGCTGCTGCTGTGGTTCAGCACTGCTACCAAATTATTTTGGGTTTGTTTGAATCATGTTTCTTGGGGGGAAGGGGGAAAAAAGAAAAGAAGTAGCAAATCAAGGAATTATATATTGAAATAGCAAAGGTGGGATCCTGGGCCCAGAAGCGTGCTGGGCTTAATGATCTAAATATGCAAAAGTTGTTGGCCTCCCCCAGGACTGGGATGGGTACCATTTTCTTTTGGACTCCTCCAGGAGAGTCTCAGGAGGCTTGGGTTCTGACATAGGTGCTTTTCAAATACTAGCCTCTTCAGATTAGTTTTTTCCAGGTTGATGTGTTTTTTTTTCCCATTGCTTCTTTTCCACAACTGAGGGCATTTGAACTTGTAAACATTGTTCCTGTCATCCTTTTGTGATTCTGTAGGCTCCTGCCCGTACCTCTGCCTGCTCATGTGTACAAACTCACTGACTTACTGGGTAGGTGCCAGACAAAGTGCCCTTTCTCCTTTGTTTATTTATTAGTATAAGGGAGTAGATTTCACAATATAGTAGGATAAGAGATTAGCTATAAATTATTGAAAGTGTTCTGTTAACTTCATAATAGTATGTAGAGTATGCCAGTGGTGAGGTTAGAGGAAGCATTCATTCAGTTTGGAGCTTACTTCTACCTTTTTTATTTTCTGGATGAAGGATGGAAAGAAGGAGTTGGTGTCATCTGACTTTATAGCTTATAATTTCCCCCTTTTGTCTTTAATTGAGTTTTCATTCTCTGTTCCACAGTTAGCTGTTCAAGGTAGGTGAACGGCAGCGGTGAACCTCCCGAAAGTTTTCCTGTGTGCGTGGAGTACCATAGGAGACATGTGCTGTGATCCACCAAGGCTGCTCAGGAGTCCTCTCCCCCCAGTCCTTCTGCAAAGCTGTCTCGCTCTGGTGGAGCAGTTGGTTTGCATGGCCCTTTCTCTTTGGGTGGGAGGATTTCCTCTGGTTCTTTCACATCTTCTCACCAAAAGCAAGAGCATTGCAGTGCACAGCCAGGATATGGGCTGCGTGGCGGGCTGTAAAGGATGCCACGTCCTGCTGACCCTGCATGGGCCTGCAGCTTGGCAAGGCCAGGGCCACAGCTGAATTCTGGTTTTCCTTTAGTTCCAGTGATGAAGAATTTAAGACAGGAAGAGAAAAAAAGAAGAAAAAAAGAATTTACTCATGAACCAGGAAGGAAGAACTTGCAGAAGGTCATACTTGATGACTGGATTTTTCTTCCTCCAGGTGCATGAGCTGTTTGGATTAAAAAAAACCCCACACTGTTTTGGCATGAGGTGAAAAAAAAAGCTATAGGAACTTTATCACTGTGAAACATCCAACCTGCCAAATGGGGCCTAAGAAATAGGTGTTAGTGACAGCTTTGCTTGACACAGGCAAATAGGGCAGCCTCCTGCTTGTGTATCTTCGTTTGCTGTGTGCAGGTAGGAGATGTCTGCGGGGAGACCTGCCTGCGCAGCAAGGAGGAGGCAGACCATGCCACCTCCTCGCTGCTGCTCGCTGCTGCCTCTTCATCATGGCCTGTGCCATTCACAGGGAAGCATAGCCACCGCGGTCTTTTTTCAGGCTGCTCCCTCCGAATAAAGGAACTGACACATCTGTGTGAGCAGAGTCTCATTGCAGAGGACAGGTTTATTAACGAGACAGCTCTCCTCGGCGGATTACTGTCCAGTCATCTGTGGAAGCCTCTCTCCCTCTCTGACAAGTGGACCGGCTGTTGCGGTGTGCCTCCGGTATCAGGTGCAAGCACAGATGATTTCTGCTGAGCTGGTTCATCATGCAGCCTTCCTCATCTGTTAAGCAGCGCTGCTTGAGTTTGCCTCCCTGTGACCATGTCTTATATTTTGATGTAGGGGCGCCTCACGTGACATCGGGCGCAGTCGTTCTGAACAGTAGGGACCATTGAATTAAAATCTCTCTGCGGTGTTTGTGATCCCAAGAACGGATCCTTAGGGGCTTGGAGACAGGAGCGCTTCCAGCAGAGCAGCCTGGCGCTTGCTCATGCTGAGTCCATTCCATGAGGGTGGCCAGGTGCACTTCGCAGGCAGGCAGAAGCAGTTACAATGGGCTGTTGGCATACCTGGGGAATAGTGAGTGCTGTGTGTTCCTTGAAAAATAAGAGAAGCGTTGGAGTCAGTTTTCGGGAAGAAAAGAAGCCAAATCCATAGGTATTTAGTTTATACATGCTCTAGAAGTGAAGGAGGGTTTACTTTGGAAAAAAATCAGCTTGCTTCTTCACAGGGGAAGTGAAAGAGCCCTCATGGGAGACACAACCACCACAGGTTCAGCGGCTGTGCACGTTTGCTGCATGTAAGCCTGTACATGGTCCCTGGAGAGAGTCTTGCCTGGTCCCACCACACTGGCCCGGCCCAGCCTTTCAGAAGGCTGTAATTAAGGCATATACACAAATTTGGGCTTGTTTTGGCTTTTTTCTCTTGGAAGAAAGGAGAAAATCAATATGCTTTTCTCTTGCTTTATTCACTCAGCCATAATTTTCCCGTCTTAAACTGGCTGGGGCCTCTGTCCTCTATCTGCCTGCTCCCCAAAAGCACTGGATATGCCCTCCACCCACTCAGATAACCATCGCCTTGGTTTTTCAGCTTGTTTATCAATAAATAAAGATGTCACTCTTCCCTTGCCTGTCTCTAGAATACTTTTTATTTTTAAATTAATGAGTCGTCTCTCAGCCTCGGGTTCCCAGAGCTCTGCACTTTGCTCTGTTGTCCTTCTCAGCCAGCCAGTCCCAAGGGTCTTGGCATTTACCAAAGAGTAGTCCCAAAACAAGACATTTTTTACTTCAGTTGTTTCAGTGATCCAGTGTACAATAGCGTCGCACAGGCAGTGATGCTGGCAGGGCTTGGCAGGGGATGAAGGATGGCTCAGTACAAGCAGAACAGGAACTTTTGAGCTGGTTCTCCACCTGAAAAGCTCATCTGTCAGCATCTCCTGAGAGAGATTTCACTGTGCCTTGTAGCGGAATGCCTCTGGGCTCTGTAACAGAGCCGTGCCGGAGTCACATTGACTTGTTCAAAAATTACAAGTAAAATACTACACAGATCAGTTAAAATCACTCATTCTACCCCACCATCACCTAGGTCCCGGATCATCTTAAAGTAGCAGTAGAGTGCACAAGGTACTAACAGCAACGTCATGTAAGTTTTGCACACTTAGATTATTAACATCTCTGAGAAAGCAACATTCTAGGAAACATAACAAAGCATGGCTGTTCTGTGTGAGGGTCATACCAGAGACAAATGCATAGGCCTCAGGATGACCTGCCAGTCACTACACCACCATCTTGAAGTAGACCAGGAAAAGATTTCCATTTGGATGCAGTTTTTAATCAGAGGCTTCTGGACAACATGCCACGAGGAAGATGACTGTAATTCTTTACCAGGAAACTTGTTTTCTGCTTGCTAAAGTTGAAATGTGTAAACCAGAACCAGCAGACCCCTTGCCGGAGGATGCTCGCATCCTCAGAACCGTAGCTGTGCTTCCTGCTCCCCTTTTTTTCTTTCCCAAAAATGAGGTTTTAGGAGTAGGGCTGGTAGGAGCCAAGATGGGGGTGGCTGTCTTTAAAAAAAATCTGAAGGAAATCCAGGAGCAGAAAATCCTTCTGCTCCATTTCTTACAGGTTAGTGGTTAAGGCGGTGGCAGGCTTCTGACCTGTAAGTGTTGTTTCAGTCAACCCAAGTTTTGAAAGGTGGTTTTGTGACTAGCTGAACGCTGCACGAGCCAAGTTTATTCTTTGAACAAAAATACCCATGTAGAAAATATATTTTGCTGGGAACAGAGACCCCATTAACTCCAAGGAGGGCCTGCCCTGTGCAGGTTCGTTGCTCCCCAGGCACACACCAGTGGCACGAGGGCAAACTCGGTGCTCACAGCCACCAGGGAGGAGGGGGAAGCCAGACAAACCCTGCTAGGGCTGCCCCCCATGCAGCCCCACTGGCTGCAGTGCCCCTCGAAGTCTTAGGCTCACAGGGATGCTGTGGCCTTTGTTGTGTGTTTTGTGAAGGCAGCAGGAGCTGACACAGAGATGAATCACTCACTCATTCTGGGAGTAGGGCTTTTTTGGTTTTGGTGGGTTTTTTTAATCTGGGTTTATGTGTTGGTGTTTTATTAACCAAGGAAACCAAGGAAGAAGATCTTTAAAAAACAGGATTGCCTCCACAGGCTTGTGTTATGAGTGTACAGCAGCTGAAGCCAGGGCAGTGGTCTGATGCTGTGGTTTGGGTGTTCTTCTGTTGGTGTTTTATACAGATACATTTTTTAGTACCTCATGCTTTGTCATGTGATTCAGCAGCAATAATTAGGCAGAAACTTGCTGTCCCTGCAGATGCCAAGATTACCGGATGACATACTCTCTCCAGATGACAGCACAGACTGATATTTTTGTTGCAGCCCGCATCAGCGGGTCTCTCCGGTGGTGCTTTCCCCTCTGGAGCGGCAACACGCAGGGTTTGGTACAGAATGAGCCTTCACAAACAGTCCTTTTCCTGTGAATGAGCCATAATGCTTGTTTAGAGCTGCAGATCGGTGTGGGTCCCCAGGCGTGCTGTTGCCTGATAGCTGGGATGGTTACAGGTGTTGGTTCTTTTTTTCTTCCCTTCTTTTGAGCCAGACTTTTAAATAGCACCCCCGAAAAACACATTTTCTTGAAGAAAGTGCGTAATAAGGGATCCTTTTTAGAAACACAGCGTCATGCAGCTGAGGAAAGGTTGAGATCTTTTCTTCAGAGCGATTCAGCACTCAGCCAAGGTGGTGAACAGACAGCTGGAGGAGTTTAACTCTCCTGTTGATGGCAGCCAGAGTATAGGTATAGTGTAGGCCAGCAGGACTGCACGTATTTGAGTAGCACCATACGTAAATAGAGATGGCCTTTCTCTCCTGGCCTGGGGAGGGAGGATGAAGGACGGATGCTCACACAGTGTCCCCCTGGGCTCCCAGTGCCACTGCTGGAGGGTCTCCAGCAGGATGCTCCTGTCAGCGCTGCCCCTGATTGAGTCCCAGGCAGTACATGGGGACACTGATGCTGTTACATCGGTGGGTGGTGGGATTGCCCTGCTCCCCTCCAGTCTATGGGAGCTATTTAATCAGCTTTTCCACTCAGATTACCACGCAGGGTGGCAGTTGCTGGAGTCTGGCAGAGTGGACATCTGCTGAGCAGTAATCAGACGGGGGCACAGCTCAGTTAACAGAGCCCACTGTGTAGCTGTGGGTGTCTACCGTTACTCCAGGAAAAAAACCACTTTCCCTGGATGATGCCATGAAGAATGGCTTGTGTTTTTGCACTTTTTCAGCTAAGCCTTGTCTATTGTTTTCCTCTTGCATTGCCTGCTTCTCCTGGCCTTCATGGGTGATTTATTTCATAAAAATGTAGAGAACATCTAGTTTTGAAGAAGGAACTTCCCTCTCTTGCCTTTTCTACCACTTGGAAGTCAGGACAGAGGGTGTCCTGCCTTATATCACCATGGTGGAAATCCTTTTGAGTGACCTATGTGAGCATTATTGGCCTGTCATTTTCAGCTAACCACAGAGGAAAAGGAGAAGACACCATAGCACAGAGAACATGTCTAAAATAGGCTTGGTACCCGACAGAGAAAAAGCAGCTCTCTGTGAGGACATTCAGGATAAAGAATGCGTAGTAGATTTCCATAGCACTATAAATGCATAGCATTATAGATGATTAAGGGCCTGGAGCATCTCCCCTATGAGGAAAGGCTGAGTGAGCTGGGGCTGTTCAGCCTGGAGAAAAGAAGACTAAGGGGGACCTTATTAATGTTTATAAATATCTTAAGGATGGGATGCAGGGGGGAAACGACAAGCCCCTTTTCAGTGGTCTGTGGAGACAGGACAAGGAGCAATGGCTGCAAGTTGGAGCACAGGAAGTTCCGCACCAACACGCGGAAGAACTTTTTCCCAGTGAGGGTGACAGAGCCCTGGGACAGGCTGCCCAGGGAGGTGGTGGAGTCTCCTTCTCTGGAGATATTCCAGACCCGTCTGGATGCCTATCTGTGCAGTATGAGCTAGGGAGCCTGCTTTGGCAGGGGGGAGAAAATAGGTTATTGCTGGCTCTGTTTTCCCCCTTGGTCTTCACACTCTGACCTCTGTGTTGTCTCTCAGCACACGCTAGGTCTGTAGGGTGTCACTGTGACATACCTACCATGGCATCGGGGTTCCTAATTTTTATCCTGCTCTGACAAAAAAATACCATGTTGGAATTTTATCATAGAGGGATTGGCCACAGCAGTTATCTTCCATGTTTGTTTCTAAGCTGGGAGAACTGAACTTTCCAGGGAGCAGCTTAAGAATCACAGGCAGAGGATGCTTTTCACCAGTGCCTTGTTTGGAAGTTCCTCCCAGCCTTAGAAGCAAGAAGCCATGTCACACGTAGCAGAGGGCTTTACAGCTTCACTCCCGCAGTTTAGCAAAGGCTGCTGTAACCCACCAGCTCTGCTGTGCTTCACTTTTCTTGTATCCCTCCTTGACCTCAGTTCCACATATTGTTCTCATCACTCCCTGTGCTCATACTTCTGCTGCTCTTATCCCCCAAAACAGGACCCAGTAGGGAAGTCCAGGAAAAAGGGTAGACTAGGGATAGGAGTACTTTACCCGAAGAGCTGCGTGTTGCTCTTAGAGAACAGCATGGTCTTGGCTTACCAGAGGAGAAACCTCGTCTGCCTCTGCAAGTTCAGGGTGACATGCCAGAAGACGAGCTTTTCCTGCAGCTGCCAGGAGTGGGAGAAAACCTTGTGGTGGGCTGTGATGCAGCTGGAGATGTTTGGGAACAGATAGGGAAGAAACCACTGTGGGATTGTGGCTGGGGACCACTGATAAATGGAGACGTAACTGGGGTGCTCGGGCCTACCTGCCTGATAGGGTTTTCACTGTTACGGAGCAGCAGGCCGCTAACTCAGGGTTAACGGAGGAGTTTTTGTGGCCAGACAGGCAAGACCGTGGGGCTCTCTATTACGGGCTTTAATGGGCTAACTCAAAGGCATGTGGGTTAAGGCTTTGATCTACTTCTTTTCAAAGTCCGTGTAAGCAGAGCTGTGAAAACAGTGTGGTTTGGTTCTGCTTTGAGCAGATTTCACCTTCAGCTGCGCGTCTGTCCCCTAACCATTGGCGCTGGCTGAAGGATGGCTGTCCTCAGGAAAGAATATCAGGCAGTGCTGCTTCTGCTTCCACAAATGGTGCTCATCGTCATCTGTCCTCCAGTTCTTTTCTCTTTTCACTTTGTTTCATAGTACAGTATTGTACATATGTTTTTAATTTAAATGTTAAACACTACTCCAGTACTTCATCAGGAGTTTCTGGACTCGTTTGCTTATAATTAATAGCTCCATTTGAATTCAGCAGGACTTCTCACACATACCAAAGTTGCTCAGCATAACTGGCTGCTGCCAGAGTGCTGGGCTGCAGTGCGCAGGACCTGAGCCTTGCCTTCGGATCAGTTTGTGCTTTGGGAAGTCACCATTCTCCAGCCCCCCGGTGCCGAGGTTTTAGGGAGAGGTTGAGAAAAGACCATGTGCTCATTTGAGCTGCATGCAAGCCACTAGTCAGGTTTTACTGGGGGTTACCAGGCCTGTCTGGGTGTCTTCTGCTGACCTTGTTACGGCCATCAGGACACACTTACCAAATGGAGTTGTTGCCATGCAGTCACATTAACGAATGGCTAGCGTTAATTTGCTCTTTGAAACCAAAGAAATCAATATGTTGATCCAGTCAGAAATCCCTTTATTCACCAAAGAGACTACCCCAAACCCCTCCGCATAATTAAGGCTAAAGCCAAATTTTGTTTGGGTGAACCACGCAATCTGTCCTCTCCCTAAGCTGTGCTGAATGAAGTTCTCCCCTAATGGCACAGGGAGCAGCTGTCACGCTGTTGCTCTAATAACCAGAAGACAAAATGATTAAATTTCCATCAATCATTTAGCATTATCAGAATAGGCCATTTTAATAAAATGCTATCATAGGATCAGTGCCTGGCACCTTAGAAGAGAGAGAGGGGCAGTGATGGAGAGTCATCTTGTGACAGCCTTTGGGTGATTCCCCTTGCAGGAGATGCTGGTCTGGACTAATCCATTGGTCCCCCTCAGGCTGTTGTTTTTCCTAAGGGTACCCAATACCAGCTCTTTTTGAGACTAAAGACATTCCTGTAATCAATTCAAATGGCTTTTTGGTCTCTGCAAGTGTTGCCTTGTACTGTATAAAAAAAAAAAAATCACCAGTCATTCATCTCAGGGAAAATCCTCAGCAGGTGGGGGGCTAAGCCTGGGGTTTGGAAGCTGTTTCAGAGCCAGAAGTTGCACGCCCAGCAATGCAGATGGCTACCAGGTGGGTTTTCTGATGGTGTGAAAGGATTTAATAGGAATGTTTAAATGTTCATACTTCCAAAACCCTAGTTGATACCTGCCTATATCTTTAAGCCACTGAACCACTTGAAAAAAACTGGGCCCTTGACCCCCTGGGTTGAAATGTTCATCTGCTCTCCATCTTTTACCTACTTATTGTGTACCTCTTTAGTCATGTCCACGGTGCACCCAAAGTGTCTTTCCAGTCTCCCTCTGCAGAGAAGTTTCATGGCAACAGAGTAGGCTGGACCCTAACCTGGTTCTTAAAGCCGGGTGGATCCTGTCTGTCCATGGTGTGTCACGTGAACAGGAAAATGGACAACTGAAGCATGTGGCTCCTCACTGCTGCTCTTGAGCAGCTCTGTCAGCTCTCCTTCAAGGGTGGGTGTCGGTCTCAAACACTGATGGAAGATTCGTCCAGCCTTTTGGTGATGAGGAGAAAGGGTGGTTGTGAAACACGAAGACAAGCTGGAGGATCCTTCCGTGCTTCACCTGGAAATGTGCTGCTTAACAGATAGTCGATGCACTGTGAATCAGACTCAGCCATTGCTCTTCTCTGGAGAGGGGTTTTTCGGTTCCTGCTTGGGAGCACGCAAGCCAGCAAAAAAGCACACTCAAACCTTGGCAAAGGAGAAGTGTTTTCAGGCAGGGTCAGGATGCAATTTATTCCTTGCTATAAGTTTGAAGCTTTTGGGTGCAAACGAATTAAAATCACATGTCAGTGTAAGCTGTTGGGTTTCAAGGTTTGCTTGATTGTCTTTTTTGTTTTTGTCTTGTTTGTTTTTTCCCTATATGCAGCAGTCTCACTGTCTTGTCTTCTTTTTCTTCTTCCTCTCCAGGCCCTCAAACTGACACGAGATGTAGAGAGAACCCTTTGCCAAATATGCTGTCAGCAAGTGGACAGTGATACTGTTTACAGCTTACAACCTTTGTGAACCCTGCATTATTTTCCTAATGAAGCAGACTGTTAATAGGCCTCTTACCTGAGTGAAGATTCTTCTTTTTTTTTTCCTTTTTTTCTTTCTTTTTTTTTTTTCAATTTTCTTTTTTTTGGGGGAGGGGAACTGAAGTCCTTCTAAAGTATGCAAAATCTTCCTTTTCTGGGATGGCCAAGCACCTGCTGTGGAGACAATGTTAAGCACCATCCTGTTGAGAACACACTGTGTAGCCTTTACAGTAGTTACTTGTCGATGAGTATGTGGTGTTTCAATATATTAATGGTTTATGGGATGTTTTAAGTTGGCTTTTCTTTTTGGAGGTTTTTTCCCCTTCTGCCCACCTTCCTCCCCCCCAGCCTCCAGTTTGATTTCCTTAGATTTTAATTTTTTTTTTTGACCATTTTTTGCTTTCTCTCCCTGGGGAATCCGAACTACGGTGCATGTACAGGGAAACGATCGTAACCCCACGCTGCTCAGACATCAGGGTTGTCTGAATACAGAGTGTCCGTTGTACCGGTCAACCAGCTTAATTCCAGAGAGAGGTGATGTGTGCGGTCTCGTTTGTTTGTTTGTTGGGTTGGGTTGTTTCTTTCTTCCTTTCTTATTTCTTTCCTTAAATTTAGTGGTACACCCTTGTTCTCCATAAGCGTCAAACCAGGGTTGATCGCAGATCAAGGGAAGCCAGCGAGTTTGCCTCTTGGCTCGTGAGGACGGACAGACTGACAGTGGGTGCTGTTGAGCACCGAGGCGGGAAGCCTCTTCGCTGCCCAATGACGGAGCAGGCTCCCCTCCAGCCGTACGTCAGCAGGGCTGCCCCTCCTGCTGCAGCGAGCTGGTGAGGAGTTACAAGCTGAGCTGCCAGACAAGTCGAACACAGCAACCTGTAAAGATGTGTTTTTAAAAAGCAAAAAATGAAGGGAAACACCCCTCTTTGCAGAAGAGCTAAGCGTAGAGGTTGGGCACCGGCAGGTGACTTGGCGGTGGCAGCGCCGGGAGTTGAGGCACAGGTCGTTGCAGGGTGTGTTACTACATCAGCAATCCTCTTTTTCCCTGTTGTTTTGGACATATCCGTGATGATTTATTCCCCCTCTCATTATGTATAACCCGTTGTGGCAGAAGAAGCAGGAGAGGGAACAGCAGGGTGACAGCGTCACACAGACGGCTTTTCACCTGAGCAGAGATTGTAACGGGATAAATGACACTGAACGACAAGGCAGTTTTATATATTTTGCTTCTAAGATTTTCTTTTGTAAAATGAATAATAATTATTATTATTAATAATAATAAAAGGTATGGTGCTGTATAGATCCTCTCTATAATCTGGAAAGTTTGATTACTTTTTATTAATATCTTGGGGGGGGAGGGATACAAAAAGGAAGAGGGGAAAACACCAGTGGTACATAGGAACTTGGTATGAGGAAGTTCTGAATAGGACAGTGTATACATACTTCTCCAAAGCGATATATGAAGTTGTTTGGGTTTTTTTTTTCTTTGCATAAAAAGCATTATGCATATAAATATATAAATATATTTTAGTATGTACAGAAATGGATCATTATGCATGGATGTTAGGAAAAACAAACTAGCATTTTAACCCAAAGTCTCAGTGCATGAGTTCCCACCGACCCATATCCCATGCAATGTGGAGTGACTCCCCATCGCCACTGCCACCACACACGCGCAGCCATGCACACACACACACGCACACACACACGTGTTCATGGGCCCTTCCTTGCCCCTTGTTTTCCAGGCCCCTGAGGTGATATTGGTGAAACCACAGCTCCTAGTGTGATGGAAGTTTTGTTTTTGTATCGTAGCCCCCCACGCTGTTCTCTCGTAACAATGCACCTCTTGGTTTCTCCCTGCAGTTATGACTGTAGACTCTGTGCAGTTGTGGATTATCATAGCCCTGTAGCATATTGACTTTTCCAAGCAGCCAAGGGTTTATCATTCGCCTTTAAAGAAAACACTTCTCTTTTTGTTTTACATGGAGGTGGTCAATTTGTCAGCGTGGGGACTGTTTTATTGACTTTGTTGGAATTGCTAGCTGGTGCTCACTGCCCATCTCTGTCAGCAGCCAGCTACCCAGGATGCTGGTGTGGCACAGTGGTCACCTGGGCTAGGTGTCTCTTTGCCTACCAGAATCCAGTTGCAGGCATCTTTTAGCACAACCGACCGAGAGCTTCATCATCAGCCTGCTCTGAGAGTGTAGCATTAGCTCTCTGCTTCCTGGTGCACCCCAAAACACAAGTGTACACTGAAGGACTTCCCTCCGACCCTCCTTTGCCAGAGGCTTCACCATGGCTGCTGCCCTGTGGCTGGATTTTTCCCCCTGCCCCACAGTTTTGGCCACCTGCAGAGCTCACTTGGTGGCTCCCTGTGCTGGGGCGCAAGACCACCAACCAGGTCACTGCCAGCACCAGTGAGGCCTGACCTGATGCTATGGCGGAACTGACCAAAATCCATCTTTTTTTTGTTTGTTTGTTTGTTTAATTTCTTTCTTGGTCTGGATGCAGTTCTTGTCAAAGGCAAGGGAAGCCCCATTAGCTTAAACCAAGCAGGGGAGCTTCTGCTCTTCCTCAACAGCCTGCCCCGCTGACTGTGACAGGGCTAGCCACCGCGGGCAGAAATGAGGGGAGCACTATGGTCCCTCTGTTCAGAAAGCAGAGGAGCCCCAACAGGTTCAGAGACAGCCCCGCCAGTGGCAGAGAAATTTCTGTGGTTTCTGGGTTTTGTTTAAAATGAAGGCATTAGCATCCAACAGGCTCAACCTGCCTCCCAGTAATGCCAAGGAAAGCATTTCTGTTGGCATGTCTGGGACACATAAGGCCCCTGCTTTGGAGAACATCCCAGCACTCACCAAAGAGGGGTGGACCTGGCCATCCTTTTCAGGTTTGGTTCAGTTTGGTTTCTGTTGCTTTTTTTTGCGGCCAAAATTTTCAAACAGAAGTGCCTGGTGTCAGGCACTGATCGTGGGGGACAGCAGCATGGTCACAGGGGACGAGCTGCTCTGGTCTTGTCGCTGCTTAAAGGAAGGAGGGGTCCCAGGTCCTCACAGGCTCAGGGGAAGGTCACCACCCTCTACACGTGCTGAGGTGCCCAGCAGATGCCCTCCTCTCCAGAGGTGCTGAATAAGTCTTGCTGAATTCAAAGGGTCGCGTATTTAGGTGTCAAAACATGGACTTGAATGGCTGATCTTAGGAACCTACCTTTTGAAAACTTCGGCCTTTGAGTCTTTCAACGTGTTTATGCCTAGAAGTTTTCCTTCTGAAACTGTGCAAAAGAGATAATAAAGGTCCAGAACAATTACCTAGGTATTGTTTAAACTCTTGGTCTGAACAAAAGGTCTAGAGGAGTGACATTCATGCAGTTCCTAATCGCAGGTTTGGGACTTGATTTAATAGTTTTGTTTAAAAAAAATTCCTCTTGAGAATCATTGGATAGTTGATCACTGCTGTGCCACCGCTTCAAAAAGTTACCTTTTAGGTCATGTATTTCTCTAAAATGATGTCATTGCTTGGCAATCAGTGTCCCGTAATTGTTCCTAGTACACGATATACATTAGGAATTGCCAACAGATGCGAAGGGGGACCAGATACATTTCGTTACTATGGGTTGGAAAATATGGATTGTACATTTGGCTTCACATGTTTAACTTTTTTTTTAAAAAAAGTTGCATGATTGGAAAAAATATGTATACAGTATCTGTAAAACTGTTTTATCTGTTTTTGTTTCAAGCCATGTAAATTGGAAGAATATTAAATCCACAGCCTTATCGCGCATGGCCGTCTTTACATACTGAAGAGCTGAACAGTTTATACTTTTCATTTGGGCTATCTTGTACTTTCATTTGAAAGCAGACACTCTCATGTTGCAGTCTTACTGAGGATTTTATATTTAAAACAAAAAAAAAAAGAAAAAAAAAAAGAAAAAGAAAAAAGATGCTGCCCTGGAGGAATATACTACCTTACTACACAGAGGTTGGAAGCAAGTTTGTTTTGGAGCAAAACCTGCCCCTTTCCAAACGAAGTAGAGACGCAGTGCTTACTCCACTTGGTGTTAGTAGATATTGCCTTGTGTATTCCATTTTAAATTGTAATCTAGTTTGTAAAAGAGATGGTGACGCATGTAAATAAAGCATAATGGATCTCTACATTGCATATTGGCCTTCACTCTGTTTCATTGCATCGCGGACGGACATCTAAATGCAGGACGTGGAAAAGGAGGGACTTTCCAAGCAGTGGGTGAAACCAGCTGGTGGGGATTTAGGGCTGGGGAGGGGGGTCTGATGCTGTATCTGCTGGAGTCTGTGAACGCGTATTTATGTGGGCCCTTCAGCCAAGTCAAAGTAGTTTTGGTGGTCAAATACCACCCGCAATGGGATCACCTACTACCACTAAAAATCACAAACATCACTTGATTGGGGAAGGGGGTGGCGGGGTGGGGGCAGTTGCCCCCGGAATGGAAGCTGCACTGTCCAGCTGCAGCCCAGCTTGCCCATCCTGGGAGACAACCAGCCCAACTGCAGATGGGTCAGGAGAAGAGTTGCACCCTCCCCCCCCCCCCCCCCATGAGCTTGGCTGGGTTTCAAACTGCCTTTGAAATATGCCTGGAGTACTTGAAACCGCCCATTTGGGGATTTGGGATAAGAAAGCCAGCACCCTGACTCAGCAGAATGTCACACCAAGTGGAGCTCTGGCCAAGGCACAGGAGAACGAGCCGAGAAACAAGAGACACATCCACAAAAAAGCTCCTCTCCCACCCAGATGGGAAGCCACAAATACACATGGGGTTACTGGAGTTGTTTTCCAAGGGCAAACGATATTTTCACCAAAAAAAAAAGGAGCCTCCGTGCACAGCATCAAAGGGTTTCCCAGGGCTCTGGGGAGGCGACCGCCACATTGCCCCTGCAAAGCCCATGGGAGTGCTGCAGTGAAGTACTGCAGTACAGCAAGCAGCGCAGGGATGTCCCTGGTTTTACACAGTGAGTGCTACTCAGGCTTCGTCCTGACCAGAGATAGCCTGACATGTGACACGCTCCGGTGTCAGGCCATGTGCATTGAGCAGGGGGAAGTGTGCATTTAACCTTCCCGAGGTGAGAGCGCGCTCGTCCTGCAGCTTCTCCTCGGAAATGGACCTGTTCCGCTTGGTTTTTTTCCAAAGGCTCCTCCAAGAGTGCTCTAGCAGGGAAGGACCGACCTCCTCCAACTTGTGGGCATCACCCCACCGGTAT
The DNA here is from genome assembly GCA_022605575.1 of Laterallus jamaicensis coturniculus. Lineage (NCBI taxonomy): Eukaryota > Metazoa > Chordata > Aves > Gruiformes > Rallidae > Laterallus > Laterallus jamaicensis. The sequence goes on from JAKCOX010000027.1 coordinate 7,697,363, forward strand.
TTAGGACAAAACAAGAGCATTTGGACCGGTGAGGTGGCAGGTGGAAGGGCCTCGGCTTTGACCTGACCTGAGGTAGGGACAGCAGCGGCAGCGATGAACCAATCACGTCCTGAGCGAGCTTTGTGCTGAACATACGTGGTTGTGTTGCGCAATGCTGTAGCTGTGACCTTCAGTTCACCCAGCCTTGGAACCGATCATTCTTATCTTTCAGAGCACTTTCAAAATAAGTCCAAACATTTTAAAGTTTTCCAAGTTGTCCCAGAAGACAGAAAGCTTTTCGAGCTGCTGCCGAGACTGGTGAGGCAACCAAGAGCTATTTTGGGAGCTCCCCACCACATACGCTGAGTTGCAAGTTCAACCAGACCAGGGAAAACAGTGTTTCACAGCTCTTGTTTGGCTACTGCTGCCAAGGAAGTTAGGGGTGCTTTCAAGAAGATTGAGATAAGCAAATCTGGGAGGCTACCTCTTTTTCTGATGGAGTCATCGTGACTGGTATCTCCCTGTTCAAAAGGAGGACTTCTTGGATGAAGTGGAGCCCAAGCCAGATGGAGTAGATACTGCTTTCACTGGCACGCAGATTTCTCCTGCTGCCAGAGACTTCTGCAGTGTCTCATCACTTCTCTGTTTGCCCGACCCAGCCCACAGAGCTTTTTTTTTTCCCACTGACTTTGCCCGTGGAATGTTTTTAAATGAAAATACTTTTATAATGTAAACACAAAACATAGAAAATTCCACTAGAACAAAAAAAACAACCCACCACTTTTTTTGCCTACTGCTGCTTAAACCTTTAGAAAACTTGGTCATTTTCTGTCAAAGTTCAGAAACTCCAGTTTGGAATTTTTTTTTCTTTTCGTACCAATGACACCAGTAGTTTTGCAAGTGCCACGACATTTACCTACTAGAACAAAGTGTCTCCTGCTTTAATTGGTTGATGCTTTGATGACATATTTAATATAGGCTTAATCTAGAAAATGAGATAAAATGTCTCAATTCAGCAGGAACAATTGGCCTAAGTAAGAGTCAACTGTTGCAGCATTGCTTTCATGTTGTATTATGCTGTGAGGTTTTAAAGATACCAATATCCTATGGGTGATGTGGCAAAATGCAGACACACACACACATACACACACACACACACACACAAGTAAAAATATATGCCATTTCATAAAAGTATTTCCAACTTCCAAGACAAATCTGTTCCTGATCAGTACGTAATACCACCTCCCCACCCAACCCTCCCCACCTCCCCCAACCCCCTGCCCCAGTCTGCACTCTTTTTTAGGTAATACTAGCATGGCGGCAGTGCCGACTGGCTGTGCGTGCTGCCAGGTTTCATATGACCTTATGGGCACTGAGGGTGCTGCTGGCACCCACCAACACGTGTCGTGGTGTGAATGTCAGGCTTTAGCTCTGTTTCGTGCCAGGGAGACAACCATAAGCCCTGTGAGACCCCAGAGCTGGTGCAATGAGGTGCCAAGGCAGGAGGATGGGGAGGGTGTCAGTGGGAACAAAGCACAGCAGATGCCAGCACCGTGCTGCTGGTTCTGTGAACAACAGGCCTGGTGTCTGGGCAGCCTGTTTGTTAAGTTTGTTGCTTCTGTAGAAAATTCATACTTCACTGGAACTTTATTTTAAATCTCTATAGGCCCTTCTTACTTAAGGCTACCCTGGGTAGCTCCTGGGTGAATGTCCTGGAGAAAAGTCAGCCCTCAGGAAGCAATTCATAAAATCATAGAATCATAGAATGGTCTGGGCTGGAAAGAACTCCAAGGATCATAGAGTCCCAACCCCCTGCCACATACAGGGCCACCAACCTCCAGGCCTGGATCTACACAAGGTTGCCCAGGGCCCCATCCAACCTGGCCTTGAACACCTCCATGGATGGGGCATCCGACACCTCTCTGGGCAGCCTGTTCCAGCGCCTCACCACTCTCTCTGTAAAGAACTTCCCCCTAATATCTAATCTTAAAAAAAGCCACAACATTTTTAAAAAACCAAAACCACCTTAGTCCTTTTACTCATTAAAGGAAACCCATTGTCATTCACACTTCTCTTGAGACCTGAACTTGAAGTCTCAAACTGCATCAGCAACCTTGGTGGGCATCTGTGAAGCAGAATTTATGGTGAGGCTGTCTCCTTTATACCAAAGTTTTTGCTATGCGCTGTCACTCAGCCTAGCAGGCTCCTATGGAAAAAGCCATAATTTAAGTCAAAAACTCCCCTGTGCCCGAGCAGTTGTAAAATTATAGTGGCTTCCAGAGCCAGGAGATATCAAAGTCTCTTCCTGGGGAAAGCGGCTACCTTCAGGTGTCTGCTCTGAAGTTTCTGGCTCTAGGACTGCAGCTGGAAGAAGAAGGCAGCACAGGGGAAGGTCAGGTGTGGATGTACAGGGGGCCTTCATGTTGTGTTAGCTCTGCCATCCGGGTAAGGTTGGCTACTGTGTTATCACCAAATGACCAGTGCAAACCAGCTCACCGCGGGGTAAGCAGGTATGTGGGAAGTTACCCTGGAGTAGCTAATATCTGTAAATACAAAGCCTTGGTTCCCTTTCTCTATCTCGTCTAACTAGCACTTGGGTGGACCCTATTTCACTCTATTTTTCACTAAAGGGCATCAAGGTGACACTTGAGAAAGTGTCCTGCATTGGTGGGTCCTGGGGGACTTGGCTGAGACTCTGTTGCTTCATTTCCAGCCTCTTAAAGCTCCTGCCTGAATATCTTGACTTTTCCACAATCTCTTCAACCCTGCCTCATCAAAGCTTTGTTCCCTTCCCCAGAAAGTGCCTTAGGGATGATGACATGATGTTGCTGTTAGCAGGAGCCTCTCTTGGTTTGGCTTTGCCTCACAAATGTTGAGGGGGGGGGGGGGTGGGCAGCACTTAAACCACTCCTTTATGCCCTTCAATCATTCTTCCATCCACATCTGAAGTCACCATGAGCCTTTCTTTGAAAATAAGTATTTTCTTTCTTTTTCAATTATCTTTTTTTACATTCTCTGTTTTTCTAAGGCTGGATATTAAACTGTTTGTGGAGTCAGGAGTGACTACAGTTATTTTTAATGATATTTTTATGCAAGCAAAAAGCCCGCGTAACAGAGTTACCTGGCAAGAACTTGTCACCAGTGCGAACAACTCTATCCTGTGTTCCAGCTACACTGGCAAGAAGTGTTCTTTGGGGGGTTTTTTGCTGCTTCAAGCTACATCTGAGTCTGAAGACAGAGTTGCTGGTTTGCCCTTGTCAGCTGCCCTTGCCCAAGCCAGTGTGAGCTGCTGGCTGCATGAAAAGGTTTGTGAAGCTCAGGAGATACAAAGGGTTTGCAGACTTCTTCCCGCGCAGAGGGGACACGAGCACAGGGCTTCAGGACAAGCTGCTACAGCTGAAGGAATGGGGGCAGGAGGAATGCCTTGCTCTCGTTAAAAGTGTCTCTGTTCCTGCTCTGCTGAGTCCTTCTGTGAGAATGAACTTCGTACAGCCTAGGTGCAGCCGGGCACAACCCTCTGCAGAGTCAGCAGTGGTGCCAGCCCTCTGAAGTGCCATGACTTGTGACCTCTAACACTTCCCTGGGCCATAATCTGCAAAATAAAACTGACAGACTCTGATTCTCTCTGTTTTGGTGAGACAGGAGCCCTGCTAACTTCTCCTCTTGAAGGTTAACAGAATTTGAACGTTGTATGCTGATCGCCTCATCCGTAAGCTAACAAAAGGCTTATCTGTGTCTCTTGCACTGTAATTGACAGTCCTCTGTAGACGCATGTTCAGCACTTCAAGATTAACTTAAAGGTCAGATTTATCGTCCGGGCAGATTGGATGAGCTCATGGTTGAGAAAAGACCATCTAAAGGTGACTTGTCTAACGTACCTGTACACAGGCAGCCCACACACACTTCCTCTTGGTCTAAGCCTTGTCACAGACATCACCCATCTGGCAGGAGCCCCTGAACGAAGCTATACTAGAAATATTACAGGTGGGTTGAATCTAGCACCTGGAGCATAAGATACAATAAGGAGCTGAACAAAGGAGACATATTCATAGATGGATAGAACAAAATTTCATTCTTCTGACCCCTCTTACCTGAAACCTTAATTGCACCAAACTGCTGAAGTACCTTGTTTGCGTTTAAGCAGTTGATTCCCAAACTTTCTGCATCCAAGCACGGGGCCATGGCACACCAGAGCAAGTGTAGGGAGCCCTACCTCTGCCTGCGCAGGTCCCTGCTCAGCACAGGCACTGCAACAGCTGGTAACAGTACCCGAAACAAACACCGGGGACCATCGTACCCTGTATGTGGGGTAGTTGTGGGCAAGCGATGGCCTGTAACCCCCCCAGACCCTGGGCATGTGCAAAACCTTGCTGGGAGTGCAGCTCCCCGTGCAAGTACCATCACATGCTTAGCTTTATCACACAGAATTATTGTGTGAAACCCAGAATATGATAAAGATGCAGTTATGGCTGAAAGTGTGAACTGAGCCGGGGAGGTGCAGAGCTTTCCCCAATTAAAATCAGTATCTTCAGCAGTGTGCCCTCTGCACTATCTGGTAGGGCAATGCAGGATGCAGACTCCTTTGTTGGAAAATGGTGACTGGCTAAATGTCTCTTTTCCTTGGGGATTTCTCTGCTGTATCCCACGGGCTTTTTGGCCAAGTGACAGTTTTCAACCTCTCCCCACTTCTCCAGGCAGAACCAGGTAGCCACAGAAGATGAATTTTGGGGTAGAAACTAGTTCTGAACCAGACAATTCAATGACAATCAGCTCTTGCATGTGCATTTCTAAAAGCAGGGCCTGGATGCTGTCTCCCCTTCCACCTGTCCCATCCTTTTGTGAGCCTAATCTTGTGCCACATTTGTCCCCCCAGTCCCCACACCACCTGCCCCCGATCCTCCCCCTGAGCCTTGGCTAGATGCCCATGGCCATGGGGCCCTGGAAATCAAAAAAGTTGGCAGCAGCCTCTGTCTGCTGGCATGTCAGCCAGCCTAGCAGCTGGAGGACACATGCCTCGCCCTCTCAGCAAGTCCCCCATGCAGAAGGAGGTGCCACCGTGAGGAAATGTGAGGGATGATCAACCAGATGAAATTCTGGTGGAGAATCACTGTGCCAAGGATGGAGAGATTAGCTGCATGCACACCAAGTGGGGTGCAAGTGGCAGCACAAGAAAGACGGTGCTGTTGCTAGAAACCCTCCGAGCTCCCGCTGCACTGTTGTGTCACTGGGGTAGGCCTGGCTGCTGGAGCCACCCCAAAAAGGAGCAAGAAGAATGAGCAGAGTCAGCAAGAATGGGGACCTGTGGGAAAAGGCTGATTTTATTTGTGAGTACAGGTTGAGAGGGGACACAAACTGCCATTAACATAGAAGACTACCGAAAACCCCCTTCCTGCCCACTAAGGAGAGGGCATAGCTGTGCTTCATCTGCAGCAAATGCAGGCTGTGTTCTCTCTGCTACGAGGGTAATTAATATGTTTTCTAGAGGTGTGGATTTTTCCTCATTAAGGGTGTTTTTGAGAGCAAAATGTTTCCCTGGATTTTCCTTGACCCTGTCACAGAGCAGGAGGACAATCTCCTGATGTCCCTTCTAACCTCATGCCCCTAGGACTTGCCTTGAATAGGGAAAAGAGCTTTCAAAACAACAAAACAAAACCCAAAACGCACAAAGACTTCTGCCCTTTCCTACCTCAGCCATGGGTCTCTATATACAGTAACAAACTGTTACCTTACCCGCCCCCCTGCTAAAGCCTGAGTGTAGCAGGTATTGAGTAATGTTGTCCCAGTCTGCTGATGCATGAGTGAGGGTGTGCCCCAGGGCCCCAGGGAGGTATTCATGTAGCGCAACTGCCTGTTGAAAGTCTGGTGTTTGGTTTCCTTCTGCTCTCTATTATCTCCCTTTGACCCCAGAGAAACTCCATGTTGTCATGGTTGGTTCTCCAGGCACATCTAGCTGCAAATCTCTCCTGTTCCTGGTGAGACTTGAAGCTTTGAAAAGGCACCTTGCCCTGTGGGTTTCCTTTTCCTGGTGAAAGCCAGCTCAGAAAGTGCTCCTCTTCAGGCAACACGTGCTCCAGAATCTGATGACCCCTTCTCATGTCTGGATGCCTGGAAACCTGAAGGATCAAAGGTATAAGTTTGCCCTCCCAGAAGGGAGGACAGACTGGATAAGGAGTAGATGCAAACAGCAAAGCCCCACCAACAACTAGCAGCCGAGTTTGCATGGACGAGGACATGGGAGACATGGCAGGGAGTCGCAGCTTTGGGTCAGCTTTTGCTTCTCAGAAAACTCAGGCCCTGAAGAAAGATGCAGCCTGAAGCTGCTTGGGGTGTCCCTGTCACTATTGCCAGGCCACCGAGTCTGATGGCTGAGAGGACATCCCTCTGTGTTGAGAGGACCCAGACAGCTTGTCCTGGCACCGTGGGTGAAGCTCAGGCACCCAAACCAGTATGTGATGGGCTTTGCCAGAGGACAGTGGTGATGCTCATGGTGGGATCAGCCTCCTCTCTCGCCTCACCCTACAGTGGTGCCAGCAGTCCCCTCCCTCCCACACCAAGGTCCTGGCATAGTTAGGCAGTAACTTGTGCTGGACTTGGGCTCCCAGACAGAGAAAACAAACCACTGTGTGTTTGCTGTTTACATTAGATGTTTATTTTACAGTTCATTTCACAATCCGTTTCTCTTCTCCCTGTGCTGTGAGTTGATTTATGGCGCTGCAGATCCTATCTGTCTGCCCTGCCCATGGCATGGGCTGGAACAGAAACCTGCCAGGGGTCTCTCCTTGTCGCCATCGCTGTTTTTGAGCTGCCCCTCACCTATGAGCTGAACTAGAGAGGGTTCTTCCAAACCATGATAAATTAGTCTCTTGCTCCCTTGTGCGTGAGGGTTGGGCAGCTCAAGGTCTCTGAGAAAAACTAGAGTAAACGAGCATGGTGCAAAGAGCTGACTTCTCCCCTGACTGGACCAGCCAGTGGTGAGGCCTCCTGGCACACTGTGGGCCCACAGACCTTGCACCCTGTCTTTTGTGTCCCCCTCGATGACAAGGCACCGTACCTGGCCACAGGACAAGTCCCTGGGCTGTGGGAATGATCCGTGACCACAGGAGACGGCTGCTTGCTTCTCACCCTGTGCCATAAGGGACTGTCAGGTTCTGCTGGGATTAACTGGGATTACCTCACTTCACGGTACATTTAGATTTCGATTTTTATGCTGCTATGTCTCAGCAGCATTTGGGGAGGTGGTTTAGCCTCACCAGTTTAATCAAGGCCTTTCCTCCACAGCTGAAGATGCAAAAAAGAGCCACCTAATTTTACTGAGGAAATATGAGTTCTGATCTGAAGGTCTGGTGGGACATCCCTGAGTAAAATTTGGCCTTTGCAGGCTGCGTGCGTTGGAGAAAGAATCAGTGCTTCCTTGTACAGAGCTGGGTGCTCCCCATGAATAGCTGGACCCAAGCTAAAAGCAGAAGGAAGTATATTTAAAAAAAATAGAGGTGTGGCAATGACACTATCGCCCTTTGTGTGCATTGTGTAATCCATGACGTGAGTGGGTCCTGAAGAGCCTGCTCCCCAGTCATGGTTAAATCACTCCTTGAAAACAAATCCTAGTAAGTTGGCTGGCTAGTGGAGTTTGTTCCTTTGCCCCAGGAAGAACTATATTCACTGCGAGCAGATGTGTATGCTCCCGTGCCAGACACAGTGGCTTGAGTAAATCAAGCCAAAAATTTTGAAAGAAAACAATTTCTCCAGCTCTCTTTATCTTTGTTTCACTGAGACTCTATGGTTGCCTAAACTAGTATCTAACTGTCTCCCCAAAAACTCATTTAGCAATTTACGCCTTTCAAATTGCAGTTCTGCCAAATGTGTGTGAGGAGTTAACATTAAGAAATTGCTTTTACTTTCAACTCCATCCAAACCAGGGTCTAGAAGAAGGGAATGGGCTTGGCAATCCGTGTTTTTCAACTCTGCCTCACTGGTCCAAATATAGCCCATTCTTGTACTGGCAAAAGTTCTTAAAGGCACTATGAAAATACCTGCTTTTTTCCTCCTTCCATACAAAAATTGCATGTACTTTAGCTATGGAATGATTCTTTCTTACCTGTAACAATCCTGCAAGCCTTGGACAACAATGTCAGAAATCATGGAGAAGTGGAATAGCCAGGGAAGAACTGCTTTGCTTTTGCACACACAGGGATGAAATATTTAAAAGGAAGATCTGGTACCTTTCACTATTTTATATGTCAGTAGTACATTAAAGAATACACTGTGGCTATAAAAATTGACTCTAGATTAGCCAAAATCATTTTCTGATAAACACCAGTAATACCTAAACCATTTGCATCAATGCCATGAAGCAGCTAAAGGAGGGTTTGGGGTTTCCATTCCCTCCAATTGAAACTGCATGTTTTAGGGAAGGCAGCAAGGCTAACACTGCTTGGCAGCCTGGCTTGGACACATTCCTAAAAGCTTGTAAGAAAGTCCAAGGTAGGACTGGAAAGCTGAAGGGTGGCAGCACGAGAGAGGGTGGGGATGGTTTCTGTAGGATGATCAGGAGGTGTGTTTCATAAGAGAGAAACCTTCTCCCCAGATAACTTTTCCTAGCTAGCAACTATGCCTTGCAGTTTCTGTCTTGCAACAGAAGTTGTAAGTGGAGATTTTGTCTCCCTACATGACCTGTCTGCCCTGCGAGAGGGCCGTGAAGTCGCAGGGGAGCCAAATGCCCCTGGGGACACCTGCAGACACCTGCCTGCTCATCCTTTGTCCCCCACAGGCCATGACTGATGGGGCTGCAGAAGGGCAGTGACTGCTGAGAGACTGGGTAGGTGGAGGAATGGCAGTGGGACGTAACCTGGGCTGGAGTCCCATGGGTATTGAGCAATGATGGGGCCTCCCAGGGGTTGCTCTTGATCTCAGATGGGCATCTTGACATGGCGGAGATGGCATTGCAGCATCACCATAGAGAGCCCAGCATTGCAGAGGTGCCGGGGGTACCCCAACGTTACAGAGATGCCAAAGATGCCCTGGATTTGCAGAGGTGACATGGGTGCCCCAAAACCCACCTGTAACCTCTTGTGCTAGGTGTAAAGTTTGCCCGAGAGACATTTGCAGAACACAGGCTTCCTCCTCACCAGCCTGCCTTCAACGTGGAGCAAAAGGAGAGAGGTCATCACCCTCACCTCCTGCCAGCCTCGCCTGCCCAACCGAACTCAAAATCCCAACGGGAAAATCTCACTGGTGGTGTGCAATATCCTCCCTTGGCCTGGGTTTTTCTTTGCCAATCCTGTTTCTCAGTCTGTTGGCTAAGATACGGTACCTCAGGGACACCCTGGTCCTATCCTCCTCCATTCCTCAGGAGGGAACAAGGGGACAGGCGAACAGTTTTTAAAACACCTGTTTACATTATTTTCTGATTCCCAAGGAATCTTAAATGAAGTGCGGCACCCATAGCCTGAAAATGACCCGAGGACAGCAGGTCGTAAAGGGATTGTCAATATGCAGTGAGGACTGAAAAATGGTAAATGTAACTCTACTAAACTGAACAAAAGTATCGCTGCTGGGGTCTGACTTTCTCTTGTTTAGAAGTCAAATTCAGTGCCCAGTGAGGGTGTCTGACTCCCAGTTCCTGAGCAGTGTGACTCCTGAAGCCCCTCTCCTTGCCCTAAGCTCTGTAAGTTTGTGTCCCCACAGGTTTATTCCTACAAAAATTCTGTCACTTTGTGAGGAATGGTTTGTCCATCCCCAGAGAATGCAGTATAGGAATAAGGCAAGTCCACGGTATCTCTTCAGAGCGGTTTGTGCTTTGCAGTGCGATACCTGTGATGTTTATATGGGTAAAGCCTTCCCCTAAACATACCTGCTTGACATAAGGCATGAGCCTCACCATAGGAAGGGTACCATTGTGGTGGTGACACGGCAGCAGCCATGTCCCAGGGAAGGGCAGCTTCGTTATAGATCTATAGCTCAGGGGTCTGCCACGGGGCAAGCCGTGAGAGCTCTGGACTATGGGCATGCCAACTGAAGCAAACCACTGGCATAAAATGAGCCCTTGCTCTTTATTCTGCATCCAGAAATGGCCTACGATATTGGGGAGGGATGGATCAGCGATCTACGGAGTGCTACTTTTTTCCTTGTTGATTGCAGGGGACTGCATTAATAGGGCTGCTGAATGTTGATAAGGGCTGCTCTAGTGAGAGAAGCCAACTGATATGATAAGGCATGTATTTTTGTGTCCCTTTTCAAGCCATTTAATAGCATTGGGTGGGGGTGGGGTGAACAGGAGCAAAAGATGGGTTAAAAGAGGTCTTTTATGTTAAAGGAACCTACTTGAACTCACTTTCCTGAGTTTAAATGAGAAAGTGGGTTAAATTAGTTCTGATAAAGCACTAACTGCATGAATTATGTTCACAGGCAGGAAAAGTGCAAATTTCTATCACAATTCTGCCCATGCAGCCTTTTGGGTTTGGGGTGGGTTTTTATGAACCCCTCATAGGGCAGTACTCAAGGCCTTTCCCAAATAATAGCATCAGCTGTAGGAAAGGGCACGAGGATTGTGTGCTACTGCTAACCCAGTGACAGGGATGCTAAACTTGCTTTACTACGGGTGATTTGATTAACCTTTTATTGAGTCCACAAAAGACTATTGAACCGACTCGGACACCTTTTCTGTGTTTCAAAGACCTGAGGTGGGTAGGGTTTTTTATCCAGTCCCTTCCCTCTCTCTCAATGTGCAGAAAGCCTGCAATTACGGGCAGCTTTCAAGGCTCTTGCTGACCTCCAGTGAGTTGGATGCAGAAGGGAGGAGCTGAACTGCACTCTGACCAGAAAGAAACCCATTTCAAACGGTGCCACTCAAACCCCAGGGACTGGGACCTCACCTCATTTCTGGATGCAAACACTCTGAGGCCATGATTTGGCCTAAGAGCGGGTGTAGCCCATCGTTCAGGTTGCAGTCGGCTGCTCCTCTGCTGTGGGTAACAAACACCCAATGAACCTATGCAGCACCCTGTCCTCTGCTGGCATCCTTGATCCCTCTGGTCATACCTCCCCTTGCAAACCAGGAAAGAGGAACTTTACAGGAACTGGATGGTCACAGAGATCCTCATATCCTGCCATGCTTGACCAAAACCAGCCAATGCTTTCAAGAGCCCCTGTACAGGGATCTCAGACGACTTGTTTCTGTGGAAAGCAAGTCTTGAACAAATCCTGAGCTGGCCTGAGTGCCTTTGCAGAAGTGGTCTTCTCTTGTCTCTTGTTCCCTGGAGCACTTCAGAGATGGTCTGGGTCTTTCAATGGCCTTTTTCTGTTCCCCACCCAAAGCCTTACCTGAAGCACTTATTTATGCTTACATGCTGGTATTTTTCATCACGGAGATTTGGTAGCCTTAGCATGTGGCAACATCTAGGTGAAGAGTGTGAACTGGGCATCGCTAGAGGAAAGGGGAAAGGCATCGTGTATGAGCTCTGATCTCCTTGGTGAACCTCAGGGCCTTCCATTAAAAGATGGTGATTTGTTCCTAAAATTTTACTGTGGTGAAGTGGCTCCCTTCTGTAGGTCTCTCCACCCTGCTCTGATGTACCTGGATCTACATTTAAACTTAGGTGTCCTGGTGGGTGCTTCACAGTGTCAGACTTGTGTCAGCAGGCAGCTCTGCCCCCTCAGCCTCCAATTTAGGTAGGAAGCCAATTTTTACAACACTTCAGTATGTTTGTGGAGGGAGGGGGATTTTTTCCTCCTTGCAGAGGTGATTCTGTGCCTCTCTGCAGCACAAGGGCTGGCAGCTTTTTGTCTTGGCTCACAGGATCATTAACATTGTTAATGGTCATAAAATTATTGTGCCCTTTCCTAATATCAGTTGACTTTGAACTGGGGAGCCAGCACTACCCTTTACACTTTAGCATTTCACAAAGACTTTAAATGCTGGCAGCGAGAGCTGGGTATGAACTAATCTGGGCGGCAAGTTGCAGCTGCGGCGTTGCTTCACTTCAGTTTTTCCACATGTTGACTTCAGGAGCAGAGTCTCTATGTGACTCCACCGTATGTAAATGTGAGAGTTCATTTTTTTCCCCTGCCCTTGTTGTGACTGAGCTTGAAAAATTAGTTCCTCTGAAAGCCAGTCACTTTTAGGCTACACTAACATGAACTTTTCTTTCCAGACAAGCGGAGCACTGGGCTAAGATTAAACTTTGTGATTCAGCCCTTCAGCTTACAGCCACTTCTCTGTCTCGGCATGATGCTGAAGTGACACAAGGTAGAGACCTTTTCCTTCAAAGAAAAAGAAAAAAGTTCTTCCAAGAAGGGCTGAAATACCCATAGCCTGAAAGCTCCTTCAGGAACGCAATTTATGGTCCATGTTTGCGGGCTGGGAATACCGGGTAGGTCTATCCCATGTATTTTTGTCTGTGCGACATGTATGTTTCTTTCAATCATCCTTCACCCAGAATTATATTTTAATATTACAACTGAAGACATGTATTTAATTGTTGTGGAGCCTGTAAGAAGCTACAGGCTCCTCTGAAGGCCTTGGAAACCATGAAGTGTTTCACAATGTATGAAGAGGTAATTTGCATGGAGAATCAATACGCTAATTATTGTGTCAACACTTACTTTTTTTGGCATGTTCCTTACCTTCTCTTCCCAGGGTTTACAGCCACGTATGGTCCCCGTTCCTCTGCGAGACACAAGATGGGCCTTGGCTCTGCGACAGTCACAGGACTTGTTGAAAGAGACGCAAACTGAAGATGAAGACGGGCACAGTTTGTACTGCCTTACCCAGTCTAGTTTCACTCTGTCAGGGATCATCAATTAAATCAGATGAAGAAATTAGGGAGCTTTTATCTAGCCGGCAAGTTAAATAAATATTGATTAAAATGAAACGATTGTTAAACAGACGAGTCACAATAACTACCATACCAATCCGTATGGTTTATGTAACGTCAAGTGGTGTTGGAATACAAGTGTCAAATATGGGCCCAAAGATGTTCTCCTTCTTCATTTTATTTATTTCAGAGATGGTTGTGCTCTGAGTCAGGGACCAGGAATAGCCCTGCTGGGCGCTGCGCTACCTCAGAACAGAACGATGAACTTTGCCTCTTGGCTTCTTCTGCAGCCTGATGGCTCTTTGGGACACCAGGGTGATGGGCACGGGACGAGCACGAGAAACAGGCAGGCTGTAGAAACAGGCTTGTAGCATCGTGGAAACAGTCTAAACACAGGAGGCACACGATGTGTGTGACTGCCGAATAGTTGGCCACAGAGTTCCTGCCATGTAATGCTCTGTGACGGGGCTGGGAGCCGTCCAGAAAGAGATCAACCAAAATGGTCCTGGGAGTTGGGAGAAAGTACCCAGAAACACTCGCTGTCTCTGCTAGACCTGGGAGCTCTTAGTTGCTCCATGGTAACTAATAACTAATCTGCACAGGAGGAATTATAATGCAAACTCAGATCATGCTTCCTGTTGTTTTAAAGCACTTGCTTTAGGGACCACATATACGTGCGGGGCCTATGGAAGGCCAGTGGAGTGGAAACGTGCTGTGGGACGGGATAAGCGGTTGCATGGCCAGAATGTGTCCCTTACCCTCAGCATTCCTAGACACACAAAAACACAGTGCAGGCAAAAAGGATGGGTACACGCCTGAGCACTCCTTGCTTTCCAGGTGTTCACGGCAGAAATGAGCGTGGCAGGACCTCCTGGGGTTGCCCCAATGGTCACTGCAAATTTTCTGGGAGGTTGCTTTGCACCCTATTCTTTCCCTCTCACCTGGGAAAAAGACTGCTGGATTATTGCTTTCCCAGACAGCTGCTAACCCTGTAGCACAAAACCAAGTCTGACACCCCACTGGGCCCAAAGATGCTTACCAAATCCTGTTACTCATCCCTACAGCAACAAAATGGCTTTTAACCCCATCTTGTGTATGACTTCCCTGGGACCCAGGTATCTGCTGCTGATGCCAATGACGGGGGTCAGGGGCTGCCAGTGGGGTGGGCCATGCTGGGTCAGGGACGCACCCTCTCCAAGTTTGCTCCTCACCTCCATCACTCTTCAGCAAAGATAAAGCAAAAGCTAGGAAAGGTTTCTGATCTACTTCTATTCACAAATAATTTTCAGATAGGATTTTTGTAAATTTGTGTGATCAAGAGGTAGGAAAAAACATTTGTAAATGATGCTACTCCCCACCCCAGGCAACTGTCACAGCCTTTTTTTTTTCTTTTCACAAGTAGCTCTAGTTTTACTTTATCAAGACTGCCAAGGACCTTCAGAGCCCGATGACAAGCCTTTCCATTTGAACAAGCACATTTTTGGGTGGGTTTTTTTATTCCAAAAGGTGAGAGACAATACACATGCAGGGTGAAGTGAACTTAAGAGATGAACTGCCCTGCTGCTGGCTCATCTTTTCATTTTTTCTTTCTTTTTTTTAATTATTCCTTTCTCTTTTTTTTTTTTTCTTTTTTTTTCTGGTTTGTTTTGTGTTTGTTTTACAGGCAGATTTCTGGTCTACACTTGTTAGGCTTATGTTCTCGCACCTATTATTTTTGCTTCACATGTCAGCGTTTGATTTTCAGGTTGCTCACTACTATCAGATAACTGAGGCTAACAGAGGTTTCTTTCTTCACCTGCAACTTGCTTAGCAGAGAAAGAGCACTTCGCTGAACCCGAGGTATTCTTGACAAGCCCCACTGAAGACGTCACAGGGTGCTTTCACTCATTTACGTGCAGTAATTAACCTCATCCCGTCCCCTCCCCGAAACCCCCCCTGCCCCCCCATAAGCAGCTCTACCAGCGGGACGCCTCCAGCAGCCGCTCTCCCAGGTAAGCACAAAGGCTCACAAACAGAAATGCCTTCGGGCCCCAGGGGTGTCAATAGGTCTGCTCAGCTATGCCGAGTTTAGTCATGCATTTTAAGTTTCTTCCTGAACCAGGGTCTTAATTCTTGTGCCATTTTACTGGAACAAAGAGGTCAGATTATTTATAGCTCGGTCGCCTTTGTGTGCGTGCAGCTAGCGATGCCTTCGGTGCTCCATTTCCTGGGACTCTTTTTTTCCCTCTGGCTTTTAAGTCTCAGCTATTGTCTCCTAATGCAATAACAGTAATTATCCTATCGCTGGCCACTGCAGCACCCTCCATACGCGCCTGCCTTTACCTCATGCACAGTGTAGGCTGGGAGCCAGGTAAAGCCTGCCTAATTTATAGTCCATCAGAGAAGCCCAACAGCTCTTCGTCTTCCTGTTTTGTAGAGACAGACTTATCGCCCAGACGCCGCTGTGATGGGCACACTGGAAAGGCAGGAAGATAAAGGTAGTGTACAGACAAGCTTTGCCTCCATCTCTCTTTGGTTTTGTTCTCAGTTGTTTCACCCAGGCACGCAGTCAGGCAAAGTCGCCATGACTCCATGCAACCAGAGGACAATATTGACATGTGCAGGGCTACCTGGTAGACCCAGGATATTTTGCAATGTAATTGTTGTTTTGCACCCGGCCATTGAGCACACAACAAGAGACGTGGAGCTCAACCTGCTAAGGTTTCTCTGCTCAGACTAGGATTCAGCACAACGGCCTCCTAAGTGTTTTATTGGACTGCTGCCCTATAGCATCCTATAGGCTGTGCTGTGTGATGCATGGGCTGACTTCACGGTGTCTCCAGCACTTGTACATTTTCAGGGTGCACCTGTGGCCCCTTTGGGCTGAAACCGTGATCATAGAATCATAGAACCATAGAATGGTGATCCAGTCCTTCAACTCGTGGCTTGGTCTCAAAATTGCAGAAGAGAGGCTGAATGAGAAATAAAAAAACCCTGCTGTGAAAGGACAGGGATGTATGGCTCCTGCCTCTCTGCTGGACACCAAAGGCCTTGGCCCAGTGTAGCCTGTGTGCCAGTCTGTCTAAAAACAAGACCCTGCTCACGTTTGTGCCTAAAGCCTCACGCTTTTCCATGCCCAACTTTTTTCTCTCTCTCACCGTCCTTGCCCTAGAAAGCACTGTGCCAGGCAGGGAGCTGCCGACTCTGTGCCATCCTATGCCCTCAGATTGGGACAGTCTCTCAAGCTGTCAGTGATTTAAATCACCAGCAGACACTCTAACTGCCCAGTTTCCCACTGCCAGCACCAAAGATCTGCTGTCAGTGCCAAAAAATACTTTCAAAAGTGTAACCAAATGGGAAAAACCTAACCTATAAATTCTCCTTCACCGTAGCACTTGGGGTGTGCCTGCTCTTGGGAGGAGAAATTAGTTTTCTTCAACTGCTAAGTTGACACATCCAGCAGGATTTGGAGGGCAGAGGTGATTGATGAGGTTAGATGAAATGAAAAGCAGATCTTGAAAGAATCACTCCTGACACGGATCCCAACCTCATTCAAGCAAGGCCAGATATTCCCTCATGCAGAGGGGGGTCAACGCACACACGTCAGCACCAGAGACATCAGTCAAGGAAAATCTTCTCTGGCCCCCATTTGGACTCGTCCTGCTTCTGCAGAGTCCCTCCAGGTAGCAAGGACTCTTTTCCACCATGCCTTAGCGTGCTTTGGGCTGATAACCATGTGCTTCCCAGCATAAAAGTTTCTGGCAACATTTTGCTGTGAAGCATTTGCACTTCTAATGCCCAGATACTCAACACTCTGAAACTCAGCAGGAGTAACGCCATGGGGTCAGCTATACGCTTTGTTTCTTTAGCTGCTGCTCATGTTTTTGGCTGAGATAAAAACTCTTTTCTGGAAATTATTCAAATCTTCCTTCAGTGCTTCGGCAATCTGGGGAAGCTGCATTACATCATGCTTCAAACTAGCAATGGCAGGGCCCAGATATTCTTGGATTTGACAGCCTACAAACATCTTCATCAGTGAACACATCTGAGGTCATGTTGTTTTGATGTGCAATTAAGTTACTACGAATCTAGTCACAGAACAGAGCTTTGAACTGTGTAGATCTCACTGTTTGAAGCAAATGGGGGAATTAACACAAACACGTCCGCCTCAGAGACTGGGGATCCCAGCAGGCAAACTGATGAAATAGGGTGATGCTCCTCAGCAAAGCTGGGTTGGGCAGAGAAGATGGAGGCTTGAGCAGAGGCGTGGCAGAGAGGGATCCCACACCCTGCCTGCCCGCTCCACATGTGGGCGCTCAGTTCTCTGGACAGTCTTGGGGAGCCTTGGGAAGGTTGTTGGGAAGACACAAGGCTTCACAGGCTGCAGGAAGGCGACCTGATCAACTAGAGGTCAAGAAAAGGCAGTGTAACTACCAAAAGCAAACTTGAACTGAAACTTGCAAAGTATTCCAGGGATTAAAAAAAAGGGGGGGAAAACTTCTTCAAATCTAAATGTAAGAGAGGAAGAAAAGCAGCTGCTGTGCTGTAAATGAGATTAAAGATAATCTAGGCATGGCCTAAAATCAAAGGAATGTTTTACCTCTGTTCTCATTTAAGGAAGACAAATCCTAGGGGCAAAAGCAGGCCGGTTAATGGGAACAGGGGTATGGAAATGGAATCACTACTGTGGGGAAGCAAAGCTCAAAGAGCAGGCTGCGTCCCTCTCAGGGGAGCAGGTCATGCCCATCCAGGACTTCTGGATAGACCAGCATGTGAAGTGAGGTGTCTAACAGCAACTGTTTTTATACATCTGTCAAGTCAGTGAGGGACCCTGTGACTGCAGAATATCCATTACAATGTGTTTGGTTGTGCAGGGTTAAAAAATAATCCAGCCAACCATCGTCCTTGTAAGTCTGACCTCACTGGTATGTGAGGTTCTGGAACATGCCTTGAAGGTTCATTAAGAATGCAAAGGCACATCAAAAATGGGATGAAATGCGACTAAAGGTATATCCTGCCAGACTAACCTGATGGTTCTCTTTGATAACACAATTATTTTTCCAGACAGGTGATATCTGCCAGATTTCCTTTATCTACACCACTTTAATGTATTTGCTATGATGTCGAGTGTGAAACAACTGATGTTGCTGGAGACAAGATGGATGAGCAGAAGAATCACATCATTGGTAAGAAGAGGAGGCGATGAGTGGTGAGGGTGGAGACCTCAGGCCAGAGGGGAGCTATGGGGGAGAGTTCTTCAGATCGGTGGTTTGGGGTACTGTTTTCATGTTCGCATGAATGGTGTGCTCCTAGCCCGTGCGAGCATTGTGCTGATGAAATGTGCTGCACAAAGCTGTGACGCATTACTGGCAGAGAGGTGGTTTGGAGGCCAAGCAGGATGGGTGAGGCACCTCAGGCACGGCTGTAATAAAAGGAGGATGACATTCAAGTAAAAGACAAAGAGTCACAGAGGTGAAAACTAGTGTCAGAGGCGGCTTTTTCTATTAACAGGGAGTGATTCAGTTGGGAAAATAACTGAGGAGGCAGAAAAATCAGCATTAGATAGTAATAGAAGAGTTGTATGCTTCCAGCTTGTTCTTGCTTATTGCATCTATTTCCAGTTGAGAAGAGGAAGTATCAGCGCTGACATACACAATGCAGATCGACTCTTCCCTCCTTCCCTCCCAACCCTCCTTTTGGAATAGATGCATTAAGGGCAGAGCAGCTGCAGAGAAGAGCTGCAAGGGAGACCAGGGGATGGGAGATCCTCTCTCTCAGGAGACCACTGGAAGGTCCTGGAGCATGTGCGTGTGGCGATGGCGATAGAGTTTGATGGAGAAGGCACCCTCCTGCAGGCTCAAGCTCAAGTATCCAAATGTTGCCTACACAGGGCTGCTCTAGCCTCAGGCCAGCCTGCATTCATTCCAGCTGCAGCACACACTCGTCTGTTTTTGTTGGATTAGGGGCAAAAGCAACCCCTGGAGTAAGTGGCGTAGGAGGGGTAGTGTAGAGGAGGGAAGAAAGGCCAGGATGGAGCAGCTCAGGGGTGGCTCCCAGTGCTTTGGTACCACATGAAGCCCCGGTGCAACATGTTGCTCCATCCCAGGAGTTCCCAGCCCTTCCAACCAGCACCTTGCACTGAGCTAGGATTGCACTGTGCAGCAGCATCATAACTCTGACTCCAATAGTTGGGTGCTATGAGGAGCAGTTGCAGTTGTGTGCAGTTACATTTTAAAAATACCTTTCCTCAAAGCTTGGAAAAGTAACTGCAAATTGAACTAAAAACCCCTTGCCTGCCTGCACAATTCACAGTCAGTGTGACGAACTGCAGGTTGCTCTGCCTTGCCATTACCAGAAGAGGAGTTTTTTTCTGCGTGTGTTGTGAAGAAAGGAATTTGCAGATAGAAGTTAAACAAACAGGTATGAACAGAGTTTGAACCTCTGGCTGTGCCTCAAGCCCATCAGACATGGAGCAACCCAGGTCTGGAAGCTGTATCGCTGCCTTTGTCAGAGATGCTGTCGGAGAGGGGCTGTGGCTGGGTAAGACTCATCAAGTCACTAAGAAATGGCTTCCAGCCATTTGTCACCCAAATGCCCAGCTTTGCAAAGGGACTGGAGATGTTTGGGCATGTCAAAACTGGGTTGCAGGGCTGTACCCTTTATGGAAGGACAGTGTGGTTATGTTTCCAAGTTTCTTTAGCTTCTCTGGGAACTAGTGTTTCTCCATCACAGTTGCCTTTCTAAAGAGAGGCAGGGGAGAGGGATGGGCAGAGCGTAAGAGGAGAGTGAGTAAGAAAAAGAAGAGCTGGATGCCCATGGAAAACTGCAAGAATTAAAAGTGGAGGCTCTTACAGGTTGTGTAAGAGATGCACAGCATTTGCAGGTTTGGCAAAGCAGCCAGGAGGGTTTCTGCTCTTCTCGTGAGACCAGAGTGGGACTTTCCCACTGGGGAACCCTGGCAGCCTGTTGATAAACATATTGGTGTTGGGAAGTTAAGTCAAGTACAATTATTCAACTGATTATTCATATTCCATTCTGTTCACTGTGGGAAGACACTCCTTTTGGGGTTAGGTTTATGGGCCATGCAGATTGTCAGAGTGAATCTAATTAGCAAGAAAAATCCAAATGGAACAATGACTGGTAATTGTGTTAATGATGCAAGCACATTATACCAGCTAAAATGAAATCTTGGGCTGCAAGCAGCCCTGAAAGGCAAAGGAACGTTAGCAGTTGTACATTAAAACACTACGAGTCCCCAGCTTGCTGCTGTTAGGTGTGGTTAAGCTGAGCTCCCACCCATGAAACAGAAGCGAGTTGCCAAATGCTTCCCCTTGGCCACCGGAATAAGAGGCTGCGAGAAGCGAATGACCTGCAGAGCTCTGGTAGGAGAGGTAGTCTGGAAACCGGCACACTGGTCTGAAAGCTATCCCTTGCTCTGCTTTCACCAAGGCAACCCTCGGCTGCTTCCAGGGTGAATTTAAAATACAGGATCTTTTTTACTTGCACAGTCTGTGGATTGTGCCTCTGTGCAGGTGCTGGGCCTCCAGCCTGGGAGTCAGACCATCCCAGGCTCCCCAGCTGTTGGTGCTGCTCTTGGCATCCAGCTCCAGCTCCACCAAGCAAGCGTGGGGCCGGCCGCCATCCAAATGTTTTGGATTAAATTTGGATCCTGATTCATGAAGTGCACACGGACATATGCTTGGGCAAACCCTATTTTGTTGCTTCTGTCATCAGAGAAGGTGGCACCCGGACCTTTCTAACTGTAGGGTGAATTCCTTGGAAACATCTGTTTCAGAGCCGGCATTTTGGTTAGCAGACACAAAAGAGAGTGCTGATGACTGGCACGCTCAGTTTAGGGAAACTGACCTGCTTAAACAGCCAGTGGAGCTGGGACAACTCCTAGGAGTTGTCAATTTGGTCCAGGACTGAGGTTCAGCTCTCACATGGGATGGCCCTGGTCCCATGCCTTGTTTCTCTCTTTTTAGCCTGCAAAACGTTTTGGACTGGTCTTCAGTTCAACATCTGCCTATTCCTCAGTATTTTTTGGGTAGGATGGGTTTGTAAGAGGTGATTTGTTTAGAAAAGTTGTTGAGAAATGTGTTTCTAACTGCATAATTTTGTTTTTCAGTGGTTAAACGCAAGTTAGCCAGGTTTTTGGCAATACTATAAATGTAAACGTGATGGGGAACCTAGACAGTTGAAACATTTTCTATTCATCCTTCCAAACGTGTGTGGGCAAGACAACCTGGTACAGACAAACTGCACACTCTCCCTTACATTACTTAACTTTACACTTTCTGTGGCATAAAAGGTGAGAGTCATAACAGCCAAAGATAGGAAGAAAAGAGGAAGCAAGAATGTGGGAGTGAGAATTTTAAGACCTCCATGGCTGCAGACCACTCCATCCTTGGCCAGAATGTGCAAGCGGGCTGTTAAATAGCACTTCATTGATACTGTGAGTGTTGGAGATGAAGCACCTGGATACAGTGAAAATGTTTTAGTTAAAAAAACCCAACCAAACAAAAAAAGAGTTGATTTTAGCAGTTGTAGAACTTGAATTAAAAGAAATGAAAGGGCTGGGAAAATCTAACCCAGATATTTTTGTTTCAAATTGCCTTCAAGAGTGGTCTGAGGTTATTTGGTTTCTTATAAAAACCCTCAGAATTTGAACAATAATTTTCACTGTTTTCTTTCTTTTTAAACAGGTTTGCCAAGATTTAAAAAATCATAGAGAAAAGAAACCTTTCTATAGTGCAGTCCCCTCTTCCTGACACGGGTTTGTCATTGTAATGAGTCCATTGATAGGCTCTCAGTTTTGCCAAGGACTCATAAGGTTAAAAATTGAAAAGCTGTGAAAGTACTTGTTATGTTTAATATATTTTAAGGACTTTTATTTGAGTTTTTCCAATGGCTGCTATAGAAGCTTTTTTTCATATATCCAAATTCAAACCTAGAAATGTACTTTCCAGAGCTCAGAGTGCCATCATAACTTCTTTGTTAAATATAATGTTGAGATTTGACTTCTCCTATGCTTTAATTTCTATAGTGGTGATGGTTTTAATTTCTCTTTGCTATTCAGATGTGTCAAGGAATTTCAAAGAAAAACAAAAATTTGCCATTGAAAACAAGATCCCTACACTGTCAGGCAACCCTTGTTTAAACAACAGGAACAAATAGTTTCTTTGCAAATTATTTGACTGAAAGAATGCATAAACCAAAAATCTCCATTTTTGAGATATTCAAAACTCAATTGCAGAAGGTGCTGAGGAGCCTGCATAAACATAGAAGCTGGGCCAGCTCCGAGCAGGAGGCTGGACCACATGAGCTCCAGAGGTCCCTTCCAACCCACACTATTCCACAACAGTAAAATTTTGTTTTCTTACTTCACATTTTTAGCATATTCTACTTTTATTTTAATCCAGAGTTAATCTTCCAGATTTGAGTTTTTTTGTTGTGGTGGTGGGTTTTTTTTGGTTTTAAATCAAAACATGGGCCTGAGTTAATTTCTCTCTTCATCATTATCAGTTAAAATAAATAGATGTTGCCTGCAACCAGAAGGCTGGGACACAATTAAAAAATTGCAAAGAGACCTCTTGGTATCTCTTTAAAAAGAGTGAGCAAATGCTCAGGAGGAATCTTCACAAGCCATTTTGCTAATTCACTTACAAACACTGCATAAGAAGGCATGACAGAACCAGCAACATAACTCTGATCATATTATAATCAAGCTTTATTCTGAAACAGCTTCAATATACTAACAAAACCCTTATGTCTTTATTACCAAAACCCACTGCACTGTATCTAACTTAAATTGCCTGGTGTTTTAAATGCACTTTTACAGACAAATCTCTGATAGACAGGTTTCTCACATATATGCCTTGAAATTATCAGTCAATGGAGCATCTAAGAATATGAGAACGGGTGAAGCGTGGCAGTATGGGTTGTGATGGGCAGTTTTGTGGTAACACAGTGTCCTGGGTTCAGCCCAGCAGCAGGCTATGTTAGCCCTGAGAGTATTCCATACCAATTGCATCATGATCTGACAGGCTGCCCCCCCCCCCTTTGCAGGGGCGACTTCGGACCCAGGCACGGGAAGTCCCGGTCTGGGCAGCCGCAGTGCCAGTTCCGGGGGAGACTCCGGACCTATCAGAAACTGCTGGGCTCGGGAAGTGCCGGTCTGAGCAGGCGTGTGGGAGTTCCGGGTTCTCTCTCTCTCTCTTTCGGGATCGGCGTGGCAGGAGGTGGTGAGGGGGGTGCTCGGGGGTGCTGGGCTCGGGGAGTGCTGCGTTCGGGAATCTGAATCAGTTCGGGCACGGCTCAAATGGCATAGTGTGGTGAGAGGTTTGCACTGTATATAATAATAGCACTGTAGTTAGTTGTTTTCATACTTTTCCCTGTTGTTTAGTAAACTATCCTTATCCTAACCTTGCAGGCCTTGGTTTTTTTTTCCTCTGGCTCTGCAGCCCCTTTCTTAGCTCCGTTCGCCCATCCTCCACCTCTTAAAGTGGTAGGGGGCTTTCTTGTCTGACCTTTGTGGCCTCAGCTTTCCGTTGAGGTTAAACCACAACAACTTTTGGCGCCCAACGTGGGGCACGACGGGGGACCCCCAAGGGGGGCAAAAAGGTTGGGATAACGATAGATTTGACCTTAACTCAATTGCAGTTAAGATAGAGTTGTGATAGGTACGGTTATTTAAGTAATTTCTATGTACATTGTTGTGGCATTTACTCTTAAGGATGCTGCCATGGTTGCCAACTCGTGGCATGCTGCATTTAATCCTGCCAGGATTCGTTGCCATCCCGTACGTCTGTTTAGTGTATGTTGTGATAACAGTCTATGATTGGATAACATTGAAGTTCATGAACTTAAAAGAGTACTTGTATCAGCTTTTGCTGTTCGGTACAAGGAGGGATAAAACAGGCCTTGTAAGAGTGTTTAACAATTTCCAATACCCCTGGGAAATTCTAACTAGCATTTTCCTACTGTTGGTTTTGGTGCAAATGGTTCTGCTTTCAATATATATATGTATATATATTAGGCACAGGTTTATGAATACCACCCAAGAGTTTTCCCTGAGGCTGGATAAGCTTGAGTGGCAGGGCAAATGGCGAAATATGAGCAGGTACCTAGGTACTTTCTTACCCTCAGTGGTTTGGAACTTCACTCCTGAACAGCTACAGGATCCTAATAAGGTGACTGCATATTTGAAAAAGAACTGCAGTGGGCTCCCCAGAGAAATACGCCCTACTGCATTGTGCTGGGGCTTGGCTACCATCTACCAAACACTGCTTGATAGCAAGCAGCACTGTCAGTACTGTCAGCACTGCCAAGGGGAACAAGGAAATGGATTAGCGAATACTGTAGATGCTGTGACCTCTACAATAGACCTTGTCCCTAATCCAGACCGTCAGTACTGTCAGGGGGAAAGAGGAAATGGATTGGCGAATACTGTAGATGCTGCGACCTCTACAATAGACCTTGCCCCTAATTCAGAGCGTCAGTACTGGCAGGGGGAAAGAGGAAATGGATCGGTGAATACTGCAGATGCTGCAACCTCTACAATAGACCTTGGTCAGCCCACACCAATGTCTGTTGCTCCCATTCAAAAGGGGTGCCAGGGCTGTCAGAGAGAAAGGGGAAATAGCCTAGTACATACTGCAGATATTGCAACCTCTACATTAGACCTTGGTCAACCCACACCAATGTCTGTTGCTCCCATTCAAAAGGGGTGTCAGTGCTGTCAGGGAGAAAGGGGAAAAAGACTAGTACATACTGCAGATGCTGCAACGTCTACAATAGACCTTGCCCATAATTCAGAGAATCAGCCCACACCAATGTCTGTTGCTTCCATTCAAGAGAGGTGTCAGCACTGTCAGTGCTGTTGGCACTGTCAGGGAGGAAAAGGAAATAGACTAGTACATACTGTAGATACTGCAACCTCTACAATAGACTTTGGCCAACCCACACCAAAGTCTGTGGCTCCCATTCAAAAGAGGAAACACACCAGGAAGTTAGCTCGCGCAGTGCCAGATGATGATGGTGAACAACCGGGGCCATCTCAAGAATGTCAGGATGAGGATGATGGTGAAAAACCATTATCTCAAGAATGGCCGGATGAGGATGAGGATGAAAAATCAGGGCCATCTCAGAAAAGTCAGAATGGAGCAGGGCCATCTCAGAAAAGTAAGAATGGGGCAAAGCCATCTCGAGCAGATCAGGATGTAGGAGAACCAGAGATTGTTACCCGATCCCTGACCCTGAGTGAACTGCGTGAGGTGCGAAAAGATTTTGGCCGCCGCCCAGGTGAGCACATCATCACTTGGTTGCTCAGATGCTGGGATAGCGGAGCCAATAGTCTGGAATTAGACGGCAGGGAGGCCAGGCAGTTGGGATCCCTGGCGAGAGAAGGAGGTATTGATAAGGCACTTGGCGAGGGGTCACAAATCCTCAGCCTTTGGAGGCGATTGCTGTCAAGTGTGCGGGAAAGATACCCCATGAAAGAATATATTACCTGTCTGAAACCCAAGAGTGACAGCATAGAGACAGTTATCCAGTATCTGAGAGAATTAGCTGTACGAGAGTTGGTTTATTATGAGTCGGACAACAGGAGGCTCCCTGATGATCCTGATGATGTCCGATGCACCCCAGACATGTGGCGTAAGGTGATACGAAGTGCACCATCAGGGCACACAAATTCACTGGCAGCAATGGAATACGATGAGATGTTTCCACCATCCGTATATGAAGTCACCCGCCGACTCCGGACTTATCAAGACAACGTTGCACGTTCTGTCATTGCAGCAGTAGAGCAACTGGTTAAACTTAAACTTGACGAACACATGGCCGACTCCCAACCTGTACAGAGCGATGTTGCAGCTATCCGGAAAAGTCATCCACTGTCCCAAGAGAGAGAAAACGGCAGGGACACACCACGAACCACACCACGAGCCACGCGGCGAGCCACACCCCGAGCCAAATTGTGGTTTTACCTGCGTGATCATGGAGAGGACATGAGAAAGTGGGATAAGAAGCCCACTTCAGCCCTTCAAGCACGAGTAAAGGAGTTGCAAGGTAGAGCAAGTGCACGAGGTTTTGCCAAGAGGAATGTTGCACCAGTTTCTATCCAGGAGCAATAGAGGTGCCCTGCCTCCAGCCAGGTGGAGGAGAGGGATAATCGGACTTATTGGACTGTGTGGATCCGATGGCCTGGAACATCAGACCCACAAGAGTATGAGGCTCTAGTGGATACCGGTGCCCAGTGTACGCTAATGCCATCAAATTATGAAGGGACAGAATCTGTTTATATTTCTGGAGTCACAGGGGGCTCCCAACAGTTGACTGTGCTAGAGGCTGAGGTGAGCCTAACTGGAAAGGACTGGGAGAAACACCCCATTGTGACTGGCCCAGAAGCTCCGTGCATTTTAGGTATGGACTATCTCCGTAGAGGGTATTTTAAAGACCCAAAAGGATACCGGTGGGCTTTTGGCATAGCTGCTGTGGAGACAGAAGAAACTAAACAGTTGTGTGCCTTGCCTGGACTTTCGGAAGATCCAGCTGTTGTGGGGTTGTTGAAGGTCGACGAACAGCGAGTGCCAATCGCTACGACGACAGTGCACAGGCGGCAGTATCGTACAAACCGGGATTCTTTGATCCCCATCCATAAACTGATTCGTCAACTGGAGAGTCAGGGAGTGATCAGCCGAACCCACTCACCATTTAACAGTCCTATATGGCCAGTGCGGAAATCCGACGGAGAGTGGAGGCTAACAGTAGATTACCGTGGCCTAAATGAAGTCACTCCAAATATGAGTGCCGCTGTGCCGGACATGCTAGAGCTCCAGTATGAACTGGAATCAAAGGCAGCCAAGTGGTACGCCACAATTGACATTGCAAATGCTTTCTTCTCAATTCCACTGGCACCAGAGTGCAGACCACAGTTTGCTTTCACCTGGAGAGGTGTCCAATACACATGGAATCGTCTGCCCCAGGGGTGGAAACATAGTCCCACCATCTGTCATGGACTAATCCAGAGTACATTAGAAAAGGGTGGAGCCCCAGAGCACTTGCAGTATATTGATGACATCACTGTATGGGGCGATACAGCAAAGGAAGTTTATGAAAAAGGGGAAAGGATAATTCAAATCCTTTTAGAAGCTGGTTTTGCTATAAAACAAAGTAAAGTCAAGGGGCCTAAGCGAGAAATCCAGTTTTTAGGAATAAGATGGCAGGATGGGCGTCGCCAGATCCCAATGAACGCTATAATGGGCTTTTAAAGACTACACTGAAAGCAATGGGTGGTGGAACATTTAAAAATTGGAATACACATTTAGCAGAAGCCACATGGTTGGTTAACTCTAGGGGATCTACCAATCGGGCTGGTCCAGCCCAGTCAGAATTCTCACATACTGTAGAAGGTGACAGAGTCCCAGTAGTGCACATGAAGAGTATTTTGGGAAAGACAGTTTGGGTCATTCCTGCTACAGGCAAAGGTAAACCCATATCTGGGATTGTTTTTGCTCAAGGACCTGGTTGTACTTGGTGGGTAATGCAGAAGGATGG
Organism: Laterallus jamaicensis coturniculus; assembly: GCA_022605575.1. NCBI lineage: Eukaryota > Metazoa > Chordata > Aves > Gruiformes > Rallidae > Laterallus > Laterallus jamaicensis. The sequence goes on from JAKCOX010000027.1 coordinate 7,724,692, forward strand.
AGAAACTCGATGTGTACCTCAAGGGGACTTGATTTTGGGTGAGAATTGCCAATATCATGCTAAATAATTCACTACTGTTTTACTGTTGTTATAGATACTGTATGTTATACTAATGACATTACAACTAGGGTCATCGGTGCCGTGATGATGGAGTGAAGACCAGCCTCCCAAGAACTCTTTCTTTTCTCTTTTGTAATAAACACCTCTGACCCACGGACTATGAGCATGGATCATGCCAGGTGCAGTGTTCGAGAGCCCGAGATACAGCATTCAACGATCCAGTGGCACGTACGACCCTTCATACCCTGAGAGACTGTTGTAACAGAGGGACCAGTGAGCCTGAGAATCGTGGACTGAATGAAACCGACAGACTCGGAGGAAACGTCCACAGACTGAATCTATATGCACATACATGCGTGTGCATGTGTACATGCATGTGTATGGATGCGAGAGACTCTCTGGATCCAAAGAAGGTTGCTGGTCCTGCTCATGATGTAAATGGTATGGAATAAGGGGTGGATAATGTCCTGGGTTCAGCCCAGCAGCAGGCTATGTTAGCCCTGAGAGTATTCCATACCAATTGCATCATGATCTGACAGGCTGCCCCCCCCCCCTTTGCAGGGGCGACTTCGGACCCAGGCACGGGAAGTCCCGGTCTGGGCAGCCGCAGTGCCAGTTCCGGGGGAGACTCCGGACCTATCAGAAACTGCTGGGCTCGGGAAGTGCCGGTCTGAGCAGGCGTGTGGGAGTTCCGGGTTCTCTCTCTCTCTCTTTCGGGATCGGCGTGGCAGGAGGTGGTGAGGGGGGTGCTCGGGGGTGCTGGGCTCGGGGAGTGCTGCGTTCGGGAATCTGAATCAGTTCGGGCACGGCTCAAATGGCATAGTGTGGTGAGAGGTTTGCACTGTATATAATAATAGCACTGTAGTTAGTTGTTTTCATACTTTTCCCTGTTGTTTAGTAAACTATCCTTATCCTAACCTTGCAGGCCTTGGTTTTTTTTTCCTCTGGCTCTGCAGCCCCTTTCTTAGCTCCGTTCGCCCATCCTCCACCTCTTAAAGTGGTAGGGGGCTTTCTTGTCTGACCTTTGTGGCCTCAGCTTTCCGTTGAGGTTAAACCACAACACACAGGGAACACATCGTACCTCACATGCAGTCCCCAGAGTAGCCAAGAAGGATGGCCAAGATTCTATTCTAGAATTCATGAACCTGCAGAGGTGGAACTTGTTAGTTTATTTTGCTGAGCCACAGCTGAATCTGAATCTTGGCCACTGTGGGTTTTCAGGAGCTGGTACTATCCCACCTGTGAGGTGGTGACTCCAGTGACCGAAGGCAGCACAAACATTTGTTAGCAGAAACTTAAATGACAAAAATTGCAACTCCATTGATTGATTTAAATGGCATCATCACTGTTTTCCTTGGTGCACTCTTAATAACTATCCCAAGATGTTGTCCAGTGTCAGTGTCCACTCCTGTTTTGTCAGCATGACTTCTACATTCATTTGCTTTCTTATGGGTTGATTTTGTTTTGGTCTTGTCTGTTAATGCAGAACACGAGGAAGCGGCAGCAGGAGGTGAAAAACCAGCAGCTATCACACAGAGGTGTGAGAGAAGGTCTGATTCAGAGCAGGATGAAGTTTATGGCATCTAAAGTCCACACCAGCCCCATATCTAATGCTCACTGTTGGACATTCATTCATCTCCTGAAAAACACTGTTTACAATATCTGGTATTTTGTAACCTCATCTTCCTAATGCAACAAACCTTATAAAATGTGAGTATCAAAGAACAAAGAAGCCCCTCTACTTCCTTTATTATATACAATTTACATACTACCCCATCCTTCCAGCGCAGGTCGGTAATATTTAAAGGGCACTGAAATATGATAATAACAAGTACTCTACTTGCTGATGTATTATGAAATGTATCCCATTAGTCACTTTATATCTGAAAGGCAGAAAAATTTCCACCTAGCAACAGAAAGGCTTTTAGGATTAATAAAAAAAAAAAAGAAAGAAAAGATCTTTGGCAGGCAGTAGGTGTGTTAATGTACATGAGGAGGAACCCAATCAGAGGTTTCTAGAGACCACAGGAGTGTAAAGAAGTTGCCATCAGTGCTGCCCACCACAGAGCCTGAAGACAATCCGAAGCTCTGTAATCTGAAGGAGCAAAAGACAAGTGAAGGGCAGCCCGGTGGCAGGAGATCACTGAGAAAAGCCATTGCCCCCCAAAACTGCAGAGAGAAACATGTCAGCAGCACATACTCCAGTTCACCCAATCGCCACTGCACTGCACTCCCACTCATCGTCAAACTGAGGAGTGCCACAAAGAAGGCGCCTCGCTTTCTTTCTTAGCTCAAGCAAATGGAGCCACTATCAAAAACACTCTGCTAATGATGCTGCTGGTGAGAGCAACTGAGAGCCTCTTGCCAAGGCTTCTTGTTTTCCTTCTGAATGAAAAGAAAAATAGGGAAATAAGAACACAACCGGTGCAGGGGATCTTACCTCCGGAAACTGGAGCAAGCAGAACTCTCCTGTTTTGGATGCAAAGCAAGCCATGGACAAAGGACAAGAACTGTTCCTGTTCCTTGTGTGTGTCATTAACTACCTAAAAAAGGTTTTTCCTGTGAGCTGAAATTTATCTTGAAACAGAAATATTCTTGATGGGCCAAGCCAAGGCTTTTTCCAAGAGCACCGTGTTTTAATCCCATTACAATTGCCATTCAACTTTTCCTTTAGAGAAGCTCTTTTAGCAGGGGTACACAAACAGCAAGCCTTCTCGCATACCTCAGGAGTGGCATGCTGAAGACAAACAGGCAGAAATACTTCATTTCCTGTCAAGTGTGACCAAGCCCAGGACCAGGGATTGCAGAAAGCACCCAGGGAACTTCTACAAGCTTCAGTGGAGATCAGAAATCTTCTCCTGCCTCAGAAGTGCACCTGCCTCAGCCTCACAGCACTACATTTGCAGACAGTCATCCTACAATGAGATGGGAGACTTGAGTTTTTTGCCTGTGAAGCGGCACTGCTTTCATATCTGACTACAATGAGTGAAATGAGCAAAAGGAATATAAATGAGCATTGCGAATGCACGTGACCCCTCAGTCTGGTTTCTGGTCCTGGAGGGAGCTGGTTTGTTTACAGGACAATTTTTCTGCTGCAGAGCAAAGACTACCAGAAGAAGGAGGCCTGAGAAAAGGCAAGTTTCACCAGCACCAGGCCTGTTGAAGAGGCAGGAGGTATACCTGCAGGAGTGCCATGCAAGCCATCACACTGACATTGCTGGATGTCTCTGTCCATTTGTCAGGAGGAATGGGCCACATCTTCAGGTGGGACTCACCAACAGCCTTCCTCGATAGGAGGGGAAGATGTTTGCCTTGTTCTCTTAGTGGTGAGTGACAGCATTTGTGCAAACCTTCAGGAAAGGCTTCACACTGCCCAAGGCAGCAACAGGGTCTCTACAAACGTAGTGTTTGGCAACACTGAGGAGCAAATAAACACCATCTGTGCCCTCTGCAGCCTGCCCCCCAAATGCCTGCCAGCACCAAGGGCTCTGTGGTACTCCCATGGAGAATGCCAGTGAGCAAAAGTGTGCCAGGCAGTGAAAAGTGGTCTGCTGCTGGTTCTTATTCCCACCTACCGGAGATGGTGCTGGGCCTGATGAGCCTCTGCTTGGAGTAAAACTCTTCCCACCCTTTATGTTAAACCAAAGTCACATTACTCTCGGGTCAAGTCATAGCCTGTAATTTGGGGATAGTTGAAATGGCTGCGCCCTTTCCTGCTGTTCAGCTGAGTCTTTTTGCTTCCTATTGGGAATTAGGTAGGGCAAAGGCAGCCAGACAAAACAAGGGCTGAAACCTGCCATCAGAGCTCAGCCCCATCACACAACCAGTGCCCGAGGCTGGAATTCGATCATGGGGGAGCTAATAATAACAACGCACAGCAAAGAGCAGACTACTTTGCTGCTGTTGCTGAAAGCATGAAAAATACCATCTTAATTTAGAGACTTATTATGGCATATTATGGCAGAGCATGCCAGTAAATGAGGAGCAACGCAGAAGTGTTATGCGATGGTATGTACTCTTATTGCAGTAATAAAATAAATTACCTTCTGAAAATAGAGTTTCAAAAAAAAGAAAGGATGTTCTGCTGTTTATTCAACAATAAAACCCAAAAAAGCTATGACAGCCACAAAATGCCCTCTCTTTAAAGTGGGCAAAAATAAACTAAAATGAACCAAGTTACTTTTCTGCCTCTGAAAACCTGCTACAAGTCTCAGTGGCTTGCAGAGTATTCCACAAGAATGCTTTGCCTCTTTTGCAGGTTTGTTTTTCACCATACCTAATACGTCCATTTTAATCTAATTTCATTCTTAAAAATAACAAAGCTCACGGCCACAGAAACACAGGCACTTCGAAAGCCCAGTGGCACTCCATGGCTTTCATTTTCCCTGCATGAGGGGGAAAAAGAAAGCTAAAAGCTCTTTAAGACACTGCAGCAAGCCCTGTTATGATGCAGTCCTTGCATACATCTGCCAGAAGCATCAGCACCACCAGTGCATTGCCCACCAGTCTGCTTGACTTCCTTCTCATGCCACTCCAGCTGGGAAAGCAGAGGTGGGCTGCAGACCCACCAAAGGCTCCCCTGGTTGAAGGAGGATCTCAGCTTCAGGAAGACTGAAATCCCTTGCTCCTCACTGTCTTTGGCTTCCCAGCAGACCAGGAATGGGAGAGGTTGAGAAATTTAGGCTTACAACTAAGGGCTGCTGTTGGCTGACATCCCTCAGGGCCATCGCCAGTACACTGATGACACCAGGGTGTCCCAGTGCCAAGCTAGGCTCAGGCTGCTCTTTGCTCTTTCACGGTGTCTCCTGTAGTATGGTGTATCAAAGCCACTGCAGAACGGGAGCAGGCTGCATCACTACCATGTCAGATCTTTCCACCTGCACCCGGGAAGGTGACCTGCATGTCACTTAACAGTAGCTTATAATTACTCTCCAGCAGGAGGTTTTCTTAGTGACGTACTAGAGAAATCCTAAATTTGGTTGGAAAATGATCAGCCTCTTCTGTCTACAGCTACTCGGTGGAGAGATTATTCTCAGGAGCTATAAACCATTCTCCAACAAGGAAGGAGTGTTTGGGATTTCCAGCATTAATGCTGGTAAGAAATCATTTTGCTGTCACTGATGTTATGTAAATAGATGGTTCGTGTTTATACTCTACAAAATGCATTTACAAGAAGGCGGCTGACTAATTCAGAGGTCAATTTCTAATTCAAGGTTAGTGCTCAACAGTTGGGTTTTTTCCTTGCCAAATAAAACCACTAAAGGCTAAATTAAAACCATGTGCTCTAACCTACCTTTATGTAGTTACTGATATAAAGAGTGTAGGAGTAGTTTTGCTATCCAGCCTAATGCCAATGTCTAAGGAGAGAAGTAAAAATTCCTAGAGAACCTTTTGCACAAGGGTGGGCATCAAGACTGCCCGACCTAGAAGGTGTGAAGTTCTCGAGTAAAGAAAGTCACCTTTCAGTGATCTGCCACTGTTAGGAACTGGAAGTTAGATTTCCCAGGAACACATTGAAATAAATAGTAATTTAATCAACAAGTCATTCTCTTCATTCTCTAGCAATTTGCTACAGGAAAAAAAAAAAGAAGTGATCAGCATGATGGCATTTGATCCACTTTTAGATGTCTGGATATCCCAGTGTTGGTGAAAGAGGCTAGGTCCATTACCATACTAGGTGATAATATTGAAGATGGTTGCTAAATTTCTGCAAACTATCAGCTGCCAAAATTTGTACCGACATTTTATTTGCTTTTCTAGCTATTTGTTCATCACCACTTAAATTTCATCCGGTCTTTAAAGTTACACTTAAAACTGAACTGAAAACTAAACTCCACTCTTTTTTACTAGTTTCTCAGGTGTAAGTAAAACTTTCAAGTGGCCCAGTATCTTCTTAAAACGTTTTGCCAGGAGAGTGTGGGAGCATTCACCTGAGGACTGGGTGGAAGATCAATGATGCTACTCAACCTCTGCCAGACCAGAAGTAGCCCAGACCAGTAAGAGGACCAGGGTGTGTCTGCAGCTCACTGCCTGTGCAGGGTGGATGTAGCAAACAAGTCTCCCAAGTGCTGGGTGTTTGTGTACCTGTAGACACACCCTGCCCAAAATAGAAATAACAGGCAGGGTCTGGGTTTGAGGCACCAGTTCAGACCAAGGAAAGTGATCATCCCCCTGTAATCGGCACTGCTGAGGCCTCACCTTGATTCCTGTGTTCAGTTTTGGGCTGGAGTGCATCCAAAGAAGGGCAATGAAGGTGGTGAAGGGTCTCGAGAACAAGTCTCATTCATGAGGAGTGGCTGAGGGAACTGGAGTGATTTGTCCTGGTGAAGAGGAGGCTGAGGGAAAACTTTATCACTCTCCACAACTACTCGAAAGGAGGCTGTAGTCAGGTGGAAGTTGGTCTCTTCTCCCAAGTTGCAAACAATAGGACAAGAGGAAAAGGCCTCAAGTTTTGGCATGGGAGGTTTATACTGGATATTAGGAACAATTTCTTCACTGAAAGGGTGGTCAAACATTGGAACAGGCTGTCTGGGGAAGTGGTTGAGTCACCGTCCCTGAAGGTCTTGAAAAGATGTGAAGATGTGATTCTTCAGGATGTGGGTTAGTGGAGGACTTGACAGTGCTGGGTTAGTGGTTGGACTTGATAATCTTAAAGGTCTTTCCCAACCAAAACAATTCTATGAGTCTGTGATTCTATGATTCTTATTTCAGGCATTACATCCATGTGGTACCTTTAAACCCAAGAGAACATAAATTTATTTTCGGACTGAACCATCACCAAAATGTAGAAAGATAAATTTTAAATGTATGTCCAGTTCTAGATGTGGTGACACTAGAAGTGCAATTAGGGTCACCTCATACTCAACATTTTCCTACCTAAAAATGGTGACCTTTTCCTTTTATTATAGACTTAGCACTGTCTGTAAGTCTAGTTCAGTATCCAGAGGTCTGCTGACCCAGCTAACACTGAGACTATATAGCTTTAATTAATCATGTTGCATCTGTACCTGGATTCTGAGCATGGCTGTAGTGGTAACACGCCTTCCCATGAGGCAAGATATGAAGTCTGAAAAGAAAGAGCTTTAGGCTTTCGGATTAAGTGGAGAAATGCTTTTGAATGGATCAGCCAAAATAGCAATAATTGCCACGAGGCTTAATGTAGCTTGTGCAGAAAATGTTTCTCAATTGCTTATGGTGGATTGTCAGAAGTAAGAGCAGACAAATTGAGCAGATTGTGAAAATAATCCTAGCATAGCTTCCAACAACAGAAGCTAAACTTTTTTGTTGCTAAGAAATGTGAAATTACAAAAAAACAGTGATACCGGTTGCTGCACAACCAACAAAAGCATTACAGTAGTGTGAGCTGCAATCATTCGTTACATATCATCTGATTAAAAGAACTTGCTAAGTAGCATTTTCCAAGACTTGCCCTTAGATAAAATGATACGCTTTGGCAGAGAAGGTCTTCTGTATTGACACGTACATAGTGAAGCTCTTTGTAAATTGAGAAAAGAGTTTTAAAAACTTTGCTGAAAAGAGTGTATTTTCCCAGCTGTTCACTAGAGATTCAGATTGTATGAAAGCACTTCCAAAGGTTTTTCATTATCTGAGAAGGGACTAAGCAGTTGTTTGTCTGAATGTTTTCAGCGTGGGAACAAAGCAATGTTAGGGATTTTTGGGAGAAACCCCCAACAACCTGGATTACAACTAAACTGTTTGAATTTCAATACTACCCTTATTTGGAGATGCCAGTACTAGGTTTGGGAGACATTACTTCCTAAAAATCTCATGAAAAGTGAGAATGAACGATTGCTGCCAGCTAACTGTTGGACTCATATCTATTGCATGTGTCCATAATAGATGATCATTTAATCTTCATTTATTCTCGAGGGTTATGCATAGCTTTCAATCATTTAGGGGGTTTAACCATCCCTCCAAATGTCAGAATTACCGAATCTTGTCCAACTTCAATTCAAGGGAATGATAAGGCATGCCCTCGCATGACAGTTTATCTCTGCACCCTAAAGTTGAAAGATCTTAAAATATTTTCCAGTTAATAGAAGTTATTTTTGTCCAGTAGTTAAGAATTGCTCAATTGCAATTTTAAAATTCCTTAAGGATGAGAAAGATGGTGATGAAGGAAAGATGTTTTCAGTGACTGAATACTCCTTATCTTCATCTCATGCTGTGCTAAAAGTTTGACTGCTCTAATTTTAAAGCTATCTAATCTCTTATGTGCTAAAGCATATGAAATCATGCATTATTAGAAGTACGAATTACAAGAAGAGTTCATTTATTTGGTGTTATATATAACCTTTATCTAAAATGCATTATGTGGTTAAAAAAAATTCATTTAGTAATATTCATTAAGTCTCAAACTTTTCTTTCAGAGAATAAAATTGCTTCAACATGATTGATATATTTTATCTGGGAAAAAAAAAGAACAAATCTTTTAGAATGTCTGTAAGCATCAGTGAATGTTTTGACGCTTGACAGTGAATTGGGTGTGAATCCAGCATATAAAGGATGCTCGTTACTGGGAGATCCAGTCAACCAAGTGTGCAGGCCTCCAGAGTCTCACATCAGAACACAGTCACATATTCTTCCTTTAGAAATGCGAGTTTTTCAATTTCTCAAAACATGTGGAATGTGTTATATTCATTTCACTGTTGCATCTGAGGCATGCATGACTATTTTCTTCGTATACACGCAGTTGGAAAGATTGTGGATATCTATTAAAGGCCAACTCTGCTTAAGGTTGAACTTCCAATTCAAAAGTATTTTAATTGTAGGAGTTTTATCAATTGATTCTTTTAAGATGGGCTTAAATGTACTAAAATGATGCTTATCAGTTTACCAATAAACTGAAGCTTCTCAGAGCAGTATGCTGCAGTTGAGAGCAATGGAAATTTCCAGCTTGAATAAAACCAGATGATACTTGAAAGACAAAATCACATTTCCCTGAAATGTCGCTTAAAATAATGTTTCCAATTCCTACCCAAAAAGGTGACCAACCTGCCCAAGAATGATGCTCTCAGGACAAATGGTTCGTTCCACAATGAAAACACAGTGTGACTCTGCACCCATGTTTTTGGTTTAGTCCTAGGACTTGGTTTTTGTTTTCAAGTGTCACTAAAATCTTCCTCCCTGCTCCTCCGCTGCTAGATTATTTTCCATGCAAGGGCCCTTCTTTCAAAGTCCTCCATTATTCTGTTTTGACCATACTGGGGAACTTATCCAAGTCAACAAAAAGGCAGCCTTTATCACAGAGAGGCTGTTCATGAAGTGGATGGTTTCATACATTACTGTGGGAGAATTGCCTTAACATCGCCTATTCATGCTGATGTGCCAGGTGCATCCACTTACACTGCTCAAAACGCTGCTACCACCACATCCTCTGCTGCCAAGACCATTATGTCCTCTGAGTGATGGAGCAAGAGGCAGGACTTAGATCTCTGCTGCGAAGTGGAGGGAGAGAGACTGATCTTTGTGTTGGGGAAAAAAACCCAACCAACCACCAAGCAAAAAAAACCCCTGCTGTAGGGAGCCTTTTAAGTCTCTGCATCTCTGTGACTGCGAGAGCTTCGGAAGAAGATGGAGAGGAAAATAGCATGAGTTTAGAGCAAGACCCTGCTCTGCATCACTGCCCCGAGATACTGTAAAGTGGACAAAAGGAAACTGGGTTATAAATAGAGAATGACATTTTCCTTGCATTGTCCACAATGAATACATTTGTACAGGAACAAAATCGTTGGAACGAGACAACATGCATGCCTGATGTTGAAGAAAAGCCTGTTTGTGCTTAGTACATTGGAGACATTGTTCAAAAATAGTTCATCCTTTTGTAAATATTGCCTCAGCATTGGTGCCAGGGTCACTCTTGCTTTGCGTTATCAGCTGAGTAAGTTTCGGTCATGCACGTGCTGCTGAGAGAAATTTTAGTATGGGCACCAGATTTAAAAGGAGAAAATTATCCTCCTAAGGACTGCTTTGTTCATTTATAGTTAATGCCCCCTGCTTTCCTCTTGCTCTTCTTTATTCCACACTTACCCTGCTTCACTGCACCTAAAGGGTGCTTCGCATGTGTTGCTGGGAAATAAAACTTGCCCTACCCCTTAGGTGCTGCTAACATGTGCAGAAAGCAGGCGTCCTTTCTGGACAGTGGAAGTCTTGCCTTTGTTTTTCATCTGTAATGATACAGCTACAGCAGTTCCAGGATACACTCCCTCCTCGTGCAAAGTGGCTGATGTCAGCTGAGTGGCGCCGAGTTGGAGATCTTGGCTCTCTGGTTTGTTTGCTTGTTTTCTGGAAAGACATTTACGTGGCAATGTTTCTCTCTTTCTTTTTTTTCTTTTTTTTTTTTTTTCCTCCAGAAGTCTTGAGAATCCAGCAAAACAAATACTTGTATCACATGCAAAACAAAATCTATGAAATGAAAAAAATATGTTCTGTATGCAGTGAAAGCCGCCTTGTATCCCTGAGCAGAAGGCAAGTCTGATGAACAAGATTCTTTTGTGCTCTTTCCCACAGCAGCTTTTTTGGCATAAAATATAGGAGAAAAAACACCAAAGTTCATTAACATACCAAGATAATGGACCACGACATGTCTTCAAGTATGCTGGTGCAGCTCCACTGCTACTAGTGAGAAAGAATGGGTGCAAATGAAGCAGAATTTAACCATCACATGGGAAAAAAAAACACCCCAACCCCAAAAAAACCCGCTTTCCTGTGATGTAACACATCAAAACACTCGCGATCCAAACAAATCATGCAGCCTCCCTTTGGCCAATGGAAAAATCCGGGCTTTGTGGAGCACAACTCCCATGACCTACTTCACATCCCTAGTTTAGACTGGGATGACCTGGTACTTATTTCTCCCTCAGAAGCATAAGGGTTGTTCAGAGAAGAAGCGTTGTAGGCTTTGGAGGTTTAAAGATGGGTGAGGTGAATCCTCATTTTTGTTACCGGATTTGTACGAACAGCTTTTAGCAGCAGCTGTAGCTTTGAATGAATACGTAAATAAACTCGAGAGTAATACCCACTCCAAGCCAGGATGTATCTGTTGGGATTTCCAGCAGACCATGGTTAGTCTCGGAGGCAATTCTTGCTGCTAAAAAAAAAAATTAATGTATTAACTAAAAAAAATAATAAAAAATTAATTGATGTGTTAGGTTGGGCAATCCAGGAATTGTAGAGGAGTGGGGGAGTGCAAAGGGTGGCAGAATTAGTCCAGTCCCTGGCTGAGACCTTGTTTCAGAAAAGGTCATTGAAAATGGGAAGGTTTTAACTGAAGAGTCTTTGAGTGACCTCAGGCAGACAAATCCTGGTTCATGGCCTTGGCCTCTTCTTAAATCCTGGCTATCTGTACCCAGTGGGACTGGCTGAACTCATACAACACAGAATTTCACACATTTGGAGTCAAATAATATTATTGTTTTTCATATTTCCCTTCCCTCCAAAAAGCAAAGTCAACACAATTACACAAGCAAAGGATATTAAAACTGAAAATATTTTGTCCTGTTTTGGATATGCCACACTGCCCTCATTACCCTGCCTGACTAGGAATGGGCTTTTATTTCTTTAAAGTCTCCTGCTTCAGGAGGAACATTAATATATTTGTAATCTGAGGATACTGTTTCCCATCAAGATAAACTGCAATCTGAACCAACAGAAATTGCAGGACCCTCCAGCATTTCACACTAGCAGGCAAATACAGTTATCCCTGTGACGCAGACAAATAAAATGGGGGAAAGTGAACTACTGACTTACCCAAAAAGTAGTCTATGGAGGAACTGAAAATTATACCTTTAAAAAATACTGTGCTGTTCAGGCAATTTTGAAAACCTTTATCTGCCCTAAAGAATGCGTAGTTCAAGTTCAAACAAGATGCAGCAGGAGCTATTGTACCAGGCTTATACAGCATCCAAGGATAATGATGCCACACATCCTCAAGATTACTATACTCTGCCACCTCGCTTTTATCTCTGCGGCCATGCCACAAAGTTAAAAAGTGGCACCCTTCAAATTGGACCTCCAGATTTTGCAGTTGGCCATGGGAGTTTCATTAATCTCCCTGACAGAACGGGGTTGGCACAAGTATTCTTCCAGCTTGAATCGCACCCAGTTTGAATTTAAGTTGTGTTGCACCCACCTACCTTCACCTGTGCACAAAGGCCAGGTGCTCTGTCTGCTCCCTGTCAGCACAACCACATAATCACAGAACTTTAGGAGTTGGAAGGGGGCTCAAAAGATCATCTACCCCAACGTCCCTGCCAGAGCAGGAGCACCCAGGCAGAGCAGGGCTCAGGGGACATGAGTCCTGATGCTGGCCTGCAGACAACTTCTCTGAGAGCCCTCTGGAAGGAAAAGGACCATGGCATAGGTAGGTACCACAGGAATCCCAGTTTCTTGCGGTGGTCCATATGCTTCTGCCAAGAAACTGATTTTGTACATTTGACCTCTGTCTGGGTTTATGGCACAGAAGCTGGGCTTTTCTGGGTATCTGCTGCTCAAATAGCCTTGTCATATTACCACCTTGCTTAACTGGGTCCTTCTAGTTTTTGCCATGTTATTACAATAATAAACATTTCACATTTTGCTGTCTCCAAAAAAGAAGTAAAATAATCTATTGGCCAAAGATGAATGTCCAAAGACTGTAGCAATTAATTAAGTGAAAATTTACTTCATATCTGGTAATGATTTACTGGAAATAAGTCCATCGGGTTGCTTCAGGCTTCCCTGATAAATGCCTTAATGCAGTCAATTTTTATGTCTTCTAACTCAGGTCTGCCGTTCAGGAGCTATTTGGGGTTTGTGAAATAGTAGGCAATTGTCTGCAAAACTGTTGCAAGTATTATTTTATTTCCAGAAAAAACAACAAACCATAAGCCATAAAGCGCCAAGCTAAAACATATGTATGCTTTCACACATGTAAAAGTCAGCTAACACTGGTAGTAAGTAGAGAATTGGGGTGAAAAACAAGGCAGACCACTAAAATTCATAGTTCAGTCTTTATTATTATTATCATTATCATTCAGACTCTTTGTGGTTACACTGCACAAGGTGATAAATGGATTGATTCTTTATTTTCCTAGAATGGTTATGCAGTTTTCTGAACTAAAGTGTTGAGAAGACCACTCAAAGACAACTACAGAACCTGAACAAGCTTTTGCTTTGAATACCCTGGGCCATCATTTCAGTGTGGTTCTTTGCACGCTTTCCACCAGTGCAATGGAGCTGAAATTCCATCCTTCCTGTTTGGATGGTTCAAAAAGAATATCTAGCGGTCAAAATAAAACAAAATGCTTTCATCATAAAATTAGATTGAACAGAAATGTGAATTTCAAGAACAACTAGAATCCAATTCTGTAGCATATGCTGCTGTAATTGCCTTTGGTAGAATTCAGCAGACATTTTGCTTCAATTTTTTGAAGTAAAATTTACAAATTCAATAAAACTTCTTCCAGCCCAGGAGAAAACAGAAGATCAAAAAGTTGCCATTGTAGAAGTGTGGACTGATTACCCAAAGAAGTAGTGGACCGAGTAGTCAAGGAGACAGTATACTAATCTTAAATTGGTTTATTTTTCTTCCCTGGTTGTGCTTTGCAATGAGTATAGAGCCCTGACCTTGTGCCATATTTCTGGTAAATAGAAAGGAACTTTATCTGTATCTTCACAGGACAGAATGGTAAGAAACCTAATGCAATACAACAGAGTTATTTCAAAATACAGTTTCTCTCAGTATTGGGTGGTTTCTTGATAGGCCATAAATAGGGAGTTAAATATAAATATTCAAGAGAAAGCACTGCCAACAAAGGGACATCTTACCTTATGTCTTGGGAGTGATTTAAAGTGAGCAATTTCATTAAAAGAATTCTAGCAGTAGCCTATACTACAAGGTTTTACCACTGTCTTTGGATGGCAATCTGACATCATAAGCACAATATATTATTAATTATAATTTGTTTTTATCACCCAGGTGTCCCACTTCAGACCAGGGACCTTTCCTCTAGGCACTGTAAAAATTCATTAGAAATGTGTCTAGGGAGATTAATATCAGTATCTGGCTACATCTTGGCCTTGATTGCAAAAGAGCACACTGTCAAGCATCTTAATAACATATTTACTGATGTTCAATTAGATGCTAGAGAACAAAATTGATCACCACGCTTAAAAATGTTTGCTGCTGCCTTACAGTGGTGAAAAATGTTTCCATCCATCACGCATAAGGCAAACCTGTTGGCTGAACACCAGTTCCCGCAATCGCTCTCCATGCCTTGTGGAGGGGCAGGGTAGCACATCCAGCCCTGCAGTTTTCCACACATACCTGAGCAGTACAGATGGGAAGTCTGTGGGAGTCAGGGAACAGAAGCCTTTGCAAAAAAATACCCCCTCCTTATCCATCTTTGGTTGATAAACAGAACCCTTTTTAACCAGTTCTCACAAGACAAAAGCTCCATCTTGTCCTGAACAGCTTTCTGCGTGTGGTGACATTTCGCATTTCCTGAGCTCACCCAGATCAGGAATGATACTGCAGATGTGATTTGGTCTGGAAAGCAGTACTGAAACTGGAGATCCCTCATCCACACTTGCTATACCCTCTACTTGTGGCTGCGTCTCTCCCAGCTGTATCACTCCTGTGCCCCATGGGTCACCTGGTGAGTTGCACAGACCCTCATGTCTGTCTCGGAGAGTCTTAACTCATAAGCTCCCATCTGCAGCTGAAACTCCGACTAGTTCCTTAGCGTGCAGACATGGTTTTTAATTACTTTTTAACCTGCTTTTACTAAGGCAGTGGACACAGCTGTTCACTTCCACTGTAACAGCCTCGTCCACTTCTGTACCGACAGATCTTGCCTCGTTAGCACGTTTCACCAGTACCATTTGTACAGGGGTTGTGTTGTTGGCACAGGGTCATTAATGAAAATACTAAATAACCCTGATCACTGAGGTAGTCCTGGTTGCCTCCTCTAAGAAACCATGTCAACCGAGCCTTCTGTCACATCTCTTTGGCTGTGTTTGGTGTGTCTGTGTTACAGTGCTGGCTGCAACGCTCTCTCCTGCTTGCTAATTATTTTTAGCGCAGTATTTTAACAACTGCCTCACCGCTGTTAATAGGTTTGATCTAGGAGGATAAAATAAGGGAAGAGAGGTGCAAATAAGGGTCAAGGAATAATCAGACTACTCTACATACTCCCTTTCATCACCCCATAGCATGTTTCCAGCAGTGCCACAGCCACCCTCCGATGTTTGTGGGGGAGAAGCCTGTGAAGCAGACTGGCATTTTCCTTTAGTACAGTGGGTTTTGTTTATTTATTTCATATTGGCTTTCCAGTTCTGATTTTGCAATGTTTTTTAAACATGTGCGTTGCTATGCATTTATATTTTAAGGAGCCAGGCCAAAGAAACATGTGCAAGACTTGGAAAGTGGCAGAAAAGTTATCCACAGCACCATAATAGTGGAAAGTTTTTTGTTATTTTATTTTGTTCCCTGCCCCTTCCTTTGTAATTCCTAACATTTTGCTTGCTTTTTTGAACCACTGCCAAGCGCATCGTTGTTTTTGTGGAAGTGTCTATTACAGCCCCATGACGCTGCTCTGGGGGAGTATTGGCCAGCTGAGATCCCATCATTTCCCCCTGGGTATCACCTACACCGAGGTTCATCTGCTGGTTGGTCACTCAGTCACTCAGCTTCCCATCTTCTGGTGTGTTATTTGCCCACGTGAGAAGCTGCCTCTGTTCACTCAGCTTAATTTCTTTGAGAGGCTTCGGTAAAAGAAGTCGAGTGTCTTTTTTTAATTCCTTGGAGGTGCATTGACCAGATCTCCTTTCCCTGTCCCTCTGGACTTGCCAGGCATTGCTTCCCTTCACAAAAGCTGCCTGGTTCTTTCCCTAAGACACACTTACCCATTTGTGCGCTAATTATTTTCTTTAACTAGTTCACCTGGCCCAGTCATGGGGCCTAAAGTCTGTAGTTACCTCCATCTTTCCCTACAGCCATTGCTAAAAACCAGTGTGCCAAGTGAGCCAGTCAATGTTTCCTTAGACTCAGTTTTTATACAATTCATAGTGTTTTTACATATATAACCTGGCTGCCAGACGTTCTTTGCTGCTTTCTTCATTTGGGTGTAACTACAGGTTTTTAAAAGATGCCTTTTATCTTGCAACAAGTTAACCAAGTTGTTTAGCTATGGTCAGTTTCCTTTTAAGACTTTATAAAACCTCTACGATATGACCAGTGGAGTGTGAAAATCTGGGAGCAGTAAACTGCAGAATTTAGAGGTTCTTGTGCCTCTGGTCTTTTTGGCTACATGCTAAAGACTCCAAGCAAATCCATGTTTCACCCCCATCTCTGTGAGTGAGTTTCTCTCTGAATTGTTTAGATGGAGGTGAAATGGGAAAAAAAAAATTAGTTTTGTCCTGGCTTTCATAATTTCTAGATGGGAAAACTTGTACAGAGGCATCCTTGAATCCAAATGCAACAGCAGCCGTCTCAAATAGGATTTTAGATGAGGGAAAAACTGGGACTGCCCACCAGGAACTTGGATGTAAAGAAGGATAGGACAAAACTGGGTAAGTAGAAAAGAAGAAAAACAGCATAAAGCTTTCCTAAGAATAGATTATGGCACACTAGCCAGACATTAAAGAAAACCACCAAACCCTACTGTTCTACATGGAGGAAATGAGTTGACCTAATCTGACTGGATTTCAAGAAAACATTTGTTAGTACTTGGGAAAAAAATAACTAAGGAAGACAGCAATTACTAAATTAACTCATAATATGAATAAAAGCTTGCAAGTAGTTTTGAAGGGGAAGTCTTAGGCTAGTGGAAGGTTGCTAGCCATAAAGAACAATCCCAGATAGATCTTACTAATTGTTTTCACTGACTACCGTAATCTAGGAATTAAGTATACCATCAGTCATTAACACAAAGCTGGGGCATTGTTTGCACAAAGGGGGATTAGAATATCATAACAGAGGACACAAAACTCATTATACACGATGGGCTTGACTCAGGATCCCAGAACTTGGTATACACCAAACCTAGAAGAAGTTTTCCAGTATGATATTTTCCTGATAAAAATAAACCACAATAGTCAAGTTTCTTATTCGTACCACAGAAGTAAAAGATATCAAATAAAACTGCTATATAAAAGGCCACAATACATATTTCATACAGCCAAGTTCCAAGGCAGACAAGGAGAAGAAAGAAAAATAGATTTTTTTCCTGTCTAATTAGAGACAGTCATAATATTACTCAACTTCCAGAGACACAACCACCAAAATACTCAGGATTCTTCTATTAAAAAAACCTCCACCTTATTTTTACATGTTATTCAAGAGCACCACACAACTCTTGTACATCCTGCTCTCCTTTTCAATCTTACAGGCATAACCTGTAAACTGGAGATTAACCTACAAAATCAATAGAAACAATATAATGTGACACTCGGTCCATCTCCTCTGTTGATCCTGGAAAAATATTTCAGAATTTGGTCTCTTGCTCCCAGAGCTGTCAAGTGAAGCCAGTGCAGGACACCGAGTCAGAAGTACTGCATGACTTTCTGAAGATTTACCTGAAATAATGTACCAGGATGTGCCTGAGGAAATGTAACACTAGAGACAACTCCACGAGCCAAGCTAGGTCACTTGTAAAGCCCTGCACTGTACCATGTGCATGTGCCAGCTCATGTCTGTAGTCGTGCAAAGCGTAGAGATTCCTCAACAAACCTGGACATGCCAGAAAATTTACTGGAAGCCTGTGGCATGGATGAAACCGATGACACCCTTGTTATAAAAAGCCCTTTGACACCCTTGTAATGAAATATCAGTATAATAGTGCAAAGTTCAAGGTCATAAACTAGGAATGAATAAACAAGGTGCTATCAGTGTCCATAAAAAAGGGTAAATTGGGTGCTTTGGTGAGTCCTCAAAGCCTGTGAGATATTGATAGCAGGTAGCTCTGAATATAAAACTTATAAAATAACAATTAGTGGCTGTGTATCTAGCAGGGATAGGAAGGTATTAATGCCGCCGTGAGAGGCCCTGATGACATCTTATCTGTTGTGTCTACTTCTAACCCTGCATGTTAAAAGAGATTTACTGAAAGTATTTCTACTTCCAGGTGCAAAGGAGGGTTAGAAGAATAGTGTGGTGAAGGGCATCCTCTTCTGCAGCAGGGATGGCATGGCTGTTTTGGCTGAACCAGTGCTGAGCAGGTTTTGACAGTAACCTATAAAAGCTCAAGGGGTGACAGATGGGAAGGGACTTCATACTAGGAGAGAGAAATGCTGTTTAAACTGAAGTCAAAGACCCCACAGAACATGAGGGGATGCGCTGGTGCCAAATACACATTATCTGAAATCTGTAACCATTCCGAGGAACAGAAAATGAGGAGCAACCTCATGACAAGGTTAGCTTCAAGATGGAGTCAGGCATCTCTGCAAGTGAGTTGAAGACTGCAACATGGCTGCCTACAATAGCTGGGATCAGGCCTTGCAGCTGGGGAGGTCTTCTCCAGTCTTGCATATGTCAAGGTCAGAGCTGAATATGAAAGCTTTGATTTTCAAAATGTGTACCAAATTTACACGTTTGTCACCAGCCAGTTTATCACCACCTGCTATCTCACCTTCAGTGGTGTTACACAAGAGTGTAAATTAACGCCGAGTGTAATCCTCCCGATCATTACAGTTGGAGAACAAACGGGTCTGTGCATATGGAAGTATCTAATTAGTCACATTGTGGTTGCATATATGTGGAAATACCCTGTTTGACTCTGAAATCATCCTGACTGGTTGGCTTATACAACGATGTGTGTTGCTGCGACTCTTGCATAAGGAGAATTAGGCCTTCTGTTTTAATAATACCGCACCATTCTGAGCCCTTAATCTTGCATCACAGAAAAACATGGCAGTAGCAACACATAACTGTGTATTTTTTGAATTCTCCATGTTGCAAAATGCTAGTTCCTGACCTCTGCCAAACGTGTGCAGTGGCCTACCTTGACACGATATTAGATTAATTGTAACAGAAGAGAGCCCTGTTGTAGCTGCAACAGTGAAAAGAATATGACTTTACCTACTCACGAATTTCAGTTTTCAGTCGTCTTTTCTCCTAAGAGCTCTGTCGTCTTAGTATGTCATGTGTGTAGTTACACAAGTTCTGTTTGTTTTAGACTGAGACGACTTGGCCTTATTAGCTCCTTCTATCCCCTCCAGTTTTGGTGGGGTCCCTAGGGCCTCCTTAGCAATATTGCAGAAGGAAATCCCCATCAACTTCATAAAGCCCTAAAAAGGCTGAGGGCAAAATTGAGTGGATCTCTGCTCTTGCAGGCAGCGTCCTCCCCTCACACAGCGCTGCCACGGGTGTCAATGGCAGCTCTGCAGAGGGGAAGAGAACCGCAGCTGGTGGGGTTTTGCTCGCTCTCCGTGCCTGAAAGGACACCCTCACCCAGAGCACCTTTTCTGTATGTGCTCGACGATTAAGGGAGCTTATTGCTGGGATTTCCAGGGAAGAGTGTCATCACTGCGGCGCTGCTGTAAGTTACAGGTAATGTGTGATGAAGCAGAAACGTAGTTCGGAGGACTGGGCACGGTAAAGGCTGGCAAGATACTTGCCTTTCTGCTCAGTTACAAGGGGCACCTGCTCGATTCTGGATTATGACTGATTCATCTAAATGAATTGCAGCAACAGACATGTTAAAAATTGTTTATGTGGTTTTAAAAATACCTGGATCTTTTCTCCAGAATACAGTAATTTATTTTGCTTATATAGAGCAATTTAGATTCTCCCTTAATTACTAATTAATTTTAGGTTTAATTTGACTTCCTTCCCCTTCTCTCCCAACACACAGACATGTCTGTATTTCTGTACATGCATATACGCACACCCCATCAAAATTATTTCAGCATAAGTATGAATACCATGAACCAAAAGTTTGCCATCCCTACTACAGTGAAAGCTGACTGCCACCTATGGGTAAGAGTTCATGTTAACATATTTAGATAAAATTTTAATATTATTCTTTGAAATTAATTCGATTTGCAATTATCTAGCAGGACAGAGTTTTGATTCATTTGCTATCTATTTTTTCAGCAACAATCACTGCTCATCCTCCAAAAGCAGGGTATTAAAAAACAACTCCCTTACAAAAGGGCATCAGCTCTATGACAAGTAAAAAAAAAAAGGGGTATGACGTCCTTATTTTTCTTATTCTGAATAAGGAATACATACAAGTACCTTCATTCTCTATGCACAGAAAAAAGACCCAGTGCTACACAGCTCGGCGTATATTAGACAATGCTGTATTTAACGACTACTGTAACCGTAAAGTTTAGCCCTCTCCAGGTTTTAACATTTTGCTTACTGCTTTCTTTTACTAAATACATACAAACAACTTAACCATGTGATCTCACGAAAATGTATATATACTCAGTATGTTGGAGTAATTTTCTATTCAAATTTTTTTGTTTTTCAGAGTAAAATGAAAGCTAAGTGGGGGAAGGGAGGAGGTAGAAAAATGTATGGCTTGATTATGTAAGCCTTGATCTTTCAGATAACCGGTCTATGTATCATTTACTTAGAAAACTCAAAACTTGTTGTATCAAAAATATTTTTTTCTGATTAAGCTTTCAGGTAGTTAAAAGCAAAGAGGCCGACAGTTCTGTGTATCTGACTCCCAAAGAGAAAAATGCTACATACTACAGCTGCTATACTGTAGGAAGCTGCATTAAAATGGACATCACCATCCATTTCCCTGAATTACCATAAGTAAAAAATATCTGGAAGTCTAGCAGAGTTTAATGCATATATTTCCGATTGGGAAAAGATACTTTTGCTTCAGTAAACAGAAGCTAATTGCAGCCATTATATTTCTCCCTTTTGGGGCAGAGGCATAATGTTTCTGAAGGAAAAGAGACTGAAAGGAACTTACAAAAGGGAAAATGATATTAAAAGAGATAGCAACTAATACAAACTAAGAATGAATTGGATATTCCTTTTTTTTAAATCCCCCTTTTAAAGTAATCTTAGTCCCGGGCCTCCTCATCTGTATTCCACTTTATTAAATATGATAATCAGCCTACCTAAAAAAACCTGAAATAAATACTACACTAGTGATTACCTCATGCATTTTCAGTAAGTTTTATTACTAAACATGCTATAAACTTATGAAATACTGTAAAAGCAGTCAGTAAATGTCAATTATCAGACGTTACCACATCAACATTTCATGCTTGCTTTCCGACAGCATCGGTACCCTTTATCATCTGCGTAATTCAGACGTTTATGGTAAAATCCTTGTGCCTCATAGTCAAAAGCATCTTGTAGCTAAAGTATCTCTGTTCCGCAGCAATATATACACGATGCATTTCCCTTCTTACTTCTGAACCAACATATTTTAGACACTGCATTCTCCGCATTCTCCGATTTACTTCCCTGTGCCCACTTTGGCTACCGAATCAAGCTATCAACTGTCCGGGAACACTTCCCTGTATTTTCAAATCCCAGTTTCAACTTAACCCACTTAGTCTCTTTGGATGGGAACTTCATATCAGACAGAAATTACTCCTTATCATGTTTGATGAATCCAGCTTAAAACAAAACACAGAACTGCATGAACATCTGTGACAAATGACTTGTCTCAGCCATTCTGCTATTTCTTATTTAATCTCCCACTGGAGTACAATTTAGTAGGTATACTATTTTGCAGTGCAGACCTCCTCTCACCAATCCACTGCTTGCAAAAGGAATAAAAAAATATTTTTCCACATGTCGTACCAAAGCCTGAAGAGAATATAGTCATAACTTTTGAAATAATTACTAGGAGAAGGGAAGCAAATAAATTAAGCTAGCACCCTAAATTTACAAGAGCCACAAAAAGGTTAGAAAATGTAAGAATGCAATCGAGGTCTGCTAAATTAATAGATCTATTAATAGAATATGAAACAAAACCCTCCTTTCCTGGTGACACATCACCGAGTTACTACTTGTATACTTCCTACAAATATAAACCAAGAGCAAATTTTTTTCTTTATATAGTTGGTATTATGAATTTTGAGATGCTCCTATTTCAGTATCTTTAAAACCAAGGCCTTGTTAAAGGACAGGCTACTTGGAAATATCTCCACGATATTGGAAAAGCCCGACAGGTTTCTCCTAATTTTTTTCCACCAGTGATCTCTATGTTTGACAGAAGAAAAAGAAAAAAACCCTGCAAATCAGACAGTGCACCTAATTCTCTGAAGGGCTGCTTGTTAATTTTACGTCTTTACGAAAAGACAAGGAAAATTCCACTTCCCAAGTAAAGAAATACATAACGTCGTAACACCAGAGCTTAAAAAAAATTATTCTTTCTGTTCTATACAGATGTCTCATCAATTTCACTTGAGCACTGCTTATACTATATAACACAAATTTTACTTTAAATTATAGTACTTAATGCCTATATGGATTTTTTTCGTTATCTAATAGCTTTGCTAGATCGCTCATGGATTTTTACTATGCTGTGTATTAGTTATATGCCTGCATTTTCCAACTGACATTCAAAATACTACTGTACTCTGGTCTGTTCCACTGAATTTTGACACTGGAGAAGTGCACTCCGACACTCATAATATAATATGCATATAGACGCAACTAAACAAAAACACAGATTGCCTTGTGATACAGTGGAATGAAAGGGACTTTCTCCTAATGGGGAAAAACCTGTTTGTTCATAGTAATTTCGTTTATAGTTGAGAAAGGGAGCAAAGCACCTGGAACTGACTCACTGCAAATTCCAGAAATGCAAGGAGCTTCACAAAAACTCTGTGGTTACCTTGTTTTTTAAGTAACCATGCCAAGCTGACAGCTATTAAGAGTAGCAAGGACTTGCATAACGAGGACTTGAAGGAAGGCTTAGTTCTATCCATGCTGGAGTGATTTGAGGAGAATGAAGGCACGTATTTCTTTATGATGCATTATGTAACAACACAGAGGGCAATCCGAGGCATTCAAAAAAATACGGGGCCCACATTTGCTCTTACGCTTGTTATTTATTGCACAAATATCATATAGTGCTTATAGCTTAAGGCTTATGAAACACCTAACTGAGGGATGTTATCCAGTGCAAGTGAGTTTTAGATGTTTTAGATGACATACTTTATGTTTTGTACATCTTTAGGAAAATATAATAGGTCCTATAATTCATTTTCTTCAAACTTCTGCAATACATGCAATCTCAGATAAAATAAAATTGTCAAAATCAGTGATAGCTGGACCTTCTGGTTCACATTAGTGTGAAGAGAAAACTGCTGTTGAGCTGACACGTTGATAGATTATGAATTCTGCTGAAGAATAGCTAAAAATGGTGATTCAATCTTGTCGCTACTATGTAAGAAGAATAACAGAAGTAGAGATGTTACTCAGGATATCATGTCTTTTATCAAAACCCTAAAGGGTTCTGGTGCATCGAGTGCATTCTCTCCCTGAGAGCTTCTGGCTTTAAAAAATACCAGTGTAAGTAAATGAAACTGAGATTGCCTATTTAAAAAAAAATAAAAATAAAAAGGCCTACTAAAAAAAAATAAATAGGATGAGTCCTGAATTTCTTTAGACATGAAAATGAAGATCAGATCGCAAAAAGGCTATTTTTAAGGGGTTTTTTTCCTCGGGTTTTTTTTTTTTTCCAATGAGATGCCAGTCTTGTGAAATGGGTGAAATGGAGATCTGGGAGGATTATGAAACACAAGTAACATGAAGGACAAATCTGACTAAAAGAGAGGGAGAATATTATTCCAATTATTTCAAACTTAGCTGGGTTACTTCCTTAACTAACTTCAATCAATATAGCTCCCCTGAAATCAGTAAGGTGATACCGATTCACCTAAGAGGTATCTAGCAAGTAAGATAATGCGGACCATCATCTTCTATTAGGGCAGGTCAAGATAAAAACATACAGAGAGTCATCTTTTCTAAATAGCTCCTTAATCTTTAAATACTCAGAACTTTAAAAAGAGGCACTTTAATTACTTCTGCTATTCTAGCCCTGGTCCTCTGTTGATCTGAACCTTGCCTGGTTGTTTATGCTGAAGTGGGAGTCAGGTTTAAGCACTGACTTCAGTCCCTCAGCGCTTCATACTTCCCTGTGCAGCTGCAAATCACCACAGAAGGCTCAAGATGGAGGGAACAGGGCCTTGGTGGCTTGTGCCTTTCTTCTCCGGACATCATCAAACGTTTCTGGTGCTTCTGATTCATCCACGGAGTCCTGCAACAACAGAAAGGAAACAAGGCTTCACAGTCCTCATCCTTCATGGACAGGCATAACAGGTAAGAAGGAGGAGGAAACAGAATCACTGGGGGGACATATTTCTTATTACAAGGTCCTCTCTCCCAAAGGGAAAGAAACCTTGACGCAAACTTCATTATATCAAAGCCATAAATAGGCATGTACATCGTATTTCTTATTCCTCAGTGGTTTTGTTTCAGGGAAGGATGTTCTTCTGATTTTGAATTTTACTTTTTGCTTTACAGGGCCTCTACAGTAAGTATCTGCAGTTCTTCCTACCATAATTAATATTTCATCTTGCATAGCAGTATTTTATCTTAAAAAAAAAAGTATATATCTCCCCAGCAAAACCATGATGTAAGTTTTGTTCTCGATTTTGGGATGAACAGGGAAGAAAAGCAGTAAGGCAGAAAGTTCATCGCTTTGCTGCAAACCACAGGCAGAGCCAGAAACCCAGATTAAATCCAAGAAATGTCTCAGCCTTGTTCTGTGTTTTGCCTACAGTTCTTACACACACATTTGCCTTTTCGGTATGCGCACCGACATCTTTAGGATACTCGGGCAATGTATTAACACGTTGTGGATAAGGGAAAGAAACAAGTCAAATATTTGGAGGGTGTGAAGCAGTAAACAGTAACCGAGTAGAAATGTTTTAAGCAATGTTGTTAGGGCTTGATGGCCAGGGAGATGCATACATTCTCCTTTCAAGCCTGTAAGCTTGGTAACAAGTGACAGGAGATAAATTTTCTCAGTTTGGAATGTAATGGATTTTTGTCTGTTCCACGATGCTACGCAGCTCTTGGATACGTGAGCTCTTACAGATGGAAGTCTGCTTTTAGGACAGGCCCCGTAACAAAAGGCTGCAGCACGACAGGCAGAGACCCAGGTTAATTCTGGCAGGGCAGCTTCTTGTGATGCGCGACCCAGCAGGTACCCAACCCGCCTTACGTAAGGGTTTCATTTTCGTTAGACTACATCTCGCCACCGCATGAGGCAAAGGAGAAGAGGCTATTACATCTCCCCATGCAGCACCAGTCCCCTGGGTCAGGCCCAATATCCGCATCCTCGCATTTTTTTTATTATATATCTATATTTATTTTTTTTTCCTCTCCAGACAGCACATCTACACAGTGGCGTTTACCTATTTGCTCCAGCCGGGGCTGCCACGCAACCTAGCTGGGCGGCCGGCCGCAGAGCCGACGTTCAGCGGAGCGTTGCTGAAGAGGAAAGCCCCGTCCCTCTTCGGCGCCGGGCGCGGGGCGCGCTGCGGGCCGGTTCCTGGCGGGCAGCTCTCCCTCGGCGGCGGCGGCGGCAGCGGTGGGGCGGCTCCGCTCTGCGGCCAGCGGCGGGCAGCGTCCATTGCAGCTCGGCGGGGAGCATCCCCGCGCGGCGCAAACATCCAGGGGCTCCGGCAGCGTGCGGGGGGTACCCAGCACCTCTCCGTCTCCTTCCTCCCCCTCTCCTCCCACCGCTGCCAGGTGCGTTTATGTCTCTTCCCGCAAACCCGCCGCCTGTGGCCCTTGAGCCCCCAGCAGCCCGGCTAGACCCCAAGTCACCGCCGATACGTATCGCTCGCTCTCTCTCAAGCTCCCCCGGGGAAGCAGCCCGGCGGGGCCGCTCTCCGCCTGACCCCCGCCCTGCATCTCACCGCCCCAAGGACGCCGCCGCTGCCGGTGCCCTTAAAAACAAAGGCGAAAGCCGCCACTTTCCACGCTCCCTTCCCTCCCCGCGCCGGCACCGCCGCGTTACGCAGCTGGCTACAGGACCTCGCCTGGCAGGGATAAAAGAAAACCCCAAGGGGGGGGTAAGGAGAGGAAACCCACCCAGCCCCGGGGCCGATCCCCGTCCCTGGACGGCGGCGTGGTGGGGCGCAGCGCAGCGCAGCCCAGCGCACCTGACAGCCCGCCGCCCCGCGCCGCGCTGTATTTCCCTCCCTTAGCGACAGGGGAGGCGCGCGGCGGCTGCGGCCTCGCCATTGGCGGAGGAGAGAGGCGCGGTGCGGCCATTGGCTGGCGCCGCGGCCAATGGGACACGCTGTATCCGGGAGTCAGGGGGCCGTAGAGCTATTTAAATCCAGCTCGGTGATGTCAGTGGGGGTGGCGGTTAGCGGGGGTGGCGCGGGGGGAGCGGGTCGGCTGGCGGAGAGGCGGGCGCGGTGGCCGCGCCTGTCAGGCCGCGTTAGTCACGGGGCGGCCGCCGCGACCGCGGGGAGGTGAGCGGGAGTGGCCCGGCGCACCTGCACGTCCTGCCGGCACGTCCCCGCGTTACGGGGTCCGGCGGCACACGCTCCCCCCCTTCCCGCTCGGCCTGGGGGCGATCCTGGAGCCTGGGGGTCGATTTTTGGGGGTGCTGGCGTGGTGCGCGCTGAGACCGAGCGCGGTCAGGTGAGCTCGCCAGTTCTGCGAGTTTCGTGCTAGGCTGCCCCTTTAAGAGGAGGCAGAAGGGCCGTTGTCTGAGTTAAAAACATGCGGTTCGGGAGCTGGAGTTGCCTGACAGTTCTTCGCGCAGCTCCGGCTTGCATCCTCTGCATCCCTGTGGCCTCAGCGGCGCTGCAAGAGCCGTGGCGTGTGCTGGGTTGTGTCTCTTGAACTGTGCCTTCAGGGAGGGCTGGCTTTGCCCGGGTGTTGCAGACCTGCCTGGTTTGATTTGGAGGCCTGCTGCAGGCTGGGAGTCCTCAAGTGATGACCCTGGCTTAAAGGTGCCTGTGGAGGCCAGGAAGCAGTGGTAGGTAGGGTACAGGCCGTGGTAGGTAGGGTACAGGCCGTGGTAGGTAGGGTACAGGCCGTGGTAGGTAGGGTAACGGCCGTGGTAGGTAGGGTACCGCCACCAGGCTGATGTTCTTCCTGCGCTTTGCTTCCTGGTAATGGTGGGCCCTGGCCTGGCTTTTAGATGCTAAAGCTTAATAGATGTTTCTAGCCTCACGTGCTCTGTTTCTCTTGTCTTCCCAACACAGCGTTCACAGGTGGAGCTGGAGTGGTGTTGTGTTACAGCAGAAGAAGATAAGCGAAAGCAAGGTCTGCATGCACTGCTCTGTCTTGGCAGAGAATGTCTTGTAACTTGTTCTGCGCTTCAGTATGCTGGAGACCTGTTCTGGAGCTCGTCTTGTTTAGCCTAATAAAGGCTGAAAAGTGGGATTAGTGTTGTTTGACCTGGCATGTAATCATCCTGCTTGCATGGCCTCGTGCCCAATACCCTGATGGTTGTATAGCTCGCTCTGTCTTGTGTGACCCAGAATTACCTGTGATGTGACCAAAATGCAGGCATCTCCCAGCAAATGGTGTGTCAGCCCTTACATGATGGGAGCATAAATAAGCACTGGGTAACAGACTGCTAGCTTTTCTCAGTTTGCAAGTGGATGTACCCTGTGATCATAAATTTTGGCCTGTAACTGCAGGTATTTTGGGTTGCCTAAAGATGCACATCTGGAGATGTGGCTGCAGAGGTGTATGTGTGTGTATGTATAGGCGTGGTGACCTGTGGAAGTGGTTCCATAAAAGCACAGCTGTTCTGCATTGAGCTCAATGTACAGGGCATCACTGAGCTGCAGATTGTTGGTGCCAGAGAATGTATGTTGTGAAGAAATTGGGACTGCAAACCAGGAGGAAAGAGGTTGCTGACAACCAGGGAACTAAAGGTCTCAGCTGCCTCCAAAACAGGACAGCAGGAGCAAACAGCCTATGCTGTTTCATGGTGGAGCTTCATAAGTTCACAGTCACAATTAGTATGAGAGAGCAGGTTTGACTTAGGGAACATCAATTAAAGCTGGAATTGGGAGCTGGTATCCCCAAGGAAGAATGAAAAGCCCTTACTGTTACGTGTGAAGGAGCTGTCACTAAAATTGCTTCTTCCCTGTAGCAGGGCAAGGCAATAGGAGATAGCATGGGAAGGCTGACAATAGAGGTGCCTTCTGTGAGGGGAGAGAAAGGCTTGTCATAAATTGGGATCCTTGGGGGTAATTTGATTTTTCATATAAGGACTTTCTTTCACCAAAGGTCAGATAGAAGGATGAGAGCCCTTTCAGGAACTGACTGCCTTTGCAGCCCCGTTGGCCATTCCTTGCTCTCTCCCACCCTACTTGAAAAGCTGCTTGGGAGAAAGATAAAGGGTGTTGTTTGTGTATGGTATTTGTCCATTAATCCCACACTGTCAGCTGCCTTCAAGGCTCAAGAAATAAAATGGTTTTTTATTACTTTGATTGTATTTTCTCCCTGTGGTCCCTGTCTGTGTGACCTTGGGTGACCTGGGGAAGGATCACCTTTCTCTGAAATGTCCGATCAGCATCAGCAAAAGATGGGAAGCTGGGCAGAAGTGTTTGTGGTGGTCCTGCTCCTGACTCAAGCATCTTGCTTGCATGCTTGGAACTAATCTTATGATCAGATTTCAGTTGAGAAGAAATTTTTCTTTAACATAGTGGTGTTTTGAGGGAAAAAGGGAAGGGGGATGCATTCACCCTCCTTTGCAAGATGCTATGTGGTTCACTTTGTAAAATGAAATTGGGTATTTTGGGGTTAGGAACTGCTGTAATGGACAGAGCACTCAGTCTGCAGTAGTAAAAACCTTAAGTTTGTTGGGTGGGGGGTGGTTTTTAATATATATAAATGGAAGAGGCAAATATGAAAGGGACTTTCTGAATTTCACATGTATGCCATAGACATAGGGGAGAAAGGAATGGGAAGGTCTGGCCCATTCCACAATTTTGTTGCCACAAAGCCTGATCCAGTGTCCCCATCTCTTCCCTGATATATGGCCCAGTATGCAAAGATCTTCAGGATATGGAACTCTGTAACCTCCTGGGGCATCCCTTCCAGTGCTCCATTTTTCTTCTCTTAGGACAGTTTTCTGTTGCTTCCAATTAGAAAATCCTTAGCTGCAGTTTAACCTCATTACTTCTTGCACAGTCTCTTCTGGGGGGGCTGTAATTCCTGACCCCTCCTCACTTTCAGTCCTACATATTTGTTTAAGAAAGGTCTGGCAAAAGATGACAAAGTAGTGGTGTCAGCATTTCCTCCTAGTCCTTTTTTCCCCTCTTAAACAACCACGGTGAATGAACAAAATTAATGGCAGGTGAAGTTTGTAGCCCCTAGGAAAGGAACACACAGCGCAGGGGAAGATTGATGGGTGGTGCTGCCACGGTGACGTCAGCTCAAAAGAGGGACATAGGGACAGCTGATTGATAAACTGGTATGTGTGGCTTGACTGGTAAGTAAAACCCCAAACCTAGCTACCCCCGATTTTAGGTTGCTTTGGGAAAGGGAATGATGAACGATAAAATTTTAACTATAAATGATGCTTCTGGAAATTACTGTGTGTTGCAGCACACCAGCTCCAGAGTTTCATATGAAGGATGCTGCTCAGGCTGAGTAAACTGAGGCACGGAGAAACTAAGAGGTACGTGAGTAAATGAAGTTCAGACAAGGCAAATCTGCTCCCAGTCTCAATATTGCTTCTTCCTGGCCAGTCTTTAGAAATCATTCCTGCTTCAGATTAGTGATGCATGGTACTGTGTTTTTTCCATGTTAAGAGCACATTTTGCAGAAGAATCACAGGTGTTGATTCTGTGGGGTTGGAAGGGACCTCAAGAGATCATCGGGTCCAACCCCCCTGCCAAAGCAGCTCCCTAGCTCATACTGCACAGATAGGCGTCCAGATGAGTCTTGAGTGTCTCCAGAGAAGGAGACTCCACCACCTCCCTGGGCAGCCTGTCCCAGGGCTCTGTCACCCTCACTGGGAAAAAGTTCCTCTGCATGTTGGTGCGAACTTCCTGTGCTCCTATTTGCAGCCATTGCCCCTTGTCCTGTCCCCACAGACCACTGAAAAGGGGCAGGCCAATTCCCCCTGCACCCCATACTTAAGATATTTATAAACATTGATTAGGTTCCCCCTCAGCCTTCTCTTCTCCAGGCTGAACAGCCCCAGCTCTTTCAGCCTTTCCTCATAGGGTAGATGTTCCAGGCCCTTATAGAAGGGTCTATAATTGTGTAGGATTCAGCTGAATTGAGGCTGCAAGATGGGGTCAGTTGCAGTCCTCTGTTTCAAAAGATTGTTGATAAAAATCTGTATGTTCTGTTCAGGACTATTGATGCTTTTCAGTTTTTAAATGTTTTGTGTGGAAAATCCCTCTGTTAATTAGCAAGTGCTCTGAGCATTACTGCATATTTTATGTTTCATTTGCCTGGAAGAAATGGACAGTTCTGTTGCTACAGATTAACCACAATTTATTTTGTGACATGCTGACTGCTGGAAAAGAGACTTGATAGTTTATTTCTTTTTCATCTGATTATTTAAGGAATGGGGCTGAACAGAAGGGTTTAACCACAACTTTTCTTCTACTTCCAGTCCCAGCAGACATTTGTGTTTATGAAGAAAAAAATCTTCACAAGCTGAAAATGTGAAAACCAGAAAGTGAGTGGTTCAACAGTACAAAGGACTGCAGTACTATATGTTATTTTCTTGGCTGGCATTAGCTATGATGGTTTGTTTATTTTACCTTTGACACAGCCTTATTCCACATTCCTGTGTAAATTCTTCACAGGCCACAAAAAAAATCACTGCAGCTGCTGTTGCATGAGTTAGTCCTATGTACCAATGGACACTAATAGTGAGTGAAGATTTTTGGCACAAAAAGCTGTTCAAATTTAACTTTTCCTCACAGAAATTGAGTTACTAATGATTCTCTTTATGGAATGAAGGATAAGATCACCTTTTAAGTCATTTGATGATCAGACCTTTGTTCCCAAGGCTCTTTGAAGAGTAGGTTGTGTCAGAATCATGTTCCTGATTCTGCTGTGGGCAATTCTGTTCATCTCTGTGCTGTTAGCAGGCCACAGCAGCAGGCTTTGGAAAGTAGCATAGAATGGTAACTGTCACATCTGATTTCCTAAAAAAGTTGTGTTGTCTTGTCTTTGAGACAAACTTTGAATTCTGAGATGGCTTTGTGTTCCTAAAGCTGCAATTTGCAGCACCATTCCTGAAGGAATAAAATGCCTCAGCCTTCATGTGTGTTGGACCTAATAGCCTTCCTAGCAGTCAGTAGGAGGCTTCAGTATTCCAAAAAAGTGCAGCTGTGGGTTCCTCAGCCTGAAGAAACTGCCCTAGATTAGAGACAAATGATGATTAACCAAACATGACTACGACACACAAGAGTTCTCTTAGAGCATAAGCTAGCTTCCAAGCTTTCTCCTCTGGTGAAGTACCAGTTGCTTAGACCTCTAAGCAGTCCTCTGCTTAACGTCACAGCCACTTCTTGGGTAGCCAGTACAGTTTTTCTAAGCTATGTTATACACAAGACCATTACCTTTGCATTCTATCTCTACATAGGGAGTAGAATAGAGTATTTCAAGTTGGAAGTGACCTACAATAAGCATCTAGTCCAACTGCCTGATAATTCACAGTTGACCAAAAGTTAACCATGTCAAGAGGATTGTCCAAATGCTTCTGAAACACTTGACAGGCCTAGGGCATTGACCACCTCTCTAGGAAGACTCTTCCAGCATTTGACCACCCTCTTGGTAAAGAAAAGCTTCCTAATGTCCAGCCTGAACCTTCCATGGTGCAGCTTTGAACCATTCCCACACATTCTGTCATCCCAGGGAGCAGAGCTCAGTGCCTCCTTCTCCATGTCTTCTCCTTGGGAAGCTGTAGAGAGCAGCAAGGTTGCCCTCAGCCTCCTTTTCTCCAAACCTGAAGTTCTCTGCCAGTCTTCATGGGACATTCCTTCCAGCCCTGTCATCAGCTTTGTTGCCTTTCTCTGGAGGCATTCAAGAACCATCACATCCTCCTTAAATTGTGGGGCCCTGAACTGAACACAGCTCTCAAGGCAAGCCTACACCAGTGCAAAATACAGTGGGATAATCCCTTCTTTTGACCAGCTGTTTGTACCATGTTTAATGCACCCCAACTGACCAGTCCACGAAGACTGGAGGGGTTCTTTACCATCACTAAGACTTAGAGGATGTTTAAAATTCTGCTGAGCAGTATTTCTAAAATGGTGTTGAACTGTAGCTTTCCTGTTGTGATAAAGCTATATGGCTAGTACTGTCCTATTCTGTTTGTTAGTAGCTTGGGACCACAGATCAAAAGGTGGAACACACAAAAAAAGGTCATTAAGAATGTGATCAAGACAGCACAAGGAGGATTTTTATGGAGAGTTTCCTAGATACAGGATTCATAAGGAAGTGTAAAAATTTACTTTGTTCTTTAGTGAAACTTAAAGCAATGTCTGTTTCATCAGTAGTGGCCTGTTTGGGCAAGTAATCTTATAGTGTGATGTGATATCAGTAGGCAATATTAATCTCTGCTTATTTTTCCATAGATTTCCCTAATATTAATCTCTGCCAGGATCTTGAGAAGAATGTCCTTTTACAATCTGACATGATGAAGGGGGAAGCTTGTCAGCTGAATTCCCCTGGTATGTAAATGGCTTTTGTTTTTAAGAGTTAGCTCTTACATTTCAGTGTTGTCTTCCTTCTCCTGAAAAAGTCTATTCAATATCTAGCATAGAATTTAAGCCTGGAGAGGGCTGTTAAAGTAAATACCATTTAATATAAATTACATTTAATATAAATTCTTGCCTAAAATATCTGCCATAAAGCCTATGCTTTATAGTATAGGTATGCATATGGATGTATTGGTACTACAGCTTGATCTAGGTGGGGTTTAAGCACTGCATTCAAAAAAAACTCTATTGTAAACCACTCATCACCTTTTCATTAACTGAGCATCTGTGGACACCTACCATGTTTGTGACAGTGTTTGAACCCTCCATGCAGTGGATTCATGCAGACAGCTGCATCTTCAGTGTACATGGGCCTTACCAAGCTCAGCACAGAGCCATTTCCAGTTAAGAATGCAAAGTGGCAGAAATGGGTATTGTCCACCTCTTGCCTAATGATCAGCCATTAGAGGATTTTCTGAGGAAAGCAGGCTTTCAGTGCCCTCTAACAACAATTCCCACTGAATAGAGGAGAGATGTCACCTTAGTGGCATGAATGAAATCATGATACAGCCTCTTCCATGGTCTTCAGAGTTTACTTATACTCTGTCATGCTTGCATGGGATTATTCTCCTTTCTATAGACACTTAAAATACTATATTCCTTTGGTTTCTGTGGAATTCCTGTTTTGGAAAGGGATAACTTTAACATGAGAACTGAAATTGTGCCTGGCTCCCAATTAGATATGAAGAGGAAAAAGTCTCTAGTGCTATTTCCTTAGGTTTCCTTTAATTTCTGAGATAAATGTACATCTTTGCTCTGATACACATACTTTCTACCTTAACTTCTCTTGCATTCTTTGAATAACTTGTGTTAAAAGTTAAGTCACACAGTGCTTTCCAATTTATACAACTCAACATGCTGGAGAAGTGCATATCCAATGTATGGGCTGAAATGGGATCATCAGCCATTCACAAGGCAACACCTGCAAGAAGGAGCACTCACAGCTTCTTGTCCTGAGCAGCTACTGGGTTAACTTGTCCTAACACAGAGCAAAACCCCTGGAGTGAACCCAGCATTATTTATGTGGTTAAGAGCTGTGTCCACGGGTTGGAATGATGTCTTGTTTTGGTTTTGTTTTTTCAAGGGAATCATAACTCATTTGCACCAACAATCCCCAGTCCATAGTGAATATGCATACCAGGATTTACAACAGTTAAGTTAAAGGAGATGGGCTTATTGGACAGTAAAACATGCAGTAGTAGGAAGGATAATAAGTGCCTTTTTCATGCTGTCTGTTAAGAATGATCACTTAGAGTAGAGTTTAAGTTTAATTTCAAAGTCATCCAAATACCCCCATCAAAAAAGCAAAACAGAGAGAAAACAAGTGTATATGGGAACAATGTCACGAATGCTTTGTATCCTGCTTTAGTACATTGCAATCAATATCTGATAGGTGATATACAGCACTAAAGCACACAGCACTTCTAAAGACATAGTTAAAGAATGTAACAGTCTAGGCTGCAGGAGAAAATAAGGAAAAACATGGTCCCACTTAACCACTTGTCTGAATCTTGCATGACTTTTTTCAGGGTAAGAAACCCACAGATTGTTAAGCAGCAACCGTCTGGTGGCTGTATGGCTGCTGCTCAGAAAAAGGGGTGAAACTCTGTGTGGCATCCTCAAAGAAATGACAGCCAAAAAGTTGTGATCTGCTGCAGAGAGCTGAGGGCACGTG
Organism: Laterallus jamaicensis coturniculus; assembly: GCA_022605575.1. Classification (NCBI taxonomy): domain Eukaryota; kingdom Metazoa; phylum Chordata; class Aves; order Gruiformes; family Rallidae; genus Laterallus; species Laterallus jamaicensis. Next base: position 7,759,187 of record JAKCOX010000027.1, read on the forward strand.
TTACTCTTTAAATTTATTCAGGTAAATTTAATTTATTGGTAAATCAGCTACACTAAGATGTTGGAGGGTATCACTGTTGTAGGTGTGGGTGGAAATAATGCACCCAGTAAAACAGGCTGGCTGGGTATGTGGAGAAGTGTGTTGCTGGGAAATCTTGTGAGACACTTCATGCTAGCTGCAGTGTTGTACATACTCTCATGTCACATGATGTTCATCAGTCAGAATTCAAATGCTGAAGGGACCGAGCTGTGGCACAGTCTCTGGCTGTGTGTACTTGCCAAATAGCCTGGTGTGGACCACTTACTATCATCTTAACTTCTACTTTCTGCTTGTTATGCCTATGTACAGTATTGGAGTGGACACAGCAACAGCTGGAAGATGCAAGAGGATTCACAGCGGAGAAGAGCAGAGGGCTGCAAGGAGAAGCAGAAGTGATCAAGCACAGGGTGCAAAGATGGAACACAGGTGTACTGTTACGATATAGTTTAAGACCCTACCTAGAGTGTTGTTTGCTTAGTGTGGTAGACATTGACCTGGGGGTCCTGGTAGACAGCAGGATGACCATTAGCCAGCAATGTGCCCTCATGGCTAAGAAGGCCAGTGGCATCCTGGGGGGTATTAGAAGGAATGTGGTTAGTAGGTCAAGAGAGGACCTTCTCCCCCTCTACTCTGCCATGGTGAGACCACACCTGGAATATTGTGTCCAGTTCTGGCCAACTCAGTTCAAGAAGCACACAGAACTCCTTGAAACAGTCCAGTGCAGGGTCACCAAGATGAATAAGGGAGTAGAACACCTTCCTTATGAGGACAGGCTGAGGGAGCTGGGCCTCTTTAGCTTGGATGAGACTGCGGGGTGACCTTATTAACGGTTATAAATATGTAAAGAGTGAGAGCCAGGAGGATGGAGCCAGGGTCTTCTCAGTGATGGCCAGCAATGGACAAGGGGCAACAGGTGCAAGCTGGAGCATAGGAGGTTCCATGTGAATGTAAGGAGAAACCTTTTCACTGTGAGGGTCACAGAGCACTGGCACAGGCTGCCCAGAGGTTGTGGGGTCTCCATCTCTGGAGACATTCAAAACCTGCCTGGATGTGTTCCTGGGTGTTGTAGTCTAGGTGATCCTGCTCTGGCAGGGGGAGTGAACTAGATGACCTTTCGAGGTCCCTTCCAACTCCTAATGTTCTGTGATTCTGTGCCCTGCTTATCAAATTATTTTATCTCTAGTATTTCTATAATACGAGTCATGTGCAGGCTGTACTGCAACATGGAGGCAAGCACTAAAGGCAGTTCAGCTGCAGGGATCTGCAGATGCTGATGCCTGTGGTCCCTCATAATAGCAGGAGGAGAGGTAGCAGGATGGAAGGAAGCTTAGGAAAGAAGGAGGCAGCCACAATACACTTGGTTCTGTGGTTCAATCAGCTATAGCTGTCAAACAACAGTATTGCTTGTTTGGGAGTTAGCTTGGGTTAAAGCTCTTCAGACCTACTTGCCTGGGGCAAGCCTCCAGGCTGGAATGCTGCTGGAATTCCCAGCTTAAAGATCTTTGGCAGCAGTTGCCATTTTTCAGCTTTTGTGGCAGTGGAGCAGGTTCCTGGGGGTGGGAGGGAAAATCCCTGAGGGTATTTGTGATGCCTGGGAGATGCAGGTAGGGATGGAGAAGGAATATGGGAGAAGGCATAAAGGTGTCATGAGCCTGTAGCAGACCTGGAGAGGGGTAGGCTGTGCACAGCCTCTTTTCCCTCTCTCAGCCTGCCCCCATCCCTTCCTCCCAGGGGTGGCTCCTCATGTTCTTGGAGTTCCCAGCTTGTTTCCAAAGCCCACAGTTGTCTCCCACCTCATTTATCTTCCTCTACCAACTCCGTTCTGACTAGGAAAAAAAACTCCTCATGGCTTTGCTGTAGCTTCTAATTATTCCTTGCTGAAGAGAAGAGGATGCCAGGGGGATTCTTGATACAAAGCAAAGAGGGGGCAGAAGATGGGTAAGAGTTGTATAGGCCAGAACAGCAGGCTTTGTCTCCCAGGGCATAGGCAAAGTCCTCTACGGTCTTCAACTGCCCCTGCCTTGTCTTGGCCTGCTGAGCTGTCATCACTTGAGAAATCAAGTTGATATCAGAGGCCCACAGTTTGACCTTCATTATGTTGCTGTGTAGTTGTTAGGGATGTAACTTTAATTAGGTGAAACATGATCAGGCAATTATTATGAAGAAAACATAACTGGTTGAAGTAGCGGGACTAATCTGATAGCAGAATATTTGCCCAGCAACCTGTTACACACATGATGGAGCAACACTTTGGAGTGGATCACCAGCCAGTAAAGCTGCCCTCCACCTCATAACTCATCTGCCTCAGACTGAACTGCAGTAACACAGCACTACCTTCAGGGACATCTGACCATGGAGAACCATCAGGAACATCGGAGACAAGCTTGTGTCCAAGCCCATTTAACACTGCTGCTCCTGACTACTGACAACCACGCCTGTCAGCAAGGAGAGGAGACGTAAAAATAACCCCTCTTCTGTAACTTTGTGGTGTTCTTTGTATTATTAATCACTCTGTCACAGAGGTAATGAATATTCACATTCCTTCACGCAGATCCAGCAGTTGCATAATAATTGATGCCTGTATTTGGCCCATCCTGGCTTAAACCACAAGATGCTGAAGTCTCTTGAGTCCATTCAAGCTTGCCTTGCAGGTTTCTAAATCTGGATGGGTTAATAGTGGGTATTTCCTGTACACTCCCAAGCTCCTCTCCATTTCTGTCCTCTCCCTGTGAGTCTGGTTCCCAGTGCGGTGATAGTCAGGAGGTGATTGTAGGATACATAGGGATTTACAGGTAGGTGGGAAGAGAACTGATGAGCACAGTAATGTCTTTGTCACTATACCTTTGAGTGTGGATATATGTATGCCACTTTATGCCTAGCTTAAATGAGCAACTGAATTAATCCTAATTAAATGTGTTTGTAGAATAAAACATTTTCCTCTTCATTCCAGATCTGTTTCTTCTCTAAACTAAAATCGTGGCAAATTTACTAGTCCATGTCATTGGCATCATCCCCTGTCTCCTAGCTTAACTAAAGCAGAGTTCTGTGTGTTCCTTGCAAGCTATCCTAACATAGATCACTAACCATCTTCCCTTTGTTTAGGTGTCACCTTTGGTCTCCTCTGGGTCCTCATATCCATGCAGTGTGAAAAGCCAGCTGATTCTTCTCCTAAATGATCCCTAAAATAGTTCTGTCTTCTTGAACAGTAGAAGCTTATCTGAACTTTCTTAATCTCAAAGCATTATTAGTGAAAAATAAGTTTCACTTTTCCTAGTCCTTTGCTTTCTCTCTTGGTTTTCAAGGGAGCTGGTTCCAATATTGCTTCCATACTGCTTTGCCTACTGGTGTTTCAACTCACACTTGAGAATGCTTTCTTCCTCACCAGTCTATAAATCTGAGAGGAGTATTTCTTTACAGACTTACACAGTAGACCATTTTAAATGTTATCCTTCTTCTAGTCACTCTCTAAAACTGTCATGACAGGTACAAAAACGTGGCCAGAATCTAGTTGCAGACATTCTGGGATTTATACTCACCATTGTTGCCACTCCTTCATAAACATCATCTCTCTCTTTCTGCTTCCACTGCTCTTTTTCCTGATAATTAGATAGCAGAATCTTTGTGACCAAGAATGTTGTCATTTTGCTCTGTATTTAGAGAAACATCTGATTGGCTTATCCATGACTTAGCTTGAAAACAGCCCTGAGAAAAAGGGCTTGGGAGTACTTGTGGATGAGAAGGTGGACATGAGCCACCAATGTGCATCTGCAGCCCAGAAGGCCAACTGCTTCCTAAGCTGCATCAAAAGAAGTGTGGCCAGCAGATTGTGAGAGGTGATTCTGCCTGTCTGCTCTGCTCTGGTGAGACCTCACCTGGAGTACTGTGTCCAGCATTGGAGCCCTCAACACAGGAGGGACATTGACCTATTGGAGTGTGTTCAGAGGAGGGCCACAAAAATGATAAAGGGGCTGGAGCACCTCTCCTATGAGGACAGGTTGAGAGAGTTGGGCTCATTCAGCTCAGAAGAGAAGGCGCTGGGGGTACCTTATGGTGGCCTTCCAATACCTGAAAGGTGCCTATAAGAAAGTTGGGGAAGTAACTGGTCATGAGGGCGTGTAGCAGTACGATGAGGGATAACTAGAAAAGGGGAGATTTAAGTTGGATATTAGGAAAAAAATCCACAATATGAGTGTGGTAGATCACTGGAACAGGCTGCCCAGAGAGGTAGTGGAGGCCCTATCCCTGGATGCATTCAAGGTCAGTGTTGATTGGGCTCTGAGTGACCTGATCTAGTGACGATGTCCCTGCTCTCTGCAGGGAGGTTGGACTAGATGACTGCTAATGGTCCCTTTTAACCTAACACATTTTGTGACTGAGATTCCTAGATATTACACAAGTATTGATACTTTTAATTTTATTATTTCATTAAAAAATAATGTGTGATTTTTAGAAAGTATGTTAAGAGATAATTTTTTTGTGAAATATTCCCGAGAGAAAATACAAAACTGTCACCAATTCAGGATTCTATCCTGAAAACTCTATCCTCTGTTGCTCAAATTGCCATGGAGTCCTTCTTCATTTGTAACATCAGTGTTCAAGCACTGAGTGTTTATCTGGACTCTTACCACAAGACCACAAACTGCATCAACCTTCAGTGCAGGAGTGCTGTGATGTTAGGACAGAGCTGTTTCAAAACCTCAACAACTGTTTATTCTTTTAAATACTTAACATAATATATTTTCTAAACTGTATAATCTCACCTGATTCTTACGGGACTGTGCCATCACAGAAGTCCAAGTATACCCTCCCCCCAGAATACAAGACTTAAAAAGTTTAAATGTTGAATGCATTTTTACAATTAAAGAAATGTATCAACATATTTGAAGATAAAAGAGCATCAACAAAACTAAGAAGGCCAATTGTGGGGCTTTCCTCCCTAGAAATACTTGACAATCCCTGAGTTGGTTGGAATGTGGGATTTGAGCAATGACTGTCCTTTGTTCCCCTAGCTTAGGAGCACTGTTCTTCCTGCACAGCTGACAAAAATCGTAATACTGGTTGTACTGTGGGGATAATGGGGCAGGATACAGATATTAAACATTTCCTTGTCTCCACGTCCCACTCTGTTTAGTACTGTCCCCAATTAGGACTGTTCTAATGTTAGATCTGATTATAAAGATGAGCTTTCTCATCAGCTGTTTTTCTGTGAAACCATGGCTTTCCAGGATCCAGAAAGCACACAGATCACAGCCTAAGTTCTAGCCATGCTGCACCAGGGGTCTGGCTTACATTAACATCCCTGAAAGATGATGAGGAAAGAACCCAGTCTGCGGAGGAATCTGAGGCTCCATTAAAGCCTTGCTGCGTGTTACTGCACGTTTAAGATCTGCAGCAGTCATCTGGAGATGAGGTATGCTCCATCCTACCCATGCATGCATCTGTTTTGCTAATGAAAACTCCTTTTATTCTTGTACAGTCCTATTACTGTCCATCAAAGAAATTTTGTCAGGATGCTCAAAAAAGGCCAGGTTGGATGGGGCCCTGGGCAACCTTGTGTAGATCCAGGCCTGAGGTTGGTGGCCCTGCCTGTGGCAGGGGGGTTGGAGCTCTATGATCCTTGGGGTCCCTTCCAACCCACACCATTCTATGATTCTATGAAGTGTTCTCTGCAAGAATCACTCACGCTTCTGTGTACATGAAAGCATACGTGTTCTCAGGCGTGCATTAGGGAGGATAGGCTTATATGCACACACTGGTAAGAAGAGCAAATGAGAGATGAGCTGATATTTACAGATAGTCCTAGGCCAGTGATCAAAATGCAGAATCCCTTTGTAGGCAGGTGGGAAGAGTAGGGTATTTATTAATAACTGAATTCACAGGAACAGTAGAATGAGACTTCTGCTTGAAAGCTTGTTCTCAGTATCCATACAAACCATGAAAGCTCCGCTAAGGTGAATTTCAGTTCTCATTATGGATTTCAGGAAGATGCACAGGAAAAAAAGTCCCATTCAAATTGTCTCATCTGATTCTGCTTGAACTGGCAGTTGAATGGGCAGAGTTCCCACTTTTCTCAGCTGTTGGCTAAGTGCATTTCTTTTGTACCCATGGTAGCAAAGGGAGATACTATATGTGGTGTTGCTGGTCAAAGAGTCATCCCACGCTCTTGGAGACCATCCCTTGATCTCCTCTCCTAACAGTATCATTAAATCTTCTGCTGGCATGGGTTTCTGTGGAAATCCCTCATGCACGTACATGAGCAAAACTATAATGACAGCAAACTGCCTCAAGCTGAAGTATCAGGATGCAGTTTCACAAACAGCCTAGGCTGCTCTCAGTCCTTTTTGCTGTATCCTTCCCTGGTGCCCTACACCTGCCAGCAGCACAAGTAATCCTACACTTCTATACTCACAGATCAACTGCCTGATTTGGTAAAACCAGCTGATTTTGGAGAGGGGGTAGGGTTTGTTTTCATCTTAGGTAGGTCCCTTCCCCATCTGTACAACCTCCATGGGAGCCAGTCCTTGCACACAGCAAGGAGGAGACTGTGTGGGCAGGGATGGGACATAAGGACATACGTCCTGTGGGGCAGGACATAAGGTTGTCCGTATTTTTATCAGCAAAGTCACAGCAATGCAAGTGACTTAAACTGGTACAATGTCTCATTAAAACAGATATTAAAACAGATTGATAAAAATGAATTGTGCCAGGACTTGTCAGTAAACATTCTTGAATTCCATCATAGCCAAAATATGAAATCACTGTACTGCTTTTTGTGGTGTGCCACTTGAATTGGCCTGGGTAACAGATGAATCGAAGGTGGAGGGTTTGGGATTTTTTTAAGGCTCTGTCATGTGTTTGGTAAGCATAAGCTGGTATGTGTGATTTCTGTACCAAGAACAGAATGTAAAGCTGTAACCAAAACTAGAACTAGTGTATGCAGTAAGAGAATAGAGTAAGAAGAATCAATATGGCTTTGTCAGAGGGAAGTTGTATTTCAAAAAAATTTTAGAGTTCTTTATGATGAGTATATGAAAATGAACAAGGAGCTCAGAGTGATCCAGTTAAATTTCCAAAATATTCTTGACCAGGTCTCTCAGTAAAGGCTCATAAAAAATTGAATTTTGGACAAGGTAAGAGAAAAAGTCTTTTGTGGGTCAGTAACTGTTTAAAAGCTATGCAGCAATGGATATTTTTTTTTTAATTTTTTTTTTTTTTTCAAAATAGAGGTGTGTTGTAATTTCACTGAGGGTCTGTGTTTGTCTCTTTTTTTATAAGTGATGTTGAATAGGGGGAAGAATAAGGTGGTTAGGTTTACTGATGATACTAAGTCCTTTAGGATACTAAAATCAAAAGCCAGCTGTGAAGTGTTGCAGAAAGACCCTGTGAATAGCTGAATGAGAGAAGAGCTGACAAAATATAGGTTAATTTTAGAAAAATCCTATTTTTTTCCCATACAGACTGATGGGTTCTAATCTAACATTGCTATTATTCAAGAAAGAGGGAGTGGAATAATTTTGATCAGTTTGATAAAAAGACTCAGTTACAGTTAAAAGACAAACCTCAGAGAAAGAAACTGAGAACACAAATGGAAAAATGTGGATATACCACTGTTTTTCTGTAGCTCTTATTTTCCTAGGTTACAAGGAAGAGCAAGTGGAATGATCAAAGATGTGGAACTTCTTCCCTCTGAGGTAGTAAATTAAAACTAAACAAACGAAGGCATTTCTGTTTGAAGAAAGGTGACTGGAGAAGGGCAGATAGGGAGCAATCATGTATGACTCCTCACAATAAGAGAACTGAATGGGAGACTATGGAATTCTTGGGTTCAAAACACAAGGAGGTTATTTATCCCTCAATGCAGAATTGGCTGTAGAATACACGTCCTGTTATGCTAACAAAAGTGGGAACAGATTAGAAAAGGAGTTGGTGCCATCTGAGAGACAGGCCCATTGAAGGCTATATGTACAGTGGGCTGGAAAGAAATCTCCAGCTTGGGATTACTTGAAGCTACAGGATACACCCTGTGTGTGTGTGTGTAAATTAATCAGTGTATATGTCTAATGAGCTTTTCATGAGACCCCACAGTTGACCACTGTGGGGGAGAAGGAACCAAGCTACAAAGGCCTTTGGTCTGTCCAAGTACAGACATTTTAACGTCTACTTTCCCAACAGAATAAAGTGCTTTAATGAGCCTTCTCATATCAACTGCATAGTGTGAGGTTAGCACAGGTAAAGGATATTTCAAATATTACGTTCAGTTTGGTTTTGCCTTGATAACAGCAATGAAACAACCAGAGGGCATCATTCAAGTGGCGTTGGTTATATGCCATGAATGCAACAAGCCTATATATGAGAGAGACCAGGGCTCTTTCTCCTGGTAAACACCACGCCATATGTTTTTATGAAGCACTAATTTTGGTGAAAATTAATCTTTATAAAGTTATTATGTTAGAGTGTCCCAGTTATGTCAAAGTACAGAGCTGGGGGCTTCTTCATTTATACAAATATTGCTGAACATTTAATTTCAGATTCTCAGTCTGGTGGATAATAAAAAATGACTACCCACCAAACTTGTAGCATTAAATGGAGACTATATTTTTGGCAGCTCATTGGAGAGGGATTAATATTACTGGAATTGCTTTGTTTCTTAGCAATGTCTCCTTAAAAACAGCTTCTTCTGAACACATATTTCTGTTTTATTGAGAAAAGGAAATACGGTATTAGAAATCAATGTTTTTAAAGGGTAATTTAAAGAAATCTAATCTTGGCAGATGCTGAAATATTTTCAATTTAAAACAAATAGTATTTCTGTCATCCAGTCAGCTTTTTAAAATTAGACCATTACTCCTTGATAAGTTAATTACAAAACAGAAAGATGCTTGCCCAATCTAAAAAAGCATATTAGTGAAAGTATAGAGCACATGTCTGAAAGCTGCTTTTACTGATTTATTGGTGAAATTTTACTTTTTATATGAAAAACCTGGTCTCCACTGTCTTAAATCATAGGAAAAAATGCTCAATTTTTCACACAATCACAACTAATTTTTTTACATGGGTACTCTGATGGACTATTGTTTTTCAGTGCTACCATCCATTATAAAAAGTGACAGCATCATAATTGAAATTATTTAAAATATGGTGCATTTAGATAATTCGTTACTTCAGTATAAACATGACTACATAAAGAAATGCTGCTACTTGAAATTGCTAGGATGAGCTACTGAAATGGAATTATTGCTCAGCAGGCCATATTTCTCTGGGGTTAGGAAACAAAAAAAATCAGAGTTTCTTTTGAAATGCAAAAAGATAAGAGGAATTTAAGGGACATGGTTTTTTCTTGTGCCTGAGGTTTGGTCATCTCGAGTCAAATCTTTATGCTGCAAGGCAGATACCCGGTATCAAATGCTGCAGAAGCTTCACGCTGCACAGGCACTCAGGCTCCATGCAGATATGGGAAACATGTTGCAGCCATGGGTTGAAATGTCTCCAGGTCCATCAGATGAGTTCCAGTCTCACTGAAATCTGTGGCAAGTCTTTCAACGTAGTGAACTCAAACTTTCACTCCCAAGTATTTTGGGTAAATGCAAGCAAAACTCTCACACCAAAAAAACTGTGTTAGTTGACTGGCTTTGCAGTATCTGCCCACAGATGTGTCTGTAACTGTGCAGGATGGCTGCATTTTGTGCTGCTTACAGCAAAAACTAGCCAAACAGACAGTGGGAATCCTTCCTGGTTAGTGCTGAGGCCTAAGCAAAAGTCATGGCAGCTATCAGTCTAACAATTTAACAGTATGAGTAGTGGCAAGCCAGAATCCAGATTAAATGCTGTCCCTGAATAGTTTACCAGTATAGAAACTGTCTCAGAGAGCCAACTGGTTTCTTGTTGGGAGCCTGTCACCTAGTGGTGTGGTAAACCCACTTTACCTAGAATACTATTTAGCCTCAGACAACTGGAATAAAGATACAATGGATAAATAAAAGGTTTTAAACTTCAGCAAAAATATCAATCCATATATTCCTTACCCCAAAATACTGCTTTCCTAAAATGGACAGGCAAGTTTAGCTTTTTCAGATACTGTACAGTTTCACAAATACAACACCCCCCCAGCCCTAACCCAAATTTATCTCTGCTGTTTGTCTGTAGGCACACACCAGTTGGCACCACAACAGAGGCCAATCTTATCTCTTTACGGCTATTTAGTTGCACACCTAGTCCTGTAACAGCCCCTTAGCAATCCATGGACAGTGATCTTTGCTCAAGTCAGTGTTTTATTCTCCTGCCCTTATTTCAGACCAATCTATTAATCTCTGAGTGTCACCATACTTCCCATCTCTCCCCTTGACTGTAGCCAGAACTACAGCATCATCTACATCAGGCTGCTGATGTTTTATTCAGCACTTGCCATGGGCCAGTTGGCCAAGAGGTGGCCAGAGTTTCATGTAGACAAGGTTGTGTGGCCCCTACAAGGATGAGCCAAGACTGTGATAAATGACAGCTGCTGATGATGCATTGGCTGTACCTGGTGACATCCAGCACCAGTTAAAAGCTTAAGAAATTTTAAAGAAAAACTGTAGACAATTTTTATACTTCAAGTAATAAAAAGCACAGGTTTCTTCAATATATACTGTCCAGAGGTAATTTTCAAATCCAGAACTTGAAGTAATTTTCAAATTACACATGAAGTCTCCTTTACATGAGGTTTTCCATATTACTCCTCCTCACATCAGCACTGTCTCAGAAACAACAACTAACTATAATCTGCCATGTTGCTCACCTTCCTAAATATGGAGCAAAATTTGGCAGAAACTAGGCCTTTGGCTGTACACATGTCCCACTTCCCCCCCACCTTCCTTTCCATGAACAGCAATACAGGTTTGTAACTTTATACAGTGAGATGAGAATAGGCAAGGGAAGCAATTATGTCCATTATCAGGGAATATGAGTGCAGTGTCCAGATGTCCATCATCTCCAGATGTTTACCCAGATCTCGGTGGACACTGTAACAGGAGATCTAAGATTGACTAGTCTGACTATTTCTTTAAAGGTTGTGTAACAAGTGAACATCTTTTACCATGTACACCTGCAGTCATGCTGGTAATTAAGTAGCACATCCCACATGAGATAAAGGAGCCCCTAAAATTAAGTACCTGAGCCTTACAGTGTTATTGTAATTAGCTGTCTTTATTATTAGGTATTTTTTGTTTGTTCCATTGCATCTGTCCTGCGTGCTAGGGCTGACAAACCATCATTTGACACAACATACTTAGAATGGTTTATTACTGAGATGAGGGCTTATTTTCCTTTTCCCAGACTACATGCCCTTTCTTTCCTTTTAAATCACAAATAGTCGTGGCAGTGAGAGACACAGTAATGATGTTCACCCCTTCTGTTTAGAGGGAGAACCTGTCTGGTGATGTTTGTTTTATCTTCATCTTACAAAGTGACGCTGTCTAAGTACCCCAAAGGACAGGCGTGTTAGCTCTGAAGTTTTGATTTGGCCTTGTGCCAGCTTAGACCATTTTCTAAACACCACTAATTACCACTGTGGAACAGTTTGTATTTTGATATAAAGGAAAGAAATTAAGTGCAAACTTTTAATTTTCACAGAGGAAAAATGGAAGTCAGAAGTTCTGTACAAAAAAGAAAGAGAGGCTGCACTGAAAATTGGCCTTTGGATCATTATTCATGAGTTCACATTAACATGCATTAGGGAAGTTCCTGTCAGCGTGGCAGCAGAGGTCTGAGCTCAGGTTCCAGTTCTATTGTTTGCTTGTGGCTTTTCAGCAGGAGGTTCTTAAGTTACTCCATGGTGGAGCAATGCAAGGTCAAGTGGGGAGTGTTACCAAAGAGCTGTGCTAGGAACTGTAGGGAGAATGTAGTCTCCCAAGGTAAGTCCATTATCAGGGACTGTATGTGACTCTTGTGATATTTATCATAGTTATTAATGCACCCGCTCAAAAGGTCAAGTGACTAGCATGAGATTCTCAGTTTTCATTTGAGGAATAATGTGTCTCTAGCCTTGTTCTTCTGGAGAAAAGATGAAAATATAAATGTACAAAAGCTAGAGATGTAGGATACTTAAAAAATCATTAAAAGGTACAGTAAACATGAAGAATTTTTGATCTGACGCAATGATCCGGGGGATGAATTAGTAATTTTTGAATGTCAGTGACAGGAAAGATTAGGACAGGCAATAGAAAAAGGGGCAGAGGAATCTTCCAAAGTATTGGTTAGTAAAAGAGCTGTTGCCACATGTTTAAAACATGAGATGCTCTTTCATTATCTGTTACTTACCAACAATCCCAACCGTCAATGCGAGATGAAATATCCATGTAGCATTGTAGGCAATGATCTTTCTGGTTGTTATCTCTTTAGTCAGTCGGAGATTGACTTACAAAAAACCTGACTCTTGCTGTTGCAAAGTCGATCCACCAAACCCACATCTGCTCATCCAGTGCAGAATTTATCTTCCACAAGAGCCTCGAGACCTGCTTCAGGGCTGGCGCCTCCCATCAATCAGTTAAATATGTTTAATTTTATTTTAGAAATGAAACCAGATTTTAGATGAAATATGGTTGGGTTCTGCTGACTACAGATTGTTGTGGGACGATTAACAATGACCAGGCATGAAATACTGTTTTGATTAGTGTTTGTTCAGAGTAATGAAACGCTGGAACAAAAAATGAGCAAGCTTTCAACTACTATAAAAGCAGACACGTAACAGCAGTAAGATCTCATGGTAAGGAGAGTTTTGGTTGAAGCGTTAGACTGAGTGTAAGAACTCTTTGGGGAAGATTTTCGTACTTGCCCCAGCTCCAGCTTTGTGCAAACACTGCATCCCTTGCTAGCCAGGCAAAAGTCTTCAATTACAAGCATCACCTGTTCCATCTCTGGATGTAAAGGGCTTCTCACAGGCTCAGAGTTGGAAGAATGGGGTAGAAATCATGGCGTCTTGCACAGTGAAGTGGGGACAAAAGGCTCTGCTGCCTGCATGGTCTGCCATAAGCCAGGGCATCTCCCTCTGCCAGCCTCTGCTGGAGTAAAGTTTCAGTCCTCACATTCATGGAACGAAGGTGACACAGCGGGCAATAAAGACTGTGGTTGTGCACCCCACTTCTGGCTTCGAGTTACTGTACTGGCCTTCAAGAGATGGGGCATAAAGTCTCTGTCTTCAGCTGTGAGTTCCAACAAATACTTACTGTGGGATGATGGCCTGTAAGTAGTTAATTTATTTTTGAAAGTTTCCCCATTGGACTGATTTATAAAGTATGTAGAGCAGCTTTCATTGTTTTAATACCGTTCTGTAAGAATAAAGTAGAGGTTGGAGTTTTTTAATTCCTGTGCACTTTTTTTCCCCATTAGATTCACCATTCAATTTGCAGTTCAAATTTGCAGTGTGTCCTTTTCTTGGAAACACATGCTCCTAACAAAGGGAATTCATGCGTCATTCAGGGATCAGGGTCCCCACAAAACTTCCTGGGACTAGGACAAGTATTTTCTTATTAGCATTTGACATTGCTGCCAGGCTATGGAGAAAGAACTTCTGTATTGAACTTGATGGCTCAAAAATTCCCTTTTGATTAGCTAGCCAGTAGTCAAGTTTCCAGGGGAAGGGTACAGCTGCTTCAGAAGTGAAGCCTACCAGTTCTTCATAAATGTCTTTCCTTGCATATCCCCAGACAAAAGACAAAACCTCAGTCGCTGAGAAGTTTCCAACAATTGTCTTCTAAAATTCATAAAATTAGAAAATTGGCTTAAGTGACGGATTCCTAGTTTTCACTTTGAACCCATTCTCTGTGGTCCAGCTTCATTTATTTGGTTCATCTATTGCTTGCAGACTGGTAAGACTCTGGAAGTCCAGTTGTGGTCAGGTCTTCGTGTTGTGAGATGCTGTATAAACATACCAGAAAAATAGTGCTCCATCCCAGAGACAACCTACAACTGTTGTTCCACACAATCCTGAAGATGACTAGGCATCCACTGAAGTAGGAGAATTATTGGTCAATACTCTGTTACCATAAAACATGACAGGCTGGCTTTGGCTTATCAGTAAGGTATCTTTTGTTACGTATTTGTAATCTTTAGATTTCAGATATATGATAAGAGATCTTTGTTTCCCACATGTATTAATATTATGTTTTTCTGCTTTTACCACAGCCAGAGATGGTTAGAGAATATTTGGGAGCCTACTGAACACAATTTCGTGTGTTTTCCCTTTGTGCAGGCTTTTTCCAGCAGCAGGATGTGGATAGCTGAAGGGTAAAAGGGAACTATCTAAAAAAGGGGTGAGATAAAAGAAGACAGCTAAAAGAAATACTGGGGGGTTTAAACCCCTCCCACCTAGCAATGCTGTTTCTTGTACCTTCAGTTTGCCTGCTTCTCAGAGTCTATCCTACCAGACATGCCTACCTTTCAGAATTATCCTGGCTTTGGAATGAAGGTGTCAGCAGCTGCAAGACCCCGTAGGGTGTGATTATCTTATTTCCTGTCTGTTGACTATGTTTAAACATATGCCAAACGGGAAAGGTCATCTTTCTAGCTTTACTCTGGAGTACACTTAATGATAGTCTTGTTACTGGCTGACCTCCTGTACCTACAGAGATTAAACATCTTGGACAAATTTTCATTGCTTGAATCTGTGCCAAATCCTTTTAATGCATGAAGGACTTGATCACTTTTAAACCAGCGGAGTGGAGCAAACAAAGCTGAGTTGTTTGATGCCAAGGAGCCTGCTTGATTTTCACAGTAAAGAAAGAGAAATTCGTAACCACTGTGGGGACAGCAAAAGAAAACCTATCTACACAGATCTCTCTCGACAGTCTAATCTGATTGCTAGGTGCATCTTGCCTGGACCAAGCTGAGTGACACTGCAGCAGCCAGCAGTACTACCTTGCAAGATGAAAACACGTTATCTGTGACCAGGGCTTACCATCAGATGCATAACCTCAGCTTTCAAGAGAAAGGAAGTATTTACTTTTGAAGTATTTACTTTTGAAGTATTTATATTGCAGAAATTAAATTAGATCACGTTGTAGCGTTGGTTTCAGCAACTTGCACTTACTCAACTTCCATCATACTTAAATGTACCTGAAAAATCTTACTCTAGAATGGGGGTATTTTAGGGCTCTTTTTATGCAACATTGACTATTAACGTTTCACAGCAGCTGGCAACGCTGGCTTTTCTGATTATACTGAACCTTGCTGAACAGGATTTGTTGTATCATTTAAGAGCAATTCGTTGCACTGCCTGTATTCTGTGTCGTCTTCTCAGAAGCAGGGATGATGACAGGTGATGTCTCAAAAGATAAGTGATCTTCCACTACATACCCTCTGTCTACAGTAAGTTCTCTAGATGTTGTACATGAGGTTCACCAGGAAAATTCATCATGGCATGTTACTTACTTTATTTATCCATCCCACTTGATATAGGTACTAAAAATAGCTGGGATTAGATGAGAGAGTCTCTTCCTCTTGCATGTGTCAGTCTGCAGGATCAAATTCTGCAACTAATTTTGAAAAACTGAAGATGAATGGGCTGCATTCACCAACTAGCACAATGTGAAACTGTATCTTCTAAGAATATCTGATGATTTAAAAAATCCTCAGGTCGCTGTCCCTGGAGGTATTTAAAACAAGCACAGATGTGGTGCTTTTAGGGATATGGGTTAGTGGTTGGACTTGGCAGTGCTGGGTTAGCAGTTGGACTTGATTTTAAAGGTCTTTTCTAAAAGAATTCTATGATTCTTTGTCAATTAAAGGGAAAAAGAAAGGGGAGGGATTCCATCCACCCTTTCATATTTATTTCCCCTTCTTCACTGTGCTTCCATGTTAATGTTTCTATCTTTAGATAAGCTTTCTGTCACCAAATTAATATTGCCATTTTATATGTCTTTCCCCCTCCCCCCTTCTTTACTCTTGCATATCCTAGGTTACACTCCCACTATGTGAGAGTGTATTTCTAGGTGTGGTCTGTATTTTTATTACTAATAAGCATGTACCTATTACACACTCATTGACAGTCAAATGAATTTAAATCTATTCGTCATTAACATCATTGAAACCAACTTCAGCCTGAACCAATGGCTGATTATTGGTTTTAGTATATGTGATAAGAATGGGCAGGTAACAGTCCAGTCTTGAAGGAGAGAGTAACTAGTGCAAAAGTTTTTGCACATCCTGGGCTTTCGTTAATACTTTCAGCAGGAAAAGCAGATGACTGTATGTAACCTAGCTTCTCACCACTAGAAATAGTTTCACTTACATCATCACTAAAGACTGCACTGAGAGCAGACCACAGAAAAGCTTGTAAAACCTGAGCTTGTGGTTTAAGATCGACAATAAATTTCCTGTGCACTAAGACAGATAGGATGGGCCAGACTGTAGTTTGCTGGTAAATATGCAAAGGGACAAGGACAGAAGAAAAAATAATTCTTTCACCCAAACCTTCTTTTCTGTGCTCAGGGTCAGGTTGTAGAATACAAGAAGTAATGAAAAAGAGCAGCTGCTAAAATATGGAGCAGCCTGACCCTTCTTCAGAGGTGGTGCTGAGCAGGCCAGCAGGTTTGCAAAAGTAGGGGAGCTTGGCTCAGGTATAGAGAGAGCACATCTATGACAGCAGCAAAGTCACACAGGTATACCTCAAATATCTATGAACAGTTGAGCTGCAGCTGCTGCCAGAAATTAAAGTGGGTTTTTTGCCAGTGTAATGGTAAAGGAAGAATTATATTTTTGTACATGGGAAAGTATCACTGCCCCCATGAAACGTTTTGGTCCAAAATAACAAAGCATGACTTTTTCCTTAGTTTATTTGTCACGGAGTGAAAGTGTCCACGCAGGGAGCCTTACACTCATAAATATATCGCTAGGTTTTTACTGGTTCATTTTTCAGTGTAGACAAGCCCTAAAACTATTACTGATTCAAAACAAAACAAAACCAATAAAAGGTTGAGGAAGAACAGGAATAGTATTGATGCTGGGATGTGCTGGGGATGTTATCCTCGTGCACAAAATCCACTGCTGACTCAGGATGAATCCAGACCATTACTCAAAACACTGTTGGCAATGGAGCACCACGTTTAGCAATTTAAAGAAAGCTACACAAGGCAATAGAAAGGAATCCAAAAAAGCAACAAAGATGGTTAGACACATGATTGTGCATTTCACAAGCACTGAGCTCTCTTAAAATAACACGGAAGGAAGAATGAAAAGCCAGAAAATTATATATCAGCAGCACTATTTCTAAAAATAATGGTTTTCAAACTTTTCCATGAGGCATTAACAGCTCTTTAAGGGATAATCTTTATTGCTTTGTAATGTACAAAGCAATAAACAGCTGCTGAGATTGATTAATAGCCAAAGCAAAGTTGAGGCATGTAATCAATCTAAAAAGCCATTTATTGTGAGTATACTACAAAGCAATAGAGATTATTGCTGTTGCACAACAAACCATAACAGAGAAAACACAGAGACACAGAGAGAGAGAGGGGGAGAGAAAACAGTTGTTTTCAAGGCTCGCAGTGCTATGCTGCCTTTTTCCTGAGCTTTCAGATGGCACTCTCTTTGACTAAGGCAGGTGACTGGCCTTACAGCAATCTGCTGGAACAAGTAATGCTCTGAGTGAGAACTTCAGTGTTACCTGAAGGAGAAATAATACTTGCTTTTTTATCTGTGTAACTAGAAATACAAAATCCCACATGTATTCATCTTGTCTTTGGACCTGGTACTGCTATTCATATTACCAAGAAAAACAAAGAACTGGCTCACCAATTGAAAAATGATCTAATTCATGATCTAATGCAGAGCTCATTTATAAATGAAGGCTCTTCGCTTTTGCTTTATTTGTGATTGACTACTAAATCACTTCAAAGTTTTCCACAGCAATACTGAATTGGACAACTGGGGGTCTCAGCTCCAGCTATTCTGGGCAACTACCTCACCCCATTCTTTTTATACTACTTTAATACAGCTCTTCATATAGTTCAGGTTTTGCCTCCTTCGGGCTTCCTGGGAGGCTGTATCAGAAGCTTGCCTCTCCAGAAATTTTAAACCTTTTTTTAAAGTTTCCATTTTGAATCTCCCAGGTCAGATAATGCCCATTTGTTCTTAAATCAACACTCTCCCTTACCATAACTTATTTCTTGAAAGAGGTGGCAGAGAGAGTCTCTCTCTGCCCTCACTTTGGCAGAATAAACAAGCCCTGCCTTTGCAGTCCAGTCTCATGTCATGACAGGCTTGTCCCTTCATCATTCTCACCACCCTTCTCTCTACCCATCTGTGTCTCAATCCTGCTCTCCTAAAGGTGGATACTGTGGATGGCGCTGAGCTCCAGAGGCATTCCCAGCACTGCTTCCTCCAGCCATGCTCACTTGCCCTGTCTCCTGGAAATACCTCTCCCAGTATACTCATGGGTCAAATTTGCCTTTTTCACATCCCCTTAACATTCAGAGCCGGTGGTTAACTTGTACTTCCAGGCACAACTTGCATATCCTTGTTTCCAAACCGATCTCCTTGCAACTTATGGCAGAAATGTGTATTAGCTCGTAAGGGCACAGGTTTGCAATTTGCACTATTAAGTTTCATTCTATTACTTTAGATCTCACTGTTCTTCAGGTCTTCCCGTATCATATTGCCATCCCCTTCCATATTAATGATGTCTCTCACTTTTTGTATCATCAGCAAATTTCAGTAACAAACTCAATCTTCCTTTTTAAGGTAATAAAAAAAATACTACTGAAGATGTATCCTTGAGGAGCTCTGTTAGTAAAATAACATTCAGAGCCAGGTATCACAATAAGTGGAAATCCAATTCTTCTATTTCACATTTGCAGGAAATAGAATTCAGCTCAGTGAAAATTAAATTTCAGATCCTAGTGGATATAAACTTTCCAAACTCTTGCCTTTGAAAATCCCAACTATTTCATACCTGAAATTACCTAAAATTCAATAATGCCTACTTGAAATATTAGAATAAGGATTTTCATGTACATACATCTTTATGGCTATAAAAATCCAGAGTTGAAGAATTGTACTCATGGTGTTGCGGTCACTTTGTTTCTAAGCATTTGATTCTGGTAGTTAAAATATTTGTTTTAAAGATATTTTTACACTTTAGCCAGTCTTATATTTAATTCCTTTTTCACTTTCATACTATCCCAGCAAATCACAGCTTCTGTGGAGAAGAGCCCCATGCTTGAGGTCACAGTCTCCATGAATTCCTGTTCTCCGTGAGTCTGAAAGTTCAAATTACCCCATGTTGTCCCATCTTGTCCCATTCTTCTCACAGGAAACACTGGGCCTGGATTTACAGCTTCTTAGCCCTTCCCTACTTTTTATCTTTTTTCTATTTGGAAAGTTCAGTATCAGTAAAATCAATGAAAATCTTTCAATAATCATATTTTTTTTTTCCTGGTAGTATTTGGAAAATGCCTGTGACTGCAGTACATCATCTTTTGTGAAAAAAATTTGAAGAAAAGCTCCATTTGCAGCAGTCAGACCAAAGCTCACACCTGTCTCAGCTTTGCCTAAAGCTACATTTGTTCTGCTGATCCGTCTGAGAAGAAAGACATCTTGTTTTTTTCCAGCAGGGTGTAGATGGCCTCTTGTTAGCATTTAGAATCCTCAAATCATAGAATGTGTAAGGTTGGAAGGGGCCTTTAGAGGTCATCTAGTCCAAACCCCTTGCAGTAAGCAGGGACATCTTCACTAGGTCAGGTCGCTCAGAGCCCCATCAACACTGACCTTGAATGCCTCCAGGCCTGGGGCCTCCACTACCTCTCTGGGCTGCCTGTTCCAGTGATCTATCACCCTCATACTGAAGATTTTTTTTCCTAGTATCCAACCTAAATCTCCCCTTTTCTAGTTTAAAACCATTACCCCTCATCCTAGTGCTACAGGCAATATATTTTATTTAGCAGAGAATGACCTCCTGAGAGCTCGGTTTGCTGCATTGGCACAGAGAGGGGCCTGTGGGTGATACGGAGGCAGTGCAGCAAAATAAGATGGACCACTGCACTGCAGCCCAGTGGGAAGTGCTACGTAACACCAGTGTTAACTGGACCTACAAAGAAGATGTCCTCTGCAGATCAGCTGTTGAATATCAAGAGTTCATGCTAGCAGAACTTCTACCAGTAAAGCTGGTTCAAACAAGGCTAGCAACAAGAGCCTATGGAAGACAAGATATAGGTTGCAAAACATGTTGGCATGGGTGTCAGTGAGGAGAAGGGCAGACAGGCTCTCCCCTTGCCTCTTGCACTGCTGCCACAGTGCTAGCAGCCACTGGGATGCCTGCTCACAAGGCACCCCGAGGCTGCGTACAGGCCACTGTTGCTGCTGCTGGCCTTGTTCGAACTACAAAGTTTTACTGGCAGAAGTTCTGCTGGCTTTGCTACTGATGGAGCTGTTTTGGCAGGATGTGTTCATATTTGGCCATTTTTTAAAGATGCAGCTTGTCCTCAGAGCATCAGCAAAAAAAGTCTGGCATTCTGGGAGGCTAACCCAGGATACCTTGTGCCATGTTTGGTAAATTTTTTTGCTGCCTTCTGGTATTTTTTTGGAGCATATTGCAGAGCTGCCATTGTATACTGTGAAGCACAATGTAACATCATAAAATTTGTGTAAATATTGGATCAGATTTTCTAAAACTCCTTTATCTTGTGCGATAACCTATTTTTTATGTGTTGTTTCTCCATATTGCAGATTTCTCACTACCAGAAATCTAGACTGTGACAAACAGCAGAACTCTCTTCTTCATTTAGGGCAGATAAAAGGTTCCTTTCGTATCTAAAGAGCATCCTAAAATACTGGGTACAGTGGGCAAGTGGAACATAGAGACAATAATGGTAGCTAACTATTTGCAGTAAGTATTCTCTAAACTACAGGAACAAATTGTAGTTTTGAGTCATACCTTTAATACTGGATGAGAGAAAATTTCAGGGTTGGACGTCAAGTTTGTGCCAGTCTTAAAAGCACATGTACCCTGAGTCAAAAGCTGCTGGAAGAGGGGAAAATGTAGAAATAGATGGTGCCATCTTTCTGGAAAGCTGTGCTGATCTGGGTATTTCAACATTATTTGGGGTGCTCGGTCTCCAGTGAGCTGCACAAAATGAAGTATTTCCTGCTGCAAGAACTTTTCGTGCAGGGTAAAGCATTAGGAATAAGAGGTGAACCTTTGCTAACTGTGGTGGAACAGAAAATAAGATTTATGTCAAATTTGGTCCCATCTTGTTTTGAATACATAAAATAAAAGCAGTGCTTCCCCATGGTGATCTCTCTAGACAGTATGTTACAACAATGTAGTTTGGGAGAGAGACCATGCTCACCTCTCCATCCTATCCTGTTTTCATTAATGGAGTTACAAAGCCAGCCCTGGGAACAGAGACAAGGCAGCTCTAGTTGGAAAGGTGTTTGTAAAAACAAAACCCCTTTAGCTGGAAACAAAGTAAGAGAAATATCCACCAAATCACAAAACTCTAATTTAGCAATCTCCTGCAAAACCATGAAGCGTCTTATAGGGCCCCTTCATGTGCTGAGTGGGGTTTCATCCTGTTTCCTGAGCTCAGCACAAAGCCAGGGGCAGTGCTTTGTTTATTTCCATGACATTTCCAGACATTAGAGGCAAGTGCATTTCCTTAGATAACTATCATATAAACAGAATATATAGGTGGATGGGAAAAACATGGAGCTTAGACACCATATGCATGCATGGAACCTGCTGGGCCTCTGCATAACCACGTGTAATATGAGTTCTAGAACAATCAGTCTGACTTGTTCCAGACATGCAGCACCTGTGGTCTGCTGGCAGCCTGGATATGTGCAGTAAGCACAATGTGTTCTGGACATGTCCAGTGTCACAGATACCCTCTTTACACATGCATAGCAGGTCTGGCATGACTCTGTGTGTGGTGTGCTAAGACTGCTGCTTTAGATTTCTTGGATAAAAATCGTGAAGGCTAAGTTCTGTAGAACAATTCATTGAAAAAATATACTCACCCATTTGGTTCCACTGTCACTAAAAATAATGTGAAGTAATTTGGGTTTATTCCAATGGTACCACATGTTACCGGTTTATAGCAAGTATGTTTTGTAAGTGACAAATGTACTCACTCACTGCTGCGCAAGCGCTTTGTTTCTGCTCCGTGAAAGTTTTGGGTTTGACTTTTTGGACTTTTGCCAAATACTGACATTCAGTACTCTTAATACACTCTCCCACCAGCAGCTGGTAGATACTAGAATGCATTAGGAGGAAAGCAAGGAATGCTGATGCAGAAACCTTGAGAAAGTAAACAACTTCATGTTAATTACAGTGAATTCGCTTCCTCAGTTAGCCACATGTGTTCAGTGAGCTCACAATAGTGTGCTGTATCTCGACAGTTTTGACTGTCCACGTCTCTGTTCCTAAAAATCTCTTCCAATTTCACCCGTTCTCGGTATCCTTCACCACAGGCTTATATGGATGATGGAAGCAGCACCCCAGCTCAGCATCCTGTCTATAAGGAGTGCACAACCATCACGAGGTGTGCACAACAACCTGGTCATAAGAGGGACAGCTTGAACCAGTACGCTTAAGTTGTGCCTTGTGGGAAAACAAGCTACTTTCTCTTCTTCTTCACCTGGCACTGCCTCTTATCTTGACTTGTAGGCTTTACATTGCACCCTGGCCTCCATGGTCTTCCCATTTTCTTTCCCTATCTATTCATTCTTGAAAAAAGACTTGTTTCCCCAAGTTTCCCTTCCTACTCCAGTTGTAGATACTTGTGTCTGAAACTGAGTATCAGCACCAAAGTCATGTGGAGTCCTGTCCGTCTAGTTGGGTCAAAAGGCAGACTGTAAGAAAAGCAGGCATTTCACTGATGCACCAGGGATTTCCAGTAGCTGGCAGAGGCACAAAAGTAACAGGAAATGGATGAAAGCAGTCACTGAGGTAGGGACAGTCGCACAGCAAGCGCGCGGCTGGTAAATGTCTCGCGATGCTTAGTTGGTACAAGGAATCTTTGCACGCCATGCGTCAGTATTTCACTTGGGAAACTAGCATGACCTCACCAGGAGAGCTCTGGGGTTTTATTGATGGGACTGAGCAGTGAGCATGGAAGGAATCAGGTGCTGGCCAGAGTGAGGGTGAAGTGCAGAGTTTGCAGGGTGTTGGCACAGTGACAAAATCATACTGAGCAATGCAAGCTAGAGATTGATCATGGCAATTTCAAAAATTTTAATTTCAGCCAAATCTGAATAAAAATTTAAGGAATTAAAATGACACCTACTACAGAATATTTAAGGTTGAAAGGAACCTCTGGAGATCATCTAGTCCACATCCCCCTGCACAAAGAAGTCAACTACAGCAGCCTACTCAGTGACATAAAAAATCTAATCAAAATTAGATCTCCAAAGGTGGAGACCACAAAACCTCTCTGAGCAACCTGCTCAATGTTCAAATGTAGTGTCCTGTATTTCAGTTTGTGCCCACTGCCCCTTGTCTTTTCACTGGGTACCACCAAGTTGTCTGCTCCAACTTTTCTGCACTTCAGATATTTATACACACTGGCAAGGCCCTCCCCAGAGTCTTCTCTTCTCCAGGCTGAAGAATCACAGCTCTCCCAGCCTCTACTCATATGAATGACGCTCAAGTCCCTCAGTCATCTTAGTGGCACTTCACTGCTTATAGTCCTGTATGTCCATGTCTCTGTTGTAGTGGGGAGCTCATGACTGGACCCAGTATTCCAGCCGTGGTCTCACCAGTGCTGGGTAGAGGAAAAGGATCACCTTGCTCCACCTGCTGGCACTGCTCTTCCTAATGCAGCCCAGGACATTGTGGGCCTTTGCAGCAAGGGCACATTGGCTGCTCATGTTCAACTTGGTGTCAACCAAGACCCCTACGTCTTTCCTGCTAAGCTACTTTCCATCCACTTGGATCCCAGAATATCAGCGGTGCATGGGGTTATTCCTCCCCAAGTGCAGGGCTTTACATTTCCCTTCTTGAGATACTTCTCAGCCCAGTTCTGCAGCCTGTCAAGGTCCCTCTGAATGGCAGCACAACCATCTGGTGTATCTGCTACTCCTTCTAGTTTTGCATTGTCAGAAAACTTGCTGAGGATGCACAGTGCTGCTGACCAGCCTTGAGCTGCATTTTGTCATGCTGAGCTCAAGCCCACAGTTAAGCCTTACTTCTCGCTATCCACTTAATTGTCTGATGCTTCGGCAGTTCATCTATGAGGGCATAACGGAAGGCAGTCAAAAGCCTGACTTAAGATAAACAACATATACTGCTCTCCCCTTATCCACCAAGCTAGTCTTCTCATCGTATAACTAGTGCTCTTTTCCTGAGCCACGTTTCCCCCCTGCTTATATAATGGAGATCTTCATAAACACGTTGGATTCAAATTTATTAGGTCGTCTAGTATAGGAGTTGTTTCTAACTGCCGTAAAATGAACTGCTTCACCTGCCTTTGTAATGAGCTACAAGTGATACGAAACACAGAGCTTATTTAACAGCACATACCAGATGGTCTATGCAAAGTTGAGTATGACGGGAAGATTTCTGTCCAGATTGGAGGTGGGACTGTTGTTTTGTTTTGAGAAAAGAGGAAAGAAACAGGGGGAAATGGGGATTGTGTTGCCACTTCTGTTGCTGAATTTGCACTGGAGGCTGCTCTTACAGGTCAGCAACAAGAAGCAGCAAATAGATCAATGAACGCTTGGCAGGCAAATGGTTTAACACTGTTAGTTAATTCTGAATTGCACTGAAACGTGGGCCTTGTGCACTTGGATATCCAGAGAAGTCTCATTTCTACACAGCTTTTAAGTTGTGTAGAAAATTGAGATGGGATACCAGCAGAAAATCCCTTTCAGGATTCTCAAATCTAAAAAATAATTTCAGTGAATGTGACATAATTGAATACTTTGCATTTCTTTGTTGGTTGGACAGAATTGCTTGGAACACATTGCTTTTACCTCAGCAATATCTTGAACAAATACTGGCTTGTCTAGACCATGGCAGTTTGTATGTTTTGATGATACTTCTAAACCACTGTTACTGCAAATAAGGAGATTTAATTAAGTACCTGAATTTAAAATAGGTGGTGAGAGAGTTCATTCAATAAAAAGGACATGAAAAAAGGGATTTGAGAAAGTTGTAACAGTTGAGACATAGCAGAGAGACATCACAAAAGAAGTATTTCCTATAATTGCCAAAGCTCAGAAAATGAATAAAAAATTAACTCTTCAATTTTCTGACCTAGAAAATAGAGAGAAGGGAAATAATGTGCATATGAAAAGGATTAAAGAAGAAGCCAAGAAGGAAGGCTTAGTGGGTTTAACTGGGTGGATTTAAAAATTGTTTAAAAAATGATGAGATAATAACAGCAAAAAGAGATTCAAACTGGATTTGCCAGGAAACAGAACTACACATTTTGCTATGAAACATTGCTTGTATTATCCTAGTAAAAGAAAGGTTCAGAAGATAACAGAGAATGAGCTAACTGGGAATGATCTGAAAATAGCGTGCATGCACGTGCACATGCGCACATACGCACACATCATTTTGGCTTTTAAGGACAAATATACAGAGAAAAGCAAGTACAATACTAACAAGGCTTTCATTACTCCTGAGGTATTGAGATTGGCTGCAGAATAAAAAGGACTAGGTGTCTAATCATTAAAGTAGAAGCTAGCGGAGATAATAATGTGTTCTGTAAACTGGGTAGGGTTACACATTGAGATCTTTTTACTGCTACCATAATGCCTGTTATAATCAAAAGAGGAACTGGAAGAGGACATGTTCCTAGAAGAAAGGAGAATAACAAGCTTATAACAATATTCAGGAAGACACATAAAATTTAAAATATCCACAGGGTTTTTACTTAACAAACATGAGGAAGTAAAAGGTAGAATGTTAGTAAGCAATTAGTAACTTCAGATCAGGAAGACATATGTATGTGTGTGTGTGTGCTGGTTTTGGCTGGGATAGAGTCAATGTTCTGCATAACAGCTGGTGTGGGGCTGTGTTGGGATGTGCTGGAAACAGTGCTGCTTACACAGGGGTGTCACTGCTGAGCGGTGCTCACACAGAGCCAAGGCCTTTGCTGCTCCTCACCCCACCCCACCACTGAGGAGGCTGGGGTGCACAAGTTGTTGGGAAGGGGCACAGCCAGCACAGCTCACTCCAGCTGACTGCAGAGATAGTCCATACTGTATGATGTCATGCTAAGCATATAACGCTGGGGGAGGAAGGAGAAACAGGGGGATGTTTGGAATGATGGTTTGTCTTCCAGAGTCACCATCATGCGTGACGAAGCCCTGCTGTCCTGGGGATGGCTGAACACCTGCCTGCCCATGGGAAGTGGGGGATGAATTCTGTGGTTTCCTTTGCATGTGTGCACGGCTTTTGCTTTACTTATTGATATGTCTGCATCTCAACCCATGGGTTTTCTCACTTTTACTCTTCCAGTTATCTCCCCCATCCCACCAGCAGATGAGTGAGTGAGCAAGCGGCTGTGTGGGGCTTAGTTACCAGCTGGGGTTAAAGCCCAATAATACACAAGATTAATTTATTTGGAGAGTGCTTTCAGATATATCTGAAGTATGTTAAAAAGGAACCAGGGAAGAAGCATGGTCAAACGGAGCTGCATTTGTTGTGTTCTATTATTCAGAGATACCAACCACCCTCCTATAGATCAATTTCAAAATGCATTGAGACATGGTGAACAATGTCTGTCTTTGTCAGTCATGGACAACCCACCTGCTGCAACAGGCCTGTCTTTGTTGTGGTTTGCCTGGAGATTTCCTGATGTGGGCCATGATCCTGTTACCCATCCTGGTAGCAGGAGGCACGCGAGGGAGCTGTGCAGCAAGGGCCCACTGTCCCAACACCTGGATGTGGATGCCCAGGAGGCAGCTCAGAGGAGACATTGCAAGCGACCCCATCGTGCCTCTCCAGCCTGTGGGACCGGCCTGTGCGAAGCTCTGCTAAAGGGCAGCACGAAAGCTGCTCTCTTCCTGCCTCACCGAGGCAGGAGGTGAGTGGGGGATGCAGCAGTGCTTCTGACCCGACGGGAAGCCACCGGGACGAGCGATCCCAGCCTTTGCACCTCACCAGCGTGACCCAGGCACGGGAGCTGAGGCTGCTGTGACTCCGTGCTGGTCTCCTGGGTTTGTTTTACTGAAGAAAACTTAGAACGTCCCCAGCTCTTTGGATGTGTAACTCCGCGCCCGGAGGGGAGGCGCCGTTACGTATCACATCCAGCCTCTCCAAACCGGGTGCGCTTTAACCCACCCTCACCTGAGCTTCTGCCACCTGCTACTACGCACTAACTGTGGGCCAGGACAGTCTGGGGCAGGGGCGCTACATCAGAAAAACGCCATCCCTACGGGCACTCCTCATGGTCTCGGTCTCGGTCTCGGTCTCTGCTCCCGGTGCGGAAAGACGGCGGCGCAGCGTTACCCGTCCCAAGGCACCCGCCGCTCCGCCGCCTTCACCCTGGCCCTGGCCACACTGCGCATGCACCAGCAGGTGGCCGCGCAGGCGCTTTGTCGTCTCGGGGGCTCTCGCGGCCCCGCAGGTACGGCTGAGGCGGCGCGCGGGGCTTAACGGTCTCGGTACTGAGGCGAGGTAGCGGTGCGCCTTGGCCGAGGTGAGCGGGGGTCCCGGCCGGCTCCGGCACGCTGCCGGCTCGGTCGCTCTTTGCCCGCGTTCTGGCGGTTAATGGCGTGTACTGTTGCCGTGGGAACAACGGATGCCGCCGGTGCGCGGGAGGGTGAGGGCGACCTGTGGCCCAGGCGAGTCGGTGGCGGGTCCCGACGCTCCGCCACTGGGGAGGGGAAGTCGGCGGTGCCGTTAGGCTAGCAGGGCCCCGGTGCCCCGCCAGGCCGTAACGCTCGTCCTCGGGGGCTGCTGCCTCGCTGCGCGGAGGTCCGCGCTGGGGTATGCGGTGAGTCGCGAGGGGGTGAAGAAAGCTTTGCAGAAGTGGCCGCAGAGGCAGGACCTCTGTTCCGTTTCCCGGGAGCTGCAGTGTCTGGGGCCAGTCTGGCGTCCCGGGTTCGGATGGTGACTGCAACGCCCGGTTCAGCTTTTACTCCCCAGGTGCTTCTTATTTGGGAAGTTCCTGGACGTGTATCTGGCAGCTGCGCTGGAAATCTTGCTGTGTCTGGGCTTGTGGGCTCAGTTTCTCAGAACTTCATTCTTATTTCGATTCAAAATTTCACCAAGCTGAAGGTTTATCAGTTGTGATTGGCGAACTGCTAGTGTTTAAACCTATATCTAATGCCCGTTAATAGTTTGCTCTTACTAAACCTGTATTTGTGTGCTAACCATTCTAGAGGTTTGCCTGCAAGGTTAGGATCTGGATTCAGGTGTTGGTGAGTGGAGTGCTTGTGGCTTTCATACAGGGTTTCTCCTCATTGAACTTAGTAATTGCAAGTATACCTGCTCTGTATGCTAGCAATTAAATTACTCTGGTTTTGAGATGGGAGATAGGATGGGAGAGTCAGCGTGGTGCCAGATCTGATGTAGGCAGCTGTGCTTCTCTCATGGACTGAATGACCTGGGGTAAGTGCTGTGAGGGTGCAGCTGTCCTACTTCTGGAGATAGTTAGGACTGATCAGGGGTTCTCTCATCCTGTGCTGCTATCTTCTGCTTTCAGATCTTCCTGTACGGCATTGATCAGACCTCTGGACTAAACAACTGGGGGGAAAAAAGACAAGAACTCAAGTATGGCTTTTTAGACACTAGTGTAGTACTGCCTTGCAGTAGAGAGTCAGAGAGGAGGAGCCCTTAATCTCCTCAACGGGAGAGGGAGGAATGGGGATAGGTGCCTACTCCAAGATGCAGGTGCACCTCCTCCCAGCTATCTTTGCCCTCTCGGGTGCCCTTGCACAACAGATTTTCTGCTCTGGACCTCAAGGGGCAGAAACATGATGATGTGGATGATGGCACCCAGGAGGTCACCTAGAGTGAATTGGTCATATCAGCACCTCAAAACTGCCTCTGCAAAAACCAAAAGAAGGATAATTGTCATAGGTGACTCCCTTCTGAGGGGAACAGGTGGGCTGATATGTCTCCCAGACTCTACCTACTGGGAAGTCTGCTGTCTCCCTGACGCCTGGGTCAAGGATGTGACTAGGCAGCTCCCTAAACTTGTATGGCACTCCAACTACTCCCCACTTTTGGTATTCCAGGTTGGCAGCAATGAAATGTCAGAGAGAAGCCTAAGGGCTATCAAAAGGAACTTTAGGGCATTGGGGCGATCAGTTAGAAGTGTGGGAGCCCAGGTGGTGTTTTCCTCTGGCTTTAGAAGCAGGGGAAAACACTGAGCCAAGCAGAAAAAGACACCTGATCAACTTGTGGCTAAGAGGCTGGGGACATCAGTGGAATTTGTGGGGTTTTGATCGTGGGATGGTTTATTTGGCACCAGGATTGCTGGTGGCAGATGAGGGCCACCTATCCCAATGGGAGAAAAGGATCCTGGCCCAGAAGTTGGCAGGGCTTGTGGAGAGGGCTTTAAACTAGATCTGAAGGGGGTAGAGCCAGGCTAGTTAGAAGTGAGCCGAGTGGCAGCATGTCACAGCCAGGGTGGGACCAAAAGTCCAGCTGAAGTACATTGACAGGATTGGTGATTAAAATACGGGATGGAATGCTACAATCAAGAGGTGCTGTGTCTGAGTGAGTTCCTGAAGTCCACCCCAAGAGGTGTGGGGTACACTGAAGCACATCTGAAGTACTTCTACACCAATGCACATAGCATGAGGAATATGCAAGAAGAGCCAGAAGTCCTGGCTTGGCCACAGAGGTATGACATCATTGGTTTAAATGAAAACTGGTGGGAAGAGTCCTGCGACTGGTGTGGTACGATGGATGGTTACAGGCTCTTCAGAAGAGACAGGCCAGGGCAGTAGAGGTGAGGGGGTGGTGTTGTATGTAATGGAGGGGTTAGACTGCAAAGAGCTGTCAGTTGGCAACAACACTGTTGATAGTCTCTGGGTATGGATTAAGGGACAGACAAAAAAAAAGGGATGCTGTTGTGGGAGTCTGCTGTAGACCACCTGGCCAGAATGACAACATTGAGTTATTCTTCAGGGAACTAAAAGACACCTCTAGATCATCTGCTCTTGTCCTTATGGAGGACTTCCACTTGTCAGATGTTAAGTCGGAACACCACACAACTAATACAAACAGGTCCAGGAGATTCCTAAAGCAACTCGATGATAATTTCCTTGTTCAGATATCAAGTGAGCTGATGAGGAAAGATGTCCTTCTAGATCTCTTGCTTGTAAACAGAGGTGGTCTCATGGGAGAAGTGGAGGTAGGTGGCTGTCCTGGCCATAGTGACCATGAAGTAGTGGAATTTAAAATCTTTGGTGAGAGGAGGAAAGCTGCCTCCAAAACTTCAACACTAGATATGGGGAGAGCAGATTTTGTGTTTCTCAGAAAACTAGTTGGTAAGGTCCACTGGGAAACTGCTCTTGAAGTCATCAGTGTCTGTCAATGATGGTCACTTTTTAAGTACCACCTTCTAATAGCGTAGGAACAGGCAATTCCAAAACATTGGAAATCAAGCAGGGTAGGAGGTCAGCTTGGGTGAACAGGGACATTCTTCTAGAGCTTAGATGGAGAAAGAAAGTGTACAGCAAATGCAAGCAAGGTCAGGCAATGTGGAAGGATGACAGGAACGCTGTTTGTAAGGAGAAAATTCATGTGGCCAAAGCTCAGTTAGAGTTGAGGCTGGCCACTACTGTGGCAGACAATAAAAAGGGGTTTTTCCAATGCATTAACAACAAGAGGAAGACCAGAAAGAACGTTAGTCTGTTACTTGATGAGAACAGTCACCTTATTAACATGGACACAGACAAAGCAGAGATGTGCAAATGCCTTCTTTGCCTGTCTTCAACACAGTCAATGGACTCTGGAACTGCAAATGCCTCAAGTTGCAGGACTGTGACTGCAGTAATGATTAACTCCTAGTGAACCCTGAACTTGTGGGCAATTTGCGGCTCCACCTGGATCCATGTAAGTCCATGGGTCCCCATGGGATTCATACCAGGGTACTCAGGGAGCTGGATGATCTCATTGTGAGACCTCTCAATTATTTTTCAATGGTCTTGGGAATCTGGAGAGGTCCCAGTTGACTGGAAGCTGGCAAACGTTGTCCCAATTTTCAAGAAAGGTGAGAAAGAAGACCCTGGTAATTACAGGCCTGTCAGTCTCGCTTCAGTGCCTGGTAAAATAATGGAGAAAATCATACGAGGAGTTACTGAAAAACACCTAAAAGACAGCACAGTCATTGGTCACAGCCAACGTGGATTCAGAGGAGGAAGGTCCTGTCTATTGGTCTATCCAATCTTCTTTCCATTTATGACAAGGTTACCCAGCTGGCTGGCCAAGGGAAAACTGGTGTTGGTTTTTTTTTTGGATTTCAGTAAGGCTTTCAGTACCGTGTCTCACATTATCTTGCTGGATGGGGAGACCTCATTGCTCTCTATGGCTTCCTGCCAAGGGAGAGTGAAGGGGCAAACGCCAATCTCCTCTGTTTGGTGACCAGTGATGGAACCCAAGGGTATGAAGCTGCAACTGGGGAGGTTTAGGTTGGTTATTAGGAAGAGGCACTTTCCTGAGAGGGTGATTGGGCATTGAGACAGGTTCCCCAGGGAAGTGGTCACAGCACTGAGCTTGGCTGAGTTCAAGAAGTGTCTGGATGATGTATTCAGTCACGTGCTCTGACCTGGCTGGCCCTTTGTGGAGCCAGGAGTTGAACTTGATGATCCTTATGAGTCCCTTCCAACTCTTAACAGATCTATGATTCTAAGATCTGTGCAAGTTCAAGACTACCTGGGAGATGGTGACAGCTGTGGGGAACAAGATCTATGCGTGCAAGTTGTGCTGTCCCCATTGACACTGCAACACTCCCTGTATTGTCCTGTGCTGGGACTGGGGAGCAAAATGGGAATGTTGCTGGATTTTCAAAAAGAAGCACTAACTGTCAGAATTATTTCTTATTTGCAAAACCCCAATTCTTACAAATCAGGCAGAACTAATCTTCTATAAATAATAAAACTCAAGTGTAAAACCAGATTGTATGCCTGGCAGCCAGTGCAGTCATTCCCCCTACACTCCCATGCTCCCGTGCTGCTCCTTCACCCTATATTTCCACTTTCTGCTTGTTGCGCCTTATTTTAGTCTTTGGCACTGCAGTTGAATGATCCAGGTACCTTATGCTCCTCATAGTCAAGAAAGCTTCTGGTGACTGGAGGGTTTTTCCCTGTTTTCTGGGAAGAGAACTGTTGTAGTACAGGTGGAGGTGCTTCCTCAAAGCCTCTGAGGTGTGTGATGCTGGAGAGCAGATGAAACCTCTTGAGTGCTGCTGCAGCAGAGCAGTTCACAGAATCACAGAATTGTAGGGGTTGGAAGGGACCTTGAGAGATCATTGGGTCCAACCCCCCTGCCAAAGCAGCTCCCTAGCTCATACTGCACAGATAGGCGTCCAGATGGGTCTTGAATATCTCCAGAGAAGGAGACTCCACCACCTCCCTGGGCAGCCTGTCCCAGGGCTCTGTCACCCTCACTGGGAAAATGTTCCTCCCCATGTTGGTGCGGAACTTCCTGTGCTCCAATTTGCAGCCATTGCCCCTTTCCTATCTCCACTGACCAAAGAAAAGGGGCAGGCCAATTCCCCCTGCACCCCATACTTAAGATATTTATAAACATTGATCAGGTCCCCCCTCAGTCTTCTCTTCTCCAGGCTGAACAGCCCCAGCTCTCTCAGCCTTTCCTCATAGGATAGATATTCCCGGCCCTTTATCATCTTCGTAGCCCTTCTCTGGACTCTCTCCAGGAGATCCCTGTCTTTTTTATACCAGGGAGCCCAGAACTGGACACAATACTCCAGATGGGGCCTGACCAGGGCAGAAAAGAGTAAGCTTTCATATTATGTCATATATATATATACATATACACACACTCATGTCTCATATTTTATGGTGCTGCTTACTTTTTCCTCCGTGTTCTCTTACGCTCTGTAGCTAATAGCTGTGTGATACCGATGCACAGTGGATTGGCTCCACGACGCTGAACGTGCGCAGTACCACTTTACGCCGGGAAGCGTTAACGCTTGAATTGTCAAGTTGTGCTTGAAGTGTCACGGTGTGCTCACTGCCGCCCCCCGGTGACTGTTCTCGCCGCGCCTGGGAGCGGAGGGTGCTGCCCGCCAGCCTTGCTCCTTCAGCCCCAGGGGAAGGCCGCGCTCCCCCCTCCGCGCTCCGCTAAAACGCAGCAGTGAGCTCAGGCAAGCATTCAAACTGACTCATGGGTCCCCTTTGCAACTCTAATTATTACAATTTCGGTTTTAATGGATTGGACTAACGGTGCCTAAATAGTAATTCTTAATTAGATAAGCTTATAGTAGTAAAGGGTTTTTTTGGCTGGTTAAAAAGAATGGGTAAGAGGTGAAGAGGTATAATACAAAGTTGTTATAATGGAACTGTGGCAAACCAATGTACTTCTAGGACAGAAATTTTGCAGCTGTCAGTAGAATTACAATCAACTTAAGGTTTTGTTATCAGAGATGGAGCTGTTCCACAGCAATACATCATACCTTTTAGGTTGCTTCTTAGTTTAACAATGTATGTGTAAATCCCATAAAATACATGTTTCAATGTCAGAGCACAGAGACTTGAAGAACTAAAGAAAACTGTGTCTTTCTGAGTTTAAGTATAAATATTAGATTGCTTGAGAAGACTTATTTTAAAATTTAGCAAGGTGGATGGAAATATATAGACCAGAAAAGAGGAAATGTGTATTAATTCAAACTTCTGATCTGTAGAATTGTGTCGATTACATTTTAGTGTTTATTAACAGCTATTGCTTCCATGTATGCTGGATGATAATGGTACCAGACATACAGCCTACACAGACAACCTTCCACTTAAAGGTCAGAATCTTGACTCCCAGCAGCTGGGGGAATAGGGGATGATCATCTACCTGTCCTCGCTATTCGGTGAGGAACGGCTGTATAATGACTCTGAAGAAATTACTTCAGTGGAATTCCTTACTTAAATCTTCTGAATCTTGTTGTAATGCAGGGAAGACTGGATAACCAAATTCAGTCACAGTGAGAAAAAGTAATGTGTCAATGGTGAAAGATTAAAAAGACTGACAGGCTCAGGCTTCTGATCTGTTCCTGTGTTTTGTAATTATGCATCTTTTAGTGAAAGAGGTTGGTGTACTGTTTCTTAGCATCCAGTTTTATCTTGCGTAGTTCAGCTGAAGTGATTGGGATGTGTACTAAAGAAACTACCAGAACATACAGGCTCTCAAGGAGAGAACAGAAGTGGTGGTTGGAAATACAAAAATGCAGATCAGGAAGAAATGAACTAAGAAGCCAGATAAATAGGAAATTTTTTTATGCTCCATAGTTTAGAAATAATCAAGATGGTGGTGTCCGAACTACTGTCGGTTCATTGTCGTAAATGGTGTGAGAGAATAGAAGTTACCAGATGGTCTGAGTCAGAGTGCTGAAACACATCTTTCTTTTAGGTAGAAGAGGAATTTTGGATGCTTTAAGGCTCATGACGAATTTGTTGTAAAATGGCAAGGATGGTCTCTACGGAGAACTGCACCAGGATAGTGACTGATTTTTGGGGAAATCAAGAGATGAAGAAGCAATTCTTTCATTGCCCACTGTGCTTGACAGAAGATGCACCAGGACAGAAAACTGATTGAAAGTTTGTTTTGCTAATTTTGCTGATTGAAAGTTTGGGTTGGTAATTTATCTTCTATTAGTGTGATCATTGTTTGCATGTGCTTGGGAGTGGGTTGGGGTAGAGGGGAAAAAAATAGATTGCTTTTTCTTCTTTGTCTCTGCTTATCAATTACTGATAACTGTGCTTCAGTTACTGATAATAGTACCTCTTTGACTTATTAGAAAGTTGCCCTTGGTAAGGTTGGTAACTTGTGTTGGGTATTTCCTACGTTCACTGGAAAGAATATGCTCTTTACAGATTATTGTTGAATTCTTGTTTTGGCCATGATGTTTTCTAAGTAGTCAAGTATTAAGAAACAGATTTTCTACAGTATTGAAGAGTACCACATTTAGCCCAGAAAGCAGTGTGCTACCGAGTGTGGTGTATTTTAGCTCCTTCTAACAAAGTTAAAGGTCTTCCATGTCAGGTGCTTCCTGCTCTTATTATTCTGAGAAACAGAGAAATGCAATATTAAGGTGCTTTATTTTTCACGGTGTCAGCACTGTCTAGGATTTTGTATTGATATCCTTTTTATCTACATTGTGGTAGCATAACCACTGATGAATTAATAGTTTGTAATTGAAAACTAGCATTATATTCTGTACCTGCCATGTATATTGTACAGTGTTCTTCATATGTACTACTTTGCAGAGGGATGCACGCTTCAAAGAATAAAAATACGGAAAGGGCAGAACCGTTCTACAGGCTCTCAGTGCCAAAGCAGAAAACCAGTTCTGAGATTATAAATGAAGCCAGAAATGTTCTACAAACAGTAAGAACTCAAAGACCATTCACACCTATAGAGGATCAAAGGAAATTATTTGGATCTGGATCCTCACGAACTCCTCAAAACAGACCCCCTTCAGTTTTTAGGTACTGTGGCTTTAAGATTTTTTCAAATATCCTTTAGCAGCCAGAGATTTGATTCTGTAATTATGTTTCTAGTGATTCCCCCCCGTGTTAATCTGTATTCCTAATCGCATCCTTTGCCTTATTCTAATGATCCTTACAGTTGGTGTTTGTCATGGTTTAACCCCAGCTGGCAACTAAGCCCCACACAGCCGCTTGCTCACTCACTCATCTGCTGGTGGGATGGGGGAGATAATTGGAAGGGTAAAAGTGAGAAAACCCATGGGTTGAGATGCAGACAGATCAACAGGTAAAGCAAAAGACATGCAAACAAACCCACAGAATTCATCCCCCACTTCCCGTGGGCAGGCAGGTGTTCAGCCATTTCCAGGACAGCAGGGCTCCATCATGCATGATGGTGACTTGGGAAGACAAACACCATCACACCCAAAATCCCCCGTTCCTCCTTCCTCCCCCAGCTTTATATGCTGAGCATGATGTGATATGGTATGGAGCATCCCTGTAGTCAGCTGGGGTGAGCTGTCCGGGCTGTGTTCCTTCCCAACTCCCTGTGCACCCCCAGCCTCCTCACTGGTGGGCTGAGGAGCTGCAAAGGCCTTGGCTGTGTGTGAGCACCGCTCAGCAGTGACTAAAACACCCCTGTGTGAGCAGCACTGTTTCCAGCCCCATCCCAATACAGCCCTGTGCTGGATGCTATGCAGACCGCTAGCTCTATCCCAGCTAAAACCAGCAGTGTTAATCTGCATGTCCAGGAAGTTCTTGTGGATTAGAGCTACCAGAAGCAGTCATTACACTAGTTTTGTGAGTGGAGAATAGTATAGGAAAATAGTCTGTAACTCACTTTTTTCTTAAGACAATGCATGCTTTTAATTGAGATAGTCTTCAGCTTTTGCCTAGAAACTAAAAACTTGCTTGTTTCCATGTAAACGATATGCTAGGTCTTATTTCCAGGGCTTTCTCAGATCTTTTTAAGCATAAAATGGTAGGTCTTGAACTTTGAAATGCTAATTTTTTAACAAAAGTTGTACTTCAGAATTATTTCTGTGTGGAGTTTTGTAACTTACTTTAATTCGCAGAGCTTGATAGTGACTTGGCTGTTTGGTGGTGACCAGGTAATGAGGTCCTTCTGGCTGACATCCATGCTTGTTCTGTGTCTGGGAAGGAGCATGCTCATTCCTGTACAAACCTGCATTTTCTGCCCTGCAGTGTTCTGCAGCCTGTGTCAGATGGCTTAAGTACTAACCGGGATTGGGTTTGTGCATGACTTTAGCTTTCTGTTAGAGAACTGTTATAGATGTGTATGAAATAAACTGTATCATGGCAGCTGTGCAGTCAATCTTGTAATTCTTCTCCCTTGATGCTGCTGGATTTCCAGATACCAAAGTCATTAGTATTCATGGAAGAAGAGTGAAACTGTAGAAGTGCTCTGTCACTCTTCCTTTCTTCTTCCTTTTCCCCATATTTATTGGCAAAGGGAAAAAGCTTGCAATTAAAAAACAAAACAACAGAAAGCATTTGGTCTGCTTTATTTGTATTATGTTTCATTTCTTTATGCTAGTCTTCATGCATCCAGTTTTGATTTGCCTGAATCAAGACCAGTGTCTGGTGTTCGTCTTAGCCCACTGGATCATGTGAGTACTGTGGGAATAAATCATGCCATATTGACATAAAAATATGTATATCAGGAAAAAATATAGTTCAGATAGGTTGGGGAGAAATGGAAGCCTGTTGTGATGTTAGTCTGAAACTTAAGGTCAGTTTTCTCCACACACCCCCCAAAACCTAATTTAAACTATTAAAATATTGCTCTGTCGTGTCATAATTCTACGTGACATTAACAAGAATCAGAAGACAGATAATTGAGTCAGCTTTCTTGTGTGAGATTACTAAAATAGAAAAAGGTCATAAGCATCAACATGAGCCAGCAACATGCCCTTCCCATTAAGAAAGGAACTAATGGTATGCTGGGCTGCATTAGGAGAAGTGTTGCCAGCAGGCTGTGGGAAGTGATCCTTCCTCTTTACTTAACACTGGTAAGGCCACGCTTGAAGTACTATGTTCAGTTCTGGGCTCTGCAGTACAAAAGAGACATGGAGCTACTGGAGAGAGTCCAGTGAAGGGCTGCAAAGATGATGAAGGGACTGGAGCAAGGCTGAGAGAGCTGGGACCATTCAGCCTGAAGGAAAGCAGGCCCAGGGGAATGTTAGCCGTGTATGTAAATATCTGGAGGGGAAAATGCAAAGAAGAGGGTGGCCAGGGATGACCCAAGTGAAACACATGAGTTCCCTCTGAACTTCAGGAAACATTTTTTCCCACTGTGAGGGTGATGAAGCCCTGGCACAGGTTGCCCAGAGATCTTCAAAAGCTTCCTGGACGCGGTCTTGCGCAACTGGCTCTGGGTGGCCTTACTTGAGCAGGGAGGTTGGGCAAGATGACCTCCAGAGGTGTCTTCCAACCTCAACTATTCGGTGGTTCTGTAATCAATAACTTGAAAGTAAGGTTGATTGTGCTTTCTATTTAACTTACACATTTATAAAATGTAATGATTGTAGCTTATTTTTAAAAAAATAGAGCTACTTGTAAGAGCCCCTTTTCCCCTCTGAAGATTTTGTTTTCCATTTATAAGTGTATCTGCTCTTTCAGGTTTTTTTATATTTAAACTTTAAATACAAGATAAGTCATGATTATTTGCTTAGTAGCTGAGAGAACAGAGCATGCTAAAGCAGTTAAGTATACTTGCTTTCTATATTTCTTCAAGACAGTAATCTAAATGTCGCATTCTTTAGGAAATTAGGGGGCAAATTCTAAGAAATGTTTTATTTCAGTAATTTTAATAAGGTAATGGGCTTAAATGAATTAAATATCTATCTGGCCATACTTACATTTAGATTAACTATATCTTCAGGATTTAAATACTACCATTATGTTCATCAGGGTGGTTGTGGGGAGTGGGTCTGAACTCTTGGCTATCTTCAACTAGTACTGGGGAGAGCTCTGAAGGATTGGACTGGAGACTTTCTAATGGATCCTTTATTGTAAGGAAATGGGTAGAGAATAGAGGGTGATGGGTTTATGTAGTGCCCAACAAGTGTTCTGTACCAGAGATTCAGGGATTGGTCACATCCTCTAAGGTGCGAGATGCTGACATAAAGAAAACTAGAACTTGCATGTTTCTGGATCTGTGTGGTTTGTCTCATTGTGATAGGAAGTGGTATGTATAATATGAACACATTTCAAGTGTTTTGGAAATACTACTTCAGTGCTCAAAAAGAAATAATAAAGATGTTCCTCTAGAATTGTTAGTGCAAGTCTTTGACACAGAAGCTTTAAAGTTTACTGCAGATGGTGTTACATGAGTATTTATGAATGAAATAAATCTGTTTCACTTGCTCTACTTGGGCTAGTTTTTGTTTTCTGCACCCCTGAAGGTTTGCTTTTGAATGGCTTTCTGTGGTGATAATGGTATAGATATTTGGCTTGTTTAGTGGAAAGGCACCATTAGATTCTGAAAGTAAAAATTTCATAATGAGCAAACCTATATAACTTCTCTATTCTGAATTTAGCCCTTTTTAGAAATTACTTGGTGTGTTTTCTGGGTAGGGTTTAAAATTATTTTTCCTTACATTGACCTGTGCTTTTATTAAAACATCATCTTTATCTCTGTCACAGAAACCAAGGCTAGTCACTTCTGCAAAAGATGAAGATTCTTCCATTTTCCTTTCAAACACTCCTGCCAATGCTGCAGAGGTTAGGAAAGTCAGCAATGCTCGGGCACGCTTATTTAGAAGAACTTGTCAGCAAAATTTCACTTCTGCTGAAAGGGTTCCTCCTGCTCAGAGTAAGAATGCTTAGATACATGTTATTTCCTAGAAAAGGAACTGCGTGATGGGTTTTAATATTGTTCATTACATGAGCTGTTTATGTTATATTAAAGGACCTGGATGTTCTTTCAGAGTAAACTTTAAAAATATTTAATTGGCTTGAAGGCAGTTTTGTGATTTCCAAAAATGATACTGGCTTTCGCATTCGGAAAGTGAGCTGAAAGCTACTCAGGTGCCTTATTTTCCTTTAGGTTTCTAAGTAATGGAATTTTTGCCATAAGGTTTCTTTAGTGGGCAAAATTAACATTAAATGCTGAAATGTTTAAAGGGATAATGAGATGGCATTGTCTAAGGAGATTCCCTGATGGATTTTTGAGTATAAACGGAGGAATAAAAAGGGAATGATATGTCTTGACAGGCCTCCAACTGCATTGTATTTGTTGTTAAGAGTTTCATTAGTGGAGACTTAATAAAGGTCACCAAACGTGGGATTTAAAAGTAATTTTCTTGCAGATGGGAAATGACTTGGCATCTTGGTTTTCTGTACATTGGCTGATAATAAAATGTGCTGGAAGTCTGTCTTTAATGAAGACTCATTTGTAATAGTGACAATTCTTACTTTGCCTGGCATAGTTACTTTACATGATAAACTGAACATCTCACTTTTACCTTATTGCAAAATAAGTCTTATACAAAAAGTATGAAGCTATACTTCGTTATTACATAGGTATTCTATAAATGGATATTTACATCATGTACTCCTATATGTAGTTTAATCCATAATAAGTTGATGTTACTAATTAGAGAAGTTGAGAATCTAATGTAGTTTGCCTCTTCTCCCCCTTGGGCATCATGCAAATGTTTACATAATGTGTTTTTTGTGCAGATTCTTCTCACGTGCACAAGAAAAACAGCTATGTTTTGCTTGAGTTCCATCATAATATTCTGATCCTAAAATACAATAACTTTTTTCACAAGGTAAAATCCACCTATCTGTAAAAAGGAAATAAAAAAGATTGACGTGTTAAAACTCAAAACCTAAAGACTTTAAGAAATTACATTCATGAGAAGATTTTGACTTCTTTGTTCTAAATAGTCTTAGACTTTCTCATCTTTTAAACTGACACAAACAAATTCTGGTAGTGTAACATGACAAAGAGTAATTTTGAGCTCTGTCACGTGTATTTATTGTGTAAGAACACTTCTACAAAATGTACTTTCTTTGACTATTTCAGATGAAGAGAAGCTAGACTCTGGAGAACCTGCTATGGTGAATAATCTTTGCAGAAGTAATAATAACTGCTTAGCAGAGCAAAGGTCATATACACCAGTTACTGATGAAACTAGACAATTAATTTGTGATAAGGTTATCAGCAGATCGGAGAGGGAAGACTTCCTAAAAGAGAAAGCAGGAAAATCTTTATTTCAGCTGGGAGAAAGGTCAGTATTGCGCAAGTATGGTAATGTCTACGTTCTACACAACCCTCTTCTTTGATATTCAGTTATGCAAGTATCAAAATGTTTGAATTGATGGGATTTGAAGGTAGCTCTATTTATGCATTAAACCTGTTTAGATTATTAGGAAAAAATATTTACATTTCTGTTCTTAGGAAATTTCTACATTCAAAAGACTAATTTGTCCAAAATTTATTGATACAAAGTTTTTTTTATATGAAATAACATTGATTTTTTTTTTTTTATCATGAATATTTCAAAACTAAGTCTCCTTATACTGCATGTGGGATACTCGTTTGAATTCAGTGTGTTTGATTTTATATTTCAAGCCTG
Source organism: Laterallus jamaicensis coturniculus (assembly GCA_022605575.1). Taxonomy (NCBI): domain Eukaryota; kingdom Metazoa; phylum Chordata; class Aves; order Gruiformes; family Rallidae; genus Laterallus; species Laterallus jamaicensis. The sequence continues at coordinate 7,800,424 of JAKCOX010000027.1, forward strand.
TTGTGTTAAGGTGCTATGTATTCCTTAGCTCCACAGATGAAGACACACACATGTTTTCAGTTCTGGTATTGGGAAAATAGATGCTCATACACAAAAAACCCACCAGATTTAAACTTTGTGGGCTTGAAGTATTTTTAGTTCATTTTTTTTCAATCATCAAGCAGGTGTAAGAGATAAATGAGTTATTTGTATGCAGTCACTTTTTATTGAACCTAGATTGCTACATCCATTTTGTAATTTACAATTAAATCTTTTCTCTTTTTTTTTTTTTAAATTTCTTTTGATTCACATCTGAATTCTTGCACAGGGAGGAATAGCCTGTGGGAATATCTGTGGTTCTGTGTTCAGTAGGTGTATCAGTTGCTGCATTAGTAGTTGGTACAGATTTGACAGTCTCTACAACAAAGAATGAATAACAGTTTATTTTCAAAACACATCCTATAAACACTTGGTCACCATTAAATATAAATGTTTGCTGGTACATATCTTCTTTCGTGTTTTTATGCTTAGGAAAAAATATTTCCCTGGATATTCTTAAGCACCTTTGATATTAAGGAGTATATTCTTAATTTTATAAGATGAAATGCCTTTCATTTGCTAATTTGACGATAGTACTGAATAGTTTGGAGAATGTTGTCCACTGAGGCTGTTGGAGCAAATGATACATAGCAGAGCTTTTATAACTCTCTGAAATCAGGATTTAAAAACAAACAAAAAACCTCCAACTCCCCCCCCCCCCCCCCCCCCCAAACAAAACAGATTTTGAAAGACTAGAGACTTGTGGGATGAAGAAAAGGTTCAGGAGAATGAAGGGAGAGAAAATACACACAGCAATGAAAAATGTGGTTGAAGAAAACACCAAGGAAACTGCTTCACTGGAAAATAATTTTCTCCCATTAAAATCAGTGATCCAAAAGACTTTTTAGGTAGACTGTATGGATTATCATACTACACAAGTTACTGTAACTTGACTTTTATTTAGTAAATGTACAGTATCAAGTACTTCAGTGTTACAGTTTAAATAGCTAGTTAGTTGATGTTACCCAGGTGTCTCTAATAAGAAAGAGTCAGATGGTGCTTTTACTAATTGGAAAGAATTACCTTCCTTCTGAGTTACAATTTTTAAAGTTGCAGGTATGATTAAACAGTTCACTCATTAAGCATCCTTGCTATCTGTTCAAAATATGCTTCTCCTTTATAAGCTTGAGAGCTCTGCAAATTTTTCATTTTGGGTTTTTGTTACCGGTGCTTCTTGTAATCACCCATTCATATGATGTTGTGGACCATAATCATTGAGTTTCCTGGCAGCCTGAAAAACAGAATGCCATGATTTACCTTGATTATCTTTGGTAATTTTTGAGAATGAGTAGCTCGATGAGATGATTTTTGCCAGTGCTGCTTTATACCCTCACATCAAGGATCACTGACAACGTTTAGGTCCTTGTGTGGCTTTGAGTCTGAGGCGTACCTGCAGTGCTGCAATATGCACCAAAAAAAAGACACAAAAAGCATTCAGTTTAGTAAAGCACAAAGACCCCTCATCTATATCAGCCCAGGCAGTTCATGCCATTGTGTAGTGGAACAGCTGTAGGTAATCTCAGCTCATTGCTGAGGCTTATGCCAATGAATGTGTCGGTTCAGTATTCGTATACCGTACTACATGAATCAGACAGACCTTGATATATGTTATATCCTTTTCTGAGTTCAGAGATGTCATTCTTCATCTGACAAGGTAGTTGAAAGGTATCACAAACCTATTTTTCAATATAGTTTGGTGAGTTTAGTCTTGATAGGAGTTGTATATAAAAGGTTCCAGTACCATAGAGGGGTCATTGCAGTAAAAGAGTTTTGTCATTCTTTCTCAGCAGAACACGTTTACAGGTATAAGATGTTTGCTATGATTAGCTTATATCTTCTTCTATGCCATAGATACTTGAGGCATCTTATATGAAATTAAAAGCTATTTTCTATTTAAAGTGCATTGTATTCTGGATGAAGGCTTAAAGGAATGAGGAAACTTTTATTACTTGGAGTCCTGTCATTCTCCATATGAAGCAGTTGTCAGCCTCAATTCCGTATCTCAGTAATTTAAAATCCTTGCAGAAATTAGGCGAGAGGGTTCTAGAAATAGTACACTTTGTACAGGAGAAGGTGCATGAGACTCCTTACTCCCCTTTCCCTACAGTTCCTATTTGTGTACCAAAATAACTTTTCTAATAAAGCTGTTTTTCTATTAATGATGAAACTGTAGAGCATGCTAAAATAGCATGGCAGATTCCTACCATTAATGCTATTACAGTTATTTCAAAAGGAGCAAAAGGAAGGTATTTTATTCCAGAAAGAGACTTGCTTGCTTTCCATTTCTGGTTCCTTTGTTGTCTCAAGGACTGATGAAAAGAATGAACAGTGCTAATGAAATCACTGCTGCTTTATAAAGATACTGGAAGAATAAAGATAGTGGGAGAAAGAGAAAAGGCCCTTTTGATGGGAAGAGTTAGTTGTCATTTTTGTTTGCAATTCTGTTTTTTTCAAATAACTATCTAGTTAGAATAAAATAGGTATATTAATTGAAGCAGAATGAATTTATTGACATGTTGCCTCAGGAAAGCAAGGAGCAATTTCTGACAATCGTAAGGAAGCTTAGTTTGGTTTACATCTTCATCCAGCCATTTTGCCTTGCCATCTATTGTGATTGCTAGAGAAATGAAACTTCTAAAATGTTTTCTGCATTCATATATTTCAACAGATGTGTCAACACTGATGGCAGATTTGCTGATGAAGAGCAACAGTTTCCCTGGTGAGAAAAGATGAATTTTTCTTTCTCCTCCTCCAATTTTTCAATATTCTGAAAGCTTAGGTGTCATTCCAGCGCTCCTTAGAAACACAGGTGCCTTCCATGTGGAAAAGCTTGGTGGCAAACAGTTGATTCCCAAGAGACCTGTTCTATTTAATAAGGGTTTTCTATAAATAGCTATAAAAGGATTAGAAGGTACTGTAAAGAAGATATAGTATGCCCTGTTTTCTATCACTGTTGCCATCCTTATTAAATGTCTGTATGACAGAATCTTTGGTAGGTATTAATCAACTACTTCCATAAGACTACTTTCTTGTTCTTTTGGAATGCTTGAATAGAAAATGATAGAAGCAGGAGACAAGTGAATACTGGAAATCGCTTCTGTCTGATTGCTTAAACTGGCTTCACATCTGTGCCCAAAATTTTTATTCCTTTTTGCCTCGAAGTAAAGGATTCCTACAGAGGGGAGGGAGATTTCTGTGCTGAAGGGAATGCATATTCTCTTGTGCTCTGGCTGAATTTTTGAAATGAATTGCATGGTGTGGATATTAGTCTGTTGTATGTTTTAGCTGATATTGCTGCAGATTCTCTAGGCTGCTTTCAAGATTTGTCTTTTCTTATTATGTATATTCACACTTGTGGGGTTCACATGAAGACATGGAAACAGGAAATGATTCTATTCCTAGCTAGTCTTTTGGTATTTCTGCCTCAGTTCCACTAGCTATTGAGAAGACTTAGGAAAGAAACAACCTAGTGGTGGGAAGGCTTTCACAGGTGGAGCTTTCTTCAGTGTTTTTGAAAGAAAGTATGACATCTGCCTTTCCAAGAAAGTGTCCGGTTTTGTATAGGGCTATGGGGTACTGAGTGAAAAGAAAGAATTTTTCATTACCAGTTTTCAAAACTTTTTATAGACTTCTGAAGAAAAGAACAACAGATAGCTTTTATCTCTGTCCTCGCTTGTGAAAGAGTGTGGAGTTTAGGGTTGGTTTTACTGCCTATGCCAAAGCTGGTAGTTTCAGGGTAACGTCATTTCGTCTCCAAATCTGGGAGAGTCAGGTCTTGAGAGCCCTTATGATCAATGGAATGATAATTCTAGAATTGGAAAGTATGCTGGTAAGGAAGAAATGCCAATCCAGTCCAGGGAGTACTGTAGTAACAGTGGATTTAGATTAAACTTTTGTTTAGAAAAGGAATGCTTATGCAAAATTCAGGATAGGAAAATGTGGTTTTCAGACTCGACTCTATTTAGGTTAGTATTTTAAGTGTTTTTTTATGGTTAGAATTAGGCTGTCAGTTGTCTGCTTACTTAAAGATACCCTGTCACAAATAGATGTTGATATTTTCTGTATTAGGCAGCAGATGCAATGACTGTGAAGAATAAAAAGGATAAGGTTATAAGTTTTTCATCAACCTCTATTACTCTTTTAAGCCATACTGTTTAACATGTGCATGACGTTCGTCATCAGCAACCTGTATAAATAGAATACTGTTGGGTTTTTTTTATTGCTGGATCTGTCATAGGTAATGGACTATGCCTGTGATTGTGTTTATAGAGGAATTGTTTTTTGCTCATCTTAAGGATGACTCAGAGTGTAGTTGGCCTATTTGTCAACATGCTTTTGCAAAATATGTTGCCTTTCTACTATTTATCCTTTCTCATATCAGTGGTATCACTTATGGTCTTTTATAGTTTTCCTTTTGTCTCGGGTTGTTACTTATGATATAATCCTCTAAAATTTTTGAAATAATTTCAGGACATCTATTTTATCAGTTTTACAATTACTTTCATGGTTTTGAAAAGCTTTGTAGCTGAGAAACAGGACTGACTAGAGGCTTCTGTAATTGGTTTAGTAGTTTAATTTATATATCTTCAAGCTGTCTGCAAGTAATTTACGATGTCTCCATTATGTTTTCTGAAAGGAAAATAGTCTTTAAAAACTGAGCTGTTATATTAATTCTTTTTTCTTTGAGGCATACCTATTACTTATTTCGACATTGTTTGTATCTATCTTATTTGTCCCTGAGATGACATCATGGAAAGAAAAATTCAGTGGTAGTATAGGAAAATAAGGACACATTTCCTTAAGTGGCTCATTGCAAGTCAATTCTTCTTCATCTAAAAAAGATAGACTGCCTTTCAAGTGCTAAGTTATGGGTTGGGAAGAAATTACTTTTTTAAAAACAAAACAAACCCTGCAATAACTTATTACCTATTATTCAACCAATAAAAGACAATACATGAATCTATCTAATTCTGATATCCTTTTGGCAACATAAGAGGTCTGGATAGTATAATTATATACAAATCAATGGATTAATGAAAAATGCATTTGTTAGTTGGCATATGGAAAAATTAAGTTCTATGGGAGTGAATGATAAAGCAAAATACTATTTTTTTTCTCATTTTGCAAAAAGCTCAAAACAATTCCTGTTAGTTGCTTTGGCAAAATTACCAGGATGTTTTTACACTTGCTTCAAAGTTTACAGTGCAATGTCTTGTTACTGAAATCAGTAACTATAGTTTAGAGTTAGAATTCCTGTTTCCTGATGGCTGAACACTTGCAGTGGAAAAAAATTATTGTAGGAGAGGGCTTATCCCAGAGCCATGGTTCCTAAATATTGTGTAATTGAACATTGTCTGAGAAAATCAGTCATTCTTGCTTATTCCAGCTCTACAACTGGCTCCCCTTTGCCTTGGGGTTCTTGTACCACCTTATCCCTTGCTGCTGACTCAGGGTCTGCTGCATCATCCTTCTTGCCCTGATTCCCAGGAGCACCATTAGTTCCTTTTAAATTTTCCCTGGAGGTGCCATCCTTCTTTTTGAGATAAAGCTGCTGATCCTGTCTGTGCCCTTGGTCTGCAGCCGTAGGCACCTTTGCACTGTGCTCCCCAGTGCTCCTCCCAAGAAACCTGATAGGCAGTTCATGGGACCACAGTTGTGAATAATTTAGAAAAATGTTAACTGTCAGTCAGTGTATAAGCAGCCCATTGGCTGATATGCCGGGGGGTTGTGCAGTTTGTTCAGAGGGACTTCGACATGCTGCAGAAGTGAATTGACTGGAACTTCCTGCACCTGGTAAGTAACAACCTCAGGCACCAGTATATACCTGCTGCTGTCTAGCTGGGTAGAAAAAGACCTGGGGATCCTGGTGGACATCAGTTTCATAAATAGCTCAAGCTGGAAGGGACATCAGAAGATTATCTGCCCCAATCTTTTGTGGAGAAGGGATCCTAGATGAGATTTCTAGTACCCTGTTCACTTGCATCTTGAAAACCTTCCCACACCTGAAGTGCTGGGTCCAGTTCTGGGCTCCCCAGTGCATTTGAGATATTGAGCAGCTGGAAAGAGTCCAGCAACTAAGATAGTGGAGTTCCTTACACGAGGAAGGGCTGGCAAAGCTGAGACTGATTAGCTGAAGAAGAGAAGGCTCAGGAGGGAGTCTTATTTATATACATTGATATCTGAAGGATGGGTGCATTGTGATACCTTCACTGGTTGTGTGAAGAGTTCTTTGTTCTTCCTCATGGTAGGCACTCAAAAGAAGAACAACTAGTTATTTACCCGTGACTCTTGTTTTTAGAGATTTATTGGTTGTATTTACTTCCACAGTGCATCCTTGCAGCTTTTCCCTTTGTAGTCCATATAGAATTTGGGAATCTCTGGTTGAAAGGAAAGTACACAACTCATTAAATAGCCAAATGATCCTTATCAATAGAAGGCATGCCATCCTGAATACTGCTAGCATTAAAATAAACCCAGATTACAGTGTAGATGTAGTCATACCCTGAACATACATGTCAATAACATTTCAAAGAACAGTCTTTCTAGATAATCCTGAAACAGATGTGTTATCTGTGGTTGGGGAGACTGAGTGCTGATCTAGTCTGGAATAACTACCCATTAGTCCTTTTTGATACATCTGTCTTGCCTGAGCAGGCCTCCAGGATCTGCTTAGCATTGCTCTAAATCTGTTCTTCTCACCACCTAGTGAAATGTAGTGATTTTTTGGGGTGTAGATACATCATGTCTGTCTTTCCAATCCACACAATGTATATTTGTAAAATCAGATGTTCAGTGCTTGCATGTCTGCATCTTTTACTTATTGCAGTGCTTAAGCTGTTTGAGTATTGTAAAGTTAGAAATTGTTCTCTTAGAAGTTTGAAGACATCAATAAATCAGAGATCCTAAATAAGATTTGTAAAAATTGTAGCCATAATTTTAGGTTTTGATTTAACTAGAAGAAATGAAATTTGTGGGGGCTGAAAGGGGGAAAATGAAGAAAAATACACTGGGGAGAAATTAAAGGGAAATGGAAGAAAATGGAAGAAAAAGATGTGTGTGGGGGAATGCATCAGGGTGAAAAGCATGAAAATAAAAACTGAAGGAGAATTGGAGGCAGGGCACCTCAACGGCACTCTCAATTTGCTGGAGGCATCAGAGAAGCTTTTTGGTCACTGTAAGAAGACACTGAACAAGGTAGACTTTTAGTGTGACCTATTACAGCTTTTGCATCTTTTTGTCATGTAAATAACTAACACTAAAGTATGACTGGGGTGTGTCACACTTACTCCAAGGAACTTGGGTTAGAGTTCTGGTTCTATTGGTACAGAAAATGCTTTGTAGATACAGATGTGTAGAAATTGTATGCTCATAACTAGTTTTCTGACTTAAGGGCATTAAAGAAATAAGTCAAATGCCTTAGTGTATTTAAAAAATAAACTGAGTCCCACCCACCAACTAAATATGACTTTAGAGAATGCTTCTGGAAGTTAGCAATAAGGCTGATGTTTTATCAGGAGCACATAGATGATAAGAAATCTTTCACGTGGTGGCGGTGACACAGTCTAAGGTTTCTTATCAGGAAGGAACTTCTAAAGAGTGTTTTCTGTGTCTGTACTTATCAGTTTTATGTTGTCTTCTGATACACTAAAAAGAGGTAGTTGAAAACAAGCTTTTGGACTAATTAGGCCGTGTTTTGTTTTATATTGTCGTAGTTTTGCATGGCTGGGTTCTGGTGGAGAAGGGGTGGCTGGAGGAGTGGCTTCTGCGAGCAGCAGCCAGAAGCTCTTTGCAGGCCTGACAGAGCGAACACCAGCCGACTCAAGGCCGGAGTCACTGCTGACCAAGGCCGAGCCCATCAGTGATGATCACAGCCCCTCTGGGAATTACATTTAGGAGAAAAGAAACTGCAAGCAGCCACATTTTGCTACATATGTTTAGCCACACATATGTTTACAGACATTTTATTTAAAAATGTTTTTAGTAGTATTGTAGTTTATGTGGTTCAGACCTTCAGGAAGCAGTGTGCTGTGTGATTTTTTTCAAGTATCTTCCAAGTTATCTTTTTTAGTTTAAATGTTGCTGATGTTTGATATTTACTACTGTTTGGAAAGTTATATGGAGCTGACAGAGAGAAAATGGTGATTTGTTATTTAGTCTCCATAAAGTCCTTGGATGTTAAACATAATATCACTTCTATTTCTGTCAGTAGAATGCAGTTTGGTGGTTCTTGTATCTTCAACCACACCACCATCACCGCACGCCTCGCCCCCCCCCCCCCCCCAAAAAAAAAGTTGCCTTAAGCAGTCATGTAGAATTTGTCAACAAAAGATCCCTACAAATACAGAGTTAAGGGTGCTGTGCAGATTCTTATTATCTTCTGGATCACAAAGTTGTTAATTCATTTTAATTTCCTTGTTTAAAAATGGAAAATAAATCTATTTCCAGACACCAGCTCATGTCTGCTGTGCATGGCTTCCTCACAGCATTTACTCAGGGTGTGCTGTGCACTGTCTGCTAGTGAGCAGCTCTCTGTAAGACTGCTCAGATTCCAGTTTATGTGGGATAGTCCCGATTCCAAAATCTTTGCTTCAAGATTCAGTTTACATGGGTGCAAGAGAAGAGGCTTAAAATTTGTCATGTGAGAACTTGGAATTTGGAGAAGCAGAGACCATGAGGCTTATGGCCTTTTCCATACCTGATTTCCTCATCTTTTGCTGATTCCCTGTTTTGCCCTGCTCTTGTCTTTGAAAACTAGCCCTCACGTTCTTCATCCTTTATTGTACTGCCTCAGTTTCTGTGCTCCTCTGTTCTCTCACTTCCATATTTTCTAGTTTAGCCTCCCAAAGGTGCTACAAGAACCGTGCCATGAAGAGGGGAGGGTAGGGTTTAGAGGGAATGTCTTCAAGTTCAACAATTCAGAAAAGTTTATCATGTTCTGTTTTCTTCCTAGTTAGGCTTTGCTACTTCACTGACAAAAGGTGCTTGTTAGAGACAATTCTGTAGAGGAGCATTAACTTGTTACTATTAGGCTATGTCTCCATCTTAACTGGTAACTAAATAGTGGGGCACCAGGGCTACATTGGCATAATTAATAAAAAAAAGAAACATACCAGTTAGTCTTGGAATTGATGGCCAGCGCTGTGTAATGGGTTGTGTTAATCATGTTTAGGTTGGAAAATACCTTTGAGTCTAACCATTAACCTAGCACTGCCCAGTTCACTGCTAAACCATGTCCATAAGCACCACATGTACATGTTTTCCAAATACCTCCAGGTATGATGACTCATCTGTTTCCCTGGGCAGCCTGTTCCAATGTTAGACTACCCTTTTGATGAAAAAAATTTCTGATAGCCAATCTAAGCCTCCCCTGGCACAACGTGATCCTGTTTTCTCTTGTCCTTGGGAGGAGAGACCAACACTCACCTAGCTACAACCTCCTTTCAGCTAGTTGTAGAGAGTGATAAGGTCTCCTTCCTCAGCCTAAACAATCCAAGTTCCCTCAGCTGCTCCTCATAAGACTTGTTTTGGAGACCCTTCACCATCTTTGTTACCCTTCCTTGGGCAAACTCCAGCACTTCAGTGTCTTTCTTGCAGTGATGGGCCCAGAACTGAACACAGAACTCGAGGTGGGTAAGATCATTTTCCTAGTCCTTCTGCTACATGCCAGGGTACTTCTGACCTTCTTGGCCACCTGGGCACACTGCTGGCTCATACTCAGCTGGCTTTTGACCAACACCCCCAGGTCCTTTTCTGCTGGGCAGAAAATAATTCACTGAAAGTGTTTTTAACCCTATCACACAAAGTATTGGCTGTGATTGTCCCTTCCTCTGCTTGTCTGTACCCTGTGCCCAGACATTTGTCAAGGAAAGTACTACCTTTGGCCAAAACCAGAGTAGTGAACCACACCAGGGGCCTAACTGTATAGAAAGGTGTGGCCCAGAATTCAGACACTGTTTTACAAGTAATAACGTAGCCAGATTCTCAGATGTTTAAGGGTCTACACTGTTCTTCCTGGGATTTAACACATTAGTGAATCAAACCTTGCTGTTGTGTGCAGATTCTTTGAAGAGCACTAGCCCAGTTCTTTGCCTCTGGGGTGTAGAAAGCTCTGTTCACAAATTTACCATTAAAAAGAGGCTCAGGGCAAGAACAAGCAAATAAACATCTAAACATGCAGGATTTCTGAATAAATGCTGTTTTCACTTAATTATGCTTGCTTTCACCAGGGAAAAACACTGAACACACTACTGCAGTGCTAGCTCACCTTCCTTTTGGAAGTCTGCAGAGCCTACGTACATTCAGGAAAGTGTTCCTCATCGGGTCTGCTATGATCTCCCTTATATGTGAAGAATAGAGATGATCCAGTTGCCAAGTTCTCTTTCCTCTGTAAATCATCAGAGTCTCTGTCAGTTGATTTCTTGATGAGTCCCTTATCAGATGATCAGATTTCTGCCAATTGACTTTGTTTCCAAGGCAACCACTCTCTTGACAAGCCAGTTCCCTTCAATAGTAGGTAACTTATTTTTTAGAGTAGGATGATTACATTTTAACTGCATAGTTCTTAACAAGATATTGCTGCTTAAGTTTCAACCCTACATGAAAGTGAAACGAAGAAGCAAAAGTCTCTAACTAAAATGGAGCTGGCAGCCTGGTAAAGATAGATTATAAACCCCTTTATGTATCACAAAATTAATGAATTGTGCATACTCCCTGAAGAGAAGCCTGCCCACCAGTCATTCTCATTTACGTATGTATTCAGTGTATTCTTTTCATGAAAATAATAAGAATTCCAGTTAAGCTGTTTAACTTACAAGGATGCTTCCCAAAAGTATAAGTAGTTCTGTGAATACCAGCAGCACAACAATCTGCTTGCCTACTCGCATACGTCTTTAAACTGGTTTATACTGGTGCTTGCAAAATCATCCAAATCCAACCAAACTTCTTTTTTAACACAGTTCAGACTTTGACATGGTCTCACACTTTATCTTGCATATGTGGTGTTTCTATCTGATAAGTGTTCAGGTTACCACATCCTTTCTTTCAGTGTCTTTTCTATTCATCTGCTTTTGTTTCCTACAAAAATTGTAGCATTGTCTTTATTGAGGTTTCTTGGATTCATCCTGTGGATTTACATTTTAAGAGAAGAGGCATAGAGAGAGAGGATATAGTTACAAAACTTTCTGGTGAAAGCAATCTCAAACATGCATGTTTATATAAGCAGATAGTATCATCATGTCTACATACAATTCTGAAGATACTGATTTCTGAATTTGACCAGGTTACTGTTAGTTGACTGAAGTTGTTATTCTTCTGCTTATTCAGTGTCCTTTCAGGTTATGGTCTTGATTTCAAGGACTGCTGAACCTTGTATAATTGTTTCTTCAACTTTTAAAGTTTGTAGGACAAGGCATTCACGTAAATGGCATCAAATGTTGATTTCTGTTAATACACTGAACTCTAGTTAATATGTGCTGTAGAAACCCTCTTTCTTACAGATTCAGTCTATGATGCAAGGATTTGTCTCTTTTTAGGCATTGCTTCCCTAGAGGAATAACAATTGCCATATATGAGCTGAAATAATTTCAAGACAGTTTGTATAAGCATTTAGATTTTGAAGCACTTAAATCCTCATGCTGTAAAAAGAAAGCATTATTCACTCTGAGCCATAATGAAGCAAGTGTGCCTCTGTAATGTGATTGCTTGGGAAATTTTTGACTGATCACAGTGAGCTATCCAGTCCCATTTGTAGGGAAGTGATCTTACAAGAGCTTTGTCTTTTATTCTGTCTCCATCTGTTGATAGAATGACTTATATCTTCTGTCTGGACTGGCAGACAGGATTTAGGCGCCAATCCAGCAAACCACTTAAACAACAGTTTAGATTTAAGCCTTATAGCAACTAAATTAACAGGTTAAAAAAATTGAAATAACATTGCTAACACACTACTGTTATCTTTAGAAGGAAGTTTAGGAGATTAGGTTGTATTGGTACGTGGACTATAAATGGAATACAAAGTGTTAAATTAAACATGTACTGAGACTAGAAAGCAAATTAAGACCTTTGTCTATCTAGTACAGATTTTAGAGGAAAAATTCCCATTCAGTAGCAAAGACAGTCTAAACCTTGTGTATTTTTTGTGTTGAGTGATGTTTGAGGGTGTAGCTAGGCAAACAGAATAGACTTATCACAGATGTATGTAGCAGATTCCTCTAGCCAAAGAAAGACTAATGATATAATCAGCAGAAATTACGGCATTACTCACTGAACCCAGGACAGTTGCCTTACAAAGTAATAACAACACGTATGTTTCTTGCACTAACAGAACCAGTGACCGCTACAATTAGCAGCAGTTCACAGGCAGGCCTGGAAATTCTAATATTTGCATTAAAGGTTACTAATGTGCTTGTTTCTTTGATAATTCTTCTCATTAAATCTTTTTTAAAGTGTTAATTCTATCAGAAGAAATCGCTGTTCTTGAATGGGCGAGTTTACAGTTTTAAACTAGTCGAGTTTATACTAAATTAGTGAAACTGATGATAAAATAAAAATTGTGTCTGTCTTAGTCTGGTTCAGCCTTGAGTTTTATTGTGGGCAAGGAAATGCTTTGGGTTTTGTGTTCCATAATGGTGACCTCTTGTGGTGTAAATACGTCAGTATTTCTGAAGGAGCACTGTAGTACGTACTGGAGGAAGCTGTGGTTATGTGTCATTTGGAATGGGCCTACTAACTTAGTAAAATAATTGATAATCTTTTTCAATTAGCTGTTAATACGCAGATCTCATACCGAGTGCGTGTGGAGAGAGAGCACTGGATTCTAACACGCTTTGTGTGTGTCTGTGCTGTTGCCTTTTAGCGACCAGATGAAAAAGCCTGGCACGAGTTCCACATGCGCGAGGAGTACAGGTGGGAAGAGAAGAGTAACAGGTATTTTGTAAGGCATTTCAATCTCCGGGCAAAAAATACAAAGTACAGGCAAATATAATTAATCTAATTTTTGTGATTTGAAGATCTTTTTCTTTATTCATGGAACAATCTTTTCTGTTTTCTAGATGTATTTTTTTCCTATTGTTGATCTCAGAATCACAGAGTTGTAGGGGTTGGAAGGGACCTCGAGAGATCATCGGGTCCAACCCCCCTGCCAAAGCAGCTCCCCAGCTCATACTGCACAGATAATATTTGAGAGAGCTTCAATCTAAAAAAGTCTGTTGATATTTTCTCTCTTGCTTTTCCCATATGTAGTCTTAAGAATTTGCCAATCCATTAACACATTGTTTGCCCATCACTTTTTGTAAACTGGCATAATTGCACAGAAACTAATAAAGTTATGCCAAGCTATATTAGCTGGAAATGCAGATTCTGGATTGCTCTGTAGGAATGTATTTTGCTAATTCTACATAAGATATTTTCATTAATATTTCCTCATAGCTGGCATGTTTGATACATGGCAAGTGTGTATTTGAGAGTCTGGTGTGGAAACCTGAAGTCTCTAGTCTGCTCATCTCATGCTTTCTTACTGGTTTTTTTCCTAGAACTGAGGAATTGATTGTTTTTGGTGATTCTGGCAAAGACTTTAACGTGCCTTGCTTTCCTTCAGAGGATCTGAGAGTATTTACCATATTAGAGGAGTTAGTATTCTGTGGGGCTGTATTTTCTCTGTTTCTAAGCCTTTTAATTAATTTCTGATATTTTATTGGTGCTGGTAAAACCAAAAAAACTTTGTGCTATTAGGATTGCTGCTTTTTATATGTACTTTTAAAACATAATTTAGCTTCCTTAGTTTGTGCCTTCTTTGTCTTTAATCCTAGAATAAACAGTGGGATAGCAGTAGGAATTCTCAGTCATTTCTTCTCTATCGTGAGGTCCTGGGGGGATTGTTCATTTACAGATTATTTCTGTTTTCTGATATGATTTGTGAGTATGCTTTCAATAGGAGGTAGACTGTTTTAATATTGATATATTCATAGCCATTCAGTATTCCATGAAAAGGCTAAACATGATAAGTCAGGCAGTACACAGCTTTTGAAAGCTCAGTGTTGCTAAGGCTCTTGTATTTACATGCTAAAAACAGCAACCAATAAATGTAGACTGATTAGTGATTTTTTTTTTTTTGACCAGAATGCAAAGCTGTGGTTAAGACCTATGAAAAACTGAGACAACAAACTTTAACTTGCTGAATTCTTTTGCTTATGTATTTTTGCTGTTGAGTTGTGATTCTCTCAATTAGAAGGTTCAGGACAGCTTCTGCAATATTTTAAAACACAACTAGTGCCATAGCTTTTCATCAGCACCTTAAAAATCTCCCAGGACTGAGAGACATGCAAGTTTACAATTTATTAATGTTGTCTTTCTTTATAATCGTGTATTTCCTGTTCATTGCTATTTCTAGGATTAATATTGTTTAGTGAAAGCTGATTATCTTTTTTTTTCCCCCTAGTTACAAGAGATGTTTAAAAAAATTATGCCATTATGACTTTTAGGTTGCTAGATTTTTCTGATGAAAGACTACTGCTGCAGAGTGACACCAAAAAATCAATTCTTTTTGTTCTGAACTAAAAATTGAATGGCTTTGTTAATTATTTTCTACTGGTCATATCTGCAAATGCGTACATGAACTAGTCTGTTTCTTGGTTAATAAAAGTAAGCATGTCTGTAGTTAGAAAATCGCTCTCATCTTTCAGTTTGAGAGGTAGCTACAAATTGATAAGAAATCTTTGTGTCATTATGTGAGTTTTGTGGCAGGAAGAAACAGTGCAAACTATTCTAGTGTTTTCGTTTTCAGCTGTGCTCTGAACTTTCACTTAATCATTGCAAATGCTGCATAGTGTTTTATTAATTAAGCTGCTTATTAACTAAGACTGTTAACTCATTTGATCTAGAAAATAAAAAGGTATGCAAAACAAGTAATAAATGCATGTTATTAGGTAATATTATTATGCTGATATTAATTATTGTAGACTCAGAGTGCTTTGTATTGGAAGGGATCTTAAAGCTCATCTAGTTCCAACCCCCTGCCATGGGCAGGGACACCCTCCACTAGACCAGGGTGCCCAAAGCCTCATCCAACTTGGCCTTGAACACTGCCAGGGAGGGGGCAGCTCCAGCTTCTCTGAGCAGCCTGTGCCAGGGTCTCACCACCCTCACAGGGAAGAAATTCTTCCTAATACCTGTTCTAAATCTGCCCTCCTTCAGCGTAAAGCCAGTACCCCTTGTAACCAGCCCCTCTCCGGCTTTCCTGTAGGCTCCCTTTAGGTAATGTCAGGCTGCTATAAGATCTCCCCAGAGCCTTCTCTTCTCCAGGCTGAACAAACCCAAATCTCAGCCTGACCTCACAGGAGATGTGCTCCAGCCCTCTGATCATCTTTGTGGCCCTTCTCTGGACTCATTCCAACAGGTCCATGTCTTTCATGTACTGAGGACCCCAGAGCTGTATGCAGTACTTCAGATGGGGTCTCACAGGAGTAGAGGGGGAGAATCACCAGTATCCTGCAAGATAAGGAGCTTAACCTAATCTTGAACTCCAAAATATGCCTAGATGCCCCTTTTAAGCAATTTTCAGGTCCTTTCGAACTCAAATTGTGCAGGAACTTTCACTCTTCAGCCAATGGTCAAGACCAAAGTTCTGTCGCTTCACGTAGTGCCAGGTGAATGTGAAAAAGATGTTCAGAAAGTTGGAATAATTCCCAATGATATTGCATCTGTGTGAAAGTCAATCCTGGAATCCATTGTTTAACAAGCCATGTTTCACCAACTCCCATGTCCAGATCAGTGTTCCCAGTCTTGTTTCCAGAGGAATTCCAGGCTGATGATTTTTTATTCTACTAATTTTTAATTTGAAGTCTGGTGATAGACTTTTTTTCTCTTTTTCTTTTTGAAGCAAAGTATCAGAAAACTGGAATAATTAAAAAACCCCAACCATCTCTTTGTGAAGTGGACATGGTTTCTCAGTCACTGCAGAGGAAATCGGTTGAGGGTGGCCAAGAAAACTGGGAGTTAGTTGCCTTCAAGGCTTCTGACATTTTTATTGGAGGCAAAACATCTTTCAGATATTTGTAGATTAATAGTCATTTCCCAAGATGCTGTGGGAGAAATCACTAGTTGTAACAGAAATAGGAGGGAAACATCCATTTTACAAAATCTTGGTTGAGAAGTTCTCTAAACTAACTGGATGAAGTGGTTAGGATTGCTAACAGGATGTGATAACTGACAGGGCTCTTTTTCTGTAACTGACCAAAGAGTCAGTTAACCAAGCTTAGTGTAATATTGTGCACACTACTAGATAAAATTGCGCAATCCTGGATGATTGTCTGCAGTATGGATCTTCTTTTAACACAAAATAAGCTGTCACGTGGAGACAGCTGAAAAATTGTAGGCCATGTTGATGTAAAAGTAGTCATTACCTTCCAATTCAGTGGTCAAATGAAACATTGATGTCAGCAAAGAAAACCAAATTTGGCTTTACAGCAGGGCTTTACATATCAAAAGGTTTATCCATTTAGTTTTGTTTGAAAGCTTTGTTTTTTGAGGAAAAAGTAAATAAAACCCAAAGTTTGAATATGTAGAATAACCCAGAATATAGCAAAATGTGACATTTTAAAGGTGTAGGGGTTTTTTTTTGACTGATGAATCAAGTAGTAGTGTAGAAGTTGAAATCTTGATTGAGTATGTGCTTCTGTTTTGAATGTATTTTGATGGCTTAGAGGATGAAACAAGAATAAATGACTTGAAACAGGAAGAAATCTTTTGGCATACAAAGATCCAACCAATTCTGCATGAACTGGATAAAGGTGGGTAACGCTGTTCTTGAAAAGATGGGGGTTTTGTAGTGTTCCCTGCAGGTAACATGGGGCTCCTATATTACAAACGAGTAGCAGCAGTTGAACTACGTGTCCTTTTATGCTTTAACATGTTCAGTGACTTTTCAGTGTAAAACTCACCAGGGAAACCTGCTGTAGGTGGCTCTGCTTGAGCAGGGGTGTTGGACCAGATAACCTGCAGAATGTAAACCATTTTCTGATTCTGTAAAAAAAAACCCCACAGGTTTTAGAGAAGATCTTGTCTGTTTAAATTACCTTAGACAACATAATTCTGCAAACTTGTCAGTAATGAGGTAATAGTTTTAAGAATAAAGGACTCCATGGATTTACTGTTTTAAGCATAGACTGTATTTTGAAGGTCTCAATGAATTGTAGGCAACTGAGGAAGTCTTAATTAAAATTTTTGATTTCTGCTTATAGTGTTAGAATTCTAAAAAAAGTATGTAACGATCCAGAATATTGAATGAAAATTGAGTAAATAAGTATGGCTTGAAAGATTTGAAATTGATTTTACTGTTTCATTCAACAGGTTGTTTGTGTGATTTCTACAGACATTACATTTAGTTGAATGCCAGGAATATAGGAAGTAGATTTGGTTTTACAAGTGGTTAAAAGTGAGTGTCAAATAAAGGGATTGATTCCATTTTATGGGATCTTTTTCAGGATTCATTATAGCATGGTACAGATTAGTCATACTTTTTTGCATAATTTTGCAGATGTTGATGAGTATGAAACACCTGTATGATACTGAGTGATTCCCAAAATATATCATTATTTTAAAAAGACAGGATTCCCATTCCCACATCTACCACTAATGTGTAGAAAAACAGTGATCAGGAAATTTGAAAACTGCTATGCACCTTCACGTTTTCCTTAGTTAATGCTGAAATTGTCAAATATGAGACACCAATTTAAAGTTTTGCATAGTGAAATGTTCTTTATAGGTGAGCAAAATACTATTTAGAGATAAAATCTAATCATATCTTTCCCTTGTCATAAATGTAACTTTGGAAATCAATTTTCATGCTCCTTTTCCTCAGTTTTTACTTGATTTGGTTAGTGTGTTGGGGTTTTTTTTAGCTTTTTAAGAAAGCTTGAATATGGTTTAATTTTTCTAATATGTGAAATTATCTACTGATACTTTCTTATGAATATTTTCTTACTGATATTTTCTCATTTCTTGAATATTGTACTACAAATACCTTTAAATTAAGAGTTTAGCTGCTTCTTGAATATTCACACAGATTGCAACTAAATGGCATCGTTGCCTCCTGCAGCTGCATGTCATATTGCTTTATTTTAGGCTTACTGCACAATTGCATTTTTCCCTATAAAAATAAATATTAGAATTCCATAATTCTAATGTTTTGAGTGGGTCTGTTGGTATTTCAGAATCTTCTAATTTTTGTGTGCAGTCATGTGCTTCATACCTTTTAACAAATTTCCTGCACATGTGTTTAGGTTCCATTTAGTTTTTGATATAGCAAGCCTTTTTCTTCCTCTTTCTCCCAGAAAATCAGAAAACTTTTTGTTCAAAACCAAATCAACCTGGAGCTGAACTATTGTCTAAAATCTTATTATGCTTTTGATGTCATATGACAAAACCAAACAGAACTCCAAAATCTTTTTCTCTAGAAGAGAAAATATTTTGTCAGTACTCAAGGGAGGATAAACATCAAAAATTCCCCATGGAATGAGTAATGAATAATTTTTTTTGTTAATTTTGATGAAAAGGAGTGGAGGCCTTTCAATTTTGGTTCCTGTTTCACTGCTTACTGGAGCAGAGGGTTTAGGATCATGCTATATTTTTTAAATTTTCATGATGGGAGTAGAAACAGAATAATAACACACACACACACACACACAAAATGTTAGGGATTGGAAGGAACCTTGAACCCCTGGTGTGCATTAAGTATTGAGAGCTTCCAGGCCATGCACAGCATTGGAGAGTTAAAATGAGACTTTACATCCACTTGTGCTTAATTCCAGCAAGGTTTGATATATTAGGCTATGTATATGGTCAGAAAAGTATTCTTTGAGTGTGTCTCACACGTAATGTTTGGTGGAGTGCTCTAAAGCATATATTCAGATTCACAATTTCCTGTTACATGTTTGCTCAGTCTCAATATCAAGCATTAGAAGTGAGTTTCATTTTATCTTTAGGTACTATTTTGGCTTTGTGGTTTCTTGGCTTGAGTCTCTCTCCTCTTTTCAAAAGAGCAGAATAAAATGATAATGCAGTATTCAGAAACAGTTTTAAGAGATTTACTGGGTGCCTTGCTTCTGTTGTTGTGCAACTCGTTCTTTATTTTGTTCTCCTGTGTCTTTGTCTGTTGGGATGTTGTGGAAAACTGGTAATTCCTTTTTTTTATTTTCCTGTCCCTTCTCACTCCCTTCAAGTAGAAGACAATATAGAAAATCTTTGTCTGGCTTGCACCAAGCTCTATCAAGTCTTGAATGAAGGAAACATGTTTGGAAAAAGATTAAAAAGAAGAAGCGTGCTTCTGAAGACATTATATAAACTTGTAGACATTGATTCAGATCCACTTTGCCTGAAGGTGGCAAAAATTACTCTGGCTGTAAGTATTTTAAAATGCTGTTTGGTAGAATGTGGAGCTCAGAATTGTGAGTTACAACTTGCATTTAATTTTTCATTTTATAATTTTAAACTGTCTGAATTAACTCTTTCCAAAGGACAGTTTCTTGCCATATGGATACTAGTCTCCGCTTCATCCAGATTGGCATTTGTTGTAGCCAGTTTTTTGCAGAGTTACGTCTCAGGGAGGAAGGGGGGAGACAAAATTGGATAGCTAGCAGGAATATTGCTTAGGTATGGAAAAGAGACAGTGGCCTAAGCTGAGATACACATGCAGGGATTTAAACCAAACAGTAATTTAAAAAATCACGCATGGAAATTAAGCTTAGTTTTTGAATAATATCTTGATCTTATTTTAACACCTTTATCTGAAAATACCAAGACCTTTTTGGTGCTTTTGAACCTATTGGTTCAAATTCTGCTTAGTACAGCTACTGGTGAAAGGAAGCCAGCTAGCACTGTGTTGTAAACATTTTACTGAATTGTGTATGTGTTGGGCAGGTTGTCCTTTAAGGTCGCATGTAGTACTTTAATCAGGAGATGTAATTACATATTCAGGTACTACTAGTTTTTAAGTGGTGCTTGTGAAAAAAACCCAACCACCCACCTAGTTCTATTGCAGACTTTTTTTTCTGTGGGATCTTTTAGAAACCATTAACAAGAGAAGAAATCGCCCTTGAAAGGCAGAGGAAAGGAAGAGATTTGTCCTTGTATTTTTAACCCTTTTACTGCCTTGTCATGATCTCTCAATGACCACTAGTACACCAGAGGATTTTGTTCTCTCGTGTTTGAGAATAACTTTCATTATGACATGTACCATTGTACTATTTGTGAGATGGCCGTGGAGGCCATACCAGTGAATCCTGTGCAAAATTTCTTTGTAATACAGACTGAATTAGAGGGGGAAAGTTATTAATATACTACCTGCAGAAAATACATTTAAAAAATGTATATATCACCTGTTATTTTAAAGTCAGCACAGTTAGACCTTAAACTAGCTTGCATTCAGAGTCCTTTAATTCTGCAAACTTTTCAGTTTGGCTCAGTGTACTGTCAATTTCAGCAGGAATTTAATTGTTCTGTGGCAGTACAGTTTGTCATGGTGTCTGAGCTTGTAAAATGTAATGGTGCATATTTATATGTAGATTTTAATAGTGATTTTTATGTCTTTTTATTTTGTTGCAGATGAAAGTGGATGGAAGAAATCTTCTCAATGCTTGCAAGCTTGCATTGAAACTTTGCAGGAATGAAAAAAATGATGACATAATTCAAAATGATAGATTATCTGGTATGTATTTTGTTCTTGTATACAAGGTAGAGCTGAAATTCAGTAGCTAGATAGAGCATTCTCAGAGGTAACTTAGTTGTGCACTAAAAATTGCCTACTAGGTCCAACTAACTGTCCACCTAGTTCAGTATTCAGTGTCTAATGATGGAGATGGGGATGATAGGCTGAAGGAACTGGGGCTGTTCAGCCTTGAGAAAAGAAGACTAAGAGGGGATCTTACTAATGTTTATAAATATCTCAAGTGTGGGACACAGGGGGAAACAGCCAGCCTCTTTTCAGTGGCCTGTAGACAGGACAAGGGGCAACGGCTGCAAGTTAGAGCATAGGAAGCTCTGCACCAATACGGGGAAGAACTTTTTCACAGTGAGGGTGACAGAGCCCTGGGACAGGCTGCCCAGGGAGGTGGTGGAGTCTCCTTCTCTGGATATATTCAAGACCTGTCTGGATGCCTACCTGTGCGACCTGTCCTAGGGAGCTTGCTTTGGCAGGGGGGTTGGATCTGATGATCTCTGGAGGTCCCTTCCAACCCCTACAATTCTGTGATTCTGATTAGGGAGAGCATGAAAGCCACCTGTGATCCATTTCTCCTGTACGACCCTAGTATGTGGAATTGTTACATTCTGTTAGGGACATTAGATGATGCTTCCCCACCTAATCCTTCTTAGTCTCTGTTTTATAGGTCTTTTGTTCATTAATTTGCCTAATTCCTCTTTGAACTTTTTGATTCTGTCTGCCTCTGCAATCTCATAGAGCAACAAGTTACAAAAGTTTTCTATCAGCTGTTTTAAACCTATCTGATTTTCATCATTCCCCTGCATGTAGATTTGCAGGATTTGTAAGAGTTTCTACAGTCAGCTTAACCTTCACCTTCATTATTTTTTAAACAGCAGTCATATCCTTTATCTTTGCCTTCTCCTCTTCAGACTGAGGCATCTCAGCCCTTTAGGTAATCTCTTTGAAAGGATGTTGTCATTCTCTTAGGGTTCTTTTAGTAGCCTTTCTGTATACCTTCTCCAACTGCAGTAGGTCCTTATTGAGATGTACAGAACAAAACTATCTATAGAAGCCAAGATGTGTCTGCACCAAATTTTATAGAAGTGAAATAACACTTTCTGTGTTGTTGGCCATTGTCAGGAAGGATAATGAGAACAATCATCAGCTTATTTTAGCTGCTGCTGGACATTGAGGCAGTGGTTTTGGAGATTTGTCAGGAATGGCTCTAAGACTGCTTCCCTGATTGTTCCTGTGTTTGTGTCATACAGACAGACACCTTGCAAATACAAGACATATGAAGAAAATGATGGTGTATAGATGATACTTAGCATCGATTGATGCTCATTCCTTTCATTAAAACTTCATTCCGTTTTATTAACGTAGCACTTGACCTTGCAAGCTTATACTTAAGTACATAAGTTAAAGCATATGTGCATATCTACTTAAGTAGATGAGAGTATTCATGGTCATAAAGTTTAGTACGTGAGTGTTAGTATGTGTCTTAGTACGATCAACAGGAAAAAACTGAGAAAAACAAACGGCTCAAATTGTTCAATTGACTTTGGATACTGAAAACTACCGTTTTGTAGCGATTAGCATCATAAAATATTCTGGACAAGTTGAGTGGTTATGTCTGTATAAGCATTGGGGTGTTTTCTCTCATTTCCATGTTCGCCCACTTTTCTTTCGCTTGTTCTTCTCTCCCTGTATTTTAAAAACTAGTGAAGGAAAAAAGAGGTTTTCATGGGGTTTTGTTTCTTTGTGTATTCAGTGTTTATGGTTTAGACCCACTTTAATCCAGGCTGAAGACCTGAACCTGGGATATCATCATAATCACCTAGATTCCTGTTGCAGTCACTGAGTTATATATTTGATTTCTCTTTCTTTCTCTGGCTGTGTGAATGACTGATGTGCAGTAGAGTGGCTCCAGTAGAAGGCATAAATTAACTGTTCATCCCAAAATAGACAGCAGTACCCTGGTTGATACTGAGCAGAGCAGGGACCTGAAACTGATTTCTCACATTGTCACAACCCAAGTGATTTAGCTGACTGCTCAGCAGTTGGCGAGGGTGAGAGTTTGGGCAGGAGCCTGGAGTTGTGGGTACTTTGTCCATATACACCCATACACTTGGAGAGAGTTTCAGCTTGAGACAGAGAAAACTTTAGGCATCTGATAGTTTCATGAGATGGGATAATCTTTTTATTCAACTGGGTGGAACACAGAAAGCAGAAGTAATTATCAGTTTCAATCAGGTACTAGAAATTCAAAAGTATAAAATAGCTTGTTTATTTAAGATACACACACCAAATTCAGATTGTCTCGGTTTGGCTGTGGAAGATACATTTGGCTTGTGCTAACAACCGCTAATTTTAACGTCTCTGATATCTGAGATTGGGACCGTAAAGCAAAACTTTTACCTATATAAAATGTAAATCTAAAAGGGCTGTAAACAGACTGCAAATGTGAAATCAGTATTAGGCATCTGTGCTCTTTAGTGCTCCGTTTGAGGTGATGTAAGATTTTTAAGGAAGTAGTGGGAATAAATCTCTTTAGAATGTCATGTTCAGTACACAAAATTCCAGGCATGCACAATCACTTTTGCAGATCTTGACTGAGGATTTCAGTGATTATCACTGTGTTTACAACTGGTACTGGTTCTTGAAGACTGGGAGGGCAAAAGTCAGGCCTTCTCTTATTCATCAATAGTTGTTTCTTGGTTTCAATCCAAAATCTCAATTTTTCCAGTCTTCTTACTAGAAATATATTATAAAGAGTTCAATTGACATTTTTCCCTAGTTATTAATCTTTTAATTGCCTGGACTCTATCAGATACGAATGTTAATATTAGGCTTTCTGAATAATGATTTTCCTTTTAGATTGTTTGCTGGAGGTCCTGAGAACTGAAGATCTACAAAAAAATGATGAAGCTCTCCTGTATTGCATGGGAGCTATAAAATTCATGTCTGGAAATGCAGTACTCCTAAATGAAATGGTCAGCAAAGGAGCTGTTGAAATATTGCTGCAATTAATGAAGCAGATTAACAATATAAAAGAAAATGACACACATTTGTCCAACTTGGGCCACCTATTAGTCCAGGTTAGCATTTACTTTTATTTCTAAAAGTGCACACTTCAAGGGCAAATTAAAAATGTAATGAGAGGAGATAAGCTAAACCCATATGCCACTGACAGAATTGTACTGATATTTGAGTAGACCTTCTTTTTAAGAGGTTTGCATTGAGTTTTTCAGGACCTAAATTTAATTATTGTAGATGTTTTTGTGTAGACATTTTTAAAGGCTTCAGAAATTTTGAACTTAATAGAAGTATTTTTAGGTACCTAATAAAAACAGTTTCTTATTATTACCTTATGGTGTTTACAGTGTTCTGGATATTACAGTAAACAGATTAAAATGTATTCCTTGTCTAAATTCTTTAAACTGAATTACACAAACTGGTTCTGCAATACTCTAGGAGATTGTAAAAAAGCTTTTTATTATAAGAAAAACACATTTTAAAAAATGCATAGCAAAATATAGCTACATTTCTTTGACAAAGTGTTTTTGAAGAACTAGAATTTGAGAAAAAGATAGTTGTAAAAGCCAATACTTTTAGAAGCTTTTTGAAGGCAGCAGGCACTAAATTATTTTTTCATATGGGGATACCTTGATGAGTGGTGGCTGTGAAAACTAATTCTTTGCCCTAAAACTATTAAAACCTTAGTGTTTTAGGGAAGGAAGATAAAAGAAAAAACCAATGTAGCTAAATCTTAAGTTATGCATAGGTTAAGGGTTTTCTGCATTTGTCAAGGATTTGCCAGGTAAATAAAATTTGCCTGGCATTTGTCATGAAAATTATTGATAAAGTTTAGTGAATGGTGTAATTGTAAGCTTTTTGGGACTTCACAGGAAGTTAATTCTGCTTACACTGAATTTCTTTATTACATATGCCAGGTTTCTTTAATTCTCTACTGCCTTACAAACAAGGGATTTTATATTACTTGAAATTATATGAGAAAACAGGTAGCT
The DNA here is from genome assembly GCA_022605575.1 of Laterallus jamaicensis coturniculus. Classification (NCBI taxonomy): domain Eukaryota; kingdom Metazoa; phylum Chordata; class Aves; order Gruiformes; family Rallidae; genus Laterallus; species Laterallus jamaicensis. Next base: position 7,825,222 of record JAKCOX010000027.1, read on the forward strand.
TACATCATTCCATTACTCTTACTGATTTCTATTTATTTTATTGGAGCTGTAAGTATGTCTCTCCAGAATAGTCTATATAATCTTAAAACAAATATAAACAGATTGAGAGTTGCTGTGAAGCACTTAGTGAAATTATGTGGCTTAATACTTAGATTTGGCTAAGGAAGTCCCAAACTGGCAAATTGCTAAAAGACTGGGAGAATATACAATGGAACAGGAAATTTTGTGCTTGTCATGTTCCTGTTCTCTTTCCTACCTGGTCCTGTCATCATTAACTTCCTACATGAATTATAAAATTCTCCTTTATACACTTCCATCTTTAGAACTGGGATTGTTAACTTTCTTGTGAATTCTCTCAACAATTCTAGAATAATCTGTACCATTTTGTTGATAGGATACTTCTGTACAAAAAATAGCATTTCCAAGCCTTCTTGGCTGGAAAGGTGCACAGACCTCAGGTTTACACACAGTTAAGATTTCAGTGACCATATTTTAAATTTTTTTTTAAATGCTGCTAGTTAGACTTTGTAAGTCCTGATACTACTGCAGTGCTGCCTTAGGCTATATCAGTTTAGTTAGAAACCCCTTTTGACAAGTATTGAGGGGGGATTGGGGATTCACTTTCTCAGAGTAATTTACAAGGTGGTAGACAGTGACTTAAAACACCTAAACTATAAGAAAAGTAAGTTGAGATTAAAAGTGGAGTATGATGCCTTGCCTGTGGAAGCTGTACAGTCATTTTAGTGAGTGAAAATTTAGGTGGTGGTTTTGTGTAGGCATTTTAAAACCTAAATTAGAGCCATGTATACTGTAGGTCTTTTAATATCTATGTAGTTTAAATATATTTACCCTTCTGAAAGCAGGAAGGGGATATTTGAAAGCAAAGTGTGCTACTTACTGACATTTACTGGCTGCTGTTGGCATTAATCTTATGTAATTAATACATATGATGGAAATTCTGTTGGATGGACATTTGTGTTAAGTAGGTAATAAAAAGAAGGTTTTGCCAGTTGAGGCATTTAAAAATAACAAATGATGTTCAAGTAGTAAAACTAATGAATCAGGTTATTTTCAGCTGTCTGACTACCTGTCTGAACTTCCCCACGACTTTGCAGAAGTGTTTCTTCTTCCATTATGTCTATGTGGATAAATTGTTTTTTTTAATCAAAGGTTTAATTTGCGAATGTGTGAAAGGCAAATACTTCATTTTACAAGTTTGGGTTTTTTTATTATCACCTCTGCTGTTTTCAGGATGACTGGAGGCGTTACAAACCTGTTTCTCATAGCTTGAATACACTGACTGTTTCTAAGAAGGCCTGGAGTACTTTGTGGAAAAGTCAATACTGACAACTGTCTGGGTTATTGAGGTTACTGTTTCACTTGTATTCTCTTCTATAGTAGTGCAGATCCTTCTTTTTTCTTCCTCTTGTAAGAAAAGTAGTGATTCCTGCTGCTATGGAATTCCTCTGTGATTCTCCTATCAGTTTCTTCAATAAATCTGCATTAATGTGCACCATTCCTTCCATGTGAGTTCATTGTTCAGTCATCATAGACAGATGTAGGAATAGTTGTGTTTTCAGGGATATAGTGTCAGAATTTCTTCAGTGACTCATGGCTTCAGAATAAAGGACATACAGATATACTGAATAAATACAAGTCTTGAGAAATAGAGAGGCGATTGCACCGGGGAGAAAAACACCCTAAATAGTCACAGTGGTCTCTGAGGGTGGCTCTGCCATCTCTTAATCCTCATAACTGAAGTATCCCAGTTAACTGGGACTAACTCTTCATTCTTTAACTGTGTAACTGCACAGTCTGCAGATGGCCTGTTACACAGTGTCCTTTTTATGGGAATGAAGACTCTCCTATTTCTTCATCATTACACAATGGGTTATATGATATGCAAAAGTCTCACAATACAATAATAACAATGTTTGTAATAAGAATTATTTTTCCTTAGTAGAGGACATGAAATGAAGGCATCTTTGATTCATTTTATATTGCTTCACCTGATAGTCTGATCATATTTATATGAAGTGTGGTAGTGTTTTTTCAAAGGCCAAGGCTTTTGAAGTGTCACTGACAAGACTTATGTGCTCCATGTTTAAAATGTCTTTTCCTTTAAAAATTGCATTTGTCTGCTCTTAAACTTTCTGTTTGGGTGAATTTGATCTTTCACATGGCAACATAAGGATTAAGGCTGGTGGGGATTGCCAGAGCCAACTGTAATGCGTTTTTCCCTGCATCATGGTATCCTCTTAAAGCAATTGGGTGTCTCTTGAATTCATCTGCTGTCTGTTTGGTTTCTTTTACTTTTTAATTTGTACTCTTCAACTTTCACTTTGTATGCTAGCTGTTCTTTTGATGATATATACTTTTATGAACCTCTGAATTTCACCGTTGCACATTTAAGTGTGTATGTTACTTTCTACTGCTTTTTCTTCCTGTCTTTGTGTGAGGTTGCCTCTTGATAGAATTTACTGCTGGAGGATTTTGAACCATCTGTCTCAGGCAGTGATGAATCTTACTCTTTTTGGAGACCTCTGCACCGTTATCTATTGATAAAGAATTAATTTTATTTTTTTTCTTCATCTAATATGTAAGTGTCTCTGCTGCAGTGAAAGCCCCAGTCTGGGTTTGGACAACATTATTAATATGTTGTTTATCCTTTTTCTTCATTGTGATGTTTAGTTACAGCTCAACAGTTACCATCCTAGGCTGGCTGCGAACATCTCGTATGTGAGTGCTGATAGGAGTCTTCTCTATCTGTTCCATTTGACAGGAATTTTTCCACCAAAACTTGTGAATAGCAAAGTATTTTATCAGGATATTTGTATTCTTAAATATTTCTCTGGTTTTGTGCTGATTTTTGAAGCATCATGACTGCTGAAAGAATGCATATCTGGGAATTTTTTTCTTTCAGTTGTTTATTTAAAATGACAGAAAACTCCAGGTGTCTCTTTAACATAGGAGGTAAAAGCCAATAGCTTCTATAGGTTCGGTTTCTGCTTGTTCTGAATAGAGTATAAGTTTCATGTTTACTGCTGAAGTTAAATCCATTCATGTATCCCATTCACATTATCACATCATGTTTTTTCCTTCTGTACCTTGCTTCTCCATTTGGTTTCCTCTTGTTCCATTACAGAACCTCTTGAATTGTGTCGTCATTTGCCATTCGTGTGGTAACTGAAGACTTGTGCGTGTTTGTCACATTTGTTGAAGTAGGACAAGCAGATTTGAAACTGGCTGGAGAAGGGACAGTGTTGTGCATAGAGTCCTATGAGCAAAAGCTCTTCAAACACAACAACTTAATCTGCTCTTTGTCAGATTTTTCCTTTAAAATTAACAATAACATATCATAGGACAAGCAGTCCAGTTCAGTGATAAAGTTCTTAATTTCTAGATTTTTGTTTGTGCTTAGAATTTTAATAGATACTTTTTGCCTTACAAAACGACATTTAAAACCAAATTGAAGTTGCATACTTAACTCTTAGAATAAGGAAAACTTGAAGAATTCTCATACTCGGATTAAATGACTTCAATTTTATAGTAAGTTCTTGTTTAGATCAACATTTCGCTTACATGTTGTTGCCTGTCTGACCTTGGCATTTGAATACCCTTATCTTGGAATAGAACCAGAGCATTTCAAACTGTGCAGTAGCTGATCCATTTTGTGTATGTACGAGTGATATTTTATGCTTAAAACACCTTGAAATAGAACGGTAGCTTGTGGAAATACTTTGGTTTTTTCCAAAATAAACTTGAAGATTTAAGCTTTTTGGTTTTATACCCTTCATATAGTGGCTTTCTCTTGAGCTCGATTAACTTCTAAATTTTTTAATAATATACATTTAATTGACTTTTATAAGGAGTTCATCTTAGTTTGCAACATATTAATTATCAAAATGTGTGTTACACCTCAGTATGAATTGCAAGACTTAGACTGATTTTGCAAATTTATGTTTAGCCGCAGCATTTCACCTCATTTCCTAATTTCCAGTTGGTATATGGCTGTACACAGGCATGCAAGATTTTAAAACCTATGAAAGATTCATGTTTCCCCTCAGAGGAGGAGATGACATGCAGGCAAAGACCAGTCAGTCCCAGTCTTGCCTTCTCAAAAATGGTTTCAATGTACATGGTTTTGTTACTTCCACATTTCCTAGTATTGTTGGTAGATGCCTGCCTGCAGAATGCTAACAGGGCGTTCAGCCTGCCTTAGACATTATAAATGTGATACGGGCTTTATTGGATTTAGGAACGGCGTGGATTCTGTAGCAAATGGCCCTGATTAATAAATCTGTAAATCTTCTCCACGCAGCTGACAGCTACTTTGCGAAACTTGGCTGACTTACCTCCGGCAAGGCGCCAGCTCGCTGGCAGCGGTGCGATCGCTGAGCTCTGCGTGGCGCTAGAGCTGCGTACTAACGACAAGGACGTCTGCACCTATATCGTCAGGATATTCAGGTACCTATGGGACGCGATGCTGTGTTACTGCTTCGCATGAGCCCAGGGAGGGGTAGGGTCAAGCACTGAAGTTAGAACATTTACATCGAGGTGTATTTTCTTGAAAGCTCTGTAGTGTTTAATATTTTGTGTGGTATTTGTGTCTTTATCACTGCTGATAGAAATGTGTAACGTCGCCATATGAACTTGCATTTGTTGTCCCTGTGAAAAGTATGTTCTTGTTTTGTGGTGTTCTGTGATCCCAGATTCTGACTGAGATTTTTAAAGCACTGATTCTTGCATTTTAAAACTGCATACCTTATTAAGTATTTATTGATACTATTTTAGGCCATGGTTTTAAAAAATGATGAGAGAAATTCCACAAGCTTAAGTTATAGCAGGGACTGTGCATTGTGAAATAAAATGCAGGAAAGAGCAAATGTGATCGGTGTTCATTGTTTTGAGCTGTCACAGAGTGTTTGAGGAGATTAATCTGTTGCATCAGGGCTTGAGTGTGCAGATGAAAGTGCTGAAAGACTCTCAGTTTTAGGAGCTGCTCAGTGGCTGCTGCTTCCCAAGATGTGTTTTTGGAGGGAGATTGTATCACCGTATGACTGTATCACCCCAGAAGATCCTTTTGTACTCGGTCAAAAATCTTCCAGCTACCGAGCACCAGCTTGCAATATCCAATGCTAAATGGATTTGCAAACAATTTAAGGTGTTTGAAGAAGTTGTGAAATTAGCTGTTGGAAATTTCTGGAGGAGTTGGATTATAAGGACAATTTGCAAGTGCTCTTCTGGATGAAGGATTTGCCGTTGCTGCTTTGTTATTGTATTGAGTCATGTTGCCTATGGCTCTGTGTTCATTGAGAAGTTACTCTGCGATGGACTTCTCCTCCTGTCCAGCCCCTCCAAATTATCCATCATATTCTCCTTGCTAGGTGGGATCAGGTGGTGCTTTGAAGAGCAGCTGCATAAGGGACTGTCATTCCTTCCTCTCCACAGCTAAAACCAGGCAAATCTGGTCCTTTGCCGTTTGTGCCGCCTGTAAAGCCTGCAACTTGCTTCCCCAATTCCATGCCACCTTGTCCACATCCATTTCTCTAATTTTGTTCTTAAAAATGAGTTGAGTTCTAGCAATGATTACAGCGCTCCGAGCCTATTTACTCATTCTGAGGAGACAGCATTTCTTTTACTTGAGAAATGCCATGAAAAGTGGGGTAATGGGTTTGTAATTAAATGCAATTGATACTTACACTGTAATTTTGACAAGGACATTTACTTGATCCAGAGTTCAATATGGAGGAAAAGTGATTTGTCTTATTTAAAGTTTCCTACTGCTTCATTTTTTTCTTTCTTAAGTTTAGTGAGCTGCATGCTCTGAAGATACAAATTACCCATAAAATGAATTTAATTAGCTTCCTGGAAATTGCAGTCACAAGGAAAAAAATACTTTGCAGTACAGAGCACGGATTTGAATTTTGTTTTGTCTTCTAGTAATACAGAATGATTATTCTTTTCTCTCAGATAGTAACTTTAGGCAACTTCTTTGTAGAGAATATGTGCAATCTATTCAGATTATTCATTTCTTTAAGTCTGTAAGTCTTGCTGTAATTGCACATCAGCACGGATATTTGCTGGTACTCACTACATAGGAAGAGGTTATCCTAGTTTGCTCTGTTGTTGCAGTATTTCTGGTGTGACCAAAGCATGTCTGGTTCTCTGTTTTTGTAATGGTCAAGGTGAGCAGTGTAGGACAGGAGTAGTTGTGACTGCAGGAAGGCACATTCTCAGTATTAGCTGTGAAGAAACGTGTTCTGTTAGTGCTGTTGCTGGATTCTACTAGATGTACACTAGGAAGGGACCCTTTATTTCCTCTCCTGACTTCCTTTGTCATCTTCAAGTTACAGTTCTCCCATTTAATGCTAAGAAGTGCTAGTGTTAGCATACTGTGCCCATATGGCAGGCAGGTTGGGAAGCTCCTTATGTTCATAGTTCCTGTAATTCACTGTGGCAAGGATAGCTAGACTTCTGTTGTGAGCTCTTATGTAACTGCATATGCCTCTACTAGAAGTTGAAGTATTGGCATTCATTTCATTTGTTGGAAAACATGGCTCTGAGAGTCAAAAGCAGAGTGGTTGTTTTTGTTTTTTTTTAAATCTAGCGTGGAAAAAGTGCTTTCATTCATTTATATTTTATTTTTGTCCCTTCGTAGCAAACTTTCCTCATACGATGACTTCTGTGCAGCTTTAGCAGACTGCTCCAGATGTTACGTCTTATTTTTAGCCCTACTAAACAAATACCAGAAGCAGCAGGTCAGTTTTTTCATCTCTTGATTTTTATATATTAATCCTCTGATGTATCTGTGTATTACTGTGTGTAAGCTTGTTTGCAGTGACCTACTTTTATGCATTTACCAAATAAAAATTTTAAATGGTTGACAGCATTTCTAAGTAGTAAACAATTGAAATGAGGTAATTGTGATTAAAAATTCAAAGCAATACAGAAGACAGAGTTGATTAATTTGTCTGTTCCTTGCATGTGAGGAAACAGTCATTTCAGTACTTGATTATTTTCTTTTAGTTCTAAAAAATACTTTTAAAATCAAATAGTTGATTTGAATATTTGACAGTAGAAAATAGTTGGGATTTCTGCTCTCCTCCCCTGCAAGTGTGAATTTTCCAGAGGTGAGCATTTTGAAAGCAGGGGAAAACTTGCTTCTTGGTGTCTGCATAAGGTATCAGAATGTCTCTCTTCTCTACAGACAAAACCGTGTGCCTAGAATACTGCATTTGGAACATTTACCTAGAAATAAGTGTTGAGAGTTTGTCAAATGCCTCATATTATGAAGTACCATAATAAGAGTCTAATTACTACCAACTTTGTTAGAACTTCAAAGGTCAGGTGTTTCTGTATTGTCCTGCTATGTCATAGTGATCTTTTCTTCATTTACTGGAGCACCAGGCTCTGGGAGTTTAGTGCAGGATCAGAGTTTAAAGATTGCCCCGTTGGTAAGAGCAGAGTGCCTCGTGTTTGATAAATTACTCAGCTCTATTGACAGGGAAGATTAAAGAAGAAAATCATTTTTATTTAGAGCACAGATGTTCAAAGGTGGAACAAGGTTTCAGCACATGGAACATTAAATCACATTAAGATTATTCTTAAAAGTAAGGTGCTTTCTTGGCTGCCTCAGCATCTAAACGAGTTTGAGGACATTTAGTTATCCTATTCAATTTATCCCAGGGTTAATAATTCCCAGAGAATTGTTGGAAGGAGGCCTTTTGTGCTGGTATTGTTAATGGCAGTTAATGAAGGTAACCAGATCAGCTATGCTGAACAATCTGTTCTTTCTCTTGCCAAATACAAAAATAATTTCTCCCTTTCCTGTTTACCTGCCTCCCTGTTTTTTGTGAGAAAGACGCATGGAAGAGGAACAAAGATTAAGTTGTTTCTATTCTTCTAAATCTCCATTGGTTAACATTTCTGCAGCGTATCTTGAGTATTTCTAGGTCCAGGCTGCTCTTGCATTGTGTAGTCTTCAAAGACGCTTTAGTAAAACGCTGTGTAAACACTGTGTAAATAATATGAGGAATATCAAAGGCACACTATTTTACTAGTCATTTTTCCTTGTGAGCACTGCATTAAAAACTCAACAAAAAAGTGACTGGGGATAAGGAACTTAAATTAAGTAACATCTTTCTCTCAACCCTTATCTGTAATTTTAAGGGGAACTTTTGTAGGCTCCTGAGTTTTGTGTCATAATGAGTTACAGAATCACAGAGTTGTAGGGGTTGGAAGGGACCTCGAGAGATCATCGGGTCCAACCCCCCTGCCAAAGCAGCTCCCTAGCTCATATTACATAGATAGGCATCCAGACGAGTCTTGAATATCTCCAGGGAAGGAGACTCCACCACCTCCCTGGGCAGCCTGTCCCAGGGCTCTGTCACCCTCACTGGGAAAAAGTTCCTTCGCATGTTGGTGTGGAACTTCCTGTGCTCCAATTTGCAGCCATTGCCCCTTGTCCTGTCTCCACTGACCAAAGAAAATAGGCTGGCCAATTCCCCCTGCACCCCATACTTAAGATATTTATAAACATTGATTAGGTCCCCCCTCAATCTTCTTTTCTCCAGGCTGAACAGCCCCAGTTCATTCAGCCTTTCATCATAGGATAGATGCTCCAGGCCCTTAATCATCTTCGAAGCCCTTCTCTGGACTCTCTCCAGGAGATCCCTGTCTTTTTTTATACCAGGGAGCCCAGAACTGGACACAGTACTCCAGGTGGGGCCTGACCAGGGCAGAGTAGAGGGGGAGGATCACCTCCTTAGACCTGCTGGCCACACTCCTCCTGATGCACCCCAGGATCCCATTGGCTCTCTTGGCCACCATGGCACGCTATTGACTCATAGCCAACCTGTTATCAACCAGGACCCCCAGGTCCTTCTCCACAGAGCTCTTCTCCAGCAGGTTAACCCCCAGCCTGTTGCAGGCTCATTTATAAATTCAAATTGTTTGTTGCCAGGTAGCGTTTAGAGTTCAGCTCCTCATTTGTCTACTTTATTAGGTGGTCCTAAAATGTCTCTTTCTTACCAGATCAGCATTGCTTTTTGTATTAGACTGTCAGTTGTTTTATCAAAATACAAATTAGCAAAGAAATAACGTGCGTGTTAAAAAAGCCCTTAGTTATTAAGTTGTGATGATTATATATGCAGTGTCTTCAGAATAATTATTTCTTACTGCAGTTTTTAAACAAGCATGCAACTGTCAGCTGTCAGCTTAGTGAAGCCCTAGAGAAACAAGAGTAGGGACAGGGATAATGTAATGCACCACTTTTTTCTGTAGTATATAATAAACACTTGAGCTGTGAGGAGTCCAAATGTTTTTCCTGAGGTGTAGTTGGCACTGCTAATCTTTCTTTTAAAATGCTGACAGCTAGTGAGTTATAACATGAGTTGGTATGTGTTGAAAAGACAAGAAGTAACAGCAGTGTGAGTAAAATTGTCTGCTGTGGGAAGAAGCAGCAAAGAGGAGGATAAATCAGTACTATTAAAGCATTAAAAATCCTTAGGACTGAGAACCTCTATGTCAAGAAAAGAAGTGTGTGTGTTTTCTGAATTTTCAGGTTAGGAAGTTTGTGGGCTTGGGCTTTTTTTACTAGCAGTTGTGGCAGCTAGAAACATGCTGCAGAAAAAACTCAAAGAAAACCAGCATTCAGACTTTCTCAAGTGCTTTAATGACTATGACTTTTAAAATAAGCATTAAATATTGTCAAGATAAAAACATGAGCACTGGGAATGGGATTAATGACTTGCTACTACACCACACACTGAATTTCACAGCTGCCACCCAAATACTCTCTCTTGTTCTCACCACGCTGCAGTTTCAGCTCTTTTTTTTTTTTTCCTCAGCTCATTTGCTCTCTTGAGTAAAAGAGTCAGGTAGAATGGGAGAGTAGTAATTTAACTCTGAGAGACATATTTGAGGGAATTGAGTTGGCAAGACTTGCCAAATTCCATATGTCATAGTCTTAGGTAGGAGTACAAAAGGTTGGAAAAGCTGGATCTGCAAGGTAGGCTTAGGGAATTCAGCAATGCTCTTCTATGCACATGTTCTATTGGACTTCACCCATGGTTGGTGTTTGACCTTACTTCTGTGGAGTAACAAGTCCTCGGTGGCTGCCAGATGCAGTGAAAGCTGTCAGAAGTGTTCTTGTAGAGCCTCTGCCTTGCAGGATGAGCTTTGCATGTTTCTTTTTCTAGTCAGAATTGTAGTCTTTTGTCCATCTCCAGAAATATTTAATAAGATGCTGTTCCCCTCTCACAGATCATTATCATCTCCAAGCTTTTCAGATAAAAGGATCAGTTTATCAGGCTGTGGTTAATGTCCTAAGTCAGGAGGTGGTCATGCTTTTATCACTATGTCAGGCACTACCTGAGTTTAGGTGGCATTTTGGGGCCCTGCCAACTTCTGCCTAATCTTGTATCAGTATACAATTAGGAGTCTGTTTTCAGTCTTAAGTGCACAGACACAGGATGTAATACTAATATTTGTGTGGAACAAATCCTTGTGCCTATTGTAGAGAAAAGTCTCTTTGTACTTCAGTGTAGCCTACTTTTTTAATTAGAAAACATTTGTTAAGTATCTGACATCACTGGATGCAGCAGTTGCCTATTCAGAAAAAGAATAATCCCGTTGGGTCACATGAAAGGTTCATCCAGCCTACTATCCATACTTGGCAGTGGTGAAAAGCAGATACCTAGAGAACAGTAAAAACAGGGCAAACATATACGATAGTTCCTGTGTATACTTACAAAACCTCTGCTGCTTTCCAGTTTGGAAACGTCCTCAGCCAGCTGTGATGCTCTTTGTATGACATAAATCTCAGTGGACTACTTTTCCATGAAATTCTAGTCTGCCCTCTACCCTATATAAACTTCAAAAATCTTACATATCCATTTGCAAGGAGTTGCCATAGCAACTACCCATTGCACAAACAATTCCTTTTGCTTGTTTTGAATTTGGTCTTTACTATCTTTATTTGATTCCCTCTCTGGTACTTATATTGAAAAAATTGTTGAATATTTAATTCCTAGTCATTAATTTCACAGCACTTCTGACTTCATAAACCTTTTTCATATCCTCTTTATGTCTTTTCCAGACTGAAGAGTTCTTGTTTACTTTGTCCTTTCACATATAGAGGCTATCCCATACCATGGTGCATCCATGTTACTTTTCTCAAATATTTTTACAGTCATGTGACCTGTATCTTTTTTTGAGATGAAGAAACCAGAACGTGGTAGTTATAGTGTGGCTTTATCACAGATTTACATGCCTACATAAGTTTATTTCCCAGATATTCCCTAAATTTTATTTTCTTTTTTGACCTCCTGTAAGCATTAAGCTCCCATGAGAAATCTGTCATTAACCCCAAGTTTGCTCTCCAAGTGGCTATGGTTAGTTCAAGGGCTGTAATTTTATTCATGGAAGTATGGCTGTTCTGTGGTTTTCCACGTGCATCATTTCATGGTTATCTGCATGTAAATTTTCCTGCTATTTCATTGCCAGTAGACTATAACTTGAATGTAAAGTGGTGGTGTTTATGCCACCACCTCTGCTGAAGGCAGCCTTATGAAGAACATCCGTAGATCATGCAGTTCTTCTCTCCTACATTTACAAATGTGTATTTTCAGTTGTGTTCCTTCTTCCTCTAGCATAAAGAGTTTAACCATGCCTTGGACAAGTGGAAAAAAAGCTGTGAAAGGGATGTAGCAATAGACCATTAAAGAATGAAAAGATATGATTTTTCTCCTGTGTTCTGTGTGTGCACGTGGATATTCATAATTGATTGTTCATTCTCTCTGAATTAACTTTTCTTTGAAGAAGGAAGTTATCTGGTTTAGGGTAAATATTCTGACAGCGCTGAAGGAATTTCCTTGCTGATAAATCTGAGTAACAGAAGGGTCACCCTTTCCCTATGGTATGATTTTTGACAGTCTGATGAGCTGATAGTGTATTTGTATCTTCCAAATAACTTTGGTTTTGATTTTTTTTTTTTTTTTATGAGAGGGAAGGTAAAAGTGGTAAGGAAACTGCAGACTATGTGATATGTACTCTCAATGTAAAATGATTGGGAATGTAGAGCTCATAGTTTGCAGTCAGTCAGCTGTCACTGGCATATAACATATAGAAACTTGCTGTTCTGCTTTATCAAAAGATCCAAGAGAGTGAATGTAGTTACCAGAAAGGTAAATGTTAGAATATCAAAAAGAATAATAAGGAGGTATTACTGCTTGGTGTGACAGAAACTGTCACTAAAATATTTTGCCTTATTTTTTGGTATTAATTTCTACAGAAGATGCTGAAAGCTTGGGAACAGCTCTGAAAAGTGGTAAGAGAGTTTAAAAAAAACAACCCAAGATTAAGCAAAATGATTTATTAAGACCAAGGTCAGACCATTAGGAAGTTGCCTATTAATAGAATTTACACAAGGAAGACATTTCTTTTAGTAGACCATACTTTAATCTAGGAAAAAAAGAGATAATAAGAAATGGTGGCTGAAACTCTAAAAATTTAAACTAGTAATAAGAAAAAATATTTTAACTAGAGACATCAGTAATCATTGGAGCAATACCATAGGGGACATATTTTTCAACTTTTTTTAAATTAATGATTTCAGAAATGTGTTTTGTTAGAGTCTACACTGCTTTTTGTGAAATGTTGTCCTGGTGATGACATGCTTGCTCTTCTTCATTACCTTTCCCAGATCTCCAAAGAAACCAAAGGGCACGAGCTCTTTGTAGCTATGTGCAAATGAACCCTTTTCTGAAAATTTTACCTAAAGAGATCAGATTTTTGGGTGTAGAAACTATTGGGCAGTGTCCTGTAGTGTGTGATGCACAGAAATATAAACGCATGCTTCTAATGGCCTCTTCCCCTCAAATTTGTTCATACTTGAAGGGGAAGGAGGTATCCTCTTTACTGACAGAGTACTTCCTGCTATCACTGTGGCAAAGCTTCTCATTTCATGTGTCTCAGTCAAAAACTTACTTTGCTTTTGGTGCTTCCAGGATATTCTCCCTCTTCACCATAATTTTTGCTTCCTTACATCAAGTTTTTTTTTAGGTCAGTTGTTATTTCTGGGTTTGACCAGGAATTTTCACAGCCAGAACGTGACTTCAAGGTGAATCCTTACTGTGTTTAGAAGAGATTAGCTCCGGGATGGCATAACCACTGTTACTTTGTTTATAAGTAGACTATCAGACCCTGCAAATAAAAGTCTTGCATTTTCTTTTCAAGGTACATAATAAAGCAGAAATACAAATTTGGAATCAAAGTGTAAATTAGATTTGAATGATTCCTAGAAACAGTTCATACTGGTGGGCAGGTGGTAGAATTTTGACTGCCTCCATGGAAGTCTGTGTAGCATGAAAAGCACTTTTCATTTATAGCTGGAGATTTGATTGGAACCCAGCTGCTGGCATCTGATTATTTATTTTTTTCCATACTACCCCTTCCCTTGTGAGGGGTCCAGATACCAAACAGGCTAACAACAGGTACTTGGCTGGTGCATACAAACTCTAGAAGGGACTCTTCTCCCTTATCATGTTTGAGTTAGAAATTACTGACCTAATTAGTTTTCCTGTCTTACCGATGAGCAAACCTATGCTGTTTGTGCTTTTTGTTGTTTGTACTCTGCATTCATCACGCTTTACACTGAAGGGCAGGTACGTTTTAATTGCCAAGATAAACTGCTGTCATGGTCTGTGACTCAGCAAGTACACTGGGTACCTTTGCTACCAGGGCAGCGCAAGGAATAGATTGTAGAAGTAGATTAGCAAAGAAGTCTTTCCTATTAGCGATTAAACATATATAGTTCTGGCTGTCAGAAAAAGAAGTTGAGTATATGGTGCCACTGGCACTTAAAAAACCCACCAAGTTTCTTCATAGGGTGAAAACAAAGAAGAAAATCAGTTTTACTCAAGCGTTTCTTTACACATTTCTTCAGACTTGTTTGTGTAAGTGAAGCTGTGTGATCTCATTTATAACCTTCCAATCGGGTCTGGGTACACTCTGTGGACAGCAGGTCTCACATGAGTGCCTTGTTATAAAAAAACCAAAAGAAACAACGGAGTGTAATTCCTCTCTTTCATCTGTCTTTAATGTGGTACATGTTAAAACTTCCATATTATATAAATTAATCTGATAAATGACTAGTAAGTAGTTTTTTTCTGTAAGTGTGCAAGAATGTCTGAAATTCCATATGCCGTTAATACTTTCGGAGATGCATAATAATCTCATTTATTATACTGATTTTTTTTGTTATGTACAGAAAGACCTGTGGGCCTTGTACAAGTTTAATCTTGCAAGCAGTTTCAAAATGCCATTTGTCTTTACATGTGTTTTTCACACAGCAGCTCTGAGCTGGTGTTTCTGACTCCTGGGGAGCTTACCCCATGAACACTTTAAAAAATGTCGCCAAAAATAATACGAAATCTTGAGTATTAGACTACTCAGGACAAGTTGTACCAGCTTTTCACTTTGCTGGTTAAATTTTCATTGGAAGATAAGGAAACTTTGGTAATATGTTAATAAAACCGGATGTGCTGAGCTAAAAAGAAGTATTTTATAAGTTTGTTTTGCTAGCCTGTAGGTGGAAAGCACAGTTGAGCTCACACTTCTCAAAATATCAGTTGATTGCTGTACGGTACCTGTTTGTCTGTTTTCTGATTGGGTAGAGCTGTTGCTGGGCTGATACTGTATTGACTTTCTAATTTTGGTCAAAATAAACGAGTCAAACTAGACTGCCTGCTTTTTTCATTTCTCTCTTCTGATTCATCAGTTGTTTGTTTCACATTCTTATAGCCTTTGTGAATTGGGGGTTGTGCCAGCAAAGGTGAAAGCTCTTAGTGGTTAGTCACTAAGAATGTTCATAAAAATTGGTCTCTAGGACATTTAGATGCTAGCAAAAATACAATGCCTAGTTAAAAAAATAGTGGATGTGGGTTCTAGGAAGCGATTGCATTAAATACAATGGATGCAAGAACCTATTCCTCACTTAAGGGACTACCTGCTTCTTGTATTCAGGAAGAGCTTTCATCTTCTTGGCCCTAAGAGGATGTTATTGGCAGTGTCCTGTAGCAGAGACCTGAAACGTATTGGTGAAGACAGTGATGATTCACTGCTTACACATCTTTTTGCTTTAGTATTAGCATGTGTACTTGAACAACTTGGGCTGTTCCTGCTTAACTACATTGCAGATACCATGGAAGATTAGAATACAACAATTGTATTTGAAGAAAAACACCATGTTTAACTTGTTTAGCAAAATGTTTAGTGCACGTAGAGCACTTTGGCAGCTAAAGCTGTGCTGTACTTGAAGAAATGCTGTTACTTAACAGTTAAATACGATTAAGTAAGCTAGGGGCATTTCTTTTGGGAAATTAGTTGGATTTGATGCAAGTGACAGAGGGGAATGTTTTCATGAATTTATACTTGGGTTAGTTGAGAATTTTTTTTTTTCTTCTTTCCATCCAGATGGGTAAGAAAAAGTTGAGGCTGTTGTTGAATACCTAGTTGTCACAAAATATTTGTGTCTCAGTCTTACTGAAATGAAGCAACAAGAGATTTAATTCTATATCTCACTGAAGAGCAGGAATAGGAAATGCTTTAAGAGAGCAACTTGGTTAAACCATGAGATCTCAAGATACTGTATAAAAATACAAAGTAGGTCTCATTTAGCAATGATAACAGTAAAAGGGTAGCAAGAACATGTAAAATGAAAATCAGGAAAAAAAGGCACAAAATGAGGTGTAATGAGAAAGAGACATTAAAAAAAAAGGAAAAGTTTCTATAGTACACTACTGGGGAGAAGATAATAAGGAAATAATTACTGCAGTGTTCAGAAGATGAGAATTATTGACAGATGCCACTGTGAGTAGTGAAGTGTGGAATGCCTTTTTTGCTTCTTTTTCTGAAAGGGTAAATTATGATCAAATGATTAATCTCCACTTCAGCCTGAGTTCTTTTATGGTTAAAAAATGAGCTGTAGAATATTTAAGTGTCTTCAAACCTGCTAGGCCTGATGAAATTTACCCTTTGATGCTTACAAAAGGACGGAAGAAGGTAATGTCTCTGGGATTATGGAAAAATTGTCTAGGATTGCAAGGTTGTAGGGCACCTGTCTTTAGAAGGAGAAGGAGGTGGAGCTTTCTGTCTGTAAGCAATTGGATTTAACAAGGAAATGAGTAAGATCTACTCTGGATTTAACAGTAACAAATCAAGGGGTAGTAGTTTAACATCTATGGTGGATGACAGGCACCTAGAGAAAGGGAAAGTGGTGGTCTTTGGCCATCGCAACTGACGTTTGCTTACTTGAAAGATTAGTAAGCTTTGGCCCATATGGTTATTCTAGTTATATAAAGTGCTGTTTTAAGATATTTTAAGATTACTGTGGGCTTGGTAAAAATAGATGACCTATACTAAGTACAGCACATTAGTAATTACCCAATGCTATAATAGTTCTGTCAGATGGTTTTGATTTCTTCTGTAAACTGGGTTAAGAAAAAATAGCACGAACAATTATTTCTAGTTGCTGTATTTGGCATTCCTTCAGTTGCTCTGGACCTGCTATTAACTGAATTGTGAAGCAAATTAAGTATTATCTTCTTTTTAAGCAGCTAATAGCTTCTGATGCTTTCTGTGTAATATGGTTTGTTTATTTTATTGCAGGATTTGGTTATCCGTATCGTCTTCATTCTTGGTAATTTAACAGAAAAGAATAACCAAGCCCGTGAGCAGTTTTTCAAAGAGAAAGGAAGTCTTAACACCTTGATATCGTTATTCCAAACCTACCATGAACTTGATCTGAATGCACAGAAATGGTACCATGAAAGAGAAGGGGAAGGAAAAAACCACCCAAAGCATCCTTCAGAAGTAGAAGATGTTCTGATAAAACTGATAAGAGTGCTGGCCAATCTCTCCGTTCATCCCAGTGTAGGAGCAGCTCTGGCAGCTGCCCATCGAATTGTAGGATTACTTGTTACAGTACTAGGTAATAACATCTATGTTGTGTGTGTTCATAGAATCATAGAATGGCATGGGTTGGAAGGGACCCCAGGGATCATAGAGCTCCAACCACCTGCCACAGGCAGGGCCACCAACCTCAGGCCTGGATCTACACAAGGTTGCCCAGGGCCCCATCCGACCTGGCCTTGAACACTTCCAGGGACAGTGTTATCTTGTTTCATTTTGTCAGGACCGTTTACTTGACCTTTATTTGACCAGTTTATCTAGGTTAAGCCGTAACTAATTTGGTTCCATGGGTGAAATAACAAAGTCAATCTGCTGATATTCATGACGTGGTTTCTGTAGAAAGCCTGTTTGAGACAGTGGAAGCATTGCTGCTTTGGTACTGGCATTTTAATGTCTGGGGAAAGATGTAGAAGTGTTTCATTCAGTGAGAAGATTTGCAGATATGATCGTTATAGATAAGGAAACAAATTTTAGTTTAGAGCTCATAGAGAGTTCGTATAAGCTGGCTCTTACCAGATGCTTTGTATGTGTGTTTGGTGGTGGTGGGGATTTTAAGGTTTGCATGTCTTGTGATTGTTCTGGATGAAGTATTCTTTTTCTTCCCCACATTCATAACTTTCAGCCTCCTTGAAAAATGTCCCCCTATTTTTTTCTTCTTTTTCAACCTTTATCTCTTTCAGATGGAAAGTAGTATCCTTTCATCTCTAAACAGAGGTTTAGGATTGCAGGTCCTTTACCACTTGCTGATCCCTTTGTAAATCTTAATTGTAGGCTAGGAGTTATAACAGAGTTCAGCAGTGACAAGATGCATCTTGAAGACTTCAGTATATATTTTAGTGTGTGATAAGACCACTAAATGTTATGTCAAGACAGTCAACCTGATCATATGCTATTTTACCAATCTTATCCACCAGCCATGAGGGATTAGAGAAGGCAGACTCACAACTCCATCCATTCTGTCTTAAGCCCTCTGGGAGCTTCCTCGGTTGGAACTGTCTTAATTGTTGTCTAAGGGTTTTCAAGCCTCAAAGCTTCTCTCTGCCACCCTCCCCTCTTCCTGAGGGGAGTTAGTTTACCACAAAACGTTCTCTCTCCCTATGAACTATTTCCTTCACCTTTAGTTTCTGAGGGCAGAAACCTCAGATGAATCACTATATGCATCTTTCAGACTTGTTGGCATAGTTTCATGTTGGTTAACGTTCTCTCAGGAACTCTGAGAGAATGTTGTTAAAGAAGTCTTTTTTTTTTCCAATTGTTATCTGACATTTCAGTATAATAGTCCTTCATGTTACTCTGTCTATCACAAGGGCCTATTTCTGCATATGGATTCTCCTCAGTTCCATCTTAAACCAACAAACTGGATCTGTAAAGTGTCTTAACTAACTGGGTTTTAAACCATGTTGCCTTAGTCACGGTGATTTCTTTAGATGAAGAGTTGGAAAGAGTGACTTTGTATTTCCATTTTTGGATCAGCTGTTCCTGTTAGCTTCTGCCATTCCACTGGAAAGCAAATTAGTTGTCTGTAGCTATGACCGTGTAAACTATGATTCGGTTTGCTTCTGAGCTGTAATGCACTACTAAGTTACTCATGCATGTGTGTGTGTCTACATAGGCATGTTGGGTTTTTTTTTACTATCAGAATACAAGTCAGTTGATGACTGTGAGGAGTTGGTCATCAATGCGGCAACAACAATCAACAATTTATCCTACTACAAAGTGAAGAATTCTGCTGTTCAAGACAGGAAGCTACACATTGCTGAAAGTAAGGACTTTTAAAGTAGTACTTCTTGTATAGCTTTTCCAAAATGGAAGTTACTGATGGTGTGTTTTTGCCACTACATAAAGACACTAGTTGTATGTTGTGGTATCATATTGCAGAAAGAAAAAGTTCATAGGGCTAAATTCTTCCCACAGGGATTTCTTGGTTTTTTGGAACATGATTCTGTGACTTGTGTGGAAATAGGTTGTTGACAAAACCCCTCCTTTTCTCCCAAAAAAGAATTTTCCATACTGTTTTCTGTTTAGCAATTTTTGCTAGACTTGTCCAAAATCCATATGCCTGAACCAAAGTAATAATGTTGCTTTTTAGTTCTAATGAGAGTCTGTTAAGAAGGTTGAGGGGTTTTTCTTTATACCTTCTAGATGTGCAAAATGTAACTTATGTCCATTTCTGGGTTATAAATCCCTTGCCAGTGTAGGAGTTGTGTGATTCACTCTCCTCTGACGTTACCAACAGCAGTCAGATTTTAGTGATGTGTAGAAATTGCATCTGCATTCTGGCACTCATTGAGTTAATGTTACACAAAAGGTAGAGAGTCTGTATCTTGTATATCTTAGTCCCTAAACAGACAAGACATGAGGGAGTGACAGAGCCTGCCGTTTGTACAACAGGTAGAATGAGTAGTAGGACAAAATATTCTGGCTGTCAGCCTAGTGTCCTGACCGGTGGACATAATTTTCTCTCTAGGTAAGTTCTGCTGTTCTGTCACAAGTCATTTTACCCCCATTGCCATAAGGCAACTGTCTCTTATTGCTGGTCAGAGAAGTAAGGAAACAAATTAATTCTCTGCCTGTCCCATTCACTGTCCTTCACCTGTTTTCATTGTTAGCATGTGGCTTCAGTCCTATCACCTTTCCTCTCTCTGAACTGAGGAGAGGGAAGAGCTTTTGATGGAAGATCAGCAGGCTTCCTCCTCCAGGAGACGTTTTAACAACACTAGCTGTTTGATCCAAGTGGTGGATCCCAAAGACAAAAAAAATCATTTCAGATGTCCCTTAAAGACTAAGTTCAAGGCAAGTTCAGTATTGCAACACTCAAAGATGGAAGCAATGGCAAAACAGCCAACCTCTTTTCTCTGTTTTTTTCCTCTCACTTTTCTGTGGTAGAAGGTTAAGGGTTCCCTGACTTAAGTCCTTTACATGATGGACTGATGTCAGTGGTTCACTTCATACTCACAGAAGCCTGGTAAGATGTAATTTTCCTAACGTTGCTTCTTTACATGCACCAAAAACCTACGTGATGGTAGCTCATCCTAGGAAGGGCTGAAGGTCTCATTCTGTCTGCCGAAGTTCCAGGCTAATCCTATGTGAAATGGCTAAGCAGGAAAGCAGCGAGGAAGTAAACGCTTCAGGTCAGGGGCAATATTAAGTCGCTGCTCAGAGAAAATGTGTTTGCTTGTTATAGCAGCACTGAGAGAAAATAGAGCTAATGTCAGAAAATAATTTGAGTTTTAGGAGACATCCCACCATAAGGCCATCTGTTCAGGATCTAAATCAATTCTCATGTATATATTGCAACATTATTTTCTTCTTTGTCTTCCTGGATTTTCACATGAGCCCACTCAAAACTGTACAGCAAAACTGGCTCCCATTAATACAACCGTGCATAGGCTATCTTCCTAACTCCTCATCTGTTCCTTTGCATTTAGCCCCGTATTGGAGCTCTTTGTCTCATCTTCAAAGCCCTACACAATTTAGCTCTTGTTCTACCATCTGCTCACCCCCTTCACTGCAACCAGACAGTTAGATAGCTGTTCCCATTTATTACATTTATTGCCGTTGCAGTTTGCATTCTGATATTTACTGATAAAAAGCCAAGCACATGTTTGTGATATACAAGTAATTGTTTTTATGTCATTTCTCTGCAAACCAATAGTGCTTTTAAAGCTGTTAATGAGCAACAATATGGATGGAATTGTGGAGGCTGTCAGAGTCTTTGGCAATCTTTCCCAGTATCATGAGATCTGTGACTTCATCATACAGAAAAAGAGTGAGTTACTTTTGCATTTGTGGGAGTCCTGGTTTTAAATGCCCATAGTTCTAAAAAGGAAAGATTGTTAATAAGCTGTCTCAGTTAAAGGGTAGAAGTAATCTCTGATGTTTTGCAAATTAGGCAAATGTTAGAATTCAATATTAGTCATTATCAACACCATTTTATTTCAGTTTCATTAAAATGCAAATATTGCAGTAGGAAAAATGTGCCATGGTGTGCCTCCACAAAGGTATATGCTAGAAATGCTCTGCTTTTCCTAAAGATTATGATTCTGAAATGTGCCTTTACTCCTTCAGCTTCTCAAATCCTACAGGTTAGCAGTGATACGATATAAAATGAAAATACAACTTAATTCTCATTTAGGTTCCTCATCACAGGTTTTTGATTCCCATCTTCAACAGCGTGTTAGCTCTTTGTAATGTACAGTTAAGAGATTAGACTACCTTAACAAAGACACCTCCTGTTAGCTTCTGCGTGAAGTAGGATGCAAGTCTTCTCAAGTCATTTTGCTTTAGGTGTCTAAAGAACTTTGAGGAAAAAAAACCACACTGCTCTCCACAGGAGGTGTCTCATGGGCTAAATTAAACACTAATTCACTCTTAAAAATTTTGTATCTACCTGTCAGTGCTCAAAGTGAGGTGATATGCCAAAATATAAAACCCCTTCTTCCATGGGTAGACATACCATAGGTATCTGCAAAGGGCGACCTGATGCTTAGTAGCTACGGTTGCTGATGAGCTGTCTCAGGCAAAGGACTGAATCTTCTACCTTGGAGAGACTGTGGTCAGTGCACTGAGCTCAGGAAGAGCCGAGAGACTGCCTTTCCATTAGGCAAGCCTGACTCCCTCACTGGGGTTGCCTTCTACTGCCTCGGGAGTTCAGTGTCAGCAAGTCCTGTGAGATGCTGCACAGCCAGCCTCTGCTTCTTGCCTGTCTGCTGCAGGAGCCCCAGGCTGCAGCAGTCACAGCTGCGCTGCGGGTTGCAGTTTAGGGCAACCTTGCCACTCAGGGAGGTAAGAACTTCCCTCTCTGAGGGCCAAATCCTAGCAGTTTCTGCTCACTATGTGATCGCAAGGAGGGTGATGCATTCAAGAAATTGTCTGTTACTCAGTTTGGTGGATGTAACCTCTTCTGATTGGGTTTTCACATGACTTTGGTGTATTTTGATAATTACAATTCTGTATGTGTTGCTTTGAAGAAAGCTAGTATTGCGCGTGATGTAGTAGTGGCCGTTACGCTATCTCATACACCAGTACTACGTATGTCACAGTAATGAGCTGTAAGGTTAAATTTTTGGGTAGTGTATCTAGCATCTGACTGTTTTCAAGGTATACATGTTTAATAAGGCCACTTGTATGATAAGCCCGCCTTCCCAGTAATACTGTTTCCTTTGCAATCCAGTATACAAGTTCATGATCGCTTTGCTTGATGCCGAGAACCAAGATGTCTGTTTTTCTGCCTGTGGAGTTCTGCTCAATCTCACAGTAGATAAGAACAAAGGAGCTCTCCTGATGGAAGAAGGAGGAATTGGAAAGTAAGTTCCTGACTATGCTAAACAAAAAAAGTTTCAGTAGTTTGGCCAAAGAGTTTCAATCAGATTTAGTTTTATTGTAATAATGCTTGATAGATAATACTTAATAGATACTTCATAGATAATAATTATCTAATGTTATTCAAGAAAAAGCCTTTTATGTTCTTTCATATCTTTTTTTTGCAAAAGCCTTACAGTGGTTTAGCTGACTGCAGAGCCAAGGACCACAGAATAATTTCCCAAAGACCCCTTCCCCGCCCCCCCTCCCCCCCTGCTATACACAGCAGAGCAGAGTACCATGCAGCAAAGCAGCTAAGGCATGGCTTTGCAAAGGGTGGCTTCTGCCTGGCTTAACTGGGTCCTCTGTGGGCTACAGATAATACGCACCATTCATGTGTACCTGTTGTATGCGTGGAGATTGCTAGAAGCTCTGTGATACCCCACGTGGTCTCTTGCAATTTTTGGGACTACTTAGTACTGCAGGGAGAACTCTGGGAGGAGGCTGTGCTTGGTGGAGAACGAATAGCTCTGGAGACTCCTCTCTGAGAGTGCAGGTTTGAGGTGCTTACACTGTCAGCGGTGTTAGATCTTGAGAAAGTGCTGTAGGTGCCGTGCTTCTGGCTTTGATGTTCAGATAATAGCGGATCCAGCTTAATTGGAGTAACATGCAAGATCATGTTCCTGTGCTTGTAAAGCAGTTGATCCAACCTGCATTTATGAATCAATATGCCCAACTTTGAAATGCTTTCCTGTTCTTACAGCATATAATTACTTCTGTATGCAATGTAAACAATGCATAGTCTGTTCAGCCTTCCTTTTTAAGTTCTAGGGAACTTAGAAAATAGCTGAAAAAGAAGACTAAAAATAACTTACAGGCAAATTGAATAGTAAATGTGAGAAATTTCTATTCTATAGAATTTCTGCTATATGGAATAATCTGTAGCATATAGAATTATATAGAATTTTCTAGACTCTTTCTGAAAAATTGTGAAGAATGCGGGAAAAAACAGTAACAATATGGAATAAATCTAGATAATCTGGAAGTGATTGTTAAGGAGGTCATCCTGACCGTGCCAGACCAGATCTGTGGATTTTAGAAATGAGGTTATTTTACCAATATACAGGGGCACTAATAAAACATGGAATTAGTCTTATCAGAGAGTTAAACTTCAAAAAATTAGGGCAAGATCTTTTGGCTTTTCATTAGATGCCCCCCTTGACAACTGCCTTCAGAGAGCAGAGGAAAAACAAACCTCTTTTTGGTTGCTTTTCAATTACTGGTGTTTTCAGCCATATCATCATTATCCCACATTCCCTTGCTAATCATCAGATACTAAATCTCACAGCAGTATAGAGAAGTGAGGGAAAGAGGAGGTCATAGGGTTGGGGAAGGAAACAGCAGTGAAGGGTTACTATAAGAGAGGGCACTGGGGACAGCAGGTGAAAAATGAAGTTTCCTTCTGCTGACCCAAGGCTTGTGAACACTGCCATTTGGTAATGGGAACTCTGGGTAGCTACTGTATGTCAGCTGGTGTGGGCAGAAGATTTATAGCTTAATTTCAGAGTCCTGCTTTTGATCTAGCCTGCATTTGGTATCTGCAAGGAAGTGAGATTAGAGGAAAGGTCAACAACCTAGTGGTCCTTAATAAATCTGGAATTTCTGAGAGGAGTCTGTTGGGAATGCAGGCTGAAGAAAAGGGGTGAGATCTGCAAAATACTCAGACTTCACTGAATGTGAGAGGTAATTTTGTGAGTCATGGAAGCAGCAAATTCCTTTGGCTTTCTCTTCTGGTCAGATCCTCTGATGTGTAATAAGCTGGAAGTTCTGACTGAAGCTTTTGCTGCATTCATACCATCTTTTCCAGGTAAATTCTTTTTGTCTGATAAAATGTGACTCACTCGGCAACTTCTAGTCACAGCTACAGATCTGGGACAGTCACACATTGTCATGCAGTGTAATTTTCCTGCAAACTTCCATGAAGTCTGCAAAAAATTTCAAGACTGCCTCGATTTTCAAGGGCTCATGAGAAAACTATGTGGAACAAACCACTCTCTTTGTTTGATACTGGCAGGTTAGTTGACTGTTTACGAGACTTTGGACCATCTGACTGGGAGCTGGCTTGTTTGATATGCAAAACCTTGTGGAACTACAGTGAAAATGCCACAAGTGCAGCATCATGCTTTGGAGAAGATGCCAACATGCTGCTGCTGCTGCTCACGTCACTCTTAGGTGAGATTGATGATCTCGGTGTCTCTTGCTCCAGAAGAGCAAAACCAAAGCAGTATCAGTTCGGATGGGAAGTCTGTGGTGCAGCTTGGAGTGGTTGGCTGGTGTAGGCTATCCAGCAGCACGGCAGTCGGTTGCTGTTCATCACACTCCCTCAGATTACAGACTGCCAAGGTGGAATTGGCCACCGTCACTCCCCACTCTGGTTTGTCTAGTTAGCATGCCACTAGTGCTTTTCACCAGCTGCCTCTGTGTCTGCTTCAGCCAGCTGCCCCGTAGACCTTCAGCGCAAGACACACATTTCACTGGGTGTGGGCCCTTGTGGCCTTAGAGGTCATGGAGGTGTGACAGAAGCAGGGTCTCAGCTCTGCACCCGGTTACTGCACAGCACACACTGGGCAGTCTGGGGGACAGCAGGGCCCTGTGGGGCAACAGGCTGAGCTTGCTGCTTGTGACAAGTGTTCCTCAGCCACCTGTCTCTTCTCACCACGATCTCCTTGTGGGCAAGGACAACGTCCTTGCAATTTCTCCTGGTAAGCTAAGGGAAGGTGTGCTCCACCACAGACACAGGCTGGAAGGCATCTGCAAATGAATGTTGAGACCCTGATTCACTTACCCAGTTGGATCTTTTCACGTGCAGTTTTCTGTTTGCTTCAAATTCTACAGAGTTTAATTGCTATGTAATAGCCCTGTAGTCTCTATATCTGATATTCCTCTTTTATTTCCTGAGCATTGCTTTGGTTTTGATTTTGTTTTGGCTAGGTCATTTGCAGTAACCTCTTTAAAAATCTTTATGACCTAAAGGAAATTGAAACAAACCAAAACAAATTTGTATTTTGCTTTAATTGGAAATGTACTGAATTTCCAGTGCTTGCTGGGGAGAAGGCTGCGTGTTAGTAAGACCCAGGGAGAAAACAAGATGCCTGTGGTCTCTTTGGTTTTTAGACAATCAGAAAAGTGGGTGGATTTGTGGGGATTTTTTCCCAGTTATAGCAGAATTGCTCTTAGTCATTGTTGTAGTCATTCCTTGTGTTCCATTCCTGGCTATGATAGAGCATTTCTTAACGTGGGCTGCAATTCCATCTATTTATCCCAAAATACGCTGTGTTTCAAGATCAGCAGCACGCTTCTTAACGTTCTGCAACAGACCTGCAGCCTTTACAGCCACAGTTATGCTTGAATTTCCTGACATGCAGCAAGGAATACAGCTTTTTGGTTTGGGAAATGGGTGCTTATTTGTTCCTCTGCGTTTAACGCTGCTTATTCCAGCAGTTGATTTGACTGCAGAGTCCTGGCTGGGCGGTAATTAGAACTCCTGTTAACTAGCACAGATTTTGTGAACTGGAAGTTGATGTACAGTTGCAGCTGTATAATGCAAGTGTAATTGCATGCATGATGCAACTATAATGACTATTAATTAAAAATAGGTCAGAGTTAAAGCAGAAGGATGGTCTGTCACGCTGTCGTCAGCAGAGGAGCCATAGAAAAAGCGCATCCTATTTATTGGATCTGGTTTCTCTGCGTGTTAAGAGCCAACAAATTTCAGTAATAGCAGCTGGTTAATATTGTCCTACATCTTCCTCCTCCCATTGTATCCAGTAACAGCCTTGAACCGTCATTGCTCTGATTCTATCATTCAGGAAGCAAGAGGCAACTGCTGCCAGTCAGTGGACTGTACTTACTCATCAGCACGCCCTCAGGAAGCAGAAAAAGTGGAGCACAGCAGGCACCTCAGTTCACCTGCTGTGCTTGGCCTCCTCCCCCTTGTTTTTCTTTCCCCTACCTGGCATAAGGTGACAGAAGGTACGAAGGAGCCAAAAGGAAGTGGAGGCCCTGAGAAAGGCTGGACAAAAGGCACCATTTGTTTTTCTTTTTCCCCACCTGACCCAGCAGCCCAGGATGTAGGAGTGCTTCTTTCCAAGGGCACTGTCATTTGCCTTCTTTCAGCTTCTCTTGAGTTTCATGTCACTTGATTGGCTCAGAGGTCCTGGAAGCTGGTGTTCCCAGGCCCCTGGCAGCAGCTGTGCCTTGACCCCATCCCTCAGGAGCAGCAGCAGAGATGAGCCTCTCTTGAGGATATTCTGTTGTTTGGTCATTCAGTGAGATCTCCTCTCTCCCTCTCTTTTTGCAGACCCTGCTGCTGCTCACCTTTACCTCCACTATCAATTCAAGGAGGTCATTTTTGAATCCTGCTACGTGTGAAGGCTCACGTGGCGTGGTGATACCAGCTTCTGGGGCTCCTGGTCCCTGTCTTGTTGGAGTTACAGGGTTGGGTAGCCCTTGCAGACAAGAGTCTCTACTCTAGTTTTCAGCTTCCCCCATAGCCTGTCGACCCAGTGTGCTTGTCTTCTTCCTGGGCTTGCAGCCAGTTCCTGTGCTGTTTGGCCAGTACCCAGTGTAGTAGTTTCGAGGACGGTTGTGGGAAAATTAAATTATCTGAGGATGCACAGCCTGTGTGTGGGACACTGAGCCTCACTGATCCCTGGTGTTACTCACATTCTCATTTGGGAAATTTACTGGCTTGGTTCAACACTTCAGCTTTTGAACTGGTTCTGACCCGTGCTCTTGAGGGCTGAAATTCCCAACCTTAGTGATTCCATAAACATTCAATCAACTTCTGGGGCGGGCACAGCTGTCTTCTGAACAGGAGAAATCTTTCTTGCTGTGTGTTAGAAGAGAGTTCATTTGGGTAGAAAAGTCATTTCAGGAGTAGGGAAAGCAATTCTGCCTGAAAACAGATCCCATAACCTCTTATCTTCCTCTTCAGGGTTCTCTTGCTTCTCTGCTGCTGAGATTCATTTTACATATGTCGGGTCACTGTGCCGCTGACAGGACAAGAGCTGATGGGCACAAGTTGCCCTGAGAAAAATTCCAATTCAATCCTAGGAAAAGAAGTTCTCACCATGGCAGGGGTCAAGCGCTGGAGCAGGCTGCCCAGACAGGCTGTGTTATCTCCGTCCTCGGGGATGTTCAGTACTCAACTATACATGGACCAGAGCAACCTCATCTGTGGTGGCTCTGCCTCAAAGGTCCTGTCCAACCTGAATTTATCCTACAGTGCCATCAAACACAGATCTGATGGCTGAGGCTGGACATGTCTTCCTTCATGAAAGATTGGGCTTTTTTTTTTTTTTCCTTTTTTTTACAGAAAGCTTCTCTCTGTCCTCTCCTCTTTACACAGATCCTTTTTGGAATCTACCGCACAATCCCCTTTGATTTTGGAAATTTAGAAACAGTATAGTGACATAGAAGTCGGGTCTTGTTGGCACTACTGGAAACTTTCTCTGAAACGGAGCCCATCTCCCTGTGAGAGTAAAGTCGTCTCTTCCTTTGTAGCTGTCGCAGCTCTGCAAGGGCACCATGGCACACTTTGACATAGGAATGCTTACTGTTTGAGCATCCTTTTATATACACAAATTTTGACTCAAAATGTGGGTAACTGAAGTTTCTCTTCAGTTCTGAGTTGCCTTTTACCTGCCGTGACTGTGCAGTAAGCTCCCTTATGGAGTTGGTTATTTAACACATGGTGACTCTGGTGCTCCTTGGAAGCCTAGGACAAAGATAAGTCATGTTGCCCATTGGGTGTGGGATTGTCCATTTTTAGATCTGTTTATGGCCTAGAGGCTATCAAACATCCTCTTCAGCTCTGTGAAAGTGTTTGTTCAGCATTATCATCAGCTCTGTTTGTAGGTTCCTCACTTGGGAACATACTTCTGATTGCAGACTGATTTTTTTCTGCACGAGTTTGTTTCTTTGCCACATCCAACGCCAGGCAAAAAGGTGGGGGAATAATGAGTGATGCCTTCCTCTTGTTCCTAGCATCGCTTGTCTCTGACAAGAGTGTCCTGTTTATTAGGGAGTTTGTGAGGAAGGGAGGCATGGGTAATACAGTACCCAGTGTGGTTCAGGTTCTTTCTGTGGAAAGAGTCATTGTGAACCAGATGAGCAAGGCAGTTTGTGAAGGAACAGTGTGGCTGTAGTTAGAGGAATACGATGACTTCCACGAGCAAACCTGCTGTGAGTCATGTCAAATCCCGAGCAGTTCCCAGGCTGGCGGTCACAGTAAAAAGGGCTGGTCTCAGAGGCAGGGTTCAGCTACACCTCTGAGGTGGAAGAGTAATGGGCCCTGTGATGCCCCTTTTGCTGCTTTACTGGCCTTACCCTTTCTTTTTGGTTAACTCTGTGTCCCTCAGCCAGCAATGCCTTAGTTAAACATGGAGGTATCTTTAAGCCATCAGCATACACAGCTGAGAAGTTGTGTGCATTGTGGTCGCAAAAAATACATGGCTGGGTATATTTTTACTCAGACCTGATGACGATCTTTTCCTTGATTACAGATGAAGAGCTGGCATTGGATTACAGCCTTGACAGAGATTTAAGGAATGGCCAAAAGCTGTACTGGGAAAGAGAGTTCAAACCTGTGGCAGAAAAACTTCTTGACCGAATTCGGAACCATTGCTCCTTCCTTCCTACTATCACGCCACTTTAATCAGTTGGGTGTTTTTCTTTTGGGCTGT
Organism: Laterallus jamaicensis coturniculus; assembly: GCA_022605575.1. Classification (NCBI taxonomy): domain Eukaryota; kingdom Metazoa; phylum Chordata; class Aves; order Gruiformes; family Rallidae; genus Laterallus; species Laterallus jamaicensis. Next base: position 7,854,243 of record JAKCOX010000027.1, read on the forward strand.
AGTTTGTTCATTTTTGTATTCCTGATATCCCTGTCTGTAACATCACCATTGGTGAGCATATTGGAGAGCATGGTGATTAACTTTAAAAAAAAGTCAGGAAAGCCTAGAGTGCTGGGTGCTATCCTTTGAGAAGCTTGTATGAAATTTTTGTGTGTATTACTACTTTTTACAATACATCTGAGCTGATCAAGCAGCTGTTCAGCGTGATTTGTTCATTGCTTGCACAGTTTCTTGGCTGGGAAAAGGGAACAAAACTATTTGCTGAAGTTGTAATTTTTGAAAGGTGAATTACCACTGAGTGCCTGGGCCTCTGTGGTACCAAAAATGCCTTTGAGCACTCTAAGATAAGGTTATGTGACAGGAGCTATGGCTCACCTTTGGATTCGGTGGGCTTTGGCACACTTTTACTTTACGTAGGATTCTGCGACAGAGTAACGCAGTAATGCTGTTGGGGCATTCTGCTGCATTGTAACAGAAGCTGCACTCTTCAGATTGAATGCTGGCAGTGGTCAGGGGCAAAGTGGCTCCCCCTTTCTTTACCCAATATGGTGTGGCTGGGTACCCCAGCTCCTGCCTTGGTGCCAAGTCCAGCTGTGCAGGAAAGCGACTTTTCTGAATTGGAACTTTGCATGTAAAGGCAAAACACCTCACCTGTATCCCCAAGGTAAGAGGAGATTTCAGCTAGTCTGCTGCGTTCTTCTTTCAGCTGTTCCCACGTCCCCTGAAGCCACCTGTGTGCCTGCACTGTCTCGGTTGGCCGTCTGCCCTGGCCTTGTGTCTCCATCCACGGGGCAGAACAAGGTCCTGCATCCCTCATGTTCCTTCCAACTGCCGCTGGCTTGTTTACTGCTTGGTTTTCATCCTTTCAGAGTGTAGATGTCCCTGCCTGAGCACCCTGCTCAGCAGGTGCAGCACTGGCCTCAAGCACCAGCAGCCCCACTGGCTACAGAAAAAGACCCATGTGTCTCTGCTCTGAACTCAGATTCCTTAGGCTAAACTGCTGCGAGGTTCTCTGCTCTGATCATGAGGGGCAGCAGCCTTCAGTGGTGCTTCGCACACCAGGACAGCAAGTCTGCCACCTGGCAACCCCTGGGGGTAGGCTGGAGGGGTTTGTTACCCTGAGGCAGCGAGTCCGAGCTCCCTCAGTGGCACAACTGCACCTGTGGCACTGCCTTTGCTTCCAGGTGAGGAGGCAAGGATGTTGTAGAGCAGGAGTAAGAAGGGCCAGGAAACTTTTTTCCTAGTCTGGGTCTCTGCTTCTCTATTTTTGGGGGCTTGTTTCCTCTTGATGGGGCAGGGGAGGGGAGATTTTTATCATCAAGGTTGTGTGACTGCTGAGGAGAAAACTTGAGCGAAGGTAATGAAATCTGCAATGTTCCTTTTGTCCCAGCAGCTTGGGTATTTCTTGCAGAGCACAGCGAGAGAAGCAGGTGCTGCACGAACTCCATTTACAGCCTGAGAAGACCCTGTGTGGTCTTTTGGGGTGAGTGCTCCATCCTACTCGTGCCCATCACTTCTGCAGTGCTCAAGCTGCTGCTGCTGCACACACAGGTGAGCTCCTGCACTTGGCAGTTGAAGGCTGAGGCTTCACAGGAGCTACTTGGGAGCTCTCTGGGCTTACAGCCTGCAGCAAGGGTGGGCAGCTCACACCACCCATCACTGAGGCCCTGCTGCGACTTGTTCCTCCTGCCCTGCCATTGCACACTGTAGCTGTGCAGCGATTGCCACTTTTCTGGAGCATCTGGTGACTAAACCATTTTCTTGTTTTCTCAAGGCTTAACCCCACCACTGTCTTCTGCTGCTTCTGTGCTCAGCAGCCTTGCTGGTCATCGCCTACTGGGGACCACAAACTGCCTCAGCATTTTTACGCCCTTTCTCCAAGGTAAGTAGCTGTGGGGGTAGTTGGCATTGTCAGCACTCAGACGGTGGTAGGTGCTGCTTGAAAAGGAGGGGAGTACCTGCAGGAATCTTCTAGTCAGCTTAGGCTTCTTGGGAAGATTTTGTGTCTACCTTTGTCGCCCCCCAAAAGCAGCAGGCAGATCAGGTGCTGCAGAGACTCCATTTACAGATTGGAAAGACGCTGTTTCTGTGTCCTTAGGCACAGCTTTATGATATATCCGTAGAGGGAAGTTTCCCTGGTTTTTTTGAACATTAAAAATCCCTTATTTTTAGTTAAGAGGAAATAGCAGATGCTTCCTGTTAGTCTTAATTTTTGACAGTTTATTAATCTTTCACCCCTGATCTTTTTCGCTTCTTGGACTGCAAGCTTAAAACTCTTCTCAGAATCCTCTGTAATAAGAGGAACCAGTCTGAGCTAACTGAGCACCTGACTGGGCCAGGCAGACCCTTAATTCCCTTCTACCATCACTCTGACGTCAGGTACCCTTCTGGCAGGAGCCAAGAACAGCAGCTGTAGGATTTTGGAATCAGTTTGACTCTCAGAAGAATATTTAGACCTAGTTACTGAAAAGAAGGGACAGTATAAACATGCAGTTGGAATCTCCAATTGTATCACACCCGTGAGGAAAGTGAAAACCCTATGTGACAGTGTGTTTGTGAAGAAAGGCTGGAGGCTGGGGAAGGATCAGCAAGAGTACGATGGAACACTCATCATATATGTGAGTAGTATAGGACACTTGTTCCTACTATAGCTTGAGCAACGATTTCAGTCTGGTGGTTTAAACTCTGCTTTCCCCCCATTATTTTAGATTCAGTTGGAGGAGTCAAGCTTTGTCATTCAAACAACAGTTGCTCAATTACTGTTGCAAACATTTTAAAATGGTCAGTGAACTAGTAAGAACAGAAACGTGAAGTTAAACCACACAAAACCGCCAAGAGAAAAAGTTGTTACCTTTATTTAAAAAATACCAATAATACTGACAAATTTAAAAAGCAATTCACCCTCATACAAAAGTATTCATGTGTTCTCCAAAACCACCGGCTGTTAAACGTCAGCATTTTAATCATGTTTTGATTTACTAAAAATAGATGGGTTTTAGCCTAGTTATTTAAGCAACTGCAAAAATCAGTAAGACCAGCGCTGGGCAGGTAATGCAGCAGGACTGTTTGGCAGCCTAGAACAACATTCCCACACCTCGTCCTAGCTCCTGAATGGCGAGCGGGTCATCCTTGAAAAACAGGACAAGAAGCTACTCGACACTTCATGCAGTTAGAGCTCTAAAAAGCCCTGAGGAATACGCTCCTCTTCTTTCCAGAGGAAGACCACTGCACTTTGGAGCTCACCAAATAATGCTGAACAAGTGTCCTGTCGCATTTTAAGGCTGAACTGTTTGAGAAAACTGACTGCTATCTTTCAAATGATCAGTGTGGACAGAAGAGGTTTAGTTCTGATTTAAAAAAAAAAATCTAAATAACAAGGCTTTTTTTTTTTTTTTTGCAACCACACACAATAAAGGCTCAGACAATAGCAGTGCTCACTTTCACTTTTAGCTTAACTGGAACAGCCTGTGTCTGTTCACTCCACCAGCACAAATAGCAGCATCAAGATTTTCTAAAATTATTCTCGTAGGGAAAGCAAATGTCAAGTCCCACTTCTTGTCACGCTCCAACTCCCGTAGTATTTGCCTTAACACAAGACCTACATATCTATCATCGGCTACATTGCCACAAGTTCACAGAGTGGTGTCCCGTGCTGCCGAAAGCCAGCACACCACGAGCAGGCAGCGCTTCTGCACAGCCCTGTCTTTTCAACTGCCAAGCGTTCACTGCTGAGTGGCAGCAGTGATATTCCAAACACGGAAATAGCTGAAACTAAAGGAGTTATGGCACAATGGGCATCTTAACTTATAGCTACTCTTGGTCCTGAGGCTTCGTATCTTCCTCTGCCATGCTGCAGCTGCAGAACATTCCAACGTCAACAGGCAGCCCGAGACATCAGGTCATATAGCGAGTAATAGCTCTCAGAGCATAAAGTAGTTCGGCTTGCATCCGAGCTTCTACCAGAAGCAAATTTACATGGACCTTTGGGAAAGAAAAGAAGTTACACTTTAGCAGCACCCTCACAATAACGTGCTCTGGCCAGAGGAACCCCAGGGGCCCATGGTTTTCAGCATTTGCAATAGCAGTGGGGTAGCACTCTGTGTTTCAGGTACCCAGATAATAGGCTCTGTCAAGCTTGCCAAGGCAGAAAAAGACTCAGCAAGCACCCGGTGCAGTGCTGCAGCACAGCGCCGTGAGGGGTTACAGGTACACCTCAGCAGGGCCAGGTTCATGGGAAGAGGTAGTCATCCTTTACCAGATAACTGGATCCGTTGGAAAAAAATGGACAAGCTTTCAAGTACACAGGCCCTTCTTAGCAGCAGACCATACACAGCTTGGAAAGAACTGTCTGGGTTTAACGTAAGTTAATCCATTGAAGGCAAAAGGGTGGTTGGTACCTGTGGAGCAGTGGGGGCTTAGCAAAGGAAGATGCCATAACGTCACCTGCCCCGTGGGACAGCGAGAGAAACACACAGATAACGATCACCTGAACAAGGTGGCATGGTTAGCTGAAGCAAAGCCCAAGACAAAGTGTAATGTGCCACTCAAACTATGCTCTTCCTTGAGACAGAGGTGTTAGGTAGCTACCCTAGGTAAGAATTTGTGTTCCCTTGCTTCTCTCCTCAAGTGTCTGTAGTGCTTTAGGGATGAGATCAGAAACCATGCAGAGGAGGGGGTGAAAAGTATTCTCTCACTGACAGCAGGTTGGCAGTGAGTTTGTTCTGCAATGTAATGGCTGTCTTTGGTGTCATTTGCATGACTTCCATGAGGGTGGCTGGCAACTGCACTCAGTGACACATACGATCCTTGAACTTAGAAGGCTATGGGGATGCAGAGTTTTGGGCTTTGAAATAGGGTTTGTGTGCTTGAAAAGCTCATCTCCATCAGTTAGTCTAACCTAATCAAACCTATGTAGTATTACTTAAGAACTTTAAATGGTTGTAGTTTCAGCGCTCCCATTATAACTGTGCGTCTCTGCTTGCCCAAGGAGTTTAGCAAGAAAGAGCCTCTGATAGGGATGCTGATTAAGGCACGTGTGTGTTTCAGCACTGTTATCACAGCGTTCATTTTAAGTGGAGCCTAGAAGTATTTTCCCCAGGAAAATCAGAGGATGTGAAAGCGATGCAGTAGGCAGCCGGGAGTTAACAGCAGGAAGTGTCACTGGGAGGTGCCATTCAGGCTCTGACCCAGTAGCAGGGCTTCAGCACAAAGGAGCTGCTTTGGAGCCACTTGCACCAAAAAGGACAGCGGGACTGCAAGGAAGCTGCACTGGGTCTGAGGCTCAGGACTGGATCTCACAGTGGTTCCCTGCCCCTCTGGGACACAAGCAGCACCAACCCACAGCGGAGGAGAAAGCTGCACCTCCCCATGATACAGCTCAGTGCTTGCCCAGCCCGCATCAGCTGTCAGCTAGCAAGCACGCAGTAAGCAAGGAAAGACTGCACCTCCCGATGCATGTACTGAACGTGGTAACACCAATAACACCAGCTAAAGCTCAAGGGGTAGCTGGGTGACTGTGGCTGCATGGTGGCAACCCGATCTGCTTCCCGTGTTCCCTCCCCGTGCCCGAAAACTGTACCTTCTCAGAGTGTTCAAACTGCCTCCAGAAGCTATCGTACATTCTTTTTGTGGTCTTTTCAGGAGTGCAAACCACAGTCTTGATATAAACTTTAAAGCTGCGGTCCAACAACTGATTAATTTCACCATAGTCATAATCATCATATCTGTTCAGAATGGAGAGAAAACCACTTTCATTTTCAAGAACTGGTTATATTTCACTTGCACCACATCTCAGTTCCCAAGGCAAAATAAGTTACTGTGTCAGTTGTAGAGCTACTGGCCTTCCCCCACTGCCCCCTCCCCAAACAAAAACACACTTAAAAATACATGTATGTTTGCTTAATAAATAGCTTTGCTTCAGTCTGAGGAAGAGCCACACACACAACAGCCCAGGCTACCGTGTCTGGTGCATTAGAACAAGTAGTAAAACTGACCTTATTCCAAACATACAGTGAATGTAGTTCCAAATAGCCCGTCTTAGCATTGAGGTATCCACGTCTTTGTGCATGGCCATCGTGTTGTAAGTCAGATTATAAGCAATGTGAAACTTCTCATCAAGTAGTTGTCCCACATCTGGGTAAAGGCGATTAACCAAGGAATAGCCATGGTCTTCCCAGGAATAATCCTTAGGAAAAAAAAAAAAAAAGAATGGAGCCTTTCAGAAATGAACTTGTGAAGGCCGAGTGCTGTAATGGAATTCATCTCAGGGCAGATAATCCAGGGCAGGGCGGGGGGTTGTTCATTTGCTGGCTTTAAGCCCTCTCATCCACGGGGCAGTAAGTTACAGCACAACCATCCCCAGGCCTGGTGTCTGGCACAACAAAGAGATCATGTGCTGAACCTCCTGCTCACCCCATCCTCGTTACCTGAACACGAAAGGTGGGCACATGCATTCCATGTCTGGAGAAGTCTTTGTAACCGTAGCTGGTATCCTCAAAGTGACGAGACACGTCTCTTGTCGCTGCTGACTCTTCATCCTCTGTTAATTTCAAACAGAATTTCACCCCATTTCAGTAAGAATAAACTGGACATGCTCTAGCAGAACTCCTGCAGAAGAACAGGAGTCTCTGGGCTTTTTAAACAGACACACAGCTTCACTGGATTAAAGCTCCTCAAGTTCAGCTCAGTTTGAGAGGCTACTCTGTAAAAAACACTCAGGTTCTAACAGACAAACATCTGTTTTGCCCTTCCTTTGTGTACCAGTCCCTTGCTCCTAACTCAAGGGGGCTGGGGAAATCTGGTTTGGAACAGAGCTTATTTAAAAAGTAGAGATATCTCCAAGACTTCCATGCCAAGTTTATTTTAGGGGCCACGTTGCTGGAGAGCCCCCAGGAATCTTAAACTTGTATCAGATGAAGGAGTCTCACTTTTTGGATGACACTGAAATGTTTCATACACAGGACTAGCTAAGTGCGTTATGGACTTCTTTTTTACATCACCTGGAGACAGACTTCAATCTCTTGTGAAACTTTTAAATCTCTCAAGAGAGAGATTCCATTTCAGTTGGAAGTTTCTAATGCACGTAATACAGGTCAGTGAGTATTATGGTGTGTTTGAAAGGAGCCACAGATCTTGGCAGTGCTTTGCTTTTTAAGTGTTCCCCAAGGAAACCAAGGCACCCCTAAATCTTGATCCCTTCAAAGAAAGGTAATGTTTTTGGGACTCCTGACACCACTATTTCTTAGCCAGTATTTCTTCAAGTGATTTGGAAAAGTCTAAATCAGGATGTACATGTGCTACGTCAGCGCTACCTGAAGAACACACGAACATGCTTTCTCTCTTCTCCCTTTCGAAACGCGTAGCCATCTCTTCTTGGCTGGCTTCCTCTTCATCTCTGCACTCCTGTAGCTGCTTCATTTTCTCCATGAGAGCTTCAACTTCACAGACAGACTCCGTGGACTTGAAAAGGAGAGAAAAACATTTCATTTCCATGTAACAAGAACTGACAGCAAGGGCAGAAATCGTCGGGCCAGAAATATTAAGCTGTGTCCCTCATTTACATCTCTCAATACTAAAGGAAAAGAGTTCTCAAATCTGCACTGACCCAACAGTTCATGTTAAATCACCTTTTCTGAGTCATTTTTAGCATGTTTTGAGTATCACAACTTTTGGGAACAAGTGGTTCTGTCACTAAAGTTAATTTCTCTTACTTAATCTAAATGCTTCACAACTGAAAAACAAGGAGCTCTAACAGAAATTCCGACAGAGGAAGTAACCACAATTTACTACCCAACTGTATTTTCCCCCTTCTCTGTTCAGAGAGAAGAAACACATTGAAAGAAAAAGGAAGAGCATACATGCAGGTTGAACGAAGCTTTAAAGGAAGGCTCGTGCAAGACAGCATTTCACAAGAGCTGTTTAAACCCACCAACACACTACTAATTCACTATCTGGGCTTGTAAAAATCCACCAGCACAAAGTGAAATAAAAGTTATCTTAAATTTATGCAGCTCTGCCCCTTTCCTCTCTGCCCTTTGCAGTTGGTTTGCTCCTGCAGAGAGCCAGCAAGCTCCAGCAGACAAAATTTAAACACCACCCACACCCTGCAGTAGAGTCTCTCATGGCAAGGGAAATACCCTCTTATCACTGTTCTTAAACCATCGCTTCGTTCACAAGTACAGAACAGCGAGCTTAAGTGCTGCAGGCAGGAAATAGTTTTAGAAACAGAGTCAGAAATTTGTGACTGATCTGTTGTGTGATGTGTGACAAACAATTCAAGGCAACGAAGTCAAAGACTGGAATCAAAGGAAGAGCCAACTTTCCATTGCACCCATGGAAAACCAAAGCAAAACAAAAAAGCATGCATTCCTGGCTGCCGCTGCTGCTGCTCGGGCCACGTAGCATGAACTAGCTGAGGCCAGGAGTCATCTCAGTTTGCCACTGTGAGTGACAAGAGACCAAATAAAATAGACAACTGAGAGATAGTATCTGTGTGTCTCCCTTCCATAGCTTCTCCCAGCTTGCCAGTGTCATTTCAGCTCCCCTGAACATCTCTCTTCCACTGGTTACCCCTCACCTGGATTAGGGAAATCAATCCCATGCTCACCAAATGCACCCTCCATATACTAACTTCACACAGAAGCAGCGACCATGGAAAGAGACTGCTTGCCTGGGCAGACACTTACCGGCACGCTTGCAGTTGGGCTGGCATGAATGTCATCCACCCCGTGGTAGCCATTTGTAATATCGCAGATGCAGTAGTTGCTGACAGAAGGTGGCCTGAAGGTGTGACCCCCTTCACAGTCGATCTCTGGGCTGATTCCACAGCCAAACGTGAAGGAAGCGAGGGAGTGGTAGTGTGTAAGGAGAACGACTGCGTGGATCAGCTCTGCCAGGGACCAGCTGTTCTCTTCAGTCTTCAAAAGTTGCTTTAAAGATAATGCAAGACAAAAGTATTGATTTTAAAAAGCCATTTAAATGAACCCACCTTAGTGCAGTTACCAGATAAAATTACTTCTCCCACAACTGTTCCCTAAGTCTGTCAGCACTGGTGTGCTCAGTGTCCCATTCTCAGGCTACCTGGAGCCACAGCTTACATGGTTAAGCCACACGGAAGCCGGCTGCTCCCCCCTCTCTGGCCCTCAGCTATCGAGTCCGTTGGGGTTTCTATTTTGCACCATATGGTTTGCGTTGAGGTCAGACCAATTCGCATTGAAATTTCACACCTCTGATGAAGATACAACCACAACAGTCCCATGTTTCTCCCAGTGACCTTTACAGTCTCAGAAAACCCTGGCAAATCCTTGCAGATCAGCTCTCTAAAAACCTGGCATCAAGGCCAGGCTCCCTCCATCTTGTCCCTGTGGGTGGAATGCTCTACATTTGACACAAAGCTTCAAACCCCAACTTCCCCTTCAGGCAGGAAAGTGTGGGAGGTTTGGGGCCTTCTGGCAGAGCACAGCCTCCTATAGCCCAACATCCTGCCTCCCACTAAGGCCTGCCACTGCCACTCCACCTGGCAGGCAGCACCCAGAGCATCCCAGCACCCTCTTCCTCCTTCCTAAGGGTTAAAGGAGCAGAGAAGGGGGGAGTGCCTGGGGCAGGCACTTCCCTGCCCTGAGAGTTGTGGGCACTGCAGGCCCCCTGGAAGCAGACAGCCCTCAGAGGAGGGGGAGCGCAGGAGCAGCTGCTTGACGGCTTGTTGATGCTTGGTGCTGACTGGCTTGGACCACCACCGCTCTCCTGGGCTATTCCGTTCTGCCAGCCCACTCCCTCCAACCCAGCCTCAAAACTGAAGCACTGGAACCAGCAGCAACTGAAACAAACATGTGGTGATGGGTGGTGAGCTCAACCTCTGGCAGCAATGCCATTGGGGTTCTGGCTACTGGAAGCACACACCTTGAGGGTGCATCTGAGCACATGCTCAGGGCACCAGTGGCTACTCTGAAATGTCTCTGTGTTGTAAGTTAAACTTGTTAGTCACTCAAGAACAGCTACAATCCCATTAGTTTTACAATGGCACGAGCAGTGTTATGTCATGCAGAATCATTCAGTGATTTGGCACTGAAAGGAAGATCAGTAACACGGAACGTCTCTCGCCCTGTCTGGCTCTTACCCCCACAGAATCCATGACTACGTGGGCACATTCACAGTGCTCCATGAAAGGTTTACCTCGATATGTTCCTTGGTGATAAGCCAGGGTCGGTGAGCCAACATTTTGTTCAGCTCTCCTAAATTTTGCAGTTTTTGAGGTGCGTTTTCTAAACCATTCAACCATTTAGGGTCTCCGCCGACATGGAGGAAGTCGTTCACATGGAGGTTAACAAGGTAGGAGCACTGATGCCGTGCTGCAGCCTAGAAAGGAAACATGATACAGAAAGTTACAGTAAGTTTGTGCTTTATGACAAATACCTGAAGTCATCATTTCCTCAAAATATCCAAGAACATCAAAGGCTAAAGTTAAAAAACCCAAAAAGTTGGGATTAACGCATCAGCCTGTTTTGATTATTGTTCCCACGAGATAAATATTCCTCACTGGTGTACATGGTGCCTGGCTAGAGGCGCAACGTGCCTGTGTCCAGGGAGAAGCGTGGGCACAGGTTCCTGTACAACCTGAAGCAAGTACGGCCTGCTGCACTGGGAAGAAGCAAGGCTGCCTCTGGGTAAATCCAGACCAGCTAAAACAGCAGCAGCATTTAGAACACGCACAGCAAGAGGGGCTAAGGGCGGCCTTTTGGCAAAGCACAGGCCCAGTACCATTTACTTTCCCTGTCAAACTAAGAAACAGCCCAAAACTTTAATTTGGCTTCAGGAGGCAAAGATTATTAGACTGACAGCTTGGAAATTAGGAAATCAAGCACTTCTGGCAGAAAATGTGCTTAGAATGTAGAGATTCAGGAACAGATGATGGGACTATTGAATCAGAGGGAGTGTATTCAACAAGGGACATGCACAAGTAAGCTTTCTTGAAAAACAGTTCCTGAGATACTAAGTAAACAAAAAATAAACAATTGTATTATGTTTGTAACAGGTTTTCCCCCTTCTTTCTCAAAGTCCTACCAAAACCACGAAGATAAAGTTGATCTTATGAAAGAATCTGCAAACCAGACACCAACCAACCTACTCTGCCTTTCCCCTTCGTCCCAATGAAATGCCTCTCCAACTAGGAGCTGCAAAACACCCTAATAACAGCTATTAAAACAGCCCAGAGGCTGCCGTTGCCACAGAGGCTGCTTCTGCTTGCTGCTGTACGTGCCGACCTACCATTATCCCGATGTAGTGTCGGTAATGAAGCGGGAGCGGACCGTCCATTTGCAGTAGATAGTGCTGAGTTTTCAGAAAGCTTTCAAGATACTGTGGGTGGAAAACCATCACCAAGGTAACGTTGTCCAGTCGGCCCAGCGTGGCGAAAGAATCCGCAAACAGCGCGTGCATCATGGCGTCTTCGTTGCCCACTTGAATCGTCTTGATTGAACGGAAAGAGCAATTAGCAACATTGCCCACGAAGTACCAATAAAATAGTAAATGTATTACCACAGCACAGTGAACAGAATTCTGTTATAAATCTGTTAATGGCATTAAATCGGTGTGCATAAGGCAAAGCACATAAAACCCCCATAATACCCTCATTTAGGTGTCATGAGCGGCTGTATCTGCAAAAGGAGATTTCTGGCTTTACATTTGCTCTCGCACAACACTGACTTCTAATTTTTAACTGTCGCCTTCACCTTCCTGGCTGCCCCAAATCGCTTTCCCTTCATCATTTTTACTAAGGGAAAAAGAGGGGGAAAAAGTAAAAAACAAGCCAAGAGAACAAAGAGAGAGGAATAGGAAACTGAAGCACAAGGCTCTAAAATTCCTAGAAAACCACAGGCATATCACTAACTCTTACTGCACTGCAATTCTCTTACCAGGCGATGAAGAGAGACACGCCAGCAGTGCCCAGCCACAGCACTCAGAGGCTTCTCACGTTATTCAGAACAGTGGAGGCAACTCAAGGAAAAGTAACCCCAGCCCAGGGGGCAGGTGCCTTGCGGACCAGTAGGAAACTACATCCGGACGCTCGCAAGGAAACCCTGACAGCAAACAGTATTGCGTTTCTCTGATGCTAGACAGCAGTACAGGAGGTGTCAACAATTCCAAAGCTCCCCAGGGCTCCCACTGCTTCTGTACGCTAGAACTGGGGCCAAACTCTCACCAGGACTGAATGTGATCAGGACTGAAAATGTTTCACAGATCAGCAGCTGTCCTGAAACCAAATGTGGGTTACTACTCAAAGGGTGTTCCTTAAAAGCATAAAGTTCACGGTGTACTTGAAAACACTACCACACCTCCTTCTCGGGGATGAATCTGCTTGGTCCGTGTCCCAGTGGTCTAGGAATTCTTATTCCGAGTTCCTAGAAAAGAAAATTACACCATCTCAGCATTTAGTTATAAACAGCTTTTTAGCTGCGGTTGCAAGAAAGGAAAGAATCCTGCATTCAGAGCTGGGCTTATTTGGGCACTCGCGGTACTCTTGCACGGACGGGTACTTTTACTGGTACCATTTGTACAAATGCAAATCAGGGTTTTTTACATGGGAGCTTTAGAATTAGCCAGGCTTGTTTACAGCATACTGCCCTGCTCCAGCAACAAAAAAACCTCAACAACAAAGGCTCTGCCAACCCAAGAACACACACACACACACATTTATAGGCGCGCACACACACACTCTACAACCTGGCTCTCAGAAAGTTCTGCATAAAGCATATTTTGGCAAGCTGTCCAGGACAAGGAGTTCAGTACACAGCCGGCTGCTTTGTGGTTATGCCACTGATACAGAATGAGACTGATGTGTGTGTGTGTGTACATCCGCAGTACACCGGCACATAACACTTTGTGCATCTGTCAGGAAATGAAACAGCTGTAACCCTAATCAGATTTCTTTTTCCCCAACCTCAAAGAGCTCTTCAACTGCTGAAAGTACCTGATCTACATTTGCATCTGCTTTCTTTTCAGATAGGATAAATAGCTATTCGTGTTGGGAGGGGAGGAGGAGGGGATTTTGTTCAGTCAGAGGGCAGCAGCCACTCCTGCAGCCACGCTGCCCTGCAGGTAAGAGGGAGGCTGGATCTCCCTCCAGCACTTCACCGCTTACCTTCTCCCCCTAAGCTACATGGAACTCTCTGCCCAGCCTGTCGCTCCCTGGGCCCTTCTTTCAGCCAAGGACCAAACTGCAGAAAAGCCCTGGGTGCATCTGTGCCCTCCCTGCCGGTTACACTGCTCCCTTGGGAAGGGGGGAGCTGTGGGTTCAAGGGCAGCTTTGGCGCTTGGAGAAGGCACGGCTGGCATGCAGCAAAGCAGGACACGGCCTGGCCTCGCATGGTCACACGTGCCCACCTTCCCAGCGCTGCTGAGGCTCGCTCCTCCTTCGCGCATGCAGCTCACTGCAAACCAGCTCCCCTGGCAGGGGCATGGCTCCCCCAGGACAGGTGGGAGCCCTGCCACACGAAGCAGCAGAGCAGCTGATGGCACAGAAGGGGAGGCCTGGCATTATGGCTGGGCATGGAGCCGAGTGCTAACCCAGAGGCTGTACAACAGCTAAAACTTTGGACTCTTCCTTTTCCCTCTTCTCCCATCACCTTCTGAAGCAGACCCACTGCCTCTGTTCCATAGCCCAAACCACTCCTTTCCTGGTGATGGCAGCCTGATCCAGGTTCTCAGCTGGGTTTAGATGAATAAATGCCGTGTATCGAACCAGTTCAGGCCACAAGGAGCAGAGGCACCTTCAGCTGGTTTAGGCCTCAAGAGCAAGAGCAGCCCCTAAAAGCTCCCTGCCAAATGCAGTTTCAAACTTCGCTACGTTTTCCCCACACAGATCAAGGCTGTTACAAACAAGCAGTGCTGGTCACACTCACTACTGCTCTTTTCCTGTCTTGGGCTGAGGTTTCTGTTTGCATGGGTTCATCGGACGAGAAGCAATTTTATTAATCAGTTACTGTTCCCTGAACTTTCCCCTAAGATTAAAAAACAACTTCAGAGAGCCGGAAACAATCAGCGTAGGTCTAAGTCGGAACTACTAAAGCCCATCAGACATCGACAGTCTCCTTAAAGCCTAAATCAGATGCCTTCATTTCTCAAGTCTTATTTGGGTGAAGCAAGATCAAAGGGCAGCTCTTAGGGCTATTTGTTTCACATTTTCCCTGGCACAGTAAAGTCTGCAATGTAGCTTTTTCCTGCCGAGGGTCCCAACATTCACAAACAAACCTTAGCCGCCAGCCAAGCCTGTGGCAGTGCCACTTGTAGGATGGCATTTGTAGCTCAACAACACCCTCCCTCCTCAAAGCTGTGGCACAGCTTCTTATCTTTGCTACAAACTACGCTAGCAAATGAAAGAAATCATCTTGCATCCAAATGACAGCAGGAAAAAAAAGTCTGTACATATCAGATGTCTGCAGTTGTTTGCCAACTCAAGCACTCCAAGAGAAACACCTTGAAGTTTAATTCCTCAGCAACTATGTTTCTGTCTTCCCCTTTCCCAGAACAGGGACAGGATGAAAAAAAATCCCATGATTTAAGAACCTGAAATCAGCAGGCTATTAAGGTGTTTTGCCACACAATCTAAAATACATCAGGATCAACACACGTCACATTTTTTCTCAAGCATGCAGAGGTCAAGTTACTGTGATTGCACTAAATTATAACGTGTTGCACTGCTGAAGGGACCAAGCCCTCTGCAAAGTGACTTGGCGTTTTTTGGAGGATAAAGTTAAGTTGCTTTGTCTTCCCTCAGGAGAAACAGCAGCCCCCTGAAACCCCAGCACCAGCCTAGTGCTTGAGGGGCCTGGGCTGAAGGCTCTGTTCTGCCAGAGACATTGCACAGAATTAGTGAGAAGGAGCCTCAGTCTTCCATCTGCAAAACAGGGGTAAATATATTTCTTCCAGAGAGGGAGCTGAGAACAGAAATAAGCTTCTTGTCAGGAGTTGAATGGTCACCACAGTCATGAGAGTTTCATAAATCTCAATGCATTAAAAATCTGAAAATTGTTACTCTTCAGTTAGAGCTATGGCAGGCTTTTTAAAAATTCTTTTCCCCTCTTTTTTTCAGAAGCAGCATTCAATCAAGTTGTCCCAGTACTTGAGAAACAGCAGGCATCTCCAGTATCCTGACACTACGAATACTGCACTGACAACACAGTGGTGACTCTCAAACCAGTCCTTGAGTGTCTTCCCTTCATTCTGAACACCCTTCTATGCTCCAGGATGCCTTTTCACTAAGCCTCCATCCTCCAAACACACCAAACTCAATGAGCACCGCTCTTTCCCTGTCAAAGGCAAGACCTGCATCCCAACCAGCCACACCACCACTTCTCTCTCCTGCACCTTCCTCTTAACGGCCTCACCTGCAGCAGCCCGGAGCACTTGGTGAAGCAGCCAGGGCTGGGACGAGCAGCCGTTACGCACAACTGCTGTTTATTTTGGTTCTTACAAAAGTATAAACAACTTCCCTGCAATTCCCCACCACCAAGTTGCACACAGAAGTGGTCTATTCTGCTGTGCTTTCTGCATCAAACTTGTGGTTCCCTTCCTCCTGCTAACCTTGCCACACCACTTCCATTTGGTCTAGGAACGCTGCAGCTGAATACAGCACCAAACCCAGGAGAAAGCCAACCGCAACGGAGGCTTCAGCCGCAAATCAGTAACAGCAGCAACGCAGCAGAGGCACTCCAAAGCCACAGCATAAAACTCAGATGGCTGCAAAGCTGAGCACCAGGGGTGGAATGGATTTCACCTTCAACAGCCAGAAGCTCGTGGCTAATGCAGAGAGGTGGGCCTTGCTGGGTGGTAACCCACGCTGCTGCTCCTTCCCAGACATACCTTGACAGAGAAACAAGACTTTAGCCATATAACGCTGTGTCGCCATGCTGGCAGAGATGACTTCAGAAGTCACAGAAAAGCCTCTTCTTTTCCCTTATGCAGCATAACTCGTGTTTCTGAACAGCCACTATTATTATTTCCATGAGAACTGTGTCCACCAGGTACCTCTCACTTCTGAATCTACAAGTCCCTCATCACTGCTGTATCTGAGCACCTCATCTATGTATTTAATTCCCACAACATTCCTGTGAGGTGGGGCAAGTGTATTATCTGCCACTTTGGAAAAAACCCTGAAAGACAGAAAAGCTGCATGCCTGACAGGGGCTGCCACAGAAGACTGGCAGCCTGAGCTATGCTCTCTCAAGTCACAGGGTAATGCCCTGACCATCAGACTGTGCACCTTTTCAGTGACTCCTCAACCAGGAAATAGGCTTTATGCAAATTCACACCAAGAAGCAGCCTTTCAGGGCTAAGACAGAAGAGTTAATGAGACAAGCCTGCAAGCTTAATCATATACTTCCCAGCTAGCATTCTCTATCACCAGTCTGGCCCTTTTAGTACAGCCAGCTCCACAATGCCAGCCAGGCCAAAAATCTGTACCCCAAGTACTTAAACGTGGAGAGAAGAGCACTCTAAAAGCAGAAGCATGTATAAGCTCACTCTATGTTTTTTTCTGTATCTTAAGGCTCTACCAGCCAAGCCCACTTTTTAGGGGACCTTTTTTTAAGAGTCTTGTCAAGAACAGCATTCCTATAAAATTTAAGCGAAAGCTTGAAATGTGAAATTGAGCTGCAAATGCTTAAAGAGGTTTTTTAATAACTAAAGTACAACTTGCATCACCTCTGTTAGTAACACAGCATCATCTACTTTCGTTCTGAATGTCTTTAAAAGGTAAGTGAAGGAGGAGGAGGGGAAAAAAATAAAATGTCACTTCTAAACAGATGCCCAGTATCAGCAGTTCTACCTAGAAACACTGAAGCAAAGCTACAAGCTGAGGTGCAGAGCCTCTGCCTAGAGCAGGAACCTCACCTTAGCTACAGCTCCTGCTCCACACTGTGCCTAAAATGCCCTTTCTGATCCCTGTTCCTCCTCCCCACCCCCCCCCCCCCCCCGCCCCAGCAGCCAGAGCTCTGCCTCTTACCTCAAAACCTCTCCCAAAACTCAGTTCTAGTTCTGTCAGAGGAATACAGGGAGCCTTACCAAACTGCTGGTTTTCAGACACTCAGGATTCATGAGCTGAGCACGAGCTACAAACCACAATCTTCAGACTGCTTCCCTGGTGTTCGCACGGTGAGTCATTTGGCTCCCCTCAAGTACAGTCAGTACCAATATCAAATGTTACATCTCCCAGACAGACTTATTTGCATATGTACTTATGCCTCCTCTAAATGGCAGAAAGAACACTTTATCACAGACCAGCCACAGGCAAAGTGAAAACAGAATTTTCGATTTACTTCACTAAACCACATTTGGATTAACATCTTCATCTGAGTATCTGTGCCCCCATTAAGCAGTAAATACTGCTGGGTTCAAACAAAATCGTATGAAAATCACATACTTTAATGCAATATAAAACAACCTAAAGGAAGGAACCAGAGAAGGGAAGTGAGTTTGAGGTGACCTTTTTTGGAGGTAACATTTTCCTGGATGACCTGCGATCATTTTACATAACCCAAGCACACTCAGGTCCAGGCTCAGGGTTAAGGAAGGCACGATGAGCTGCGGGTCACACACTCTTCAACACAATCTCCTAGCAGACTTAAACCCCACCCCCTCACACCCTCCCAATGTGCCAGTGCTGAATAGACCAAAATATACTATGGTATTCACTTGAAGCTGATGTTAAAAATACCCACTTAGACCTTTAGGCTACTATGCCCCAAAGCACCTGGATGTCCAAGAAGCTGCATTCCCACTTTGGCACTTACCAGCCTAAGAGCCCCGTGCTGCTGCTGTTGCCACTGCATTCACTGCGACTGGTTCCTACTTCCCCTTTAAAGGTCAGAGTGAAACCTGACTGGTGGTGACACTGACAGGCTACAGATTTGAAGCTTCCTTGTTTAGGATATTAAAGACAGAGACTGGCACAACTGGCCTCATGGACAAGTTATCCATCACCAAGCTGATAGATACTCTGTTCAAAAGCTGTGTTTTCAGCACTGCTAAACACAGCAGCTGCTGTAGTTTCCTTATCAGATGGGTAGCTTTTAGAAATGAGGGTATTAAGAAACAAAGACCAGTGATTCAATAGGATTCTTTTCCTAAAAGCACTGAAAAGAAAATAAATTTAAAATCCCCCAAATCCTACACCTTTTCTAAACTTGGGGCTGAGCAAAACTGGCAGTCTTTCCTAGTTTATGAGTTTACCTAATCCAGAAGTAGCTGCAATTGCTGTGGCTTTCACAAATAAGCCATGATTCATGTTAAATCATCAGAAAAATGACCTCCAAAATGCCCATGTACGCTACATTTTTGCACCACTTCCACTTTTGGGGCATCTCAGACCATCATTCAGCTGAAGCACAAGACATGTCTGTACTTGCACGGGTTTGAAGAACTGAGAACAAGCACTTTGTTCCACAGCCCTACAGCTCTTCACTGAAATCAGAGCACAGCAAAGGTTGAACTGTTGCTATTTCACAGATGATATGTTATTCTTAAATTAATTTATTTAAATTATTTTTAATTAAATTAATTAAATTATTTTTAATTGAGATATCAGTAAGCGTGCTTTCTCAAAGTCCTTTGAAATACCAGATTGCTAAAACCATCCCCAACTAGTTTATGTGACCTGATTCAAGACAGAAATTAAGGCAAGTGAGTGTTTCCCCGAGGTCACACACCCTCTTCCCACCGACAGGAATAACAACAAAGCCCACACTCCTCAGTCTCAGAGCTCTAACACCGCTTCCCGGGTCATCTTCTAGGATGGAGCAGTAAGAGCAGGTCCAACCGGACAGTCTCCAGGCCCCTAAGTGCTACCTATTCCTCCTCGGCAGCAATCTCTCTTCCTGAAGTGGTTTCGTGACACAACTGCCCAGAGACCACAACCCAATTTGCTTTTGATAACGAGCTCACTGAAGGCACAAGGCTGAATTTCAGTGGCCAGTGCCCAGGTTTTCTCTAACGTGTACAAGGAAACAACAACGGGCAAAGGATTTGGAAGGAACATTTTCCATGCTGTAAATACTGATTAACTACCAATAAATCAGTGACAGAGAAAGAAACAAGTTGTAACGTGATGGCTACTGTTTGCATTACGTAGGCTGTACTGCCGGATTATGTCAAAGCAAAGCAATTTGTATCCAAGAGGTACTAGATCCGCACAAGTCAGAAAAACACAGAACAGTTTTATGACAACCTGAAGCAATTAGCAGATTTAAAGGTTTCCTTTCAAAGCAGCATCTTAACGTGGTGACACTGAGAACTGCAACAACAAGAGATCCAGAGCAGTGCTCGAATCCTGTCCGCAGGCACGCTACCAACTTGCATCTGCTCACAGCTACAGAAAGCTCTTCTCTACCAGAAACAGGGCTCTCCGCTGTAAAAGGACAGTCCAACTCCGTGCAAGAACGAAATGAACACAATTCAGAGGCAAAAACTCATTGAACAAGCCTGGAAATCCAGCAGAGACACCCCGCCACCGCACACAGCGCTTCTGGAACGAGGTGGCAAAGGGGGAGGCTAACGGCAGCATCTGCATTGTCGCTGTAGGCGGTACCTGGGTATCCCATAGAAGGGAGCTAGAAAGGACCCGCAAATGCCCAAAAGTTCCCCTCCGGTAGCTCTGAGCGGCGTCTTTACGGGCCGAGCGAGGAGCCCGCAGGGAAGCACTGCCTCCCCAGCCCCGCAGCGGAGCCGGGACCGGCTCGTTGCGTGGGGGCTTCCCGGGCCCCCGCTACATCTCCCGGGAGGGACTTCTCCCTGGGGATGCGCCCGGGAAACAAGACCGCCGCGCCCGGGGAGAGTCAGCGCCGCGGGGCACAGGCGGTAGGGGAGCCCCCCGCGGCCCCAGCCCCTCGCCACCCGCGGGGTACCTGGTGCTGAGGGCCCGGCCTCGCCACCCTCATGCCAGCGCCGTGGGGCTGACTGGCCGCGCTCCGCTCGCAGCCCCGCCGCCGTACTGCCCAGCGCCACTGGGGCGGGCCCTCCCCTCCCCGCGGCCCGGCCTCCCTCCCTCCCTGCGGGCGGAGCGGCGGGCAGGGCGCTGCCCCACCGAGGCGGAGCGGCGGCTGGGAGGCGGCGGCTAGCCGCGGCGCGGCGCGGCCCGGCCTCCCTCGCGGTTGCGCCAGCTCCACGGTGCCTGCCGGCGCCGGGGAAAGCCTCTGCCCCCCGGACAGCAGCCGCTGCCGCAGAGGAAGCCCTGGCCCCGGAACAAGCAGAGCCCCAGGGCCACCGGGTCCGCTCGTCCCCGCTGCCCCCCGGCCCGACTGGAGAGCGCGGCCGCGGTGCGAGAGCCCGCCTCCGCCTGACCCCCGGCCTGCCTTGCTCTGCTCTCCGCCCCGGCGCGGAGAAGCGCTTTGGACAACGCTTTTTCCACCCCCGCCCCTTTCTCTCCCCTGTCCCTGATGCAAGAGCTTCTACCTTCTCTTCAGGCAACAAAGCAATTACGGCTCTTAAGCTGAGAAATCGCAGGAGGCTCACATTTTGTAGATATTTGTGTGACTAAGTATGCTGCTGCAGAAGTTTGGCCTCCTGCCTATTCCCAAGATCATAACAGTCCTGGGCAAACATATGTTTTGCAATCACATCAGCAAAACACTCAGCCTTTGTTTGCAGCAGGCTGTACTTCTCTGGTCGACCCCCCAGGGCTGTAAACGCTGCCAGATGCCTTACATCTCCCACCTCTTCTGGTCTGGGATTACATGGCATCAATTATTTCCAAAGAAACAAGGCCCTGAGCTGGCCCACACGGTATTTTCTTTTTTCTCTGCGTGTGCCTTCCAAAGCAATCTAAGATTTATAAAACTGAATTATATTAGATCATTTTCCTTCAAACATTTTTGGATAAAAATAAAACATGACAGGGCCCAAGAGGAGAACCTGTATTGCAGTTTTCATGGGAGGAGGCCAGGATAGCTCTGAACCCCTCAACGTACTCATTTGAGGGAGGAAGGCTTCTGCTGACAATTCAGGCTGCTAGGTTTTGAGCCCTACCAATCTATCAACAACCAAGCAGGGAAATTCCATTGCGCTGAACTTTACACTTCTGTTAAATGTAAAACTGAACACTGAAGAAAACTGTTTACAGGCTCTTACAGCGACGGTGTACGAACCCCGCAGTGAAACGCAGGAAACACGGAGGACAGCGCTGTCAGGGAGATGTGGCAACGGGACTCAAGGCAGCAGTTCTGCGTGTTTCTAACACTGAAGCTCTAAAGGCTCTCTTTCCTCTCCACTTTCCAAATACCACCACCTCTCTGGGCTACGTAATTAACTCCAGGAGAGGGAAAGGACACTCTACTTCTGAAGGCTTAGCAGCAATTACATGTTTACATTACCTAGAGATGCCTGGGTACCACAGCTCCTTACTTGGGGCCTTGGCTTTAAGCTGGCATGTTTCTCCAGGAGAAGTGAAGTGTGCTTCATACCTACTTGCCCTTCATAAAACAGTCAATAGAAGCATGGAAAAAGAAGAATGCAACTCTGGCAAGGGAGGTTGCATTTTGTGAGCTAATAAAAATCTAATGAAGAACACTGTTTTAATTCCCACTGGCTACTTCCTTACTTCAGGCCAAAACATAACGAAAAGAGAAGGAAGGGGTTCCTTTTGCAACAGAGGCAATGAACTGGCTTGTACTCAGGAAAACTCTTAAAAACAAGAGTAAGTAAGTACCTGAAGAGCTGAAATGCAAGAAGATGCTTTGCCATAAGAAGTCTTCCTGGAGGTCAGATGAAAGGTTATGCCCTCCAGTGAATTTGTTAACACCCTTGGAAGAAAAAGGGGATAACTAAAAAAAACAACCAACCAAAAACCACCCCAGAAAGAAAAAAAAAAAAAAAAAGCACAGCACTCCTCAGTCCTCAGTTCCCTGAAGTGTTTTTCTTTTCCCTCTACTGCCCCTGACTGCCCTGCCTGGGTATTTGTGAGCAGCCTGTTTACATTAACATTTGTCCCTATACAAAGAACCTTGGCAGATACAGATTTTTTCTCTGACACTGTCCAAGGGAAATTATCTTTCATGAAACAGCCAATCAGACAGCAGAAAGTAGGGAATTCTACCTACTACTTTGCTTTCTGTATCAGGGTAGATGAAGGCAGTTGACAGCATGTCAGGAAAAAAAGTGTGTACAAAGGGGAAGAGGAAGTTGCACAGCCGCAGCAAACAAATAATAATGGTCTTAAAAGCTCTCCCATATGGCCTGAGCACACAAGCTCTACTCAGGCTCCAGGTGTGCCTCTGCCTTAGCAGAATCTCATCACCCCAGTCTGCTGTGAGCACTCCCTTCCCCCAGCCCTCACCCAACTATTTCCAAAGCTCAGCTCCTCCACATCGAAGAACAGGCAAAAACTGAGCCATGTGCTCATCAATCAATCAGCACGCAGGTGTAGACTGAAAGTATTTCCATTTGGGGGCTAGTAAGACAAGCTACATGAGTGATTTCCCCAGGGAATACAGTCTGACACTGGCACGAGGCTCGTTTGGGTGTTCACGAGCGCCTCAGCCAGCACAGTCGGGGAGCACGGGGACACATCTATAGTACAGTTTGCATAACTTGAGCGCTTCCCCAGGGAAGCACAGCAGTATGTTTGACCAATGGAAGTAAACAGAGGATTGGGTGAAATGCTTCTCAGGGAAAAAACAGCAACAAAGGTTTAACATGAAAATATCGATAGATACCAATTTTCCTTTCACCCAGAGAGAATGTGTGGTAGACACACGTGCAGACACTTACAGCAAACACCACCTGAAGCATGGAAGCATACTCTTTCCTAGCAAGCTCTTCCATAAGAGCTGCTTGCACAGAAGGATGGCATTCAACATCTGTACAGTCTGCGTTTAGTCATCAGAAATGCAGTTTTTCCTTATTGCCACAGTTAAAGTAGTATCCTGGTGAAGCTAACAGGAGACCAACCCGTTACAGTGTGAAAAGCCCGACCCCAGGAACACATATGTCTGCATTTAGCCTCTGTAACTTGGAATAGCTCCAGTTCAGTCCAACAGGGCGACTTTTTTGAGTCAAGTTCAGCACAAACAGATGACTCCAAAGAACTGGCAAACCAAGATCTGAAATTCTTTCCACAGAAAAGCTATCCAAGCAGGAACACTCAGAATGCATGGACATCAAGTTAACATATTGGGGGATGATCAGACAATTCTTTCCCAGGAACGTTTACAAGAAAACCCAGAAAATTCTTCAGGGCTGTAAGCTACCTGATTTGTACTTGTTCTTCAGGCTGGATTTCTCTCTCCTGTGGTTTGGTATGGCAGCGCCAGCAAGATGCAGCAAGCTTAGCAGAACAGATGTAAATACCAGCATTCAGATCCAAGTGTCTTTGAACCTGAGACACCCAACAGCTGCATGGTGCCTCTCACTAACCTGGGTGTCACTCCACCACCCCCCCACCCCGGTCCCCTCCCCCATCCCTGGGGGGACAGGTCTCTTCTCCAAGACTTGCTCTCCCAGCTGCTGTGAACAGGTCTCAGTACTGCCCACCATCAAAGCAAGCGCTTGGTCAGCTCTGTGGGGTTGGGGGTTATTTGGTTTTTTAAAAATTAAGTTAATTAGGCATTATGACCAATGGCCAGATCTCAGGGGACGTAACTCCTAGCAAAGCAGCAGCAATAAAAGCAGGGGGCAAGAATCTCTTCAAGCAGAACAGCCCGAGCAGCTCCACCTAGCCTGGCCGGAAGCCATCAGGTGCTTCAGCAGTGACTAAACAGCCCCACACCAGCCGCTCCAAACAGTTCCCTGTGGATTCCTCTCATTCCTCGCTGTCCACAGCCACTACCCTTTTCATAACAAATTTCAAATGTATCTCCTAATCTCTCCCATCCCTTTATTATACACTTGTTATTTCTGAAATAGCAAAAACCTTTATCATGATAACAATATGGGAGGCACAGCAATCGAACCATTCATTACAGCCACGAAAGAATTTAAATTAAATGGAATATATCATCCTAGCATGTGAGTGGAGAAGAAATGGTCAGTATCTCAATGCATTCTTCTCAATTCAACCTTAACAATCTGATCTGTCAGCCTTCAAAAATAAACACCCGCTATTATTAGCAGTAGTGCATAATCCTAGGGAGGAGGATGAACTGTATTCTTTGTACAGTCTAAATTCTTGCTGTATGTGTCAAAAAGGATCAGCCCTTAGGAATGACATTGCACCTGGTACTTTTACAGTAACAACAAACCCATGTTGTTTGGGAGAACGGATGGCTGACAGTTGGCCCCATCAGGAAGTAAGTTTTTCTATATATCAATATACAGAAGCTTTCCTTTTGTCCTCTTTAGGATTGCAAGGCTGGCTAAGACTGAACACTTTACAATATTCAGAGCCTAAGTTTATTGTCTGTTCTTCGAACCTTATTCATCCTCAAAACATTATTTTTCTATTTCTAACTCTTTCTTATGTGCCACACCTTCAGCTTTAATGGGCAAATGACTTACAAGTAATCAAAGGGGTTTGCAAGTAATTAATTACAAATCAGGCCATTCCTAGCACACTGTAACCCCACTGGAAGACCCAGCATCTTTTCTCTCAGAGCTTCAAGATGCTCTGAGACTTGGTTGCCACACCTGAGTTGTTGTCACCCATGACTGACTTCAACTCGCCAAGCTCCAAGAACTCCAGTGGTTTTTACTTGTTCCCTGTACTATTTGGTTGGTCAGGCAGGACTCTTGTTCCCCTGAAACAGTAATTCTTCTGGGAATTACTGCCTTTAACATTTGTACAGCTCACCCCCACCTCTGAACCACAAGTTGTTTCGGTTTTTTCTCTCCCCAGAGCTTGTCCAAATTTAACATTCCCTTTGCAGTTATTAGGTAGCAGGAGTACAAAGTTTAATTTAGGGAGCTATAAGAAGTTGAGATCTGGAGATTATTCATGCTTTGGCAAGGACAGGAAAACAGATTTATGGTTTCTAAGACTACTACAAATAGGTAGATTAAAGATGCATATCTAAAGCTTAGTAGATTGAAAGAATGTCTTACTGGATTATTCTTCCCCTTTTTTATGAGGGCACACAGCTCCTCCTAGGCTGACAAACAGCAGCTGAACCATAAAAGTTGTTTGTCTGGCTTTCTGTGAACATCTAGCATTAGGGAACTGAGTTCTTCTGGTACTATACTGAGGTAGCTCTGGGCTCACGTACTACCACAAGGATACTCTGGTTAACAAAAATCCCCCCCAACCCAGCTCTCCCAAAATGAAAGTCTGTGTTAACTAGTTCCAAAGCTGACCTTGGTAACTCAAAGTAACTTCTGATCTTTTGGTGGCTAGAGGGTGTATGGAGAGAAGATCACTTGTCCAGCTGCAGACTGCCTCTCTCCAGGGAAAGGAACATCTGCAGGCTGCCAGCCAATCTGCAGTCTCAGTACTAAATAAACATTAAGGTTAAAAAAATCCCTAGTTTAACATTAATAAAAGACTCTATTTGGAGTTCAATCAAGAAAAATATAATCTAGCATTGCTCACAGATGTCTAGAACTGGTTTGGCCTAAAGAGGTTTTCCTTTTTCCTCTTCCTTTCAGTTGAACTGCGGGGTCTCACCAATGCCCAAGATATTTGTGCAGCTCCTTGAAACTGGGATCCATTTTGCCATCTTTTTCTCAGGCCCCCTCTCCCCAAGATGTATACTGAAAAAGACATTAATATCCTTCCTCAGTTGAGAGAAATTTCACCCTTGGGAACATCATGCAACTCTTAGTCCTCGTAATTGATTCAGGTAAGAGCAACGAGACAACGCAGCACCTTACTCGCTATGCTACCTGGGATGCTGCCTGGCTGTGCCTCACCACTACCATGCAAAGATGCTGCTGGAAGGCCCATGGATGGAGGTTGCCTTCTCACTCTGGGCAGCCCACTGTGAACAAAACCTTTAACAAAACCTTCAAAGCAAAGGAAGGCCAGCTGGATTCTCTGTGTAAGTTTAAGGCTTCTGGGTTTTTTAAACTGTATTTGACCCCAAAGATTCTTACACGAAAAGAGAAGAAAAAGCAACGAAATGCTTCTCATCATTAGCTTCTGACAGAAATCAGGCACAACAGCAAGCATTTTTTGCCTTTAGGAGTGAGTACTGGAGTGTTACACCTGGCTTACTGGAATTGGGTGAGACCATGATAGCAAGTGACCCAGAGCTGAATCACTGTGAGATACAGTGAGTACGCAGGAAATGCTGTGTGAGTGTCCTGTGAAGAAGGTACAACTAAGACCTACTTTCATACTCCAGTACAGAGGGACAAGCAACCCAGAAGCTCTTCTAACCATGAGGGTTTTTTTGGAGCCATCTTTACCCTTAGGGGCTCAGGTGTACTTCCAGAAAATTGCTTGAAATCCTTGACCTGGGGCTCAGGCCTGATTTGGTTTGCAGGTACAACAAATGAAAAGCCTACTTCTGCAGAGCCTTCACCAAGCAGCAGGCCAGCAATTTATAAAATGCTTTGTTAGACTTCTTCAGGTCAATGCTTAATCTCACATACGTCCCCAGCATAGCCTAAACCTAAGTAATTCGGCTTTTTAAAAATAAATTCAATGTTCTCCCCACAAAAAGACAAGAATGGAATGCAACAAAAGCATGTCATGTCATTTAGTGCACTTCAAGAAGTCTTTCAGCTATTTTTCTGTAGCTTGATTGTTACAATGAGATAAAACCAAGTGAAATAGTACTAAACGAATATGGGAAGTACTGGTAGAGATTCAGGAACCCTTAGATCAGTAACTGCAGTTTGGGGAACTGTTTTGTGGCTTCTTGCTCTTGCCACTTTTAGGCACAAGCTCGACTGTGCCTCAGAGCAACAGATGGGGGTGAGGGGAAGAAGAAAAATCAGTTATTTTAGTTTTCAGTTTTCACAGGCTACTTGTTACCCAAGACATTATTTATCTGAGTTTGTTAGCTTTGGAAAACCAAAGGGGTTTTTTAATCAGGAAAAAAATCCAAGCACCTATAAAGCTGTATTCCCCTTGCATTTTCTGTAATGACCTATCTTGATGGAAAGGTTGCAAGTTCCTCAAGACTGAATCTCTCTCCATATCTGTTTAATATATAGAGCCAAGTACAATAATATTATAGGATTTATCAACTCCTTTAAAATATTATCTTGGCAAGAAATTAATTACATAAGTATGTACCACCATCCCACATCACTGATTTAATGATAGCAGTTAAGAAAACAGATTATCCTCTAGTTACTATTCAACACCTGAGTGTTCTAAGTTAAAAAGATAATACCAGACCCACCATTTTCATATCAAATCTGGGTTTTTTTACTCTGATATTCGAAGATAAACCCATCGAGAACTCTGCCTGAGGAGAATCATGAAAAAAAAACCCACCCAACAAAACAAAACAGATGAATCATGTATTTCTTGCCATTTTTAGCAGCTATTATTGGTGTTTTGTCTCAATTCAGACAGCTCCACATTCTTCATTCTTCCTTATTTGAGAAGATGACGTGGCTAAGACATTTCGACCCAAATCAGTTTATTGGTCTCTGCATTCTGAAACAGAAGAACTGAAAAAGAGCACTGCTTTCCTGCTGACACAAATCCTAAGAGATCTGGCCCACCTCCTACTCAGCAACCAAGACCCTTTCCTGCAATGTTTTACTATTTTGACATTTGCATTAATCTGCCGTTTCTTACTGTAAATTAAGAGGACACTGGCAACTGTCCAGGGGATACAGCAGGGAGCAGAAGCCTCACAGCTCATCAGGGGCTACCCCTTCCTGTGACCAGGTCAGCAACAGCCACCACTCAATCTGACGAGCCCCAGAGTGGGCACAGCAAGCTGCAATGCCACTACCAACACTTGCTTCAAAGGATGTTATACATGTGCCCATTTAACAAAGCATGACTTCTTCCATCCTCTGGAATCCTGAATTTCTCTAAGGGTGCTCTCCAAGCTCTGAAGAAACACAAGGTTCAGGGACAAGCTGGCCTGCTACCAAACAGCCTGCAGGGCCATCCCTTTATCCCCACTGCCACCTTGGCGCTTCTCCACAGGCCACAGAGGCTCTGGGTCTCTGCAGGATAACTGTAAAATCACAGAGAGATTGCTGTAACCAAGCTGCTTGGGGTATCAATAAAACCATAAACCCTGGTGGGCTTTGCAATGCTGATGTTGGCAACAATGACATCCAAACAGCGGAACTGTTAATACCTTCCCCCACGTACCTTCTCAAATGCATATCTGCTCAGGGAACTAAGTCAGAACAGGCTTGAAACCAATTCTAGCACTTTCTGTTCAAATACTGTTAAGTGTTTTTATTTGGTTTGGATTTTTTGTTGGTTTTGGGTTGGTTTTTTTTTTTAACCACACTATTGGAACTCAGCCTTAAATCCCCTGTTTATTAACAATCGTAATTTTAAATCAACCACTTGCTATTGTGAGAGAGGAAAGGCCACCTACCCTTGTCGGACCACCCTGACTACTTACTATACAGCACTTGAGGTATCGTGTTTCAGAAGTCCTGGGAAAGGCCAGCACTGCATGTGTAGCCCCTCAGACTCAAACACACTGGAACCACACACAAAACAACACGCAGCAGACTTGCTGCAGAAGCAGCAGAGCTCTCAGGCTGCCATAGCAGAAACAGTATTTTGCAATCAATCTCGCATTAAAGTCTGATTTACAGCAGTTTTCAAATGCAAAGTAAACAAAGAAAGTACAAGCAAATAAACAAGAATGCACACACACCATACCACACACACAAGTAATGATAATGTCTGTCAATAAGGGGTTTGGTGTCTACAGTTGACATTTGAGCTTATAAATCTGTTTTACTGGACACAAAGCTACTGACAAAACCAGAAGATGTTTGAAAGCTGAAAAGCTGCACATCTATACCTATCCCTCTGTTTCCCATGGGCCTGACAGGTGTCCTCTTAACTGCTCAGCAGCAAAACAAGGCAGCAAATGGAAGCTTGAGCAGAACCCAACCACATTTTCACTAGTGCTGAAGACACCACAACAATCAATGAAGTCTATAAAACTAAGCAGCTAGCTAAAAACCTCTGGTTCCTTTGCTGACATGCCTGTGTTATTAACAACAGAGAAGATAATTTCTCTTTCTTAGGGTATGTTTGTTATCTTCCTGAGAAGTTCTCCTCTTGAGAGCTACCACAAAAATAATTCTATTATTTTAGAAAAAAAAAAGGGCATAAATATTTGCATTTACTCATCTAATTTAGAAGACATATTTCATAAGAGCAACAAATCATTTATAACTTAATGAGAAATTTGGCTTGAAAGAAACTAACAGGTACCATCACACACTTTGGAAGCTGATAGGGTTGCAGCTAAACCAGGTTTGGATTGCAGCCAACAAGGGCCAGAGACCAACTCCTACAGCTGTAACAAATAAGGACTTGGCAAAGCGTAGGTCTGGAATTGTCAAGGATCACTGCTTGATGGCTAAAACAAACAAGGCTGGGAGGAGTCCAGCAGCAATCATTTTGGTGGGCTTAGACCTGAGGCTTGCAAAGAAACCTGAGCCAGGGCCTGTGTTAGGCTTTGAACCAGTGAAGACTGGAGGGGCAGGATTCAGGTGTTGGGCTAAAAAGAGGACTCCTGAGGATCATCTGTCTAGATTTAAACTTAAGCCTGATGGGAGTCATTTTGCTAAGACAAAGTGTTTGCATGTGCACAGTCAGCAGGTGAATTTCAGAGCTTGTACTAACCAGGATCCAGAAAGGGAGGTTCAACTGTGGCAAATGAGGGGCTCCTGGGTCCCTCCTGTCATTTCCAAGAGGCTGATTCTCTGCTCTCTCAGAGTAAATAAGTAAGCAAATCCCTGAATTCATATTGCAATATCATCTATATTCTTTCTTTCAGATGCAAGGGCCACATTTTCCACAGTAAATTAGTTTACAGGGCTATAGAACATCAATTCAGCATTACACACACAGGCAGGCACTTTCTTAATAGCTGTCCTGCATTAAGTCTTTTGCTCAAATTCAACCAAGTCACTGCTGGGAAGGAATGCTTTATACCAGGGTCACTCGAGGCTTCAGGTTGTTTCTGGCAGCATGGTGCCTTGGCTGAGGGAAATCATCTTGTAGAGGCAATCATAACGCACAGTCTGACCACGCCTAAGCTGACCGGAGCAGGAAAGAAAGATAAACCCCATATAAACTAGTACAGCAAATATGTTAGAAGTGGAGGACTTTGCCCTGTTTCACACAATAACAACTACTGGGCAATTTCTCCTAACGGCTTGGAGCCTCTCAAACAGCTTGCTCTGAGGGCCAGAAGGAAGCAGAAAGTAGCTAAAGGAAGACAGGGAGCTGATTCGCAGGGGAAGACTCTGTAAAAGAAATCACTAGATAGGGGCCCCACATTTCTGGAGGGGAATGTGGGCACAGCCCAGGTAGCCAGCATACATCATGTTAAACTAACAAATTTTAAAAAAACCCCACAAGAAGTAACTGCAATGCATCTAAAACACACCTAGCTCACTAGGCACTGCCTCTGACCTCCCAAGTATCGAAGTATGACCATGTATAATAGGCCTGAACCTGCGCACGTGGCAGTCACTGCACAGAGATGATGTAACCAGCTACCAGAAAGCCCCAAGTGACCAAATTCCCTCTTTTTCCCTGGTCTAAAAAAAAAATAAATAAATCTTCCAGGAGGGGAGGAGAGGGCAGAGGTGGAAGGGACAGGAATGTGTGGGGGTAATGACAGCACTATTTATGGGGTACTAAAAACTGACTAACTCTTTGCATGGGCACTCAGTGGTGAAAACAAATGCAACACAACTGCTCTGCCTCATAACAAGACAGACATTCACATAAAATAAAACATACATTCTTGCCTCTGGGTTGTTGTTCTATGTGTCAACAACTGATCCTTTACTAAAAATTATTTTTAAGAAAGCCCTACTAGCCATACGTTTCCCAAAAGAGGGACACTCCATCCTCCAGCACTGACAGGCCCACCTGGTAATTAGCAACCAGCATGTTTGGGATAGATGGCACAAATCCAGGGCCAAGTATAGTGGGATCCCAAGCATACTCTGTAAGAGAGAGGGTAAGTTAAGAAGGCATCTGGATGCAAGAATGACAGAAAGGTACTGGCCGCAGTTATCCAACAACCCTGCCATCCTGCCTGGCGTGCCAGCTCCCTGACATTTATGTGGCTATTAAAAAAAGAGAGAACAACCACAAGTTACTGGGCAATACTTTTTTTTTCTAAAAGTACAGTGCTAAGGAACATTGGACACAGAGGTGTCCAAGCCAGTTTTAAAGCAACCAGCTTCATGTTGAGAGTTACAGACTAGCAATTCTCAGTCGATGGTTAGCTGAAAACATTGTCAATCCCAAGCACCTAGAGCACGGGAAGGACTGCAGTCTGTTTAAAAGTCACGGATATCATCAAGAGCCACAGTGGAAACAGAAGTCTGAACTTGGCAAGTAAATGCCTTTTCCACTCCATGGGAGTTGTCTGTTTTAAAGTAATTGAATTTTGCATTTGAGTATCCTACTAAATTCTTAACTGAGATATGCACAGTTAAAACATTTCTTTAATAAAAAACAAGAACGTAACAACTTGTTTTCTTAATGAAGTTTGTTGACAGAATAGAGCAACAACACTTTACATTATAGTTTTCAAACAGTAAATAAAACCTCTAGAAGCAAATTTATTCCATGTTTTCCTCTATCAACTAGCAAAGCATCAACTAAATGTTAATGGCCTTTATCCTGCTATTTTGGTCACCATCAGATTTGAAGGAATACAGCTGCATCCATTTTTCCCATATGTTTTATATGAGTTTCTCCCTAAATGTGTTTTCCTCCTCCTCTCCTCACACAAAATTTGCACCAACTGTCAGAGAAGCTACATAACTGCATTTGACACTAACGTGAACTCCCCGATCAGACCATCAACAACCTTTAGCCCACGTTCCCAGTTGTCTCAGGGGGCAAAGGGAGTGGGCAGCTGCTCAGAAAATTTGTAACTAACAGCACATTGTGAAAGGAAGGGAACTCGAGTCAACAAGTTAGATTTGAAGATTTAAGCAAACTGCCTGGAGATACAGCACATATTTTTAGTCTGGTAACAACCTGGAATGCTACACTGGTGTATTGTGTACAATACCCTGGAAAGCATACAGTTCTGTGTGGGTGAGTGGCACAATCTCCACAGCTTGCTGCTTACAAACAGTTTACATCTAGCAGAGGATCCTATGTTAGGTGCCCTTGAAACAGCTTGAAAACTTATGAAAGCAGTGTTGCAGTTATGTGAAAAGTGGACTGGGAAAGTGACACTTTTCCTGAGAATCAGCACATTTGTTTCATACTGTGAAATTATTTTCCAAATTTTTCCTTTGCCTGGTATTTTTGCAAACCGGCTATTTTTGCAAACTGGCTAGTACAGCCAAGTGCAGAGAGAAGCCTCAGAAGAGTGCACACTGAAAGGCATTTCAGCAAGACCCTGGGTTCATGACCTATTTTATGTAACTGAAATCTGCTTAAACATGAATCAAATGTTCATACCGGAACTCTTTACATTTAGATGGTATCAACCTATGTGTGTGTCCTCTTAATACACATGTACCAGTTGGGCTGGTACACCAAGTTCTTCCTTGGTAGGAAGTCCTGTCAGCAAATACAATTAAAATTCAGAACCTGAAAGCCAGTAACTGAAGACATGTAAGAGAGATGAGAATCTATAGAACAGCTGGGGCTTTAAGATTCAGATCGGTGCAAACTCATCAGAGTTCAGGCACAAGCTGACTTCCCTCTTCTCAACCTGGGATCATTTACCATCTTCCCTCCATTACTTCTCTGCTTCAAAGAATCAGAAGTTACTGTAGAACAAATCTGATTTTCCTTTTCCTACTACCCTATCTTGAGTTGCTTACTGGTACGCTGGTTGGGCTGGAATTCACTGAATCATACACCTGCTTGCCTGACTCCAGGCAGCACTACTATAAGCAGCAGTGATTTCTTAGCGGTGTCACATGCAGAACAGAGGATGTTCCCTCTTCAGAGCACGTGCTGGTTACAATAAGCAGACACATGCCACTATATGCCACGTATCAGCCACTTGCTCATACAAAACCAAGTCACAGAGGCAGAAATCAGGATGTTTTTCCTACTGGTTTGCAGGCTTCAACAGAGAGCAGTAGAGGGAAGGTGGAAGGCAGAGAAACCGAGTTTAAACAGGAATCTAGATGGAGAATGAACAGGCTTGCCCAGGGAGGTGGTGGAGTCACCATCCCTGGAGGTATTTAAGAGACAAGTAGATGCAGTGCTTAGGCACATGGTTTAGTGGTGGTTTTGGCCAGTTAGGTTGATGGTTGTACTTGATCTGAAAGTTCCCTTCCAACCAATGCAATTCTAAGATTCTATTGTTTCAGTCTCTCTTGCCCACACTTCCAAACTAGGCCAGCTCATCTACTCCATGACATGAGAACTAAAACTGTAATAGGGTTTTGCAATATATTAAAGCTTCAGGACAACACCCTTCAAGCAAAGCAAGCCTCAGTGCTCCTCTAAACCTTCACCTGCAAAGGCTTTCTTTCAAGGTACGTAAGAGCCTGAGTTCTGCTGTGCTACAGGTTGTGTCTGTTTCCAAAAGGCCTCTAGCTCTGCAAGAGCAGGTTATTGCTCTGTTAACTGCTCGTTACCAAAGCCACTGACAAGACCGAAAAACGTCTAGACTGCCCCAGGAAACACAAAGTCTGGCAGAATTTATCTGGGTTTGAACTTGTTATTAACGAACCCCAAACCTGCACAAGCTCACTAAATGCAGGCTGAGTTTCAGCTAGTATCTCACAACTTTCTTCCACCTTGGAAGAATTCAGAAGGCAGAGGTTGAAAACTCTCCCTGTGCATTATATACACGTAGAAGTAGAAGCGAACAGGCCGCACTCCTCCTCAGCGCCTGACAGCTGGATCCACTAGTCCTTCAGGACAAGGGAGAGTGCGACGCCAGAAACAGAAGTTTCTAGAAATGAAGGATGGGAAAGCAGAGGCCTATAGGTGGGCAGAGTAAGAAAGCATCTAGGGCCAAGGACTCCTATGGAAAAGCATACCCTCCTCTGCTGGTCTGGCTTAGGGACATCTCCCCTTAGTATGAGCTGCCCTTCACCCATAGCAGCAGTTTCATTAATTGCTGTATAGCACACCAATGAGTCAAAACCACTTATCTCAGACTAGAAACAATTTTCAGGGGGTGATGTTTGGTATGTGGTCACAAAACAGAACAACTTCACTGAAATTTCAAACAGGGAAGTTTTAAGATAGGACAGGTATTTCACAGAAAACGTGGGTTTATTCCAGTCTCCAACCAACCTGAAACTAAATCCTCTCCAATGATTGGCCTGAGAGCTTCAGTGTGTAACCTCTCCAGATGGATCCAAATTCCTAGAATTAAGCTTTCAAGTTTTATTATTAAGCAGAGCTGCTAGCAAACAGAAGCACACAAATGCAATGTGAAAATAAAACAAAACAGAAAACCAACAAACCACCTGGTAGCCTATCTATTCCTTCCACTGCAGCTACTGTATTTGTTTTCCCTCATTGAACAAACACTCACTCAAGCTTGGGACAATTCCAGCTGGTTACATCAGGGGTTCAGACAGCAGCAGTTAGATACAAAAACTAGTCTTCAGTGGAACTCTATGGGCTTTATTACCACTTTCTCCTAAAATCAGCAGCTTTAAAAACAACCTTGTATTTTGTTAAGCAGACAGCATCTGAGAAAGAAAATCCAGATGCTTGCCTTTATTTCTCCTCTTCAGAACAAATACGATAAATTACAGTTATAAAGAGCATCTAATTATCACACAGATTTTCAGAGACATGGAACTATCACCCACTTTGCCATTAACACTACAGGCCAGTGACAGAAGCTGTAGGAGTACCTGTCAACACAATTTACCCAAAACAGTTAAGTCCAAAAGTAAAGAGAGACTCAAAGCTTTTCAGTAGGCAAGAAATGGTGAACAGCTGGCAACAGGCAGAGATTTAACAAACACAGCAACATTCAGCAGCAAGTTGAGAACTGTCTGCTTGGGTAAGGCTGAGTTATTTAAAAAAAAAATAAAATAATCTCCATTTATAAACAGTGTCGATGGGATTTAAACAGCCCGTGTAAGAAGGATTAAAAGTCAATTGAAAAGTCTGTACAGATAAGAAAGCAAGAGAAACTGTGCCCTTGAATTTTGTACAAGCTGTTTAACCTTATCTCTGTTTCAGTCTTCTGGCACACAGCAGGGGTAAAACCCTTATGAGTAGCCGGTGAGGTGGACTCTGTGTTAGGGGTGTTCAGTACTTGTGCAGTGCTCTGAGCTACAGTGTCCCCTCACTCCCCTCTCTCTCCCTTTTAAACTTGTACAGTAAGAATCACCATTTACCATCCCTATCAGGTACAGCTAGCAGACAGCAGAGAGACATAAATTGCAGGAGTCTGTCCAGGCACACTAGAATGATTAGGTGTTTTCCCTCCTTTATGTAACTGATGATCCTGCTGTTCTCTATGGGAATTTTATAGCTGTGCAGCTTCCATATAACTAGTGTAAATATTGACACTGGGGAGGCAAATGAGGAGGGAGGAAGAGGAGGAGGAGAGGGTGGAAGATGAAAACCAGGCTTTAAGGTTTTCCCCCCTCTTGCCTCCAAAGTATACTGTTAGCATTCTGCTGTACACAGAAGTTATTAGGGCTTTTAATTTATGTATCATTTCTTAGAATAAGACAGACAGGAACATACAACTAGCTCTTTTCATTCATTAATCCCTCCCCTATCCTTTCTCATCTTCTCATCTCATCCAAAATCCAGCCTATTCTGGTAACTTAAGTTGCCTATTTGTGATGTGCCTTTTGTAAGACGGCCAAAGAGCATTCAAGGTGAAAATGTACAATACCATGTCTTGTCTTGGTTTCCCTAGCCTGTAACATAGCCTAACATTTGATTTGCTTCCTTTGGTCTCGTCCAGGACACAATGAGACCTTTATGAAAAAGCCCTGTAAGAATCTGGGGCGTTGATCTGAACAAGGACAGCAGCGACAGAGACAGACAGCACCAAAGAGAACTGCTCAACAAACCAGCTCTGGAAGCAGTATTGCCATTTCAGTGCAGGGTTCCAACAGTAGTACAAGGCTAGGCAGCAAAGCTAGGGGGCTTCTGGGACTTGGGGTCATCACTTGGTACAGTCCTTCACCGTGCTGTATCAGCCTGCCCCAGCTAGTTCAGGTGCATCCAACACAGCCCCACAGAACACACTGTAAACATGTTCTGATTGCTTACCTGTCATGTTTATCAGCCTATTTTTTTTTTCAAGGGGTCACACAAATCTTTCCATAAATATAACTAGAACACTACTTGTAGAAGAGGACAGCTATTCCCCTGGGAAGAGGAGTTACATTTACGAAACAAAGAAGCCACAGATATTTGGGAGTACACTGCCTCCATGCAAATCTAGGGCGGAAATGAAGAACATCAATATACAGTAGCCCAAGGGAGATTCAAATAGCTCATCAGCTTACTCCCTGTATTTGTGTAAACCACAGAAAACACTCAAATTCTGTAGGAGATACACTGACCTAACTCTCATGGCTGCAAAGTTAATGCAGTTTTACTGTTAAGTCAACACAACCCCATTTCCAGTGGTCTGCTCGAGCATGAAACTACCACGATAGCAGCAATCTACTCACTCTCCCTTAACTTCACATAGGTGAGAAAACCAAAGCCCTAGTACAAATATTGTCTGACAAATGCCTCTCCTTCAACAGAGTTCATCATACAGTTATCTGGCTACTGTGGACTCTCTACATTCATGACAATTTTTCTTTGCATTTCCTAAGTGTGGTTTTATATCCCGTAGAACACGACAAATGCTGTCATTCACAGCGTGTCCGTGACTATCCATTTTGCAGCAACATGCTCACAGCCCAGTCCTTACTCTGGATGACATACCCAGGGTATCCACATCAGAGAGATGGAAATAAACATAGCAGAAACGACCCCTCCTTAAAGCTCATCCCTTGTCTGTGCTGTTCCTACTGCTGAAAATATGAGGGTTTACGGGTACTAATTCCTGTTGGGGCTGCAGCGTCAGCGCAGGTAAGATAGCTGGGTATCCCTAGTTATTAGCACCCTTGCATGCTTACATGACAACAAAAGGACTGGGCTGCTATACCATAAGGGCTATGAAAGAGGAGGTGAACCTTAAAAACTGAAAGACACCTTGCATCTGAATGCAATCAGGCAGCTGCCTCATTGAAACTCCTTAAGAGTATTAGTCACAGGTCTCCTGCTTCAGTGCACGTAGTTGGAGGATTATGATCTAAAAAAGTGCAGTTTGGCTCCGTCGCTGTAACCTCATGATGTTGTTTGGGCATTTATGAATAGCCCGATCTCCATGCAGCAGAGCTGCTAATAGCATGTCGTGTACCAATCCCGCTGCAAAGCAAGTGATCTCACCTAGGCAGCTTGTGTAAACACAGCCCAGCCACACAAATATGTCAAGCTCCTGAGCGTACTTAAGGTTATTCTATGAAGAATATTTACTGTGTTGCCTGGAAACACATAAATAGGGGGGCGTGGGGAGGGGCTTTTCTCCCACCCTCAAATTTCCCATAAAGAAAATTTATGGAAAGTACAGATTCTTTCAAATAAGGGGGTTGCTATTGTGGTAGTTTAGAATAACATACTCTGAAGAACAGCCTTCCTAAACAGGATTTCCAAACCCAGTAACCTGCCTTTCCGAGTACCCGTTTCCATTTGGAAGTGTTCTGCTGCTATGGGCAAGACCTGGGGGGGCTTCAGAGTGCCCTGTTTGAACAGGACATATTCTCCTCATCAAAGTGTTTTAGAGAAATACCATTTAAAGCTCCTTGGGCACGAGAGTGAAACCGAATTTAAATTCTGTAAGAGGAAAAAAAAGTTCAAACCCTTTGCAAGAAGTTATTAATATTTGCATACCTTCTTGCTTAAGCCAATAGATAGCACTTATTGTCAAATTGACAGGAAAAATCAAGCCTTTGGTTATTCACAAGGTCTACCAGAAGGTCACTAAAAAATCAAAATGGGTAGGTCCAACTGTCTAGTGGTCTCACAGAGAAACAGCTAAACCCCAATTCTGGCCAAATCCTATTTACCTGCATTGTCTCCCCTATACTGTGTCTTCCATTAATAATACTCTGAGGAGAAATCTATTTCACATGGAGTAGTATTATAGACCAGAAATCCCAAAGGCGTAAATATGATCACTGAACATGAAATTCCTGGTTTGCAAAATATTTACCAAAGAATCCTGTAAGAACATTAAGGGTTTGGTTTTTTTTAAATAACATATTTCATTAGATCAACTAATGCAGTTGGAAAACTACAGGGGGCAAGCTCTACTTCAGATCAGGCTTAAAAGCTTATCTGCTTGATTTATCAATTGTGTGAGCTCGTCTAAGAAAAGCCATATCTCTCCCCACAAGTCTGTTTTGCTGTTATCGTAGCTACAATGCTATTTTTATTCAAAAAAGAAGAACAAGCTTAGAACATATGCTAAAAGTTTTCTCTGGTTTTTTTTGCTCTCCATCAAAAGAGCAATTAATTCTTTCCTTGAAAGGTCCATGGCTACAAATACTAGAACAGGAGAAGACATACTAGTCAAACAACTTATTTTAGAGATACGTGCTCTGGATTAAGTGGGATTTCAGAGAAAAACTGTGCTAGCCAAGCGATAAAGAGGTTTAGCCCACAGCTTTGCTATTTTTGATGTAACTTTGTAAAGCAAGCAGCTCCTTATTTTCAATATATATTATTGGCCTGTGCCTGGCTTACCTGAGGGGTACAGAAAGGTCTAATGGAAAGTGATGGAAAATTATTACGCATTCTTCAGTGATTTAATATCCATGACCACTAAGAGAAATACATCTGAAAAATTTGTACAGCACACCATGCAGAATACTTAGGAAATAGTCACAAGGAAATGACAAAATCATCCCAGCTGTAGAAAAAGGACAGATGGGACCCTTGAAAGCCTATTCAAGACTAACCTCCTGCTTCAGCAGAATCAACTACAGCTTTGTCATCCTGACAGATGTTTGCCTAACCTGTTCGAAGGCCTCTAATGACAGACCTGTCATGACTCCCAAGGTAAAGAGCACTCGACTATCCTTGCTATTAAGATCTAAATTTTACCTGGTACCATTATGTGAAGAATGACTCTTCAGTGTTTTACAAAAAAAAAAAAAAATAAAAAAAAATCTTCTTTTTCTAACTGCTGAAGAATTATTTAACACATCACCGGTTCTCACAAAGTATATTGCTAAAAACCCCTTTTATTATGCTGTTGCTGTGTGTCTACAACTGTCTATTCATCCAGATATAAAGTGAAACAAATGCAAATCTAGGAGCAAGCACCATCAAATATAATACATCACAGAGTACAGCTGACAGCAGGTATTTCAACTTAAGGGTGGCTCAAATAATTATTGCTCTCAATTCTTTTATGGCCATAGTGGATTCGTGACTGAGAGGTAGGGGGACAAGAATAGAGTGATTTAAAACTGCAAAGAACTACTGCTCTGTGACAGACTTTTCAGAGCAGGGGAATGAAGCTAGTAGGAAAAGCAGCACCACAATCTTACTGCTCCTGAGAACAGTGCTTTGCAGAGGGTAAGATGGGGGAAAGAAAAAAAAAATTACAAAAGAGACCACTCTGCCTGTTCCCTGATAAAATCAGTTGCAGGACACCACTGGGAAGGGTGCATCGAAAGGCCCAGATGCCATCTCTAGTCACTCCCACTTGAGCATCAGGTCTTGCTAACTTTTGAGCATTTCTTTCTTCCAGCAGCCCCACTATTAATTACTCTAACACAGAGAGAGATTACTTCCACAGAGACAGATGGTTAACGGCCTTGAACAGCAAGTTAGTTACTTCATCGTTGCCTCAGTAGGCTGAGATAAAGCATTCTACTTGTTCCGTGCAATCCTCTGCTACCAAAGAAGAGAGCAAGCAGGGGCCAACGTGTTGCTGAAAACTATTGTTGCAGTGAACACAAAGAGGAAGGAATTACATTCTCCTTACTCTGGCATTACTGGAGGAAGAAAGTCTTCTCCAAGCACCTTTTCTAGATACCAAGTTCTAGCTGATCCAATACATCCACAGATGATCCAAGAATCAGCTCCTAACATTTTATACCTTATTTTTTATTCTCAAGTCAGAGACTAGACCTTTCAACACTGAAGAGTGGCAACAAGAAAAGCCTAGTGAGAGGTTGATCGCTACTCTTCCTTATCTGCTTAAGTTCAGAAGGAACTTTCCACCTGTGGTCTCTTCTGTTGTTTCTTGCTGGGAATTTACTGCTATTAACATCCCTACTCCCTGCTCACACCAACTCTGCAGAGAGCAAGCCAATCCTACATCCTAGAAGGCTCATACTTTTTTCTTCACACAGCATTAATAGCCCCATCGTTGCACCAATGAATAGAGAAGATTATCAGCAAGCCTCTCAGTGCATGCACAAAGGGAAATAAAAAATACACAGCTGTTTACTGAAAGTCCTGTTGAGGACTCATAACATACAATGAAAATTCAGGCAAAAGCAGCACCAATCAGTCTCCAAGCAAGACTACACCCACGTGATGATCATCAGATTTCAAAAAACTTGTCACACTCAGTTAAGTGAAGGAATGCATAGAAATTCTTTGCAGGTTTTCAAAGTGTGAAAGTACAGACCCCAGCTAGAGTGAGATGTAGGTGATGGATGGGTAATAGTAGGTTTTGTAGGAGTCTCATAAAGTCAATATGAAAAGGTATTTCTAACAATATTATGGAGGAAACGCAGGGTAGAAGGGAAAGAGCTTCCATCAAACCTGAACAGATAGGAAAGCGGAGAAGATCCCAACCAGATTCCAGATGAAAGAGGAGTCTGAGATAGGGAAGAAAAAAAAACCCAAACCAAAAACGGGTCTTCAGTTAGAGCTGAGCCAATTGGTTAGGTATGATTACATCTACAGAAGATTCCAAGCTCTTGAATTTATGAAAGCCAAGGTAGGCACAAAGTCAGTCAGCCAGCTAAGTGAAGGAAACAGAAGGTGATTGAACTTGACAGAAGCTGCACTTCTTGTCAATCAAGACTGCCAGCACTGACTAAAACAGCCAACTTGGGCACAGTCTGATCCAAAGGAAAACAGGAGATGCACACCAGTTCCCAGAAAGGTCGCTAGTTCACTTCCCTGCAGTTTGTTTCAACACATGGCTCTACAGAACGCTATGCTGTGACATTAAGGAAAGACCTTTCTTCATGTGCCATGATAAATTCAATTTGTATTAGCTGTTACCACAGTAGGTGTGCTCATTTACACAGATCTTCCAGAATGCTGTGGCTGATCTAGGAAAGCCAAGTTGAATACCATTCACCATCTCCAGCCACACACAGCTACTCTCAATATGCTCTCCACATGCCCACAATAGCTCAAGGACACCACTGGCTGCTCACCTTTGAATGTACGTGACAACAACAACAACAACAACAAAAAAAAAATCAATCCCATAGGAAAAAAAGGGAGGAAACAATGCTGAATGCAGGTCTGACAGAGGTGTGGCTGTGATGAGCACCTTTCCCTCCCCTGGAGCCTCTAATTTGTGAACATTTGCTCCAGAGAGAGAGAATGTTCCCACCTTTAATGTGCCAGATCGTTGGAAAACTGTTGATCTCTTAACAGACAAGGTTGCCAGCCCTTTCCTCTCACCCTACAAATAACTCGGGACTCCCTACCTCCATTCAAGAGCTCCTTAAATAATGTGCCCATACTGCTGTAGTCACACACATAAGCCCTACTAATACCTGTATGTGTCAATCAGTGCTAAGTTTTCTTCTCTGTTAAACTGTCTGCTTATTCATCATTATGGGTCAGTCTGAGGTAATGACCAGGTACTTCAATCAACATGGAATGATTCCCAATGCAGACAAGGTCTTAGAATGACACTTCTTTCCCTACCCCAATGAGATTTTTAAGATTGTAAGAGCAGCAGAAAGAAAACATCATGCTAGAGAACCTACTACAGAGGGAATGGTCAATAACTTCTGGAAGCCATAACATAATAACAGTAAGCCAATACCCAGGGGAAAAAGACTGTAATCATATATTGTTTGTCAAATTATAATATGACTTACTATACTAATCCACCAATGAAAAAAGCCTACATATGTAAGCAAATCCCAAATATCTGACAGTAATTTATTATCATTATCATTTCCCTCTTATAGTACACCAATCTTATTTACCCAAGCACTCTACTTACCGAACTCTGAAAGCTTACTTTATTCTCAAGAGAGGCAATTCTTTTTCTCTGTCTTATGTCTGAAAGAGCTCTTTTATATCTGTGTCCTGGTTTTGTCTGAGAGTTAATTTTCTTAGTAGCAGCTACTATAGTGCTGTGTTTTGGATTTAGGATGAGAATAGCATCAGAAGATGCTAATGTTTTAATTATTGCCAAGCAGACAAGGACTTTTCACCTTCTAATGCAGGCCTGCCAGCAAGGAAGCTGCAGGTGCCCAAGGATCTGGGAGGCAACAGTCAGGACGGCTGATCTGAACTGGCCAACAGGATATTCCATACCATATGGCATCAGGCTCAGTACTGGGAATTCGGCTAAGAGGCAGTGCAACTCAGGAACTAGCTAAGCATCAGTGCTGGCTGGTGAGTAACTGTGCTGTGATCACTTGTTTTATAGATTATCATCATCATCTGCTGCTTCTTTTCCTTTTCTGTCCTACTAACCTGTCTTTATCTCAACCCATGAATTTTACCTTTTACTTTTAGATTCTTTTCCCATTCCACTGGGGAAGAGGAGAAAGTGAGCAAATAGCTCTGTGGTTGTTCCAGCTGACTGCTGGGCTAAACCACAACAACCTGTTTCAAAATGTAGTTGCACTGAAGCAGCATTATTTGGATGACCTTACACTGTATCTCAGTGATTCCATACAAAACATAAGTTTTGTTCGTGGGTAAAGTAAAAAACATTTTATACAGTCGTACAGCTGATCTTGCAAATTCATCTGGGTCCAAAAGTCTAAAGTGCATGTCTACAGAGCACAGTCCTGCACTCACTGCGCCAGTGGCAAGACAGCGTCTGAACACGAGCCAGCTTCAGCACAGAAATGTAATAACTGTGACACCGCTGTCACCGTTTCAGAGCTAATAAACCCTGCCTCTTAATGTGAGAAACAGGCTTATGCCTCCTGGATGACACCCAACCATAATAAAGGTCAAGTTACACCCCAGATACATACTTGCAATATCACTCTGTTCAGATCATTAGCAGTCACATAAAGCTAGAAACCGTACAGGATTACGAGCAGCTAAAATGGCTTTGCTGATGCTGCTCAATCCTGGACGACCACCGCATTCATTCTTACTCTGCTAGAGAGTTCACCAAACTAACAGGAGACAAAAGCAGTGAGCATTCACACAAGTTGCTGTGCTCAGCAAGCAACTACATTTCGAGAGGAGACAAGATCCATTGAGAAAGCAGTCTTTCATAGCCTTATCTATAGGCAGTATTAGCAGCTAAACTGCTACTGATTATTTAAGATGGGTTTGCTTGAAGTGTCACAGACTACGCACGTACCTTTTTAAACACAGTTTACAAACGGCTTAAGAGATAAAACCAAAGCAAGAAGCAGCTTTTGTGAACCAGTGGACATTTATTTACATGAGGACTCAAACCAGCTTAAATTGTACCAGTGAGCTGGGTTATGTATGGAACAGCCTTTGCAAAACAGACTACTGACAAAACTATGTCATCGCATGCTGCGTTCTTGCAGTGCTGTCAAGTCAGCCTGGGAACAGCCACTGCTGTGGTTTCCTTGTGAAAGGGTAAGCACTTTAACATCTGATAAGAGACACTGTAGGAGTATATTATAATAAAGGCAGAAATCCAGTTTCAAATCTTTATCCTAATAAATTCACAAGAATAACAAAAGTTCTGTGTGACATACATGCAAGTAATCCTGGGTTTATGACATGAAAACTACAAGTTTGAAGCTCAAGTATTTGAACTTGGCACTGCCCATCAATACCAGATGAGCCAAGCAAGATTCCAAGTGTGGGACTTTTTGGCTTCAGACAAGATTTTTATGGAAAGCTTAGCTTCCATATTAGTAAATTTAAATATACATAATCCAAATATCTGCATGTTGTTTGCCACTAATTCAGAATTAGCATACAGCTCTCAGTAACCGCTGTCAAAAAATTCTGCTGGATTACTGATGTCAGTTTATTGTTGAAATCCTGATTTTGTACAGTGAGTATAAATTGGGTAGGACAGAGAAGAAACTCTAAAATCACTTGGGCATCCACAGAGTTTGTGTGCTGAGGAAACTGCCCC
This sequence comes from Laterallus jamaicensis coturniculus, assembly GCA_022605575.1. Classification (NCBI taxonomy): domain Eukaryota; kingdom Metazoa; phylum Chordata; class Aves; order Gruiformes; family Rallidae; genus Laterallus; species Laterallus jamaicensis. The sequence continues at coordinate 7,898,615 of JAKCOX010000027.1, forward strand.
CCGTTATTTCTCAAATACAGTAATATATCCTTTAAAACCACAAAAACACCCCACATTACCTGAACTGTAAAATGGCTTGAGACATGCATAAGCAAAGCATGATGAGAAAATGGCTCTCTCCACTGTAGGTCTTCAGATATAAGGAAGTTCTAGAACAGACAAATCACAAACCTCAAGAACAAAGAAACCAACCTTACTGTATAGCCTGTATGATAACACCTCAAAATGACAATAGTAGGTTTTTGTATATTCTGTAGTCTCTGGAAATGCCGTCTATGATAAACAACCGTATAACATAAATAATGCAGATAATTTTGCAAAACACAAATTGGCAAACAGACATTGTTTATATTACTCCAAAAAACATATGCTGCATTTCTCAATGAGACTAGCACACAAGTTTAAATGGATTTGCAGCAGTCGTTAAAGCAGTCCAGAAAGCCTGTGTGATATGCTCTTCTTCCCCTTTCAAAAAAGGGGGAGAGGTAAAGGCAGTTTTATTTGCTAAGCCTAGAAATTGAGGTATCGCTTACCTGAGCCACTAGAGAACTAGTACAGCTTCACTGCAACCCCAAGCAAGTAAAACTCTGGTATAAATGACAGTGCGCATTGCCAAGCTTGGCATGGCTCACTCATTTTGCAACTGTACTTCAATATCTAAAAGGCCCTGCCTGCCAATCAGCTGGCTTCCAGGAACACCATCTTTTTTTCTTTTTTTTTTTTAAAACACAACTGCCTCATGGTCTACAAGTAAAATTTCAGGTTTCTGTTTCCAACAAGGGAAGCTGGAACTCAAGCACAGGCCCGTGACCGGCTCCATCCAGTCACGGCACAGGCCTACAGGAGCCAGTGTTCGCTGGTTTAAGTGGCAGCCTTGTTGACAGGCGCTTTCCTCCAAAGTCTATAGTCCTCTGGCCCAGTCTGTGGCCATGTGACTTGACTTCCAGAAAAATAATACTCCTCTGGGTAAGCAACAGGAGAAAGTTGCAATAGAGTGGCTACAGAAAGTATTTCATTCTGGATGAAAAGGGGAATTTATTGAAAATGAAGGAGGAGGAAAGAATCATTGGTAGGCTGTACTCATCTTCCATTTAGAAAAGATTTTCTTTTTCACTTTATTTAGTAAATAGAAATATATTACAAATATTAGCAACAAAATGTTCAGTTTATCTCAAAAAATGCATTTACAATTTGAGAGTAACTCTTAGCATGATGCATCCACAGTCCTTTAAAAGGGAACTTTTTACTCTGAACAGAGCATTTCTTTTCATTTTAATCAGACAAAAAATGTCAAGTGCTATTACCAAGAAAATTCATCTGGTTTTCAAATTCTGAAAGAAAGCTTCACTTTTTCAAATATGCTTGCATAAACAACAACAGCAACAAATATAAATCTTTAAGTATCTTGAACAACTCCTATAATTCATCTAACTAAGTTCTGGGACTTTGGTAAGCAATTCAAAGCTGGTTTTGATAAGCACGGGGTCTACACTGTTTAAACGCTCTTCACAAGTTGAGAAGACATACTTCCATAAAAATAGCTAAAAAGCTTGTATTTCAGACATCTGGCCAACACAAAGTTTAAAGCCATAATACAATGCATGAGTATGTGTGTACACAATATGTAACTTTTAAATAAAAGCATTTTCCTGAGACGGAAGCTGGTCTCAGCTACAAAAGCTATAGCTGACTTCCTGCTCTTTCATTAGACCTAAATAGTAAGTCAGGGCAAATTAAAAAAGAGCACACATTTCTACTTCTCCAGGAAAACATTGGTACAAGCCATCTAATACTCAGTTATAGAGTTCAAGTATCAAGGCCAAGCTAACCTGATACTATCCTAATAAAAATCCTTGTCTGGATCTTCTGTCCATATTCCAATTGGAAACAACATTGGTTTTTGCTTGTGTATCATATTTTGGTCAGTATTATTAATAGCAAAAAAACCTAACTTGAGTTATTTGCACTAACGCATGCAATTAGGACCTAACAAGATGTTGCTACATAGGCAAGATGTGGCCATATGGCTAAAATCATGGAACATATTCTCACATAGCCCTGAAAGATTAAGACTGTCAAAACCTCATAAATTCAGAAGGTCCAGTATTTCAGCATCTATTGTCCTCCTAACTTGGAATTATAAGCAAAAATTTTGAAATTCAGATGTAAATGAAAACAAAAAAAGGTAACGTTACTCCTACAAAACCATCTGAATTCCCTTTTTTAACCTTCAGTCAACGTCAACACTAATTGTCAGATTAGAAGACAAAGTCAGGCTAGAGAGAATTTAAGTTACTTTTAAAATTGGCTGGGCTTCTTTAATTTCACCTAAAAGATAAAGAATTGACTGAAATGGCTGATGTAATTTTCAAGAATATATGAAGGTTGGGCAAAGCATGAAAAAACCCAGAAATAAGAAACTGTTTTTTTATTTAAAGGAGGAAATAAAAAGGAACCAGTTCAGCCAGCTGAATTTCAATTCCTGATAAAACTGAAGCAGAACAATAGAAAAGAAACAAAAATCTGGCAAAATCATTTGTAAGTGCCAAGATGGTAACATGCAACTGAGTGAAAGCCAAAAAGTCAGTGTGACACACATGTTCAGAACAGATCCTCAACAAATCTAACTTGCCTTCCACATTAGGATAGTAGATTTAAAGAAGGGAAGAAGCTACACAGAATGGAGACCTAAATTATGGAATTGAGAAAATGCTTACAAGAATGAACTAATAATACAAAGCTTGTCAAGACTGAGGGAATCCAAGACGACAAACTTGAACTTCTAAAGATTCTTGGCAAATTGGAAAAAAGTTCCTGAATCACCTAAAAAGGTGGTTAGGGAAGAAATTTAAATTCCTACTCTCTGGTAGAAGTTAGTAGCTATACAAACACTGGAAAGGGAAACAAAATACTAAAGACACTCTGCTTGAAAAGAGTTAAGGTTATAAAAGGGTATGCTATCATGAGGTCAACATGAAAAAACCCAACAGAACCTTAATGTGATTCATGCACAGTAATTGAGTTTGCAAGACAGAGTAAGCAAACCTTCCTGTTCTACTCAGCAGGAATACCTCATCGTTTTGGTCAGTATCAAAGCTGTGAACTAAATGCTGTCCTCTGTGGTCTCACCAGCAAAAGCGATCAGATGCCTCGAAAAGGTAACTGAGAAAGAAAGATTGGGAACAGGGAGTAAGGCCAAAACACAGCAAAGACATTTGACCTGAGTAGGAAGAGACTGAGAACAGAGATTCTGTAGTCTTGACTGCTAGTAGTCTTTAAACCAGGCAGATAAACTTCTTGTGCAGAGCCCAGATACAATAAATGATTCTTCCTTTGGGGGATCTTGATAGATCTAACAGATCTCTTCAGGTCCTTCCCTATTCTGTAGTTCCACGAAATACATTTTAATATAGCTAGCCCACACAAGTACAAAGGAAATAATCAACATGTACACATGGGAAAGTAATTTGGAAAGCACTGTTGACAAAAGATAATATTGGGAATTGCAGATCAGGCTCCACAATGCATTTATTGTGTGTTCAGCTACTGAGAAGACTAATTTGATCTAAAATGTATTAAAGTAGGAATACCCCACCTTTCCTGTATTCACTATGCTGATCTGGCTGTTTAAGAATAAGACTACTTTGCTGGTGTCAGAAATTATTTGGAAATACCAGAAGGATTTTTATGGCTCCTGTCTGATTTGGTATTGAAAAGGGACCGCTTTAGTACACAGATTAAAAAACTCCCTCTCAGCAAAGTATGACAGAGAAAGTTGATTACTTGATTTATTTTTTTTTGCATATATAGCTACATATACATCTATATCTACACAGACATATCCCTAAGAATCATTAAGACAACTGAAAATGAGAAAGAGATTGGAAACAAAAATAAAGATTTTGTTTCAGATTCATAAAATAACTCACAGCAAGCTAACTGAATGGAAATTGAAATTACACAAGTGTATCTTGCAGGGGTACCATTTCCTAGCAGCAAGAACAATTAAACTCTGGAAACTCATACTACAGGAAATGGACACCACTGCTTCAATTTTTTAAGGAAGATTAGATATCTTTCAGAAAGATATACTTACATTCAGCTTCTGGGAGAAAAACTAAACTCCATGACCTACACATGCAAGAGATTGCATCAAAATATCCCAATTCTCTAACCTGATCTAGTGACCTAAACATTTCTTTCCCTCAGCTACTGTATTAGATGCTTCCTAGTCTATGCATTTTGCAGGAGAAGAGAGCCAGAGGGACTCTGTACAAAAGCAACCTGATGCAGAAACAGGTAGAAAGAATACTGTTTCAGGTTCCTCAGAGGCAACAGCCATTTAAAAAACATTCCTTAAATTCCACAAAGTGAGAAAAAGTAGCTTTAAGACTTGGAAAGTAGAAAAGTCAAAGAGTCCCAGGGAGAAGAAAGATGCAAGGAGAAAACAAATGTAGCAGCATGAAGATGCCCGCTATCCATCAGGGAAGAAATGGTGAGCTGCATCTTGAAAAGGCTCTGGGCATGAAATAGATGCAAAGAGAAATGAGTATTATCTGCTTCCAAAGACTTGGAAGGAAAAAAATAAACCAACCCCAGACATTCCACTTCCCCTAAAGGGCATGCCTGACATGTTCATGTTAACTGTACCTGAGGCTTTCTGTTATCCCCCCATAGGCTCAGACTTCCCTGACAAAGCAGTTCCAAAGTCCCACTTTGCTTTTAGGGACTACACAAAAGCCAAGCATGCATTTTATTGTGATTGCTGTACTAATCCATGTCTAAACCTACCCTGTATATTACACAGAGTCCATGCTTACATTTTAATTACTGTACAAGCTATTCCAAAGGAATCTTTCCCTTCCCTATACTAACAACCAGGAGAATATTTTCCAACAATAAATTATGTTTCCAAGTGTGGTTACTGTCATAACGATTTAACCTTCAGCCCATCCTAACAACTACTGCTAGAACAAATTCTCCCTTTGGCCAGCAATGCATCAAGTTGTACTTCAAAACACTGTCAATGCTGCTACTGGATGCTCAGCAGAAGACTTCAGCAGCATAACTAATTCATGCTACCTGCGTGCTGAAGAAAAATTGAAGGTTGTAGTAGAGCTGGATGTTTTCTGTGACAGCAAATTAACATATCTGACATGCTTATAACTTATAGTTCCCAGGCGTAAGGTCTCAGTATTTTTATCACAATGCTATCACAAAAAAACACCAAGCAATAATGAAATTTTCTATGCCAAAATAAATTACAAAGTGATTGGAAACTTAAATATAACTAGTCTTTTAAATTAAGGCATTAATGTAGAGAGGATTGCTAAGAATCTAATAATGAGAAAGATTTATTATGCTGCAAACATATGTCTCCAGCCAAGAGATTTAGTCATAATAGAACAAGATGAACCTTAGGACTTTTTTTGTTTTGTTTTGGAAAACATGTCAGGAGAGCAAGTTAAGAGGTACAGAATACACTCATACTCTATAGCCTTGCATAAATATGTTAGTGACGTTAGACAAAGTGTATATACTTAGATTAAATTGCAGTTAGATTAGATACGCCCTGGAGTTTGGACAGGAACGCTGGGAAAGGAGTCCTAAGGGATGAGGACATGGGGATTGGAAAGTCCCCGAACAGAAGAATGAAAGGATGTTATATTACAGAGTCATCAAGATGCAGGGGAACGCAGCAACAACACGCAAAGAACAGCACCCCCAGACAATCAAAAAGCCAGCTATGGAAAGGACTTTTGCGGTTTGGGGTAAAGTACCTGCAAGAAAAATAGCTGGAGAACCTGAATTTCTTCAGAGTGGAAATGTAACTTCATTCTACCAGCTTGGCCTTTGGTTTTCTTACATTAGTCTCAGTAGTAAATTAATTAGAATTTGGAATGTGTATCTGTCATGTGTTTCTATAGGAGTGCTCCCATGGAGCAGAGTGGGATACGGAAAGGTGCCCTTCAAAAAGCAGTCCTAGAACAGCTCAATCCTGAAGCCCCATTTCTGCCTGAATGAAATTTTGAGTTCATGGGACAAAGATAAAATCTTGTTCTATGTGTGATATGGAAACAGTAGAACTCGAAAGAATTTAGATATGATAAATAAATTGATATTATTTAGATAAATTTATGTAAATATTTCAATTATTTATCTACCTCAGGGACATGCAGGGAAGAAGAAATTACAATACATAATATGGCACATACTACAGACCTGAATAATGAAGAGAAGGAAAATGTCATCAGCAAGACACACAAGAAAAGAACACGCTGACTATGTTAAAGCACTTCTGGAGCCAAGCCATCTAACAAACACGGGAAACATCCTGAGAGAGAAAACGCTCCACAAAGCATACTGAGACAAAGCATTTGTCCAGGAGACAGGTTTTTGCAGTATTTTAAGGTAGGTTGTGCTCCTTTTTTCACTGTTTTGATTACTTTACAGCCACTTAAGTAACTAGCAATTTAATATTATGATCTTTTAAAACTGCTAAGATTACCAAAACCTCTAAAATCCTGATTTTAAAAGTTCCTAACATTTGAATTTCAGATATCTTATAAAATCTGCTCACTACACAGAAGAACAATGCAGTATCACTTAAGTAGAAACCCAAGTGACAGTACCACTGACACATTAAACCAGAAGCCTGACTTTCTAAACTATTTTGGACAATTATTTTAATGTAGATATTTAGTGTTAGCTTGTATCTCCTGATCTCAGATTAAATGTTGTCTCTTTTTTTTTTAAAGCTGGAAGTGAAATTTCAAGCTCTTGCTAACTTATTACCCAAGAGATGTATTTGTAGCAATACCTCTTTTCTGAGCTAGGATGGACCTATATTAGAGGAAAGCATGTCAGCTGAACAACAGGCCTATCAGGAGCTGTCTGCTTCAGTCAATACTTCATTTTCAAATGGAAGTTAGGAACATATGCAACTTGCCTAGGAGGAACAACTCTAAACTTGCAAACCAGTCAGGCTATTGGTTTATTTTTTTACCCCAGTTAACTGTAGCAAAACCAGCAGTGCAGGGCTGTTTCCTGGTCAAACTATGTCAACCAGCCAATATAAAATTCCTGGGAGATCAAATACTCATTCCTTTACAGCAGGTTTGAGTTTTCTACTTTGCACCAAATTCGTGTTATGATGCTGTTATTCTGGGAAACAAACAGCCATTTCCTTTTTTGAACCCATGGACAAAGCAGAAGAACCAACAGGCTTGCATTTTAATTGCTGGTGCAAAAAACTGTTAAGGTTACCATTTATTGTTTCAAAGTGCTCTGACAGTCCTAGGAAATGTTATAACATATTTATACATGATTTTCATATGTAAGCCACATATTAAAATAGGGCTTAATTACAATTTAAATTCCCCCTCCTTTTCCCCCACACCCCCCCGATGAAGAGATACAGTACACAGCTTTCACCATAGGATAAAGCTGATGAAAGCGATTAAAATAGAACTTGTTGTACAGTTGCTCAGAACCACACTCTTGTTTTCTGCAGTTTCAGCATTTCCAGAACTTGCAGGAAGGCATAAATAGACTACAACAATGAAACAGAGCTCCACCAGAGATCCGAGACAATGTACGCAAATACAGGAACTTCCCTTTTTCAAGTCTTGATAGTCCCCAGTCCATATAACATCTTCCACAGTTTTTAATGTGGGATATAAGTTGGATGTGGGAAAATGCTAAACTTGCCCTCATCTAAAATTTTAGTTCATATTCAGAATTTAATTGGAGAGTGATTGTGGTGAGGCTCACATTTTCTATGTAATTGAAGAGAATGCCAACACTCAAGGCATCAAGAATGCAGGTTGCATGAATTATTTCAAACACAAACAGCACCCTGTATAAATTCCCACTGAGCTTCAATCCTGGAAGCTTTAGCATTGCAACACAATGCTGTACCTGAGTGTACAGGGATAACTACTCACAAGTTTCTTTACACATTACAGGCACTCAGACTCCAGAAATTCTAGTGAACAGTAACATTTATACCCATGTTACAACTGTAATGTTCTTCCTCCATTTCAGCTTCAGGGGTAAGGAAGATCTACCACAACATGACAGAGCCAAATTTTACCCCTTAACACCTCCGCTCTCACAACTGATCTGACAGCTCCCTCTTATTCCTAGGCAACTGCTGCAGTTTTCAGAGGGATGTAACTGCACAAGGGGAAATCCTTCTAATACTTATACTCCTGACAAATCTGAGTGGTAGTCATGGAAAGAGGAAAAGGTTTCTTGTGTAGTTCAACTACTCCTAGCATATATCAAAAGATCTACTGCAAAAAATGGATGGAGTTTCTCAAAGCAAAGGTCATACCAATCCTTCCCAAGGAAAAGCTAAGGCGTATCTACGCAGGTTTTGCACATAATGTTGCCTCAGTAATACTAATTTAGAAAGAAATGAGCACAGCTATAAAACTCCCAAATGGGGACACAGTAATGACAAAAGTATTTCTGTTGCTACAGTTTATAGCTGTGGATAAGATGAAGAATTTGTAGTATGAAAATTTTAGACTGACAGATACATTTATGAGCAGTAGCATTATAAAACAGAAATGAAAACAAGCATTGGAGGATGCAAAAATACTGAAACTTATCTTGACACATGGTGATTTCTGTGTTCTATTCAACCTATAAGCCAACCAACTAAAATTATTAAATCATGCATCTCTTCCTCCCAAATCAAACCATATTCAGCATTTTCTCCAGCACTGATTTAGTGACATCAAACATTAGCCACTTGTAAGCTATCTTTATTTCAAGTCTTTCTTTACTCTTAAATACATTTACTTTGGGGGTGTGTCATTGTACTGAAAAACTGAAGGAAGAGAGAGATGCTACAACCATCTGTCTGTTTCACTAAAGAGAGAGAGGAGGGGGTTTAAACTACAGGATTTTAAGGTTTTACAGTGACTGAACAAACTGCCTAGATATTTTTGCCTTAGTTCCCACTTGAAGCAGAATGGTATCACTCAGTCCAACCTCTCTGTGGAGGCGGCAATTATTTATCAGCTTCCTTTTGGCAAAGATTTCTTTCACCTTTTATTTTAAGGCACTGAGGGTACCAAGGTGTTTCCTGCTCAGCCATTTATCACAGCAGGCTTATGATTTGTTTTAACAAGAAACACAAGATAAAAAGGATATCACAAAGTTTAATACCCCACGGCACAGGGAATATAATTCTAACAGCCACCAAAACAGGGTTCCGACTGAATATTCACCTCCCAAAGCGAGCAAGCCCCAGCATGGTACAGACTGTTGCTACATTTGGGAATTACTGCTCCCCCAATTCCCATTTCCCCCAATCAGACTGTTGGCAGTATTACAGACAAGTTGCATCTAACCCCACAGAGATAACTGACAGTTTTTTCTATATATATCTGTGTACACACACATATAAATACACACACACACACATATATATATATAAAAATATACACACATCAAATGCTCTATACCATGTCACTAAAACTGAATTTCCTGTCAGGTCTCACCTTCTAACAGATGTGTACATGCTGTTCTGAGAACTAGCTTCAAGAAATTAACTCCTATACAGCTTTTACCTCCATTTCTAGATTAAGATTCATCATTCTAAGAAATAGTTACCACCAGCTGAAGCAGCTAGTAGCTCATATAAGCTTTGAAATTGGTCCTAATTTCACATTAGCTTCAAAATCACTACAGATTTGATAAATTCTACTTACTTAGTTTTTTGTTTAGATATAACAGATAGGTTCCTACTTCCTCCGGGAGACATGTAATTTAATTCCAGAATTAATTAAATATTTGTGCCCTGCCTATTCCCTGGGCTGCATGACAAGAAGTCCTGGACAAGGGAGCACAATTGAAGGTAAACTTTTCCCTCATTCAAGGATAAAATTTTGGCCTCTAGCTTCTGAAAGAAATCCAAACTATTTTAAGAAGCTTCACCTTTTCCATGAAGATTTAAGAAAAGAAACTCAGCCCATATCTGTAAACTACTGCACCCCCTCAGCATAAGGAATTAATCTGTTTTTCACTGAGCTACCCAACGAATCCACTTTCCATTTTCCCAGCCAAACATCTGTAGCTGCCCTCCCCCATCTGCTACTCTGGCCTAGAAGTTTACCATCTCAATCGCTGCAACTTCCTTTCCAGTTCCCCTAGACAATAGATCGGTGCTTTCCTGAATGAGGATGCCTTCCATCTTTTCCCCTTCGATTAAACTGAGGTGATATGATGAAACACAAGCAGAGGCTTGTCTCAGTAGCTTAAAGAGAGAAATCTACTTTGTTAAATTCTGGGTAACTCGTATGTGCTAGTTTTTTCAAGATTAAAAAACCTTAACAACAAGACAAATGCAAAATCAAGGAGGTCAAATATATATTATTAAAAAAACTCCACACCAATAACACAACAAAACTGCTAGATTTACTCTAAAGCAGACCAGAGAAGGACATTTACAAGCAACATGAATATGTTCCTACAAACCACTGTAAGCCACTGTTAAACATTTACTTGTTGCCTGTATGTAGCATTACCCAACTGGCTGTTTACATTTTAAATAAAGTCAATGTGAAGAGATGCTACAGTACCCAATGGTGTCAATTCATGACATATTTCAGTTATCTCTGTATTGCCCAGGTGACAAAAGCCTGTAAGTGTAATAATCTTAAATGAAAAATAAATCAGATCTGGAGGACAGGAATCCTACAGAACCAGAGGGCAATAAATAAAGCCTATAACTTATTCCTGTAAGTCTCACTGTTGCAGCAGGGGCAGTGCTGGGGGTGTGTGCTGGGAGCCAAGAATGGACTAATGGGTCAGACTGAGGAGGCACAGCAGACTCAGAATGGTAGAGGAGTTCAGTTTTGAAGCTGCTATCATTCTTATCTGCATTAAATTATATGACTTACAGACTTTTCTGAGACTAGAGCAGAACAAATTTGAATAAGTCCTGGTTTCTTTGCATCTAGTGGACATGGCTAAAATCTGAAGTTTATTTCTTGAGATTTTGTTTTTAAAATGTTTTGAGTGGAAATGGAGCTATAACTCTCAGACCAATGGTTTAATTCCAGATTGACCTGAATAAACAAGAGTGTTAAACCATTTCTACACAGACTTTCAATTCTGCTTTGTGTAGGATCCTCCTTCACCATTACCAGCGCATCAGTGCTTTACAGTGGTATACATGAAGTGTCACAAAGTTTATCTGCTATTAGTCCATATTCCTCTCTAAGCCCTTCTTCCAGGAAGAGGACCGTATGTGTAATATTTTCTTTCCATATAACTTTTTAAAATTCGAAATAGCAAGCTTGATGTGTTCTTTTTTAGGCTTCCAGGGAAGAAAGAACAGGTGAAGTGTCCTTGAACGTATCTGTTTCCCCATAGGCATTTAATTCATATGCTAGAAACACTCACCTGCAAAATGAGTAACTTTGTGCTTCCGAAGTCTCCCCTATGCCCCAGGAATACAATTTTCAATCACTGTCTCAGGTTTTGAGCCTTTCACAATCTAAGGACTCATTTTACAATTCTAAACCTCGTGCACCTTTTAAGTATTGGAAATAATTGGTGATCTTACAAAATCCAGGACTGCTCTACAAATTAAAAGAAAAAAATGACAAAATTTAGTTGTTAACAAGAGACAGATGTTGGATTGTTCAGGTAAAACATGAGGGGACATCTCCCTGAGGAAAAAAACCACCAACATAATAACCCAAAAGACGCTAAGTTCTTTCAATCAGCATCTCTGATACTTAATCACCCAATTACAGCTAACCTCTTCTTTTACCAATTTTTCCAAGAAATGTAAAATAGTATTTTAGTAACACATTCAGCTCTAAAGATAAGAAGTAGTCCAGAGTTTTTGAGGTTCAGATAGGAACAGAATCCAAATCTCCCAGCAATTTCTTAAAATCTACCAAAAGTAAACAAAGGGATTGAAGAGTTCTGCTTCTAGCTTTAAAAGTTACATTGTTTCTCTGATACCAAAGCCATGAATTTGAGTTGGCTGGAGTTTTGTGAGGCAGTGCTGCACCTTGGTCTAATCAAGGGAAATAGCAGCATCTCCAAACAGTAAAACCACAATTATGCAGTAAACCCTACAACTAACCAGACTATCAGCCTGCTTGGTTTAAGTATGTTTCCATCCTTCTGGGTATCCTTGTCCCACTTCTTCACACACTCTTGTTATCCTATAGCTTTTTTTAAAAAACAAACAAACTAGAATACACCTTGGGTTAATTGTTATGAGATTTATTTCATTCTTTGTCTGCTATTCAATAGAGATTAGAACAGACCCATTGTAATGTCACTGTCTTCTGAGCAGTAAACACAGAGCACAGCCCACCACAGTATGCAAAATGAGAGAGTTTGTCTCCCCTTACATGCATGCCTTGCATTTGCCAGCGTGGAATGTCATCTGCTATCCAATCATGCTTTTTGAGGCTCTCTACTACCAGCTGCCAGTTTTATTAACCAACTTAGTACCAGCAAATATTTTAGGAGGTTGACAGAGTATCACTTAAGATAACACAAAAAGTCTCAGAACTTTCTCACTGACTTTTTTACCCCTCTGGAGAAAGAGATGTGTCCTTTATTCTGCAAAGGGCTTAAACAGCAACAAAACTGATGTAAAGGGAAGGGCTTTGCATCAAGGCCTGCCCAGCTCAAGGTTTCCACATGCATTTTGAAATACAACTATATCTACCTTTCAAATGTAGACCCTTTCTTAAAAGCCTAGATTATTACTTTAGGCTTACTCAGGTTAGGCAAGCATAATGCTGGTAAGCCAAGGAAGCCCTAAATTGTTTTGTCAGCCCTAAGGTACAGCTATTATATCGATACGTTCCTGGTATGAATACAGAGAAAATGTTCAAGCAGCCAAGGCACAGGTTAGGAAAGCGAAAGCCCTGATAGAATTAGAGCTGACCAGGGACATCAAGGGCAACAAGAAAAGCTTCTATAAACACATCAGCAATAGAAGAAAAAATGAGGGAAAACGTGGGCCCTCTCTGGAAGGCAGGGTTATCCAGGACACAGGGAAGGCTGAGGCAGTCAACTTTCATGCCTCAGTCTTCGCTAGCAAGGTCTCTAGCCACACTGCCCAAGCCAAGTCGCAGAAGGCAAAGGTAGGGACTGAGGGAATAAAGGACCACCCACTGTAGGAGACAACCAGGTTTAAGGCCATCTAAGGAACTCGAGGGTGGACAAGTCCGTGGGACCTGATGAGATACATCTGTGAGTCTTGAGGAAACTGGCAGATGGAGTTGCTAAGCCAGTATCCATCATATCAGAGAAGGCATAGCAGTCTGGTGAGGATTCCATTAATTAGAAAATGGGAAAACATAAGCCCCAGTTTTAAAATGGGAAAAAGGAAGAGCCAGGGAACTAAAAGTCAGTTTCACCTCTATGTCTGGCAAGATCATGGAGCAGATCCTCCTGGAAATTCTGTTCAGGCACATGAGAAGTAAGGAAGTGAATAGTGACAGCGAACATGGCTTCTCAAAGGGCAAGTCACACCTGATGAATCTGATGGCTTTCTACAATTGGGTTACAGCACTGGCAGGTAAGGGAAGAGTAACAGACTTCATTCACTTGGACTTGTGCAAAGCATCTGACACTGTTTCATATGACCATCCTGTCTCTAAACTAGAGAGATGAAGAATTGACAGATGGACCACTTGGTCGATAAGGAACAGTCTCAAAGATCACACTCAAAGAGTTGTGGTCAACAGCTCAGTGTTGACATGGAGATCAGGGACAACTGGCATTCCTCAGGGGTCAATATTAGGACAGGTACTGTTTAATACCTTTATCGGTGACACGAACAGATCAAGTGCACCTTCAGCAAGTCTGACAATGACACCAAGCTGTGTGCTGCACTGATGCACTGAAGGGAAGGGATGCCACCCAAAGGGACCTTAACAGGCTTAAGAGGTGGAACCATTCAAACCTCATGTAGTTGAACAAGGCCAAGTGCAAGGTCCTGCACGTGGGCTGGAGCAACCCCAAACACTACTACAGGCCAGGCAGAGAATGGATTGAGAGCCGCCCTGAGGGGAAGGACTTAAGGGTGTTGGTGGATGAGAAGCTCAATACAACCTGCAACACACACCTGCAGCCCAGAAAGAAAACCATATCCTGGGCTGCATCAAAAGCAGCAGGTTAAAGGAGGCGATTCTCCCCTTCTACTCCACTTTCATGAGACCTCACCTGCAATACTGTGTCCAGCTCTGGGATTCCAAACATAAAAGAACGTGAACCTGTTGGAGAAAGTTCAGAGGAGGGCCACAAAGATGATCAGAGAGGGCTGGTGTACCTTTCCTATGAAGGCAGGCTGAGAGGGTTGGGCTTGTTCGGCCTGCAGAAGAGACGACTCTAGGGAGAGCTTATAGCAGCCTTCCAGTACCTAAAGGGGGCTACAGGAAAGCTGGAGAGGGGCTGGGCAAGCAGTGATAGGACAAGGGGTAATGGCATTAATCTGAAGGAGGGCAGATTTAGATTAGGGTAATCTTCCTTTAGATAAGGAAGAAATCCTTCCCTGGGAGGGCTCTGAGGCCCTGGCACAGGCTGCCCAGAGAAGCTGTGGCTGCTCCCTCCCTGGCAATGTTCAAGGCCAGGTTGGATGGGGCTTTGGGCAACCCAGTCTAGTGGAGGGTGTCCCTGCCCATGGCAGAGGGTTGGAACTTAGATGAACTTTGAGGTCCCATCCAAACCAAATCATTTGATGAATCTATGATATAAAAGGTTCTTAGGACTTCCTCCATCTTACAAAAGAATACAAGGGGTGGAGAAAGCAGACAGAGAAGCCCCTTTAAGCAGGTCTTCAGGAACCTCTGCATCAGTGAATAAGATTCCTTCCTTCTCACAGCTATACTTAATTGTACTAATTTAAAAACATTCCATTTACCAGTTAAAGTGAGCATAAATGAAATGATGTTGGTAGCTCTTTCATTCCTATCCAAGAGGAAAAAGGTTTTCTCCCATTCTACTTCTCTTCTTGCAGCTGTTGAATTACAATTTTTCATTTTACTCTTCCAAAGAAGGCTTTTTAACCACTTTTCTCACTTAAGAATTTAAACAAACAAAACAAAGACTTGTGCATCAAAGAATTTAAAGTCTCTTTTGCTGGTAATTCCTCCATAGGTGCAGATGCTACTTCCTCATCACTTCACTCCAAAGAGCAAGGAATTTTAATGGAATAATGTGAAAGCTTATAAAACCATCACTGAAGGTGCAAAGATTTAAGAATGGAATGTTGGTTAAGCAATGCCAATAATGTAGTAAGGCTAGTCTTTTGAAAAATCTTGAAATGTTAATTCTCTATAGGTAAGGAAAACAGTTGTGCTTATTCAAAAGCCAACTGACAATTTAAGTATTACCTACTACTGACTTTATCCATATTTAAACATACCAGAAGCAAAAACAATTGTTTAGGAGAAGAGGAAAGGGCAAACTTGGCTTTAAAGCACCTTCTGGTAGTCAGCTTCTCTTCCCTTTAATCTTCCCTCTGATGTATTTCCCTTCTCATTCTCTTATGTATCTTTGCCTCTTCTTCCCAAAGGCAGTAACTCCTACAGACAGTATTCCTGTATCAGGTGCTGGTCCAAACCCTTCTTACTCGATTAAAAAATCCCACAAGTTCCTGCTTCACAAACTACCTTTTCACAGCTTTCTCCTGCTGTATCCATCCAGTGTGAACCACAACAAAAAACTCATATGTATTTTCCATATCATTTTCTTTCCTTAGATTTTTTTTTTTTGAGAGGAAGTAGGTTAATGAGTTCTGATGTATTCAGTTATGCCAGATACTTACTCAGCTGGAACATTCACTGCAGCTGATCCAATCTCCTGTTCAGTTATGGTCTGAAGTTATTTTGCATAGGACTTCACATCAGTTTAAATCCTTAACTTTCAAAAAAAAAAAAAAAAAAAAAGACCAAGAAAATTCCAGATCTATTTAAATTGATTTAAATGGGAAAAAAGAAGCCATAGCTCACTAAAACACTATCAGGAATAGTAACTTGATATTTACAAAAAAAACCACCCCAATGAAAGACATTATTGCAAGTGTAAACAAAATCTTAACCGAGCAGACATAAAAACAGCTCTAGAAGAATATCTGCTTTCAGTATAAGCTGGAGTCTGTAAACTATAAGAACTGAAAAACAACTCTCAGCTCTACTTAAACAGCCAGAAAGTTCTTCAATATCATATATACCAGAAAAACACAAACAACACGTCTCGATAACTCACACAGGCTTCATTGTACTCAAAAGGGAAAGAAAAAAAACAAAGATAAAAACAATGAAGAAAAAACCCAAACGGGCTGAATTCATTCCACTGATTTAACTCAAGAATCACAGCCCTTCCAAGGAGGCTATCTGTGTTTGCTCAAGTTTATTTGAATATTAAGCGCAAGATAAGAGATCTCTAGATGAAATGTAAAAGATTGTATCTTATTTTTAGGAAATAAACAGATTCCAGAGGTGTGTTCCCGCCCAGCCAATCCCGAGGCTGTCGTGCAGCTCTGCCACCTCTCCAAGCCCAATCGCAGCTCGGGATGGAAACTCGTTCTCTGCTGTTTGTCTCAGCAGCGCTGATGATGGATGCCTGCTTCAGGGGAAGAGATCAAGCTGTGTGGTAAATCTTTCTATTTGTTCCATCTGCTTTTCTATTTTAAACAGCTGCAGTGATCAGCCTGGCACCCTATATTAAGTACATGTGGATTTCATAAGAGAAAACACTTATGTAAGTGAAAAAACATGGCTTAGATTTGTCCTCCTGTTCTCAAACTGAGCACTGGAACTTCGGGAAGCAGCCGCAGACATGTACTATTATTTTGTATCTACCTTCCATAAGGAGTACAGCCTAACGTAGCTAGACCTTACAGCTTTTAGAAAGCTAGCTTTGCAGTCCTAACAGCGTGCAAGAGGATGGCATTTCCCACCTTTCTCCCTCCTGCCCCACTTTGCAGTATCACTCCTAAGACACCAGCAGAAGCAATACGCAGGCAGTCTGTTTATCAGAACGTGCCCTTCAGATAGACAAAGGCTTCACATCCAAGCCCTGCTGAGGCTGCCCTGGCATAAGGCACGCCGATCCAGCCTGGCTCCAAAGGTCACCATTTTAAAGGAACGCTTTACATTAGAGCCTGTTACGCGTTTCTAAGCTAAAGAGCCTGGCAAATATACCCAGGCGAGCCACGGGCGGTGAGCGGGGGCGGGGGTGGGTAAGGGGGTGGCTTATGTTGTGCTGTTTTCAAATACTATTCCTGATTTAAGCTAAGCCCAAACTTTCTGCTGGCCAGACCCCAGTTTGACCAAACCCTGCTTTCCCTCACACTTTCAGTATGTTCTTTGCATGCTGACATACTGGGCAGCACTGCTGTGTCCTGCCTAACAGCCACCTCACTTCTCAAAGCTAGCTAGGTTTCAGTGGCCAGCAAAAAAGCCCCCAAAACCCAAAAAGCGCACACAGCAAGAAACACCCCACACACTCAAAAACCTACTCAGCAGCTTGAGGAGACAATCTACACTACTCCCAAAAATTCAGCTGTTTCAGGATTCTACAGAAGGAAAATGCAAGCATAACATGGTTGCAAACACTAAAATGGTTATTTTCACCTCCTTGTATTATTCATGCTCTATTTCTCTCCCTCAACTGAAATTCAGGTCCTTTGGAATTCAGAACATGGTTAGCCACTTAAAAGTGAAGTGGCAATAAAAGGAAATGGCAAATAGCAGCACTGTAGGTTGCCTGTTCACAGTATCAAAAGAAATTATTACATCTCTTGGGTGAGAATTTGCATCATATTCCATCTATGTAAAGTTTTCTTCACAGTAATAAGCTATTCGAAAGTGCAGTAAGTGTTTAGAAGTTAACTGGAAGTACTGCAACTTCAACTAAACATACCTCCAACTTTATCCTAGTAGCTTTTCACATAAAATTTCTGTAAAGTTCCATAAGCAGTATTTCCATTTCACAGATAAAGCAAACTGAAATATGACTGTAACTCATCCAAGATCATACGGCAAATCAGAGAGAGGTAGGAACAGACTCATCTCTACTCCCAGGACAGTCCCAGAACTGCTATGCCCATCTCAATATTGCTAAGGAAGCAAAAGGTACATTTGGAGGAGAAATGCCAGAGGAAGATTTCTTAGTAAGGAGTCTTGAGAAGTCGGAGAACACTGGACGTGCCACGTCCTTGAGAGATTGAAGCCCTGATTATATTTCTGTCCCTTTCTCACAAACCACCAATGTGTAAAGTACCTTTCAACAGAAGGACACATGAATGTGAATGTAACACCAAGTTGGCAAACGATTCCGGAGTTAAGATAGGAATTCAAAAGCTACCTACAACACCTTTGGTTAGCTGAATTTGAAGCTGACAAGTTCATAGACCGACTCACTGTAAAACTTCACAAATAGAAGGACTGAGCAATAAAATAACCACAACCTGTGTTAAGCTCTTCAGAAAAAAAGTTATTGTATTATAGAATTGTCTATTTGTACAGTTTCTATTACTTCCTAAGTTTCATTTTAGAAAAGACTTTAACCTTTAAATCGATTTTAAGATTAGTAGAGAAATTTAGCACCTTTAAGAGGAATTCCAGGACACGGATTATCATCTTCTGCATTCAGACCCAGAACAGGAACTTTGAATAATATTCTAATGGCAATACCCAGTTCAGTTTTGCTACCAAGGGGCTTTCTTTTGGTTCACAAGTAAGCATTGGAAAAAATAGTAGAAAAGGGCTCTGCACAAGCATCTTGAAAAAAGACATGAAGTAACCTAAGAGGAGAAAAAAAAATCCCAAAACATACTACTACACTTACCTGCTTTCAGTCTTTACAGCTGTATCTAAGATTTATGTGGGTGCTACTAAGTTGTCATACTCTGTCAAGAAGTTGCAACACTAAACTGTGACTTCCCATAGGCTGACAGTTTTTTCTTTCATTTAGGATTTCAGACAGTTAAACATTGTTTGCTTTATTTCCTCACCCCGCACCTCCCCCATCCTGTCCCTGCCATACCTCCTCCAGCTGTGCCATTGTGCGTCAGTCAGAGGCATGCCTTACTGCAGCCCTGCATCCTGCATGATGCAAGTAGCTGCAATCTGGAAGGACTCTTACTGATAGAGGCCCGGGACGGCGCGTGCTTTACCAGGCACACAGTGTAAGACAGACCCTGCCTGTACAGTCAATACGGAAATCAATAGCTTGGGGTAGAAAGTACCAGTGCAACTGGACAGATGTTTAAAAACCAGTGTGTTGATTTCACAACGCATCAGTTGACAGCATGAGATGCTGCAGGAAAGCAGGAAGATGACAACGCTGTAAGCAAGAGGAATGCAAAGACCTAGGGAGGCACTAGGGAAGGGAAAGCTGAAGGGAGTTCAGTTTAAGATGTGCTAAGTATGGCAGTCCTCAAGCACAGACAGGAATTTGATCCACACACAGACAGCTGAGATGGAAAATGGAATCTGCAAATCAGACACCAGAGATGGTCTCCCTCAAAGAAAATTAATAGGGAAAACATTGACGAGTTTGATGGTATAGAGTAAGGCTGTAGCAATAAGACACTGCAGGTTTAACAGACACAGACATTTTGCACAAAACTGCTACAGTTGAAAATCTGTAGCTAGCCATAAATAAATGTCAATAAGTGTCATAATTTACTGATTGGATTTTACCATTCACATTGCCTTCCAATCTAGCATTTGCAGGTTCCACTCTTCCCTTACAACTCTTGGCTACAGAGCTTAATGAAATAATCAATTCCTAACTGCCAGGTATCCTTGTGCCTTAGCAAGATAGATGCCACTGCATTCCAGTAATGTGATTTTATTTGGCAGTTGGCACAAAATAGGCATTAGGGTTATGATTCACTACTCGGTTGTCTCAACCACCTAACACTTTCTCCCTGCCATCTGGTAATCTGGCTATTAAAAGGCTGAATCATCAAAAAAGTTTTGAAAAAAATTGCTACAGTAATCGGCATATTCCACTTTTCAAGAGTAAGAGCACCAATCAGGCAGAGCTGCCTTATTTCTAAAGCAATATTGATTATGATTAGCTATGCTTTTTCCTCACAGGCTTCCCTACTACCCCATCTGAACACCCTCACAAAGCTCTAACTTCCTGAAAAACGCTTAGCATTGAATATATTTTAAAAGCTCCATGTTCTCACAAACTTTATGCAGTACAGAATTGTTCTTTCCCTAGGTGTATCAGTGAAGGGGAGATAATGTTTAGCAAGCTCCAGAAAAATCTTCCTAATGTCACAACCTACCAGGATGATCTCCTTCAACTTCTACCTGTCTTTCCCACTCCAGAAACAGTAACTAGACTTCATCTCTTGCTTCACCTCTGTCTTAATTTAAATAAGAGCAAGTAGCACACGTGCTTTACAACCCTGCTCAGTTTTTTGAGCACCACTGGACAAGGCTCTACCTGGCTCCAAGCTCACCTGAAGACACCTCTGTCCTCCAAAAGGCTGGATCTTAAGCCAGAGATTCTTCTGCTCCAAGAAGGAAGAAATGGCTAGAGGCAACGTGATTGTTAGGAGCATCTCCTTCTTCTATGAAAGCCTAATGCTCAGACAATGTAAGCTGCGGGAGCACAATGAGCTTGTTGCTCTTTCTTCACACCTCTGCTGTACCAGGACTCGTTTGGTCCAGGTGCATGTCTCACTCTATTCACTAAAGCATCTGTAAGTCACTCCTTTCCCACCCAGCTGGGTTTAATAACCCAGAAGGCATGGCTGAGTAAGACCTTGGGTCCACAATGGAACAAGACACCATGAGATAAATTAGGAAATAGGTATCATCTAGGCTGGGGAGGTTTCCAGTGGGGACAAATCAAGCACTAGCAGTGGATCACTATGCAAGCACAATCTTAGTAGATTCCACCTCACCCAAACTGCTGCTTTCCCCAGCTCCACTGGAAGGTGTAAGAAGCCACAGTAAAGTACTGAGTGGAACCTATCCCTCCTCTCAAAGTCACTGATAAATTAATCTTAAAAGAAAAGTTACTGGTTTCTTGTTTTCCTTTATTTTTGCTGTTTGTTTCTGCATTTGATATTTTGAAGATTAGATCACCACCAAAGAGGGAAGCAATCACCACAAAGGAAGCTGGCTAACCTGACAATGGGCCAATGTTCAGTTTTATGCTGGCTATTCCAGAAACAAAACCCAAAACAAACAAAAAACCCCACATCATTTTGAAGTTCTGTATTTATAACTCTAGGCTTCTGACATTCACAAAAGCTTTTACAACCAGGAGGTCACTAAAGAGTCACCCCAGGAATTGTGTAACTAACTTATGTCACTTGGGAAGGTGGGGGAAACAGGGAAAGAAGCAGCCATCATCTGCCATCTTCTTTAATCTACTGCCAATAGATTAAACCAATAATCTACAGCACCACTTGATGTTTGGCATTTGCTACATTTCCTTCCTTTCCCAAATCTTTTAAGAAAAATTTTTGAAGATGATGGACTGTATATGCCTTCACACGCAGGCAAGCTTTAACACAGAAGGCAAAGTAAACATTAATAAGAGCTCTTACCAGATTAAGTTCACACAACTGCAAACAATCGATTTACCACAGTCTTGTGAGTTAAATCTTGTCACTTCAGTTACAGCAACTGACAGTGCACTCCCTGCTTGACATGTTTTACACAGCAAATCAGACAAGTCAGGTTTTACAGACAAGCTACTCAGAAGTTCATGGCTATTTAGTTCACATGCAGTCATACAAAGTTACCCTAAAATCAGAAGGCCTGAATACAAAGGGGAGCGTTGCAGCATACCCAGTGAGTTCAGTCACAGAAAGGCTCCCTGCTCTTCAGGTTGTGGATTTTCACAGTACCCTTCTAAGAACCTCTGGCATTTCAAGGTGCTTGTGGCCATCAAATACGAACAAGATTCAACTCCACACAAATCTGTGTGTAAATGGAGTTCTATTAAACACATTTGAAGCACTAAAGAGCCATGTATTTCATCTTCTATTGTTTGATATAATTAGGGGACGGGGAAACAAAAAGGCCTCTGCACATTTAATGTATGCTATTATGTCATCTAGTTGCATGTTTGCTAGAGGCTTACTTCATTTGGCCTGAATATAAACTTGGAAGAACTTCAGGTTCTTTTAATGGTAATGATCTAGTTCCTGTATAGTGCAGTCAAGTGAAAAAGCTTGGCATGGGAAAACTTAAATAGCCACAAGAGCAAAAATTACTTATCTTCAAAATGAATTTAAGCTTCACCCTGTACTAAACCTGTTGACACCATTTTGCTCTTCCCCCAGACCACCCTGCTGGTTCGGTAACTTCAGGCACTTGGCTGCACTAGGTCAGGTTGCACACGTCTGGTTGCACCTGGGTTTTGAAAGCAAGTTGCAAGTCCACTTGCAACCAATAACTTCCTTTGCAAGTGCCAAACCGCACTACAATGACCTATAAAAACACCACTGGTATTTTAAAGAACTGTTCTTCTTTGCCTTTACTGGAAACTTTCAGATCAGAATATTTCTCTCTACAACTAAAGATAAACAGTGAGAAAACTCATAAAAATAATTCAAGAGACATCCAGTTCTGGTTAAAAACACTTACTGGCTTGCAGAGCCATTAAAAGTATCAAGGAAGAATGAACCTACAGTGCCCTCAAGTGTAAGGGGATGTGAAGTGGAAGAAGTTTGGACATCTACTGGGCAGAGAAAGAGAGCTCTCAAGCCTTCAAAAAAGGACCCTCACTGAAGAAAAACATGCTTACTTGTAAGGGGGGGGGGGTTGCCCTTATACATTATGAACAAACTGTGTATTATAAACAGGTGCAAGAAACAAATTACAACATCTCCACTTTCAACTTCCTTCCAAATGCTTTTGATCTGGAAGTTTCATGTTCTTTCTCACCACAGAAACACAACAACAGTAGTTTAGATATCTAGTGTAGAAGCCTTTAAATGGTATTTAAAAGGAAGATGTATTTTAGTGGAAGGTCAAGTTTTACACCACAGAGACGAGCCTGCTTATTTGCAAGACAACACTTTCTCAGTACACAGCAAAGATCACATTTTAGTCTTATCACCAAGGAACACAGAAGTTGTATTATTATTGTTTTACAAAAATTGAGGAGGGCAATGCACCTTAACCAGCATTTACAAAACCTGCAAGTCAAGTTAGAAGCCACCTAAGTTATCCAGCAGGAAGTACCAAAGAGGAGTCCATCTTCAGTCTCATCTCTCACTGCGCTACAACCTATTGCCCACCACCAGAAAGCCACCTGCATCTATTCCAGACCACGACCTCAAGCCCAGAGACTGCTTCTTTCTCATCTCACTGTTTAAATCACTTAAACATGACAGAGGCCAAGTTCAAGTCATTAATTAGCCTGAGGTGATTTCAGGTTCCCCTCCCTAAACAACAAAGTTAAGCTATTTAATGATGGCAACACTGTCAGCACTTCCAACTGCACTACTCCTGCTTTACATGCAATCCTTAAGGAGTTCGCTGGCCCAGAAAGGAGAGCAAAAGCTAGTCTAATTGTCTCATCTTGGGAGCCTAGGCATGTGAGAGACATGACTTTGAATCACCCCAGGCAGAAAAGGTGCTGAACCTAGAGTCCTGCTCTTTGGGAATGCTCTAACCACTAAGCTATTGCTCAGGAGTGGGAGGAGTAGCTCTGGTTTGTTTTGTGCAAAGCCCATCTGATATGTCTTCAATAAACATGCTTCAAGAACACCATGTTCTGTGAGCTCCAAAAGGAGATATACAGAGAAGCAGTTAATCTCTGGATCCAGAGTGAGATTGAGCATGGGCGTGGAACTGTTGTCCACTTCCAAAACTTCCAAAACACTCTTATGCATGGTTAAACATCTGATGAGGGTATGCCTAGCTGCTCAGTCATTACTGCTAGTATCAGAAGGATCCTGAGTTGGAGATCTGAGATAGGTCATCAATACAAGCTTTCTGAACTCAGCTACAGCATTTGGGGTGCAGAACAGTCTTTCACTGACTTAGTGAAAGCCAGGATTTTTTGTCCTGCTGAATAGTTATCATACAAGAGAGAGGAATCCCCATGTTTTTGACTATGCCACAAATCTTAAGATATCTTATTCCATTAAAAAAAGCCAACACTGGAAAACAAGCAACCGCCTCTGCCTCCCCCCTTAATCCCCCTCAACCCTCTCCCCCCCCAGTAATGATACTGCACTATAAAGACCATCAAGTTTGAAAAGCAGAGCATTCTGATGCAGGGAACTACCAGAAACTGAGTCCACTTAGATGATTCCAACTTTGAACCTTCAATTTTACTTTTTTTATTAGCTGCCTCTTTTATTGTTACTGTGAGCTATAGAACACAAAGCAGGGACAAACTGGTCAATACTGGAAAATACTGCATAGACATCTGTGTCACAATCCTGCTGTAAATGTACACAAGTGTCTGAATTACCATTCAAATCATGCGTAGGAGGCAAATCCAAAGCTGTAAGTAGTAGTACAGAGTTGCATATGAAAACCCCTCAGAGATAGAAGCTGTGTAACTCTTTCAACTGCATACATACAGCAGGGAAGTTCAAACAACCTGAAGCATCTTTTTATATGACTAAGAGGCCATAAGCTAAAGCACTTCCCTCCCTCCCCCCCCCACTTCTTCCATTAGAAATGCCACCTATGTTCTGCTGCACTAGAGCGTGATTAGTAAAACTTTGGGGGTACATGTGGTCTCCTGGGTCATTGCTATAGCCAGGGTTAAACTAAGTAGAGCTTCTCTCCAGCTGGAGAAGGCCTTGCCCATCGAGGACACAGCAGGATAGGTGCTAAAAGTCAGCACAGCAGCCAGGAAGTTTCATCATGGAGGGGGGGGGTGTCCCTTTTGCTATGCCTGAGCAGATCCTTTGTAAGGTATCACAGTCACAGAGCAAATAATCTGGTCCTTTCTAGCAAGCATGGACTGCCAGTGACAAAGAATTCATCACTTCCACTATTTTTCTTTGTAACAGTGGAAGATTAACAGTATTCAAATAGATTTTTCTAGAACTCAGCCTGGAAAATGCAGAAGTAGTTTTACTCTGCTCATAACAGAAAAAAGGAAAAGAAAAAAAAGGGTAGTAAACAGCACCATTGCCATGTAACACATGGGTTTACAAATAATACAGTCCAGCAAAAACATTACTGCAGTGATAGCTTAAACATCATATTGGGGCTTTCTAGTGCAAGTTAAATAAAATTTAACAAAATAATTAAATGTCAGTCCTCTTGCTCCAACATGAGTCTACTGTTTTGTGCTCTCTCAACTCAGATTATTTGCTGCCCTATCCTAATTTGAAATTCTTCCTTGGTAAGCTCACACATAAATTCAGGAGTTACAGAAATTCCACAAGATTTTTTTTTCCCCTTCAGAAAAAGAAAACAGCCTGATTATAGCTACTTCTTTCCTAGTACCTATACCAGTGTTTTCTGAGTAGATAAGAGAAAGTCTACTCCATAGCCAGCAACAGAAGACCCCATCATACATACTCAGAAGACTGATTTCCTGCACAAACCTCAGCTTTCTGACCCAAACTGTTTCAAAAAATTGAAATGTCACTATGACTAGGAGTGGTTTTGTAATCTTTTAAATATGTGGGAAGGCACATCTGGAGGGTTTAGACAAAACAAGATCTTGCTGCATTTGGGTTATTTTTTGGTTTTTAAAGACATAGTGAAGCAAAGCCTTGATTAACACTATAGAGATCAAATTTGGGAACTTTCAGTTGAAAATAAATTGCCTATACAAACTGAGATATGGAAAATCAGGAATGAAAATAGAAATAGGCATGCAACTTGAATGTAGTGGTGAGCATTCATAACTATTATTTAAAATGGTACAGCCATCTGGTTCACCTACTATCATAAATTTCTTATTCATACATTCTCCTTTTTCCCTTCTTCACAACTGTATCACTCATCATTGCTTTCCTATCTCGATAGAGAAGAAAATCAGTTACAATTATATGATTTTAAAAGAAAACTTACAGTAAGAGATCAGCATAAATAAAAATACATATATAAAAATAGAAAAGCAAATGCCACATCTTAAGATGCTTTCAGTAGATACGTATCTGTAGCCAGAAATAGCATGAAACAATGAGTTAAGGGCATAAGTTTCATTTTTTTCAAGCGTTTTAGAATAATAGACCTCACTCAATTCACAGTGATGTTATCTCAAACAAGCCAAATGCTGGCAACAGAACATCAGACATGAAGTCTCCCCCAAGTGTTGCTTCAAATTCATTACATCTTTCTGCAGCAAGTGCATCAACTTAAAATTCATTTGGATAACCTACAAGTTAAAACAAGCCTGTTTAAGAAACAGGAGGATACAGGTACTATCCAAATACTTGGCTTCCGTGCAGCTAGGGATCTAAAAAGCCCTGCTATTCTTGTCTCCAAGAAGGAGAGGTACAGAGCTGAACAGCAGCAGGTTGCCATTTGAAAACAACTATCTACTCCCAAATCCTTACCATGAGGAATTCTGATGTGAAACATGCTCAAATTAGCTAAAGTTTGCTTAAGCTAATTTTGCTGTAAGCACCAGCATGGACTTAAGTTACTGCTACAGTAACTGGCACAGCTGGTAGTCCACAGTTGAGCTAGTTTGGTCTGAAAACACTGCAGCTGCATTCACAGGACACTGTGCTTAACCTCCTCAGTCCTGCTAAAAGGTTCTCCACGACACAAATAAAGATACTGTGCTTCTAGGCTTAATATGGCACTTTCTTCCTACGACTCTCTACTCACATTTTTAAACTCCTCGGATGAAGAGACAACCATTGCTGTCATCTTGGCATAACAATCAGAAACCTAATGGCCACAAAAGGTCCAGGAAACCTGAAATCTTTAAGAGAAAACACAACACCAGAAGATAATACTAATAATGTTAGGAATAGTGTCCTGCAGCAAGATATCAAGATGCTTTTGGAGAAGCCTACCAGCATGCAGCCTCAGTCCAGCAGACACACTTATGCTTCACTTTACCACACATGAGCAGTCCTGTTAATTCAGGGCAGCTCCCAGTAATAGCATTAAGCAGCTGTGAGTCTTCTCAGGATCATGTCAAAATTGTCTGTTATACACATTTTAAATTAAGTACCTGAGGGTTTATTTTTCATCCATAATTGTTTGATCATCAGTTGGCAACAATGTAACTACCCTCAGTAAACAGTTCCCCTTGCAGCTGTGACAGTAGGTGGCCAAAATACTACTGCTAAGACAATACTCTAGTTCAAAATTAAAATCTTCAGATGTTGCTCAGAAGATTTGGGGCCTAAAAAGCCCCAAACCAAAACAATAATCTTCTAATTAAACAGATTTTTAAATATCATAAGAAGAGACATAGGTAGACAAGCCTTTCACCTGAATAATGAAAAAATACTTTGCCTCTGTGGTGCAAGAAACTTCTGACCTATTTCTGCAGCACAACAATTTTTTTTGGTTTGTTTTTTGTTTCCCTCTCCAAAAAAGCCCCCAGCAGCCAAACTTTAAACAAGCACTTCATCCTTGTTTTCTGGAGTTTACGTATTTAAAAGTGTTGTAAAAATGAAGCAGTAGATACATACTGAACAGCATGATTGGCAAAGTTATTTTAGCATGCTTCAGTTTTCACTAAAATCCCTGTTCAGCTTCTTCATTAATGTAAAAGCTATATTACAGCTCCTTAGGTGGGTAAAATCCAACCTGGACCTCACAGGTCCTTACAAACTTTCTCTCGACTTAGGCTTTAATATAAAGCACTTGTATACTGAGGCAGATTGATTTTACAGCAGCTGGACAACAGGTATTTTCTCCTAACTTCAAAAGTTTTAAGACCTCAGGTACTTACTTCCTCGTGTGACATCCTGTCAATAAACAAGACCTCAAGGACCGTGTTAGGTCAGAGATGGAGCAGATCAGTTTTCAAATTCCAGTTCAGTCTATACCCCACTCATGCTTGATTGGGATACCTGTACATAATTAGGATATTGACTATTTTATTTAGTTTTCATATTTAAAGATATGTTGTATGCAAGTTCTACTGCATAAGAAGACCTGCTTTGTCTATTCAGCTACCCTCTCAAGTCACTGATCTTCCAAGGGTCAAAACATAGACTCGAACACAAAACCTCCACGCTCATGGTTTTTGACTACCCATCCTATTTTTCTTCATGGAACTTTCAGCTATTACTGAGGAAGACTTCCCCTCCCACCTCCCCCCAGGTGTTTTGTCAGAAGCAGTACATTTTCACAAAAAGTTTTGATATGCCAATCACCTTTGAAACAAACCAACACTGATACCCCAGCAAATTCTAAATGTCACACTTAAAAACACATCTCTGTGGTTCAGCCTCAGCCAAGCACCCCATGTCGCTCACTCCCCCCTCCACCCACCCAGGAGTGATGGACAGCAGCACCCACAAGGTGGGGTCAGGGCAGATGGGGCAGCACAGGGAGAGGGGAATAACAACAGCAGGACCAAATGCGCACACACCTAGCACAAAGCACCTACCAACCCAACACCCTGCCTGCCCTGGAGCTGCATCGACCCACCCTCCCCACCTACACCTTTTATGGGGGCATGACATCACGTGTTATGGAAACACCCTTGGCCAGCTTGGCTCACCTGTGCTGGCTCATTGGGAAAGTTAACTCTGTCCTCACCCAAACCAGGCCACACACCAAGGAACTAGTTGAAATACTGAGTGTGTGTCTGTGTCAGGGGGAGAATCCATTCTGTATGAAATAACACACCCCACACATTTCCTAGGCTTATTTCCACTACAAGCAAAAAAAAATAATAAAACAATTGTTATAAAGCTGTAGAAATGTCTTACAATTTGCTTCAGTAATAACAGTATCCCCTTTAGGACAGTCTCCTGTGGAAGTCTCTGGATTTCCAACTCAAAGCATACTCTTTACGGTCACTATCCTACACAATTAAGTGAAGGAAAGCAACTGCCAGAAGGACATAATAGTTTTTTCTCTTTTATGTTTGCTTATAATAATGTGATTGTTGCAGCAGAATATAATACAGCATGCTGGTTCAATCCTCTGTGAATTCTAACCTTCAGAACTGTTAACAGTAATACCAGTAACTTCCCAGAAGCAGCTCTCCCTTACCATCTCAAAGTCTCAGCGTTCAATGCTTCCCAAACAGAGCTCACTAATCAGAAACACCAAATACTCCAGAGCTATCACTCATGAAGAGAAAGTAGTTTACAGGTTCTATTATCCACGTTAAGACTGTCTTAATCTCTAAGAGATGGCAGGCCTGATTTCAGCAGGCATCAGAAGCTACTGTTGCACCAGATAAAGGAGTCGCTTCTCAAATGAAGCTATTAAATTATATTACCCCTGGCTTCCGTTACTTACAGAAGGAGAAGACATTTCACATAATTTTATCCCTGGTAAAATCCCTCCATGCTATTTCAAAATGAAATAAATAATGCTTGGCTTAAGAATTTGGAGTTAATTGCCTGCCTCTTACCACACTGTATATACTTAATAACTTACAGCAAATGCTCTTTCCAATTTGATTTCCATTTATGTTTCTTGGAAACTTTGAACAACAAAGGAACTAAATGCATTTCACAAGTCCTATGTCATTTGGTTGTCTATTACTTGTAAACAAATGTTTAAGTATTATACAGAGGAAATATTTAAAGATGAGTATTCGTTTTTCCTGCTGAAGTTATGAAAAAACTCACCTGACACAGATATGTATATTTGTTTCTGTTACAGAATCAAGAAGGTATCTCCTCATAGCTGCCTAAACCGACTATATGTAAAGAAAAAAACCAGAAGAAATCTGAGGGCTTTTGTAGTAATTCAAATGCATAGTCTTTTGGAAAAATGATGGCATTCCCAGAGAGTGTCCTAACAAAACTCGCATCAAGTGAACTATTTTCTCCATCAGCAAATGACAGATGATCTGTCTCCATTCTGAATTTGCCCAGCAAGGTAGAGCAAAGCCTACTATGAAATTGTATGCAAAACCCTATATAGTGCCATTCAGTGCAGTGCTACTTCAGCCAAGGCAAGACTTACATCCACGGGGCTCACACTCAGCATATTCACTTGGCAAATGTGCAAAAAATCTAGAAAATGTTTTTGGTTTTTTTTAAGTAACCTAGAAGAAAGAATTATCTTTCTCACCCATTCTGCCACAATAACAAGCCATATAGCAAGTGCACCGAGGCAACTTTTAAGCCATTCTAGACAGTGCTGAGTACCAGCATGGCCAGTGAAGATTTCTGCTTTAGCTGCCCTGCTACTGCACAGGAGACTGGGAGAAGGCAGCGAAGGTTACTCTTAACAGATTGCCACTGTGGCATCCTGCCCACGGGATCTCTTCTGTGTGCAGACAGGAAGTAGCAGACAGAAAGCATCACTACTGCTGAGTCTTTGCATACAGACCAGACTGCATTACCCAGGATGGAACCAGACAGGTTGTATTAGCGAAGGATGACCTAGGTGGGGTAAACCTGCACCAAAGCCCTATCTTCAGTGCAAGGTAGTACCTTTCACTGGAGCACACCGCCTTAACCCCCCCACACCAGCATCCCCGAATAAAGCACAAACACTGTGACAGCTGCTCACTGAAACAGGCCATTACAAACTAGGGCTACGTAGGGCTGTCACTGAAAAGTCCTTTGTCACTGCTGCATCGATGGATTTGCAGCATGAGTTTGGTTTATCAAGGAGAGGTAAGCGCTGAAGCATCTGGCTCTGAATAACACAGTCGCACACAGTCCCCAGATAACACATCACTTAGTCCTGAAATTAAGATGAGTTGTTACAAGGATCTGTGGATGTTTACATTTCACCCGTTTACTTCCAAGAAAGTTTTTCAGGTTGTACAATGAGCTTTCACAAGGACTCTCAGAAATCTCTGATGAGCGGACATAAGCTGTCTGTCTGACCAGACAGGAAAAAGTCCAAGTCTTATTTCTGGGGCGTGGACATTGAAAAGTTCACTTCAAAGGCCCTTTTCATCCAAATTCTTCCTTCGCAGTCATGCAAGCCTACAATTAAAATATTTTTTTCATTTACAGTCAACTATTAAGTTTTCTGAGGAAAGAAGATATTTTTGACCAGTATTTGACCTTAATGTTTAGTTAAATAACATTGTTACTGATGTACATATGTCACTAGAGATCTATTTGGCAATCAATATTAGAAATTAAAATCCAAGAATCTTTTTTTCCTGACTAAACACACTAACTGGAAGGAAAGCTTTCTTGCATTGTTTCCTACATAAGTTATTTCTTAAGACAGAACAGTGCCTTCATCTGGTCTGCCCCCTGCTTAAAAACTGGTATCGTATTTCAGAAGACACATTTATTCCTGAAGTCACCTTTAAACAGACAGTTTGTGAGCCAACATCTAGAGAAATTCTCATTTTGCCAACCTCATCAGGAACTGGTTAAGAAGATACAATTTATTGTTTATAAAGTGTTGTGGGGTTTTTAACCTCAGGTTAATACTTGGTTCCCAAGTATTTTTTTGGCAACTATTTTTTCAGGGAATGGCAAATCATTCAGCTTCCATGTGAAACTTTCAGAAGACTCTTCTTAATCATTTTAGCATATTTGCACAGAGATTTATTACTACTGGGAACTACTTTTGAGCCACTCAGCTACCCTACCCCAGAAGATTTGAGATACTAAGATTGTACCTCTCCCAAAACATGCAAATCTCTGACAGTCATTGCACTACTGACCCCTCTAACGCAGACCCCTGGTGTGAGGCACATACATGGGAACACCGCTACGGCAGATCACTGAAAGCACGATGAAGCAGCCATAATTCCCACTGTCTTTAGCAGTAACGATCTGTGCCCTGAATTCAGGGTGTATGAAGGCTGTACTTCCCCCCCCACATCTCTTCTTTTACCAGTGTAAGCAAACATACTAGCCAACTCTAAAAAGTAGAGAAAAACCCTCCACCCAAAACAATCTGTCTATACTTCAGAATCAGGTATTCATTTAACAAATAAGCTATAAAGAGTTAACTACTACCATTAAAGTCTAACATTTCAAGATATTTTACATTATGCAATACAAGAAGTATCTTCTGCATTAAAAGCCACAGCTTTCATTCCTACTGAAACCTTACCCAAAAACTTGAACCCTTTAATAAAAAGGCCTGACACCAAGTAAAGAAAGAGAAGCAACATTTGACCTTCCCAATTTACACATACTCTTCTTCTGACAAATTCCAGACAGCATCAACCAGGCAGAGCTGCCATGTCCTGAAGAGTTAGAAAAGCAGAACACTAGAAGCCAAGATACCAATATGCCTTTTGAAGGTCAGACAAAAGCATTTCCATTTGGCTTCTTTTCCAGTGTCCTGGAACAGAACAGTAGCAATAAAAATATGAGAATTAAACTTCTCTTATAGAACACTATTTATACATTAATTTCTAGGTGAATATAAGCAACTATTATAAACATGCCTGTTTAAAAACAAATAAATAAATAGTAGTAATCTAGGTAAAGTTACACTACTTCCAAAACCTTTTCTGTAGTACAAGCAGGAAGAGACAAAATGGACAAATATTAAGTTTAGTACTGTTAAATGGACATAAGTTTTGGAGTTATGAAAAATTCAGAGAAACAGAAAGTTTAAGAAAAGCTTTACCTTCTCTGCAGTCTTTCTTCTACATGGAAATCAGAGCAAATCTAGATTGGAACTAAAATTTAAATAAATGGAAAATCCAAAGAGTGGAATGTACTGTTGGCACACAGGTTGCTTTTTAAAGCTAAAAGTTTTGTTGCACCAAAACACCAGAAATGGTGGAAGCTAAGCAACAAGCTGCAACAGAAAAAAAAAAACTTTCAGAAAAGAGGTGTCGTGTCCCCCCTGCATTTATAAAAAAAACCCAAACTATGTGCCTAGGAATGGCTTTAGAGCTTTAAATAAAGTTTCCATTTGCAAAGTTGTTCATTCCATGTTTACTCTCTAGGAGTTAAGAAATCCTTAACTAAAATACCTATTTTTGGAAGAACAACTGTTTAAAAAATTCAAAATCAAGCAAGAATATCCCTTGAGTCTGAAAACTTAGGCTCATGGAGACAGTCAGATATTTAGGTAGACAGAGGACTTGCCAAGAAAGACTAGCAACTGAGAAAAATCTTGTTGCTGACTCCAGAAACCATGGAAAAGTGGAGAAACATTACAATTTATAACTAATTTGCAGTAAAAAACCCCCAACAAAACAACCACCACCAAAAAAACCCCAAGTATTTTCAGAAGCATTGTGCTTTCCTTTGGCACAATACCTGAATTGAAAGTAAATTCTTGTAATCACACAGATGACTTCTATCAGATTACATGACATAAGTAGCAGTGTGCATTCTAGCATCACCTCTATTTTTAAAATACCATCCCAGTGTATTTAGGGGTAATATTGAGGCACTAGTACACAACACTCGGTGGTACTTCTGAACAAAAATAACTTGAAAGAACAGGTTTGGTTTCTACATAAAAGCTGGAGTAAGGAAAATGGTTAATTGTTTACTAGGTTTAAATAGAACTAAACCAGTTCACCTTCCCAAGCCAAGTTTTGGCAGCAATCTGACCTAAGCTTTCCAAAAGCAAGCACAAAGGGGAAAAAAAAAAAGTCAAAGGCATTGGAAACATCAAGAAAGTGGTAAACAAGAGAAAAACCACCACTTAGCTTTTTGGATTTAATTCACGTATGTAGGCCCAAGGAAAGATTTCCATATTTCATCTGAATTCTGGAGAAAGCACTAAGCTCCCCCCAGTGAGTAAACAACTTACTGGAATTGAAAACCATACTGACAGCAAAACATATTTTTGGAAATTTAAACACTCAGTATCCACAGGAAAATATACTCGAGCTCTCAGAACTATTTTTCTGTCTCTCAATGGTATAGTCAGTACTTTTCCACTGTTGGTCTAAAAAGGAGAAACCCTGACCTGAAGAAAAACTCAAGAGTAAGATGACAAAACAACATGTATTTCTTCAGTGCTCACTTTGCACTTGCCACAGTAAGAGAATGCAGTTTTCTTTTAAACAAGGAACTCTGGTGGCACTAATGTAAGATGTATTATTCTACATTATCTAGGAAATCATACTTTTTTTTTTACTTAATACTTTGCATATCATATGTTAATTTCTAAACCGTTCCAAATCCTTAATGCTTTTCACTTTGATTGATTCTCCTCAAGATGCATCAAATTTCTCCGTATGTGAGCAAAAAGGATCCAAATGCATGCCAACACCCCAAAATGAAGACAGTCATTTACATACCAGATGGGGCAAACAAATTATAAGTTTGTGTGTTTGTGGGGTGGGGTTTTTTTTAATAGCAATCAGTTTGCTTTTTGGTTACTTAAAGAAGAGCAGAACCTTTAGCAAAATCAGTGCAGAGAGAAGAGTGACCACTACCCATGCACCATTAGTGTCAGTGTGAGAAAAATAATTTAAGATAAAGGGCTGTTGACACTTACATACGTACGTGTAGACTGGAAAGCATCACCTCCAGCTATGAGGTTAGAAGAACAGCCAACTTCTAGAATTACCTCTTGAAAGAGAAGCAGAAGCAAAAAAAAAAAAAAAAAAATTCTCTAAACCAGAGCTCATGTGACTTAGCAACTGCAAGATCAGGAGAACAGATGTTGTTATTTACAAAATGCATTCAAAGCATTTCTGGTTTCTACAGATGTCTAGATACTACCTCCTGCAAAAAAAAGTCCGGAAACAGACTTTTTTTTTTTTATAATATGTAAACCATCAATGCACGCCCTACAGTTGCTTACCTCATTAGTAAGGAAGAGATGAGGAAATGTTTATGTTCAGTTTCTTCAGTTGAAATTGTTTCAATGCAGTGAAAAAATAAAAATCAACCAAACCAATACTATCAAGTGCAAACCAATACTATCAAGTGTGTGTTTGACTCTTCACTGGAAAAAAAAAAATTCTTGTTATGATGTCCTGAAAAATCAATTTGTCAGAGCTGTGTAAACCCAAAATTTTACAGATCAAGTTATCCCAAACAATTGTAAAAAGAAAATTATTAAGCAAAGCTCATTTTCATACAAAAAGAATGGCATACAGCTAGCATGGAAAATTATGGAAAGACTCCAAACGCAGAAACAGTATTAGAAGTGACCCAGATATCCTACTTTACATCACTTTGAGAACCTCCACTGTTTTCAAGCAACTCTTTATTCCAACCAAAGACATTCTCAGGGTCAGGCAATTCTGCAGTTGACAAGCTCAACAAAAGAAAAATTTCCTTTCGTCTCTCTCAACAGACCGACTGAAGCCTTTAGAAAAGAGGCAAGTAGGCTGAAGGAGTGAAGAATCAGACAAGGCAATCTAAGGACTACTGACAATTTAAGCATTTAAAAAAATATGTTCACACCCCTGCTCAGAATGTTCCCTGATGCATCAAGATTAAGCCTTCTCCCTTAACTTCTCCAGCCAGCTTTGCCACATACGATACAGACCCATCACCGGAACATGTTTACATTAAATACTGCAGAGGTACAGTTCTTTTTGTAGCAGAAGCTTTAAATAAGACTAATCATTTAAGTGCACCATGTCATTACTTCAGTATCTCTCCCAATATTGAGAGGAATGAGAGTATCTGAAGACCACCAAAAAAGCCCCAAACTAACAGACAAATGTTTTCTAAATTAGCGATCCCACAGAGCAACATGTGGCCTTTGAAAGGAGCATCCTACAAGATATAATTAAACCCATTCCACGTAATGGCTGGAAGAGACAGAACATACTTTTGCTCTGAAGTGGTCTCACAAAAAAGGGATGTTCTCATTCACTTTACATAAGAGTACTATGGGAAACAAACCGACTTTGGTATTGGCATTGTGTAAGGAGACTAGTCAGCTTCCAGATGGATCAGATTCATCACAACCAGTGAGGATACTACACATGAATTTATCAGCTTGAACAGACTATAAATTTCATTTGAGACACCTTTCCACAGTGACTGACCAACATTAAGCATTGTAGGGTAGCATCACTACCTACTGTGTAGGACAGTCAAATTAACTCTGACAAAACCCAAAATGTCCCACAGCCTAAAATATCCCACTGAGGACAAAGTTACAAAGATTACAAAATCATTTTTCAAAGATTACACCAAAAGTAGCTTAAACATTTGGAAAGCGAGCCAGTCTCCTGGAATACCAGGATAATACTAGTCATCAGGATAAACCCTCTGAGAGCCAGAAGCGTATTTGAGTTTCACCCCTACTGTTCTTAACAAGCGTGCACCACAGAGCTCAGACATGTTACATACACTAAGCAAAGAGATAGTAAACTCAACTGTGAGAAAAATCTAGCAAACAAAACAGAAAAATAGCTCCTGTTTTATTCTTTATGGACATACACAGGGGAACTACTACCTCCTTTCCTGGCAGAGTCTTTATTTGTCCCACAGGCTGTAGTGGAGGAAGAGGACAGGATGCCTGCTCTGGCTGTGACTAGAAGTCTTCCCATCCTTTCTGGATGCTTGTTTAATTTAAATCCATACAAGTAATTTTCCAGGATTTGAGAAGGTAAGCATATTCCATTCCAGCCCACATTCCCTGCCAAGCAGGCCTAGGTCACAGGCAGTGCCCAAAAGAGGATACGCATTTGGCTGCTGAGATGACTCTGACTCCTCTCTTGTTATGTGCCATACAGCACTCTGCAAACGACAGGATTCTGTGACATTTATTCACTAAATCAGTAGGCCTCAAAGAGCAAGGAGGTACTCAAAGACCTCACAAGGTCACCCACTGCTTTTCAGTAAGAGACACAGGTTCCAGACCACAAGTTCCAGTGCTACATATCTGTTAAATATGGTCTTGGGAGATCAAAAGGACAGCGCTTGGAAGTTACATCCCTCCAAACAGCTACCAACACAAAACACGGAAAAGCTGGGTGGAAGGGAAAGTTACCCAGTTAGTAATGTTCTGCTTTTCCCAGGGGGGTCTCTCTCCTACCTGATGTTTAAGAACAGACAAAGCTCTAGGATCAGCAGATACTCTATGCCATTGCTTTAATAACCTAATCCTTGAAATTTCCCTCAAAATATCCAACCAAAGTCTTGTTATTTAGATCAACTGATGATTCATTCTACCTCATGCTTCCTTCAGCCTTGCAGCAGTCTTTTCGTTCTCTGTGTCCCCCATTTGGGAACATACTTGTTGTGGCTCAGCCCCAACCAGCAGCACCCTGTGCCACTCACTTCCCCCTTCATCCCCCAGCAGGCACCAGGAAAGAGAAATGGGACAAAAGCACTTGTGGGAGGGGGTCAGGGCAGTTTGCTGGGACAGCACAGAGAGAGGGGAACAACAGCAGAATATACAAGGGGAGAGAACGCAAAGCACTTACCAACCCACCAGATGCACAGCCCACTCAGACTATCCAGTACAGACCCACCCCTCTCCACCCCCTTTTACAGGGAGCATGACATCACGTGTTATGGAAACACCCTTGGCCAGCTTGGCTCACCTGTGCTGGCTCATTGGGAAAGTTAACTCTGATCTAACCAGAACCAGGACAATAATGTCTTAGCTTCCTTTTTAGCTCACCTGACCACCACCAATTTCTTCAAACTTCTTGATGAAAAAACCCCAGAGGTCTAGCAGATACAAGTTCCCATTAACTATAAATGTAATTTTAAACTCTACAGCTGCTATCCAGTGTTCTATACTTTCCCTCCCAGTTTGTGATCTGCAATTCAACAAGCACAAAATTTTGCTAAACAAGATCACGCTGGGCAGGACCTTGTAGAATCTGTACAGAGAACTTGCTATCAGACCTTGTTTACCTTCTGGGGATGGTCTTCCAGCTAACTTTACTCACTGCACAGTAGTTTCTGGAATTCCATAGCTTGTTAATGAGACTATCTTATGAACACTGAGAATTCCAGTATATCAACATCTCTCTGCACCACAAGGCCTGCTACTCCATCATAGTAGAAATGCTGAATTTAAAATAATTTAGCTTGGATAAGTCTGTTTTGCTTATTGAGCAACTACTTTTTCTAGGCACTAAAAATGTGCTTTGTCACTGTTGCAGTATTTTTTTTTTCTTTGAGCTAAAGTTAAAATCCACCAGTTTCCTCTTTACCCCATCCCACATAGCCCATGCTGAAGAGTTACACACCATTACTCTTCTGAGTCCACCATTTCCCTCCACTGTCAGGTCTGAGATTGCTTCACATAATTGTTGGGTTTTTTAAGCACCTTGGAATGAATTACATCAGGCCCTACCAGACTGAAAATCTGTTGCTTAGCTGAGCAACCTACAGTTTTTTCTTCCTAGTCTGGGCCAAGTACTATTTACGCTTATCATGGCTGTTAACTACACTGGCTGGATTAACCAGTTCAGAGAACCATTATCTGATAATACATTAATCTTGGACCTTTTATTTCTTGCTTTCTTCCAACATCCCTTTTAGCTACACCTCATGTATTTGACTGTCCTAGTTTTGTTCATGCATCTTCATGTACTTCGTATCTTCAGAAACATACAGTTTCCCATTTTCTGTATGTTCTTGTATTTATACCAGTGAAGAGATCAATAGAGTATAAAGTTCTTTTTTCATTATTAGTTTTCCTCTTCAGTGAAAGCATTTGGTACTATTACATTACTTCCCAAAGAGATTAAGACCAGTTTCTTTCTTCATCATATTTGCTCCCCTCCAGTCAAGATTTAAAATTTCTGTGCTTTTTTACATTTGTGGGGTTTATTCTCCTGTTCTGTCATCTTTTATCCTACATAGGCTAACATCTTCTGATCACTCCTGCAGAGCCTGTCTCCCATGAAGGCATTCCCTTTGTTAACCTAAAAGTCCATTTTTATAGTTTTACATACCTTGGCAGAGCAGTATGTTCTGCTCAGTCTTCTCCAAAAGCCATCAGATGGTTAAGATATTTTAACTAGCAAATCTCATACTTTCAATGATTCTTCTTCAGCTCCTGGCATACACCTTTTATTCTAGTCACATACTTCTAATTGATCTGATAGAGGCTGGGCAGAATACTTCTAATGATACCCAGCATACTAGGTGGAATGACCTGCTATGCTGCAAGGTCACAAGCAGTATGCTATAAATACATGAACACACCACACACAGAGTAAGTCATTAAAAAACTATTATATATTTGGGGGTTTATCTCAAAAACCTCTCATCAAGTATTTTCATACACTAACATTCAAACTCTCTTAACTTGGTTAAAGCACCACGATTCAAGTGTCTTTAAAATTTTTTAAAATATATGTATTTGGTCAAAGTGACTTTTGCAACCTCACTTTTATTAAGAAAAGCAAGAAAGTCTAAGGAAACAGGGAGCTAGTTTGGTGGTACTTGCTTTTGTAACAATTCTGCAAAAACAACTTGTCTAATCTAAATAAGAAATTAGATCTATTATCTTAGGCTAAAAACTGTATGCTATTATATAGAGAGATTACAATAAGAAACTTGTTATCCTGAATGTAAGCCAAATCAACAGGAATTCACATTAAGCAATATTTTTAATAGATTCTGATAAAGAAAATATTATTAATAATACCACCTTAACATTTATTAACAGCAAAGAGGAAAGCTGAAAACTTAGGATTCTACCATGAAATATGGAGGAATTCTCCAGAGAAAAAAAAAACCAAACCAAAGCAACCCAACCCAACAAAAACCCCCTCACAAAACTGTAACAAAGGCAGGCTCAGAGAGATGCCATGCTGACACAGGCTGCTGCCAAGCCTGCAGCTCACACCAGCCATACAATGCATTCTACCAACCTGCTCCAAACACAAAGCTGCAAACACACTACCAGCACAGTTGCTCATGCCTAAATACTCACTCATTACCCCAACAGGCAAAAGGGCACTAGCCCCAGAAAGAATTAGCTATCAGATCACACGGAAAATTCAGATCTTCAGTTTCTGCACTGACTTACCCTGGATGCAGGGCAGAAAGATGGAGGAGGCAGCACATTTTACAGTTCTCCATTTGGGAGCCGGGGGGAGAAGTTAGGCCAGGCTCGGTCTGAGTAGGACCATCCCACATGGGATACGAGGGCAGCACCAGTTCCCCTAAGAACCTTTTTCTGGGTTCAAAAGTTGCCTCTCCTGCCCTGGGCTTTATGTTTTCTATTAGCTTGGCAAAGAATAAGGTTCAGCATAATGATACATATTGGCAGTGGAGTTAAAGATTGTTTCCTATCCCAAAAAGCGAGTGTTGTGGTTTATACCTCAACGGAAAGCTGAGGCCACAAAGGTCAGACCAAAAAGCCCCCTTACCTCTTTAAGAGGTGGAGGATGGGCGAACGGAGCTAGCTGCAAAGCCAGAGGAAAAAAAAAAACCACAGGCTTGCAAGGTTAGGATAAGGATAGTTTACTAAACAACAGGGAAAAGTATGAAAACAACTAACTACAGTGCTATTATTATATACAGTGCAAACCTCTCACCACACTATGTCATTTGAGTTGTGCCCGAACCGATTCAGATTCCCAAACGCAGCACTCCCCGAGCCCAGCACCCCCGAGCACCCCCCTCACCACCTCCTGCCACGCCGATCCCCAAAGAGAGAGAGAGAGAGAACCCGGAACTCCCACACGCCTGCTCAGACCAGCACTTCCCGTGCCCGGAGCAGGTAGTGATAGGTCTGGAGTCTCCCCCGGAACTAGCACTGCGGCTGCCCAGACCGGGACTTCCCGTGCCTGGGTCCGAAGTCGCCCCTGCAAAAGTGGGGGGGCAGCCTGTCGGATCATGATGCAATTGGTATGGAATACTCTCAGGGCTAACACAGCCTGCTGCTGGGCTGAACCCAGGACAGCGAGATAAAGCAATACAAGTGAGCCCTTTAAGAACTGATAAGTGTTCTGAATAGTATTTCAGATTTTTATAATGTTACTAAACTGTTTACCTTTAGAATCACTGCTGACAGCCAGATGTTCTATGAGATAATTATATTTAATAGTTTGTTTTATCTGCCATCTTCATAGCAGAGATTTGAATAAAATTCCTCTTGGCCATGAAATCAACAGAAAACCATTTCACGCCTGACAACAGTCCACAGCATCCAAAGCTGAATCCTTGGATTGGATTATTTCTTCCACAAGAACAGATCCAAAGATCACAACAAAATTTTTTTAACTCATGAGCACAGCCATAAGAACCAAGATGAGCCACACTATATTCATAGAATATACTTCCTACAAAGAAGAGTTACAAAAGCAGCTTTTAGATATTTTTTTAAAGTAATGCTATATTTGATTTTAATTTGCTTGACTTGCTCTTAAACCTCTACTGCAGCTTGTCTCTATACTATTGGTTTCATAGGTATTATATTATTCACTTCTATTATTATCAGTCAGGTCAGCTATGACCATGGGATTTGAACATGCACTTGCTGGACTTTTTTTGGCTATTTAAAAAAAAAAAAGAAAAGGTGGCAACAGAGACTAGTCGTTCACATATAAAAACCTAAAAGTGAGTCATCAAACCTCCTCCAAGACTTAGGTGAGAGCTCACCACCTGTTTGGCCTTCAAATAAACTCCGATAACTTGTGCCTGATAAAAGCAAGTCTTCCCCTAGCAGTCTGTTCCAGTGACTCATCATTCTGGCAGGCTCACTTCTCCTTTCAATCTTTAACAGGAAAGATGCTGATACAAAGGTGCCAGATTAAGTTCTCAATTTAACATTTGAGCTGGTGGTCTCTTAGTTTGTTGGGGTTTTTTTTGGATTGTTTTGTTGCTTTGGGTTTCTAAAAGAAAACAGTACAGCTGTTAAGCCTTTCACATAGACCATACGTTAAAACTTCTCCTAGCAAAGTCTGCTGTGAGAAAAGTGCCACACACAGCTCCAGCTGCATAAAATAAAATAAATTTTTAAAAATCACACTGAAACTATTGAGAAGTCATAAAAAATAAGCAGAGCCTCTCTCAGCTTCAATAATCCAAACCCAGAAGTTCTTAGGAACACTTTGAAGTAGGACGGAGCGAAAATACTTTGAAGTAGGACGGAGCTATACAACCTCATTTAATATAGTTATACGCAAACATTTTTATATATAATGTTTTAATATAATACAAATAATTGTGTATTGCATACATTATATAATAAGGGGTGGAGGGGGAAGGTTTACCCTCTATATTAAACGTATTAATGTCCAGGGAGAAAAGGCACAATAGTGGGAATCAGGCAGCTAATTCCAGGCACAGCTTTCTGTATTCACTTGTGACTAAGAGAAATACCTGAATTTCCTTTTCCTACTCTGCAGTAAGAAGTATTTTTAGCAGTGCTGCTGGGCCCGTTGATACAAGCCCCGCAAGAGAATCTCAAGACCTGCACAAAAAACTTTAGGTGAGCAAGAGAATTCCGATGCCAGTAGCTATAATTAGACTGTGACAGTGGAAGAGTACGAAGTAACATTTATTTCTGCTAGTATAAAAGGTCAGTAAAGGTAATACTCTATTGGCTAGACCCCCTATGAGCTATAAAAAACAAAGTTCGGTCTTACCGATTCCAGCGGCGAAACTACTTACTAACAAACAACAAAGGAGCTTTGACAGGCGCTGCTTTAATCGTCTCGCCGCTCTCTTGGCTTTTCAAAGCTAAAAAAACTCCCCACAACAATTGATATTTTTAATCGGCAGCCTCGAATGTTTATACCCGGGTCTTTCCTACTTTCTATTATAAGGCCAGCTGGTAACATGACGGCGCTGGGCCCTCGGACCAAAGCCCCAGCATTAAAAGCTGTCACGCCTGCACTTCATTCGGGACGCCCGGACAGCCAGCTGCTTTCCAGCCATTCACCGCCGGACCCTCTCCCCGGACTGCAGTCCAAAAGCCCGACGCTTCTCTCCCTTCCCCGCCTTTCCACAAAGCTTCTCCAAAACGCCTCTCCGCGGGAGCGGGGCGAGGGGGCGAGCGCGATTCGGCACGTATTACCGCACGGCTAAAGCGGACCGGACCGGGTCAGGCGCCCACCTCGCTGCACGGGCTGAACGCCGACGGCGCTTGGCGTGGGACGGGGCCCGGCTCGTCCCGCGGCCGCCGGGCTCTCCCGGCCCCGTCCCACGGCGGAGGTGGGGTGTGCCGTGCTTACCTGTACCCTGCCGAGGATCGCCTCGCTCTTCTCCCTCACGTCGGGGAAGGGGCAGCGCTTGGAGAGCATCAGCAGGCGGGCCAGCACCTCGCTCAGCCCGTCGCGGGCGGCGGGAACCAGGAGCCCGTCGGCCGCCCGGGTAGGCGGCACCGCCGCCACGGGAGCGATCGTCTCGCTGCGGCGGAGCACGGCTTGCCCGATGTTATCCAGAGCGGCGGCGCGGGTGGCAGCGTCGCGGCTGCAAAGCCCGTCCCAGCGCACCTCGCCTTCGCGCTCCTCCATGGGGCCGCCCGGCTGCTTCCCCGCCGCCGCCTCAGCAGCCCCGATGTGGCCGCCCCATGGCGGGCTCCCGGCAGCCGCCAACCCTCCCACAAAGACGACAAACGCGGCGGCGAGCGGAGAAACCGCTGCCTGCGCCGCATGGAGAGTAGGGCGGGCGGGAGCCCCCGGCAACCGCCGCCCACCGCCGCCGGGGCTGCTGAGCGATCAGCGCCGCTGGGGCTTCGCCTCTCCCGGCGGGGAGCGGGGCAGCCACCACCCCGCGGCGCCGGCAGCTCCTCCTCCCCACCCCAGGCATGGAGGGAAAGGGACAGCCCCAGCCCTGCCTCCCGGCCACGGGGCGGCCCCCTCCGCTCTCCCTACCGGGGCCGGGCGGCCACAGACCCCCGGCAAACCCCTCAGCCCGAGGGGGTGGGGGGGTAGGCAGGGATGGGCTAAAGTTAGCCCCGCCTAACCCGGGGAGAGCACATGACGGACGCGCCCATCAGCCAATCGCTTTTCAGCGCTCGCCGCCGCCTGCCCAATCGTGGCGGAGAGCGGCAACCCCAGCAGGGGGTGCCGGGCTGTGTAGCGCGACCGAAGGGCGGCCCTGCGCTCGCGGAGAGGGACTATGTCTCCCGGCAGGCAGCGCGCGGCACGGCGGGGTCGCGGGGCGCTCGTGCGTCGCTGGGCGTCAGGGGCGGTGCTGGTGGGGGGGTGTGGCCCCGCCCGAAGCCGCGCCCACCTCCCCGCCTGCCGCCTGCCGCGCGCGAGGGTTCCCGCGCTCCGCCGCGGGACGCTGCCGAGGAGGGGTAAGGGAGCGCGCTCGTTGTTGTTTCTGTCCAGGCGCTTCTCTTCAGTGTCGGGGGGTTTGGATTCGTTCGTCCCACCGCAGCGGGTTTCTCAGAAGCAGGCGGCTGGCGACGGCCCGGAATGGAGCAGTGCCGGTAGGGGACCCGCTTCAGGAGCGTGCGTTGGCAGAGATGCTAAACAGAGAGGTGTTGTAAGCAGCTGCAGCGGGCCCCCGGCTGCACGCTTGAGCGTTGCGCAGCCTAGGCAAACATGGCAGCAGGAAGGGGAAAAGAAACAACCGCCTCCCACCCCCCAGCCCATGCAAGTGAAATACAGTGCCTGCCACAATGGGAAATGAGATGGGGCGGGGGGGGGATGGCACACGTGACATCCCTGGAATGTTCAGACTGGGCAACACCGAATTAATCCAAAAGGGATTTAATCCAAATTATACTGGGGTTGATGAGCCTGGAGAAGAGAAGGCTCGTGCAAATCTTACCCATGTACTTTATAAATACCTGAAGGGAGGGAGTAAAGTAGAGTCAGGCTCATCTCAGCAGTGCCCAGTGATGGGACCAGAGGCAATGGGCACAACCCTAAACACAAGAGGTTCTTTCTGAACATCAGGAAACACTTTGTCACTGCAAGAGTGACCAAGCGCTGGCACAGGCTGCCAGGAGACATTGTGGAGCCTCCATCCTTGGAGACCTTCAGACACGGCCTGAACGTGGTCCTGCGCAACTGG
This sequence comes from Laterallus jamaicensis coturniculus, assembly GCA_022605575.1. Lineage (NCBI taxonomy): Eukaryota > Metazoa > Chordata > Aves > Gruiformes > Rallidae > Laterallus > Laterallus jamaicensis. Next base: position 7,943,535 of record JAKCOX010000027.1, read on the forward strand.
TTCTAGGTGACCCTCCTTCAGCAAGGGTGTTGGACCAGATGGTCTCCCGAGGGCATTGCCAACTTCAACCATTCTGTGATCAAGTGCAGGCTGTGACCAAATGGGCTGTATTGCTGTTTCCCTGCCCATGCGGTCTCATGCAGTCTTCCTTCCGTCCTTCCTTCCTTCCTTTTTGCAGGGAGAAAAAGACTTTTTAAAATAAAGTTAATTTCAGCCAACTCACTCGATCCAATTTATCTCTTGGCAGAGGAGAGGGAAACATAGACAAAGGCAGACTCACTCATTTGCAGCCATCACATTAAGGCAGTCATAAAACTATAATTTAGAGTATACAGAAAGGCAAAAGAATGTTTGCAAGTAAATTAGAAACAGGACATTGGACCTAAAGATTCTTGCATAACTGTTTTGCATGTCTGGTGCATACATTTCCCACTCTAAAATTCAACCCCCAAAACTGAAGTTAAGTGCACAACAAGCTATTCACATACCACAGAAAGACAGAAACCGCTTCTGAGTCCAGGAACAGAGAAAGCTGGGGCTGGCTCATCAACGCCAGACATCAACAGCTATTTTATTTGTCAAGAATTTAATTTCTTTAACAGGCATACCTTTTGTTCTCTGGCATAGTTTCTCTAAAGCTTGCAAAATAAGTGTCATTCTATCACTGCCTGTACCTTTCAAGAAAGACCAATCTCTTCTTCCCATAAAATCCTTTCTACAAGGAGTCTGCGAACCATTGTTCAGCAGCATGGACAGGCCTGGACTGCTTCATACAGTTGCTTCCTCTAGGCCTTTGGCATCCTTGTGAACAACATATCTACTGAAATCATCACCACCTGTAATAAATGTGAGGAGTCTTGACTTCTCTAAGCAGTCAAGGCCTCCACCCATCATAACTGATGGGTTCAAATAAAATAATTCTTCCAGTGCCTTTTATGTGTTTTTTGGGGTTTTTTTTTACATTAGCTACCACTTCAGCTTCCCATCCCATTCTGTCATCACTTGTTATGGTCTCCCAGTTTTCTGGTGAATAGGCATGTCACGTATGCTTGCTTGTTTTATTTCTATCTAAATTTTGATCTTCAGAAGTTGGATAGATCTCATTTTTCCCATGTTCAGTTTGCACTTGCTAGGTGTCTCTGACAATGGCTGCATTCACCTGAGATCAATAAAGTGAACCAGAATCAGAACCGAGGCATTGCTGTTAGATTTTAATACAGCTTTATTCCCACACTGAATGCTAAGATTGATTGAAAGTCACAGCACTGCCTTTTATCTCTTAGAAGTTGTTTTTTCCACTGGCTGCAAATGAACTCTGGCTACAGGAAACAGATTGTGAAACTGGCTCCAAAGCCTAAACTTCAGATTTTCAGCCCTTTGTTTTATAGATTTTAATGTAGTGCATTGGTAATGGAGATGAAGGTGACTTTATTTTTTCCAAACCAAATCTCTGAAGTTTTCCGATACCAGGTCAAACTTCTGTATGCACTGCAAGACATTGTGGAAATCAAGGTCAAAGGCCACCAGCAGAATTAATCAGAGCCTGAAGTTAGGGGAATGCGTTTGTCTGATCTGCGTGTTCACTGACTGAAGTTAATATGCTTGGTTTTGATCCCTGAAGAATGGATAAGAGAAAGGCACAATTATGAAGGAAACAATTTGGCAAGTCATCCAGAATTACAGCATTTGAGTTTTTAAAATGATAAGCTAAAGAAAAACAAATTTGTAGCAGTTTTAAACCTCAGTATTTCCTTCCTTGATGATTTACCAACTTCCCTCTTTTTTAAACTAGATAAGAACTTTTATAGCCATATGCAAATGATATCCAAATGCAGAAATATTTTTTGAAAGTACAATATAAAATAGTTGTATTTGTGTCCTTTCCAAGATACAAGATCTGAATTATATTATTTACCTAAGATGGGATCGCTCTCTTCTAAAGTTTCCCCAACCCCCCTTTTTAGATCTGGGTTTTGGCTTTCTGCTGCAGTATCTGGGCATTCCACAGCACTTAGTTTTTCTTCACAGCAACCCTCTGAGGAACCAAAGCTCTGTGACTTCTGTTTTGCTGAGAGACACCAGAAAGTCAGAGGCTTCTCTACTGGCTTGGAACCGAGGCCCAAACTTTGTGTCAAGCCCAGACTCATGTATCATCCCAACAGGTGGGCCTCAATGCTTGAACAAGTTACAGCATAAGAGAAGAAAATGGGGCCTTGTATTACTTCTAAGCACACGTTTGTATATCTGCCATGTGTTCTGGTCTGCTGTGGATTGCCTGTGTATGTTTGCACCAAACTACACCATTCTCCCTCCTTAGAGGTCACAATTGTAGCAAGGATAAATAAGATAGCCACAGGCATTTTCTTAAGGGACCATATCTTTCTGGTGGAAAGACTTTCGAATAGTTCTACACTGAAGCATAGTTCCACCAGAACTACAGGCCACTTGAAGTCCTGCTGTACTTTGCCCTCTGTCTGACTATACTCCATTAAACTGTATAAATGTAGCCTGAAAGACTGAGAGCTAGATCCTAGAAAACAGCATAGGCAAACTAAAAATTCAGATATGAAAAACTCCACTGAGCAGCCACCTGAACTCTGTTAGTTTGTTCCTGGATAAAAATGTCCAGAATTGCCCCAAGCTGGACATCGTGGCACCTCTCTCCCCTTTGTGCCTACCTGTGGTCTAGGAAGTAGGTAGAGCCCCAAGAGAGGTCCATCTGAGAAGAACCTCTCTAAACCCAACAAGTCAGGTTAAGCCACAACTGGCTTCAGTGCCCAGCTGCATTCTGTGCTGCTTACCTTCAGTGCAGTAAGCCAGTGACAAGAGAATCGGCTTTTAGCTCAAAGGGATTTGCATCAACATCTTGTAGCTCCTAGGAGAGTGTCGTAGGTGCTCAGAAGGACTGCAAAATGGAAGAGAAGCATTCACCTCACCTGCTGAACTTGTATCACAGCAAATGGATGGCACTGGTGGGAACTAGAAGAAAGAAGCTGTAGGCACTTACCCCTGGTTTCTGGTAGCTATTCCCAAGCTAGTGCTCCTTTTTTTTTTTCTTTTTTAAAATTTTTTTATTCAGGAACTATTTACTGCAAAAATGTGTAAATAAAACCCAGGACTCTCACAAGAGAGACACATCCTTATTTTACCATATTTTGCCTCAGCTGCCTTCTCCTTGTCCTAGACTCTTCCACATTTGTCTGAACAGGGTCATAACTTCAAACGAAAAGGTGGTGACTCCCTGTTTCCTTCCTGCTCTTCCTTCTCCCGGTCTAGCATGGTGGTCAGGGATGTGGCATGAATGCTCCCCAGGAACTCCCACTTCCTGGCTAATGCTCTAACCACTGGGTAACAGCATGGAGAAGATGGACACTCTTTCCTCCAGCTACACTTTTAAAAGAAAATGAACACTGCTTATTGGGACTTTTTTATCTGCTGACAGTCCAATAGGCCTTTTAAACACCTTTGGCAGGCTGTCTTGTTAACACAGACCTTGGTGTTTTCCAGTAATAACACAAAGAAAAATGCTGTGGCCAGCAGCCATATAAAATGAAGTCACGGACCAGAGGAGCTACAGGGACTCTATTCATTGTTTTAAAGAACAGATTTTGGCACTCACCACCAGAAGAGGACTCCAAATTCGAAGTCCCAAGAGGACAAAGGTGCCAAGCACCAGGGTGGGACTTCACACACATATCTGTTCATAGCTTCCCTGCACACAGCTTGAGCATGCTGTTTGTTTTGACATTATACCTCCACTGCTTTTACATGCAGGGAATGTAAGCCTATCATTATCAAACTTGGGATTCAGCCCTGAGGCTGGACGGCTCATTGTATCCTGAAACATCAGTATCTTATCAGTCCCATCCCTCTGTGATTTATTAAGGTCACACAGAATAGCAAGAATTTAAGTCAAGTCCTTAGAGATCCACTAAATTACCCTGCAGTCAGAATCTGGACATCTAGTTAATAAGGGAGAAGTGTCCCTTAAATAATTTATAGTCAAAAACTGAAGTTAGTTTTATATGTGCAACATTGTGCAGGATTTCGTAGCGTCTTAGTCAGATTCTTCCTGCATCTCTGAAGTCATGCAAGTTTAAATACACAGCTTGTATGAAGCAAGTATTCTGTTGCACAGCTTTGAATGTTGTAAGTTTTCCCAGACAGCTCAGGCCAGAAGTAGTGATAGACCATTTTTGAATACTCATTATACTGTCTGATATACAAACTACTTGGCATCAATACTTACGATGTTGTGCCTGTTCAGGATTTGGAGTGTGGATGCGTTTGATTTGTTATGAATATTCTGTCTCATGTAAACAGATGATACTATTTAAAATTATTCTTCAACAAAATCGGTCTCCAAAATAAGATTGAGATGTTGCTCTGACTCAAGTCTGCTTGCAGTTTTTCTGCATCTTTCAAGACAAGCGTTGCTGACAAAAGATGACTTTGTGAATCATTTCTTGCCAGGAGTGAACTTTTCCTTGTTAGAATTTTTTTTCCCTAGTTCTTTTCCTTTGGTTGCCTGACTTACAAATGCAGAATGGAGTTTTTGTTCCCTGCCAGGTGTCTAATTATCAGCAGCACATGCATATTTGAAAAAAAAAAAACCAACCAAAAACCCAACATAGGGGTGGCAGCAGGTAAAAGGAGACAAATCCTATGAACAATTACCCTCTTTGTGTTTCTCTACTCCTCCATGTCACGGTCTTTTAGTTATCTGGCTAAAAATCTACCTCCATCTTCATACTTTGTTAAAGGATGTTGGATGAAGAGACCAACACTTTCCCTGAGAAAGTATTGGTAAAAATCAGAAGTTTACTTTGAAAATAAATTCCAAGGCAATGGTGGGGACACAATCTCTGTGTTTCATCTGCCTGGAGGGCAAGTCTTAATGTTCAGAATCATCTTTCAATGATCCCATTAAATACTTGAGACATAAAAGGTGAAAATTATAATGCAGCCAGAGCGTTTGCTGTGAATGAGTCAGTACTTGCAATAACTATCCCCCACCTCATTATATTTCTTAACTTTGATTGTCATTTCAACCCACTCTTATATTTGCCCCACCTTACCCTAGCATGTCTTTTCCTATTTGCATTTGTCCTTCTAATCTCTTATTATTTGGCCTGTGCATAGATTCATAGTCTTCTGTACTGGAGACAGCTGCCCTTGGAAACCTTCCCTTTCCACAAGCAGCAAAGTCTTCCTCTTTTTAATCAAAGGTCAATAGCCAGAGCCAGTAATTTCCTCCTGCCTTCCCATCTGCTGGGACATGTGTACCCTGCTTTGCTCTCTAGAAAGCTGAGAGAGCTGCTTCCAATTTAATGAACAAAAGCAGATTTTTGAGCATGAAGAGAAGTGACCAAGCTAAGCAAACCACATGTGGAAGACAGCGCGATGGCATCATCAGCAGAAAATAACAGTGGGGAGAAAAAGTAACTCTTTGGGGAGGACTGAGGAGAGCACCTTCAATGTCAACATCAGTCAGTGTACTAAGAGCAGTCAGCACCTCTTGGAACTGGGTCCTAATATGAAGGGAAGAAACTGTATTGTTATTCTGTGGGGGTAAAAGTGGCTCTTTTTACTTTGTAAAAACCACTGACTTTTTATGCTAGAAGAGGGAGTGGGAGAAAAAAGAGTCTGAAAGAAGAAGAGCATGGAAGAAAGCCATAGGATGATGTAAATACAAGCAAAAAAGAAGTGAGGAAAAAAAGCAACTATAATGTCGGGGTGGATGAAAAAAGCTAGGGGGAATGGAACTTCAGGGGAAGCAAGAAAGTATATTGTGACCATTTATAGTATTTGGTTTTGTGTTTGATGGTAATTACAAAAAGTTATATTTGATTACTTTGTAAGATTAAAGACTTTGAAATGGAAATATTTTAACACTCTATTCCAGGCCAGATGCTTTCATGCTAACATAGCATCTAGTTACTAGAGAGGAATTTGCAGTCTTGCTCCTCAAATGCTAAGCTCAGTTATCATCTGCTCATACAGGTTAAAGCAATTTGCACCAACTCGATTTCCCCACGCAGTGTAGAATGTGGTTTTATCATGCAGTTATGAGTGAAGGCCTAATTTAATGAGGAATTTGGTCTGCTGTGCACATTGAAGAAAACAGCAACACTCTAATGACATTATGACCTAAGATTGTTTGTTACACTGCCCGGTTAGAACCCATTCTTTAAAAAAGTCTTATAAAAAAAAAAACTATGGATTTTTTTTTCCCTACCTGGTTATTTCTTTGCCTTGTTCCCAAAGTACTTGTGTAACTCATTCCATTTTCTTTCTTCTTCTTTTTTTGTTCTCCGTCTTTTATCTCTAGCAAACAGGAACTAGAGAAATATCAGTATGAATGCTTAGAAGGTCTCACACAATGAAATGAAAGGCTTAGGAGTTGGTGGAGGGTTTTTTTCATTAAAATACCAGGCTTTATCACACTTCACAGTATATACAGTATCACGGGAAAACACAGAATTTAATTTCTTTTTCTTTTCTTCCAAGACTGAAAAAAAAATTTAAAAATTGCATAAAAGTTCTACACTTGAAATTCAGGAATGAATGGGTTTTGCTACAGTATCAAAAAAGAACCCAGGCACTTAACCCTCACATATCCAGTTCTGAGCCTGGCCATTTGTATCTGGCAGTTTGTACTGCAAACTACCTCCCATGACTTTGCCCAGTCAGTTTTTCAAAAAACTCCTCTTTCCCTTTGATTGCTCTAACAAATTTTGGTCATTTGTTCTAAACTCATTTAAAGTGGGACTCGACAGAACTTGTTGAAATGCCTCATTGATTTCACTGAGGTTTCGCTTCCTATTAGTTTTGCAGCTGTCACCGTTTCATTTCTAACCCACTTAGATTAAAGGAGGCACATCAGTACCAGTTGCATAGATAGGTCCTGAGCAAGGTCATATGTTTCAGGCTGATTAAAGCTCTTGTGTCAGGATGCTAGAGACTGCACGTTCCCAAAACAACAATGCAGTTTGCCTGCAACATTATTTATTTCTTTTTCTTAGTGGAAGGTCTGTGCTTTGTCTGTTGGGAATAAGGCTGAAAAAGCATTGCAGCACAGCTAGTGCAGCTGACCAAGCTATTCCCTGGTCCTTGAAGGAAAGTGAAAGGGGAAAAAAAATAGACCAATTTGGACTGTGTCACGAAAACAGCCTCTCACATAACCTTTCGCCAGCAAGGCTTGGCTCAAATAGACAAGGTGGCAGCCAGCATTCTGGGATTTCCTTGGTATAGCCTGTGTTGGGGCAATTCTTTAAAATTTCTCCTATGTCAGATAATCAGTGAATCATTCCTTGATTCATCTGAGACTTTGTTTTCAGTTATGAAAAAAAAAAACCTGCTATAAATTGTGCATGCCCAGTAGGTTGGGTCAGAAGATGGATATCTTTGAATTTCTTTCTGAAAAATGCTTTGATCCATTTTTTCTTTTTCCTCTTTGAAGGTGTTCTCTTTCTTTAGTTCTAAAAGGTTGCCCTCACAGCAATTTGAATAATCCAGAATCTTTGTAAGATAACAAACATTGGATAACAAACATTGGAGAACTTTGTGGAAGCATTGCTTATATTATCACATTATTCCCTTACCATGTATCTTTTGGGAAAATGAAAAGCCAGTGTTATTCCCTGATTCTGCTGTAGTTCACAAGTGGAAGAAGGTTTTCCACATGCTACTTTGCCGTATGGGACATCTTTGCATGATGGTATATGTTCTGTATGGCAGAATATTTATTTTTTTTTACTTTTAACTGGAAAATAATTTTTTTGAAACTTTTTTAGTGATGTAGCTAACAACGGAGGGAAGGAACAGGATGGAGGAAGTTGTAAATGGTCTTTCTGTAACAGAAGATTTCAGTGGTGTTTAGTAGCTATGTACTACTGGCTTACTTTCTTGTGCTAAGTAGGAGTAATTAAAATTTTAAATCCAGTATTCTGGCACTCAGTGCAGGCCATATTAATCAAAAATAAATATAGATAATGTGATATATAAATCATGACCAAGATGAAATGGGAAATTGACTGTTTGTCTTAAGGTACCAAACTGCAGCTTCCTTGCTCTCCTCTGAGGCATGAAAGTCACATATTCATGTAGCATGGACCTGAGGAGGGGATTGCTCCCCAACAGCCTTTGTGCCAGCTTGGTTCCAGCCTGCGTGTGACTGTGAGCCAACAGGCAGCAGTGGTCCTGCTGAAGGAGCCAGCTCTGCTCATCCTCACACCTGAGGGGCAAGCACACAGGCTGCAGCAAGGTAGGAGACAGGGCAGTGGTGTCACAGAGCTAATTTGCTATACCTGGCACCGTACACCATGCATAAGGTTGAAACCATGTGGCGCTGCACTCCATTCTGGCATCAGCTTGGAGACAGCATAGGTGATTAGGTCAGGCCACCAGGAAGTTAACAGCAGGCCCACAGGCAGCACCAAATTGCCCCATGCTTGACACAGGGTATGTATGAATTTGTGTTTTTCTGTGTAAAATAAAATGGCATCTGACCATCATCACAGTATCCACCAATGCAGGCTGGGTCAGTCCTACTTAAAAATCCCAGCAGGCAAGTGGTGAATCCACATGTGACCTGCACAATGGAAGTGCTTCACCTTGCTCCCCACAGAGGTGCAGGCTGCTGGGGTGGGAGTGGGACTTTTCTTCCCTCTTCCTCCCCTCTGCCTGTAACCAGGGTATTTTATCATACTCAGGTTAATACGTGTACTTCTCCCTTGGCTGTTCCCCAAACTCCTACGAGTGCACTAATTTCCTCAACCAAGGACTTGCCTAAACAACGGTGTTTTGGCTGTTTTAACAAGTCTTGTTCAAGTGCTAAATCTCCCTAAGCCTTGTGGAGTTACTTTAGTACAAACATTGCCATTCAGGATGCAGTATCAGCTTTAAAGCACCTCTCCAGTTTCATGTACCAGCATCCAGGGTAGCGTGGAATTAAAGAGCATTAGGTTAAACTTGCAATGGTTGTAGGACGTAACCCATTTTACAAAGCAAACCTGTCTGTCATGTTTTTATTGAAACTTAAGTATTTATGGTAGGAGAGTTGATGTCCAGACATACATCAAGATACTTGAATGATTTCTTTAATTTCTTGTCCTAGTGAGCTGAAAGTGGTCAGGATGTTTGGTGATGTCTTGCTGGTGTAGAGTGACTTGGTCCTTTTCCTGGCCCATGTCCTTGCCTGAGAACATGGTTGAGGATGGTGAGGACAATGTTGTAGTGATCACTTCTATGCAGAATGCTAATTATAAACTATATTTACCTATTAAGATACTAAATGATTTGTCCACAGCAGAGGACCTCTACTGGAGTAATTACATTTGCAGAGCCTCCGAATGCTATAGCAACTGTTCCCTCAGCCTCTTTCACACAGTCTCAGCATCCAAGGAAGCTGTGGCAAAGCAAGAAGTCTGTAACTATGTCCACAGCAGGGGTTCTGCAAACACAGATGTCTTGGTCATGCGGTGTTGTACTCCCTCACACCCCTTGCTGAGCCTGTGCTCCTAGGAGTAGCTGGGGGAGCTGCCCCCTCCACCCGCAGGGTGCATATTACCCTCCACCGTGCCAACAAAATTGTGGGTCTGCACAAGTTTCCTGGTGCTTTATTCCCTCCCTCTCTTACTCATTATTTGCTTCGGATCACCGCCCTCCTTACAACTGTCCACAGACCCATCTCCTTGGAAACGGCAGAACTTGTTTATGTGACAGTAATAAGGAACGTAATTGATGCATAGCAGCTGCAGGCATGTGAGGGAGCCATGTTCCACCAGAGGACTTGGGAAAAGCAAGTCTCCACTTACGCTGACTGACAAAAGGTTAGATGGCATGAGCAAAACACCCCTTCTTTCTCTGGAGTTTCCAAAGTTGCCTCCCCCTGTTCACAGCAGCAGTATGGAGGTTGTTGAGTGCACATGTGTCTTTTTATGGAATTTGTTACTCTTTTTTTTTTTTTTTTCCAATCACCAAAGCGTAGAGGTTGAGAAGCAATGGGAAAATTGGTAAGTCTTGCTTATTTCTTATTTTGTAGAACACTGTGCTCATGCAGTGTGCCATGCCAGGCCCATCCTCTCTCCTGTCTCGCTCCTGACCCTACCTATGGCCACAGGATGTTCTTTCTTATCCATATATTGAGACTTCTGATGCTCCCTGCTGCGTGCCCTTCACTGCCACTGTCCCTTGCACTGTTGGAAATAGCTGATATGCCTATCTGGCTTAGCCAGCTGTTAAAGTCAGCTGGGTGTCCCTGTGCAGTGTTTCCTGGTCCTCCAGGATGAAGCTGTAGAAGTCTGTAAATGGTTTGCATGGCAATAAATATGTCAGGATCACCAGGTGTGACCTCTCACCAGAAATGGCAGCATGCCTGGCTGCTTGCTGCTGCCAACCCAGTGCTGAGGTCTTGTGGCCTGGGGCTAGGCAGGATGGAGTGGGAACTCATGGGGAACCCTCTGGAAAAGGCCTATGGTGCAAGAGTAGCATGGGCTACCCTTTGTGGGTCTGGGGGGTTGTACTGGTGCCAGGGGGGCACCCTCAACTCTGGGATCTGCCCCAGAGGTGTTAGTACATGGCAGCAGTGTCTGGGAGGCCTCAAGTCAAGCAAGCCCTGGCAAAGAGATGCTTCTGTCAACAACGTGGAGGAGGAAACAATATTTTCGTGTACCTTTGGTTTAGTGTGTATCTTGAAGAGGCAGTGTGGATGGATGATGATTTTTATATGTCATCTGAAACAGTGCTGTCAGAGTTGTTCCTGGAAACCTTTTCCCTTATTGAAAACTTTCTTCCCTGCCCACTCAGTGTGAATGGCTTTTCCTGTGGTGTGCTTCATCAGCAGGTTCCAGTCTTGGTTTGGATTTCTTCCTCCTAGATACCTCCTCTAGATACTAGATACCTCCTTTGGGTGACTTTCTTGGGATCTAGCATCTGGAAGTATGCTTGCCCAAGTGGGAAGCCTGTCCCAGTCGCCTACCCGGTATTTTAACCTCAAGTGATAATATAATTGTATCACTGAACCTTCGAATAAGCTATTTTTCTATCAGCTGAAGCTTCATTTCTTACACTGGTGTCAAGTGAAATGCTTGGTACTACTTTGCTATGTAGCTGTGGTGTGATTTAAAACGTGCTTTACCTTCCTAGAGATTGTATTAGACTAAAGCATATTCTGCAAGTTTTACTGTCCCTGTCTTGAGTATCAAGGAAAACTACTATTTGACAGGGTGTAAACTGTTTTCAAATGTGCTTCTGATAAAATAAAGAATGTGCAAGGGTGGAGCAGAAAGGGAGTAGAGAAACAGAACTTAATACATATGCCTAATAACGGGGAGAATGCTGGGGTATTGCATGTTAAATATCCTGTTATCTTAATACTAGATGTGGAGAACTATATTTTGTAATATGTAATAAAGCCCTATATAAAAAAAATACATTAGGAACTAAGGAGGATGCAAATGAAAACAGGCTGTAAAACTTGGAATGCTTGCTCTGCAGGGTGCACTGAGAGGCAGGCACTGTAAATAGATAATAGGAAATGCTCTTAATCTTTGGCTTTTAAAAGTACAACATTATCATAAGTTATTAGGAAGCACAAGAAAAATCTTCAAAAATTTTGGGTGGTGAAGGTGAGCTATGTGTGTTATGAAAAGCGTTGTTTTGGAATTGCCTTAAGGTTCATGGAGGGAGGGGGCTTGTTTTGATTTGGGTTTTTTTAATTATTATTTTGGTGCACATTTTCTGGTCTGATATAAACAGAGCTAGGAACAGCCCAATGACATTCTTTGAAAAGCTACATAGTGCATTAAAGAGCTAATGGCATTAAATAGCTCTCTTTTTACAGGCTATGGATTCTGAATCAAAGAACAGTTTCATAGGAAGCTTTCTTCAGCCACCAGATAAGATGCTTCCTGCAGCCTTTGATTATATTGAATCAAAGAAGTTGGCAGCTGTTGGTGGCGACAGGCCTTCTATCCCCAATAACCAAGGTAAAGCCAGAATATGACCTTAAAGTGGTCTTTTTAATTACTTCATGTGAACTCTCTTGAACAAACTCCCTGTTCTGTTCTACTCAGTTCAATGACTTTGTTGCAATTGTCAGACTGACATTGAGACAGGATGTATACGTGTCCTGAGGGAGTAGTCTCCCTGAAGTCATACATCTGGAATGGAAACTGCTACAAGTCTTCTAACATTCTTATAAACTTTGGCTTTGAAAATTGTTTAAATTAAAATCGTCAGGCTTCCTCTAAAAGCAAAGGAGAAGCAGTTCATGACTTTAAATACAGAAAAAAAAAAGATCATTAGTAGGGTACATCATCTTGAAATTGGCTTTGTGTATTGCTATTCGACTCCCTTTAGCTTAAAATCACTTCTAAGGCTTTTTGTGTGGTATGATTCCTTTGGAGAACTTTTGAATAATGCAGACTCTCAGGAAAGTCAGCAGCATGAAAAATAATCTGGATGAAATATGGCTCCACTATGATTGTCCCGTGCCTTAATTGGTGATTACTCCCTGGAGCTCACAGGACAAATGCTCGATGGCTTAGCATATCTGGAGAGCTCAGTGAACCCCAGGGATACCATACTTGGACTTTCTGTCATGCACAACTTTGCAATATTGCACAGACATAGCTGATGTGTGTGTGATCATTGTTCTTTCATTTTAAGAGTCTGTGACTTCTTGTCATGGCCTGCCACAGGGATAGGTAGGAAACTAGAAAAACACTTATGGGTTGACATAAAGTCAGCTTAATAGGATAAAGAAAGAGAATAGTAATAATAACAATTATTGTGTTATTCATAATTATTTTTTTAGTTTTATTTTTTGAAGAAAAAAACCCAAACAAGTGATGCACAAATGCATTTGCTCACCAAATGCAGGAGGGGGAAAACAACCAACCAACACCCAGTCTGCCTCTGAGCAGCAATCCCACCTCCCAGCGCACTCACCCAGTTACATGCAGACCATGGTTCTATGGCAGGGTATATCCCTTTGGCCAGCCTGAGTCCTAGCTGTGGTCTCCCAGCTTCCTGTGCACCTAGCAGGGCATAAGAAGCTGAAAAGTCCTTGACTTTATGTAAGCTCCAGGACTACCTAGCAACAAATGAAAACATCAGAGTGTTATCAACATTATTCTCATACTAAATCCAAAACACAGCACTGTATCACCTACCAGCTAGAAAATTAACTCTATCTTAGCTGAAACCAGGACACTTCTATAGTAATCTTCTGTCACACAGAGTTTGGGCTTTTTGGATTAAAACACTCAGTTTAAAGTTATGCAGCTGAGTGTTTAAGAAAGGAAATGTTTGACATACCAACAGAAAGATCTTTCTGCTTACTGGTATCTGCTTTTTCCCCTTCCCTCCCCCCCCCCACCCCCTCTTTTTAAAAAAAAATTTATTCTGATGGGGCTATGATAAGCTGATGAGAGTTGCTATGGAGCTAGCAATATTTGCTGGGTATTCCCCTACTGAGGGAATAGGGAAACTACCAAGGCTTCTAAAATGTCAGAAAAGAAGCTTGACTTGTTACAGAACATGTCTCAAACTTCAACAGGTGTGTGTAGTTTTTGGAGACCTAGTAGACTTCTCCTTGCAACTGAAATCACAACTTTTATTTTTGGCATAGTTTTGACACAGGCTAAAAGCACAGTCTTGCAGATTTGTTTCTGTGGTTTAAAGAATTGCCAAATAGAAGAAACTAGACTTTAATCATTACCTTTGGAAACAATTAAGTTTTTAAAATGCATCCTCAACTAAAATGTCCCTTTGGGTCTGATTTTCCCCCTGACCCGAGTCCATTTGTTAGGGTTTTTTTTAAATCAGGCCACACCAGTGGCATTACACCAAAACTTGTGGCCTAACTTCAATAACTGTGTTCCCAGTTTCTGTGTAAACAGAACTCCCAGGGTTTGTTACTCTCAATTTGCCACGATTTCTTTGTGCTTGCTACCATTTGGGTAAAAATAGTTTTGCTCATAGGCCCTGTGCTTTACACCTCAGTTATGTAGTAAATGTGTCCATTTTCTCCCAGATGCATTCTACATGGGTTGGCATACTGCTGGGGAATAGAATTCATTTTAAAAGTCATCCTAGGAAGAAAATTCAGGTAGCATTTTGCTGGTGGAAGTGTTTTGTAGTAATCACAGAATCACAAGGTTGGAAAAGACCTACAATAAAAATATATATAATATATAGTACATATTATACATATAGAATAGATACTTTATATATTATATTTTATATATTATATGTTTATATACACATAATATACATTATTATATTCTCTATATAATAATAATGACAATTACAGTAATATTAATAGGAACTGTTACTTTGAGGTGTAACTGTGGCATTGTTTGCTAGCTGTAGTAGCAGCTCTGAAAACTCTTCAAGAAAAGATCCGCCGCCTAGAGCTGGAAAAGTCGCAGGCTGAAGATAATCTGTGCAGCCTCTCCATCGCAGCTGCTCAGTATAAGAAGGCCTTAGAGCATGAGTCTGACAAGAAGGACACAGCACGTCAAGAACTGATGCAACAGAGGAAAGGTATTTCTCTTGAGTGATAAGCTGTAGCCACAGCAGCACCAGGGTGGCATAATCCAGGGAGTGTTGCTTGTTTTGACAAACTGTTAATTAATGCATCCTCCCCCCTTTCTCTTCTTTTTTTTTTTTTTCTGCTTCAGAACTGGGGAGGAGCCAGAGCTTCATAATTGTGGATCAAGTTGAGATCTTTCTTTACATATATTAACCAAGTATTGCATAACCCATATAGCTATTCTAAAGAATAAGCAGATTTCAGGTGGTATGTTTAACTCTTGCAATAAGCAATCACCTGCTTACATGTATAACACGACTAGCTTGAGAGAAGTGAGGAGAAGGAAAGAAAACAGAATCTGGTTAGATATCTGCTGATATAAATCAGAATAACTGCAGTGCTCACACCTTTGGAATTCAAATTAGGGACTAGCTCTGGAAAAGCATTTTGATTCTCATGTCTTATATATAAGATGTATTTTAACCACATGACTTGTTCAGACTAACAAAACTTTTCTTGCATATTTTGCAGTTCCTCAGTGAGATGATGGACTGGCTAAATGTGTAATGCCCATTGCTGTACTGAATGTCTTTGTTTCTTTCTGTAGATGTAAGTGTGCAGTTAAATGCAGCGCAATCCCGCTGCTCCCTGCTGGAGAAACAGCTGGATTACATGAGGAAAATGGTTTCCAGTGCAGAACTAGAAAGGAAAATGGTTTTAGAACAACAGGTGAAGCCCTTTAGCATACTAACAAACTAGTAATCTAGTTTAGAAAGTATCTAAATGTGTAAGATCTGAACTTTTTCATGGCCATCATTTTTCCTCAGCTCAAGAGTGCTAGCAAATGGAAGCAATTTACTGTCTGACTGGCTGATGACAACCTTCAATGAATTGTATGAAAAGGCTCCCTAGGTGGAACTGCTAATGAGAAAAACCATGCTAATACTTGCACATTTGCTAGACAAAAAGGCTGGTGGAAACTTAAGTCTTCTTTGTCTGGCTGGTATTTTTCATCACTTTGCAATTTAAAAAAATATGAAATTTAAACTAATTAAACACCTTTGCTATACTGTGTTTGGTTTTTTGCTGTCTGCAACAGTTTCAGTCAGCAGCCAAATCCGTTCTTGCTTGCTTTTTTCCAGGCCCAGCTTCAGAAAGAGGAAGATCAGAACTGGTTGGAACTGCATGCAAAACTTGAAAAGCTTGAAATGCTAGAAAAAGAGTGTGTTAAACTTACTGCTACTCAGAGAATTGCAGAAGTAAGTGTGTGTGGAATGACAGTTTGAAAGCCATTCATTTGAGATAATGTGTATGGCATACTGTTAATAGTACTAAGCTTTGCAACACTTCCCTCTGTTAAACTAAGATCATAAAGCATACCCGCCTGAATGCCACCTTGGCTTCATTCACCTGAGTCTTTCTTTCAGTCTGGGCTTTGAAAATGCTTACAGTCCTGTTTTATCCCAGATCACAATTGCAAGCTACTTTGGACTTCTGATTCAGCCTGGCACACTGAAGCGTGACTAACCATTCTTGCCTTTAAATTCAGGACAAGATCAAACACTTAGAAGAAAAGCTTTGTAAAGAGGAGTATCGGCGTAAGCTAATACAAGACAAAACTGCTCAGGTAGACTGAAAAGGCTTTATTTTATCTTATTTTTCATGATGCCAAGAGAGCTATTCTCTCTGTCCAAAACACCATTAAAATCCACATGTTTATTATGCAAGGAGGACTCCTGTAATACTACCTAGACCAGTTATAAACTACATAGAAGAATGGCTGCCAGATGTGTAGCTTATTTCAATAAAGATTCTATTTGGTTTTGTAATGATACCATTCATCAGCCTCAAAGCTGCTATTAGGGGTCTAGGTAGAAAATTCATTTCTAGAGAATCTGCTACTGAACCAGGTAACCTTAATGTACAATAACTAGAAAGTAGTTATGTAAGAAATTTTATACCCTAAGTAGGGTTAGTTTCCTCTTTTTTGTTAAGATCTACTGAAATCTAATGTGTTGGACTCTAATTGGAAAAGTATATTTCAGTATTCTGTGAAGCCATAATCAGTTTGTTGGGCCACCACCCATCTGAGAGAGGAATATTTGCCAAAGAGTGCAAAATCAAATAAACCTTTTTTTTAAACGGGCAAAGCAGTAATATTATAAACTTCACTTCACTGAGAAGTAGCAACCATTTTGGAAGAGAGCAGTTGTGGTGGCATTCCTTTGGGGTAGGGGGATGCAGAGCTGAAGAAGAATATTGAAAGAACCTAGCCATAAGCTAAGGTGACAGCTTAAATTAATTTGTCACTGCTGTCAGTTTTTGTACTGCATCCAAGGATGATGGGCTTTCATCAGTCCAGGAAGCTTGAAATAATGTGCAGACTGTAGGTATCTGGCCACCTCCAGAATCCAGGAGAATGACACAGTTGAAAACTTGCAGGTTTTGGGGTTTCTTGCATAAATCACTTGCTCCTGCAGAGCAGAAGGCCTCGTATGGATATTTTTATCTTCTGAGAAACATGAACAACTTCCTAGAGCAGATTGTCTGACTTTAGCAGTAGTATAAACATTTGCTCAAGAAGGGACTTAGGTGTAGTAAACTGAGTCCCAAACTAGTATTAGTACCATCTTAGTTCAGTGCAGGATGGGCTGTTGGATCTGGGTTGGGAGACATGGGGTGTGGGGTGGTTCACTTCCTGTTGATGACAGAAAAGCCAGAACAATGTCACTCTTGTGATGGATCTCCAGCATTGTTTAGCCAGAACTGTTCCACATGCCAAACCAAAGTCCTTGTCCTGTGTGTAGTTCAGAATCCCTATTCCCCTGTTTATCATGGGCCTTTATATCAGCTGTGAGCTGCAGAGCAATCTGAGGTTTGTCCAGCAGGTTTGTCCTCAGCGTTACACAGGCAAGGCTCAGTTCTCTCTGCCTCCAAATTGTAATTCTGCAATAATTCTGCAATAAATCTGAGAGATCTGCCTGATACCCTGCCATCCTAGGAATCTGTTCTGTTTCTAAGTGTGGCTTATGCCTTCCAAGCAGGACAGTTAATGTGCCCTTAATTGGTTCTCATCCATGCATGGAAAGAAGGAATTAATTAAACTATGTGGTTTCATACTTCTAATATTACAGTAAATGCTTGTTTTCTTTTTTGGTTCTTCATCAAGCTTCAAACAGGATTTGAGATAAACAGAATTTTGATGTCTTCAGTAACATCTCAAAATGAACCTAAAAGGGAAAATGGGAAGAATAAAAAAACTAAGAAGGTAACATGGAAGTTTTTATCAGCATACTGCTTCTGATAGCATCTGACTTGCATAGAGATTGGAATTTGTGGAAAACAGTGATGTAAAAGGCATTTGATTTGTCTGCTGCACTTTACTCCATTTCCAAAGTGATAAACAGTGCTGAATGCCTCTTTTTTTTCTTTCTTTCTTTTTTTTTTTAATCTTTTTTTACCTCCTTTGGTAATTAGAACAGTATTAGGGCTGGTAGCACCTCACCAGAAAACTTTCCTGTACCAGCATGACAGTAACCTGTTACAGTTACAGCCCATGCCCTCTGTCTCAGCTGCCTTTTCAGTTTATCTGGCAAAATTAGTTTCCAAAGCAATTTTAAGCAGGCATCTTAAGATGGTATGTTTGGGGGGGGGGATTGCTGAAATCAAGAGAATTTATTTTGCAACACATGTTGCAGGTCAGTCAAAATTTTGCAACTGTGGTTTTGCAAACTTAAATAAACAGTGTTCAATGTCTTTAATGTCAAACTATTTGTTAAATGCATCTGAAATAAAATTTACTGGTCTGAGCTGTTGCAAAGTCCTACTCCTACGTACCGGAGGGAAATTATCTTTTTCAACTAGAGGGAAAGTGATGTGATTTCACTGCTTGTTTATTTGAGTCTTACTTACTTAAAAAAAAAACAAACCCATTTAAGATTGTGCTGTTGGGTCAGCAGTTTGGAATTTTTTTGTCTTACTTTTTTGTCTGTCTTGTTGGCAGAGAAATCCTACAGTGAAGAAAGTGCAACTTTCACAATTACATGTAAAGGCTGGTGAGCTGCCTTTCGTGGCTGGGAAGGTGAGTGCAACCAAACATTCTTGCCAAATTGACATCTACAGTTTTAGTAAGTCTCTTTACTGTAATTGTTACATCACTTCTGTAAACCACTCAGTGATTCTGTTTTAAGTCTGTCAGCTCCAGCCATTCTGTTAGCGCGAATGTACAGAGTGTGTTGCATATTATGAAGCATCACAGTCCACGTATCTCATCACGAAGCCGAGGAGGAGCTACACCTGGGGTTGCAGGACGCAGTGCACTTCCAAAATCCTCCTTTTCCACATCCATGAGAAGTCATTCGGACCTTCTGTTGGCCATACAAGATGAACTGGGAAGAATGAGTTTGTGAGTACTCACTCAATCCCGGTGTTATGAGTAAAGGGCACTTCAAGTGGTAGCCCTGTGGAACTACAGGTGTGCTGTAGTTGAACCTGGCTCGTTTTAGGTGTAGGACTACTTGTTGGATTTTTCTTGCCAAAAATTATTTTGTCCTTGTGCTTAACTGATCTTGTGAGCAAGCAACATACCCTTCAGCTGGGTTTTTTTGCTTCCACATCCTGTATGTAACGAAGCTGCTACTGCAGGTAATAGCTGCAGCAAATGAGACATCTTTGGGACCTGTAGAAGTTTTGAACATAGCAAGATCTACAGAGCAGACCAAGAAAGTTCTCCTGACAAAGGCTGCAACAGAGGTGTTAACATTGAGTAAGCCAGCAGCGTGCGGTCAGTCTGGGTGGTAGAATAGGTTAGTGCAATTGTGTCAGGACTAGTCCTATCAAAACATCTAGTATATTCCTTTGTACTCACTTTTTCTGTGTTCTCTCTGTGTCCCTAATGGGTCTTTGTGCTGGCATTCATACCCTTTTCCTTGTTGACAGCAGGAGAACTTGCCAGTCCTGTAAAGGGGTTGTGAAAGAGGGGCAGTCTCCTGCCAGAAAACGGGCAGGGTGTGGGAGAAGCTAACATGTTAGTAATGCTATGCAAGTAAATGTGGATTACAGCTTGTCGTGTTCTTAGGCATCTTCCCATTAATGCAAGCTGGTAGAATTGTGCGCCAAAGCTGTGTAGCTGGTCATAGTGGGCATGTCAACACGATGAGATGTGGTCTGAACAGAGGATGATGTGTTGATTAAACCAGTTAGGATGTTGACACTGGTTTGAAATCCTTGATGTGGCAAAATTTAAACTGGCAGCCAGTCTCTTCTTCAAAAAGCTTTGGCTTACTCATGGTAATTCAAGGACAGGCTCTATTTCTGCCTTTTTTTGTTTGGGTGTTTTTTTCCTTATATAGCAGCAACTAACTCCTTCAATTAAACTGTCAAGGAGCAGCAGTTGCTCAGAAGTCAGACAAAAAGCCATGACCTTTGTAAAGAGATTATTTATCTAAGAGAGGGTTTCTGGTTTTGACTATTTCACATATCTAGGCATGAAGTAGATGTACGCACTTTCTTTTAATGAAGCTGGTGAATATGATTAATCAGCTCAGCTCACTGCAAATCTTTTTTAGTAGAAAATTTTAATTTTAATTATGTGTCAGGAAAAAAATATATTAAATATACCAGTTTAAACAATAGTTTTCTCTATTACGTGAAGCTTTCAGAGCCTGCATGAAATTGGACAGGAAGTCAGACCACACTGCATAGCTGCTCTTCACTTTGCAAACTCTCCTTTTGGACACTACTATGACTGTGGCATGGGGGAAAGAATAAGATGCACATCAGCTACAAATTTGGAATGAGAAAATCAGATCCAGTGGAAAATCTTTTTCTTTTCTAGTGTGAATATATCCTAGATTGATGAGTATTGTGTGAAGGGTTTAAATAATGTTTAATTGCTGTACTATGGACAGAGCAGCTAGAAACTCCTGCAATATACTGAAAGTATTGGGGGAAATCCTAGAGACTATCCTCAATATTTAGTGTGCCATTCTTGTCTTTAATAGTGAATATCAAGAACTTCTGAAGCAGATAGAGGAGACTCAAGATGCCAAAGTCTGTGAAGACCTAGAACAGGAGCTGGATTGCCTTGTAAAACAAATGGAGATTAAAGCAGTACAAATATCCAAGCTGAAAAAGCATCAAGCTTCTGTAAGAACGAGATGTAAACTCTCTAGCTAGCAACATTCTAGTTGAAGGCTGCCACAACTCTGCCTCCTGTTGTCATTAACTAGAATGTCACTTGAATGCTTAAGCCAGGATGTTCCAGTATGGGTGATTATAATTAAGCTGCTTGCTCCTGTTCTTGTACCTTCAGTTCCTTCTTTTGATCAAGCAAAAGCGCTTAGAGCTGGCAGCTAGGTATCTGTGCTTGAGCAGAAACTTCCTGCCCTGTGGCAGTTCTGCAATACAGAGCTGGGTTGCTCAGTCTGTCACTTCTCGCTGCGTTGAGACAAACTGTTGAGATTTCATTCCTTTGTGTTCTGTCCCTGTGTGGAATGAGAAAATAGAAGCTATAATGCCTGCACAGACTGGATTAAATGTCTTTTATATTACTGAAATATTGAAGATTTTTATTAACCAAATAGTGTGTTGACCACAGCTTCTCCAAAATAGTAGCCAGACAAGCCTTTGGGTTTTCTTTAGGGGTCTGGAACATCTCCCCTATGAGGAAAGGTTGAGTGAGCTGGGTCTGTTCAGCCTGGAAAAAAGAAGACTTAGGGGGGACCTAATTAGTGTTTACAAGTATCTTAGACATGGGTGGCAGGGGGAATTGGCCAGCCCCTTTTCAGTGGTCAGTGGGGACAGGACTAGGGGCAATGGCTGTAAGCTGGAGCACAGGAAGTTCCGCACCAACATGCGGAAGAACTTTTTCACAGTGAGGGTGACAGAGCAGTGGAATAGGCTGCCCAGGGAGGTGGTGGAGTCTCCTTCTCTGGAGATATTCAAGTCTCGTCTGGACGCCTATCTATGTAATATGAGATAGGGAGCCTGCTTTGGCAGGGGGGTTGGACCCGAAGATCTCTTGAGGTCCCTTCCAACCCCTAAGATTCTGTGATTCTGTGATTCTTTAACCCCTAAGCTGTCTGCATTCTGTCAGTATTTGTTTTAGAGCCATAGGCTCCAGCTTTTCGTACGTGCCCATATAAAATCACTCTGGTGTGGATGATCAGCTTAACCCTTTTGAAGCAACTTGTTTTGAAACATGTTTAACCCCAGCTATCAACTAAGCACCACACAGCCACTCACTCACTGCCCCAAACCAGTGGGGAGATGGAGGGAGAGGATCAAAAAGAGAGTGAGAAAACTTGTGGGTTGAGTTTAAGACAACTTAATAGGACAGAAAAGGACAATAATTATCATCATCATTGTACAATACACAAAACAAGTGATGCACAGCACAATTACTTACCACCCAGATCCCCGATGTTCAGCTAGTTTCTGAGCCACACCATCTCTCAGCCAACTCCCACAGTTAAATGTTCAATGTGACATCAAAGAGTACGGAGTATCCCTTTGGCCTGTCTGGGTCAGCTGCCCTGGCTGTATGCTCTCCCACGTTCTTGGGCACCCCCTGCCTCCTCATTGGTAGGCCGGTGTGGGAAGCTGAAGAATCCTTGACTGTTTGCCAACAACTAAAATATTAGTGTGTCACCAATATTATTTTCATCCTAATCCCAAACGCAGCACTAGACCAGCTGCTAGTGAGAAAAATAACTACCCCAGCCAAAACCAGAACAGAGCATACAATTAAAAATGCAGTCTGTAGTTTCCTGTTCTTCCATCTTATGTTTCAGGATAAACAGACTCACCTGAGAACTTTGCTTATACAGGAAACAAAACAAAGCTTGGTGTGAGACCTTATGAAAGGGGGAGGCGATAGCTAATTTAAATCTGACTGATTTTGTTCACGTTCATTTGTTCACAGATTCTGCTCACTGACACCTTTTGTTCTCCCTGTAATCACAAGCGCAGAGGTGCTTATGTCAAAGTAGAATTGTCGGATTTGCATGTTAGTGATATGGACAAAGGACTTTGACTGTTGAGTCCTCACTGCCTCTCTTGGCAATATCAACTGTTTTTTGGATAAAACTTACAGGCTTGAGGAGCCAACAACTGCGGTGTTATTCCTTGCCTCAGAATTTTGCTGACTTCATCCTTCAGGAACCTTAGACAATGGACAACAACTGCACCTTTGTTTCTTCCTTTTGCATATCTTTATGGTTACAGTCTGCCTTCATTTTGGGATAATGAGGAGTAATATATACAATATGTGGTGCAACCTTATTGTCATCCTTGCCTGTTATCAGGGTGCAGATCTGCGGGCAAGTCATCTATGCTCTGGTACAGCCTTATCAGAGCACACACACACCTTAGGCTCATGATGTAACTAGCACATTCTTCGTGTTTGTCTGTTTGATTACTATCCATCATGCCCCGGTTATCAATACAGGCCACTCCTGTAACCCTTGGCCTATATCAGGGTTTCTTCTGGTGCTTTCGCACACAGGCATTTCTACTGACCAGTCTTAATAGTTCTGATGCATATTTCTGCTTTTAGAACCTGTCACACTGAAATTGCTGTAGTTATCTCTCTGTTTCACAGTTAATAATATGTTCTAGAATGCAATTAAAGTTAATTATTTTTAGAAATTTACTTAAAGCCTAGATTGGCATATGGAATGCTTCCAGCCTAATTTTATCTTTGGGAGTGACCTTTTCATGCCAAGTGCAAGTCAAGACTTACTATTTGACATTTAAAAAACATTCTTTAGCAATCAGCCCTATTTATTCCATTTTCCAATTTTGTTATGAGGTTTCAAAGTAAACTGCTTAGATACAGGAACTGATGATAAACAGTATACATTTTATAGGTTTGTTGAGTGTTGTTTTGGGTTTTTTTGTTAGGGTAGTACAATCTGAAATGGAAAAAAGACTGTGGTAAACATATATTGGTAACAGATGATAGTCTGTCTCTCTCAAGCAAGCATTTTTACCTTGGGGATCGTTGGGGTTCAACAGCCTACTGAGTGTGGGTAAGGTCAGCTTTCTGTAGTGCTTTCTGTTGCAGTGAGACAACTGTGTGCAAGATTTGTAGGTTTTAACTTCTTTTTTTTTAATATCACTTAGACATCTTTAGTTTGGAGTTTGGTAGAAGTACAGTAAGTTCTACAGCTGCAGGTCTTCCGAGGATGTAACATTCTAATTAGTCATCTCTCTTCCTAGGTGGAAAAACTAAAGAATAAAACTCAGAAATTGAAACAAGGGGCTGTTCGTGCCAAACTCAAGTGCAGTGACCAAAAGAAAGCAAAGGAGACTGCAATAAGAGAAAGTATGCCTAAATGTTCTCCTGGGCAGAAAAGCAGAAGTTCTCTTCAGCTGCTAAAAACTGTGCAGAAACTTCAGTCATCACTGAAAAAAAATGCTATCGTGTGGGAGCAATAGTTCTGAAGTTTACTGTGTTAGAACTTTTTGAAATTGTCTGACAGTAAATTTTTAATTTCACAAAATACCTTTTAAAAATAAAAATAGATACAGCATAGATATAGTTGTCCATTCTAAACTGCATACTCACTAGTAGGCCAGTTTTTTCACCTCAGAATTAACCCTCATGTAGGATAGCTATAATTCAACTACACTGATTTGTAATAAAGTGTTATAATGTATTAATGAAATGCTTATTCATTAACTTGTCAAATAAAAATTTATACCTTTTTTACATTTAAAATAGTATGCAGTCTTTGGTGTCCTGTTTCCCCCACTGCCAAGGAGATACTTGGAGCTTGCTTTTCCAGGGTGACTTGGGCAAGTGCTTCTGTTGGCATAAACCTAGTAGTTTTCTGTAATAACTGAAAATTTGGATTATTGCAACTGAGGCAGAAGAAGAGGTATGGTCTCTTTTTTCTATACATTTTCGTTGTTATTATTACTCTGTAAGCTTTTTTCAGAGTCTTAGTATGAGGGACAGCTGGGGGCTGGAAGCACAACTCATGACTTGGTTGAACCACGACAACATGAGGGTGTTCATGGTAAGTGCATGGAAGAAGCCACTACCAGAACCTTGGGTTTTTGTCATCTCATCAACAGAACCTGGTTCTACCACAGTATAAAACAACTGGGCTGTCATAGAGTTAACTGCACACCAGTGCATGTGGTGGAATTTGTGTACTCCTACAAATGCAAGATGGGGTTTTATGCTAATAGTGAGTCTGCTCTTTCCCAACCCCCACTGTGTAAAAGACATAGCGGTGACTTTGAAGCAACACAGGATATTTATTTGCAATAAATTCCTGTCTTGAGGTTACTGATACTGACTTTCCTGGATGTTTGCATATGTCAGGAAAATACAGCTTCCTCAGGAGGTATCGGTGACATTCTTCAGTAGATCTCTGGTATAAAGAGAACACAGCAGTTGTCTCAAGCTCCTGTGCAGGTATGAATAAAAGTTGGAGGCATGCTCTGTTGTCAGGGGTTCTGAATAAGGGCCAATAATGATGCATGGTCCTAATGCAAAGTTGGGGTTTTGAATCAGTAAGTTTTGCTCTGGCACCCTTCAAAGAAAGGATTAGGAAAATTTTCAGACACTTAATTCAAATTTAGAATTAACCGGTATGGTCCTTGACAGGAGTTGCCTCTGTGAGCTTTTGGGGGCAAGAGGCGGGGTCAGTATGTACTAGAGATCTTAATTGGCACTGTGGAAGACCAGGTTGTTTCACTGATACTTGGGTATGGATTTCCTACATTCTGTTTAAACTGTAGAGACATCCTTCTTACTTATGGATTACCTCTGGCTTAGAAAAGTGTGTTGTATGCTTAAAAACACTTAAACGCCATTCTAAACATGGTGTTTTCATGGTATAAATTTCTGAGGTAAGTTTATGCATTTCTGGACACTGGAATCACTGATACCAAAGACAAAAGAAAATGAAAGCATTTCTGCTATTAATGCGTTCAGAGTGTGGGTATTCTGCTGCCACAAAATAAACTTTTGCCATTCCTAGGGGTAGTTCACTAGTCTTTGAAGCTGCGTACCCATGTGTAGGAGAGCAAGTGAGAAGGGCCTTCCCAAGTCCTGAGGAGCCTAAAGTACTATATGTCATCCAGAGTTCTGCCCCCCAGCAAAAACCATCAGGCATTGGAATGAGAGAGAAAAATTGCCAGCAGTTTGCCCCAAATGCATAAAACTGAGTGGAATGACTTTGCATGGTGGGCAGCAGCAGGAGTGGGAAGGAGGAGGACCCAGGGCTTGTGGCTGAGGGCTGAGAGAGGCCATAGGAGCTCCTATAGCTTTGTGTTGCTATAGGGACAACTGGGCCTGCCTGGGCAGGGAGCTGGCACACCAATCACCAGCTCCCTCTCTGCCTTGACCTGGTATTTTTGTTGACTATAGAAACCTGGGGAGAAGAAGCCATTTTGGAGCTGGAGTGCCCCGGCTTATCTCTTGGACAAAGGACTGTGGTGGAGGGCAGCAGCTCTGAGTCGGTCAACCAGGTACTGGGTAGGGTAGTGCTTAAACAATGGAAGCATTGAATAGTCAGTCTTCAAAATGTGTGTGCTGACAGGGGCTGTCCAGTCCCAGAAGAAAACCCCTCTGTTTGCCTTTCTGTGGGGCGAGTGGCTGGAGGGAAAGGGAAATGGCTGAACTTGGTCCTGTCAGCAGCTGGGCATCCTGCAGCTCTGCCTCCTTCGGAGGGGAACAGGGAGCTGAAAAGCTGTTTTACTTGGAGCCAAGAGCTGGGATTTGAGAGGGGGAAAATGGGAACGGATGATATGCAAGCTTACGCTAATTGACAGGGGTACATCACTTGTATTTCAGCTTGGAAGATTTTATTGTATTTTAGTAATTCTTTTGTGCTGCTTTTTTTTTTGTCTGGAGCTTTTATTTCTGTAGCTCATGTGTTTTCACACACTAAAGCAAAGCAGATGTGTTTCAGCATGGGCTGAGTCAAACCGGATACAAAGGAAGTGTGTCCCAAACAAGTTTTTATGCTTGAAGAAACACAGAAAATTTGTTTTCAGATTGTATTTTGGGAGGGGTGGATGGGTGGGATGGGAGAAATATAGAGCAGTTAATAAATCTGTGGAAACCATGGTGGTGAAGTTAAACTTTTGCACAAGCATTGGCACATTTCGGCTTCTCAAGAATTAAGCAGGCAGATCACAGCAAGTTTTGCTGGGGTCTGAATGCTTCATGTCTTATGCTCGAAAAAGGTTCTGGCCTGGAACTCCATAATTGCACATTTGGAGAAGGCACAGTGGTCAGAGCAGGCTCCTTTGCAAGAACAGTATGTTTTGGCTTAATAAGTGCTTGATCTACTCTTTTAACAGATCCTTGTTTTGATTTATGTCCTGCAGGTTTTTGTTTGTCTTCTCAGACCAAACTGCATATTTCTTTTTTTTATTAGTGTTTTGAATCTAGCTATACATGCCAGCAGACAAAAAACACACACTGATCCCCCCCCCCCCCCCCCCCAAAAAAAAAAGACTAATTGGTTTATTTACTCAAAATCTGAGTTCTTTTATGCTGAGTTACGCAAAACTGCCGCAACAGGTTTTGTTAGTATTTGAACCTAGGGTCATATTTTATGGCTAGACATTAGGGAAATTGGACAAAAGATGTAGGTTGAACAGTATAATTAAAAATACAGACCAGCAAATTGTACCCAACAATAGTTCATTTTCTTGCTACTGATGAAATATGCTAGCACAAATGAATGGCTTGTTATTTGAGCCTGCTGGAAAGACTTTGTCCTGGTACAAAAGGCATTCGTTTTGAGCATGTGTGCTACAATCTTCTAACCAGCAAAGCTGGAGGTTGGATGTAGCTATAAATCCAGTGTGTTCTGGGAATAGAAGCTGGCAAAAACACTCCCAACAAAATAATCAGGGCAGGATCTTACTGGGATTTGGTTGCTGGCTAACGTAACTATGTGCAGATGTTTATGTGGACAGAAAGACATTCCCAGAATAAGAATACTGTACAAACACATGATGATTTTTATAGCAGAAAAAAGCCTAGGAAGTGGAGATAATAAAACATACGCTGTTATTTCTGATTAAGTGTTTTCTGTTTTCCTCAGCTTGCCTGTACTGAAGTGGGCAAGGCTGCCTCTTCCATTTTCCCAGGTGAGGTCTGTTGAACCTTCTGCAGGTCACTTGGTTTGCAGCTCAGGTGCTTACCTGAAGGCCTCCACGGGCTCCTGTGTGGGTTCCATTGTCTCCCTCTTCCATCACTGGAGAGAAGCAAACATTTCTGAAAGTGTTACCCTAACTGAAGTAGCAGCTAGAACAGGACAGATGAATCTTATCCCAAGTGCTTGTCCCTACCAACTACAAGGGGAGTCTGGGGTGATTCTGATGAACTGAACTCTCTCTGATTTCTGCGGATCCTGGCTGAGCTCTTCAAAATCTTCTGCAGTCCTGGGTAAGTGCTGGGCTGCTGACAGCCTGGGACTCCAGTGCATTGCCCTGCAAACAGCTATTTTTTCCTCCTGTTTTCATGTCAGCCTCTTGTGCACCGGACTAAATGTGGGTGCCTGTCCTGAGAACATGCTTACTGTGATCTCCTCATGATGAGTAGTGTCACTGATAACAAAACTAGGAGATGGGGGGCTTAGTGCTGTGGGGTCCAGGAAAACAGATTACTGTAAGATTTTATTTTGCTGGCACTTAAGATAA
The DNA here is from genome assembly GCA_022605575.1 of Laterallus jamaicensis coturniculus. Lineage (NCBI taxonomy): Eukaryota > Metazoa > Chordata > Aves > Gruiformes > Rallidae > Laterallus > Laterallus jamaicensis. Next base: position 7,971,751 of record JAKCOX010000027.1, read on the forward strand.
CTTCTTTTTGCAATCTGAATTTATTTATTGGCAGCTTTACTATTTTGCTGAAAGCTTTGCTTTATACCCAGAATTGGTAATTTACATTCCCACTGCATCACTCTGCTAACCTAACTTTACTTCCATGATGTCAAAAAGCTGAGCTAACTAATTGTGAATAGTTTTACAGCCATACCTGGATCATTTTTCTTTGAACTCCACTCTTTAGTTTCCTTAGGGATTTTTGATTTAGCTTGTATTTCTTGCTTTGGTTCTGGGCTTCCTGGCCCTCTGATTTTCAATTTTGGTTGGTTGGTTGTTTTTTTCCTGTTGTAGTTCTCTGCCTACTTTTGATGATTTTTTGGTTGGCCCCACCGTCTTTGCTTCCTAACTCTTCCTTCTGCTTCTGAGGGCGAGTTCCAATTAGCTTTTTTACCACTGATTCAGCTTCCACAATGTTAAAATCATTGAGCCATTAGTTGTATTTGAGTTTTCTAACTGCTTTTGTTAATTTTTCTAAATTAGAGCCTTTTGGATGTTAACTCTTATACATTCAGATGTTGTTTTGTTCTTCCAGTCTAACCCAGATTACAATCATTTCCCTAGTGTTCTCACCACTTACCCAAACTGATTGAAATACCATCTAGGTTTGACAACTAATTAAAGACATTAGTAGAGCACAGCAGACTTTTTTTGTTTAGGACTAATCTAGTGAAAAATTTTATCTTCATTCTCCAAAGTAGGTGAATCTAATGCACATAGATTACTTTTGGCCTTTGAACAGTGGTAGCCATTCATAAATACCAATTCATTATACTACCAGGCTATCCCATCACCTTTACCATAAATTCTGAAGCATCTCCTTGGCAGCATGTCCTGCTGCCAAGGTATAGTTGCTTTTCTACATTGTTTATATTATGCTTATAGTATCAGCCTTCATGTCTTATGTTGGTAGTTCAAGCTGTCACGCAGGTATCTGTTTGCAGTGTATGAATACAGTGGCTGCTTCTCATTTATTTCATCCAGATCCCTGGCTGGGTTCAGTGAAATCTTTTAGTTTGATTTTTTTAGATAACGCTTCCTTCCCCATTTCAGTCATCCTGTCCCCTGGTGTTTCTTTGTATCTCTTTTTACTTGAATTTCCTCTTCTCTCAGATGTGAAATTCAGGTGCAGAGATTTGAATTCTCTGATTCCTTCCCACAGTTGATTAGTGTTCAGCTCTTATTTTCAGCATGATAGGTCCCAAACCAAAAGACAGGGATTTGTCCAAGGCCATAGGATACCATCAACCAAGAAAAGCCCCCAACAGGTACATCCTGCACTGCTGTACTCAGCCTCTTGACAGTCTCCTTTGTTTGTCAAGTCAAACTCAGGATTGGACCGACAGCTGTTATCTTTCAGTGGTCTATCATGAAAGAAAAAAAGGAGGAACTATGTGCCCGGTGCAGCCAAGCAGATTCTGCAGACCATTGAGAAATAGCTGGTTGCACTGTGATTGATTACCAGCCTCTTCTTCCCCTTTTCTTCCAAGAAAGAAGCCCCAAATTTTTCTTCAACAATGTGCTTCTTTCCTTAAAAAGACAAGTTCCTTTTTTTCTTCTTTCAATTAATTGTGCTGCTCACTGACAAGTGAATAGAATAGCTGTAATTCCAGATGTTGGGAAGAGCGCGGCTACTTTAGAAATTCTCACAAACCAAGTGTTTCCCATTTGCAGAAAGTGGCATTTCTTGCAAATTCTTCCATTCTTTTTATTCTGGTCAACTTAAAGAAATAGTTTCAGGTGAGAGAAATGGGGAGAAAATAGATTTTTAATGCCAGTGTCCTTTTTTTCAGAAAAAAATGAAAGTAAAATTTCAATTATTCTTTTGTAAAACATCAGGTTTAGTGTTTCATTGCATAAACTTTCAGAAGTATTGCAAAGAAGCTGTGTCAAGGAGGGAGGAGATGGTATTTGTTAGTGAGATGCAGGAAGACACTTGAAAATTTCTGGTCCAGATCAGCTTTTCTCCTATTTTCCTCTGGCTGTCAATCAAAATGGGAAAAATCACATTTACCCAGTTCAGTTCCTGATATTAAAAGAAAATTCTTCTGTTTAAAGGAGATGCTGAATAAATTGTTCTTTAATGAGGTTGCTCCATATTATATATTGTCTATATTAGAGTGGGAATTTGTGCTTTTTACATGGACAGTTCTCTCAATCTGGAGAAGCTCCTTATGAGAAAGGAGCTTCTTCTCGACTGCTTTGTCTTTAGGTCTGCCAACCCCACACAGGCAAAATGGATGAAGTGTACCAGATCTCTTCTACTGAGAAGGTCCAGCGGCTGGAACAGGAACTAGCAGCACAGCTGACAGAGCTGAAGGCAGAAATAGAAGATAACAGGATACTCCAGGGAGTATCACGTAGGGCATACAGGTAACGAGTTTGCTGGGAAGGCAGGTTGTAGTGAGGTTATTGTGTCTCTTCTTGGGTTTCTTTGGTCATGATACCAAAGTCACGTGTCTGTTCAACTGTTCAAGACCTGAACACACACGTGGAAGGCAGGAATAGCAGCTTTTCATTGTGTGTCTGCCATGGAGTTACAGATGAAATGGAAAAGAATTTCAAAACATAAACGAAATTGATTTCACATTGTTTATTGTAAACAAAACTCTAAATCTCCCCAGCATGTCAAGTATTTCCTTCTTACAGTGAAGAGGAGGTAGCTTCAAACGTAACACTGGGGATGTATGAACAGAAAGGTCACATATAAGACAGCCACTCTTACTGCTGGGAGTGATGATGAGCTGTCAGCTATGACAGTGTATCCAGGTGTGGCGTTATGCTTCAAGGAAGCTGTAGACCAGCTGGAGAATACATGGAGGAAAGCAGAGGTGAAGAACACTTGACTAGGACACATGAGACAAAAAGGAAAGGTGCTGGACTTATGTCTCAACTCCATTTTCTCTAGACCATAAATCCACAGGATTGACAAACATTGGGTGAACTTTTCATGGGCTTTGACTAAAAAAGTAGAGGTGAAAGAAAACAGTTTGCAAAAATAGTCTGCTAATTAAATTAATTCTGCTGCCTTAATGTAGGTTTTCATGTCATTAAACTCTCTTGCTGATAACTTTACTGTTTGGTTTATACCACCTTGCATGTAACAACATTCTGTTGAACTTTTTTTCCTGCAGTTCTGTTGCAATTCCAAAGGATGCATCTTATTTCAGAAAAGAAAGGGAGGTAACACTGAAGAAAGGCTTACAGGTAGATAGCTTAAATACATCCTTGCTTAAAAAAATATCTCTTTGCTCTTTACCAAGTACTAACAGAAAATTAAAATAAGAGAAAGTGGTATGTTCTTTGGAATCTGGGCCTGTGAAGCAGAATGGGAAAGGTTTTAAGGTCATTTGCACATTAGTAAAACATCATAAGCTTTCTTTTATTGTAATAATAACGTGGACCTGCCTCTTCCTAATGAAATTCAAAGCCTAAACATTTTCCCATATTTACCACTTCTATTTCATAACCTGATAAAGAGTTCTATTCAAGATATTCTTCATTTGCAGGTGGCAGAAGCAAAACCACTTGTTATTCAGGCTGATGTCATGCAGAGGGAGTTAGAGAGCTGCTGGAGAAGGGAGTATACAGCAGCAAACCTGCCTCTGCTACTGCACCAGGTAGGGTTCCCACCTGCTGCAAAGATCTAGGAGCTTTCCTCTGGCCCGGCAAGTTGCACTGTGAACATTTGAAAATAAGCAGAACGGTGTGAAGCTCCTTCCTGAAAACAGGCGCTGAAAACAGTGCTTGCAGCGTCCTTGTACTATGGGAAAAAGTCCTGCTCTCTTTCTTTGAAGGACAAGAATCTAAGCCAGATCCAGTGGGCTAGGACAAGGTTCTCACAATTGCCTGATGGTTTTGTGCTGTTCTAGTGCATTGGTGTTGTGGGTTATTTTTATTTTCATTTCTAAAGCAGTGTTCAAATGTCTACGTTCAGGGGACTGGATCCTGCCATTTTCCTTATATTATCAGCTTTTTCATCCCCACAATAATGTTTCCACTGGGACAACTCAGGGAGAGTACCCCTAATGAATAAATATAACAGCACACCGGTCTTTGGTGACCGATTAACTCTTCTTTTGATGTTATTCTCTGATGCTAATGAGGATCTAGGCACTGCTTAAATTTCCTATAATGTTAGGCTGCTGTTGTTTACAAATGTGTGATTTGTTGGTTATTTCTGGTTTTATTCAAGTTTTTTACAGACAGAATTACTCAGCTAGTCCAGAGTAAATATTTGCACATGCTTAGATGGAAGAGATTCTGTACGCACAGCAGTGTTATGGAACAGCTTTATCCCCTCTATCAGGTAAGAACCAAAACCTAGGGTGTAGCACACATGTGTAGCACAGTAGCTGTTCACAAAAAAACCTAAAAAGCTCTTATTTGGGTTTTTACCTTAAGGGTAATTCATAAATGGAATTTGTCACCAGACATTCACTCAGCTATCTGCTTATGGTCAGTATTAGCTGTTCAGAAAAATTCACCATTTGGGCTGAAATTCCCTTTTCCTTGTTGTGTTGGAAATACCATTTGTAAGCATTTAGCAAGGAAACGAACCTTTGAGATTACTCTTGAACAAGGATTCCTCATGCAGAGCGAATACAAGGGCCTTCTAGCTAATAAGGGTTTAAAGCTGAAGGAATGGTTTAAAGCTGAAGGAGGGAAGGTTTAAATTGAATATTAGGGGGAAGTTTTTTATGGAAAGAGTGGTGAGGTGCTGGAACAGGCTGCCCAGAGAGGTGGTGGATGCCCCATCCCTGGAAGTGTTCAAGGCCAGGTTGGATGGGGCCCTGGGCAACCTTGTGTAGATCCAGGCCTGAGGTTGGTGGCCCTGCCTGTGGCAGGGGGTTGGAGCTTTATGATCCTTGGGGTCCCTTCCAACCCATGCCATTCTATGATTCTAAGATACAGAAGTAGGTAAATGACAGTGTCTCTTTTATATAATCAAACAGAAGCAAATTAGTCACATCATGGAGGAATACAACGATGCAGTTCAGAGGGCTGCAAGACTTTCAGTGGCAAGGGAAAGTTTCCTGACTGGAAATAAAAATCCAGTGAATGCAGTGACACAGGAAGACCTGCTGATTTACACCCGGTGGTTAGTGTGTCACCTCCACTCTTTGAAGGGCATCCACCATTTTCTCCAGGTAAGATGAGCATTTTTTTGAACAGTGAAATAAAATGATGAAACCTTCAAGTCTTAGATAAGAATATAAACTGATGAATATCAAAATCAATGTAAAAGAAATTTAGAGGTGTGTGGGTAAAAAGCTAGACTCTGTACATGTCCATTTTTTAGTAGATTGGTTTTACTAGAAAGGAAATATTACTATGATAAAGCTGAACTTAGAACAATTAACTCCCTGAGTTCAGTGTAGACAGTCTTGGGCTGCTTGGATTTGAGATCCAGGAAGAGAAGGAGAAAGCTTGGAAACATGTTTCTCTATTATTACTGTGATGTTGTTTTATTAGTGCAGAACACTATCAAGAGGTGAGGGATCTCAATGAATAGCCTGTAGGCTTGAGGAGTATTTGTTTGTTTAAGTGTCACCTTTTGAAGCCAACTATGAATACTTCCTTGTTTTATCTAGTCTCCTTAATGATTTTATTATATGATTGCTACAAGTCATTGACAGTGAGTAAACTTCTGGAGTTACACAGGATGTGTAACTATGTGGTGGGTTTTTTTCTCTTTTGTGCTTTATTATGTTACTAAATTTGCAAGTGAATAGTTTGCATGTTTTCTTAGTGACTGAGAATAACAACAGGCATGTTTTTATCTCCAGGTTCTCCAGCATCTGCCTATTTCTCATAGAATAAATGTGGTTGATGAGAAATGTCCTGATACGTTCCAAGACAACTGGGAAAAGTTAAGAAGTGCTTTTGACAATAATTCAGATATTTTTAATACTGATTTGTTTCCCTGTTCAAGAATTTTAAGAAAAAATGGTAAGAAATCACCAGCTTTCCTTTAAAACTGTAAGTCCTACAGATAATACATTCCTTGATGCATTCTTTGAGAAGGGTCACCAGTGCAAATGTTGCCATTCTTGATTTGTATGCTTGAGAAATGGGTGGTGTGGCTTTTAGAGTCAGCAAGAATCCTGGAAATCTGGTGTCCATATTCCAGAGTGTGCAGCCCTGAATCTGTGACAGTCACTTCTCAGGCCTTACTGTGCCCTGGGCTGTAGAAACTGGTGGTTCAGAGGATACTTGTGGGATCAACTTGGTGGAGAATCCCAGATATTGTCCCAATTATGCCAAACCCTGAAACTCACCCTTCCAACTTTCTGCAAGAATGCTGTTTAAAATATTTCAGTGGGTGACCTGTGGAGGAACTAAGAGAAGAGAGCTATTGTTTTAATCCTTATGCTGAATTATCTCTAGAAAATGTTCTTGAGGTTATTTTCAAGTTCTCTTTCCTTTTGAAGGAAGGAGAGAGTGATGCTGCTTATGAGAGTTACCTGTCAGTGGTACTTAATAAGCAATGCAGCATTCCTGTTGCAGAGGGTTTAAATACTGTGGTTTAACCCATGTATTTACAGAGTGGGAATGGTGTGGAACTGTAGGAACGCACAGATTTGTCTCTGGAAAAGCACAACCCCTCTCTCTGGGGGATGAGATAGGGCATATGGTTCCTCCTTGTAGCCAGGAAGTGGGCTGGCCAGAGTGGAGGAACAAAAAGAGTCTGTGACTTGTCCTCCTGCTCACATGAATTGACTGAGAGTGGACACATTCATGCAGCACATGCCTTTCAAAATTTTCACAACCATGTCTGTGAGACATGCAGCACCTCCCCATCTCATTTCTCCACTGTAGATCTCTACCTAACACCAGCACTGGTGGTGTTAAGGAACAGGGAGAGGATGGTTAAACTCTTCTCTCCAAACAAAGCCCGTTGAGCAGGCCATGTTTTGCTGACATGAGTGGGATATGAGTATCCCGCTGTATCCATAATCTTGGATACAGTGAGCTAATAATGAACAGGGAAAGGCACAAGGCCCCCAATATCTTAGAGAGTTCATCTGAGACATTCATTCTGCCATGGAGTAGACCCTTATTGGTATTAAATTGCTGTAGCTCATTTTGGTCTTCTGTATCTAGTAATCCAATATTTGAGGAACAGCCTGATATTAGCATCATAAGCTTTAATTCACATGCTGCCTAGAACTGAGCTTCACAGACAAAACAACGGAATGATTGTCCTGATTTTGGCTGGGATAGAGTTAATTTTTACTGACCAGCAGACATTCAGCAAATCTGGGGCAGGGTCTGCTTCCACCCCACTAGGTGGGGATCCCTAACCCACCTCCATGGGCTAGGGCAGGCCCATCTGGGACTGGTCAGCTGCTTGTCTGCTGCCTTCTGCTGTTGCTGGGAAACTGAAGGAGAAAGTCGGTGCAGGAGCGGAGCCATTAATAATATTAATGGTAAAAGAATGCACAATGCAATTGCTTACCACCTGCAGACCACCAATGCCCAGCTAGTTCCTGAGCTGTGGTCCCAGCCCCTGGCCAGCTTCCCCTGTGTATGACGTCACATGGCACAGAATATCCCTTTGGACAGTTTGGGTCAACTGTCTTGTCAGTATCCACCCTCAGCCTCCTCACGGTCAGGGCAGTATGAGAAACTAAAAAGTCCTTGACTTGGTATAAACATTGCCTAGCAACAACTGGTTGTTATCAACAATCAGTGTGTTATCCCGAATCCAAAACACAGCACTATAGTCACTACTAGGAAGAAAATTCATCTCTCCCAGACAAAACAAGGACAATAATTAAAAAAGACATTAGAATCAAAGGTGAAGGAAAGCATGGAATAGAAATGCAGATAGTCCTTTATTGCTCAAAAGTGAGGTAATGTACATTGGATTAGGTGTAGTTTCACTAAACTCAGAGAGTTTTGTTGAAGCTTAGCAACCTGTAACTTACCTATTAGCATCTTTGCGCATATCAGGAGTACCCACCAGTACTGGGTTAAAGCAAGTCAGCTGAAACTTAGTCAGACATTCAAAACTCTTTGGAAAAGTAGCAGCAAGAAAAAGTGCTGCTCTTTGTAAGGGCTTGGCCTCAGACAAAAACCAACTAAACAAGCCCCCAGTGCTAAATATACCTGTCAGACTGCTGAAACAAAGGGAAGAAAGGATGACAAAACTTACAGAAACACAATTCTTCAAGGATGAAGGAATACTGATAACCTTCAAAGCCTTGAGCAAGCCTGAGATGAAGTGAAAAAGGAAGAGAAAACATTTAGGTTCTTCTAAAAATAGGTGCTATGTTGCCAGCAGACTTCAACACTCATACCAGGCCAAACTCAGCTATCCCCAGTACACCCGTGTTTCAGAAGTTTGTGATAGCAGCATCATGCCAGAATCAGATACCGGAAGAGTGATAACCCCGAAATAGTAACACACTTGGAGTTCTTGTGGCATGTGAAGATTTGAGAGGTGTGTGTGTGTGAAGAATGTTGTACAACCCTGAGCCAGGGCTCTGTTGAGGCAGTAGGATTTGTTAGGTGGTGTCCTTTCTGTGCTAGAAGATAGGCACTCCTCCAAGCACCATGGAGGTGTCCCAACCTGCAACAGCTGTTAGTTTTCCAGGGTTAATCCATAAAATGTGGGTTTCTCTTCTGCTCCCATCCGTCCCCCCCTCCCTCCCACTCCCCTCCATGATACTCCATGTTCTGACATATTTCTGCTTTGGGAAAAGGGAAGCTAAATTTTTGCATGGATGCAAGGGGCACTGACAGCATTGCTTTACAGTCATCTTACAGTCATGTTGCTTAAAGAGCTGATGTTCTTCAGCTGGTCTGATTATGGCTTTTTGCAGAATCCTGCCACAAGGACACTGGATTCACTCTGCCCCGGCACAGCACTGAACCTGAGGAGCTGAAACCTCAGCTCCAGCTTCTGCTTTCTCACTTTGGTATTGACTACAACCTTAAGAATCTCAAGAGCACAGCTGATGAGATCGAGCTCTTTTCCCTGGTAACTGAAATGTGCTTCTAATTTAAAAAAAAATAAATTAAAAAACCCATATTTAAAAGTATGTAAGGAAGTTCCATTTATTTTAAGTCAGTGTTTTACATCATGGAAAAATGAGAATTTGGGCATTTTTGCTCTTGAGAGGAAGCGGCAGAAAGGCCTGCACAAAGGCCTTCTTCCAAAAGCTACAGTGACTTCCACAGCTACAGGCCTTCCACAAAGCTACAGTGACTGCTGACGTTTGTATTTTCAGTTTCACGACCCTGAGTTGATATCTTTGTTCTCCCAGCTCTCGCTTGAGCTTTCTGCGCGTTTTTCTCCAGTTTTCCTGCCCATGTTTGGTGTCCTCCCGAGTCGTGGTGCTTCCACTAGAGGTCGGCGGTGACACGCCATGGCCCAGGACCTCTCCAGGCCTCCCCAGCTCAGGGGTTACCAGCAGAAAAACGCTGATTTTCATCGGTTTTGTCACCCAAAAGGCAAAACCAATCGAAAATCTCTATCGTGTGCCCAGGGTCCAGAAGAAATGCATAGCTGTTAAACATAAATTACATAGTGCTTTGAAATACACGGCTTGCCTTACAAATCCACTTCTATGAGGACAGGTAGTGCAGCTGAAAAGGACAAAGGTTTGGTTACATAAACTGGCCTGTAAATCCCTCATCACATTAACATTTGACTAGTCCAAGTGAACTCACTGAACTAACCGAGATAAGCATGGGCACACATGTTTACACAACTAGGCAATGATGTAAATTACCTTCATTGGAGTTTGGCAGTGGCTTATTCATTTTTGAACAGGATTATCCAAGAACATCTTCCTTGCTAACACTATTCCTGCTAAAGGCAGGGAGAACAAATTTACCATTGACTTCGACCGATGCTGTTTCTGAAAATCCTGGTCTTCTTTTTGGATGCTCTGGAGTTAACAGCTGGGAGTTTCACTGTCTCTGCTGGAAAGGAAACACAGAACCAGGCTGTCTCCTTTGTCATTTTATCACTCCCTTTGTTTATTTTTTTTCTGCTGGCAATATGCAGTATCACTTTGCTATAGGATTTAATATCCGGTTGCAGAAATTTATAACACTTCCATCTCCTGTTGTGCTTTAGGTTGTCCGAAAATTCAGAAGCGTCTTCTGCAAACAGCAGACGATGAGAACGTTTCCAGTTTATGACGCAGAGGTTTCTAGGTCAGAGAACTGGGGCATGCTAGATCCAGCCAGGGCTTTGAAAAAGAAAGCCAACTGGATCCCTTTTTTAAAGGTAATTATGAGGAGCTCTCCTTTTTCAGTTGTGTTAGTCCCATCCAGTCTTTGCAATGACTTTTTAGTAATTCAGACCTTTTCAAACTACTATGTTTCTCTATGGTAAAGAGCTCCTTTTTATATTTGTTGAAAATAAAAAGTGAATGTCTTGCACTTCCCTTATTAAATGCTGCTTCCTATACCAAAACCATGTAGCAATATTCATAAGTTTTATGATTACTTTTATGTCAACCAGATTAAACCTAAAGTAGATCCCTGGCAGCAAAAGCTTTTGATAAAGCTGAAACAATGGAAAAAAGTGGATAAGCTGATGGACCTTCATTCAGAATTTGTAGAGGTAATATAATTAAGTGATTTAAAGTGATTTTGATATATTTATTGGACACTTCCAGGGAAATTAAAGGTTTCCTCTGGTTTATGTAGTGTCTATATGCCTGAATTCATTAAAGACCCATTACTAAGGTGCTATAGAGGTATTTTTCCCCCCTCTTTCTCAGTTCACTGGTTTCAAAAGGCAGCTTGAGCACTTGCATAAATATTCAAAAGCTCCAAAGTTCACATAAGTCACTTCAAAATCAGCCCTGTAATTTGTGTCAAAGGGATTGTTCCAAACAGCTTTTTTTTAATGTGACCAAGGTCCAGACCTGTGCTCAAAAGGCAGAGATATGCTCCAATACTGAGGTACAAGTCTAAAATGTGGTAGGTTACAATGTACAGATTACGTGTGCCCCAGGGAGAGGTTACTGAGTGCCTCAATTTTGGTTCTAGTTTCACGGGTTCTCTTGATTCTGGTGGCCTATTGTCATTTTTGCCCATTTGGAAGATGTCCTGCAGGACACCTCTGTTGAGGCTGCCTGCCATCCAGCCTGCCTGGAAAAACGGCATTCACGGATCAGTCCTGCTTTGCATCCACAGTGAACCTGAGGCACCCCCTTAACACCTCACATCATTGTCTTGCCAAAGGTGGTCAGCTGGAAAGAGTAGTATTCATTTGTTCTAACTGCATCTTAGTCACCAAAGGTGCGCTGCAGGGCTGACTTGCATTCCCTCTGCTCATTCAGGCCTGCTGCAGATGCATGGACGAACTACAGCCTGTGATATGGGTGCACAGGTGTAGGGCTTGCCACATTTTTCCAGTGAAATTTTAGCAGGTTTGGTATCCTCATCTGGAAAACTGGTTGAGTTCTCTGCCTCTCAAGGATGAGGAGAACCAGTGCTATTAAGATGGTGAGCTACTACTGCAAGGCTGGATCTATATAAATATCTCAGCCACCAAAACTGATCCGGCCTCTCAGCCACTGGATGAGCATGAAGTACTTTGAACAATAAGGACAACTTGTAGTTTAGATCCCAGTTTTAAATGGGAACATGAAAATAAATCTCTCCTCTGAAGATGTGGAAGAGCCGTGCCCCTGTGTGCCCTCTTCTGTCAATAATCACTTTTCTGCCAAATAGAACGTCTTTGGTGAGCTGTCTTTTCCTTCCTTTAGAACCAGGGCGGTGTTGTATACACCAGAGCAGTCTAAGCCATGTCTGCAGCTCATCTGAGGCTATTTCAACCTTGAAATGTCACTGGGCTCCTCATTTCCATAGGGTTTGATAATTAATTTTTTATTAAAGTCTGCTTGCTCCCCCAGCCCAATGATAATTTTCACCTTTGTTAATCAAGGTTTTGACTTTTCAGCATCTTTGTTCAAAACAGATGATAAAGGAGAGCCCTATAAAACTCCTGCACTTAAACCCTTTAGTATTCCTAATTAATGCTTTGCTAGAATTGCTATCAACAGTGATCTGTTGATGCCAATAATTGCTAAAGCACGGCCATGTTCTTCAAATTGTACTTCTGATACAAGTGGCAATTAAAGAAAAACTTCTGCAAGATTAGATGTGGGTTTTAAAAATTACTTTTGTGCTACTTCTAATTTTGTTTAACCTGCTTTTTGGCAGTAGTATCTATATATTTAGTCTCCTAGGTTCCCATTTAATATTCATTATTTACTTTTGTGGGTCTCACAAAGCATTTGAGAGAGAATTCTTCTTAAATTGCAGAAATCACAAAGTGGATGTGCAGATGTTGCAGCTGAAGTTTCCTTTACAATATTATAAATTTAATGGATTTTATTTTGATGATACTCTTAGAAAGGTTAGCCATTTACAGGTTTGGTTTTGTTGTGTTGGGGTTTTTTTAAAATTTAGTACTGTCTGAAATAAGCTTTCTTTTATGATCTCTGGTTTCAAACCTTTTCCCCAAGCCAGATATTTCACAAAGAAACCATTCTTTCAGATGTTACCACAGCATGTAGTTTTTCTGGAAAGCTTGGGTGAAAGCCATCTTCACCACCACTAGCAAAAGTAAAAATGGCTTTGAAACTCACTGAGACAATGAAAAAAAGATCATTCTCCTTGCTTTTTTCCATAGTGGCTTGTTCACCAAACACGATATATTTGGTTTTGCTCAAATGGGATTAACCAGTAGTCCCTCCCCTCCATAATTCTTTTGTTAGTCAGAAAGTGCTTTCATATTCTTTCTTCTCTGGAATTTCACCTCCATATGCTGTGACAAGCAAATCTGTATCTACATTTTCACCTTGGAGACGAGGCAGCAGACAACTTTCCCAAGTAAAGGAGAAGCAGTAATAAGCAGTGACGCAGATGCTCCCTCACTACACTAATCTGACCACACTAATCTCTGTGGGATGGGGGCTGTGATGCTGACTTGTTTGCCTTGTGAATCTTTTGTCTGTATTTGATGGGGTTTGAAACAAGGTCTCAGACATAGAGAGGGTGATGGAGGGTCTCCAGGAACACGCAGCAGCCGTGTTCGAACCACGTCCTGCACGGTCAAGTTCTGCCACTTCTGCCTATGCCTTGGGACAGCTGAGCTACAATCTCATCTGGAAGGAGATCTATGACAACGCTGAGCTCCACCAGGTATTTAGAAGGCGAAATTATGAATAACAGTTAATTAACTTGTCAGCACTGATAGACCTGCCCAGCTGCAACATACAGTTGCATGCCCAAGACACATATGTGATGCCCTCTCCTTCTTGGGGCTCACTGCTCTGTAGCCACCAATCCAGTCATAGCACAAGCAGCATGAAATTGCACCTACCTAAAAATAACACACATACATGCCTGTAGCAAAGCTGGGGTGTGGACTTGGCCACAAGAAATAGAAGTGTGGCTAAGCATGTACTGGAGAGTGTGGTATTAGGGAATGGGTTATCATCTGTGTACCGAGGAGAGGGAAGGAAGGATGGAGGGATCTCTTGGTTGCTGGAGGCCATCCAGCAGCTGAGTGCCTGTGACCCTGGCAGCAGATGCCTGCTTTGCACAGCAACACCAAGTTCCTCCTCTTGGGAAGAAGTGGTGTTTGTGGACATGGCCTCATACAGGTTCAGAAGCTGTGAAAGACCTTCAGGTTTTGGAGAACAAATGAAAAAAGAACCCACAAATGGCCTAACAGGCAGGGTAGCGAACAAGAAGTAGGACCTGCCTCCCTGTTATGTGGGGAATTTGTAGTAACTGTGTCATGCCTTCTGTGGGGAGCTCTGTGACTAATCCTCTGAAGGTACTCCTTTGATGAAGATTGACTTTGATTCCCTCTTTCTTTCTTGCCCTTCTGACTCAGAGGGTGTTCACAGCTGCTGCTTTGACAGGTATAAAAGCATTATGCGCAGAACTGTTACATCTCAGAAGTTCCTGTACCTGCAGGCCAGTGCTTCATTTGACTCACTTTGCTTGTGCCCACTTGCCTGCACCAGTGGTCCTTTGTGACAAGTTAGGAAAGGGCTGAACAATTTTCTTGCTCTGATGTGTTGTTTTAAAGAGGAGAGGTCTCAGCTACTGGGGTTGGATGCAGCTCCAATGTTAATGAGGCGTGCTTGCATCCCTGCTTTTGACTAGGACCAAGCAGGGCAATGAGTGATAAAGAAGCAGTGGAAAGGGAACAGAGGGAGAAAGACAACTATCTCTATTTTCTCTTTCTTACTGATTGATCAGCCCCTTAAGCTGACACCAATTCTGTGTTTAAAAATAAACTTGCATTTTTCTCCCAGGAAAAGCTCCCCCATGTGAACACATACAGTTCTTCCTATCTCAGGCTGACCCTCCCAGGAAATATTTGATTACATAATGAAAACTTCAGGGAAAAAAAGAACAGTGGGTTGACTCATGCAAGCTACATGATGATTAATGAAAAAAGGAAAGAAAACACATTTGCACTGTACATCTTCTGTGAAGTGCACTGGGCTCACCATGGGGTTGTGGAAGAGTATCTATGTGGGGGCAGTGCATAGGACATGGCTGATCTCAGCAGCATTAGGTTAATTGCAACCCTCATTTTGAAACAGTCTAGTCATGATGGTATAACAAAGCTATAATTAGATCCTTCACCCAAAAAAAAAGTGCTGTCCACATCTCAGTGTTTTTAAAATAAAAATTTCACTGCTACCCTTTTTTCTACTGTTTACCAGCATTTTTCAGACAGCATTGTCTGTATATTTTTTAAGTGGGAATGCTTTATCCTATGCTTATTCTGTATACTTATTGTGATATTTAACAGACCTGAACAATTAACACTGTTGATTCAGGAAAATATATTTTGATTCTATTTGAACTTGAATTATTTTAATAGATTGAAGGACCTGGTTTTTCTAAAATTTAAGGAATTAGACCTTTGTAGTCCATGAGGACAGGATGAGTGAGGATGATCATGCTTAGCAAGGATAGAGAAATCATTTAACAGATAATCTGTCATTGCAAGAATTATGGAAAGAATTCATTGTGTGACAGTTTGACATCAAGATTTGCTTGGTTTGACAGATTTTTTAAGACAAGGCATTCATGTCAACTTGCAAATTTATAGAAGAGCCAATGTAGTCCTGAGTTTATCTGTGTCACTTCTCTGAGTAGCTTTGCTAGGATGTCTCATGTTGAGCAGGATAAATTTGACAAGCACCAATTCGTGAAGATACATTAATAGGATTTTCTCTGATCAGAAAAAAAAGCAATGCCAAAATCAATGCTATAAAATCCCTAACACACTGAAAAGAATTCCACTTATGCCATCCATGTTCAGATGAAGTAGCAAAATAGATTGGGCCAGAGAAGTGGGTTAAGAGGACAGATTTTTCTTGTATACTTGATTGTCTGAGGAAATTAATTGGATGACGCCTAGCAAATCACTGAGACCATAATGGTCCTCAATGAATAAGTACTGTGTGACTCATCGTGATCTTCTCACTTACACTGGTACTAATGCCAGCTTAATTTCACTGCTGTTGGTGGAGTAACTCCTGATGTATGTGAGAAGGCCTTGCTGGAATTAGTAACAAGGCAGGTACAGCTGTTTTCCTGCTTGCTGCTCTTCTGCTACTCTTTGTGCTACATTGCTGAGTGTGCTGGAAAGGAGTGAGGAAAGACACCAACAAACAAGTATTGAATTTAATTTTACAGAATGTTAGCTAGAACATTTAATGTATCTGCTTGTGCTGGGGGTATTGTGTATATATCACAGCAAAATTTTTCTACGGCTTAGTCTGATGTTCCTTCTTTGTAGCTGCACCCTGTGATTTTGCCCCATGCTCAGCCTATGATCTGCTGGAGCCCAGAAGTCAGTTCTTCTTTTATAGCAGGAGGCAAAAAAGATGGACTAGGAGGTCAGACATGTCATAAACTGTAGCTGTTTTGTGGTTTTGATGGAACAAATGTTCTGAATTTCCTTGCAAAGGTTCCTTGATCTGACCCTTGCTGTCCTCTTGTCTTTGGAATGGGGTAGCTCTTTCATACAGCTCAGGAGTTTTACATGGATTGGAAGGCAATCAAATAGTGTGGAGTTATATGCCATGATAGGGCAGGTTTAGATTAGATATTAGAAAAAAAATTTTTACTGAAAGAGTTGTTGGGGCCTGGAACAGGCTGCCCAGGGAGGTGGTTGAGTCACCTTCCCTGGATGTGTTAAAAAAAGGGGTAGATGAGGTACTTAGGGATATGGTTTTGCATAGGGCAGGAATGGTTGGACTTGATGATCTTTTCCAACCTAGTGATTCTATGATAATTTCACTGCTATCTGGATTATGAATTTCATCCAGTATGGCATTCTTTTCTTTTCCCCTTTCCCTTTTCATTTCCTTTCCTATCCCTTCCTTTTGTTATGATAAAGCCTATGCATAAAGCTGACAAAGAAGACTCATATGCATACTTACTGCATCAATTTTTAACTGTGTGTTGGAACTAGGAGCTAACTACTGAGGATAACACAGCCATGGTTCACAATGGGAAGCCTCTGGCACCCTTCAGAAAGAAGAATGAAGGAAGGTAAAAAATTATTAATGTATATATATATGTATGTGTATGCATATATTTAATAAAACCTGAAAGAAGGAAGAAAAATGAGATCAACCTACTGTTTCTCTGACAGAAGCAGTAGTGCCATCCTTTTCCATTATTCCATACTGTGGGTTTCCATGACAGTCAGTCCTGTAGGCAGCAGCAGTCTTCTCTTAGACAACAGACATAGCAAAACTGTCTACTTTCAAAAGGTTTAGAAATCTCCTTGAGTAGAGAAAATGTAATTACATTTTTCCTGTCTGGAAAAAGGTACAGTTACACAGGCAGCTTGCAACTGCTAGGATTAGAAGAGGGCACAGTGACTGCCCAGAGGGAGCATGTGGTGAGGAGAGGAGCCTACTTGTCCCTGCTTTTCTTACGTCACCTGAGACTCCGGGAGCTAAAGGTAAAATGACAGAACATAAAAGGTGCAGAGATCAGAGTTAATTTTAGAGGGGGGCTGCCATCCAACTGAAAATGCAACTGTATCTTTGCTCTGGTTTGTTTCAGCGAGTATGCCTGGGCATCCTTAACTACTTCAGGTCTGTGGAGAGAAGCCTCACCATCAGTACTGCTGGCCTCTCCTCCAAGGCTGGTCACCTTATTGCTGGTGCAGAAGACACTTCCTGGATCAGCACTGCCAAAGGAGGCACTGGTGGTTTTGGAGGCCTGAGTTCTCAGCCATATGTCCACTACACACCAGCTGACTACAAGGTGAGGTACCACCTAGCCTTTAGTCTCCCAAGAAGTAGGCTTCAGCAGGAGTACCTTATCCAGTTCTCTTTCCTATGCAAGCTGTGTTGTGATCAACTGCTGAATAATGTAGGGACATAATGTAGGGGCATAATGTAGGGACATAATGTAGTTTCTTCCTCAGAACCATGTGTCTCACCTTAATAGACTAAATGTCTGTATCTACCAGAGGTTTGTAGCAATCCTCTGAGAAACTTCAGGTACACAGCAGTATGATGTTGATACTGCCTGCCAGATAAGCGTTTACTTGGACTGGTGCTGCTGGCTGTGCATGAAGTCGGACCTCTGTAAGTGTGGGATTGACACACACAGTAGATGTTACTGAGAAATCTGAGGCATTTTGCAGTTTATGGAAATGCTTGTTTAATGCCTAATGACTTCTGAAATGTATTATTTAGATTGAGGCACAGTTCAGGACTTACTGGGTTTTTAACCTTAGATGAGGGCATGTGGCTGAAGTGATAAAATTATTACACTTAGCTTCACTAGAAAAATTGTAATTCCAATTAAATTCCTAAGGCTTATAAAACCTTTGTTTCCCCAACTTTATTGAAAAATATACTGAACAGAATCAAAGTGTCATGCTGGCATTAGTGGTTTGATTGTGTATTTTGGGTCTTGAGTTGTCAAATTCCCTTGCAGCTCTGCTACCTAACACTCATCCCAAAGTTCTCATGCAGAAAGTCTGAAGAATCATGATACTATTTTAACAGGAGTTTTTTCAACATTTATTTCTCATTTACTGAAAACATGTTTGCTCTTGCTGTAGAAACACAGACCCAAACACCAAAAATGAAGTAGGCTTCCTGCCTCCATTTGTTGCTTATGTGTAGACTTCAGTCACCCCACCCTCCAAAAAAAACCCCCCTGAAAAAAACTTCATGTCCCCAAACATGAAAAAATCTAAACCTCTTTGAATAGAACGTGTGTGGGGAATTAGTGATATTTTTAAGGTATCTTTAGTTTTATTTCTAATATGACCACATCTATCCTTTAAAAATCTAATCAATGAACGTTCCTAAATGAAAAGCTACTTGGAACTGGAAAATTGTTGAACTGGGTAGTCCAGCATCTTTGAATTTTCAAGTCTGAAAAAGTGATTAAAAAACTTACGTTTTCCAACTGGAGGTGCTAGCTTTCCAGGAAGTGGGCATTATGTCAAGGTCTGATCTCTGCACAATATACCTTTATTTTCATCTCCTTCTGTTGCAGAAGAAAGGATGCAAAGATCATTCCTGACATTCAGTCTAAGCCCTCTCTGATCTGGAGATTAGCTGTGAAATAACTTCAGGGATCCCTTAGCAATAAGAGACATTATATCTCAATGGCCTCAACTTTCCCTGGAATAAATACATGGATATGGATATATATGCTTGAACTTCAGCTCAAGTTAGATAAATATTCACTCATCCTATTACAGTTTAATTGGCAACAAATTTAGTAGCAGGGGCAATAGTATTTCCTTAACAACAGTTTCTAATGTGTTTTGTTTGGTGGGTTTTTTGGTGGTGGGTTTGTTTTTTTAATATACTGCACTGACAGTCTCTCAAGAGACTGAAACAATAATAGAGCCATTTTACTGGCAAACTAATTGAGACCTGCCTAACATACTCTCTGGTGCATGCTATAAACCTGAAGCATATGGCATTGCTTTAAAAATACTTTTAGCATCTAATCTGTGCCCAAAATTGGAGGCGTACCTGTGTTATGAACCCCTCCACACGGCAAGCTGTGGGCCTGTGTGGTGGCTTAGCTCACACTGTATCTGAAACAGATTCTGAGGCACAATCTCCTCCCTAGCAGACTGCTTGGGATAGAGATCGTCAGAGGCATGCGTTTCAATGACAGAAGGCCCTGCAAAACAATCAATGACATTAAATTAAAACTCTTTGCTGTCAGATTCAGCTGGCAAAAAAGTAGATAAAATATAGGTAGGTGCATATGTGTTGCTTTATAACCCAAATGGGATTTGTTTAAGCTCTGGTAAATCTGAGCAGAGTGGGAGGAGGAAAGCCAAAATCTCCAGGCAAAAAACATCACATATAAATATCCAGTTACTTGATTTGTTGCTATAGACATATAACTGGGTATTAACATTTTTTATAGGCATAACTAGTATTTAGAAGGCTTGGGTAGTCTCTTTAAAATATGGTACTGAAACACGACAGGGAGAAAGTTTTCCTTTCTTTTTGCTTTTATTTTGTAAGAACTCTCTGTTTTTGTAGTCATGTGCCCCTTCTTCAGAATACAGTGTTCCTGACTGAGATTTTTAGGAGTGGGTCAGAGTAGGAATAAGAAAAAAATATCCCAGGATGTGGAAGAGGAGATAGATATTTCAATAAATGTTCTCCATAGGGATGTTTAAGAATACATCTAAGAATTGCTTATACCTGCTGTGGTGAAGTCAGCCCTATATTTGCTCAGTTATTTATCTGAATCAAGTTAAATTTAATTCTTCTGTAAAGGGCTTTGATTTAACCTTTAGCAAATTCTGCATCCCATCACTACACTGGTGACAAATAGCCTGTACAACAGACTAAGGAGAGAACAGAGTGTGCAGAACACCGTATTGGAAAAGGGAAAGGAATTTGACCTGGCTGATTCAACATTGTCTTCAAATTAGACATATATTTTGTAGGACTATCTCATTGACTATATCACAGAATCATAGAATCACAGGGGTTGAAAGGGACCTCAAGAGATCATCAGGTCCAATCCCCCTGCCAGAGCAGGCTCCCTAGCTCATACTGCACAGATAGGCATCCAGATGAGTCATCCAGCATAGATCTGTGAAGCTGGTGAGCTGTTGTTTAAATTTGACTTAGATTTCCATGACTAAAGCAAATGCCTTTTCCTCCATCCTTTCTTGCAATAGAATTTGAGACATCTAGGCACTAGCAGGTAAAGTTTGGGGAGCACTGAGGATCTTGTAAAGGCAGTGGTAGGAGAGCCAGTGAAAGGAGGAAGTCCCAACACATTCTGCATCATTTCTTTTGGCACTAAAGTGAGAGCAGAAGTGCATAACATACCAGGAAATACTAAAAACAAACAGTGGAAACGGAGGAGCTTGTATTTGCTTGCTAGCTTCTTACAAGAACAATTTTAAAAGGCTTTTATGGTTATCCACCTATACCAAGTGTTTATTTACACCAGGAGATTAACTTCTGTAATTATACACCTAGAGATAGATGTGTGTAATTCCCTTTGTGGCACTCCTAGGCCAGAAACAGATAATTTGGAAAGCTAACACCACTTCTGCTGACTGTAGTACTGGATTCTTGCCTGGGGTGTTACCAAGCTAACTAGTGACTAACTGCCAGGGTAGATAATTCTCTTTTAAAGGTGCTGATAACTTGGTTTTGGCTTTTTTTTTTTTTTTTTTTTTTAATTTTAGAAAAGTAAGGTCATTCTTAAGCTATTCTATTGAACAAGTGCTGATGTCACAGCAATTTTGGACATCAGTCAATGGTAGTTCCTTTTAATTAGTGCTAAAGTCTTTGTGCATCTGAGATTGTCTTCACATCTTGCAAGAGTAACTTACCCAGGGAGGCTTTCCAAAATACATTGACTTCATATTTGAATATCAGAATTTAAGATGCCTTTTGACAAAATTAGAAAAAGAAAAAAAAAACCAAAAGCACTTAGTTTGAGAGCTGGTCTTCTCATTTTGATGCATTCTTGGTTCTCTTTGTGGATTTATATGCCTGAAGGAAGAACTGGGCACAATAGAAATTTTGTAGTTTGTCTTACTCGGTGCTAGTAGAAATGAAGCCACAGTGTAGGTCTTACCTGTTAAAATAATATTTTAGCAAGATTTTATTTTATTGTTCTTCACTACTGACAAGATGGAGTGTTCCTAGGCCACATCCACCCTTAGAAATGTTGATTACACAGAATTGCCATCCCTGCAGAGCTGACTGCTCGTGTCTCTGTGTCTGCATGTCGTGGCGCAGGTCCACAGCGCTCAGTTCATGGAGTTTGCAGGGGTGGAAAACCAGGACGACTTTCACACTCGGGAAGACGGGTACATTCACACGCAGGACCAGCGAGGGGCTTACATTATATACGATGCAGCTTTAGAGGACCTGAAGGAGCTGGAGAGCCAGATGCTGCTTGTAGCCAGCCAGTACATTGAGAGAGAGAAAAGTAAGTTATCTCCAAGGACCAAAGCACCTGTGATAATTTGGTTTGCTGTTTTCAAAGTAGGCTGATCCTATGGCTTCTTGAATTACTGCTGTACTTCTGCAGGACCAAGTTCTAATGGGGTTTTTGGGACCTCTCCTTGTGTACTAAGTGATGAATGTGTTACAAAGACCTAATTGAGCATGTGGAATTGCTTGTCACGTGTTAATGTCATAGTTTTGCACCTATTCAGGGTCATAGAATCACAGAATCATAGAATCTCCTGAGTTGGAAGGGACTCATAAGGATCATTAAATCCAACTCCTGGCTCCACACAGGGCCAGCCAAGTCAGAGCACGGAACTGAGTGCGTTGTCCAGGGGCTTCTTGAACTCAGCCAAGCTTGGTGCTGTGACCACTTCCCTGGGGAGCCTGTTCCAGTGCCCAACCACCCTCTCAGGAAAGAGCCTCTTCCTAAAATCCAGCCTAAACCTCCCCTGTGACAGCTTCATGCTGTTCACTCAGGTTCTATCACTGGTCACCAGAGAGAGGTAGGTGATGGGTGCCTGTCCCTTCACTCCCCCTTGTCAGGAAGCCATAGGATGTGATGAGGTCTCCCCTCAGCCTCCTCTTCTCCAGGCTGTACAAACCAAGAGACTTCAGCCTCTCCTCATCAGACTTCCCCTCCAGACCCTTCACCACCCTCGTTGCCCTCCTCTGAACACTGTCCAATATTTTTATGTCCCTCTTGTTCTGTGGTGCCCCAAACTGCACCCAATACTTGAGGTGAGGCCACACCAGTGCAGTGTAGAGCAGGACAATCCTATCCCTGGACTGGCTGGCAATGCCATGCTTGATGCACCCCAGAGTACAGTTGGCCCTCCTGGCTGCCTGGGCACACTGCTGGCTCATGTTTAACTTGCTGCTGACCAAAACCTCCAAATCCCTCTGAGCATGGCTGGCCTCCAGTGTGACGTGAAAGTCATCCTACAGGGGAAAATAACACAGAAGGGCCATTTACTGATGTAGTTAAGTAATATGATGAGCAAGTACATCTTCAAGGCATAGAGAGAGTTGGAAAAGAAAAATGTTAATTATTTTTAAGGTCCTTTAATCAATGTATTGCATTGTTTTTCTGCAGAAATAAATGTACCTGCTACCACTCTTCTTCTCCGTGTTAAATAAGAAGCTGCAAAATACCTGTTGTTTCAGACTTCTTTCTTTCCTACTGCCTTTTCTTTTTTAAAATAGTAGGAGCTGAATTGAGGAAGACAGTATTACAGCTTTCTAAAATGAGCAGCTGTACTTCTAGGACAGTGAAGAGGATGAAGCTTTTAATTGTAGAAAGTACAGGGGGAGGGCTATTAGGAAACAGTGAATAAATGCCATAAATGTATATGATATTCAGAGAATTGCACAAAATCTCTCTTAAATCACTGGAATTACTTTCTGTAATCATAGGATAATGTGCTTGACGTTTTAGTATGCTTCACTAAAATCTAAAACTGAATATTCTGACAGAGAATGCCAGGCTGAGCTGAGGATTAAGATGACCAACAACTTTTACAAATCTGTGAAGGCCTAAATGTCTGCTAGGATCTCCTCTGAAGTCACCTGAAGGTTCTCATTGTGGACCTTTTTCTGGAACATCTTTCATATGAGGACAAGCTGAGAGACCTGACACTGTTCTGCTTGGAGAAGTTTCAGGAAGAATGTAACCAGTGTGTATAAATACCTGGTAGAAGGAAATGAAGAGAGAGACAGAGTTTTCTCAGTAGTCCTGACTGACAGGCCCCAAGGCAGTGGGTGCAAACTGAAACACGTGTAATTCCATCTGAATGCAAGAAAACCCATTTTTACTCTGAGGGTGGTCAAACACTGGCACAGACTGTGCAGAGAGGTTGTGGAGTCTTCATCTGTGGAGATACTCAAAACTTGACTGACATAGTCCTGGGCAAGCCACCCTAGGTAACCCTGTTAGGGATCATAGGGGTGGACTGGGTGACCTCCAGAGGTCCCTTGCAACCTGAACCATTCTGTGATTCTGTCATGATGGGAGACAGACTACTGAATGAAGTAGGGTACTCTGGTAGGCTGGTATAGCAGTTCCTGTGTTTATATGTCACTTTATTATCACCTTCACACAACAAACTTGAGGTCTGATGTCAACCTGTCCTAGGTCACCGTGCTCCTTGTTATGGTCTCTTTCTGTGTGCCATGGACACAAACACTTTTTAATGCTTCAGTGACTGTGGACTCAAATGACTCTCTTCAGTTTTTGAAATAGAAGACGCTTGAAGTCTAGAGCTGAAGAGTAGCTGCTGAAGCCTTTTCTGTTTACCTCATGGCTGACTTTTAACTCTGCAGCTCTAAACATTTCAGATTCATTCTACTTGATTCATCATGTATTGTCAAAAGAGCTCTAATTTAGATAGTATCACGATCAAGAAACCAAAAGTATGATTTCTTTAAGGATTTCTCATGGGCTGCTAGTGTAGAAACATTTGTGGTGATATTTTCATTCCTTCAAAGTAATTCTTAAGTTACAATGACTGACTCTACTAATGGCAAGCCATCTGATAAGAAAGCCCTCCCCTGGTTCTGCACTCTGCCTTGCTATATCTCTGTAAAATTTATCTCTGAGTAGTACATGCTGCTTTTCTTTGATCTGAGAGTGAAGGTGAGGAGGTGAAGACAATCCCAACATGACTCAGTGCTAAGCTTGTTTTCACTTTGCTCCCCTAGTTTTCTTGCACTTTCTCTGGCTTTATTTCTCGATGTGGATCTTTTGAACTCCAGCCATTGCCCTTTATCACAAGGGATATTTGTGAAAAGATGATGTAAGAGATGCATTTAAGCCAAATGCCTGGTGCACTTGTTCTATGCCTTGCCGAATACTCTGGGGCCCTCCAAAGCTTGTGAGACTTGACATTTTTTCCTGGCCTGGGATTCCCTGGCAAGCAAATACCACAACCCTGTGCTATAAATGAAAAAATTCCTACAAGCCAGGGGAATGTAGGCATGTGGAAAACCCTCTGATACTGGTGTCTGCTTGTTTTCTACTTTTTTTTTCTTGCTCTTAGGCAATGTACCTTGTGAGCAGTCCAGAGGCTGGGCACATGCCTCTGTGGATCGATGTGCTGTGCTGCTTGACCTCTGGACCTGTGAAACTGCTCTGTTGGAAAAGAAATGCCAGGTACAGAAGCTTTTTTTGGTCTGAAAAAGGTGTTTTGCAGTCAGTTCCCTTCAGGTGGTGTATTTCTTCTTTCTTAGTTTATCTATTTGGTCAGAATATGCTGTGATTTAGTATTTAGTAAAACCAACAAACAAACCGACCAACACTAAAAATGTGTATTAAGTAATTGACTGCTTTGCCATTCACAAGGGCTGCTGCATATCCTGTGGGCTTTTCCCTTCCTCTCTCTGAATCTAGTCACGTGTCTTATTTTGCCATGGGACATGAAAGCATACAGGGTTTCTACTCAAAGACCTCAATCTTGAAAGGTGAAGAGTAGGCAGCTTCAGGGGAAGGGACCCAGAGGAGCTTGACAGCATTTTTCTGTCTATGGGACTCACTAGTCCCCAGGACAGTGGTGTGTCAGGCAGCAGAAAGGAGCAGATAGCAGAGAGAAATGGCATCAATTGAGGTCACCTTCACACACTTTAAATGTTTTGTTCTCAGTCCTGGAGTAGCCCAGGGCAGCTCTCAAAACAGGAATGCTAGAGGGTGTTAGGGAATCTCCTGTGTACCACTGAAGAGGTTTTAAATAGAAAACCTTTTAAACTAAAATAGTTGTATGTAGTTTAGGAAATCTGCAAAGGCCAGTCTCATGTTTTCACAGAGGGGCTTTGTGTTACAGAGGTATACAAAATACTGTCTAATTGCCTAGCTCACTAAGTTTCTGCTCTCATCCCAATAGACTTTGCTTTCCTTTGCTGTATGATCATTCTACCCCTGTGATCTACCCTGTATTTTTATCACAGGCCTTCCATATAAGGAAACTTGCACTCTTTTTGGTAGAAAAACTCCCATTAGAGGAGAACCTCTACAGAAGCAGTACGCTAATTCTCTTCCAAAAACATCAAAGAGTATATCTGGGGACCCAATACCCTAGGTGGGATTAAATGTACAGGTGTGCTGTTGCTGGAGGTCTTTTGCTTTGAGCTGAAATGAAATGGAATTGGGTCTCACTAGCTTTGTTTCCAGCTAGGACAGAGTTCTTTCTGAGTTGAGGAAACACTTTGTCCAGCAGCTGAGACAGCTTAACTTAGCCAGTATAAAATTTGCTAATGGCCTATTGCTCATGCACTTCTTAGCTTTGTCCAGAACAGTTCAGGTCAGGCAGGTCTAAATCAGAGAAGTTGACTGTTGAAATCTGAATTATCAGCCACTGAGTTAACTGCTAAGCCCTTCTGCATCTTCCTCCTCCACAGTCTTCTCATCTCAGCATAGCTAGTAACATGGAGGCTTTTCTACTTCTGTGTCAAGGCAAAATAGCCAGATCTAAATAATTTCATGTTGACATGACTGATCTGTGCAGAAGCAAGAGCACTGGGTGTTCATGTTTTCGGTCCCTCGAATTGTCATCTGACCAAAAGGTGCTACAGTGTCATCTCAGAGGTTCACATGCTGTCATACTCGCTGCATTTCCTTCTCTGTCCTAAGCTGTCGGTATGCATAACTGACATTTTTATTTAAATAAAACTTTACAGTTATTCTTAGCTCAGGAGCCTGAAGAGGGAATGCACCTCTGTATGTCTTTAATTATCTCTTCAGTCAATTTGGAGTTTCTCCAAAAAAAGTTAAGTAACTGTGACAGTCATTGCCACATGAGATAACGGAGAGTCTCAGGTGAGTCTGCAGGTTCCAGGTTGGCAGAAATGGAGTTTTTTTAAAGACACATAACCAGTGTGTGTGCTAGAGAAGAAATCCAGACTGGATTGGATGGGGATAGAAGTAGGGGTTTTTAAAGAGTGAGTACTTGTTATTTTTGTAACAAGTAAGACTTGTTGCTATTGTAAAAGAAAATGCATAGAATAAAAAAGTGTGTGTGGGGGGGGGGGGGGGGGGGAAGAGTTAACTGTGCAAGAGCTGGGAGAAATTTCTCCTGTGGGCAGTTCATTCTGTTGTTCTTGAGCATCTGGATGAAGTATCCAGTGATATCCCGTGCCAGAAACAAGATGTTATACTGGGTCACTCTTGGTTTGATGCAGGTGACAAGCTCCATGTTCAGAAATCCCTCCCCAACAAAAAAATGGATATTTAGCTGAATAAACATTTCAAAATCTGCTTCTCTTCAGCTTCTAGATGTTTACTTTGAAGCTTATCAACATGCTTTGGATCCAGAGGAAAGATTTGCTTTGGCCCAAGCAATAATTGACATCATGCATAAACGTCCACGGTTTGATTTTAAGACTGAATATTTTGTCAACACCTACAAAGATGAATGCATCTGTTTGCAGCTCCACCTCCAACTGCTGAGAGACATAGTAAACCAACAAGTAGGTTAAATTTACAGTATATCCATCCTGGGCAAGTAGGAGGTGAAATCCCTGATGGGAAACTTTGATTACAGCCTGCATGGGTTTGCAGTGTTAAGATGGGTCGATGCTAATTTGAAAATGAAATCTATGGATGCTTTGTAAATTGAAGGCCTGCAGCTCAACAGCAGAAAGCTCTCTCTTGGATAAAACATGTTAGAAAGGTGGCAGACCTTCACCATACGTCATGTTAAAGCCAGGTCTGCTATTGTTTGAGACAATTAGAAGCACCAGTTGAGCGGTGTGAAAACTAAATAAAATTATAATCTATTTTTTCTGTAATGCAGGGAAGAAGGAACTAGTCCTGTTTAGAGTAAGGGAGAAGAGACTTTCAAGAGCATATAAACAAAGTCTGTACTTTAAAATGCACTTTGAAAAGCAGTATATTTCAGATAGGTATGAATTCCTCTACTAATAATTAAAGCATGGCATTAGAAATCCTCACATTTTTCCTCTGGTGCCAGAGGAAAATCTGCCACAGCGTTCTGCTGTATCCTGCCACAAGACACTTCCTTTCTCTGAGCTTTGATTTCAGAGGCAACAAGTTGGGCAGTTTACTTAGCTAACCTTTGTAACTTGGCTTTTACTCCACAACTGGAAGTTTGAGTTTTGGTACAAGAGGCTGCTTTTATGCCGCTGGTGCCATTAACACTACCATGTTGCTAGCAATAAAGATGAATGGTTGCCAGCATTGTTGGAGCTCAAATTTTGTTCTGAAGGAATATGAAAGATTCAAAATAATTTTTGCAGGAATAATTAGAGTGGGTACATATATAATTGACTTGAAAAATTTTTTTTTTTTTTTTCAGTTTCTGTTAAAATAATAGTTGGTTTTGCCTTGATTTCTACGATTTCTACCGATGTTTGAATTTTATTGGCTAATGTCACCTGTTTTTATTGCTGAGCTTTAGATAGATGCCCAGAGGGAATACATCCACAAGATTTGGCGGGAAGGGCAGCAAGGTGGCATTGGTGAATTTGGACTTCCTTATGATGTGATTGCTAAGCAGCTTATCTCTCTTAACACAAGCCAGTGAGTGATTATACCATTGTATTTTTTCTGGAGAATAACTCTTTCTGATCTAGTTTATGTGATTGATTGTAAAAATTTGGGATCCAGAACCTGGAAATGGGACTATTTTAAAAAAATGATAGTCCTGAAGATCAATAAAGCCATAGATAAATGCTTCATGCTATTTAGATGGCCAGAAAAACACTTAAGGAATAAAAGTGATTCCTCTCTGACACCCTTTGCACTGCATTTTTCATGACAAGGGATTTGGTAATTGCATCTTGCAGTGCACTGTGACATCAATACTGGGTACTGAATTTTTTCCTGCTTTGGGTTCACTGCATCAGTAGCCTGACACAGCTTTGCAGCTTCTGCTGTCCTTTGGCCACAGTCTATTACTCCTTTGGGCTCATTTGGATATGGGCGTTCCTGGGGCACATCAAAAGGAGTGTGGCCAGCAGGTCACAGGAGGTGATCCTCCCCCCCCTACTCTGCCCTGGTCAGGCCCCACCTGGAGTATTGTGTCCAGTTCTGGGCTCCCTGGTGTAAAAAAGACAGGGATCTCCTGGAGAGAGTCCAGAGAAGGGCTACAAAGATGATTAAGGGCCTGAAGCATCTCCCCTATGAGGAAAGGCTGAATGAACTGGGACTGTCCAGCCTTGAGAAAAGAAGACTAATAGGGGATCTGGTTAATGTTTATAAATACCTGAAGTGTGGGACACAGGGGGAAATGGCCAGCCCCTTTTCAGTGGTCTGTGGGGACAGGACAAGGGGCAGTGGCTGCAAATTGGAGCACAGGAAGTTCTGCACCAACATGCGGAGGAACTTTTTCCCAGTGAGGGTGACGGAGCCCTGAGACAGGCTGCCCAGGGAGGTGGTGGAGTCTCCTTCCCTGGAGATATTCAAGACCCATCTGGACGCCTATCTGTGCAGTATGAGCTAGGGAGCTGCTTTGGCAGGGGGTTGGACTCCATGATCTCTGGAGGTCCCTTCCAACCCCTGTGATTCTGTGCTTTCACATATAGAATCAACACGTTACCTGCCCCGTGTTCACCACCCTGCAGCTGTGTAGCACTATGGGTTAAGCAAAGGGTTTATGTAGCTGCTAATACACACTCAGAAGCCAAAAGCCCTTTTCTGCTGGTCCCTTCTGGTTTCCTGCCTCTGTTTCAAGCCCCTTGGCCCTATCCCACCCCCTTACACACATTTTGATTTTGTGTTGGTTATCAGAAGGCTTATTTTCAAATCCAGATGGTTTTAATGGGCAGGATAATAGATGTGAAAATGTGGTTAATAAAATACATCAGCTAACAAAAGAATAATTAAAACATTTCTGTTTTCGTTAGCAAATGAGACTACTTAGATGTGTTCCAATATAATTATGTTTATTAAGGCTTTACTTCTATTTTCAGATTTGATGCTTGATTTCTGGTGTGCACTAAAGCCATTGCAATTTATTCTTGCAAATTAAGCAATTGCAAGGTTTCTTTATATATACAGTTTATAAATAAAAGCCTTATTTGATAGCTATTTATTCTTTTTGTTGTTGTTTTTAAGTCCTGCTTTGAAGAACATTTATTTGCTGGAGTTTCATCCTTCACTTGGTCTGGTGTGCTTGATCCCCAAAGCTCTTGAGTATATCTACCAGGAATTCTACAGCATCTGCAGACCAAAGACAGCCAGTAAAGCAAGTAATCTAGAAAAACAAGTACTTCAGCTAGTGGTTGATGAGTGGCTAACTATGGGAAAACCAGGATCTTTTTACAGCTCTCAGATTCAAAAAGACGTAAGTTCCATTTTTATGTTAGTAATGACTCTTTAAAGCAGACACCCAACAGTCTGGTCTTGCTAGTTCATTTATGCTTGCTGGTTAAAGTTCTAGCTATGTGATTCTTAATTCACTTACTTGCTTATGATTGGTGAAGATCCATTCCATCCACCTTCAAAGCAAGATTTTTTTTTCTGCAAATGAACATAGAAAGGTAGAACTCTTTACCTCTTGCCAGTATCAAATAGGAACAATCAGCTTAATGAGAAGGAAAATTCACTTAAACTGACATGAGATCACAGTAAGTCTCCAGGTTTTATGTTTGTGTGTGTGTGTGTATGTACAATCTGAAAAAAAAGAAGAGAAAGAGTGGACATTAAAGCAAATATTGTTATAGGTGGAGCTGGTTATTACTGTAATGTCCACCATTTCCTGGTGTAGGACTCTGAATTTAGTTGGTTATAATTTTGATAAATGCTAATAACTGTGAATTAAATTATTGATGCTGGAGGCCTCTATCAGGTTGATTATTTTTTAAATTAGTCAAACTAGTTGTTTTTTGTTGGGTTTCTCTACAAGATCTAGTGGTGTTCCTCAGGGCTCGGTGTTGGGTCCGGTCCTGTTTAATATCTTCATTGACGACCTTGATGGGGGAATAGCATCCAGCCTCAGCAAGTATGCCGATGATACAAAGCTGGGAGGGGTGGCTGACACGCAGGAACACTGCGCTGCCATCCAGCGAGACCTGGACAGGCTGGAGAGCTGGGCAGGGAGAAACCTAATGAAGTTCAACAAGTGTAAAGTCTTGCACCTGGGGAGGAATAACCAACTGTATCAGTACAGGCTGGGGGATGACCTGTTGGAAAAGAGCTCTGTGGAGAAGGACCTGGGGGTCCTGGTTGATGACAGGTTGGCTATGAGCCAGCAGTGTGCCCTGGTGGCCAAGAGAGCCAATGGGATCCTGGGATGTATCAGGAAGAGTGTGGCCAGCAGGTCAAGGGAGGTGATCCTCCCCCTCTACTCTGCGTTGGTCAGGCCCCACCTGGAGTATTGTGTCCAGTTCTGGGCTCCCTGGTATAAAAAAGACAGGGATCTCCTGGAGAGAGTCCAGAGAAGGGCGACAAAGTTGATTAGGGGTCTGGAACATCTCCCCTATGAGGAAAGGCTGAGTGAGCTGGGGCTGTTCAGCCTGGAAAAAAGGAGACTTAGGGGGGACCTAATTAGTGTTTATAAATATCTTAGACATGGGTTGCAGGGGGAATGGCCAGCCCCTTTTCAGTGGTCGGTGGGGACAGGACTAGGGGCAATGGCTGTAAGCTGGAGCATAGGAAGTTCCGCACCAACATGTGGAAGAACTTTTTCACAGTGAGGGTGACAGAGCAGTGGAATAGGCTGCCCAGGGAGGTGGTGGAGTCTCCTTCTCTGGAGATATTCAAGTCTCGTTTGGACACCTATCTATGTAATATGAGATAGGGAGCCTGCTTTGGCAGGGGGGTTGGCCCCGATGATCTCTTGAGGTCCCTTCCAACCCCTAAGATTCTGTGATTCTGTGATCATGATACGGCTATGCTTTGGAGCAGACATTTCAAGTTTCTGAAGACTCATTAGGTAGTGATATGCTATGCTTCCATTCCTGCCAGGTTTGGCTGGCATAAACTAAACTAAAATGCATTATTGCAACAGGAAGAGGTTATCTGAAAGTTTCTGTGTGCCCTGACATATCTAAAACCCGAGGCAAATCAGGACTTTTCACTATCCCTCCAGTAATAGCTCTGGTCTAAGTGATCCATGTTTGCTTTGGGTCTGAGTAGTGAAAGGGAGTAAGAGTTGCTGTTAGCCAGCACCCTCACTCGTGTTTCCTTCACCGGAAACAGGGGAGGAAGCTGGCTGATCAGATCACAGGGGAGATGCAGCAGCTCTGTTAGTGGAGCAGGAGTGCAGAGAAACCGCAGCTGGCTTGGTAAGTGGGATGGCAGCCTGGTAAATGGGAATGAAGATTGAGGCAGGTGAAAAAACTGGGAGGCAGTTTCCTTTGGCATAGGGAAAAAAGTGCACTGCAAATTGGAGCTGGGGCAAGGAGGCACCTTGGGTGGAGGGTTAAGACCAGTTTAGTAAAGAAATTGGTTTAAGCTGCCCACAAGCAGTGATAATCAAGGGAGTGGGGTTGAAAATGCAGAGCTTGGGGTGTGAAGACAGAATTGGTTAGATGAAGAGACTGTGAAGATGGTGATGGGTAAGAAAATAAATAGGCAAACTAAAGGCAGAAGGGCTGAGCTTCCTAGGATACTTCCCTCCCTGGCCTGGAGCAAGCTCCAAGAATTACTTACCCAGCATCTCTCTACTGACAATAAAATCCACTGGCAGTTTCCCACTACTCTCTTGTCCACATCCGATCACAAATGATTCTTTGATTTTCAAATTTGAAATCCTAGAAAACAGTGGTAGAGTTCTGTGAGGGATCTTGAATGTACCACGCTGCTGTTGCCAAGGGGGAAAGGGAGGGGGTTGTTTTGTTTAGTTTTTGCCCATTCCTTTTTCTCCAACAGAAGCTGCAGATGAGTCAAACACACGCAAGCAGGCAATGTTTAGAAGATACTAAGGTTGTAAAAGTTTAGCATTTATATTTTAGGAAATTTACCTTCACTGGAGCAGATTTAATTTGGTTTCCTTTTGCATAGGCATGCTGATGCAGTCTTTACATGATTACCTATTGTTTTCCTTATGACTTGCTGTGCTAAAATCAACATATCTGTCCTTCCTGGACTGCTCCTGTTGTGACCCTGGACCTCATCCTTTCATGTTTTTCCAACCCTGCTCTAAAGATGGTTTTACAAGATCCAATTTTTATTCCCCCATCTGACTTCCTAGGCATCATTCAACTTTATCACAAACAAATTACCTGAGGGTGAGGTGCAGATGTTGCCAGCCTGGGAACAGGCGCTTTTCCTACGTACAAATATCAGAGAAGCCATATAAAAAGTGAATTCTGGAATTAGAAACTAAATGATCCCTGGGAAGCTGTGAGATCTTTCTTGCTCACCCCAAGGCAGGATCAGCTATACTTATCCCCATGGGATAAATAGCTGTCCTGTTCTTAAACACATTGTGTGATAGACTTTTTCAAGCAGTCTGTTATACTGTTTCACTAGGTTCATCTTCACCAAGTTCTCCTTAAAGTCGAGCACAGGTATGTCTTGCTGCAGTCTAAGCTTATTACCTCTTCTCCTCTTTGGAAATAGGGAAGATACTGTTGTCCTTGTAGCAGGTCTGTGAAGAAGCACATAAAGATGGGTTGTCCTGTCCCACCCATCCAGAGTCAGAGAATTACAAAAGCACACCATAAAGCATTGGGGAAGAGGGACAAAATAAAGTTGCACAACTTCTGACACTTAACTCTGGGGTGTTGTCTTTTCAAACTTATTATTTCCTCTCAGTGGGCCTGTGATGTCTTAGCAGATGGCAGGTGTTGAAATCTAGACTTTTATTACTAATAACTGCACAGCTGGGTTCAGATTTCCTCATGACCTGTGATTCATTGTCCATAAGCAGTGAAGTGTGAAGCCACTCAGCTGTGGCAGTGGCCTCATCTATCCCATCTGACATAAGTAGGGTGGCACAGTTGTACAGCTTGTGACAGCTAGAGACAAGGAGCATCTTCTGTGCACACAGCCAGGAGCTGTTCCTGCCACCACTTGCACAGCACAACAGCCAGGGTACCGTTGTGTTCTTTCCAGCTTTTCACAGTACCAAGATGCAGCTTTTGATCATTTTTCTTTACTGGGCTCTTCTGGAGGCTCTTCTTCCCAGCAGAAGAGGAGTCTAACCCAGCTGTCCCTGTTTTGAGAGTATCATACATACAGTAGCACATGTGCTGGGATCTGCACACTCTTTAGAAAAGGAATGGCCTCAGCCCGTAATAAGTGAACCACGTTACAGAGCCCCTGCTTTAGAGATATATGCATCTGAAAAATTTAATTTTTTTTAATTAGAAAAGGTACATTCCTTGTGTTTGGTATAGAAAACAAAGTCCTTCGAGTAAAGCCAGCTTTATAGATTCAGTGTCTCTACCTTCAAAGCAAGTGGCAAAACACCAGTGTATTTTTAGGGGTTAGGATAGGTCAGGGTGGGTACAATTCTGCCCTTGCATGGGTTGCAAGTCAGAAGCAACTCCAGTCATGATTTACTCCAGAAAAAGAAAAAAGGTAATGGTCTCCTACAGTATTTAGAAATCTTTGTCATCTGTCTGTAAATGATTTCTCTTTCCATTTTTTCCCCCCCTTATCTTTGCAGTTATTTTCAGAAGTACTGATAGAAGACCCTCTGCTGGTGCAAGAAATTGCTGTCTCACTGTTAGAAGTGGGAGCAGATGAAGAAAAAAAGACAAGCAGTGAAAAACAACTCTTTGTCCTGGATTCCTTCTCCATGCTCCTGGAGCTTGCCACGCTCCGCCATCGACTGATAGAGGTGGCAACAGAGAGTGCACAGTTAGCCAGGTTAGTGGGTCAGTAGTGCTGTTTTAGCTATGGTGACCTCAGGGAAGTGGGGTTTGTAAAGAAATTACTTCTTCCTTATTAATAGGCCACCTACTATAGCTGGGGGAAAAAAAACACAGTGTGAGAGAGTCCCCACAGTTGTGTTGTGGGAGATGTGTTTGCTTATTTTGTGGAGATGGAGTCTGCCTTGGGTTTGCAGATGTTCATTAGTTTCACAAACTGAGGTCGTGCTGCTCCTCTGAGCTTAACAGGAGAGGCCTTTTCAGTGAAAACCCTGACATTTTGTCAAAAGGAAGATGAGCAGGAGGAATTCACTGATGGAATGAACACAAAGATGCCTTCTTCTGCAGAGCTTTACATGGACTATTATGTTAACAGCTTCCTTCTGAAGAGTAGTCCAATATAAGGAAAAGCACACAAGAAGTATAAGCTTTGTTCAC
Source organism: Laterallus jamaicensis coturniculus (assembly GCA_022605575.1). Classification (NCBI taxonomy): domain Eukaryota; kingdom Metazoa; phylum Chordata; class Aves; order Gruiformes; family Rallidae; genus Laterallus; species Laterallus jamaicensis. Next base: position 8,006,478 of record JAKCOX010000027.1, read on the forward strand.
CACCAGAGGTAGGAGAGCATAAAAATTGTTCTGGCTATGCCGATCTTTACAGTGATAAAGAAATGTTCTACAAAGGCAAAGTCAGTGTCATGCATTTATGGAGTTATCAGCTGAAGGAGGTGACAATTTGTGCAGGAAGACAAAGGAGATAAGGACTGAGCTAATGGGGACACTACAAAGGGTAGTGTTGAACTACTGGCTTGGAGGCAGGTTATTGGTGAAATTCCTATTGTTCAGCTCCATATTACTTGACATTTTTATTGATGATCTCAGTAGAAAACGTAAAAGGGTGTTATTAAATCCAGAATGTTGTAGTGCTGGCAGATAAAACTGATATGGAAAATAAATGGACTATCTTACAGGAAGAACTCACAGTTCTAAGGACTCGAGTAGTAGGAAGCAGATAAACATCAATAACACAAAGTTTAAAGTTATGCATAGTAACAGGAAATTTTCCTGAGAACTTTGAGCTTATTAGTTTGAAGCAACAGAGGAGAAAGAACTGGGTGTATAGCTGGCCATGGGATGACTGTAAATGCCAACATATTGCTACTGTTAGTGGGGAGAGCCATTGTATTTTACTGAGAATCAAGCAATGAGTTTTGTAACCAGTAGAGAGAGAACTGATGGCATGCACCTGATTCTGGTGAGGCCTCATCTGGATTATTAAGTGTCACTCAGAGATTTGTGTTCAAACAAGAAAAATTCAGATTGGAGTGGGAGCAAAGATGATCAATAGCATGCTGAGGGGGAAATAGAGAACACATTTTACAAAAGCAAATGAAATATCTTAGTTTGTTTATCCTAGCAAAATGAAGGCTGAGAGAAGATAAGATTGTTCTCTATAAATACACCAAGAAGATAAGCTCTGGGAATGGAGAGGAGCTATTTAAGCTAAAGGCCAATTTTGGCAGCAGAACAAATGGGTCTAATCACTATGAATAAATTTAAGATGGAAATTAAAAGGGGATTTCTAAGAATCAGACAACAAAGTTCTGGAAGGGAAAGTGCAAAGGGTAAAAAACAGTTTTTTAAATGGACTTGATTCTTTTATGAAAAGGATTCGTGGGATGTGGTTGCTTCTAATAGCAAAGTTGGGTGTGTAGCATAGATGACATGCCAGTCATGGCTTTTCTTTTTCTTAAACCCTTTTCTAGCTTTTTTCTTGAACATTTAGAGACTGCATCAAAAAGACAGCAGCATTTATTTTCAGCAGCTGAAAACCTAGACATCTCTAAGATATGTGAGCTGAACTTCGGTAGAAAACCTAATTTTCCATCACAAGTCTTTTCCATTAAAATAAGAACTTCTTGAATGAACTACCACTTGATACCTGAATTTTCTTGGGCAAGCTAACAAACAGGTTAATTTACTTCAACCCAAGAAACTCCATGAAGCAGGAAGATCTTTCTTGGCAATCTGTGTTTCTTGTTCAGGTACTCGGCTTTATTATAAAACAGAGATTCATGTTAAGCTGCTTCTACCAGTTATCTCTGTGTTCCTTCACTCATACAAATACATACAGCACATACATTTTCTGGTAATTAATAAGGGGTAAGGTTTCACTGTAACTTTTCACTTAGCTGGAAAATCAATATCTAATCACCTTATTTCTCATTAAATGTGTAGGAGCTTAATATATTGAAAGCCCTGTCTCTGTCAGCTTTCATTAATATTCACCAACTGATTTAAAAGTTACACAGAGGAGACAGATGAGCAGACCTTATCGTCCCATGGCTGCATTTCTTTCAGGAACAGGACTAAGAGGACATACTCATCTGAGGTGACATAGAAATTGCTGGAAAAATATCAGTAAACTGTCTTTTTCTAGGATGGGGACTAAGTGGAAAGTTATGATAAAAAGTAAGACCTCATGATGCATATGTAAGGCCATGAAGCATGATGTTACTACCTTCATTTAATAGAAGATGGTTAAGTCACTCTAAATACCAGTATAAACCTGAATAGCTAATTTAATGTGATGTTTTGAGGTGCTATTTTTCCGTCTTCTTTTGATGTGATGAAGTTTACAGTTCATTGTAATATGAACTGCACAGTTCATATCTGTTACTCAGATTCAAACTGAAACATCATAAAGGTGAGTAAACTTTTTTCCTGCTAAGCAGAGTAAAATTAAGGAGGTATGCCTACACTTGTGTGTTGCTCTACCTCATAACATAGCTTCCCTCAGACTTCTGGGGTGGATCTGCCAGAATTACTGCCATTACTTGTCTGCCTCCCCATTCCTGGAGTAGAAGGTCATTCACATCTAAAAGTACATGTTTATTCTGTGTTCCCTGTTCCATACAGCCCTTTCTGCTTCTCTTTGTTTCTCAGTGTTCCTCAGTCCTTATTTCTTCAGTATCCACCTTCTCCTGTCTGTCAAAAAGGGACATCCTTTGGCAGAATAGTAGAGCTAGACAGTGCAGCATTAGTCTGAATTTTGGTTCTTTCTGGCTTTGTTTGACACAGTCACCTTTTTTATATCTTTTCTTTTTCTCTATTTTCCCCCCTTTACACAGTATTAGTAAGCTCATTTTTGTGTTTCTGTGCTGATGTCTGTTCTGTATCAGCTATTCATACTGGTCAACAAAGAGAGTGGCACTTATAATAATTCTACAGAGTGCTTTGTTTCAAGACCTTAGAGTTGGTATTGGCCATGCTGTATAAGATTAATGATTGATGCTCACTGTGTCTTTCATATATTATTTTGTTTCCTCCCCTTTTCTTTCCCCTACTTTTCAGGGCAGGGTACCTGATTTTAAAGGACCAAGAACTATGTCTTCTAGGTCCTATTTGTGCCTTCATCACATTTTCACAACATAACTTCCCCATGACCTGATTTCTTGACTGATAAAGTGCCTGCCTTAGGTGTTAAGAGGAAGCAAGGGAGTATCTTGTTCCTTTGCAGCCTGTAGCAAAAAAGTCAGCATCTTTCTTTTTAATGGCTTCTTATACAATATGAGAAGAACCATCACAGGTCAGATCAGTCTTTCTGTTATCTTGCATCTGAAGGAGTGCAGTGATGGATCCACAGGGAGGGATTACAAAAAGTGGGACAGTGCCCAACCTCTGGCACTTGGTGCTTTAGAGAATTTTCTGAGCTAGTAGTTGCATCTAGACCACATATTGACTGCCTGCTGATGGACTGCCCTCATTATTTATTAAATGGGGGAGATTGTATTGGGTTTGTGTCATACTGGGGACTTCTAGAATAAAGGTTTTGAAGCTATGAAGCCACTGTCGGAATAGTAATAATGTGTATGAGCTCTGCTTGTCTATTGAAGCTTCCTTTCTGGCAGACAGTCCTCTTCCCAATTTCTAGTCTGAAATAACATCTTAATCTCTCTGCCAAATGCAGTCCTTTCTAAATAGGAACATTTAGCACATTTCCCTTGATTTTCCCTCATGACATTGTAGGCTTGCAACGCATCGTCCTTTGTCTGCAAGTGCCGTCTGTGTCAATCGAATAGGCGATACTAAGCAACTGTCTGGGTACAAGACTTGCTTGCATCCTAGTATTATACATACCCATCATACTATTTCAGATGTCAAGAAATGTTTTAAGTTGAATGCAGGTGTCTCATTGAAATGAACCTGATGGATGTAGGTTTCTAGATGTACGTTGCTTACAAAAAAAAAGGCAGTTAATTTTTCAAATGCATCCATATGTGTTTATTTCTAGGTTCTATAAATCTTTTGCAGTGGAAGCAGGTTTTGGAGAGTTCCATTTGTACCTGAGGCCTGTGCACTTTGAAACTGCATCTCACAGGGAGAAAGCAGACCACCGCCCACCAATATTCATTACGTCTCTCCTGGAAGATGGCAGCTGTGTTGATAGGTAGACTGAAATCTTTCTTGTGTTTCACAGGACATAAACTCTTTAGACAGGATTGGATCAAGCCTTTGGTCTGCCTAGGCTCCCATATAAGCCACAAAAAATTCACTGTGTAAAATACATAAAATTATCCAGGCAGAAAATGTAAAACGCTGCATGATTTGTTTCCTTTTTTGTATAGAATCTGGGACTGAATAATGTTAATTTAAAGCTGTTGAGCAGTGAAAGCAAGGAGACTCCAAATTTGTGTGGAACATTGGCAATTTTGGGACTAACATGCATTTTCTTTCAAAACAAGGGTTGCCTAATGGGACTGGCCTGAAAGTGATTGCCCCAAACCCCATAGATAGCAAAACAGGACCTCAAAAACTGTTGTGAATAAAGCCCTTAATCTGAGCACAAAGAGAGCTTGTTTTCCTAGAATTATACTGTAATTTCTGGAGTGGCATCTTTGACCTTTGGTTTTCAGTTCGGTGACTACTAGATCCAATCTCTGCACAAGAAAGAAGCTATTTATTATCTTCCCTTTTCCCCCAGGGAAAGTGATTGGAACAAGTAGATTTTACATTTGCTTTGATTTACTCTTTAAACAGTTGGTAAATATGTGTATGTGTGTGTGTACACATACATAAATACACTGGTTTGTATGCGTGTCTTTGTGTGTCTTTGAGATCAAGGTTTATGAGGAAGGAAGAAAATAACCTGTGAATTCTCTTACTAGTTTCAGGGAAGGTATCCTTTCAGTCGTGGCTAACAGGGGCAGTGGGGCTCCCTTCCCACCTGTACATATACCACCTGCAGTCCTGTGCTTTTGTTTGCATCCTATCTGCTTGCATACACCCTGGGCCTGCTGTGAAAATTGGGCTGTTCCAAACGAGTTTAGCAACTTGCAAGCAACCTGGAATGAAACTTCAGCTCCTAATTGAATTGGGGCGGTGATGGATATCAGAGGCCAGAAGGCAGTACAGCAGCACAAAAACACCCACATTAGGAATCAATACTTGAAATGGGGCACGATTAAACTGAACAAGCAGATTTTTCACTGGTTTAGACCAAGCTCATCTAGGAGGAGCTAACAAGTAATTGTAAAGTCATCCACAAAACATCATGGGAATATACTCCTTTTCTTACAAAACTACTTCTGAAAACTAAAGCAACATCCTAGTATCTCTAAATTAGGGACTAGAGTGACCATTTCCATTATGTGCTTTAGATTTAAAGGCAGAAAGTAATGGAAGGTGTTTATGAATTGATCATTATTTTCCTTTCATCTTCAATTTGATTTCTCTGTGTGTCATACTCCATGTTTATAGATAATTTTGCTTTTATTGCAGATATATTCCACCTAGCTTACCATTAAGCATTGAAGAAATCGACAGTCATATGGGAAAATTTAGTTTCCATACAAGAGATGGTGTCATGCAGGTGAATGATTTAATTTGCAGAATAAGCAAAAAAAAAAAAAGTGTATTATTATTTATTTGCTAAAGTATGTAATGGTCTCAGTCGTGTGTTTACTAGACACTATAAACTTTTTTGTCATTCTCTGAGTGGTAATATGATTTATTCCACTGTTTAACAATTAATTTCATAAAGTTGCACTGAAAATTTGATTGCTGCTGTGGCCTAATCCAGGAATCCTTACTGGGATGAAACTCTTTAAGTTAGCAGAGTTTAGCTTGAGGAACTTCGTTAAATAAAGCGGGATGCCAGTGTGTGCCTGTATGTACACATGGTACCAATATTTGGCATACAGAGTTCTGTAATGGAAGAAAGTTACCTTAGTCTTCAGTGCTGTTCTGCATACTTTGTCCTTTCCTCTTTGTACAAGTGTATAAAAACAGCATTGCAGACTGCCAGGCTGAAGAGATTTCTTCTCTAAAGCTCTCCACAAAGCCTTCTTCTCACCATCAATTCAGTCCTGACCCATGCTCTGCAGCTGGGCGGCGTGTAATTAAGAATTTGCCAAGGAAAACCAAATGTATTTGGTATCTACTCCTTTCCCAGGCTGTTTGCACTTGGCTGCACTGTCTGGCACCCTCCTGCTCTACAGAGTAGAGCTGAGAATGCAACTCGCTAAATACAACTGAATGAAATATTTCCTTGGTCTCTGCATTTTGTCATGTTTCAGTGGTAATAATGTATACAAATATAATAGAGTGCTCTCCTTTGCCCCTCCTTTCATTAAGTTAAGCTGCTGCAGTACTGCAAGGCAGAGAGCGATGCCAGTGAAGTAACCGGTCTTTTAAATGGCAGAGGAAATGCCTAACAAGTTGTTTTCCCTCTCCTTAGCTCTTGTGTCCAGCTGGAATAAGGAAGATGCAACTCATCCTGGCCTGTCAGGTCATTCAGAAAAATGCTCTTTTGGCAGCAGTTCAGCAAGCCTCCTTTTGTCACTCGGTCCAGCCTCCTCATACCCTGGACATAAAGGTTAGTGGCATCTTCTTCCTCACAGAGCACTAGTAGTGACAGGTTTTGTCAGACTTAGCCCAAAGAGGGTATCTGTTAATTCAGCTGATAATCAATTGGATGGCGGTCCTGCGCAACGCTTGGAAGAGCATCACTGATGACTGCAGGGACTGAGGTGATTGTGTATTAGCATGTGACATAAAAATAAATGGTGTGACACCAGTGATTTATTTAAAGTCTATTAATTGGGTAAATGATGAAGCATACCTAAAAATAGACCTCAAGAGAGGACTGGAAGATGCTGGAGATGAATTGGATTCAAACGGCATGGGTGAAATTGTGTAGCCTGTTCTGCAGAAGACTGCAGTAAGGCTAACAATCACACCCTGACCTTGGAGTATGCAGTCTTCTGGGATGGCGAAACCATCCACCCCTCCTGCTTTCATTTGTCCCATCTTCTGAAAACAGACTATGGTCAACACTCTTTGCAATGGGAAACATTTGTGTCAGCCTAATGCCATAATATTGGTTCAAAAGCCACCTGCCAGGGTCACAAAGCCATTACTGTTTCTTACCTGATATTTGGCCTTTTTTTTTTTTTTGTCACCTTCTGTTTAATATACGGTGCCCTGGAGCTTCCCTTACTTCATACATGCTAAATTATTATAGGACTCTTTGTGGCATCTTTTTACACAGCTGTTGTGTCTCTTCCCAAGACAGTTGCATTACAGTGATGAGCTAAGTGACTTTGCATGCAATTTTGCATTCATAAGCAAACAGAGATTCTTTAGGGCCTGTCTTGCCTTCTCTGTGTTGATACTGGCATCTCCTCTCATGTTCTTTAGGACACCCCATCCTTTCCCCCTCCTCCAAGGTGCTCCCCACACTCAATCCCTTGCCACCAGGCAGTGTTCTCAGCTCATTATTGTAGGGGGAAGTGCCTGTGTTCTGCTGAGCAAGAAGCGCCGTGTTTTGCGGCAGGTCTGTAGCTGTGCACGAGCTGACTGCCTGGCTGTCATGCTGGGAGTCCAGCTGCCTCCTGGGAGCTGAGCATACCAAGGAAAATGGCTAGGGCTCAAACTTGCCTCTCTTTTTCCCCTATCAGGGGCTTAATCCTTGTTTTTCAAACACGGAAGGAGCTTTACACCCTTGAGACCTCTGTTCTTATGTCAAATGTATTTAAAATTAGTCAGAGGGTTCAAAATTTGTTAAAGATGGGTTGAACCAGCTAAGAGAATGAGCCTGAAGTATCTTCTGTGTGACATCAGTTTCTTTCTGCATTTAAATTTAAAAATAGGCATTATTATGACTCCCTACTGTCTCATTTTCAGTCCCTGAGAGCTACAGTGAGGGGAGAGGAAGGAAAGACATCTCATGCAGCTGTGCCTTGCAAGCTTCTGAGCATGAATTGCTGTTCCTAGAGCAATGTCCAAGCACTTTCTTTCCTTATGCCAGAGGAGGGAGTTTATAGGGCAAATACCCCAGAGACTGTCAGCTGCACCATAACAAACTTGTTTCACCATTGCACAGTTTGCATCACAAGCTGCAATGTTTGCATCCTGTCCCAACATGAGCAGGACAGTGATTCTGCACTGCACAGCTGGGATCCATTAGCCCATAGAGACTGATAGCCAACTGACCACCAGAAAAAAAGCCCTTAGCAAGGCCAGGTGGGATGGGGTCCTGGGCAACCTTGTGTAGGTCCAGGCCTGGAGGTTGCTGTCCCTGCCTGTGGCAGGGGGGTTGGAACTCTATGATCCTTGTGGTCCCTTCCAGCCCAGACCATTCTATGATTCTTTGATGGTGCGATTAGAGCAGCCTGGTGCTGCTGAGCAGGAGCCCTCTGCACCACTGATCTCATGCAACTTTCGGCAGCACGAGCTGTGTTCAAGGGAGCTGCTACAACCCCCTGCAGCAGCTTGGTGGACACCCAGGCATTGTTTGTCAGCTGGGTGGTGAGCTGTGAAGCCTCCCAGGGCTGGCCATGGTCTAGTTTGTCCCAGACACTGGTATCCACTGACTCTCACAGAGAAGTCTGAGATTCCCTGTCTTCATTTCTAATTGGATCCTGCAGCATCGAAACCCTTGGTGGAACTGAGCAACCTTGGTTTCTTTCCCAAATCTATCCTCTGCTTTGCCATGCAGAGTGCTGGCACTGTGTGTCTCTGCTGAGACACATGACAGTCTTACTCTGGAAGTAGCTCTTCATCTCCCAGTCGAAAAGGATTGATCTTCCAAATATTTGGAGCTTTTTTACTGTTCAAATGCTGAATGGTTTCTTTTCCACAGAATGGCAGTGACCATATTTTTTTATTTTCAGATGTCTCCTCTCCTCTGTACATCATTTAATGGCCACTGCATCCATTCTGGATCAGTTTTTGCTGATTTACAGTCAGTGGGTATTAGCTAACTAATCAAATTCATGCACAAAGGACAATTAATACAACCAGCAAAGGCAGGGATAAGGAGGTCATGCATCTGTTATTCCACATTAACGTATGAAACGAAAAAATCTTGTATAACCTCCTTACATAGGAAAGGGAGATGGTTGCAGGATGTCACAGGCTGTGGCTTCATGAGGGACCCACCAGTGCCCACCCAACACTGGCCAAGGCCTGTGGCATCTCCCTTCAGCCTATGCAAAGGAAAGCTGGTTGTGTGATGCCAAGGGAGCTGTGTGCTCTGTAACACCTGCTGTGGCCTAGTTCATTGATAGCCAAAATCCACAGACTGTACCACAGAGGACACAGGCTTAACCAAGCTGGTCTCACCATGCAGTAAGCCTTTATGCAGACCAGCCTGTTTGATACTGGCCTAGGAGCTTCACCATGACAAACTCCTGGGTATTTGTAACCCCAGTGACTGGCTTTTCTATACTGACTTTGTTCATAGGCTGAGATACCTCTCAGGACCAACGACAGGGCTCATGTCTGTCTGTTTACTTCTATGACAGTTGCAACCACTGTTTTTTAATACAAGTTGTGTGTTCCTGTGTGCAGCCAAGCAGGAAGCGTTGTTTTCTGGGCAGAAAGTCCATTTTTTCTACAACAGAGCAAAGGTCTTCCTTAGTAGAGCCATCTGCAAGCTGGCATTGCCCCAAACCAAGCTAGTACTTAGGAGAATGAACTCTGCTCTCAAAATATGGCACTTTTTTTCCCTGTTTTGCTCTTTCTCTTTCCTGCTATATGCAAAAGACAGTAGGTCTCCTTGATTTGCAGGGGAATTAATATGCTTTTTTAGCTCCCATGGACTTCAAAGTGTCTGTGCCACTTCTAGAATATAACTTAAAGAACTTGGAAAAGTACCACTTTTTCCTACTTGAGAATTAGGACTATTTTTATATAAACATGCAGGAATTTCTGAGGTTCCTTCATACCAGGAGCCACTAGGACTTAGATGGGCAGTGTGAGGGAGATGATGAGTGTATTTTTTTGTATTTTTGGGAAGATAAACTGATTTTCCAGACAAGTCATACAGATAAACAATTATTAGTACATATTTGAAATGTATATGTGAATATTTATATTTTATTTACAACTGATCAAATGTGGAGAATGCTACCTGATTTGTGAATCAGGTACTAACTCTGAGTCTGCTGGTGCTACAGGTTCATTGTGCTTGTGCTGAAGGAGAAATGGGGGGGGGGGGGTTCTGTGACTTCTGTGACTCCAAAGGATTACTATATCATAAAGCTAGGGCAAATGAAAGCCTGCAGAATTGCAAGTCTGCATCGGTTTAGTAGGAAGAGCTGCCCATCTTTGTGTGGACAAGCATAGAACGGACAACTCCTGTTATCTTAGGAAGAAAATGTAACCCTAACAAGTCGGAGCAGTTCAGCAAGTGGAAGAAATTCAGTGTCTGGGAGAGAAGCAGAGGATCCGCTGCCACAAGCAACCACACCAGCCACTTCATTTTCTCCTGAGCGTCCTCCAGGTTTACTACAGACAATGAGAAGGTATTTGTTACAGACTGGCCAAGCCCCCTCTGCTGGGTCAAGTGTCAATCTGGCACATGTGCCAATCCTGGGCACTATAGGCTTTATGTTGCACTGGGCCTCCTCCACAGAAACCACCAACACATATCAAAGGGCTCTAATTGTAAGGGCACATTTGCAGATACCCTGTGTCTTGGTGTGAGCTGGTGGTCTCTGTCTTATGGGTGTCTCACCATACCAATCAATAGGACTCTGGCTTCACATCAAGCCCCATGGAGATAACCTGTTAAGTAAAGGAGTAAGTCCTGATCCCTCATAGGAGTTTCTAAGCATCAGTGAGTTTACAGTTGAAAACATTGTAAAATTATGACAAGTAAGGATAATATTTATTATCTATTATAATAAATATGGAGTTGCTCCTCCTGGAGAACAGAGCTTGGTCTCAATGCTTGTACACCCACTTACTGGGTCCTCAGCCCAATTTCCTGGCTTTTAACATGTGGTACTGTGCATTAATTGGGTGCTGGCAGGATGCAGCCAGAGCAGTTTTTGATGTTATTCATTGTTGATCATCTGGAGGTCGAGCACTGAAAACTCTGTGCTAATTAAACAACCTGTGGTTTGAAGGTTCAAAGGCATTCAACATCTCCAGCTTAGTCCAGGCAGCCTCACGCTTCCTGTTACTACCTTTATGAAGAGATATAGATATATATATTTAAATTTGTTACTATTCCTTTCACCATTTATTTCACTTGCACTGAAATTGGAAATACATATACTGATAGACTTTCCCCAGAGCTCATTTCTGGTAGCTGATCCAGAAGATCCAGTGTATTTGTGCCTGTTATATACAAGTAAAATGCTTGTTGTTGGAGAAGCTGTGTCTAATCTAAAGAAGTTATGTGAGTGGTTCAGATGGAGGTTATCAGTTTGCCTTAAGAGAGGTCACTCTTCTCAGCTCCCACACTTTTTTCCTTCATTAGACCTCCAGAAGCTTTCATTTCCATTCAGCTGGAGAAACAAGGACCTCGAGATAGGATGCTGAATACTTTCTCTCAAAACAGAGAAGCACTCAGCAGCAGGTTGCAAAACCCTGTAAGTACATCAGGAGCCTCCTTGGCATATTTGAAAGGTGCTGGCATTTGGCATTTAGGCAAAAGTGTTAGCTTTGAGTTAGCACTGTACTTAACTCTGTGGTTACTTCAGGGAGAAAGGCAAGCCGGTGGCAGGTGTGGAAAGCCTGGCAGAGGGGAGAAGGCTGGGAGGTGGCCAGGGTGTGCGGGTCAGGCACTGGGCTTTAGACAGTGGCCTGGATCCATGGGCAGTGGTGGGAGACTCAGGCGAACCTTCTCCCCAGTGTCTCCCATGGGCTGCAAGGTTCCTGACGGAGAGGTGCATGGAAAACAGCAGCAGTGTGCAGACACACGGCTAGCTAAGGGTTGTGGATGCTAACGGGCATTGCTCCTGAACTATTTCCAGTCTAGGTAAGAAGGTAAATTCTGGCTGTGTTTATGCTGATAGGTGCAGAACTGTTCTGGGCTTTTCCATAGGGAGTGTCTAACGGTGTTCCTAGCTAGAGACAGACACTGTGTGAGGAAGGGTCCTATAATAAATATTTCTGGCAGTTTTATTATTCTTTTAATTTTGGAAGAAAATGTGAGAGTTATAAAAAACAATAACTGTAAAAATACCATGATGAGTATGGATTTTGCTGTTTGCAAATACCTCTTTATCCAGTGTCTGAAGGGGAGAATATGGATCCTGTATTAAAGTGCTTGCGATTCCATATCCTGTGCTGCATACATTAAAGGTTAGGCATGGCCTTTAAGAATTTACCAGGTGGTAAAACCAAACTCCTCCTATACAAACCCTTAATGGCTATTCTCTTTTTGAAATAGCATAAATTATTTAGTTTAATGTACTCATAAGTTTCTTACCAGCTCAGTAAGCTTTATGAGTGTAGGAGGAAATAACTGCTACCTGCAGACTCTTTTGGGAAATACTACAGAAATTGTGAACGAAATTATATTAACCAGGCTTGAATAAAATAATTCTAAATTTATTTACAGGGCCACTTTAACTGTCTACTGGGCCTGGCATAATGGTTGAAATCTTTCTTGATATTTATCCTCTTTAAAACTTTGGAATTTCATAGTTTAGATATTTGTAATACTGTAATAGAATTTTTTAAAATTATATTAATAGAAAATGTTACAAGTATTTTGGCTTTGTTAGTTCCACAGTTCCTATAAGACCTACATGATGCTAAGGAGCAAATTCTGTCTTATTACAGGATGAAGCTCTGAAACTCAAGAGAGATATTATTGCTGAATATTGCCATGAGTAAGTATATCTGATACAGGCATTTACTATAAGTGTAATATAGATCTAACGTATCATGTTTCAAACAAAACTCTTGCTCAGAGGGCATCTTTTTCATGTGGATAATGTGAACTTACAGACTTTATACTCAGATTTCAAATATACCTGTGAGCCATTTTGCAAGCTGAGGAAATGAACATTTTCAGTGGTTTAGTGCAATAACATTACAGGAAATGCAAGTCATGTTGCTGGATGAGTAGGAAATACGGAAGAGAAAGGATGCTGGGATGCTTGGGTAAGGAATTGGATAAGGCATTGTCTGGGACTGCCACACTCAAAGAGCTGTGCTTAACAGCTCTTTGATTTCCAAGTGGAGATCAGTGATTAGTGGTGTTCCTCAGGGGTCAGTGTTAGGGACTTGCATGGTTTAACATCTTTGTCTGCTACATGGATATTAGGATCAAGTGCACCCTCAGCCAGTTTTCTGACAGCACCAAGCTGTGTAGTGCAGTCAACACACTGGAGGGAAGGGATGCCATCCAAAGGGACGTGGACAGGGTTAAGAGTGGGTCCATTCAAAGTTCAGCAAGGCCAGATGTAAGGTCCTGCAAACATATTGGCACAATCCCAAGTGCAGCTAAAGGCTGGGTGGTGGATAGGTTGAGAGTAGTGCTGAGGAGGAGGACCTGGAGGTGTTGATAGACAAGAAGCTCAACATGACCTGGAGATGTGTGCTTGCAGCCCAGGAAGCTATCTGTATCCGGGGCTGCATCAAAAGCAGCATGACCAGCTTTTCTCCACTCTAGTGAGAGCCCATGTGGAGTACTGCATCCAGCTCTGGGGCTCCAAACATAAAAATGACATGGACCTGTTGGAGCAAGTCCAGAGGAGGGCCACAAAGATATCAGAGGGCTGGAGCACCTCTCTTATGAAGACAGGCTGAGAGACTTAGGCTTGTTCAGTCTGGAGAAGAGAAGGCTCTGGGGAGACTTATAGCAGCCTTCCAGTACCTAAAGGAGCCTTCAGAAAAGCTGGAGAGGGACTAGTTACAAGGGCAGGCAGTGACAGGACAAGGGGTAATGGCTTTAAGACGAAGGAGGGCAGATTTAGATATCAGAAAGAAATCCTCCCCTGTGAGAGTGGTGAGGCCCTGGCACAGGCTGCCCAGAGCAGCTGTGGCTGCCCCCTCCCTGGCAGTGTTCAGGGCCAGGCTGGATGGGGCTTTGGACACCCTGGTCTAGCGGAGGGTGTCCCTGCTCATGGTGGTGGGGGTGGAATTAGGTGATCTCTAAGGTCCCTTCCAATCCAATCCATTCCATGATTCTGTGCTAAGGAGAGGCACACAACACCAACAATTTTTTTTGTTTTTCAGCAGAAATACCAGATAAACATAAACAATAAATTGTATTGGAAATAATGTGCAGTAGAACAGAGAATGAACAAGTGGAATGTACTATCCTGTGCATTCAATCTAGTTTGTAAGACAACTAGGGATAAAGCAGAGTTTCAAATAGACTTGGACTTGATTCTATTTATTAATAATCCTGTGTTCAGGATGCTTTGGGTTTTACTCACAGATAAATTTATGATTCTGGGACCTTTGTGCTGCACACAATGTCATGAGATTGAGCACAGATGGCAATAAAGAAGGGGAAAAAAGAAAAGAAGAAATGGGCTATTTCTTCTCTATTTTCACTGCGAAACAGACCATACTTGGAAACACCACCCTAGAGTACTTCATGCATTACCTTTCTACTGGAACGCATAGCCTGTTATGAAACCACCTAAGAGCAGTATGTTCAGATCCACTCTGTCAAAATACAGGGCAAGAACCTGGTATGTGGCCAGTGTCCAGGTCTGTCTTCTCCTCACATGCCCAGGTATGCAGAGATGCTTCTAAGCAGCTTTGGGAAAGAGCAAGATGAGGAGCAAGCTGCAAGGAGGGTGGCCGTGTTTTGTAAATGATGCAGATGTGTGTCACGCTGCAGATGCAGACTGCCTTTAACCCAGGCACAGCTTACTGAGTGTGTAGGTAAGGTCAGACCGATGGATCTGGAGGCAGCTTGCAGCCGGGGGCTGGAGCAGAGTTTCAGCACAGCTCAGTGATGAAATCTGACTCAGGGTCACACTGTCTCATTCCCAGTTCTGCAATTAGCTCGTCATCTCACTTAACTCACTCCTGCTTCTGCTTTCTTATTGTAATTTAAGTATCAATAGCTACCACAGAGCTGTTGCTGTGTTAACCTGCAGACATTTCTAAGGCCTTGTAAAGACATCTGTGTGATGAAGAGCATTGAATCTAAAATTTACCTTGGTTCTTAAATGCCACTTTTGCACTTTTTATCTTGCTGGTTGTCACAGTACAGAAGAAACACAGCTTGTAATTTACTGTAGAAGATGCCAAAGACATCCATACGGTGATTAAGCTCAACAAAAGTAGAGCTTATCTGGATAGATGGTGCCCTGTATAACATGCTTATTTTAACTACACTTTTTTAGGCTGAATCAGCGTGTGTCCCAGCATGCCCTGAGAGGTCAGCTCATTGGGTACTACAGTAGCCTAAGAAGCCTCTTAGATGATTTCCCTGTCATCAGAGACAAGTACTTCATAATTGGACTACCTCAAGGGAAAAAAGAGGAACAAGACTTAAAGAAAAATCTTACCCCTGATCCCAGGTTTGTATCATGTTTGCAAAGGTGTCCCTGGGGACCAGAGTCCTCAGTCAGTGCATGTTACTAAGTAAAGTGAGTACATGTTTGTAAGGGGAACAGTAGTTTTAAAGTGCCCTGAGCAGGGTGTTCTGCCAGTCTTCAGGTAATTTTCATGGATCGTGAATGTGTACAGTCCCAGTTGCCTGCAAAAGGTGGCATATGAAGAAGGAAAACTAGAAATGTGCTGGCTTCTAGTCCCAATGCTGCATCTAAGGGGGAAAGAAATGGATAACCTCTTTTTCAGGGGGTAAATCTTTTGCTTTAACAATTAAGCCTTTACATTTTTATTTAAGGTTTAAACAAAACCTGTTGAAAAGTTGCATGCATGTGACTTGTTGGAAGTTAGGAAAGGAGAGGAAGAGCACACCACACACTAGGGAATGACCCCATATCATCTGTCTCTTTCAGAAAGTACTTTTTTTGGCCGTGTCACAAGGGTCTCCTTCCTCAAAACTTGTGGCTAGCAAGGCGAACCCTTCTGCTGACTCTCTGTAGGTCTCTGGGCTCCCTGTGTTACCACCAGAAGGCAGATGGTTTTAGATGTGAAAGTAGCACACACTGGTTTGCCTCTTGGTCACTTTGTTCCCCAGCAATAGAGAAGCTCAGCAGCATATGCAAAAAAACCCACTTGCTGAGGTTCAGGCAAAAGCTTTAGTTCCGGTAACAAAGGTTGGGAGTGTGGTTACAAGACCAACAAATCATAAACCGTAGTTCAACAGGATACTTGAGAAGGTGATTGTGACCCCTTCCCTGCTGTTTAACTGTATGCCAGCTTCAGGCTTGTAGAGCCACACCAGTGGCTTGCTAGTAGTTGCTGGGGAGTAACCCCATCGCAGGCCCATGGTACAAGCCATTTTTCTTCATCTTCCTGCTTTTATTGGGTGTTATCTAAGGCACCGCACTGCCATCTCAGATGCCCTGAGAACCTTTTAAGATCTGTAGTATTTTGCATATTACCAGAAAATGATGTAGGCTTTAGAAGGAGCCTTCTCTGGCTGTGGTAACAGAAAAGATAATAGTAATCCTACAGTAAAATATTTCAGTGGTTACTTGTCATAGCAACTGTTTTGCTTGCCGTCCTAGTTTATCAGCAAGGACTAAATCAAACATGATTTATTTGCACAGAGCAGCTGAGTTCAGCTGCAGAACCTGTACTTCTGCAGTTCAGGCTATGTACTACCTGCTACTCTCAGTGTCATGGGGGCATTGACCAAACAACAAAGCCAGGATGTATTTCAGGAGTATTCATCTTGTGACGGGGAAGGTCTTGCAGAGCATTGCCTCTGCTGGGATATTCAATACGCAGGTCAGCAAGTCCTAGCACTGTGCACCCTACTCAGATACTGGCTCGCACCTTTTGGACCTGTAATGTTTCAAAAGCAAGAAAATATTTCAATACCCTGTAATACTTAGAGGGTTATACTATTTATTCTACGTCTTCCAAAATGTTCATATAAGCATATTAACTTATAAACCGTTCCACGCTGTCCTTTTAGAATTAAAAATGAAACATCTGCAACAATGAATCTTAGAAAATAAGTGTGTGGACATCCTATGCACAGAAAAGAAGTGTGTGTACGTATGTACATCGTGGAAAATAAGTGTGTGTATGTATGTGTGCCCTTTTAATCTGTAACCCCCCCTGAATTTTCTCAGGTTGCCTTTTCTCCTCCTGTGCTCCAACTCTTGCCTGTGTCCCTGCAGCAGCTTGTGGCCCAGCCACGCTCGCTTTCGTATCGCTTGCTCTCCAGTGCTGCTTTTCTGCCTTTGATGTACAAAGGAAGCCAAGAGCAAATCCTTATCTGCCAGAGGGAGGCAGATGCCAAGGCGTCCGGAGAGCAGGGTGAGTGGGGGCTGCTGCAGCACGCCCTTCCCACGTGTGTCCACCTGCCCCAGTGTTCACGCCAAAAAGGGAGCTGCCAGAAGCTGGAGAAAAAGCTTTAATTAAACATGGCTCCTGCCCTTTCAGCCCCTCTGCCCTTTTTTTGCCCCCACTTTATCAGTTATTACCAGTTAATGTTTCATTTTCTGCTGTTGTTTAATTGAAGCTAAGAAGCACCTTGTAGACAGCAACTGTCAATTAGTTATGATGAAAGCAGAAATTTAGCTTCCATCTTGCCTGCATTTAGAAGGTTATAGCAGGGCATTAATTCAATTGCTTGCTTATCTTCTGAACTAATCTCGTTGCCTGCATTTGCGGCTGCCAAGCGCTCGGTGGGGGTGTGCGTGTGAGAGAGCAGGTCCTGCCTTCCCTGGCCCTCCCTCACTCCCTCTCAGAAGAATCTGCAGCTGGGTGGAAGCAAGAGTGTATGTGGTGGACAGGGTTGGGGGGTGGGGGAAAGTGGCTAGTTTTGGTGGAGGAAATACAAAGAGGAAAAAGATAGGTGTGGGATGAAGATGGGGAAAAAGAAAAAATGGCATGGAATAGAGAAGAAAGGAAAGAAGAGTCTCCTCAGCAGGAGCAGAAGAAATGGGAATGGAAATAGTTACAACGAAAAGCTTTCTGCAGATATATGTATGTATTTCCATAAGCCTGTAATTCATTAACATCAATGGGAAATGAATAGCCCACCTAAATTTAGATGCCTGTCTCTTGACTAGGCTCCCTTGTAATAAATGGGTGCTTGAAAGACATGACCCACTTCAGACTCATGCTCTGCCATGAGACGAATTGTGCCCTGGAAGTGCCTCTTTTCTCCAGCAACTCCAGGGAAGTGCTCATGCTGTCAACATCTGCTTTTCATCAGATGAACCCCTTGTCCTTCCTGATTTTTCTCTCTGTACATTATACAGCGTCTAACTGCAGCGGGAAACCTGTGGTTACATACTCTGTGCCCTTGCTTGCTGGCTTACCTAAGCCTTAGTAGTATTCCTTAAAAAAAAAAAAAGGCAGAAGCACTGGGGTCCAGCAGGAATGTTATCTTACATATGATGGTAAAAGATTCCTGCAGCAACTGCCATCCTGAAAGCCAATGTTAGCAGCAGGAAGAGAAAGGTGTATGTCAGGATGCAGTTTCTGCGCAGTGGTGCTGCCCTGTCCTTCCTGTTCCCAGATTTCTAAGATTGCCAAGAGCTACTAGGTCATAGCTCTTAGCCATACGTGTTTAAAAGCAGTAGTCACTCTGTGAGCATGACATGGCATATCTGGGATGGTTTGGGGGGTGTGCATGTTAAGTTTTTGGGGTTTTCTTAACATAATATAGAAAATCTGCGTTATTTGGGATTACACTGGGTTCTAGCTGGCTCTAGGGAGAAGGCACTGCAAATTGCTCATGTGCTGCTGGAGTTCAGTGCAGGCGGCACCGGGGTTTATCTGGATGCAGCCGACTGTCCTTACTCTCTTGCTGAAGAAGTTAGGTGCCACATCATAGCAGCGTGACATAGTGTGGGACTCCTTTGCAAACCCCCGCTATGGAGAAGCCACGCTTAATGCCCTGTGGTGAAGTGGGGAAGTACAGCGTCTGCGGCAGGCTGCCCGCAGCGCTCATCCGAAAAGGCAAAGCACATCTGGAGAGCATGTGCGCTTCTGCCTTTGGAGGAAACCCTGGTTGCCCTCCCCACCCTCCACCTCCCTCCCCAACCCCCACGCTGATACCGGTTACGGGCTGTGATGTAAAGCAGAGGAAATGGAGAGTGCGAATACTAATCCCGCCCTGAAAAGCCTCACTTGTCTGGTTTCCTTAGGTACAATCTGTGCTTATCGTTCTTGTGCACAAGTTAGTAGGGCACAGCTGGTTAAACAAACCCTGCCCCAATATAATTTCCGTGCTTACAACGCGGCGTGTTTAACCTTTCATTACTCCATCCCACCCAAACCAAAGGTCTTTTTTTTTTTCTTCATTTAGCCTTGCTTTTTTTTTTTAATTATTATCTTTTTTAGACAAAAGGAAAAAAAAAATTAAAAGCCTGGCAAAACTTACTTCACAAAAAGCTGAACTCAGTCTCCAAGATGAATATATATCGCTTATTTCAGAATGTACTAGCTGCATTTGTACTTCATCTTCATGTATGTGAAGACAAGAAGTGGCACATTGTATATAAAACCAGGAAAATACATTATTCATGTAATAAATGTTGTATTTTCATATCTTCTGGAGAAGAAAAAATTGGGCTACCTACCTAGTAATTGAACACTGTATTTTAAAATAACGGTGTCAATTTTTAGTGCCTGTCTGCTGCTTTGTCCTGCCTGTCTCCCTTTCTAGCCAGCAAAAGCATGTTCCAGTGGGAAGAGACCCTGAATACCCTCGGCACAGCAGCTCACATCCCTGCTTTATAAATTAGATGCTTTAAGAAAGTTTCTTTCAAATTGCTCTCATATTCAGCAGGTTTTGGAGGTCAAACCTTTACCTTGTATTCTACACATCAAAGCTAAATCACGTTATGTCTGAAATACACTTCCTAAAAATCTTCAAGGCAAATCCTATGTGCAAGTAGCAGTTTTATCAAATCTAAAAAAAAGTCTTTCTGGGATGTGCCAGGCAGAAAGAAGCCTGGAGATGGTAAACATCTCTCACTTCTTGCTCTCACTTAGGTCCTTCCGTCCTCGACCACACTCTTTGCTGTCTCCAGATGGATGCACCTTCCTTAACTTGTGGTTCATCCCTCACCCTACCGAAGTGCTGATCGTATTCAAAATGCTTCCAGAGAAGGTCAGTGTTCACTAATACTGAGAGGTATTTTCTTCCTGGCAGTAGGCCACGCGCATCTGTTCACGTGCGTTACCGTCTCGCTTGTCACTGCAGGATAAACACCAGTGGGTTTAATCTGGATGCAGTGAGCATGTGCCGCTGATGAGGGTGGTGATGAAGAAAGGAAGGAAAGGGCTTCAGTCCTCTGGGTTTGGAGGCAGAAACAATGATAAAAGCAAAGGAGGGATCATTCAGTTAAATATATAAAGATCTTTAAAGTACAAAAGTCATTGAGCCAAACCCTGGCCATGCTGTGTTACCTTTACCTATTTGTGAAAATATTCCCCATTCCACCAGTTTGTCCCTGCCCTGTGTATGCAGAAGTGGCAGACCTTTACATTCTCCAACTTACTTCTGCTGGAATAAGGAGTAGAGGGAAGAGGAGGAGGAGGTACCTGGGTTGGCCCTCGCAGTGCCAGAGCAGGAGATGATGCTGCACAGGAGGGAGGGACTGTGAGGGGAAGGCTGCCCAGCCATGTCTGCCCGTCTGAATAGATGTAAACACTGAAAAACGTGGTTGTATGAGACACTGCAGGAGCAGTTTCTAAACCAGAAGCTGTGACACCAGATGGAATGGTGACAGCTGGGAGTGATATGCTGAGCCAGAATGAAATCCAGTGCTTGACCTTGCTCTGGGACCCCCATTTCCCTCCCAAGGAGGTCACGTTTGATGCCCAGGAGGGTTTGTGACCCAGAAAGCAAAGATATTTGCTATTGTGGTGTGTTTGCTTAGGGCTATTGTCTGAATGGTTTTGTTTGTGCATTTGTCTTGTCTGCAGGCTGCTCTCAGAGCTCTCCGCCTTAGCCTAGAAATCGTTGGTGCATTTCATGATGTGGTTTCTTACCTCCTGGCTTTTGCTCAGTTAGGAAATTCCCAAAACTGCTTTTGTGCCTTAAACCCAGAGCCTCTGACCCCAGACTGGGGAGGGACTGACAGGATTGGTAAGTAACAAAGACTGCATGCTTAAGGTAGATGGTTGCCTCTACAAGAGAGTGTGAAACACACTGATGGTGAAAAAGGGACAAAAGGAACATGAAGGTGAGATTGATGTCAACTGGAGAATAAAGTCAAGATAAAATTCCATCCTTCTTTTTTTTCTTTCTTTCTTTTTCCTGCTCCATTCTACTAAAGAGAAGACTGTCAGGTTTCGAAAGCGTGCTCACAGCCTCACTGATTTTGTGTTGCAATCTCACACAAAAGCAACGTACATACTGGACTTGGGAGGGCTGCTCTGGTAGGGAACAGAAAACACAGTCCAAAAATTGCTCTTCCGCCCTAGCAAGTGTTTTTTAAGCCATCTGGTCAGCCCATGAGGATTTTATCTTTAACAGAAGATTAAAAGAAGGCAGGCTTGGCTTCTTCTAATAAATCTGTCACTTGATTCTCTTTCTGAAAGGCGAAACAGCTGAGGTGGGTGTGTGGACCTGTATTTGTGCAGGAATGGTACCCGTTTACCTGCTAGCTTTGGCCTGTTGTTCGAGTTAGACTGTGGGATTCTCCTACCTTTCCTTTAGTGGTTCAGTGAGGCATGAAACTCCTGGCATCTAACCACCAGTTTGGTAGCCCAGCTGTCACTGAGCACCTTCCCTGGGCACTGTTACAGACACCTTCGCTCATCCCAAGCTAAAATGTGTCCAAAGTGAATGGGACAAACCCCTCTTTGGAGGTGCCTAAGACTGCAGGATCCCAGTTAAACTTGATGCCTGATAATTAGGCAACTCAAGTCACATGACATAATCCTGTCCCAAGCGCTGAGGTGCCCTTGGCGTTTGGCTTTTCAGCCGCTGGATTATTCCCACAGTGTAGTGAACTGGGGTGTCAAAATGTGGCACACTAGGCGTACCTCGTCCTCTCTGGGATGGTGGGGGGGGTGTGTGTGCTGCACAGCTGGGCTGTTTTCGAACCGCCCAGAAACGTCCATGTGTATATGGCTTTACACTTTGGCACCACAGGGTTAACAACTTAACCTGCACAACTTAGCCTTTCCCTCTGTCCTGGGGGTCTTCTAAAAATGAAATATTTATTATGAAACTTGGGTAAAAATATTACGTTCTTCAAGAATTGGTAAAAAATATATAAAAGACTAGCTTTGCCTTTTAATGTCTCCAGGTTTGTCATATTATCCCTTACGTATTTTTCTTCTTACGTGGGTAGGATTTTTATTATCAGTTCTGAATTTATCTTCTTGAAATCTCATTTTTGGAAGGGAAGAAAGGACTCGGTGAATCATAAATACCTGTTACAGCTTGTGAACATCTGATTTTGAAGTGGGTTTCTTTTCTCTCCCACAAAGCACTGCCTGTTCTGCAGCGTGCGCTCATTGTGCCGTCAAGTGCGTATCAGTAACTTCATTTGTATGAGGCTGAGAAAGCTCATGTAAATTAGCATGTTTAATGAGCTTTGAAACAATCAAGAAGACTGAGCTCAGTGAGAAGCCACATGACCAGATGTAGGAGGAATACCAGGCACAATGTATTTCAATTTCAGGTATATCTAACACGTGCCCAGCTACCACACTTCTAAACCAGGAAATACAGATGACAGCGGAGTCCTCAGCAGTCTGCTGTCTCTATAACACAATTGGTATAGACAATTTCACCCCATTGCTCCTGAGAAAAGAGATCCTTTGTGTTGCCTTGCTGAGGAATAATTTCCCTCTCCCCCCAAAATCAGAACATTTAACTTCCCTTAACGATGGCAGCCCCTGCAGCCTGACGGAGAGAACATGGGGTTTCCAAAACAGATGCTTCCAAGTTAAATGACTCGATGGTGGCTGTGTCTTGGGAGACAGTGAAGCACTGTGCGTTCAGTTCCTGCAAACACCAAGTAAGAGCAGGTGCTTTTGTAAGGGTAATGACTTGTAGAGACCCATTGCTTTGAGAGGTTTTTTTTCTGGGCTTAAAGGGAATAAAATAAAAAAAAAATTACAGCCTCAGCAGAAAAATATTCATTAGCTTGCAGAATTCAGCCCCAGTAGGATTTCACTGAAAGCAGCTGGAGAAATTGTCCCTATCATTCCCTACCAAGTAATAACTTGCTTAGGTCTTTGGAGTAAGTAAAATGCTATCTCAGGACCTAATTCTGCTCCTGTCTGACACATAGGATCTCAGTATTTTCAGTTGGAAGGCAACTAGTCCAACCAGGTGTGATAACAAAAAAGATATAGCACTGGCCTTGTAGGTATTTTATAATAATCGGTTTTTTAATGGGAAAGGATAATAAATGAACCGTTCTTGAGATGCTTTTCATTCCCATGCTTTTTCCTCCCTGACCTTACTACATCCTCATAATTCTCCACCTGCCACAGTGTGTTTTCTTAAAGCCTGGGTTTGTGGAGTTGAGGGGTATGCAAATGCATTTTTCATCTGCCTCCCAGAGGAAAGAGGAAAAATGAAGAAAGTCACGAAGTACAAAACTCCTGGAGGTAAAAAGAGTTTACTGAACTGAGATATTTTTACATGCATTTCCTGAGACCTTATCTGATAAGCTTACTGTTCTCGGGACTCTAGGGACTGAACTTCAAGAGATACAAAAAATGATTGACAGCCTTCAGAATCCACTGGATCCCAGTGAAGTAGCCCAGCTGTTAGCTGCTCACAGAGAAGTGATCTTTCTACAGTTCGATGCAGCAATCAGACATCGGCTACGGTAGGAGTTACAGCCTGTTAGGGACAGGCTGGCACCTTCTTTTATAAAGAGTTTGGCTTTTGTTGTTCACAAAGAACAAAGAAAATGGAGGAAAGATTTATTAAAATTTTGTCAATGGTATCTGCTTCTAGACTCTGAAATATGCTCTGTAAGTGTAGAAATTTTTCTTTCACTAGAAGTGACAATTTTCCTTTACCTCAAAGTGGGGGAGGGTCCTTATATGCTTCATTGAGGGTTCTCAACGCACCATGTCTGAGTACTGCTGTCCTGTGATCTGAGCACTGTTATGTTTCACAGTTCACTAAATCAGGAAGCTTGGTACCTTTACTGGATTTGGTTTGGAGTCACACGCAGGACAGACTTCAGAATGCTGCCCTTGGAGAGCTGTTCTCTAAGAGCAGCCATGATGTGCTTGCATAAAACCTCCTTGAAGGAATAGTGAAAGCCCACTAAATATCACCATAGCTGAGCTCAGCTTCAAAATGGGAAGCTACATAAAAATGAGAATGCTTGCTGAAAAAAACCTAGAAGGATTAGCTGTGGGAGTTAAACCCTTGCAGATGGCATGGAGACTCTTTGAGGACATACTGGAGGCACTCAAGAAATACATACCACATGTGAAGAAAGACTTAAGTAAGGGTAAGAGGATACTGGCATGGCTAAACAGAAGGATTAAAGAGATTATTAAAGCAAGAAGGCATCCTTCAAAAAGCTTAACTTTCATCCAAAGGCAGAAAACAGAAAGGACTATAAACTGACAGGATAAATGTAAAATAATTCGAGACAGCCCAGCACAGATTTTGAGGAACAGTTTAGCTGAAGGCATCAAGGCTAATAATTAAAAAAAAAAATC
The DNA here is from genome assembly GCA_022605575.1 of Laterallus jamaicensis coturniculus. NCBI lineage: Eukaryota > Metazoa > Chordata > Aves > Gruiformes > Rallidae > Laterallus > Laterallus jamaicensis. Next base: position 8,030,886 of record JAKCOX010000027.1, read on the forward strand.
TTTTTTTTCAACTGTAGCAGGAGCAGGAAACCTGCAGAGTCTGTAGGGCTGGTAGGTGATCAGGAATCTTCAGTGAAGATAAGTCCATAGCACACATTTTTTAAAAGTGATTTGTGTTTTTTCTGCATTCCCTGTGGAACAGTGAGCAGGTTCCCACCTTTCTTTATGGGAGATGCACCAGAGGAGCTGCATCAGAGGAGCTGCTGCAGGTAGAAGAATTGCCAGGGAAAGTTCGGGGGACAAGCAGACTGGAATGAAGATAGCAAGTTGCCAAGACCAGACAATAGTCAAGAATGTTGAAAGAACTCAAGGATTTAAACATTTTTTTTAATAAGAAGCCAAATTATTAGCTAGAGTGTGTAGCGTCTTGCTTAACACTGCCTTGATACCGAAGGCTGGAAGTGGCTGATGCATTGTTGTCAGTTTCTAAAATGGGCTACAAGCACAATCTGGCTAATCACAGGTTGATAAAACAGATATTCATTGTGTTCAAATTAGCAGAAACTGTAAGTGGATGTATGGATAAATACATTTATTTAATATAATTTATTGGATGCCATGAGAATATCTGTGGAAAATACCAGTGTATTGTTCTGGAGAGTTTTGAATCCACTTTTGATCACTGTGGGAGACAGGACTCCAAACTGGATGGACCTTTGCTCTGACCCAGTATGACCACTCTTGTGCTATCCAGTGAAGTTGTGATTACATGTAATTGTGGACCAAAGATTTTTCTGGAGAGTCACAAAAAGATAAAACTACTTTGTGCTATTATTTCTTTTTTTACCTGATTAAAATACTGTTGGGGGCAATTGGTGAAGAAATGCTTTCCTTGGATAAGGAACTAAAGGAAGAAGAAATGCAGTATACTGGATGCTTCATCTTTCTTATTCCTTATTACTGGTGCAATTTAGTGTCCATTATCTCCACACCAGGGCTTACAGCGTGATACTGAATTGTGTTTAATCTCTTATGAACTTCTCTGCCAAGTTTGATCCTGGAAGCTGTCATTTGTCCCTTTGATTCCTTTGTTAGGCCTGCAACTGATACAAACTCACAGAATCACAGAGTTGTAGGGGTTGGAAGGGACCTCAAGAGATCATCGGGTCCGACCCCCCTGCCAAAGCAGCTCCCTAGCTCATACTGCACAGATAGGTGTCCAGATGGGTCTTGAATATCTCCAGGGAAGGAGACTCCACCACCTCCCTGGGCAGCCTATTCCAGTGCTCTGAAACTCCATGTCATTTTTAAAAGTGCTCCTGTGTGTGTTTGATAGAAAGAACAAGATCCTTGCCTTAGAGCTGCCATTAAAGGAGGATGTGCAACTTACAGAAAGAGTTGCAGTCTGGATTGTTTCCTATACTGCAAGAACTGTGTGGTCAGGGCCTTTGTTTTTAAGCAGGTGAATGAAGTACAGGCACATTGAGCAAAGAGGCTGCAATGAAATGACAGAGTCACATCTAAGCTTGGTTGGGCAATGTATTTACAGGATGAGTAGGCTGTCATAAAAGGTAGCTTTGTGAGTGTGATTGCACACCACAGTGCAGTCCAAGCATGAGGACCCCGTGAGGCACTGTACACCTGTGTCAGAGTAACACTCTGCTCTTTAGCAGCTCCTGCTGCTCAGCTGGGTTCTGGCACGTCTGCACGGCCTGGAATTTGCTGAGTAAGACCAGGTGCATTTGCTAGGTGATACCACGTCTCATGGAAGTGCTGAAGGCCGTGGGCAACCTGGCCTAGAGGAGAGTGTCCCTGCCCATGGCAGGGGGTTGGAACTAGGTGCTCTCTGAGGTCCCTTCCAACCCTAACAATTCTATGACTGTGAAAATCAGTGGGGACTGTTGTTCCTAAAGCTAGCTCGGGACTGCAAGTATCCTACAATTTAGGTTCCAAAGGTTCACAAGCACTTTTGAAAACTTTGAAAAGCTCTAATGGCTCTCCTGCTTTGCATAGGAAATTATCCTAATGTCAGGACTAGGAAGTAGTAGAGCTCCTGAGTTCCTATCCAGTCTGTTAGCTACCAGAGCTTCCCTCCCATTAGCATATGCATATGTTTTGCTGTAAATGTCCCCAGCCTGACTCCCTTTCACATCTGCATCTACATGATTAATGTTTGTGCCTACTTGTTTTAATTGTCTTATCTCCCACCATCCGTACCACTTGCTACCATGCTGGGTTATAATGAGAAGCAGGCAATTATGTTATAGACCATTTGGAAAATTCTGAAGTCATCTTAGTTCTTTTTAAAACAAACATTTTGGTTCCTTTACAGAGAGACATTTTTGTCCTCGGGGAATGTTTCAGCCTACCAGAGTGTTACAGACAGGATTTACCATGCGCTGCCTCCATTGAGTAACTCTGCGATTCAGAGTGCATTTGCTTCACAGCTAAGGCTCCCACAGCTTCTGGATCCTCAAAGCTGCAGGGTGAGTAAAGCATGCCCTCAGAGGCACGCTTCCTCCATTTGCACTGAGCTCCTTGGAGAGCAAAGCCCCCTGCTGCTCTTGTGGGTGTGCTTACCCCTTCCTTACCATGCTGCAAAGAACCTAAGCACTAATAGCTAATTTCAAAAAAATCCCATGGTCACAGTTTATTAACTTGATTCACCATCAGGAATTCTAGAAAACGTTCTCTACAGAAGTAAGTAATAAAAAGCTGTGATGAAATGTAACCACACTGCTGTCACCCAAATGGAATTCTGGGTGATAGAGGTTGGTGCTTCTGCCAACTTTTCATTTTTTGTAATTACTCTCCTGAGTTCTCTCATCGCCCAGCAGCAACTTTGATTGCCTGACATATCTGTCATGGTTTTACACAAGATATTTAGTGGTTACTTGACTAGAGTGTCACACAGAGCAACATCATGTCAAACTGGGTACCTGTTTGCTAAAAAGACATCCTTAGCATCCTGAATAACACCAGCAAAGCCAGCTGGTGTAGTGTTAAGGGAAGAAAAGATGAGTCTTGCTGGAACATTAGCGTGTTCCACGGTAATAGGCAGTTTTAAACAGTCATTCTAATTCACCTTCATTTTCATCCCCTCCTGCTAGTTATCCAATAGTAGGTACTATTGTTTCACCTTTAATAATGCCTTTCCCAAACAATGAGTTATAGGAATACAATTTTCTGCCACCCCTGCCTTGATATAGGTGACAATGACACATAGAACCTCCTTAGCATATCTGAGAAATGGGATTTGTACTGGCATGCAAAATCTCTGTGTCTTTGATGAATAAGATGTCCTGATGCTTCTGAGATAGGACCAGCCATAAATGATTGATAGAAGGTAGGTAAGAATGTGGGAGCTATTCAGCAGAGGCAGAAGTAGCACAGCATCTCAGCAGGAAATGTATTCTGGAATGAATCTTATTGCTGCTTTGCCAAGGAGTGATAATAGATGCTTCTCTCTTTTCTATTTTCAAAGTCAGAGCAGAGCGTACCACTGATCAAGCAGCAGCCTGGCCTCTGAGTTGCCTTTTTCTGATCAAATTAGATGGGAATCTCATAACTAATTGAATGTTGTTCTTATTTATGAACAGTCATCTCTATTCTCTTAGACATTCATGCATTTTCCTTGGAGGACATTCCTAATGGATGGAGGATTGTTTCCAGTCACTATCAACAACACAATTAATATAAATTACAACATGCAGGTACAGTGAGACAGCAGCCTTGTGCTTATGTCCAAAGACATAAAGACAAGATTAATCTATAGTGCAGGAGGAAAACAAAAGAATGCTACCTTGTTTCCTGTCTGTCTTTTTTAAAAAACAGAACCAAACAAAAAACATCTCCCGTTTTTCTGTCCAAAAACCTGTTTTTACCATTTGCTTCACATTTGATTTTTCTTTAAGCAAAGCAGAACATTTTTATTGCTAATGAACCCATACTTGCAATTTTCCTAATGTGCTAGAACTTGAGAATCAAATACATTTTATGCATGGGTATATGTGTTTTAGGACCATGGTGCTAAAAACATGAAATCCATTTGTGTTTATAACACACACACACACACAAAAAAAAGCCTGTGCTGACAGTTACCTCAGATTTGCTCTTGTTGGCTAAGATCTGTGCAACAGACCCTTCAGAGCCTCTCCCTCCCTCCCCAGCTGTGCCTGTGCAGCCTGAGTGACGCAGACCGAAGAGTTGCTCATGGGGAGCTAGTGGCAATGCAGTTTCTGATGGAGGATGTGCTGCAGAATGGCTGTGCTGCGGAAGAGCACAATGACTGTCAAGCTGCCTTAGCTAAGTTCAACCAGGTACCTCTTGACAACTCTGGGTTTTTTGGGACTGTACAGCTTCTATGTAGGACCCTATTTAGTTTTTGCACCCAAATCTCTGTGAACATAAGCTGCCATAATGCCATAACAACCTCACTTACCCCTGTCCATCTGGTAAGAAGCAAAGAGAATAATGTTGTCTCCTATAAATCCTGAGTCTCTAGAGAGAAAAGCCCTAGTGATCGATGCCCCTTGAGGGCCTGTTGGTATCACCAGACCTCTGGAGAAGATGGAGACTGTCCTGACTTCTCCCCACTGAAGGTCCAGCTCTTTCTTTATTAAAAACTACTCAGTGCAAAGGGGAAAGGAACATCTTGGCCACTGTCTAAACCCAAAATCTAGTTTAGGCAAAATACCTCCAGGCTGTGCTTCCCCAAGTACTTGCATTGTGGACCTGTACGTGAGGAATGGTTTCTGAGGCACCTCAAGTCTGAGAGAAGCAAAACATAGATTTGGTTCAAGTTATAGGGAAAGATTCAAACCATTTATGATGGAAAAAAGGTATCCTGATTGAATTGTAAGGTAAAGGGAGTGGAAAAGATAAAATTAGTTATTTTAAGGTATGATTCCTCCAAGATCTGACTCTGAGTTTGATTCTGTAATAGTCCATTTAGTACCAAGCAGAGTGATAGTGTTGATGCAGTTTGCTTGAGGAAAGCAGCAGTAAAGCAAAGGATTTAACTTCTGTGCAATTTTATCCCCATCGCTGCTGTACAAGTACTCACACTACAATCAAAAAGTAGCTTGTTTTTTTCCTGTACTGTGCTCTGAAGGACACTGGTGTAAGGCACCACTGCAAGCTCTGATGGTGCAATAGCCTGTCTTATGTCTCACCCCACTGTGTATTTAATCTGACGCTATTAAGTAAAGAAAATAATGAGAAAAGCTTGTCATAGCTTTTTGAAGCAAAACCTTACCCTGTGACTTCCAGCAGAGTTTGGCAGAAGCGGTTGATTCAAGTGCTAACTGGTTGCAGAGCAGCAAAAAGACGTGCAAACTTTCGCTGAGGCATCATGATCCAGTCGTATCGTGTAATGTGCTGAGGTCTTTCCTGGTACTATGGAAGCAACTAGAAATACTGAAGGCAGAATGGGGCCGGCTCAAGCTGAGGACTGAGGATATCAATACAGTTCCTCTCTACAAAGAGTTTTGTGAGCAATATGGGTAAGTTACTTTGGATGCAAGAATATTCCAGGGTGACTAAAAAGGTGGAAAATGAGGAAAGTCTCTGCCTTCCCCATCCATTTCCCTCTTTCACTTGCCTTTTAAAAAAAATTTACTTTTACCTTTATTTTTGCTCATAATTAACCTAGTACTTTCGCTTTTCTCTAAAGGCTTGAGAGCTACCTTTTGTTTCTTTGTTTCAGTATGGCTGGTTTTTTCCCCTCTTGCAACATCTATTCAAACTGTTTGCTGACAATGTTTTCCAAGTGCATTCTTCTCAGTCCCGTGACCTGCCTCCGCGTGTCAGGCTCCATAAACAGTGCTAAATACAGTACTTGAATAACTGGAAATTTTGGAAGCCTGTTAGAGGAATTGTAGCAGAATTCCTCCTAACCTTCCTACTTGGCTCAACTTTGAGCAGTCAAGAATAGAAAATTGGAAGGTTTCCATCAGAGAAGTCCTTCTGAAAGTTGAAAATGGAATGTCACTTTTTAAAAAGCCCTGTCCCCGAAAACCTCAGGAAAGGAAGTGAAAGAGCAAGATGACCCAGTAATGGTGAAAACCGTGTATGAGGGCACTGGAAAACACTGTTATGATGCAGTGGAGCATGGAGGAAGCAGTGCTCAGCGGGCCTGTCCCAACAAGGCCAAGGCTTTTTGGATTGCCAAGTCTGAATCTGTCACAGAAAATTCGCATGCGTGTAAAGAGCTGGCATCACATCTGCTCCATTCTGGTCTCCATTCATCTGTATCCCAACGTTCCTTCCCAGGCATTGCCACCGGGTCAGAGGGGGTATGGTTGAGTGCTGGGAGCCTACGGTCTCTAAGTAATTTATAAACTCTGCCAGGGCAACAGTTGTGGGGCAGAGCAGGGCTGGGTCACCACAGGGACAGGACTTGGGGGCAAGAGTTCTCAGTGTGTGATGGCTTGTACTTCCACCACGGGGCCGGGCAGCTGCGGGAGAGCCCCGGCCCCAGCTGCTCCCAGCCCCTCTGCACCCACAGCTCTTCTGTGGCAATACCAGAGATGGGCCTACAGTTTTACTCCCCTGAGAGGAGAAGTGAACTCCTTGTCCCCAGCTTTGCTTACACTGGCCTTTGAGCAGGAGGAGATTCTGTAGCAGCACCTGTAACAGCTCTTTTGTAGCAGGAGATCTGCCTGGAGTAAGGACAGGACTGTTTTAAAGCACCTGGGATATACTGTACCCCAAAACCCTCCTGCATGTGTCCACTCTTCTTTCTCTTCCACAGATAAGAGCTTCTTACTCCCCTCTCTGAGCTCTGTGCTAACCTTTGTGTCATGCCATCAAGGGTTTAGAAGGCAGCATGATTAAAGCAATAAAATGTAAGGAGGTGTATACGCCTTGCTAATAGCTCCTCTGCTTCTAAGAGTGCTGTCTGCCTTGGCACTTAGCACTTGGAGGCACTTAACAAACCCATGATCAGGTACCACAGAGAGCAGGGGGAGGAGGTGAAGGCTGTTTCTTGCTCCACATGAGACATGGTGATAGACAAGTTCTTACTGGTGACCTGATTCCCCTGCTTTCTCTGTTTGACCCCTTGTTCCTTCCCCATGGTTTTAGTTTTGTATTATTAGACACTCAGAGAAATTACAGAACTGTGTAATAAGGCAGGCCCAGTGGGGAAGAAAGTGTCCTGCCCCTGTTTGTAGGTCAAGTGGGGCTAATGCAGCTTGCTGACACTCAAATCATATTCTGCATGGGTCAGGGAGACAAAAAGGTAAGTTAAGGCCCAAGGTCAGTGAACGCAAGCACAGTAATTTGGAAAGAGAATGTGTGAAATTCCCATGTCTTGGTGCTTCTAGTGCAGAGATCCTGTGCCCGGCCATGAGAGCCATAGTCAGACAAAGGGGCACAGAGGAGCGGTTTGGAGAGCCGGTTACAAGCACTCAGCATATACTTCCCCCCCAAGGAGCATCAGAAGTGGAAATGAAAGTGTACCAGGTAAGGACAGGCTCATTTACTGGGATGTCAATGGGCAGCACACCACATCATGCTTCCCTGCAATTTCTGATAGGTGAAGTCCAACAGTGGCCTGTGGAGGCTGCCACGGGGAAAGGTTTGGCAGATGAGGATGACCCAAGAGGCTTTGGAATGTCATCTCTGCTGTGCGGAGCCCGGTGTGGGTCCTGGGAGAGCCCAAAGCAACAGGGAAACCTGCCTCTATCCAGAATATTTGTGGCACAATACTAGACATACAGTCACCCCAAAATAATATTAACCTTGATGCTGGATCTGAAAGTACTGTGTGCTAGAGAAGAATGGAGAGAGTTGCTTTGGTTTAGTCTGCTAGTTTTTGCTGGTTGGCAAGTTGCTTTACAAGCAGCATAGAGATTTAGTAAGAGCTAACTATTAATCTTGATTTTAGCTTCAAAAGCTTCTGGAAAGCCTAGAAATCCACATGATACGTGACGTGCAGAAGAAGATTAACCAGGAGATGACTCTAGTGACATCTGAAAGAGCCAGACAAGAGAGCAGTCTCCCCACTGGTAAGGAAAATTAAAATACCCTTCCTGGAAAACATGGAGGCTCCAGTCTTGAGTGGGAAATAGTTTGCTTTGATGCAGAGAGGTGGTGAAGAGTTGCTCGGTGTGCAAAACAGGAGAGCATGTTTGCTCTCAGCTCCCCACTTTCCTGTGCGCACATTTGGAGGCAAGGGACCAGGGGAAAGTACCACTGATGAAAAACAGTTTACCCTCAGGAAACTCTCTCCTGGTTTGGAGAGCCTATTGTGAGAAATTCCAGAAATAATCTAGCAGGAAGCCATGAAGAATTGCATACTGAGATACCACACGCACTTCTCAGTGGGCCTGTTTATTCTGTGTGCTCAACAGATTCAGATTCCCAAAATCTAAGAGTTCACTTTCTCTTCATAGAGTGTTTAGCCATAGTTGTCTCAAAGACAATTGTGCAAACAAGGCTGAACACTAATTATTCTGGAGTTTGCAGGCAGCTTGAAACAGACTGATAAGAAGTTCTCTGTTCTCTACTCCTCTGTGTTGACTGTTAGTACTTCAGGCCTACCTAGCAGCACAATTTAAGTGTCAGGCTTTTTAGTCCATCAGGTGTGTGCTTGGTAGAGTTACTGCAGGGGTGTGGGTAATTCGGGTATTCACAGCCACAAACAGTAAAACAAAGAAAGGGGGGAAATAAAAGGAAAGAAAAATGTGCCCTGCTGCCACTGGCTGTGGTTGCAGGAGGCAGTAATTATTGCACAGAAATGCTAAATTTCACAGAAAAATCCTGTTCTTTACCCAGTATTTACAGAGAACTCCAGTGCAGAACTGGGGGCCAGGCCATTATTGACAGAATGGGTCCGTAATGAAATTACATTTTGGCTTTGATACCAGAATGAATTTGCTGTTGCTGCTCAACACAGGGTTTGCAATCTGTTTGCAATGACATTTACTTTTTGTTGTAAACATTTTAGGAAAGCTGAGAAACCCTAAGCTATAAAGTGTACCCAGTGTCAAATCCTGGGGATTACTGAAGGATCAGCATTTTGTGACAGTGATACCCACTAATGTGGGGTTTTATTCTGATGGGGTGTTTTTTTTTTCTCCCTCTGTTCCTGCAGAGCTCTGGAAGCACGGGGTAATGCAAGAAAATTTCTCAGTTGTGCGACCACAGATAGTTGAAACATTTGTTCAGAAGCTGATGGAAAACTACCAAGAATCAGATACAGAGGTAGGTATTCTGCATTTCTATCCAAGCAACAAGCTAAATCATGTTTACAGCTTTATTTATTAAAGCTCTTGTCAATCAGCGACCTAAAAGGGAAACACATTTCTTTAGTTTATGAGCTTAGATTCAGATTAGGTCGGTTTGTAACAGCAGCATTGGCAGCAAACTTGTGTATTGCCCTGCTGCCTTCTGACAGGTTTATTTCAGCTCTCAGGACTGTAATAATGTGAAGATGAGTTAGGGTTGGAGGTTTATATGCCGCCGCAGTGCAGGATTGCAGGGCTTTATGTGCAGATTCAGTAGTGGGAACTCATTTTCCTGAGTCATTACTAAATCAGGGGTCCAGCATGATGTTAGGTTGGTTTTTTTTCCAGTGAAACTGAAAGAAAATGTTTAGGAAAACATGACCACTTCTGGTTAAAAAATGCAAAATATGCTTTTGTGAGAGAAGGGGTGTTTAGGTCGAAATACAATCCAGGAAGTAGCTGAGCTGGTGATTTAATTTCTCTACTGAAAATCTTCTCTTAGCTTCAGATGGATAAAAATACGTTACATAGTTGCAGCTAGAATCAGTCAAAAAACTGACTAGTCTGTTTTCCATCGGTTCAGTGAGATTACAGACTGGCTGAACCCATTTGCCTTGAGTGTTTTTATTTTCATAGAATCATAGAGTGGCAAGGGTTGGAAGGGACCCCAAGGATCACAGAGCTCCAACCCCCTGCCACAGGCAGGGCCACCAACCTCAGGCCTGGATCTACACAAGGTTGCCCAGGGCCCCATCCAACCTGGCCTTGAACACTTCCAGGGATGGGGCATCCACCACCTCTCTGGGCAGCCTGTTCCAGGACCTCACTATTCTTTCTGTAAAAAACTTCCCCCTAATATCCAATCTAAACCTTCCCTCCTTTAGCTTTAAACCATTCCCCCTTGTCCTGCCATTATCTGCCCTTTTAAAAAGTTGATTCCCCTCCTGTTCCTCTGCTCCCTTCAGGTACTGGAAGGCTGCAATGAGGTCCCCCCGCAGCCTTCTCTTCTCCAGGCTGAACAAGCCCAGCTCCCTCAGCCTCTCCTTGTAGGGCAGGTGCTCCAGCCCTCTAATCATCCTTGTGGCCCTCCTCTGAACCCTCTCCAACAGTTCTACATCCTTCTTGTATTGGGGGCCCCAGATCTGGACACAGTACTCCAGGTGGGGCCTCACGAGGGCAGAGTAGAGAGGGACAATCACCTCCCTGTCCCTGCTGGCCACCCCTCTTCTGATGGAGCCCAGGACACCATTGGCCTTGCGAGCTGCAGGAGCCACTGCTGGCTCATGTTAAGTTTCTCATCCACTATGACACCCAGGTCCTTCTCAGCAGGGCTGCTCTCAAGAAGCTAATTTTGCTTCATTTCATTTCATCTATTTTGCTTCATTTCGACATCGCAGGTATCACACCATGTGATGTACTGCAAGGTGACCGTGTTTCATCTTCACGTATGCTACACATGGCAATTCTCGTGACCCAGGATGCCTGCAAGGTTCCTTCTTTTGTATTTCTAGGTTACTTTTAAGAAAAGCCATTTGCAGCAGTGCCTCACCGTCCTGGGCTGTGACGTCATGGCCAGGGAGCGCAGCAACTTTGAGACCTACTCCATGTTTTATGAGAACATTCTCCAGCAGCAGCATCGTCTCCTTTGCAAAAAGGAACAAGTATGCTCAGAGCATCGAGTCTGTTCTTTGAGAACAGGGAAAGGTGGTTTCTCTGTGTGGGAGGCAGTTGCTAAGTAAAAAATAAAGTGAAGTTGCCAGGCTGGGAAGTTGTTGATGTAAAGTTGGGCCGTACAAACATTGTCAGCTTTGTGCTTTGCTTCAGGAGCTGCACGCAGTGAAAGAAGGTGGCAGCCAAAGTGATACGGCTCTGACACAGGTTGGTAATGATGGTCTATCGACTGGTACTACTGGGTCTAATTTGGGACGGAGTCCCACTGCTCAGACATGTGGTGACAGCCTTTGAGAAGAAAGGTGGGGTGGCTCTGGGGCTGCTGTTTCTGCACCCAGTGCCAGAAGTCATGCCAGAAGGACTTGTAAAAAGAAAAAGATAACCTGAAGGCAAGGGTGGTGACCTGCTGTTCTGAAGTTCATGTTCACAATGGGCGATATACCGGTAACGTTCTAACTTAAACTTCTGTTGACAGGTCTCTCCCTTCACAAGGTGTTTTCCCAGGGTGATTCAGTCCTGTCCATTGAGACAGAAAATAGCAGTGGATCGAGCACACAGGCCATACTGCAGTGCACTTAACAGGTGTGCTGCACCATGGCTGCTTAACCAACTCTTCTGAAGGTCTGAGCACTTGACTTTGCAGCTTCTGCTGTGTTTTTTAGGATAGTTGGTATGTATCAACAGAATTTTTTAAGAGGTAAAATCCAGACAACAAATCAGAAATGCCATCTTGTGGCATCATGTGATACCCATGTAATTGATTAGCTGACTTGAAGGCATGGCTGCATCACCACAAACATGCCTCCCCTGCTGGAGCCATATCAATTTCTACAGAAAACTACACTATAGAGTAGACTGGGTTTCGGGGATGTTTGCACTGCATTTTGGATTTCATTCCTGGTCTCCTTTTCTTATCTGCCTTCATCACTGATTGCAAGATTTCAGTTCTTCTCTGGGCTTCTTATCAGTTCCTTGCCCCACTTTATCGTGCTCTTTAAAGTTCTTTGCCTCTCTATCCTTTTCTGTACAGTGCCTTATCATCAACCTTCCTTCTTCCCTGATTTCACTGGGTTCTGTCCATATGTTTGGGAAGGCTGGAGAGAAAGAAATGTGAAGATACAGGAGAAGTTGGTAGGACTTTCTTGGAGCACGTAGGCAGTGGAGTGTCTCCCCCACCTCCACTTTGCTAGCCCATCTCCACCAAATGCCTCCTCTCTCATCTGCCGCTTCCCTTGACTACAACACGGTTCATCTCTTGTGACTGGCCACCCTGAGCCGCTGCCTACTCTTCCCTGGGTTCTGTGTTGACCTCAGAAGAGACTTCCTGCTCCCAGTTCCACTTCTCACTACCCTGAACTAGTTAACAGAGGCTACTGCAGGTCTGTAGGCCAAGTTCAGTTGCTCAGTGGAGGTGTTGGAAACTGTGAGAAAGGTTCAGGCATGATCAGCTAAAATGGGATGGCAGATAGCTTAAAACCTAAAATGTCTCTAAGGAAATGACATGAGCCATGTGGGTTGTTTTTTCCCTCTCCAAGCAAGTCTTAAAATTTGACCAAGTTTTGCTGATTTTACAAAAAAAAGACAACCCAAATGGGAAAACCAGTGCTGCTCTGAATAAAGATCACCAGATTTTTTCAGCAGGGCAAAAATATATGCACTTTTCCTCAGCGTTCATTTTCAGAAGTCTTTCTGTAATCTTTGCTGTAAGACAAAATACTGACACAGAGAATTTCAGCGAGAATCCAGTGAAGACCAGGTTGGATGGGGCCCTGGGCAACCTTGTCTAGGTCCAGGCCTGGAGGTTGCTGTCCCTGCCTGTGGCAGAGGGGTTGGAACTCTATGATCCTTGGGGTCAACTTCCAACCTAGACCATTCTATGATCCTATGATTTGCTACTTAGATCCAGCACGTGGAGGTGCCACGCAACCTTGAGAACAGACTGTGCTGTTGGCTGTTCCTACAGTCCACAGTTGGGCCTTTTTCCTATCTGATTAACATCACATGCTAAGTATGATTTCTTGCTCTCCTCCACTGTGTTCATCAGGCTGCAAACGCTAATCAGTGATAGGAAAATGACCGAATGTTTATACCTTGCCATGACCTACCAATGTGAAATTTAAATGCTGTCATTTAAATATTTTGAAGTTCTATCCTGTACCTTCCTATTTGTGCTGACCCCCGTGCCCTTTCTGAGGGCATGGTAATTGTCAGTTATCAAAAATAAAAGGAACACATAATTGTTTTTATCATATGTTAAATGGTCTGTATTTACAGCCTTATCAGCAGACAGCATATTTGCTCTGATAAATGCATTACCTCATAGCTTGCTGGTCACAATTCTTATGACTTTCTCTCTGGAGGTGAGGGAGATTATTCTATGGGAGAGCAGGCTCACTGCCATAGCAGAGCTATGCGCAGGATTTTCTGAAATCAGATTCCATGATCCTGCTCCCAAATCCTTCCGCTTCTCTGTCCTTTGCATGCATTTCCTTCTGTCATACATATTAGTGAGGAGATCTTTCTTTCCTGATCACCAGAAACAGGCTTTTTAAGGTTATGTGTGAAACTCTACGCATTTGCCTCCTTCAGATATGGGTCGTGAACTGTTACAATCCTTCCAGGGAATAAATATTTCTAAGACCAGTGTATACCAGTGGATTATTTTCATCAGGCCACTCAGGAAGCTATTTGCTCTACTTAAGTAGGTATCACGTAACATACGCAGAGCTCTGGATCATTTACACCTAGGCTATGGTGTTTGCTCATCCATCGCTTTGCTCATCCGCTTTCTCTGCTGTGATAGATTGCAGGGCCGTGCCATGGGATGATTATGGAAATAACTGCTCTCAGAGCCCAGCTCGCTGCCTTAGAGGAAGAAAACCTCAGTCTCACAGAGAAGATTAGAAGAGAAGTGCGGGGCGAATACGAATTGTTAGTGCGGAACCTATTTGTGGCTTGTGTCCATCTACAAGTAGGTGCAGACTGAGAGGGAGCACTCGAGCAGTCTTCTCTTCTATGTGGCCCTGTAATTTGCCATCAAGTGTAGCACTCAAAGGAATAAATTGCTGCAGTCTGCCAGGTGGATGAATGGGTGAATCATTTATCTCCTGCTGCTACAAGTACCTTGTAAAAACGTCTGGTAGAAAAATAGTGTACCTTTTCCAAGGGAGGAGGCGTATTCTTGGCGGAACAGGTACCACATTAGAGTGAGTGATGGAGGCTCTTTTTAGTTACAGCAGAGGGAACGTTTTGGATATAATACTTCATTTTATAATATCCTGCATTATTTTTCTTGGAAACTTTCTGTCTGCTGCGTAATTGTGTCGCTCACTTGTAACAATGCCTTTGTTTTCAAGTAGTCCACTGATTAAGAAATCAGTCTGGGGTGATGTGTCATTACTTACAAAAACAAGACACCCCAATCTAGCCTATAAAAACTGACCTGAATGTAGAGCAACCACCGGCATCAGATCCCCAGGGGTTTGATTGATGGACCACAAGCCCATAAATATCTGTGGCCATGGCAATAGTGACTTAAGGAATATTGGGATCTCTTTTGCAATCCAGAAGGTGAGTCTGGTTTTCACCAGAAAGCCTGTGGTTTTCACCATGGTGCTGCTACTTCCATGAAATATATTCATGCCTTCAAAATTATACAATTGAAATCCCACTTCTTGCAGTGCCTAGATGCAAGATGAATATTGCTCTGTCTTCCTGATGCATTGATTCTAGGAAAATAATTATGAAGAAAGACCATCTGGTTGTAGTTGAGAGACTTCTCAAATCTTCTGAATGTCACTTACCCATATGTCCACACTTCATCTCTTATGGGTTCTGTTTATAATTGCAGGGAAAGTTGGATGTCTATCGCCTTAGCATTGAGCAGCAAGTGTTTGAAATCATCGCTGAAGTGAGAAGAGAAGGAGTAGGCAATATGATTGATCTGAAGAAAAAGTTTGGCTCCGCTAAAAATAATGATGACTTGAAAGAACATTTGTCTAAAGTAAGGAAATGCATCTGTGTGTCAGTAAACGAACACAAGGATAATATCCTGGTTAAGCTTGCTGAAGACAGCCTAAGTTATTGCATTCTATCTGGCACATCGGTTGGGTAAAGAGCATGGAGGTGGCCCATTACTAGACTCTGTTAATGGCTACTCATTTGTCAGGCTGTCATGAATCAATCATCTTTGTATATTTATGCTCCAAGTGCAGAAATTTGGGGCCCACTCAGCCTGTAGGCCTTGAATAAATGCATGCATTTGAATTTAATTTGGTTCTAAACTTAGGAACTCTGCATTCAGTCTATTCTGAGTGAAAATAACACCACGCTTTCTACACAGGTGAACATCAGAGAGGTTGAACATGGATCTGGAGAAGTATAAATGTGAACTCAGCATTGACATGTGTTGTCACTGTCCCTTTTTGGGGTGGGGGGAAAAGAGAATGTGATGTTTCAGTGACCGATAAACATGTTGGAGTTTTATCTCCCTTGTGCAATCTGGTTACATAAAAGAAAGGGGTCAGAAGCCTTTTTTCCACTTGGGGTTACTTAGAATCAAGAATATATTTAGCTTTTTGTTTTGAAGAAGTGCCCCAAGACTGATATTCTGGGAGTTAGAAACTAGAGCCTGGAAAGTAGTTTACAAGCTCCAACTTCCAAAGCAACCCCTTTTCTAGCCAAATCTACTTCCCCCTAGCAAATTTGTACTAAAATTACACTAGTGAAACTGCGAATGCAAATGAGATTGGATGGCTAATGGCTAAATACCTCTGCCTAAAGCCAACATGCCTGTAGACCTCTCAAGCAGAAAAGCTTGCGAAGCTTCTCTGAATGAACGCCCAATGAACCTGGGGGGTAGGGAAACCCAGAAGTAAAAGAGAAACCAGTGGAGATGGAGGAAGCCTGCGTGTGAGAAGGCAGCAGGGAGACGTCCACACCCCCACTTGGAAAGGACAGTGTTCAGAGGCAGCGAACAAGGGGAGCAGGGATGTGCGGTCAAAGGGTTGTGGTTTGGGGAGGATCATGAGAACTTGGTGGGCCGCTGCACACCCTGGTCATGGGTGGTTACAGGGTGTTTGAGGAGGCTCAGTGGGGAAGAAGAGGAGCTAGAATTGTGCTCTGTGTCAGGAGTTCATTCCTGTACGAATGTGGGGATGTGCTACTGAAAGCCTGTGAGCCACGGTCAGAGTGGGGAGGAATGTTAGCGATGATTAAAGCCTGCACTGGGGAATCTGTTACAGACTGCCTGGTCAAGAGAGTAAACTGGAAGGGCCTATCTATAGAGGGCTAAGAAAAGTGGGTTTGATTTAAGGCCTTGGTGTTTACAGAGGTTTTATCCATCTGGAAATGTACTGGAAGGGGAACACAGCATTGTGAAAGCCTAACCAGCATTAGTGGTAATTTCCTAAAAGCAAGTGCTAGAGGAGCCAACCACGGTAAATCCCTATTGTGCTGCTCACAAACAGGGAAGAAATGGTGGTGAGTGTCATCTGAGGCTGCAGTGACTATGAAATGATTTCAGGATCAGGAGAAAGGTTAAGAAATTATGCTGCAGAGCAAGGACTGTGACTTATTTAGGGAACTGCTGGGCAGAATCCCTGGGAAACTGCCACAGGGGGAGAAGTGCTGAGGAATGCTGGTTGAGTTTTAAAGAAAAGAGATTTCCAAACCAACTACCCTGTTAGACCAGAAGACCAGGGAGTTGTGCAGAATCTTGGCCTTGCTTGACTTAACAAGGGGCTTCTTAAAGGACTAAAATACTAAGAGAGATTGCAAGCAGTGGAAACATGGGCTGGCAACAAAGGTAGAGCATCAGAATTCAGCCCTACAGCGATGAAATTAAGGAAGCCAGAGCCCAGCTGCAAATAAGACCAATACAGGTCCCAGAGGGTAAGAAGGTCAGTTGACACTGAATGGTGGAGGTTCTGTGCCAGGAGGGCCAGGGACCTCCAGCGATCCTCTGTAACCCGGGTTTCTATGGCTTTTGCATAATGAACCTGCCTTCCTCTGCCTTAAGAGCAGTTTTCAGGAGGAAGCCCACTATTTTGAACAAAGAAGAAGAAAACTTGATGACCATACTGTTCACAAATCCACTAAGTTTGTTCTATTAGGTACGTGGTAATTAGGGTTACTGAGTATGGTATGAACCAGAATCCCCACTTGGCCTAACAGTGCTTCACTGCTGAGGGCTTTACCTGCTGGCTGTATTGGGTTACATTTCCTCTGTGTTTTTCGCCCAGTTTCTGGGCAATGTGCACATTTCCCCAGAGACACAGTAATAGAAGTTTATTGCCCAAGGCTCTACTGTTTCAAGCTGCAAAGTTTGAGCATTTGACAATTAAACCTGAAACACAAATGGTTGCATGCTTTTACAATTGTATTTACTTCCAAACCACACGTTTCTTCCCAGGGAAAGTAATCTTTGTGGGTCTACTCTCACCGACGTCTTCTTTAGCAGGAACAGCTGCAGCTCCTGCGGGATGAAAATATCAGGCTAAGCAAGCTGGTGTGTAAGCTCAAGGCTCTGAACTGTTGGAAGCAAACCACTCAGAAGGCACAGCTCTCTGCAAAGCTGAGAGATGCTGAGAAGGTGATATCTCTCTACCATTTCATCTGTTAAGAGTGGCCAAGAAGAGTGGCTGGAAAGCTGCCTGGTGGAAAAGGACCGGGGGGTGTTGGCTGGCAGCTGGCTGAATGTGAGCCAGCAGTGTGCCTAGGTGGCCAAGAAGGCCAACAGCATCCTGGCCTGTTATCAGGAATAGTGTGGCAAGCAGGACTAGGGAAGTGATCTTATCCCTGCACTTGGCACTGGTGAGGCCGTACCTCAAGTCCTGTGTTCAGTTTTGGGCCCCTTGCTGCAAGACAGAAATTGAGGTGCTGGAGCATGTCCAGAGAAGGGCAATGACCTGGTGAAGGGTCTGGAGCACAAATCTTGTAATGAGCAGCTGAGCGAACTGGGGTGGTTTGTTTATCCTGGAGAAGAGGAGGCTGAGGGGAGACGTTATCACTCTCTACAACTACCTGACAGGAGGCTGTAGTGAGGTGGAGCTTGATCTCTTCTCCCAAGTAACAAGCAATAGGATGAGAGGAAATGGTGTCAAGTTATGCCAGGGGAGGTTCAGATTGGATATTAGGGGAAATTTCTGCACTGAAAGACCGGTCAGGTGTTGGAACAGGCTGCATAGAGAGATAGCAGAGTCACCATCCCTGGAGGTGTTCAAAAAATGTGTAGACGGGGCACTCCAGGAGGACATGGTGGTATGAGACAGATGATTGGACTTGATGATCTTAGAGGTCTTTTCCAGCCTTAAAGATTCTGTGATTCTCTGATTTTCTGCACCACTAATGGTCAGATTGGGCAGGCTAACTGTTGCTCAGTGAGCTGGTAGGAGCTCACGGTAACGATCTTAGGTAAAAATTCTAACCTTGTTCCCCTCAATATTATGGGTATAATGGTGGTCTTCAAGTGTGAAGAGTATGAAACAAATCCCTAATGCCTTCTTGAAGCAAGGGTCTGGGAAGTCTGAGTAGCCTGTGGTATTCCTAATTTGTTGTTGACTCAGAAGACTAATTATGCCATTTTAACAAAACCAAGGATTTGACATCTGACAAAGCAATACAAAAGAAGGAGGCCGATAGGGAGTGAAAATGAACTTGACTGTTGGCTTGGGAGGTGGTAGAGGTTGTGGAAAGTTTTTTCTTTTTAAATTGGTATCTGCTTAAACAAAGCAGAACACTGCATCAGGCTTATAAATTTAATTAGAGAAACGCAAGATGAAGCACAAAAATGACTAAATTAAACTAAAGCAAAAGATGGATGGAAAGAAAAGTGCCTCACTGCTTTAAACGAGGCTGATTAGCATGGAACAAACAGGTTATTGATTGTTAGAGAGGTTAATTAGCTGCACATGTCAAACAAAGGAAAGGCAGAATGGATCGTGTTTGCTGACTTGAAAAGAGGGAAAACAAAATGGGGCTTGTGTGCTTGTTAATTTTAAACCCAGCTAAAACTGGACATGCATACCCTTTGCGCAGCTACACCAGGGAGAAGCCGAATCGTTGGAATATTTTATTACACAGATCAAAGATGGATTGAATTATTGCAGATTTGGGGATTTAAATAAGACCTACGAGCTAGCTTCACAGGATTTAAAAGTCTGAAACTGAGAAAAAAAATAAATGGGAAAATTTGGCCTTTTTTAAAATTAGAAACTAGCTCATCTTTCTCAGACAGCTTTCTTGTGTCTGACTTCTTAGGAATGACCCTGAAGACCTAAGAACTTGCAGTTCACTCTGCTCCACACAAGCACAGAGGCTCAGGGACGTTGTTTTTTCCAGTTCAAAAGGCTGGTGAAAGGGAGAGGGCTGCTAAACCTGTGCCTGGCATAGTAACATGTATATACATAGACAATTCTGCTTGTGCTTAAACCAAAGAAGACCCTGCCCAGAAGGTAAACAAGCTTTCTCAGGCACATTTTTACTTTGGAGGTCATGAAGGAATAAACAGATTAGTAGATGGACGGGTCCTTCTAACGTATGAGAAAGATCAAGTTGTTTGCTGCTCTGAGCTGGTTTGCAGACAGTAACTTGAACTGCTGACGTGTGAGTATGATTAAAGAGGTGCAGTTGTACCCATACAAAAAATGTCTTATGTTTTCCCCTGTAGAGGACCCCTTTTGTCCATCCTGTTCCCCAGTCTGCCTCAGGAAAGGTCCAGCCTTTACTTGAAAATAGGAACATCTCAGTCTCGCCTTACTAAGGATCTCTGAGAGATTTACCTTTCAAGAAACCCACTGCTATATAAAAGAGAGAAAAAATACTGCTCCCATCGTTACTGCTGTACTTTCTGTTTACAGGAAGCTCTTCAAAACAAAAAAGAGTGTCTGATCACTAAGATGATGGCAGAACAAGAGGTGACTTCGCTTCAAGGTCAGCTCACGTCTGTAAGGAAAGCTCTTGCAAAATCTCAAGCGAACAATGACAAGCTAAGGGTACAGCTTCAGAAACAGGTATCTGAATTCATCAGGTCCCGATTCATCAGTGGAATTCTCTTCTCTGTCTCACTTGCTCTGATGAGGGTTTTGCTCCTACTGTTATTCTAGGAGAGAAACGGACTGGGAAATAACAGCGTGATGCAGTTACTGAAGTGGGATGTGAATTCTATAGCATCAAAACAGTGTTTTCACCTTTGCAGGTAGAGAGGGGGGAAAAATGTAGCACCCTGGATAAAGTTTGTGTTGTGTACCAAAACCACAGCTACAGGCACAACATTTCTATACACGACCACCAGGGCTCAGTATATGTTTCAGGAGAAAAAAAGACACTTAATAGTCTATTCCACAGATCTAAAAAAAAATTAAAATTAAAAATTACAATCTTGAGGTTATATTGTCTTCCACCCAATCATTAAATTTCAAGGAAGCATTTCAGGGATCTTATGGTTAAATCCTGAACAAAGTCATTACACATTTGTTTGGGTTGGGTTTTTTTTTCATCTGAACACCTTCGTGGATGTATCATTGCCCCAGTAAGCTCCCTTTCGTGCCTATGTGTGGTTGCACGTGCTGAAATGGCCCATTCCTCAAACTGGAAAGTACACCCTTTGTTTGTGATATACGTAATTGTATGGAAATTGTATGAAAAATAAGCCTTGTCAAACCAACCTCATTTCATTCTGTTGGTGAGGTTACAAGTCAGATGATAAACCTAAAGCTGGACATGTAACACATATTGGAAGGGCCTTGTAACCCTTGAGTCAGCAGCACCTAACTGTTGTATTTTAAATGCTGGTATGACATAGTATCAACAGAAATGCTGAATGGATTGAGAGCTAGATTTTTTGACATCTCAAGGTGTATTATTTTCGTTAAATGGAGATGGTTTCTGATGGATTTCTACAGGGGTTGGTAGCGGAACCATCGGCAGCATTTTTGCCAGTGGCTTGGAAATAAATACAGAATTACAGATTATACAATGTACCAACGACATGTTGGGGGAGGAGTGTTGGTGGATGTGCTGAGACACATGTAGTGAACCCCAGCGTGGGCAGAGCAGGCGTATGGAATCACTCAGGTAGCTAGCTTGGTAACTTGGTTATCCCTCCCAGACGCACTGCAGCACCTGAGTAGATGAACAAGGAGAGGGAAGCAGGACTTGCACAGAACAGAGTGAACTCATCTTTAGACAGGACAGGTGTCCTAACTGGCATATGACTGACTATGTAGCTGGTACTGCAAAGAATGGATGCTGCAATCTTCTAATTTATAAAAATAGTGCAGATAGATAGGTTAGAAATGGATTTATAGCTCAACACACTGAAATACTGCTGTCGGTTCCAGGGTGTACTGCTTAAAAAAGATGAGGAGAAAAATGACTGGTGTAGAGAAGTTACCACAATGATCTGAGGGCTGCAGGAATGCTTTCTAGCAGGGGCTCTTAAAAGGCTCGTTCTGTTCAGCCTGCCTGAAGGAAGAGTGACTCGGTTAGAGTCTACAGATATTTTTGTTGGGAGCGAGTAGCCGCTATTAAAGGGTTCTAGGGAAGGGTATAACAAGAGAGTGTCTAGAAGTTGAAGCCAGACAAACCAAAAATGGGATCTTAGAAATAATGTTTTCAAAATGGGATTAACTGTGGAAATGACAGTATGTTTAACTGAGTATCTTCGCGTCAAGACCAGATGCCTTTCTGGGAAATGCAGTTTAGCCAAACCAACTCTTTCATTCCAGTACAAGGGTAACTGAGGTGAATGTGGTATTAAAAAGTCACAGCAGATGGCTCGATTGCTCCATTCTGAGCTTCTTGGTCTATGAAACTCCAACCTTAGTCAGGCTTAGAGAGCTCTCCAATGGGAAGTTTGGGCTGTGACTGCTTTTAGCTATTTGAGTTCAGATTGTTCATCAGTGTGGTACTGTCTTTGGCTGATACATTGGTTTCCTTCACCAACAATGTACTTCCAAAAGACCTACCGCACCTGCCATCTTTCTAGAAACTGTTTTTCTTTGGTTTCTGACATCAGCTTCTGGTTCTTTCTCTTCTTCCTGATTGCTTTCCTAGGTACAGACGGTGATGATGGTGTTTACAAATAGAAGACTCCATCTCACATTTTCTTCAGCCAGGTGACAGGAGATAGGACAAGGGGGAATGGCACAAAGCTGTGCCAGGGCAGGGTCAGATTAGATGTTGGAAAATATTTTCCACTGAAAGAGTTGTCAGGGCCTGGAACAGGCTGCCCAGGGAGGGGGTTGAGTCACCTTCCCTGGATGTGTTTAAAAAAAGGGTAGATCAGGTACTTGAGGATATGGTTTGGACTTGATGATCTTAAAGGTCTTTTCCAACCTAGTGATTCTGTGATCCCACAACCCTTGTGGCTGTCAGAAGGGTTTGACCTGATGCACATGGCTTATACCATCGGATTCTGAAGCAATACTTACTGCCTGTGTCTACAAACCACATATAAACAGCCATGTCTGAAAAAGCTGTGCTTGTTTTCCCCATTCACACGCTGCTTTAAAAACAAGTTCCACATGCACACCAGAGGCTGATCACAGAAAGCAAATGACAGCAGACTGAGGAAATTGGAAGCAACTGCCTTGTTTATTTGCAACTGAATGAGTTCTACACATGAATGTTGTTTTGAGGCTCCTCTCTCTAACGAGTGATAATGTAAATACAGCATTCTGCTCCTCCTACCCCTTCCCTTGTGCTCGCTGTTCCCACAACCCAGATACTCTTTTGGATTTCCTTTCACAAGACCACTGAATAATTCAGATTTTTTTTTTAATCAGCATTTCGTTACCTTCAATACCAAACCATGTGGGATAGGGTCTCTCCCTATGCAGCTCAGCTGGGTGTGGCATCTGAGGATTGGTCATCAGGGTTGAGAATGAAATCAAGAGAGGTGTGTATGAGAACTGAGAGGAAGAGTAATCCAAGTCTGAAATTTTCCTAATTTTATGTTGTAGAAACAAATGCTGTTGGAAGTAGTACAGAGACAGACACAAGAAGCCAAGAAAAGAAAAATACTCAGTGCGATAAAAGCTGGAAACTCAGAGAAAATGCTTGAAGAGATGGAAGAAAAAAAGGAGACAGTCAAATGCTTAACCAAGGAAGCTGAAGAACCTTCTAAAATATGCCATCTCCTTCAAAAAGGGGTCAAAAAAGAAATGCAACAGGTAAGCTCCTACGGCAGACTTGAAAATTAGGAACAATAGCATTTCTGGGGAGAAATGTCTCCAGTTTTAACACTATCTGACCACATCTGAGTACATCCCTTCAAGTGGCTGAAGCTTTTTTTGCTGCACCTGCAAAAATAACCCCTGATGAGATGAGACGTGTGGATCAGCCTTTAAGGAGAGCAGGAAGGAAAATGGCAGTGGCAGTGTGGAGGCTTTTATTGCCACACAGCAGTGCCAGCTGCAGCGAGCACCTATGTGGTTATTAACACTAACAAACTCTATATTCAAACTTAGTTAGCAAATTACAGAGTCTGTGGGAGAGATGAGGGGGTTTCCACATACCTCTGCCCCGAAAATGAAGGTAGGGTCTTGTCTAATTAGGGTCACGTGCAGAGAACAGTGAGACAAGGCCTCTGTATTGTTTTGTATCTCCCTTGAGCAGCGCCTGAAATGCAGATTCCTATTAAACCATATTGAGAATGTCAATTTGCACTGTCTGTGCTGTATTTTGCATTCGGAGGGATGATGGGTGTGTTTAGCAAAGCTGTAATTATGGGTTATTTCATCCAGCAGCAAGTGATGGCCTTTCGTTCACAGGAGTGCCCAGGGCAACAATGTCTCCTTTAAATCTAGGCCCCTGCTCCGAGGCCGAGCTGTCAGATGATGAATTTCTGTCGCTGCCATTAATCCTTTTACCACCTTTTAGACAAAAAGCCAGCTAGCCCAAGAGCACAGTTTTAAACGGGAGGCCTTCCAGCAGGCTGATGAACCACAGCGTCAGGTTTATGACCTGGAAGCTGCAGTGTCCTGGAGGAATGCGGCTGCAGGTAAAGACAGGCTGAGTGATGCAACTCACCTTTGTGGGGAAAGAAAGAAGCTTTGTGTCTCTGAATGCCTCTGTAACCTTCAGAGCTGAGTAACTTTAAACCGTAACTCCTGTTGTCTTTTGCTTCCAAGGGGTGTCATGGGACATACGAGGGGAACAGCATTTATGGGAGGAGGCAATTAGGAACCAAAGGATCCCAAGTGGTAGGAAATCAGGCTCCATGAGTGGCTCTAGTCTTGGTTTACGTACAAACCATGCTGGACAGCCAGACAAGACCGTACACATCTAATTTGATTAGATACATGCCTGTAACTTAGCCCCTTAACAAAAATCTGTCTTCTCAGCTGTTTGTTAGGGAACATTGTTACCTGATATTTATGCAATGCAGGTCGCTTAAAAAGCATGGTGTGGGATTTCTACTCCTACCTGCCTGAAACTGTTAACTTTTCTCTGCGGTATTGAAATCCTACTGTCAGTTTGATGAACTCACGCGGAAAAGTTGACGTGCGATAACCTAAGTTCCTAGTAACTTAAGTAAAATGGGGAAAAAAAACCCTCCAATGATCTTTCAAGGTGCATTTCTATGCCATGGAGAACAGAAAGTGCTACAAATCTAATGAGGGTTTCCTTCTGCAGGAAGGAAGGACACTGAGAAGTGCTCATTAGCACACTGCTGAAGACAAGATATGAACGCAACCTGGGGAAATAACGAGCAGGGGGATATCTTTAATTAATGCGCACGTGTACTTTGGTTTCTCTGGCTTTCAACCAGTCAATTTCAGAGGGAAAGTTGGTGTAAAACTTACAAGTCACATTGATGCTACTGAGCACAAGGAAAGCAGCTGCGGCAGGAAGGAATTTACTATTTCCCCCGGGGGCTCTCCCTGCACTGAGTTACCATTGTTAATCACCATGCAGAGCTGGGAAAAGTGGCTGAAGAGCTTGGATTTCTCTATGCTAGACACCTAGTCTGAAATGTGTTAAAACTCTGCAATGTATTGTAGCTACCTTTTTGCTTATGATTTTTAAAATTATTAATATTATTCCTATATCTGTAACAATAGATGGTTGTGAGGATTGGTGGTGGGGTTTTGCTTTTTGGGTTGTTTTTTCCTTTTTCCCCCTCCTCCTTTCAAAAAAATGACATGGAAAACTGCAGAGCTGTTGTCCCATAGTACAAGCGGTGTAGGAAGTGATCTTCCAGGTGATAAGCCAATATTAGGTAGCTATGATTTTTGATGCATTATTAGTAGTACTTCTCAAAAGGCAATCCAGATTTGCATGGTGTAAAGGTTTGTCTTGTCTGTTACTCTGAGTTATTCTCTGGCTAGCCTGACTTCAGACTGGCAGCGTTTGGATGGACCTATCTGTATACCAGTGGCAACTGTTACTCACAATACCTCTGCTTCGACTGTAAAGGTGTTTTTGGAACTGGTTACGTTGACTCCAGGAGATGCCCACACAGACCAAGACTTCAGCCAGTTTGTAAGAATGACCTGTAGATCAGCAGTCTGAGCCCATTCTCTAGTGATTTTTTTCCATTCCTTTGCCTCCATCTTCCTCTTCCTCCCTCCCAAACGCACTGTGCCACAGCCTGCCTCCATAGGGTGGAACAGGTGCTGCCCTTCGTTCTGGGCTCATGCGATGCCTGTGTAGTCAGGCCTCTCAAGCCCCCACTTCAAGATGCAGGGACCCTGAACGCAGGCTGACCAGGCTGGGTAGTTGTGTGCAACTGCTTCAGCAGAAGCCCGGAGTCCCTTGGACACCCTCCCTGAAACAGTGCCAGAAGCAGCTATCCCATCTGGCCTGAAGCGTCTGGGATCCTATCTGAAAAGGAGGAGGAGGAGGAGGAGGAGAAGGGGTGGCGCACTGCCTCAAGTAACAAGCGCAGGATTAGAGCTACAGGCACATAAAATACCCTCACTTCTTTACCTCGGGTTAGCGGGAGAGGTAAACATAGGGTTAAAAAATGGTATAGACACATCACCTTGCACACAGGCACAAATGAGGGTTAAATCAGATTATGGCTGATGGCGAGCACAGCATTTGATCCAGTGGGGAATTCTTAGTGGCTGAAGGGTTGGCATTAAGTGGCTTCATCTCCGCTTTTCAGAAACCGACAAAGATGAAGCCTGGAATACTCCAGGGAAGGGAATTTAGAGTCACTGGGAACAGACCATTAACACCCACATCTTTTAATCTTGGCTTTCAATGGGATAGGGAAAGACAGACCCGTGGGGAAAATGGTCACATAAGAACTAGACAGTGAAACAGACCCAGGGCAGAAAGTGACTTTCTGCATCACTGAGATGCCCCCTGTTAGAGGGATGGACGCTGGAGATGCTCATGACTACAAATGAAAAGGGCCCGGGGTGAGCTGCAGAAACTGCAGGTAGTTGCAAATAGTTGTTGCAAATAGCTGCAAGTATCTGCAAATAGTTTCTGCTCTACTTTGTGTAGACCATTCGCTTTTCCCAGGCTAAGCAATCTATTCTGTAAGTACTAAGCTAAGTGCTCACCATTTGTTTTGGGTTTTGTTTGTTGATTTTTATTTTTTTTCTTTTCACCCTAACTGCGTGCTCAGAGGTTACAGCCAACAGCTTTGGCATTTACCTGAGTTCTGCTTTTAACTCTGCCTCCTCGGTAACACTCCAGGTTCTGCAGCTCAGGCCCGGAGGATCAGGCTTTCAGCATCCACTCAGCGTAGGGACTGCCACCAGCGTCCTTTGAATTCTGACCCAAGACGCAGCAGTGGAACAGGAGGAAACGTTCAAAGACCAAAGACAGTAAGTAACAGCAGCACTGGGAATGACCTGCCATAGCTGCAAAATGAGCCACTTTGTTTTTCCAGTTTGCACGCTGCCATTTTTGTATGTACCCTGGAGGTTTTCATCTGGACTGACAAATCAAATCCTTTTGAAGATCTGCCTTTAAGGGCAAGGTGACCAGTAAGCATGGCTAGCAAACAGGGCAAAAAATGTTCCAAATATTGACTAAGGAAAAGGGGCAGGATAGAGGTATTTAGTTAGCAGTGGTCTAGGAAAGATTTTTGTTATTACTGTGTCATGGCTGGTGCCTCTGTATGTTTCTTATGTTTTCAGGTGCCTAGCAGATGGAAGGAGAGAACAGCAGACAGGCCACTACCACACCTAAATGAAGTGTCTCTTCCTACAGTCTCGAAGCTGCAACAGAAACAAAGGCTGGTCTAGAAGTAAACCAAGGCATGGGTACCCATCAAAATGAAGAGGCTCTTTTTATTGTGGTAGCTGTGGAATGCAGTGGTGCCAAGCATGGCTAAATGTTTAGAGCTAAAGCAGGGGTCCAGTATTGGGGGGCTTGTGTTTTTGTTTTTGGTAACTGCTTTCCTATTGCAACCCCCAAACCCCACTTCCTGCCTGATGCAGTGCTCTCAGCCTCAGAGGTTGCTGCCTGTACACTGAACCATTCATGCCTGTTAAAAGATGACTCATTAAAAGCGTCAGCTATCTACTTCCCTTGGCACCTTCTCTCCCCATCTCCTTAGAAAGGAGAAGGGCAGCTCATTGCACAATGCTGCACTAACTACAAAAATAACCCCTGCTCCAAGTTCATGTGTATTTTTCTCTTGTATGGAAAAACTCCTTGCTTTGGTAGCCTAGCCAATAAAGGCCTCGAAGTTGTCTATCAGAGATGCATCAAATTGTACTGCAGCTTTTGATAATTAGAATTTGCAAGCCATACCCAAATGATTTTCTGGAAGGCATGGTGATTTTAAACACATCAGGAAGCTTTTTATTTCCTCTGTTTCTGGATTGTCCCCCATACTTGGCACTTTGTGAGGCCACACCTCAAGTCCAGTGTTCACTTTTGGGCCCCTCACTACAAGACACTGAGGTGCTGGAGCACAGCCAGAGAGAGGGAATGAAGCTGGTGAAGGGTCTGGAGCCCAGGTCTGGTGAGGAGCAGCTGAGGCTGTTTAGTCTGGAGAAAAGGAGACTGAGGGGATGCCTTAGTCTCTCACAACTACCCAACAGTAGTCCAGGTGGAGACTGGTCTTGTTCTCCCATGTAACAAGTGATAGGACAAGAGGAAAAGGCCTCAAGTTGTGCCAGGGGAGGTTTAGGTTGGCTATTAGGGGAAACTTCTTCAATAAAAGGGCTGTCAGTCATTGCAACAGGCTGCTTGGAGACATGGTTCAGCCCTTCCAGGAACCCTACTACAGTTCTTACAATTTCTGGTAACAGTGAGGTTATAGCAATCCTGTTTCATGACACATTCACACTTTGTTCACTGCCCACAAAAGCATCACAGTTGTGAAGTGAAACTACTGAGACAACTCAGAGCTGGTTATCTGCCTGCAACTGCTACAGCAGTGCACACCCTCTGCGCTCTTGTTCAAGCGTAGAACCTGTTGCTCCCCAGCAAGCACCCTCCTCCTTCACATGCTGCCAGAAGACAACTCTGAGCAGTACGTATTTTGCATGAAGGCCAAAGTTCTTGATATGAAGAGATGGTACAATGTAGATTAACAGCCTCCCCGGAAGCACAGGCTGCCATCCCTCTTCCACCCCAGAGGCTGACACCCAGCATTACAAGCTTTGCTAGTGTAGTGGAAAGAGGAGCATTAAGCCTTACAGATTATTGCAAGTAAGTCAAACAGTTTAATAAACACCTGGTCTTCTTTAGCTTTAAGGGGAGAACAGGGTAAAACTAACATCAAAACAGGGCTGAAACTGTCTTTTGGAGGTGATGCAGTACTGCTGCAGATACCAAGTGCAAAGTTAGTACCGTATTTAGGAGAGCTAACTTTACTCTTCAACCCTTTCATCTTCTTTCCCTGCAGTGTTTCTCAATTCCTATGGAAGAGAGCTCCAGAGAGTTGATAGACAGTCCCTTCTGGGATTGCTCAGGTTAAAGAAAGCTTACAAGTAGAATTCCATTCAACAGATTTTATTTATCAATTTGCTTTTGCGATTACAACCGTTTCAGTTTTCTTCCACTGAAGACAAAATACAAACCTTTACAGCAACACTTGCAGAGAACATTCCTAAGATAACAGCTTGGTATTTGCACGAGTTGGCTTCGAGAAAAAGCCAGGTAACTTGAAGAGTCACTACAGTTCAGTGCCTAAAACTGATTTAGGGGCAAGTACAACTACAGACCTATGAGCTATCTTCCACTTCAAAACACGAGGCCAAGGAAAACCCCAAGTTGTTACTTCTGGTTTTTTTGCTAGTACCCAGCAGGGATCAGCTGATGCTGCCATTCCACTGAGGAGCAATTACTGTCTATAGCAAGGCAGCCAAGCACAGGGTGAAGATGTACAACCCAGCCTCCCCTCCTGCAAACCACCGGAGGGGAAACCATGGCGGCTGCAGCTCAGCAGCCTGTGGATGAGACACCTTGCTGGCGTGGCTGAGGAGTGAGCAGTGCACAGTGCAGCCTGCCAGAACACTGAATTGGTCTAGTACAAGCTTGAGTTCCTCAGGCTGGCATCCGTGCACGTCAGAGAGCCCGGGTTTCCTAATGTCTTGGAAAGTAGCAATTGTTGGCACCAAGAAAAATTTAGTAAGGCAGGCAAGGCATCCCTTCTACCCTTTTAAACAAAACTTGAGGCAAAGGATTCAGCAACTTTAAGGCACTTTAAAAATGATTTTCAGTTTGCTTTACCAGCATACTTTAACAGCAACCTAAATCAGGATCAGCATAGCTCACAGATAAGCATTTCAGCAACACTTTACAGAGCAACAGCTTTTTGTGGCAACGCCTTCCATGCTGTGAAGGGTTTCCTAGCACTTTTCTGCAAGTTTCCCAAAAGATAGCCCTTTGAGGCCAGAAGTTGACACAACAGGCATACAGTGTGTGTTGCTGAGCTGAAGGAGAACTCTGTCACACTTTACTAAGAGTATTTTACTCACTTCAAAGCACAGAATGCAAGCTCATGGATATCTTTTTAACGTAATAAAACCGTCTCTGAGATAGGGAAAGGGCAGGTTAAGTGATTTCATAGTAAGGCCAAGGATATAGCATCCAACTCACACATACTGTTGCTGGAAACTGGCTGCTCACCCTGCTGCTTTATTAAACCTGAGCTGATTGTCTTAGTTTTGTTTATAAAACCAAAAGCTAACTAACTTGAAGATACAGTACTGATGAGTAACCTGCATGTTGTAGCAATCTGAGTGTTCTGCGTGGCACAACAGAAACAGCATCGCTCAGGCTATAAGAGCACAAGAAAGCAACATGGGGCACTTGGAAGTTTCCAACCCAAGTGCACTTAATTTGCTCTCTAAGTTTCACTGTGATGACTTATAGATAAGCTGTAATGCTGTCATTTTGTACTGCGTGCCACATTGGAGTCAAGCCAGAGCTAGCAAGACAGTACTTCAGGTTATCCTGAAAGCGACGATGGAGGGATATCAGAAGCTATGTATCATGTGCTACCTCCACTACTTGATTGTATCTTTGCTTCCATTTTTCCTGTGGGTTTATTTTCACAGGTGCTCAAGTCAACCTACACTGGAGAAACGTACCTTTGATGCGGAGTTCACATGGCTGATCAAGCCAAGTAAAAAAACCAAACCCAACAAAAACAACCCACTACTATTTGGCTGAATAGATTTCCTTAACCAGTTCGCTGCAGGGTGACACAAACCTGATGCCAGGAAGGGGAGGTGGGGTAGGAAGGGGAAGAAAAAAAACCCAGAGTGTAGCCCTGGCAGCCCCAGGATTACTGCAATCCTGACTAGGATCAAATCAGCAGATCCTCTGAACTACCTTTAATCGCTCCTTTAGTAAGCAGGCATACAGAAAGGAGAGTTAAAAAGAAAAAACACCCAAACCCTTGAAATCAACTATGATAGTTCAAGAACCATTTGAGTAAGAAAACCCTCAGGGTTTCCCAAACACCAGTATTTCAAGTATAAATCTAAGTTGTTGCCTTTTTATACAGGGAGTGAACTAAATTTTATCACCAGTTTTAGGGTTGGTGTTTGTAAGCCAGAACAAAAGGTAAAAACGACGTTAGCTACAAACAGAAGCTGTAACATTACTATACCATGCTCCCCTCACCCTCAAACAAGGCCAATAAGGGACAGTTATTTAGTGTAAAAAGTTTTGAAACTGGAATGCTCAAGTGACATGTATTCCATTTTCCTATATAAAGCTAGTACTTAATAGTTTTGTTTATCTTTTAAGATATATGGGATGCTTTTGCAGTTTACTGATTTTTAGTCTTTTAAGGCACTAATCTTCATTTCCCCTATAGGATTATCCCTACGTCCCCTCTCCACCCTCAGCATTAATTGGAAAGGGCACAGGACTTCTGTTTGGAATGCAGTATTTTATCAGGCAACCTTTATTCTTGTGTTAAAAAAAAAAAGTTATGGGTTATGTTGGAGCCATTATCTACTCCTACAATTTTGTTCCATCTTCCTAGCAGCATGCTGCAAGATCCACAAGCTAGTATAAATGGTATTTCACTCCCTGAAGTCAGTCACCAATAATTCACATCTTGATAAAACTGAAGGGATACTGTATCAAATGTCAATTAAATGAGCCTTCACAATAAGTCATCATGAGATTGTCTACTCAAGACAGCGTTGCCACTGAATAAGAATCTCTCAAGGTCTATATTTGGCATATCAAAAAAAAAAAAGGAGTCCCACAGCAGCAGCCACTAAAGGGAAAATAAGACAGCCATTAGAACCCATGCAGCATATTGCAAGTAATCCTGCTGAAGAGATTCGTATCACCTCTTGCCAAGTATAATGTTGCAAGAAAAAAAAAAAAAAAAGACTCTTTAAAGTCTTCTTTTAGAAATTGAAAGGATATTATGAACTGCTGTCTTCCATGAGCAACAGAAAACAATTTTGGTTCAGTGAACTACAGGTGTTGGTTGGGCTACTAGTCCATGACCAAGTGGCAGGTCCTAAAGCGTGTGATAGTTTCGGTCTTTTGACTTGCAGAATTTGTACAGGAAGAAAATAACAGCCTGCAGGCCCAGCACAAGGACAATCCCACCTATGAAACTCGCAGCATCAAACGTAGATTTGCGTGTAGAAGGTGCAGGAGTCACAGTAGTATTTGTACCTGTTGAACACCACATCAGAGTTAGTGAGTGCACAACGCTCCCAACAGCCCTACAGATTTCAGTCCCGGCTTCCCTGTAGTAAGATTACTCAAAACATCCAAACACCAGTAACAAAACAAAAAGTAATCAAAAGTAAAGACATGTCAGCAGCTGCGTTTACATTACTGATAGGGAAATTCTGATTAAATCCTGTCTGTGCAAGGCCAGAGCTATTTCTAGCCCAACTGCCCAGGACCTCAACACTGAGCAAGTCCCAGCTGGACTATTATTTGTACTTCAAAAGCCAAAGCTTTCCTCCTTTACATACAAGCACATTATTGATATGCTCACATTCAAAACACATTTTCCAACCTCTGCTGCTTGCTCCAGTCTCGTTGCTTAAACTCACAGAAAATTATGTTCCACGTGCTCTGCTTTAACCCAAGAGTTATGCTTAAAGAAACCAGCTGAAGCCTCAACACATGTGAACCTGGATTGCTGGTTTTAGAGAGCTTTACTGCAGGAGAGCTCTTCATGAAATAGCACGGTTCAGGTCTGACACCGAAATAAAGTACTTCAGCTTATTCCCATCACTGCAGCCTTTTCCTTTTTTCAATAGGTATCCCATTAATATGCCACCAGTGAAAAACAAAACAGCCCCTCCCAAAGATGGGTTAACAAGTGACTTGGTCACACTATTAAAATCTGCCAACTGATGTTGTTTGACCAACATGTTTTTGACTTTTAATCTCTCCCCAGCTAGCTCTATTTCTCAGCGTATTACCTCACTACATATGTACACAACCTTAAAATCAGCAGTAGATATACTGATACTACTTAACTGTTGTCACTCAGTAAGCCTTTAAAGTTAATGCTTTTAAAGCAACACTAATTTCTAAGCATTTTATGCTTCAATCATGCAGTTACCTGGAACACTGGTTGTTTTGGTGGCTGAAGTAATGACGGTTGTATGCAGAGGAGCATGTGTGGTTACATTGGTGATGTTAGCTGTTTAAGAGAAGACATAAACTTCATGAGCAAACTTTGCAAGCGCTGAAGTTCTTAAATAAATGCTTTGTCTTGTTTTGCTCAAACAAGACTGACCTCTGACTGTACCCCACACAATTTAGGTGTTCAGCTGCACGGCATTAAGCCAAGCCTCTGTGATAAGGATTTTTTTTCATTTGTTATCCAAATATTTCAAGGTTCTCCACAGATCAGTAGGTGATTCTTCATTCAGACAAAACCACTTTTCTTCCAAACACTAATATAAATATCGGTATTTGAACAAGAATCAAGACAGCTGCTTCAAGACAACTGAGAACCTGCATCAAGGCAAGGGACTTCCACTAAACAGCCCTTAAAATCAGTCAGTATTTATTGTGCTAAAATAGGTACTCAATGTAGTACTTCTAGATCAGAGATAAACACCTACAGGATAGCAAAGCTTCCTCTTTCTGCCCTGTCCCCAAAACATCACCTATGAACAATGTCACTGGAGTAAGCAATCACTGGTAGGCAGACTGTCTTCTGAATGCTCTTCTGTTACCAAGCCAGAACACTGGGTCTCTGACCACCCCCTCTAGATTAACCTTACCCAAAATTGATCAGTATACCACTATGTGCCTGGGACAAGTGCCAACACTTGCAGATTTATTCAAAGCTAAACATCACCCTCCTGCACGTTAGGCTGTTCTGAGTATAACCAAGTACCAACTCACTGCCTCCCAGCTCCCTTAAGCAGCAGATGCTTTTAAATACTTTTTTTTTTTCTTGTCAAGAACTTCATTAAGATGGGAACACACACAAAACCCAAAGTTTTTTAACTGGGCAAAAATATCAACAACAAAATAAAGTCGTAAGAACCCAGGATTAGTAGAAATGACTAACCTAATTAAAACAATTACCAGAATTTGGAAAGAAGTATTTTCTCTGAGTCCTATAAAATCTACTTCTTCCAAACCTTGGGACCATCTACCTACTTCATACATCAGACGTTTAGGAGTCATGCTACTCCAGTGATCTGTGGAAAACTCCCTTGTCCTTTATTTTATTCACCAGTTCCCAGTTTACAGCCATTCTATGTCCAGTGGTACTACCTTACCTGTAGGAGTATGAGCTGGGGTGGGGGTGGTAGTATTGGAAGCTGCAGGGGTGGTAGTATTGGTGGATGCTGGGGTGGTAGTATTGGAAGGTGCTGGGGTGGTAGTTGTGGTATTGGAAGACGCCGGTGTGGTGGTATTGGAAGATGCGGGGGTGGTGGTGGTATTGGAAGATGCTGGGGTGGTGGTATTGGGAGATGCCGGGGTGGTCTTCGGCTCAGGAGCTGTGGAAGAATAAGTTATATTCAATAAATTAATCACAGTTATTTATCAAAAAAAAAAAAAAACCAACCAAGAAGAAATAGCAGCAGGCTGAGGTTTAGGGAATTAACACAGCACCAAGTTTTGGGCTGAAATTACAAAGCAGCTGAACGTTCAGCCCACCACACTACCAGCAAGATACACGATGGAATCCATGAAAGACCTTGACACACGCAGGCTGACCAAGACAGCGTTCAACTGACAACTCAAGATCCCTCACAGCAAACAGGCAGGAGAAGAGGGCTACTGTACAAGCATAAGCTGTGCATGCTTTAACCCAGTGGGTAGCTAGGTATTCAGTACTGCTTTCCAACCTCACTACAACTAAAGCTAAACCTGACATACCGATTTCAACTAGAAATCTGAGCGGCCAGACAACTGAAGCAGTATGGAGGGAAAACCCAAGACATCCTCAAGTTGAAAGCTTAGCTGAAGCTTTCTGTTCCAAGAGCTCTTGGTAGTTGTAGGTGCTCTCAGCTTCAGCATATGCCATAAAAAAACCAACACCAACCAAACCCACAAACCAAAACCAAACAGACTGTGAAGACTTCTGCAACTTACTGTATGCAGTGCTAATCACACACGGACACCTTATCTAAACTCTTAATTATGCACTTCCTGCTAACACACCACTACATCCAGAATCCTTTCATGCTCAGGGTCATTTAAATGCTGTTATTTACATCTTGAAACAGTTCTGGGACACCAGAGCTGACTGTTTCTGCAGAGATAGATGGGGTGTATCAGCATTGACAATCTCTCAGGCCCCTACTTGTACCAAGTCAGTTTAGGTTCATCTTGATGTTTCTCATTGTCACTCTCTGAACCTAGACACTAAGAGCCAATAAGGTACCAACAAAGATCCTCAACCACAGGCGACAAATTTCCTTGGATACACAGAAACAAAAGGACAGGAACCTGAAAAAACAGCACTACAAGTTTAACAGGAATGGACTGTAGAAATTCTACTCTTATGTACAGAAGGCGGCAATCAAACACCTCTCTTTGGAATGCACTAAAAACAGTGCTTTTAGCACTCCTGATTAAGAGGGGATTGCCACAATTTCAGAAACAACACAGAAGTCCAAGTCAAGCAGAACTATTTCTGACTGACTGCCACCACAAGGTAGCCCACAGCAGCATGGAAGTTTCACCTCTGATGGTGTGAGCCAGCCTCTTTAGCAGCACCACTGAACACACCTAGACAAGAGCATTTGGAATTTTTATTTGCCATCCTAGATCTTAAAACCAGAAAATCCAATATTGAAGCCAGTTTCTTGTCAGCTTTCAGAAAAACTAAAACTGGGTGGAGGGGAGCAGGCTTTCACAAAAGTGAAATTCAGTACTTAATCTAAACTGAAAAATCAGCTTTGCACAGCAAGTGCAAACTAATGAAGCACCTGAAATATATGCACCTGAGCACATTCTGAGCAGGAAAGATTTACCTTTGTGCTGTTCTATAACCCAACCCCTGCACTTCAGGACTGCTTGAAGAGCTATGCTAGTTAACAATTAAAACTGAAAGGTTCCTAAGTTTTTCTTACTTACTGTATCTCAGATGAAGCAATGGACTTAGCAGGTGAAACTTTTTTTGTTGAATCTGAAGTTAGTAAGTCTCGAAGATGCTGACAAGTTCCTTAGGATATGCTATATCCAACAGGAAGTGTCACACATTTTGGCCTAAGAAGCCAAGGCAGTAGCCAGAGAAGTACACCTAGCAAAATATGCCAGGTTTCTTGAAGCAGCACCAGTAAGCAGTTAACCAAGCGCCCAACAGAACCCTGCACTCTAGTATCCCCTAGCATAGGCTTAAACTGGAAGCAAAGGGCTTGTTTACATACTTTCACATGCTACATGGATTGCAGAAGGTGCATTAACAGAGGGCACAGATGAAGGAGCTGTAAATGCAACTGATTAACACTAAACAATATGAAACCTGAATCCCTAAATACTTACAACACTGTTCTTCAACTGCACAGTTCGGGTATTTTGACTTTACTTCAGTTTCATTTACACACACAGCTTCTGGCACTAAAGGAGAGACAAGAGTATTTACAGCAGCAGAACTTTAGTGTTAGAGACACTGTACTTAAATACTAACAAACATTTCAGAAGACAAACTAAATAGCACCTTCTAGGCAGGATAACATTAAAGCCTCTTCAATATGCAGGACTTCCATATCTCATTAATAATTAGAAATTACTAAAGCTTTGGTATTTTCTTTCACTACCACTCAAATCAACACTTGGGCAGTACTTATACACAGACATGCACAATTTTTCATTAACAGTATAGCTAGGTATTTTTTCTTCATAGCCTATACAATCAGGCAGTGTTCCTACTATTTGCAGCTTTTTTTTCCCCAAGTTCAACATTTTGCACCTCTACAACAGCATTAAAAAAAACCTTCTACATGCAAGTAAAACTTAGTTCCAGCTTTTCAAACAGATCCTTGACCTTGAAATTGTGGAAGGCATCGGTTTCTTACTCTCTGCCCACACACCTTTCTCCCTCAACTCACATTTCAATTTCCCCCTCAAGGAAGTTACACAGATCTCTGGGGTGCTTGCAGTATACGCCTCCTGCTCAGGCACCGCATGAGGAAGTCAGAAAGAGAGCTTCCTGAAGGACACTGCTCAAGTGGCATCCAAAATACTTGTCCTTAGTTCTGAAGCCCTGTAGCTTCCATATATAACCTTTCTTAGCCATCTACAATCAAGTGCTATGAAAATCACTATTAGAGCCAAGACATTCCCTCCTCTTACTCTGTTTCCACCTCACGTAAGAAGTGCACATAATCCACCTGAGGTCTACTTATGTAGTCTGTGTCAACAGCAACTTCATCTCCTCCAGGACTGAGTACCAGAGGTCACATAAATGTAGTTAACATCCTACTCTCCTAGAATGGGGAGAACAAGGCTCTGAATGAGAGCAGCTGATGTTTCTCTGGCTTTGTCACGTACCCTTCAGTGGGCTGCAATTCTTAGTTTTAGGAACACTCCTCTTAACTACTCTTATTTAATGGACTCCTCCCTCTCCAGTTCAGGGGTAGCAGTTGTGACCAGGTCTATGAAAAAACCTCCAAAAGGAATGAAGCACAAGGATCTGCCTGCACGTCAGACAGATTTAAGTCAGAAGCCTTAAAAATCTGGGATTATTTTGCACATGCCCTGCTGTTTCTACATTAGAGCTTGAAATGTTTAAAACCAGATACAATTTATGAGTTAGTGCTCCACAGAGCAGTAACAGAGCATCTGTGCAATGGACATTAATGCAGATGAAGTAGGCCTAGCAGGGTTTAAGGTTCTGCACGGCACAGCAAGGATGTGCAGCGTAGTCCTCCTTACTTTTACATTTGATCCACTTGCAGCCAACCACATCTGTCTCATTACCAATACACGAACTGCAGTTAGAGAAGCTTTCACAGATGCCTAGAAAAAAATTTAAAATAACGTATTGATTAGGACAAAATTACCACTGTCAGAAGAGCACCTCCACCCAGAGAAACAATAGATCCTTTCCTTACCTTCCCGTATGTACATCTCCCCCGGGGTTAAGGCAGAAATCCCTCTCACTGAACTAACCACAACTGAAAGCTGGGACTCAGGAATGCATTTGACAAGACAAAACCACGTTTTCCTCCAGACACTACTGATAGCAGGAAAGCAGATCCCACGCTTATGCCAAGATTTTGTCTTATGCAACCTCTAACTAACGTAGACTCAGATAATAAAGAATATACTGCCCTAGTGGAGTTACCCAAGCCCACTAAATTAATTTTGCAGAAGGTCATCAAAGCCTCAGATGGTAAGAGCTCTGTTCTGTTTAACTGCATTTTTTCTTTAGGTAATACAGCCAGATATACATAACCCTACAGCAGAAAGCAACCAAAGCATGGGAAATAAAACAAAGTACCTAGAGGACTTCACATACAAATGCATATGAAGAGGAGCAGAAAGAATGTCAATCTATTCACATTTTGATGACAACAGAAGCCAGCAACCTAACCGGTCCAGCTACTTTTTTATGTCAATCTCAGTCCAAAATCACTGCCTTAAAGCCACAATGACAACACATCCTGGATCAAACAAGATCTTCTCCCCATCTACGATTTTACAGCATTAGCTTTAATTAAGCCTTACTCATACAGCCATCATACTCAGAAAACCCACATACAACCCACAACTCCTTATGCGGCGTGCTCTCCAGTGCACTTCACATTCCCCAGGCACCTTTGGGCGCCCTTTCACTTTCTTCCATGAAGGGAATGGTGCTATTCACAAGTCTTTGGCAATCCACGTGGTAAATTACAACTCAGAGATAACAGCTACAAATACATTAACTTCAGTTTTCCCGTAATTTGAGTTAAGCCTGAATCCACCTGGCCTTCCTCTGGTTACGGATCAGGCCAGAAATCCTGGCACTATTTCTTCGCTTTGAAGAAGTGCAATAAGATACAAAAAGACCTTTACCCGTTTGCATCAGCAAGGCCCTGCTCCCTTCAGAAGTAAGGCGCTTCAAGAGCTAGATGACAGTTTTTGGATGACAAACACAGGGTAGAGGGAAAAAGAAGAAGATGACGGCTAGTTTCTTATTCTGGGTACATCACAGCACAAGACACACTCGCTTCTGACAAGCCAACAGCGCTCGCTCCCGTGACTTCCTCAGTGTTACACGGAAAACTCCGCACACTACCCCAGCGGAGACTGGATGACAGTCAGCACAGCCAGCTAATACCAGGTGCTCCAGGGCTTCTAGTTTACTTTCAAAACACATTTCTCAGGCTTGCACGGGGGAGGAACGTGTTTTCAAGAGTAAGGGATCAGGAGACGTTTTCACCACAGCAAAAGGTTTCAAGAATGAGCTGTTAGCTTCACAATCAGCGGCGGGGTGCCAGATCTCGTCCCAGCACCACTCCTGCCATGAAAGGGTCTCCTGGGGTCTCTATACGGCAGAGTACCAAGCTCCCCGGCTCTCCCCAGCAGCAGATGCCTGCTCCTGCTGAGAAAATAATGACTCCGGTACCATAAACTCGGATCCTAGGCGCAGGGCAAGCTCACCTTTGCTCCCCAGATAAGCCCGCCTGTTATACCGGCTTTTACACCTGGCGAATTCGGATACAGCCCCTCTCCACGGCAAGGGGCAGCCTAGAAACACCAGCACCGAGTCTGCGGCGCCGGACCAACACTGCCCTCTCCCGCCGCCCCGGAGAAGCTCGTTAACCTCTGACTCGCAGCACCCCTCGGGCAGGTCGCAGCTGTGCCCGACACCGGCTTCCTTACGCCGTCGGTGGCTGGGGCTGAAGAGGAAATCTCGACGGGCTAAAGCACGGCTCCGCACGGCTCCGCGCCCAGCGCCACTGCGCAAGGCGGCCGCAGAGCGCCCAGGCGCTCCCACAGCTACTGCGTCCCTCGGCCCGCCAGGCGCACCTCGCGGCCACGTAACCGCCTCGGCGAAGAGCTCAGCGAGCCCGAGAGATCGGACAGGCCCGAGGGGGGTAACGAGGCTCCCGTCAGGGTAGCGAGCGGCCGGCACCAGCGCTGCTTACATAAGCAGCTGTCCCGGCTTGGCCCGCGCTAAGTCGGTAAGAAAGGCAGGCGCCGCGCCCGCTCCGCCGCTCTGCCCGCTGTTAGGCGCTCGCTGCGCACCGGAGGCGGCGGCACGCCGCGCTAACGGCTCTCGCCCACCCGCGCCCAAAGCCCCACAGCCGGGCGGAAAACGAAAGCGAGAGGAGCGGGAGAGGAGCGGCCAAGGCGCCGGGGGCGGCAGCGCTGCCGCCGGGCGGGAAGTGGCGGCGGCCGAGCTGCGAGGGAGCGCAGGGCGGAGCCCCCCTGGGCGGCCGGCGCGCGGGACTCCCTCCTTCTACCCCCCTCGCCCCCCCGCCCTCATGCACCCGCCGAGCGCTGTGGCCCGGCCGGGGCGCGGAACTACCCCCGCTCCCTCCAGCAAGACGGGGCGGGGGCTGCCCCCTCAGCAGCCGCCGGGCGGGAGAGGGGGTGGCGAGGCACTTACCCACCGGCGCGGCGCCGCTGTCGGCCCCCGCGGACAGCCCGCAGAGGCAGGCCAAGCAGACGGCGGCGAGAGAGAGCACCAGGACCCGGCCCATGACGGCGGTGCTACGGCGAAGCGAGGGACAAACTGCTCCCGCTCCCCAGCGCTTCCCCTCGCCACACTCCGCTCCCGCTGCCTCCGCGCACCCTCTGAGCGCCGCCGCCCCGCCCCCGGCCTCACGTGAGCGACGCCGCATTGAGCTGGCGCTGGCCCCGCCCCCGGAACGATCGGGTCTGTGGCATGGTTCCATCCAGCCCCCTCCCCCCGCAGTTCGGCGGGTAATGGAACGGTCTTCACCGTAGCGCGGCGTTCCTTCCGCACGTGACCCCGCCGCCCCGGGAAAGCGTTTCTCGTGTGTCACAGGCTGCCCGACCGCCTCCCCAGCGGCGGCCGCTCGTTGGTTGGGGGCGAGGCAGGGGGCGGGGCACACAGCTCTCCTCCGTACGTGAGGGGAGGAGTAAGGGGGCTGGCGGTCTTCTGTGCTTGGCTGGGGCCGGTGCGGCCGGTGGGGCCGCTGGCGGGGCTCGCACCAGTCGGCGGAGAACGAGATTCTTTCTCCCCCACACCGCCCTTCCTCGCACGCACTGGCCGCCCCGGGGGAGCCGGCCACGGCGCGGTGCCGCTCCTTCCCCAGAGGGATGGCCGCCGGCCATGGCGGTCGCTCTGACGCGGGCCGGGCCGGGAGGGCTCTAGGCAGAGGGGTTTGCGGTCGTTCGTCTTGCCTGGGCCTGGCCTCCTCCCGCCTTGGGGAACGGGGGGGTGGGGGACGGCTGCTCGCCGCTTCGTAGCGTGATCCTGGCCCCGGGGCCGCAGCCTGTCGCCGGGGCCGCTGCGGCTCTCCCTGAAATCGCTGAGGCAGAGCTGCGCCCGCCCCGTCCCCCCGCTCCCGCCCCGTCCCCCCGCTCCCGCCTCGCCACCCTGCTCCCGCCCCGTCCCCCCGCTGCCGCCCCGTCCCCCCGCTGCCGCCCCGTCCCCCCGCTGCCGCCCCGTCCCCCCGCTGCCGCCCCGTCCCCCCGCTCCCGCCCCGTCCCCCCGCTCCCGCCCCGTCCCCCTGCTCCTGCCGCACTTGCGGCCCCGCCAGCTCCAGTGCGGCCCCGCCAGCTCCAGTGCGGGGCTTTGCGGTGGGTTTCTCTCACGGAGTAACTCCCGCTGGCGTGAGGTTCGCTTGCTGCTTTCCCTCCCCCTCCTCTTCGACCCTGAGAAGATTTCAGAGAAGAGTAGAATGAACACTGCTCAGCGATACCCCCACGTGAGGCCCGGAGTGCCCGTGCCGTGGCAGGTGGGAGCAACGTGCTGCGAGTCCCTGAGGAAATGCCCCTGGCACTGGAGAGGAACCATGGTAAAAACTGTAACCTTCACCTTCGCTTGCCACCTCCAGCGGTGCTGCAGTGAGCACCCAGAGAAGGATGTTTGGGGATTCCATCACGGAGGAGAGTCTCCCCTCCGCCTATCTAGAGAGACAGAGAGAGACAGAGTCTCTGTCCTTTGTATTTCCCTAAATCAACTCAGGTTGATAAATACCATCAGCAGTGGACTCGGCAAATAAAAGCTTGTCTGTGTAAATCTGCCTCAACGTTTTGTGCAATGCCGACACAGGCAAATGTTGGGAAACCAGGACAAATACTGACGCCTGCTTGTAATTAAGGAGACGCAAGCTAGAGCTGTAAAGCAAATTTTAGTATGGCTCTGATTTGAGAAAGGTGCCATCAGAATGAAAGGACAGGGGAAAGAGAAGAGTTATAATCAGGAAAAATCTCCCGTTCCTCCTAATTGTGAGCTGAGCTTGGGCAGTAAAGAGGAGACTACCGAATAAATCTCTTGATCTTCCATTTTACTTTCTTTCCTGGAGGCGTTATATTGCCGAGAGCCCAGAGACCAATACAACATCAGAAACTTTAAGGCAAGCTACCCATCATGGTTATGGTGTGAGCTCCAGAAAGGTCTGTAGGACTGTTGGTAATATATAATTCAGGTACAGAGCTGACAAGCCTCCATCCCATCATATATTTTGGTCCTTCTGCTAGTGAGCCGGATGGCTGATGCTTTGCCTTCCTGCAAAGGAGTCTTAGAGTGAAAATACAAAAAAAGGGCTGCAAAGAAGACAGCAGAGTAGCAATTTTATGACACAAACAGGAACCTCATAGCAGCTGCAGTACAATGGCCAAACGTTTTGTTGCCTTTCACTCAGTGTGTAGTTTTTACTGTTGGTGCAGAATAGTCCGGTTGTTCCAGCAGGATGATTTAAGTTGCTGTCTCTTCATTGAGGAGAAAACTTTTTGCATTCATTATGAACACAGTATGTTTGTGTTCTAAGTTGGAACAAGTGGCATGTAAAATAAATCAAGAGCAGCATAAATACATACTGCAACCAAACTGAAATGAGCGTCAAATGTGGGAGTTCCCTATGGCTTCCACTCATCCCTCCTGGCCATGCTTGCAGGGATTTTTGTGTCTTCTGGGACAAGGACCATGGGTCTTCTACTGGGATCAGGGCTTGATTCACAGGATCTCTTGTAATTTCACTAGATACCTGACATTTGAACTCAGGTTTTCCTTTTTGCAATTCTCGTGGGTTATGATATGCCCTGGTTTTGGCTGAGGTGTTTTTATTCATTGTAGCTGGTACACATGCCCACGCACTCCAAGAGCAGGGCTGCCGAGGAACATCATACCAACTATCAGGTGGATCAGGCTGCTCAGACTGAAGT
This sequence comes from Laterallus jamaicensis coturniculus, assembly GCA_022605575.1. Classification (NCBI taxonomy): domain Eukaryota; kingdom Metazoa; phylum Chordata; class Aves; order Gruiformes; family Rallidae; genus Laterallus; species Laterallus jamaicensis. The sequence continues at coordinate 8,073,905 of JAKCOX010000027.1, forward strand.
GGGATTTGGACTGGTAACATAAGGGCAAATTATTTATAGCTCGCTGGGCCCATGACACCTCAGGTCATCAAGGAAGAGATGCAGCATATAGATGGGCTTGTGATCGAGGGGTTGACTTGACCATGGACACTACCTCACAGGTCATCTATGAATGTGAGACGTGCTGCAGTCAAGCAAGACTCTAATCAATGTGTGTGTGTGTGTATATTGTGTATATATATAATTTTGCCCGAGTTTTTCCAAATATCTATATATTTCCATATGTAGATATATTCCATATATATATATATATATATACACACATACAGGAAAAACTCGGAAAAAGATTGAAGTAGATAATAAAAGAGAATTAAGATTACCAGCAGAGCAAGAGTTACAGCTACAGCTCATCTCCACAAGCAACTGAAAACATGTCTATCACGTAATCCTGGGGGCTGGTGGGAATCCAAGCGAATGATAAATGTGGTTTGTCTCTTTTTTTCTTGAAGTCAGCATCTCAGGACTTTGTTTCAGCACACAGTCAGCAGGATCACAGCAGTCTGGGTTGTTGTTGTTGGATTGAAAGTCTCACATTCATCATTGTACTCATTTTTCATTGCGCTGTTGTGTACTTAGTGGTCAGCAAGGCCTTTACCTCTGGTTTGAGTCTGTAAGAAATTCCAAGCACTGTTTTACTGGAAATGTATGTAAAGTCGCTGGCAGAAATGAGTAAAAGCTAAGGGTTTGCAGGTGTCCATTTTAGGGAAGGAGGTTTGAACTGTAATAAATACTTGGGAATTGCAGCCGATCGTGTTCTGTCAGGCAGTGCTGGTGATAACTGGCCATTTGAACAGGTTCCAGAGGAGCATACCTCAGTTTGGGATGGTGGCAATTACTGAAAAAACCCAATAAATTGGTAGATAAACCAAAGGGAAGATGTATTTGGTTCAGTTTGTCTTCATTTCCAAATGGTTGTTTCACCTACCATGTGGAAAGAGAAATGGATGTGAAACGTGGATACATGGTGGGTGTTTTAACAAGGAAGATGCACCATCCAGAGACGCTGCAGGGTATTTCATACCATTGCATGATGATCTGTTACTGGATTCTGGTGCCGCTCACCACCTTTGTGATCGCTCAGAAACAACACATCGATTCCTGTGCTCAGAGCTGCACAATGTATGATTCTGGATCGAGATTCAGACGATTCTTTCTTTCCTGTTTCGTTGCTCATCGCTTTGGGCTCCTTAAGCATATATGACTTGCAGGCACTGGGGAACCAGGCTTGGAAGACACGCTGTGTCCTTTCATGTGACCTCCTTAATACTGGATGAAAGAATTTCCCACATTTTTTCTGGCAGACTGTCCTGTTGTGACCAAGGCAAATGCAGTAATTGTGGCTTTCCTGAAGGACCATTATGCCTCAAATTCAAAACATTTCCTGGTTGTACTCTCCTCTTGTTAGAACATTTTCCATGGGGCATAACTTCAACCAGTTGCCCTCTGCCCAGTCACCCCATGCAGCTCCCCTGGGTCCCCAACGTATGATACCCTGTATGTCATACATCCATCTGTCATTCTTGTTACCAGGTCTGTGGCTTTTGGCGCAGGGTCAGCTTCCTGATCCTTGGCATGATGAGGCATTTGTCTGCCCTGAGGGATCCCAAACACAGCCCATTGCCACAGCATGCTCCAGCTGCTGAGCTGCTGCTCAGATTGAAACACACGCTGGGCTCTGGCTTGCTCCTTCCTGGGGACACTGCGGACAGGGGGCTGCAGACACATTACAGAGGGGACCTGCTGTGGGGGGCAACCAAGCCAACAGCAAATGAAAATAAAATCAATCCCTTGGTCTTCTAGCATTCTCCTCTGCAACCTGCAGAACTTAAATTCCTTTTCTGACTTTAAATGTTTGAATACAATTTAAGATCCTTGCAAGAAATAAGAGCTGGCAGCCTCTGTCCCAGTGCTGAGTCTCCAAGCCGTGTCCTTTCACAGCAATAATCTGTTACTTGAAAGTCAATTGTCAGGAAATGTGTTATTTTATGAAGAAAATACAATATCGTGTTTTCATCTTTGGCACAGAGCTATGAAGTGAAAATAATTGTTCTCTGGGCAGTTTTAAAAGATTTGAATTGTTTCCATGGATGATTTAGTTCCTATATAGCAGTGTCTGTATAGATTGCATAATGCTTTAGAAAATAAAAGGAGGAAGCGTGACAAAGGCTCCTTGGCTAGCTGCAGACATACACAGCTAGTTCAGATTACAGAATCCTTCTGGCCTGTACCATAAGTAAAGAAAAACCCAAATCCCCATGCAAAAATTAAGACAGTCTCTGTCCTCCCTCGGAGCACGTGGAGATCACTGGAGGTCTGAGCCCTTTTCAGGCATTCAGCTCAACATTTGCCAACTCATTAAATTCATTCCCACTGAGCAAATAAACTCACTTCTCGTGATACCCGTGGGCTTAAGCTTGGACAAAACTAGGTCTCTCCTAATACCTCCCTAATTCAGACTTTCCCATTTTACACTGTTTGGTGGGGTTCAGGGGCTCATGCACCGATCCCAGGAGCAAAGGTCACTCAGCACAGCCAGCGGAGCCCAGGAAGTAGGAGGTGAGGGAGCTGTGCAGAGACAGTGTCCATGTAGCCCTGGCCAGCCATGCCCAAGCTCTGTGCTGTCTGTCAGAGAGATCCTGTGTGTAAGAAATGGCTGACCCTAATAATCATGGCATGCTAGGTATTGGCATCCACAGGTAACCTCAACATTCCCTGTTATGCCATAACCTTATAAACGATCTTTTTCTCTGCTTTGGTGGAAAAAGTCATGATTTTGTTCTTTGACATCATCTGCCAGAAACAATTAGGGAAAGCTTATGCCCATTGTAACATTTCCTGGCCTTAGCTTGCTGCAGCCCAACCTGATTTCTAGGACGTTTCTCTTAGTTTATAGCAGTCAGCGCAGGATCCCGTGCGTAGCATTCAGAGAGGCCACAGTCCTGCAAATGTCATTTCTCCTCTGTTCCTCTGAGACGTCAGAGTTTCTGTGTGCAGGTGACATCTGGTACCTGAGCTGTGCGGGGCGAAGCTGGCAGGGCAATGCCCTGTGCTGCTTTGGTGGGCTGGTGGGGAGGCAGAATTTAGCCAGGAACAGTTCTTTCTCGCTACAGGGGTGTATCCGTCTGTTCACCCGTGCTTTGGCCATATGTGCCTTCTATCCTACCTGCTTGTCACTGCAGAACCATATTCACACTGTTTCCCATGAACTGCAGACTAGCGCCAGGATACGTTCACAGGCCTTTTCCTATGCTCCTGTAGATGTGCTTTATAACGGGTTATGAACAATTTACTTTAAGCCAAAAGAACAAGTGCAAGAAGTGCTTTTATTTTTACCTAAGTGAAAGCCATCAAGGTCTGTCAGAAGCTGAGTGGAAAATAGTGCTCTACCTTACAGCAGGTGGGAAAACCAGCTGGTGATCACGGCTCAAAAGTCCCACAGTTGGTAATCTTGCAGTCTACCACAGGCCTTTCGTTATATGTAGGTACAGCTTCCAGTCTCTGGAGGACCTCCGTGCCCTCAATCAGTTGCCTACAAGAGGGAGAAAGGACATAGGATCCACCTCTATTAGAGCTAGCTCTGCAGCCTCCAGCTTGCACAGGGATCTAAGAAGCTGACAGGCTGCACAGCTCTTCTCTTTAAAGGGTTGTTCTTCACAATGGAGCGACAAATGCCATCAGTTCCTGATTAAGTAGCTGCTAGTTAGGATTTTAGGAGAGGTGAAAATGCTGTGGCTTTATGCAGCTACACATAAATTCTTTAATTTAAAGAAATAAGTGTTTTACCGTGTGCCCTGGCTACAAAGGGACATTACTTTTGAGGAGAAAGAAGTCACGAGACAGTGTGTCAGAGATAACTCCCTGAGAAATCTTTGGTTTCCTTCCTTAACGATGCAAATCTGAGCCCTGAAACCAGTCCAGCATTTCACAATCTTTACGATTTTCAGCCTCTCCTGCTCCCACACCACAGCAGCATGAGCAGCATTTCCTGCAGGCACCAGCATGGCGATGTATGCCAGTAGTGCTCTGGAAAGCTTCGCACCTCATCTCATCCCACCCCATCCCGTCTACCACAGTGGTACCAAGTGGGGACGACATTTTGGGTGGCCTTTGCCCAAGCCACAACAGCAGAAGGACTGATCCATCACAGGGCTGGGGAGTGCCTGGCTGTCCTCATCATATGCTGTGGCTTCCTTTTGCTCCCCGCCCCCCTGAATTAAACACCCACTCAGGTTTAAGAAGGCCTGGCTGTAAGATCACAGATCCTGCACCTTTCAGATTACACAGAGCTGGTGGTGAGGCAGAAAGTTGAGGTGAACACTGCTGGTTATAAATATACCCAGCCAACAATCGCTTCTGGTTTGTTCTCTGTAGGTGAGAGCATTATGCTTTTCACTTCCTTTAAAAATGCTGTCTCTGTCCCTGCCGTGGTTAGATGGAAACTGCACTGTGAATTTCTCTTGCTGTGGCAATACTTACATGTGTTACACCAAGTAAACTGCTCAGAGCAATGATCTTGGTACATCCACAAAAATCTTAAAGCTCCTAACAGGGCCAGCTCTATACATTGGCCTAGAGAGAACAAACTCCCAGCACACATTCACTAAACCAATTTATTACAGCTCGTGAGAGCAAAGCAGGCCCCTGAGGCTTTGCTTTTGCCTGCCAGGCAGCAATGTCCTGGGGGACCAGGGTGACCTCCTGTGCAGTGCAGGGGCAGCAAGCTTGTGCGTACCTACCCGAAAGCCACGTATTTTTTGTCCAGGTAGGGAGTTGGCTGGAAGGTGATGTAGAACTGTGAGCCATTGCTGTGGCGGCCCTTGTTGGCCATCCCGAGGACCCCTCTTCCCTTGTGACGGATGGAGAAGCTTTCATCTAGGGAAAGAGTTCAGGAACAAAAGGTGGCAGTTGTGTTGCTTCCTTTGCTGCTGTTCACTGCCCAACTCCCTTTTTCCAGCTCCTGTGAGTTTCCTTTCCCTTCTTCCCCATTCTCCCTTTCCCCCCAAAGTCTTAAGTGAAGCAAGGCCGGTTTGAACTGATGTCCTTCCTGGAAAGAGCTTGTGACTTCGTGGAGGACCAAGCTGGAGCAGTCTGGGCCTGAGAGACATTCTATAATTTATGACTGTACCCCACAGCAGTGACCCATGCTGGGGCAGCTGGTGAAGAGCTGAAGCCCTGTGGGAAAGGACTCACATTGGAGAAGTTCGTGGAGGAGTGTCTCCCATGGGTGGGACCCCACACTGGAGCAAGGAAACGGTGTGAGGAATGCCCCCCTGGGCTAAGAAGGAAAATAGCTTGTGAGGAACTGACCAAAACCCCCATTCCCTGCCCCTTCCTGTGCCACAATGGTGGGGAGATGGGGAGGAGAAGAAGGGAGCAAAATCACAACTGAAGTCTGCTAAGAAGGGAGGGGTGGAGGGAGGTGCTTTAAGATCTGGTCGCACTTCTCATTATCCAACTCTGGTCTCACTGTGTGTGTGATGTGGTGTAATAAATTAGAGTTTTCTTTCCTTTATTCTGTGTTGAGTCTGTTTTGTCCATGATGCTGACTGCAGAATGACCTCTCCCTGTCCTTCTCTCAACTAAGCCTCTCAATATGTATTTTCTCCCCTGTCCAGCTGAAAAGGGGCGTGATAGACCAACTTTGGTGGACATCTGGCCTCCAGACAGGGCTAAACCACCACAGGCACTTAGCACCTAATTTCCTTGCACCTACTCAGGACTACTCCTGAAGTAGCAATGAGGAGGGCAGGAGGCAGAGCTCCAAGCACAAGATCCCCCCCAGAGCATAGACAGGGCTGTAAGGGCAGGATGTGCCTGGCCAGGACGGGATGCCTGCTCCCTGCGCTCGGTGACTGGTATGGGAGGGCCAGCAGGAGACTTCTTTACCCAAATAAAATTCCAGAGCTGAAGAAATGGAGAGCAGGTGTTCAGTTAAGGAGGCCAGGGTGGTCCCAGAGTGGAAGGTTTGTTCCAGCGTGAGGAGAGGAGGCAGGTGATGGGAGATGCCAGGCAAGAGCAAGTGAGAGCCATGAGGAGATGAAGAGGATCCCCCGTGCCAGCTGAGGAAAGACTGGTGAGGGGGAAAAGACGTAGCTTTAGAGAGGTATGACTGAGGAAGAATAGACCTAAGGCACGTGAGAGTTTGGGGGATGATGGCAAGGACTTGATTTCTTCTCCTCTGTGGAGGGGAGCCTGGCCTCAAATTGGGGAGCAGGGAGTGTGGTGGTCCTGGTCCCTTCTATTGCTTTTCTCTGACCTGATCACACTGAGCAGTCAAGAACCCCACTGTGTGTTCAACAAGCTTGAAGGAAATGGTGGAAATGGTTAGATTTTATTGTTCCCTGATTTTTTTTTTTTAAAATCTTTTTACCTTGTTTAAGTGCCCTTCTCAGAGACTGATTAATTAAAATGGTAATGAGATTTTAACTGAACAGTTACTCCCTGACTGCTGACTGGCGGTTTGCAAAGTGACTTCAGCAGACTAATTTGGGAGTAGGATGCTTTGTTCTGCCACACGGCGCTCCTGTCCGGGTGATGGTCTGTAATTACCTCGGTCCTCTCAGCTCATTACAGTAAAGCACAGTTGCATCCCATTAATTTCAGCAGGCATTGCAGTGCCCGGATGTGTGCCAAGCACAGCATCTCCCAGAACATTACCGGCTGACAGGGGCGTCTCTCACCCCTTTCAGATATCCAAGATATTTGTCCTCTGCCCTCAGGGTAAAATAGTTTGGCGGGAAGTACTGGGAAAGCAATGGAAGCCTTAAAATAGAAAGGCATGCCCAAGGAAACTCCTTGCTCAAGGATGAAAAGCAACTTTTAATTAAAAAGGGGGAAGGGAAGAATTAGCAATCCTCTCCTCCAATACATCAGTGCATGGAGCGTGTGTGAACGGGCAATAAAGCTCTTCCAGGTACACTTTTCAAGGTTGACAGATTCCAAATTAAATCCACCTTAAAACTGTTTAAGCGATTTCTGATGCATCACCACCTTCCCACATGATGAAGCAGCTTCTTTCCTGGGGAGCCGAGGCAAAGCAGGAGCTTTGCCTGGAGCAGGAGGATGGAATCAAGAGTGAATGCCACATGCTGGGCTGGGGCTTCATGCCACAGCTGGGGCAGCGTGTGTGGGGTCATAGCTCTCCTATATGCAGAGGTGCCTGTGCCCACTCAAACTCATTTTCCTCTGTGGATGGTTCCTACCCAAACAGCCCTGGCAGTGGATATACTTGAAAGAAAGTGGGAAGGATGGGAGATGTGCACTAGCACAAACCATTGGGTAGCACTGTTGGAAAAGAGGAACCCCAAACTTAAATCCTCATCAGTGTCACCTTTGCAAACAATTTGACAGCCCTAGTTTTTCCCATACCAGCTTATATGGTTTCTGAGCTCTGCATGCCCTGCCAGTCTAGGCTTGCTGCTCTTTCAGGACCTCCAGTATCAAAGCAGCAGCTTCTGCTCTTTCCTGCTCACTCTAGGCAGTGTGGCATATGCTGCCTTAAATCCTACACATGGGGCTTCCAGTTCCAGCTCTCCTGCCCACCAGTGCTGCGACTTGGCCAGGCAGAGCAGGCAGGTGACCTGCCTCTGGATGGGTTTTGCTCCGTCCCTCCCAAGGACATTCTCAAGGTGAAAGTGGCTTCTCCCTGGGAGCGGGCTCTTCAGCGTCTTGGGAAAGAAAGTTTCCAGCTACGGTTGGTGTTTCTGATCTCACTGTTGGCTGGGGCCCAGCCTGCTCAAATGTCACCTCGCTTGCGCCATTGGCAGGGGGAAAGCTTTTATATAAGGGACATAAATCAGTTTCAAAAGAGCTTTAACTTCCATAAAACGTCTCTATGGGTAGCATTTAATCTAAACAGAAGATCTCAAACGTCTGTGTCAATTATGTGGGTGGTTTTTCTTCAATATTGCATGTTATAATGTTCTTTTTTCTTTAGATTCTATTACTTTATACCAGTACGGGGGAACTTTTTTGGTTTAACTTCACTTGTGTTTGGCATTTCTTGACTTTCCCAGTTCTATGTGAGGTTGAGAAGTAACTCCCCTTACATCTGCAGAGTCACGTAGCCGCTGGCAGCAATGCCCACAGTGTGCCCAAGCCTGAAAAGCAGCTTGAGGTCCAGGAAAGTGTTTAAATGCATTTAAACAAGTGGCAGGTGCCTGGAGACCTGCAGCTAATCCACTTGCGCATTTCTAAGGTCCTGTTCACAACATGAGTAGTTGCCCTTTGAATTAGGCAAGCCATTGAGATCCAGCCCTCATTTAGACAGGGAGAAGGGGCTGGTGGAGCACACCCTTGGGCAGGGGATGTCAGAGGAGGGGACCATGGTTACAGATCAAAAAGTGACCTCACTAAAGCAGTCTGCACATGCTAACACAAGCAGGTAATAATTCTGACTGGAAAGCAAAGCCTTTCACTTTAGGGAGATGAAAAGAGATTCACAGGTTATTACGTCAATATGGTCAGTTAAACAACTTGATTTGCCTTTTCATAGAATCTCAGAGTGGTTTGGGTCAGAAAGATCAAAACTTGTCCAGTCCCAGCCCCCTGCCATGGGCAGGGACACCCTCCACTAGACCAGGCTGCCCAAAGCCCCATCCAACCTGGCCTTGAACACTTTTATTTGCATAGTAAGGTAGCTGAGGAACTGTACCTTCAAAGGTTGGACCGTAAATTGACTCTCCTCTGTTTCCTTCCCCAGTTATGATATCTGCAGGGTAGATAAAGGCAACCATCAGAGGCCAGGTTTATCACAGGCGTTACTGGGCGTTGTCAGTGAGCAGCTCAGCTGAGGCCAGAGACATGGGTTGTACCACTGGTTGTACCACTGGTTGTACCTGGTTGTACCAGGGGAACCACTACATCCACCTTTCTGCTTTACTACCAACACTTCATCAGGCCTTTGGGAAGAGCTCTGCTTCCATCCCAAGAGACAGTCTCTGTGTGGAGGACTATTCACACAGTGCATTTAATCACTGCCCCTCTGCGAAGGTCCAGCATCTTCTGCTGGGAGAGCTGCTGTGGTGGCAGTGCCCCTGGAGAAGTGTGTCTGTTGGAGGGAGTAGAGTTAGAAGGAAGGGTAGTAGCTCCTGCAGTATTACAGTGAGTTAAGACCACTAACTTGTGTAAGAAAAGAGATTTGATAAGAAAGAAATTCCTATTGAACCAGATTTCTGATGTGTGAGGTGCTAAGGAAACCTGAAGCACACACACACATATATGTGTGTATATATATATATATTTTTTGTTTTTTTTAAGAAGTCTGGTTTTGTTACTTTATTTAGACATTGTCTCACACTGTCAGGTTATGGTCACAGCAGCAAGTTTGTAATTTCAGGTTGATTTTATGGACTCCATAGATAATCTGCATAGTTACTGGTGAAAAGTAGGAGGTGTATCTTCAAAGTATAAACCTGAAATGTATTTACGTGCTGACATTTGGGGCAAGGCAAACCCAGGTAAGAAATATGGGTGGGTAAGATTTATGCTAGACCAAAGGGGAGTAGCGAAGGAAATGCCTGACTCTCTTCACTTCCCTGGGAAAGTCAGCTGGACAAGCTGTGTGACCCCTTCTCATGGTGCCTTTCCCCCTGGGTGCCACGCTCCTGGCACAGCACAGGCATTCAAACAGCTCACCAGCATGTTTGGAAAGGGCTCTGATGCTTGGCTAAATGCCTCCATAAGTTAATCTCTAGAAAACGAGTAACATGTTTTCATCTTTCCAGTTAGTTTCCTAATTGCTTACCAAAGAACTTGATTAAAAAGAGTTCTCAATTAGTGTCCTAAATTCTTTTGATGAGGTCTTAGATAAAAGATCAAATTAGGCAAACTTCTCCTGTGTTTAGAAAGTGATATGACTAAAAGAGAAAGCTGTTTTTTGGGTATTTTTTATATATATAAATATATATATGTATACAAACATACAAATATATATATAAATGCTTTCTGTTTTATATATATATATATATATATATATTAAAAGCTTGTCCTGCAGAGTTTAGCTTTGTGCTAGAGTTCAGTTACACCTCTGCAAATGAATTCATACAGATTCCCCCCCTCTCTTCCCTTTCTGCCCTAACTCAGATTTTCTCAGGACAGCTGGAAACCCACCTCCTCCTTGGATCCAGCCATTTTTCACCAGGCGATGAAAAAGGGAGTTTCTATAGGTGAGCTCCCGGCCGTCGCAGCGAGACTTGGCTCCTCCAGTGCACAGGGCACGGAAATTCTCACAGGTCCTGGGACACGCATCCGAAAAGAGCTGCAAAATGGAAGTGAGGAGGAAAACAGGCACAAAATCCATAGCTGGCATCCAGTGGCCAGATTACTGTCCCCACTCCTTCAGCAGGTGAAACCACCGCCCCTGCTGTGCTCGTTTGTGGCCTTCTGCTGCTGTTACGTACCTCAAAGAGCAGCCTCCCGACAGGCTGTTCCTCAATGGCTATCTCCAGGTACACAAACACGTGCTGTTTAGAGCAGAAAGACAAACGCAGTGAGGGAAAGGCAAGCTCTCCATGCTGCACTTGCCTCCTAACACGGGCCAGGGTCCAGCTGCCCGGCACAAATGGTCTCAGAAAATGTGCCCAGGATTGTGGATGCATGACAGCATTCCTACCATCTTGTTTAAACAAACAAAAGTAGAGGATGTTTTACTTCATTCTGGGCAGAAATAGTCCTAACTGCATGTTAAAGGAAGCTAGTGGGCCGGGCACATGACTTCATCTCGCATTTGTTTACGTGCCTGTTCCAGCCTGTACAATACAGATAGGAATAAAGGGATCTGCTGGGATACTGACTGTCCCATGGAGAGGGACATTTCTCACTCTTCCCAGCCAGACTCAAATCCACCTGGAATCTACACCATGTCTTCTGTGGTTTTCCTTTTGGTACGATGCTTTATTTGTCTCTGCTCCGAATATTGCATCAGCAGTGGCTGCATTGTACTTCACAATATCATGGCATTTCAGGGGATCTTAGCTGGGAGAAGAGAAGTTTGATACTTGGGCTTATGGTACCCAAGAGTAAGAGACCCCAGAATTTCAGTACCCCAGGACTGGGCATTTTGGGATTTGAGTAGGCACGGTCGCAGCAGGGTCAGCAACATGTTTTTGTCTGACCATTCAGCCCTGAAGCAGTTAATAGGTGGTGGGCATCCAGGCTAGTGTTTGCCCCTTCCTGGCTGCTGAGAGGTGCTGAGGCTTTGCCATCCTTGACAAGAGATGCTCCCCGCCGGCTGCTCCAGCCCCTGCTCTGACCACGGGCCGCAAACTGAGAAGCTGCCATCACTGTGGTCGCTCTCCTTCCTCCTCATGGCACCATCCCCTTGCATCTGACCACCTCTCCACCCAGCTACAGACCTTGTACGGTCCATGTGAAACAGTGCTACTTGCCTGACTGTTTTTCAGGTGTTTGCTGTAGAAGTCCTCAGCAATCGCTTGGTAAAGTGCTTCAGGCTTGAAGTCACGATAGTCCCACTCCTGGCAAGACCACTGGAGCAGCTCCTTCTGGTCCCCCAGCAGCCGGCCATCAATGAAGCACATCACTGCAGAGGCATATGCCCACACCTCGCCTCTCAGTTCCTGCATTTCAGAGGGACCACAAAGTCTTCAGGGATTAATTACATATTTAGTGAAGAAGCAAGCAGTAATTTCCACCATGGGTAAAGTGGCCTGTGGTATCTTTATGCCTTTCCTACTTGTAAAACCAAAAGACCTGCCAAGTGGAAGGGTTTGGGCAGCAGCACAGCATTGGGTGAGGCGTGCTGATACTGCATGTGGTTACATGCCCCAGGGGTCTGCAGCCCACTGCTACTGGACATTATTGTGACAAGAGTCAGCTGGGTGTCACTTTTCACTTTGGGGGCAGCTCAGGCTGAACAGATCCCTTAAGGGTCTCTGAGGGCATTCAGTAAATTGGGGTGGAAAATCTCACTTCCGAAACCCACTGGTGGCACGGAACTGGGACAGGCTGCAGCCCGGCAGAGAGCACCTATGTCCAAAACAGCTTGAGGAAATGAGAGTTACCTTCTTTTTCTCCTGTAAATATTCATGCCATGCAAATTCTACCAAAGGCTGTATCACAGGATCTGCAAACTTGCTTGGAAACTTCAGCTTCAGAGCCTAGATGCCCATGGTAAAGAAAAAATAAATTGCTTGCAAGCAGTTTCATACCCCCATCCTTTCACAGCTTGTACTTCCCTTGTGAGGGACAACCTGAGCCATGTTCTAATCCAGTTCCTGCTCTGCAGAGCGCACAAAGTGCTCCAAATCCCTGCGTGCAGATAGAGCGGGTTTCATGAAAAGCTGCTTCACAAATATTATTGAATGACACTGACCCCCTCCCCATCGCTCTCCCCTCTGTATGAGAAGGACATAAGCAGTCAGACATTCAAAGATGCCTCCGAGCATCATCAGCTGCATTTTTGTGTCCATTGTTATATGCATGGGAAGGTACAGCCCTCTGCTGTCACAGGAGACTGGGCCCAAAGCCTTGGGGCAAGCACGCTGCCTGGTGAAGGCTGCACAAACGCCTCCAGGCCCCATTGCTTGCACCTCAGGAGCGTGTCACTATTTAAATACAGGATGTTCCTGTCCATCAGTGTAGCTTCATCTCCCTGCACGCTGTACAGGAGTGCCACAGGCTGTGGCCTAAAGCCAGACCTTCGAAAGAATAAAGCTAAGTGGCTGTCTATTCAGCTCATGGTCTCGGTTGCTATTGTTAAGGCAGTGTGGCTGGGAGAAAAAACAAAAAGGACAAAGGCCAAGAGGCACACACCCCCTGCAGCTACCGGCTTGGCTTGTCCTTAGGGCTGATGCAGAGCTTAGTCAGCTGTAAATAATGCTGGGAAACAAGCCTGGCCGATGAGCTCTTACAGGCAGGGGGAGCATAAAGGTCAGCATTGTGCACCCCACTCTTGTGCATCCCACCCCAGCCTGCACAAGAAGCACAGCTAGGCTTCTTGTGAAAAGTCTGCGAAACCCGTTGAGGTTTGCAGCACTTCTCTTTCTCAGTTGTACCCACAGAGATGCATTACGGTGCTTGTCATAAGCTGCCCAGCAAATCGAGCAGAGCTGCGATGTGCCAAGTATTTCATACATCACTGCATGGCTGTAACATTTCTTGGAAGTATAGAAACAAGGAGGTGAGGATGCTGCCATGGAGAACCCCCCCACCCCAAGCCAAGAGCAGGTAAAGCCTCGGTGCTTCTGCCTGGCAGTGCTAGAAAAGAGCAGAAACCCAACCCCCCAACTATTTTCTTCCTAAAAGCCTCTGCCATGTGCAGGCATTCCTCTGCTTATTTACTTCCACCCCGCACCGCTCCCTCATTGAACCCCAGGGGTTACCTCTGCTGTGCACTTGGCCACATGGAAAGCCGGGTCCCGGAGCAGCCCCACCACAGTCACCACCACTGTCGCCATGCTCTGGGCCCATGGCAGCCTGGCCACCATGAGTCTGAGTCTGAGTCTGTCAACAGAGGCTGGCTCCATGGCAACACAGGACACCAACACCCCCCCTGCATTTCTAAGCACTTCCTCAGCCCAGTGTAAGCTTGTTTCAGCCAGGTGGGAGAGTGAGAAATACTCTGATTTCTGTTTTGCCCTTAAGGAACAAAAAACAGGTTAGAGTGAAGCGTGTGACAGGGCAGAGGGCTGAAGCCAGCTCTTCCCAAGAGATGCCTCAGTATGGGATGATGACCTTCTTACTAGCAGTGGCTGATAGCAGGTGCCGAGCAAGAAGTGGCAAGACCAAACAAACACCACAGCAGTGCTTCCCCGTTACTCTTCCAGCCTCTGGTAAACCTCTGCCAAAGGGTTACCCAGTATCTTAAACTATGTTTAATTCCCCTCAGCTCTTTGTTCAGGTCCATCCCCCACAAAACCCCATTGGCAATGAGATTTACACCTTAATTACACCCTGTGTAAAGCGTGCACCTCCTTTTGATATGGAAACTCCTACCCACAGCTGGATTCACTGGGTGCTGTTGAGCCATCTTCCCACTGGCAGCCCAGGTGGAGCAGTATGGCACATGGACAGAGCAGTTCCAGAGGCTCCCACAGCAAATCTTTGTGCTAAAGCAACACATGTAAAAGTGGTTTTGTGGGACAACAGGAGGTTCAGCACAGGCTTTGGCCAGCACTGCTCAGTCAGGTCGCTTTTCATCTCTGAGCAAGGAGAGTTTTAGGAGATGTTGGTGTTAGAAGTGACCAGACTGAAGTGTATGGCATGGCAAAAATGTGTGTAATTTTTCCAGGACGTCGTGGAGCAACAGAACGATCACCACCTCCCTGGGAAAAATGTCTTTACCATGTCAAAATCCTACTGCAGATGAGACAGTTGTGATTTTCATGCAGAAAATACGTTCTGCAGAACATCCTTTGTTAAATACAATAATAACCTCCTATATTGTTTTCTTGTCTTAGTAACAATGTGCATTTTTAAAAAATTGCATATCTAAATGGCTTTATAAAATGTTAAGTTTGTACATACAGAAAAGCAACAATTAGCCAAATGAGCTAATATTATCAGCCAACAAGCTAGTAATACCACTAGCCCTATAGGACTGTTTTCTGCAATTTTATGATGGGCTTCTAAGAAAAACCAACAAAAACCCTCAAGCCAAGAAAGCCAAGAGCCACTGATGACCTGCTTACTTGCTGTCTCTATTCTGGCTTTTCTCTCTCCCCTTCTTTTTGCACCGCTTTGTACATTAAAATCTATTCAGGAGGTTGCTGATTATCAAAATTATAAATACAAAAATCTTAAGCTGGATGAGTATTATTGGTTTCAGGCTCTCTCTGCTACCTGTTTAGGAGAGTAAGAAGCTGTTCTGCAAGCTTATTTATGCTTCTTAGATGAGCATAACTGTTTTGCTGGTGTTAAGAGTCAGCTGGGAGTTTGCTGGTGCCACTCTGCTCTGCCAGTTGTGGCAGACGTGCCATGCTCCATTCAGTTTGGGGAGCACAAGGATGGCAGGGGAGAAAGTATGGAAACCACAAGTCAGGCAGTACATTTAAACAGTGACACCGAAATCCTTCCAAAGGCCATGCAGATAAAGCTACTCCAAAGTCCTTTGAAATGTGTATGTCTGCCCTGCTACAAGACCCAGAAGTTTTGTTTCTGTGCGATTCTTGGAGGGTTTTGTAGCTCCAAAACCTCTCCACCTGCAACCATTTCAGTTCCTTCCAGCCCAAGATAGCATCTGAAAGCGACTGAGAAAGAGAACAGGAAAGCAGACTGAATTTTTTAAAAAGTAGTTATATTGAAGATTCTCCCAGGTGAAGGTACAGTAGGTTCCCTGGCAGGAGAACTGCTAGGGGTCCTCTAGCAACATTTTGGTGAAGGGTGGGTCAGATGACTGAGTAACACACTTGCTGAAGATGCAAATACCTGGAAAGGAAGCACTGCACTTCTTATCTGCTGAAGCTGCTGAACTGCACCAGCGTGCTGTCATGGCTAGTGGGAGGGCCACACTGCTGTTTCACACCAGGCCCTCAGGCTGCCACAAGTCCTTTCTGAGCGATGGTATGCAGGGGAAGCACAGATGTTAGATCACTGAGCAAAGGAAACAACCTGTGAGACTTCAAGAAAGGTCTTCCTATTGCCAAGGAACAAAGGACAGAGTCACTTCCAGGAAGAGGGAAGACCTCTATAAGCTTAGTATTCCAGCTGGAAGGCAGAAACTTGACCTCACTAATCAAGACATTCAAAGCAAAGCCAAAGGGATAAGCTGAGTTTGAAGATAACAATACACCAACAGGGCTGTCTGCAACAACCTGAAGTTCTGCAGGTGACTGCTGTCATACCTGAGGCATGCTACCTTTGAGGGCGAGGAGGAGCCAGCAGCTTGAAGGGAAGACCCCAGGAACAGGTAAGAATCATTCTCCTCCAGGAAGGTGCAGACTGTGGGATACACTTGCAGGTGTTAGAAAAGCTTGTAGCACAGTGCAGGGAGTTGCTAACCAGAGCAAAACTTAGCATCCTGCTGTTCCCACTATACTTTCAATTAGGTGGGATTAAAAGTTAGCCAGAACCAAGCATTAAGCACACTACAGCGAGATGCTGTTTCACCTGGATATGTCAGGATGGGTTTTTATTCAATTTGGAAGAATGGCTTGGGCCAGAGAAGAACAGGGGTCCCTCTGTTATAGACAGTCATTTATTGTTCACTATGCTTTATGGAGGATCTGAAATGGGACAGAGCCTGTAGGACTGTTGTAGCTCACAGGACTGCGTGTCTGCAAGCAGCAGACCCCAATGCCATTAACAAAGAGACTGAAGACCTGAAATCAGAGCTGTGAAAATTATGGCATTGCCTGGTCCTTCTCTGCTCTTGAAGAGATCCTGCAGTAGGACTGGAAAAAGCCTGCACAGATGGACTCCTGACCAGGGGAAGATAAGCATATCCAGGAAACATCCACGACTACTGCCCATATTCCAGGCCACACCTGCTTTGCAAACCAGTCTCCTCCCAGCCACTCCCAAGTCAGACTTGGCTTCTCCTGGAGATGGGCACTTATGCAGTCAGGGAGACAGCAGTGGAGATGGAATATGCGAGGAGACAGATGTTCCAGGCTGCTGTGCTTACATGGGCTTCAGATCATGACCAGGAACTAAGCCCACACTAGCTTTTGTTTAAGGTAAAGCAGTTAAAGACTGAAAAAGCCCAAGCCCAGTGCACTGGGACAGGTGTTCACAAACACCACCCATGAACTTGATTGTGGTGACTCAAGTCTTTTCCAAGCAAAAGGTGCATGGCAAACTCTCCCCTGAGTGACTGGCAGGGTCGATGCCAAGGTCAACATCCCTAACTTTAACCTATGAATCAGCATTCGGTTTGAAAGAATTCATGATGAGGTAATAGTTGTGAATTATGTGAGGTCATCACTATACAACCTTTAGAGAGCATAAAGCAAGTATTTAGAAAATCCTTGCAAAGTTACACATGCTGGGATGAAGCTTTTAATATTGGCAGCTCGTGTTTATGGCTCATATGAAATAAGTATTTTGATATTCATCTACCAAAAATGAGATGCTAGAGTAGAAGCAGCACACAATGGTGTTAATTGCTCATAAAAATGCCCAGTTTTGTTGTCTACTTCTTTTCCTGCGTTTACAACCAAACTCTTAATCTCATCTTAACACAGTAAGTGGTGAGATGGATTTGCTAAGATTACTCTATGTGAGAAAATGAGAAGTTAAGGTGTTTACTGCCTAAGGAGCAAAGACATTTAGAGCTGCTTTGAAACAGAGTTTTTAAGGAATGCTTTTTTTTTTGGTGCTAAATAATCCTTAGTGGCAGCTGGACTAAAAAGCAAAGCTGAAGGGGTTTCCTTTCAAATTCAAAGCCACCCTGGGTTTCAGCCTAGGTTTCATTTGTAATGCTGGAGCCTTAAAAATGCATATGCAGGAGAAAGATTTTTCACTACAGAAGAAGCAAATGGTGTCAAGAAAGCAACATCTGCGTTATGAGCTTCTCAAGTGGAAGCCACGATGTATGCTGACATCTTAACTAGCGCAGGGTACAGGATAAGTCACTGCTGCACTAGCCCCAGCAGCTCGTTTCTCTGCTGGTAATTTGGTAGAAAAGTGTAAAGAAAAACTCCAAACCCCAAAGTTCTTTTCTTTAGTCAGAGGGAAAGCATCCAGCCATCACTAAGGCATAGTGGCTCGTGTGTAATTGTAGCATCATACTTAATCCCACAACAATAACTTCCTAACAAACAAAGCTTGCAACCAGCTTTTAAGCATTTCAGGATTCAGAAGTACACATCAGAGAAGGAACTCAGTGCAAGCTCCTGTAGAGTTATAAGGGCTTGATTGTACTTTAAGTAAAATGAAGTTTTCAGGATCAAACTGCCAGTATATTTTTACTGTAAGCTTAAATTTGTACAATTAATCACTAAGATTTTCATAGATGTTGTGACAAGCTTTACTGTACCTCTTCATCTGCATCAAGACTTCCAGCTTCTGCAGTACGACTGCAGAACATGCTGGTTCTCTTTGGTGGCATTAACAAAAATTTTATTTCTCCATTACAAGAGGGAAAGGAAGGTGGAGAGAAGCCTCCATAGAGTTTGGATGTGGGACATGTGGGTTTTATTTTTGTTTACATGAATTTATTTCCACTGTCTGGCCTTTTCATGATCAGTTTACAGAAAAACTGATTAATACTGTAAAAAAAAAAAAAAAAGAAGATACTTACCCCAACTCTCACAGCACGTGGTCAAGGAGCTGGCTGAGTAGACCAGACTTCAATTTAGAAACGTCATCCACAATTCAGGCTCCCTAGAATAAGACAGGCAGAGACGTAGTAGACTGAGGGCAGAAGTCCAAGGTGATAAAGAGCTGGAGCACATGACAGAAAAGGCTGAGCATACTGTGTTTGTTCAGGCCTTGCGTAGTTTTGGGAGGACATTACTGTTGTCTTCAACTGCCTAACAGGATGGTGTAGAAAAGATGCTTCTTGGAGGTGCCGTGGTAGGACAAGAGGCAGTGGACACAAACTGGAACATGAGAAATTCCAATTAAGTATAAGAAACGCTCTTTTATCTGCAAATATGGTCAAACACCAGCACTGGTGGCCTAGAAATGTTGTGGATCTCTGTCCCTGGAAGCATTCAAA
This sequence comes from Laterallus jamaicensis coturniculus, assembly GCA_022605575.1. Lineage (NCBI taxonomy): Eukaryota > Metazoa > Chordata > Aves > Gruiformes > Rallidae > Laterallus > Laterallus jamaicensis. The sequence goes on from JAKCOX010000027.1 coordinate 8,092,563, forward strand.
ACTCAACCAGGCAATAGTGACATCATCTAGGTGCACCTGCTTTGAGGAAGGTGACAGACCAGATGGTTTCTGGAAGTCCCCTCCACCTTAAACTATCCTCTTATCCCATGGCCTGGGCTTTTATGCCAGCGACTCTGGGCAGTCAGAGAAGCCAAGACCGTACACACATCTTTTGGTTTGGAAATCACAGCATTACATTTTTCATTTGTTAAAACAAAGCATCAGTGTATGTCACAAGTATGACATCTCCAAATCTGAAGTGACGACCAAGCACGTCGCTTTAACTCTCAGTGGCATTTTATCAGGACTTTAGCACATAAATACACTAAGTGGGATGACAGCAGTAGCCAACCTTGAAAACCCAAAGCATGTATTCTGGCATGGCATTTTATTAAGATGACAGATCTTTTGTGTTAGCAGTCACTGAAAACAATCTGTACACATCTAATCTAGTCAGCGAAAATAGCTGTACAGCTTTCAACGTAACACGCCCCATTTCTAGAGCTCTGAAGTGATTTGAGTCATTGTTTAAATTCCCACAAAAGCAATTATCAGCTTGGACATATATTAAAAGTAACTTTACATTCTGCCCTCAGAAGTACAAAAAAATAACACTTTAAATATACACTGGCTCCTAAGCTTAGACTGAATCCTGTCAGGAAGAGAATTTCACACTTCAGTAGACAGTGCCTTCCACATCAAGAGCTCTTCAAAGTGCTTGGCAGAGCATGCGAACGCTATCCCCACTTACCAGTGATGAAATAAGGCACAGAGGTCAACCACCTTGCCCACAGTCACACAGAGAGCAGTAGAACGAAGAGAACAGAATTTGGGCTTTGCAGTCACCCACCGCATCTCACTGCCACGATTCTGAGCGCAACGGCTTACTGAGGAGCAAACTCATAGGCATACAGTAAGCAGAAGGGGCGATCCAGGGCCAGTCAGAGGCTGCAACAATTTCAGCCCAACCTACAGAAATTTGGTAGTCGATAAATCAAAATGCACTTAAGGGAATGATCACATAGAAAATTATACATTAACCTGCAGAGAGGAAGCTCATTAAACATAAGACATACGGTGTCAGCTTTGCCAAAAGTACTGGTTATCTTGACAGTAGTTTGGGTAACACTGGCTTCATCAGAGAAGTTGTTATTTTCTTATTGGCAGACATGTTAAACACTGTTCTTCTGCCAGCAAAGTATACTTCTCTGGAGTATCACACAGACATGCAAACAAGGGGCCAAATATCTCCTCAGTAGGCAAAGATGTGTAGGAGGCACAAAAAACCTCACATTAGTCACCTGTGAGCAGTAAAGAATACCGATCTGGAAAAACAAAAAAGAGTCTAAAATAAATAAGGCTAAAGCCACCCATCAATATCACCAGGAAGCACATTTTCAGACACATTATGCTGCAGAAAAGAAAATGCGATACGTGTCATCGCTGCTTGGATGAGAAGCATGCTATCGCTTAGCCTTCTGATGAGAAACAAGCATTTCAGAAAGCCTGTCCTTGAACAGGATGCCCATGAGGCGACTCATTTACTGACAGAGCCTGATGATGGGATTCAGAACCATGCATACTGTGATTCTGTTCTTCACTAATTGCATGGGAAGGAACCGTATCTTGGCTAGAGTGAGGCTGTTGACTGGATTCCTGAGTCAGCTGCACGTGCTGAGCTGGATGTGAAGATCCCGCTAAGTGGATTTCTTCACTTTGTCCTTGATGAGCATGGAGATGTTCTAGTGCTTCCTTGGAAAGCGTGATGACATGCATTTGTTCAGGCTGGGCAGTCTCTATCTGGTTTGCAATGACATTGATACTTTGGATATTTTCCGCTTGCTCCTGTTGAGCCGAAAGCAACAAGTTTTGCAACTGCTGTGGCGGCTGAGCAAGCAGCGTGAGGTTAGCAGCCTGCTCCGTTGTCATACTGGGGGCATTCTCAGCGGTAACAATGCTAATGCCTTGGTTATGACTAGGCATAAAGTTTATATTGTGCACGGCATCGGTAACCAGCAGTTGAATTTCCTGCCCTCCAGAGGTGGCAAGCTGATACTGCTGCAGCTGAAGGATGTTTCTCACCTCGGCTGAATTCGCGTTGGTGCTGGGGGTCGCGCTGGCTTCCTGAAACTGCTTTTCCTTGCTGTGAATTTTCAAATGAGACTTGAGGTTGTCCAGGCGAGCAAACTGCAGGCTGCACTCTGGGCAGGAGAAGGGCTTTTTGCCTGTGTGCAAGATGCAGTGTCTTCTCTTAGCACTGGAATCAGAGAAGGATTTTCCGCATATACCACATGAATATGGCTTTTCTCCTCTGTAAAAGAAGATATTTGATACCATTAATATATCCACTTTGACAATGCTGCTTTCTGCAATTTATTATGGAATAATAACCAGATTATTTTGTTTTGCTAAATAGCCTAAGTGTTGTCCCAAAACTAACCCAAACACATTTTTGTCCCTGTGAAAACTGTACTTTATGGATATCATAAACACTTAGGAATAGTGATGTTAAAAACATTCTCTATTTGACTTCTTAGTTACTATTATTGGACTTCACAAACTGTACACCACTTTCATTAGCATATACACAAGGGCTACAGAGACAACATGCTGCCCTCCTGTCCTAACACCCAAGGTACAAATTCATACTGCTAGATCTTGACAAGAATACAAGAACTTCCTCTGCACAACTGTTAAGCAATGACCATTTTAAGAAGCTTTAATTACCAGTGTGGGCTTTAAAACAAGTGTCCAAGTCCTAACTTGCTGCCCAACTAGGGATGAGTAATTCTGGTGGAAACTTTTCTTTTACGTAAGGCCCACAAGAGCTCTCCAATGACTGAAAGTCTGATATGACTTTATGCAATACATCACACTGACATGAATAAAGGACAACTAATGCTATTAATGAGATGTGATAGACTACAAGGAAACAGGTCGATGCTCCAATGATCTTGTTTACACAGTGGCTACTGCTCTGCTGTCAAACAAAAATTCACAGTAAAGCTTTCACATAAAGGATACAGCAGTAAGTATGCTGTCATTTAACAAGACTGTGGTGGTTTGACCCAGGCTGGAGGCCAGATGCCCACCAAAGCTGCTCTGTCACTCCCCTCCTCAGCTGAACAGGGGAGACAAGATATAATGAAAGGGGGTCGAGATAAGGACAGGGAGAGACACTCAGCAATTACTGTCACAAGCAAAATAGACTCACCTTAATTCAGAAAAAAAATTTATCTCAAAGTAAACCAGAGTAGAACAATGAGAAATAAAATAAAATCCTAACACACCTTCCTTCACTCTTCCATTTTTCCCAGGCTTAACTTCACTTCTAAATTCTCTCCCTCCTCCCTCTGAGCAGCACCTGGGAACTCTAGAGAATGGGGGTTGCAGTCAGTTCGTTGCACATTGTCTCTGCTGTTCCTTCATCCTCAGAAGGAGGACTCCTTGCACTCTTCCCCTGTTCCAGCATGGGGGCCCTCCCACGGAAGACAGTCCTCCACCAACTTCTCCAATGTTAAGTCCTTCCCACATGCTGCAGTTCTTCACAAACTGCTCCCATGTGGGTCCCCCACAGGGTGACAAATTTCCTCCAGCAACCCTGCTCTGGTGCAGGCTCCTCCCTCCACAGGACCACTGGTCCTGCCAGGAGTCTGCTCCAGCATGGGCTTCCCACTGAGTCACAGTCTTCTTTGGGCATCCAGCTGCTCTGGTATAGGGTCCTCCATGGGCTACAGGTGGAATCTCGACTCCCCCATGTTCCTCCATGGCCTGCTTCACCATGGACTTCACCACAGGCTGCAGGAGAATCTCTGCTCTGGCACCTGGAGCACCTCCTCCCCGCCTTCTTCACTAATCTTAGTGTCTGCAAAACTTCTCACATGTCCTCACTCTTCTCTATGGCTGCTGCTGGTTCCCACCTTCTCAACTATGTTACCCCAGAGTCACTACCACTGTTGCTGATGGACTCAGCCTTGGCCAGTGGTGGGTCCATCTTGGAGCCAACTGGCATTGGCTCTGTTGGACACAGGAGAAGCTTCTCACAGAAGCCACACCGTAGCACTCCCCACTACCAAAACCTTGCCACACAAACCCAAAACAGAGACACAACACACCAAAGAAGATTCTTACAATGTCTTGGCACACTAGTATTCAACAGTGCAGTACTTTCCACTACCAATTATTTCTTTAAACAGATGAAGCAAAAATGTCTTTCACCATCCATCCAAAATGCAAATAAGCCCTGAACATTGTACTACTGAACAAACAGGACACACAGGTATCAGATTAGAAGTTACACTTTAAAGGAATATAATGAAAATTAGACATACTCTACCTGTGAATTCTAATGTGAGTCTGAAGAGAACTTTTAGCTGTAAACGATTTGCCACAAATTTCACAAGTGAAGGGCTTCTCACCTATAAAAGACATTTAACATCACTTTTTGTATAGCACTTCCTACCAGTGTATTTAAAAAAAATACTGATATTTTACCATACAAAGTATCAAGTCTGTACTGTCAAATCCTCATGCTTCCACCATGGGTCAAGACAGATATCTGAAACATAATCAACTTGCTAGTTAAATGAGGGTATAGTGTTTAAACAGATATCCCTGATGTCTCTCTCCTCTAGAAGGTAAAGTATTAGGTGATCCAAGCCCTCAGAGCAACAAAAAATGTACCTGTGTTAGAGATGTAGGTATTCCACATAGGACAGACAGGCTTGAAAAAGGCTGACCCTGAACTAGTAGACATTAAGCTCACTCACAGCACCATGCAGATGAGTGAGCCCTATTTCCAAACCTGAAAAGTAAATCCCTTCTCTTAACAAGTCAGCTGGCTTCCTGTAAGGCTCCATCATCCTAGGCCTACAGTATCCTGGGACCACCAGTAGGAGAAAAAATAAATTATGGCGGGCTGAGTAAATGATTGGTTTGGGGCTTTTCTTAAATAACAAAATAGCTACTGGCCAACAAATGTGAATCCGAATTCACACCATAACATCTCCTTGCTGCATTGTTTATTTAAGACACTAGACACAAGAATGTGCATCACCACTGTGGTAACTCACACCACCAAAGCACACAAACCTGGGAGAGGGCAGCAGCCCATTTCCAAGGAAGCTTCACATACAGTACAGAACTCCAACGCTTAGTGGCTTCCATAGGGCTTCGGAGGGCAGGGGCAAAGTACCAGAGAACAAGAAACCTCTGTCGCAAGAGACCTGTGGGCATCTAATCCCAGCTTCTTACTGAAAACAGGAGTAACTTCCTAAGTAGCCTGTATTCTTGTGACACAGTGTAACTAGTGCCAAAGCAGAACACTTCTACCAGTGTTAACACCTGTCCCCCAAACTCCTTAGAATTTAACTTCCTACTTTCGAGGTAAGACAGATCACTTGTTATTTCTGCACTAATACTGCTATCTGGCCTGTCTGTTCTGGAAGCAAAATACTTTGCAAGTCAGTTTCTGCTAAAATGCATCTTAGTTGATCCTATTTTTGCAACTTACTTTGCTACTGTGCTTCCTCTTCTCATTTCCCACTACAAGTATTGATCTGTATCAGCTTCAGACACAACACTGTTGTGTGTCAACAAACACTAAGCTCATCTCAGATATAAATACCCCCCTTTTTTACTATCACAAGTTAATGCTATTCTGGATACACCAAAAGCTCTGAAAAGCACAAGAGCTGACCCTGGGGAATTTAAAGCTGTGTTATTTTTACTGAGAAAGAGGAGGAAATGAATCAGATACGTAACTCAATCTTGTGTCTACTACACCCACAGGCAACATACTTAAGAATAACTTGATTGAACAATCAATTGAACAATTGCCACTGTTTATAACTGCTTTAAAAGAAAAAAGTATTTACCTGTTATCGTATGAACTTACCCTCCAGAGAAAACTCTATTTTAAGCAGCTTATGCTTTGTTATCATGAGAGGGTATGTGGACATTTTTAGCTCTGTTACCCAGCCATTCAAGTATCATCTTGCTCTCTAAATCTCTTAAAGCACCCTCTGACACACTTGCATTAAAACATCCCTCCCAGCCCATCTCCTGTGAAAGTCTGGTTCTTACACAGGAAAAAAAGGTAAATTGAAATACTTATTTTTCTGGTTAGCAGTATTTTTCATAAGTACCCATCCCTCACAGACAGGGGTGGCCAGCTCATTTTGGATGTACAGCTTCTATTAGTGCCTGGCTTATTCAAGGCCCATACATGCTGGATGTGGCTCTCCTGACAGACTCCTGGACTGGGAATTCGGTTTCTCACAGAAGAGATAGCCGTCATTTTCTGCAATAAGCTTTGTATGAATGGAGACAGAGGAGGGGAAAGAAGAAAACAAAAAAGCAGCTCTTCCTGTAATTGGCACTGCTCACTGCTTCTGCACTGTGGTAATTAATCCTGCATTCTTGATCTTACATCTCTTCATTAGCAACACAGGCATCGTTATAGAATCATAGAATGGCAAGGGTTGGAAGGGACCCCGAGGATCATAAAGCTCCAACCCCCCTGCCACAGGCAGGGCCACCAACCTCAGGCCTGGATCTACAGAAGGTTGCCCAGGGTCCCATCCAACCTGGCCTTGAACACTTCCAGGGATGGGGCATCCACCACCTCTCTGGGCAGCCTGTTCCAGGACCTCACCACTCTTTCCGTAAAATGTCCGAGTAGAACAGAAGCTCATCCCACAAAGACAAGCCATTTGCCTAACATGGGTTTGTCTGTGTGCCTTCAAGAAAAACAACCCCCAACCCCAAGCCAACCCTAAAACCTGATGCATTACCTGTATGTGTTCTGAGATGTTTCTTTAGCTGAGCTGCATCCATGAATTTGCGACGACACTGGTTACACTCCGGCAGCGCGTGGCCTTGTCGCAACAATAAAAAAAGTGTCAGTGCCTAAGTGATCCCCTGTATCTCTTCAGTGACCTTTGTTAAAGCACTTCCCTGTAAAATAACCACTGCGATATAATACAGGGATAAAACACAAGGTGATGCACTGACTCCTCCCTCTCTTAACCATCACACTCCTATTTCTCTATTTAATACTATCATGGGAAACGAGGAGACTAACACCTGCTCCCCCCAAGCATGCTTTCTCTTTAAGCTTTGTAAATTCTCATGTTTCTTCCCCCACCACTTCCGTAGCAGCAGCTTAATCTCCATCCTGCTCCAGAAGCAAGGAGGACACTTCTTAAAGCTTGTTTGCCATTACTAGTCCAAAGCAGCAGAAACTACGAGGCAACTTGCACAACAAGCACCGAGGCAACTGTTTATGCAATTCCAAGCTTCTATGTAACACAGACAGCAGGGCTAAAGTCATCAAGTTGTACATCAAATAGAGCATTAACTCATTTTTAATCATCATAATAGCCCTCCTCAATTAACTGCTTTTCTACACCTCCCATCTGTTAGATATCATTTTATCTTTTTCACCCTATTCATTGGCTGTATCAAGGCACCACCCATCAGGGTAACAGAGACTAAACACATCACTCAAGAAGAATTTTCAGTCTTTAGGGGGACAAATCAGCACAAACTGTACAATAGCTCTTTGACCCAAACTCGTTATACCTGTGTGTACTCGATAATGGCTCTTGAGCTGTCTCTTTTGGCTGAAGTACTTCCCACACTGATCGCATGTAAAAGCCTTCTGCCCTGTAAAGAAAATCACTTCATAAGATACCAACCATATTTATTTCCTTATGCTTGCTTTGTATAAGTTCACATGAGACAGAGCAGAAGTAGCTTTTTTTCAGGAAGGCGAATTCTTGAGGGGGGAAGACAGAGAGGTTACATTTGCCTTGAAATATTTACCTGTATGTAGGCTCATATGCTCCAGAAGAGAGTGCTTTGTTGTCAGAGCCTTACTGCAGACAGTGCATGTGTATGGCCGCTCTCCTGTGTGTATCCTCTCATGGACTTGAAGTGAATGCTTCTGGGAAAAGCCTTTGCCACACTCACTGCACTTGAAAGGGCGCTCCCCTGGAAGGAAAAGATGACATTTTACAGTGTAGCTGCATTCTTTCTCATTAGATGTTCTAAGCTGACAGTGAGATGTGCTGCAATGTTAGCAGCTACTAAATAATGACTTTTGAATAGTTATAAGGAGAATTAAGAGACAAGCTCCTTATAGCAATAAAAGAATTCCTTCCAGTACCTAAAGGGGCCTGTAGGAAAGATGGAAAGGGACTGTTTTATCAGATAGTGTAGTGATAAGACAAGGGGTAACAGCAATAATCTGAATGAGGGCAGATTTAGATTAGGAATTAGAAAGAAATCCTTCCCTGTGAGGGCAGTGAGGCCCTGGCACAGGCTGCCCAGAGAAGCTGTGGCTGCTCCCTCCCTGGCAGTGTTCAAGGCCAGGCTGGATGGGGTTTTGGGCAGCCTGGTCTAGTAAGGGTGTTCCTGCCTATGTTAGGAGGGCTGGAACTAGATGGTCTTTAAGGTCCCTTCCAACCCAAAACATTCTGTGATCCTATAAATTCTTTAAGTATTGCAATATAAGTCAGCATTTAAACAGATAAAGAACTGGAGTGCAGCCAAGGTGAGACATAAAGGCTACAAGATCTACTGATGAGATCAGTGAACACAAGAGATGCCATAATTTGCATCAGCATGCTATTTTGAATAGTTCTTGTTGTAAACAGCCCACATTTCAACAAGCAGCTCGCATTTAGCAACAAATTGAACGCTAACCCAAAAGCATGAGTACCTGTATGACTTCGCTGATGAATAGCTAAGAAGTGATTGCATTTAAACACTTTGCCACAGTCTTTACAGCGAGCTTCAGAACCTGCACGTTTTCTTTTTCCATCAGTTCTTTTTGCCAGTCCTTTTTCATCCTCATCACCAAGAAGCTTATAATCTTTTAGTTTGATTGATCTCCTTATTCTACGCTTGCTGTAACGGCTCTGAGTGCTCTGCATTCCTTCAGATTTGGGATCGTAATTCTCATCTTTCTCAGCTGACAGATCGACAGCAGCTTCTGAGCCACAAGCAGGTTCATCTCCTTCTGCATCCTTCCTTGCTGGAGCCTGTTCACTGGCAACCAGTTCTTCTTCTGGGGTCTCTTTATTCATGAAGTTTTGCTTATTTTGCATGGCGTTGCTCTCTCGCAGCTGCACCTCTTCGGCAGAACTTGCTCCTGACTTTTCTTCTTGGACATTCTTGACTTTCCTCGGTCGCCCTCGTTTTCGCTTGGGTGGATCTTCACTTTTCTTGTCGCTGCTGGTAACGGCTACAGAGGCTGCACTGTTGGCCGGAGCTGGTAACGTGTTACTAGGGCTGCGGCTGGCCTGGTAGTCTGTACAGGCCCAAACCAAGTCATTCACTTTCAGCAGCTGTGCAGTAGCCAGAATCTGTTCTGTGCTTTTTTCACTGGCACGGAGGCAACCAGTGTAGATAAATTCTAGCAGTGCTTCAAAGGTGTCTGCAACCATCCCCTCCAACATGTAAATTGACTGCCCTATTTCACCCTCATCTACAAACATCATTGAGAAGTATTCGCTGCTGGCAGCAAGCAAAGCCTTATGGGCTCTGAACTGCACATTCTCCACTATTAGAGTAATGTCACAAAGAAAATCCTTTTTCCTTTGTTCTTCAAAATTAGCTAGAATGGTATCTTTGTGAGCTTTGGAGTGGATGACAACTAGCTTCTCAGAAGCATCAGGAGTTGTTTCTGCCATTTTTATTGTGGATATGAAAGAATGAACCTACAAGAACAGAATAGCTTTAGTAAAGAAATATTTTAGAAGTCTACATTGTAAGATGACAAATGTCATTCGCTTTACCACTCCACAGAGTACAAGTTTCTGAAACAATTCTGAAGCCTGTAAAAAAACCCCAATACTAATGCTAACACAGATCTTTAAGAAGTGGTTTTAAATCCTAAGAAATTACTTCAGACAGTTTCTGCTTAGATCACAATTACTGCCTATTATTTCACTTGTTTATCTCTGGTGTACTGTGAACTGCACAGCATCTAAAAACAACAGCTACCCCTTCTGAAAACTCCTTTCACAACTAAAACAATTGGGCAAAAAGAAGTCTTTGTTCATAGCTCTTAAGCAGAAACAAATAATAACAGAAAAGCTTGACTGCAGCTTCATCACTGTAGATGCCACATTTCAGATTCTTCAGGGGCAAGGCCGTGAAGTCCTGCAATCGATGATAGAACTTCACTAACCTCAGTGTGGCAGGACTCCATGCCTTCTTTTACCCGCTTCTACCCTGAAAATTCCCCTTTCAGAACACTTACCTGCTAAGCTTCAGCCTATGGAAGTAGGCAATAAAAGCTGAGAAACACGAGCTTTTTTTTTGTTTCCAAGAGCTCTGTCTAAAGTAGGCTTGACTATGCTAACTATTAACCATCAGCATTGCTTGCCAAGCTTCTCCAAATGTAAATATGCAAAAATTAAAAACAAGCAAAAGAAAAAAAAATAAATTGGCAATTTCAGAAGAACGGACAAACGATCCCACGGAAGGGATGGGCCAAAAACGTCTGTTTCAAGAGGAACAGCGAGCCAAAGGTGAAGCATAGTAGCTACCTGCCATCCTAATTGATAAAGCTCTCCATTTAATACAAATACACATTCGTATCGGTATTTACCAGGCACAACAGCTCCAATGACCTGAAGGAACGCTGCAAGAAACAACACACTAGATACAGATGATACCTAAATGCTACTGAGGCGGCCAACGAGAGGGGTTTATTTCAGCCCCATTCAGCTGTGGAACAGCTCATGCCGGAGCCAAGTTATTTAACCTGGGAGCTCTGATTTCTGGAGGAGGGGAGCGTGGCGTTGCTGGAGCACCTCAAAGCCCGGCTGCAGGTCCGGCCCGACCCCGCCTCACGGAGGTGGCAGCCGTTACCCAGCGCCCGCACACGCCTCGCGCCGGGCAGGGGCGCCCGGGGCTCTGATCACGCCAAGGACTTTGGTGTGGGATCACAAGGCGACATCATTACTCCCGGGACGGCAACATCCAAACCGGCACGCTCACCTACAAAAAGCCCCACCAAACCAAACCCCCTCCGAATCAGGCTGGGGGCAGCGGGCGGCCCCCAGGGCACGCCGCTCGGCGGGGAGGAGCGGAGCGGCCACTGGCTGCACCGCAACCCTGCCACCGCCGCCGGGCACCGCCTCCAGCCCGCCACTTATGCCCCGCGGGTACTGGCCGCCGTTAGCCCCCTCAGCGGGACGCGGCCGGGGGGGGAGCGGGCGCTGCCTCGCGCGAGCCGCCGGCCCGGGCTGCCCCCGCCCGGGACCCCGGCCTGGGAGGGGAGGGGGTGCACGGGGATCTCAGCGGCGCCCTGCACTCACCGCTCCGCTGCCACCCCCCGCGACGCAGCCGCCGCCACACTTCCGGCCCGGCCAACAGCGGCGCTCCTTACGTCCTGACGTTGAGCGCCGCGCAAGACGCGGCGCAACCCCGCCCTCGGTCCGCCTTGTGCCGGTGCCGTGGCGGCCCGCGTCACGCGTGGGTGCCGCAGGGAGCGTTACACGAGGCGTGACTCAAGACTAAAGTTTGGGGGTTTTTTAATCTGAAGATTGCGTGCCTGTTACAGGAGAGCGTGACGTCGTTCGCCAGGCGCGTGCCCGCAGCGCGCGAGGCTGATGGCGACGCTCCTTGGGCGCTCCCCGCACTAGGTGAAGCTGGGGCTGGCGTCTTTCAGGGCGAGAAAGGCCTGCAGCCTGCCGTCCAAGCCAGGGGGCCTGGCCCGCGGCGCCCTGTACGGGCCCGCCATGGCCGCCCCCAGGTAGGGCACGAGCTGGCAGTGCTCCACGAACCACGCCAGCTTCCGCCGGTACATCCGCCGCACCGGCTCCGAGCTCCTGGGGTTGTGCGCTGCAAGAGGTTAAGCAGAGGCTTAGTGGCGCGGCGTAGCTTTGCGGAAGTAGATTGCAGGCACCTGCAAGGGGAGCAAGCCGAGACCTGATGTGTTTATCCTTGGCTGTAGGCTGTGCCCATCGGTGCCAAGCCAACACACAAAAAAAGTCTAATATTTCAAAAGTTTCTAGCTCCAAAAGGGCAGTGATACTTGAAAGGTCAAGGCTTTTGTAAACAAATAACAGACATACCCTCATCTGCCTTCTATTTCCCATGATACGCGAGACAATGACAAATGTGGGTAACACAGCACATACCCTACAATGGCACTGCCTGCACTAGGCCGCTGTGTCCTTGGCACAGCTGTTCTATGACCTAAATGCTTTGCCCATAAAAGAGTTGACTGGTATTTCAGAGGAGGAAGGAAACGCCAAGGCCAAGAACTTCACAGTGAAAACAGTATTGTTCCTTTCTTACCTCTTTGCCCTGAGCTGTATTCTGGCATACATTAGTGTGACAATCCACAGAGTATTCTTTATTATTTTAATTGTCACACCGAGACAGAGGGGAAGGAATGATTTAAGACGGCCAAATCATAACCATTTTTTCCCTGTAAGTGGCACTTTATGTCTCATTACAAAAACTGGACAGCATGAAGAACTATGCTATGAGACACTTCAGCCCACAAGCTTTAAATTGCAGACAACTGCACTTAACAACTTCTGAGTGATTTTTCAAGTGTACCCATACGTTGAGCTCTTACAGGAGTCAAGTTTGAAGGGTACTAAGTCACTTGAGTGATGTATGGTTTCCAACTCCTTTTTTTCTAGGAGTAAATCTCTCTGCATTTATGATCAATCACCTGTACCTTCTCTTCCTGGATACTCAAAGCAATCCAGTAGTGTTAGAAAATCTGCAGGAGCAAGTAAAGGACTGTTTCTTGACCCCTATTTAAATGTGAGATTAGAGGGTGACAGAAATTGAAGATGAGTAAGGCTTAACTTTGGATGGAAGTAGGATGCAAAAAGTTTCCAGGAGACCATAACATGGAGCACTTTGATCGAGTTTTTGATGAAGGTCAGTGTGACTGCTCTGAAAACACACTCCATAAGAAGTAATGCTGTACTTGCAAAGGAGATTTTTCAGTGCACTGGAACACTGGAAGTGGGAAGCAGTTCTATCCACCATTAGAAGAAGGCAGTTTGTTTTCCTGGATTCCTGTGTCAGATGGTTTGTCACTGCATGAGATTTGTGCACTTGTGTAACCTTTCCATTTCATCATCTGGTGCTGATAATGATGTAATGATGCAATATATGAACAAAGCATGCCTAGCTAACATGATTATGTTAGCAAAGCTCTGCTAACAATAGAATGAAAATGGCCTAGTGGAGGAAACAAACTACTGTATAAAAGCGGTTTTGCTGGCTTAAGAACTGTACATTTATACAGGGGCTTGTTGTGTGCCTACACAGTTCTGTGGTCTTCTCTAGCAAAGCTATGCTAGCAAAAATCTGTGATTGTGCAAGAAAATTCTTGAGGGCTCTGGAAACTGCATGAGGAAATACAGGATGTGAAGAACTTTAGAAAGATACTAAAGATTGCCATTATCTAAAAGAATAAGTAATTTAAAAAACCCAAAAATAACCCAAGGTAAAGTTCACCCACTGAAAAGGTTGGTGTAGAAAGGCAAAACTGGTGAGTGCACTGTAAACCAGGCTGTTGAAATCCTGAAAGCTGTTACTGTTCATGCTGGCTGCAAACTATTACATATTAGTAGCTGCAACTGCTATCTTGGACTGCAAAAAACCCTATCAATCAAAATTTCTGAAGAACAGCAAATAGAAACATAGAAGACAAAGCTTGACCAACTTCCCTCAGTGAAGGAGTAGTCCTAACCTCGGGTAGCTCCATGAGATATTTTACTTTATCATTATTTTGTGGACTGAGCACAAAACACCTCATTTTAGTTTTGGACTGTTTATCTTTGTTATGGAAAAGTAAGGTGGTCAATTGAACTGTCGATTAAACAAATAAACAAAAAAAGTTCAAATAATCAACAAACTGACACTCCAAATCACATTGAGATCTTTCCAGATAATTCCCCAAATAAGCAGACTAATAAATAACATTTCATTTCTCTGTGTTAAAACCTTCAATGAAATCTGCATGGATATCAATTCTTTTGTTCTGTCTAACTCGGTGTGTTGGTACCCAGCCCATACAGAAGGGCTTTCTTTAAAAAAATGTCAGGTTTTCTATGTGCACTTGAGCTGTTTTTCAATAGAATGACTGCTCTCATTTACATGTTTAGCTGCTGTGTTGTTGGAGATCTGTATGATAGGAAAGACATCTTCAGGTTCTCAGCAAGGCAAGGCTTGTTTATGATAAAGTTTTGTTTGACCACCTGGTATAGTTGAAAACAGGGAAGCATTCAGGCACCTAAACCTTTGCTCAGACAGTATTTCATCAGCCTTTTATTACCATAATTTTAGTCAATTTTAAGAGAATTCAGGTTGTCGATGAGTAGTTTAAAATGGAGTGCCATCGAGCTGGTAACATTTTACTTTCTGTTTATTATCTCCAACAATGCAGGTTAGAAATGTTTTCAAGGCCATTAGGTGGTTGGCAATAAAATGTCTTTTAAAATCTCATGATTTGTGAGAGATCACTTACCTATCTACCTATCCTGTTAACCTTGTTTCCCTGCCTGGTCCTTACACATTTCCAAGAAAATGTGTACTTAAATCAGTATATAAGAGTATCTTCCCAAGTTTACATAAGGGAGCTACATAAATTGGTGTTGTACCAGATGATTTACTGCGATGATATAATTTGTTATTTTTTTATCATAAGCATACTCTACCTTTTAAATGGCAGGCGACGAAGAGCAGGGCAGTTCTTTCTACACTTAGGAATGGGAACTTTGGCTTTAAGGATCCTACTTCATTCAGAGCTTTTATTAGAGAAGTCGCTACTCCCTGAAGCAAGAAAACAGCGTTAGAAGACCATTCCAGAAATCTAGAACAAAAATATGCTCAGAACCTGATCCTGTTGTCATACAAATCTAATAGTAACATAATCCCATTAGTAAACGAAAGACCCATATTGCATTAAAAATGAAATAAACTCTGTGGGATATATTATACGCTGCCAAATCATGTTTTAAAATAGAAAAGCAAAAACTGGCCTGTTCAAGGTATCCAGCCAAAGGAAGTGCAGTGAGTAGTATTGGCTTCTTTACTGGAGGGAGCTTCCGTGGAAGCTTCAGGTTCCAGTACTTCTCGGGTAACCTAACCGCAAGAAAAGGCGGCACGTTTGAGGTGTACACACCGTGACGTGAATAAAGATGAAAAGGCAGTCAGTATATTCACCTCATGAACTTGAGTAGTTTTCCTTCACTTTCAAAAATATATACCTTATCTTGATACTTGGCTGCATACTCGATGTTGCCAGGCACCAGAGCTTCATATCTGAAGAGACAGAGCAAGGCTGTTAATTCAGAAGAAATGTAAAACATCGTTTCCTGTGTAAAATCAGGAGCTACTGGGAGTGTTCTGGTAATTTAGCAAGTATATGAACTACAGAGATGTAGCAATTGGATCATCCAAGTTTCCACCCCATGACTGACAGTTACAGGGCTCAAACATGCAAGAGTCTCTGCCTCAAAATCTCCTTATTAAGGAGCTTTTGTAGTGCTTTTTTAGAGTTTCTCTGGTTAAAATGCCAATTGTAGTTGTTGAGGAGATTAAGAGGGGACAGCATAGGATTGGCTATTACAGTTCTTCCTTGATGAGAAATTACCACACCTTGAGGAAATCAGTTGGACATCATGGTGAAGCTTTATGGATCTCATCAGAATCCTAATAGAGCTAGGTTTGTATCTACTAAGTTTGTGTGCGATTTGAACTTTTGAAGGCTATATCTAAGCAGTCTTCAGCACAGAAGACAGCAAGCCAGCAAAAATCCTTGTAGAACCTGTTGCCCTGTAAATTTCTGAAGATGATCTGACATTGATTTCCAAAGCCACAGGCACAATATAGAGAACTGGAGTTGCTTTTCCCGTCCAAACCCTGAACACTATTAAAAAGTACTTTGAAAGTATTTCCTCACTGATGTGTTAATATAGGATGCATAGTCTGTACTTCAGGTTATGAAGACTGCAGTGTGGTACCTCTGTTTTCCATCGAGGTAAGTGACAGGACAGTATCCCTGCATTTCAGCGCTTACAGGGGATAAGGCCTTCACTTCTGCCGCAGTCAGTTTCTTCGGTAGCCTGTCTGGGGGTGGGAGGGGGTGAGGTGCTAGTGGTGGCACATATACCTCTGGTCTGCTCAAGAATTTCTGTAGAAAAAGAAGTTAAATGTCTTTATAATGAAAGAAGCACTGTAAGACTGATAGTTAAACTCCAGATGAGCGGCTCGCAGAATTTGGTACCTCTCTGAGTGTGCTGGTGCTGCTGCTGCTCGCAAGTAATCTCTTTTCCAGTCCACTTTCAGTTGAAGCCATTGCTATCTGCCCACCCCTCACCTCTGTCCATTGCTATCACTAGCCACTCCCTTTCCCCAGTCTCCCCAAAACAGATATAAAAGGGAGGAAATGGTTGTTTTAAAATGGATGTTCATCTATGGAAATTTGTAAGAGGAGCTTTGGTTTGAATGGACTCTGCTGCATTTTGTCTGCCTAGGAGTTTGATAGCAAAAGTATACAGAGGAAGAGCTTGAATGCTAACAACACTAGTGGCATGTAGTGATAGGAAAAGGGCTAACGCTGAAGGAGTGCAGATTTAGATTAAGTATTAGGAAGAAATACTTCACTATCAGGGAGGCGAGGCCCTGGCACAGGCTGCCCAGAGCAGCTGTGTCTGCCTCCTCCCTGCCAGTGTTCAAGGCCAGGTTGAATGTGGGCTGTGGGCAACCTGATCTAGTGGAGGGTGACCCTGCCCATTGGCAGGGGGCTGGAACTCGATGGTCTTTACCACATTGGAACTAGTGGTCTTTACCACTTTACTAGATGGTCTTCACCATGTTCTGTGATACTCTGACGATGTAATGAATTCAGATTACATATTGCTCATTTCTGAATGCAGTCAAAGAATCTAAGCAATAATTTTCCCTCTTGCTGTAATTCCTTCCCCACCCCCTTTGGACACTTACCTCCAGCTCTTCCTGTGAAGCCATTTTGTAATAGTGTCCTCGAAATTCTGCAGCAAACTGCAAGGATGTCGTTACAGAGCAGTCAACCAGTTCACCCCTTTCGGCGAGGCTGACGGGACAGTAGTGTCCCAGCTCCCCCAGTCGGTACTGCAGCTCTTCGGGTGTGATACATAAATCAGCAATGCCAGCTGCTTTTCCTGTTCATAAAAGCAATAAATTACAGCATTTTATTAATGAAGAACACAGAAATATCCAACACTTCTATTCAGAAATACTACAGTTTACCAGGTTTTATAATTTATTGTGTGAAAATGAAAGAATGAGAAAGTAACATTTTAATAGTTTGATATTAAAAAGAAGTTGCAACCCATTTTACCAATTATTTTTAATAACTTTCACTTAAAAAATAGAATAATTATTAATAATGTGGGATACTTTGTATGCTTATTACTCTGCTTTCACTGGGACAGTTTTATGTATGATTTATTGTTTTATTCCATGTTGCCAAGGAAAAAGAGTATAAGGTGTGACAAAAGCCTCCTTCCCATTTATTCATTTCTATCTTGCAAATGCTACAGTCTTTCTGGATGAATGATATTAAAAATCTTGAATAAATGTCATATAAAACCTAAGCTATTTAAAAATCATGCTCTTCAAGCTTAATGCGAAAAACATTTTAAATTTTCTTGTGGGTTATGACTGCAATTTTTAAGAACAGTGCAGCCACAGAGCTGTAAAAGTTAAAACCAAAAGGTGGATATAAGATAAGGAAGTCTCTTTGCCCTTCAGAGGAATTCTGGTTAAACTGTACAGGCCTGTTTAAAAGGCAGATATAATCCTGACCGATGCTGACACAGAAAAAAAATCAAGTCGGAACTGTTCCAGTTCAGATTAAAGAAGTTTTCATCCCACGGCACATAAATTAACTCACATGGCTTATTTAACCTTAATTCTGAACTCATAATGAACATTTTCCCCCTCCTTCCCTCTTCATCCAACTAACACTTGAATGAAGCTGCAAGTTGTAGTTCCCATTGTATATTTTGTGGTACCCTTTGTGGTTTATCACCCAATGTTGAGGAATCCACCATGAGACCTCTGACTTTTCAGCTGTATTCTGTTACCCTGTTCTCAGACCATCCTGAAGTCTTTGCTCCCTTCAAGAGATTTCTTCAAGATCTCTCCAGATGAGAGCAAAGAATTTGAAAGTATGTATGTGCCCAAGTATTAGCTTCATCCAAAACAAAAGAAATATTATTCTGAGGAACTTTGTTTTTCGTTTACCTTCTCTTATTCTTTCCAGATATATCTGGATTTCTTTAACAGCCACTTGAACTTCCTGCAGTACTTTGTTCCAGATCCACCACTTGCTCTGAAGGGCATCAATCACACACCAGTTCTGATGCTCCTTCTCATAGTAAGTCCTGATTGCATCGATGTGTTGTTTATAGCAGGAATTTTTAATAGCTAGAATCTGTGAGCTGTCATGTTCAGGGTAGGGAGGTCTAAGAGAGTGAAAAATAATGCTGGTTTAAAATAAGTCTGAAGAAAGATTAGATTATTTCATTGAATGTCTGATGTAATTTACAGAGTTCACTTTAAGTCCTTTTTCCAAAATTCTGCTTGTTTGAAGCTGTAGAACATATTTGAGAAATACAACTTTCTTATTAAGGATATTACCAGTTAGGTATGAAAAGCTGCATACTTACCATCAGTTATGTTCAGAAATAAAGAATAAAACTTGTGTTATTTATGTCCCAAATGCAACTCAGGCATTTTGTAAAGGATTTGGAATGCATCAACACATATTAACTGACACACTACCCATATGCAATTAAATGATGCCCTAGGCAAAATGCTAGGAGACTTTTAAAGTGGAAGTAAATTGTTTATTGAAAAACAGGCTTATTTTTTAATGATGCTGTTGCTTGAAGGCAAGAGATCGCCATAATCCTTGGATATATTTTGAAAATTGTCAGTCATATTTACATATACATACACAAAAAAGAATGCATCTGACCTTTAAAAATATTATGCAAGACCAGAAGAGATATTTTGAGTAGAACATAGAAGCATTTCCTGTTCTGGTTCTTAATTTAAATGATGTCGAAAAAAAGATAATCTTTGTTTTGATAGGATTAATTCATTTGTAAGTTGTACCTTTCAGAAATATCTGATAGTGCACATTTAAGCCCATGAAATGTAATTAGTTTGGTATTTAAAATGAAAAGTTTCAAGTAAATACTTTCCAAAAAATGGCATTAATTTGATTTTTTTGCAATGCAAATTGTGTTTCAGCTTTCAGTAAACAATTAAGCATTGTACTGATTACTTGATAAAAAGAGACAAAATGAGAGAGGCATGCAATAATGCTCTAAGCTATCTGGAACTTCTTAGAAACACTTCCCCTAATGAGAACCAGGTTCTTATACAATTTAATTTTAAGGTGAATGTTCTGTTCTTTTTAATTCTCTGTCCATTTATAAACTACTTACTGCTCTTCCTCAAAAACAACCAACAGCTCTTTAAACAGAATATTTTTCTCCTTAGAGAAACAAGGAAAGGAGTGAGCTGAATTCAAAGGTTGAGGTGAGCAATTAATGAATTTCATACATTATTAAAATATACGTTTCCATCTTTTTAAAAGAACTCCAATTAAGACTTAAAAGAGAGCTTATTAGATGAAGTATCATTTCCCTTACGATGATAATAATCAATCTGATGAATAATAAGACTTCAGCAGCAGAGTGAACTAGTGACATTTCTGATAAACTGTTTCATTTAAACCAATTAAAGTAAGCAGTGGGTGCACAGCATTGCACATCTGTGACCTCAGTCATGCCATCAGGGGATCTGGCCAGACCGTGCCACAAATTCCTTATGCCTTTGTTTCTGGCCTATGAAAATCAAAGCATTAGAATGTAGAGGGACTGATGCCCATGTCTTTTCCATATGTGGAGTTCAGAAACAGCTGGGTTATGCACCAGGTTAGATACAGCTTCCCTGGGTACAGCACTGAGGGACACGTAAATAGAGAAATGGGAATATCATGTGGATAAAAATACAGCTATCAGGGAGCATCATTACCTATTCATGCTTTCCTTATCCAGCAGGGCTCTTCTGAACACTTCCTTGGCATCCATTTCTAATTCAAAGATTTTCACTGGAATTATCTTAGCCGATTCCAAGAGGTTTACTTGTTTTCTTGTTACAGGATATCCATCAATTACAACTCTGCATACAGACAGAAGTAGGACAATTATCTGAGGAGTCCACTTCTGATTAACCATTAAAGTAAATGTATATTCCTAGTATATTCTCAATAAAGCCAAAAGTCTACATCTCTGCCATGAAGTTATCACTGCCCTGACTTAATAGACACAGTCCACACTCCTAAGAATTTGCAGTCAAAATTAAAAAAAACCCAACCAACCAAGAAGTAGCTCGAATAAGAAATAGTAAAGAGAAAGAAGTACACAAAGGGCAAAAGGTATAGGAATATAAGGGGATGGATCTGACTTGTAAAACTGGTGGACTTCAAAATTCTGACATGTCACTCATTCAGAAACCTAATTCTAACATGGGAAATCTCCATGTAGATTGGGAGGAGTAGTTTTTAAAGTGAAAAGTAAAATGATTTATAGCAATCAAGTGGTTTTTTAATAATACTGAAGAAGAAATGCTTTTCACATATTAGGTAATACTGGGGCAAAATATACTGAAACAGTATTCCAGTATTTAACATGAAATAAAAGTTGAAATAATTCTGATCTGAAGCTCAATTTTCAGGCATTATGCCTGAATTGCCTGTAACAATTCTCCTTTTTGAGCAGAGGAGCTGAATGTCATTAAATCATGATCTTGAAGCTTTTTAAGTCTGCTCAGTTTGGAAGGAGTTTCAGTGGTGGAGAAAAAGCCTAGGAAATCAGGATCACATATGAATGTGTTTGAAAGACTCACAGGTTTCAGTTCCTCATTAATAACTTCAGTTGTTAACAAAACCAGAAAAAGCTTGGAATACTGAACCAGCCTGCATGACCAAAGAGAATCAGATGTGTCCACATTGGTACTGGAGTTGGTACAAGAGAGATAAAATTGTAGTTCTCAAAGGAGAATAGAAAATATTGGCTTATTGACTGAAAAAAAAAGTACCTTTCATAAAGCATATTACTTGGATTTTCTGGAATATACTTGCTTGAAAATTGCAGAAGATCATGCTTCAGTTTTCTTAATGCATAAACCACTGATGAGTTGTAGTGAAATTGTTTTAGTGTGGTAACAGGGGATTCACTGCCTATGAAGGAACTAACGTGTCTTGAAATAAACCCTCAAACCCAAACAAGACTCTTACCCAGTAGTATTGCAGACATGGTTCATCAGGGCCACATCTAGAGCCTGGATGGCCAGTTCATCAGGTACGGTCAGTCCTTTGTGAAGATGCTGCTTTAACGTAAGGCCCAGCTGTGTCTCTGGCTGGTTGTTTAACACCAGCCGTATGGCATCTCCCATGCTCAGGCGCAGTAACCCATATACACTCGCAAATTTCCTGGCAACTGCAAAACGTTTTCACTTCCTCAAACAACTTTTACATAAGCAACATCACAACCTAGTTGTCAGTTACAAGGCAGTCCTTAATCTTAGAAGCTACTTGCTCAGCTTGTTCCCTGGCTCATTTCCAGCGCATCCTCTTGGTAAGTGGGCAGCTAACCCTGCTCAGGCCCCTAAGGGGCATATGTGCAGAGCAAGCCTTATGCACTAACAGCATTCAGTTCAGCACAAACCTCAGCAGCAAGTCAATATTATTACAAAATATCTTAGAAAATATGCTTCCACTGGTGCCTTTTACAGAACAGCTTAGTAGTTAGAACATTTACCCAGGAAATGGAAAATATGGCCAAAGTTTTATCCTTAAAATGTGACCACTTAGCTGTCTTGTCTTTTTCTAGAACTCTAATCATTAACCTATGGTGTAAGTTAAATTTTCTTTCCCAGCAGTTAAAGGCAGAGATCGGTGGACTGAAGGAGTTATGGAGGAAGAAGGAGAAGGGAGAAAGATGGAAATCTTGAGGTTTTTTAATCTAGAAATTTGGAAACAGACTGGGGAACGTGGAGTTTTGGGTTCTGGTCCTTAATCCTGGGGAAAGTTCTTTATCTTATATTAGATCACATTGACGGAAAGAGGTAAGAAACAATTAGAAAATAATCAGAATTAATACAAGGGGTATAAATAGTGTAAGTCTGGATTTTCTAAGTGCCAGTACAAGTCAGTAACTTCTTAAGAAGCTTTGATGAAATTCAGATGGTAAATGCATAAATATCTGGCTGTAAAATGAAACACTAGAGAATGTGGCTAAAGGATTCAATGCCCAGCAAGAAAAGAAGGAAGACCAACAATATTAGTGGTTTATGATTTTTTAACAGGAGTGATGACAGATACAGCTTCAGTCATTAGATCAGGTTTTGCTTTATAGATAAAACTGGCTCCTACCTGTAGTCTTTCCAGATTTTGGAGGTCCCACAATTGCAATCTTAACAGGCACAGCTGGTCTAGGTTTTGGCTGACGAATATATTTAATGGGATTTTTCATAAATATTTCTTTATTTTTTTTACTTGAAAAGAAGTAGATATATTGTCGATGGATTACAGGGAAGAATCTGTTTTCATAGCTTTGTTGTGGCTTGATTGCATCTCCTTCACTTAGCTGCAGCATACATAAAATGGGAAGTAGTTTATTAGGTTTGCCAAAGCTCCTCTTCCCCTGTCCCAGAGGAGCAGCTTTGTGGGCAGGTGCAGGAGTACCAACTGTATGAAACAAACCATCAAAGCATTCGGAAATTCATACATATGGAAATAATATATTGCCTGGGAGCAACTTCTATACATAGGTAATTCCTGAACAAAAAGCTAAACACTGACAAGAGAAAGAATATTCCCTGTTTCCAGTAGGTGGTACTATAACACTTTCTGTCTGTCAAAAGAATGTAGAGGTATAACGTGATAATTTTTTTAATTTTCAAAGAATAAAATGATTTTATTCCTCTGTGAATTAAAACCACTTATCTGCCTGACAGGAGAAGATGCACAGAGAATATGGTATTTGGCAGAAGTCATGTACAAATGAAGAAAACAGAAAAGAGCATCAATACTTACATTGTGGTGAAGTGTAAAACCACAACAAGGCAAGTCAGAAAAGCTTGTGGTAAAATACATTTGCTGCTGATGAAATAATGTGTAAAAGCCAACTCAGCTTCTTATAGAGGGAAAGCATACCTCACAAATCTATTACTATTCTTTGAAGGAGTCAGTAAATATGTAGATAAGTTGATCTGGTTGTTACAGTAAGAGATGAGACTGTCCTGCTTGCCATTACCTTGCCAGACCCTTTTCTGAGTCTTATGTTCCTATTCCTGCATCAAGTCATTTCAGGGTGCTGGCCCTCATTTTATAAGATGTCAGGAGTCTGTTCTACTGCATATCTGTTTCCATTCCTTCCTCAGCTCCTCATTTTTATTCTCTGCTTATCTAATCAGTTGCATAACTACTTCCCCTCCCTCCCAATTCAATCTAAAAGTTCTTGGCATATACTCAATCTGCCTTTCTACAAAAAGCCCTCCAGTCCTTAATCAATTTCGTCCTTTCTAGTATATATTAAACACCTTCAGAATGACCCTATTTCCCTCTCATTATTGTCAGCACATAACTTTCCACTGTTAGCACACCACTGATTTTATCTAATAGCTTTCTGTGTCTTATAACTGAATCATACTTTTTGGCTGATAAAAAACCACTATACAGCATGAATGAATGAACTGGAGAAATGGAATGACTAAATGTAGAGAACTCTAATAGAACAAAGTGCCAAGTCTAGCTTGTAGGGACTAACTAGAATTTCACATTTAAGCTAGAGTTCAGTATTTGGAAATGACAGAAGAAATATTGTCATGGGCGGGGGGGAGGTTATATGCAAAATATTTTATTTAAAAAGTATTACTTCATGAACATATTCATGTTCCTCTCTACTCTGCCCTCGTGAGGCCCCACCTGGAGTAGTGTGTCCAGATCTGGGGCCCCCAATACAAGAAGGATGTAGAACTGTTGGAGAGGGTTCAGAGGAGGCCACAAGGATGATTAGAGGGCTGGAGCACCTGCCCTACAAGGAGAGGCTGAGGGAGCTGGGCTTGTTCAGCCTGGAGAAGAGAAGGCTGCGGGGGGACCTCATTGCAGCCTTCCAGTACCTGAAGGGAGCAGAGGAACAGGAGGGGAATCAACTTTTTAAAAGGGCAGATAATGGCAGGACAAGGGGGAATGGATTAAAGCTAAAGGAGAGAAGGTTTAGATTGGATATTAGGGGGAAGTTTTTTACAGAGAGAGTGGTGAGGTGCTGGAACAGGCTGCCCAGAGAAGTAGTGGATGCCCCATCCCTGGAAGTGTTAAAGGCCAGGCTGGATGGGGCCCTGGGCGACCTTGTGTAGATCCAGGCCTGAGGTTGGTGGCCCTGCCTGTGCCATGGGGGTTGGAGCTCTATGATCCTTGGGGTCCCTTCTAACCCAGACCATTCTATGATTCTATGATTCAGCTATTTAAAAACATTACCTTGACTGGATCCCACTGACCAAAAGAACTTGGAAATTTATATGAGAAAACTAGCATCTTCTGTGCAAGTGGCAAACTTATTGGGTAACATCTCTCAAAAATACTCTCACGATTTTCCATGAGAGAATTCAGCTTCCTGTATATCTGGTAGAACACAATGCGAGGTGTCCGTCCTCCATCTATCTCCATTTGTGGTATTTGCAATTTTTCAAATTCTTCCTGGTTAATGAAAACATAATGAAACACTAGAATTATAAATACAATCAGATTTTTAATAATGACAGCAAGTTTTTCTGTGAATGATCAGGCATTTCCTGAGCACGTGTAAATCGGCAAAATTTGATTTTAGAATTGGTCTCCCTGCCCACTGAAGGTTAAATTACCCAGACTGTGTTAAGCATCACACTAAAAAAATCCAATAAAAATCTCTAGAGGACAATCTGACAGTTCACTTCAGGGAATCTACTATAATAAAGCTAAAGTTTGAGAAATATCTTTTATTAAAAAAATAATCAAATCCCATCCTTTCCCTACTCCAAACAATGTAGGATGGCTTATATAGTTGCTCTCTAAAAACCTTGCTGCTCTCTAGTGACGTATTATTCCCCATCCTATTAAACAAAATATAAACCCCCCTATTTTCTGCAGTTTTTTCCTAGCAACCTAAGACTTGTACATGTGCAACTGTGTTTTAAAGTCATCATTTAGTTTCTATAAAAGACCAATACTCCACAATGTCAGACAGGACCAGCAATTAAAGAATCAAAAAACAATAAAGAGTCCTCTTGAGCAATGATTCAGAAATAGCAAGTTATTTAAAGTTATTTCTAAAGGCATAAATGTTCTTGTAATTAAAAAAAAAGAGGGAAAAATACCGAGTAAGATGTAACTAGAGGTTATTAGTCATATCTGGTCCCAATATATAGTTCTATTATATGATACTACTTCTGTGTAATTACTCAGTTTACATATAATGTCTATATAGATTCACAATCGCAGATCTTTCCACTTACTGCCATAAACAGAACTCAGTATAATAATGAGCTCCAAATCAGCAGCCCCTCTGTTGCTGTTGTGATTTATGTACCTCTTGACATAAAAGTTTCTGACTCTCTTAATTACTTCTTCCTTTTCTGGTCCAAATTTTCCATCAGTTTACTAATGCAACATACGATATGCTGCCAAGTGACAGAGAGGAAATTGCTCCAGAAACTATAGCATTCCACTAGCTTTAACTTGAAACATTATGTTGTCAATGTAAAGAGCTAAAGCTGTTACTGGGATTTACTGTATATTGTTCGTCATGGCTCTTGTCCTAAATTCTTTCCAAACCTATTTTGCAGATTCAGTTTATACTCAGAAAAGTGAAATTAGCAACAAGCTTCATTCAGAACCCTTAATATGATTTTTGTTATTATCATTGGGATACATGACTATATGTGTTGAATAGTTCAATAAAATTATAACGTTATGGTGACTTTTGAAAGTTGAATGTACCTTTAATCCACCTCCTTCCAAAATTAACAGAAAGGTGGATCTCTGAACATTCATCTTTTCCACACAATTTATGCACTCTTGTAGTGCAAAGGAGTTTATTTGTGATTCATCTGGCATTTAATCTATTAACTATTAAAATAAAGTGAACCTTGAATCAGTCACAGCCTTGGTAAAGTTTGGAAATCTTATATCTATGTCTTGGCTATCTATTTCTGTAAACCTTCTTTCTGGTCAGTTGGTAGAATTTCTTGTAAATCATTATTAGCTTCCTCCTGAAGCAAGATACTTAGTCTATAGTAAACAAATGTCACTGATGGCACTGTTTACTACCTTAGATGTGGGCATTAATGTTGCAGATATGAGGTTAGATGAAGTTACCTCATCATAGGTAACTGCACTGATTTCAAACAAATTATGTGACTAAGAACTGTATAAAAAATAGTTGTCTAATAATAAGAATTTTGCCTTAAAATGATTTTGAAATGCAGTTCCTGTATTTATGACTCTCTGGTTTCTTGCATCAACTGACCTATTAGAAAGGAATTAAGAGCCCCAAGACTGGGTTGGTCTACCCAAAAGTTTCCTTTGTATTTTTTCCCTCAGAATATTAGTCTTGTAAATTCTGCACTTTTTGACCCTTCTCACTAGAGCTGTCATCTTGCTCACACATTTAGATCATGAGTACAGCAGCACATTTAAGCACTTTAACTTTTGAATTTGACAAGTAGAATAAAACTGAAAACTCTTCTTGCATCATGCAATCATTTAATTGAACTCAATAAGCAGTGGATTAGGTACCTGTACATCTTGTAAACTGTCTATTTCTGAATTAAACCTTTCTACAATTTCATTTTGTATGCGATCAACAGCATCAGGCTCCTGTTCTTCATCAGCATCTTCTTCTTCTTCTTCTAATAACTCTTCTTCAAATAAAGCTTCAGCATCTTCGTTTTCATTCTCATCTTCCTCATCAGTGGCTTCATATTGCTCCTTATTTGCTAAAGCCTATGAAGGTAAGGTAAGATATTTTGTTGCCTCATGTCTATGACACAGATGTCTTGAAGGAACAGAGAGTATCTTTGTTTCTCCTCTAATTACAAAAATCATCAATTCAACAAAACTTCACTTTTGGGTATCCTTTGTCATAAGTAAAAATCTAGTAAATTCTAGAATCATACTGCAGAACATAGTGCATGCAGTGAAGCACAGTACCAGTTCCAACCACAGTTTTAAGAGGGGTCTTATTTTCATGCAGAGTATCGTATTTTGCCAGAACTTTGGTATAAAGAAGCTTGCTAGCTCCAAGAGTAGCTGACAGAATTTCATAAGCAGTCAAGTAGTACATGAATGCATTTATAAATATGCTGTGTAATTGAGGTTGGGCAGAAATCCTGGTACAATTAACCATCAGTTTGACAGGGTATTTAAAATGCATGCCTAATTGCAATTAGTGAGGCTACTCTTACACTTACAAATTAAATACATAAAACATATTCCAAAGTATTTTTCTGAATTGGAGCACATATTGAGAATTCTTTTAAAAGTGTTTTTAGTCAAAGCAATTTAAACATCAAATTATTTTAGAAAGTTTCTGACAGGCTAGCACATTTTTACTATTTCACATTGCCCTGAAAACTGTTTTCTGACTTTGAAATTTGAAAACACTTCTGTTTAATATATTTATTAGCTTGTTTTCTTACCTCCTGCTTCTTCTGGGTTTTTTCTGCTAAAATTTCTTCCCTTCTTCTAGCAATCCTCTCATCCTGTTAGTGAAAAAAAGGTGTAACAAGACATTTTTTAATAAAAGTTCTCTTCTGAGTATTGGTAGTGTGATCTAGAATCAATGTTCCTTTCACCTCACAGTTCTGTTTCTAGTGCTTCTGATGTTAAAAAATGCTATCTGCGCATCTTAAAATTTTGCAGGCCAGGTATGCCTCTCTACTAGGTCAACATGTAAGTAAATTTAAGTAAAAATAACTTGACAACTTGAGAAGACTGTGATTCTGATCACACTGAAAATTTTTCATAGAATCATAGAATGGTCTGGGTTAGAAGGGACCCCAAGGATCATAGAGCTCCAACCCCCATGGCACAGGCAGGGCCACCAACCTCCAGGCCTGGATCTACACAAGGTTGCCCAGGGCCCCATACAACCTGGCCTTGAACACTTCCAGGGATGGGGCATCCACTACTTCTCTGGGCTTTTTGTTGGAAGGCTACAGATTTTCTACAGGTGGTTTCTGCCATTTGGCAAAAGGGTGACTGAGGATAGTAATAAATGTGTGCTGTTCCCTAAGTTTGTTTAAAACTGCCCAATTTTGACTAAGTTATAAGCATCTGAAACATAGTCCCCCATACATCCTCAGTAGATACATGTCAAACACCTGATGGCTAAATGCTAACTCAGAAGTGATATGCAGAAACATTCTACGTAAGGCCAGTGGGGTTGCCAGGGTTTAAACCTGTAATTGCAGTTCTTGCACACTGTAATACTCTCACCTGAACTGAGAAAAACTGAGTATAATTGCAACAGTGCATGTTTAGAAATCCATGTTAACTCCAAGCAAAGTGGCCTGGATACCAGAGCATTCTAAGCAGAGAAGCAAGAAACTATGCACAGACTAATTTTCTCTACTCCTGTGCCTGAACCCCAGTGCTCCTGAATAACACAGCACTGCAGGTGCACTCAATGCTCTCAGAATCCTGTTGCTAGCTTCTTCCAGTGGAGAAGGAAACTCTAGGATAGCGTTCAATTGGTCTGTCTGCTTTTCCCAGTCTCAAGTAACAAAATAAAGGATAACAGTACACCCAGCAATGCTGTGCTCTCACAGCACCTTCTGACTTGCTCATCAACTGGATGCTATGGAAAAATACTCAATGTGTAACTAAAAACTATTGCAATACACATAAGCATGAATCTCAAATTACAGTTACTAAGGAAATCCTGATTCAGACCTTTCCTTACTTTTTAATCCCTTCATCAGTTTGTATCTTTCTTTCATGTAAGTGTTATTTTCATTTGTCATCAGAAGCCATAGGGATGGCTACACTGTTCATTAGAAGCTTGGACCCTAGGATCTATAGTATAGGTATTTGCCACTTGAATTATCAGAGAAACTGCTTACAGGGTGATCTTAGTACAGCAGCGTAGGCTGGTGACTAGAACACACCTTTTCCAGCAAGATTTCCACCTTGCCTCACAAAAGACTAAATTGAAAAAAAATACTTTCACTCTCCTAGATTACAAATAACTTTCTGAGCAGGTCAGAAAACTTACTGGTAGTGTATGAGCCTTGTCTCAGACTCTGTTGTACTGATGTCCTGTGTGTCAGCTGCTCTGAAATAGCTTAGACCTTTGCAGCCAGCACATGTGAAGTACTTCATCTCACTTCTACGCAAAGTTAGGAACCTCAAATATATTGCATGTTCTGATTGTACATATCTGCATAGAGGTTGCAGGTTACTCCAAGTAAGTAATCTAGGTCTAGCATGATATCTAAGCCCCTGCATGAATTAATTGCACAGAGGAGGAAAGGAGTCCCAAATTCTTTTTAGTTCCTATGGAAAATCCAGGAATGCTGTGAATGCCTGGGGCTGTGTGCTGGCTCCCATAGCTCTCTGTGTGTGCTTCACTGCTTCGGAAGTTTTAGAATTCTATGTTCAGACCTTTGCTGCTGAAATCACCAAAAAAGTAGACAGGACTGAAAACTTACCCTTATTTTTGCTTTCAACTCTTTCAGTTTCTTTTTATTTTCCATTTTTTTATCCTGTCTTTTTTTCCATTTTTCCAGACGTGGAGGAAAAAGACGGTCAAGAACGTCACTTTCTTCTAGTTGAATATAAACCACAACCTCAGGGCAGAGTCCTCGCGCTGACATGTATCGGGCTTCATGTAAAGTACGAGGGAAACCATCCAGTATAAATCCTGTGGATCTAATTGGAAAAGAGGGTATTTAGCATTACATAATGTAGTTTAAAATGCAACACAGTGAAAATGCAATTAATTCGAAAAAAGGAAAAGAAATTCCCTTATTAAATGTATAGATTAAGAGTAAACTTAAAAAATACTTCAAGGTATTATCTGTTGACAGCGTAAACCTGATACTTCACTATGCATTTTTATTTATATCAAATTTATTTCTTCTAAGGTTCTAATGAGCAGAGATTAATTATTTAAAGTAACTTTAAAAAACCCAAAATAAATTGTGTCTTCAGTACCGCTTATCTGACTCCAAAACAGAGCACCTGCCCTACAAGGAGAGGCTGAGGGAGCTGGGCTTGTTCAGCCTGGAGAAGAGAAGGCTGCGGGGGGACCTCATTGCAGCCTGCCAGTACCTGAAGGGAGCATACAAACAGGAGGGGAATCAACTTTTTAAAAGGGCAGATAATGGCAGGACAAGGGGGAATGGATTAAAGCTGAAGGAGGGAAGGTTTAGATTGGATATTAGGGGGAAGTTTTTTATGGGAAGAGTGGTGAGGTCCTGGAACAGGCTGCCCAGAGAGGTGGTGGATGCCCCATCCCTGGAAGTGTTCAAGGCCAGGTTGGATGGGGCCCTGGGCAACCTTGTGTAGATCCAGGCCTGAGGTTGGTGGCCCTGCCTGTGGCAGGGGGGTTGGAGCTTTATGATCCTTGGGGTCCCTTCCAACCCTTGCCATTCTATGATTCTATGAAAACTAGTACTTCTTAGCCACTGCTTTCAAAAAGGCGACCCAAACATGTGTTTGCTAATATCTGCCACGGAAAGCTTGTCACCTGATAACTTCTTCACTAGTATAGGACAAGAATTTTACCACTCAGCATGACCTACATCTCCCTTCCTGCAGCTATTAAAAATAGGTCATATGTGCCTGGAAAGCTCTATGGACTGTTGGCGCTCCTACAGTTTCATATTAGATGAGTAGTTCTGCAAAGCTGAATGTGTGTTAATTAAAAGTTACTATTTTTCTTTGTTACTTTAGACCTTAATAGGATACATTGCAAAACTGCAAAAAGACAAAGAACCTGCAAGAAGTGGAAGTGAATGGAAGAACAGGTGGTCCTGGTTGCTGTGGGAAAAAAGTTGGGTGGAGGATATTGCTAATTATATATATTGTGATGAAGGTTGTCTTCTGCTATACAATCCCTGATGAAAATGAATTTAAATAATACAGTCACAGAATCATAGAATTATAGGTTGGAAGGGGCCTTTAGAGGTCATCGATCCTAACCCCCCTGCAGTAAGCAGGGACATCTTCACTAGATCAGGTTGCTCAGAGCCCCATCAAGCCTGATCTTGAATATCTCCAGGGATGGGGCCTCCACTTCCTCTCTGGGCAACCTTTTCCAGTGATCCACCACCCTCATACTGAAGAATTTTTTCCTCATATCCAACATAAATTTTCCCTTTTCTAGCTTAAAACCATTATTCCTCGTCCTACTGCTTCATGCCCTTGTGAAGAGTTCTTCCCCAGCTTTCTTATAGGCACTTTTCAGGTATTGGAAGGTTGCTCTAACATCACCCTGGAGCCTTTTCTTCTCCAACCAAGATGAGTAAGACCAACTCTCAGCCTGTCTCCATAGGAGAGGTGCTCTAGCCCCTTGATCATTTCTGTGGCCTTCTCTGGACACACTCCAACACTCCAAAATGTCCGTGTCCTTCTTGTGTTGAGGGCTCCAAAGCTGGACACAGTGCTCCAGGTGAGGTCTCACCAGAGCAGAGCAGACAGGCAGAATCACCTCTCCCAATCTGCTGGCCACACTTCCTTTGATGCAGCCCAGGATGTAGTTGGCCTTCTGGGCTGCAGATGCACATTGGTGGCTCATGTCCAGCTTCTCATCCACAAGTACTCCCAAGTCCTTTTCCTCAGGGCTGCTTTCTAGCACATCATCTCCTAACCTGTATGGATAACGGGGATTGTCCCAGCCCAGCTGCAGGACCCTGTATTTGGCTTTGTTGAACCTCATGAGGTTCACCTGGGCCCACTTCTCCAGCCTGTCCAGGTCTTGCTGGATGGCATCCCATCCCTCTGACACATTAACCTCACCACTCTCAATGTCTCATTATGAGTAATGCTGAGGTTTTGGTTTTTTTCATCTTTTATCCTAAAAATGTTGTTCCTATTTTTACACCACTAAGAGAATGTTGTCCCCTATCTGTGGGCTAACAGGACAAAGTTTATTTGAGGATCTTGTTTATTCTTTTTAAGGCAGTTGTTACACTGTTAGAAATAGAAACCTAACGGTCAAGATGCCAGCAGCTTTGACCTGGACAGAAATTAATGGAATAGATAGAAGAGGAATTTGTCCCTGCTGAAATTACAACAGCCAGTCTATTTTCTAGGAGTCAATGATCTTATTTATTTATGCAACAATAATCCACATTTGTTACAGTATTATGGATGTACTTTCTGATATGAAGTCTGTTGTGGATACATTACTGGAGTGCAGACTGTGATGAATGCACAAGATAACCTGATTCTGTGTTATTTTGGAGATAATTGACACTTTGGCTTTGCTTTCCACACAATATTTACAATATATGGAAACCAATAGTTACAGCTTGACTCCAGCTCTCCACATTTATGAATTATATGAAAACATAAAAGGTTTATCTATGTATGTTCCTGTAAGCCCACAAAAACTACTGGGCTGTTCAGGAGATTTAATCCAAGTGCACTGATTATTTTTGTCCAGTCCTGCATAGAGCACATGAGACATTATGTTACTGTCAAAATATCAATGAAAATACAAAACAAAACCAAGACTGAGAGGTGGGTCATGATTAATAAGAAGAGCCTTAAAATAACGTCTGCAGTAGTTATTTGTAATTGTGAACAGAATGGATTATATACTTTCTAGGACTGATTAAAGAGAGATTCTAATTACGTTTACCTGAATGGTTCTTTCCTCCACCAGTCAAGAACAATGTTATCAAGGACTTCTGGAGGCAGTGCCTCATTATCCATTAGATTTGCTTTGATTGCTTCTTCCTCTTCAGTTAACTCCGCTTCCTTTATACAAAGAAAATCCACCAATAAATAAATGGCCCAGAAAGAAACATCTACCCAACACATTAATATTTTTGACTGAGTAAGGTACTGCCCTCATTTGACTTAAACCACCAGAAACAAAGTAAACTGGTTTGCCATATTTCACTGTACTACATTATGCATTTGGGGATATTTTCCACGTGCTTGGGGTTAGGCATTTCCCTAGAGCTGGGGTAATTGCTGCTGTATGAGTTTTAATGAATCCTAAACCCATGTACAATTGTTAAGTATTTAATTATACTTTTTTTTTTTTTTACTTTTTAAAAGCAACTTTTATCTGTTGCTGCAACCCAAAGAAAGATCTGTAAGTTTACTGAGTACAGACATATGAACAGAAATCAGAAAAATCACATTGTTCTACAGAGCAGTAGTGGTATTAATGACTAGTCAAGTGCAGCTGTTATGTTCCTTGAGCTGTTATGTTCCTGTGAAAACATGTTTTTTCATAATATATATTTGAAAAAACATAAGTTGTCTATTATGGGTACAGAAAAGAAGACACCTCACACAAGGCTGCTCCCCAGATGTGTCAGTGCTGTGCAGGCTTTGGTTGACACATACTAAAACAACCATGAGTGCTTTTTGCTAAACTTCCAAGACTGTATGGTATGTTTTGTTTGCCTTCAGTATTTTTGCTTTGAGTATTATAGCTGATATTTACCTTAAGCTTTGATAGATACACTTCTAGTGTCTTGCACCAAAGTGAGAGTGATAGGAAAGAAATTAAATGACATTATTTTGGACAGGTTGTGTGTCAGTGAAAAACAGAGTAGTGGGACAGTCTAGTGGTAGTCATACTCAGAGAAATGCTTAGGGAGTACATAACCTTGTCCTCTAGAGTCTTATGCATGAACCAAGAAATGGATTTCTAAACAGAACTGCAGTGGCATCAGTTATGCTTTGGTCATGCCATCAGACAAAGAAGTGTGATAGAAAGTACTAATGCAGAAGAAGGTTGTTTACTGGCAGATAAAAAGATGACGAGGAAAGAATTCTAACAGCAGTGCCTCTGTGTAAGACATGTATTGATGCCAAAAATATAAAGCTGAGTGAGAGCCAGCCATAACCATCAGTGCCAGGAACACTTTTGGCTGTGATGACCAAGTTGTAAAGTGGCTTGCCAAAAGAACATCCTCTTAGATTTAACTGATGAAAACCTAAAATTTTGTTCTGACATCCACGATTTTGATCTATACTCCATCTGTGTTGATGCATTTACTTCCACTATTACCTGCTCTTGTATTATTTTATTAGGAACACTCCCTCCCATCAGGAACACAGTGATCAGGGACCTCCCTGGCTTTTCAAGACAATAGTGGCTTAGAATGCACCTTTGGCTCCTTCCTGAGCACCTCTGAATGCAAACCATTTGTTTGTATGTGTCCAGATTACATAAATGAACCCAAATTCTTCTCGCTACCCATCAGATTCCTCAACTAGTTTCCACTTCCACTGAGTGGTCATCTTTCTCATGCTGAGCCTGGATGTGTTTGTGTGCCTCCTCTGTAGCCTGCTTCCTCTCCTGCATGCTTCCTTAGGTCCTGTAGTAGGAATTTTCTGAAGGTCTTTGATGACTAGTAACTTGAAGGAACATGTCACATATCAGGAGCACAAAAAATGGCTCTTGGAATGTGATGCAGAAAAGTTATTTCTTCCTGAAGCTTTGAGAGTTGGATAAAGCCTTATTTTGTATTGTCTAGGAGGTAGATTTTAGATTTCTTCATACTATGCATCTTTTGAAAGATTCATATGCAGTGTGCCTATGTTGAGACTTCTCCATACAATAAAGACTTTTATCGTATCCACTGCTGCTTAAAGAAGAATTTGTTTGCATTGAAACACTGTCTGTTTTTCCCAATGTATCACTGTTTAATAAAGAAATCCCTCTCTCCTGATAAACATGTATGTAAATGTTTATTGTTCAGAGAAATTACACCAAGAGTGAAGGAATGGTAGAGGCATTTTTTGCCCAAAAGAGAACAGAGAGCGCTGCTGGTGAGCATTTCTAAACTTCTGTGCAGTTGGAGTACATAGGGCAGACTGAACCTGAATATTATAAATACTTGTGGGAAACCTTCCCTTCCCATTACTCCTGTTACTATTCTGACATTTTTTAAAATTTTCACCTCAGTTTGGCTTTCTTTGCCCCATTTAGCATTTATCTCCTCTATTCAGAAAAAAATCTATACATAATTCTTGGCAACGTTTTGAAGAATGTTTGTGGCATTTGTACGAAAACAGTCAAGAACTATGACTTCCAAATTTCATCAAGTAAATAGTTTAACATTTAACATACCAAGAATTTTATAGGGGAATTCATATTCTGGTCTGAAAATGGTTATTCTGTGTATAGACTTAAAAAAGATCAGATTATTACCTGCTTTCTTTTTACCGTCTCAGTTTCAGTCATGGTCTGAGAAAAGTCTTCCAGTTTCTCTGATAGAATTGGCATTTTATTATCATCTTCTTCAGATTCCTCATCAAAATGAGGCCCAATTTTCTCTTTAGTTTTGGGTAAGATTAATTCCTGTAGATATTCTTCAAACTGAATATGGAAAATTCCTAATTTGTCTGCTACCTGACGTGCACAGGTAGTTTTACCTGCTCCGTGAGTCCCAAGTAAGCACACCCGTAAAGGAGGAGCCTATAGAAGAAAATGAGAATATTTTGTAGCAATGTGGAGTCTAAAGTACATGCCCTATTGGTTTTTCACTTTCAAAATATGATTATAAATATTGCATCAAAACCAGTCACATAATACTGCATTTTAATTCTCCTAGGCTTTCTACTGCTGTTCCAGACTACCTGTGCTTTGGAAATACTGAACAAATACACCATGTCAGTTGGTAAAATGAAACTTTACCAGACATTTCTAGCAAATCTTCCCTTCTTTTACTCTTCTTCCACTTAGAAAAGAAGACTTAAATATAGTAAATAAATGCCAATATATGTAATTTGTTAATCAAATCTTATGATTATTGTTTAAGCCTTTATAACTTTCCTCTTTCCTGCTTTATTTGCATCATTAATTCAATGTCTTCATTTAAATATACAGTAACAAGTCACTAGGGTAGCAATGAGGTTTATTTGTTTCAAGAACTTGACTGCTTTATTTGTTACCTAGAAAACAGCAATAATAAACAATTATAAATGGTAACAGAAAATAATTAATCTGTAATTGTCTGCTTTAAAATATTTTGAGGATTCTCACCTTTATTGGTTCATTATGAGCCACATACTCATCAGGGTTCTTCAGAAATTTATCTCTGTATTCAGAAGTTGAGAAGTAATAAATCTTTTCTTGATATTTAGCTGCATGTTCATAGAGTCCTGGGTAAAGGACAAAGTTCTCTTTCAGACTGACTGGACAAAAGTGGTTTGTGTCTCCCATGTGCCTTTTCTTTTCCTTGGCTTTTTCTTCATCCTGAAAATATTATGAATATTTTCAGAACTATTTGAATTCACTAATTCACTTAGATTAAGTAGATTTAGTAATGCCAAATACATCAGCTGAGCAGTGAGAGTGGTATTATCAAACTAGTTTGTATATGAAAACACACACACCTTTTAGATTCAGTCAGAAAACAGTCTAATCTAGTGAGAGAATCATTGAGAAAAGGATGACCATTTTAAATTTGAAATTATAATAATATAATTAGCTGTTGTAGACCAAAATTAGGCTGGAAATATCTATGATAAGATCTTTTTCTGCTGTGTTCTTGAAGCTCACGTTTTGTTGCCTCTAAATGTGCAGAAGTAGATTTCTTCAGAAAAGGCAGCGAGAGCTGGTATTATGAAGTCAGATTGCTTATCCAATAATATGAATTTCTTAAAAATCTATTCAATACAGCTCCACTACAGTAAATGGATATCCTCTACTGTTAAATTTGAGGGTGGGAATCTTTCAATATAGGAAGAAAATAAGACAAAGCTAGACCTTTAATTTAATAAAAGTGGGTGTTTGAAAATTATCAATAGCTGAGATGAAACAGAAGATTGCACATTAGGACTCTGCATCTTCTGATGCCTACATCATGGCTCACAGAATCATTGAGTTAACAGAAATCAAAGTTCACATTTGTTTCTTTAATAAAAGCTGTCTTTGCCATCTGGCAAAACTAGGTACCTTCATTCTCTCTGTTAGCTTTGGGTATTCATGCTTCTCACTGGAGTAAAACTATCAACCAGAACATAGGAAAAAAACAAATGTGTTCTTGAAGCATATGCTGATATTTATTCTGTAGAAGGCTGAAACTGTGTCATACAAACTCAGGTGTAAAATCTGACTTATGAGGTGTTATGTTCAAACTGAAAATAAATAAGTTAAAAGCATAAACAGACAAAGCCTGCATGCTTACCTCTTCATCTTCATTTTCCTCTTCAACTTCATCATCTGTATCAGCATCCAGATCTTCTGCTTCCTCATCAATGTCTTCAGCAGATAATCCCCAACCATGATATTGAAAAGGTTCTGAAAAGGTTGTTGTTGTTGTTTTTTTTTTTCTGTGTCAATAGTTTTTCATTTGGCTAGGCCAGAATATATTCTCTTTGTCCATAAAAGTAAGCACATAAGTGAAAGCAAATCATGCCAACTGTATATTGCATTTCTCCTCCTCCTAGAACAAAATGCTCTCCCTGGCTGTAGGATTAATATATTGCATCCTACAAAAATGGAAATTCTACTGGGTTGTTTTTCCATTGAAGTAATTTGGTATCTTCAGTAAGAACTTGCATTACAAAAGTATTATAGAAACACATGCAAATAGTGCCATTACTGCTTGCAATAGTTTTTTCCTCTTGTTCATTGGAAAAAGAAGAGAGGTAATTTGCAAAAAAACCCCAACACCCCCCAGATACTGTAAAAATCCAGTCTTGAAAAACAATCTATGCAGGTGGATAGATTAGATTATTACACACCCTGAAGTCTCATTAACTTCAATAAATATTGTACATTAGTGAACCTTTGCTGTCTTTCCATTTCTCAAACTAGTATCCTGACATGAACTGACAGAGCAAGTAACTGCAAATGCACTGTCAGAATACTTAGGGAGATATCATATACATATTTGTATAGCCATATGTATTTTTATATATATATATATTTTCCCCACTCTTCCTATGCCTTAAAGGCTGCTAGTGTGCTTTACAGCTCACCCACAGAATACACGTCCTGTTCCCACTTAATGTGAGTAATGCAGATCTGTGTATAATCTACCTCCCCCAGCCTGGTATATTCATCATACAAGCTCTCCAAGGTCTCTCTTGCTAGGTTAAGTGAAAATCACATAAACTCTATTACTTACTTTCCATAACCAGCACAGTTTGATTAAGCAGACTTTCTGGAGTTTGCTCAGCAATCTCTAAAACAACAACCTGAACGAGAGATGACTGCTTCATTTCTGACTCCACTGTTTCCCAGTCATGCATGAAAAGGTCAATCTTCCCTTTAATTACTTCCATTTCTGGTATATCTAGAAAATCATCCTCTGCAAACTCAGGTAGGGTAATTTCTGAAAATCAAAGAGTTTTTAGAAGGAAATGGTCCTCTAAAATGTTTTGCATTTCAAAATTATCATTATGCTTTAGAATTATTTCTCTTTTTCCCACCTGTGGTGGCATTCTTTTAACGCTGTTTCCCCTGCCCTCCTAATTATGATTTATGACATTACTAGTTGACAAAAATTAAAATTTCAAATTCATTATGTTGATATAGTATACACTGATGTTTCTCCAAGGAAATAAACAAGAGCAAATTATTATTATTTATAGAAGAACTTTTTCCCAGTGAGGGTGACAGAGCCCTGGCACAGGCTGCTCAGGGGAGGTGTGGAATCTCCTTCTCTGGAGATATTCAAGACCCATCTGGATGCCTACCTGTGCGTTGCCCCTGGTCACTGCAGAGGGGTTGGACTAGATGACCTTTAAAGGTCCCTACCAACCCAATCTATGCTTCTACGCCAGGTACACAGAGATTAGGATCCACAAAGTGATCTGTAATGGAAATCTCTCAAATCTGGGGTACCTGATGTTTAATCTTTGCAGAGTACTGAACAAAGTTTTGCCAGTTATATGAAACAGAAACTGTGGGTGTTAAAACAGCTTGAAATTTAGATCTATTTGTTCAGAGAACTGGAATACTTCCATTTCACAACGAAGCATGCCACAAAATTGAAAAGGGGAATTAATTTCTTCTGACTTTCAAGCCTCATTTGTGTGATAACCCCTAAACCAGGCCTCTTAAGAGTTATGAATGCATCTTTCCAATTGTGCATTATTATAAATGTACAGAAATTAATGAAGAGGTTATCTGTTATCTATTCAGAGACAAGTTGGTCATGCATGTGTAATGAAATATTCAGGTTAAGAGCAGATTTAATGCACTATGGCCTAATTATGGCATAATTTATGCACTATGTATGCATTGAAAAAGACACTGAATATAGCAAAAGAATTTATGCCAATTTAAAAGAAAAATCCTATTTCTCCTCATTGATAATAACTTTAAAAGCTCCAAAGAAAACAATACTTGAAACATCTATTTGTACTTCTTCAATCTTAAAAGTTGTTTTCAAATACTTCCCTTTTAGAATAAGTTATCTGTTGAGACATTTTGGCTCTTCCCAATGAAACTAATCAGCGTGCTAAAATTACTATGATAACACACTGTCCTGGAAGAAATGGATATCGCCTCTATTTATCCTACTGAGTGTAGGGAGAAGATGTGGGTGTTGAAAGCTGAAGATCCTCCCAAAGCCAGAGTCACATCATACCTGAGAGTCACTGTATTATTCATAGGATTCTCAGGAACAGCTTCCCTTACACTGTTGGCAAAACCCCTGCAAGTAGCAACAACCCAGGTTTACTGTGTTCTTGAAGCATTTTGTTGCGTGCTGTTCCCTCTGCACTTTCTCAGGCATACCCTTACAGGGATCTTAAGAACATGCTTACTATTGCAAAGACATGTGAAACCTATCACCTACAGAATCCAAATACTGATGCTATGAAGCAATATAGACAGGTGTATGTGTGGGGTAATTCTACTAACAATGAGATGCAAAAGTGAACCCATTTCTCAGAGGATAGTTATAAAAGGATAAAGACTATGGAGGTAAATCCCATCTGCCAGCCAATACACTCAGGAGTGTACATATACTAAACCACAATAACAAGGAGTATAAAAATGATGTTAATAATAGTAATACAAATATAAATTAATAAAAGAATGAAAAACAAGCAAATAAATAATCATGGTTTCCCTCTGGGCATACTTGAAATGAGAAACTCTCACAAAAAATTTTGGCTTTACTGAAGTCGTGTCTGCGTACTTGTTTAATGAGTAAGGGAAAGAAAAGGCTTTAATATCTTAAAATACATTGTGCAGAAATTTGTCAAGTCAATTGTTTAAGATCAGAGATTAATTAATTGTTTAAGATCTCCTAAATTAATTGTTTAAGATCTCCTAACAATGTCTCATGAAAAGTAAACAAAAGTTAGAGATTGAAAGACTGCATTAGTATAAATAAGAAATTCACAGGTACTACTCATGGTAAACATGACAAAACCACACCAAATGTGCTGTCATACTTGGTGAGCAAAATATAAAAGGGGTAATTTCATCTACTGCCGTTCATTTTGCTGAAAAAGCTAGAAGGAATAAAAAACCTGATATTGACACATTAACAGAAAAGGAGAAAGATACTCAGCAGTTCCTGGGGCTGCAATTAGTATCCATTTGGACATTGTTAGGCCCTGAAAGTCCTGAGGCAAAGTTCTGTCTCAGCTAGAAGATACAGAGGTGCCTAGATGATACCAGAAACACCTTGTCTTTGCTAAATCATGAACAGTCTCTGGCAGCAGCAACGTGGTGGTGTTGTTTCGATTCCCATTCCCTGTGCTCATGTAATTTTCAGCCCTGATTTTCTTCTTTATCTTATCATTTTTCCTTTGTGTACTGTTTAATAAGTCTGACATCAGTGCCTTCAGCTAACACAGAAAGGCAATGGAGAGCAATGACTTAAATGGTCTGATATTAGTCTAAGTTTGCTGGGATTTACAGTGTATGCTTGTGTGTGCCTCTTGCCAGAAATGAAGCTGTAAGAAAGAGCTTCAACAGTGGATGGAGTTATTTTCTACTTTGCTATAATTTTCCCCCGTTCTTTTTGCTTCTGTCTTGTTTTGAATTTGAAAGAGCAGGAACAGATTTTGACACAAGCAACAATAGGTTCATCCTGTTCCAATGAACTTTTACTGATTCTTAAAAAAAAAAAAAAGGATATAATTACTACTACTTTTCCTTATATAACTTCTAGTACATAAAAAGGAAGGGTGTTATAAAAAAATTAAAGCCTTACTTAATGCCTTATATGTTAAAAATGTTGACCAATTTTTTAAAAATACAGAATCCCAAGACATTAAAGAAAGGGGTTTAATGTTTCCTTCCTGGCACAAAGCAGGTCAGTGCTCGCTCTGTGAAACTGCAGCACTGTAATGTTCATTTTGAGTTTGCCCCAACCTGAAAAATACAAACAATTGTTTGGGGCTCATGAAGTTTCTTCTTTAAGAAAACCTGTATTTTCTCCCACAACTGAATGTCTCTTGGTCTTCTCTTGTGGATTGATGAAGAAATCAACAAACACCACATTTGATTTTCTAAAATAGAGCCAGGTCAAAACATGCTATCACTCAGTACAATGTAGGTGTCAGTAAGATTTATTGGGAAACAGTACTAAACATCATGGTCAGAGTAGAGATGCTGCCTGACTTTCTTCTAACATGCTACCAACTAAAGCATTGCCTGAAGCATCAATAGCAGCTGGGATATGTGGGTGTCTGCAGGACAAGGAATGGATCTAACAAATTCTTCTGACTTAGATGGCTATGTTGCCAACTATAACCAAGGTTAGAGCACTACTGTCTTCTAGATGAAAGCAACACAGGGCCCTGCCCCTAGTGGGTTAATTGCCAAAGAATTTGATTCTTGGGTTTTTGTTGTTGGACAAATTTTAAAATGTGCAGGGTTTCAAATACATGCTTCCTTTTGACATTCCTTCATGGGTCACTAAAGTTGGCCCATTCCTAGTTTCTACTTGTGCCTATTTCTACAAGCCCTAATTCCATATATGAAGCCAGACACTTAAAGGCTAGTATGGCAGCTTTGGACACTGCCTTATCTCCATCTCTGTATGGGTCTGGGTCTTAATGTGTAGCCCTTTAGAAATATAGCCATTTTCTAGACACTTAGGAGCTTTTAAGAATTTTATTTTTCCACTTATGAGATTGAAACTTTTATTGCCTCAATACCCCCATTTACCTCTACTATACATACAATAAACTAGGACTTGAAATACATCAGGCCCTCTACAGCAGTACATATGCTGACTCAGGGACTTGAAGGCACCCCAGGGCCTGCCTGTCCCTTCCCAGGCCCCTGGGGCTCCCCCCAACTGCCATGGGCTCAGACCCCCATGTCAGCCCCCCAGGACCATCAGCCTCTGTCCTAGCAACACCCCATCAGGGCTGGTCTGGTCTCCAGCTCCCCACCATCCTGCCCTGCCATAGGCTTCTCAGGTCGACATCTCAGCCTGGCCTCAGTTCGTCCCTGTACCCAAGGAGGTGCCCAGTGCTTGGGGGCTGGAGCTGCCCTGCTCCTGGCTGGTCCTCATGGCCATGTCACCCCACTGTGCTGCAAGCTCCCTGTTCCTTTGGGAGCAGTTGGCCCTCACAGTGTCCTGACATGCTGTCCCCAAAATGAACTGCAACACATGCCACTTTTAGATAATACATTAACACATGAGCATTTTGGCAATTATTTTTTGTCATTTTTATAAGAAAGAATACTTAATGCTTTCCCTCTTTTTTTACAGCTTTGACCAACACAACTCTCACACTGACACCTCAGTACCTAACTTTCCCTCTATTTGAATGATTATTAGTCTAAACTTAAACCAAACATGCACAAGTGCATAGCATTAAACAGAAACACCTTGCAGATTTCAGTCTGATCCTAAACTGGAAATATTTTTTTTGTTGAAGATGTTTATAAGCATTTGAATTTTAGAAAACTACACATTCATTCTATACATGCCATTACATTAGGTATCCCCTGCAATGACATTTCTGTCTCTTGCCATGATTTTATACAGGAACTTGAAAGTACATTTCTTTTTATGTACATTAAAAGATGTTGGTAAATGCTGCAATTAATTGTGTTGCATTCTGCAGTGATGTATTTTGAAGGAGACAGAGAATGTAGCAGGTTAAAATCTGCTTAAATTTGGGCAGCTCTAATGCATTATGTAATGATGATTCCATTAGGAACAGAATCTTATTTTTAAGAAAATAAGCAAAGGATACATCCCTAACTAGGTTATGCTAACTGCTTTTTGCACGTGTTATCCCTGGCACATTCACACTGTAGAAATCACATGTGCTGCCTTGTGAAGCACAGCCCTATCCAAAGGAATAATGTATGGAAGGTGGCCACGCGTGCTTTCTGGATCTAGCCTTCAACAGATCATTTTCTATAGTCCTGCCCTTTAAAAACCTCTCTGTTCTGAGTAGGTCATAAACCTTAGGAAATATCCTGGCAGAATAATGGATTTAAATTAATGTTTGACATTATCTGAGACAGAATATTGACCATAGTAACAAATCCACTCAGTAGAGCACTTCCTATACAAACCTTAATCTCAGAAACACTTCCGATTCATGTTACACCTCTCCTGATATGACATATTTGGCAAATTATGGACCAGCAGGTGTTCCAGCTTTGATTCTCTACTCCAGGCACATTGGTCTGTCAGATTGTCCCTGTCTGAGACTCTTCTTGCTTAAGGAAACTTACTCAGCAGCAATTATTGCATACTTAGTGAGTTTTTAAACAGATTACACAGGCCTTAGTGAACTGGAGAAATTTTCCCCTGGAAAGAGGGGAGAATTAACTGAAA
The DNA here is from genome assembly GCA_022605575.1 of Laterallus jamaicensis coturniculus. Taxonomy (NCBI): domain Eukaryota; kingdom Metazoa; phylum Chordata; class Aves; order Gruiformes; family Rallidae; genus Laterallus; species Laterallus jamaicensis. Next base: position 8,136,624 of record JAKCOX010000027.1, read on the forward strand.
CATTTCTAGGAAAAAGGGACAACCCAAAAATTGGGCAACTCAAACACTAATTTGGTTTTGGTTCAGGTGTTTGAACCTTATTATGACAAAACTGTTGCCTTCCTTGCATTTAATTTGTTTCAAGCTGGGACTCAGACTCCAAAAATACTGAGGATATTTTTATTTAAGTAATGCAGCTGTACCTTTGCCATTAGACACACTGTAATAGTTCTGCTGGCAGAGGTAATTTATGGTGAAAAGGCATTTTTAAATAGGAAGAAACATATTCAAGAAAAATTGTTCAAAAATTAATGGATCTAAAAATGCAAAGAAGTTTCCTTCAGAGGAGATGGAGGTCTTTTTAACAGTGCTGTTCTTGATTTCTTTTCCTTCTCACAGAGGGGATAGGAAACAATCCTCCCCAGCCCTAAATCTGAAGCTTTCACAGGGAATGCCTATATGGCACTTTCTCTCATATTCTTTTGCTCTGTGTCTTCTTTGCTTTTACTGAGCATAGTTACCATAGAGACAAACAATCCTCAAAGGCTTTCTGCCCCCACATTCTCAAAGTGAGTTTCTGGGGAAGGAAAGGCTTTAATATCTTTTTTCCCCAGCGTTCTGCTAGTATTAGATATGACTTCTTCTGCCCTCAGTCCATATTCAGGATTTAAGAAATTGTTCTTTCCTCCCCTCTCAAGCCCTGCCAAAGCTGAGACAGAGATGCAAGAGGCCAGCATGTCTTCTTCATCAGAGTTTAGCTATTAAAATAAACAGAAAGGCAAAATGTAGGAAAGCAGTGACACTTGCCTTCCTTGAGACTGATAGCTATTTCATGATGTATTTTCATTTGTCTTTTTGAAACAGGCCATGTAGTTTGTTTATACAGACTGTTCATTACTTATAAATACAAGCCAACAAATAATTTTCAGCATATTACAGTGAAAATGTACTTAGTTGACAAACTTATATTGCATGTACTGATTTATGGTGTTTGGGAAAAAAACAGCTCTGTTTACAGATGAAGTCAATTCTTTCTGATACAAGAAAATGTGTATATTTAATATGCTATTTAAAAGAAAATGTTTTAGGTTGGATTTATTTAACTTTTGGACTTCTTAAAATTCTACTAGATAAAAGCTAAAATGCACATTTTAAAGACTGTCTCCATTTGCCTTCAAAGTGTTTTCTGAGAGAAGGCTACTATAGGATTTTGTATATCTTTCCATCAGCTTATAGATTTCCATGTGCTACAGAATTTTACCTTATTCTGAAAAGAAAAAAAACATGACTGTGTGTGAAATCTAGCAAGATGGACAATGAGCTGGTCTGTAGAACCAGGGTTTGATGAAAATACCTTTTGGTGTCTGCGAATACTACAACTTCATTATTTGTTGGGGTTTTTTTTCCCCCACTTTTTTTCTTGATATTTTCTTTTCTCTCTCTCTTTTTTTTTTTGGGGGGGGGAGGGGGTGGGGATGTCACAATCAATAAAAGTGACTTTCTAAAGTGCTTTTCCCTCTGATTTCCCTCCCTTATCGCTTCAAACTGTGAAGAGTGACCATGGATTTTTGAATACAAGTGATTATGTCAACCTGGAATTTCAGCAATGCTCACTTTATTTGTTATTTCCATAGATCACTGTACAGATTTATTAATTTGGTATTTAGGCAGTAGAGGTAATAATGGGATTTTGTTGTTTTTCTAAGTGCAAATACATGGTGCATTATTTTTAACAGGAAACAACAACATACCTTTAATTGCATTTGTAAGTGCTTAAAGAACTAACCTGACTATTCTGTTATAAACTTCTTTAAAAGAAAAAAGTTAAGCTAAGGAATGATATTTGCACCCAACTTTCAAATTTAGTAAAAGCTTGCAGAAAAGGAAGGCACACAATTCTTGATACTAGCAAGAGAAATTATATATTCTACAAGGCCAACCTGTAGGTTTAGATTCTTCTTTATATCCTGCAGAGACACTGGACTCTTTCTGGGGCATCTGTTCAGTTTCAGGTGGAAGCTGGTCATCGTTGTCCTCAAATTCTGTTGGCACAAATGAAATCATTGATACATTTAACAAACACATGGAGGCACTAGAAAAATAAAGGTATTTTTGGATCACACTGCAAAACTTATATTTGATCACCTGCAAGAAAGGAGTTAGTTTAATGCTCAGGTATTGCTGACCAAAACATTTTATGATCAGCTACCTGATCTGTGGGGAAAGGCACAGCATCTACCAGATGCAACATGACTGTGAATAAAGTGTGAATTACTTTATTTAAGTCAGTGCATTTATGTAAGAATATTTTTCATTCATTATAATCTATCTGATCTGAGCTCAAACTACTCTCAAAAATCAAGACCTTGCAAAAGGACACACTTGGTGTTCTACAGAACCCCTCCTATTGTGAGGAAGTGCTTCTCACTTGAGGAAGGGCTTGTGTACCTGAAGGCTGAAGGTTTTTCCAACTGTATCAGTTGGTCAATAAAGAATATCACTTTTCTTACAAGCCTTGTTTTGCTTATGTCCTCGGACCATTGGTAGAGTAATACAACACCTCTAGTACATCTCAACATGTTATGATTCCTCAAAACTCAAATAATATTAAATAAGGACATATTTTAAAATCTGAAACTGCAGCATCTGTTTGCATGTACTTTTTTTTTTCTTCCCCTCAAAGAAACAACAACATAATGAAAAACAGGCTGGAAAATTTGAATTTCTGATTTATGCAGAATCAGGAAACTTTGTCTCATAAACAAGCATCTTCTTATGTGGTTAGCTGACAAAACCCCACAACCTTTAGTGTGTGTCAAATGGAGAAAATTCTTCACTTATTCCAGTTCTTTGTTTCCTTCTGAGATATACAGGAATGCAGTCAAGGAAAATGAGTTTTGATGATCTGTAATAAATCAAGAGTCCACACAAGGAGAAAAGCAACATGCAAAAAAATTCATGCTAAATGGAAGACCCTTTGTTAAGGCTGTCAACATACAAATTCTCACACATGTAACAACCACAGACAGTGCCAGAGACTTCAGTGGAAATAGCTGTGGCACAGAATCTAAGTGTGTTAAATTCATACAGTGTTTCTAAACACTTCAGAGATTTCATTGACAAGGCTGGTACTGGATAGGGTCAAGGAAGACAGATGAACAGACATTAAACAAAGAAAATTAAGAAGCCCCTTTTCTTGCAGGTGTTTGGAAAGTGGTAAGAGCTTTCAGAGAGCCTGATGGCTCTAACCATAGGCTTTTGTTCTTTTTTTTTTTCTGCAAAGGAATGCATAGCTGTGCTAAACCAGTATCCCTTAGCCTTTATTTCTCTGAATGAGAGAATTTAAGAACTAAAGGTATCTGGGATCTGATTGAGTTGTTCATAACCTTTTTGTTTCAAATGTTGAAATGCCTCTGCCTAAAATGCTGTGACTACAGATATTAGAATGTAATTATCATATCTGGCTTATGAAGGAGGACAGAACGTGGATTTGAACATCTTGCAACTTTGCTCACAGACTGAACAAACTGTGAAGATAGTATCACTACAGCTTGCTTTGAAGTTTGTGATACAAGGAATCTGTTATCCCTTGTCTGCAGTTTAATAAACTGTCCTTGTTCAAACTCTCTCACTGAAAAGCCTCCAGTTAGAGGTGGGAAAAAAACAAATCAGGATTCAAGCCAGACAAGAAAAACAAAGAAAATACATTTAGAGGCTGTAGGACTGAGCACACATCAACTGCCTGGTAAATGTTATAGTTAGAATCTACTCCAAAAAGCATTTATCTTCAAAGACTAAAGACAAAGTGCCCTAATATCTACAGGCTTAATTATTATTATATTTATTTTTTGGCTTTGTTTAAAATAGCTTACTGAATTTAACATGATAAAAATAAAAAAGCAAGAACATAAAATAAAAGCTGAAGATATAGGTATTGATTCAACCCTCTACCATCTGTAATATGAGAAAGAGGGGTTGGGATCAATATTAGAGAGTTTATAACAAATACTGATATTAAAAGTTGTTAAGGACAAGCATGGGAGTTTATGGCTGGAATTATGAGCTCTGGCTACTCATTTATTTCTCACAAGAGCTTCTGCCCAAACAGCAAGGGGAGCAGAAGAGCCATCAGTGAAGATGGGATTGTGCTAACACACCATCCTGAGCGATGGTGATGAAGGCACAGGCATACATTGGCTCCAACTGAGTTTGCTATAGGGTGGGGGGAATCTCTGGCAGAAAAGCAGGGCTGACAAATAAAGGACACCAAATACGTCTTAAACCAGGACAGCTGTTTGCTTCAGTAGGTAAGATCATTTCTATACAATATTCTATTGCTGAAATGTGGCAGGAAAGAAATATGCCAAATTTTACTTCAGAAAGATTGGAATGAACACCCAGATCTACCCAAAGCCATATAATTATTCTACAATGCTAGAAATATATTCTCATGAAGATATATAGGAGTCTCCTAGTATAAATTAAGCCATACTCATGCAAACTACTGCAAGAATACTTAAGTGTGGTGAGAAATTTCTGAAAATAATTTAAGCTGAGAATAATTGTGTCAAGGGGCATGAAAAAAGATATCTGTATAATTTTCAGGTGGACCCTACAAGCAAGAGTTACCACATAAATTGTTTTGTGTACCTTCAACAGACATTTTCAACACTGAACTTTGCTTCCTTAACTCATTTAAATACATCAGTTACATTTACCCAAAGTCTCCTCCATTTACTTCCACTCCCACTAAGACATATATAAGTAGTTTGCTCATTCCTGGAACATTTTTTTCCTTTAAAACTGAAACTATATAATAAATTTGAGTATGTGCAGTCCTGAAGGAATCCAAATTACCTCAAAATCCCACTAAGATTTTTAAAACTGAAATTCTTGAAATCCATATTTATTTCTGCAGGCTAGACTGCTTCAGTTGGAAGGGACCTACAACAATCATCTCATCCATCTGCCTGAGCAATTTAGAGCTGACCAAAAGTTAAAGCATGTTGTTAAGGGCACTGCCCAAATGCCCTTGAAACACTGACAGACTTGGGCCATTGACCACCTCTCTAGGAAACCTGTTCAAATGTCTGACCACCCTGCTGGTAAAGAAATGCCTCCTAATCTCCAGCCTAAACCTCCCATGCCACAGCTTTGAACCATATGCATATATGATATATGAGACATCAAAAGAGCATGACTAGGACTCCAGAGTATTATTCTGAGTTTTTGTTTTTATACCATAACTGCTATATTAAAAAAAAACCAACCCCAAACTGTGAACACATAATTCATTTATGTTTTTGTAAAGACATGTCACATGGGAGAAAAGCTGCAGTCAATGTGCTGATGGCACTACATGTGAAATAAAACAGATGTCAGGCTAAGAGCAGCATGACTGAAGTATTTTGGTGAGTCAGTATTTGATTATTGAAATAAAATGTAGGCGTAGGAAAACATGATTTTCTCTGAACAAGGACATAACACGTGTTAAGAGCACAAGTGTGTATATGACATTAATTCTATCATTAATAATTGTCGCTTTGATGTACTCAGATCAAAATTAGTTAGATATTCAAAACTAAGATGAACTCTTGCTTGAGACAGAGATAATAGAGTATCTGTGTAGAACCCTTTGTATTTAATACACTCATTCACTTTGGAGAAGAGCTATGTGTTTTATTAGAAACTATAAATAGTCATAATGTAGTTTTTTAAAGTTTATACGTAATTTAAAGAACCTTACAAAGCTATTTTTTTCAGTGAGTAGGTGAAATTTTACCTAATTAAAATTAAAAACATGTTCTCATATTCAGTCTTTCTTATACTACCTTTCTGACTTAGGCCTTGTCAGATAAATATATGCAAAATAAACACCAGGCTGGGTAAGGAAAAAAGTGTATGTGAGACATAGTGACAATATAGAACTTAAGCTTGGCCATAATATTTTTCTACAGAAACCAGTATGTTCTGTTACAAAGAAAGACAGTAATAACAGTCTAGGCCTCCAGTGCTAAGAGAAAAAAAAAAAAAGAATTAATGCACTTCAATTTTTAATTCCAGCTACAGGCATTAGGTGATAATTTAGGCTATGATAGAGAAACCTGAGATCTCATAGCAGAGGCAGAAAAATCTCTGAACTCCTCAACCTAGTTCTTGATGTAAACACAGATATTAGTGCATGGTACTTCACCTTGACAGCAGATCTAAATCAGAAGCAACATTCTTCAAAGAAAGTAGGGAGTGATTAAAGATGGCAAAAAGGTAAGTACAGCCCTTCAAATCTGTGACTGTTGAGGTTGAAGAACGTTAAAACTAACTGGAATTCATTCTAAATCTCAACCCAGCTGTCAGAGTTGTCTGAGGTGCAAAAATCCAGCCTATTTGTGACAGTTGGCCTGCCCCCAAAGTGTCTCCACAGATTATTCATTCCTGCCTGGGAAAATTATATTTTCATTACTTAAAACAAAGTATAACACAATTCTGATATAAAAGTAGGGTCTTTACAGAAAATAAGAGTGGTTAAAATAATGTGCAGTTCTGTCAATACAGAAAGAACAAATTAAGAGAGTCTTTACCCAAAATGTTTAATTAATATTGTTATTAGAGGAAAAATGTCATGTAACACACATAATTCTGTGGCCTTTCATGTTGTTAGAGGAACAATTGCAAGATCACAGAATCACAGAATGCTTTGGGTTGGAAGGGGCCTCAAAGCTCATCTAGTTCAACCCCCTGCCATGGGCCGGGGCACTGTCCACTAGACCAGGGTACCCAGAGCCCCATCCAACCTGGCCTTGAACACTGCCAGGGAGGGGGCAGGCATAGCTTCTCTGGGCAGCCTGTGCCAGGGCCTCGCCGCCCTCACAGGAAAAGGATTTTTTCCTAATGTCTAATCTAAATCTACCTTCTTTTGGCTTAAAGCCATTACCCCTTGTCCTATCACTGTATGCCCTTGTAAATAGCTCCCTCTCCAGCTTTTCTGTAAGCCCCTTCAGGTACTGGAAGGCTGCTATAAGGTCTCCCCAGAGTCTTTGCTTCTGCTGGCTGAACAAGCCCAACTCTCTCAGCCTGTCTTCATTGGAGAGGTGCTCCAGCCATCCTCTTCACTGACTCCAACAGCTCTGTGTCTTTCTTGTACTGGGGACCCCAGAGCTGGATGCAGTACTTCAGGTGGGATCTTGCCAGAGCTGGGGGGCAGAATCCCCTCCCTCGGACCTGCTGGCCACGCTGGTTTTGATGCAGCCCAAGTTCCTTCAAAACCAGTTGGATTTCTGGGCTGCAAGCATGCATTGCCGGCTCATGTTGAGCTTTACACCAATGAAGATCCCCAGGTCCTTCTCCTCAGGGCTGCTCTCAGTCATAGAATCATAGAATCATAGAATGGCAAGGGTTGGAAGGGACCCCAAGGATCATAGAGCTCCAACCCCCTGCCACAGACAGGGCCACCAACCTCAGGCCTGGAGCTACACAAGGTTGCCCAGGGCCCCATCCAGCCTGGCCTTGAACATTTCCAGGGACGGGGCATCCACTACTTCTCTGGGCAGCCTGTTCCAGCACCTCACCACTCTTTCTGTAAAAAACTTTCCCCTAATATCCAATCTAAACCTTCCCTCCTTTAGCTTTAATCCATTCCCCCTTGTCCTGCCATTATCTGCCCTTTTAACAAGCTGATTCCCCTCCTGTTTGTATGCTCCCTTCAGGTACTGGAAGGCTGCAGTGAGGTCCCCCGCAGCCTTCTCTTCTCCAGGCTGAAGAAGTCCAGCTCCCTCAGCTTCTCTTTGTAGGGCAGGTGCTAAATCCATTCTCTGCCCACAGTGACTGGTAGGAGAACCTCAGTAACCTAATAAGAACAAATAGAACCTTGACTTGGCTCTCCTGAGGGTCATTAAAAGAGGATAATGAAGGCATTATCTGATTGTGAGATCTGTTGAGAAGAGTCAACCAGAGATGGTCTCCCTGGTTGAGGGGGGGGTGTCTGCCTACAAGGGGGTATGATATTCATTAGGGGATGAATGAAAAGCACATAGGGATTATGAGCAATTTAACATTATGATGGGTTTCTGAGAAGGACCAAAGGCAAGAAGAATGAGAGATCAAAATGGATTGGGGAGGAACAAGCATGGATAATAGAGTAAGAAGAGGATAAAAGGGGAAATGACAATACATGCTCAAACTCATTACTACATGGTCCTGGGGACATTGTGCTGCAGCAGCCTCACCTCTACTCGGCTACTGGATCGTAAGTATGTTGCTATCAGATTCAGTAATTCTTAATACATATTAAGAGAGCCACTCCTGAAGTAATTTCCATTCCCCTTTAATTACTTCAGGCTGAGGAGGAAGAAAATCAGACAGTGTTGTGATTTTCTCATTAGCTACTGGCTAAGTTCTAAGAATGTTTTCTACCTTATGAAGGGGTAAAGATTTTTTGATGGGTAGGAAGTTTCAATACAGATAATAACCCTCCTAGAAAAGTTACTAGAGGAGATAGAGACTCCTGTCATTCAGATTTATTAAAAAACCTAACTGTGCTGGCTGATTGAACACACATCTCGATTCTGTAATATCCATTAAGAATGACACATAGAAATGAGTGCCTGAATCAGCAAAGGAAGCGAAGATAGAAATATCAAATCATTTTTATAGATGCTGAATGCTAAAAGGAAATAAAAACTGTAAAATCTGCAGAAAAAACAATTGAAAAATAATTTAAAACATGTAATTTAATAAAATAGAAGTGAATTTATAAATACTTTCACCTTTCTCCTCAGCAGTCTCTAGAGTCTCTGATGTCAGTATTTCTTGCAATTTTCTTCTGTAAGGAAAACATTATTCAAAGTTACACTTACATAAATACCACTGAAGCAAGTTGCAGATAAATTAAATGTAAAGTTTAAGATGTAAAACTATATTGTTGGAAATGGAAATATAACTTGGGTGGTGCAAAATAAAAATCAAATATATGTTATTATCTAAAATGTTATTGTTTCATTGCATCAAAAGGCTGGACTAATGAAAGGCTAATGAAAATACATTTATCAAGGGAATCATCTGCCCCCATATTTACTGATCTAAATGAGATATTCTTCAAAGTTAACATGTATTGGATTATTTCCTATGCATCACAACTAGTCCTAGCATACTGTTTCAGTACATTTGTGTTCACGGATGCCCTGATACCTTTAACACAATTTAAGGCTATAATTTTCTTGTGCTCATTTTATACCTTCAGTTATTTGGAATATTTTACCTTTCTTCTTCTTCTTCTTTCTTTTTTAATGCTTCATCTGTTAGCCTTTTCAAAATTTTAGAATCAATTTCATCCCTATTTGCTAAGTATGCTCTGCGTAGTGTACAGACTCCTGCAGTACAATTAGACAACAGTAATGAGTTTTATGCATCAGTAAAATACTAAAGTTGAGTAAATTATTTGTATTAATTATTTAATACATGATAGACAACTCTCCTGCTTTTTAAAGCAAAGAAAGTGTATATATGCCACAGAAATGTTATTATACTGTTGTTTTCTAAGATTGTAAAGCTTTGTTTTCAATTTCAAGCACCTAATAAAACTGAGTTGGGGATATGAGCTAGGGAGCTGCTTTGGCAGGGGGGTTGGACCCGATGACCTCTCGAGGTCCCTTCCAACCCCTACAACTCTGTGATTCTGTGATATGGGAAGGTTGTGATGAAGGCTCTAAGGGGAGACAGCATTGAAAGGTTTTATCATATATTTCTGTGTATCATGCATTACTCTGGCATTTCTTTTGTTCGTATGCGTATGAAGAAAACCAAAGAAACAAATGAAAAGCATTCAAATAAAAATAAGTCCATAACTATACTACTACAGCAGGCTGACAGAAACAGAGAACATGTTGTTCTACTAGGAACTCTACTGACTTACTTAATTTGGCAAATGGATTGATTTTATATCGCTGTGTGGCTAAAATTGATTTTCATCAGTGGAGTTCTGCGAGTTTGGACTAGTTCAGGGGAACAGCTTTACAAAGTACTGTCTCAAAACACTGTGAAAATGTAAACTCCACAACTACATTTAAGTGACAAAACCAAAATGGAATTCAAATACAAAGCTAACATAGCTGCCAAAATGGAAAAAAAAAAGGAACAAAATTGAGCAAAGTAGCTAAATTCAAGTGAACATATCCATAACCAGAAAGGTACACTCTTAGCCAAACCATACAGCAGACATTATGATCCTCTCTCTTTTACCTCACTGTACACATACTTGTTCCTCCCATATCTCACTCAGTCACTAACATCAACTAACATAAAAACCATTTTTATTTCAATTTTAGCAGTGAGAAACATGTTACTTAACTATTATGAATATGATGATTTAAAACAGCTGATACTTTTTTTATATTTCAAACCAATACTTTCAGTTAAAGGTATTTTTGAAAAAGGGAGGGTGAGTGAGGGTTTTAAAAATTTTTTTTAAAAAAAGAATTTTAAAAATTATGGTTTGTAAACTCTTTGGATAATTCTGTCTTGGTATTCTTATGCAAAAAAGTTTTGAGAGTTTTCAGTGGGTTTGCCTGGTGGCCCAGGCATGCACTTTCCCATCTTTGTGTTTTCTCACAGTATTATGAAAAGCAGCAATGCCAAAAAGCATTGCTTTACTTCATTATTCAGAGTCCAAATGACATTGGACTGAAGTGAAGCACCAACTCTCATTAGAGAATTATTATATGCAGAATGTCCAGAAAAAACACAATTACAATTCTATTAACTAACCATTTTTCCTTCCTTGGCTACTAGCACATGTTTCTCACTCAAAGGATTCAATATTGTTTCATCTGATGAAGGACTTCAGTATTGCTTGATCAAATTAAACAAGTGACCTAAAGCCTTTGAAATAACAGATAACAAATCAGCTAAGTCCTACCTCAGTGGCTGACCTAGGAATATCTACTACTGGTATTAATCAGAACTAAGCTAGCTTAATCATGGAGAAGGTTTGTAATTATCTCAGCTGATTCTGATTGAAGAAACAACATTCTTGCAAGACCTTGTTTTAATGCAAGTGGTAGTCTGTTAAAATCTCTATCCCAGTACTATATTTCACTGCAAATGTTATGACTTGTATTAAATTTGTGCATTTCCTGTTTCAAGCTGACAGAATAAAAATAAATGCTTTATCATTTAAAGTATGTAAATTTATTTGCTCCCATCAGTGAATAAATCTGACCAGTGAATAAGCCTTATTTGCTTCTATCAGTGAATCAGCCTGATAGAGCTCCAGGGATAAAAATCAGGTATAGACTCATTATCATCTCAAATACATCAAAAATGGCAATGGTGGATTTCCTTCCAAGCCTGAAATCTATGTATACATAGGGCTATATGGGTTGTAATTAAGATAGCACTTTTTTGCCATGTAAGGACTCTAACAGTGTTAGTTCAAACAGAGGGTTGTGAGCACAAAATTTAAGTTTCACGATGGACCTCTCTAACTTATAGGAAAGGCTTACAATTACACTTTAAAGAATATGATCTCTAAAGAGACTAGAGAAACAGGGGGTGATGGTGTGGAAGAAGTGTCTACCAAAAGTGTAATATAGATTGTTCAGATTAGAACAAGTAGCTGAGAGTTAGGTTTGGAGTACCAGTGGGAATGGCAGAAAGGTCTACATTGTAGGAAGGAAGCACAGAATTTGAAAGCCCTGCTGAGGTCTTCATTTGAAAGCCTCTGCTCTCAAGTTCTTCCCTTCCCAAAAGAAAAAAAGGGTGGTTACTATTGGCCAATTTTCAACATGGTTTGCATGAAAGTTTATCTATTTCCAGTGTCTGATCCAGAATAAAGCCTTTCAGGGACAATGAGGCAACCTTTTCTTTTATCCAGCTAATTCCCTAATCTGTTAAATTCTGAGAAGAGAAAAGAAAGTTAAGATAATTCTGAAAGCATCTCTCCCACTTCAGTGCTCTCACTGGAGAAAAGACTAGAGCTTGATTCCTGCTGTTTGTTATTTAGCACAAGGTATTGGCATTACATTGCCACATGCCAACCACATGAGTAAGGTGCTTTTTGTGGTTGTAGGAAGGGACAATGCACGGTGTCCTGGAAACTAAGTTCACAAACATTTCAATACACTTGAAATGTCTGGGAAGAAAAGATGAGGCATGGAAATGCAATTTGTCCTGAAGTTCTTTCTGGAAGTAGCTGAGATGATGTCTTCTTGAATGACAGCAACAGCAAACAGGACTTTCTGACAAGCACTGGATCTAGAATTTTCTTATAGAAATGTTCAGTTTTTATCTAGTCTGTATACAAGGTCCAGCCACACTGTAAGTGTAAGACTATAATAAGATGTTTAAGGTGTTACAAAATTTCACAATGCTAACTCAGTAGTGTAGGGGCTGTAGCTGAGTTATGAGGATTATTAGTTATGATATTATTAGCTGATAAGATTACGTGCTTCTGAAAAGGCTGGGGTTTTTTTGAAATAGGAAATCTGTTCTGAGTTAACTGTGTAAGATGGATTTACTCAGGTTGTTTTTTATATTCAGGGACAGGCTTTGAAAAGCTCTCTGGACTTTCTAATATCAGGCAGCTATTGAGCTTTCTTGAACTTAGTATGAACAGACTTATCATTCCTTTCTCAAAGGGAAATGTCTACTACTGAAAGACCTTTTGATAATGGACTAGGTTGAGCAGGTGATGATCAACCATTGCCACAGGGCAATGAAGCTTGTGGTGTTGTATGAATCAAGCAGATACAATTTGGCAGGCAGAACTCGCCTCATGCCTGGTACCAACCTTCCTTCCTTCTTGAAACAACGGAGTAAAAATCGCTTCCTCTGATCTTGCGGGCACTAAGCTATTGTATCAGTCTGAAAGCTGCTCAACTTTTGACTCCAGGATGTAGAACAGGATACACCAGAATACAGGTACTTCTTCACTCTTCCATCCCACTTCCCCTCCCGCCCCACCCCTGCCAGCAGAGAAAGTTCTTATCTATAACCTGATTTTGCAACTGGGGAAAACAATGTACAGGCAAGGAAATTTGACTGTGAGCCACATTGCAAGCTGGTGGCCAACCAGACACAAAATAAAAAACTCTTCAAGTGCAAGAGTCCATTGTTATTTACTGCTGATGGTAAATAGGGGAAATAGGATTATGAATAGGAGGAATTTTCTGTACTGATTTTGCAAAGCATTCCTGATTTCCTGTGTAATTCCCTTAATTCAAATTGCAAGAAATTTGGAGTACCCTGGTTGATTGGATTCTTCCCTCTGTAGACCTCTGAAACTTTATAAATAGTACATAACTACTAGTTTTTCCTCTAAGTATGCTTTATATACAGATATCAACACAGGGGGAAAAAAAAGGGAAAAAAAAAGTTTCATTACTGTGCATTTACTAACCATCTTTTTCTGTGTTCTTCAGACAGACAACAGTGTCAGGTAGAAGTCCTCTTTCTGATAAAGCTGACCAGTGATCTACTGACAGAGGGTAGTTATCCACTACCCATCCTCCTTTTCCTGGAGCGCCAGGAAACCTGTCTTTGTTCTTCTTCATAAGCTGTTATGAAATGTCAGGTTCAGTAACATAAAAAAGACTAAGAGAGACTGTGAGCTGTTCAAAAAGACTGCACAATACAAAATGATGTTCTAAATGTTTTTCCCTATTGTCATTTCAAGTCAATGAAAAGGCATTTATAACTTTGCATGTCTGAACAAAATAAAAACATTTTAAACAAAATTAATATGATTTTTTAAGGTTGCATCTAAAGAAGTTAGATTCCAATTTCAATAGTTACAAACCAGTGAACAGATTTAAAACAATTCAAGACTCTTGGATAACCCTTCATATATAGTTCTTTTCAAACACTTCAACACTGTATCTGTTGTTGAACTCTATAACAGTGACTAAGAGTATAATAATAGGACAAGTATACAGTGATATTTCTCTCAGATAATTATCTCAGCCTTTAATAATTTGTAGCCCAGGTATTTTGAGAGACTGAAGTAATTTATATAGATATATCTATATATATCGTACTCCAAATGGATTTGGCTTTCACGATCTTGTTCAGTCCTTCCTCAATCCTATGTAAACTATCAGACTATGTGATACAAACTAAACTGATGTTTCAAACAGAAAAATTAGGATTATGTATCAATAATGTATACACTACTATAGGTTGCTCTTATTAAAAAAGTGCTGTGTTATGCAGTACTTGTAATTTTACCTCTGCAATAGCCCTCTCCAGTACTTCAGCATAGATTTCAGGTGACACTGTAACTTCAGGGACTGATGCACTTTTTATTGTTTCTTCTATGATCACTTGAACTTCTGGGTGGTCAGCAGTTATCTCTGATGTTCCTAACAATACAGATTTCTTTAAAGCCCTTCGCCAAATTCTGAAATACTCATTTCCTCTGGTCAGGACTAACTGCTAGGCAATTATATTCAACTGCTTCATAATTACAGCCCAGCAGTGATTTAAAAAAGTATCACACAATCATACTGGGAAAGAATCAAATAACAGTTCCTCTGAAAGCACTTCTAAAGAGTATTTCATAAAGATAAGTTTTAAGATCTTGGTTTGCTCTCTAATTACAAAAAACCCCAAACAAGTATTTTCTACCACTAAGTGAAATCTTGTTTCAATATGAATGGAATCATATTTGTGTACTAGAACAATTGCACCTGCAGCACCTGAGAATTTCCTTTGATTTCTTTCCTCTTTGATTACTATATCAAAAGGTTGACCAGATTAATTTAAAAATCAATACAAATCATAGATCAAAACAGGTTATTGTCAACAATCAAGAAGCCTGAGTTCCCTAAGGCACACAAAATGTTAATACTGGATCCATATTTTGTTATTAATTGCTGACACAATTGACTATAATGACTTAATTTTTTTAAAGCTTACAATTTGCATAATAATTTGATAAAACTTGATGAAGAACTGTTTTAAGCAACTGCACTATCAACTATGTGAAGAGTCTAATTTGGAAGAAATCTTGTTTACTTTCTGTGATTATGCCAAGAATTTCACTGGTTGCATGAATACATTTCTATTATCAAATTTACACATTATCAGGTTACTTTTGCCAAGTTAAAAGCTCCCTGGGAAAAGGACAATATCTTACTAAATGTTTCAATTCTGTAAAAAACTTTACCTAGAGCCAAATCCAAACAGACTTTACAGTTATCATAGCTAAAGATACCTTTTGCTAGTAAAGAAAGTCATAAATTGAAGAGAGAATTGAAGGAATAAACATTTTTATTTAAAAAGATAAATTTGTAAAATTTACCTCAAAATCTACATTTAATTCCATTTTAGATCTTTATAAAGATATTTAATGAATATGCATTAATTGGATTAATTCCCCTCAAACAGACCAAGGTGGTTGAGCTGGATGCCATGTGAGCACCTTAGCAGACTGGGACCTCTGAGCATGTGGATGTTCCCTTTTGAGTTTGATTCAGAAAAATCAATTTTAAGTGAATCTCCTGATCCTCCCCATGCCTTGGTACACATGGCAAAGCACTCTTGGAAAATGCAAAGTGATTGATTCCTTCCAGGTGTACATTTACTATGCTGAAACCATCAAGTGCTGTGTGTGATCATAATGAAGCTAGTCTGACAGTCCTGTGCGCATGACATGGATATTGAGTCCTGTCCTGGTTTCATCTGAGATAAGAGTTAATTTTCTTCCTAGTAGGTGGCATGGTGCTGTGCTTTGGATTTAGTCTGAGAATGTTGATAACACACTGATGGTTTTAGTTGTTGCTAGGTACTTGTAGTCCTTACACTTAGTCAAGGACTACTCAGCTTCCTGCCCTGCCAAGGGGCACAAGACACTGGGAGAGCCCAGCCAGGACAGCTGGCCCAGACTGGCCAAAGGGATATTCCCTACCATATAATGTCATGCTCCACATATAACTGGAGAGGCTAACTGGGAGATGAGATCACTGCTTGGAAATGGACTGGGCATCAGATTCTTTTTTTTTTTCCCCCTTTTACATGTGCTGAGCAAGTATCAGACAGAACCAATTCCTTCTTTCAAAAAGAGCTCAGAAAACTCTTTCTTACATACTTGTGACGCTCAGCTTCAGAGGATTTATATATAATATTAAAAATACTGACTTCTACTCAGCTATTCCCTTCATCACACATTTAGTTTATATTTAATGCACAACCACCATAACAACTTATGTAATATTTTGTAAGTCAAAGTGACAGCTATTGCTTCAGTTACATAAGCTAAATCAAATAAGATTGCTTCAAAGACCAAGGAACACTTTATTCACCTGGTTCTCTTGACTGGCTTTCTAATTCCAACCTATTTTTCACCACTGTTATAGCCTTTTCAACTGCATCCTTTTGCACTTGCTCAGCGTTTGCTTCTCTCAGTTCTTCCATATGGAGTTGAATGAGTTTGGCCATATCAAGAACCTAATGTAATTATTTGAAAATGTAAGAATATCACAGATGAGAAATACAGCATCTCATCCAACTTCTAAACAATTAAATAAATTCGGAAAAGCTCTGCAAATTTCAGAAAAAAAATACATATAATTCAAGTGCAGGGTTTTCTTGTGGAAAAGATCATTTCTAATTTGCATTTACATTTAATTATCCTAGATGCAAAAGTTATTCATAGTAGTCTTATATTAAGACAAATAACTGACAAATATTTGTCTTACTTAAAGGGTAAATAAAATGTTTTTAGATTTAGCTAATTTTATATGAATTAGTTTTGTTCAGTTACTATATCCTCTGTAATCTACATTTGCATCGTGTATGTTAGCAACACAACAGGAGTAAGAATGCACTTAATCAATCCCCAAGCCTCAACTGATACCTTTGTTCCATAAGACACTTATAAACCTACCTTTCCTTTATATTTGTCTGCAATTAGGTTACAAATAGTTGTTCTTCCAGAGAATGGAGGACCAAATACTAGTACTTTACAAGGAGGAAGTGGCATTGGTGGTAACAGGTAAGGCCGTGGATTCAACATAAATGTTTTCAATGCCTCTGGGGATGACAGTAGGTACATTTTACCTAGAAAACTTAAAACAGAAGAGAAACTAGCAGATATAGTCAGTTATCTTAGACATATAAATAAAAAGTATCATATTTCACCAACCTGACAGCCAAGGTGGGGTTTCCCATTACAATATCGCCTTCCTTTAGAGCCACAGGACAAGCTCGTCCCCACCTGCTTCTCCGCCATCGATACCTGTGTGCTATGAGTTTGTAAGTTGCCAGAACCCGGAAAAGTTCATCCTGTTTAATAAAACAGCAATAAAAGCATATGTCATTTTTGTCTGAAGATACATATAACTTGTTCTGAGCCTTTTTTTTAAATAGTTGGAAAATTAGAAAACCTAAAAAGAAAACCCCATTGTGCTGCTTAGAACCTTAAAATAAAAGTATTTCAGAATTGTAAGACAATTTCAAGGAGAAGCTATTTAGGTCTTCAATTTCATTTAACAAAAATAGTTTCTGTAGGCTTCATTTATTATTTTCACAAGTTTAAAACAGTAAAGAAGTATAAATCAGCCATTTATTGAAGATGGCAGAAAATGGCCAAGATTCCTTCTAAAGGGGGTGAAGAAAGGACCACAGCCTGTGTGTGGGAATAGCAAGGCCAAAATAACTCTTTTAGGCACGCAGAAATGTCATGTGATAGGAATAAGTTTTATAGACCTTTCATAGAAGGTGAATAGTGAGTGAATCCTCAAGTTTATTATTCAGAATACTACAGACAAGTGCTGGTTATGAAGGACTGCAGAAGGACATTCAGTGTCTAGGAAGCCAGGCATTAAACCTGCGGTTTCACACAGAAAATGATGAGTTATCATTGACTCTCACTCAGGAATAGATCTTGGAGTTACACTACACACATCCATGAAAACATCTGGTCAATGCCAAAAGGCAGTCAGAAAACTGAATGTTAGGAATGTTTAGCAAAGAGAGAATAGAAGATAAAGGTTTGGGTTTTTTTAATTGTATAAATTCTGCCCCCATCTTTACTGCTATGTGCATTCTGCTGCTCTAATCTCAAAAAGTATGCAGTAGAATTGAAAAAAAAATCAGAAAAATGTAATATGACTGATCAATCACACAAAAAGATGTTAATGTAAGAAGAAATGCTCAAGTAGACTGGTACTCTTCAGCCCAGGAACAAGACACCTACATAAGAACAGGACAGAAATCTGAAACCACGAGTTATTAGAGGGCAGATACAAAGAACAAAACTATTTGCTGGCTTTTGCATATAAACCACTAGTTGAAACAGAGCTAAAAGTCAGCAAGTTCAACACAAAGGGAAGCAATTCTCTACATAATGTCCAATTAAGGTACAGAACTCTGTGCCCCACACACAGTGGATGCTGAAAGCTTACACGCAGACTAACACACACAACTAACTAAATAATAAATACAGACAGCCTCTGACACAAAGTCCTTATTTGTCAGGCACTAACAAAAGAGCAAGTGAAGAGGGGAGTGTTTCTCTGAAAATGTACAGTGGGGTCTCCAGTTATAGTACCATTCATACATTCAAAGTTTTAAGAAATAGGCAAGATGACTGCAAATAAATCTAGGTGAAGACATTTATGCAAAGGTTTCTGGTTTTCAGTTTTATTTGAAAGGATCCAAATTATAATTGTCATCATTCGGCAAAATTCAGCACTTTCATCTTCCTAATTCATGACAGGAAATACAATGTATGTGATTTCAGCTATGCACAATGTTGCTATATTTGTATTAGTATTAGTTGTATTAGCATGCAGCTTCTCATTCAGGAAAAAAGTAAAGACTGAGCTAAGAGTCAGCTACTGAGACTGTTATCCTTTGGACAAAGTTTTGGTTTTATTTTCTTGGAAGGAATTAATTCTTTATTGCTAAAACAAACATTTTGTTGAAAATGTTATTATAATTTTATTTTTTTTAATGACAGGCTATTTTCTTTTCATACTATTTTAAGTGGATTTGAATCCCAGACTAAACTTAAATCCAAATTTCTGGAAAATCAAGGCTCAAAAAATGCCCTTATTGTATGGTAAAACAAACTGGTTGCTGTAAAAGAAGGACGTTATAACTTAAGCTTACAGCAGAAAAGAAATAAATATTTTGATAATTATTACAATCAGTCACATTTTAGAAAAGTGCACTTACATTTTCCAGTTCCTCCAGCATTTCTTCCTCCTGACTTTGAAGTCTAGTTATAGGAGCTCCATTTCGAACACCCAGAGACTGAAGTCGAACTACCACTGACTGAAGAGAAAATTACTCTTGACTCAGTAATAATCAAAACTACTTTTGTGATCCAAAAGGACTCCTAAAGTATTTTTTAAATTGTAATTTAGCATTTCTATAATGGCTACATATACACTAAGGCCCAGTTTTGAGCTTGGAGTCATGCTAGTTATTGAGCTGAGTTTTAACAAGCTATGTGGTAGATACAGGCTGTGCAAAATGCTGAATCACAGCCTTTGTATCTCCTCATTATGCTGTGAATCACAAGACTTCTAAAGGCATAGGCTGTGAAGGATTCTTTCCCAAAAAGCAGTGGAAGTATTCAGATGAGTTCTAGTCTGAAAAGGAGGAAGGTTTCTTTAGGAGATCTGGTTATGCACCCTTGGAAATCAGACAACTTTGGGTAATCTGTTTTAAAAGATACTAAAACCAGATGCAAGCCAACAAGAATCAGATGATATTAAATTTAATCAAAGTATTGCCTGAATGAAATTTTGCTTAAATGCATTCTTGAAACTAAAAAAAAAATCAAAATTTTGACAAATTTTGACAGAATGTGTCATGTTTGAAATAATTTCATAATTTCATAATTTCATAACAGGTGTTTGCCTTACTTATAAGCAAAACATCTGCATCATTACACACCATGAATGCCTTTACTATAGATTTTCTGTGATAAATGTTCACAATCAGATCATAAATAGGGAAGTGTCACTTTCCAACTCTGCAAAATTTGTCGGGTCTTTTCCCCATGGGATTACTCTTAGTAGCAAAGCATACATTGATACAATGCTTAGAGAATCATAATTGATTCAATTTGTTTCAAACAGAGGGGAAACTGCAGGAGCAGCTCACTTCCTACATTGTCAAAGCCTCTGTTAGTTCATTTTCAACGCTATACTTTAGGTTCTAATTTCTGAGGCAGAGGACAAGGTTATTTATCTCCAAATTTGATCACTGAAGTTTTTGTAATAGTGAAAATGTGTTGCTATGTTATGAGCTAAAAACCTACACACAAGCACTCAACAGAATTGTCAAAAGAATAAAGTGTCTTCTATTACACTGTAAAACAACACCAAAGTTCATAAAAATTCTGTCATTATGTTAGACACCAACACAAATACAATGCTGTAAATATACTGATTTTTTTTTTAATTTCTCATTTTAATGATGATATTTACACTAACACACAAAATAAAGCAGTAAACCCAGATGGATACAATACAAAAGAGTTTGAAACCTGCCTGAAAATATTCTCATTTAACATATACGTGAGCCAGGGGGGCGGTGCAGCAAATCTTGTAATTGTTTTAACACAGTAACAAAAACAAGCATTTCAAAAGTTCTGTTTTCTAATAGTAATTAAATTAATTTTATACACAACTTCAAATTTTGCCAGCACCTTAATAAAGAAAATAATGCACAGAATTGATAAATAATGTTCTAGTGGAGGCTAATTAAGCTGGTGCATAGCTTACCACAAATAGATCATCTGGTGGCTGATTGCCATCCAGTTCAATAAGATATTGACAATCCTGTTCAGCCATCAAGTCCTGTTTAAGAACAAAGACATACTTGTCAACTGAGTACAGTTAACCAGGTAATGACATGGAAGCTCATTCTATTCCTATAAATACAAAAGGCTGAGCTCCTGTGCACTTCAGCAAAACCAAGATTTATTTTACTAATGACTTAGAAGATCTTCTGTAGAGAAACTTTTGTTTAGTGATGGATAAATACAGAGAGATTTCCAAAACTGGTGATACAATGGGTTCAGAAAACAGACTAGATATCCTAGCTCAAGTGCAAGAGAGCTACAAAGAATCAAGATACAGTAAAATTCTGTGTATGAATTCCACTTCTTAATTCTCTGCTGGGGAACAATGTCAATTAACAGATTTCTTGAAAATAGCAGTCATGAGGCCAATCTTTTCATTTTGGTCCCATCTCTCCATTTCTGTAAACAATATATTTGATTTTTCTTATTTTCAATTATCCCTCTAGTAAACAAGGCATTAGACTAAAATAGACATCCCATATCCATTGTTAATGTGTCTGTCTGAGGGATAAGAACACTCTCTCCATTCCTGACAGAGGTTGGTCTAACTCCAGCCCCTTTAAAAATTTGTAGGTAATCTGTTCTTCACTACACTTATGGTCAGGGTTCATCTTCTATACTGTAAACTAAGTTACTTTTCCTATCTTTGGTAGAAATAGATAATATTTAATTACTTCGTTCTAATATCTTCACTGTAGAAAAGTAATAGTTTCTCTTCCTTCTATATAAAATGGTCATCTTAGTACATCCATAATATAACATTAGGTTTTGCAGTTGCTTGTAGCAGGAGATTTAAAAAGGAGAAAAAAGAAAAGAAAAAAAAAAGATTTCTTCCTTTGGACTTGTTGTGAGTTTGGGTTTTGGTTTTAGGGGGTTTTTGGGAGGAGGAAGATACATAGTAAATCCAGCTTTCTTGAACATGACAAGAAAAGAAAAAACCCCTATTTCACAGCTGCAGAACTTAAATAGGTGAACAGGTGATAAAGCAAAGTGATGGGCTAATTATTTGGTACATAAATCTGCAGGCAGTGAAGTAGGTGAGGAAGGGAATTTATTGGAGTGGAAGGCCATGGTTGCAAAGAGCAAATATAGGGCTGCATGTTACTATGGACTTTGGTAATGGTGATGATACACTGGGCTCTTCAGATACTTCACTTCCTAGATTAAGGAAGCATCTGTGGTGGCAGATACGGTTTCACTTTTAAAACTCAAAGTGGATTGCTTTATCTTTGCTCCAGAGTAACAACAGCAACAGATGACAGCCTGCAGATGACAACTTTCTATCACTGATGTTAGTATGAATTTCAGAACTCGGGGATATGTTGTAGCAGCCTCGTGCCCGCCCCCATACAGTATCTCTCAAAAAAGCCAGGAAAACAGTGCAAGATATTTTAAAAGTCCTAATCACATTATTTTGCTTTTTCTTACTTCTAAAGGATGAAGCATTCTATCCTTATATATTCCCACTCTTTCTTCTGCATTTTCAAGAATATCTTCAGGCCTTTGCACTAACTGCTGCAAAAATTCCGGCATCATAAGTGGATCTTCTGGAGTCTACAGAATGAGAAGTTAAATATTTCAAGAAACAGAAATAAAATAATGTACTAAATTGATTTTTGTCTCTACTCAAAGATAAATACAGTAGCTTCCCAGATTATGAGTATTAGCCCAGTGATTGCTGACTGGGATCCTATCCTGAAGTGTAGTTCCTGCAAATTCAGAGGAATGTGCCTAGAACTTGCATGAATAAATCTGGCTGGTGTAATAAATCAGAACAATTGAACCTGAATTCAAAAGTAATACCTTAATGGGGGGAAAAAAAAAAGAAGAAAAATAAATAAAAAGTAGTCTAACACCAAAGCCAGAAAACAAACCAGTATTCTGCAAATACTAGTAAAACTTGCTATAATAACCGAAATTTAAGAACTCTTATTTGCTTAGACCAAGAAACAGACAATATAGAGTCAACATTCTCCTGATACACCCTATTAACTTATGGCAAGAAACAATTCAGCGACTTCTGAGTTAGAGACTGAATCCAGGTTAAGCTATGCAATAATTACCATTTGCTGTCATTTAAATCTACCATTTAAGTATTATCCCACATCTCTTAAAGCAGAACAGAAACTGAATTAAGATCAGAGTTCAGAAAAATTAATTTATAATGTAATATGGTGATATTCTGGAATATTGGAACTTGTTCTGCCTTGTCTGGAGTGCATTATAATACTTTGTACTGTTTAGAAACCAGCAATATTTACCTCTTCTTCTTTCTGCTCTTCATCTTCTTCATTCTCCTCTTCACACTGATTGTTCTCCTTCATATGCTTTTCAATAATGCTTGGATCCCACTGGTTCCTCTGGTATATCTGCCCCGTAACAGGGTGTTGCCTTTGCCCTGATATTCTCTGGCATAAATCATAGTCTGAACACTAGCAAGGAATAATTAAAATGAAATCATGTGTCTATTGTATTGTTATAATATTATTTTTTCCAGAAACTGCAAGATGTGAGGTAGGAGTCTGACAAATATTTGAAATTACTGTAAACTTCTTCTCCAATAACATTCTCAAAAAGCAGCAAATTTTAAAGACAGACTTAAATGCTTGCATAGTTTTTTCCCATGCACATTTTACATACCATTATCAGGACAGTAGCCCCGTTTTGAGCATATTTTACCATGCAAGTTATACCTTATACTTTAAGAAATGGCAGTGTAGTTTATGGATGAAAGTATTTTGTAGTCAATCTCATGATTGCTCTTGCAACTAATGCCAAAGTGTTTTGGACTTGAGCAACAGGTCCAAGTTGTCTGGAGGTTAGCAATTGTGATGTCCATCTACAAGAAGAGCTGGAAGGAGGATCCAGGGAATGACAGGCCTGTCAGGCTGACCTTGATGCCAGGGAAGGTCATGGAGCAGATCATCCTGAGTATTATCATGTGACATGTACAGGACAACCAGCTCATCAGGCCTAGTCAGCACTGGTTTACAAAAGGCAGGTCCTGCTTGACTAACCTGATGTCATTCTATGACGAGGTGACCTGCTTAGTAGATGAGGGAAAGGCTGTGGATATTGTCTACCTGGGCTTCAGCAAAGGCTTTGACACCATTACTTCACCATTCTCCTGGAGAAACTGGTTGCTCACAGCTTGGATGGGTTTACTCTTCACTGAGTAAAAAACTGTCCAGACGGCTGGGCCCAAAGAGTTGTGGTGAATGGAGCTACATCCAGCTGGTGGCTGCTCACAAGTGGTGTTCCCCAGGGCTCTGTACTGGGACCAGTTGTCTTTCAAATCTTTATCAATGACAAGGGGATCAAGTGCACCTTCATTCAGTTTGCAGATGGCACCAATTTGGTTAAGTGTATTGAGCTGCTTGAGGGTTGGAAGGTTCCGCAGAGGAATTTGGACAGGCTGGATCAGTGGGTAGAGACCAACTGGATGAGGTTCAACAAGGTTCAGTGCTGGGTCCCGCTCTTGGGTCTCAACAAGCCCATGCAATACTACAGGCTTGGAGAAGAATGGCTGGAAAACCACCCAGCAGAAAAGGACCTGGGGCTATTGGTTGGCAGCAGGCTGAATATGAGCCAGCAGTGTGCAGAGGTGGCCAAGGCAGCCAGTAGCACCCTGGCTTGTATCAGAAATAGTATGGCCAGCAGGACTAGGGCAGTGATTGTCCCCTGAAATCAGCACTGGTGAGGCCGCACCTTGATTCCTGTGTTCAGTTTTGGGTCCCTCACTACAAGACATTGAGGTGCTGCAGCACGTCAAAAGAAGGGAAACAAAGCTGGCGAAGGTCTCAAGAACAAGTCTTTTAAGGAGAAGCTGAGGGAACTGGAGCTGCTTATCCTGGAGAAAAGGAGTCTGAGGGGAGACCTCATAGCTCTTTACAGCTACCTGACAAGAGGTTGTAGCCAGGGGGTGTTGGTCTCTTCTCCCAAGTAACAAGCAATAGGACAAGAGGAAACAGCCTCGAGTTGTGCCAGGGGAGGTTTAGATTGGATATTTGGAACAATTTCTTCACTGAAAGGGTTGTCAAGCCCTGGAACAGGCTGCCCAGGGAAGCGGTTGAGTCACCAGCCCTGGAGGTATTTAAAAGACATGCTTAAGGATGTAGATGTGGCACTTAGGGACAAAGTAGTGCCATTCCATTCCAACATAAAATAGAACACTTTATTATTCCTCAGTAAACACTATCCTCAAATGCACAGGGGAAAACACTATCTTTTTACGTGTGCAACATATGAATCTACTAATACTTAGAAAAAATTACTTGCAAGTTACTGAAGAGGACATTACCTTAATATTAATCAGGAAATCCGGTTTTAATTTTAGATTCTTTATTTTCTCTATTTGCTGTGAAACAGTCATGTATTCCTCTGAGAGAGAAGGAAATCCACTGAGAACATAACCTGCCAAATACATTTTGTTAAATGTATCTTTTAGAAGGTTATGTCAAAACCATAACCTATTACATTCATCTCTTTAAAACAATACATCTATTTAGTGGCATGATTTTAAACCATGTACATGGTACAACACTATTAAAAAGAATGTGCACCTATGTCTACTTCTTCAGACAAAAGCCAGACAAAAAAAGTGTTGTTTTCAATTTCATATAGGACTCTCAAAGTTTTATAACTCAGTTAAGAAAATACCTAGACATTAAAGATCATGCTCTGACCACCTGCCTCATGTTCCTAGCTCAGAGTGCAATGCCTAAAAAGTAATGAGCTTTTTTGCCATTTTTAATAAGCTTTTTTGCACCATTTTTGCCACTAAAAGCCTTTGTAAAAGGGGTTACAGAAAGGAGCCACTTTTATGCTACAAAGTGTTTAAACTAGGAGTCTGGGCTTTTTATACTGCCTGTAAAGGTCTTTGGTTCTATGCACGTTAGGAGCCTGAACAACTCTGTGGGGTACATAGTGCTTCCTTTTGAGAGGATTTAATAGGCAGGAGCATTACACAAGCCATATGCATACTGAGGCACCTAGCATGGGAAGCAGACATTCACTCAGGATTCACAATGCTGAGTGCTCTGGCCAACATACACTGACCATGTACGACAAGCATGGTGGTAGTAATACCTTTTTCCTGGTATCAGAGCACTCAGCCCCACAGGTGAATACATGGCTTCAAGTTCCTGGGAGAGTACTATACCTACTAATGGCTGCATGCAGTGCAGTAAGTACTACTGGATGGCAAGGAACTCAGTATTCATGAAAGACTGAACAAGAATTGGGTGGATTTTTTTAGCCTAAGAACAAGAATATTCCCTCAGAGATATGGTGCATGCTCCAAATGCCTAGAATTACATATGGTAACATTTAAATGCAAGAAAAGGTACCTTACTTAGATATTTCTGTCTGGCCTTACACTAGCGGGGCAGGGCTACACCATCAACTTTTGATTAATATCCCATTTTGCATTTGATTTTCCTGTAACCCATGCAGCACAAAAAACATAGTAGCTTTCTTTGCAAGAGGTATTAGTACTGAAGATTCTTCCTTCTTTGGGGAGGTACTATCCATAGATGTAAAATGTGTAGAAGAGGATAAGCATAATGTATAGCCATTCCTCCAGGAAATGAAAATCCTGTATTCTAAGTTGTTGATACCTTTAGAGAATTCTAACTGGTAGTGAGATGTGAGGAGTCTGCATAGCCTCTGCTTATCAACACACCCTGGATAACAACAGCTGATGTGAGTTTAAAATGGGAAAAGGTTATCCCAAAGGGTTTGCTCTCTGAGAAGCTGTTTGCCCCCAAACAGGTAATGTTGTGGGGAGACTAACAATGATGAAGATTACCTAAGGCAACCATCAATCAGATCTAGTAGTAACCAGGGAATTACCAATAAACTTTTGAGAAGAATCTATCTTGAAATGAAGCATTAAAATTTGTGTGTGGGGAAAGAGACCTCAGAGTGACAACAAGGTAAAAGAACAGTAGTCAAACCAGGTTTGATGTGCCAGCACTACAACATTCTGTTGAGGCCTGGCAGAGCAGTCTCCCTCTCAGATGCTGTGAGTAACTTGCAACTATCAACTACTTCAATAAGAAGAATTATTACCACTACCAATGATGTTCTTATCTAACTTACTCTTAGTGACAAAATGCAAACGAAATAAACAATGTTATAAGAAAAACTGATGACTCTAATACTTTGCATTTTAAACACTCTGTTTCCCTTCTTTTTCATTGTTTTAAATGTCTAAAGTAATTTTGCTACTGGTTTTGTTGTTCTTATAGAAGTCTTCAAGCAAAAAACATCTGCATTTTAAATTGTAAAACTTTTCTAACTAGATAATATTGTCAAACAAGAGTCATAGCAACACTTAACATTTGGGGCAAATTCATTTTCTCAAAATTAACACAATTCAGGATTAATATGACACTTTCTGATCTCCCATGTTGGTAAATTAATCCCTAAATACACTCTCACTCTATGGACATTCCACGCTCCAGAAGCACAAGAAAAGATGCTACTGTTTAATACAAAATAAATTGTGTTTGAGCAGTAATGGATGCAAAGTGTGTCAAAATAATAGCTTAGCTAAGTCTAAGAAACTTAGGCTATAAATATACTTACCAAAATGAGCAACTTCTGGTGACTCAATCTTTTTCAGAATCATTTCTGTAACCAGTTCTTCAGAAATACTTTGACCTTTAAAAAGCAATTCTTGACACTAAGGTAAAATGCAAAACATTGTCTCATATAATATGTGTTGGTGAAGAATATGACAAAACTTATTAGAAGGTTAGAGCTTTACCTTGAGCCCATATTCTGTTTCTTCATTAATGTTTGTTTGAATTACTTCCAAAGCTGAGGAAGCACATCAGACAGAATAAAATTAATTTATAAAAATATTTTATGTACAGACAGGTACATTGAGAAAGACATACATTCACACACACACAAATGAGTATGTATGCATACTCCAAGCTATCCAGACAATTTTGGAATGAATAGCAATTACATTTAGATCCATTACTATATTTTGTCCATCCAGAACTTGGTGCCTTCTGGCAATTTCTGAGTAGAAGTTTTACCCTACAACTTAGCCCCGTATATGTACTATAGGCAAATAAGTGACATCAGCCTCGCAGGATTATTTTAACTACTGATTTATATGAAACTAAAAAGCATTACGACTGTGTAATCCAAAGAGAAGTATCTGAGCTACATCACCTCCCAAATCTTAAAAGCAAGTTTTAGAAAAAGAACTGTTTAGACATGCAGAAACAGGTGTGAGTCTAAAGTGCTTTTTAAAAAGCTTTAAGGGCTTATGACAGTATTGATGATATGATGGTATTCCAGTAAATGCATGCTGGGAGAAATTAACTACATCTTCCAAAAGAAGCCATTGGATATTTTTTGTTTAGAAATTTGAAAGTGCCCACTCCCATGCCTTCTATTATTACTTATGCTGATAAAAAAAGCTACTCTTCTGTTTCCTAGAGTACATCCTCCCTTTGTATTAAGCATTGCACAATCAGAAAGGAAAGATCCCCTTATTTTTTCATTGTCTGTACTGGAAAATCTCACTGCTCTGTGCAGTTGAATGAGTTGTATCCATGTGAACAAGAAGAGTCACATGAATCGCCTTACAGGACTTATGGGACTAAAACTTGATTATTATGTGTTACATAAAAAGAGATTTTCTAAGCCTCTCTATAACTAAAATGTTATTCTTCAGCAACTGCATTTCTGGAAAATTGATTACTTGGTCCTTGTCAGTAGTCTTTACTGCAATCAGAAACGTGCCATTCTGAATGACAAGGAACAGCAAGGACATTCTACACCCAAAAGACATTATGAAGCCAATGCAATGTTCAAAATACGCTGTTTGTTTACCTTCTATGAAAATGCATTTCCATATTTGTGCTAGTTTTCTAGCTAATGTTTTCTTTCCAGAACCCTTAAAATGAAAAAAATACTTTTAAAAGAAAAAAAAAAGGCAGAAGGAAAAACATATAACACAATACAGAATATATTTTCATAGACAAAACAAATTAAAAGCTACCATCAGGATTAGGGCCTCTGAGTTATGCACTGGGCCAACACAAAAGCTCTTTTTAATACCATTCTCTACTTTATACTCCTAGCATTGCTAATATATTTTTGCAGTCCCTTGCAGTTAATTATTTCCAAAGTAATCACACTGACTTTGTTTCTGAGTAACTCTATCTAAAACTCAGCTATGTTTTGCCTGTAAATTCCTATGAGAAACTCTTTGGGATTGAAATTTATCATCTTGAATCTCAAAGCAAATTACAGCACAAACATGTTCATCAGTTTCTAAGTTACATAGGGACAGTGTTCTTCGGCTGAAACAACAAACCTGTAAAAACTGGTTTAGATACTGACAAATCTGGTTTAGATACTAACAAAATGTTTGTCTTACCACTTACATGAATCCTGAGGAACCAACATAACCAAGAGTAATGAGGCCTCTGAGAGTAGTTACCTGAATAGGACTTTGGAAAACGCAATCTTCCACCCTTAGGATTATGCCCTTCTTCCAGGGCATACAAAAAGACCTTTTTTGGACAGTCTTTTTTCCCTAGATAAATTCTGTGATTCAGAAATAGTTACAGCACACAAATAAATCACATTCCCAGCTAACAGTGTACCAGCAAACACTCCAGCCTACTCATACCTTACATCCTACAGATATGATGAGAATATATGCATTTGGTTTTGCTTTAATAGCACTATTTTTAAAACTTAAAATAAGTATCTTAAATTGGATAGATGCTCTACTCATCAGACACAGAAATAAAAGATGTTATCATAAAAATTGAATATTTAATTCCTTGCCCTCCTGGCCAGGCATCTGTAATTTCAACCCTTTGTTAAAACTGTATTAATATCAAGTAATTAGCGAAGGCAATGGGTTTGGATGAGAATATCTATTTCTTATACGGTTTTTGCATTGTCTTTCAGTGAGTATTTTTTGCCAGTTTGGTCTATAAGAACACAAAGTTACCCTTTTCTTGGAAGATTAGAAATTTGACCTTTGTTTAAAACCCTAGTTTTAACTAGTACTAACTGAGACAAAACTACAGTGGACTGAGCCAGTCCACTGTAGTTTTCTACCGAGGTAAATACACTCTTTCAGGTCTCAAGCTGAGCATAAGGCACACTTGTTAGCTATCACCTTATAGAATCTCACTGTGACATTTGCACCTCCTCCACTTGCAGACCACCACTTTGCCTCCGTTCTCAGTTTGGACAGACATACAGATTTGGAGCCAGGAGTTACCCAGCAACTGGAGCTAAGGAGTAGGAAAGGATGCAGACCTGTGCAAACACTAGGGACTGGGAGCCAACCAACTTGCTGAAAGTCTTTGAAGTCTTTGAAATATGGGATTGATCTGGGGCTTCATTTGGTGGATCAACTGGCACTCAAGTTTGGGTGGATTGCCCATTCTAGATGCACTCCATTTATCTCTCTGCCAGCTAGGCAGTACAAAGCAGATCTCTGTATGGCCATTTCAGGCTCTGTGGTGGTACGGAGTGGAATCACACACCAATGCAGAGGCCAAGCTGCTAGAGGATCAGGTGTTCACACTGGAAGTGACATGCTCTGAAGGCACCTTGCAATGTTCAAAAGGAAAGCATGTTTTGGGGCACCCAGTGTTGTGTCTAAGTGCACACCAGATTCTGTATAGACATAAGGCAAACTGCACCAAAAAAGAACCCCCTTCAGCAAACTAATGCACTAATGTTAAACCACCTGTAGAGTCTCCTACATTTGGGAAAAAGAAACTTGAATTTTTTAAAAGTTAGAATACAGAAACAACATAAAAATGATCCAGTTGCCCACATGAAACTTTTTGAACAACACATGACTTTTAATTACAACAATAGCAACTTGTAATTGACTGGTCACTCAGAGTAAAAAACTGGCCTCATTAAATGAGATCGGAATCTTTGCCACACTCTGCAGGATTCCCAAAGTGGAAAAGATAAAAAACTAGGCCTTTGATCTTTTTGACAGCATCACTAAAGTTTTGAAAGGAAAAGTAAAATGATTAGCAGAATATCTGAAGAAAAAACTTCTATTGGACATCTTACTGGCTTTCCAAGAACAATTAAGCAAGTGGGCTTGGATAACAGAAACGACTTTTCAGCTTCATCTTCACTGTAGATGTCTGCAAAGGGCTCAATTTGTTTTTCCTCTTGTGAAGCCATAAATTATCTAAGAGTGGGGAAAAAAAGAAAAGCTTTTTAGAAAATATTGTAGCTTACCTATGAGTAAAATGACCCCCACCTAAAAATAGAACTGAATAATATTGGGATACAAGGTGAATTGCTTTGTTACAGATGTTGTTGTCAGAAGAAAAAGCATTTAGAATACATACACAGCGCACTCATCACCAAGAGAGCAGTTGCTTCTGAAAAATAAGGGCTTCTTGGAACCATCCCTGATCCCCAGCTACAACTATATGGATGTTGATAGTGACTACTTCCTGACTCTCAAACTGTCTGTAGAGCTTTTTAAAATAGCGTGTTGTTGTTTCATTGCCTTTTCCTTCCTGTTCCAACTACCACACACTTGTAACTTCTCTCTGCTCCCTGTTCATGGCCCTGCTAAGGCTTTTGCTTGTGAGCTTCAGACACAGAAGAGTGCCAACACCGTCAATGGAACTACTTCTTGTGTCCACAGCTAGGTAACATGGATAAGGCTTTGCAGAATTAAATCACAGTTCACAATCTGTTCTCTAAACCTCTCCTAAATCCCAGCTCTTCCAGGACTGCACTGTGAGTTTGTGATTAAGGTATGCTGGAGCAAAAGATGGGTAGGCCTTTCAAACAAATGGAGCCCAAAAAGGTGAGTAGCGTGATGAAGGATGGCTTGAAGAAGTCAAAACCATCCTTAAGTAACCTTGCTTACTTTAGAGGCCCACTTAAGTCTCCTTCTCCCATCTCCTAAGTCATTTTTAAATTAAAAATATCTTCTTCAGGATGAAAATCTAAAAAAGTTTGAAGCACCAAACCCAAACCTTCCAAAACCTCCTGAATGCCAGGGACGGTATTTTAATATAAACTCCCCTGGTTCGCACAAGCCAACCCTCAATTCCTCCCATGGAAACCCACTGGCTGAACATTACCCGGAGTTCCTGAGAGTTTCACTTCTTCCCAATCGTTTACAATTACGGGGCAATTTTCTAACTAACAAAACCCACAACACCCCCAAGCCAACGCCAGACACCAGGCCTCCCGCCTGCCCGTGCCTTGCTTCTCCCCCCGCCCCGCCAGCACCAAGAGAATCCCCGCGGTGGGCGCCCCTAAGGGACGGGGAGGGAGGGGGGGGGGGGAGGAGGGGGGGGCACTTACGTTGAGGGAAGGGACAGAGTGAGGGCCTAACGCCCGCCGCTCGCACCCCGCCCCAGCGGCTTGTGTATCCCCGTAACCCGGGCAACCGAAGAGCACCGCCCGCCTTTCCTTTCGTCCCGCCCTCCCGGCAGGGAGGCGCCACTGGCGTTCCCGCGGGCCGCAGGGCGGGGAGGATGCTTCGGAGCTGTTCCTGGTGCTGACCCTGCGGGCGGAGCCGCCCGCTGCGGCAGGGCGCACCTCTCAACGAGCGGGGCCCAGCGGCCGACGGCTCCGTCGCCGCACTTGCGGCCAGGGGGCGGAGGGTCCGCGCGTGAGGCAGCCCCGCCGTCCTGTCAGGCGGCGGCGCAGGCGCCGTCCCTCGCCCGCCTGTGGGCGCGCCTGCGCGGTGGCGTGCTGGCACTTCCGGCTTCCACCCGTCCCGGCGGTGGGCGGTTGTTGTTGGTCCCCAGCCCGGTTGTATGTGTCTCCCCCGCGCCGGCAGGAGCTCGGCCTCTCCCTCGGCAGCTGGCAGGCAGCCCCCTGCCCCTCCTGCCCCAGCCGTGCCTTGGGGCCGGGGCAAGGCCCGAGCCCTGCGCGGCCGCCATGCCGGCGGCGGCCGCCGCCCCCATGATCAGCTCAGTGCAGAAGCTGGTGCTGTACGAGACCAGGGCTGTAAGTAGCGTCTGCCCCGCCGCCGCTCCCGGGGGGCGGGAAGGAGCCCCGCCCGGCGGCCCCCGCTCGGGGGGCTGCCGCGCCGTGCGCGGGGCAGCGCGGGAGGATGCGCCTGCGCCTTGTCTGCCGCCTCGGCCGGCCCGTAGCTTGTCATCACAGTGCCTTAGCTCTCCCTTCGTTGGTTGGATTGGGTTTTGGGGGGGTCACACGTCCCGAACACGCAAGTAACTAATCAGGTTTTTGAAGTTCTTGTCCTCACCGTGTCTCTGCCTTGTGAACTAAAACGAGGGGGTCGATTCCGACCTAAGCGGGTCGGGAATGTGAGGCGGGCGGTGCTGCAAGCTGGAGACCCGCGGCGGGAGCCGGGCAGCGCCGGACCTGCGGGCTGGCAGGTTGGGGCCCCGCCATGCTGCTGCCTCGGCTTGTTGCGTCCTTGCTCGGCTGGGCCACCGGCCCTGACTCCTGGGGAAGTGCGACTGGGCAGCTGACGTTGCCCAGAATTAAAGAATTAAGATTTGAACGAAGAATTTAAACAGAGCGGCCGAAGGGGTTGCCATCCTTGCCTGTCTACTTTCTCTGAGAGATTTCGGTTCTCATCTGCTGAATGGCTTGTGGAGCAGCTGCCAGAGTTTTCAGCCTGACCTCTAGAAGTGAGCTGCCCAAGAATTGTTAGCATTCCTTAACATTCTGTGGCAGAAACAGTAATGATGGGCTATTCGCAGTACTTTTTGCTGTGGGCTGTTCACAGTATTTTTTGCCATGGGCAAAGTGGATTGGAGGGTTGACTGCTCTGGTCATTCCTGCTTTAGCCATGTGATGAACACACTAGGATCTGAGTCAGTGTCCAGTTCCTGGTGTCAGTAACCTGCCATAGTATCACTGTGCTTATCGTCCTTTAGCTCACAGTCAGATATCTTTCTGTACTTTCTCATTTCATAGTATGTTGTGTTTTTCAGTTGAGGTAGTTTTGCATAGAGTAAGGATATCATGGCTCTAAGTGAAATGGTTAGCTCTGGTTTTAACTTCAGATGTTACCTGCACTGATAAAGGAAGGATAGTTTTTGCACTGAAGTCAGTGCAGCCTGTTGAAAACATACTGAGGTGGCAGATTAAAACATGCAGAATTATTGGCACTAGTAAATGGAAAAAATTAGGTTGCTCTTGCTTTCCAAAATGTTACTTCCCTTCCCCCCCCACCCCCGTGCATTAAAGGAATGTCGATGACTGCCTTAGCGCACCTTTCTCAGCACTGCTAGAAAACACTGTTGTTTTATTTTCAGCTAAATTATTGCTATATGAGAGGAAGGCAGTGGGAAAATATGATTACTGAATTTAGTTGGCTGTCAACTCATGCTACTTTCCAGTAGCTGAGATTTGGCTTTTTGTGATTGGCGTGCACTGATATCTGGCTTCTCACTAAACCTTAAGACTCAGTTGCTGAGAGACAACCTGTTATTTACCGAGACAGTATTTTGCTTTAGGGTTCTGTCAGCAAGCTACAATTCTCTAAGACTCTGAAGTTGATCCTGTTAGTTTGGGAGCTGCATCTTTCACACCTGACTAGTGGTAGCTGGCAGCATCTGCCCAAACAGACCAGTTTGTCCATACTTTGCTGTGTTCAGAATTCACTAAGGGGCAAATTTAGCAGTCCTGATCACACAAGGAGGTATGATGGTTCTGATCAGCAATGAAAGGCAGTGGTTTGTGGATCAGCACATGACACTTGAGATGTGTCTGCTGAGTAATGGTGTTCTAAAGCTGTTTATTCAGTCGCTTCCTGGGAGGGATGTAAATAGAATATAGATCTGAATGTAGTTATATGGTCTTACTAAAAATAAAAAGAGTGCCATACTAAAAAAGTTCTTCCTAAAACTAAAAAAAAAAAAGGGTTTGTGTTGAGTTTTGAAATTCAAATGCTAGTCCTTTTTTCCCCGGAGGTAAAATGCTGTTAAGAATAATTTTGGAGTAATTATTTCATGGAATATACTGAGTTGGAAGGGACCCATAAGGATCATTGAGTCCAGCTCCTGTAAAGGAGGTTGATGCCCTTAATAAAATCACATGTAGGTTGGAAGAAACTTCCATAGTTTATTTCTCCAGCTCCCAGCTCAAAGTGAGAGTGTGATGCAGATGACTGTGTCCAGCTGACCTTTGAGTATCTCCCAAGTATGGAGAATTCACAGCCTTTGCAGACAATATAGTGCTTAACCACCCCCATGGTTTAAAAAAAAAGTAGAGGGAATGAGTGGGGAAGAAATTCTATATATTACGTTGGAATTTTGTATGTTTCAACTTGTATCTGTTGCATTTTGTCCATCTACTGCTCACCCTTTGGAAGAGTTTGGCTCTGTCTTATCTACACCTTCTTGTTAGGTAAGTTTTAGACAGTAGTAAGATCCTGTCAAATCTCTCTGAAGGCTGAACAAACTCAGTCCTCACAGCCTCTCCCAGTGCATCACATGCTCTGTCCTCCTGATCATCTTGGCTACTCTTTGCTGCACTCACTCTGGTATGACAACATCTGTCTTGTACTGGGGAGCTCGAATCTGGACTTAAGGCTTGATCAGGTCACAGAGAATTTGAGAGGGAAAATAGCTGTTACAGCTGAGTCAGGGCTGCTGAGAGAAGCTCCCACTTCTTCTCCCCAAGGTGCTTCTCATGCAGCCTCCTTTGCATAAAATCTCCCAATCACGCAGTTGCCAGCGGTGACCGTTGTTGATACGATGGAAGCATCACCCAAATGTAAAACTGAACCTGGTTCAGATTACTGATTTCCCTAGAGCTGTACACTTGCTAGATACAAAATGAGCATGTGGGACCCAGAGGTACATCAGATAGGGGTTACATGAAACTGTAGCCTAAGATTCCCTATGGGGACCTTGAGTGGGCAAGGAAAGGATGGATGAGTTGTCAGTAGTGGGAAAAACACAGTGGGGTTTACACAGATTGTCCTGCTTATGCCTATAAACCCCCTCTGTGTTAAAGGAGGAAGAGATGAAATAGATGAGAAAGTGGAAATGGTGAGAGAGTTTTTGTTGTGGTTTGGGTTTGTTTTTTTTTAAAATTTTTGAATGAATGAAGAACACAGTAGCATTTTTTAAGTCAAACAGGAATGGCTCTGGTAGTGTTGCTGGAGTTGAACAATAAAGACTCCTAGGGGGGAGGAGAACTGAATTCACAATGCCAGCTGAAGCAACAGAGAGCAAAATTCTGTATTTGCTATTAATGTTTATATTTAGTTGTTCAGACCTACCCTTTTAAACTGATGCTTTGTGTCAATAAAACCATGGAGATGCAAATTATATCTTCTGTTTGTCCCAGGAAGTTGAGGGCTTGTTTAGAAGTAGTCAGAAAAATTAAGTGAAAGAGTCACATTCAGATCAATGCCAATTATCTTTCATTTTGTGCATATACTTACTGCTGAAATGCTCACCAGAGGGCAGTAAGGGTATTTCAGCAATATGACTCATAAGAAACAAAAGATATTTTCCTCTCTTCTTTGGAAGATGGAACTTTTGTGTATTCCCCAAATGAAACCCACCTGAAAGCTGTAGGTTAGTTCACTGGAAATTATCATTCCCCCTGAGGTGGTGTGACATTGAACAAGTCAATTTGTGTGATCCCTGTAAAGGCATATCACTTGCCTATCTTTCAGGTTATTACGAGGCTTAATTAATATTACTTTATTCTAATCAGGTTCTTCTACAGTCTCCATCTCTACAGCATCCAAATTACTTGCACAGCTTATTAAGCAATGTGACTAGCATAATTACCTGTAGATTTTTCTGCCCTTTTCCCAGGGGAAATTATGGGGGGGTGTTGAGGTTCTTTTTTTTTAATATATTTCCTTTCTCCTAAAAATAATCTGAAAGATTTTACATTAACAAAAGCAAGGTTTGCTTAATTAATGCTGAAGTTAGTCTGTAGTCAATGAGTTGCTAATGAGTAAAATTATTTCACAGAAAAAGCTACAGATTTTGTACTGAATTATGAACTGCACAGATTTATATAGGCAGTTATCTGATGCATTTAAAAATGTTGAAAGTAATGAACAGTGTACCAGGCAACCATCAGCTAGCATAATTTTCTAGCTAAATGTGGCTGTGAAATCTGGTCTCTCCAAAATGATTTCATCAGCAGAAGACAGCCCCTCTCAACTGCCTGTCCCATTCCCTCTGTAATGGCCTTCCAGGAATGGCATGACATAATGGAGCAAAGGATGGAGCTGGGACAAAAGAAGGCATTTTGTAGAACTCAGGAAAGCACAGTTTCTGTCTTAAATGCCTTGATATAGTGTCAGAGAAATGGGCAGTAAAATAGAGAAACTTAAGTGCTGTGTGTGAGAGCTGAGACCATTTATGAGTACAGCAGATACTTGGTGGCATAGTGGTGATGAGAGAGAATCTTACAGTATATTGCTGTGAATCCACTTTTCTGAATTGAGTTTTGATGAGGGGGTTGTGGATAAGTTATCACAAATTGATGTATTTAAATGTAACAGAAGGGCGACAAAGATGATTAGGGGTCTGGAACATCTCCCCTATGAGGAAAGGTTGAGTGAGCTGGGTCTGTTCAGCCTGGAAAAAAGAAGACTTAGGGGGGACCTAATTAGTGTTTACAAGTATCTTAGACATGGGTGGCAGGGGGAATTGGCCAGCCCCTTTTCAGTGGTCAGTGGGGACAGGACTAGGGGCAATGGCTGTAAGCTGGAGCACAGGAAGTTCCGCACCAATATGCGGAAGAACTTTTTCCCAGTGAGGGTGACGGAGCAGTGGAATAGGCTGCCCAGGGAGGTGGTGGAGTCTCCTTCTCTGGAGATATTCAAGTCTCGTCTGGACGCCTATCTATGTAATATGAGATAGGGAGCCTGCTTTGGCAGGGGGGTTGGACCCGAAGATCTCTTGAGGTCCCTTCCAACCCCTAAGATTCTGTGATTCTGTGATTCTGTGATGAAGAAAAATAGATCTTTTCTATCAGTCTGTTTTATTCCCAAATGAAATTTGTTGTAGCCCTAAAACTAAATGAGTATTTTTCCTTGTTTAAAGTGAAAACGTACTTTGTGAGTGTGAATGTACTGAACGAGGGGTGAAGATAAAATGAGTAATAAGAATTAGGTTATGAAAAAGGGAACTGTCAGTGTTAGGTTAGCAGTAAAATTCAGTATATTCTGCCTGGGGACCAAAGGGAGTTACTAGATGCTGTGGCTATAGGATGCAGAGTAGGTAGCCATCCTACATGGCCTGAGACTGGTACTTGGCACGGTGCATTCATAAAATTTCTTGTCTTGAAATAGCTTCTTTTGAAGAGTTTCAGCAGGTCAGTTGAGTTTTTGCTATTTTCAAGTACCTTTCTTTGCACCTACTGCCTCTTCCTTTCTTCATGTAATTCTGCCAGTTTGTGAGAGAGATGAAAGACAGATACTCCCTGAATTGCTGTAAGTTCTATAAGAAGACCATAGTAGAGGTTTTACTGCACATTACATCTAGGTCTAATTATTTTTTATAGGCTGAACCTATACTTTAATCTTATTTAGTATCTTGTTTATGCCTTGTTCATGTTCAGTACATATTAAAGCAACAACAAAAATCTAAGGAACAAACTTTTTGTATAGACTCCTTTTAGGAGAATCTGACTTTATTGGTTTGGCTGAGTCAAAAGCCTGATAAAACAGGGTGTAAAGCCTTTCAATTAGATTACTTTGGTTAAAGCTCAGTCCCAGGTGGAAATGACTGATGATCCTCCCTATCTTGTGGTTGCTTAGTGATAATTGTGCAATAAAATAAGTTTCAGTCCAGAGCTCATAGCTCCACAGTGGTGGAGTGAAGTGGTTGGTGAAGTGGACTTATAAACACAGCAGAGACCAAGGGCAAACTGAACATGTTTCGTCCCCGGTGATGGTTGAAGGGCTTCAGTGGAGTAGCATAAGGATGTCTTCACAGCTTGTCCCCGTGTAGTGCTCTGTTGAGAAAGTACTTTGTTGGTCAAGGTTGTCCATTAATCTTAAATGGAGTGGCTTTGCTGTGGAGTGCAATTGTTGAGACATTTGGACAGTGCTTCAATTTATTCAGTTCAACTTAGTAATATATGGAGTGAGAGGATAAGAATGAAACCTCCCAGAAATGTTTCTGTGGATTCTCATTCTTTTACTGTCCTCATTTCCCTTAATCAAAGTAGTACATAAGCAGTACAGCACATTGTACAGCACATTTTAGCTTTGATTAATGTTACAATTATATTACAACCTCAGAAATTAATTTACTTGGTGTTACATGCTCAGTCTTGTGTTGATTTGATATTTTTCTTTATTCTTTCCTAGTATTTGTGTGATGGCAAATTTAATTGCACTACATGTCACTGATATTTGTGTTCTGTATCATCCCATAAGACAGGTTTATTTATTCACTAGATGCATAAATTAGGTAGCAGAAGCAGCTTTTTTTTTTGTTTGTTTGTTTAATTTTTGCATTCCTAGGCTTCATATCACCTTTGGTTTTGTTTCAGCTCTTGAATGTTTAGTATTAGCTGGCGTATCATGCCATTTTTTGAGGAATGTTGATTGTTAGCCAGTCCTGAAAACTTCCCAAGTAGGAGTCTACTTTTGGATTCCTAGTTTGGAGGACTAGTTTTTGCAGATACTGCCTTTGTTATTACTTCCACAAAAATATCCTCCACCATGCAGTGGGTAGGATTCCCATTTGATAAAGAGAGATTTCCCATTTCCTGGCTTTCTAAGAAGATGGCTTCTTTTAAGTCTGTTGATGCTGAGTTTTGACGCTGTTCTCAACTGACCTTCCTTAATACATTACACAGCCCAGCTTTCTAACTTAGAACAAAACTCCAAATTAGTCCTTAAATGACTTCAAAGAGAGCTTGTTAAGTACCGTTCGTTATCGTGGTTGTTACTGTGGTCTGCAGATACAGTTCTCATCTGCATTAACTCTGCTGCTGTTTGCAGCAGCAGCACTTCAAGCTGGCACAGTAGCTGTGCATAGCTCACTATAGCAGCTGCCAAGGTGATGTGAGTGTATTCCTCGTA
Organism: Laterallus jamaicensis coturniculus; assembly: GCA_022605575.1. Classification (NCBI taxonomy): domain Eukaryota; kingdom Metazoa; phylum Chordata; class Aves; order Gruiformes; family Rallidae; genus Laterallus; species Laterallus jamaicensis. The sequence continues at coordinate 8,176,445 of JAKCOX010000027.1, forward strand.
GCTGTTCCTTATGTTTTATTGATCTATTAAAATGGAAATGGAGAAGTATCCAGCTGAACATCCTTAGTCATAGCATGTGCAACTCTCTCTCCCTGTGTGTCAGGTGCTGTGTTCCAATTTTAAATGTGGTCTGTGGTCCAAACTGCTGTTTGGTCAAGCATCTTAAAGTTGTACTGTTCTGGTTTTATTCAGGATGACTAGTCAGTAAACATAGGTGTCACTTTGGGAAGAAATTATCCTCATTTAATGAGATGGACATAGAAGGAGATCACTGACCTGTATAGCAGTATTATCACAGAACTACAGAGTGGTCTGGATTGGAAGGGACCTCAAAGACTATCTAGTTCCACCCCCTTGCAGGGACACCCTCTACTAGACCAGGGTGCCCAAAGCCCCATCCAACCTGGCCTTGAACACTGCCGGGGAGGGGGCAGCCACAGCTGCTCTGGGCAGCCTGTGCCAGGGCCTCACAGGGGAAAATTTCTTCCTAATGTCTGATCTAAATTTCCCCTCCTTCAGCTTAAACTCCTTGTTCTTTTGTTACATGCCCTTGTAACCAGCCCCTCTCCAGCTTTCCTGTAGGCCCCTTTAGGTACTGGAAGCCTACTCTAAGGTCTCCCCAGAGCCTTCTCTTCTCCAGGCTGAACAAGCCCAACTGGCTCAACCTGTCTTATGGACTGCTGAAAAATGTAGAGAAGCAGTACTCTTAAAATGCAGACTAACTTATCTGCATATTACAAATGAATGTGGTGGTTCTGCCCATTCACCTTCTACCATGAAGAAAAAGGTGGTATGATGGTGTGGTCTAAGCAAGTCTCTGTCTTGGTGGTTTGGTGTCTCTTGCCAGTGGGTGATAGCAGGAGGGGAGCTCCATCCTCCGTCTTTGTGCTGTTCACTGCCATGCAGTGGGGACTCCAACCCACTCCCTTTTGTTAGGGAGCACAGATCTTGGCACTAAGGGATCTCCTGCCAGGGTACTTTGCAGGGGACGGTATGGGGTGCCTGAACTGTGCACAGCAGCACGTTGTTGCTGGAAAAAGTCCTCCTGTGCCAAAGTCCTGCCTCAAAGGCTTCAGTGAGGGAGTGCTATGGTGGTGTATGACTTTGAAGGGCCTTCTTTACTGTCTACTTTGGATTAGACAGCAAAACCTGCCACTCAGCAAGCACTGTGATGTCAGTGTACAAGGTGGAGTCAGGAGTTGGTGGTGTTTCCTTTTCTAGCTCTTAAATGGAAGTGTTCTAATTTCAAGTTTGCTGACTAGGTGCTTTTGTGATTTCAAGGAAGCTGAAGAGGGCTTTAAGTTTGTTCCCCTTAAATATTTTGCCAGTAAAGATGTTTCTTAGCATCTAACTGGTATAAATTATGAAATTCTGAGTTTTGTGTGGACATTATTATTGATTTCCTCCCCCACATCTTAAATCCATGTGACTTTTAAAGTTAAGAGCTGGCTGCATAGATCCACATGAATTTGCCATGCTTTCCTACTAGGCTGAGCATTATTAATGAGTTACACCTTGCTGTGTGATAGCATCACACTGATGAATTAGTAGAACAAGAGCTGCTTATAGCAAGCCAGTCCTGAAACCTGGGTTTACTGTTAATTCCTCTAAATGTAAAAATTAATTTATGGTTTGATTTCCTTGAATGAACAATGGGCACATTATATGTTTACCTGTGATGTTTCTTTCATATTTAAAATAATAAATAAAGCTAACCTAGTTTTAAAAATTAGTCTTTTTAATCAGTGTGGTCAGATTAAACTTGAGTGTTGTGGAAGAACACTGGTGAGAAGTTTATCATAGCAAATATAAAAAAAGAAAACTTGCAGTAAGTACTGAAGTACTGACAGTTGTTCTGTGTTTAGTATGGACTAGGAAAGAGTAATTGGCAGAAATAGCACTGGCCTACAACACACCAGCAGTAGTTTTAGATCATGAGAAGTTACAAACTCGTGTGTATAAGCTTCTCTTTTATGGGGAAAACTAACTTCATCTCAGACAGGTCCAATATATCTCAAAACTGTATAAATGGCATTGTTGTTGTCTTATAGTACAGTGGGTTTTGGTTGCTTTATCTTTTATAATACTCTGATAATGGCTTTTTCTTTTTTTATTTTTAAAATGTAGCGTTTTTTCCTTGTTGGAAGTAATCCTGCAGAAACCAAATACCGTGTTTTGAAAATAGATCGCACCGAACCAAAGGATTTGGTTATAATTGATGATAAGGTGAGTGCCTCCCTCTGTTTTTCCTTTTTTTCCCCTCCAGTTATTCAAATACAGAATTCAAATAATACTGAGCTGAAGTTAAATATTGCACATTTAATCTGTTTCATCAAAGGTATGTTACAGAGTCACAGAGTCATAACATTTGGGGTTGGAGGGGATCTCTGCAGATTGTCTAGTCCTACTCTCATGCTCAGAGCTATGTCAACCCAATCAGGTTGCTCAGAGCCATGCTTGTTTGTGTTTTGGATATGGCTGGAGAATGCACAGGGTGTCTGGGTAGCCTCTTCAGTGTTTAACTGTCCTCACAGTAACTAAGTTTTTTCTTATGTTCAAATGGAATTTCCTGTATTTCAATTTGTGCACACTGCCTCTTGTCCTTTCACTGGATGCCACTTGAGAAGAGCCTACCTCTGACTTTACTTCCTTCTACCAGGTACAAGATCCCCTCTGAGCTTTCTCTTCTGCTGGCTTATCAGTCCCAACTCTCTCAGCTTCTCCTCTCACGTCAGATACATGCAATGTTAGTCAGGCTTGCACACAGTGCAAGCATGGCGATGACTGTTTACAGTATGAGAGTACACATTCACTTGAATGAAACTTCCTCAAGGTTTTCAGTTTGATGCATATGCTCCAGTGGTTTTCTCGCATTCAGCTGCACTAAGTGCAAAATAAGTTTAATTATTGTCTAGCCAGATTTTCAGTGTTTCTCATGTATCATATCTGAAGCAAAATAAGAAGCAGCAACGAGAGTTTTAACATACACAATAGAATAAGACTTGATTCCATTCTTGGAAGTTTATAGTATCTCTGTCAGGAGACAGAGGATGTAGAGCGGATGTTTGATTTATTTTATATCAACTAAATTCTACTATTCTCTGACATGAAACAAAATTTACCTACCAAAGCAGTAACTTAAGTCTTTTATTTTTTTCCAAAGCATGTGTACACACAACAAGAGGTGAGGGAACTTCTTGGCCGGTTAGACCTGGGAAACAGAACAAAGATTGGGCAGAAGGGCTCTTCTGGGTTATCTCGAGCTGTCTCTGCCTTTGGTGTAGTCGGTAAGTGTTCTGTTTGGTTTTATAAAATCTTTATTTCTTAAGAAGGTGAGGCTTACCGTGTTGCTGAGAAGTTTCATTCTTAAAAATAATTAAGTTTCTATGTATTTTGTGAAAACAGGTGGCCAGTACAGGAGTGAGAGTAACTAGTCTTGTTTTTTGCTGCTTAGGGAGAGATCTAGGAAACAGCCGTTCTCTAGAAGTTTGGTTGAAGATCTCATCAAACTCAATTTACTGAGCATACAAAAGATGTGGAACCTGGCCTTCTGAATTCCAGAACTCACAGAATGCTCATTAAAAGGAAAATGAAAGTTGACATCCTTTATTAGGCTGTATTTCTTCACCACACGCTACTCAGAAAGATGACTTAATTTTCTTTTTGGTTAACTTTTTGCAGTGACTTACTTAAAGATTTATTTTTCATTTTTGAACTAGTATAGCTGACTAGTATGTCAGCTGAATTTTTAAATGCTGATCAGCTGTCCATAATCCTAGAGAATTGCTTCAAGGATTTAACAGCTTCTAAATTCATCTGAAAGTCACTCCTTTCCTGCCTGTTGTCAGATACTGAAGTCAATATATTGATGGGTGATGTCTGCAAAGTAAATTTTAATGTGTGCTCTGGTGGCCTCCTCCAGGAATACTTTGTGCAAAATACGCCTGGGTATCTAAATGCAAAACTGTAGAGGAGGTGGAGAATGCAGAATTCTCAAGTGTTGCATAACAGCCAAAACAAAAGAAAATGTTATTAGTATTTTAACCTGAAGTGGTAGATTAAGCAAACTTTCTACTGGATTCTTTTTGCCCCACAAAGCATTTTGGAACTTATCAATGGATCCAGTTTTCAGAAATTCCTCAGATGAAGTTTATGCTCCTTATTAATTTAACAGTATTAATAATCATGGTAAACCTGGAGAAGCTTCTTACAGTCTTATAGCGTTGGCCTATTTTGCACAAGTCATCGGTGCTCACTGTCTAAATATGTGATAATATTTTTGATTGGAAAAGATTGCATCCCAGTTGTATGTTTGTTTGTATGTTCTCTTCGTAACAGGAGAGTATCTGGACAAATGTGTTGGTATCAGATCTGATGTACTATCCTAGATTTTTTTTCAGAAGTAACATGCTCTCTTGGTGATCTTCAGATTATCTTGCATTTTTGAAGTATATGCCTTACATGGCTTCTATCTATCTAATCATCTGTGTAAACATGTAATTTGAGGGAATGCAACTAGTCATTTATTTCTGCCTCCTGGCTCTGGTCAAGAGGACAGGGTTATTTTTTGTAGGCTTGGAAAGGACAGCTTTGTTCTGTTCTCTGATTAGTTTGTAAACCAGAGGCAGTGCATTTGGTGCAATCAGAATAGGGGTGCTGATAGACTAAGTTATGGTTCACTGCATGGTATTTAAACATAGAAGTTGATTTTAAATGGAGAGAACCGGGCCAAGGGGAAAGGCTGGGTGCCTGGTCAGCCTTTGGTATAACGCTTGGCAAAATTCAAAGGATAGAGAATGTTCACACCAGTGAGTGATTTCAGTACCTGGAGGATACAGGAAGAACTTTGACTGCTGTCACAACTGAAATTTGATAGTCTGGCTGCTTCAAATGGAAGGCTTTGTTTTGGATTGTCAGCAGGGTCTCCTGTCCTTGTGCAGGTGAGAGCATTTTTCCAAGGGGGGCTAATAAGGCAGAAAAAAAGATTGCAGTTCCTTCGATCACATTGCAGCCTCCAGCAGTGATGGGGAGGAAAAAATGTGTGGTTTGCTCATCCTGCCTCTTTAATTTATAATGCAAAGCTAAAATAACTGAATATAAATAGAAGTACAAATGTGAATTGTGAGGCACTTTCCTCCAAAAATTAATATATTTGACAGTGCAGCAGTGACTGAGTTCTAGGCTCTTTATTAGTAGCAAACATCAAAGCAGCTACCTTCAAGAGCTATGTCATGTAACTTAGTTATTAAAACTCATTATTACTGTATCACTGCCTATACTGTATTAGGAACAAATTTGGGTTTGGGGTGGTTAGGTGTTCCTATTTTTAATTGGAATTTATACATTTTTATTGTGTTTAAAGGTTTGTTACATTTTTTTCCCAATGATACGTAATACAGACACCCAAAGAAGCAACTCAGTGAAGAAGTATGGCCATGCCCTGTCATGTTAGGCCCTGAGGGTGGAGGTTTCAGGAGCCACCTTCTTACAGGCAGTAAAGCCAGACACTGCCTGTTCTACATCCTTACCCCTCTGGACTTACCCATCAGGGCCAAGTGTTGGTAGCTGAGACAGAAGATAGAAAGGAAGGATCACCCCTGATGATCTGAACAGCCAATTTGGGGGAGACGCTGCTATAGAATTTAATTCCCTGCTGTTAAGGAGAGAGAGTGTAAAGATGGTGTAGTGTCTTCAACTCCTTTTGGTGTTCTGTGCCCCTCCCCAGTCCAGAATACATAAACCTGAGAAAAAAATTGTAGGGATTCTTCCTTGCCTTGGGAAATTAACCTTTTGTTATCTGAAGTAATTAGAGCATGCCTCACCAGATCTGAACAATGAGAGTCCTATAGAAATGAACACAAGTAACTTAACTACTCAGCAACTTAGTCAGTGTCTTAAGTCTGCTACCTAATATTAAAAGTATGCACAGTGGAAGGGGGGAAAAAAAGGTTAAAAACTATGTATTTAATTGATTAACACTTACTGGGGGTCAGTTGTAAGACTGTCTGTGTGTATATATCTTTGCACATTACACACATAACCTTAAGAACAAACAACAATTCTAGGAATTGCTTGAAACAGTTCTGATATTTTTTCATAAATATGCTTCATCAAATGAATGCAAACGTTCAGCTGATAACATTTATTGCTGTTTTAACAGGTTTTGTCAGATTTTTGGAAGGCTACTACATTGTGTTAATAACAAAAAGAAGAAAAATGGCAGATATTGGAGGTCATGCAATATATAAAATAGAAGATACAAATATGATCTACATTCCAAATGATTCTGTAAGAGTCACTCATCCTGATGAGGCCAGGTAAGTAGCAATGGTAAATTGTGTGTACTTTCTGAACATTTTCTAAGCAATGCTGAACTGCTTTGGTCATGGACTTTCCTTTCTTAGTATGTCATTTAGGCTGTTACATCTTAGTTGATAAATTAGCATGGAAGAATGGAGAATGGGATGTGTGTTCTGTTGCCTCTGACCTGGAGGGTGAATTAAACTGTCACAGTCTTTCAGAGCTTTTTGTCCACATCTATGTGTGGACTACATGTCAAGGCTACATCTTAGCAAATGTGCAGGAGGAAGCATCCAATTTAAACACTGTTCTTATAAGGGCAAAGTAATGCTAACACAGGCTAATATTGCTTGGGACACTGTTCGTTTGCTAGTAGTTCTAGCATTGTATTAATCTCACCGGAAGAGATGCTTTATGCCCAGATCTTTTGTGCCCTTCAAAAACTGCTGAGTAGGTTATGTAATGATTCTGTGCTGTCAGAATCTTGTGAATGTTGTTGTTGTAAAGGGTGATAAAGTGACCTGCTTGTATGGGTCGCTTCTTTTTTGTTTTCTGTCACTTCTTTTCTGAAGAGAGAACCCTGAGCCTTTGATCTGCAGGAAACGTTGTTTGAAATGTACAACTATATCCTGGTGACGTTTTTGTCAGGGTGGGGTAACTTAAATTCTGTGAAATACCAGGAAAATGGTATCAATCAACTGCTTTTCAGTCTGCACCAAGTGTGAATAGCCAAAAAGTGATGGATTATGATAAACTGGTGTCAGGTAATAAGTCAAGCTATTAAAGTTTCCATTTCAAGGTATCACTGGTTCTAAACCTCAGTCTCCCCTCTTAGAATGCTGTGTACTATCTTATGTGTGTATTTATGGTGTTAGTCATTTCATGATTTATAGACATATGGCTGCTTCTGAGAATTTGCAAGGTTATGACAGGTTTAAGTAGGTGTTTATCTTCTTGTTCATTTATTTGAGAAAAACTGTGAGAATCTTTAATTAATTCTTGTTTAGTATTGTTGAGAGTGTGCTTGTGTAAGTCCTAGAGAATTTGACACACCTGTGGAAAACAGAACTACAACTTTATCTACAGCTGCCTGAAGAAACAGAATATGTATGAGTAGACACTGAATTTTTTTTTTTTTAAAAAGCTTATTTGATGTAGTTAATCCAGATGCTGACATCCTAGTAGAATTACCTGTCAAAATAGTTACAGTAACATAGGAAGGGAATATACACCAAGAGTCAATGTTTATATGTAGTTTAATTTCTGAGATCCTGTGAATAACATTGTGGGGTCTGTCTGGTTAAACTAATCATTTTCCCTTTAACTTGAAATATTTTGCTAGGTATCTGAGAATCTTTCAAAATGTGGACCTTTCTAGCAACTTCTATTTTAGGTAGGTATTAATTATTAATTGCTTAAAAAAGGACACTTACACTTGCTATAAGATTCTGATTTTGGATTTTGATACCCATGACCTTTAGGTTGGTATTCTGGGAAAATAAGACAGGTGATCGCACTGCTTGTCCATTTTTCATCTGTGTCTTTTGAACCTGCTTTCTCTTTCAACAAGTCATTAGGAGTGTAGTCTCCATGAAGTTAAAAACTATAGAACTGTTAGTGGCATGGTAGAAGGTAGATGCTGAAATTACTGTTACCACTCAGCCTAGCCAGACTATGCAGAAGTTCTCTGTTTTGGGCAAGTGTTGTATGTCGGGGGGGGGGGGGTTGCTTGTCCTGTCACCTTTTTTTTTTCCTCTTGATCTCATAAAGCTCTGCCATAATTCAGAAATGAAGACTGAGAAATAGGTCCTCATCTAAGATAAACCCTTTCTTAGGACCTTCTGGGCATTGCCAGTTCACTTGCTTATTGTATCATAAAGGCCATGTCTGAGACAAGTTTCTGTCCCCCAGCTACTTATACACATTAGATCTTTGGGACAGTAGAAAAATTGGGAGAATGTGGCTATAAGCTTAGCAGTAGTAGTTAAAAGATATTAAGATTTTAAAAAATGAAACAAACTCTTCCAAGTACCAAAAGGCCTATCGGTCTAGGTGGTAAGTCTTGGAAAGTACAGGTTTTTATCCCAACTGTGTATGTGAAGACAAGACCGTATGAAGCTTCATGTCTGTTTTGTGGTTTTGCATGGGAAGACTTTTTCATGGTGTAAACCCTGAGTTTTCCTTCCATGCTTTGTCTCACAGTCCTGAAATTACACAAATTTGTTGTTTGGGGGGTGTTTTTGTCTGCTTGAAGATCGGGAGTGTATACTGTTTCGGTGGTCGTGCTTAGAGGGGAAGGAAGGTTCTTTATTCAGCTCTCTGATAAGCACGTTTCTCAGCTTAAATTGTTCTCAGCTGAAAACAGTATATGTTTCTGCATGTTTTTAATATCAATTCTGAACAAAATTAGAAGTTAGTTATATGAAAACATTGGATCTAAGAGGAAAATGGAGGAATAGAAGTCTTCTACTGGGATACTCCTTAAAGGTTCTGTTATAGGCAAACTGAGAATGTAACGGATTATTATGTTTGTTCTAACAGATAATAATGTCTGGTTGTTATTATGGAAAGATAGTGAATGTGTGGCTTAGACTGTGTTATCATTAGTGATAGATCTAAATGTCCAGTGTTTAAATAATTTTTTTAAGGTCAATAATGAATCTCTGGAATTTACAGGAGGGCCAGTAATCACTGGTGCTGTCTTGGGCTGAAATGGAAATCTCTCTGTATTTCTGATTTGAATGTTGTGTAAATTTCATTTCTCCTTGGGGAAACGAATCCTAGTGGGTTACAAAATTTAGCAATTAGTGTAGAGTGTTGTCAGTATAAAAGATTTGGGATGCAGAATTTGTTACTGTTACGGAACTAATTAAAAAAAAAAAAGCAAGCCAACAAACCTTTTGTTTATTCAGCAGCCACTGTCTAAAGATGCATCTGTGCTGCAGTCACACATTTGAGGGAAGATACAGGGTTTGTGGAGCAAATTTTTGGCTGATCTGAGTTCAGGTAGGAGTCAGAGTAGTACTTAAATCTCAGAAAACTGAGGTTGTCTGTGTACATAGTGATTTCTGGTGGAATGGCTATTTTTGATCCTCAGGACTGCTGCTTAGGACGTAGTGACTTAACACTGTTGATACACCTTGTTCAAAAGGCATGCTCAGTTTTCAGTTATAAGAATATAAATACAGTTTCAGCTATTTTACTGTAAACAGCTTCTGTGTTTGAAAAGCTTTTATTCAAAATAATTTGTATCATTTGCCCTTATAGATTCCTAATCTGTTTATTTTGTTTAAAAGTCTTCTTTTGTTGGCTTTTCTTTTGTTAGTGGATAAAATTACTGTGTTAAATATACATACAGATGGAGAGTAAAGGCTTTCAGAAAAGTCCTGTGCATCTACAGTTATTAATAAGTGTTAACTGTCTGTCAGTTACAGCTATGATCTGTCTCACTCCCTTCAGTATAATCTTACTGTCCTGAGAATGCCACTTGAGATATTAAAAACTGAAACAACCCAGACCCGACAAGAGAGTTTTGATATATTTGAAGATGAAGGACTTGCAACACAGGGTGGAAGTGGTAAGCAAATGTGCCTAATTAAACTAATGTTTTGAATATGTTCCACTTCAGTTTACTTTTGAGAAACATTCAGGCCTTCTGTATTGATCAGTAGTCTCATAACAGTTGTAGGTTAATAAAAGATTATGTAAAGTGCCAATTACAGACATTTGAATTTGAACAATACAATTTCTAGAGCTGATTAAACATAGTTTTGTTAATTTACACTGCAGCTCAGGGAGATAATTGAGCATGCTGACGTTTTTCAGCAATTGATTATTCAACTGACTTGTAAGACTCCCTATAGGAATGAATTACAAAGAGTCTGGGAAGGACTGATTAAGTACTAATAAATCTGTTTTGTTTCATGTTGGAAAATACTGATGACAAAGGAATCGTAGGAAGTTAGTACTGACTTGATGTAGTAAGCACTATCAAGAAGTAGGTAACAGGACAAAAATTTTCATCCTCCTCTTTTAGATCCAGACTCATACAATTCCATTCACCTTTTTAGTGCCAGTTGTCATCTCGGTCCATATTTTTTAAACAGAAACAGACTCAGGTTCCAGATATATCATAAATTGAATTTTAAGGCTCAGTTCTACAGTAACTGCATTTCTTGGTGTCAGTGCAAATAGGAAACTCAGGCTACATTGTGTGAGAAGGGGCTTGCTGTGCCTTTTGTAAAGGGGGCAAAGGCTATCTTCCAGAGCTGACCCAGAATCACAAAACCTATGAAGTCCTCCTATGAAAGTATTTTTGCCTTAACTGCAATTCACAACTTGATTTATTTCACTTCTCAAATCTGCTGCTGCTACTACTCAGAGTCTCTTTCTAGTACTGGGAGTATCAGAAGCTTCTGCATGAAAGCACTTGGAGCCTATGTTGGCTGGGAACTGTAGAAAAATTGCAAATCCTCATAAATGCTGAACTTCAGCTTGTGAAGTAATTGATATGCTGAGTTATGATCAAGGGAAAATCAAAATGAAGGTCCAATGACTTGTTTTTTAAAGCAATCTGATGCAGGTAAGCTTGTTTCTTAATTGCTAATACATTTTCACTGAACAACTTCCAGGTGTATTTGGGATTTGCAGCAAGCCTTATGAAAAGTATGTGTGGAATGGCAAGCTTCTGGAGGCAGTAAGAAATACTGTTCATCGTGACTGGCTGCTGTATATTATTCATGGATTCTGTGGGCAATCAAGTATCCTTTTACTGATGTAATGAATGTTGGTTTATCAACTGTTATTTTATTTTTAAGTTGGAACATGTGAAATACATCAGATTGCTTCTTTTCTAATGTAAATACTTTTCCATTTTAGAACTGTTGCTTGTTTTTTATTGTCATTACTTTCGCAGGTTTCATGCTAAATAAGAAATATGATTATGTTCTTACAAGTGCCCTGACACAGGTAGAGTGCCTTCTCTGCAAGGCACTGTTTCTAAGCATGTGGTTTAGTAATAAAGAACTTAGTTCAGCTGTAATTTTTTCACAGATGTTTGAGGAAAGGGAGAAAAGCTAAAGAGAACTGAATTGATGACACAGAAATGTGTTTTACTAATCTTTAAAATACCTTTTTTTAGTAACTGAGATTTGTAGAAATTCTTTTATTTACTCTTTCTATTGAAGATGATAAAACTTCAGGCCTGCTGTGTGAAGAGACTAAGTAAGCACTGAGACATCTGAAAATCTTTTCCCCTGGATATATGTTATTTTAAATGGGTGAATGGGTCTGTGTACATTGTAGTAGGAGGAGAAGCAGCCTAAATGCATGTCATAGTCCAAAGAAATACCATCTCAGCATCTTAGTTGATAAGAATGTAGTACACATTCTGATTTAATTATGAACAGTATCATGTTAGCTTAAAAGCCTGTCAACAAAATACCTGTGGAAGCAAATACTATTATGAAGTTAAGGTTAGTGATGTCTTTTGCTTTTTCATGATTGTAAGGTCATTGGGCTAGTCCCCAGACAAGTAGATCTGTTTTTATATACCACTGTCTTATCTGTGGTCTGTCTTAATCAGAGTGGTAGCAGCATTAAGTCCTCCATAGTGAGTGATGATGAGTCTTTCCTTGAGGCATTTGAGAGCGAATGTCTTCTTCCTTGCGCTAAGGAAGCAGAGATAGTCATGCTAGAAATCTGATTCTTTTTTTTGGTTTTAATGTAAAAAAAGCCTAAAAGAAAACCACTACTGCATCTGTAGCTGTTTGCCTCTGGCTTTCAGTTGTACATACTATTAAGTAGTCACAAATTTATCTCCTTTTCCAGACAAACAACTAAAGGGTGACTAATATACTTGATCTGAAGTAGAACCACCCAGGCTTTAATCACAGTGTTCACAAAAGCAGTATTTGCATCCCAAGGTGAATCTTGTACTTGTTTCACCTCCGTTGTCACTTGACATAGTAGAAACAGTTTGCTTCTGAATGTTGTGAAAAGTGGTTGATGTAATATAAATTCCTCATTCAAAGTTCTTAAAAGCAATTCCAACAATTTCCAGCTGCAAAAGAAATCTCTAACAGTGATGAGTATTGCTTCCATATTTTAGTAAATCAGATGTTTCAGTTTCATACACCTTTTTTAGAATTTTATTTTTGCTTACATTGAATAGTGAACGGAAATTTGTGACATGGAAACCTTAACTGCTTTTTCAAGAACTGCTAATATATGGTCGCCCTATATATGTCACTCTGATAGCCAGAAGATCAAGCAAATTTGCTGGAACACGTTTTCTGAAACGAGGAGCAAACTGTGAGGTAACTTAAATGTAATTTTAGGGGTCTGTCTCCACTCCCCGTGTCCCCTCCAAAAGCATGAAAGCTTGACTAACCGCAGAACTGAAATGCTTTAGAAAGTGGTTAGGATTTTGGCCTTAATGCTATCTAACAACATAATTTATCACAGCTATCATTGTATTTTAAATTTAGATAATAAAGCTGCTGTTAAAATAGAAAGTCTTTACCAGCAGGTTTGGGTTGGGTTGGTTTTTTTTTCATAGCTAGAGTTATTCCCAAAAAGAGGAAAAATAAAAATCTGATGATATATATTTAGGGACAAATAGGAATTTAACCTTCAGTGGTGTTCTCACTGATGTGTTTTGATGTTTTGCAGTTTAATTTTAACAACCAGTTCTCTATAAAGCATGCAGCTCTGCAGTGTCATGTCTACATCATGTGTGTGTTTTTTGTTTTAGGGAGATGTTGCTAACGAAGTGGAAACAGAACAAATACTTTATGATGCTTCAGTTATGTCATTTTCTGCGGGGAGTTATTCTTCCTACGTCCAGGTTCGAGGATCTGTCCCTCTCTACTGGTCTCAGGATATTTCGACTATGATGCCTAAGCCACCCATAACATGTAGGTACATTTTTTTTTCTTTGTGAGGGATTATGGTTAGTGCTGTGTCCTAAAGGAACACCTGAGAGAGTAAGTGAAAACTATATTTGCAAAAATGAACAAATTATCTATGCATTTGTTCTCTGGGAAGCTATTATTTAAGGTAAGTAAATGTTCTTTATAATAAACATGACAACGTACATTCAACCTTTTAAAAAGCTGCATTTAATAAAATTGAATTAAAAAAGCCTCCATCTTAGACTTCGTGTTCAGAAATGAAATACAAAAACTTGTGTTTGAAGATGCCATTTTTCTTTGTGCTCCTCCCCCTTTACTCTGCCCTGGTCAGGCCCTACCTGGAGTATTGTGTCCAGTTCTGGGCTCCCTGGTGTAAAAAGGACAGGGATCTCCTTGAGAGAGTCCAAAGAAGGGCTGCGAAGATGATTAAGGGCCTGGAGCATCTCCCCTATAAGGAAATGCTGAATAAGCTGGGACTGTTCAGCCTGGAGAAAAGAAGATTAAGGGGAGACCTAATTGGTGTTTACAATTACCTTAAGCATGGGATGCAGGGGGAAATGGCCAGCCCCTTTTCAGTGGTCAGTGGGGACAGGACAAGGGGCAATGGCTGCAAGTTGGAGCACAGGAAGTTCCGCACCAACATGCGGAGGAACTTTTTCCCAGTGAGGGTGACAGAGCCCTGGGACAGGCTGCCCAGGGAGGTGGTGGAGTCTCCTTCTCTGGAGATATTCAAGACTTGTCTGGACGCCTATCTGTGCAGTATGAGCTAGGGAGCTGCTTTGGGAGGGGGGGTGGACCTGATGATCTCTTGAGGTCCCTTCCAACCCCTACAACTCCTGTGATTCTGTGATTATGTTGTATATGAAGTTAGATACATTTATCTTAGTAGTGTGGATAAAATTTTTAACCTGTTGAAAATGGTGGAAAACATCTGGGCTAAGTTTGAGGGCTGGAATGCTTGCTCTTCGGAAGCATCTCCTGATAAGTTCTGGTTAAGAAGTTGCTTCCTGTTTGGAAAATGAAAGGGTTTTTTTAACAGCTTTTGCATAGAAAGAGGGGAAAGTATCTTTCAGAGAAAATACTGCAATCAGAGTATTAGTATATATTATGTGAAGAGTATTTTTAAGGGAAAATTATTTACGTGACTCTACAGCTCACTTAAAATATCCTGAATGCATGTGTGTATTTGTTGCAGTGGACCAAGCAGATCCTTTTGCATATGTTGCTGCTCTTCACTTTGACCAAATGCTTCAGAGATTTGGCTCTCCTATTATTATTCTGAATCTCGTGAAGGTACAGTATTTTAAACATGTTCTGTATGTTTTCTAATTTTTGATGTTATGGTTATTTCTGTGGAGTCACTATGTAATTTTGGTTGTGTTCTAAGCTAGTAGTGGTTCACAAATAGAACCTTTTCTTCTCAAATCTCATCTTTCACAGTGTAATACGTAACTTTCTGCTTCCACTACTGCCCTTCAAAACAAATTTCCCATGTTTCTAGACTTCTTACAGTAGCCTTCCACTGCTGTTTTCAGTGTTTGCTGCCACTCCATAGATGTAAGTCCAAATAAATTTAGCACTAAATGTAATATAGCACTAAAAATACTAAAATAGTATAGTTCCATACAGAGTGAGGTTTGTAGGCATCTTGACGCAGACGACTGAGTTACCTGAATTGTAGTAATAAGGGCTTATCTTCTGCTGTTTGCTCTGTCTGGGAGAGTCATGGCAATTGGAGTGGGAGACAGAACAGAAGTTTCTAGTGCTTGCTAAGGGGCAGTGCCAGGGGCAGCGGGGCTGGACTGCTGGGGGGCTTTTCATGATTGCTCCATTCACTGCTGTGTGAGACACCATGGTACAAAGCCTGGGTTCTGGGTGGCACTGTAATTTTGGTTATTACATTTTGTATTTGTGATGGGGGTTTTTGTTTGTTTGTTTTCTTTTCCAATCCAGCCATTTTCTGTCCTGGTGCTCATTTCCACATTTGAGTTTAATATATTGATTTGTTTTGCTTGAATCATACCTTACTTCTTTTTAGTCTAAAAAAAAAAAATTACCATGTTATAGAACTACATTCAGTAGAAAAAAGGATCTTTTATGTGCAAGTAGGATCCGGTCCTAGTGTAAAAAAAATAGGGAAAATACAAAATGAAGGCTTTTAAAACTCTTAAGTTGTAATAAATGGCAAGTAGAGAACCTATTTTCTATTTCTAGAATCTTTCTGTGAGGGGTGCTTTTAAGACTGCCCAGGAGTCTCTGGAATCAACCTAGGATAGCATTTATTGACAAGAAAATTATTTTATCTCTTGCAGCCATTGTTGCAGTGAGAGTCTAGGCCCACATGACCTCAACACATAAATCATTAAATGCTTTTATTCACAGGGCTTTTGATACAGTGGCTGAGAATGCATCTTTCTCTTTCCCTCAATATTAAGATGCTAAAATTCATGTTCCTTTATGTACCACTTAAAAAAATTTTTTTCAAAGTGAGGGGGAAGCCCCCAAATCTGAACATCTTTTCTGGATGTTGCTGTTGCTTTTACACAAATGCACTTCTGTCTCCAGTATTTTTATTATTTGATTTCTTAGATGTTGATGAAATGTAAATTTATGCCCTTCTGTATCTATCACAGAAACTTACTAACTAGTAATGTTTTAAGCTTCCTTTGGTTTTGTTTATTTAGGATTGCTGCTATATATTTAAAGCAGTTTCTATAACATAGGTTGAGTATTGCTTTTAGTTTGGATGAGGTGGAGAGGAAAGCCATTCTAAGATACAGGGTGCCAAAACATATGGTATATTCAGAGAATGGCAAACCAATTCTGATTTTTATAAATTATTGCTAAGCTGGGAGCTGTTGTTCCCCCTCTCCTGTCAGTACTGGAGAAGAGTTTGCCTAGGTTCTCTTGTACCCCAGAATTGAACAGGGGGGTACTGTCGTGCTTTTGCCCCAGCTGGCAGCTGAGCACCATGTAGCCCCTCACTTACTTCCCTCCCAGAGGGAAGAAAATGAGAGGGAAGGATAAAACCCAAGGAAGGACAATGGCAAACCTCGTGGGTTGGGATAAGGACAGTTACTGGGGCAGGAAAGGGAGGGAGAAATGACAGTGACAGGACTTTATGGCAAAATATACAAAACTGGTGATACATGATGCAATTTCTCACTGAACTGCACAACTCAGACTCTACAGCTCAGAGCCATCCCAAAGCCAGACTGTTTCCAGACCATGCGTCCTGGAGCCATGCGCTCCTCCCTCACCAACCCTCTGTTATGCTGAGCATGACAACCCTCTGTTATGCTGAGTCATGGTATGGAATACTCTCTTTGGCTAGTTTGGGTCACCTGTCCTGGCCATGTCCCCTCCCAGCTTCCTGGGTGCTTCCTGTCTTGTTAGCAGGGCAGCATGAAAGCCTGAAAATGTCCTTGACTGCTTGGCAAAACATCAGTGTGTTATCAACATTGCTAACAAACTAAATTTGAAACACAGCACTACACCAGCTACTAGAAAGAAAATTATGTCTACCCTGGCAGAACCCAGGACAGATACTTTCTTTTGTGCCTTTTTCCTTCTCCTTTGTCTTAGTCCATTTCCTCTGTTTTACCACTTCTGGTTCCATTTTTCAGACAATGATTTTGCACAGTTGAAACTTTTTTACTAGTTTAAAAAACAAAAAAAATTAGGATTTTACTACTAATGCAGATCAGTTGTTAAAAACCCAGAATGTTTAGATTTCTCTCTCCTGTTTTTGCTTTAATTGCATGTCTTATATAATTGTACCAGTTTAATTATACTAGTTATGAAGAACTGCTTGCTGTTTTTACAGCTTCCACTTCTAACTTCTGTCATATACACACATGAATCTCTGTATGTATACAAATTAGCTGCATTTGTTAATGAAAATTGTAATGTTAACTTTTCTTTTTGCTCAAGGAACGTGAAAAAAGAAAGCATGAAAGGATTCTTAGTGAAGAACTTGTTGCTGCTGTGACATATCTCAACCAGTTTTTACCCCCAGAGCATGCAATTATATATATACCCTGGGATATGGCCAAATACACAAAAAGGTAGAAAAGATCCTTCTTTGTACTAGTGCTCTTAGCCACAATATAAATAACTATTCTGCTGAGCATGTCGTTTTTCAGTTGAATTTAGCTTAGGCATGATAGGAGACATTTATTGAGATCTATGCACAGAATAAAACCTTGGGGTTTTTTAAGGATTTTCAATGTTTTCCTGGTTTCTTTCCAAAGTGGAGCAAGGCCTAAAAATTTTGAAATTCTCTGCAAAAGAAAATTTTAGACAAAAGCCACAAAAAGCCTTCAACATTCACTTTGTATTTTGAATGAATCAAAACACTGTATTTTCCATGTCAGTCATTGAACTTAATGAATTAAACCATGTTGGAAATTTACGGGCTTCATGCCAGTGAGACTTTTCCATTTCCTTTTCCACAAGGAAATGGGGACATTAATTCCAGTGTTATAAAAATTTATATTATTAGAGGCATGTGTCTTAGGCAAATATATTCTTTAACTTTTTATTCCATAATTTTGGACAGCAGAATGGTGTAATAGGATCATGAGAAAAGGATGACTGTTTTCCTGAATGTAGAAATATTTCTAAGCCAGAGACACTTTAAATACATAGGTATATATGGCTATTTTTAAGTAACACTCAACTCGGTTGTAAAGTTTTCTGATCTGCATACATCTTACAATGCCAGAAATTCTAGAAGAATCACAAGAAGTGATGGATCAGCTTTGAGGTGTATATTAGTGCATCAGTTTGAGCAAAGCAACAGAAAAGCTGGTGTGGTTCCAAGGGCAGGAATATAATTAATGCTTGTCAATTAAAATTTTGTGAAAAGAGCTTTGCAAAACAATCCTTACTCAGTGTTTGACTTGTTTTATACAGCTCATCACATAGGTGTGAAACTGTTACTTTAAAGTTTCATGTGGTTTCACACTACTTTTATATTCTAAAATACCATTGTGCAGAGTTTAATATGTCTGTAATTATGTTATGGTTAAATAGCAAATCTCAAAATAAGGCTAGAGTTCCTTTTGGAAGATATGCCAGATGCAAGTTCAATGTGGGTTTCATATGAAGTGATGCTGATGAAGCTTAATGGTTCCTATGTGGCAAATGATACAAGGTGATCAAAGGATTCCCCTTCTAGCTTTAAGCTCAAGGTATATTTATATACATATCCACCGTAGTAGAGATAGAAAAGCAAAAAAAATCTTAGGGTTTTGAGCAAGATTACTTGTTCAAAAGTAATTACTTGTTCAAAAGTCAAGAGTCATTTAAGAATGGAAGATAATGTATATGTCTGCCTAAAGAACTGATAGTTTCAGGAATACTGAGAACATGTTTAACAGGTAGTGTTGAAGTTAGTTTGCCGGTGTCATGGTTTAACCCCAGCTGGTAACTAAGCACCATGCAGCTGCTTGCTCACCCCTCCCTTTCACCCCCATCAACCCCCCTAAAGGAGAACGGAAAGAGAAGAGAAAGGAGAATTGTTGAGATAAAGACAGTTTAATAGGATAACAAAGGAAGGACATAATAATAGTAACAACAACAATGATAGCAATAATAATAAATATAAACCACTTGAGGGACAAATGCAGTTGTTCACCACATAGAGAAAGGAAAAAAAACACCTTGATGCCCAGTCTGTTTCCTTCGGCCAGCTTCCCCAGTTACAGACAGAGTATGATACTCTGTGGCAGGGAATATCCCTTTAACCAGGCTGGGCCAGCTGTCCGTGCTGGGCTCTCCCAGCTTCTTGTGCACCTGGAGGAGTGTGAGAAGCTGGAAGGTCTTTGACTTAGGTTGCACAATGCAACTAATAATTGTTTTGTTACTTGAAATGTAAATGTTGTAATAAAAACTGCAAAAATAAAATTCTGATCAAGCAGAAGTTTAAGTCCTCATCAATGAATGGGTGGATGCCCTGATCTGAGTAGGACATCATGAAGGCCACACAGGGAAACAAATGTTACTGAACAAAACAGCACCTTGCAAACAAAATGAGTGAATATGGTTTAGCATAATCAGGTATCCTTTTTGGCCTCATTCTTATTTTGTGAATCACAGAAAGTAGAGAAAAAATAGTGTGATATAAAAGCCAAGGAGTTTTAGGCTGTTGAAGTTTCCCACTTCTAGTTTATGTAATATGTTTTATTAAAAAGTAAACAAAATTGCTTAGGTAGGGTCAGTGTCTGTAAAATCAAAGCAAACTGTAGACATAATTACTGTTGGATAAAGCAAACGGTGATGTGAGTCTTCCTTTGAATCAGTTTTGTATTTAAAAGACTTTGCAAGCTTTACATCTTGACTGTGTATTTTTTTTTCCTCTCCCCAGCAAACTTTGCAATGTCCTTGATAGACTGAATGTGATTGCAGAGAGTGTAGTAAAGAAGACTGGATTTTTTGTAAATCGACCTGATTCCTACTGCAGTATCTTGCGGCCAGATGAAAAGTACGTCTTAATTTAATTGATGAATAACATCTGTTGCTTGGAGAGTTGTCTGGAACTTCTAGGGGTTTAGATGGTATCTTAGGGCTTAAATTAATATGAAAAAATAATATTTGCTACTAAGTTATAGCTAAAAGGGTTGCAGTCAGAAGCACATGCTTAGAAATAATGCACTGAAACAGTACAGTTATGCTGCTGCTTCTTCTGAGTATTATTTGTAGCTTGTAATCTGTGCCATGTGTGTTTGTATAACACACATGGGTTGGTGGGTTGGGGTTTTTTTTCTACATTAGCCAAAGGAATCCTAAATTTGAGCATAAATTTAACAAAGCAAACATCATTCAGAATTTAGTTAGTCACTTCTTTTGAGGCACACTAATAAGATAACTGTCATATAAATGTTACTGAGTCCAGTGTTTTCCAATGGATTTTATGTTTTCAAACAGAAACTGTTTTCAAACAGAAACTGTATTTCCTTATAGTACTGGAGAAGTACAGTGATTTAACCATCTGAATTATCTGAAGTCCCTTAAAACCAAGAAGTAGAGTAACTTCTTCAGTATAACTTTTTGATTCAAGTTTTCTAGTTAGGGATAGAATTCATCACTACCCAAATAGGTATTTTTATTTTACGTGAAGAGAGTTGTTGCCTTTTAAGCCTGTGCTCATGTAGGAACAATGTGAGCTGAAACTCTCATAGGCTCTCCTAGAGCTTTTCTCTGCCCTGCAGTGCAGGAAACGTGACAACTGTAAGCTAGCAGGAACAAGATAAATACATCCATGTAATGCTCTGTACTGTAGAGAGTCAGGTGAGTCTCAGGTGTAGGCTTGCCATAGCAGTCTTTTGGTCTGGCTGATTTAAAAATATTCAGTAGTTCAGGGGTTACTTGCACAGGGAATAACTTCTCCTCTACCTCAAAATGTCATTAATTTCTGATTCATGTTCTCTGGGGTACAGAATTACGAGACCTGGACAAGATGTAGGTGTATATGTATCCAACCTGTATGCCTAGAATCTGTGTGAGGGGAAGGTTTAAATCAACCTCCTTGTGCCACAGTGTACGTTACGCCTCTACCTTCCGGTCATTGGCATTGTGCCTACTTCAATTTTTGTGCACTCAAGATGCAATCTAGCAACACTTGTGTTGCTTATACTCTGTTCTGTGGGGAACAAAGGAAACACTTTGTATGGCTTTTGAGTATTTCTACTTAAAAGCTAGATTTAAAAACAAAAAAATCTTTTTTTTCCATAGTGTGGTTTAAATACAACATCTTACTGCTTCACAGAGCTTTCACTGCTTTCTGGTATTCAGGGCTATCAGTTTTGCTTTGTGACAGTTTTTAATTCTCACCCTTTTTCACTGAGCAGATCAATATGTGGTGTCATCTGTTACTTTCAAAAAATTTTTTTAAGTAATTCCGTTTGTTTCTCTTTCAGGTGGAATGAACTGGGAGGTTATGTTGTTTCTACTGGTCGCTTGCAGGTACTAAATTATACTTTATTAATCCATAGTTATAGTGACAGAGATCAGCACTCCCAAAGCACCAGTGTACCTTTTAACTTAAATACCTAATTGGAGATTTGCAGAGTGCTCTTAAATTAATATTTATAGTAAACAGCATTATTGCTGACCATCCCAGAAATGCAACTGGGAAACAGGGCTTAAAGTTCTTGCGTGGTATCACAAAACCTTATGCTGTTGATACTGCATTTTTGCTGGAGGTAGTCTTGACAAATGCCTGTATTTTAAACTGGTTTCCATTACTATTTAGTCTGTAGTGACCAGTGCAATGAAAGCTAAACCAGCAGCACTTTAGCAAACTGCATAGTATAGTGTTATACAAAAGAGGGGAAGAATAAGCATACTTAAGCCTGGTGACATAGTCATATGCATGAAAGTGCATATATTTTCACCAGTGCTGGGTATTTTGTACATTGTTACAGTTTCCACCACTGAAAGAAAATAAAACGAGAAACACACTTGCTTTAGAGTCAGAGAAGTGCTGGCTGAGCTGTAAACCATGCAGTGCCAGGCTAATACCTGAATGTTACAATTGTATTCTCTGAACATGGAGCATAATCTTGAGAAGCTTTTGGCTTGTGGTTGGTAATTTTGTAGTTCATGTTAAGTTAGGAAGCATGTGTACATTATTCCTCTGCTAGCTGATCACTGGGATATGTTTCTGGAGTGCAAATAAACAGCAAATTTGGTAGAATTTGATCTGTTTTAAAATAAAACATATCAATGCTAGTTGGATTTTTTTCAGTGTTAGTCTTACAGGTTTACCTGAATTAGGGGAATGTTCATTTTAGCTCTTTCAAGTTTAATCTTTTGTGGTAGGCACTGTTGGTCTACATGTAAGCATTGGGATCGCAGTTCATCTCGCAATAGACACCTTGTGAGTCTTTATTAAGTGCTTCTTTATTAAAGCAATAAAAGCTTAGTTCACTAGCTTGGATGTAGCTATATACATTTGAGCAGAAAAATTCCCCATGCTGTTATATTGTAATACATTTCTTGCAGCTGTTCATATTCAAAAATGATTTTGTGTGCATTATAGAACCAAAGAATCATGGTGCAAGCTGCATAAGAGAACGTGTGTGACTGTGACCTTCAACGAAATGCTCGTGTGATGCTCCAGACATAGAAATCTTGAAATACAGGCACTGCAGAACCATAACCATAAGCTAGAAGTGCACTTTATATTTTTTTGCAGTAGTTGCAGCATACTTGAAACTCAGACTTTCTTCACTGAAATAACATAGCTTTTCTTTTTATGGTAACTCTTCAGGGCTGTTTGTGATTTGAAGGAGAAATGCGGTTTGAGTGATGACAAGCAAGAATAGTTTGAAAGTAGGCATCAGAGCAGGCTGATGTAGCTTGCTGGAGATGAATTGCTTTAAAACGTTTTCTAGAAATATCTTCCCTCATATTTCTGTGAACTGACAGAATTTGAGATTTGGCAAGGCTTGGGTAGTAGTAAAAAAGTAAAAATCATGAGTGTAGGAGTTTTTTAGTTAAGAAAAATCTTTTATCTGGTTTGCTTTACCAGACTGGAGTTCTTCGAACCAATTGTGTGGACTGTTTAGATCGCACTAACACAGCCCAGTTTATGGTGGGAAAATGTGCACTGGCATACCAGCTCTATTCACTGGGATTGATTGATAAGCCAAACCTGCAATTTGATACGGATGCTGTTAGGTAAGATACATTAATAAAGTGTGTCATGGTTTTATTTTTCAATTTTCTGTCAGGAGATTTAGGAAAAATATGTCTACGTAGAAGGAAGTGTAATTCCATTGGAATGATTTAATAATGTTTATTGGTCCAAGTTTAAAAAAAAGGTTCTATACTTGAAATCTTCTGGAGACAATCCAGTCACACTAAAAATTTGTTTTTCTGGAAAAGTGTGTTAATCAGGCTTCCTGTGGGATAACTGCTTGACTTCATTCTCTTTATATGCCTAAACTTAAAGCCAAGAGGTTTCCTTTTAGAACAATGTAACAAAAAGCCCACCCCAGTCTTTTACACTTACTGCACTTGCTTGAGGCAAAATACTGACAAGAACTGAAAATGTAAGTATATGCTTTCCTGGAGAATGCCAGACTGATAATTGTATAGAAACGCCATCTTACCTTGTCATTTTCTACTTTTTCTTTGGAAAACATTTGTTTTATTGAAGAGAAGTTTTCAGCATAGTTGTTCTCTCAGGTCAAATATCAATTGTACTTACTCAGGCATCCTCAAACCATTTAAGAAAACTCAGCATTTAAATTTAAATGCTTTGGGGACCAGGGGAAACTAAGCTACATAAGTCCTGAGCATGCATCAGAAATTAATGTAAGTGTCCTTGAGGTGATGTGGGTTTATTCCTTAAAGCTGTTGTCATGACTGTGAAGTTTCTGGCTTCACTGCTGCTTTTGACTAGTGATTTGATTGTGTTTTGAATGTGGAGATGTAACTTAACATTTCAGAACAGGCAAAGTACTCTGTCTCCACTCTACTGGTGACATTCCTTCAGCTCCTCTTCTTGCTCCCACTGGCTTCCAGCGTTTCCCTGGTGCCAGGAGCTGGTATGTGCCATGGAAACAACCTCACTTGCAGCTTGTTGACTCACTGCAAGCGGTGGCTTCTGGCTTCTGCCTGGTGGCCAGGGAGAGCATCCACTGGCTGGTTTCCCCAATGCCCCTCATCAACCATGTCTCAGCTGCCAAGTGCTGCATGTTTCCCTCTGGGGAAAAAAACTGCTGCTGCTGCAGATATTAGTTCCCATGCAGTCTCCTGGGGATTCTTGGGTCCAACTAGAGTTGATCAGGAGGTGGAAAGGTCTCATATCTGCTCTCTGTGGTATCCTCCACAGTTATCACTTACTTCAGCACCTCAGGTGGCATTTTGCAATCTTTCCTTAGGCTTCACTACCTCCCCTCTTCCAACCCCTCTTCCACCTCTCTCCACAGAAGACTAGCCTTTGTTTGAATGCAGGCTTAATAGTTTAAGACTGTAAGGGTAATTTAATTCCACAAGTCCTTTCCAAATCAAGTGGATGAATGTCCTAAATGAATTTGAAGTTGTCTGCTTTCCGTCATCCTATTTTGCAAGGTCATTGGAACTATGTTCATCAGTCCCCTGTGGCTGATTGGGAAGGTTTTAAGAGTTATTATCCTTTTACCTGCCAGTTTTTGCCTTCATTATTTTTTAGCATTTAGTTGATCAGCATTGCTGTCTTTCCCTTTCTATTAAAAAACTAAACAAAAACCAACTCACCAAACCCAAAGAAACAAGCAGGAGATTCTCATACGTGGTGTAACAAACTCTGAACAATTTGTGTGGAGGTAAGTGGTTTGGGTTGGGTTTTTTGTAGCTTTTTGTTTGTTTCAAGTTAATAAGCAGAGGTTTCCTCCTAATTGATCTTCCTGTGCTTGACCTTGGCAGAAGATTTGCTGGACAGCTATTTGTTTTTTTACAGAAATTGATTTGCTGCTTGGGTAAGCATTCTTAATCCGGAGCCTTTTGAGGAGGACTTCAGTCAGATGGTTGCTGTGTTGCTATCCCTGGAAACTCTCTTTAGGGATTGCTTTTGTTGTTTTATTTGTTTCTACCCTCCTTTTCACTTCTTAAGGACTTCTTTCTTCCCAGGTCTTCCAGCAATTCACACACAGATGCCTGACTTTGTGTCTTGCTGTGCTGATGTGAAATACATTTGCACGTGTTTAGTGGTTGAGATTTGGTTTGATTTATTCTGTTTTGGGTTTTTTTTCCCTCTTCACTAAGGTTTCAGACTCTTCTAGCAAAACGTCATCCTTGTCATTATCTTGCTGAAGCAAGGCCATAGTCTCCATTTGTAGAGAAGCATTTTTCCATCTCCTACCTTTCAGACCAGGTGTCATCTCCTTAGGACAACCTTGTTATCTGAAACTGGGGTCTGTTTTTTGTCAGTGAGTGCTTTGAGCTTTTTGCTATTTGGACTGCTCCGGGTTTGGAGTCTACCGTCAACTTCTTGATGTTAGGGGACTGCATTGCTTTTAGCCAGCTCTCCTTATTCTTCACAGCCTTCTACTGTCATTAATGCTTCTTACAAGTCATGTTTATTGGGTTTGTACCTTTGAGCCATCATTATGATAACTAGGGAGATTTTTTGAAAGTTATGCTAACTTCATTCCCAGTGGACTTGATAGCCTTGATACATTGATGTGTTCTTTCCCATTCTGTATGTTTATTATTTTTTCTTTAAGGATTTTTTTCAGCAGTTTGATAGATGTCACATTTGGCTTTTCCTTCAGATTATTTGAAGAACTGTATGAAGATCATGGAGACACACTTTCTCTGCAATATGGAGGCTCTCAGCTTGTCCACAGAGTAAAAACCTATAGGAAGATAGCTCCATGGACTCAGCATTCCAAAGACATTATGCAAACACTCTCAAGATACTATAGTAACGCTTTCTCAGGTAAATTTAAAGTGCTTTCTTTTAAGCCATTATTTTAAAATCATCTTTCTTGTGACGTTTCAATAATCCATACTGTGATCTTTTAACACAGATCCTGTCTACTGTAATTTCCAAATAATTCAGTAAAATCTGATGGATATCAAATGTGTATTCTGAAGTATTTATATCCTATGCAAGTGCATGGAGCCTAATTTGCTCTAAGTTACCTTAATTGATGTAACAGGTATTTAAAAATGTACACATGTTGTACTGAAACTGCCAGTGACATTTGTAGGTCAATAGAGAAGCAGGTAGCTGTTGCAGAGCTGTTAAAATGATGGACTGAATTGCTTCAACAAATACAGGGGAATGGAAAAATCTAAATGCAAGTAGAAGGCTTCAAGTGGAGTATTTCTTGTGGTGTTTCTGAGCACTTCAAACAAAAAACAAGTTCTAGTGTCCATAATTGTTCTGTATGAACAGAAGTTACTATTTGATTTGTGACAGAAAAGACAAAAAAGCAAGGTCCACTAAGTAAATTAGCTATTTTTTGGGTTAAATTGTAAAATACTAGTTTACTCTTTTACTAGCTTGTATCAGTCACAGTTACTGTTGTACTTTGTTATGGACAACATTGCTAAAAGAAAACCTCTGAAAAATGCTGAGCCATACCTTATGCAAAATAACTGAAAAAAAAGCCCAAACTTTCTTGATGGCTTTCAAAGTCATGAGAGAGAGCTAAAAGAATAATGGGAGGACAGTCTCAGACATGTCAGGGTGACAAGCTTTGTGGACAGCTGTGTTCTAAATATTGTGTCAGACCTGTTACTCTTTTTTACAAAAACAGCATAGCCAGGGAAGGAAGCAGCATTTTTTTCCTAGTAGACTGCAATTATTTAAAAATTGTGTGAACTTTAAAACAGTGAGTTGGACACTGGCTAGAGATACCTCAGTAATCTGGTTTCTTTGGCAGAAGTTACTGCTTTTGTTAGTCTGCATATGTAATAAAATGTGAGACCGCAGTATTTAAAGTGCTGTTTCTGAATGCAGTTAATGTAACTGGTTTGTCATATTTGCCCAAACTGAATGAGAAATTGAGAGCTTGATTATTTCAGTGATATGGCCTCCTTATTGTTTGCAGTGGCAATAAGGTATGGCTTCATCAATTCTTCTGAGCAAAATGCAGCACACGTGCAGTATCACCTGTACTGATAACACAAGATGGAGCAAATCTCTGAAGCTGTTTGCTATAGTTATTGCCAGACACTTAAATGGTTAGGTGGAAGCTTGAGCAAATTTCTAGATCCACATTTGGGGTTGCTGCTGGCTTGCAAAGAGTCATGATACACATAAAATAGTTTGTCTGGAAGAGATATTGCAAAAAGAAAAAAGAACATAGAATTTTAGAAGTCCATCTTGTCACCTGGGCAAACTTGTAGCTGAGGACACAAACAGATGTTAGTCTTTTACAGAAGTCTCATTTTTCATATTGATTTCAGTAAAGTGCTGTACACTTTCCCCAGTTTACTTACGGTTTTGGTGTTTGATCCCATTTGAGCCAGCTATTTTTGGTGCTTTATGCATTCCTCGCAGTTAAAGAGGACATTGTTGAAACATCACTCATTGCATTTAATGCACTTTTTTAGTATTATGTTTTAAAAGATTAATTTCACTGAATTTAAAGGTTAAATGTTCAGCGCTGCCTGTTCAAGTGACATCTGCAAGCCTGCTAATATGACACATTGAGAAAGATGATTTTATTCTTGATGCTTTCTCAGAAAGCAGAGATGAAGCAAGCATTTTTAGAACAACATTCTGATTTACTATACTGCAGTTACTGTTGTTACTATCAATCACGTATCCTTTAAATACAAATAAAAATCTGTTCATGGACAAGCTTGTGTTTCTGGTGTGAGAAACCTTTTTTAGATGCTTATCAATTTATGTGCCAGTAGTAAACAGACTCAGAAAATTTCAGTGGCTTGCTTGAAGTCATGCAATGAATCAGATTCAGAACATGATTACAATCGGCCTCCTAAATAAAACACTTGTTCTGTTTATCATAAAAAAATACATGATTCTAAATTAATTTACACTTTTAAAAAAATGGTTTCACCTGTAAACCTCAAAGGTCTTAGTGTAATCGCTACTACTTAAGTTGTGCAGATGAGAAAAAGACATGTATGGGTTAAGTGACTTACCTGGATAACCCAGTAGATAATATTTGGACTTCTAAGAAAAGTAACTTTGAAAGCAGTCACCCTAGTTTATAATATGTGGCTTAGGTTTTCCATAAATTTTCAGTACCTATAAATTCGGTTTATGTTGCCCTTCTACTTAGAGGAAAACCAAGGTTTCCTCTTAAATATGTGGGACAACTAGGTTGCCCAGGGCCCCATCCAACCTGGCCTTGAACACCTCTGGGGACGGGGCATCCACCACCATTCTGGGCAACCTGTTCCAGCACCTCACCACTCTCTCTGTAAAAAAAACTTCCCCCTAATATCTAATTTAAACCTTCCCTCCTTCAACTTTAATCAATTCCCCCTTGTCCTGCCATTGTCTTTGCTTTTAACAAGCTGATTCCCCTCCTGTTTGTATGCTCCCTTCAGGTACTGGCAGGCTGCAATGAGGTCCCCCCGCAGCCTTCTCTTCTCCAGGCTGAACAAGCCCAGCTCCCTCAGCCTCTCCTTGTAGGGCAGATGCTCCAGCCCTCTAATCATCCTTGTGGCCCTCCTCTGAACTCTCTCCAACAGTTCTACATCCTTCTTGTATTGGGGGCCCCAGATCTGGACGCAGTACTCCAGGTGGGGCCTCACGAGGGCAGAGTAGAGAGGGACAATCACCTCCCTGTCCCTGCTGGCCACCCCTCTTCTGATGGAGCCCAGGACACCATTGGCCTTGCGAGCTGCAAGAGCACACTGCTGGCTCATGCCAAGTTTCTCATCCACCATGACACCCAGGTCCTTCTCAGCAGGGCTGCTCTCAAGGAGCTCTTCTCCCAGTCTGTGTCTATGTCTGGGATGTTATAGTCCCAACTGTTTGAATCTCTCATGATTTAGTAATTTCTCATGTAATGCAGTTGCAAATTCAGATTGAGAGTGGTAGATTATTTTAAGGTAATTCAATTAGATGGCCCCTTTGGATCCTGTTTTCTCAAATGGTCTTAAAAATGTACTAGCATACACATACATCACAGTATCTTTTAAAAAAGCAGTGCAGTCTTTCTATTTGCATGTACATAATTATAACATTCATTGCTAACACTGAAGGGAGAAAACCTATTTACTCTTTTATCTGTGCTCCACAGTGCATTGACACATTCTTATTTATTTGTTTTAGAAGAGAGATATTTTTCTATCTAGATAAGAAAATTGATCCACAAAGCTCAATATCCTGTTTTCTCTGGGCAGTGTTTCAAAGAAAGACAAAAGCTTTCATTACTTTTGTTCAAAATTAAGTCATAAAATTGTTCAACCCTTAAAATAAAGCTGGGGGAGGATTGTAACCTTTGAAGTTGACTATGTATACCCCCAGTTCACATTATGTTTGTGTCTGCTTGAAGACTTATGCACAAAGTGTCTTTAATTAGTTATGAAATTGTGTAGAGAAAGTGATAGAAAATGTCTTTCTAATCTCCTGTATTTCTTTTACTTTTAAAACACAATTGAACAACGAAATAATCAATGCAAAAGATAGTTTTAGTCCTTTTGCAATGTAACATTTAACAGTCATTTTTTGCTATATAAGAAAAGTAAGAATGATTAAATAAATTGCTGCTATAGACCATTTCAGACAATGATTTTGTTAAATTAGTTGGTATGAGTTTAATTCAAGCTGTTTTTCACAGAACAAACTTCATTTAGTTTTATTTCATTTCAGCATCTGTCATATAGGTGGTGATATTGAATGATCTTGTTTTACTTTGTTTTACAGTTTTTTAGTTAAGAATTTCAGTATACCTTCTGTCTCCAGCACGTGAAACAATGAACAAGAGAGGCTCGTCTCTGCCCTTACCATTCAGAAGTTATCACCAGTTTTAACCTATTTGCTCAAGTTAGTTAATTTTGGTTTTAGGGCTCCCCCAGTTCCTGTGCTTAAGGTAGAGAGCTTTCTTGGGCTTTGTTCAGCACTTTCTTTAAATCACTAACTATGTAACTTATCACGAAGAAAGAATATATGCTATTGCTGTTGACTTTCCTTTTTCTTTTCATTCTCAGTGTCCCCAACAAGGTCGGGTTTTTGGTTTTTTCAGGCCTTTTTTCTGAGTTTTGTGTAGCTTTCTTACACTGTTTGTTCCTCATTCTCTCCATATGTTTAAAATGTGACATCATTTTGCAGAAGCAATATAGCTTGCAAACCATAAGGACCTGCAGCTGCTTTTTAATGTTACTGTGTAGAAGAGTTAATGCATATAAACATTTTTCTCTTTAAGAAAATTGCGAAGATTGGGAGCAAGAAAGAATGTAAAATAAGTATCTTTTTTTTGAAGAGGGACAGTAAAAGGATCTGGAGGGAATACAAGTGCATAGAAAAGGCAGAAAGAGGCCAGATTTCAGGTGAAAGGCCCTCTTAATTAGGGAAGGGGACCCAAGCAACATGAAGAGGTTTCCCATTTCTTCCCCTTTTCCTGGTGCTGTGCCCTGTTACACCAAGTGACTGTTTATACAGAAGATCCCACTTTCAAATACTGACCTCCACGTAATGCACACTTCTGTAAAGTACTGTACTTTTCTGTAATCGTATTGTCCCCAGATTTCTGCATAGCCCTTCATTTGTTGGCTGCTTGTGTGTCTTAATTCCCTGTAAAAATACGTTGCACAGAGCGAAGAGTCATTTGAGTTCCAGGGCGGAGGAGATACTGATTAAAACTTTGGTGGTGGCCAGGAACCAACTTTGTCCTTGCTGTCATCCCAATGCTGTGGGGGTTCTGCCTATTTTTTTTAACCTGCTTTCTGGTATACTGAGACTTCAGTTTGTCTTTTTGATGCGGCGTGTTGCTAAAGGGACACTCATAATACTCTGTTGGAACCGTGGGGAGAACTGAAGGAGTAACACTAGCTGTTGAACTAGTCTGAGCTATTCCTTGTCTGCTGATTACTGAAGTGCAAACAAGAGTATAGACAAGAGCTCTTCAAATGTTACTTCCTCAGGGCACAAATATAGCTTAGTTTTCCTCATATTCCCCCAGATCTGAAGATCCATTGTGTCTAAGCCTTCCTCTGCCCCTATGGCTCTGCTTGCAAAGCTGTCTTGATCACAGTTCACCATCCCCAATCCCTCACCTGACTCCAGCTTTTATTCTTACCTGTTGTAACTCATCCTATCTGCATCTAGGTAGCAAAAGGTTAAGTGAACAACAGCATTTCTTGTCATGTGTCATCTACGGTGGTATGTAACCACTGAATTTTAGCACTTGCCTTATTTATTTTAGTGAAGCTTAGAATATGGCAAGAAAAAAACTATCATTTCAACCAACAGGGATAAAAGTCCAAATTATTAAAAAGTGTTTGTGAAGGTTAATCATTTTACTGACTGTGTTTTGACTAGAAAAAACAAAAAAGTTCATAATTTGTGTTATGTGGGAAATTTGTGCATTGTATGGATACCATTTAATTTTATTAAATCGTTCTTCTGTTACTTAGACTGCAGTAAATTTGACATGATAAATCCAATGCTCTGAAACATGCATAAATATATGCATGCACATGCTTCATGCATACACACAGATGGAGAGGTGGGAGATGGAGTTGCAGCAGGAGGTCTTACCTCTGCAAAGCCTCTAAGCAGAGCTGCTTCCTCGGCTTCTGTGAGAGAAGCCAAGGAAAGAGGCAGTGCTGGTACCAGCCCCGCATGCACTGCAGTGTGGCAGAAGGTCAGGCCTAAATGATGTTCCATTACAGTGACTGAAGCCCCAGAGGTCCCTGTAGAAGTCACAGGACATACACACTCTGTCTGTGAGGAGCAAAGATAACAAACAAGCAAATGCCTGAATGGGCATGAGCTCTATGATGTTCCTGGCATTAAGTGTACCTCTTGTCTAACAGATGCAGACAGGCAAGATTCTATCAATCTCTTCCTGGGAGTCTTCAAGCCTACCGAAGGAAAACCTCATCTCTGGGAACTTCCCACTGATTTTTATTTGCATCACAAGAACACCCTCAGTCTGTCACAGACCAGGAGAAGGTATTTTTGCTATTCTGTTTTGGGTTTTTGTTTTGCTTTGTTTGTTATTGGCCTAATAAATTTTTAAAACTGCATGTTGTTAACCCAGCAGTTTGCTCAGTCTGTCAAAAACTTGCTTACTCTTTTTATAAGTTTTAATGAAAACTTAAAAAAAAAAACCCAAACCTTCAAGACATTACCAAATATGTTGGATGTTGGTGTTGTGAAGAATTTGCTCTAGTTATTTTACAGTTGTATGGGGAAAAAGAATTTCCATGTTATGTGAAATCCTTTCCTGTGGTGTGAAATGCTTCACTACCTTCCTGAAGAACAGTTACCACTGTCTCATTGAGCAATGTACAGGTGTATTTTTGATGGTCGGATTTATCAAGTTGTCACTGTATTTGAGATGAGATGATAAGGATGACATTTGTTTATTTTGTGTGTGTAATGCACTTAGCCTGCAGCTGTGCATACCCAGAAGCCCATGATTTTCTGCCTTCCTTCCAGCTGTGTCTAGCCTGCTTTGAAGACTATTTGTCTTCATTTGCATTCCGTTGTAGTTGCACAGTAATACACAGAAGTAGTGCAGGTAAACCATCAAAATGTTAAAGTCATTTTACAGTTCTTCACAATGAGGAATGATTTTCTGCAGGGTTATAAATACTGTGTGTTAAAACAAGTAATAAAAAAATCCATTTTAATGGTAGCAACAGTACTGGAATTGTTAACTAAATCATCTCCAGTGAGGATATTGCTGTTTGCATTTCTGTTTATTCTGTGGGTCTTATAGCTGTGCATCACAAATGGCAGATCTCAATATCTGCATTTAGATTTTTGTCTGGGTAAGTGTTTAAACTGTAAGAGTTTAAAGAGCATGTTCAGTCCTTGTTGGCTGCTTAGTCCATTAACCTGGCATGGTAGCTGGCATGGGATATGGCTGAAATGTCAATCCTTTTGTATTATCCCTTGCTGCTCACTCATATCAGCTGTACAACACTGTCATTTCAGGTATATGTGGAATGTGCAGTTTTATTGCCAACTGGTTCCAAACATAATTGTATGTCAAAAATTAATTCAGCTGATATATTCCAAATACACTAATGTCCTAGTATCCCTTTCAGTTGTTAGTCTGTCAAACAACTGTCTCTTACTTGTCACAGATACTGTTCTCAATGAGATGGAACATTTACCAAAAAAAAAAGAAAAAAAAGTAAAATGTTGGTATTCTTCATTTACTTGTTGATTAGATTTACCTTTCATTCTGGCTAGAATTTCTTCTGGACACTTATAGTACATAACCAAGATGTTTTCTCTCGTGAACGAAATGACACCTCCATGTAGTAAGTAGCTAGGTGAAAAAAGCTCCTCCAAGCAACTTTTTGTTTCTGCCACACTATTTTACAAGTTCTTCACATAACTTCTTCCTGCCTCTCTGCGCAGTGCCTCTTTTGGCTTCCTTGGGCACAGCAGCAAAGGAAATAATGAAAACTCATAATAAAGTCAAGGATATAGGAAGAGAAGGAAGAAGTTTCCTGTCTTTGGTATCTTTTGGCTATCTGTAATTTTCCTTTATTGTGTTTGCCTCTCCAACAGAAAGATTTCACAAGGAGTTTCATTCGTTATTCTCCTCCAATTTGTGATTCACATGAAAGGACAGTGAACATGGGGAAAAGACACTTTCTGTTGTCACATTGCTTACATTTATGCAAGCAGCAGAACTGGGCATGTCTGCATCGTTTCTGAAGGCATTGAGAAAATGGCTCACTAGCGTGGCCTTCTCCAGTGGTCCAAGAAAAGACAGGACCATCAGGCACAACTCATTCCTTTCTGTCCAAGACACACACAATTCTTGGAATTGAAGCGTGTTGCCCTGCCTGCTCCTCACTGTCTGCAGAGTCCCACTAACAGTTTGGTCTCTGAGCATGGGAATACACCCATGGCTTCTGCTCCAGATGGCTGCATTGACATAAGTAGGAGATAACCACATTAATGCTCTGATTAAAGCTCACATTAAAGCCCTCACAGTGTTGTGAATACACACCTATTGAAAATAAAAATCAATGAAGATAAGTGCCTTTTCATCCCAAGTAATGAAATAGGAGAGACTATCAGAATAATTTAGAGAAGAAATTAAAGTGTATTTGAGAAGAGAAACTAACTATTTAAACATGAATGAAAGATAAAACATGCTTTGTTTTAGGAATGTTGCTGGACTTTGTTGCGTTTCAGAAATCCTGATTAAGTTTCCAGCAGGGCCCAGTTTTTGCTGCAAGCTATGCCAGTGTAGGATAACTGTCACATCCAAATGTATATCTATGTATAGGAGTCAGCTATTCTGATTTTATTATTATTGACCTTCCTTTCTTTGTACCTTAGGATCTGAATAACAGGTGAGGGGTTGATGTTTTTTTTTAGAGACCAGAACAAGAGAACTACAAACTACCTTTTATATGTACTAAGACCTTAATTTTCAGCTCTGTAGAGCTAGGCTCCTGAAATGTATCTTGTTTGGTGGAACAGACTCACTCCTTCCTCATTAGCTGTATTGAGCTTCATGTGTTTAAATTCTGTGGCCTGAGAACAAAGTAGTAGGATAGGGGCCTGTGAAATCCTCTGTCCAAGAATAAATCTTCACTTTCTTCCACACTGGGATTATAAATAAATGTTTAATAAAGTGATAGGATGTGACTGGGTAACTGCTATGTGTAAATGTCTAGACTGGATAAAAGATCAAACCTTCTGTATGAGTTGTGTGTCTGTGTTTCTCCTGTGCAGCTATACTTACTGGTGGACCACAGGTGTGCTTCAGCATTTACCCCTTCCTTTTGATGAAGGTAGGAACTCTATTTGCTCCTTGCCTGATAGAGTATCTTGAAAAAGTTGTTTTAGTCACAAATGCTTTTTAGATGTTTTAGACCCAAAATCTGGGAGAAAAAAAATCCATAATGATTGACAATTTTACTCATTTTTCCCACAATGAGCTATGTTTTTTCAGCTGCAGGATAATACCTAGTTGGCTAAAACTTGATCTGCATATGTTTATAGTGTATGCTGTATGTATATAGTGCATTGCTAATGTATAGCTTTCTATAGTAGGTATAGCTTTCTCTGGGATACTGTAGGAATTGTCATAATGAAGGGAAGTGAAATTATGCTGGATGATAGTGCATATTTATTAAAGAAGTGCTGTGCATCTTCTTCATACCATAGTTTCTTGTCTTAGAGGGGATATAGCTGTAGAAAAATGCCTTGTAGGGCGGTTAGGTAAGTAGGTTACTCCTTGTTTAGATTTTTGCAGAGTCATTAAATGTTACTAAAAAGATTTAAAGTAGTTTTTCTTTTTCCTAGTGACCTGTGCTGAAAACAGGCGTAAGTTGACAGTGAAGAAGTTCCACAAGTACGAAGAGGAAATTGACATCCACAATGAGTTTTTTCGGCCCTACGAGTTGAGCAGTTTTGATGAGACCTTCTGCTTGGCAATGACCAATTCTACACGGTACATTGGGATGTTCTGTGACTATAAAATAAACATGATAAGCTTTGGGGGGGGGGGGAGGGAGGAGGGTGTTGGGTCTTTTTAATGCTTCAAATTTAGCAGACTTCTAGAAACTAAATCAGAATGCTGAAATGGAAATGCTACTGTGAGGAAAAATTCTGTTAAGATAGCACTTGAAATTTCTAATTGTTTTTTATTATGGGGTGCCAAATGTTCGGGCATTTGAGGGATGAAAAATAAGCTTTTCTCTGTGGACTCAGATCACAGAGGTTGCAGTTCATGAGGTTCATGTAGCAGGCCAGATAGTGTTTTGGGTTTTCTTTGGGTTTTTTTGGTTTTGTTGGGTGAGGGATTTTTTGGCAGCAATCAGCTGGATATTCTAAGAATAATCTGAATCACCTTTTAGATAAAGGCTTCCAGGCAGATTATGTTTCATGCAGGTTTTTTTACTCAGTTTGAGCATTGGCATCACTTTGGAAACAATGTACCTGAGTTACAGGGCTTCTGCAGCACAGGAATGGAGCATGTTGCTCCAGCCTCCTTGGCAAGTATCGAAGTTTGCAACTGTTTTATGGGATTAAGTAATCCAGTTGAAAGCTTTTTAAAATACCTACAGAGTGTATATTTGCTTTAGCTTGCAATGATTAATTTAGAACTTGATATTTCTTTTTATAATGATTTGGGTTTTTTAGTTCAGAGGTAGAGGTTAGAGGCAATTTTTCTAGAAATTTAGAATGATTTGTGTCGAACTTTGCTCATAAACAATTTTTCCTTTCTGATTTGCCAGTGATTTTATGCCTAAGAATGTGGGGATTGATCCAAGTCCATTTACTGTTCGTAAACCTGATGAAACTGGAAAATCAGTGTTGGGGTAAGTCTGAAATAAGAAATTTGGTTCTGGTTTAATAGTAATGAAATTGTAATGCCAATGTATAAACTCCTCTGTGTGTGTGCGTGTGTGTCTGTGTAGCATATTCTCTGTTACACAGGAAATAGTCATTGGTGTTACACTGTAGAATTATATGCTTTAATACTCATACCGAATTTGAGATTTTTATTTGACACTTGGATTTCTTTATTCAGACTTGTTTAATCTTTTCTGTTTTCTTGTACTCCTCTAAGTGAAACCCATGAGAAAATTTTGTCTAGAATACAGATACACAGGTTGTTAAAAATTTGATCATCTCTTCATACTAGTGGCAAGTGTACTCTCTGTTGGAGGTGACAGGAATGCAAACATTGTTGGCTTTTAAAAAGACAAAACAAAAAAAAAACCCCAAAACCCAACATTTTGAATAAATAGGACATGTCCTGAAGCAGCAGTGCCAATTTCAACATAGTTCTTGATGAAAAAGTTATTTAAAATATTTAGAGATAAAAATTACATGAACAATTCAGCAACAAGTTATTGGGACAAGCGAAAGTTTCATTTAGCTGCTTTTGCATCCTGGATTTGCTTTGCTACTTTCTTCCCTTGTTGTGTTTGATCTGCTGTAACACATAAGGGGGCTCATCCTTGACCAATTTACTCTCTTTTTGATACCTCATTTTAAGGAAAACTTTTGTCAGTAATGATTAAACCTCTCCTGTCATAACATTTTAAGTTCTTCTGAAAACTTGCTGTTCTATTAAAAGCTACAAAACTTGACTGTCTTGCAAATACCATCCGTGGTGCTTTCACCCTGAGGGACTCACTGTCATTAAATGTTGAGAGGAGGCTGTATTTATCCCTAGTAGAACTTGATTTCATGGTATTGATGTTCCCTGTGACTTAATCAGAAAGACTTTTCAACAGTATCTAGTTTACATCTGCTAAGAATTGTGAGTTTGTGGGTTCCTTTGAGGGTAAGCTTTATTCTTCAGCTCTGGTATAATATCAGATTTTGGATTAATTGTTTTATCTCCAGATGTTCTATTAAACACTTGACCATTGCGCATTTTTCTCAGGCACTTTGCTTCAAGCTCCCCACTGTAATTTTTAGGCATTGTTACAAGGTAGAGAATCAGCTGGATCAAAGCCACATTCCAGGACTCCCTGGGTATTGCTCATAAGGCTTCTCATGCATGGCTGTGTAATGGTATGAAGTGTGGCTTTGGTCTTCCACCTTACCCCTCTGTAGACCTTGGTAGAGGTCATATCTTTGCCTTGCATGTTTGCAATCATCTTTTGATCTGCTATGACATTTCTGGAGGGCTTGGTGATATGTTTTCATCTGTAAGTGTTCTGGTGGACAATTAGTCACCTTATGAGTATGTGTTGGGAGTGAAGGTGTCGGTCTTACCAGTGTTTGGCCACTGCTTCATTCTCCAGCTTTCAGAAAGGACTGCTTTTCTTGTGACCTGATTTAGAAAAGTGAGGAAGATCAGCTTAATTTTCTCAAAGACAAATGCACTACATCTTCATAAATTTCTGTGAAATTCAATCTAAGGAGATGACAGTTTTTGCTGGGCTGTTTTTTCCCCTGCGGCATTTGTTCCAGCTGTAAAAATTCTTCTGATATATTAATGCCCTTGTGAATGGGGTGCTCTCACATATCAAGAGTCTTTGGGAGGACTCTTCTTCTTGTTTTCCTTGTGTTCCCAAAGCATATAATGTTCCGATAATTCACTAAAGGGATAAACTGCTGTAGGAGTTTGATTTCAAAAGGCCTAAGTCTCTGTGACAGTCATGGTGTGTCCACTAGGGCTCAAGCAATACTGGTAACCTTCACTCCTTTGCTGAGGAGAACACTAGAGCTACAACTTGAAACAGCATTTGCTTCAAACTGCATGCTGTTGCCAAAGCCTCTTGTCATGCTGCTGTCTTCCTTTAGGGCCTTCTTTTAGAGTAAATCTCTGTAAACACAGCGTTAGTGTACATAGGAACAGTCACCTCAGCAAGGAGAACATGTTGCTTCCCTGTTTCCAAGCTGATTTGTTCATAACCGTGCTAATTACCTGCCTTCCAGTCCCTCTTCCTCCAGAATCCCCAAAATACTTTGTCAGTGTCATAGAATCACAGAATCTCCTGAGTTGGAAGGGACCCCTAAGAATCATCAAGTCCAACTCCTGGCTCCACACAGGGCCAGCCAAGTCAGAGCATGGGACTGAGGGCATCATCCAGGGGCTTTTTGAACTCAGCCAAGCTCAGTGCTGTGACCACTTCCCTGGGGAGCCTGTTCCAGTGCCAGGCCACCCTTTCAGGAAAGAACCTCTTCCTAGTATCCAACTTAAACCTCCCTGTCTCAGCTTCATGCTGTTCGCTCAGGTTCTATCACTGGTCACCAGAGAGAGGAGATGGGTGCCTGCCCCTTTGCTCACCTTTGTCAGGAAGCCATAGGTGGTGATGAGGTCTCCCCTCAGCCTCCTCTTCTCCAGGCTGTACAAACCAAGGGACTTCAGCCCTCTCCTCATCAGACGCCCTCTCCTCTTCAGACTTCCCCTCCAGACCCTTCACCATCGTTGTTGCCTTCCTCCAGACACTCTCCAATAGTTTCATGTCCCTCTTGTTCTGTGGTGCCCAAAACTGCACCCGGTACTTGAGGTGAGGCCGCAGCAGTGCAGTGTAGAGCAGGACAGTCCCCTCCCTGGACTGGCTGGCAATGCCATGCTTGGTGCACCCCAGGGTACAGTTGGCCCTCCTGGATGCCTGGGCACACTGCTGGCTCTTGTTTAACTTGCTGTCAACCAAGATCCCCAAATCCCTCCCAGCTTGTCTGGCCTACAGTGTCTGATCCTCCAGTCTGTATGCATAGCCAGGGTTGCTCCTTCTCAGGTGCAGAATCCAGCACTTGTCCTTATGAAACTTCTTGCTTTTTCTTGGTGATCACTCAGCTCTCTGATCTGTCCAGGTCTCTCTGTAAGGCTTCTCCACCCTCAACAGAGTCAGCAGCTCCTCCCAATTCCGTGTCATCTGCAAATTGACTTAAGACACCCTCTAGTCCTTAGTCCAGGTCATTTATGAAAATGTTAAAAAGAACTGGACCTAAAATGGAAGCCTGGGGAACCCCACAAGTGACTGGCCACCAGCCAGATGTTAACCCCATTTACTACCACCCTCTGAGCCCAACCCTTCAGCCAATTGCCCATCCAATTGTCCCAGAGGAAAGTGCAGCCACATGCACTTCTATGGCCAGGAAGAAAGGATGTAGAGGACATAAGGGTAGAACAATTTCTGCTGTGTCAAGTAACATATACTTTTCAGAGCTAGTTCAGTGTGAGCCTACTAAAATATAGATGCTGTATCTTGAAGAATTCTTGCAAATAGGGCACCTCTTTATATTGACTGCAATTTCTAGGGTGCGAGATACATGTTGCATAAAGAAATGTTCCTGATTAAAGAACGGATTTAAGGGGAGAGAGATGTGGAAGAGAAAGGGAGAAAAGTGACATTATGATTTGTGGGCCCAAGATTAAGAAAGCTAATGGAACAACTTTAATCAAATACATTCATGTCCTTGTGAATGGGGTACCCTCACATATCAGGAATCTTTGGGGGGGACTCTTCTACTTGTTTTCTTTAACAGACTTCAATCACAAAGTCAAACTTTTTTACACATCAAACCCAAATGTGTTATGTTTCAATTTTTATTCCTTTTTATTCATGCAGTCTGTGGGGAGGGATTTAAGTAAAAAAATTGAAGAATCTTTGGGGAAAAGCTGACATAATCCTTTGAGCTCTCTTTAAATTTTCTGGAATAAGAAGAGATTGAAGAAAAGTAAATCAATTGGGGGATTCAAAAGGTGAGCAGCAAGTTGCTCCAGGGGATAGAACTCATTTCCCCCAATAAGATTGTAACCAAAATTGGGAATTTAAAATACTTGCTGTTAATATCTTGCTGGATTCATAAATGCACTCTGCTTTCCATAATAGGAACAAAAGTAATAGAGAAGAAACCGTGCTGCAGCGCAAAACTGCTGCTAGTGCTCCTCCACCCCCAAGCGAGGAAGCAGTGTCAAGTAGTTCTGAAGATGATTCTGGAACTGACAAAGAAGATGAAGGTGCTGTTTCTCAGCGTTCAACTCCAGTAAAGGTGACTGATACAGGAGACAATACGAAAATGACAGAGGTAAGAAAATATTGTGGCAGGCAAAAAGGCTAATCATGGACTTAAAAATTCACATTTCCTTATAAAAGAAAGAACAAACAGTAAATGTAATAGAACAGTCAGAATTAAAGTCCTGAGAAATCAGGTGGAAAAGGTCTCTGGTGTCATTTCTTTGTGAACGTATTACCAGAGCTGCTTATAAGACTTCGCTGCTGTTCTTGGTGTGTAATGGTGAAACATGGCAGAAGATAACATTTTTCAAAAAATGAAAATTACTGTTAGAAGCCTTTGGCATTTGAAGGGTACTCAGTGAGGTGAAGTCAGTCACAGAAAGCATAAAATACATCTATGGTAGTGTGTTAACCCAGAGCAGTAGTACCTTTCTGATCATTGTCTCTTACCATGCTCTGGTTCACATCATGAAGCGGTCTCAGAGCACGCAAGTATGTATGGAACAAAACTGGGAGATGCTTCTCCAGGAACATACCTGATCTCTGCACCTAACCAACAATTAATCCATGGGACCTAATCTAGAGCAAACCCCCTGAAGACATCCAGCATGGATCTAAGGTCCTGAGCATCATCTCTTTCAGTTACAGATCTCTTCCTTTTCAATGCCACTTGCCTAGTTGGATCTAACAGTAAATTAATGTTCAATCTGGCTAAATTTCAACCTGATTTAGGTGAAGATTCTTCTTATTATAATTATAAATAATGTATATATAATATGATTAATTATATATATTATATATATAATTATATGGTCTGACATGAAAAAAATTAACTCAAAAAAAGAGCTTGATGTCACAATGGTGCTATGCTGTTGTTATTACTAAGGCTGAAGATAATGGCCGGATAATAGTGAAGTCATGTCTGTGCAGTGATAGGAAAAGAATGTATCTGCTCAGTTGTGGGCTGTTAATCTTTTTTTGCTTTTCTAGCATAATTCTAATTCTGTTGAAATCCCTTGGATGCTAATTTCATGAAAATACTAATTTGTATGAAGTATTATGGAAATATCTATTTTATTAACTCGTCTAGCATTTCTTCAAATTCTTTCTTGTATTTAAATGTATTACCAAAAGGATATGTTAATGAAGACTATAAAAATTTGGAAAATGCTTATGTTGTTTTGGAGTTTTGCAGAGAGTGAGGGGTGGGGCTTTTTTGGTTCTTTTGTTGGGTTTTTTTAAAAGTCATAGCTCATTTAAATGGTGGTGTGCTTGTACACGCGGTCACTTTTGAGGAAAGCTCAGTATTTATGACCTCAGTCAGTTGAAAATGTAGTGCCTGATAGGCAGCAGAAATAAACCTGCCTTTTTCTCTGCTACAGTTCAAATTTCATTTAATTTAGTCTTTAGCCTAGGGTTGTGTGTTCTCAGATAATGGATTTTCAACATTCTGTACAACATGGTCTTCTGCCTTAATGAAGTATTTTCAATTAAACAATTATGAATTCCTGTGGTATTAATTTTGGACAATTTTGGTTAATGCTTGTGCCAATACAAGTGCATTTATTTCTGTTTATGCAAGATATTTTATCTATTAATTTCCCATTATCTTGGAGTAATAGAGTACCTGTTTTCCAGCACACCAGATTGTTTCTAGATTTTTTTTTTTTAAACAACATAAATCCAACCTGAAATCTTAGTCTTGATTCTTACCATTACACAAGTTGCCTCACATCAGTTTTTCCATCAGTGGATTGAACCCACTTCAACAGTCAGACGTAGGATATCTATTTTTAGATTTTTAAGATGCTTAAATGAAAGATGCATGCAAACACAAAATATGATTTCAGATAGTATTGGATTTTAATGGCTTACAATTGGGTCAGCTATTCTGATTATTTTAGTAATGCACACAAAAAGAAACATTTCCCATTTCATTAGCACCTCTTCATGCACTGAAATTTGGCTATAATTTATGTTGTTAATTTGTGTCTTTGCTTATTAAAGTGGCAGTGCTGGAAAGGATTACCTGTTCAGTCATGCTGAATTGCTACATTAGCTATCAACTTGTGTTATTGTTAATGTCTGCCTCCTTTGTAAATTAGTTTATTCTTTTGAAAAGTACAAAGTTTCTCTTAGATACTTTTTTTTTAATTTAGCTGATCTTTATTTAGTGTGTGAAGGCTAAAGCAGAGCATCAGATACGGGCTTTTCAAAAAAAATGTTTTGAAATGATTTTTTCTGGCAAGGGCAATTATTTGGTGGGTCTACACATGTGGTTAGAAAGTTTAAAAAGAAGATCTGTAATGGAGGGTTTTAAAACTTGGTGGCTAAACTGAGGAATGCAACAAGAAACAAAACAGCTGTGATTGGGAAAGGTGATAATCTGATACAGAATCACTGAACCATAGGGATTGGAAGGGACCTTGGAAGATCATCTAGTCCAACTTCCCTGCCAGAGATTAGGTCTAGTTGATTAAATAAGCATCTGTTTTCTAGAACCACTAAAGCATAAAAATGGCTCAGATGCTTTTAATTTTTGTATTTTTCATTTACCCTCAAGTTAAACTTAATTTTAAAAAAGAAACTTTAACAAAGAATGCACTTAACAACCTACAGTTGCAACTAATCCATTTCACATCTTTGTTAGCTGAACTGCCAACTTCCAAGCACTCTGACTAGGGTCAGTCAGCACTTCACTGTTTTCTTGTTTGTGAAAATGGATTACTACAAGTTTGGGTGAAAAACAGTAGCACAGGCAAATGTGGGAGCTTGTTCTGAACAAATATGTTTTATTCTATCTTGAGTTTCACCACAGAACAAAATTTAACACCTACATCATTAAATGTCACTCTAAATATAATATAACTTACTCTCCTAATAGGTTGTTTTATCTAATGTTATCTTTCAAGAATCCTTTCCTTGTTGAACAAAAGCCTTGAATAATATTTTTAATAAATTATTTCTATTTAATACCAGGCATGCACAAACTAAGATGGCTGTGTGTATGTGAAACTTAACTTGGTTTTGTCTGTACTCTTGAAATTATTTTCAAGTTTAGAAATAATGCCTTGCTTGAAAGAAACCTCTCTTTGGATGTTATTACAGTATCCTCCATCTGAAT
Source organism: Laterallus jamaicensis coturniculus (assembly GCA_022605575.1). Taxonomy (NCBI): domain Eukaryota; kingdom Metazoa; phylum Chordata; class Aves; order Gruiformes; family Rallidae; genus Laterallus; species Laterallus jamaicensis. The sequence goes on from JAKCOX010000027.1 coordinate 8,219,837, forward strand.
CTTTATTCTTATGTTCCAGAATGTAGTGCAAACAACAAAAGATGTGTATGGAGTCAACCTTTCAGATGTTCCTTCAGAAGATGATCTCACAGTATATGCTAGGTGAGACAAATTTCCAGTCTTATATGCAAAATTTGGAACTTAAATGGAATGAAAAACGTATCAATAGAATGTCACTTAATATACTCCTAGAAATTAATAACCAGATTCGCTGTTAGGAATGGTTGCATGGTTCCAAACTATGTAGTCTGTGATTTATGCATTTTTCAGAGGAGCTGCTGTCTTACTGGGAGCAGAGGTCAAAGTCAGGGGGTGAGCATCAAGGTACCAGTCCCAACTACCCGAAAACTTTTGCTTTTATTCAAGGGCAACTTGGACTGTCATCCTTTACAAGACAGGTTGTCACCACTCCTGCAGAAGCCTTGAACTGTCAGGTCCCCAAGAGCAACCAGCAAATTAATAGCGTGATTCTCCAACAGAAGGCACTGACTCCCATTGTGTTAGGAACTCTGTTTCTGAATTGCCATCATCCCATATAGAGTGCTGCCTATGTGCTGCCATTATTAAAAAAATGTGTCATTGTTCTCAAATTCTCTCCTCAGTATTACCAAATAACACTGAAAACAGAAAAGGCAGTGGTTCAATTCACCTTTTCTTTCTTAAATCAGAAATTAAAAAATTTCAAGTAGTTCAAATTGAACTCAAACCAAAACTGAACTAGAGTACTTCAGTTATAGATGAACTAGAAATGAACCAAGAAGTTAGTTATTCAGTACCCTGGTGGAGGAGATTCTTTCCAGAATTGCAGGGTTTTTTTCTTTGAAAACTAGTCTGAATTCAGTATTGGAGATCAGTTGAAGAAATTTAGATGCAAATTGAAGACCCTCTTAGTTCCTAAAGGCTTGTAATGCCGCTGCAAAGAGAGTGATTGCTCATGAAAGACACCAGGAGTGCAAATCAGTTACATTTGCTTAATAAACATGCTGAGTAATTTGGAGTTAGTACACTTGTATAGGTTTGAGGGGGATGTTTCTCGTTATCTCTGCAATTTTTAACTTCACCTGTGCCTCTAACATTGGGTCTTTATTTTAGACCCAGGAAAATGGATGCCAATTTGACAATCCAAATACTCTGGTATACTCGATAGTCGTTATTCTGCAGATGGCCCAGTGTGAGCTGGAGTCTACTGCAAGTCACTTTGTCAGATGAACAGCTCTGTGCAAACATCCAGAATTGCAGCTATTTCCCATTTTACCATTTTCCAGGTTGGACTAACATTCAGTCTGTTGTTACAGTAGTGCTGTAAACTCCATGGGGGCTTTGAAGCTCCCTTTTCCTATCTTTTTCAAGACAAAAAAAAAAAAAAGGGCTTGTGTTTATTTCATTTCCTTCAAGCAATGCAGGTTTTAAAAATACAACAGTTAGAATTTTCTTACCTCTTTTAGCTAACAAACCATAATGCTATTTATGGTCCAGTGTGCTGATTTATGTGGATAGTACAGATTTTACTGTCATCCGTTGTTACAATGCACATCATTTGAGAGTAGCAGCAATTTATTTCACAGTGTGATTATAGCTCTCACCTCAAGTCTTTTTCTATTATTGTAATAAGGAGAGTGGAGATGTAAGATGCTGACTCTACGTGACGTTGTTGGACATGTTGGGTATTTTTTCCTTTGTTACCATCAGGGGCTTGCAGGTTTGATGTACCTCAGGTTAACTTACTTTATCTATATTATGTATATGTATATCTATATTAAGTATATATGCAAAATAAAAGTAATTTGAATCTGTCCAGTCCATTTTCAATGATGGTTGAGCTCGTTTGTGTTAGTTCTCATCAAAGAAGAAATCACAGAACCACAGATGGGTTGAGGTTGGAAGGGACAGGAGGTCCCTCAAATAATTTGCAGTTGCATACTGCAGATAAACTGTGCATGTTGTGTGATTGATGTCTGGTAATTTGCTTGTGTTAATTTAGGCCTTGTTTGTTTCAGAATATTAGATTATGTGAAGCAATTAATGAAAATACACTTTCAGTTTGCCTTTATTTGCTTTCTAAAGCTTGTTTCAGTAGCAGGCTCCTGCACTAACAGATCTTAATTATCTTTATTTCCATTTATAATTCTCTCATTTAGAAATGTAAGTATTTATTCTTTCAGCATCCAAGGTGATGTGGGGTGTTTCTGAGCCTTTTTGCTTCTAAAGCATAGAGTCTGAATGGAGCAGAAAGAAAAGTCATAGTAGGTTGTTTAGGGATGTATTGTTCCTTTGTCTACTGTACACTCTTCAATGCAGTTGCTTTTGCACTGTTAATTGACCCTGTTACAATGCAGGAAATATTTCTGAAATTGACTGATAAGACTATTTTAAAACAAAAATGAAAGCTAACTATATAAAAATCCCCAACCCAAACCTGTGTCAGAAAATTAAAGTTTTAATATTACAACTAATATCTACTTATATTTTCAGTAGCACAGATGTGTTGCAAAGTGAACAAATTGAGTTCAAGTAAGAAATAACTACATATCTGTATACTTGCCACCCTCTGACTTTTCCTCTTAGACTGAGGGAATAAGCTTAGTGATTAACTTTTTTTTTTTTTTTAATTCTTATTTTTCTCCTATGTATTGCCCAAAAAAAGCCATCATGGTATTTTGCATCTTCAGTGCTTTCCCACAGATACTTGGAGCTGGGCTGATGCTCCCAAAATACTGTGCTTGGAAATAAGTGAGCTGGACTGACAATGCTTCAGGTGGATAAACTAGATTGAATTTGGCTGAGGAGTGACTTAAATCTGAAACTTGAGAGACTTTCTGTCTCTTCTGTTGACTTTTCCCATAGGCCATTCATCTGATTGTTTTGAGAAGGACCCAGGAAGTTGGCAGTAGCAAGCTGCCTATTTCATAGGAGCAGGGGCCTGTTTCTATTCCATGATGTACTAGGGAATGCCACTTAATAGGCAAATCTTTTTCAAGCTAAAGAAAGCTACTAGGTTCTCATATGCACATTCTCCAAAGTTTTAAAAATCTTTTGTGTACCAGAGAGATAGTTCATGATCAGTGACTCCTATAACATGCCTTAAAAGACTATTTGTGTGTGTGTGTGATTTTCTTTCATTTGCTGAGTTTTGAGGGATAGTTCTTCTACTTTCTTTGATTTATTCTCCTATCTACTGCTTTTCCCAGGTTTGTTCAGCTGGGACAGAGTCAGCATAAACAAGACAAGAGCAGTCAGCAACTTTGCTCAAAACACCAATTGGATAGGGTTATAAATTTGTAAGTACTCTCTCTTTTTTTCCTTTAGCTTATTTCTTTTTGCTTTTGTCATTAGACCTGAAAAAATCATCAGGTGAATTTGATATGAAATTGTTTAAGAGTCCTACTTCTGTTGTCTTTACTGCAGAAGGGGATTCAATACCTAGCATGAAGAATTAGGTTCCTGCTTCTTACTTGTAACTTGTAAAAAAATGCATTGCTTTTTGCAGTTGGGTTTTTTGGTTGGGTGTTTTATTGTTGGGTGTTCTGTGGGAATTTTGTTTTATGTAGTGCCCAGGGTATTTGTATTCAAAGTGTTGAGCAGTCATGAGTTCTCACAACTCGAAGTGCTGAAGCTACTGACTTCAGAAGGGAGTTTGTTCTTGCTGTGATTGCTTTTGAAAGGGGTTGGTTGACTTGCCTATTCGTCATTAGAAAAACATTTCAATATACAACTCGGTCTTTAGTGTGCACTTACCTGAATTTATTTGTTCTGAGAAGGCTATGAGTCTCCTGGTTTTCTTTATAGTGGACCTTTGAGAAGTCTTGAGAGGTCAAATGGGATATTTTTTTTATTTTTATTTTTCTGGTTAGTGGGCAGGTGGTGGAGAGAGTAGAGTAGGAACTGCTACCTCCTGTGTTTTGTGCCCATCTGTGTCACTGAAGTCAGAGAATCTATACTAGCTTTAATCAGTATGCAGTGTTTTAACTGAAGAAAAGAGCATCTTGGATCTTGCATGGATGTTACTTTAATAATTAGTCTGCTAGAGCTTCCTCAGAAGTATCTCCTTGGGTTTTTTGGTTGTCTGCTCTTCGTTACATACTGGTTCTCTGCATTATCAAAGTTACTTTGAGCTGATGAGGAAATTTTTTTGAACGGCTTGTTTGTTACAACAGATACTTTTTGCATCTTGTTCCAGACAGGTAAGTAGCTGATGGTAGGTTGTTAGGAAAGATCAAGCTCAGAGTGCGTTTTTTCAGTGAAATGCTTTAATACTTTAATCTCAGAAGGGGTAGTATTCAACAGAGCTGGTTGTGGGATGGTAGGAGGCTTGCTCTCCAGGGATATCTACCATGTGGGATAACTTCTGTGTATTCTGTGGCCAATAGAGTACCTTTCATTACTATGAAAAATTATTCTTAACATTAAAATTAGGGTAGGTGCATATGTTTATATTGAAAAAAGGAATTTAACTGTGATTATGGATCAAATACTGCTGTATGAGAATGGCCTCTAGCGATGGGCCAGATCATTTGAATCAGGTCTTGGAATTTAGGCGATGAACTCCCGACTTCCCGGTTGACATCTTCCTGGTACTGTAGGCAGCTTGAAGGCAGATTTTGATTTACTTTTGTCTCTGGGGTACAGAATCTTTTACCCAACACGACAGCCCCTCCATGGAACTGCAGACCATTACTGCAGTCCATTGATTTACAGAAGCCTCAGCTTTGTGTAATGCAGTGGCTCTAGTCCATTCCCTCATAGCTGATGAAGTGATGACCCTTGAACACAGCACTTACCCAAGTAGGGATAGACACTGGGGGTGGTTCAGTGGGACTGAGGGAGTAGGATAACACGAAACAGATGTCATATTGTGTATGAGACAATTCTGGCTATTATCAGTGCTTAGTCATTTGGTATTATATACATTTAAAGTGATGATGCCACTGTGCATCATTAATAAGCTTACACTTTGTAGGTGAATGTAGTTTTATAATAAAGTATATCTGATGGGTATTAAGAGTAAGATAGACTGCAAACTGTAGAACTGTTTTGAAAAATTAAGGAACAACTCTGAATGTTTAGGTAGAGCTAAACAGAGCTGGAATACTTTTAGCACACGATTATGTATGTGAAGAGGGACTTTGAGTATTGTAGTTTAATTACCGTTGGCTGTCACAGCACTCCTGTTCTTAGTTCCTGAGTTCTCATTGTGGTGTGGTATAAATAATACTCTAGAAAATACACTCTCAATCACTTTCCAGCTGTACTTCTTACATCTGGGAACACAAGATGTGGGATACCCTCCATAACAGGAAATTTATTATTTTGATGCACTGTAGCACTTCTGGAGAAGAGTGCTGTGCCTGTACCCATTGTGTCCTGTGCAGTACAGCAACAATGCTTGTGCATCAACTTTCATTCATACATAGGTATCTACTCCTTGGTTTAGCTTGGGCAGTGGTGATGCTCAAGCAGGAGAACGTTTCAGTGAGTGATATCTGCTGCATGTTCCAGGGCTGTGCTCTCCTTAAGTAAAAAAACTAAACATATCTTGTCTTCAGGGGTATAACAAATAGTCCATGTTTTGAAAAGTTACCTTGATGTTAAATGTTTAATCTTTATTTTTTAAAATAAAGATTTTGCTTGTCATCCAGGTATCAATCACGTGACCCAAATTGAGTAGCAACTTACTAACTACAAGTTAACAGCCAACTATATGCAAGTAGTATGTGGACCTTCTTACTTTTTGTGCATATACACCAAAACATTTTCTCACCAAGATAAAAGTAATGAAGCAATTGTCAGCGAACAATGGAGCACTCTATATTTTCCATTTTTGTTAATTAAATGCTCTACTGGAGTATTTTTCATCTATAATGCCACTTTAAATTATAAAGTTAAAAATAGAGTACATTTTAAAATTTTGATCGAGTGTTTTACAGTCCTAGTTACTTCTGCAAGGTGTTAGCTCAGTTTAGAGCAATTCTCTTATACTTATACAGTACTTATACTAAAAAGATCATATGGAAGATCTCTTTCTTGGAGGATTAAATAAAAATAGCCTTTTTATTTGTAAACATGGTATTATCACTGCTTTGTACTAAAGAAAAGGTGGTATTGAACTTAGCATCTTTCTGTATATTCACATCCTAGGAGTCCTCGGGGTGGGTTCCTTATTTTGAAAGGCAGAAGTAAATGACTAATGGTGTTTAGACTGTTAAGTATATTTATTTTTTTACATTAAACCCATGCAAAATATCTAAATAGCTTCTTGACACTGCTGTGGAAACAGCAAATGAAAAGGTGTTCATAATTAACCAACAAGAGGATTTAATTTATAATTTCCATATTCAGTTCTCAAGCGTGTTGATAGTTTTGCAGTACAGAATAGCTATGTCTCTTAATTAAAACAAGCACTGCTTCAGCTCCTTGGAGATGTAAATATCTGTGTTAAATTGGGAGTCATCTACTTTTACTTCCCTTCTCAACTAAAAACTCTTTGTCTCTGTGATAGATGAAGTTCTTTCCTGTTTGGTGACTGTTTGGATTCTATTTACTTCAAAATGTCTGTGCTGAATCTCTTATTCCCCAACAGCTGTATATTAAGAAGCATAGATGATCTAAACCTCTGTATACCTCTAAATAAAATAATGTAGGTCACTCTTAGCTCTTGATTCAGAGATGAGAATAATTAACCACTTTGGGTTAACTGATCCAACATAGATACACTACAAAAACTTTAGTTTCTTTTGTTCTTTTGACTCTTGTATATCCCCTGTCCTGGTATTCTAAAAACAGCCTTAAGGATTAGTCTTCCTCACATAATTTGAATCTTTCCTATTTTGGGCACACAGTATTTTAAAGAAAGCACTATTATGATTCTCCAGCATTTATTGCCTGTGAAATTCTCTTGAAATTTACTGGTCAGGCTGTTCATTAATGACCTGGATTTTGTCTTCTGTCTGAAGATGGAAGATTGCACTTCACTGGGATTCAGCTTTAGCTCTGTGTGCTCATCTCTTGCAAAATGGCTTGGACTGAGCTGACTGCTACTGAGAGCATCTTCATTTTAGATTCTGGGGAAGTGCTTTTAAAGTTCTTGTGGGCACTTTCAGGGCAAGTACTTGATATTCCATGTGGGCTGGAAAAAACAGACGAATATCAGGAGTCAACGCCATGTAAAATTATTCATTTTGTCATTTTGGGCTTGAATGTCCTGTTAATTTTTAGTTACACATCTCAAAAAGAATACTGTTGGGAAGGGTCCATCAGAAGAGGGGTGGCCAGCAGGGACAGGGAGGTGATTGTCCCTCTCTCCTGGGCCCTTGTGAGGCTCCATCCAGAGTAGTGTGTCCAGATCTGGGGCCCCCAATACAAGAAGGATGTAGAACTGTTGGAGAGGGTTCAGAGGAGGGCCACAAGGATGATTAGAGGGCTGGAGCACCTGCCCTACAAGGAGAGGCTGAGGGAGCTGGGCTTGTTCAGCCTGGAGAAGAGAAGGCTGCGGGGGGACCTCACTGCAGCCTTCCAGTACCTGAAGGGAGCATACAAACAGGAGGGGAATCAACTTTTTAAAAGCGTAGACAATGGCAGGACAAGGGGGAATGGATTAAAGCTGAAGGAGGGAAGGTTTAGATTGGATATTAGGGGGAAGTTTTTTACAAAGAGATTGGTGAGGTGCTGGAACAGGCTGCCCAGAGAGGTGGTGGATATCCCATCCCTGGAAGTGTTCAAGGCCAGGTTGGATGGGGCCCTGGGCAACCTTGTGTAGATCCAGGCCTGAGTTTGGTGGCCCTGCCTGTGACAGGGAGTTTGGAACTCTATGATCCTTGGGGTCCCTTCCAACCCACACCATTCTATGATTCTGTGAAAAGCAGTAGTATGATCGGAGTTGTAGGACTGGCTGGGGACTGAAGTAAGAGCTTTTCCCAGACATCTTGGGAATATGGTTGGAACTCCTTGTGATTCAGATCCCCATGTATGTAGGAAGAATTACCTTTTTCCCATTCATTTGTTCTGTCAATAGTGAGCTCTGAGCTTTTCAGATGAAAACGCTCATGTGCTGAGCATTTCTGGAGCATTGTCAATATTAGTTTAACAATAAAACTGTTAGCATTCATCTGCCTCATACTGGTTTAGATCATAATTTTCATTTATTGATGTCTATTTCAAACAGACACAAAAAACCCCACCCCAAAACAACCCCTTTAATACCTGAATGTTCATACTTGATTTCTCGGTCCTCCTTATTTCCTCCCCATCTACAGGGAATAAAAACCTACATGTCAAAGCTCATACCAACCACTGATGTAAAAAAAAGAGAAGAAAAAGCCTGCAACAGTGGCACACATACCTTCAGAGTGATACACGAGTTGTGATGAAATTTGGCTGTCATTTGTCAAAACCTGAGGGCTATTTTTTAACCTGAAAAAATGCTTTGATCTATAAAACAGTAGCTAGTACAATTCTGAGTTGTCAGGGACGTTGTTGGCCCTGCACACACATAAAGGCTAATTTATATCTGCTGACCACCTGATTTAGTATTTTTGTGTGTCCTGTATTAAAAGGATAATGCAGTAGTCTCACCAGACTAGAAAAAATATTTTGAGCTTTATAACTGGTCTGATGTGTTCCTGTGTGACCTGCTCTAGGAGATCCTCCTCTGGCAGAAGGTTGGACTAAATGATCTTTCGAGGTCCCTTCCAACCCCTGACATTCTGTGATTTGTGATTCTGTGGTACCTCTAGGTTCCTTTGTGTTTGTACTTAAAATTTTGAATTTTGGATTTGCCAGAGTTTTGTAGGTCAAATATATTGGATTCAAACAAGGCAACAGCATATAATTTGTTTCCTCCTTTAGGTATACTTTAGAGACTTGAGGAGAGCTAATCGATCTTGAAAGAAAAGTGATGGCTTTCTGATGGCTGCTGTATTCCTGAGAGCTAAGCTTCATGACTGTGCACTTTTCCTTCAAAGTGTGGAACAGCTTTGTTCTAACTGAAGATTTTAGTTGTATCTTCTTTACTACAGAGAGAATGCTACTCTTGGTGAAACCTTAACACCATGAGGCCTGTTCACAAGTGGGATGGAAGTTAACTGTACTTTGCATGGCAAGGGTGCTAGCCTTCATGACGTGGTGTTTGCATTCCTGTCAATGTAATTGTCATTGGGAGGCCATGGATGTACAGGTCTCTAGGGAGATCTGATAGCCGAGTCATAAATAACGTGCTCTCCTTCATGGCTCTATTGTAAGATATTAAATGTATTAAGTAGATTAGATTTTTACATGAATAGTGTTAGAGAAATGACTTTAATTAAAATGACTGGGTAATATAAGCACTCTACAAATAGTTACAGCTTAATACAGGGTGATTAATCAAAATTGGCATGCATAAACATGTGGCTCTTTCAATATATTTTTATCATCTGGAAGCAAGTAGGTGGAAAAATTGAGATTTGGTTACTAAATGCTGAAAATGAAATACTCTTTGCTGACCAGTTTCCATTGTGCCTAAGGAAATTACTTTTGGCTCATTAGTGCTTCAGAAATGTCATGTCTTCGGAAACAAATCAATAAATAGAGAGGGCATCAAATTAATGTTATGGCTTTGTTTTGGTTTTGGTTTTTACTTTTTTACTTGCTAGTGAACTAGACCAGCCAGCTACATTTGAGTAGCTGACAGCTCTTGGTGTTAGGGACACTAGTAAGCTCGTACAGTGGGCTAACATCAAATACCGTTGCTGGGGGCTCAGCTTGAATGCTTGAAACTGATTAAATAAGTATCTGGAGAAGCTGTTGGTGCTTTGAAAAGCAATCTACTTTGAAAGCATCTCAATATAAATTTAGATAGACTAATGCTTGGTATCAATTCAGACAACAGCCACCTTAACATTTCATAATAAACTAGAAGAATATGACAGCAATATTTAGAAGAAACTGTCACTGTTTCTGGGAGGGGGAAGAAAGAAAAGTATGACAGAATTCCCATAGTATCATTTATACAGTTTACCAACACAAACTAAAATAAACCACTAATTTGTCCAGAGCATAATAGCAGAGCTTGGACTCTTCAGAAGAGTTTTGACTCTTATTTCAAAAGAGGGTTGTGTTGTTTAAGAAAAGCCTAAAAATGTAAGTGTTTTGGAAATCTTAGCCTAAACATACAGGCAGGTAACGTGCTTACATTTTTAGTACTTGTTTACATTGCACTGTAGTGCCACAGAATTCTAAGCCTAAGAAGCTTAAACAGGAATTGCAACACAATCTGAAATAAGAAAAATTACAAAAATATTCTATGCAGTAAAGGCTTCACTCTTTGCAAACTCTTCATCTTTATTTCTAGAATGGCCGAGTGCAATATGGTTATTTCTGTGAAACAACCTAGCAAATTCTGTCTGTATCCTGCCTGTTAAAATGTAACTTGGTTTTAAGTATGTAGCCAAACTTGGTGGATGACTATCATCTTAACTGTCTCAAATTCAATACTCTATCTGTTTAAGCAATTCTATCATTGCAGTCAAAGTATTATCAATGGAATTTATTGCTATGAACACTGGGAAAATACATATTTAAACATGAAATTGGAAAATATTACTTTAATATGGAAATATTTCATATACCATATTCCAGTTTTAGTGAAATGTTAGGCCAACTGTATTATGTTACACACTGCAGTCATTTTAGAAGACTAACAATCACATGATGAACCATCCAAAATCTGACTTATTTTAATAAAATAAAAGGCTACAAAGTAATGGAGGAATTTTTTTTACATTTTTTGTAGAGATCCTAATTTAAAAACTGTGTCAAACATTAGTTTATGCTCATAGTGCAACTAGAAGATTATTACTGCATTTCATAGAAGGGCTGTGCTGCTGTTTGAGTGCTCAGTTACAGAATCACAGAATCACAGAACCTTAGGGGTTGGAAGGGACCTCAAGAGATCATCGGGTCCAACCCCCCTGCCAAAGCAGCTCCCTAGCTCATACTGCACAGATAGGCGTCCAGACGAGACTTGAATATCTCCAGAGAAGGAGACTCCACCACCTCCCTGGGCAGCCTGTCCCAGGGCTCTGTCACCCTCACTGGAAAAAGTTCTTCCACATGTTGGTGCGGAACTTCCTGTGCTCCAACTTACAGCCATTGCCCCTTGTCCTGTCCCCACAGACCACTGAAAAGGGGCTGGCCAATTCCCCCTGCAACCTATGCCTAAGATATTTATAAACACTAATTAGGTCCCCCCTAAGTCTTCTTTTCTCCAGGCTGAACAGCCCCAGCTCACTCAGCCTTTCCAGACCCCTAATCAACTTTGTCGCCCTTCTCTGGACTCTCTCCAGGAGATCCCTGCCTTTTTTACACCAGGGAGCCCAGAACTAGACACAATACTCCAAGTGGGGCCTGACCAGGGCAGAGTAGAGGGGGAGGATCACCTCCTTTGACCTGCTGGCCACACTCCTCCTGATGCACCCCAGGATCCCATTGGCTCTCTTGGCCACCAGGGCACACTGCTGGCTCATAGCCAACCTGTCATCAACCAGGACCCCCAGGTCCTTCTCCACAGAGCTCTTTTCCAACAGGTCATCCCCCAGCCTGTACTGATACAGTCGGTTATTCCTCCCCAGGTGCAAGACTTTGCACTTGTTGAATTTCATTAGATTTCTCCCAGCCCAGCTCTCCGGCCTGTCCAGGTCTCGCTGGATGGCAGCGCAGTGTTCCTGCGTGTCAGCCACCCCTCCCAGCTTTGTATCATCAGCGTACTTGCTGAGGGTGGATGCTATTCCCTCATCAAGGTCGTCAATGAAGATATTAAACAGGACTGGACCCAACACCGAGCCCTGGGGAACACCACTAGTCACAGGCCTCCATTCAGATTCTACTCCACTGATCACGAGTTCTTCAAAGGCATCATTCCTCTTTTTTTTCCACTTTAAAAGAGGAGATTGTACACACAAAAATCACTTCTTTTTCCTTGAAGAGCATCCAGATAGTGAATCATGACTGTGGCTTCTGTGGAATATGGCAACGAGGCTAACATCTATGAATCTTCATTACATTTGGGCTAGTCAATGTTTGGTTTTGGCAGTAGTGAGCTTTGACAGTAAGTTGCTGCTGTGATGTCTTACCTGAGAAGTTTTGAGCCCAAAAACATGTGCATACATTCAATATTTAACAGTGGCATTCTGTCTGTTTTTCAGCTACTGGCTCTGTAGCTGTTATGTTAAAGTATTTAGAAAAATTGTCTTCAGTAGATAAAATACTAGATGAGAAATGAAAAGCTAGTTTGAAAAAAAAATAAATCTCAGGTATTAAACACAGTGTTGGTCCTCATTGCCTTATCAAAGAGGATGGAGAAGACCTTGGAACTCTGCGTAAACGGCGAGGTGAGAAGGTTGATCAGAACATGACTAGTGTATGAGGAGAGGTGAAATACACTTTGTTGTATGGTAGTGATGTGGAGGAAGCAAACAGAGAATGAGTGTTCACCTTTTCTTCCAACATAAGAATTAAGAGCAACCAAGGCCTATGATAGCAAATGAAAGGAGTGTCACGTCAGACACAAGCAGTGGAACTTCCTCCCACAGGATTCTGTAAGTGTCAGATAAAACAAACAGTAAAAACCTATGGAAGCACCATGCATGAAACACTAGTCTAGTTTCAAATGTTGCCAAGGTAGATCCTAAATACTGGTTGCTCCCATACAGGAGGATATACTGGAGAAGGCATTGTTAGTTATTTGTTCTGTTTTAATAATCAGTCCACAGAAATTGCTGGTAGTGACTCCACAGGGCAGGCTGATGGACTCCATGAGATTTTGGTTCAACCTGGAAGGGAAGATGTGATTTAGAGAAGTGTTCTGTGTATGTCGTGGTAGGAAAGTGAGTCTCTAGGACTGAAATCTTTGTGTTGTATAGAATGCTTGGGCAGCTCTGTTTATGTAGGGTATTTCCAAAGCAGTGGTAATTTGGGTGCTACCTAAAAAGTAAATTAGCCTTTCCAGTTGAAATAGGAGCTAAAAATGTATGAAACTGATGATTTAGAGAATCCTTCACCGTGAGGGTGACAGAGCCCTGGAATAGGCTGCCCAGGGAGGTGGGTGAGTTTCCTTCTCTGGGGATATTCAAGACCTGTCTGGACACCTATCTGTGCAGTATGAGCTAGGGAGCTGCTTTGGCAGGGGGGTTGGACTCGGTGATCTCTCAAGGTCCCTTCCAACCCCTACAATTCTGTGATTCTGTTTATGTAATTGTTTTCATAACTGAGAAGTAATTTATTTCTTCTGTTTAGCATTTATAAGAGCACTGCATCCACTGTTCTAAATAATCAACGTTCTGTCAGATCATTTTTCCTTGGAGTTCATTTCAAACTTTGATTTCCTCTGAATCTCAAACAGCATTGACTGAGGGAGGCATGAACACATAGGTAACCTTCAGATGGCATGTGTTAGTCATCGACTGTTCTGTCGTGGGATCCAAACTGATCTGCTATTGTGCAGGTTAAACATCTGCACTGTTCAACTCTGGGAGTACTTTATAATAAATTACTAAAATATTGCTGGGAAATGTGCATAGTATATTTATGAATAGCTTTCACAAGAGCTACAGTGTTTTAAAAGGAAAGTGATGCATGACAAAATACTTCTAGTGTTTATTAATTTATTACATATTGAGTATAAATAGTTCTGTTGCTCCCTTGCAGTTGATTGTGGAGAACACATTACTACTGATGTGTTTGGCTTGGAACTGTAGAATATTACAAATTCAGAAGGACCCTGGAGGTAATCTGGTCTAGTCCCCTGCTTGGAAGAGAACTGAATTAAAAGAGGTTGCTTAGGGTCATGGACCCTTCCACTTTGATTACTCTTAAGGAGGAAGGTTCTACAGCCTCTCTGAGCAACCTGTTCCAGTGTTCAACCACCCTCACAGTGCAAAAAAAGTTCCCTTGCATCTGATCAGAATGCCTCATGTTGCAATTTGTATCCCTTTTTGTAATCTGTCTTTTAATCACCTGCTCCAAGGAGGGTCTGGCTTTAGGCTATCTATACCCTCCCACTAGCTAGCTGCTGACCACAGTAAGGTCCCCCTTAGCTTCTCTTCTCAGGGCTGGACAGATCCAGCACCTGCAGCTTCTCTTCGTATGCCATGTGCTCCAGCTCTTTAATCATCTAGGTGACCTTTGCTGGATCCATCCAAGTATTTCATTGTCTGCCTTGGGCTGGAAAGCCCAAGAGTGGGCACAGTGCTCCAAATGTGGTAGTTCAAACCCTGAATAGAAGGAAACAATCGCCTTCTTGACCCATTGGCTATGCAGTTTTCCAGAGATGCAGTTAAACAACCAGCTTCTACCTTACAAGCAAGTCTGCTTTGCAGCAGAGCTTAGAAAAGTTCTGACATACTCAGGTTCCTGTAAACTTTCAAACTGCATGTTTTTCTCATAAGTAGGTTTAAATATTGGGATTCAAATGTAGCATTTATGATACAAAGCTATTTTAAAAATATTTTCTTACAAATATTACCTGTCCCAGTGTGCAGAGTTCTCTTGTTGGTAATAAGTTGTCTGTTTCCTGATAATTAGATGGAAATTTCTTATCTGATAAATCCTTTCTATATGCTGGCTCAGAGTATAATCACTTGCTTGTTATAATTGCTACTAAGTGGATTGGTCAATAAAGTTTTCCTCTTACCTGCTTTAATGCATGGCACAGATCTGTTTCAGCTTGGGTACTTACTGACAGCAAGTCTGAGGAAGGATGAAGAAATGAGGACAGAGTGGAGGGAAGTGAGAAAGTATTCTGTAATGTGATTAGTGACAACTTACCTAATTACCCTACTTGGAAAGCTGGGTCTTCTCAGGTCTGCAGTGGTGATAAAAATCTGGGTAAATGACCTGTCTACTGGGAAGTTGCCCTTTCATTGACCCCCATATATATTTAAAGGAAAAGAAACGTTCTTCTTTCCCAATAGAACATTTTAACCTAAAGTTCCAAATACTCTGTGTTTGTTTTTTTCTCCAGAATACCCATCTCCTCCTTTTCTCAAGACAATATCTATGAAGTCCAGCCTCCCAGAGCTGACAGGAAATCAGTAGAGATTTTTCATGCGCACATTCAGGCTGGAAGAGGAAACATGCAGCCACTGGGAAAAGATGACTTCCTCATGTACAGAGAGTACATTCGAAACAGATACATGTAAATACAAGCTGGATTCTCCTCCCAAGTCTACTGTACTGATAGGTCATAACAGTCATTTTAGAAAGGAAACACAGTTTGGTATTTTACAGTAATAAATTTATTTACTAATATTTCTATTTCTTATGCTTTACTGTTATATTGTGCTTTACAGGGAAAAAAGGGATTTAATATCTGCTCTTCAGCTGAAAGTGTATCTTAAGAGACTAAGTGAATAATCAGGCACCTACAGTTACTGAAGAGTACACAGCAATTTACAGCAAAGAAAATATTACATCTTTAGGTTTTATATTAACTTCTTACATTATGCCTTTACCTTATGCTAATAAAGTTGAAGCAATTTGTACATAAGAGTTAGAGGATAATACTTTTCTTCCTCTTTGTTCCACAACACCAAACAGTCTTTTTTTACAACAGCATGTTTTCTGATATTTTCTTGAAATTTTTATCAAACTGAGTGCTAAAATGCTTGTAATGTACTGCTTGCTTAAGCAAAAGTGAAGAATGTGTGGCTTATTTCAAAATTCAAACCCCTGTAACCCTAATTTGTGTCAGAACTAATCTCATTGATGCTAGTAGCCACAGAAACTGTGCCACATGCAGGGTGAAAATGGCTCGTGCCTAATTACCGTGCTCTTCTAGTAGGAATCTGAGGTGAACCACTTACTGGCTGTGTCTGCAAATGAAGGAATGCTCCCCACTTTGCTGGGTTTAGACTCTTAGAGGGCACAAAATCATCCTGTCATTTTTCTGCATGACAGGTGCTATCCTTTTTCCAGCATACTCTTTCCATTCCTGTGTTTGTACTCTTGTCAGCTGCTTTCAGGTTTAAGCCTACAGCCTCCCAGGAAATCAGTATCGGTAAGTGAGGCATAGAGACTGGATCAACTGGGGTGGCCCTGCAAGGGGGAGCAGTAGTTGGGTAAGGTAAGGCTCAGCATCTTGCCCTGGTGCAAGATAAGAAGGGGAGAGGTGGTAGGTATCTCAGATTTAAAAAAAAAAAATCCAAAAATTGCTTTCTAGCCTTTTGCCTTAAAGAATACTGTCACTCAGAGGCATCCTTGACAAATCATGTTATTCAACAAGGTTGTACAGACCACATTTTGGGCCTTTCTGGAATAACTGAATAACTGTTGTAGGGATGTCAGCCAAATGCACGTAGTAGATATAGAGAGCACGTTTGTGTTCATAGTAAATTGCTTGCAGGCAGCTACCCCAGGTTCTTGGCTGCATGCTGCAAACATATTCTGAATGTGTTTGCATGTTTTATGCAGTAAGTTGCACTTTCATCAGTAATTCAATGGAAGAAAAGATGCAGTGGATAAAGGGAAAAGGTAGAAGTTTCTTGTGGTAGATTGGGGGTGACTTGTGTGCAATCGGTGAGACAACATGGTACCTCAAGCTACTGAAAATCTGTGGTGTGTCCATTCTCTTCTGTTAATTAATTAATGCTGTTTTGAGAGAGAGATTATTTTAGGAGGTGCAAGAATGAAATGTCACTTCAGATAATACTTCACAGTCAATGATTTTTTTCCTCTGGATAAAAGACTTGTCCAGTATGAAATCTAATTGGAAGGAATAAATGCATGCTTTGGAAAAACATAGAGCTGGAGTCCTTCTCCAGCTTTTCTTCTGCACTTGAATTGT
This sequence comes from Laterallus jamaicensis coturniculus, assembly GCA_022605575.1. Taxonomy (NCBI): domain Eukaryota; kingdom Metazoa; phylum Chordata; class Aves; order Gruiformes; family Rallidae; genus Laterallus; species Laterallus jamaicensis. The sequence continues at coordinate 8,236,650 of JAKCOX010000027.1, forward strand.
TTCAAAGAATGTTTTCTAGACTGTCACAGTCCTTATACTTTCATTGCTCATAGATAACTGGTAATCCATAAAAGTTGCACTTGAAAGTGTACCACTGAACCACAGATAAGGCACAAGGTAATGCTTGCTTTTTCCACATCTAATGTTGTTGCAAAATACAGGAACTGTAATAATGTTACAGCTCTAAGAGAAAATTCGTTCACACTTCAGCAATGGGGAAAAGAGGATTCAAGTGGTTTGCTTTTTTTTTTGCCTTTTTTTAAAATTATTTTTTATGAAGTTTTGCAAGATGATTGACATCTCAGTCCATTCTCTAATAAAATGCCAGGCTTCTCAGTGTCTTCCTAAATATGTGTCACGACAATCCTGTCGCTGTGTCCCCTTGAATCATTCAGTATTACAACTGCTGCTTGTTCTCCTAGCTGCTTCTAGGGGTTTATGAAGCAATGCATGTGGCTTATACTTGGGCATTAATATTCAGGTGATAGCCTGTATTACCTACTATCATTTGCTGTGTTTGTTTAAGAAAGAAAACAATGCACAAACCCCTACTCCCAGCTTAACACTGCCCGAGTGGTGAACTTTCAGCAGTCTGACTACATCTGCTGCATGAGGTGTCTAAAGGGTTAATTTAAGAAAGAAAATATGCTCATGACTCATCATAACAGAAGTTCAGTTGTATAAAGGCTTCCAGAGATGCTGCCTTTGCAACTATTTATTCTGTTCTTGGGATAATAAGGTTCAGTTCTCAACCACATTGGAAGTTCTGAATAGATGCCTAGATTTCCCTTTCAGAAGCTGAGGAAAAAGTGTGTAAATGCAAATAAAACCCTTAGGCAAAATGTGTTGGTTTTCCTCCAAAATATTTTTAGTTTGTTTCAGTGTGATAGGTTACATTGAAATACCATACTAAAATGTTCACCTGGTAGAATAATGACTTTGGGATCTTGTCTTGTGGATTTCAGAGGCACGGGCATCAGGTTACTGCTCTGTCATTTCTGAGCCAGTGGTTCTTTGATGGCAGTCCAACAGTTTAAGCTCAGCTTTGTGACCCTTTTAGGATTGATACTTGTGCCCTTAGGAGCTGTCATTCCCAAATGCTTTCACCAATGTTTTTTCTTCCCTGTGAGTTTTTCTTCCACTTGCAAAGACCGCTGACGTTTTGTTCTCTCAGCATCATTCATTTCCAGAAAGACTTGGATGTGACCCCAAAATAGGATCCTTTTAATGTGTACACAGCAGCAGGCACCGCTGAGGAGAGGAGAAAGTGACAGAGCTGTACCTAGTTCTGGGGTGATGTTTGTGGTAGCTCTTTTTTTGTTGAGGTGTTGAGATTTTTGCACAGGATGCCAGGAAGGTTATGCTGGCTTTCACAGCCTCAGGCCAGCCTTCCCTTGGATAAACTCCAAACTGTGCAACCTATCAAATAGTCATGTATTGCAAGAAGATGAAATACCAACTTCACATGGGGGATCATTTCATTCTCCATAGGAGTTTCACCCTCTCTGTACTTCCTGGATAATTACACATTCAAGTACAGTTCATAGACTCACAGAATCTCCTGAGTTGGAAGGGACCCCTAAGGATCAAGTCCAACTCCTGGCTCCACACAGGGCCAGCCAAGTCAGAGCATGGGACTGAGGGCATTGTCCAGGGGCTTCTTGAACTCAGTCAAGCTCAGTGCTGTGACCACTTCCCTGAGGCGTCTGTTCCAGTGCCCAACCACCTTGTCAGTAAAGAACCTCTTCCTAATATCCAGCCTAAACCTCCCCTGCAGCTTCATGCTGTTCACTCCAGTTCTATCACCGGTTATCAAGAGAGGAGGTCGGTGCCTGTCCCTTTGCTCCCCCTTGGCAGGAAACCACAGGCTGTGAGGTCTCCCCTCAGCCTCCTCCAGGCTGTACAAACCAAGGGACTTCATCCTCTACCCATAAGTCTTCCCCTCCAGACCCTTTACCATCCTCCCTGCCCTCCTCTGGACACTCCAATGTTTTTATGTTCCTCTTCACTGAGGATAAGATGCTGCACATACCATACTTCAATAGTTGCATGGGGGTTATGTGTAGAGTATTGCTCCATTCACTGGCATAGATTCAGATGGATCACCTGGAGCCTGATAGGGAGAAGATACAATGTGCTTGGCTCCCAGATGCCTCCCTCTGTCTTCTATAGAGAAAATCTAATTAAAGTTGTTGCTTTTCATGGTGGTTGAAAAGCCGTGTGGAACTAGAGCGATGTGTTACAAAATACTGGTGGGGAAACAAATACTCTCCCACTGAAATGGCAATCCTTGCAAACACTGATGGGCAGCAGGTCCTACTGGGGTTCTGAAATCTGTGCTTCAGAGAGAGCCAGAACAGCTGCTCATCTGTGTACTAGCACTGAGTCTAAGGACAGTGAGAAAGGACACGGAAATCGGTGTTTTGCATTGCTGGCTACTTCTGGAGGAAATCCTCTGACCCGGGGTTTGACTGTCATACTTTAATTCAACTCCCGCGGCTGTTACCCGTGCGTGAGCCCCGCCGCGGGGGTAAGCTGGGGCACCCTCTGTGCCCCCGCAGGCCGCGCCTTTCCTCAGCACCGCGGACAGCGCCCGCCGCCCGGGCCCGCGGGAGTGCGGGGGGGCGCCCTGGGCCTACGCTGGGCACTACGGGCCTTCCGGTCACAGAACGAAAAGAGCGGCCTCCTGGCTTGTATCAGAAATAGTGCATCCAGTAGGTCTAGGGAGGTGACTGTGCCCCTGTACTCGGCATTGCTGAGGCCGCACCTCGAGTGCTGTGTCCAGTTCTGGGCTCCTCACCATAAGAAGGACATTGAGGTCCTGGAGCGAGTCCAGAGAAGGGCACCCAGGCTGGGGAGGGGCTGGAGGGCAAATCCCATGAGGAGTGGCTGAGGGAGCTGGGGGTGTTCAGCCTGGAGAAGAGGAGGCTGAGGGGGGAGCTTATCACCACCTACATCTACCTGAAGGGAGGTTGTAGAGAGGTGGGTGATGGTCGCTTCAGCCAGGTGACAGGAGACAGGACAAGGGGAAATGTCAGGAAGCTGTGCCAGGGCAGGGTCAGATTAGATGTTAGGAAAACATTTTTCACTGAAAGAGTTGTGAGGGCCTGGAACAGGCTGCCCAGGGAGGGGGTTGAGTCACCATCCCTGGATGTGTTTAAAAAAGGGTAGGTGAGGTACTTAGGGATATGGTTTAGCATAGGATGGGAACAGTTGGACTTGATGTTCTTAAAGGTCTTTTCCAACCTTGTGATTCTGTGAACATGCCAATGATGTTACTGCCTAATTGCACCCATTCTCTTAACCCTGGGATGTAACTCGGCATGTGTTTTGTTGGCTTGGGGAGGATGGGGGGGGTACACCTTGGCTTGTGTAGGTAAAAGCTCAGATTGACAAGCAGCTTCACATGCTTAAAATAAACTTCTGATGGCTTTAATCTGAGTGTTTTCAGAAAATATTTGTCATCTTGCCATATGCCAGTTACCTTGGCTGAACAGCGTAGAAATGTGAGCTTTTCTGCATCTGAGATGTGAGAAAAAGGCTGTGCTATTTATTCTTCTTGAGACGGGCAACATATTACTCTAGTTCTGCATCAGAAACCATTTATTCTTACGGCACAGACCTTCCTGTGCAAACTGGAATTCAGGCATCACCTCCATACACCCCCTCCAGCACTAGCACATGCCATAAAGGTGACAGGCTATGCCATTATGAGCACCAGGTTCACAGAGGTGGCACTATCTTAATGTCTACTGCAAACGTTCCCTTCAAAATTCAGGCTTTACAGATGTAGTTATCAGTCGATTCCGTGTGTTGACCTGGTTTTGCAGAGGTGCTGCTGCTCAAAATCCCACTGAAGTTCAAATATTCTCTAAATGCACAGACACTTTATGCCCCAGATCCTAAATAATTCAAACTGAGCTTTTGCTGGAAGATCCCATAGACTTGGGAAGGGAAATTAATATGCAAAATAAATTTAAAAATACAGAAAGACATCTCTTAATTTTACCACTCTCACAAGTCTCACCTTGTCCTTTGATGTCATTTTTATTGTGTAAGCATTACTGTGCTCTCCAAGTGAGAACCTGAACTTAGTGCAAACCATAGGAGGAGCCATTACTGCAAGCTCCCATGGTATTTGTCCTGTTTTTGATGACTGCTGGCAGACCTGTGAGGTAATTAGCCCAGCAAATACCCACTGTAAACTTTACTGGTCAAAACGGACTTCCTAAATTATTATGCACACCTTACACACAGGGCTGTGCTGCACCCGATACCTGTGTCCTTGTCCCTGTGTGTCTGTGAGTGCAATGGCCATCCCTGTTTCACATTGCTTGTAATAACCTCTCCCAAAATAACCCTGAAGGTTCTGTGCAGCTCTCCTCCCAGATTCTCCCAGATCAGACTGTTGGGTAACAGGCTCAGGTGCTCACAAGTCCTGGTTATGAAGCCTGGTGCTGGGCTTAAGGCCCTGTGTGATTAGCTTGATAATTTTTTGTCTTTTCCTCCCCAGCTTACAAGGGCATTTTGTAGGATCAAGAATTCCCTGCTCAGCATGAGAGGGACAATTCAATGAAACCTCTTCTAGCAGAAGAAGGATTTTAAGGAGTTAGACTGATAGAGAATCACTTTGCATAACTTTTCCACAGCGTGGCCTAAGTGAGCTTTTGAGGTATTTTTCCCTTTACTCTCTCCTCTCTCCCCATAAACCAGTCCCTGGCACACATCTCAGTCAGGCAAGGGGAAAAGGGAAAAGGCAAATAAGGGAAGGGCTAACGTCTTCTGGGTGCAAATAGAGGGCTGGGCCTCAGTGAGGTGTATTTGAACAACCAAGCTGATGTACAGGTTAGAGTAGATTGGTGTGAAGGCTGTCATTTAATTACTAGGAACTGCAGAAAGAGCTGTGCACGAGCCTGGGCACACACACGCGCCGTTTGCTTTCACGTTGTCAGGCAAGTGGGTAGGTTGGCATTACAAAGCCGGAGCGCGCCGCGTCGCAGAGCCCCAGCTGAGCGTGTGAACGTGGGGCCAACATGCACAGGGACACGTGGAGAGGAAGGCTTGTGCTGCCGTGGTGGGGAGGAGGCTGGGTCACAGCACGTGTAAAGCAAGCAGCAAGCCTGCAGTTGAGACATACCCCATATCCACATGAACTCTGACAGGAGTCACAGCAGTCATTTGGAAGATACATGTGCCAAGCCTAATTTGAATTTCCAAAGGTCACATTTGTCATTCTCCGTGTACCAGCATTCTCATTAACAAGTATCTCCAGCTGGTCCTGTGCAATGGCCTCAGGACATGCTGTTGTAACCAAGCAGTGCCGCACAGGGCTACCGCCGGAGGCCTTGGGCTCGAGAGGGGGCTGCATACCGGGTGTGCTGTGTCGGTGGCCAGATTTTGACCGAGCAGGAACCTTTTACTGGGTGTTGCACAAAAGCCACAAAGCGGCTTTGACAGCAGTGCCATCAAGCCAGGTAGGCTGCAAACAGAGGAGGGCTTCCAGAGGCGAGTCAGCTCAGCTGGGTTAGGGCAGGGTGAGTTACCCCTCTGCAGGTATTTATGTCTCCCCATTGTGCCACCTTGGAGGAACTTACACAACTTGCCTAGCCAAGACACCTGCATTTAAAAAATAAAAAATATTTCCTTGGGAGCCTTTATAAAACCTGCCAGTGCAGTGAGATAAATGATTGGAGCTACAACATTATCGTTGACAATGAGTCCCTTGCAGAAATCATTTTATGGCTTTACACTCTGTCTCATCCACTCCAGACACAGGTAGGTACATCTTTGGGACAATGCTTTGCTAAAATACAGCCATATGCCATCTCAGGGCTATCCAATGCTGTCAGGAGTAGATGGGGCTTCTGATCAATCACCAGCCAGGGCACTAATTTGACTGCTCAGGGCAAGCAGAACTTGTCAATCATCAGGGGCTTTGACCAAAACGGGACTTGTCTGTGACTCCATCACTGATGGGTTGTGGTCACCTCTCTACCCACATCAGGAGCCTCATCCCAGGGACAAGCTCTCCTTGACTCCCATGAGACCCACAAAGCTTAGCTCTGCTTTTCCCTACCTGCTGCCAACAGGTTCTCCATCTGCTGCCTTGGCTTGGATTTCTTGTGAATATTATTTTATGTTCCAGTAACATTAATGCCATTCGAGTCCGCAGACCCATCCACTTCCCACTCATTAAATCCATTTCCTTCAAAGGTTGGGTTTGGACAGCATTACTTGGCACTGCAGCCAGTAGAGTGAGTGCCACACGCTCACCTGGGGGAGTTTTGCTCTGCCAGAAGCACAGGAAAGCATCCACAGCCCAAGGATGAGGCTACCTGAAATTTCCAACAGCTCTTCACTCCCCAGCTCCTGCAGAAGGTGGAAAAGTTTCCCAGATCCCACCTGTCTTCTGTGTTTCAGCCTGAGAGTCACTGGGTCTCTGCACAGCTGTATGTCAGCGTGCAGGCACAGGCAACGGAGATGGGCCAGCTTGGGCTGGCTCTGTGTTTCGGTCACAGCAGCAGGCAGGAGGTGTTTTAGAAGAGAACTTTTCCCACAGGATCCTCTGAAGTGGAACGGTTTGGGGGTTTGTCAGAGGAGAAGTTTTGCAGCACAAAATAAAAATATCATTCCTACACCATCAGCACTACAAAGCATTCTGTGCAGTATGAATTCCCTCAGAGGAACTGTGTAACTTGAGCTGATTATGAGATTGGTCCATAAATCCTCTGGGAAGTGCGTCTCCTCAATGTAAGTGCTATGACTTTGGGAAGGCTGCACATGCATTCTTCATGAGCATAAGATGCTTTTCAGCTTCTATGTATGGAGCAATCACAATCCCCCCCGTAAAGAAATTAATGTGCTTTGGTATTTGGATGTCATGAATATTTTCTCTACTTCTTTTTACAGGGCCAGAGGGAAGAAACCAGGAAAAAGATTTCCCAATGATTTTCCTTTAAGCGCCATGGTTGTAGAGGATACATTTGCTTTTGGTTTAGGGTCTTGTCTGGATGCCTATCTGTGCAGTATGAGCTAGGGAGCCTGCTTTGGCAGGGGGGTTGGACCCAATGATCTCTGGAGGTCCCTTTCAACCCCTACAGTTCTGTGATTCTGTGATTCTTTTTACATGTTGACCTTTTTGTAATTCAACAGCTGTGTGTCCAGGAGCACAGGTGGGAAGTCTCTGGTTCTCATCTGTGCCCAGAACTGATCCCAGGCTTTCATATTCTCAGCCGTACCCTGCTTCGAGTGGCCACAGTGCAGCCCCATGCCAGGCACTTGCTCTTTGAATCCCAACTTCCAGACTGCAAACATTTTTGCCAACACAGCTGGTAAGCTTCCCCCTCAACCACACTCTCTTCCTCTCTCTCTCTCTCTCCCTTTTCCCTCCCTCCTTTGCAGTGGTTTATTCATGCTGGCATGCCACACTCCATGGGCTCCATCTCAGATCATCAGTAAGCTCAAGGGGATTTTGGAGGTTTGCTACTCACTTTAACATGCCGAAAAGCTGTCGCTCACACTCCAGTCTGGGCAGAACATTGCATTTCAAATGACACCGACATGAAGGGAGGTGCTTGTTGCTTCAGCTGCAAAGACTACAGTGGAGTCCCAGCTCTGGGAACAGGATAGTGGAAGGAAAGCATACATACAGCTTTATCTCTGCTTCGTAGAGACTCGGTTATAAAGACATTGGTATCTAGGGCCAAGTCTTTTTGTGACAGTACTGCTTTGAGTACACCAGCCCTACAATGTCAGCAGGAAAACCTTCTAAAACCTGTGGTACATGGACAGATGGATGTCAGTCTGTATATGGGGAGTATTTTCCTCACGGTGTGCAGCAGCACCACATACAACAGCAGTGAGGTTACGGTGTACCCAGGGCCATCACACCGGCGACACCCTGGAGATTCCCCAGACCACAGGTGTCTGCTGTTGGTTGCAAAAACTGCACTAGGCAAGAAAAACTAAAAGAAGAAAATCCAAATCCAAATCCCATCTTCCATTTCTTAGTACTAGAAAATGCAACCAGCAAAACCATTTGCCTCAGAAAGGTCTCTTTAAAGGAGACCTTTAAATACCCCCTTCCCAGGCCAGACGCCAGCGCTCTGGTAATTACTTTCTGTGCACTTTGCTTTCCCACCTCGTTCTTCCTCACTTCCTAGAGAGGGGCAGAGCATAGTGGCTAAACAATGAAGCTGCCATTTCTAGGTGGGGATGCAGGCAGGGAAGAAAGCCAGTGTGGGAACCAGGAGGATGCAACAGTGATTGCCCCAAGTCCTGGTGCTGTGTCTACAGGCACCCAGTTCCACAGGGGATGGAAGGAAACCTGCACCATTGCTCACGTAGTAAAATAACAAATGTTCTAGCATCTCTTGGATGATCAGCCAATATTTTATTTTAGTGCTTTTTTAATCTTATTTTAGAGACTTTAATGTCAGTTTTATTGAGCTGGGATTTCTTGTTGGGCACAGTGTGGTCCAGCGATGGTTCTGGGGTAGGACTTGTGGATCTTCTCACTGGTTCCCAGGGCTCATGCTGGATGACTCACAGGGATGGATACAATTGCTTTGCATCCGTTTTCACATCTGTAAATGGTGTTTTGGCATGTGGAGAAGGAATCTCTGTAAGTGCTTGCACAAAGAGGCTGCAAGAGATGTAGGAAAATAAATAAGGAATGTCTCCTGGTAGCAAACATGGATCCTGGTCTGTGCACATGCACGAAACAGCTCTCTAGAAGCTGCCTTCCATGATGACAGTTGTGATGTAGCACAGCATCAAGCCTGCAACACAATGCAGGTTGAGATAAGCAGCATTTTATTGTGAAATAAACAACATTTCACAGTACCCCTGGCCACCCAGAAACCCCAGCTCAGGCCCTCCACACAGGTAAGACTGTGAATGGTTGAGGACTAACTCCTGTATGTATAAGGAGGCTGACATCTTCCACACGCCTTGGGATGCTGCTTAGGGACCTGAAAACGCTGGGAAGGAGATGTGTGGTATACACAGAGCAGTACATGGGCCAAAGTTCCACCTGCTGCTTCTCCTGCCAGCACCTCAGCTCATCTGTGCTTTTGCTCATGTTCTCCCTCAATCAAAGATTTTGTCAGCTCTCAGACAGTGCAATATTTACACGCTGCTCAGATGGTCCACAGCCAGAATTGAGTCAGTGGATTCATGGCCTTAGTCTTTACCACTTCTGACCACAATCAGCACTGCAAGTTGTGACCTTCTGCACCAACTATCCACAAGAAGAGAGCGAAACAGCATCTGGGGAATCCTGCATTTATTTCAGGTTCCCACATTCCCACCAATGTGGTGCAATCGTTCTCCCCATCTTTTCACCATGGCTTCCTCTCATCTCCCTGGTGTTAACAACCCACTTGTTTTCACTCACATGTCTGTACTCTTTTTCTCATAACATCTCCCTGCTGTTCTCTGCATCTCTACCAAGTGATGCTGTCCCCTTGTGCCCCCCATCTGGGGCACAGTCATGGAGTAGGCAAGTGTTAGGGCACACTGGTCTGTAAGAGGGCACAGGGAAAGGAGATGAGTAGCCTGGCCTCTGGCTCGTAGTTAGATGGTTTAGGTTTAGATGGCCATTGCTGATGGCTTGTCTATTTAGACTGATGGAGACTCCAGGGTGGATTTGCAAGAGAAATTTCCAATTTCTTCCTACCCAACCATTGATGGCAACACTACAGGAACATGGTGTTTTCCAATTTGAGTGAGTCAAGGCTCATTCTTCCCAGCCAAGAAATAAATAACTCTCTGCTTAAACAAGAAGGAACTTAACTTGCTCTCAGAGCAGAGTTCAATAAACCATACATTGATCTGAGAAGAAAATCATTAAGTTCAGGAAAAGAGAGGGTATGTTTTTCTGAACTGGGGTCAGTTCCATTACCACTGAAGGCCGGTCTGCTTTGATAAATTGACTTCTAGTGACTTCAAAATCACAGAAAAAGCAGGGTCTGGTCAATATCTTAACAAATAATTTCAAGGAATACAGGCATTGTTGACCCAGCTACAACCAGACAAAGGCCATTGTGGAAAATGTCAGTAAAACCCAGGGTGAAATAGCCCAGGTTAAGGATGAATCATCAAGAGTTAATGACAGAAATGGCATTTGGTTTTAGGATTACTCAATAGGAACACAGTGACTTGCATTTGGTTTTAATTTTGAGTGTTTTGGCTTACCTTTCATTTATTTTGAGCTGAAAATATGCCTAACTTAGAGTGTTTATCTTGCAGAATCTGTGACACATTGTACATCATACATGCTGCACACGGGCAAAATCATTACCAGAGCATCCAGCTTGTCACAGCCTTTCTGCATTTCCCTCTGAAATGTACCCCAGGAACCCTGCATGTTCATGAAACATGTAGAGGTATGTGCACCTCAGACTGTGGTTGAGCTTCCAGCTTTTTTTCTCAGTAGCAGCATAGGCAGCAGTGACCCCCACTACACCTCCTGACCCCTTCCAGAACTCTGGTTTTGGTCGCCCCCGTGCCTTTGCTGAACTTCACTGTTCAAGCTGAAATTTTTCATGGCAGGGCAGCAAGAAACTTGGAGCTGCTGTTGTTCTCTTGCCATCCCTTCAATATATCTCACTGGCTGATATAAGGAAGACAGGGCCCATAAGTAAATCTTATTATTATATATCGAATATGAGTATTAATATAGTATTTCTGTAGATGTATACAATTATAACCCAAATGAGATAAGCCATATTGTTTGCCCCAGCACACTAGGAGAGGAGCCAGATGGGCAGCCTTTCAGTAGGATGGTTTTAGATGCTCATTTGGGAAACCCTTACACCATTGCTGGGAAGGAAAAAAACACACAAAGGCATTTTAAGGTCTCACACGTGTCTCCAGCCTTGATTAGCATCCCCAGGACTCTGGACTATGGGCTTTCTGTCAATGGTGCTGCATAAATGCTTACAAACAAGCATGTGCTTAAGTGCTTTGCTGATTGAGGGCCAGAGCGCTTGGCATCTCACTAGGCTGAGCCCTCTCCCTCTCCCTCTCCTCTCTGCCACACACCGTGCTGGGAAGGAAGGAGTCCAGTGATGTCCTTCAGTCATAACTTTAGAAAAGCACACGAGAGTGAAACCAACTGACAGGTGATGGGGACACCTTGAAGGGAGACTTCTACCACCTTCATCCTCCTCCAACCACCTTCATGTCCCAGCAATTACATTGATTTCAATGGAGCAGGCTGCTCCACATCCTATATTTAGCAGACTGTGGCCATGACTAAAAGCAGTGTATGCACTCATAGATTATTCATGGGGTAGGTAAAGAGCTGTGGGACGAACTGACTGAAAGTACCTTGAAGATGACTACAGAGAACTCCAAAATCCATCTGAACCCTGAATACCCAGCCTACAGGCCTGATAACCAGACCAGTGGGCATACCTTTTTCTTCATGCCCTGCCTTGAATCTTGTTTAGGTGGAAGAAGGGAATGTGACTATTTGGCCACCAGAAGAAACGTCCAGGCCACACAGCATCTGCATTTGGCACAGTTTGGGGTCCCTGCACACCTGTATGTATTTCTGGGGGTGATTTCCCAGATGGAGAGACAAGAGAGCTGCCATATGCAGAACCCAAGGGTGTTTAATGCAATGTGCAGTGTATAGAAATAGCTTCAAGCAACAGGAGCATCAAAACCCCTCTGCAGCTGCTTCTGGCTGCAGTGAGCATACAAAAGGACAATATCTGCACTATCTGGGCCTTTTTTCCCCCCAAATTTCCTAACAGGGGATCAAACACCTGCATTAGAGTGAGAGACTAGACCATCAACGACTGATTTCTCCAAGCTGGCTATGTGAATGGTTTTGACACTGGATGCTTATAGCCCTGTCCTGGTACTGTAAGCAGAGAGCAGGGTGCATGGGCATCCCTGGAAACAGGGCACTGAAGGGCCATCAAGGAAGGTGTTGTCAGCACCGTTGGAGCAGGGAGTGATTCATGGGCTTGCACCAATCTAATAGAGGGGAACAGATGACCAGAATCAGCATTTAATAAAGTTTATTCAGCATCTTTTCAACACAGCTGCCTTATTGCTGCATTTTTTTTTCCATAGACCTGGAAATAATAACCTTTATTTAAGTGCTTATATTCAGCCATATCAGCACCGCATGTTCCAGCATTAAGTCTTTGAAAGGGATATTTGATACAAGGTGATTATTTGCTAAGCCATCAGGTTCAAAAGTAGATTTTTGGAAACAGGCATGACCAGAGCTGTTTTTTTGAAAGTGACCTGCAAACAGCTTTTTAAAACTCAGCAGCTTTCTGTTTTCACTGTACGCTGCCTCATATTTAGCAGCATGGGGAACCAAGTTCATTTCTGAGCACTGATGACCTCAGTCCTTACTGTCCTTTCCCATTACTCTTCACAGTAGTTGTTTGAAGGTTTTCAGGTGTCCCACCTGTGGTCTTGCAAGACCCAACCAAGTTTTGGAAACAGTAATATCTTAAACTATACTGTGATGGTTAAAGTTGGGTCTCTCTTTTGCATCTTGCATATGCTTACAGTCAAATACTCCAAAATAATGGAAAGTATATTTTGCTGCTTTTTGGTGCTAGAGATAGAATCACACCATCATAGAACTGTTTAGATTGAAAAGACCCTTAAGATCATTGCTAAGCCCACCACTACCCCACGTCCCTAATCACTGCATCTCCACATCTTTTCAATACCTCCAGGGATGGTGACTCAGCCACTCCCCTGGGCAGCCTGTTCCAGGGCTTGACAACCCTTTCAGTGAAGAAATTTCCCCTAATATCCAATCAAAACCTCCCCTGGTGCAACTTGAGGCCATTTCCTCTTGTCCTATTGCTCTTGGGAGAAGAGACCAACACCCACCTGGCTACAACCTCCTGTCAGGTAGCTGTAGAGAGCTATGTGGTCTCCCCACAGCCTCCTTTTCTCCAGGATAAACAGCCCCAGTTCCTTCAGCTGCTCCCCATAACAGTTCATTTCTTTGGACACACTCAGCACCTCAGTGTCTTTCTGGTAGCAAGCGGCCCAAAACTGAACACAGTACTTGAGGTGCAGCCTCACCACTGCAATGATCACTCCTTAGTCCTGCTGGCCATACTATTTCTGATACAAGCCAGGGCACTACTGGCCACCTTGGCCACCTCTGCACACTGCTGGCTCATATTCAGCCTGCTGCTGACCAATAGCCCCAGGTCCTTTTCTGCTGGGTGGTTTTCCAGCCATTCTTTCTCAAGCAATACCCCAGTAGTATTGCATGGGGTTGTTGAGACCCAAGAGCAGGACCCAGCACTGAACCTTGTGTAACCTTGGTCTCTGCCCATTGATCGAGCCTGTCCAGACCCCCTGTAGAAGCTTCCTACCCTCAAGCAGATCAATTCAATCAAATTGGTGCCAACTGCAAACTGAATGAAGGTGCACTTGGTCCCCTTGCCCAGATCACTGATAAAGATTTGAAAGACAACTGGCCCCTGTATGGAGCCCTGGGGAACACCACTTGTGAGCAGCCACCAGCTGGATGTAGCTCCATTCACCACAACTCTTTAGGCCCAGCCGTCCGGACAGTTTTTTACTCAGTGAAGAGTAAACCCATCCAAGCTGTGAGCAACCAGTTTCTCCAGGAGAGAGATGGTGTGAGAAATGGTGTCAAAGTCTTTACTGAAGCCCAGGAGGACAATGTCCACAGCCTTTCCCTCATCTACTAAGCAGGTCACCTCGTCATAGAATGAGATCAGGTTAGTCAAGCAGGACCTGCCTTTTGTAAACCAGTGCTGACTAGGCCTGATCAGCTGGTTGTCCTGTACATGTCACATGATGGTACTCATGATGATCTGCTCCATGACCTTCCCTGGCATCAAGGTCAGCCTGACAGGCCTGTCATTCCCCAGATCCTCCTTATGGCTCTTCTTTAGATGGGCATCACATCCAACCTCCAGTCAACTGGGACCTCCCCAATTAGCCAGGAGTGCTGATAAATGATGGAAATTTTCTTGGTGAGCACTTCCACCAGCTCACTACCCTTGGGTGGATCCCATCTGGCCCCATAGACCTGTGTGTGTCTAAGTGGTGTCATAGGTTGCTAAACTTTTTCCCTTTATTAGAGACTCAGTCAAAGAAGGCACTAAGTACTTCAGCCTTTTCCTTATCTTTTGTAACTATGTCTCCCCCCATATCCAATAAAGCACGGAGGTTCTCTTTAATTCTCCTTCTGTTGCTCATGTATTTGTAAAAACATTTTTAATTTTCTCTCTGCATAACCTCATGACATCCTTCTATTCCTCCTGAGTTCCCTGCCCTTTCTTCTAGAGGTCATGAACTCTCCCTTTTTTTTCCTGAGTTCCAGCCAAAGCTCTCTGTCCAGCCAAAGCTCTCTGTCCAGCCAGGACAACCTTCTTCCCCACCATCCTATTTTTCAGCATACATGGACAGCCCAGTCCTGTATCTGTAAGATTTTGTTCTTGAAGAATTTCCATCCTTCCTCGACTCCTTTGCCCTTCAGGACTGCCTCCCAAGGGATTCCATTAACCAGTCTCCTACACAGGCCAAAGTCTGCCCTCCAGATGTCCAAGGTGTCAGTTATGCTGACCCCTCTCCTCTGAGAATCAAAAACCCTGTAACTGTGTAATGGAAGGCCTTGTAGGTAGCATTAATGATAACCATTATTAAAACACATTCTTCAATTCTTCCGTTTGGATTTCTGGTGACTCGTCCAGTGCCTTTCTCTCTGTAACTGGATATTTTCAGAGCACAAATGAACTCTGAGTATGAAATCTCGATTTAGACAGGACAAAAGTGTTAACAGCAGGCTGGGGAAGTGACCAAAATAAGTCCAATTTATATTGCCTGATTTCGTGAAGATAGTTCCCTCTTTTCTGCCTCAGCGTCTTGACTCCCTACTGTCACAAGTCCTATGGCTGCTTTTTCTCATGTGCTCTTGAGTGAGGATTTGCAGCTTTCTCCTGCCAGCGCAGCTTCTGCTACCCTACTCAGGGACCATGTCATACAGCAAGACTCAAAGCCACTGAAAAGCTGCACTGAGATAGCTATACCCCCCAAATCTCTGTTCCCTGGGCCTTTGTGTAGTTGCTTGTATAGGTGGCATCCATGGCATGGGCCTAGAAGACTGATGATCCCATGTCTGCTTCTGTGTTTAAAAATATATGACTATTGTTTCTACTCCTGAGGGATAAATGGTTTATTAATGCCTCTTGGTCTGAAATATGGAGGTTGAAGGTTTAAAGCCCTAAGTGGTTCAGAGACTGAAACTCCACACTATCGCAGTATGATTAAGGCAATGGAACCTGTGTGGGGTCCTACTGGTAGAGCGGAGAGTTACTTCACGATGTCCCTTGTGTGTTCAAGTTCATCCTACATCTGTCCTTTCTTCCCCACAATCCCCAGATGATCAGAAACAATCTGGATTTCTTGAACTGCAAGGCTTCCTGAGCTTGCTCTCCTGCAGAGCTTTGCAGACAGCCCAAGTGTGATCCGTGGGAGCTGGGTGACACTCAAGAGCTGTGTGAGATCCGGGAGCAGCAGCGGGGGGGCTGCCTTTGCCACCTGGCTGCCCTGATGCCGCAGGGACCTGGGGTTGGCTTGCTGCTGCAGGGAAGCACAGTTTTAATAAGAGCATAGTGCACCCAAAATCTGCAGAGCCCTCCTTTACAGCCCTCCCAGTGGAATCATGACAGAGAGGTGGTTCTCAGGCATTTTCTTCTCAGCCTTTTCCTTTCCATAGGTGGGAGCATGCTGTTCCTTGTTGTCGTCATTCACCTTGCAGCCATGAGAGACACAGCCTGCTTGCTCCACAGGCAGGAGGTCTGCTGTGACTGGCACAGCGCCCAGCTCTGCTGGTCTCCACTCAGCCCAGTGCTGAGGGATTTGGGGCTTGTTAGTGCTAGCCTACCGAGCCATGTCTTCTTTGTCAAAATGCCCATTTCCTCAGTTAAATGCCCTTTTTAAAGATCTCTCTTGGTATCAGTCCTTGCTGTCGTGGGGCGCTGAGGCTCCCTGCGCGCCACCAGTGTGACCGCTCGGTCACTAGTGTGCTGATGTAGGGCTTTGATCCAGAGAAAGGACCTACCTAGACAAATGTCAATGCAAACTCACCTTCCACCTGGGGAACACCCATGCTCCCTTCTGTCCCTGAGACTGCATCCTGCAGATAAAATCCCAGACTTATTTGTGCCAAATCTCAGCCATCAGGCCAGATGCTTTGCTAAGGGTATGCAGCCCCCGACAGCCTCCCTATCTCCTCTTGCCATCCCACTCACTGCATTTCTTTCTATAGGTGTAATTTTTGTCATCTACCTGCCTCTGACCTGCTAGCTGGGAGGGGTTGCTGCCTCTCACTGCTGCCTGGATGGAGATCAAGTCATGTCCATGCAGGAATTTCAGGCAATTCTTTGAAGACACAGGGGAAGCCCAGCACAGGCTCCCCCCTGCCCCACTGCCACAGCACCCCAGAGCCAGAGCCCCTGTCACTCTTCCCTCTCTTCAGGTACATACAAAAGCAACATGGTATGAGCAAAGGAGGAAACCCTTGGGTATGGGTACCTTTCCATCACTGGCTGTTGGGTTTGTGTATTGTGGAACTCAGGACCTCACAGTCATTGTGAACCTCACGTACAGGACGATCCTCTCATGGGGACCTTTTGGAAGAGTAGAACTTGCTAATTTTTCTTTTCTCTGTGTGTGTGTGTGTGTGTGTGTGTGAGCACACAGCATGCAGGTGTGAGTGTGTGTGCATGCATATAAATAAGGCCTAATAATATCATTAAATTAATTCCTCCTGTTGCTATGGGAACACACACTTCCTACTGCATCAAGCCTGTGCGGCAGAGGTAGGTGACAGGGCCGACAATGGAGCAGATCTTCGACCAGATCTTCTAACACGTCTTCTTTTTCAAAGCAAACAGGGAAACAAATGAGAGCAGGGTGCCTGAAGCAGAGAGGTGCAAATCAGGAATCAGTGATCTTTTCCCAACTTGCAAAAGAACCAATCTTCACACCTAATATTAGCAAGCCCCACCTGGCATGGCAGCCCGCACCTGGGGCTGGTTCCCAAGGAGATGAGTGGCAGACCAGCAGGGTGGCAGGAGGAGGCATCACAAAACACCTCTTCAACACTGCTCAGTGATTCATCAAGGTGGGGAAAGAAAAACCCCATCCCCAAAACCCAACCAAAGAGTAGAGGCTTGCAGGGCACCTAAGGATCACACAGCCACACTCCCTCCACCCCAGGCAGGGTTTGCTTCAGGACTACCAGAATTCTCAAATCAAGGTCCCCATGCTGGATTGCAAATGCCCACACAACTGTCCCCACCAATGGGCATAATTTTGGCGTCATCATGGTCCAAAAGGACCATGGTGAGGAACCCTCTGCCTAGACCACTACCCCTTCTCCATGCTGGGGGGGTCTCACAGTAGCAACCTCAGCTTCCTCCTGCACTACATGTGGCACAGAAAACATAATTTACCCCCAACTTCCCTGACAGGGCCATTTCAGCCATCTTCCAACACCATTTGACTGCATGGTCAAATGAAATAAGGGTTTTGTGACTGAAGTTCTCTCTGTGGTGCACACGCTGTAGCCCTGTTGCTGAGAAGGTCAGGTCACCTCAGGGACATTTTCTTCCTTTCCACGTTCACTGCAGGGCTATGAGTCCTCCGAGGAGCAAAACCTTTTTTCCTTTCTTTTGATTTCAAGTCCAAATCTGAGCATGGTGCAGCTCACATACAGCAAGAAGCCCCCCCATCATGACCAGGCAGCCTGAGCTGGAGCCGGTACACTGGCCACCACTCTGCCTGCTGTGGGATATTTGTGGGGACAGCTTTGTTTTGAAGGGTTTTCCCCTGCCTGCCATGGCACACTGAGAAGGCATTAGCCCTTGTGCTCCAAAGAGACTCAGTGCTTTTAAGGAAGCAAATGAAAAATGTCACAAGTGTCAAGTGTCCCTTGAGAAGTGCAACTGTGCTTAAATAATTTGTTATTAATAAAAATATAGTCATAGCATCAAGTCCACAACTGAAAAAAAGAAAAGTGTAATTAATTGGCTTACTGGACCCATTGCAAAACGCTCTTCATCACTTGCTTTTCAGAATGATGGCTCATCACATTGGCTTTGCTACTGCCTTTACAATCTTACTACAGTCTTATGTAGAGGCTCCCTGTCTTGCAAGTCCCCCAAAGCATGCTTCAAAAGGTAACCAGCAGCTTGAATGCAGAAGTGATGTGAATGAAACAAGCTTTTGGAGACAAGAGCAACTCTGCCACATTCCGGATTGACCTTTGCTGGGCTGGAGTTGCAAGTAGGGTGTGAGCAGGGTGACACCCTATTGTAGTGTTTAACATGATGAGGGCATGCAGGAGCTGGAGGATCTCGGGCAAAGGGCTCCTTCCAGGCTATCGGATAGTTGGCAAACAACCAGTTATCTGCTCATAAACCACACAAAATGCTGTTAACCCCAGCCAGTCTCAGGCCAACAAGGTGTGACACGTTTCAGCTCTGGCTCCCATCTTGTTTCATTCTGCTTTGCCTTTTTTTCATTTCTATAGTACTTTGGACAAGGAGGGACCATCAGCCTGAGCCCCCTGTGCGCTGCACCCCATGGTCAGCCTGAGGAGCTCAGTCCTCAGCAGTGGTAGCCTCCATGAGCTCCACAGTTTCCTCAGGTCCCTTGGAACACCAGGGGACTGACAAAGGAAAAGGAACAGAATGTGAACCACATCTTCCCTTACAATCAGCTCTGAGGCTACACCAGCCTGGAGCTGCTGGTCAGCACCACTGTTAGGCTGGAAAGGAAGAAAGGGAAAACATTTGCTGTGTCACCCCAGAGGAAATAGCTGGCCAATACCTTGAGATACTTGAGAGGAAGGTGTAAAAGAACCTTGATAATGGAGTAACACGAGTAAGCCATCTGTGCTGTAGGGAAAAACAATTCCTTAGTCTCTGTCTTGGAGGAAGAAGTCCTGCTGCATCCTTTGCAGGCAAGCAGCTGAAGCCTTGACACATGAGTGCTGCAGTCCATCGCCCTAGTGCAGGAACACAGAGCCCTGGGGAAAGGTTTGAAGCAACTCGGGAGCTGGAAGGACTCTCTAACCCAGTGCAGACACCCACACTCATCCAGGTTAATCCTACCCATCCCACCCCGCTCCTCAGAGCCTGCCTTATCACATCCCTTTAAAATTATTATTAATTTCCATTTTGACAAAGCTATTTCCTATCCAAAACTTACAGAATTATCTGGACATTGTCCTGGTGGCATCAGCATTTCTACCATTACACTGATGTACACAGCCATAGCATTACACTTTGGAAAACCGGGCATTTTAAAGCCCTAAATATACATCTGAGTGGTTGGTATCGCATTCTGTTTGCACAACATAAATGTCAACAGAGCCTGGCCAGGGGTACCTAGGCAACAGCTAATTTTGAGGTCAGTGATTAACTCTTCTTTGTCAGAACGTAATTTACCATCAAATTATCCCTAGCTGAATATAGCAGTTTCTGGATTAAAAAAGGCCTTCTTGCCATTTATAGGCACTGAAAGCCATCATTATTGGTGGCAAGTGATGTTTGCTGCATTTTCTCCTGGTTGAAATACTGATGTTGAGGAGGGGAGCAGTCTCTTGGGGAGGCTCGCCCCCCCCTACTCCGGGATTCCCAAGAAGGCTGAGCTCAGCTGCTGCACACCGTGCCGCTGTGTTTGTGGCCATAGCAGGGACAGATCGATTTTTATTTTTCATGGCACATATACACACTTCCTTGATTAGATAAAAAGTAGATACTTCCAACTAGCACATATAGCAACAGCTTGGTGAAGTACTGACTCTTGATTTGCGTTTTGCTCCTTCCCCAGACCACTTTGCTACCTTCAGCTCTTCAAACTCCCTTGTTTTTTTCATTAAATTCTAGCTAGTGACTCAATCCATAATTTGGGGTTTAAAGCCCATTCTGCTACCTCACAGGGCTTTTTGGAAATGATGGTGAAAACCTGGCAGTGTATATTAAAAGGTCTTTATAGCAGTCACCTCAGGAAACAGGTTCCTCTGCAGGGATTGCAGCGATTAGGCAATCATCTTTTTGCCTGGAAAACTATTCATTTGTGACTGACATCAGCGGAAGCATTTGTTTGGAGGGGTCCAGACCTATGGGTACGGTACTGCTGGGCTCTGCCCCTGCGGTTGGCAGTGCCAAACCAAGCACGTACTCCCCTGTGGGGCAAGGAAGAGGGCAGTGGGCTGGGTGCCCGCAGGCGGGTGATGGGCTTTGCTCGCTGCCAGCACCCGAGCATTGCTTTTCCCATGGATTCTTCCCAGCCCTTTCCTGCTGCCTTGGGAGATGTAACCATTCCAGCCCCCACACTCTGCCCCCTAAGCACCCTGCAATGCTAACAGCTTCAACCTCACCACCTCTACCTTCAGTTTACTGTCATATCAAAGCTAGCAGCACCAAGGGGAGAAAAAATAGGGAAAAAAAAAGTTTTCAGAGAATCATAGAATCATAGAATGGCAAGGGTTGGAAGGGACCCCAAGGATCATAAAGCTCCAACCCCCCTGCCACAGGCAGGGACACCAACCTCAGGCCTGGAGCTACACAAGGTTGCCCAGGGCCCCATCCAACCTGGCCTTGAACACTTCCAGGGATGGGGCATCCACCACCTCTCTGGGCAGCCTGTTCCAGGACCTCACCACTCTTTTCGTAAAGAACTTCCCCCTAATATTCAATCTAAACCTTCCCTCCTTCAGCTTTAAACCATTCCCCCTTGTCCTGCCATTCTCTGCCCTTTTAAAAAGTTGATTCCCCTCCCTTCAGGTACTGGCATCCCCTGAAGGGATTTTGTATGCTCCCTTCAGGTACTGGCAGGCTGCAATGAGGTCCCCCCACAGCCTTCTCTTCTCCAGGCTGAACAAGCCCAGCTCACTCAGCCTCTCCTTGTAGGGCAGGTGCTCCAGCCCTCTAATCATCCTTGTGGCCCTCCTCTGAACCCTCTCCAACAGTTCTACATCCTTCTTGTACTGGGGGCCCCAGATCTGGACACAGTACTCCAGGTGGGGCCTCTTCTTTTCTGAGAAGTCACAATTCTCTTTTACAGCCACAGCTCAATAGTCATGGGTCTGTTTCTTGCTGGCAGGGGCTCAGGCTGCTGAGCAATAACAGGCTTGTTTTGAAGTTGCTTTAATTTCTGCTCTGTGAAGAAATGCCTTTGCTCAGTGTTGCCAGGCTGGCATGTAAAGGAATCTGAAACTGGATTGGCATCTGGAAGGCTCAAAGAGAATACACGAAGCACCGAACATAACAATAACAGGGGTATGTATATGTAGAGGCCAGTGGTTTGAAGCTGAGCAACTAAGGTCACTGAGCAAAGCCTAATCTGACATATAGCACATGTGGCTGGGACGTGCGGCTTGGTGCGTGTGATGCTGAGCTCCCATGCCAAGCATCCCAGGACAACATTCCCACTGGTGGGCAGGGACCTGGCTGTCTCCCCACACCGTGCCGCCTTCCGAAGGCGCACAGGCTTCCACTCTGCAGTAGCTCTTTGCCCACTTCCTTGCTATTAAGAAGCAAGATCCTATTTTACCTTCTGTGTCTTTTCAGTGTGCAAACCTTGATGATATCTGGGGTTACTTATAGTTCAGTGAGTGGAGCCCATCTGGTTGTTTCTTGGCTCCCACCTTGTAATTGGGGAGGCTATAAGGTTGAGCCCTAGAACAGATTGTCTCCAGAGATGGTAGTAACTACATCACTAGAGTTTTAAGGGCAATTTTAAGGCATTTTTAAGGTTAAATTGGAAACACACCTATCAAGGATAGCTTAAGTATAGTTGATTTTGTACTGAGGTTGTGTGGAGATGCACCAGAGCAAGCACAGGAAGGAAAGCCTGCCTACAGCCTCGTGGGGTGTGTGAGGGTGGGGACTGAGGTCCTGCCTCAGAGGGGATGTTCCTGTGTCACTTGCAGGGACTGCTTAATGCCATAGAGTTGTTGGCCCAAATGTTTGGAAAGGCATGCAGTTAATTTATGCCCATGGGAGATGTGCAGTGGAGAATCAGACCTCCCCACCCACAGGGCCTTGTTCACTAGTCACTAGGCAAGTACCTACAGGACTGTGCCTGGACACACATTCCCTCCTAGATTTAAAAAAAAAAAAGGGATGAGCAATCCCTGCTCGTGTCTCTAACAGCAAAGACGTGGCTGCCACGTGTCAGGAGAGAGCTGTCTGCAGATCTTTCTTGGTCAGAGGGGCACCTCTGCTTCCTCAGCACGTCCCTCTGGCCAGCTCTGAGCTTACTCCCTTTTCCATCTGGATCCTATTCTGAACTCTACCTGCTCAAGGGATCCTGGCTTAGAAATAGATGAGTTTTTTCCTGTTTTGTGAGAGGCACATACCTTACTGTAGTTCTCCAAGCCCTTTACAGGGACTGGCCTGCAGAGCCGCTTCAGTGCTGCGGGCAGGAAAATTGCTTGTGGGTGATGACAGGACTGTCATCTTGCCACACCTGAGAGAGCAGTTTCAGAGAAGATGGGCATGATGACTTATTTTTAGCTTGCATCCTAGTATCTGGAAGAACTGTTCTCAAACTCTCTATTAACTTTAATGAAGAAAACCCAGATCAATGCCCTCCCATGTAGTAACTAATTGGCAACGTACAGGATCACGTAGAACAGCACAAGCATTTTAGTGAAACAGGTTGGCATCTTCTTTTTACAAAGCTGCAAAAGGGCCATTGCTGAGGTAAGCTCAGGGCTTCCTCGCTCAGGTGTGCCCAAAAGCCCTTGAGCAATTTGAAGGCTGGTTTGAAGCCATTTAGAAACTTGAGCAAAAAAGGTTTTGGCAAGGTTTAGAAGAATGAGAATAATAAAAGACCTTGTTCCACGGCACCTGATGACACATCTAACAATGAGTGACCTTTGCCGCTCCTGATTTCTTTCCATCAATGGAACAAGCAGAGCAAGGAAGGAAAAGTTGCAAAATATGTGTGTTTAGCGTCGGTATATTCATGGCTAATCTCTAGAAATAACAGGGTGGCCCAGAGGCTATCTGTTTTACTAAAGGTAAGCAAAGACCATGCCTTTCCTAATGAACTCTGTGCAAACCCGCGTGCTGCTCATTCAGCATCTCGGTGTCACTGGTGAACATTATTCCCACAGAAGCTAAGCCAGGTCCTCTGGCTCAGCCTGGCTGGCTGGTGGAAGTGGGCTGCGGGCATATGTGGAGACTGCTAAGCTGATGGGTACATCGCTCTCACAGTCACGGGTCCCTTCCAAAAGATGGTATGAGAGCTCAAGCACCTACAAAAAGTAAATGCCTCTGGGTGGTGAGTGCTTGGAAAGAGGCATCTCCCAAGGATGAGGGAGACTCCCTGCCTGACTCAGTTTAAGAGGTCAAAGCTGCATCAAAAACTCATGCTGTCTGAAGTGGGAGTGGTAGGAGGAGAAGGGCTCACAGCCCAGGACTGTGCCATGGGCAGAACCAGCAGCTGACAAACCCATGGGACAGGGCAGGGAGAGGGGATGCTGGCTGGGAATCCTACCCCACAAAGGAAAAGGAGTAGAGGAGGGCTCTCACTTTAACTTGTTGTAAAGTCCTTTGAGAGCTCAAAACAGTGTTGGCTATGCTTCTGCCTACTTCTCTGTACGTGCCCACATTTACGTGTTCTCACTGAAAAAGAAATGTATGATAGCTCAAGCTCAGCAGGTTTCAACATAAGGTTAAGTCTGGCTTCACCCCTGACATGAAGTTTGTCCCTGTACTTTCTGCTGGTGATTCAGAGACCACATAAGACACACCACCGCTTCCCAAAGCACCCATAAATCCACTGGAGAAATGCACAGCACTGTGAATGCAGCAGAGTAAACCAGGATATTCATCCCAAGCACGTGCGTGGCCATTGCATTCAGGTGTTTATGCGGTCCCACACAGCTGTGCAAGTGAAAGGGTCTTCACAGACACGTGGGCTATGTTAAGGGCTGTATCTGCACGAGGGACCGAGCAGCCAAGCAGCTGGAGGCACCTCAAGGGGGACCGATGGTGCCACACGTTCCCCATCAGAAAGCACCATCAAGGATCATGCAGGAAACATGATGTGCAGCAGAGAAATGGGACTGTGTGGGATGCAATTGAAAATCTGAGCGGTGTCTGAACCCCTCTGAGGTTTATGTCATCGGTAGGTTTGGCAATGCAGTGTGTTTGCAGGGGGATGCCTGCCTAAATCTGAAGGGTCAGCCAGGGGGTATCATTAATGAGGACCCAGTCATCAGTGACACCAGGTGACAAGGCTGAGTTCACCAAGTCAGGGAAATGATAAACTTCGGATGGCTGAGTGTTTAAAACATCTTTTCATGCCAGCTGCATAGAAATCTCTGAAATGTCAGTGCTGGTTAGCTCGCCATCTGTGCTATCCCCTTCTCCCTTCCCCTCCTCCTGCCTTTATTTTAAGGCTCTGCCAGAAGAAAAATGACTCTTTGGTATTTTCAGCGTGTTGCTGGAAAGATAAATTTCAAAGTAGGTTGTTGGGTTTTTTTGGTTCCTACTCACGCTATGTAAAGCACATTTAATAATACTTTGCATTTACTCAGCCTACTTATTAATCATTAAAGAATGCAAACTATCAAAATAATCCATAGTTAACTGAAATTAAGTAATCGCATATTAAAATTACATGGCAATATTGCTCAGCTCTCTGAACAGATGGAGGAGCCAAGCAGAGAGGCTTTAGATCGCCTATTTCAGCAACTTTTTCATTTTGTTGCTGCTTAATTTTCAGAAATTTGCGAAGATAATTACTGCTCTATATCATACCCTCTGCTTAGGTACGCACAGCTGAAACAGAGCTCTCTAGTTTTGTGTTCTCCCGTGAGATCTGCGGATCCAGCCTCAGCTAGGAACCCAAGATGAAAACATCTTGCTGGCAGCACGGGAGGTCTGGCCAGACTTCTCTCCCTGCTGCCCCATGCGGTGCCATGGTAAAGGAGCTGTCAGATGCCAGCTTGTAGCTACAGAACCCTTTTTTCTCCCCACAACCACTTAAAACTAAGAGCAGTGCAGACGGTTCACCCTTTGTTGGAATGACTGGTGTGAGAAGGTGTAGTAAGAAGCTAAATGGTCTTTAATGACACTTCTGGAAATATATAAAGGAGGTGTAAGCATTTAAATTGTGGCACTTGTCACTAACCCTGACAATTGATGCTTGGCAGCAGGAGAGGGACAAGGGAGACGCACAGCACTGCTTGATGAGCTCTGTAAGAACCTGGCGTGCACTCTAAGAAGCATCCTCCACTTGAAAGGAGAAAAGTCTGGAGAAATGAAGGGACAAAAGAGCCAGAGGAACTCAGAAAACACCTTAAAACTAGGAGCGAAGTCAAGCTGGATTCACAGGTCTCCCTTCAGGGACAGACTTGACACTTGAGCTCTTCTTTCAGTGAGTGGAATACAAGAGGGCAGGTAAAGAGTGTGAGACTGGACTGGTTCATGGGTTAGAAGATCTTCCTTTGCTTTACTCTGAGATCCTAATGCTCTCAGCAATGTTTTGTTGTGCATTAAATGACTTCAGCCTTGATAGGACAGGCTGTTTTCAGTTGAGGACAAAGTCTTTGAGAACATGGAAGATTAAAATGATGTACTCCCGGCTTACGAAAAGCACACACTGCCTTGTGATATACGTGCTACTACAGAAAAGACCTGCCACTTACTTGTTTCCCAGAGGTAATAGTCTGGTCAAAGATGTGACAAATCACCCCCAGTCGAGCCCTTGCACACCACCCTGCAGTACTGAAAAGCAAATAAATTGCCCGTTTCCCTCTGTGCCTCACAGATGCCACAAAACCACTGTGGATCCTTCAGTGTCATTGTGGAGCCCAGCTGGGTCATGTTGCCAAACCTGACCTGCTAACTTTGAATGGCACCATTTCTAATGTTCGGGATAGTTTATTGTCACTGCCATTTTAATTAATGCTGAAATAAGCCACCTCTGTTCAGGGGCTAGGTTGGAGGATTTCCTCGGAGCAAGTCCAAAATTTTACTTTACCTTTGATTTTACCCTCAGGAGCACCAGTTTCTGCACTGGGATTCTCGTGGTCTCAGTCTTAATCTCAATCCAAGCTAACGCTGACCATACCCAACCCCTTCTCTATGTGTCGAAAGGAGTAGGATAGCACTGCAGTTTTGCTGCGGTTACAAATGGCGGTGTAACGCCTGGGTAGGCATGGGAGAGTGTATGGGACACCTGGCAGGACAAGGGCCCGCAGTGAAGGTAAGTCCAACCAGATATAAAGTTGAAGGCAATGTACAGGCAGGTGCTGCCCAGAGAGGCCGTACAATCTCCTTCCCCGGAGATACTCAGACTCGCCTGAATGAGGCACCAAGGAAAACCTTTGCACAGTTGACACCATCCCTGCTCTAAGCCAGAGAGGTGCCCCGGAGTCGACCTCCATGGTTCCCTTCCAAATGAAGTGTTCTGGATGTTTCAGAAGTCCTGGGAAGGAATGGCTTATGGGTGTTTGCAGAGATACACAGTGTTCGAGCTCCTGGTGCTTAACCTGCAGGAGGACATGGATGGGGATGGATGTAACAAGTGGGGACATTAATTCCCATTGAATGTGCCTACTTTTTACCCCAGCACGTCGTGCCTTTCTGCTTCACTGGCCATGAGCCAGCAGTGTGCCCTGGTGGCTAAGAGAGCCAATGGGATCCTGGGGTGCATCAGGAGGAGTGAGGCCAGCAGGTCGAAGGAGGTGATCCTCCCCCCCTACTCTGCCCTGGTCAGGCCCCACCTGGAATACTGTGTCCAGTTCTGGGCTCCCTGGTATAAAAAAGACAGGGATCTCCTGGAGAGAGTCCAGAGAAGAGCTACGAAGATGATTAAGGGCCTGGAGCATCTATCCTGTGAGGAAAGGCTGAGTGAGCTGGGACTGTTCAGCCTGGAGAAAAGAAGACTAAGGGGGGACCTAATCAATGTTTATAAATATCTTAAGTATGGGGTGCAGGGGGAATTGGCCTGCACCTTTTCTGTGGTCTGTGGAGACAGGAAAAGGAGCAATGGCTGCAAGTTGGAGCACAGGAAGTTCCACACCAACATGGGGAGGAACTTTTTCCCAGTGAGGGTGACAGAGCCCTGGGACAGGCTGCCCAGGGAGGTGGTGGAGTCTCCTTCCCTGGAGATATTCAAGACCCGTCTGGACACCTATCTGTGCAGTATGAGCTAGGGAGCTGCTTTGGCAGGGGGGTTGGACCCGATGATCTCTTGAGGTCCCTTCCAACCCCTATGATTCTGTGATTCTGTGATTCTACGACTGCCCAGACAGTAAACACGTTTTCTTCCAAGGAATTTTTCAAAATTGTGTCTAGATGGTTTGCATGGTGTTCCAGTCCCTGACAGCCCGTTTCATTTCCACGTTCTTTAGATCAGCAGTCACAGAACAAGCACACTCTCCCAGACCAGGAGCAGCTTTTGGTTTGCCCCCTTAGCGCCAGAAAAGCCATGTTGCTGCCCACTTTTGCCTGATGCTGCCTTCAGCAGCGGTCAGCGCGGGATGGTCACCCTTAGCTTCATCGATCCACGTGCTTCAGAGAGGAACCGCGTGGGCTGGTGGCGGCACAAAGGCGAGGCAAGGAGCGAGCCCAAGACAGTTGGGTCTTCTCTGGTTTGAGCTTATCTTTTCAGGGCCCCTCCGGGAAAAGCACGGGTGCTTTCACCGCTGAACAGATCGCTGACCCCAGAGCGTGTACTCGGGAGGGGGTAAGCGCGGACAGGCTCTCTATAGCGCCCTTGGGAAGCGTTTATGTTCGGCAATGCAGAAAGCCCGCTGCCGGGCTCGGAGCCATCGCGGCGAGCGCCGTACGAAGCTACAGCTTCCATACTCTCCCCACAGGGCGCTGTGGATGGGATCCAAAGCGGGAAAAGCTACTGCAAGGCGGGAGGAACGCAGCGGCGGGAGAGGGGCGGAGGAGCGATGCTTCCGGCCAGCAGCAGCAAGGGGCGTTCGCCCGCCCCTTCTCCGCTCCTGGCCCCGAGCAAGCCCTCCGGCTCGGGGCCCTGCTGCGCCCCGGGGTCGTCCCGGAGCCGAGCGGGGAGACGTAGCTGGCGATGACGCTCCAGCCTCAGCACCACGGACCGACCCGGCACGCCTCCCCCGCCGGCCGGAGATACCCCCCTCCCCCCCATACACACACACAGCCACCCCTGCGCTGCCCGAGCCCCCACACCCGGGACCTCTGCCCGCCCGGCACCGCCGCCCCACGGCAGCCGCCGGCCGCCCCCTTCGCCGCCGCTGACGTCAGCGCGAAGCAGCCCACCCCGCCCTCGGTGGCGGCCAGGTCCCGCCACGGCCGGGCAGGGGGCGGGCCGGCGGCGGGGGGCGGGGCGGGGCGGGGCTGGGGGCGGCCGGGCCGGCGGGAAACTTCTCCGGGTTCAGCACCAGAGACAGGGCGGGCGCGGCGCCGCCGCCCGGCATGCGCGCCCCGCTGCCCCGCCGCCCCGCCGCCCCCGCTCACCGCCTCTGCCCCCGTACAGCCGCGGCCGCCCGGGCGGCGATGGAGGCAGCGGCGGCCCTGAACGAGAGCGGAGCGGCCGCCCCTCGGCTGCCGGCCGGCGGCGGCAACGCCTCGCTGGAGCTGTCGTCGCGGCCGCCCGCGCCCGCCGCCCTCAACCCCTGGGACGTGATGCTCTGCGTCTCCGGCACCGCCATCGCCTGCGAGAACGCCCTGGTGGTGGCCATCATCTGCTACTCGCCCGCCCTGCGCACCCCCATGTTCGTGCTGGTGGGCAGCCTGGCCACGGCCGACCTCCTGGCCGGCCTCGGCCTCATCCTCAACTTTGTGTTCCAGTACGTGATCCGCTCCGAGACGGTCAGCCTGCTGACGGTGGGCTTCCTCGTCGCCTCCTTTGCCGCCTCCGTGAGTAGCTTGCTGGCCATCACGGTCGATCGCTACCTCTCCCTCTACAACGCCCTCACCTATTACTCAGAGAGGACAGTGCTCTGCATCCACACCATGCTGGCGGGTGCCTGGGGGGTCTCCCTCTGCCTGGGGCTGCTGCCCGTCCTGGGCTGGAACTGTCTCCATGACCGCGCTGCCTGCAGCGTTGTCAGACCCTTGACCAAGAGCAACGTGACGCTGCTGTCTGCCTCTTTCTTTCTCATTTTCCTCATCATGCTCCATCTCTACATCGAGATCTGCAAGATCGTTTGCAGGCATGCCCACCAGATAGCCCTCCAGCAGCACTTTCTGACTGCGTCGCACTACGTTGCCACCAAAAAAGGAGTCTCTACCCTGGCTATAATCCTCGGGACTTTTGGAGCCAGCTGGCTGCCTTTTGCCATCTACTGTGTAGTGGGGGATCCTGACTACCCTTCCGTGTACACGTACGCCACGCTTCTACCAGCCACCTACAACTCCATGATCAACCCCATCATTTACGCCTACAGAAACCAGGAAATCCAGAGGTCCATGTGGGTGCTCCTCTGCGGCTGCTTTCAGTCTAAAGTGTCCTTCCGCTCCCGGTCCCCCAGCGATGTCTGAGTGACTCCTCTCTGTCGTACTGCACCGAGTGACAATCCACCCAGTGAACTATTCCAGTGCCTGTCCGAAACTTCAAACTACGTCGTGAAGTCGTTGGAAACATGCTTAAGTATTAGCACTTTATACATGTTTGTATCTCTGAGAGTGGTTTGGGGTATGGAGTTTTGGGTTCCGTGAAGAAAAAAAAAAAAAGAGATTTTTAAAAAGTGGTTGTATATAAATTTGCACATCACATTTGTAAAGTGAAGACATTCCGAGACCGCTTGATTATAGCACCTTATTTCTAGCTGCTGACCTGCCAAAACAGTGTTGCCTTTCTGAAGGGCAGAGAGAAAGAAAGTCGTGTTTGTGTTGTATTTGTGTGTGTGTGTGTGCTGGGGGGGAGCATACGTATGTCTGTACGTCTGTGTGTATCTATACTTTGCTGCACAATATTGATAAATTATAACATTTTGTATACGAATAAAAACACGTAAGATGTAATATAACTCTGTGTGTTTAGATGCTTTTAGAAATAGGAGAGCTGGCAAATCTGCCGGGTGAGCAGAGTCCCTTTGTTTACTTTTGAAAGCTCTCAGAGTAATTCTGCCTAAAGAGATCATCATTCACTATGGAGATGAAACACTGCACCAAGAAAGGCACCTTCCTGCTCGCTCTTGTTTGTTTGGTCTCTTCTTTAGTCTGGCAAAGAGAGACTAACAAAGAGCACAAACTCCTTTTTACTCTCCAGCAACCAAAGAAACAAAAAGTCCAGTCAAACAGGCTGCTAATTACAGTTATTCACCACGTTTCCAGTAGCTTTCATCTTCACCTTGTAAGTTACCCCATTATGATAAATCTCCATTAAAAAGTCCTCAAACCGTGGGGGGGAAACCAGACCATAAGCTGGGCTCTTTTTTTCCTCATTTAGACTAATGTTGAAGGAGGAGGGGGCAGGGAAAGGAAGAGAAGTCACAGTCTTCTTTCCTAAAAGCCTGTAAAATGACACAATAAATTGACTTTCCTTATCATCCATGGTTCTGAGGAGAGCCTGAATTGTTTCTCCACATCCTTTTTTTTGGACTTCATGCTGTAGAAAAATCATTTAAGTGGATCTTTGCTGTCTGCCTGTCTCAGAGCAGTATACACTTTTATAACCCTGCAGTTTAGTGGCTTCAAAGAGCTCATCAGAGGTCAATGTTGTTCAGACTTTGCAGAAACTTCTTCACTCAGGTTGAAATTCACCAGCAACTGATTTGCTCAGAGCCGTAAGGCCGGTGGCAGGTTTTGGTAGCAGTGTTGCTGCTCATTAGTTATGCTACATAGCAGCTATAGCATAAAGCCATGCTGCATTTGCATCCTGGTTATGTTATAGTGTATCACTGTCGCTTCAGTTTGTATTCAAGGGCTGAAACAGGTGCACCCTACCCTGTAAAAAGTTTGGCTTGACATGTTCCTTGGTTCTGACTGGGCAGTGCATCCAGCCTTTGCCTGCTGGAGCAGCTGGGACCACAAGGATCCAAAAAGCCCCAGCAAGGCTGCGAGTCAGTGGTGCTGTATTTACCTGAGTGCTAATACGAACAGATTGACAGAACAGATTTCACAGGCTAGGGGTTGGACAGGATCTCTGGAGATCTAGTCCAACCCCCCTGCTAAAGCAGGATCACCTACTGCAGGCTGCATAGGATCATGTCCAGGTGGTCTTTGAGTATCTCCAGAGAAGGAGACTCCACAGCCTCTCCGGGCAGCCTGTGCCAGTGCTCTGCCACCCTCACAGTGAAGAAGTTTACCCTCATGTTGAGACAGAACTTCCCATGTTCCGGTTTGTACCCCTTGCCTCTTGTCCTGTCACCGGGCACCACTGAGAAGAGCCTGCCCCCATCCTCCAGACATCCACCCTTATTTGTAATCATTGATCAGATCCCCTCTCAGTCTAAACAGGCTGAACAGCCCCTGCTCTCTCAGTCTTTCCTCATAAAGGAGATGCTCCAGTCCCCCCACCATGCTTGTAGCCCTCCGCTGGACACTCTCCAAAAGTTCCCTGTCTTGAACTGAGGAGCCCAGAACTGAACACAGAACTCCAGATGTGGCCTCTCAAAGGCAGAGCAGAGGGGGAGGATCACCTCCCTTGACCTGCTGGCCACGCTTTTCTTAATGCCCCCCAGAATCTCATTGACTTTTTTGGCCATAAGGGCGCACTGCTGGCTCATGGACAGATTGTTGTCTACAGGACTCCCCGGTCCTTCTCCACAGAGCTGTTTCCCAGCAGGTCAGCCTCTAACCTCTTCTGGTGCCTGGGGTTATCCCTCCTAGGTGCAGGACCCTACACGTGCCTTTCTTGAATTTAATTTGATTTCTCTTTGCCCAATTCTCTGGTCTCTCCAGATCTCACTGAATGTCAGCACAACCTTCTGGTGTGTCAGCCAGTCCTCACAGGTTTTTATCATCAGCAGAGCCACTGAAGGTACACTCTGTCCCCTTGTCCAGGTCATTGATGAGTATGTTGAGCAAGACCAGACCCAGCACTGACTGTTGGGACATACCATTAGATGCAGGCCTCCAACTAGGGTCTAAGCCACTTATCACAACCCTCTGGGCTCTGCCATTCAGCCAGTTCTCAACCCATCTCGCTGTCCACTGATATGACCCACACTTCCTAAGCTTGCTTATGAGGATGTTATGAGAGATGTTGTCAAAAGCCATGCTGAAGTAAAGGAGAATAAGCTGTTACCCACCACACTCCCAGAATAAGCTGCTCCATCACCCTTCTGAGGATGGAGGCGTGGCTGACTGGCCTGTAGTTTGCTGGGTCCTCCTTCCTGCCCATTTTTGAAGACTGTAGTGACACTGGCTTTCCTTCAGTCCTCAGGCACCTCTCTTGTTTTCCATGACCTTTCAAAGATGATTGAGAGTGGCCAAGCAAGAACATCTGCCAGCTCCCTCAGTGTTCATGGGTGCCGGAAATCAGGGCCCACAGGTCTGTGGATGTTGAGTTTGCCTTGATGTTCTCTAAGCTGATCTTCCTCAACCAAGGAAAGGTCTTCCATTCTCAAGACCGACTCTACTACCTCCAGGGCCTGGGTTTCCCGAGGGCTGGCTGTTGCAGTAAAGACTGGAGCAAAGAATACATTCAGTAACTCCACCTTCTCTGTATCTTGTGTCTATTATGAAACTGGCATCAGTTCACTAATAACACAAAAATACTTTAACTAAACGTCCCTCACCCTGTATTCCAAACTCTGTTAGCCCCATTTTTTTTACCAATTCTAATAACCCCCAATGTGACATTGTAATTGGTGAATACCTTCAGGCATGCAGTTCATTGGGGCCCTGCTGCAGTGATGTTACAAATAACATACAGTACAAATAAAATACATTTAAAACAGATCATATGATGTTCCTGGGAGCCCTGTACAGGCTCCAAAGACCAGTGTTGACTCACTCTAAAAGCCCCCAGAAGAAACTTCCTAGTTGTACTTTTAGACCCTGAAGTTAGGAAGACAGAGTCTGCTAGAGACCACCACCACTGATGCCACTTCTCTCCATTAACTCTGTCAGGGGCGTCAGGGATTTTCACCACAAATTCATTAAGCAGTGACAACCTGTATAGAAATTAGATATAGAAAACTTAGATAGATAGAATCCTACTTCAGTAACAAGCCACTTAGTCCAGGAGAGAAAAGGACTTGCATGAGTTACTCTTCCATTTTTAGTCCCACACTTCATGTACTTTCTTTCATTTGTTTGCTATATCTACAAAATTAAGCTGGATCCCTCCTCCCAAAAATGAGACACTTTTCAGGTGTTTTCCTGAGCATTCTTCCCCGCTTGTAGGAAGTAAATTTGGGTTGCAGTGATCTTAGCCACACATTTTGTCGGGAAGATACGAATGTGAGGCTTTTTTCTATACACCATGTTCAGAAAGCTTTTGCTGAGTCATAATATCTGGGAAAGACTAAAGCAAAAGAGGAGAGAGTATTTTGATGGGTTTTGGTTAGCCCTGAGAGCAGAATTGACGTCAACCCACTTGCAGTAAAATACGGCCTTCGTTTTTTAAGCCAGTCCTGATCTGCAGGGCTACCTGAGCAGAATA
Source organism: Laterallus jamaicensis coturniculus (assembly GCA_022605575.1). Classification (NCBI taxonomy): domain Eukaryota; kingdom Metazoa; phylum Chordata; class Aves; order Gruiformes; family Rallidae; genus Laterallus; species Laterallus jamaicensis. The sequence continues at coordinate 8,270,253 of JAKCOX010000027.1, forward strand.
ACATAAAGCAGGCTACATAATCTTTTGCCTCCCCAAAAACCATCTTGCTTTAGAAAAGCTGCAGTTCCTGATGGAGGAAGCCCAGGAATTGTGTATTGCACAGTGCCTGGATTTTCCTTGCCGAGGTTTTTCTCAAAACAGCAGGTGTTTATTTGAGGAAACAGCTTTACATTTGCAGTATCTGGACCCACAAATTCCACCTGTTGTCAGCTGGTGGCACTTTTACCTTGGTCATGAAATGGTTTGTGGAAGACAAAAATTCACGGAGCCCCCAGTGCCACTCGCTGGGCAGTGCATTGTTGTGACAATGGGGAGCCAGGTTGCGGGGGGGACAGCCATGGGCTGTTTCTGATCTTGGATTTCCACGCATCAACGGGCAGGTTTGCCTACACAGAGGCCATAGAGCTGCAACAGAAATGTGCATTACCACTGGTGAGCACAGATCTTTCCTGCAGGCTCAGTGGTTTTTTGAGCTCTCACATCAATGGTGCAGTCTGTGAGGGGAGCAAACACACGCTTGGTTACATGCAAGGATCAGGCCCAGCATTTGGGAATGATGTAGCCTTTACTGAAAAAGCAAATGAGGTTTTCTGCTTTGCCACCTGTGAAAATTTTCCTGCTTACTCTGAAGTAGAGAAAAATAATGTCACTCTTGGTCTAAAGAGCTCCCAGCCTGCTCCCACTAAAACCAGTGGTGCTCTATTGCACATCAACCAATATAATGACAGTATCTCATTATAAAAAATTACCATTTTGAGCCAGGAAGTCCTTGGCCTCAGCTCCAACTTTCATTAGAAACTAATGGTTTATTACTAACCTCGAAAAATCTTACAGGATTTGCAGTGCCTTGAAAGTCCAGATCCTGACAATTTGTCCTGCATGAAGTACATCTCTCTGTGATTAGATCCCTCGGTTTTTGTGGGTGCAATTACAGAAAGAAGAGCACAGCTCTGGTGAGGAAGGCCAAGCTGAAAGCCCCCCACACTGCTTGATTTTCTATGGGGCTTCTGCCGAAATCAGCAGTGTAACGGTGGAAACAAGACCGACTCTGCAGGCTGCTTTGTATGAGTCACTGTATATTAAAAGCCAGCTGGATTCAAAATCACAGGTCAAACAAAACCTCTTTATTTAGCTAAGCAAACAAAAGGACAAAACACTTTTAAACCTGAAAAGTGAGTCTGTACATATTTTTATCAATGTAATGATCCACAGGTACTAAGTAACACCCGGCGAAGCACTAGAAGCTCTAATCTCCATTCTGCTGCTCTCATTTTAAAAGGATACATTTTTTTAATGAGGTAAAAATAATTCCTGATAGTACAGCTGCTCCCAAGCTCTTCAGCTAGCTTTTGTGGTAGTCATTTAAAAAGAAGGGAAAAAAAGACAAGGGGGAAAACAGAAAAACGTGTTTTCTCCTTCTTGTCTGCTTCATGGCAGAGACATGCGATGCAGACGGCGAGGAGCTACCCAATGGAGCTGAGGATGAGGAGCGACCCATCCGGTCTGCTTCAGCTCTGCACAGAGGATGAGCAGGCCTGAAGTTCACCTTAACCCCTGCTGGGTTTGTTTGTTTGGCTGATTCTCTGAGCTGGGACACGTCTCCCCACTGCCGGGTCTTCATAGAGTGAATTTCTCCCTATGGCAGCTGAAACCTCACAGAGCATCTCCCAGGCTGCTGTGCTTTGCTCAGGAGTCCCCTGGGTGGAAAATCCGCATGCCTTCCACTGTCCTTGCAGTGTTAAAACTCTTTCCTCTGACTGCAGAAAGCTCTCCCAGGGAAAGCATTCCCTGGGCGCAGTTTCGATTACCGAGGGCAGTGTCTCGGAGTGGAAATGATCCAACTGCTGCTGGGGCACCTGGAGAGCCGTAAGCGCTGACTAGGCACTGACAGCAGATGTGGCAGCCGGTTCAGCAGAGGCAGGTCTGCTCATGTCAGTTCTGTCTTCTGCAAAGAAGTGACAGAAGGCAGCGAGAGGTGAAGCAGTGGTGTGGTTTCTGCAGGGTCCACATGTTACAGAAAAGTCCAATAGTGAAGAGAGTTTTCCAGCAGATTCCTATCCTTTTTTTTTTTTTAATTCTACTTTGTTGGCATCATAATGCAAGTGGTGGGAGAGAAGGAGCAAGAGAAAAGACAAACATGCTAATATTTGTGTTAGGGAAAGAATGCGGTGGTTCAAGGTATGATGCACAACATGGAAAGAGCTCCTGTGACAAAGCACCTCAGCTGAATGTGGTGCCCCCTTCCAGCAATGGGTTGGTGCCACATACAAGGCAAAAGACAAAAAAAACCCATTTCTTCCCTCAGCATCACTTGAGTTATTGTCAGTCCTAGGCCCCTTGGGTAGACAACTGCAACCACAGGCACATCCCCTGAGCTACCCAACATACCATACACCCCCCCAGGAAGGAATAAAACACAGCCCAGACCTACCATTCACCCTGCTTTTGAGCACACACTTCAAGCTGCAAGCCCAGATTTAGCAAGCCTAGAATCACAGGAAGACATGGCTTTTCCATCCCCTGCTGCCCTCTGTGCCCCGACACATCAGGCCAGGGCAGAGCATCTTCACCTCTCCCCTGCAGCATGGGCTTTCTCTCTGCTCAGGCAAGACCAGAGTGAGAGTGAGGTGCTGTGCCCACCATCACCCCCTGCACCTGAGCACAGCCCACCCTGATTAGCCCATGGTCCATGCTGTTCTCCTTTAAAAACCAGGTGTTTTATTTTGTTTTCAAAAGGAGCCTGCACTTTTATCATGCATGTTTGGGTCCAGGGCAAGAATGTGTAGCATCCAATTGTGGTGCATTAAAAGGATGAAAAAGACCAAGATCATGAAAAAAAAAGAAACAAAAAAGATAATGTCCCAATGGCACAGAAAGCAAGAGGTGTCCTCAATGTCTTTGTTACATCCCATTCATGTTTGCTGGCTTTATCCTTGTTTTTCTGTGTGCTTTATGTCACCAACACCAATGGATCATTGCCATACCCTGTTACATGACACAAGCTCTGGATTGTGCCTTCATCTCCAGAAAGCTGAGTCCTGTTATGGGTCTTTCAGTTACTGGAGCATCCTCTGAAGGTGATGTCTCTTACAGCAGTATGAGACGAGGTGAGCTTGCTCTCGATCTCGCTCACAGCTAGGCACAGTGTCAGAACCTGGCTGATGAGGAAATACCCAAGAAAATACCCACCTACGTTTGGCTGCACTTCAGTCCCCAGCTTTTGCCCATTGGTAGTGCCCACAGGCACTACAGGAGGTGTTGAGTGAAAATAGCAAATCTGATGACTATTAAGGGGGCTTATCTGAGTCAAACTGTGTCTCCCTACACATGTATTTCTTCATAAGTAAGTAAATAGGAATCAGAGTTCTGTAATCACAACACAGTGCTGTGTGAATTGAGCTCCTGGTTCTGAGCTTATCTACTTCTTCAGCTTTACTCAGAAAGGAAAGAGGATTCCACATTTTATGTGTAAAATCCGTTCAATGGCAGATTTTTTAAAAGATGTGTCGGCACTTAAAAGTAGAGAATTAGATGCCTGGTATCAGAACAAGGAAAAGCATTTAAACATACATATTCCTAAAGATGGGCCCCTAGCAATCTGGCTTACCCACAGGACCTACAAGTACCAAATCAGTTGGAGCTTTACATTTTTATCCCCTGTGTCCTTACCGCCAGGCAGCGGCATGTGGGCAGGGCACTTTAACTTTTCATGGTGCAAGCAGCCTGCAAGCTGCTTGTTGCCCCTCAACTCGGCATGATTCAGGAGCTCTGTGACCCTACACCTGTGTTTCCCATGTGGCTCTGCCTGGTAGGAAAGCACGGGAACATTCTGTGGGATAAGATCCAGGCTTTTTTAACTCTCTGCACTGTGCTTAAGTTACCTTCAGCAGAGGATGGGGCTGAGCCCAGGGTAGTAGCAGAGAGGGACTTTAATGCAAGGGAGGTTTGTCAGCACTGTTGGAACCATCTCTAGTATGGGGTGTTTTGGTTCAGTGAGGCAGGGACAACAGAGGCAAACTGGCTGCAATGCTTCAAGCATGGGGGCTGGATGGGGTCAGGAGGAGTCAAATCGGCTCTGGGGGGATGGAAAGAAAATCTGAGCTGGGGATTATTCATGCTTTTCCCCAGCTACTCACCATCTAGCTCTTGGCTTGTTTAAAACAAAGTTGTTTTTTCTTGGGAAGGAGTGTCTCCCAGTGCCCTGCTTGTTGTGTGGTTGCCTCCATTTGTAGCTTTCTAGGAAGATTTAGAAAAAGGTGTTTTGAAGTTATCTTGAACCCTCTGCCTTTTTTGAGATAAGGCATATTTTGTACTCATTTCCTCACCAACAAGATGATGGCATGCAGATTAACAATTACATGTGAAACCAAGGCAGAAGGAGAGGTTCAGGTAACAAGACATTCTCCAAGATGCAGATCATTTAAGGTTGAGTCCCCTATAAAATGTAATTAGATCTATGACATGCTGTGAATGTTGTTTTTTTTTTAATCATCACCTTCAGTGACATGTTATCCTTTGCATCACAGTGAGATAATGTGATTGTATACCTGCAGGCAGACATAATTTGTCACTTCTAGTTGCTGCTGCTTTTTATAGAAAGAAGTGCACCCAGGTAATATTGAGATGCTGTCAAAAGAAGTCTCTTCTGTTGGAAATTGAATGTATCGGTAAATATCAGGACCTTGCTCCTTCCCAATATCAGTCTTTAAGTTTTGACCCTCTGCCAATTCTTCTTAATCAGTAGGAAGTTATGTTTTGCTAAAGGATTTGTGATTTTTCCAAGGATTGATGCATTCTGTTTTAAATGTCATTGTGCAGGGGCAAATAAGGAGAACGGGAGACAAGTAAGTTAAGGGCCCCACCTTTTTGTACACTTGCTGTTCTATAAATGGCTCAAAGAAAATAATAAAGCTGATTGATTGAATTATGCTGTCAAATTAAACACACACCAGAAAGCCTTTTGCAGGGAGGGTTTAGGGCTGAGGTGCGATTTGTGCTCCGAGCATAAACCCAAGACTTGGAGCGGCTCCCCAGCTTGATGTGGCTGAAGATGGACTGCTTTCTTCTGGGGATCTGAACTGCTCCATGGCAGTCAAAGACCATCATGTGGGAGACAGGCACTTGCACAGCAATCCATTGTATGGAGCCTTGCTTAGAACACGGATAATGAGCCCTAAGAGTAGATACTGCCTGTATGTGAATGAGAACTGCTCATTGCATTATTTGCATCTGGAATGAAATTGGAGAGATTAGCATACTCTCTTGTAGTGGCCATGCTGTCAGACAGCATTGGTTCCAAAGGAGATTCATTTGTGGGAAATAAAGACTCTGTAAAGCATCACAACTCTCCCAGTCATATTTGGGTAAGTACCCTGGCTGCTAGCCTGTGTGCTGAAACCCACAGGTGTGCCAGCAGCACATGGCAGTTATCATGCCGACCAGAACAGCTCCATCTTTTTTCTATCATGAGATATTTCCAGAAGTTAGGGAAGGTCCTGGGTCTGCTTTTGTCATCATTAAAGCTGGGACCTTTTGCCTGACTGTAGGATGTCTGTAGTATTGGCCAGATCTGTGACAGCTTCCTGACAATACTCTTCCATCCTGCCATGCTTGATCTGAAATGAACACTTGTTACTGTATCTGAGCAAGCAGAAACACGCTGAATGTGCCTGATAGCTGACTTGGTGATGTCAGTCCAGGTTCTCTATCATGAAGCAGCAGAAGTAGTTTTCTGCCCAACCAGTTGCTTATCCCATTTACCTGCCAAACTACATGACTGTTTTTCCCCCTCCCCATTTCATCCCTGCCACACACCAAGGAGTGTGTTGGTGGCACTCGGTGCTGCGGGTGCTTCTCATGAGTACAGCACATCACTGGACAGTTCAATACATGGAAAGGGTCTTATCCCACTTTGTGGATCATCCCTACATAGCAACAGGTGAAAGCTGGATACCTTGCAAACAAAAATGCCTGATTCTATCAGATCTGCAGCTTGCTTTGTCACCCAGTGCTCCTCAGGAGGGCAACTTTGGTCAGTATCTAGCCTCCAGCCAGGGTCAAGCCACCACAGTAAGTTACTGGTAGAGTTTATTTTCTGTCTTTTGAAAGTCACCTACCACTAGAAGCAAAAAGACACAGCAGTGCTATTTTGCAGGATACCCAGAATGGTACATCCCTAAGGTGTTCAGAGCAAGCACTGAAGGCTTAGCCTGCCTCACTGTTACATGGTGATTTGTGGCCATGATAATCCTAAAGGGCACACCATGTCATTGAGCAATCTGAAGAACATCTTCAAGGCCTGCCTCTGGAGTGTGATAGGCAGCACAATGCCCTGTGGATCGATTTTTCCAGGTTCCAGGGTAGGAGCAGAACAGATTCACATGGGTGTAGCGGTGGCGTCCCACTTACTGAGCACAGACAACATGCAAGCACCTTCAGGTTGATCTAAAAACACACCATGAGCTGTGTTGACACATTATCAGAGAGGTTGTTCAGACTCTTTGGAGCAGGTAAATGCTCTCCCCTGTGGCAGGGGACACACAAGCCTGGCTGCCTGGCTGTGGGCAGGAGGCGGGGGGCGCAAACCGGACAGGACAAGGAGGACAACCCAGCTGCAGCAGCCAGCTTTGCCACAAGCTCTCTGTGGCTTCCTCAGGGAGGAGGGTGTCCCGTCTCTCCCACTTGGGTCACATGGAGCCCAACTCTGGAGCAGGTGATGGTGCCATGCTGCTTGAGAGGCTCCCTCCCCACTCTCTCTTGCTCCTCCAATCAGGGTCTGAATTTGCTGGCTTTCTGAATCAGAACCTGAGACTGAGAAATCCATGTTTATGTCCTTGAATGTACCCCCGCGGGCAATAAAAATATCTTTTAAATAACCTAAGCCAGCTTCTACATCATCTTGCCTTTGCTCTGTTCCCAAATGCCTTAATATGACGCTTACAGCTTTGTCTGTCCTGGTATCACCTCTCTTTGCTTCCACATAGAAGAGAAGTTGCTATTCCTGCTTCTTAAGATTACTCTCAGGTGACCTCCCTTTAAAATTTATGACCCTATATAAATCCATAGCAACAATTTCTTGGCTGCTCCAGCACTTTGGGCTATCGATTGGCTGCGATGAGCTCGCTGTACTGTGGTTAACCAGGCCCGTCCCCCCTGGTTCACCCCAAGCAAGTGAGAGAGAACTATTGCTCAGCGCAGTTTCCTGCCAAGCTGTATTTCTCAAGAGCTGCTTGCGTGCTTCTTCCCTCACATAGACGTTGTCTGTCTTTCTGCAAGCTCCTTTCTGCCATGACCCCACAGAGGTGGTCTCTGGCTTTTGAAACTGCTCCTTTGTACAGGGATACAGTGGAACACTCTATGTTTTATGTTAGTCTTCTTCTGGTTCTAATTGTTATGGTCTGCAGATGAAGTACTTGGAGCTGATGGAGGCAGCATGAGCAGCGGATCTGCAGAGCCTGAGAACTGTTTTGTTGCTTGTTTGTGCCTCTTCTCCCATCACTGAGCTGATTTGGTTTCTTTTTCTTCCTACAAATGTGATAGCTGCTTTATGCAAATGTCCTTCATAACTACTGAGAAGGAAGAAAGTCTGACACAAGCCCTAATTCTTCTGTGCAACCTCCCAAGAGCATGGAGGGCGAGCAAGGGTTTGGGTGAAATTTCTCTGTAACCCACCCCCCCCAAGACAGCAATGACAGGGGGTGTGCCACCGGCGCAGGAGGCTGTACTGAGTCATGTTTCACAGGTGTCTGTCTCGGCTGAAGCATGATTCAATTTTTTCATAAATGAGTTGGAAGATGGAGCAGGGAGAATGCTTACTCCCTGTGCAGCTGCCAGGCAGCTGGGAGAGGCTGCAGTTACCTCAGAGGACTGATTTGCTGTTCAACATAGTCTTACTGAGGCTGAGAGAATGTGGAAGAAGAAAGAAAAGAGCTGGTCTACAAGCACCGCTCCTGAGTGGGACAATCAGCAGTGAAAATCCAGGGTGGGGAGTGACCAGCCATGTAGCAAAGCCATGGAGGAATATCACCAGCTGAGCTTGGCCAACAGCACCACCTCAGGGGGCTCCTCCAGTGGGTGAAAGCTGCTGTAAGAGTGGAAGGAAATCTTGTGCATCCAACATCCATGGTTTGTAGAACAACAAGCAATGGACTTAAATGACAGAAAGGCAGAGTGAGGCTTGACACTGGAAAATGGCCAGAAATAATGGAGCACCGGAACAGTTGGTGTAGGGAGGTGGTGGGGACCTCCTTCACTGGAAACGTCTCACAGCAAGTCACAAGCATCCGCCAGTAAGAACACAGGGGGGAGCAAGTCTCTCCAGGATTTCTCCAGACAAAGCAACAGGTTGAATGAACTTGTGAGGTCTCTTCCAGCACTGTTTGCCTGTGGCCCTGTTACAGTCCCATACACATCTTCAACTTGCTGTTTGCCAGTACTTATGTAGCAGGTACTCAGACACCACAGATGCTGCAGCTCTACCTTCTGCTTAGCCCAGACTTTGGGATTACTGTGTTTTGTACTGCTGACCTCCTAGGGCCAGCAATTCACCTCCCAACTCACATGATGTCCAGGCACCAGAATAGGACCTGTACGAGAAGAATTGTTTATGAATAAATATGGCTGGCTTTTCCCCCCAAAATAAATATTTCCTGCAGCACCTTCTTAACCAAGGACTGAACTGTGAGTTTGCATGTGTGTGTGTGCATGTATACACATTCTTTAAAATCAAGCTTCCTTTTGTTGGACTTCTTTATGTGAAACCTCATTGCTAGGAGGGAGAGCTGCCAATCATCCCTTCACAGCAGGAGCTGCTTTGGTGCATTTCCTGTAATGATTACACCCAGCTGACCTCCAAGTTGCTATAGAGAAATGACTGAAGTCGTCTGAGGACAGCTGTACCTGCAGGTACAAACTGAAGCTCTCCTCCTTGAGCCCTGTGCAAAAAGGTTACGGAGTAAACCACCTTTCCTCTTGAACTAAAGCTGGGTTTGGAAACTGGTCACAAAAAAGTAACAATCTAAGAAAAATGTCCCAAGTAAAGTGATTTACATGGAGGTGTTGTTTACTCTAAGGTTTCTACAACCAATGGAAGGGAAGGGTTGTTGAACCACTGTGAGCTCCTAGGATCCTGACTGCCAGCTCCTAATCACCACTGCTCTTCTGAGCCCTTCCCACTGATACGGTGTGAAGGGCGATGGCTCTCCAGGAGGACCGAAGGGCCCCCAGCGAGCAGGGGTCAGTGCTAGCAAAAGTTGAAGAAAAATCTCCTTGAGATGCTCAGATCTGTTGTACATGCTCAGTAGCAACTGGCATAGCACTACAGAGACTGTAAATTAAATCATAATGATGTGGATGAACAAATGGGGTCAAATTCTAGTCCATGTCGTTAGGACAAAGCCATTAATTTTGATTCATGGTTATTTTAATGTAATGGTGTCTGACCGGAGGATTAAGGAAGGTGTGCACGTGCACATGTGCACAAATCAGTGTCTGCAACCACAGAAGACAGGCCTTATGGCTTCGACAGAAAGGCAGGAGGGTTCTTAAGGGTTCTCTTTCTGCTCAGGCCATTCGGGGAACCTGTGGAAACCGGCAGAAAATAATGCCACCGCTCTGACAAACTTTGGCCAAGCTTTGCTATGAGGAAACTGGAGTAGAGCAAAGAGCCTTTGTGAAGGTTGGTCCCCAGAATTGCCAAACAGCTCGACCAACCTGTGCAGCTGGTAAATACAAAACAAATAAGGGAATCAATATGTAATAATGTAGCAGATAACAAGCTGATGAGTGAGAAGCTGCGTGTGTTCATAGGGGATAGATCACATCAGACAAAATCAATAGCTCCCTTTGTCAAAGCTATAGGCTTGGTGACGACAGTAGATATTTATCTAAGTTATAGTAACTTTTGACAAAGAACCTTGTAGAAAACCTGTGGGGAGACAATCTGTTCAGATGCTCATGCTGCTGAGTTTGAATTAGTCAAACTTTGTTAGCTATAAAAAAGTCAACCATGCAGTTTTCTGAGATCCCTGAGGGATGCTAACAGGATGCATTTCAAAGAAGGATAAGGGCCCAGGTGCCATCCAACACCCATAGATGTGTGAGGTGCTCTGGTCACCCCCTCAGAAACCTACTCATTCAGTATCCAGAACGATTGTTGAATGAGAGCGCTTCTATGGCTTTAGAAGATGTGTGTTACAGAGCAACTTCACTAGGACTGGTGTAACTTGGGTGTAGCTTTCCAAGTGTATGAGAGTTCCAGGACCATCCCACTGACAAAATGTGCAGAGATGCAAGAACTGAATGAAGGAAGGCAAAAGGCTCCTTGGTCAGTGGAAAAGGTATGAGGGGGGGGTCATGGAGACACTTGTTTCTGGGGTGGGTGAGCATGTAGGGAAATGTGTAGCAGCAAGATCCTGCTCAGAGGTGGCTGTCACCCAAAAAGGACATTTCTTACATGGATGCACCTGGATACAAGCTCCACAGCACACAGTTTGCTGCAGGACTCCAAGCATTGAGTCCTCAACAAGGAACAGGTTGGCCAAGTCCCTCATACATGGTCCTGCTCTGTGGCCAGGGTTTGGGTCAGGGTTCTGGACTTTACTCATTGGTCTTTTCCTTCTGGCAGCGCACATCTGTAGGGCACTCTCTTTGGGCTCTCTCTGCTGCAAATACCCAGTGTTACTGATAATCGACTTTAACATGGTCATGGCAAAGCATGTAGCAGTCATGTGTGATCAACTGCCAAATAAAACATATCGCCCTTGTTGGTATATTCCCAGAGCATTTACTTTCCTGTGAACAGGAGGTTCATAAAGACATCTAGCACAGCCACGTGACTGCAGTAAGAGTTCATGCTGTGTTGGTTTTAATAAGAGTTCATGTTGTGTTGGTTTTGCCTGGAAGGGAAGGAAGGAAAACTCTTACAGCATTTTCTTTCCACACTATTAGAACCGTTCATGTTAGAACGGTATGTGGCACAGGAGTACAGTTATCAGTGATAGTAAAACTGCAATCCACAGACAACCAGCCAAAAGAAAACTAGCAGCATAATTGGCCTGATTTATTGCAGACCATCAAAGGAAAATCTGTGCTTAAACAAGCTGCTGAAATCACCGGCACCGATACCTCAATATCCGGTCGCTGATAAAGGTGCGTCTACTGCTGTTTGCATGCTGCTGTTTATGAGAGAGGGTCAGTTATTTCATTTACAGGGGAGAGGATCAGTTATTTCATTAAAGAGACCCAACAGGCTGCTTGCCTTGCCGGCCATGTTTATTTCTGAGCAGGCTGGCCTTTTGGCTGAAACCACACTGCCTCCCACCGCCGCTCAGCCCTGCCACTGCTTGCCCAGCCTCACTGAAAGGGCCAGGACAGGCACAAACCAGGGAGTAACACCACTCCATGCACACATGGGCAGTGTTTCGGGGCAGCAGGCTCCACATTTATACATACTCACTAGTTTCTTTTGATGAAATATCCTTCACAGTTCTGCATGGAGAAGTGTCTCTGTGAGCTGGTCAACATGAACAAGCAGTTCACCTAGACGGAGGTTTGAGGCTTGCCCCACGGGTAGGAGATGCAGAGAGCTTTGTCCCTGACATCCCCCCTCTCTTTCCCAGAGGTGGAAAGAGCTGCTCCACGAGAGTTGCTCTTCCTCAGTTCTGGATGCACGTTAGGAGACAGCTATGGCAGCAAATGAGTAAAGGGTCAGGGATTTCTTGGTGTGCTTGCCCATAGGTTGCTCGCTATTGTAACCTGAATGATGCTCTCAGGCAAAGCCCGTATGGCAGCCCACCTGTCTCAAAGACCTAATTAAAAATATACATTTTCTTGCAGTGTCTCATGCTTACAGACAAAATAGAAAAAAATACTTTCATTTTCTTGAGTGCTGCAAATGTTTTCAGCAAAACTATGCTTCCCTGCTTCCCAGCATTTCCAAAGAAGAATAAAAACCATTTCCTGCTCCTCAGAAATCTCTGAGAGATGCTGGCATTCAACTTGTCACAGTCAGCATCTCTATTTAGATGCTTAAATCAGGACCTAGGAACTCAGTTTCTGTAGTTTTAGTTTAGTTTTTTGGTGTGCACAGAGACCAAAATGCACAGGCGTCCCCCACCAGCTCTTACCTCCACAAAGCACAGGCGGGTATGAACTGCTCTGCCATCTATGCATAAACTAAGAGGCTGATGTTAAAGTGCCTGTCACCAAGAGACTGGTGTTAAGTGACTGTCATCGGGAAGACAGCATTCCAGCGCAGCTGCCATGGCCTGAGGTGGTCATCTCAGCAGTGCAATGCCAGGCTGTATTCAAGGGTCATGCAGAGTGGGGAAACCTCAGGGAAACACTCAGGACTTTCTGAGCGCTGGGGATCAGTACTCCCAGGCAGTGCCTGGGAGCCAGAAGGGTTCCCCTTGCCTTGTGTCATTCCAGTAAACACATGCCAGGTTCAGATCCAGGCCACCACTAAGTCTGTGTCTAGCTGGTGTTAGAGCACTTGATCCACTGGAGTATGAACAAGATGTTTAGCCATGCCTGTTGCACTCACGAAGTTACCAGGGGCTTGCAACCAGGGCTCTGGGCTTGAGTTTTGGGGAGTAGCCCTGGATGCTTTTGCTCAGGGGTGAATCTGTCCAGGCAGCAGTGCCAGAGATGTGCCAGGGAAGCTGCATGGGGAGCCTCAACACCAACCAGGCCTGCAGGAACACACCTCTGCAGCAGCAAGTACCACGGGGGCTTTGCTGCACACCTGAGGCCATGGTAAAGATGTGTAAGTAAAGCCCCAAGCAGCAGGGCCATGACATAATGAATTCACAAAGACATGACTGGCAATTACGTTACCTGCCTGGTACAAGTGAAAGTTAATGAGGCAGAAACCTCATCTTTAAGTATTTATAAAAGATGATACCAGCCTGTTAGGAATTAAACCTTCCTTAATGCCCTGCATTTCCTCGTCCATGCTGTGAAGACCACAGCTTTCTGGCAGGGAAGACTCTCTGCAGAAACCATTTTGTTGCAGAGCAAGACATGTGCGTGAGCGGTGCTCTGCCCATCCATAGGGAACAGCTCAGCTGCCCTACAGCACGTGCCTTTGCCATTTATGGCTGCAGGTTGGAGCACAGGAAGTTCCGCACCAACATGCGGAAGAACTTTTTCCCAGTGAGGGTGACAGAGCCCTGGGACAGGCTGCCCAGGGAGGTGGTGGAGTCTCCTTCTCTGGAGATATTCAAGACCTGTCTGGACGCCTATCTGTGCAGTATGAGCTAGGGTGCTGCTTTGGCAGGGGGGTTGGACCTGGTGATCTCTTGATGTCCCTGCCAACCCCTGTGATTCTGTGATTCTATGATTTCTGAGTGGTCTACTTTATTTGGTGATTAGCACTCGGGCAGATTCCCGGTGCCTTTTCCTGCACCTGAGAGCCGTGCTGCTGCTCCACTGGGACCAACATCCCTCCCATCAGTTTACATCAAGGTAAACTCCAGCTCTGCTGCTCTTCTGCACTTAAATGCCGGCACCATCCGCCTGTCTTCCTATACCTGAACCCCAGAGACTGATGATGCCGGGCTATGTGTACAAAATAGGGCCGCGGATTCTCGGGAAGGCCTTTAGACAGAACCCTCTCCGAGGTACGGGAAGAGAAGGATCTCCCTTCTCACAGGACGCCCTGGCGCTCGTTCCCCAGTCCCTGGGAGAGCGGGAAGCTGAGGAGGGAATCCCACCACAGCCCCACGCTGGGGGTGTCCAGCCTCCCGTCCCCTCGAAAAAACAAAAATTAACAAAAAACCGCCAACCAACCAACAACAACAACAACAAACCCCCCAAATAGCTTCTTTTCTGCTAGAAAGAGCGCTCAGGCCTGCCAGGGAGCGGCGCGGCGCGGCCCGGCCAGGTCCCACTGCGGGGAAATGCTGCCACCTCCTGACAAGCCCCTCCGGCTTGGCGGAGGGGCCGACTCCGGAGCCGCGGCGGCTGCCTCCTTTCAAGATTTTTTGGGGGCAATGCTTGAGGTTTTGGGGTTTGTGAAACACCATCATCGCCCCAGTGGTTTTCAGCGCGACCCGAAGTGGTTTATGGTTAGCCCCGGGGCAAGCCAGCTCAGGGGTACGGCAGAACCCTGCACGCCATCTCCAGGCACCAGTGGCGTGGAAATGATAAATAATTTGCGCTCTGCTAATTTGTGGTGGTTGATCAAACATTATCTGACAGCGGGCGTGAGTGAAACAACAGGGGCAGGCAGGGAAGAAGGAGCCTTTGCATAGCAAATGGCCAAAAGGAAAGCAGCTCTTTATTTATTTTGTTATTATTGCAGTTTAATTATTATTCTTGCTCTGAAGGAAGGCAGAGAAATAAGTTGATAGATGTGGGGATTAACAGCTCTTACTCGTCAGTGCAAAGTGGCATATGTATTTCTTCTAAAGGCTTAGGACAGGCAAAGGGAGAAGGCAAAGATCAGAAATCCAGAGGGTGACTGCTCCACTCAGGTGGATAAAAGTCTGCGGGTGGGTCTGCCTGCCTGCCTTCAGCTCTACCTGTGCTGAACAGAAAGGGTAAAGCATCACAGTTGACATGCTGGCAGGAATGGGGACCACCACACCTGAAGCCTCCATCCCAGGAGTGGGACTGATTGATGCAGCAAGTGGGGCACAGTGTCAGGGTGTCTCATCTGCTGGGGCACCCAGTAACGGCTGAGGACAAATTCTGCAACTGGAAGGAGAATCTCTACTTGTGAGGGTGATGGTGCAGACTGAAGGAGCAGCATTGCCACATGGTTGGGCTAGGCAAGCCATCACAGCTGGTACAGACCAAGAATACAGTATGTTTTTCTGGAGGGTCCCATAAGGGTGCTGGCAGTTTCATCCCAGAGCCTGGATGTGGCCCTGCGCCATGCCACAGTGGGACAGTGCTCCCACAGGCTGCAAGTGCCTGCTCTGGGCCATCCTTGATGGGTCCAGTGGTTGCTATTTGCCCCCCATTCCTCTCCGCTGCCTTCCCCAGGGGCGCAGATGGGCAGGGCTGGCATTTGTGCTGGTAACTACAGCACTTTCCCTCTATTAGATAAAGCACTTGCAGTTGGAAAATCCCAGCTGCAAACAAATACGCTGAGCTGCTTCAGAGTGCCCAGCCACTGGCTGCACTTCTGAGCCTGTTCTGACACGGGGTGATATTTTTGGATTCAAACCCCAGCAACCCTGGGGGTGTTTATCACTTAAGAGGTATAGATATGTATTTTAAGAATAAATGCAGCACGCAGTCAGCCCGCTGCCTGGGCACAACAGGAAGGCAGCCGGGGCAGAAGGAACACAGCCATACTTCCCATCTCTCCATTACAGGGAGAGCAGGGGCTGAAATTGTGCTCCAGCAATGCATGCTAAGAATAATATGTATGATCAAAAGGCCTGTTTCATCTCTGGGGATCGTGAGTCTGCTGAAGGTTTGCTGTAGGAAATCAGAGAAGAGCTGTTTTGGAAAGACTATTTTTGGAGAGCTTTCTGTCAAAGGCAGTTTGTAGTTTGCTAAGCAGCTTCTGATGTTTTAGAGCATGGTCCTAGCTAAAACTGAAGGTTTGCAGGGGCCTTTCTGCTGCGCTTAAATGGAAGCAGTGTTTTTTTGGGGGCATTTTGAGCACAAATTAATTCATCCACTTACCTCCATCTTTCAAACAGAGGTGAAAGCAGAAAAGGGACAGACTGGGGGTGCTGTGAGCTGGAGGAGCAAGAAACCACCTTACCTCGGCACGCCTCTGCTTATGCTCATGGGTGTTTCATCAGGGTCAGCCCCTGCTGTGGTTCCAGTAAAAGCAGCTACAGGTGCAGGTGAGGGCTGCAGTCATGGGGACGTGGATTGGGTGCTAAGGGCCACACAGGAGCAGCAGCAAGCAGCAAGTGCGGCTTACTGACAGCTCCTTCCCACCGCTGTCCTAGTCTGCACAGAGCTCTACCTTTCATGTAATCAACAAATTAGGATCTGTAATTTACCTTACAAACAAGATGCTCATACACTTGCTTCCTCCCCCCCCCCTTTTTTTTAGAGGTTTAGCAAGCAAACAGTGGGAGACCAAAGAATTAAAGCCATAGACTAATCTGCATATAATCAGTAATTACCATGAATCAAACCCTCTTTCAGTTCAGCTGGTTATTATTTCCTTGATAATGTAATTCTCTGTGCTGACAAAACTAGGAAATGCTTATTTTCACCAGAATGGCAAATAATTTCCTGCTGTGAACATAATACTGTATCAAGCAGTTTACTGACCACATAAATCTAGCTAATGAAATTTATGTAGAGTGTAAGGACTATTAAAATTGGGAGGAGGAAATGCAAAAGTAACCACTCTTGTGTGTGTTGGGAGGCTGGTTTGCCAGCTGACCTCTGTTAAACACCTTATAGGTGTCACTGTCTGTGCCAACACTGGGAGCTGACGTGGATGATGGCAGGGTGCTCCAGCAGGATTTCTGTTTAGCCTGAACATGGGGTGACAGCCCCGTGCAGATGCAGCCCTGTGAACCCCTTTGGTTTGTCTCATGGGGCCTGCTCAGGCCCCATAGCAGAAGGCACCACAGGCACCACTGGTGCAGGGCCTCTTCCCTGATGCTCCCCAAAACACCTCCTGGTTGCAGGGGGCATGAAGTCAGCCTTGCTGCGGCTGTGGGAGCCAGGCTGGCTGTACCCCACACTCATAGGGTCCTCTGGAGGCCCTCACAGTCTGGGATTATGCAAACTGCAGAGAGGTAGCAAGTCAGTGGGAAGCCTCAAAAACTGAAGAGGCATCCAAGCCTGGTCTGAAAATCCCTGACATTTAGGATGGTAACTTCTCTGTATGGTCTTAGAGGTCTCTATCAGAGAGATGGACAGAGAGGGTGACCTGCAGGAGCTGCCTGGGAAGTCCAGATATATTTGGTTTCTCCCTGAGCTGGGCTCTCCCTGCAGGAAGGGGAGCCCAGGACTGAGCTGCTGCTCTCCACCTCTGATTCATCCGAAGATGAATCATCTGCACTGAACCTCCTCCCATAGGTGCTGGGGCACAGCAGCCCTGCAGGGAACAAAATATTCAGCAGTGAAGGAGTTACCCTAATGTTTTCTTCTAATAAATCACTGTTGAATTACTGCCAGGAATCCTGCTGGCTAGCCAACCATGCTGGCTCATGGGCAACACCTGTCCCAGTTGAGGGCATTGGTAGCATCTTCACGCTTTTAAAACCCAGAAGACACATCTCTCTCCAGGGCACAAGGAGGGAGGGAAGCCCCATATCTGTCTGCTTGACAGCCCCCCACGTCCCCCCACGTGTTGGCCACGTGTCCTGCTGGCGACATGTGCAAACTGGTTTTGGTGTTTGCCAAAACACAACTGGGAAAGTTCACCTTATGCCATTTGCTCAGTGTGGAAGGGCAGAGCTAAAGCGACACAGGACCACAGAGAGCCCGTCACATGCCGACACTCAGGCTGCACCTGGCTTTCTCTGGAAGTTAGGAGTCTTGGGCAGTTTGCTGGAGTTACTTCTGTCTGGTACAGAAGTGCAAAACCAAGTTGTGACAATCCATCACTGAGCTTGGGTGCTTGCTCCGTGGGAGCAATGTGGCTTGCCCCAAGAAGCCCTGTTCTGGGAATTTAAAATTGTGGGTAAGAAACTGCCTTGCAGAGGGGTGGAAGTGGCTACAACACACTGCCATTGCACTGAACAAGGAGAATTTTTTAAGCTTTCCCTGGAGTGAAGTTGCCATGAAGCTGTGTTAAAATGATACAGGTTTTTCCATGACAAACACTGTCATTAAAGACATTAAAATGGGGGGTAGGATGGAAACAACATGTCTGTTGTCAACATTTCTGGTATCCTGTGTCTGAAGGTGAAGCTATTGAACCCTTGAAGCTATTGAAATGTAAGGAGGGCAATGTCCATCCTTGTTTGGCAGGAGGTGTTTGATGCCTGCTCCAGTCCGTACCCAGGTATTTCTGGCTGCAGAGCAGCTGACCAGAGCTTGCCTTCTCTAAAAATAAGAATTTCAAAGAGCTCACAGGAAAGCTCCCTGGATGCATGGTGCCAAAGCAAGCTGGGCTGCTAGGAAAGTGCTTTTTAAGCACCGCTGGCTCTGGTGAGGGAGTGCTGTCCCAAGCAGCCCAAGGGGCAAGTGGGGAGCACTGACGCCTACTGAGATCTGATGATGTACCCAAGGAACACTTGGGAATCAGTAAGGTCCATCCCAGCTGGAGCCACAGAGGGTGGGTGAAACGTCCCCCCATGGGCAGGCTACCATGCCTGGGAGTCAGTCAGGGTGAAGAGCAGTCAGGAGTGGAAGGGAGAGGGGAAAAGCAGCCGAGCGCTACCCCTGAAAAGGGAGGCCACTATTGCTGCCCCTGGTCTCCTGTTTAACATCGCCACCTGCAGAAGAGAGGAACCCTCCTGCTCTACTCTGCGGCTGAGGAGACCGAGCAGAGCAGACACTTGATGGAGCTCGAGTCGAATCCAGTCAGATCTTTTGCTGATGCAGACGTCGGCTGTAGAGCCTGCGGGGTGTCTCCTCTTGGAACCGCTCTAGTTCGTGCAAACGCCGGGCTTCAGGGCTTGGGCTGCTCTGGGGATGCTGCTCGAAGCCAGGAGCTTTGCAGAGAGCTGTACCTGGCTGTCAGAGCAGGGGGCTCTGTGCCACGCTCCAAAGCTGGTGCTGAGCCCCCGCTGCCTGTGGTGATGCACCGGCTGCGGAGACTGAGGTGTGGCAGCCCACTACAGAGCCCACGTTTCTGCATCCTCAGAGCAGGTAAAGCAAGCAGAGATGTGCTTCAGGAGAGATGTGCACCCAAGCCCAGATGGTCCCAGCATCACGGGGAATGCCCATCAGAGCAAAATTGGGGGCACCAGTACCTGTTTGCACAACTCAGGTCCCCCAGCACGTTTTGAAGCCGACTCTGCATTAGTCTGTGCATTCATCTGACAGCGATGGTACGTCAGCATCCACCTGAACACAGAGGAGTGCACCCCTGTGCCACACGCAGGGAAAGATGATTTTACCAGCGTCCTGCTTGCTTAATCCCAATTTAACGAGGCAGTACATAGACTCCCTCAAAGTTATGTAGCATTCAATGGTCACTACTAACAAAGTAACACTACAATAAGGATCAGAATTATGCCTCCTCATGGTTTTTGTCTCTTCAGCGCTTGTTCTGTTCTGTGTAGCTATTTATTTCTGGTCTGTGATGGTTCTGTCACTGTTACCACTTACTCTTTTCACAAAAGCCCCAAGTGACTGATTTTGCACCTCCCTAGTCTTCTGCTCCAGTTCTGCCACCAGCTACCTTTTGTTTCTTCTTTCTGTGCTTTTTTTAAATTTAGTTGTGGGGTTTTTTTCCCCCCATTTTGCAGCAGGAGAAGTAGATAATTTTGAACTGTCCCAGATTACAGTTCAAGAAAAGGCGTGCAGCTGAACAAAGGTTTCTCTTCACTTACACTGAACATTACTGACACGTTACTCCTGTGGCAGACTTGGAGTCTTTGATTTTAACCAGCTGCTGTAAACACACAGAGGTAAACAACAGAATCTATAAACAGTTCAATACAGAAGACTTGATTGAGCACCTTACAAGACAAAGCAATCAATAATCTATTACACATCTAATCACAGGCACGAACAGCCCAGCAGCGCTCCGCGCAGCGTCCCACCAAACGAGAAGGGCAGTCGGAGACCCCAGCGAGAGGGACACAAACCGCTGGCATTGCAAGTGCATCGCTCCGAGTAGGTCTATACATGCAAATATTTAAATTCAACAGTCACCCCTCGATACTAGTGAATCACACTACTGCTATCTGGAGAGCAGTTGCTATGGCAGAGAGCTGTGGCGATGGCAGGCGGCCAGGAATCCTGCCTTTGAAATGGTAACTGAGTTTAACTCTTGACTTTTCTCAGACAAGGTTCATTACTTCCCCTGACTGTGCCGTATTAAACAAGCGCCTTGCCTGCCCTGGGTACCCATTTGGAAGGGATATTATTAATCACCAGGACAGCAAAGCAGGTCAATAACAAACATTTGTCAACTAGGGTTTTTTTTTCCCCTATAAATTCAAGTCCAATACGTGATAGCTGCAGTCATGTAGGGGCCTTGTTCCCTTTCTCTTCCTCCACCCCCCAACCCTTCTCCTTCCTCTAGGCAAGTTTTAGCCAGTTCACAGCGCCTGGATGTGCTCAGAGCAGTTACACTCAGTGCAGGCCTGATGAGGAGGACATCCCCTACTTCAACAGCAACAGCCTGGGCACAGCCACTGTGCTGCTCTGTTTAAGTCACAGTGTCACCTGCTGTCTGTAGTTCCCACCAGG
Organism: Laterallus jamaicensis coturniculus; assembly: GCA_022605575.1. Lineage (NCBI taxonomy): Eukaryota > Metazoa > Chordata > Aves > Gruiformes > Rallidae > Laterallus > Laterallus jamaicensis. The sequence goes on from JAKCOX010000027.1 coordinate 8,290,551, forward strand.
AAAATCAGGAGCTCAGAGACTTCAGCAAGGAACAGGTATAAACATCAGCTGAGAAGTAGCTGAGTGGCAGAACCACCTGCACATGGAATTTAGGCACAAGCTCTTCTTCCAGCTGTCTGAAGTGTAGATCTGTCTCTCTGCTGAAAGGGCAGCTGCCGGTGTGTGCTCTCAGCTTCGGCTAGCAGATCTCGATCCTTTCCAGCTCTGTAAATGAGATCTCTCACACATAGTTACTGGGCCAGATTCAGCAGCCGAGGATTACTGGGATCCAAGAAAATGCCTAGATTGAAACATTACCAAATAATCATGCAGTGGTGCTTCTGACATCTCTTCTCCAACATTAGGAGGAGCTATTAAGGACGCATATGTTGAAAGTTAGCTGAGTATGGCAGAGCAGAGCAGATGGTGTTACCAGGAAGACAGGCTGAGTTAAGAACACAGAGAAGAACTGCATCCCTAGCTATAAAGATGCAGATTCACCAATTGTACCTCTGGAGCCCTGCCCAGTAACCCAAGAGTAGGTTAATAACCACATCCCTCTCTAAGCTGTTCTGTAGCCTGTAGAATGTTTCATGTTCCACCTTCAGAGATCTCATTCTGCCTTTTCACCACTTGTTTTTCTCTATTAGACAATTCCCTCTTCCAGGAACAAGTTTGTGAGGTAGAGTGCTCTCACACCCTCATGCTTCCCTTCTCAATTGCCTTTTGATTATGTGCTCAGACTTGAAGGAGTTATTCCAGAGAAGAGAAACATAGGAGCTCCACACAACATGCCGTTACACTGATAGGTAGCACTTAAAAGAATGACTGTGCAGAAACACCCATGTTCTTTATCATCTTTCATTAACTACAGTTTTGATTGTGGCATCTCCCCTTCTCTCTTCATAGAATCACAGAATCACCTGGGTTGGAAGAGGCCCTTTAGATTTACTCCAATCACAGCCTAACCCTGACTAGTCCACCTCTACATCATGCCCTTAGGGACTCCATCTACACGCCTTTTAAATACCTCCAGGGATGGTGACTCCACCACCTCCCCGGGCAGCCTGTTCCAATGCCTGACAACCCCTTCAGTAAAGAAATTCCTCCTGCTATCTAACCTACATCTCCCCTGGTGCAATTTTAAGCCATTACCTCTTGGTCCTATCGATTGTCACCCAGAGAGAAGAGACCAACCCCAGTATCTCTGCAACTGCCTTGCAGGTAGTTGTAGAAAGCGATAAGGTCTCCTCTCAACCTCCTTTTCTTAAGGCTAATAAGCCCCAGCTCTGTCAGCTGTTCCTCACAGGACTTGTGCTCCAAACCCTTCACCAGCTTCGTTGTCCTCCTCTGGACAAGATACACTGACCATAAAGATTTTTTTTTTTAAAAAAATCAACAAACCACCCTAAGTATCATGTAAACCACAACCCCCTGATTTTTCATGGCAGCAATCACAGCTTTCTTTTAAATCTGCACATAGATCTCACTTGACAACATGTTTTCTTGTTTAATGTGTATCCTTAGATCGAATAAATATTTATTGTAACTCTACAGAGCGCAGATTCAATCTTCACAATCCAAGGGTCCCTGAGGTACACCAGTGAAAAGCAGGCTTCACTGAAACAGCAACAACCAGGACACATTTAAAATGAACCATTTATTAAATCAAACTGTTATTTTAACAGTTACATAAGTTACACAGCATGTTTAAGTCAAAAGATTTCACAAGGAAAAAAATTTAAACTTTTATTATGCAGGCAAAAATAGTACCACACAATATGTACCTGATAGGGAAGAAGGGAAGGGGACTCTCTAAACATTCAAATAAGGCCATAATTATTTAAAAACAACAATAAAACAATAATAAACCCCCCGAAAGATCCATTTTCCTTTCAGTGTGTTCAGTGCTGCTCACTATATGTACTTTTAAAGTGTGCAGATGTAATCGAGGCAGTGGCATCTTGATAGCTAGGTTTAATGTTTTAGAACACTACCAGAAGTGGAGTAAGGCTCATTAGTACATACAGCTGCCCTGGGAATGTCAATCTCGGTTGCCTTCATTAACTTAAAATTCACAAAGTGCACAGTTAAGATATGCCAAAAAATTGAAACCGCTACTCTACCAACAGCTGCCCATGCTTAATACTTAGTGGTCTATTGGAACAAAGGATGTTCTCTCAAAAAAGATGTGTAAGAAAAGCCACTGTAAAACATTTAGTTTCAAAGATGCACTAGGAGCTTTCTGTAAACTTAAAAGTAGAAAAACATGGATTAATTATGTAAAGAAAAGCATACAAAAAACACTAGAAATGACCAAACTTTCAAAGGACAAGCACCACAATGGACATTAGCATTCAAACTTGCAGTGTACAGCAATGTAATAATTTTACTCTAACCAATCCACTTCATCAAATTCCGAGTCATCCTCTGAATCACTGTATTCCACAGCGATGCGGCGGGAAAGTATAGTTGCGACGTCATTCTCGATGCGCTCGTGCTTCGCTTCTTGCTCACGCTGCTCTTCCACTTTGCGTAGCTGAATACCTACAGAACACCAAGTCACAGGTGTGTTACTCTCCTTTACACAAAGCATTTAGCTCATCATGATTCACAAAATGCTTTGCGAGCAAAAACGGAGGCTGAGGACCTGGTCCTCCTCAGACAGTTCTCTGTCAAGTTTTTAATGAGAGGAAGAAGGTCAGAAGTGCAGTGACAGGCTATGCCAGTCACACTATAATATCCCACTTCAGAGCTCCCATTAGGAAGACACCCACAGTTTTAGCACCACTGGTAAGCTATTAAGTAATTTTACTATTTGCATTTCCAAACAATGTGTATACTCTCTCTTCATGGTCTCGATTAGCAGTTACAGCTATTTGGGTACCCTAACAAGACAGGATTTCCTGTAGCTCAGTTTTGATCATGCAGCCATCTGTTCTGGGAGAACTTACTATGTGAGAAATAACACGTACCGGTAGCATGAGAAAATTAAATCCAGTAACCAAGTCAAAAACATGACAAAGATGATGCATTTTGCTTTTATCCTCATGACACCACAGACTGGCAGGGTCCAAATATGACCTACATCCCGTATGTTTCAACTGACAGGTAACACAAGCACGGGTCCTTAGTGGAATTTAAGCCGTGGTAACTCGAGCCTTTGTTTCTTGTGCAAGGCTTGGCCAAGAGCGCTTTCAGGAATCACCCAAGTTACACCAGCAGGCTCTATCTGCTTCGTAACATGCTTTGCTGACATTCTCTACTGATGTTCACGCACCGCTGTCGTGCTTCAACTGCTGCTGACAACTCCTTTAGAGTCTGTGGTGTTTGCAATTTGTGTGCATGTAGATGCTTTAAAAACACTATGGATTAGCAGTATAGCCTACAGACCGATATTATGGTACCGTACAGATTCTGTACTGTGCTGTAGCTGCAGGGGGAAAGCGTAAGACTGTAGTACCTGAAATGCCTGAGAATGATTCAAAGGTACCATGCAGCCAAACAGCCGTGCTGCTCACTTCTCTGGCCATGGCACACGAACTGAAAGGCACAGCTTGTGCATAGAGCTCCCTGATGTGCAAACACCGCCCCGCGCCTCCGCTGTTCCCTGCACCCTGCCAGCGGGGCACCTGGCAACGCAAAGGCTGCTCCACTACTGCACTGAGGCTTCTCAAGATTAGACACCTAACAGCTTTCAGTATTAAGTATTTCTGACTGTCACTTATATGCTGTCAGAATACACTGATGCACGATCAAAATCCCAGGGCCAACTGATCCATGCTGCTTTTATCTAACAGTCTGTGAAAGACAACGTTTGCATCTTCTACACACCTGAGGTTATCAGAAGGTTACCTACATTTTCAAGTAACCAGGAATGAAGAGATATCTCCACAGATCATCTATAAACACATGTACTTGGTTTTTTTTTTTTAATCTAACTTCCACAGAGAACCAGTTTTGCCATCCAAACCAGACAGCTGATAAGCACCACTGCAAATTGAGAGAAACATCTGCTTGGGAAGACACAGGCTGTAGAGAATAAAATGCAGAAACAGACTGAAGCTGCGTTCCTCTGAACTAACTTCTGCACACCTGAAATACTCCATCTCTCAAAGCTAATGCCTATTTAGCAAGGCCCTGAGGCCATTCCTTTTGCCCCTTACCAGCCAAGCATTACCTTTCCGTATTGCTTCCAGCAGAACGCTTCTAGCATCACTGATGACAGGGAGAGTTGAAGGATGGCGTTTGGGTTCAGGAGCAGGAATCACTTGGGATGGTGGAGATGGAGGCATTAGCGGGGCGTGAGGGCCAGGGACAATGGTTGTGGGAGGAGGGTGCAGAACGGGAGGTGGATGAGAAAGGGCTGCAACTGTGACAGGAGAAGAGGGTCGAATGCCAGGAGGAGGCAAGGGAGGAGGTGGGGGCGGTGGAGGAAGTCCCTGTACTTCAGCTTGAGGAGGAACTGGGTGAACTGGTACGGCTTCACACACTTGGGCAGCTCTAGTGACAGGAGGAGAGGGCTGTGCTAGGGGAGGAGCGATTGGAGGCGGAGCTGGATGTAGGACTCCAGGAGCTATCTGGAGAGGAGCTGGTGGAGGTGGCACAGCTGGGGCCTGAAGAGCAGCTGTGGGAGGGGGTGGGGGCGGTGGGACTGGGGGTGGAGGAGTGGAAGTCATTGCAGCTCGTAATGATGAAGTTGACAAAGCAGATGGAAGAGGTGGTGGTGGTGGTGGCGGCGGCGTGGGGCTCACAAACACCGGTGTTCTGCCTGTTGCTGGTGATTGAGGACGATTTTCTACCAAGCCAGTAGCAGAACTGAAATATCCAATAACAGGACAAAGTTAGTAGAGCTGGACAGTGGAAAAAATAGTAATAGATCAATTTCTACAGCTTAAGAACATGGAACGCTGGGCATCAAAGAGCATTATGTACTATAATGGTTTCAAGGTGTTCATACCTCAAATACAAGGATATCTAGATGGAGTATGCATCAGACTTCCAACAGACCTCCGCTCAAATTCAGCTATTGTCAAGTTTATGCTCTTACATAAACCTGCATCTTTACCAAAGGTTTCCTACACTGGTGTAATTCTCCCATCCCTGAGTAAATCCAAATTATTTCTTTGAAGAAAGGGAACTAGCAGTTGATTAACTGCTTCAATTCACAGAACTTCAAAGCCAAAACAAAACAGTACAAGCCATGAGGACGAGCTATGTTTGAAATACATATTCAAGGTTGGGTGACAGGGTAAGAGAGGCTGGTATCAAGGGTCATCAATTCTGGGTACAGAGGGGTATGATTATATGCCAGATACAATTTCTAGTGCAATGAATAGGTGTGAATTGAAGTAAACAGAAAGGGAACAGGGAAATTATTTTTCTGAGAGACCACCAGAGGCTCTTTCGGCTGTTGGGGAAAATTAATCTAACGAGTTATTAATTTTCTCCTGAACTACAGAAAGACATTATTTTCAGGGGACCAACACCCTGCTGATGTACCAACCATGTCTGAATTAACTGTCCTCTGTATTTCAAGTTGTAGGTACCTGACTCTAAATTTTAGATTTTGGGTATCTAACAGGAAAGTGGCAATGAGAGTCTCACTGTAGAAAATGCTCTAGCTATCTCTCCAGTTCTGGAAAGGCACAAAATAAAAACGCTTGGGAGAGGCAGGGGGGAAGCAGTTGCAATTTAGCAAGTGGGATGAATATATAGCTTTGACAGCTGACTGTCTGATTGCGATAGATCCTTCCTTCCACGTAGGCTGAAACACAGCTCAGTAGTACAGATTTCAGACTTTCAAATCTCCAAAGCTAAATCCTGAGATCCCAACATCTTTCACAGAAATGTTTTCCGCATGGTTTGTTTGTCTTGCCATTTAACTCCAAAGGTGACACAGTCACAACACTAATGGCAAGGTGATGCCTGTCCCCACAATGATGGCACCTTATGGGGTTTAGATTCTGACCTTTCTCTCCAACTCCTGCATGGCCCTGCAGCTGCAGACGCGTCAGGGCTCTGGACTGACATAGCCCCTAGGATGTGTGCACTGCCTGGGCTGCATGGAAATAATAAAATGAACTATTAGGGGGGTGCTGGACAACTAAAACTCTCCCAAAAATCTGCATGTGGCTTGACCACTTCGTACCTAACACAAGGAGGCACGGGTTTCACTTCTCCTGCTCCATGCATTGGAGGCGGTGGTGGCGGTTCATGCGGCCTGACCAGCACTCGCTCCTCGGCTCTGTTCAGCAGTTCAGACATCTGGCTGTAAGGCAATGCAGAAAGCGAATACGATCCATCCATATGGTCCACGTACGCTTGAGATCTGTTGGAAAAGAGGGAAAAATGCCCCAGTGCAAGCTTTAGCAAAAGCATTAGTGCCCTCAGCTGATGCTCTATGGCTCGAGTTTGATTTCTGAATTCAAGAGTCTTCTCCGCGCCCATGTCGCGTATCGCACTTCATGGCTTTTTAGTAACTGATCTCACTTTCCATGCCACTGCTTCTAGCAGCTCAAGGGTTTAATGCTTTTGGCAGCTACATCAGACAAATGCTACAGTATGAGTGTGATCTTAGTGCTTATTAGTCACATGATTTTGAGTGAAGTGGATGTAGCAATACAATCACAAGTACGCATATACCAGAGGGTATTATAAAGCAGACATTATACTCAGCAATTGTTTCTGCTCCTCAGTCCCTACATACCTACAATGATAATATTTTATGCCATTCATGAAACGACATCCATGGTAGAACAGTAGAACTTACATACATAAATACAACTCAACTTCTGCCAGAGTATCTGTGTTCCAGCAGAGAGAAGCCAATATTTTAAGCTGTAGCTATACAGCAGATGTAAGAAAGATCACCTAAGTATCTACTACTGATTAGTAGCAGTAAATAAAAGATAGCTGCAGCTTAAAATGATTCATCTTCCTTGTTAACAACAACTTTAGACACATCTTAAGGATATGAACAGTTTGAAACATTAATGAACTACTAATTTTAAGTGAAAAAAATTTAATTAGATTTTATTTTTAAAGAGTATTAAATTCTCTATTAAGTTCAGAGGACATGTGCAGAACACTTCCCAGCTAGTAAAGCAGTACTCTGTCTTCCACATACTGTCACCAGCTATTCTTCAGGGGCCAAAGTCTCACTCGAAAGCACAGTGCTGTTCTGTAAGTGAGCAATGTGCTCTGCACAGGCAGTGCTCCCAAGCACTACAGTGTTACCGGAATCGCACTGCTAGGACAGAGATAAGGAAGGTTTAGGCCAGGGTCCTGGGTACAAAAGGACTCCTGCCATAGGAGCGTGTCTAACGTGGAATCTGATGTACAGCCCAACAGAAGGGCAGGAGAAAAGCAGATGTTTCTGCCAACAACCTGACACAGCAGTTTACAAAGACAGGATACCATAAAGTTGCTCCCAGAAAAGAGCTCATCACCGTAACTTGAGTTGTATCCCACTGACTGAAACGCAATGAGACATTTTACTTTCTAAATTCAGAGCTAAGTTTTCTACAAATAGCTATTTTCAAATTTTCAGACAGAAAACACAATCTCCTAGAATTGTTAAGGCCTTATGAAGCTAAATAAACAAAGCTCTCTTATGGTACTTTCAGCCAGTGAAGGATAGGGGGGAAATTTAACTAGTTTTGGCTGACAAGTAATGTTTATTAATTAGAAAACCTCAACAATGAACCAGCCACCCAAAAGCACACCACCGAAACTCCTGAGATTAGTTGTCAGCCCTCTTTCCTATCAGGAATCTCTCAGCTGGTTTTGCAGGAGCACCAGAAGCACAAACACAGCAGGTGTTTACCATGTGAAATGCTACTTTTAGCCACCAGCCAATACGTGCTGCGAAATGAGAATCCAACAGGTTGGGTTTTGTAATAGACTATAACCAGACACATCAATCAAATCTTAGATTTGCTCAAGAGTGAAGAGAAGCTCAGTGATCTCATCTGAGTTCCAAGTGGACGTTTGTTCACATCACACCCACCATATAGTCTTGGCAGTGTCTGCTGAATTAAAATCAAGAGACTGGAATAATAAGAATTTTGTAGGTCAAGACTGGGAAGCCATGACACACCGGGATGCAAGCCTGCAACAGTGACACTACACCTTCTCCAAGGTGCAGAGGACAAGGCAGCCTCACGGATACAACAAATCCCAAGGATACACACTACTCTTAGAAATAACAAGATAATAACTACTCCTTTAAGGGCATGCAAAGTTTTTTAAAACTGAGTTTGCACTGAGCTAAATTGACCATTTCCAGCGCATTCCAAGCACAGCAGTGGCATCTCACTATTTACCATGTCTCAAGCATGTTCATTATGTAGCACGAACATCTGTACTTAGCAAAGGATAGGAAAAAAATAAAAAAGGAACCTTGATTCAAAGTGTGAAGCTGGGCCATTAGCAACTTCAATGTGCTTATGCAAGAGGTTAGCATCATCTTCTGCGAGCTCCGGGCCTTGGGCTAACTTCTGCCACTCTCTCCGTCGGTCATGAGGTGCCCTGGGCACTTTTTCTGGTTCATGAGGGCGATCTAGATTTTTCTGCTGCAGGAGAGTTGTACAAACAAAACTGACAGCTGAGACAGGATTTTTTAATTGGTCACATTTAAGCATCAGCCACAAAATAACAAGAAACAAACCCAATTCAGGTGCAAGAAAAATGTACTTTCAGTCTAAATATGATAGTAAACCAAAAAGGCTTGGAAAAGGCAGGAGCTTCAGCCTAGTGGACAATAAGCTGAGTAATGCAGAGAAAAACGGCTGCGTAAGGAGCTATTTATTCTAAGCCTGAAATGAAATTATGAATCTGACCTATTTGCTGTCTCTGTGCATGAAATATACAGAATAATGGTGAAACAAAAGGCAGTGTTACCTTTGCAAAAGTGCTCATTTAATTAAGAAAATATAAACCAGTGCTCTTATTTGTACAATTTATTTCTAGTTCAGAGCAGACATATTTATTAGAATATGCCATTTAAGCTTTCTCACCTGTAAGACTGTCAGAATTTTGTATTATGAAATGTTCCAGTGAAATTCTTAATTCTTGCTGCCTTCTTCCTTTTTGAGTCATTGCTAGAAGACTCACAAGTTTTGGCAAACCCGCTGCTAGTTACATTAAGCTCCAGGCCATTCTATTATGATGATTATGAAAATATTTGTTTCAGTTGATGGAACCAAATGAACACAAGTAGTTTAAGTTGAATGAAGATGACTCAGTAAAGTTTGGATTGTAATTAATTGCATCACCAAAACAGTACTGTATCCACAACTAAACCCTTTCCAAGGAAAACCAGGCAGAAGCTATATAAAGCCAACATACACACACACACCTTCTGCTTCCTCTTTTCTTTTCTTTTGTCCTCGGTGTCCTGCAACATTTTTTCCTTCCACAGATCAAAGAAGTATGAAGGATTGGTATAAAACTTCAAACCCTCTTTCCCATCATCCCTGAAATACAGTGACACAAGCAGGGCATATTATTTACTTGGCAACACCTGAATCCAAATGTTAAGGCAAAGGAAAGGCCCATTAAGGAATATCAAGTAACACAGACCCTGGAATATTTTACTGAAGGAACGTTAAAAAGATGAACCTTGACCTCCTGTGCCATCATTCTTTACTATCTTTCCTTGTATTCAAGGTCCTGATTTTAGAAAAGTAACTTTTAACACAAGCTACAGATAAAAAAAAACCCTAAGAGTACCACAAATCGGAGGACTCCCATTCCAATGACTCAAACTTTGCTCTTAAAACAAGGAGCAAATTCGTGTGGCTGCTGGTGTTCAACTACTGTTTCAAACTGACTTTGGGACAGCAAAGAATGTTCATTTCCATTAAGACCTTTCTCTCTACACACTTAACAGCATATGTTTTTCACTTTGCATCTAAGACCATTATGCAGTCTAGCAGATGCAGACAGTAAAACCAGCTTCTTCCCACCTTTGTTGCACTGGGGTAAAACTTGAGTAAAATGGAGTAAAGTTTTAATGCTTATGTATCTTCTGCTGCCTGAATTCCTTCAGCAGTTTCAGTTTTCTGGAGTGGTTCCTTAAAGTACTCAAGTGCTACTCCACATGAGCAAGGTGCCTGGATACAGCATCTCTATTACATAAAATAAGCTGGAAATTGTTTGTGATTAGTTTTATTTTACTTACCTGTAAGGGGTGAGAATGTTAAGTGGAGGAGGCTGTTCACAGATGTCGTATGTTTCTTGCAAAGGAATAGGCAGAGTTTTGCGATCAAACAGCTGTTGATCTTGAATGGTGGAGCTCCGGAAAGCTTTCCTCATGGTAATGTCCTGCAGTGACACTGAAAGGGGATATTGCCGGTTTAAAAAAAGCACCAGAGAGTTTATTTGGATTAATCTGGAATTGCTTCATGCTGGTTAGAATATAAATATTAAGCACTGCTACTAGTACCTTGTGTGTTTTACAGCAAATAAAAATTCCTCTAGCACTAGTGCCACAGCACGATACTGCCCGATAGCGTGGGAGCATGCTTGCAATGTTCCAGGACATTGTCCTCTAGTCAGCCTCGCAGGAAATTTCTGCTCACCTGGGTGCATCCCAGAACTCGGTCTCTCCGAAGCAGCTCAACAAATTGCTCGTATAAAGCCTCATTCTGAGGTTCAGAAGTACCTAATAACATTTACCAACTCCATTTCACAGTTCTTTTAGTACTAAAAGAAAAATGTACTCTCAAACTCATCAGCAAGCTGAACTGGGCATTCCCTGCGCGTAGGCAGCAGCTCCGCGGCAGGCCCACTGCCATGCCCCACCAGCGTATATACCCCTTATGCTCACACTACCACTGCCAGTGAGGTTTAGTGGGAAGCTATACCATGTTCCAACACGTGAAACTTGTCAAATGCTGGGTTTTTACCTCAGACCCTTCAACCAAGATGCAACTTCTCTCTTAAATTCCAGTGAGGCACCTTGAGGTTTTTAGGCCCGGTAGGAATAATCAATTAACTTTATGGAAGATTCAAAGGAAAACAACACCGGGGGGAACAAAAAAGATTTAACAGGGATTTGAAAGACACTGACTTACTGTTCTTAAAGCCCGCAGACCTTTTCTGTTTCATAACCACTACAATTTAGAAAACCATGAACAACTGATGAAACCTGTGCTTTCACTTGTGGGAACAGTGTACCTGAAACAGTGTTCAGGTCTGCATTTCTCTTCCTCCCCAAAATTCAGCTACCACCTCTGGGAAGCCTAGGCATGTCTGAAGACTAACTCTGCAGCCAGCGTCTGACTAAATAGAGCAGCAGTCCTTTTCACTGGCTTGGGCCCTTTAAATTGTTTGGGGTTTTGGTGGGGTGTTTTTAAATCACAAACAATGCTGACAACAGTTTTAAGACACAGCTGCAAAGACAGTATCTTCAGCACATGTATTTTATCTATAAATATGTTTATTTTGTACAAGCAGGTTGAAAGTGGAGCCCCTTTACTCAAGATAAGCCTCCCCCCCTCCCCCCCCATTCCCCTCTTATCCCTAGGGCCTTTGGCAACAATTTTTTAGGAGTGCATCTGTTTAAAATGAAAGCCGCATTTTACTCTGGTTCCTGTAACACCTACAAGTCTACACACAGGTAGCTACACACACGCTCACATACAGAGCTGGATTTCTATTGTATGATCACAAAGGGGCAGATGGCAGGATTTTTTCCAGAGGGCTTGCAGTTCCTGAAATGTTCTCTCCTCTTACTGTAGCGCATCGGCAGTATCCTTTGTGAGGCTGAAGATGAGATTTATTTGATTTTCAGATTGGCTTTTGAAGTTTATTACAGTTGGCAAGGTTGTGTGTTCCTGGAGAAGTTTCCTCCTTTTTACCCTGAGGTTCTATTTCATTACAGTGTCTTTTATTCTCTTTAATACCTTTAATTAGCTGCTTTTTAAATGCATGAAAAAAAGTGTTATAATGTATGCAATTCAGCTGGGAGCCGCAATTTCTGCAGGTATTTTTACACTCATAAATAACCATATATATTTTGTACCTGTCATGGGGGTCATTACATGCTGGCAAAAATTCACAATTAAAACAACTGGGGTTTACCTCATCTAAAAACCTGGTCTCAGATTCTTTTGTATTTCAGCTGTTTTTCCTTTGGCTTGTTGGTTTTACATATGTCCCGAAATGTACTTGTTCAGAGTTGCTCAGCAATCCTGCAAGTCTTCAAACTGTCTATCACTTATTGGAAACTATGCCAACAAAATAAAAGTCAGCACACTTCTCTTTGAACCTGCACACATTCTGAGGGCAGTAATGAAGTAAATTCATTTCTTCCAATAAAGACAGATGGCTCTTTGTTTTAATATTAAAGCACTCGCAGCTTATGCGACACCATATTACTGAGAGAGACATATCAGCATTGTGAGCAAATATGATCTCCATTTTCTTCTTGAAAACTCCAATTTTGTGAGCATGTAGAAGGGGAGACTGTACCTGAGGATAGTCAATCCATCCCAAACAATAAATGTAGATTACTTTCTAAAACTAAGCTCCACAGCTAAGGTCTTCAAAGAAAATGGAAAAGCTTTCACTGGAAAGCATGCCATTACCCAAAACAACTGGCAGTATTAGGACAACATTATTAAGGAAATGAAGGGCTGTGGCATGAAAATACTGAGAATCATGACACTGATATAACTCGCCTACAGACAGGGATCAGGCAAATCCCATGTTGCAAGCACAGCATAATCCTGAGCTGTGCATGGTTTGGCTTACAAAGCTGTTTGCTTGGCGTGCCAGCTGGCTAAGAGACAGAAGCCGTGCGTGGCGTGCCACCTCAGGAGGCACAAGATGTAAAAACCTGGCTGGTCACCCGGCCACTTCACTTTGGCTGGCTGACAACCCGGCGCAGCAAGGGGACAGGTCAAGCAGATCAGTCCTATGAATTCAGGTGTGAGAAGAGACGAGGCACTGAAGGAGGAGCTGGAACCGCTGCAGGCATTTGTAGGCGTTTGACTTGATGCTGATACATTTAAACTTCCAGTTGTCTCACTCCTGGCTAGTATGAGAACCTTCCTACAGCCTAAGGTCCTAAATTTCATTCAGATACATTTCCCTGAACGTCCATCTGATACACCACTTGTGTTTACTGCAATGAACAGAAAATGGGATCTTAAATAATTGCCTTACGTATTTGAGATGTTCACAATTTAAGTTAAGCATTCATCAACTGCCTTAAATGCTAGTTTATCCTTACCATGTCTGTTGTTCATCCTGACAACTTGTAAGACCATGAACGTTTGAGTGCCACAGATATTGATATCAAACTTAAAAGTTAACCATGGCTCTGTAATTAAGAATGATTGTAGATAGTCGCTAGGAGGTTCATAAGGAAAGGATCAACAGGCGTTGTTTAAAGGAGTACCTGTAAGCCAGCTGTCCTGAACACCAAGAACATCCCAGCACGGTATCTCCATGCACAGCCAGTGTGCCAGTGAAAACCCAAATCCAGGTGTCCCCAGCTGAACTCTCTGCATTGTAATACTGAAAAACATGCCCACAGGTCAAGACAACCCTCACGCAGGTGAAGGCTCTTCCTCCACTCAGGCGCAGTGATTGAAGATGACACAGCAATAATCATAATTACATGTAAATAACTAGCCAATCATTGTAACTGAGAGTGCATTACCTTGTGGCATTTTGCATGTAACAAAAGCACCAGCTCTGGGTGTGCCTGAGCTGTGGACATCCACTGAGCACCCAGGCCCGAATAAAAGCAGTACCACCCCCTGTGTGTGGGAACCGACTTACTGCACACAGGGTAATCACCCGCTTTTCGGACAACACTATGACTCTCTGAAGAACTGAATGACTATGGGAAATCAGACACAAGTCAACAGGCTCGGTTGCCCACAATCCCATTTCTCTGTTCAAAATCTTAGCCAGAGATTTGAGAAGTGCAGGGAAGAAAGAATGACAGGACTGAATGAACAACTTAGTCAAACATTTCCATTAAGGATGCTGAAAATTGTCTCTGGTAAAGATCTGTGTGATTCAGTTCCTAAAGATGCTGTAACCTTCAAGTGTGATTTCTACTTTTTAAATATATATAAAAATATACTATATATTACTTATATATATATATATTAAAGATTATTGACTTCAGCAATGCTTAGAATCACACCCATATGTTTCTCTGTCAACAGAATACTACTTAGGGGTAACTGCAGGTTTAATAGCTGAACCATGCTGCTATTGCAGAATGATCTCTCCCTGTCCTTATCTTGACTCCCAAGCCTCTCAATATATATTTTCTCCCCTGTCCAGCTGAAAAGGGGAGTGATGGAGCAACTTTGGTGGGCATCTGGCCTCCAGCCAGGCCTAAACCACCACAGCAGACTGATCACTTCTCCAGAACAGAAACTACACTTCTCAGGGCTAGTCCTCAACACAGGAACTGTAGTATTTCTGACGAACTGATTTAAAAAGAATCCAAAACAGCTCAAGCACTCTTGGAATAGAGAAGTATGTAGCTTAACAACTACAGGTAAAAACAAGAAGATGTAAATATTAGAGCAATCATGTTAAGAGGACTCAGAAGCTGCTTTAAATGCAGGGTGTGGAACCAAGGAGCCCTGAGCAGCCCCTCAGGGAAGATGTGAATCACCCACCTGCATCAAGCAGTGAATCTGCTGGTGAGTCTCAAGAAAACGGCCACATCATCTAGCGAATGACATTTCGTCCAGATCCCTCTTTTTATATATAAAATACAAGTTATGCAATATCATGGCTTTACCATTGAACTATTAAGCCTTGGACACACTAATTTAAAGCTGATTTACATACTAAATCACCCATAAATTGAATAAGAGGCTAAGAAAATTGGAAGAAAAAGCACAGAGAGCAGTAGGAGCTCTGCCCATCTGCAAGGATCTTTGAGAGGGAGACACACTCAAATCCAATGTTCAGTTAAAGAGAGATGTGCCAGAAAAAGCGACCTGCTATACAATTTAACAGTCTGTTTATTTAACTTCGAGGGTAAAATTTCTTATGAATGAGTTGAGAGATAATCCCCACATTAACATATTGCACGTGGAGGCCATGACCCAATTTTCATGCGCTCCCTGTTCTTAACTTTGATGACATCTCTACTTGACTCACCAAATTCTTCAGAAATTAAGAGACAGGAAGTGAGCTGCCCCTTAAAATGGGATTTACCACCTTCTAGGTCTCACAATGGGCCGAGGATCCCCATTTCAGAGTTGACCCAGCCTGCCCTTTCCAGAAGCACAGAGACCACAGTTAGCTGCCAAGCTTCTCAGGTTTCTCCCCAACAGACGCTGCATTTTTGCCCACAGCAAAACCTCTGATCTCTCTTCAGCATCAATCCAGCAAAATTCTGAACTACTACCCTTTCTATGACACAGCAGTATTTCTAGAATGCTTAGGAAAAAAACCAAACCAACCAAGCATATACATTCAAAGCCAGAACAACACTCACTGATTCCTTTCTGGAAAAGCACCCCAGGCTGCCCACCCAAAGCACTTCTGCCCCTAGGCTTAAGTTCCTTGTCACAGTTGTAACAGATAAGCTGTAGAAATCAAGAATTTGATACACTGCCTTTGAGATTAAAACCCTCTCCAGTTTGAGATTTAAACAGAATTATGCAAGTTCACATTAAAAACCTCACTGAATTAATATGCAGATAAACCCTTAGTTTATCAATTCTCCTTCTGCCATGATACTATTTATTTCTGAGTGATACACAACTGTTTTCTGATACTTCATTACACTGCACATCAGAGTTGTGCACTGCAAAAAAGATCATAAAAGCTGATGTGAGTATTCTTTTTAAAAGCTGTCAGATTTCAAAGATATTAAATTATTTACCTGTAGTAGTACTCCAAGTTTAATGCCACAAACAAATTCACCAAGATGTGTGGTAAATTAACAAAAATATATTGTAATTAATAAAATTTGCATTATGGAGAGTTAGTAATGTTATATATAAATACTGAAAGTAAAAATTTTTGCAGAGAAACTATACTCTTCGGGTTTATTTTCTGACCTACAAGGATATCTTACATTGCAGGGCCACTGAAACCACCAACTTTTGTTCATCTGCATAAAAGGAATGTGTTTTCTAAGTCCTAAGAAGACACCAGATATGATAACCCTTGAATACATACTGGCTAATTCCCCATATAATCAGAACAGACTGCAGTTTACTAACGGAAAGTCAAGAACTTCTTTTTACTTGTGTGCAAGTTTAGTATGTCTTCTGAAGGGGAAAGAAATCCAACACATGTATGTAAAACTAATAAATTATGTAAAAATAATCAATTAGAAAATGAAATCAGTAATGTTGTGACATCAAGAAAACCATGTAGTAATTCAAACCAAGTTCACAGCAATTCTTCTGTGACAGAAAGCCTGTGCACCAGGAGTTAAGCCTCTTAAGAATAAGATCCTAACCTTTGTTCCACATTTGGTTTCATGCTTTCTCAGAGGTATTGTAACAATTCAAAATGAGAAAACACACAAATTATTCAAAAACTTCAGAGCTTTTTATTACTTTGACTCTACCAGTCACACCTTGTCAAGTAAATGCACCTCGTTCAATGAGTATGACTCAGGCTGGTTTTGTTCATGCCATTTAGCTTTAACTGAATCTTAGTTTCTTCCTCTTGTGCAATAGCATGGGCCCAAAGGAACACATTATGTCTTCTATTATTGCCTGCTGGCAAAGAACTAGCAAATGAGACTCATTTTACAAGTACAGCCCATTTTACATGTGCTGAGCAGAAGTACATGCACACAGGTTAGCTGAGCAGAATGGAGATTTGCTTAATTCTTGCACAGAGGGTTAAGAAAGGCAAGAAAGGAAATCCGAATGTTCCCCCCACACCTCCATGCTTTAAGATCCTCCACCTGTTTTAGCTCAGATCACAACTAAACCAAAACCATTTGTTATGAATTTCTAAATTTCAAGCCCAAAATAGGATACTGAAGGAGAAACACCTGCCTGATCCTACATTTTTAGGGAAATACCAATTTTTTTTCTTATCTCCTTTGTTCTAATCTGATGGCTCGTTCTGGTCAGACATTGGTGAATAAGAATCATCTGGGTATGGCTCAAGGGCCTGATACTCTTAGGTTAATAAAACTGTCACTTTATGGTTCCTGACACTGAGGACTGGAAACATTCCTCTGAAGTACTAGCAGTCACTGCTATTCCATGGCGTAGGAGACAAATCCAGGGTGTCAGATTCAAGTCACGCTTAGCCACCCTAAACACGATCAAGTAGACTTCTTTTCAGCCCTGTTTTAATTGCCCTTTAATCTGTCCTTTTCTTTTAATTCTCCAACATCAAATAGTTAACAGATATTTAGTTTCGAAACCTACAAACTTGCCAAAGGCTTTTTGCATAGCAAAATACAATTTTTCCATCTTGCTGTCCTGTGTCACACTTAGGAGCTTTAACTCAACGACTTAAATCGGTCTCTCTTGATTTCCTGAGCTGCACATGGCTGCCATACTGGACATGTCCTTATCAACATACATCTGGCTCTCATTTAGACCCAAAAACTAGGCTGTTGAGGGTAAAGGCAGAAGTGACATTAACATTCCCAAGTATTACAGCTTTTACAAGATTACAATTGCTGACAGTTTGTTACTGTGCAGAAAAAAGGATTTTTGCCATTATCCAACCACAGCAAACATGGTGTTTTACTGGAAAAAGAGAGGTGGATGTGTGTGATTTATGCTCAGTTGTCAAGAGACTTGGAAAATCCCATTAATGTAAGAATTCCCCTAGGCAAGTCACAATTTCATGGAAAATCTGCTACTAGCTGTAAACAGCTGTCTTCCAAAGCCTGCTCTAAAATTCATGTCACCCAAACAACAGAATTTAAACTTCCTTAGCTTAAATTTGCTATTAGTGAAATTTCAACATGGGTAAGTGAACACAGCCTGAGACCATGCTCCTGGTGTGACGCTTCGTTTTTCCCGAGTGACACACAACTATTATACCTTGCTACTCAGAACAGAGTAAAGCTGGATCCCACAAGTAATCTGAAATTATTTTGCATATTGTAGGATGCAGGATGTTGCTCTACTTCCTAGGTCTCAGCCATATAGTCTAAGACACCCTAAAACCGTTTGGCGTTACAAGACCTTTTGTTCCACACGTAACCAACAGATATCCAGGAAGGCAAAAAAGCTTCATGGCATTTACTTATGAAGGTGGTCAATGTTCCTGTAGTCATCGCAAAGCATTTGCATCATTCAAATCCCATACAAATTCTATCCTACAGGCATGAGCCATACCCTATTGACTATTGGAAGTACTTGCTTTCTCTTAAAGCTAATTAGGAAGTATCCAAGGGGGTATGTAGCATCAATAAATGGAGCTACACAACAACATCATACAGAAAGTAAGATGCTAACAAATGCAAATAGTAACATCCCATAGGAATTAGTATGAAGGTTAAAAAAACCCCAGTAAAGACTTATCTCCCAGCAGTATTACATATTGTTAACTACTGAGATTAATATATAATGCTACTGAAGTGACATACTCCTGTAGCAGTTTTTATGTAAATTCATTGGCAACCATGAAAATGCTGAGCTCAGAAAGCAGCTCCAGGCTGTAAGAGAAACCTGTAGCAGAAACAGAATTCTCCCAGAAGATGCTTTGCTCTGTGTTCTTATAAATACAATTTCAACTATTATTATTTCCATTTCACGTATCAGTGGTGTCTGGGTGACAAAATAAGCAATGTTCAATGCAGGAGTTAACTTACATTCCTCTTCCTTTGGATCGAGCTGTGTAACACTGACAGATAAGCGATCTACACGTTCTTGTAAGGAGTTGACTCGAAACGAGAAACTGTGTGCTTCATTGAAAAGTTCCCCAAATATATCTTCAGCATATTTACCTGAAATACAAAAAGGAATATTCAAGCATACCAAAAGACAGTCAAATGAGTTTGCTGTGAAAAAGGTATCTGCTTTTTAAAGTATGTAAGTCTAAGATGCATGAATATCACTTGTAACAATCTGTATTACTGAGCTCGTTAAGAATGCTGCATAGAAGTAAATAAAAGTATTTTGTTTGACATTATTTACCAGAAATGAAATTATTGAACACATTACAGAACAGATATTCATCTGGTATAAACTGATTTATCTATGCTGATGTGTAAGGAACTAGACTCATTAGTTTCCTGGGTACATATAACAGGACGATTTCCAACATCTGAAGTGGTTCCTGTACGAGCAAGAACTAATCTTCCTTATCTCAACATTTCTCAAAACAAAGCGCAGTTTTCACTCCAACAATACATAGGACCTTTCAAAACCAGATGATCAGGTATACATATCTAGGTTAATTGGAACCAGCCTATTAAAGAATACGGGCTTCCTACTTTGAAGGACCAAAATTCTAGTAACCGAGTGAGGTAAAAGAAGAATCCCCTTTGTTCTCTTCAAAGGACATCACACACTTAGACCAAAAGAACTTGAGACTCAGGTAACAAGAAAATCATCATCAGCAAGTTCCTCCTACAGACGGGATGCTCCATGTAGCGCTTCTAATGCCCCACAAACTCAGCTTGAGCAGTCTGCCAATGCCACGGAAAAAACCCCACCAGATTGCCTAGCAAAATCTGCAGCTGCATTCCTGAAATACGACATGTCATAGCTTAAAAAACTTCCTCCCATACTGTGCATGTGTAATTTGTGCACTGTGTGTGCACTTACATTGGTTTTGGAAGCATAAATCCCACCAAGTCCTAACTCCCTGGCTCGCGCGTGAGTTCTGACAGGTACAACAGGAAAGGATAGTTAAGACAATTTTGCCTTTGGTGCACAATAAATCTGGAAGTATATATAAAAATGAGGACATTTTAAAATAAACATAACAAGAGGATAAAAATTAAATCCCTGCAGGTGCTGTGGAAACTACTTAACAGCACCATAGCCAGCACAAGGCCAGTGCACACCGTTTATTAAGAACTAGGTAACGGCAACAGAAAATCAGCATGACTATAAACAACAGAATATAAAAGGGGAGATCAGAAGAAATGTACATATGAAGAAAATGGAAAGGGTCATAAATTCTGACATATAAAACATAAAATCCCCCAAAAATACCCCAAGGAACGACTTGCAAGCTAATAATAAATTTTCCTTCAAAGACGTGAGGAGCAAGAAAGCCTGGCAGGGAGCCTGAGCCAACAGATAATGAAGGTATAAAGGAGTACGCAGAGAAGACAAGACAACTGCAGACAAGCTATTTCAACACTTTCCACTGACATTTGGTGAAAGGAACTGGAGAAAGGAACCCTCATGCCAGAAGTCTTCTTTGTGGGAGGCTGAAAGAATCTGAAAGGACTGCATAAGAAGTACAAAACTAAATGGACAAAATGGCCAGTAATGTATTAAATATAATAGTATAATAAATTACAGAATATTTTAACTAGTATTGCAGAATATTTTAACTAATATTACAAATATTACAATTTTTAAATCCCCCTTAAGGCAGACTGATGTGTAGCAAGCACAAGTGTAAGGTCCAAAATTTTTTTCATGGAATATCCTGAGAGCTTCAGGCCCTGAAAGCCTGACATCCAGACAAATTAGTATAAATTATTATGAAGAACTGAATTAGCAGACACCTGGATGACTCGTTAAAGAAGAGACAACACAACTTTTCCATGGGTTTATAAGCACATGGATGAAGAACTATGATTTATTTAGGTTTCCAGCAGACTTTTTAAAGTCCTTAATCAAAGCTTTTTAGGAAAACTTAACAGATGGGGCATAAAAAAGAAACGACATGGCACGGACAAGTAATTCCTCAAAAGGTACAAAACAGAGGACAGGAGCAAATCATTGGCCTTTGCAGTTGAGAAAGGTGAGTTTTCACTGTGTTCTGTAGAGACCTATGCTATTCAAGATATCCAAAAATGACTTGAAAGAAAAACAAGAGATTAAAGTTTGCCAACGACAGCAAGTCACTGAAAAGAAACACACAAAGCTCGAGTAAATGCACAAAACCCTGAGCTGGCTGAAGACGTTTTGATGCTGGAAAGAGCTGGAGGCTGGGAGATTAGTGGGAGTATCGTCCATGCTCTCCTTGCTCTCATTCTTAGAGCATCGACTATTAGCCACAGCGAGAAGCAGATCGAAGCAGCAAGTCTTCAAAACTTTGTCTTTCATTACCAGTCCACAGTAAAATAGAGATAGTTAGTGAAGTGTACTTAGCTAACCTAAGACTTTCTAATACCTCTCTTAAAACTCTGAAAAATTTATGTTCTTTAACCAGTATTTGAAGCAAGAAAAAGTAACTTAAAAATATGAACCACTAAGAGCAAGATTACCGAACTTTTAATCCACATTTACGACAACTTTAATGTATTTCAGATAATATATTCAGATATATTATTCATTTTAATTAGACAACTCTCAGAATATTCAGAGATTTGCAAATAAAAATTGAAGTCAAGCGTAAAATTTCACGTATAGAATAAAAAGTAAATTGCAGGGCTGTAAAATCCAACAACCTCCCGTTTATAGGTGTGTTTTAAGGCTATAGTTTGTTTTATCTCTATCCTTTCATCAGGCTTACAATTCATCTACCTCATTAATGAGCTCCAATTGCAAATAATCTGCCCCCCAAAAAATCTTTTCATTATGTTGCATCCAGCCACAGACATATTGCAAGGAATAATTTGAACACTACGCTTGCGAACACTAATCCCCAAATGGGGAATACATTAAAACCAACCTGCCGTGTTTGAAGTGGGGTGCCAACCATAACAGCTCTACCTCCATGCCTCTTGGCAGACTCTTTACTTAGCCCGAAGTATACTTAGCCAAACGCTTTTCCAAGCAAAGCAAAATGTTTGCATTAAGGGAAACACAGAGCTTCCGCTCAAAAGCCTGCTGAGTGTGGATGTATAACATGTATAACCACATTTAGAATCTGGTATTTGTTTGTGTGTATTCCATATGAATGTATCCTCGATTTTGAATGGATTCTGATAGATGTGATCACACATGATAACACTTCACAAAGTGTCATGAAGACTCAAATAGAAAAAAACCCACCCAACCCCATACATTAGTAACCAAAGCTGATCTCCTTCCACTTAATTTACTATGTCAGAAGAGTAAGGAATCAAAACTAATTCCGTTCTATGGAATGAATATTCCAAAGTAATATTACCACTTCAGAGAACTTAAGATCATTTTAGGACTGCTTGATGAATGCAGGGCAATAAAGAGGATGATGACTATGACAATTAAAATAGTAACGCCTTAGGATCCTGGTCACAGCTGGATACGTAATACCAGATCAGAAAGACCAGTGATCTTGTTTACCATTAAATTAAATGACAGTATAGACTTCTGCAAATACATTATTTTAACATCTCTGAGAAGCTCGTTTTACTGTATCTGCAAGCTTGCTTAACTGAACAGACACACACCAAAATTCTGTCATTTTTAAAAGTCAAGTCATGGTCCCTCCAATATTACTAGTCATTCCTTTCAGTCCAGGATTTATCTTTATTAACAGAGCACAAGTTTGTTGTTTGTTTGGCTTTTATTTACCATTTAAGTATGAGGATACATTTTTATTTATTTTGAATTAAGGCATGTACTAGTTACCTTATTATTCTTTTCACAACATTTTTCTTGTGTCAAAGGGGTCTATTCACAATTAACCCTTCAGTAAGAAAGGGATATAGGAATGCAGCACCCTCTGCTGTCGGTCAATGTCTGTTTTTGTGACAGCCAAATAAAACGTCTGGGAAGATGATGTGTAGTCCTTCCTCCCTCCCATGAGAATATGCATGTGTTTTGACAGCCCATTTTGGACAATTATTTTACTGAGTTTTGAAACAGACCTTTGAGCTGAAAACAGAATGCCAGCTAGTAGCTACCAGTGTCAAGTCTTCACTACATTAATTCTATTTAATTTAATTTTTTAGCAAAAATCAAGGTGTATCTGAGTTGAAGCCCTAGGCTTGTTTCTATGGCTGAGTGAGCTCTGAAAAACAAGGTACTAAATATAGTTCAACAATGCTAATTAGGAACCTATCATTAGGAAGGTGTAAGGGCAGCCCACAAGGACTGGATTTAAGGATTGTAACCAGAGTATCAGAGTACTGAAGAGACAACTTGGTTCCTTCAGCCAGCACAACTGAACCAGGCATTTGTCAGGGTACCAAAAGTATCAAACTCTGCTGCAGGCCGCTTCTGGAGCGGGTCTAATGCTTCTTGGTAACATCCAAGAAGAAAAAGTCAGCCATCAAAAATCTCCAGTCATGCAGGTCTGACATATCACTTCTTATCTCCCACTTGGGACATCATCAAGTAAACTGGCTCAGATTATCTGTTACGTATCTGGAAATCTGGGGAAGACTGCTGAGAGCTGAACCTGACGTTGAAGACATCATTCCTAAAGTTCATTTCACAGGGAAGTCTTGCTCTTCCTTTCCTTTAATAGTATCACCTGAATTCACTGTGTAGGCAAGGAATTAATGACAGGCAGGAGTTTATTCAGCTAACACCTAGGTTTTTTTCAGTGAGATATTACTGACCATTTATTTGCACATCCCCTCACGATCATCTGAGGTGGAGATGAAACAGCATCATGCTGCCAGTACTGCTGCTGCTGGGGAGACGACATCGAGACATCAGAAAGGTCTTTGAGAGGGTGGGCGTCTCTGAAAAGCTGAATAAGCCTTTAGTCTTCAAATCTATCAGATCCCCTACCTCATGTGTATAAGGGCACCTTGCTTAGTGTTCCCTGGCCATCAGGAGAAAGAGGGGTGACTATTGAAGAAAATTCACAGAGAATACTGAACATTACTGAGCCCAGTAAGGAGAAGGATTCCCAGGGCAGGACTGGCTGAATCTGGAATTCTAGATTGAAGCTCTAGCTGCAGATCTGCAGAAACCAACTTCGGATCACGCAACACACAGGGGCCTCACCATGTGCTGAAGATGTTGTCTAGACAGGGGGAGGAGAGAGAGGCTGGTCTTTGGGATGACGAGGCCTGATTCTAAAGATTAGCTGCAGTCCAGGCACCTTGCTGGTAAGAATTTCTGGAGAAACACTTCCCACTTAATGAATGTTAACACCATAAGCCATGGCAAACGGAAGGTTTTCCTGAAGTAAGGAAATGTCTCACAGAAGATGAGAAGCATTTAAAACCCTCTAGGTGACAGCATGGTGAGCAAACAATAAGGAAGAGAAGTTAAAAGCACCTGAGAAGGGGAAAAAAAGTAAGAGGGAGACATAATATGCTCCAAAGTCAGAGTTTCATTCCTTAAAACCAAGAAATAATGGACGAGGAAAAGAAATAACTGACTAGGAGAACATGGTAAAAATAGGTAAAGAGGGGAAAGGCTAGCCAAGGTTCAGTGTTAATGGGAATTTGTTTTCACTAGCATAAAAGGCACTCCAGCTTAGCAGAGTTATGCAACAGTCTCTTTATACATAGGTAGGGGAAAAAAGGAAACTACATCTTTCTATGATTGAATGAAAGTTCTGATTTGAGTTCCTGTGATATAAATATTCATTAAAGGAACATACTCAAAAGGAGAAACATTCTCCTCCCCAGATGGAGGTGTCAGAGACCAGGGCCAAGAACAAACCCCACCAGTTAGGTTTCTTATGTGGTACTGAGATTCTGTGTACAGGGAACAGCTGAACAAAAGGAAAAACAAGATTGGTCAATAGCTGTGAACAAAACGAGGAGGTTACATGCAGACAATAGAACTATTTATCTATCTTCTAACAATGGCACAGCTGCACAGTGTTTCATGTAGGCTGGAATGCTGCAGTCCCCCACACCCCAACATACATCAACTCAGGCAGCACCAGGCTACTCCTGTATCTGCAATATTGCTGAAAGCAATAGGTAAGCACTTCTCCACGCTCAGAAAGGATGAAGCACTGGGAAGAATGGCTAGGAAACTAAACCAGCTGTTGCCGTTGTCCAGAGACTTTCTGTTGCCATAGTGCTAAGAAAAGCTGTCAGAAGACAGATCCTTTTATGAAGTTAGAGAAGACTGGGAATAGACAGTGGGGGGAAATTACTTACTGGCAATTCTGTATGTTGTGTCAAGACAGACTGATGTGTTTTCATGCTCCAGGGAAAGGCAAGGGCTATCACTCAAAGCAGAAATAAGTATTTCATCCTTTCATCTGTATTCCTTTTAAAGGTCAGAAATTTTCTCAAACTGAACAATTAAAAGCAGCACATCAAATAAGCTATGAAAGGACCAAGATTTCCTACGGAGAGACAGACCAGCTATTGCTGACATACTGACGTAAAGCTCTTTTCATTTTATATTAAAACAAGGGAAAGCAGGATTCCTGTAATTTTATAGGTGTCGTGTGATCAGGCACGTCCTACTTACACATGGTATCCAAGATTACAGGTACACAGTTCTGTTCAGGTTGAAAGGACCTCCACAAGTCTAGTCCAACATCCTGCTCAAAGCAGATCCAATTAGATCCTGTTGCCTGGCCAATCCAATAGAGTTATTACTATCCAGGAATGGACATCCAGCCACAGACACAACAAAACTCTATACCTAGCTTTTCTAAAATAAAAATGTATAATTTAAAATACTGGAGGCTCTAATTCCATCACAGTGCTCTTCGTCCATATCCTATCAGAAGAAAGGTTAAGAATGGTTGGTCTTGAGTCATAATGGCAGGAGTTTAATACTCTATTTGAGGGCTGGTAACTGAAAAATCTTAGAGGCAGAAATGACTAAGTGCTAATCAGGTCAAAGACCCTTCATTTAAATTTGCATAACTTTACTCTGAAAAGCAAAGGCAGCTTTGGTTTAAAGGAAATTAAACCCTACCACAGCACTCGGTTTTCTGCTTGCGGAGTAAAGTCTCATTTCATCTGCAACTTAAAGGCTGATTCTCAAACTATACATTATCCACAGAAAACAAAAAGGGAAGGACTGCAGAGAAGCTGGTTGCCAGGGGACTGCTGCAAAACCATGCCTGCTGGCTGTGACTCACAGACAGCTACTAAAATTTATCTGCCTGTCAGCAGACCTCACTGCAGACCGGTAACAGTGACACACACCAAGCAGAGACTGGTTATTTGGGTTTGAGCACGTGGGAGACAAAATTCCTACACCAGAAATCCCAAATCTTACTGAATTTGTATTCCCATTCACACAAATGGGCAGAAAACAAAGAATTCTGGAATAAAATACTTTCCTAGTTACCCACACCTTTGTAACACTATCTCCATTTTTAAAGAGCAGTCCTTAACATTGCTGAGAAATAAAGGTAATTTTTGCAAAACACATTCTTGTAGCAAAATTGTTGGAAGAAATACCCTTCATTAACACCACACACAGTATGAAAAAAACCCACATGAACAGGTTGAAAAACTAAAGCAGTTGATTTAAAATGAAACTCAGAAAAGGAACATTTGCCATTCAGTAGTTCAGTTGGTGCTAAACACTGCCCACAGAAAACCTACAAACCCAATGACACTATTTGGAGGGATGAAATAAAAAATAATTGAAGTAGCAGGTCCTGCTCATCAGTTTTTTACTTATAAAAACAACCTCCTGCATGACCTATTCTGGGCTTGTTGTTACACAGTAAGT
Organism: Laterallus jamaicensis coturniculus; assembly: GCA_022605575.1. Lineage (NCBI taxonomy): Eukaryota > Metazoa > Chordata > Aves > Gruiformes > Rallidae > Laterallus > Laterallus jamaicensis. Next base: position 8,317,181 of record JAKCOX010000027.1, read on the forward strand.
TAGTACCTTTTCCCTTCTCTTTTACCTTCCTCGTTAATTCCAACATCATGTGCCTTTCTGACCACTAGTGAGTCACTACTTCATGACAGAAACTCCTCTGAGGTGAAGACAGCTAATTTAGGGCTCATCCCTATGTATGCTAGCTTTATGTAGAACTGCATTCCTTTCACAGAAAAGGAGTTTACATAATTACTGTTAGATTCCATGTAACAATGCAGGAGCATTCAATGGATATTCTTTTTCTCCCTTAATTGCATTCTTACTGTTCTCATATTGCTTAGTCCTGACCTCTTACTGAACAGTTGTATACACAACGTCAGGCATAAGGTCTATATATTGAGGAAACACAGCAAAGGCAGCTGAATGCCAACAGGCAAGCACTGAGATGACAGTATTGGATTAGAAGATGGTGTTCTTTAAAATTAAAAAGTGATTTGCTGGGTTTTTTTAAAGATCAAATGAAACTTCCAAATTAAAATTTGGAAAGTGAATTTGGTGTGCTACCTAGGAATGAAATAACCTAGATGGAATATATAGACAAAGGAGAATTTATAAACCAAGCAAACTAAAACAAATGAATACAATATTCCTAAGAGTGACTTGGAAGGGGAGGCTAGTACACAAGTGGCTGGTCTGAGAAGGGCTTTTGGCAGAATGGAGACCACAGATGGAGATTGTATCCTTGCACCCTAATCTGATATGCTCCTAGTTCACTGAAAAAAATTTAAACAGTTATTCTCCTTGCTGCTGCAGCAGCTACACTAATAATGTTCATATTTATATGCTGTAAGCATCACTGTCTCGATTGCATAATTCAGTGCCCTCAGTTAGAGCCTTCAACCTAATAGCACCCTAACAGCTTTGAAAAGCTGCCAAAACAGAGTCACCAAACAGTATGCCATCAAACCAATAACTAAATCAATCTAATTAACAAATTAGGCAATATCACCTATGACCCCAAGTTACTGACAGAGCTGAAAGGCTTTTCACATTGTAGATGTATATACATGCACACTTTAATATTTAATGTGTTGGTAGTCTGGAAAATACTCATGTCCTAGTGATCAAAAAGCACCCGTAGTATTGGAAATTCAAAGTGCTACCATGCTGCTTTATCTGACAACTTTTTAAAGAAAAAAACAACCCAGAAACCAGCCTTTTTCAGAAAAAATACCTTCAGAGTTCTAGAGCCTGAGAAGTATTAACACCTCTCAAATGGACCAAGGGAAAAATTGTTGACAGAAAGGAGGAGAAGAAAAACCTTTAGCTGTTTAAAACACCATGTAGTGACTACATTTCAAGGTTTGTTATTTTAAAAGACAACTACTTTGTTTTCTGAATGACCACAACTTGACAAGTATACCTTAATGAGAATTAAGCAACCGGTGATATAGTCCTCATGTCACATTCTGAACCCAAGAATCGTTCTAAGGTTAGCAATTACAGCACTCGTTAATTACCAGGTATCTTTTCCTGTCATTTACCACCGGTGGAAAAATATGGCTGAACAGTTTCAAGACATGCTGCTGGAAAAACTCCTAGCTTTCTTTCACAGAAGTCCATGCTAGTCACTAGCCACAAAAGGAGCACGTTCAAGTCTCAGACACAGTTTTCCAGGGAGAATATGAAAAGGTGTTCCTACTTCAACCACAGAAACTACAACTGTAAGATACATTAGTTCTAAATACAGCTATTAGAACAAAGTACTCACTTAGGCTACTCAGTTGCCTGATTATATTTGCCAAGGAGATATTGGTGACACATTCCAATTCATTCTTGATACCTCGGGGCAGAGCCGTGTGGCACAGGTGCCTGGGGTCTATGTTTCTTTTTACCAGCGGCATTGTGAAATGTATCAGAGGACCAGCAAACCTGGAAAGGAGACAAAAGACTGTGTAAGTTTAATTATAATTAAAATTCAGATTATGTCTAAAGTTACATTGACTAATCCTAACAAGACAAAAATACCTCCATAGTACTGATGGGATTCATTGCTCTGTGAGTACATAAATCTTTTCTTCTTTGCCCAATGAAAGACTATTTCATTCTCTCTCTTTAAACCTTTACCTGACTCAGATGCCAGTGAAGTGACAAATAATTTTTTTTACAGTTCATGCCTTTTTCTTTTTCCCCCTGTAAAAAAAGACAGGAAAATGTTTGCAGTACAAAACCATCCTGCCTGATGGACTACTTCCTTATTCAGGCCAGGCAAAGTCCAGCAACAAATTCCCTTTATTACGAGATCAAACTAGTTGCCTATTCCACCTGAAAGGCAGACATGACCCACTTGTTCTGTAACATCATACTACTAGCAAGAGTCACCTTTTAGTCTAAATACCACTTCTAAACCATACCTAAATTAAAATAAGGAAAGAGGAGATGTTTCCCTTCCACCTACGCTATACTAGCAATAAATTCAGCTGAGAACACATCTTCCAAATACAAAAGTCTTCTCAGGATGTAACACAAAGTCCTCCATGATTCAGACATCCCAACTCTCTGCACCTTTCCAAATCCAGGTACGTTAACTTTATTGAGAGCCTTTACTAGTTTTGCAGACAGCATCAGAATCTTCAAGCCGCGAATCCCAGCTTGTCATTTTCTGCACCCACAGCACTGATCAGAAGCGGTTTCCCAGGGGACAAGTTATGCCTCTCATCTTATTCGTGCTGCTCATTAAGATCTGTCTATTAAAACCTCCCTTCATGAAAAATAGATTTCTTAAAATTCTGCAATTATTCCATCATCAGTCACGTGAAACTGAGTGACCAATGCACAACTCCCACGTGATACGCTGAAAATGGACACACTTGGGATTGTGGCAGGGATTGGACCTTCTCCTGATGGCAAGGCAGTCAGTGAATGCATCCTGCAGTTCCAGTCCCTCAACCGGACAGCCTGCCACAGCTTCATCCATCCTCTGCTTAGAAGCTTTATTCCAAAACATTCCCAGGATGCAGCCAGGGCTTTGCAGTATGTATTTATCACTATCATCTGTCTTTGGTTGAAACAGAGTGATTTCTGGGATAAGAGTAATTTAAAGCCATGGTTGTAGATCTGAAATTCTGCTGACCTAGAATGGCATGGGGAATTAAAAGAGTCAAAGACAACTGTAATGGAGTATTTTCCTCTCACAGACTGCTTAGATTTCTCCTTGATGTTTTTCCTGGGAGTATACTCTTTCAGCAAAGCCAGGGCTCGTAAGCTGAGGGACCCAGGCAGGATCTACCCGAGAAAGACCTCTGTGTTTCCAGGATCTGATTAAACTTTATTCACTGCATTTTAACATCATGTCTGTTGCTCTTATTTTCTTGAGAGAACAATGAAAAGCATTTTATGCTTTTGAAGGAAAAAACACAATGAAAATAATTGTTCTGGTCACTGGCTTAAGGGAAAGATCATACATTTCTTAAAACTTTGCTGTCTAGTTTTTCGATATTAATAGTAAGAAATTATGAAAGTGTGCATGGGATGGGTAAATTACAAGAACAGATTATTATGTTTATTTTCTAGCAAGATCCCAAACCTTTCCAGACCCTAGATACCTAAAAAGCTAGTTGCTACACAGAAGCTCATGAAAATAAACGGTGCAAATCTGAACACTGTCCCAGAGAGAGGCAAAAAGAAAGGGTTCATAGTGAAGGTGAGACTTTATACCTGCTCGTGGAAGACACAGGAGTAGCACAAAGCAAGGGAGATCAAACAGGCCCCACCAGCAGAGCTGCTGCTGTCTTAGGAGCATGCAACCCCTCTCCCCACCAGTAACAAGCCCCTGAAGAAATCCTTAACTACAGGTTCCTTATCGTGGTTCCCCAACAGAAAATAAAGGGACTGTTCTGTCACTGTAAAAGAAACGCAACAAACGATACATGAGCAATGTTCTACAGAGGCAATTAAATATTAATTCCAGAGTTAAGCCCTTTCTTGATTACTGCTTTAATGATACTCTTGCATAAATGGGACAGGAGGCACATCTTTTAAAAAAAAAGTCCAACCAAGTACGTAACCATCTACTTCAAAAAGAAACTGAAATAGTCCCTATTTCCAACTAATACAGATCTGGGTTATAAAGGTAAAACCAAATCTGTAAATAACAAGCATAAAAGCACTTGATACCTAGTGCACTTTTTATTTCATCTTACGTAACCCAGATGTCAGTGACGATATTGGTCTCCCTCTTTGATTTTGCACCAGTCATGAAAAAGCTTGTCAATTTATAGCATGTTTAGATCATAAAGCTTCAGATGCTCAAGTGACAGATTCTTTAGAAAACTGTGTATGATAGCAATTTAAAAAGTCTTAAAAGTAATTCCAGCCAACTGTAAGCTAGATTTTAAATAACAGCATTTGAGTGGGTTTTTTACCTTTACCAGTTTGGTTTGTCTCTAGGGTAAAACACTTAACAAAATAGCTGCAAAGACACCATATTGGCCTAAATGTTTCCTCCAATAGGCTTAAAAAGATGCCGCACAAGCAGAGATTAAGCCAGAAGTCCATGGACCTCAAAATGTACAATGCTGAGCCTCCAAATCTGTCCATCTTAAGACAATAGAAATTTTCTTGCCTTGACTTCTCTAGATTTTGCAGCAAAACTAGTCGTTCACCTTTTTTTCTTGCCCAAACCCCATATATACCATTCACTAATATCTCAGTAATACAGTTGTGGCTATCCTACCCAAAGATACACTACAACAAGAAAAGGCAGCAGAAAGAACAGTAAGTACAGTAAAAGGTATAGTTTTAAAACAAGAATGAACTTGGGAAACAAATGACAGAAGATATAACTGCAACCTCCCCAATTATGTACCACGTTTGAAAACTGTGCAAAGCCTGAGCAGAGACTATTTCCCCATTTCCCACAGAAACAGGAACAAGAAGGCAATGGAGGAAAATATCACTCAAACATGCTTAAAACAACTGAAAAGGCATTGCAGACAATGTTTAATAAATTGTGGAACTCATCACCACAGGATGCTGTACACAACAAAAATACCTGCCGGTAATTTGTCCACCAAGGACCACATATTCTTTGGGGTTTGTTGCAACTACTAGAAGGTCTTGATGATTCCTTCCCAGTCGTATTTAGCAATCCCAGCACGGGGAGCAACAGGAGTGCAACAGCAAATGGAGCTTTACTGTACCCAAACAATTTCTTCGCTCCTACAAAAGATGTCTTTCCTAATGCAGTTCTTTATCAAGCAAGCTGAAAAATTCTGAAGCCACTACATCTATTATGCAGCTTTAGAGCTGTGAAAGGGGAAAAAGCAAAACAGGCAGTTACAATCTAGTATATCCTTAAGGTGAAAAGCAAAAAATTACACACACACCCCCCTCTGCTCCCAAACCATACATTACCCAAGGCTCTCAGGCAGCAAAGGAAAAATTCATTCCTAGATCATGAGCGCCGTGACCGTGTTGCTCCCAAGCCAGCCTTGGATACTACAGCTAAGCCCAGCCAGGCAGGAGAGAGCAGCAGCTCGTCAGTGCAGAAGATCTGTCCCTCAGCTGAAAGGTTACATGACACCCCCTCAGAGGCTCACTGTCCTCCTGGTCTCACAGGTCTGGGAGCTCTCCCTCCCCCTCAGCCACACTGCTCCCCAGCTCAAAACTCAGAGAGGGGAAGGCGATCCTCAAACACAAGTGCCTCTTCTTCTCTACAGTCCCAGACAAATCTCTGAGGCAATTCTTATGAAGCAGACTTAGTTTACACTCGAGTTAAATGGGAGTGCTTTACTCTATGCTGATCCTAAACAGAAACTCCTGTTTATAAAGAGATGCCGACCTCTTTCTCAGAGCCACTATTGAAAACTCTTCTCCCCCACTTCCTATGCATCCTTTGAAGCACTCAGAAGCCACTTGAGAAGCCAACTCTAATCTTCTTTACAATCCCCTCTGCTACTTCAGTCACACAATGGCTGGCACAACCTCACCCCCCACGCATAGGCTGTGAGTATGAGTACAGAATACGAATGTGCGTACATAATGACCATCTCATGGGTTTTATTATTCTGTCATGCTTTAATACATGATTTTTTAGGAACTAGGTAAAAATGCTGCAGTTGCTTTTTCAATTAATTCCTATTACTTAAAGCATCGCAGAACAATGGCACTAATAAAAGTTAGTATCCTTTTAGAAGAACAGCCTTAGTAAGTTCTGACCACACTTCTTTTCAAAAGGCAAGTTGTTCAATGTGCTGCTCAGCCCTCTTCAGCTATGATGGGCCTTACGGGTGGGCACCCTCCTCTCCGTCTCGTACTTCCCAAACACCTCTGGCAGCAGCTGAGAAACCTGCTCTGGGGATGCCCATCCCCATGCCCACACTGCAGGAGCAGCACTGCTCCCACCGCTCCGACCAGGACGCTGTCACCCTGCTGCTGGTGCCAAGGGAAGGCCCTGGCGAGCACAGGTAGAGGAACCGTACCGTTTTCCCTTTAATAGGTGCCTGCAGAAATAAACTCAGGATTGGGAGGTGCATGAAGAAATGTTGCACTGCTACCAGCCTGGGAAGAATCTGAAATGTCAGTCATCACCGTAATGATACGGGTTTTCTTGTAAGTACAGAACACAGGTAGGAAGGAAAGCCTAGCATTAGGGTGGGGAAAACTAACTAACCAACCTGCCTGACAGTTTGCTGGTAAATTAAACTATATTCCAGTTTTCCTTTGGAAATTTTCAATCACCTGTCTTTTTTAATGAAAGCTTACTTCTGATTAGGTTACATTTCATCCTTACTCAGCTTGACATTATTTTCTTGGCATTCAAGACATGAAACTATATTTTTAATATACTATACCAGTAATGCAGCACTAAATGCCCTTGCTTTTGCGGGGTTAAATTTAATAACAACCACTTCCACAGCACATCTTTTTATGCCTTAATATTACCCTACTTCTTGTAATTTTCCTTTACAATGTGCAACAGCAATGCCTTTCATATGCCTCATTTAATTGATCACGTTCTAGCTGCTGGCAGCACAGACCGCAGTTTGAAACGCAACAATCAATTTAGCGCTTCCCCCACCCACCCTTAGAAACAGAAATAGAAAATACAATCGTTTTTATACTTACACAATCATGTACTAACTGCACCTACACTACACTGACTATGGGATGGAATATAGGTAGCTAATAAAAATCCCCAAGTGTGTTAACGAGTCTGGTAAAACCAGGATTGTATCAGTTAATAACAACGAGCTTGTCCTCTTATCACATTTTCTTTTAATTATACTACCAGTTGCAGAAAATCAAGAGATAAAGATTTTATAACACACCCCTCTACTATGAGGAGGCAAGTGTGGAAAGACTTCATGCAGCTTGTTTCTCCACAGCTCTCGCTGCAAGATCAAGTTCCAGGTAAAAGCTTGAGAAAACACCAGACACCAGCAGTATGGCGTCCTTCAAGAAAGTAGGCCACTACCACCTACTGCTGAGTCAACATAACGATTTTAAAACCCTAAAGGCAATTAACATCCCTTAGAGGATACATCTTGGAACTGACAAGATGACAACTGACATCTTAAATTGACAATTCAACAGAAATCTGTTAAAATTACAGTTTTGCAATCCTTTCTGTTATGAACCATGTCACAGAGCGAGAGAACTTCTCCTTGGAAGGCTTCCCTCAAATCTCAGTCTTCTGCAACTTGCTCTCAGTAATTTTTCTAGCAGCTGATGCCCAAGACAAGATGACCTTGTTGTAACTAAAAATCAGTGTCAAAGAACAGAAATGCAAAACACATTACTTGAAAGCGATGTTGATATCACAGGTGCTTAGCAGTGAGTGCAAAATGAATTGTTTATATTTTAGTATTTCCTATAGTCTCTTCAAAAAAGTCATTACACATTTGGTCAATGTAAGAAACAGTAACTACACAGAGTATATATAAGAAGTTGGTATTTCCTTTTTTTATTCAACCAGGGAGTCGTTAATAAAATATCTTCTTTTATTTGTAGCCACAAATATAAAAAAACCCAACAAACCCAAATCCCAAAGAAATACCAATAACTGTCTCTCAAACATTCTCTTAATATTCTGTTGCTGAGCTGAAGACAAGATTATGCAGGAATGGATTTGTATGTCAAGGGGCCACTGAAGTCTCTCTCAGTAACGTTGCATAGTAAAGCATTTGATTTGCAATATAATTGTGAAGAGATTTAAAACTCACAGAATTATAAAACTTATTTTAAAATGCATTTGTAATTTTAGTCTGTATTTAATGCTGACTGACTTCTGTATTGTTTTAATTGCTTGTGACACTATGATTTTCTTCCCAGGGAACAGCCTGTAACCACCTCAGTACACCTGTCATGTCAGAGTCAAAAAATGGGCAGGACTTGAGTTCAGATCACAGAAAGTGCTAAGAAAGTATTTTTCAGCTGCTATCATGCAGTCTATTTTCTCCCAGATGTGTATCGTAAAACTACAATCTCTTCTCCATGCATGCACACCTACACACACACACACAGAGGCAGGCTCACCTTCAGAGCAAACGGAAAAAGCATTCAGAAATTATGGCTTTGATTATGGATACAAGCCACAGCTGCATCTATTTCTTTGCTGAAGCATTTAAGTTTCACCTTTATTCAGCTAAACTAATGAAAAAAAGTGTCAGTCAATTTTTTTCCCTGAAAAAAACCCAAGCTTGTATTTTCAGATCCACACTTGCTGTGACTGTCATGAAACACTGCAATAAATATGAAGGCAATTTTGTAAAGTTATGGATTAGAAGAAACTGAGCGATTAATTATTTGTTTGCCAACTTTTAAGAGCTTTATCTACAATAAATTAGTTTTTTCCAAAAAATCTGAAATAGTTACTGTCACTGAGATAACTCCAGTGATGTCAGCAACAGCCAAACTCCCAGCATAGATAGCACTGCAAAACATGACCCCCTACTAACAGGCCAGTAGTGCTGCTAATGCAGAAAGTGCAGCTTTGTTAATAGAAACTGCAGCAGTATTTCAGGGGAGAAAGCCAACATACCAATTCATCACTCCAGGGGCCACCTCAAGTTTTAGAGGAGGCAACGGCGTATGTTCAGGAAGATGCCGAAATTGGGGTCAGCGAGCTACGCCTAACCAGACACAGCACCACAGCATGCAGGAACTGCTTTCCACTGAATGGCTTGCTCAGAAGACCTCAGGGCCTACATACCAGTTCCAGTTTTCCTGGGGAAGATCTTCTTTAGAGCTCGGCTCCAGCTAAAACCTGTTGTGTGGGTTTGGGCTTCCTCAGGGTCCTCACACACTTGCCTGAGATTCCTCTCGCCTGTTTTGTTCGTGCCATCACCATCCCCTCTTGTCCCAGTACACAGATGACAGAGACTGTCACCACCGTTTTTATCGCCCTCTCCTCCCCTCAAGCCCTAATGAAAGATTTCACTCCAATCATATGTACCAAGCAAAAACCCATGGTATCCTAAATAAAGGGATATAAAAGAATACTCAACTCAATATTGGTTTCTTTTTCCCAGTACAGGTGCAAAATAGGGTTGCAGAAACAGCATGCAGAATTCACAAGTCTTGTCCCTTTTGTTAAGGAAAATTCCCGTTAATGAAGTGGAATTCAAACACAAACAATGCAGAGCAGAGCAGCTCACAAACTGGCTTTTTTAGATAGTTTCTTTCTACAAGGGTAAGCTCAGCATGATTTCACCTAAATGAAGTTTTTTCCATTGTTTTCATCTCTGATTTTCTGGAATATAAGGAAGTACCTACTGATTTGTCAATCCCCCTGGCCCCGACCAACAGCTTCTATCTTACCATGGAAAGCATCTTTTAAATATAAGTTGATCATATCAAATTTAACAAATCTAAACCAAAAGCAAAAATAAAAAAAATAATCCAGAAGCACAGTTATTTAATGCCTTGCTAATGCAAAAACATTGCTGTTTGTCTTAATAAAGAAGCTACTTAAATCAAATTGCTCTTGGAAAAAAGGGTTCAACACTACCTACCTGAACAGCAGACTGCTGGGGGCAACAAGGCACTATGCCAGTTATGTTTCTGGCTCACAGACAAAATTCAGTGAACTAAGTTAGACCTGACTCTGTTCAGCATGTCTACAGCACAGAACAGACATACAAATTTCCTCCATGCTAAATATCTTAAACAAAAAAGGAAACTAAAAAAAAGATAGTGAATTTTTTTATGTAACAATTTACTTCCAAAATACATTTAACATAAAAACCACAGAACACGCAAAGAATAAAATTTGTTTAAAAAAATCCCTAAGCATATTTACCCCCCAAAAAACTCTGAAGATTTCCAGACATTAGATTAGAATTATTTGTAATTGGGTTTTTTCCCCTCCCTTACAAGTCTATTTCCCAGTATATACTTCAACTAATACTTTTGTTAGGTATTATGATCCCATCCCTTCATGACTGTATTTTAAGTTTACAAAACAGTCAATCATCAGAAACTGGACAGAAATGTATTTTTCAACTCCAAATAAAATCTTAAAGGCACAAAACTCTAATTCTTTTCCTTCCAGTATTGAAACTACAGTATTAAACTACAGCGAAGACTTCGGACTCTAAAACCAATCTGTGAATACTTCACAGAAGAGACTGTAGAATTACTGTCCCCAATCAGACAAAGCTCTAGTGATACCTTACCACAAAAGAACGCTTAATTAATTTCATTTTATGTGCCTATAAATTGATGGAGAAATATTTAAGTCATGTGGAACCACACTGCATTTTATTGTTAGGACATTATTCAAGGAAAAAAAATTGCCTCCTTGCACTTGCATTTTTATTAAGCTTTCTGCAGAAGTTAATTTTAAAAATATAAAACATATGCACAGCATATTTGCATTATATACATGTACACACACATACTGCTGCCTTCAAATAAATCTTTTTAATTATTACATTTAAGATTTGAAAAGAGAGCTGAAAAATTTCTTATCAGCATTACTAAATATTATTCACATTACCCTATACTCATTAGTTTTCTCTTAGTGAGCTCCTGTCAGGTCATTTGCTTAAAAACAACTTTGGAAGTATCCTGGGTTCTAATTTAGGTACAGCCAAGAATGCTCAAATTAATTTTTGATTACAAGTTTTTCCCTCCATTCCCCAAAGGCTAAAAATGTATTAATGCATACCATACTACGTGATCCAAAATTGCTTTTTGAGACCTATGTTTTATCTGATGACATTTTTTTCTCTCAGCATTAATCTGGTCTTCCTGTTAACAGTTTCTACGTATGGTTTGATAACACAAAAGCCCTATGATGGATTGCAACAAAAGCCCTTTATTATAGTCTTGACAGAGACAGATAACTAATCCAGTCTTAATTTAAAATCAAAACCTTAGTACCAGAACTAAGGGTAGGGCTTCTGTGGTTCCAGCATATCTATTATAATGTGCTACATCAGAAAAATTTCCATGGATTTTCCTTGAAAAATGTGTATTCCATATAGTAAGAGTTTGCTGTGTTACACCATCCTTTATCAGTTCAGGATAAGACCTATTAAATGTACACATCCATTTTATAACTTAACTTTATAAGATTTACCAAAGGCTTGCAAAATGAATGCCAACACACTTCTATCACTCAGATACCACCACCTGCTTTGGAATGCACAGGACTTCGTGGCAGTAAATAATAAATATTTAAAGTGGTGGTACCTGAACTTCCTGGCTGCTAAAATAATCAGGTGGGTGCTGGGAAGGTAAGGTTTTCCAGCCTGGCTACAGCAGTGAACCGTGACACTCCCTACAGCGGTGCACTGCCAACTTCCAGGGATCCCCCGGGTGCCGGCACTATTAATGCCAGCCAACACCTCCCGCGTGGGGCTGCTTCCAAGCGGGCTGGCCCTCGCACAAGGGAATTGGAATTCAAGGCACAGTGCCCTGCCTTAACAACAGAGCTGTCCTCACAAAGGGAACAGAGAAGCGCTCGCTGCCGGTGGCCAAAGCCTGCCCTTCTCCCTCAGACAAATTGGAGAAGCCCCTGAAGGCAGAGTGATTAAGAAATAATTATTCCTTTGGTACCAGACTACAACTGGTAAATATTAAATTATGGTGTGCCAGAAAAGGAAAGAAATGAGTGGTGCATGGGTGAGGAAAGGAAGGAAGGGGAACACAACCCTCCGAGCCTTTCATCGTGCCAACCTCACAGCCGAATCTGAGAAGGAAATTGGATGCTAATGAAATAATAAATAATGTTGGGAATCTACAGTAACAATGAGACTGATGTACAGAGCTCTGTGACTAAGAAACCTCGTCCAGTGCAGGAGCTACTCATGCGGTTCCTGCATACTAATCCACCACTGATACATGCTATACTAACTAGTACTCGCTAAGTACACAGGTGTCAACAATGACTACCAGAACCTTGTCACACCTCAAAACATTACTAGAGAGTTGAAGAAGTGATGTCAGCATTGCAAGAGCCAGATATAAGCCATGTATTTCAAGGAAGAAAATTTCACTGCACTTTACGCTACGGTATCAAATGCATAAACGCATTTCATGCTGATACCAAACGCATAAGCGACAGACAGATCGCTGGCTTGGGTTTTGCCAGTTTTAGAAGAAGAATTAAGATACACCGACTATCAAGTGGGATGTACAGATGTGTAATAATCACCTTATTGCCAGCTGAGCTTTTCTATAGATTCTTTTCCCCCTTGTGAACAATAACATTCCTCAGAAGAGTATCTGCTAAAAAAAAGTGAACGTGCATAAACAATGTTTTTCCCTGTCTACTGCCACTTATGCTACTTAATATGTTTGAACAGACATGTTGCAGGGAAAAAGGTATTCATACTCAAAAAGAAGTTGTTTACCTTTGAACAGAAATGACATTAAATATTCAACAGTCCAGAAACACTGATGATTTATTTTGTTGAAGGCTAGAAACTGATCATTTCATCCTTCACTCAGCATAATGTCAAAACTCCCCACTGAAGTGAATAAGGGATTTGCTAAGTCAGGACTGGAGGACTCAGACATGACAGTTTCCTACCCAGTGCAGTGCTGCTGGAGGCAATAGTTTTTCTAGTATTTTTCTCATTCAATTTTAATCATTCTGGGTAGGGGTTTTCCAGTAATTTCTTGGGTAAACTCTTCTACAACCAACTACAACTTGTATATATGAAAATGTGTTAGTACTCCTTCCTGTCCTCTCAGGTTTTTTTCCCTTATACTTTCAGATTAGGCACACTAGGTTCTTATTTCCCATTGCTTGTAATGTTTGGGCATTTATAGGTGTCATACCCTTTCTCTACTAGCTATTCTCCAAAGTTATAAATTTTAGTTCTTACTTAGGAGTAAAGCAACATAAGCATCACTAATTCCAGGAACGTTTATTACTCGTACTCAAGTACCATCTATTTATCAGCATTATTCTAGCAATATGGTATCCAAAGCTGCAACAGCATTCTGGATGCATTTGCATTACGTGAGCATACCTAAACAAGTCTAAATATCAGGATAATGTTTAGCCAGCAGTGTGTGCTTGCAGGCCAGAAAACCAACCATATCTGCATCAAAACCAGCGTGACCAGCAGGTCAAGGGAGGTGATTCTGCCCCTCTGCTCTGCTCTGGTGAGACCCCATCTGGAGTAATGCATCCAGCTCTGGGGTCCCCAGTAAAAGACAGACACGGACCTGTGGAACTGAATCCAGAGGAGGGTCACGAAGATGATTAGAGGGCTGGAGCACCTCTCCTATGAAGACAGGCTGAGAGAGCTGGGCTTGTTCAGCCAGGAGAAGAGAAGGCTCCAGGGAGACCTTATAGCAGCCTTCTAGCATCTAAAGGGAGCTACAGGAAAGCTGGAGAGGGGGTTTATCAGGGCAGGCAGTGACAGGAAAATGGGTAATGGCTTTAAGCTGAAGGGCAGATTTAGAACAGATATTAGGAAGAAATCCTTCCTTGTGAGGGTGGTGAGACCCTGGCACAGGCTGCCCAGAGAAACTGTGGCTGCCCCCTTCCCTGGCAGTGTTCAAGGCCAGGCTGGATGGGGCTTTGGGCACCCTGGTCTAGTGAAAGGTGTCCCTGCATGTGGCAGGGGAATGGAACTAGATGATCTTTAAGGTCCCTTCCAACCCAAACCATTCTATGGTTCTATGAATTCTTTCAGTTATACCATTATCTGTTGCTATAACCTACTCTAAATTTGCATCAGCATAAATTCAGCTTTGCAAGTAAGGAACTTTTTTCCTCCCTAAGTTTCTGGTTTGTATGTCCTTTGAAGTTTGAGGTCTGGACTCCCAGACTCCTGGTCCTTTATGTAGCTATTCCAAAGCTAGGGATTCTTTGCAGGCCAACATTTCTAAGTTGCTATAGGAAGGCTTTTTCTATTAGAAAAACTAAAAGAAAATTAAAGAAACTGCTCACACCAGTATTTACTAACAAGGATGTGATGATATTTGCCTTTCTGTTATAACACTGATGAAAGATAAATCAGGTTGCATCCTTTGGCCTATAAAAGAATCAGTACTTGTTTAGCAAATTTTGTAGCAAGTAGGTGTACCTGTATGAAAGTTTTAAAACATGACAAATTTTAATAAATTATTCATATTTTATGACTTCTGCAAGTTATAATTTGAACACCTTGAAATAATCACAGAAACAACTTATTTTCTAGACAAATTAATTTCCTTGTAATTTCATAAGCAGCATTTAAAGATCTCATATCTACAGACATATTTTTTCCTAAATTTAAATACTAGAATTAATTCTAGCCAGCATTTACTTTTGTTGTCCATGCCCGAGTTTGAGAAATATTCTTGCCAGAAAAGGAACAAATATAGCAGGGAAAAACTAATATTTATTTTTTTTTTGGTGAACACTGGAACCAATTAAAGCTACTCCTCTCAAGGCTTTTGTGTCATGGTTGATTGTGAGCTTTAACTAAAGCTGTTCCCATAATTGGGATATCTGTAAGATGCCTTCCCTCTCTGGTTTCCTGTATCTATTTACATGTAAACTAACACTGTCACCTTTCCACTGCCCATAACATTTGCAAAGACATAAATTTTCATAATAAGTGCAGGAGTTTGACAATCTTTCAAATACCTGCTCCCCTGTGAGATTTGTCTCAAATCAGACAGAAGTTTAGAAATTATTGGGATGAAATGGGTATCATGGTGAAACAAAGAAAAAATGACTGTATTTACTGCTTTCTCTTGACCCCAGGTTTGGAAACTTGATTTTTAAAATAATCTGGGTTTGTGCTACACCTCAAGCAACAATTAAAGTTACTAGCTTAAATAACTGCAGACACAAACATTAAGTACAAACATTTTGAAATTCCTACATTTTTGCACTCTCTGATTTGGACCTGGAAATACGAAATTCATGGGAATGAAAACTACAGTCACTAAACTGGAGATGCTGCCTGAATTTCAAAGAGAAACAAACTATTTGTATTTGGAAGCTTTGCAAAGGAGCTTATCTTGATGGGGTGGAAAATACTTTTCAATCATGCATTCCTCTTATATCAGAAGTCTTAATAAAGAGACAGCAAAGGCACACCTACAAGGCTTATGGCATCAACATTACTAAATCCCTATGACACACACCCCTCCATGTACATATTTATCAGGGGAAATAAGGTGTTCTCAGCTTTCAGAGAAAACATCCGTGGCCCTCAGAACCTTTGCATGTGGCAGTCATAACATATGCCCTGAGAAGGGAAACAGTAGCCACAGATCACTGCTGACTCCATTGAGGGAGTGGAGGTACTGCAGATGTGAAAAGGAAAGGAAGGCGAGTCGGTTTATTCACTACAACACAGCAAACAGATAAGCCCAGCCAGCCAAAGAGGAAGGGCAGACTTAGTAAGGGAGTTAATAAAGTTGTGTCTTCCTCTCTTACAAGTATTCAGCAAAGGGTAGATAGCGACTGAACAGGGATGGAGAAATAAGATTATCTTTAGCAGTCTCTACAGGGAGCTCTGAAAAGATAGCTTGGAATTGTTAGGCTTTGAAATACTACATATAATTATGAAATAATAACGATACCTGTTTGCCTTAGGGGTAGGTAACATATGAACCAAGGAACTCAATTTTGTAATTCCTTCTGCATTTAAGATATGTTAAGTGTAGCTATTCAGAGAATGTAGGACACAGTACTGGAATACAACTGTATAAAATTGTGATTATCAAACATTGGTGCTATCATCAAAATGTTGGTTTCAAGCAGGGAGAAGGGGAGGACATGGGCATGGCTGGGACCATAGTCACCTTGGCAGCTGGAAATCACCATACCTACCTAAATGCCTGCACAGAAATCAAAGGTACCTACAAAGATCAATCCAGTCCATTTACATTATTTTTTTTCCCAACAAGTATGGAACCAAAAGGAAATCTAAAAGGCTGCCATGTACTTCAGATTAACTCTATCTATCCTCTCTGAAGCAAAAGCACCAAAGGAAGGATGGTTCTTGCCTTCTGAACAGCCTGCTGTTCGGAGAAC
This sequence comes from Laterallus jamaicensis coturniculus, assembly GCA_022605575.1. Lineage (NCBI taxonomy): Eukaryota > Metazoa > Chordata > Aves > Gruiformes > Rallidae > Laterallus > Laterallus jamaicensis. The sequence goes on from JAKCOX010000027.1 coordinate 8,333,619, forward strand.
TCGCTTGAGAAATGGAAAGGCTGATTAAAGGATGGAAGGCAGATTAAGAGGAATAAATTCATGTCTCCCTAATTGCAGTAAGCAAAAGCATTAAGCCACAGAACATTTTGTGTAAAACTACTTGGAAATGAGCAAGCAAATAAAAAAGGTGAACCTTACCCAGAAATTTGGATACTAGCTGCAAGCAGCAGAACTAAATTTCCAGATCTTAATCCCAGAAAATAATTATGTTTTAAACCAAATATATATATATTATCATTAGATAAAACCATCTCCAGAATCATTGATTTGAAAATTAGATATGCATCCTTCCAGCTTAATGTCTTGGTTACATGAAAGGCATTTTTCCTCTATTGCCTAGCTCTTTCTCTCCTAAGAAGGTGGAAGACATAGGTTTAAATCACCTAGCTTGAGTACTGCACTTGTATTTCTCAGTCCTCTAACATGGCATCATCACCTGAATGCTCTAGCCATCAGGGACAGAATGACCACTCTCACATGAGATCAGATCAGCCACAGATCTAATCCCCAGAGCACCTTCTCAAGCTTCTCCTGGGAATGAGAGAGAATTTAGGAGGCTGTCCAGATACCTAGACAAATTAGGCACCTCTAAGCATCTGTGAGTGACTGAAGTTAAATGTCTCAGCTAGACAGGGAGGAGGCTAATGTATTTATATACAGAGTGTTAAGCCAGTCTGGAAAATAAATAGATTTGGAAAACAAAGAGATTTGACTTAGGTGCATGTATTTTGAGTGGCTAAATTACTATTTGGCTAGGATATATCATCCTTAAACCAAAAATGTAATCCTATGCAATGCAGAGGACAACATTGTATAGTCCCATTCATAAACTTAAACAACTCCATCTTAAATCCAGTTAAATCCTTGTTCCTGATACTAAATTTAAGCACAGTTCACTCAGATGACAGGACACAATATGCTATTTCCAGTCTATGTTTACGATTATTACTTGTTTTTTCCCATTCTGAAAGTGTTCTTCATTGCCTGTTTTCCTTAAAAAATTCTGTTTCTCCAAGTGTACTTCTGCCCTTTATTACCTTCCCAGTTTCACATAAGTAAAACATAATAAAATCTAAGATAATTAAAACCAGGCAACAACATTCCTTTCCAATGGAAGGAGAAGTTGCAGAGTCAAGGAAATTCAGAATACCCTAATTATCACATGGACTTTGGTTCAAGTCAAGGAATGGTCTTCAGATACCAATTCAGGCTACTTTATTAACCTACAGATGAGAAGACTGACCAGGAGACTGTAACTAGCATGTCAATGAAACACAAGCCAGGAATCCACATAATCCAGAAACATGCCTGAAAAGGCGTGGATGTGGAATTTAGCATGGGATTCAGTAAAGGGGCAGGCTGCTATGTGGCCTGGAATAGCTAAGGAGCTCATCACTGGATGCCAAGAGGATGTAGAGAAACACTATGAAAAATCCATTGTTCAGATCACAGCTTGGAAAAGGTAAACAATTGCCTTCTGGTGGCATCACCTCTACAGTGCTGGAAGTCTTGTGCCATAAGATTTCCTTCGCACTGTGACAACTGCTTAGGCCAAAGCTTTTAAGAGGTTTGAAAACAAACATCATTTGAAGACTAGACTAGGGATTTGTGTAGCTATACAAGTTCTTGTAGTGTTCTCACCTTAGTACCACCAGGGAATGAAACATACTCTACGCCTCTGATGTACAGACATCGGAGACAAGCAACCTGCAGCATTCTTCAGAGTATGTCACTGGAGGCTTTGAAGCTCCAGCAGAAAAGCTACTCTCTCAACTCTGGGTAACTACAGAACTGAGGAAACTGAGTAACCAAGAAAGTGGGTCTAGATGTGACAAGCATATTATGGCATCAAGGTCTGTAACACACTAAACTTCAGAGCAAATAACAGGACTACCAAAAGCATCACCTATATCCACTGAGCACAAGTAAACCAAAGTTTTCCCCTCTTTGGCTTGTATAGGAGAGTGTCAACCAAAATTTTTGGAACTGAAGAAATACACTGCCATGTCTCTTGGGCAGATTTTAATGGGATGAGGAAAGCAAAGCCATCACAGTTACTAGAAAATAGTTTAAAGCATTAACAGAAACAGCTTGGTTGAGAACTTGTCCCAGAAATGCACTGTGGTCTCACAATCAGAAGTCTTATCTGTCCTTAATGAAAATTCTGGCTGAAGTGAGAAAACTTTGAACACTTAAGGTCTAGGATCTAAGCCCAAAACAATGGATTTTCCTCAGAAGATACATCAAGAGGTTCTCCTGAAACCTTTTCTTCTGTCTGGCTCAAAGCATCTGCAAATGCATTTGACAAAGACATGGCACAGACATGGAAATGTCTGTTCCAATAATGAAAAGTAGCAGTTCAATGACCAACCTTTAAATCTGACAGACTTAGTTGAAGGTTACTTCACAGCAGTAAAAATCCAACATCTTAAAGTAAAAGGGCAAACCCTGAAGAAAAACATACCATCAGAAGAAGGGTCCAGAAATAAATGGGGGGGACAGGACATGGGCAAACAAACAAAAATCATACTATGCAAGAGAATTAAATAAACAGAAGTTTATTGCCAAACCCTATTCCAAACCCCTTTCCATAATCTACAAGCAATCCTGGTGGGCTGGGGAAGTTCCACTCGACTGAAGGCTGGCAGATGTTACACCCATATATAAGTAGGGTCAGAAGGAGGATCCTGGGAACTACAGGCTGAGAGAGTCATCTCGGGGGCTATCACGCAGCATATGTGTGAAGGCCAGGGGATCAGGCCTAGTCAACATGGGTTTACAAAAGGTAGATCCTGTCAAACTGATGTGATCGCCTTCTATGACAAGGTGACCTGCTTTGTGGACGAGGGGAAGGCTGTGGATGTGGTCTACCTGGACTTCAATAAAGCCTTTGACACCGTTTCTCAAAGCATTCTTCTGATTGAGAAACTGGCTGCCACTGGCCTGGACAGGTGGACCCTCAGCTGGGTTAAAAACTGGCTGGATGGCCAGGCCCAAAGGGTGGTGGTAAATGGAGCCAAATTTAGCTGGAGGCCGGTCACAAGTGGCGTCCCCTAGGGCTCAGTCTTGGGTCCAGTTTTGTTCCATGTCTTTATCAATGATCTCAATTAAGAGATTGAACGTTCCCTCAGTAAGTCTGTAGATAACACTAAGCTGAGAGGAAATGTTAATCTGCTTGAGGGTAGGGAGGCTCTTCAAAAGGATCTGAACAGACTGGACCAATGGGCTGAGATCAATGGGATAGGGTTTATTAATGCCAAGAGTAGAGTTCTGCACATGGGACATAACAACCCCATGCAGCGCTACAGGCTTGGAGGAGACTGGCTGGACAGCTGTCAGGCAGAGAAGGACCTGTGGGTGTTGGTTGACTGATATGAGTTAGCAGTGTGCCCAGGTGGCCTAGAAGGCCAATGGCATCTTGGCCTGTGAAATTGCCATCAGAAATGGTGTGGCCAGTAGGTATAGGGAGGTGATTGTGCCCCTGTACTCAGCATTGGTGAGGCCACATCTCAAGTACTGTGTCCAGTTCTGGGCTCCTCACCATAAGAAGCACACTGAGGTCCTTGAGCGAGTCCAGAGAAGGGCACCCAGGCTGGGGAAGGGGCTGGAGGGCAAATCCTACGAGGAGCGGCTGAGGGACCTGGGGAAGTTTAGCCTGGAGAAGAGGAGGCTGAGGGGGGAGCTTATCACCACCTACATCTACCTGAAAGAAGGTTGTAGAGAGGTGGGTGATGGTCTCTTCAGCCAGGTGACAGGAGATAGGACAAGGGGAAATGTCAGGAAGCTGTGCCAGGGCAGGGTCAGATTAGATGTTAGGAAAAAAATTCTCACTGAAGGAGTTGTGAGGGCCTGGAACAGGCTGCCCAGGGAGGGGCTTGAGTCACCCTCCCTGGATGTGTTTAAAAAAAGGGTAGATGAGGTACTTCAGGATATGGTTTAGCATAGGAGAGAAACAGTTGTAGTCGATGATCTTTAAGGCCTTTTCCAACCCAGTGATTCTGTGATGTTAAAAAAAAATCAAGGCAAAACCACCAAAAGATCAAGTCTACTGCCTGCAAATTATTCTGGCACTGTAGAGAAGCATCTGAAGCTCTGACCTGGTCAGCTGAGAGAAGCAAAGAGGAGCAGAGTGGTGCCTGCAAGCACTGACGCTATCCTCAAGAATGCTACTGAAGATAATTTTTGAGAACATCAGTATATCCACAGCCTATTTTTGAAAGGAAAATTCAAATGCTTAAGCAATTATTACTTCATCTATTATATCAGAGGTGGGACAATTCCATTGATCAATGCCAGGAGCCTAAAACAGAGAAATTCCCCTTTAAAACACAACCCCTACCTAGACTGTCTCTTAGAGACATTGGGAACTGAGAGTACAAAGACATCACTGTGACTAGCATCAGTTTGTTCACATTCACACAAATTGGAATCGTTCATACAAAGCTTAGTGGGACTATGCATACAGCAAATTCAGATAGTCCTCTGTCTTTCTGTCAGTAAAAACTAACAGAATGAAATTAATTAAAACAATGTTCTTCTGTGGTAAATTGTTGATTTCAAGGAAATAGCACAGAATGATTTTATACCTCTAACATTCTTAGCAACTGACTTGAATTATTATATAAGAAGAAGCTAAAGATGTATTCCTGTTTTTACTAATATATATATATGAAATACAAGCTGAAGTAAAATCCCTGCCTTACTCTATAGACTGCAATGACAGATGCAATGCTGGCTTTTCTGCAAGATCTTCAATCAAAAACCTTCATCAAAAGGCCAGAAAATAACCAGTAAGTAAAAGGTTTTAATAAAAAAATACTAACTTTAGTGTAGACCAAAAGAAAATAATGCTGCTGACAGTAAGTGCCATTTGTACTACTCCCAGATCAATGCTACAAAAGAAAATAGACATGGCCATGCACATAATAGAGTAGATAAGAAGTAGAAAGGCTCTGGAGCTACTCTGCAACAGTAAGGAGAAGAGTATACCATGCTGGTAACAGAACTGATACTGTTGTTTATTCACTGAACAAACATTTTTATATTTACATATATATACAATGAAAGGTCCTAAAGATGAGATCTAAAAGCACTGATTTTAGAAAGGAAATTTGTTTTGGCATGATTTCTGTATGTGTCTCAAAAAACATTCCAACTTTATCTATGTTTATGTAACCTATAACCTTAATTTAGCAGTGTTCCTAAAGGGCCAGAGCCTCATGTGTGGAAAAACGCTACCAGAATTCACACCTGAACCAATGAAAAAACAAACCTAACAAAATTACCTTCTCTGATTCACTGCAGCTCACAGGGGTTATAGAAATGCTCCTAAATTCTTTGCACCAACACCAGAATTTCTGCTTTGAACTACATCGATGCAAAAGCTGGAACAACAATAGAACACCTCAAATTATGGAATACATACACATGCTAATTTTCCAAGGGGGGAAAAAAATAGCCATATGCAAATAGTTATAAATAAACCTCTTGTGATTAGGTCATGTCTATATTTTCTTTTCCAAGCCCTTTGCTATAACTGAAGACTGGTACCAGCCTAGATAATTATACATTTAACTCACATGGAAACTCCTACGTGCTTGGAGTTATTCTTCTATTAGTTTTGAGATGATCCATTCCAATGTATGAGTCGGGGGAGCAGGAGCACAGTAATTGGTGTATCAATGAGGAAGGAGGTATTTCAAAATTTATATCCCTATCATACACTGAACCCACTTTTCTTCATAGTACTAATCAGAAAGAAGCTAACTAAAAGGAAAACCATTGGAACAAACCCCTTCTGTTTTCCTATCAAGCTACATAACAGGTCCAAAGCATCTTCTTCCAATACCTAGTTTAGATCAGGCATCACTACAGGAAGAATATTTTACTAATATAAGAGGAAAGGAAGAAAAAATAACAAAAAGCAACCTTGTACAAGACTTTATAACAACATCATTAAATTATTGTTGTGCAAATATTTAGACAACCTTATCCATAAATAGAAATGCTGAAAGCGTATGTCCAGCACTTCTAGTCATACAGTCATTCATAAAGAAGGCTAGTTTACTAAAGCATAATTAATCCCCATAAAGGAATTATTTCCTTCTATTGCTGTAACTCAAAAATATTACTGCTTACTGAAAAAGAGAAGAATCTCATCACAGGATTAGAGAAAATAACTAAATGGTTACACAAAACAGGGGAAAATAGTTACCTTTGAGACCAAGGATAAGAAGAGTAGGTACTTGTTTGTAGACCCAGTCAATGTAATAGCACAGTAGCAATTAAATTAAATAAAAAAAGCTTTAGGAACAAGCTTTTCTCACTACAAATGTAGCTAATTTCACTATGAAGATACTTCACTGAGAACATGTAATTTAAATCTAAGCTTTCAATCACTGCCATATTTTCTTAGTGATTCCTAATAGCAGATACTGAATTGAGCAGAACATGGCAAAAATAGTTTTCACATTTCTCAGGAGTTTGCATGAGACTGATATATTTTATCTCTTCAAGATGCTTCCACTTTCCAACTTGCTCATAAGGTCACTTACACCTTTTAAGCATAACCTTAGATGAGAACACCAATTTTAAAAACACCCTTTCAGATTCTGGTCAGGATTGCTGCAACAGTACTGAAAATACAACCTTGGGCACTCCTGGATATTAGGCAAGTGCAAAGAGCATGAAGCCTGCTCAGATGGGTTCAGAGAGCCAGTTCCTTGGCCAGAAAGCACTCTTACCCAGGGACTCTATTTGCTCTTCAAGAAACCCTGACATCTGCAAGACAAAGACACTCAACTGCAGAAAGCACAAAGAGCTCTGCCAGGGCTTCCCAAAGGAGACTCCTCTAGGGCCATCTGGCAGAATTTCCTGCTGCTTTGAATCACTTTGGAGTAACCAGCCATGTTTGGCAGACTATCTTTTCTGTCTCCATTTGTTTTATAACCCCCCCAGGCTTTCTGAGGCTTGGAAGGCACCTTCTGCCGAAGCACATCTCTCTTCGGCCTGCAAACCCTGCAGAGATCTCTAGAGAAGATCTGTCTCCATGTTGAACCCATCCCAGGTGCTCATGAGACTGAAGTCTGCAGGAATCCACAATGAGCAAATCCCTAGAGTGCCTCTGTAGGAGCTTTAAGACTTAAAAATGGCGAGTACAAGAGCAGGGAAGGTTCCAGGTCATTGACAATCTGCTCTTCCATTCTAAGGAAGGATCAATGATACACAAGTTATTGTTAGCAAATGATGGGTTAACCTGTCCTCAAAAAAACATCCACTTAGGTCTCAGAAAGAGTGGCAAACTCCCAAAGAAAGTTACCATGTTTCACAAAAACCACAGGTCACCCACAGACTTGATAACAAGTATCTTCCATTATACCTGGGAATAAATCTTGTCACAATTAAAAATACTAGGTAAACACAGGAGAAAAGAAGGAGGTGCAGAGGGAGAGTTCTCACAGCAAAAATAGCTCGTCTAGGAAAACAGTCTAACCCACAGAAACTGTATCTTGGTTTTCTGCCTGTCTCAAAGCTTCACTCATGCAAGCTCTGGCAAATTTAGCTTCAGTTCTCAGTGGTGTCTGCTTATGTACTGAACAAAGCACACGTGAAAAGAACACAGATCATCTCCTACACTTGCAAAGGGCCATCAGATAGGCGGGACAGACAGCAGAGTGCAGCATCTTAAACCTCCATAACAAACACTACCAGAATTCCTTTGTCCAGAATCTCAGTGATCTATGCCAGGAGCCTAAGTGCCACTGATTCTAGGACTTGTAATGACTCCAGGTAACTGCATGAATAATAGCAAATCTGCAGACCTTTATCCTTTCTCACACTGAGAAAATATAAACCTTGTATTGAAATAGTATGGGTTCAGTCAACAGCTTAGAAAACCCCAACTCATATACACCTAGGTTGTAGCTAAATATGGCAGAATGGAAACGACAGAATGGGTTGGGTTGGAAGGGACCTTAAAGAACATCTAGTTCCATCCCCCTGCCATGGGCAGGGACACCCTCCACTAGACCAGGCTGCCCAGAGCCCCATCCAACCTGGCCTTGAACACTGCCAGGGAGGGGCAGCCACAGCTTCTCTGGGCAGCCTGTGCTTCCTTATATCTGCTCTAACTCTGCCCTCCTTCATCTTAAAGCCATTACCCCTTGTCCTAATACTGCATGCCCTTGTAAACAGCTCCCTCTTCATCTTTCACATAGATACCTTTAGGTACTGAAAGGCTGCTCTAAGGTCTCCCAGAGTCTTTGCTTCTGCTGGCTGAACAAGCCCAACTCTCTCAGTCTGTCTTCATAGGAGAGATGCTCCAGCCCTCCCCTGGACTTGCTCCAGCAGCTCAATGTCTTTCTTGTACTGGGGACCCCAGAGCTGGATTCAGTTCTCAAGGTGGGGTCTCACTAGAGCAGAAGGGGAAAATCACCACCCCTGAAAAGCTGGTTTTGATGCAGCCCAGGATACAGTTGGCTTTCTGGGCTGCAAGCATGCATTGATGGCTCAGGCAGAGATTCTCTGTTAACCCAAACCAAGCTAATTTCTCGGTTATATCACTGGATGGCTCATGGAATGCATAAATGGTCCCTGATTCTTCTACTGTCAACTGAAATCCAGGCTAGACTGGTGGTAGCTGGCAATAGCTACTATGTAATTCTTTTCAGTGACCTGTGCAGAAACAGACAATTAACCAAATGCATAGATGATAAAACTCCATTGCTCCAACTTTATCCACAACTGCCTGTATCAGAGCAGCCACACAGGAGTAAAAGAGCCCAGTGAAAAAAGGGGATTATGTTTTTAGTCACGGCTGAAGCACATCATTCAGAAACTCAATTATTTTAGTCTTTTCTACGCTGCTGCATCAACCTTAAGGCTCTGAGGATGACTACTGAAAAAGAATGTGTTTGCCTTCACCAACTACTATACCTCTCAAACACTTCTTGTATGGAAATACCAGCGTTAGCCTGGAAAAGAATACCTGCCTCAAGAGAAAGGCAGCAGGATGAATAAACTGATCTTGCCTTTTTAAGGTGAAGACTTCTGAGCTTTTAACACCTGCTCAGTTTTTGAGACCACTTCCTACATTCAAGGTTCCAGTTTCTAGCTGTGCACTGCCCTCAAGTACCAGCATTCAGGATACGACCAGATGCTCTCTGATTTATCACTTTAAATGTGAATGTTTTTAGAACAGCCCTGTAAAGAACTGAATATAATCATCGCACTCCATACCAAGTTGGATTTTGTTCACCTCTGCCAACTGAAACGGGGAGAGAAAGAGACTATTGTCAAGCGTAACTGTGTCCCGAGCAGCATCCTGAGAAGTGGCAACACGCTTGTTTCTGTGCGAACACACTAACACTGTCTGGCACTGCTGTCCTGGCAGCAAGGTCCCTGCTTCTCCTCCTGACATTGTAACAAACACTGTTATCACTCAGCTGCTTTCCTGCCATTACTGCAACAGCATCTTAAACTGGGGAGTTCAGAGGAGTCTGCAATAGCCCCTGAAGCACACACATACAGAACCTCCCCAGGGAGGGCAGAAAGCAAGCAGAAGTGCATTTGATGGCTAATCCACCTCTGGATTCTCCCTCCTAGAGAAGGGCCTAGAGAAGCTCTTGTAACGGGCCAATTCACAGCAATAAGCAACAGCAGTAAGAATAGGAACTAACTAAAATAATTCAAGGCAGAGAAATCAGTACATCTATGAAAAAAATGTAAATTCTGCATCTACTAAATTATTCAAAAAACAAACATATGCACTACCCGGGAGGCAAATTTCAATAGTTACAAATATTGTACATACACAAAAATGTAACTCTGAACTTCAACTGGTAACGCTACTTAATTCTTCACTCACCTTCTCCTGTTGAAAGGAGCAAAGAATGGGCAATTCTCAGAGTAAAACTAACAGCAAGTGTTAAAGCTGTATAAATGTTCTGAGGAATTTAAGCTAAAGTCGTTACCAGGAAGTATATAAACACTGTATTCAGTATTTAATACATTTTAAATTAGCATCTTTGGCTGGGCACATACTACATTTGCCATGTTTCAGTGTTAAAGAAAGCATTTCACTTTTTTAGTATTAAAACAGACTCTTTCAAAGTGCTATGTAAATTAAGCATGAAGTAACTGCTTATTCCTATGTGCTACAGAAGATTCCCTCATGCATTAATGGAACATATATAGAAAATAAGACATTCAGAAAGTCTTGAAGCAGTTTGTCACATATTTTAACAGCTTATTTGTTGCATTCATAATTTTACTTTTAATTCCTCCTGACAATACAGAAACATAAAGAAAATAGAAGGACTTCATTGCACAGCTCTGAAGGGTTGCAGAATTTCAAACAACGAATTTGGGTACTGGAGGGGGAAACACAGACAGCGCTTCCTTATGTAATCCACGTTATTTAAAGGGCAAACTTCCTGGAGCTTGTTCAATGAAACGAGGATGGTTCATCTTAAACATTAGTAAATTCCACAGCTGAAAAGTCTTCTAAAGCACGGATTACGGAACTTCCACTGGGCATCCTTAGTTCATGTATGGGGCAACTGCTTCAAAACACTGTGTAGCAGAAACACACAGAACAAAGGGCAAACAAGGGATCATGAAAATTGCAAAGGTTTTCTTTTTGCGGTTATTAGTTTTTACTGTGGCATCACCTTGAGATTGTATTTAGTGCTAGATACTGAATAAAGACATAACTCATGCCCCGAAGATCTTGTTTGGTTTTAGAAGTCAAATCCCAGGTAACTGTGGAATCCTAACCTACTTGTCCCATAATCACCTAATACCAGAGATCAGAAGGAGGAAATGCTGATTATTTGCCTTGGTTGTTTTCTTGGGGTTTTTTATTAAATAAGAGAAAGTGCCATTTCCTTTCTTTAACAAAATAAAATTATTTTTCCCTTAAAATGATAAAGAGTACGAATTTAACACAAAAATGGTCTGTCAAGTATATCATTCTAATGTTACTATTCTGGCTGATCTGTTCAGCTATTTGTTCCGTTCTATTATTCTGGGCTTTCAACAGAAGAGCTGGAAAAAGTACACATTTGCATATTTCTACATCACCACTGTTTCTACATTAAAAGCATGTACTATACAGCTCATACTTTTAGTGCACAGCAGTTAAAACACTTAATTTTGTTCTTTTCCATGCCATTTTTTCTTTTCTGGCTTTCATTTTATATACAATTACATTTTAAACTATGCTTTAGGTGCTAAATTTTATCAAATTATTAATGCCTATGTCTCAATATTTATGGAATGCACTAATCATTCAAAATACATTATTTATGCTTTCAACATTCGAACAGGAATTGAAAATTCAAAGGACCATTTTAGATCAATTTCTTACCCTAAATAAAAACATTAATATACCAAGCACATTGAAACTTTGTGAAAGGAAGACTGAGGACACAAAATATAAAGACAGCAGTAAACTGTGCCAGGTGTATAATGGAACTATATGTATTAAACAGAGAGTTCAAAATCAAATCTGAGTAACAAACTACCATTTTGGTGACTAGCAGAGAAGCTGCATGGATTGAAATTCCAGATAGAAATAAAAAGCTTTGTTGCATATCGCTACCCACCCAACCACGATAGTGACACCACTCACATCAGGGGCATCACCTGTTATCAGACATCAGAGATTTGGCAGAGCATTCAATTGTATTAGACATTACACAGATGGAACAAATACCATAAACATAATATGGTTTAGATTCCACCCATTATTGACATCAGAGATCATTTCACTGTTAGCCTCACAAAAAGGAAATAAAACCCATGACATATTTGCACTGAGGAAGGCATAGAGCCTGTCCAAGACCTCACAGCAAAAGTGCCACTGATGCAGAGACTGTAAGGTATTTAAAATCAGTATCGTGGCATGAGTTACAAAGACCAAAAAAAGTCACCACCTTCAGAAAGGCAGAAGTACATAAAAATGAGGAAGACTTAAAAAAAAAAAAGCCAGAAGGAACTCCTGAACAACTGAATCCTCACAGGGAAAAGTTGAGATTACTGGAGGATATTGTACTGGAAGTGCAGTAGCAGAGTACACAATAAAGCAAATGCTGGTACAGGCTAAAGCAGAATCAGCTGACTGTACAACTAAGGCATTAAGTCACTAAGCAGGTGAGTAGTTTAAAGTAACTATGGAAGATGCAATGGTATACACAAATTAATGTTATTACCTAGGCTCCATGGAATTCACCTAAGGGTTCTAACGAAATGCAGGATGAAGTAGCCAAATGACTACAGTTTCTTTGCTATCTAAACCTTGTAGCTGGCAGATGCAATGCCAAGCTTAAGACACAAAAAAGCTCTGGGGAATACATCTGAGTAAGCCTGAGATTTGGTAATAGGAATTATAATAAAGGACAGAGTAGCAGACATCTCATGAAATACGACCCATCGGTGAAGAGCCAACGTAACTTCTGTAAAGGCAAATCCCAGGTAAGGAACCTGCCAAAGTTCTCTGCAGGGGTTATGACCTTGTGCACAAGGGCAATCCAGCTCACACAGCCTACTCACTTTTTCTGAAAAAGACTTTAAACAAAATTCCTCACCAAAGACTTAAGGAAACTGAGCTGCCAAGACATGAAAGCAAAGGGTGCGGTATGGAAGAATAATGGACTGTCGTGGTACAGCCCTGGACAAGCACCCTGAACTGCTTGCCCTCCTCTCCATCCCCCAGCAGGAGGGGAGGAGATTTGGATAACAGGACCCACAGGACAGGGTCAGGGCAGTTCCTTGGGGCAGCAACAGCAGCAGGACTCAGGACAGAATGCAAAAACAGAGATAACACAAAGCACTTACCCACTCAATGACCAACCCAACACCTGACTGCACTCAGAGCATCCTGGAGCCACATGGATGCACCCCTCCCCACCCCTTTATGGGGGTGTGATGCCACATTACAGAAAACACCCCTGGCCAGCTCAGCTCACCTCTACTGGCTCCTTGGGAAAGTTAACTCGGCCCTTGCCCAAATCAGAACACTGACTAAAACAGAGGAACCAGAAGACAGGAATTCAGATTCAGCTCTTGCAAGGGAGAGTACTGAACAGGTGGCTGTACTGGGATCTGTCCTGTTTAACACATGGCAAGGGAGAAGGAGAAAGTGATGGCAATACGTCAGTGAGGTGAGAAAATCTTATTAATGGTATATACTTAGCCAAAGTAGTAAGGATGAGTGCCTTACAAAAGCAGGAAAAATCTTATCAGTTTGACTGACTAGATAATGAAATGGCTGGTAAAAATCAATTTAGATTCAGGTAAAATGATACACGTATGGAAAACTAATCCTAGCTTCATATATAAAACAAGAAGCTCTGAGTAGACCAGTAACACTAGGGAGCAGAAGAGTGGGGTTATGCTAGATAGTTCACTGAAAGCTTCAGCTCACTAAAAAAGCAAATAAGGAAACGTCAGGAAAGAAAAAGCACATAAACCAGAAGAAGGTAATCTTATATTTCTATAAACTTATGTTTGTTTCATTAAGCTTTTGCCTGTTCTTCTCAATAGAGGACACAGTACAAGTGGAAAGGGTTCTGAGAGGACAAGGACAACTGGCTGTATGAATCGTTCCCATACAAGGAATGCTCAAACAGACGGGGGCTCCTCTGTTTGGGAAAGGGAGCGAGTTTGGGAGCTGCTATGATGACCTACAAAATCTTCAGTGGCAACACCTTTAAACAGATATTAAGTATTCATGGTTCCTTCCAATAAAACAAAGGAATGGATATAAAAAAGAATGAAGAGACAGACTCAAAGCAAACACATGGTAGGACTTCAAACAAGCAGCAGCCCCCTGGGACTCTGTGCCAGGGACCCTGAATGCAAGAAGCTCACATGAGGAGGCTCAGGAAAAAACAGAGAAGTACTTGTGAAAGAGATCCACCCAAACAGACTAAACCCCCAAATTTACAAAACCTTCAAGATGAAAATGTTCAGAAGCTGAAGGAATGTTAGGAAGCATCGTATGGGCTAATCCTATTCTTACTCTTCCATAGGCATCTGCTGGTGGTGACTGTTCAAACAAGAATATTGAGCAAGAAAGTTTGGTGCAGAATTCATTATTTGGTTATTTGGGAGCAGCATTTTGTGCATGTCACAATTTTCCTTTAATCAAGTTCTGTTTGATAAAGGCTGCAGGGCTCTAAGAGATGAAAACCATTTCAGAACTGCTCAACTCTGTAGGGTTAAACTCTCCTTCCATTTCCAACCTCTGTGTATTCCCTTCCCACCTTATACGTATTTGTTCTTTTGCCAACATCATTGTTTATCTGAAGCAACTTTTCTTCCTTCAGTGTTCTCCTTCTGATGTACTTACATGGATGGGGAGGAGGTAGATCACAACTCCTTTAAACCGTCATTTTGTACATCAAATAAATAACTCTCCTAGCCCTTAGCTGCATGCATAACAATCATATTTAATTCCTGAGTACAAAATTTTACATATTTCCAGTGCTTTGTAAAATGGCACTATTTTATTCCTAGCTATTTCAGAAATACTTCATCTAATACAGCCTAATATCAAATGTGCCTTTTACAGAATTCATGTTCATTCTTCTGTGGCAATTTATCACCCAGGTCAGCTAGTACATTTCAGGTTCTTTCATGTGCTTTCCTACTGATAAATGCAAAACGTCCTTTTTTGCTTTTGTACCTTCTATCATGCCTCACCCCAATCAACTGAGTCTTCAGAATTATTTATTTTTTCTTCTATAGTATCATGATCTTTTATGATTTAATGATACTTTCCCACTGTCTCATCTACAGACTTCATCAATATTTTCCCACTTTCTGTGTGCCAACTAAGACTGGTGTCTCCTTCAAGAGGCTTGCAATTTAAATATAAATCAGGAGACAAGGAAATAAGAGACAGAACATAGAACCAAATATTGGCATTAGTATCACCTATGCCTGCTTATCTGGCAACAATAGAGAGTTTTGACTGACTACAATGAAGTATTTTCACAGATGTTAAATAGTGAATACCATTAACACAAGCATGACAAGCAGCATAGCTTGGTATGACTATGCGTACAAAGTGCATCTGGAAAGTTTTCTTTACATACCCACTATCCATTTTGTAATATACTGTGCACTGAAACAGTTTTTTATTAATTGCTTGTCTTTCTTTTCCATTAAAGATACACTCATCAAGAACCAAAGGTAAGGCTGCTTTCAGAATGTTTGCAATAAATTTTTTATATAACTGAAAAATGGAATCTTTTATTCTCTCTGTACAGAACTATCAAAACCAACAAATGTGCCCTAAGTGATCTCACTGAATTAACTGTTCCCATTTTAACTGCTCTTCTTAAAGTGTATCCAAGGGTCAGATCCAAAATAAGACTCAGCACTACAGGCTGGAGCATGAGAAATGAGGTGGCTGGCTCTAGGGATGGAATTCATAGGCTCCATTAAGCACCTTTATTCTCTCTACATTGAATGCAGAGTCCTAGGTATAGAAAAATAGTATTCACCATACTCAGTACCCTGAGTAGAAGAAATACCTGCACCCACCAAAACAAAATGCATAAATGAAACACGTCTCTGAAATTTTACCTCTTTTATAGATTTAGATACCTATGCTAAACTTGATCAAAGCACCTCAAATGATTTTAAAAACTTTTCCCACATTTAGTTTTGTCAACCACATTCTCTGTATCCAGACCACTGGATGAATTGATGCTCTTGGCCATTTCTCACATAACAGCCTCAGTACTATAACACTAAGGGGAAACACCGATTCACTAAGCAGAAACTCCCCATCTATTCAGATCCATCCTCACTTTCTGGGAGAATGCCTTAAGCACTGGGATACAGGCATTGGTACCCTCTATGTTTCTGAAAAGACGACAGCTGATGTTTGGCCTTAATTCCCTACTGTATATACATGTTAAATGTGCTCAGGTCATTACCCCTGGTTTGCCTTACTGAAAGAATATAGTAGTATGAATGTCTACTCAGGGTTTCTGAGCAGCCTTTGCTGGAGGTCAGATGATTAAGTGTGCCAGTGGCTGGACCTCCAGGCCTGGGCTCAGCACAGTCTTCAAAGTTTATGGAATCTTTTACAAGAAATTTTACATTAATTATCATTAATTAGATTTTTTAGTTACTCGGATCACTCTCTTGACCTTGGAAATCCAAATCCCATGCAAACTCAAAGCTGGGAAGGTGTTTTAGAGAATAACTGTATCCATGCCTTCCCTGTTCTTATTCCTTGCTAGTGCCATAGATGGGGTATGAGATTTCTTTTCTCCATTATGGCTTGGCTCTGCACAGCTCTTCAGCAGCACTTCACACATCTGTGTGTTCCTGGAAATTCCACCTTTGGTTCTGTGAATTTAATTAAGACAGCTATTTTACATGTATTTTTCCTAACATTAGTGGGTATTTTCCCCCTAACATTACATTTACTCAACATTAACAAGGACAAAATGAACGCTTTGTCTGGAAAGATGGTATTTTCTAGTTCAAGAAACATTTCAAGTACAAAAGAAAAATCTATTTATCACCTCAAAAACTAGCCATCATTTGCCACAATAATTAAATACACGTGTAATGTAGTGATGATAGGAAGTGTCAGGAATAATTTCTTCAGCACCATGCTTTAAGACTCTCAAAGTATGATGAACGTACACCTTTTTATATACCTGTGCTCAATCACACAGGCTCTAAAATTTTAAAGCACTGTTTATTTTTAACATACTTATTCTCTAATCCCCCCCCTCCCGCTGTCATAATGGATTATCCCATTGTAAGGCATATCCCAACAAAATGCTTTCAAGGCTTCTGACAGTTTCTGTGGCTACTTCAGCCCTAAGTCAAGGTTGTACATGTATTGTATATAGAATTGCACATAAAAAGGATTTCTTACATCCCTCCCTGTCCTCATGAAGAGAGCTATATGGAGCTCACTATCAACAGGCAAAAGCAACTTTACACCGTAAAGGAATTTTTAAAGCTTTTAGAAATAAATTACTGCAGCATAACAAAAGCTATTCCATTACAACTGTAGGGCATTCACCAGTTCTGCAACACAGCATATATATATATAAGCGTACAAGTGCACACACACAATACAAACATAACCAGCTGAAGGACATGTTTCTTGTCACAACACAGTAATAAGCTTGTGAATTGAAGCCCTGCAGATACCAGTTTTGTGAGTCTGGGTCAATCTTTTACCACCTGTGCTTATACAAAATTCTAGAGGTTTACATCTACATTTGAATTATAGAAAGAACAAACCACACACCCCAAAACAAGCAAATCAGAAATTATTTTTCACTTTACTTCCCAAGTGCCACTCTGTCAGTGGTTAGAAGGTTTTCTACAGGTGAGCCAACACACTTGGTTTAGTGTTTGGAAGTAAAATTCACCCTTATCCCTCCCATCCACTATTTCTTGGTGGTAGTATTAGATTTGAAACAAACAAAAAATGCCAAGCAATTCTAGTTCAAGGCATAGGGAAAGTATTTTTGATTTATGATTTCTGCAAGCATACCCAGCAAAAACAAATCTGGCTTAATCCTCTTGCCTGGAAAAAAAAATCTGAAAGTTCTTTTCAAGCACTTTAGAAATGCAGTTTCCCTTTAATAAGCATTAGCAGTGAAAGCAGCACTATGGAATGAACATTTCAACCAATCTGTCTTAAATATCCATTGTGTATCTACTAGATTAATGAAAAATTAATAAATATTTGCATCTGATAAGCTGTTTCCATGGATATAGTTAACATTTATTTAGGAAGAACTACTTCTTCCACAAACATCCTGGAAGCCTTCCGTGGAGCAACTTTCCCAATAGCTCTGGCAAAGAAACACCAGATGACTGTAAGGAGAGAAAGGGAAAATCAAGCAGCTCTTCTTCTGTAGAAGAGATATCCAAGGGACATGGTTTGCCAAAGGACTGACAGTTAATTTAAGATGATGAAAACAGAATTCGATCAGATCTGAGAACACTGTATGATCTCATGGCTAACACAAAAAGTGAATTTATCTTTACTTCAGGCAAAATCAGAATCCAAAATCAAACCATTCTAACAAGCCTGAACAATGGGTGTGTTCAGAAAGAAATTCTGGACTCAGGCATACACCTCTGATCATCAACTAACACTGAAAATAGAATACATAGTGAAGTAGTGATGATAACGTGATCTTTTTTCCCACTTAAACAATATTACTTGATTTTGCTTTTACCTCTTACAGTACCTCCAGTTCTTAAGACCTGTACAGTCACTTTTAGATCATAGTTTCCATTGCCAGCGATGTACTCAACATGAACTCCCTACCCCCCCCAAAAAAAAACCTAGCTTCACAGAAAGTATCTTAAAATGTGGATTCTGAAACTGATGAAGGTCTCAGTCATCCTACCTTAATTAGCTGATTATAGACATAGGAACTAACAGCAAAAGATCCACATTTAATTTTTCTTTTTCATTGTTGAGCATAACATAACTAATTACAGAAGGCCACATTTCATTCTTTCCTTGGGTGATGTTAGTGGGATGAAACACCATTTCAGGCCAGCCCTTAATAACTGAGTTGTATTTATGAAATCTTAAAAGGAAACAAAGGTAAGTTTGTAAAGAAAGGGAAACACTACTGTTTTAAACCTTCTTGAAATAAAAAGAATTGGGAAAAGTAATGTTTCCATCTCTTTGAAAGTTATTCCTCACACTATAAGACATCAGCAATGTCATAGCCCAATTACTCTCTCTTGTTACTGATACACTTTTTTTTTTAAGACACCAGTATTTACTTGCCTAACTTTGAGGATCGGCCCACAGGTTGTTTCACAGCCTAGATGCCAATTTTGCTAAATCAAAATTTTGCAGAATTTGACTGCACCAGACCTGTGGTCATAAATATGTGCACAGAGTCCTGAGTGTTATGACTGTGATCATCCCATGCAGTCAGATTAAATGCAAGTAAAATGATTACATCAGATTTTATAAAAAGCCAAGAAAATACCAGAAGGGTTTTTAATGTTACAGCTATATTAGAAAAACTGCTTTTAAAATTACCCAAAAAAAATTAGAATAATAAGCTTGCTATAGAACATACCATGCAAAGAATAAAAGATATGAAGGCTGCATATACTTTTTTGGAAGTCATTATGTAATACAGTTACTCAGTGTTGCAATACAGACTCCAAACTGGTCTAGGACAAGGTTATCAGCTCAACTCTATTAAGATAAAGTCATGACAAAAATCACCATGAAGCACAAATGTACATTGTACAATTTTTTAAAACATACTCTATGAAGATGCTTTTTCCATGTCACATACATGAGATGTATTTCAGAGAATAAATGCTTAAGTTTGCTTTTGGCACCTTTGTGGATGATTAGCAACCATTTTATTCGTGCTCTCTTTTTAGCAAAGGAGAGCTCAAGATTTCAGATAGCTAACTCAGGTATTATTTAAATATAAAAGAAAAGGAACGCGTGAGGTCCCAACTGTCATATTAAAATAAAACCTCATTCCTTGCTGCAATGTCTGCAAGGAAGCCTCTCAATTAGAAATGAGCTGTCAGAGTCCCTATCCCAAAAGCCTGTGGAAATCTCACTCCTACGAACCTATCTAAAGAGAAGGCTTTTGTAGTTCTACTCAGTCAAAATAATTTGTAGGAATGAAACCAAAAGTCAAATGACATAAACTCATTAAACACAGAAGAAATTAAAAGATAATTAATACTGTGATCAGGACACAGCCCTTATTTAGTACACAGAAGTCATTAATGACAACGGCTTTTGTTTAAATAAAAAAGAAAGAGGGGAGGGGGAAATTCATATTCAGAGGTCCAGATTTTCCAGATTGGACCAGTTGTCTCTCTGGATCTTTTAGTTTCTACATGCAGGATAAGCAGTTTTGCTGTATTTTATCACAATTACAACAAGCCTCCAAGAACAGGTTGATTGTTTGATGATGGCTATGTTTTTCCTCCCCCCAAAAACCTTACATAATATTTTTAATATCTATTTTGCAGAACCTTTCATTCTGTTATTTTAAGATGTTATTTTCATTGTTATTGTTTTTATAGAAAAACAATCATATGCTTTTAAAATACCCAGCTCAGTATCATGTTTCTGAGAGGCTACTTATGAATATCTAAGGAAGCTATTTAAGAACAGTGCAAGCCATAACACACTTCCACCTTAGCAACAGAATCACAGGGGTTGGAAGGGACCTCAAGGGATCATCGGGTCCAACCCCCCTGCCAAAGCAGGCTCCCTAGCTTATATTACACAAATAGGCAACCAGACAGGTCTTTAATATCTCCAGAGAAGGAGACTCCACCACCTCCCTGGGCAGCCTGTCCCAGGGCTCTGTCACCCTCACTGGGAAAAAGTTCCTCTGCATGTTGGTGCGGAACTTCCTGTGCTCCAACTTGCAGCCATTGCCCCTTGTCCTGTCTCCGCTAACCACTGAAAAGGGACTGGCTAACTTGCCCCACATCCCATGCTCAAGATAACTGTAAACACCAATTAGGTCTCCCCTTAATCTTCTTTTCTCTAGACTGAACAGTCCCAGCTTATTCAGCCTCTCCTCATAGGATAGATGCTCCAGGCCCTTAATCATCTTCGTAGCCCTTCTCTTCACTCTCTCAAGGAGATCCCTGTCCTTTTTACACCAAGGAGCCCAGAAAGTCATCCCCCAGCCTGTACTGATACAAACGGTTGTTCCTTCCCAGGTGCAAGACTTTACACTTGCACTTGTTGAACTTCATTAGGTTTCTCCCAGCCCAGCTCTCCAGCCTGTCCAGGACTCACTGGATGGCAGCGCAGTGTTCCTGCGTGTGAGCCACCCCTCCCAGCTTTGTACCATCAGCACTTGCTGAGGGTGGATGCTATTCCCTCATCAAGGTCGTCAATGAAGATATTGAACAGGACTGGACCCAACACTGAGCCCTTTCCACCAACAGCAATTTAGGCACTCCCCAACTCATAAATTGAATTCTCCATTCATAATAATTTTCCTAAGGCTTAGGACAAATCAACTGGTCATCATACACACCCAAAAGCAGTTCACATCAAAACTTGAGCATTATGTAAAAACCTGCTCCCTTGCTCTAAAACATCAACACCATAATTTCATTACACTGTACACTAGCCTACTTCAGAAAGCAGCTTCTTACCCACATTCTTCAAGTTTTTTAATGTCTTTTTACCAAACTGAAAAATCCCAGTCCATTCA
Source organism: Laterallus jamaicensis coturniculus (assembly GCA_022605575.1). Classification (NCBI taxonomy): domain Eukaryota; kingdom Metazoa; phylum Chordata; class Aves; order Gruiformes; family Rallidae; genus Laterallus; species Laterallus jamaicensis. The sequence continues at coordinate 8,354,873 of JAKCOX010000027.1, forward strand.
GTCTTTCCTGTAGAAAGGGCAAGGCTGTTTCGTTCTAATAAAATTAGCTTAATTTTTCCAAGTAAAAGATACAGTCCCGTAATTGTGAAGCCTATCAGTATTGTCACCATTTTAATGCACAGTGATAGGGCCTAGTCAAAATTGTTCAACAGCCAGAACACATAATCACATCAAATGCTCAGTTGAGATCTGTCTGGTTTGTGTGGCGTCCCCCACCCAAAGCACTGTACAGTTGGAAGGGTGAGAAGGTGCTTAATGGACCAACCTCACTTCTTTAAAACCATCATGTCTCAGTGAGTCTGTACATAATGTTTCATTTCACTAAAGCACCAGAAGCAGGCCATCTTTTCCACAAGCGGTCCAAAACAGATCATGGGTATTTCTTACAGGGAACAATGCCATCTTCTTCCTACTGCACATAGCTCCCAGCTGCTTAACCCTCCCTTCTTCCAGTCTTTGAGAACAGTAAATTGAAAATCAGAACTGAAAGAAAACTAAAACCCACACAAATAAACATCTCTCTGTAAGTAAAGACAAAATCCACGTATTTCAAAATATTATGCTTCTCTAAGGATTTCAAATCAACTGAAAGTCCAGCCATTCACCTAGAAATAAATAACTAATTTAGACCCAACAGTTAATGGTCTTTCATTAGATGTCTCTACTGTATTCTGAGCATGAAAATCAGAAATGCAACTATTGCCTTTGGAGTCGGCAGGACATCAGCTTTGCCATGGCAGACTCTACCCCCCTTAAAAACCTTAAACTTTGCCAGTACAGGGACACTATAAAATTTTAGTTTTCACATTTGTGTCTGTTTCCAAAAAGTGATTTTTTAAAAATCTGCATTGATGTTACACACAAATATTCACATTTTGTCATGTGTATGTAAAGTATGTAACTCTTACTCTAAATCTGCCTTCCAATCCTGCTGTGGAATATAAATGTAACTGAAGTGCTTTGTGCAACTCAAGACAATAGTTTTCTTGTACAGGCAAATTTTGCCCACTTCAGGTCTTCAGCTATGCTACTAATTTGCTGATATTCAAAAAAATTAGCTGATTTAAAAGCTAATTTGATTTCCTGACTCCTCTGTCACCATATTTAATGAAGATGGAAGTGATACCTGTTTTACTAGAAAATTACATTTTCAAACACAAAAAGTGTCCTCTCTTTACGGCTCCAGATAATGTCTAACTGGTTTCTAAGTATTTTATTTGATACTAGCAAGAGAGAAAATGTATTTCCATTCTTTTTAAACAACAGGTCAGGGTGCTGATTTTGTTATTTCTTTTCATCTTTAAAGAGTTACAGAACACCTGGTTGTATTAGTGACACCTTTTAGGGGGACAATCAGGAGGAAAGAGGGGTGTTATTTGTTGATAGTTTTGTTTTGCTTGCTTGGTTGTGGGGTTTTTTTAGAAACCAACAGTTTGTGTTCATCTCTCTTGACAATGATAAATCTGTTCTGAGGTTAAGTTATTTAAATTTTCCTTTAGCCATATCCTTACATTCATTTCTCCATCTCACTGCCTTATTGCTTTACACATTCCTCTCCCCCACCCCCTTTTTTTTTGTTGTTGAGGAACTGTCTCTGCATTTCAATTCTGTTTTGGCCTCTTAGATCTCTGACTGTTCCTTCTTCCAGTCACCAAAAAGCTACACGTTGCTGGGTGAAGGGAATGCATTACCTCACCCAGAGTGCCAAAGGAACAGAAAACAGGCTTAGGCCTATGCTCTGTTGTCAGAGCTTCTGCAGCCAACATTAGGACTAATACAGAAAGTGGAGAGGAAAACAGGATAATTTTTAAAAAGATACCTGTTGCTTTCCTACTGGCAAGATTTTCTTCAGTTTCTAAACCACTCGATTCTTTTTGTGACCTGCATCTGTTTAAACTAGCCTGAGAACTTTAAGATTGACAAACACCGTGCACAATGTAAACTGCCTACAGTTGCATTTACTAAAGCAATTAGTACTTTTCACATTTAAATGTTCATCTTTATTGTACTGAATATGCTTTATGATACCTTTTCTGTCTGCAGAAATAATGAGTAACTACTAAAGTCTCTTCGAGGGGACAGGGGGAGTAAGGCTTGAATTTATATAACCTGGCGGAATTCAATGAAACTTCTGAAATTTCAGATGTATTTTAGCAACTTTTACTGCCATTGCATAAAAAAGGTAAAATGGGAAGACAGATCCATTTACTGTATTTAGAACACCTGCTAACACATACAACTCTGCTTTTCAAGTTTCCAATCAAGTAACTGAGAATAATTGTCTGAAACTTAACTACACTTAGCTATAATTAGCTGTAAGTGTGAAACATGTGGTTTACATCTTTTACTTCAAAACCATATAAACTGATACAGTACACTCATTACAGATGAACAAGTAACGTTAGACCTATGCAAAGTGCATACACAACTATGCAGCTAGCTCACTCAGTGAAGTGAGCAGAATTTCATCGGCTGCAAGGTTTTATGTCGACTTCTGCAAGCACCTCTTCTAAGAGGTACACAACCTAAAGCAGCCTACCATCCCAGAAGATGATGGGCAGCAACAAAATTTTCAGTGCTCCCTCATTCCTCTTTCCTTCCCCCACCTCCTACCCATTTTTAGGGGAGAACAGAGCAGTGAGGACAGTTATAGAATCATAGAATGGTCTGGGTTGGAAGGGACCCCAGGGATCATAGAGCTTCAACCCCCCTGCCACAGGCAGGGCCACCAACCTCAGGCCTGGATCAAGGTTGCCCAGGGCCCCATCCAGCCTTGAACACTTCCTGGAACGGGGTATCCACTACTTCTCTGGGCAGCCTGTTCCAGCACCTCACCACTCTCTCTGTAAAAAACTTCCCCCTAAAAACCAGTGCAGGAAACAATCCAAACAAACCTGCATGGTGTAACCAGCACAGGTATGAAAAGCCATGAAAATTTACCATTAGCTAATAGTACAGCCAGTATGGCACTAGCTAAAGTGAAATCTTAAAATCAGCAGCTGACACAAAGGGCTTTGATTATTCAATAGCTCATTTTTTTCTGAGTCATCAAAACGGATCAGCACAGAGATGAATCCTCCTCACCCCAATGATGACCTCTCCCTGTTACTGCCGAGGAAGAGAGCAGTGGAACTTACCTACTTCTGTTGCATAAATTTACACCTGTTTTATAAACAAAAAACAATTACTGATCTAGAAGCAAACATAGTTACTTCAGATGTGTCAACCATGGCCCTTTCACTGCTGGTTTGTAAGCACTCTGGTAAACTTGGGCTTCTTTTTAACGAGAAACATTTTCTTTGTCTGCACTGTCTCTATGTTAGGACACCTGCAGGTACAACAGATGACATTGTTCTCTGTGCATGTGAGGTGGCAGGAGCCCTCAGCTGCAGAAAATCCTAACAGCAGGGACAGAAGGTAGGTCACTGTGTTCATAATAACATCCCCTCAAAGAACTGCAGCTGCAGGAGGTTAAGTTGCTTAATGTGATTCATCACACTGACCCCATTCACAGTGATCAGCAAGAATCCTTCCTTCCTAAGACACATCTGATGAGCACACAGATCTAAAAGTCACAGGGAGACACAGAATCACAGAGACATTTGGTTGGAGGGACCTCCACAGGTCCAACTTCACACTTAAATGAGGGTTATGGCCAGCACTAAAACAGGGCAGCCTTGACTTTGACTCATCATGATCTAGAGACCTGGAAGGACAGACTCTACAATCCAGTGCTGTGCTATCCTCCAAGAACGTTTCCAGAAAGCTTGAAAAATCCTCCATGCTTGTAGTCATAAAAGCAAGTCAGAAGAACTCTGGCCAATAAATCACAGAATCAACTCAGTGCAAAAGGACCTCTACAGTTCATTTAGACCAATCTCCTTCTCAAAGCAGGGTCAGCCAGACCCTGCTCCAGTCATGTTTTCAGTAACTCCACAGAGTGTCCACAGTGTCTAGACAACCTACTCCAGTGATCAACCAGACCCACAGAAACGTTTTTCTTGTGTTTAAAATGAATTTTCTGTGTTTCAGTTTGTTCCCACTGCCTCTTGTCACGCCACAGGGCACACTGAGAAGAAAGTGGCTCCATCTCCTTTACTGCCTTCTGTCAGGCATTTATACACATCTGACTAGATTCTCCCAAGCCTTCTGTTCTTCAGGCTAAACAACCTCAGCTCGCTGACTCTCCCCATGTTACAGATGCTCCAATCCCTTCATCATTTTTGTGTCCTTTCACTGCAGTATGTCCATGTCTCTTCTGCACTGGGGAACTCACAACGGGACCCAGCACTCCAAGTCCAGGTCTTCCTATTGCTGAGTAGAGGGGAATGATCACGTGCCTTGACTCACTAGTGACCCTCTGCCTAATGCAACTCAAGACCTGGTTGTCCTTCTTTGGTGCAGCTGCACGTTGCTGGCTCATGTTCAGCCAGCACCCCAAAGCCTGTGCTGTCAAGCTGCTCTCCAACCAGTATGCCCCCAGCAGGTACTGGTGACTCAGTTTTCCTCCTCTGGTGCAGGACTCTTCACTTCTCTTTGTGGAACTTCACAGGGTTCCTGACAACCTGCTCGGGTCTCTCTGAACACCAACCACCACAACCATCTGGTGTATCTGCAACCCCTCCTAGTTTTATATACATTTAAGACCATCATGCATTTTGTCATGATCTTCTGAAGCAGATATACTGAAGTCTCACAGAGAAGACACAAAGCATTAAGAACCAACACCAAGGCATTTGGCTGAGCTTTATGACTGTGGTTTCTTTCCATCCATTAAATAAAACACAAATGGGAACTATCATTAGATGCCACAGGTACTGTACCATCTGCTGCAGTACAGCAGATCAATAGTTTTATGTATTGTGTTAAACAAATCACCTGATTGCTGGATATTTTTTTTCTCCAGTGTTTATTCTTTAATAAATTGTTACAGCCTGCCAGACAGATGTGTAAACATGCTCAGCTGGTTCTTCTGTTTACATGTACAGTTGGCACTGGGCCAAAAGACAGTAACTAAAAACTGCATCTATTTCTACATAGATTTTATTGTGAAGTAAGCATAATACAGCTTCCCCCCCCCCACAAACCCTCCAATTGTTGCCCTGACCCAATTAAAGATGGTGACCTTAAAGTCTCTAGCACCATCAACTCCAAATATCTCAGTGGTCTTGTTAGATAGGAAAAGGCAAAGTCCTTAAATAACATTTCCTCAGCTGGAGGTAGTTGAAAGAGGAGAGACAGTTCTGGGAATCTTCTTGGTTAAGGAATATAGTTTATATTTCTCTGCATGTGCTTGCTGTCCCTCTCTATTCTCCTTACTGCCCAAAACATCCAACAGAGACATCAGACACATGTATACCTTTATTTTATGCAATTCTAGAAAAAAAACAAAGACAAAGTAATTTTGGAGCTTTTTTTTCCTGAACATAAAACACTGAAGCATCAAATACTTTGTTAAATAAGCTCAATACGCCTACAGTACCACATGCGTCCAATAGGAACACAGCAACTGGGGAATGTTTTTAAAGGCTGATTTTAAAAGTTTCATGGGTTTTTAATGTATGAACATCAGGCAGTGTTATTAAATTCAGTTCTTCCCCTGTAACTACACTAGAGCACTTCCAGTCATTACAATATATTTAGAAACTAGATCATAGCATGTATCAGTCCTCACTGCAAACAGTTAAAAACTCTTTGCCTGCATTTTCTGAGATAAGTTTAAGATAAGATCCTCAAGTAAACAAACATACCTTGTTATTCTCTGTTTCTTCTACTGTGTACCTCTACCAGAAACATCTCTCCCTTCAGTCCCAAAATGGGTAGGGAAACCCTCCACTAGATCAAAGTGGGGCTCAAAGCCCCATCCTACCTGACGCTGAACAATTCCAGAGACAGAGCAACCAAATCTTTTCTGGACAACTTATTCTGGTGCATCACCACCCTGCCTCATCTGACAATGCATATAACTCCTCTAGTTTTCACCTGGTACCTCTCAGTGACCTACTCCTTGTTTGAAAAACCTTAAAACATCACAAGAGATGAAGAAGCCTGTCGTGGAGCCAGGTAAAACTGTCTGACATAGCACAACTGCTCGGGCCTTCTCACAGAAGCCACTCCTGCAGCCACCCCTCCACCGAAGCCTTTCCACATAAACCTTGTGCAGTACAACAAAATCTGCTCAGCTCATTCAAATATAGAGAGCTTCACAGAGGTGAAGTTCTCTTTAAGCTTGATATCTCACTTTTCATTTAAAGTTCATTCTTTTTTTAGAAAAATCCATGTTATAACATTATAACTATTTACAACATTCAAACTGCTACTCAGGCTGAGTCACTTGTAAGGCATCTACATTAGCTTTTTAGCAACTAAGATAAATAGAGCCACATGCAGAAAGAATGATTTTTTCCCCCTCCTTTAAATTTGCTCAAAGAACATAAATACATTCAGAAAGTCATCTCAATTTTCATACTGAAAATCTGGATGGAAGAAACCAGATTAAGACTGAACATCAGGCAAGATTAAAGAATAGATTATGGAACCTGATTAAGTTCAACAAGTAGAAGTGCAGTACACCTCACATATAAGGAAAACCTGAGGGAGCTGGGTTTGCTTAGCCTGGAGGAGAGAAGGCTCAAGGCAGACCTACCAGTAAGCATGGATCTCTGAAGTGAGGGTGCAAAGAGGGCAGAGCTGCTCTTGGCAGTGCCCAGTGACAGGACCAGAGGTAATTAGAACAACCTGAAATACAGGAGGTTCTTCTCTGAATATCAGACAACACTTATTCGCTGCAAGGGTGACCAAGCACTGGCACAGGTTGCCAAGAGAGGTTGTGGAGTCCCCTTCCTTAGAGATACTCAGAAACTGTCTGGATGTGGTTCCGGGCAACTGGCTTTAGATGGCCCTGCTTGAGCAGGGGGGTTGGACCAGATGGCCCCCAGTGGTACCTGCCAACCTCAAACATTTTGTGATATAATACTATCATATCATAATATGGCACTCTTCCCAATCTAAATGTGCACAGAAACTTCTTACAGCAGACTACCACGAGCTCCTTACTGCAATGGTGGTGAAGCACTGGCACAGGCTGCCCAGAGAAGCTGTGGCTACCCCCTCCCGGGCAGTGTTCAAGGCCAGGCTGGATGGGGTTTTGGGCAGCTTGGTCTAGTGAAAGGTGTCCCAGGTGACTAGAACTAGATGAGCCTTGAGGTCCCTTCCAATCCAAACCAGTCTGTGATTCCATCATTCTAAGAATGCTGAAAAAGCATTCATGTTTGAAGACTCATGAATGTGACAGCAACATTCTTATTTATATCCAAATGTTTATATATGTATGTACACGTACACAAAAAAACCCCCAACTTTAAAAGGCATCTAAATACACAAGAAAAAACAGATCTGCCAAAATTTGTCACCCTCAGATTGCACATTTCCAGAGACTTTGACACGAGAATGAACATCTTCATTTACTACAATATTCAGAGACTAATGGCACTATTGTCATAGTTTTGCCCCAGCTGTCCTAATGCTCACTGTATGACTGCTGCTAATAGAGCACACACCAAGCCAGCACAGTGCATGCTTTGTAATTCCACAGAAGGCCTTCAGTAAATTTTTTACATTCCTGAAAAGCAGTTATGATGAATTTACCCAGACAAGAAATCTTTGGTCATCTCAAGTCTTCAGCTATGCATTAAGAAAAAAATAAAGATAAGAATTACCTGAGCTCACAGAACATACAAAATGTGAGCACTTTTTGTTCTATAAGCACAAAAGCTCCCTGTATAAACTACACAATTTCACCTACTTGCTACAACCACAGCTTTGTACTTCTAAATAACATCAACCATCATGGTATCTTCTGCTTGATTAGAGTTTATTACTTCAAGAATATAAATGCAGGCAGGCAGACAAATTCACTCTGTCTGCATCAGTGATACAGATGCTATTGGAGCTCATAAATGAAGAGACTTAGTAATAAAGATTAATGGTCCAATTCTGCAAGATGATGTCATCTTCAAATGCATTTCAAAGCAAATCAAGATAAAACAATTCCTCACAATTTTATATTCCAAATATCAGCACATGCCCACAAAAACTCCACAAATCCTAAGCAGGATCCCAGGTTAGAAAGTATGTTTCAACATTGTTCTTGCCAAATAATTTTCAATTCAACAAATATTGTATGTGGTTGTTTAGATTCAAACATTGGGAGAAAAACATGATCAGCAGAACATTTGTCCTTGGAACAACACCATTTCCTCAATGACATAATTCAAGACACCGTGCAACCTGCCATCTCAATTTACCTGACAAAGTCCACTCTATTTAGGACCTTTCAAACACCGTAGGGGAAAAGGGGCTGCAGATGAACCAAACTGCCCTGTAGCTGCAGTCCAATCCTCAATGACATTTGTCTTTCACTCACTCCAGGTGACAGATTCAAGTCCTGTGACAAAGGACAGATTCCAGAAGAGAAGACAGAAGCAAACAGCAGCTGCCTAACTCTACATTAACATATTCTCACTGGTCCTTAGGGAAGAATACAGTTGGGAGCATCCTACACACATTGTTGTGGTGGCATTTCTGGATGTTGCCATTCTAACAGACAGAAGCAGGAAACTCTGTGGGTGATTTTGTTGTACGTCCAGCGCAGTAAGCACTGGACCTGATAAATATGTAGATCATGAGTGTTCTAAAAGCAGGCATATGACAAGAAGGTGCCTGTGAGAAACATCCCCTAAATGCAGATAGTCAAAGCTATATGGCCCCTGTGGAAGACATGGAAAAAAGCTTATCTGAGGAAACTAGAGGTCCTGTATAGCTACAGGAATTCGTAAGTCAAACAAAAACTGTACTACCTTACAGAAAGAGATCACTCCTGGCAATGATCTGTAGACTTCTGTCAGTAAGCAAACTGTACATTAGATGCCAAATGCACTAATGAGAATTCAGTGAAATTCAGTGAATTTCATCAGTGAAACACCCAATTGATGCTCCCTGCATGCTTTTCAGTCCTTCTTGCCACTGAAACAGTACACTGTAATAACAGAATGTGTTTCTGTCACCAAAAAAAGCCAGAATGCCAGAAACTCCACAAACACAACACAGTAAGAGACCCTTCCCTCAAGTACAACTACACTAGGTTGTCAAATTTCAGCTTTAGTATCCAAGTATCAGCATTGTTCTGTAACTTAGAATTTCAAACCTGTCTAAAGAGATTTTTAAATTAAATTCTGAATGACAAAAACTGAAAAACAGTAATTTTGAGATTCGGGCATAAAGAGTCTGGGGAATTGACTCTTCCAATCTTCTCACAATGTGTTAATTTTAAGCAGCCCACAAAGAGTCTCCATCTCTCAGGTAATTCCCATGCTTCTCACACATTTTACTAAATCCAATTAAGCCCTGAGGAACATAAATACCTTTCAACAAGAGATGCTGCATAAACAGAATTCTTGGAAGACCATATGAACTGCAGAAATATTTCACAGTAAAGAAGAAACTAAACATTCAGGCTGTACCATGTTTGAGTTTTTCTTTATAAAATAAATATTTGTGACAAAGGTTGCTAATGTTTTCTATATCGTACAGTACCTTCTCTGTGTTATAGTAAGAAATAATCTGCTCATTTAATAAAAATAAAAAACCCACAATACTTCCATAAATATCCAGTATCTCTCTGCAGCAGTCACTTATGTATCAAAAGCTACCCTCAAGATGATGCTGCCTACACATAATTACTCATTTAAACCAGAGAGAGAAACTTTAAAAGAAGGGTGAACATTATAACACAAGAAATTTAAATAACAAAAGCCCAAAGAGTTAGCAGAGGTAAAAGTAAAAAAAAAACCCAACCCAACCAAACCCCAACCCACTTCTGGTCATAGCTTAAGAACTTCAGCTTCTATTTCTTTACTGACAATCAAAGACAAGACCGTGGCCTGTGTGCCGGGTGACAAAGATATTAGTGTACACCAAGTTTCCAACCCAAAGGATTTTTCTTTACAATAGGTTTTTAAATTCTATGAGGAATAATGAATGACAGCAACAGGTTTGCAATCACAAAGCACTGACTCAAAACGAGTCCGTTTTCATGCCTCAAGCTGAGGAATTTCCCCTGTTCCCACATACACCTCCCATTACAGGGTCCAGCTCTCAGCCACTGCAGCAGCTGCTTCCCTCATGCTCCAAGATGTCAAATCCAGATGCCACTGGCTGGCCTGATTAGCCCTACCACCACTGCCTGTTGACTGGGATCACAGAGCACAGGAGAGGCTATGAGGCTGCACTGCAGGAAGGGGAACAACCCCACACCCCCCCCCAAAAAAAAAAAGTATTACAAATCTCTGCCCTTCTCCACTGCATGAGGTTTGGTAGGGTTTTTTTATAGCTCTACCAGCCCTTCAGATGTTCTCATATTAGTCGCATATGAGCATCCTCTGCTCGTATCAGTCTGCTCCTCAGCCAACCTGGAGCAGTTAGGCTGTGCCTGCACATGCCTTAATGCTTACCAGTATATTAAAGCTTCTCTCTTTTTCCAAAAAAATAAAATTATTTCTGTATTTATATATGTATCTTGCTTTGAATCAAGTCTGGAGGTACTGTCGTGTTTCATTGTTCTACATCCCCAACTCCCAAATGTCAACTCACAGCAGTTCCTTTCTGTGCAAAACGTTGGACACAGCAAAGCCCTGAAAGAATCGTATGTGTGCAAAGATTCTCTTTGCTTTTGCAGTGGTAGCTACCATCCTTTTTATCCAACTACACACAGTAAAACTAAATTAAGACCAAATGATTAAAATTTCACACACCACATAGTGAAAACATAACAATGTGAAAATGAATCACCTGTGTCTTCTAGCAAAGAGTAGCATACTTTCCATACACTTCAACTGACATGCTGAAAACTTGTAAACTAAATTGGCATCCAGAGATTTCCCTAAGCTTCCAGACTAAGGTTATATGTTACATTTTCTCATCTATGTACCTAATTAAAGTGCTCATCTGGTGAGATTTCAAAAGGCAGAGTTAGTTTTCTTTTTTGCCTTTTCTTTATACCGCCCTCTTTTTTTGTTTTAATACTGACTTTCCCTTTTCTCCTGAAGCCCTTTCAGGTTCCATCAAAATAACTCTGGCTAATGAGAACACCAGTAGCTGAGAAAAGACACCTCACTCCCCCAAACCCTGAACTTAGGTGTAAAATGAAGTAACAACAAAAACAGACAAACTGATCTGAAATCCCTTTAACTACAGCAATATTTGATCTGTTTCAGAGATTTCCATAATTTGCCTTGGCTGCTAAGCAACAAATTAAATACAATTTGGTATATTTAAAGGCATTATTCTTCCTACTGCTCTTCTGACTGAAAAAATACAGTTATAATAATGCTCCTGTCACAGAGCAGTAGTGTTGAGGAAAGGTCCTGCACTTCAGCAGGTGTACTAATTGTAAGCACAAGAATATGCATTTATTTGCCCTGCAGTAAAACTGAGGAAATACAGAGAACACAATGTCCTACAACCTATTCCCAAAGACACTATTGTCTGTGTTGTCACGACACCTACAGGGATTACAATTTTGCCTAAATTAGCCAGCTCGTGGCAAATTAATAGGTAAGAAATACCTAAGACGGGTAACTAACTCCACCTGGGGCTCTCTGTTTGGAATCTGCTTGCATACTGGGAATTCAGAACTCTGTTCCAAGACTTTACGTGCATGGACACTACATTTCCAGCTGAGAAAAAACAACTGAACAAAGCCAATCTTCAGTATCAATCAAAAATGCCCCCTGCCCAGAAATCAGAAGCACCACAGTTCCTCGTCTTTCGGTTGTAATAAGCTACTACTGTACCAAAGCAAGCAGAGACCTAAAATTGAATGTGGATGTCACATAGATGGACAGAGAAATCACAACAGGTCTCTGTTTCCCAATTTACACACAGTGCAAATTCAGAAGGATTTTTTTCAGAACACAAGTAACACAGAATCACAGAATCTCCTGAGTTGGAAAGGACCCCTAAGGATCATCAAGTCCAACTCCTGGCTCCACACAGGGCCAGCCAAGTCAGAGCACAGGACTGAGTGCATCATCCAGGGGCTTCTTGAACTTAGCCAAGCTCAGGGCTGTAACCACTTCCCTGGGGAGCCTGTTCCAGTGCCCAAGCACCCTCTCAGGAAAGAGCCTCTTCCTAATATCCAGCCTAAACCACCCCTGTTGCAGCTTCATGCCATTCCCTCAGGTACACCCAAAGAGAGGAGATTGGCACCTGCCCCTTTGCTCCCCCTTGGTAGGAAGCCATAGAGAGCAATAAGGTCTCTCCTCAGCCCCCTCTTCTCCAGGCTGTACAAACCAAGGGACTTCAGCCTCTACTTCAGCAAGACCCTTCCTCATCCTTGTTGCCCTCCACTGGACACTCTCCAGTATTTTTATGTCTGCGGTGCCCAAAACTGCACCCAGTACTTGAAGTGAGGCCGCACCGGTGCAGAACACCCATCTGTTCACCTTTACTTTAAAACTCAAAAGAAAGTACTGTTGAAAGTGGAAAGTAACTTTTGAGTTTGGAGAAGGTTCCTTTCACATCCTTAATACAGCTATGCTAAATATGAATTTAAAGCAAACAACAGCATTTAGTGTGTGGGCAGAAGGCTTGCATTGCTACTACCTGTGTTTGTCGTGTGTCTACTGAATACAAATAAGTGCTGTAGTTCTTAATCTTGCAGTCTTAATCGGTACAACAGTAACAAAACTATCAGAATCACACGAAAGTTACATTTCTGTGCATCATCATATCAACTTTTCAAGCAGAAATAAGTACCTTTGCATTCTCCATCTGAGTTCCACTTTCTGTGAAGTTATTAAAATTATTTCCTATTAACTATGTCAGTATTAACTAGATGAACATTTGCCTGCAATGACAACACAATGAGGAATATTTTCTTAATTTATCCACATCGCCATGATGGATGCTTTTAATTTCAGCTGCAATATTAAAAAAAAAATCAACAAACTAATAGATTAGGTTGTCAGAAAAACTTTCCAGTTTTCTTTTAAATTTTTAATGAACATACTAACAAAAATTAATACCTTCACAAATATATCTCATTCTTCCTCTTCCTGTTCAAACATATCTTCAAAATAAATACTTAAATATGAAAGGGCTACAAAAGCAGCTTAGCTTGACCTCATTGTTTATGTAAAGAGAATCCAAATATTACCTGTACTCATTGAAATAAAGTAGGCCAATAATTGTATTTGAAATACATGGGTATAAAGCAGGTTTTACTGCAGATACTCATAATGTGACTGTACCTCTACTTTTGAAATACCTGTCCATTTTCCCTCTTGTGAAAAATGCTGGTATTTGCATGCCCATAAAGGAGGTATGTATTCAAGCATAACAGAGATTCAACTCATGGAGCAGTACATGAATGGACAGTTTACAAGGATGACAGCCCTGACAACTAACACAGACTAATAACGTGCTAAAGCGACCGTGTAACCACTGCTAGTACTACTACTAAGAATCTTCAGGCATGCCACTCTAAAAGCGCTCAGTAGCGATAACTTACCATCACTACAAAGACGAAAGCTGAAATACAAATGTTCCTACTGTGTCCAGTTCTGGGCTCCCTGGTATAAAAAAGACAGGGACCTTCTGGAAAGAGTCCAGAGAAGGGTGACAAAGTCAATTAGGGGTCTGGAACATCTCCCCTATGAGGAAAGGCTGAGTGAGCTGCGTCTGTTCAGCCTGGAGAAAAGAAGACTTAGGGGGGACCTAATTAGTGTTTATAAATATCTTAGGCATGGGTGGCAGGGGGAATTGGCCAGCCCCTTTTCAGTGGTCAGTGGGGACAGGACAAGGGGCAATGGCTGCAAGTTGGAGCACAGGAAGTTCCGCACCTACATGCGGAAGAACTTTTTCCCAGTGAGGGTGACAGAGCCCTGGGACAGGCTGCCCAGGGAGGTGGTGGAGTCTCCTTCTCTGGAGATATTCAAGTCTCGTCTGGACGCCTATCTATGTAACCTGCTTTGGCAGGGGGGTTGGACCCGATGATCTCTTGAGGTCCCTTCCAACCCCTAAGGTTCTGTGATTCTGTGATTCTTTTCTCCTCAATTTACAGGTTTGGAAATTCCACTTTTCTAAAACAAAACCAAACAAAAATCTAAAAAACCCTTTCTCTGGGGATTGGACCTTCAAGATCGACACTCTTCACTGGGACGGGTCCTCAATTCCAGACTCATCTTTAGGTTACCGCAGGTTGCGAGCAGAGTTGTACAGCACATCTGCCTCTGACTCTGCTTTGACATGGTTAAAAAGACAAACCCCCAAACAAACCACACCAAACAAAACCCCACAAGCAAACTCACTGTGTAACAGCAAGAAAAGGGGCGCGGAGCAGCTTGAAGTCATCCGACACTGTGATGTTCGGTAGGAACGAGGAGGCAGAGCTGCTGCACGCATCAGCACGGGCTGCCAGCCGAGCCGCAGCCCCGCCGAGGTTCAGCCCCAGGCGGCGGCTGAGCACACCGCGCCCCGCGCTCCCACCCAACCCGCCCAAATAGCACCGGCGGGGCGGGGTCTGGGCAGTTCCCTGGGGCAGCGCAGCGAGAGGGGAACGATGCCAGATCTCGCCATAGAACACGCACACGGGGAGATAACACAAAGCACTCACCAACCCGACGACCGACCGACCGACCGGCCGCTCCACCCACACTGAGCCCGTCCCGGGACAGCACGGACCCGCCCCTCCCCTTTTATGGGGGCGTGACGTCACACGGCCACACCCCTGGCCAGCTCGGCTCACCTGTGCTGGCTCCTTGAACTCAGTCCTCGCCCAGACCAGGACAGCAGAACCTGAGGGTTACAGCAGCCCCTAAGCTGCAGACAAGCCAACACGCCTTTCCACCACACCTACGGCAAGCGGCACGGCCTCAGGAACAAGGCAGAAAGGAGAACCAAACAGAACAAGGTACCCTTCCCCTCTAACTCAGCACTAGGAAGGCAATACTGAGAACACTGTGTTGGGTTCAGTGTTCCCATTTTAAAAAGACTTAGGAAACTGGAGGGGATCCCCCCCCATGACGGCCAGGGACTGAGAACTCAGAGCCTCCAAGGAGATGTGGGGGGAGACAGACCGTTTCAGTCTGGCCAAAAAGGACTCGGGGGCAATCTAGTAACAGCAAATGACAGCTACTGACAGGAGTTACAAAGAGTGAAGGCAAACTCTTCTTGGCAGCAGTAGGCAGTTAAAAGTAAATTGCTATAAACTCTAACCCAGAAGGTTCAGACTGGACTCCTGGAGAAAAACTCTCAAAGGGAGGGTGGTGCAGGGCTGGAACAGGTGGTTGAGGAGCCTGTGGAAGCTCCATTGCCACAAACATTCAAGACCCATCCAAAGGCACCTTGGCCTTGAGGGTCACGGCTGGCCATTGTTCCAAGTTCAGCAGGAGCACGGACTAGGTAGTGAGGTCCTAGTCATCACATCCATGGTTTTATCTTGTGAAAAGACTTAAAAACTTCTAAGGGATTAAAATAACAGCTGGAGGCAGACACAGAAAAACCAAACCTAATTTTCCTAGCAGTGTGGTAATTATTTAAGCACTGTAGGACTATCTCCCCTTAAAGTAGTTGTATTCAATACAAAAGGAAATGGGAAGGAAATCTGGAATTGCTGCTAAAATGAAATGTGTCCTTTCACCTGAAGTGTATCACAAAGAAATGATCTGAGCCAAAACAGTTCTGATGTTATGTTACAGAATTATTTTGTGAGATGAATGCAATGCAAAACAAACTTCCCTCAGCCCACATTAACTTTCTAATACAAGCTATGCATTTCATTCTTCTGGAAAAATAATTACAGCAGTCTGTCTGACACGGCGTAAGATTACTGATAACTAACTTATGCATACAAACTGCTTATTTGATTTTAGTACAGTCTCTTTCTACTGTTTTACAGAACTGACAGCATAAAACCTCATTTCATTTTAACTGCCACCCTTATTGCCTGTTTTATTCCAAACTCTCTCATCCTCAAGTTCGTTAATAAAGCTCCCCCCCCATAACGTTGCCCTTAGAGTTAAGAAAATAATTTATGGGGTTGTCAGAAGACACCATCTCCAGCTTGGGTAACATTGGCCAGAAGTATTTTCTTCCAAAATAAGTCCAAGTTTAACAAGGAGAGTTAACAGCTATGATTTTAGAATGTTGTAACTGTGTAAAATGGTCATAAAAAATATTTTGGACAAAAACCCAACTGATACGCAAAGTCCAATTCCAAATCTACACAGATGCCTTAACTTCTTACTTTGGTAGTTTAGAACTAAGCAAACTGATTAAAATGGAAAACAAAAAAAAGACTTATGTTTTCAAAGAGAAAGGAATCCCCTCAGGATCCCATATGGCCACCCAGCTTCTTCAGTCCACTTCTTTTTATAAGAAGCCCAGTTCCTCTGAAAACAACTGCAAAGCCCCCATGATTTCAGAAAAGCAGAAAGAGATCTGAAGAGAATTCTTGACAAAATTTTGCATAAATCTACAATGAAACCTTAGGTAATAATTTGATAGCCACTTTTTAAGCAATCAGAGACAGAAATCCTGCAGTTTCCTCCCCCATCTTTCTACCACCAGCACGCAGGTAAAAATTATCTGAGAAGAAAGTTAATCCAAGTAAAATGCAGCCCAGGAAACAAAACCAGAAAGACCCTGGATGAGCATTCAATTCCACTTGCTGTAATACCATACAACTGCAGGGCGACACAAATGCAAGCACCATCACCAGGGCTAACAAAATTGGAACCACAAGAATTTCTTGACAATCTACATTCTTACAAGCACATTTCTGAAACTCACTGAACCTACGTAAAATACGACATCCGTATAAAATCCCTACCTTTTCAAAATGCAGGCACAGAAATGGACAGACAGGGTTCCTGCATCAAGTTTAGTGTCAACAGTCCAGGTATTCTATACAAAGTGGTATTAGCCTAAATTAGCCATGAAGCTTCAGGCTGTGTATGTTCTTAAAAGCAGACATTGCTGAGGCCTCGTGCAGACTGTCAGCACGTTCAGCCACATAAGGTACTGAAGCCTCATACCCACACTTAAATAACTGACTCTGCAAAATCTTGTGTTGCTATCTTTGAGGAAGAAAGCATCTGCCAGAAGGCAAGACGAAAACCTAACTGATATTCCAAGACTATAGAATGAATGACAATGGCTAACAAGGTATTAGTCAGTCTAGATAGATGTTCTTTTGACTAAAACAAATACAGCCCATAAAGCCGTACTAACACCTATGCACCTTTCAGATCTGCAGTTTCAAACCTCAAGTAGCAGTTGAGCCTAGTTTTGTATCCTATATTCATCTTCCTAATATTTTTGTAAAATTCTTTGTAAATTCAGGTGTTACTCTTTTCTTAAATGATTCCCTGGATTTAGGGATATGTGCTTTGATCCACTGCATCCTTTGTATTTTTGTTCTCTGTTTGCCTTTCTCCCAACCCCCTTCTGCTTTCAGTCACATTTTCCACCAATTATATTTGTATACAGGATTTTGCTTCCCAGAAGGTATTTTCCTTTCCCGTACTGCTGTTCTCTATTTCTTCTGAAATGTACATAACAGCATGCTAGAGCTTTCTTCCAAAGCTCCTTCACCTTTTACTTTTTTATAAATTGTTTACTTACACACCAGATTTATCTTCTTTTCTCCCTTTTCCAGTGCCCATACTCACTTCCTCCTCCTAGCACATCTTTTATCCTTTAATCCCTCAGCACTCATTATCTTCAACTCTTCTGAGTGTATACTCTGTGTGTGTACATAAGTGTGTATATATATATATAAAGCTTTCTATCAACATTGAATAGATCATTAAAGAAAACATTGAGAATATTACTAACAATTTTGGAAGGGGTAGGGCTTTAAATAACTTCAGAGAAAAAAAAGAACAGTTTTTAATCTGAATTTCCCTAAAGGAGAAAGATCATACAGAAGCCTCTAGTACCTACACCTCAAACTCAGTAGGTACTTGAAAAAATTACAAACATTTCTTTTTTTTTCCCCCTCTCCTATTCCCTCTAACTCTTCCTTACATTTTCTTGCTGGACTACTTCACCCATCTTCCCTTGGGGATTACCTTCTGTACCTTCACAGACAATGCCATCTATTGATTCCACTCATCCACATCTGGCAGCTCCCTCACACCAAGATGTGATCGCTCTCATTTCATGCTGAAAAAAGCCAAAAAATCCTCCTGCTTTGCAAATGTGGCAGACTGGCCACAATAGGAGTTTCCTCACATTTCCAAATCTGTTGTCACCTTGATAAAAGTATCGTATTCCCCTTCTCATCATTTGTCAGGTTTAGCTCTTCTCCAAGGAAAGACAGAAAGTAAGCAGACAAAACACTATTTGAAAATTAAAACAAATGTCAAATCAATGGATTCAAGTCATGATTGTCTAGTCTCTGTTCTTTCTTCAGCCTTTCAGGTAAAAGAGGGTGTGTGTTGTTGCTGCTATTTTACCTAAGAGTTTTCATTTGCCTCTTTCTTCGGGTTTTTTCTTCTTTAGTAGTCATCGATTTTCTTCCCAAAGACCTATCACAGCAGGTTTAAGAACTTCTGAAATCTCCTACTCCATTCCCTACCCACAGCTCACCTATGCTAGAAAGCTAAGCAGCTGTGAAAGCACAAGAGGCCCTTAAAAGCCCATTTTTTCATCTTACAACAAAACTGCTGCATCCATAGTCTGCAACTGGAAAGAAAAGGAGTAAGAGAAGGTTTAGAATGTGACCTTCCATTCTGAAATTTTCTAATAACTGCCCAGGGAAAAAACCAACTACCCCGGCAAGCAAGCAAATATTAAGCTGCATTTTACTGGAATTACATATTCTTTGTAAAAAAACACAAGTTTATTAAAAAACAGACAAGATTTCATTTGAACATGCCAGCTGATGTATAAGGATAGAGCAAACAGAGTAAAGAGCTTATTTTGTATACCATCTTAGTAGATTCCAAGAGCATATTTTATTCTGCTAAATCTGGCTCACTCCAAAAAGCTGTAATACTTTCAAATATGCTTCCTGAGATGCCTACATAAATTACGTGTTATTGTGGTGATTTGTCAGTACCTAGAAGTCAGGCGATTATTGCAGACACCACCACCACTCAAGGTTTCCTTTAATTTGGTGGCAGAATTTTTAAGACTCAGTTGGGAGCCTGAGCAAATTTCTTTCAGAACTTAACTGCCTCATGTGATCCTGGAACTGGTCACTGTTCATTTCCTCCACTTTTCCACATGCTATTTTTTTACTTGTTAAACCTTGTTCCTAGTTCCTGGACTCTTCCAGTTTTGAGACAATAATAGGATGAAAACAAACAGCTTTCTTCCTCAGCTACATTGCTGCCCAGGCTTTGGAGAGAGCAGTGAAACTCTTAATAGTTCTGCTTGGTTTTCACAATAACAACTATAAAACCCATAAGCTGTTACATGACACTTAAATATTTATCACAGTTGTGAATGGTCACGAAGAAATCCTTTAGATTTCACACACCCATCACCAGAGATGCTTGATTGCTCTGAATTTGTGCACGTTTCTTTAATAAGCTGTTGCAATTTAAAAAATCCATTCAGGATTATGGCTTTATGCTCTTCTCACTAAATACAGTTCTGCATAGAATTACAATGAAAGCATAAACTTTTTTTTTAACAATAACTGCAAGGGTTTGTTTAGAAAGGTATTTTCTCAAGTCCTAAATATAAGCAAATGCATCGAGGTAGTTAAAAAAAAAATCTCTCCTAGGCAAGCTTTACATAGCATAACACAGAAAACAACCTCCCAAAAAAAAACATGTGCAGGAGGTGCCAATAATAAAAAAGCCCGTTAGAATCTAACATAAGGAACTCAGAATTCCAACAGTAAATTTTACTTTCTCTTCATATCCCTAGCTCCTTACACTAGTTATTACTGGCTTTACATTCTAGAATCTACTGGTAAGAATGTGATTATTTGATACCCTCTCGATCTTACTACAAGTACTTAGTCTCCAGTTTAAAATCCAACTTGTATTAAATGCATTTTTTTGCTTGGGTACATAATGATGAACTGATGCTTACAAAATAAAGCAGATTCTAACACTTCTTATTAGCACTCTTACCTTTAAAATACTTGAAAAAGTCACGTCTCACAACTGGAGTAACAATGGAAAGAACACTATGTATTAAAAGTTATAAAAACAATAAATCCAAGCAATAGCTTTCATTTACAGCTCATTATTTGGGCTGCTAAAATTATTAGGCCTTCTTCCACATACTGGCATTAAAGTGACCGACCAATATACATAAGCATTGCCTGACAGCTGCTGTAGGTATTTTAGTCACAAACTCTTCAAGTCCCACAAGTCATCATTCTGGTGTACCACACAGAGAAGACTTACCACGACCATGACAAGAGACCCGGGAAGGAACAACCGTTTGTATCAGTACAGGCTGGGGATGACCTGCTGGAGAAGAGCTCTGTGGAGAAGGACCTGGGGGTCCCGGTGGATGACAGGTTGGCCATGAGTCAGCAGTGTGCCTTGGTGGCTAAGAGAGCCAATGGGATCCTGGGGTGCATCAGGAGGACTGTGGCCAGCAGGTCTAAGGAGGTGACCCTCCCCCTCTACTCTGCCCTGGTCAGGCCCCACCTGGAGTATTGTGTCCAGTTCTGGGCTCCCTGGTATAAAAAGGACAGGTATCTCCTGGAGAGAGTCCAAAGAAGGGCTATGAAGATGATTAGGGGCCTGGAGCATCTATCCTGTGAGGAAAGGCTGAGTAAGTTGGGACTCTTCAGCCTTGAGAAGACTAAGGGGGGACCTAATTAAAGTCTATAATTATCTGAAGCAGGGGATGCAGGGGGAATTGGCCAGCCCCTTTTCAGTGGTTAGCGGAGACAGGACCAGGGGCAATGGCTGCAAACTGGAGCACAGGAAGTTCCGCACCAACATGTGGAAGAACTTTTTCCCAGTGAGGGTGACAGAGCCCTGGGACAGGCTGCCCAGGGAGGTGGTGGAGTCTCCTTCTCTGGAGATATTCAAGACCCATCTGGATGCCTATTCGTGTAATATGAGCTAGGGAGCTGCTTTGGCAAGGGGGTTGGATCCGATGATCTCTGGAGGTCCCTTCCAACCCCTACAATTCTGTGATTTTATGATTCTATGATTTTACAAGTTCTCTTAGCAAGGAAGGAAAAGGCAAATGACTGAACAGTTAACAGACTCTGCAACACAGACTCTGCAACAGAGGCTGTCCTCTCTTGTTCAAACTATTGATACTACCCCAGCAAGCAAAATACAACAATTTTGTAGAAACAGGAGAATGGAGATGGGGGGGACGGGACGACGGAAATCAGGTTAAGTGAAATGTAGTCTTCATATGACACCCAAAACAGAGGACAGTGTAATACAGCAATAACATCTGCTAAGAAGAGTTTGAATTGAGTTGCTTATATTTTATTAACTAAAAGCTTGAACAGCTGAAGTCAACGTTTTGTCAATGTCTGCTAAAACACACTGTCAACTTACATCAGCTTTTATTGTTTGGAAAAGAGTTATTTTTAGAGGACTCTAGAAGAATTATATTTAGGAGTGAGTTAAGACCAGCCTGTTCACATTGCACACTACTTCTGAATACTTCTGACAGTAGCTGTTGTCTTTTATGGCCACCTTAAAAAAAATCCCATTAAGAAAACTACACTCTTGAGAACAGAGAGTAGAGCTTTAGAAGTTGTTTAACAGCAGAGTGAACACAACTACTATCCCAAGATGTAACGTGGTTTGCAGAGGTCAGCAGGGGATGAAGTGAAATGTTCACTTCAATTAGTTTCTAATACCTGAAGTTCAAAATGTTCTGACAAAGAGTAACTTATGAATTCCATGACATATCCATTATCTACATGTCACAACAGAACACTGCAGTGACTGAAGGTTCTCCTGCTCTTAAAAAGGAGCAGTCACACACAGCATCTGCAGAGATATCTTTCTTCATGACAGCAGCTGTCAATCTGAAGAGTTTTTAGCGTTGAACTGAAGCACAGCGTAAGGAGTGACCTCTTACAGAGGTGGCTCTCTCTAGGGCATGACAGACCATGGACATCAATGCTCTGAAGTGAGAAGAAAGGCATGATCTTTCTCTTGGGTGAGAAGGGAAAGTTTGTAATCACACATTAAACATGATTCTGCACACTTAACAAATATTTCCCCACCAAACCACGATACAACCCTTACTGGTCAGCCTAATTTTTACCACCTGTCTCTAAACAGCATTTAAGAACATTAATATCCTATAAAATAAATTTAGATTATACAAAAAGCATCTAATAACTTTGTTCTGGTGATTGCTGAAATAATGGAGATACTCAGGATCTAAATTTTTTTTTAAAAAAAAATCAATATTCATTTTCAAGCATACTTGGTTTTGCTAAGATAAAAGCTTAGATTTGTTTTGCCCCTGTACTCAGCACTGGCAAAGCCACACATCAAATACTGTGATCAGTTCTGGGTCCCTCATTACACGACATTGAGGTGCTGTATTGTGTATGGAGCAGGGCAACAAAGCTGGTGAAGGGCCCGGAGCACAAGTATAATGAAGAGTAGCTGAGGGAACTGGGGCTCTTTAGCCTGCAGGAAGCTGAGGGGAGACCATATCACACTCTATTACTACCTGACAGGAGGTTGTAGCCAGGTGGAGATTGTTCTCTTCTCTCAGGTAACAAGTGATACGACAAGAGGAAATGGCCTCAAGTTGTGGCAGGGGAGGTTTAGATTGGGTATTAGGAATGATTTCTTCACTGAAGGGGTTGTCAATCATTGCAACAAGCTGCCCAGAGATGTGGTAGAGTCACCATCCCTGGAGGTGTTCAAAAAACGCATAGACATGGCACTTCAGGACATCTTTTAGTAGACATGGTGGTGCTGAGTAGACAGTTGGACTTGATGATCTTAGAAGTCTTTCCCAACCTTAAAGATTCTATGACTCCAGTATATTAAGCACACTTAGAGACACTACAACTTCATTTACACAGATGCAAGGGTGCCACCTTTCATTTAACAGATAGATGTTTCAGTAAGGCATAGGCAGCTTTACTCACACACACACACAAAAATGCCCCAATGACTTGCTTTTAATTACATGCTGAGTAAACTAACTTTGTATGATATACCACTCGGTCTACTATGACCGGATCTAATAAAACATTTAGGGTATATCTACCTGGACAGCTCTTAGCCATGAGCCAGCAGTGTGCCCTGGTGGCTAAGAGAGCCAATGGGATCCTGGGGTGCATCAGCAGGTCAAAGGAGGTGATCCTCCCCCCCTTTACGCTGCCCTGGTCAGGCCCCACCTGGAGTATTGTGTCCAGTTCTGGGCTCCCTGGTATAAAAAAGACAGGGATCTCCTTGAGAGTGGGCAGAGAAGGGCTACAAAGATGATTAAGGGCCTGGAGCTTCTCCCCTATGAGGAAAGGCTGAGTGAGCTGGGGCTCTCCAGGCTGGAGAAAAGAAGGTTAAGAGGGGATCTTATTAATGTATATAAATATCTCAAGTGTGCGACACAGAGGGAAATGCTCAGCCCCTTTTCAGTGGTCTGTGGAGACAGGACAAGGGGCAATGGCTGCAGACTGGAGCACAGGAAGTTCCACACCAACATGCAGAAGAACTTTTTCCCAGTGAGGGTGACAAAGCCCTGGGACAGGCTGCCCAGGGAGGTGGTGGAGTCTCCTTCTCTGGAGATATTCCAGACCTACCTGGATGCCTACCTGTGTGATCTGTCCTAGGGAGCTGCTTTGGCAGGGGGGTTGGACCTGATGATCTCTCAAGGTCCCTTCCAACCCCTGTGATTCTATGATTCTATCCATTAAGGTGTCTATAAATGTTTGAGCACTGCCTCAGCCCTATACTATGTCCATGGCAGTACAGGCTGACTTTCAGAGAGGAATTTTTGTTTAGGCTTCCAGGCTATCCACATACAGTATGATGTGAGAACGTATAATCTACAATAAATGCACGGAGGACAGTAAAGATAGTTAAGTTTTATATTCCACCCCTTTTCTAGATTTCATCTGATGGATTCAAACCTATAAACCAGCTTCTTTATCCAATTAAAAAAATTCTCACAGCTGTTTACATCCATTCCTTCAAAGAATTAAACAGACATCCTTATTTTCTCTTACAAAATGTGGCCAGGAGAGAGGGTGCCCATCCTTGATATTAGGTCTGACCACTACAAAAAAGGAAAAATCTTTGTTTCTCTGGGAATTCAAAAGGATATCTCCCACCTCCTATGGGCAAAATTATAAGCAAACACTAACTAGAAATCTATTCACCTTCTCTTCACAGGTGTTCTACCAACCACAGAACAATTCAATATTTTCAAAAGCAGAAGAAGAACAAGCATTACTGCATGAGTCAGGGGTTAGGACACACAATACATCCTCCAGAGACTCTTTCTGTATTTCATTTAATAACTGTCTAAAATTCTCTGTTATTACAACAAAAATTCATTACAAACTCAGAACAGAAACAACAGCCTTAAAAACTGAAGACAGAAAAAACATGTACTTGGGAAGTTTGACATTATTTTGTTTGTTAGGAAAAAGAAAAAAGGTTGATACCAAACAAGAAAAACCATCAAGGATTGATGGTTTGCCTGACAATTAAGCAGTTGTTAAATTCTTTAAATGGTGAGGTCACCACCTGTAACATTGTTACAGTTCCCAGATTAAAGTCTAGCTATCCACCACTTTCTTCTTGGAAAACCAGTAAGTTTGTGTTTTCTATCCCCAAGTGCCATATGCTGGACACACCATATCTCAATGAGCACCAACACAAGGACAATTCATGTGTGTTAAACAGAAGAGATGAGAATGTACCTAAACAGAAGAGATGAGAATGTACCTAATTTTCAAACAAGCTGACAGGAAATAATTTCACAGAATCACAAGATTGGAAAAGACCTTTGAGATCAAGTCCAACTGTACCTGTCCTAAGCTAAACCACATCCTAAGCACCCCATCTACCCATCTTTTAAATACATCCAGGGAGAGTGACTCAACTGTGTCCCTGGGCAACCTGTTCCAGTGCCCAATAATCCTTTCAGTAGAGAATGGATTGAAGCTAAAGGAGGGAAGGTTTAGATTGGATATTAGGGGGAAGTTTTTTACAGAGAGAGTGGTGAGGTGCTGGAACAGGCTGCCCAGAGAGGTGGTGAATGCCCCATCCCTGGAAATGTTCAAGGCCAGGTTGGATGGGGCCCTGGGCAACCTTGTGTAGATCCAGGCCTGAGGTTGGTGGCCCTGCCTGTGGCAGGGGGGTTGGAGCTTTATGATCCTCGGGGTCCCTTCCAACCCAGACCATTCTATGATTCTATGGTATAATTCACACCAGGAAATTGAAGAAGTTACAGTGTACGTAGAGAAAAATGCCCATGCTTTTCTAAATGGGTTTTAATTTATTTTGTTGATGTTCCTCAAAATACACTTCCACGAGCAGCTTGATATGCTAAAAATAAATGCAGTTTCAAGAAAAACTGAAACTCAAGATTTTGTGAGAGTATGACTCAAATTTGTACTGACACAGAAAGTCTGGAACACAAGTGGTTGATTTATAAGAGAGTTAAACAATGTAACAGAAGCAGCTAATACACATTCAGATCCATTTCCTCCTTGTTTATTTGTGGCAGTATTAATGCTAGGTCTGATAGTGAGCTTCAGAATGCCCAAGCAGGTCCACTGAAAATATTAAGTTTTGGCTCATACTGGTCTATTAAGTTTTGGCAGAGTCAAACTGGATGCCATTTGCTCATCTGCTCAATCCATGCACTAGCTAGCTGTATTTAATAGACACATTTCTCTCCCGATGGCATCCATGAAATACAGAATATATTTTTTTAAATCCTAACAGCTGCACAAGTGCAAACAGTATTAGCAACACTTTTACTTTCTAAATATGCAAGAATTACAACATATTTCATTTTTACTGATGAACTTTCAGTAACTTTGTATAACAAATGATCTTGAAGCACTTGATTGTAATTACATCTATATAACAAAACCCACAGCATTTGTAACAGAAGAAAAATTACTACATATAGTAATTAGCATAATTTTCTTCAATTAAACCTAGAAATTAAGTTACAAGTTTATAGTTTTTGAACAGAACTGCATGTTACTTATTAAATCCTATCTCCAATGCTTGCATAATTCTACCCGAAATTAATACATACACTACCGTGAGGCCACCATGTACCAGTTATAAATTTTCATTAAGAAAGAAAAACATGACTCTCAACATGATTATTATCATTACACTCAAATGTTTCATTGTCTGTTTTCTGCATCCTAAAATGTATCTACTTTTAAAGAGCTGTAGCTCTGAGCACTAAACATGCATTTTCTTTCTACAAGACTCAAGATGTTTCAACATTGCTGGAGTCTTACAGAAATAAGGTCGACCCAGTATTTTTTTTTTCCTGAAGTGTATCTTTTGAATTAAAGTACTCCTGCCAGATCAGGCTTCTCCAGGACACATACAGTGTCCAAAGGGTTCCTCATGTTCCATGATAAAATCAAAATCATCTATCATTTTGTCTGCAACTCAAGCTGAGATAGCAGAGTTCTCTAAAAATAGGGCTAACAGATGTGCCTGGGGATCTAAATCATAGAATGGTTGTGGCTGGAATGGACATAAATGGCCTTGAAATTTAACATAAACTGCTATAACCTGTGAAAATGGCAAGTTGCAAGTCAGGAAAAAACATATGAAAATCCTCATGTTCCAAGTCAAGGCTTGAGAAAGGTGGGAAACCAAGATTAAACACTCTTTACAGGGCACATTTGACAGTGTTGCAATGTGAGCTTACAGATACCTGAAAGAGGAGGCATGAAACAGGTAAACCTGACTTTCAAAGTTTTTCTAGGGTTACCATCAAATCAGAGTCTTCAGCTCACTCCAGCTAACATGCTTCAGAACAAAAACTGACCAACAAGGACAGCAGTATGTCAATATCCAATGCCTTTTATGACTGCATCATACAGGTTTTATGTTTTTCCTCCTGTAGCTGTTTCCTTTTAAAAATCATATCCTTAATTCTTTGCTCAATAAAGTTTAGTGGGCTTTTTTTCTAGAAAGATTCTTTCTTTAATGATAGGGAAGGTTTCAATGGAAAAATAACTATGAGTAAATTTAGCTCACTATAATCAAGGATGGACTAGACTATCTACAACAAGCATATGGTTTGGAATTCTGAAAAACTGAAACATTTGCTTCCTACTACATAAAAAGGATTGGATACTACATTCATGCTTAAAAATCAGCTTTGGTAGCCAGTGCCCCATATACAAGAACTAAGCTAGGGGAAAGTGCTTACATTTCTGAAAATACTGACACAGAAGATGACCCATTTAGATTGCTTCTATACACAAATGCCTTTGCTTTTCAATGTGGCTATTCCCATGGGAACTCTGTAATGTCTAGGCAGAGAGTATATTTCATTGCTGTCAAAAGTGGGGACTTAAAAAAATTTTAGGCCACATAAGCATATACATTCATGAAGATGACCCATTACTGTACCACGCTGATCCACCACAAGGTCATTCCATGTATAGCAGCACACTGTGCTGCACTAAATCAACAGACACTCAAAGGTATGTTCCACAGGTTTCAAGAGAATAATCTTTAGGCAACACTGATCAGTTAGCTCTCTAATGAACAAGGAGATGGTAAACTTGCGATGAACCTAGAGTTTGCTATAAAAAAGCCTATAAGTTTATTATTGCTTCAAAAGTCTATCAAACCTGGTAGATCTCAAGAAGCAATCCCATCTACCTTAACTGCCATAGAAAGTTCAGTATATAAGGCGTCAGGCAAGAACTGAGGATCCATAAGTGTTCCCTTTCCCCCTTAAATGTTAGTAACACTATCAATTTTTTTCATTAATACTGCCAAAACTTGTAAAGATTTGAGTAATGAAACCCCACTCTGGACTTTCCTGCAGATCAGAGAGGCGATTGTACAGGAGGAATATAAACTGTCCAGAGCTTAAGGGCATGTGCATTTGTCATCCTGGAATAAAATGATGTGTTTATCAGCAGAGCAGAGGTCCAATTCTGCTCTAACAAGAAAAAAAAACAGTATGAACAAAAAAAAGAATTCTTTCTCATTGTTAAAAAAACTTTTTTCTTCTTTCCTAGATAAAGAAAAAAAGTAGGTTTTATACTTAGAAATGGAATGGATAAGCCTAGCTAGATGGGCTAGCCACAAATAATCCACAATAGCTGACTTCCACTCTTGAAAACATCACAGGTGATAGAAAGTATATTCCTTTGAGACTGTCATCCTGTATCATGGAACTTGCTGAAGGTTAATTTGCTTGAAGTTCATGCCCATGATAAATGAAAACTTAACTCCTTTGTGCCTCAGATTATTATTTTTTAAATAGAACACTCACCCTAGCCAGAGCCACAGAACACATGCTGTTGTCTTGCCAGTGGGTAGACACATCTTAAGTTTTCAGAGCACAACAACAGTCTTGGAAATTTAAGACTACAGAGTAACATCAGTTCATTCTCACATGAGTGATATGTACACGTATTCTGCCATATAATGCCGTTCTTCAGCTGCAACGCAGATCCCTGCAACGCTGAATACTTGTATCATTTTTAATGTATTTTCACAAGAGCAAATTCAGACCAGACTGCAATGCCAGAAACTTCCACCTCTACCCTAGTCTAGGCCTCCTATCACTTCTCCTGAATGATCTGTATCATAATTTTTCCTCCTGCGATGAACCTCATATAATCATAAAACATTTTAGGTTGCTCAAAGCAGGATCAACTACAGCAGGCTGCTCAGAGTATTGAGATGTAATAAATATCAGTGTCTTGTACTGCCAGAGACACACCAGGTAGCGGGGAGGCAGAGAAGTAAGATTTCCCTCCCCACAGAGTACACATTTTTGTAAAGCCCTTGTGCCTGAGGCTTCCAAATAAAGAGCATCTCAACAAACTCAACTTGTATTTTTGGGTTGTGTCCTCAAGCCTCCTAAGTTTCACAACAGCCCACGGAATCACAATTGCAAAAGTTCATTAATCACAGCCTTCTCCCTTAATATCAACAAAAAGGCAGATCCAGCTGAGCATAAAAGACCTCTCTAAGCATTTCTGCACAGATACACAGTGGCTAGTGGCTGAACAAGTTTTAACAAGTTAAGCATTTCCTTTTTTTACTGAAAAGCTGACTCTGCAGCCATTTTTACAAGAGCTGGTCCAACTACTTGAGTTCACACATAATCAAGTTACAAATTACTTATCATTTTCCTTTTTTTTTTTTTAATTGCTTGAAGGTCTGCACGAAAATCATTGTGGATGGTGCTGTTTTGTCATATGGTAATGGGAACTTTTTGTGGAAAACTGCTCTAACCATCAACAATGGCTTTTCAGTAGTGACCCTGCTTATCCCGTGTATCTGATCTGGCAGACAATCTATCAGAACCCTGGATGTGCCTAACATAAAAGATTCTGGACCTTCAAATCATGGATTAGTGTCATGTTGTAGAAATACAGATGACAACTTCGATTTTGGTTACTCCATAGCCATTCCTTTAGAGGTGGCAACTGGGCACTGCTGGAAAAACTGCTGTAGTACAGTATTTAGCATGAGTACTACAAGTACTTCACTGTCACTCCTTCCAATCTTCCATAACCTGTGCATCTATTATGCAGTGCTGTACTAAACAAAAGGGTTAATCTGAAGGAAGACTCTGCTCCCAAAAAGGACCCTCATTCTCCCTATGGATACAACTTCAGTGTAAGTGTGCTGGATTGGCTTAAGTTGGCGGCTCTTCAAACATCGATTTTCATCCATGGTTTGTGTTCAAATTGGCCATCCCCATGCTACAAGTCATTTCCATACTCAACATACAGATGCAAGAATTTCTCCCATTATACCCCTGATTTGGACTGTTTCATTTTATGTGAAACACTTTATTACATCAAACAGCCAAAAAATTACCCCAGAGCCCAGAAACTACAGAATTCATTTCAGCCAGAGAAGACTGAGAATACCTCACTCCCATAAATATTCATTTACTTGAGCAGTCATCTCTGATAAGAAAGAGCAAAGTTCAAATTATTGGTTGCAAGCAAATAAAGCAAGGAGTTTAAGCTGCTTCCATATATTCCAGAAAAATAGTCTAACATGAAATGAGATGCATACATACATGGAGATAAATACAGGTACTCAGAGTGGAAACAGGGAAAAATTCTCAATTCCCCTCTCCTTGCAAAAAAAGTATGGCTCAAATAAATTGTCTTTTACTGAATGCAGCTTTTTTTATTCTTTTACATCTGCTGTTGGAGAGCATAAATTCACATCTATTTTAGAACTACCCACTCCTCACTGGTTTGATCTGCATTTCATTTCCTTGGGTAAATAATTCCAATCTTTTCAATCCCTTGAAAAACTCTGCCATATCCTTCATCTCAAACTCTCTACAATACCGTGATTTATCTTTTTTTTTTAACTAATTGAGAGTTAATAAGACACTTTGAATAGCAGATAAGAAATAATTTGTATAGAACGGCACTTCCTTCTCTGTGCTTTTTTCCCCACTTCTGATTACAGCTATAAACTGCACAGCGATACCTCAGCAAACTGCAATGATGCCCAAGCTTTCTTGTTATTTTAACACTGTAAATTTTCTGAAGTTTTAAGACATATAAACAGTATCTTGTTTTCTGCCTCCAAAAGACGCTGTTTTGCATATACCAGCTTTACCTGTCATCCTACTGTCCTTCCACACAGCTTGCTTTGACTTCTCTGGTGACCTTTCCAGTAGTTCTGAATTGGATTAAACACTTTTGAATACCCAGTAAATACGGCTACTTTATAAATCAAATTATACAGATTATAAATAGAAAATGTAGAACAGCTCCTGAGTTAAGACAAAACATTAAGCCACGTATAACTTAACTTTCATTCCTGTTATTTCCCCTCAGAGATTTTTGTGACCCGTGTAAGTATTTTACCTCTCACATCATGGCTTCTTTAATAGCAGCCTGGTGCGAGGAACCTTCAATTACACCCTTAAAAAGTACATGTAAATTAGAACTATATTAAAATTTAATCTGTTACGCTATTACTGCAATCAAAATCCCTAACAGATTAGTGAGGCACAGCTGCCTTTGCAGAAGCAGTACTATGTTAGCAATACCAGTCAGGACTGGTGAGCCTGTTGCCAGTCTCTGTGCCAGTGTATACCTCTATCTACAGGCAGCTCTGACTGCAAGGGATGAGAACTGCACGTGCGTGTTGCCTCTTTAAGAGGTCCAAACAATTTTCAGACCTGTTTCCTATGCAAAGTTCATGAGAACACTTGCAGAGTTATTTGATGGAAGCTTCCCTTCAGTAAATGAAAATCTATTGACCAATTTCTACCAAATTGGACTCAAGCACACCGAGGTTCTCCAAATTTGTGAAAACAAGAGCCAGATAGAGAACAGAGACTCTATTAATACTCCCAGGAAATGAATGCAGCTCACCACGGAGCAGGAAAGAAGGGGGGGAAAAAGTACAAATGCCCTAGCTACAAGAAATGCCTCAAGAGAATTTAATGCCTTTTATTAAATGCCAAAAAATCCCACCTGGGTTTAGAATAGATTCCTGTCCTTTAGTAAGCTTTAAGTGTCAGACAGTTACAGCATTCATAGTAATCTACTTCTGTATGGAGTCTGCTGTTGTGAGACTAAATTCATGCTGCAACCACAGCATCCAACTCAAAAATCAGTCACCAGCAAAGAATAAACTCATTGAAGGCTATCCATTATTTCTGCTCTTTACTAAGTGTCTTGTTAAAACCTAACTATCTTTGTGTGTATAAGGTAATTTATTGCACCAACACATTAGCATAAGCATGCTAGTATTCAATTCAGCCTCCCACACACCCCAAAATATAAGCACCTAAATTAATAAATGTATTTTTAAAAATGTATACACTTTTGATGACCTTCTATGTCCTTTAACCGATACAAAACATTTTTCAGAGAATTAAGAAATCAAATATTCAAGACATGAGAATTTCTCATTATGCTAATTATTTTCCTGGAAGTCCATAATTAATGTTTTGCTGCCTCTCCGACACATTCTTTGTTCCACTTGTGTTAAGAGATGCAGGTCACAGCACTGCACAAGCACTTGGAGTAGCCTGAAGAGGCTACAAAGCTTCTCACCTCTAGGGAGGAGGTGGCTCTGCCAACAAAACGTTTTTGTTTGCAAAGTAATTTCAAATACATATGACAGGCTAAGTTGCTCCAGTCCTACCCCCATATCTTTTCTGTCTCTGAAACCATGTCTTGCAAACGTGAAATACATAGCCTGTAATCTGTGTCAGACGACCTCCAGATCCCTCCCAAAAAACTTAAGAGACTGATTCACAGATGGACTGGAACACACAACCCCTATTGCAATCTGGCGCCTTGGTATCTTTAAGGATCCGGGACTTAGTCCAAAAAACCAAAGACTGGAAAAGAGGTATTATCACCCTTGCAGCAGCCAGAGGCTCCAAGGTGGTAGAAAAAGCAGAGCTGGAGTTATAAAAGGTGCTTCACCCTCCAAGCAGTTAAAATTAAGGATACGTTAAGATGCATCAGACACACAAGCAGAAGGCTATAAAAAGGCCTGATCTGAATGCAGTAACAGTAACCTGGTAAGAATTCCATCATGGTACCTTTTCTCAGCAGCCAAGAAGAAAGAGGTGGGTGGGGGGTGGGAAACCCAACCCTCTCAAACCCTGTATTTCCTACAAACAATAGAGCCTCATATTTTAGTCTCATTCTCTTTCAGGTAAGTATCTGGTGGGGGTTTTTTTATTATTATTCCCTCCAAACTGTAGTCTTACAGATTTCAGTGGATGAGAAGTGAGTGTATATGCAAGTGGGCTGATAGTTTAAGAGTGTTAAAAAAACATATACAGAAAAAAAAATAGCACAAACAGGATTACATGCATCATCTTCTGGAGGGGGGAGGGGGGAGGAGAAGAAAAATGAACAGAAAACACAGGGTATGAGAAAAAGCACATCCATCATGGAAAGCGACAAGAACTATGAAAGAGCAAGTAAAGGGAAAAGAAAGTTGAATAACACTCATTAAAAGCACAGGGAAACATTTCATTTTCTACTGTAGGGAAGAAAAGAATGATGTGAAGGAAAAACTGTGGAATGTTGGATTGAAACTTTATATTGAAGTCCATCTTTTTACAGAAATTAATCTCATGGAAGCATGTTGAGGAGGGTTCCCTCACTTGAAAACTGGACAGCTGAATTCTATCAAATTTGACAGAAGGGTAAGGGTCTCCAAGATAACTGCCTATGAAAATGCTAAGTTCATGAAATCAAGATGCTACGAGTGCCCTGACCAAGGGAAATTCTGCACTGTGCATTAAGACTTTGTTAGATATCCAATGATCCACAAAAGGATCAGACTATACATAATTTTTTTGAAGGGTGGGAATCCATTAGAGCTTACAATCACCACTGAGGTTTAAAAAAAAAAAAAAAAAAAAAGCTATAAAGCCAGGTTTCTACTGCTTAAGGAGCTCCTCTTTTAAAATACTTCTTCCTCTTTCACCTGGGGAAAAAAGGAATACATGGCAATACTTGGTGTAGTATCTGCTATTGGGAGCAGTAACACCCAAGTGCCAGAAGATCCTTTTTATATGCAAAAGTGCCGTACAAAGCGGGAAGTTTTTATCTTCCTTTGGAGAAATCAAAGCAAGAGAGGCAAAGTGACTGCTAAGGAAAAACAGCAGTGAAAAAGCTGGATGGAAATAAAAGCTAAATAACCCAAATCACCTTCCACCCACTCCTCCAGTCTGCCTTCAGAACCAGCAGCATCCAACGCAGAATACATTTTCTGGAACACGATTAAAACAGAACGTACTTACAGCATACAATAATCAATGGGAAGAAATCTTTTAAAAGCCATATCACTCCCTTTATACCATTTGGCTCCTTGAATTCACAAATATTGTTAATAGTCACTTCTTAACACACTTATCACAGATGACAAGCAGGAATTCCTCAGCTTTTTCAATAAAACCAGATTTTAGATAACCGCATATATTACCCATCTACACTTTCACAGTTTAGTCAAGTCAGTATCTCATATTCAACAATGGCATCTGCTAAAAATCAATCTTTGCTACAATTTAAGCAATGAGAAGCTTCAGGTGGTGTTCTACTGAATGCTTTCTCTCATGTGTTTGCTTAACTACTACCCCGGTGGTACCAGAAAAGCAACTAATTTAAACCAGTGAGGGGTTTTCATAGGTTCTACAGTGAAAGAATCTAGAATCCCAAATGATTCAGTTTTACTGGCAAGCAACCTAGGATGCTTGGACACAACACAGCTGAACATACCGAAGCAAACTACCCAAGCTTTGTCAAGTTAAGTGTTTTCAATTCAAGGATAACGAAGCAGAATCGGTTTCATCTTTTCCAACAAGATTCTCCAGACAGAACATCGCGGACTGGTTGCACAAACTGATCTTGAAACATTCCACTTCTCAGGAAGCACACCTTTCAACTTCAGACAACACCTAGCATCTGCATGCCAAGAGAAAAAGGAATGCAGTCGTATGGAACCAGTTAACCATTACAGCCAATAAACAGACCGGCTGCAGTGGAAGATGCACTTTTGCTATTAATAAGCAGTGATTCATGTGAAGCCTCACATAGCTTTCCTTACCTACGGATTCATCATCAGTCTATTTAAGATAAAAAGTCGGCTCATTACCATATTAAATGCCAGCTAAAGGTAGTGTATTTCAGCTGCTGGAGACAAAAGAAAGCTCTCAGCGTTGAAAATGTGGGACTTTCACCTAGAACCCTGATCCTAGTGTATAAAGGGGAGACGTGCCCGTGTGCGATGAAACGGATGCAAACGCAGCACCTCGCTCCATCCACTCACCCACTCCATGCTGTGAGCACTTTCTCTGTGCCCTTACGATTAATTCTACCATTATTTCTTCCCCCGAAAGAACCCAAGTTCTGCCTCCTCCAGCGAGGGCGTTTGTATAAAACCGCGACTGCTGAAAAGGGAGCGGGGGGGGGGGAAGGAAATAATAAATAAATACCAGACCAGAGCATTTAATCCGATTAAATGCCTCTGTGCGACAATTAGATGTCACTGTGCGTTCACTTCGATCCTGGGAGCACACGGCAGCGCGGCGCTCCAGGTGCCGGCGGAGCCAGGCGATGCGTGTGCCCGGCACCGAAGCCAGCCCTGCCTTCGGCCCCCCGCACTTCTCATTCTGTCGGCGGGCGCGGGGGAAGGCGTTTGGCTGGCTGGAGAAGTTGGAACCTACGTGCTTTCTCCTGCCCGCAGCTCCGGCCGCGATCTCCAAGCCAGCCTAACAATGGTAGCAGTGTTCCAGCCGGCAGACCTGACGCGAACCGGATCGAATCCCCCTCGCCTCCGAAAGGCAAACCCGCCGCCCGGCACCACCTCTGCCCTCCCGAGCCCCCCCGGTGCACCCCAACGGCGCGGCGGGGCCGGACGGGATGGAAGGAGGGAGGGGAGGGAAGAGCGCTTCGCCTCGCCTCGCCTCAGCCCGGCCCGGCGGCAGGCGCTCGCACCTGGCGGAGCTGACGTCACCCCCGCCGCCCCCCGCCCGGCCGGCTGACCCCGGCCCCGCACCGTCCCACCTTTCCCGCCGGGCGATCCCGCCGCCGCGCCGGCTGACGGGCACGCGTGGCCAGAGGTCTGGGCGGCGAGGAGCGGGAGAGGAAGAGCGCCGCGCTCCGACACCAGCGCGGCCCCCTCCCCTCCGCCGCCGCGCAACACGCCCCCTCCGGCCCCCGCCGGCGGAGGCGGCGGGGAGACGGGGGAAAGGGGCTCGGCGGCCGCGACGTGCCCGCCCGCCGCCCTTCCCCTCTTCCCTCCCGCCGCCGCGGCGCGGGCACGGACAAAAGGGGACGGGGCCAACACCTGGCGGGGGCCGGTCCCTTTGTGGGGCAGGCACGTCTCGCAGCGCCGGGGAAGGGGAGCGGGGGGCGCGGGCTCGGCGGCGGGGGCCGGTCCCGGCCGCCCCAGGGGCCGCGAGGGAAGGGTGCGGGGCACTTACTCGCCGGCCCGGCTCCCGTGCGCTGCCTCCCCTCACACCTTCACGCCGCTCGCCTCAGCCCCTCCCTCCGCCTTCGCTTCGCGCTGCCCCCGCGGCCGCTGGAACTTCAGACGGAGCCTGCCATGCCGCGCGCGCTGCGGCCGGTCGGCGGCTCCGGGCCGGGGGGGGCGGGGAAGGCGGCGGGGGCGCGTGCGGCCCCGGCGGCGGCGCGGAGCTCCCCCGAAAGCTTCACAATAGACACAGGACAGCGCGCGTGTGTGTGTGCGCGCGGGAGGAGGGGCCTCTCCCGGCGCGCCGACGAGGGAGGGAGGGAGGGAGGCAGGGCTGTTTACCCGGAGGCAGGACCCGGCCCCCCCTCCCGCCGCCCGATGCTCGGGCTGGTCCATGCGCCGCCGCCCCCCAACCCCGCGACGTGCAGGAGGCGAGCCCACCCCACCCCGCGGGCGGCAGGTGGTACAGTCCAACCCGCCGGCTCTCTCTCCCCGGCACGGGCTGGGCGGGACCCGCCATTGTGACGCAACCAAAGCCGGCTGATAACAGCCAATCAGCGGGAGGGGGTGGGATCTTCTGGGACACAGCCTGCCTCCAGGGCTGGGAAGTTCCCCCCCGCGCTCGTCTCCCCCGCGAGAGCTGCTACAAAAGGATCTTAAAAGGTTCTTCTGTCCAGGCGGCAGGACGGCGGCACCCTTGCCGTGGCGCCCGTAGCACCGGCCGCTCTCCCCCCTCCCCCTAGAGAGCGTCGTACCCGGCCCGGCCTGGCCGGGGCCGCGTTGCATGCTGGAGCTTGTAGTCCCGCCTGACTTTCAGGGGTCCTGAAAGGTTAAGCAGTACGAGAGTAAAGTGAGATGATTCCGCCCGAGCACCTGTATATCCCATAGGTTAATATCATTTGTCTTTGAAAATTTACTTGGTGTTATAATGCCTTTTTAACGTCCAACCTCGTCCTGCTCGTCCTTTGGGGAAGGACCTGCCAGGACCTGTTCGTCCCGTCATTCCCCGCGTCAAGATGTCGGCGGCTATCGCCGCTCTCGCTTCCTACGGTGGCTCCGACTCGGAGCCCGACTCGGAGCCTGAGGCCGAGAGCGGCTCCCAGCGCGCTGCCGTGCTCGCCAGCCGCGATGCTGTGCTGCACCTCCGGGCGCCGCCCACCGCTCCCCCGGCCCTGGCCGTGGACGCAGCCCCGGAAGTGGCCGTGAAGGTAGGCGTCCCTCCGCGGCCTGGTGCTCTCTCCTCTGTAGCCGCATCGTCGGTCTCTAGCGCTGGGGATCGCCCTGGGGCAGCCCCGGGGCGGCAAGGGCGGGGTGCTGGGCTGGCGGAATGCGGGGCCGGCGGGGTGATGTGACTCTGTCTGGCCTTGCGGTGCCCCGCGGCGTGGGGGCCGGCGCGGAGGGGGGAGGGCCCACGTCAGGGTGCTCGGTCGGTGGATCTAACTGTGGCCGTTAAGCTTATTAAGCCTGATTATCTTTACTTGGAGTTCCTCAGGTAGTCTTGTCTTGTGTTCCTTTGAGTTTAAAGGTGTTTTTTTCTGTGTAGTTCGCTGGGGTGGTGGGGGTAAATCGATACCTGACAGGCTGAGTGCACCGAAATCACGTTCTAAAGAGCAGCCAAAAGCTGATCGTTTTTTCTGTTTTCATTGCAATGTTGTTTGTGAAACCTTAAGTTTCCAAGACCAGTGTTGTATCCGTTCACTTTTGTGATTGCAGAAAGGGGGAAGGGAGGGTGCTGGTTTGGTGTTGGGACTTTAGGAGAGGTAACTAATATGTCATCCAAAGCAGGCATCTTATCA
The DNA here is from genome assembly GCA_022605575.1 of Laterallus jamaicensis coturniculus. NCBI lineage: Eukaryota > Metazoa > Chordata > Aves > Gruiformes > Rallidae > Laterallus > Laterallus jamaicensis. The sequence continues at coordinate 8,392,806 of JAKCOX010000027.1, forward strand.
CAGTCCTTGGGTCTCTAGTATTGTGTTTCTTCCAGTTCTGAAAAGTTTCCTACTTGTGTAAGGGATGGAATCTTTACCTTTGTTATTCATTAATTCACGCTGTATGTACTGACTACTGCATTTTCTTATGCCTTAGAGTCCTAGAAATACCTAACTTTGTAACTTGCAACCTTTAGCAGACTGTCCTGTACAGGCTTTGAAACAAATGCTGATTGACATCTGTGATATCTTTTGAATGTGACTGATGATAAGTGGCAAGTAGTACTCGCTGTGCTCTTTGCTGCCCTTAAGTCTGTAGCAACAGGCTTTTTCCTTTACTATGCTAACACAAAGGCTTATGCAGTTGCTTAGTGGCTGACATCAGGGAACTGGTCTGAATTAAAAAGAAATAAAATCTGGCAGAGTTATTTGTCCTTGGATCCATTCTTTGATCCTGTTTGCAATTTAGCCCTGGTTTGGGTGAGAACACAGTTAACTTTGCCAAGGAGCCAGCACAGGTGAGCTGAGCTGGCCAAGAGCGTTTTCCATCGCACATGACATCACGCCCCCATGGGAGGGCTGGGTATGAGGGGCTCCGGGACGGTCTGAGTGCAGGGTGACGTCCGGTTGGTCGTCGCATCGGTAGGTGCTTAGTGTTATCTCCGTGTGTGTGTTCTGTCCCGGGTGGTGGTGCTGCTGCTGTTGTTCCCCGCTCCCTGTGCTGTCGTCAGGAAACTGCTCTACCCCTGCCCTGCGGGTGCTGTTGTCCATCTCTCCTCCTCGTTTAGCCGGGAGATGGAGTTGAGAGTGAGTGGTGTGTGTGTGTGTGTGCTTAGCTGCCACCTGACGCTGAACCAGGACAGCTACAAAAATGCTGTGCCGGCCCAGTGAGATGCCCAGTGCCAGAGTAGGAACACGCAGCCGGAGTGTTTGGTGTCAGTAGCCTGTTCCATTCAAAGCTGCTGGCAAGGCTATACCCTGAGAGGCATGTCCACTGGTACATGTGGGACTGCCTCTGCCACAGGTGTTCTGCTAGCCAAGATAAAAAAGGCAAGAGGTTTCTAGTCCCGAGATGTACCATTAAAGTGTTGAGTCGCATTTTTATTTGATGTCACAGATGAGATGCATATAACTGAAAAGACCAGTGTCTTCAACCTGAGGCTTTCTGAATGCACAGCATATTGGAACTTCCAGCTGGAGTGCCTGGAGCTCCATCTGGGAATGGATGAGGAACCCACCAAGAGTTTGAGTCAGGATTTAGGGGACGTGGGACACTATAGTGGAGCTCTGCTACAGGTCATCTGACCAGGGAGACAAAGTATGTGAGGCCCTCTATAGACAGATGGGAGCAGCCTCATGTTCACAAGCCCTGGCTCTTTTGGGAGATTTCAGCCATCCAGATACCTGTTGGAGGGACCTCATAGCAGGGCACAAGCAATCCAGAAGGTTCCTGGAATGCATTGATGACACGAGAAGAGAAAACTCTGACTGAACAGGTGTAAAAGACATGTTGTTTGAGTGTAGGTCACAAGAATTCTGTAAGTACAGGGTTGGAAAAACCGAGCTGAGCGAGGAGGAAAGCGGAACACAGTTCATTAGTATCACATCACTCGTGCAAATGTTGTTTTGACATAGATGAGGATCAAGTACTCTTTAAGTGCACAGATACCTGTTACACAAAGGACCAGGAGCAGATAAGCAAAGATAGTGCTACTAAAGGAGGCTAGAAGGGTTAGTCACGCAATGAATATAAGCGACAGCTGCACACAAGTGCCTTTTTGGCAGTTGAGAATGTAAATCTTAAGTGGTCAGTTCTGTGAACACTAGCTGTAATCATTGTAGCTGTTTCAGGTTCAGAAGTTTGGCCTGCTAACTTGCACAAATGTTGGAGTAGTGCATACTTAAAAGGGGAGCAGGTTCCTCACTCTCTTTTAGCAAGGCATTAACAATTGTTAGCACACACAGCCACAGCATTTGGGGTTTTTATTGTTACTTAAATGTGTGTATTAAATATAGACCATCCAAGGTGTGTTTCTTTATCCTACAGGAATCTGCTGAGTCCTTGTCTCAAAGTACATCATACATATATGTGATTGTATTGATGTGAAAACAATTTTCCTATAATTGAAAACTGGGCTAATGATTTGTACATGTGTTCTGAAAGTTGGAGTGGATAGCTTTTGTTCCCCTTTCTTCTTAGAGCCTATTTGTTATAATAGGCCTATTGCTGATCTTGATGTTAAATAACTCATAATAAATTATATTGAATTACTAGTTACTTCAATCCAGTAATACTTCTGCTGTAAGTAATTTAAAAATTGGGAAACCAACTAGATGAAAGTGTGTTTCCACTACTATATTTAGTAGCTCTAAAGTGCTGAAAATGTTTCAGTACCTGAGGGAAGACAACAGGGGAAGAAAGCGTGTACTTCGTGTCCCTTCATCCAAAAAAAGGTCCATTAGAACTGCAGAAAGTTCAGAGAGCAGCAACAGGGATGAAGAAGTGTCCCACTCCTGTATAAGGAGTTATTGAGGAGGCCAAAACCAAAAAATAGAGATGACTGAGCTGAAAAGTATGACCTGCATGGAGAGGGGGCTTCCTCTCTCATCTAGTACAGTAGCTAGAAGCTGGCTACAGGGGCTGGATTCAGAATGAACAAAAGGATGTAGTTCTTCATGGGCTGTTCCCATACCAAGAAATATTGTGTGTGCAAGTTTACACTGTTAGAAGGACAGTCTGGACAAGTACTTGGAAGGGATCCACAGAAGGAAGAGGTGCAAGTAAATACACACATGTCTTCAAGGTCACAAAGTTGTCTGACCTGAAAATAGTTGGCTGTTGTGAGAATGCAGCAGTATCATGTACACTTGGCCTGTCCTTACTCTCCTCTAGGTGTTACCATAAGGCTGATGCTTTCTTTTGTAGGGAGAGTGGATAGATTAATCACGAGCATCCTTTCTTATTCCAAATACATCACCAGTGCTTCCTGCTACTAACTCAGGCCTCAGGCAGGCAGTGGCTCTCCTTGTCTTGTCGCTCTAGCCTTCTTTAAGGAGAAATAGAGCCCACCTCAACACTTCCTCTTTGATCTCCATCAGTTCAATGAGACTTGGATGGGAGCAGATTTTATTAAATTCATCTACAGTGTCTCGCTCACTGGTTTTGAGAAGGTGCTCAACTGTGTTGAAATAGACTGTCCTGACCCAATAGAGGAGCTGGGGTGTTTGTGTTGTCTTTAATGTGAGAAATGGTCGGAAGTCTCAAGTCTATCTTTCTTCTGAATCTAGTTTACCTTCTGCACTATGAAAGTGTCCAGAAAAATACAACTTCAGGGGAAGAAACAGACCTCAGGCACATTTCTTAATGTCCTTTCAAACCTAATCCTTGCTGAGCTACAGAAAGAGGAAAGACACAAAGCCAGTGTGTTACTACGTGATAGCAGCAATGAACCTTAATGATTTGGGGGGTATAACTTGTTAGGAATGTCTTGGCTTCTTTTAATATGGTGGAGGTTCCTGCTTTTTCTTTAACACAAGACTTGTAGAGGGCAGTTGTCATCATGCAAGATCCTGGGAATCTAGCCTAGTTCAGCAAGCCATTTAACATACACTTTTCTTTCTCATTTATTTTTATTCTGTTGAAGTTAGTGGGATGGACATTGATTGTTTGGGTAGAATGACTGCAAGCTGGTAGCAAGAGAATCTTAATGTTGGGTCTTTACTGTAGATACCATCCATCTCTTGGCAATAAATAAATCTTGGTAACAATAAATCTCAGAATCTTTGGAATGAGATAATACTGTGTATTTGACAGTCCATGTCATTTATGCAAGAATGAGCAAGTGACAAATTGCTTAAGTCTCTGTGGCTCATGGGATGGGGTCTTAATTTACCACATTTTAATTTAATGGATAATTAAAACTAATTAAATCTTATGCAAAGCAGGCTGCCCTTTTTAGCTTTTTGGCTAATTAGTAATGAGCTTACCTGGGGAGAAGGAACATTGTAGGTTTATTATCTAAAATGTTCTGGGGAAAAAAAACCCCAAACATGTAGACATCACAACTGTCTGCATGCATGATCCCAAACTGCAAAACCCTGACCTTTGCCAGGAACTCAAGATTTAAGTGTGAAATTCTGCTCCTAAGTGCATAAATGTGTCTCATTAAACTTACAGGTGCCACTTAATAGTGCAGTGGGCATATTATTACAGAATTTGGCTGAAATTTTAAAATATCCCAGATTAAAAGGGTTGTGAGTTACCTTAATGTAAACAACATTATATTTGTCGAAAGGAGCAGAATTAGCATCCAGTGTGGCAATCCATGCCACAGCTTGATGCTTTTATTTAAGGTTTTGCTTTGATGCTTATTACAGAGATTTGGCTTGTGCTTAATTCAAAGATGTCTTTTCTCTTGTGTATGTATAAAAGAAACCTCCTAGCAAGCTTTTCCAGTTGTTTGTTGTTGGTTTTTTTAATTACCAAGCTCTTGCATTCTGTAAATCCAGTGCTTTTTATAGATGGTAACGGTTTCGGCTTTGGCATTCAGGTAGGGTTTTTCTGCAGAAAACCAGGATTGGGGCATGTTCAAGGAATCCATAAGAAGGAAAGCTAATCTGATTTACTCTGTTTGTAGTCTAAAATCCCTTCAATTTCCTCTGTTCTTCCCTACGCTCATAGCCAAAGGACTAAAGGTAGGAGCTGGACGTTCTGTCATCTCTAGGGAGTTACAATGAAGGACCTGGCTGTCTACACTTACTGTCAAAAGCTTCTTTCTATGTCAAGGTAGATTCATTAGGAAATGCTAATACAAGTACCATTCCCTATGATAGTGTGATGCTTGTGTTATAGAATCATAGAATGGCAAGGGTTGGAAGGGACCCCAAGGATCATAAAGCTCCAACCCCTCTGCCACAGGCAGGGCCACCAACCTCAGGCCTGGATCTACACAAGGTTGCCCAGGGTCCCATCCAACCTGGCCTTGAACACTTCCAGGGATGGGGCATCCACCACCTCTCTGGGCAGCCTGTTCCAGGACCTCACCACTCTTTCTGTAAAAAACTTCTCCCTAATATCCAATCTAAACCTTCCCTCCTTCAGCTTTAAACCATTCCCCCTTGTCCTGCCATTGTCTTCGCTTTTAACAAGCTGATTCCCCTCCTGTTTGTGTGCTCCCTTCAGGTACTGGCAGGCTGCAATGAGGTCCCCCCGCAGCCTTCTCTTCTCCAGGCTGAACAAGCCCAGCTCCCTCAGCCTCTCCTTGTAGGGCAGGTGCTCCAGCCCTCTAATCATTCTTGTGGCGTGAAGTACAACACAGAAGAAGCAAAAGGAAAAACATTTAGGGTATCTGAACTGTAAACATGACACTGCAAGTAGGTAGGCATCACATCTCTAAAAAACAAACAAAGCCACCCCAACCAACACCCTGAATATATGATGTCTTGTCACTGAATTGTTTCTTTCTTGCCTTGTTTCAAGAGTGATGATACCTCCATTGATCCGGACAGACGCTCATTTAACTTGTCTACCAAACTTCAGGGAATCTACAGACTGAGCAATTTTTGAAAACCCAAGCCCAAAACAAAACACCAAAACCACCTTAATGTGGACAGCTTGCCAAATTGTGAAATGATTGATGGGCTGGGTTAACGCTTTTCATGTTTCTGCCACCTACCAGAGTCTGATAATGCTGTACAAAATGACATTTATCAGCTGTTGACCAAGAGATAGTTTGTCTGCTGTGATTTGAACTCCTGCTGTAGAGTAACATTTTAGAACATGTTGTGTGAATACTTAATTTTCCTATTAAGATTTTGATTCTTTAAAACACTGAGAAGGTAAAGCAGGGAGGGAGTTGGGACACGTTCACGATATTAGATAGTTTAATGCCAAATGACATAACAAAAAGGTAATTCTGTGTGTTTCAGCAGCATTTTAACAGGTCACTGTTTGATGCCCAAATACATGAAAACATGAATAAGGCTGGAGGTCTTGGGGAGCGTGGCTCTGATAAATATAACATGTGCTTCAATTTCAAGGCTCGGTGGTTTCTGCACAGAAAGACTGTGCCTGTGGTGGTCTAGGAGCGAACATATTGTGTGGCTTCCAAGTGACTCAGCACTGTTCCACCGGCAGCAAAGTAGAACCAGAATTGCTGTAATCGTGCAGCAGAGGATCAGCTTTCATTGCACAATCTGTTTCTTTTCTCATTTACCAAGTGGCATATAATAGGACTTAACAGGGAGAAGAGAGGAGGAAAAATAGCAGAACTGAAAAACTGGTGGCATTTTTTCAAAACTTTCTCTTTTCCATGTTAAAGAGCAGGGAAAAAATGTGTCTTAATTTCAAGTAAACTGATAACTTATTTAAATGTCACCAACAGTTGATCAGAAAATTTTGCCATATTATCAGTGATATTAATTTTTATTTTCTCCAATTATAAAGTTGGTGGCTAAGATGTGAAGTCTAGCTGGCAGAGCAAGCTGTATCATCTGACTTGGAAAAGCTGTCAGTGGAAAATGTCCTCAGATCACAGAGCTGTAGGTAATACAAGTTAGGAAACGGTTTAGGTATGCTCCTGTTGTAGCTGGGGATGGGAGGAGTGTCTGGTTTTGTTCCTGAATGACTGAATTGGGCCTGCTGTGCTGTTCCCAGGCAAGTTCATAGCATATGAAAGTCAGGGCTGTGAATGTACCAGTAGCTGTTGTCATCCAAGCCCAGCGAATTGGAAAGGTGGTGTGATGAGAGAAAGGAGGTCAGGCCAAGAATTGGCAGAGCTAAAGGCTTGAGCAAGAGCAGTGCAATGGCTCGACCTACCTCATAAAATAATTGATACAGTGAGAGACTAAAGCTTTCTGGTTGGGCTTAATAATTCTAAGACAATGTTTTTAGCAGTCCCATCAGTTGTTCTTCTACAGTGTCTTAAAAAGAAAACCCAAACCAACACTTTTTTCTTTTCTTTGGAGCAGTTTTAACCAAATGTGAGCAGGCAACAAGCCAGAGATCTTTAGCTACTGTTTTTCTTGTCTGTGTTCTAGAAAACCAGGTTTAAAAACCTTTAAAGTCTTGCATGCCTAAGCAAATTTATTCGTAATTGACCTGCTGTTGAAGTGGGGAGGAAAAAAAGGCTTCTGGGCACAGCATGTCAGAGAATAGCTAACAAGGTTAAATAAGTAAAGAATGGGCCACTTTGCTCTTTCAATATACTATAATACAAAGTAAGATTGAGTTTGTTCAGGGTAATTTTTCATTAAAGAATGACTATTAAAATTCAATCCTCTACTGTGCCACTTCCTTCTGTGAGTTGCAAATGCTTTTGGATCCTGTAAGCACTGATTAAACACTGATGCTAAGATAGCTTTTTCCGTATAATTACTAGGGATATTATCAATATACTAGCACGTTGTAAATCCCTTTCAAATGCATTTATGCTAGAACAAAGATGCAGGAAGCAATACCAGTAATAATACCACAAAATAGCATTCTGCTTCATTAACTGAGTCCTTAATTGGAGCGGGGGGGAAGTAGTGTCAATTCAGGATCAATTTCAACAAGCCTTTGTAGAGCTCTGTGAAGCTGATCTTTTGAGCACTGCCACCAAATCAGCCTTTTTCTTTCCCATCTTCCCCATCAGCTGCATGTTCCTTCTGAGTTTTTCCTTTTGAGTTGATTTAGAAGTTATTCTTTTGGTTAACCCCTTTCTTGTCCTTTCATCTAGCTAGTTAAATTTTTGTCACAACAGGTTTGAAAGTGGGATTAAATACTGAAGATGAACTACATACACAGGCTCCCCAGGGAGGTGGTTGAGTCGCTATCCCTGGAGGTATTTAAAAGAAGAGTAGATGTTGTACTTGTCCAACACTAGACTGTGTCACCCTTGTAGGGCTGAATAAATGGTTAGACTCAATGATCATGGAAGGTCTTTTCCAATTGAAACCATTTTGTGATTTGCAGCTTTTGGTAAAAGCAATAAGTTTCAGAGAACCCAACGGTTGTACATATGTCTGCTCTGATGCCTATTTTTTCCCCCAATATATCTTGCAAAACATTGACCTGTGACTTCTGCTTCTTACCTCTTGTAGCAATCTAGTTTCTGTAATTTTGTGTTAATTTTGTGACTGTTCAGATTGGCTCCTCTTTACAAGACCTGTTTGAAAACATCCTAAAAAAAAAAATCTTGCTCCTGCTTTTAAAATGTGTATATGAAGTCTTTATTAAAAAAATAATAATACATGTGCAAAATTCTGCCTGTATTTTGGGCTGAGTTTCTCAGCATCGGTTTTGTGATCAGTATTTGTTTTTTAAAACAGAAACTTTGGCCAAGCTACTCTTCTCCTTTCATAGTGCTAAAAATATCAACTACAGCTCTGGTTTGGTGTGAAATGGGGTAATATAATTGAAAAGTCTGTATGTGAATAATTATTTATTAATATGTCTGGCTTATTTCAGGAAGATGTGGAAACAGGAGTCCACCTTGATCCTGCTATCAAGGAAGTCCAATACAATCCCACTTACGAGACCATGTTTGCACCTGAGGTAAGGAACAATATTTATTTTTAGAGCAAAAATGCCTTTGGGTCAAAGGGCAGAGGCTCTGTAAATCCTGTGTGAAATTCATACAGGACACATGGTCTTGGGATGCTTGCTCTATTAAGGAGTCTAGTTTGGGCAGAAAAGAGATTCTGCACGGGTGCCTTGGTATTTTTAGTGCTTCAGCTTCAATATTCTGCATAAAGCTGTTCTAAGAAGACTTTGAATGTTTATCAATTATTGCTATGGGAATTACAAGTAAAATGTTGAGTTAAAGGTGAACTGCATTAAAGTAGGCTCTTAGTATCTTCACATTTCTGTTACTTACTCATCGTGCTACTGAGAGCAATTGAGCAGTTGGCCGTCTTGTGGACTTGTGGCTTTTCAGAAGAGATTTTAGATGAAAATCCAAGTACTGTCAGTATAACTATTCACATCAGGCTTTGGTATTCTTGTTAAGCTATGCTAAATGTGTATAGTGAAAAAAAAACATTTTTAGGCTGAATTTGGACTGCGTAGTGCCATGTGAACTACTTTCTATTTTATTATAACTGACAGACCTATCTAAAAGACAAAAATAGCTGTTCAGGCATTTACTTTTTTACAGTGTCTTTGTACGGTTTGTCTGCTGTTAAACCAGGGGTTAGCTTTCCAGGTAGACAAAAGCTGCATCAATCTGAAATTTCTACATCAGTCATACACCACAAACTTGGCTTTTGCAATATAGCAAAGCCATGAAGTGCGTGAGCAAAACCACCAATTTAAACTTACTAGGGTGTTACCTTGTGTAAGTGTTTTAGTTAGGGAAACCTAATCTGGGGCTGTCTCCAGTGTCTGCAGTATAGCTGATCAACACTAAATAAATTTAGTTTGATAGTAGTCTCAGTGTCTTGCTGTTGTCTGTATTTACATTTTTCCTGAGCATTGTACATAAGTTCAGGAAGATTGGTATTTGTCATCTCAGAAGAAGAAAAGCAAGGCAGGGTTTCTTAAGTGTGGATTGTGGAATACAGCATGTCCCTAGTTGCTTTTTAAATGTATTAAAGTATTTGGCAGTGTAATGCCCATATTAAGTTACCAGAGTTTCATAGGACCTGATACCTAGATTGATCACCTTCCCCTTACGAGGGACTGTACGCTGTGTTTTTTGTCTTCTGAATGCTTGTACTGAATTCCTATACTGAATAGCAGTGTTTTGTGTCAAGTAGTTGATATTGATTTACCCTCTGTACCAGTAATACAGGCTACAAAGATCAATCATTAAATGATTTGCTTAGAGCAGCTGTATAAGCAATCACTGTGTAAAAGACTGAGAAGCTTATTCAGCAGTCATGAAGAAATAGAAAGTTGAAGGGATTTTGCATTACAGTTTTTGGAAGACACATTTCTTTTATTCCTATTCTTTTCATGAAAATGTACTCGTAATTCTGATACACTTTCTTTTAACACTGTTGTTGTAGTTTGGACCAGAAAACCCATTTAGGACTCAACAAATGGCTGCACCTAGAAATATGCTTTCTGGATATGCAGAACCAGCTCACATTAATGATTTCATGTTTGAACAACAAAGAAGAACATTTGCAACCTATGGTAAGTCCTTAACAGTGGAATTCACCTCCACCTTTATTATGCACAGGTTGGGCAAAATAAGTTGTTCTCTACAGAACAGTTAATAGGACGGCAAGTTCTGCAAATTAGTTGTTAACAGACTTATTAAAATGGGGAAAGGTCTTTAGATGAGAATCCACGTGACTCGAGTCTGTTTATTTGGGAAACCTCATTTTATAATTCCCTTTGTAACTGTAGTCAAGTGTATGACCTCCTACCAAACCCTTCATAATTAATCCTTCCATTAGTTGCATCAGTGTAAAAACCACAAATTATAATTTCACACTTTTAATATGAGAAATAGCTGTAGATCTGTTATGCAAATGGCTTCTTTCACGTGGCTAACTAAAGGTGGCTTTCCCAGAAACAAAAGGAAGCCTTGCTGATTTGTCAGGTTCTTCAGAGTGGCTGCCTCTAGATACAAGCAGAAAGAACAGGAATTTTAAGAAGGTGGGGATAAATTACTAGAACATTCTTAGCGAAGACAGACCCAAAGGTGTATCTCTATATATGATAGTACTTAGAGTTGCTGCTTTCTTATCTTGAAAAACCTATTCACTTGTAAATGTTTCATTTTTCAAATGCAGCTGTTTGCATTTTGGAGAGCCTTGAATTTCAAATGGACTATTTACTGATTGTAAGAAAAGTGGATTCTCTTTTAAATAGAGAAAACATGGAAAGACTGGATTCTAGGCATTCTTTTGGACATGTTTGAAAGAACAAAACTGTGTATTTACGTGTAATAGTGGTTAATTTTTCTTCTGTGTTTCATTGTAAGCTTTCAGTCATGTTTTAGACTTGACTGCACATGCTTGTCTTGCAAATATGAATCTTTGTTTTCAGATGAAGTATCGCTTTATATTCAAGTTCAATCTGTAAGACAAGTTCTAATACTTTCCCTTCAAGCTCAATGTCACAACACTCAGCTTTTTGCACAACAAATGTGGGCTTGCTTTATTTGTATTTACATTCCAAAGATTACTCCCTGCAAACTGTCATGCCTCAAAATCACCTCCCTGTGCACAAGTCCCCTTAACTTCATTAGGGATTTATGCATGCATGAACTCACAGCAGTCTCTGATGGACGAGGTTGACACTACTGCTCACATCTGTTGGAGCTGTGAAACCAGGAAGAAAAAAAATACCAACAGTCAGACACTATAACATCCTCAGTTTCTCTTCGTATTTGGATTTTAGTAAAGGTTTTCTTGTAAATGTTAAAAGCTGAAATAAATTTCAAATAGTTTTTTCTTTCACACAGTGAAAGTTGCATACAGCAACTGCCTTGAAAGCTGTTGTTATGCAAGAGTATAAAAAATTTATTTTTTTTTTAGACTGACAACACTGGCAACTGTGCAACTATCATATTCAGCTTTCTAGAAATGTTCAGTAGATAGTGATCTGGATATGGTGAAAATGAAGCTACGAAAAGGCTGAGATAGGCAATTTAAACTGCAATAGCAAGCACTGAGGAGCTGAAGTTCAAGCTAGAAGATGCAGTAAATGAGCATGATATCCTAGCTTGTTGGAAGGTCTGTTTAAAAAAACCCCATTCCTTTAAGTTGTCTATTGAAAGATTCAATATTCTCTTTTCCATTTGGAAGGGGGCAATAAATATCTTCTCAGAAAAGGCCTGGTATAAAACTGCAAGTATATTGCTAGGCATATATCTAAGCCATACATGTTTTAGTGACTAAGTCGTAACATATTGGAAGAACAGGGAGTAAACCTCTTAATTAAAAGCTGCAGATCTTCAGGCTTCTGGCCTCTGTTAAGCTGTTCAGCACAGTTGTGCTAAGGCAGGAGGTCTCAAACAAATCTGAAAAGGCTAGCATGTAAATAAGCAGTGACTATGAATGAAAGACAAGTGTGGGAAATGAGATCATGTATCCAAAACAGCTCAGTGGTTGCAGTCTTTCAATAAAAATTAAAAAAGCTTTATATATAAATCTTGACAGTTAGGACATATTCAGTGAGAAACCTATATATTAATCACAAATAAAACCTGAGTATTTCTGACAGTCTTTCTCATCTACCTCTATTGCAGTAAATATTTAATGTGTTAAGTACTTTTCCCTTGTGATGCTTAGATTGCTCAGAACGTGCACGCTGTCATTGACAGAGGGTCTTTCCTGCCCTTCATACTATTAGACAAGTGGACAACAGTGGGTACCTAGAGCAGTGTAGAAGAGAGAAGCAAGCAAATACCCATCTGTCTGAATAGGCTTCTCAGTCAAGGGCAGTGTGTCCATGTTTATTTTCAGTGAATCCGTTGGGTTTGGTTTGGTTTTGCTTTTGACAAATTTGTCCAGCTGCTTCTTGAACCCATATAAGCTTCTGTATTTGGTAGCCCACTGCAGACAGTTCTGCAGCTTACCAGCACCTTGTGTGAGGAAGTACCTCTGGAACTTGTGAAATTTAACAGCCTTCTAGTTTGGTTTGATATCCTCTAGTCTCCTGTGTTAGAAGACACGATGAGCAGTTCTTTCTTATTCACCATTTCTGTGTCACTCCTTATTTTCTAGACCCTGGCCATAACTTCATTGCAGTCTGCTTTTTTTTCTTTTTTCCCCATACCAGAAAAGATCTGGTCAGTCTTCTTGTTCCTCTGTTGCAGCCTTTCCATGCCTGTAGCTCTGCATGTTTCTCATCTGTGTGTATGCTAGTTCCACTGTATTGTTCCAGAGATGGACAGCAAAGCTGTGAAGAGTATTTGATGTAATCTCACTGTGACTTTATCCTGGGCTTTATTAAAGTGAGGCTTTTTTCCCTTCAATTTCTAAGAATTCTTAAGACTGTATTTTTCTCTATGACTTTGAGTAACTTTGTAAAAGTTATTTGCTCCCTTTTACCAGATCATTTATCAACGGGCCTGAGTATGGATCCACTAGTAACTTCCATGTGCTGTGGAAACCAGCCACTTACTCTTGCCAGTATTTTAATAACTTTTAATCAATTGACTGTGTAAAGACCTGTGGGGTTTAAGTGTCTTTGAGGCACCCTGCAATCAGTCTAAATCAGTTTCATAAATATCAACCAAGCTTTGCTTATTCATTATTGAATGTCACCTCAGAAGTATTCTGAAGGTTTCGTTGTTGTAATGTACCTGCACAGAAAGCCCTGGTGTCCTCTGTGCTGCAATGCATAATGCTCATCCAAGTGCCTACTCCTTGTTTTCTTTATTATAGTTTCTACTGCTTGAAATTTCTGACCACACAGATGTGTGGCTGGTTGACCTGTAATTCCCCAGAACTCCTCTGAAGTATCTTTTGAAAGTTGGCATCATATTTGATATGTTCAATTTCTGTCATATTGAAGTGACATTAGGTGAGAGGTTTTGTACTGTGGTTTGGCTTCAGATCTCTTAGATGACTACTGTCTGGTCTCAGTGATTTTTTTTTTTATTTTTTTTTTTTACTACTCACTTGACTCTTTAGTCTCCTGACATTTCACATTGAGGTAGATCTTTAGTCATGCCACCCATAAAGAAAGGTTCTAGCACAGAGGCCTCCCAGGCTCCTTCATGATGTTGTTTTTTTGTTGTTCCTTGATCGTCTTTTGGCCTCCATGGGGGAGGCTGCCTGACTGCAGTTTTTACTGTGTCTGCTAGAGTTTAGTTCTTCGTATTTTTTTACATTCAGATGCAACTCCAGGTCCCTGAAGAATAGTTCCTTATTTCTAATGGTTTATCTTTACATACTCTTCAGTTCTGCTAACTTCCCTCTGGTCTCCTTAAAGTCTTCTTTTAATAGCTGACAGACAGTAGTTCTTCTTCAACATGGTGTCTTTGACGTGTCCCTGCATTTAGAAAAGGCTTTACCCTTTGCTCACTTTCTGTTCCTTTAAAAAATCTTTATTATTTGTATTTATTTATCAGGAGTTGGACTCAGTGATCCTTAAGGCTCCAACCAACTCAGGATATTGTATGATTCTATGTAGCCCTCCTATTTTGTTTTTACAGCTTTCTTTGCTTTCTCAACAGTGCTGTTTGATTTACACTGTTTCCAGTGTTTCAGCATCTACTACAAGAAGGCAACTAAACTCATTATTACTGTGCTGCTTTCTCTAGCACCTGTTTAATGTCTATTACCACTGCATGGTTATTGTGTCTTCTGACTGTACAGTCAGTAAGGGAGTCCTGGCAACTGTACTTACCACTATTAAAACCTAGAATTTCTATCCAAAGGGTCCTTTAATGCTTGTGGACACTGTTAACTTGCTAATATGATTTGTCCTTAAGCTTTCTGTAGCATACAGCATGTTTTTCCCCACTGGTATGACCATTTTATTTCTGTATTCTTTCTACCTGGTAAAGAGCATATTCTATCCAATTATATCTGTATTGTCCTACCAATTATGTTTATGAAAACAAGATACTCCAGTTTCACTATGTATTATTTTTAGCCTCTGATAGTGTGTGTGCATGCAGGGCCTTACCAGTTCCCTGCCATCAGGTTCAATATGATTCTGAGATTATTGCTGTCCCTGTTACCTGAGGTTTCAGATTTCTGTGCTACCTTTTCCTTCGGGATACGGCTTTTTAAAGATTGTGTGGCATTCCAAATGGCTTATTTTTCTTCACCTATTAACTATCCCCAACTATTTCATCAAAAAGCACTCTTTGAACCTTCTCGGTAGCAACAGCCTTTTAAATCTAGGTAGGACGTACCCATCTCATTATGGTCCCCTTCATTTCAGGTGTTTGGAGAGGTGAAGTTGACACAGGCACTGGAGATGTTTCATAGAATTATAGAATGGTTTGGGTTGGAAGGCACCCTAAAGCTCATCTAGTTCTAAACCCCTGCCGTGGGCAGGGACACCCTCTACTGCCCAAAGCCCCATCCAGAGACTTTTTCCAGGGAGAGGGCATCCACAGCTGCTCCAGGTGACCTGTGCCAGTGTCTCACCACCCTCCGAGTGAAGAATTTCTTCCTATTAACTAATCAAAATCTACCCTACTTCAGATTAAAGCCATTACCATGTTATTACCGCCTGCCATTTGTAACCAGCCCCTCACCAGCTTTCCAGTAGGTCCCCTTTAAGTACTGGAAGGCTGCTATAAGGTTTCCTCTGAGCCTTCTCTTCTCCAGGCTGAACAAGACCAACTCTCTCAGCCTGTCTTCATAGAAGAGAGGCTTTGGCCCTCTGATCATCTTTGTGGCCCTCTGGATTTGCTCCAACAATGTCTTGTACTAGAGACCTCAGAGCTCAACATAATACTCCAGATGAGGGATCTCAAGAGTAGGCTCCTCATCCATCCACAGGCTGAGCTCCATGCACTCTGGCTGGTTGTTTACACAGAGCTCAGCATCCCCTCCTTGTCTGCCCTGCCTCTCCTTCCTAAAAAGCCTGTTTCCATCAGTCCTAACACTCCCATCCAGTCATAGGAGCTATCCCACCATGTCTCTGTGATGCCAGTGTAGCCCTGCAGATGTGCACACATCTCTAACTCGCCTGTTTGTTCTCCATGCTGTGTGGGTTTGCATATTGATACCACCCTGTACCTTCTGTGCCCCAAATTCCAACTATTTCTCATATTCCCTTTAGCAGCCCTGTCACACCATGGGTCATTCTTGTCTCTGTTTCACATATGGAAACTACCTTTGGGTCCATCAGTATTTCATGTTTTGACTTTCATCTGTCTTTACACTGACAAGCATGTTTCTTCAATCTCTTCTAAGGCCTTCTCCCCATCCCTAGTGTTTTATCATTCTTGTTATTCTCAATTTTATCTATGTTTCTCTCTAAAATGCATTGCTTAAACCTGGACGCATCAATTTAGAGTAGGCCTTGCCAGTGCTGTTCCATGTTTTACATAGTCTTTCCTTTGAAATAAATCTCAGATTCCACTCACCCCACATTGGGTCAGATAGACTGTAAGTATACCAACACCACTACCCCTGCAGCTTGTATTTTCTTCCTCTGTACCTAATCAGGGGGTTTTTTGTTTGGTTTTGGGGTTTTTTTGTTTGGTTGGTTTTTTGTTTTGTTTTGTTGGGGTTTTGTTGTATTTGTCATTCAGCATCATTTGCTGAAGGGAAGTGTTTCACACTTGTCTTTGGTGTCAGCAGCAGCTTTTACAGGTACAGGATCCTTTGCTGATGGCATAATTCATAACAATATTGAATAAAATAGACCATACAGACCATTTTATAATCTTGTCTAAGATCCTCTCCCAGTTTGATGGAAAGCCAGTAATAATCACTGTGTGGAAGTCTGACCTTTTTTTAATTTATAACCAGTTTTGCATCTGTGGCTGTAGGTAATCTACCCTATGATTGATGTAAGGCAAACTTTTTATGTCATTTCAGCTATTAGAGAAGGCTTTCTCTCCAGAAGAATAATTTTCTCTTCACAAGCCATTATGATGCAAATGGCCAAAAGCTTAACTAACATTATTTTTCTAATATTATAGTCCTTGGAGCATGGTGAAAAAGACTTAAGAAGGCCTAAAATACAAATACTTGTTTATTCTTCTGTATCTGTACCCTCAGAATAAGTAGTGGGTTTTTTTGAAAATACCCTTTGGAGCTCTGGCTTTTGTGGGTTCTTTAAAAGGCAATATGCTCTCATTTCTGTGGGCATAGGTAAAGCTTCTGTGTGAAGCACAATTACATTTTTTTACCTGTGCACAAACTGTTCACAGATAGAGTAGAAAAATAATTTCATCGTTATTTCAGCATCAGTACTTGTTCTAGAAGCTGCCTGCTTTGTTCATGGAGCATTTAGTATTTTAAATCTCTTTTTCACAGGATGTTAATGTCTTATTTAATAAGAAGCAGTCTTCTGCCCGTGAATCTCAAAGCTCTTTATAAGTATTCAGTAACTTGGTTATAACAGGATTACTTTATCAGCAAGACTGATATTTTAACAGCTTAAAATGACACTGACTTGGAAATAACACTCCTGATTTTTAAATTTTTTTTATTTTTTTAATCTACTCATGTTACATGCAACACCTACAGTTGCTGTTACCCCTTAGAATTGTAGACACTTTATTCTCTGGTTCCTTTGATTCTGGGGAGAGGCCGGTGCTGGGTTAGTCCAGCTGTATCGCTCCGCATACCTGAGCTACCTTGGGTCTCTGTACGCTGCATTGCACAGTATGGTGTAAACATACTTTAATTAGCTGCCTTTCTGGAATGCACATCAAAGCCTGATTATTTAACCAACCATTTTCAGGTGCACAGAAATTATGCAAGTAGGTGGAATTGTACCTTTCCTTCCTAAAATGCAGCATGAAATATCTGCCTCCTAAGTAAAACCGAAGGAGACGTAGGAGTCAGGGCACATTATATGGCATACCAGCTGAGTAGGATAAAAGCAAGCTGTCTTTTGCAGCTGCGTTTGGGAGTCCCAGCCAGAAAGAAGAGTTTCTCTTTCACATATCCATTAGAAAGTAGAAATTGTTCAGAGCTTTGCTGTGAGAATGATGCTGGACCAAGTTCAACCCAGCTATAAGAAGTCTTCACTTCCACGGGAAGCTGCGCTTGGCCCAGGGGCCCTATTCATTAGAGTACTGTCCCTCTTTTACAAGTACCAAGCAAACAGTCCCGGAGACTGTGTCAATACAGTTGGAGGACAAGTAAACCACTGTATTGATTTTGACATAAATCCAAAGTAATATCTCTCTGCTGTTAACAGAAACCTTATAGCTTGGAAAATAACTCATTGAAATAGTGGCTTAATAAAAGCAGGCAGTTAAATTAGCAAAAGCCTAATTGCAGTGTCTACTCAGTTTGGTTATCATGGAACTAAATCCTAGTAACAGCCTAGAACACCTAGCAACAACAAAAGTTTATAGAGGGAATTTATATTTCATAAGAGAGCATTGATATCTATTTCTCTCCCTATATTGTATTCACGGAGCATCTGAACATATATTGTTCCACAACTGGGCCTTACCAGGTTTGAAGCTCCAGAATTGGTCTGCAGGTGGATCGCTCTATTTTTATGGGAACACTTGCTGTGTTCTTGGAATGCCTCTTCCACTAATCTCAACAATATTTTTCCCAGCATCTAAAAATAAATGAACTGAAACGTCTTCTCAACAGTAGTCTTTCTGAGAAATGGTTGGGGAGGTGATCTCCTTTGGCTATTGGGATGATGTCAAAGCTCTTAATTTGCTTGTACCCAAGTGCATTTATGGGTCATTAGGCTCTGGGTGGACTGGGTAATCTCTCACTGTTATGACTGACTCAATAAATATAGAAAAACTGGGTTGTATGCTGTAAGATTTCTTTGATTTTGTACACACACACACCTCCCCCCTTCTTCATACAGATAAATTCTCGTTGGGTCTTCATGGAACGTTTAGTTACTGGAGTAATAGTTAATTTACATTGGTAATATGTCCACCAGGGTGCACTCTTTCCAAAAAAAAAACCACCCCACACCACACCTTGGTGGTCAGTAACTGTTCAGTGCATCTGTTCCTTGGAAGTTTATTTGTCAATCTTGTAAAATCATGCTGTTCACTTACAGCTTTTCTCCATTTTGCCTGAAGATAGGCATATTAAAATGAGAATGTCAGTATCAAAAATTGTAAATAACCTGAATATCTATGAAATGCTGATACATTTTATAAATTATTTATAAGAGTAAATGCAGCAGGTTTTGTTTTGGTTTTGGGTGGCGTTTTTTTAAAGACACTCAATAGTTGTAATCAGGAAATGAAGATGAGAATGCTTAATTCTTTTTAAAAATCATAGACCATTGCTTCTGCCTCTGATACCATCCATGTTAGCTAAAGCAACAGCTTTCAGGTTGAGGAACAAGCTTTCCCAGCACTGGTAGGAAAAGGATGAAATAATTTCTGCTGGGGGAGACAGAATATTTACAAAGCCTTAGAAAATTTCATTTGCCTTCATTTTTTTTTCCCATCTTTGTCCTTTTCCTTCCAGCTGGTGCCATCCCCAGGACTGCCAGAGATGAGTAGCACTTGCTTTGACCCAGCTGAGGTAGCTGGCAGGGCAGAGGCCTGCAGGGCCAGAGGCTGCTGCTGAAGCTAGGGGGCTCTCTGTGTGTGGCAGCAACAGGCTGGCTTCAGCGTCACTTTACTGCCTTTTCAAACGAAGGAGCAGTGCCCTGAACTAAAGCAGCATCTGTTTAAAATCAAGTCACAGACATTCGATTCTGAGCTAGTCTTTTCCTTGTGCCGCGTTTCAACAAGGAGAGGCTGCTATGGGGGTTCAAAATCTAATGTTCTTATTACAGCAAACTGATCCGAATTCGGCATCGACCTTGCATGGAACAGGGTGTTGGGCCAGGGGACCTCCTGAGGTCCCTTCCCACCAGAAAGATTCTGTGACTACCCTCTCTTTGTGTCTTAAGCTAACTGTTGCCCGTTATATTTATTTGCTTCTCTGCCTTGTACAAATTGAAGCATTCTGGCAGCAATGCATATCCAAGGGCCTTACAGTAATGCTTTATAGCAATCCTAATACCCAGGGTAAGTGGAAAGCTAGTAGGATTTCTAAGTGTCAACCTTTGCATGTCCTTAGAGCCTTGAGAGTCAGCAGGGGGAAAAAAAATCATGAAATGGAAGAGGGTGGGGAGAGTAATAAAAGCTGTACAAAACAAAAAAATCTTGAAATAACAGTATTTTATTTCCTCTCTTGTTCTAGGTTATGCATTAGATCCCTCCATAGATAACCCTGAAGTTGCTACCAAATATATTGGTTCTGTAGAGGAAGCTGAAAAAAATCAAGGTAAATAATTGAAAATCTCATATAAATGACTTGCAACTGACTGTTTCCACTTTTTTCTTCACTAAGAAATGGAGTGTAGGTGTCAGCAAAGGAAGGAGTGATGACAGACTACCTGTACCCCAAGACACAATAAATTAAGATGTGTTGCAATTGTAATGTGAAGAAGTAAGAGAGAGACTGGGGACAGCGACGACGACTTTGTTTTCCTGAAGTAGCAAATATTTCAGGCTACCATCATGTCAAATTTAAAATTAGGATTTGTAATTGGAACCTAGCATATGCCATTACATTAATGGAATTGATCTGTATATTTAAAACAAGTTTTTTTGGTCCTCCTAAATTCTGTTTTAGCTAAAATTGTCATAGGTCTGCATTAGGATACTTGTATGTGGGGCTCAGAGCCTTAACTGTGCTGCTCAGTAGCAAACTGATCACTCTGCAACCCCCTGGCATTCTGTTGGGAATTGCACATTATCTCTGCTCAGCAGAGTTCAGCTGTTTGGCTCATTTGGAAAGTAGAAAAACCATTGGAAGGTTGCCAAATGGTGAAGACATAGTGTTTCACTGGGAGGATTGGCTACCAGAGACATGGGGGTTGTAATTAATACTCTTGTGATACAAGATATTTAACACTCAAAGTGACTTATTTGCATTGGAAAGTCATACCTGTGTATGCTTTACAGTTATGCTTTCCCTCACATCTTTTTCCAACATCATCTTCACAGGTGTACACAAAGGTTCTTTATTTCTGTGTCCAAGGTTATTTCACTCTTTCCTTTCAAAGAAGAAAATGGGCTTATTTTTGGTATAGCAGCAACAGACATTAAACAGAAATGGCTAAGATCAAATAATTTGAAAACCAAACTTTTCATAATGGAATCTTAGTCATTTACTTTAAGAAACCTTCATTAACGTACCATTCCTTAATGTGATCATTACTTTCATTTTTACATTGCCTATTTCCCCTTGCTCTTTTTGGCCCCTTAGCACTAGATGAGAATTACTGATGCTGTAGGGAAACACTGTTTGAAAATTGCACAGAACTGTATATGTAACCCCTTGAAAAACTTAAGTCACTACTCTAACATCTTTTTTTTTTGTTTTCATCTATCCCATAGCTGTATTGTTTAATGGTTTTGACACCTGAAATTCTGAGGGCACAGTATTTGTGGAAAGCTAGCATTTATATGAAAGATCAAGACAGTGGGTGGATGCAGATGAGCATGTCAGTGGGAACAAGTCTTCTTAGTAGGCTCTGTAGTGGTAGGACAATGGACACCGGTTTTAAACTGGAAGAGGATAGATTCAGACTAGAAATAAAGGAAGAAATTTTTTACAATGAGGGTGGTGAAACAGTGGAACAGGTTGCCCAGGGAGGTCGTAGATGCCCCATCCTGGAAACATTCAAGGTCAGGTGAGATGGGACTCTGAGAAAGCTGGTCCAGTTGAAGACGTCCCTGTCCGTGGCAGGGTCGGATGGGGCTAGATGGCCTTTCAAGGTCCTTTCCAACCCAAACTATTCTATGATTGTCTGACGTTTTACTAAATTCAAATACACAGTTGTGGTTGGGGTTTTTGAGGATTTTCTTGGTTTGGTTTTGGGGTTGTTTTTTAGAAACTGAGAGGTAAGGGGTATTAGAATCCAATTGTTAAGGCTCTTGCTGCACTATTTTAAAGTATGAGAATTGAACTATTCATATAGTCTGCAGCCTTATTGTTGAAATGCCTGGGTACCTGCATGGTTAAATACCCTAACAAACCATGACACGTAGTTTAAGTGGTTCTTCTGTTACTGTACATAGAAAAGTTGACAATGCTTTGGTCATTTCTGCTCAGATGCTTCAATGCTGCCTCCATTTTGCAGTGTGTATTGGAAGGAGTGGTGGTGGTGGTTTTCCTTTTAAACTGGCTATGCTGTGACCTATGATGTTGTATTCTGTGTTAGCAGCTGGGTGATGTATTGTTTCTTTCTCCAGGCTTAACAGTGTTTGAAACAGGACAAAGGAAAATTGAAAAAAGGAAGAAATTCAAGGAGAATGATGCATCTAATATTGATGGTTTCCTGGGACCATGGGCGAAGTATGTCGATGAAAAAGAAGTAGCCAAACCATCAGAGGTAAGTACCTCTTTAACACAATAGATACAAATTCTTAGTATGTTGCAGTGATTTTAACAGAGATCCAGCTGCACCAGTAGTTTTTTCCAAGCAGAAGATCCCTGCTATGCTTTGATGGAAACATTTTGGGTGACATGTCCAAATAAGGTGTTTGGCGTATTCCACATTCAATTAGCTGCAGAACTGTTGGGAAATAGAATTCATTGTATCTCTGTGTAGAGTCTGATTAAAAGTTTTTTAAAAAAGAAAAGAACTGGAAGTAAACTTCTTAAAAGGAAAAGAAATACAGAAGCAGAAAAACAGTTACCCCCAAAAAACCCTTCTCCAACCAACAAAGGTCCTTGTTCAGTCAGTGATGCTTAGCTGTAGTCTCTGAATAAAAAGATAACATTTCATTATTTTCAGTGTACACAGCTTTTTTAATTATTCTGTGTTTTATGATAAAGGTATTCTCTTTAGTGATGCTTAGACATATTTCTCATCTCATTTAGCAAACACACACATTCTTAATAGCAGTAAATCCATCAGTTCTGGATTTCGTTACATGATTCCCAGTCCTGAATTTTTAAAAGTCAGGGTTGGTCATGTTTTATTTTTCCAGGAAGAACAGAAAGAGTTGGATGAAATAACAGCTAAGAGGCAGAAGAGAGGGAAAGTGGAAGATGATAAACCTGGAGAAGAGAAGACTATATTACATGGTAATGGCATCTTCCTGCCTGTTCTCATTTTCTTGTTCACTGTGTTTTCTTGCCTGCTGTGTTAATTAGTAAGGATGGCAGACAGCCCCAGCAGTTTTGCTAAGGCACCTTGATGTTTCTGTATTGGAGATAATAGCGCTCCCAGGCATAAGCATAAAGGACAGGGAAAGAGATAAACTTGGACTAATTCCACTTCATACTGTGAAGAGCAGCGTGTAAATGTCATCTTTCAGGGTACTGGCTTTATATATTTATTTTTAATGGTACTAGGCACACATATCCCTTTCCTGTTTTACAGAGCACACATTTTAAAGTTATGAGCTTGGCTTAGTTTCAGCTTCAGAATTGCTACAGGTTTATGTGTCAGTAGGCCCGTCAGGTACTGCTTTGAGTTATGGTTTGCATACAATTTAGAAAATCACTTGGACTTCATACTTCCTCAGTTCTTAATGTAAATGTTTCTGCTGTCATACTATGAATAACTGTGTATTCAATAATTACCCTGTGGAAGCCTATAGCCTGTGGTGCCTTCCAAGAAAATGGTTTGGTAAGCAACTGACTTGTGGAAAGTGTTACTGCAACTCTGCATGCAAAACAGTCCTGCCTTAGATTGCTTGGCACAGGTAGTGAGGTAAACTGAGTCTCTGTTTACTGCTTTCTACAGCCAGGCTCAAACAGACAAGCCAGAGCATCTTTTCTTATATGCACTAAAGACGTGGCAATGAGATACACATGGCTGGCATTAGTACTTCATTCTCATTATGTATAGTGGATCATGACAATATCTATTGAATAGTGGTGAGCGTGGCAAACTTGACATTTTAGCCATTGTGCCCCTTATAGAGTCATTATTTTGTACCCACCTCTTTGTGGTCTCTGCCTGAAGCTTCACAGTGAAAGACTTTACCAGATAAACTTTAGTCTTCTCAAACACAGACGTTCAGGAAATGTGCTGTTTTGCAGAAGTGTGGAAACACTGATACTGTGCAGGAGGTCACTTGTACAACCAAAACTCCCATAATATCCCAGAAACCAAGAAATTTTATCAGTGCACAGCTTGACATCATGGCTGTCCAACACAAGTCTGCTCAGAAATGCCCATTTCCATGCACAGTGCACTCCTCCATGTCCGACTGTTCAGTCACATCTTAAATCTAGTTGAAGACCAGATGTTGGCTACCACTGACCAATATTGTTTTTTCGTCTAGTTTGTGTTTCAGTTGATGGGACTGACAGAGCACAGAGCTGGCTGGAATGGGAATTGCAAGCAAATGCCAGGAGTAGAGTTGCACATTATAATCCATGAAGAATTAGTATAAGCAAACTCTTGTTGGCCTGAGGAACTCTCTCGCTGTTTAATGAATAACTTGTAATGGGGGGAGATTGTCTTATTACTCCAATTGTCAGATTCTAGGCAAAATTCTCTGAAATTTCTTAATTTGAGTCCAACTGATGTCAAATAAGATTCCAAATCTGTGTCCTATCAAGTGTTTTTTCTTTTTTTTTCTCCCCTAACTTCACAACAGAATGGCTGTGTTGAGCAAAACCTTGATTGTGTGTGTCTGTTGAGCCTTTCAAATAGTATAACCTCTTCAGATACAGGCTCTTGGATTCTCAGAATTCTGTGTTTGCCTTTTCAGTTAAGGAAATGTATGACTACCAGGGGAGATCTTACCTTCACGTCCCCCAAGATGTTGGAGTTAATCTCCGTTCTACAGTGCCACCTGAGAAGTGCTATCTTCCAAAGAAACAAATCCATGTGTGGTCTGGGCATACCAAGGTAGGAAGTCATGTGTGTGAGTGAGTTTGTGTCTGAAATTCATAACTTGTAAGAAACTGGAGTATCAGTAGAAGGAAGAAGTATATTCATCTTTATGCACTGCATGTGTAATTGGCTGCATTATGTGTTCACACAAGGTGTTTGCCTGCTCAAATGCTGTTGTTTGCCTGCATATACTTTTTCATGAACACAGTGACTTTGTGACCTTCTTTAAAGGGACAAATATTCAGTGACCTCTGGGGGATTTGGAATTATTTCCCAAACTACCACATGAATAAAAGTATTGTTAATTCTAGAGATCCCCGATTTGTTTATATATTTTCTAAAATAGTAAAAGTATTTAAGGGATATTTCATATTGAACTTAATCACAAAACCTATGTAACTTTTTTTAAGATGCATCAGCATTACAGCTGTTCTCTTTGAGAGTTGTCTTGTCAAGAGTTTCTGTGGTGACACTACTTGACATTTGCAGTTCCTTCTTGTGCCAGAGCCCTTAACTATACATGTAATTTTGGTGTTTAAGTGTTTCACTGATGAGGTTTGTAAAGCTTGTACTCAATTTGCTGCTTTTTTGTCTTTAATTTTCAGTTTGCTTGAGGGAATGTGCTGTGCTGCAACACACAGCACCTTAATGATACCTGAAAGATGAAAGAAAGGAGGACACAGGGAACAGTTTTTCTTTTACCCTTTTTCCAGCTGAGTCATAACTCTGAATTCTTTTTTAAAGATTGATACTTCAGAGAGCTTGTAGCTGCAACTATCAGGGCTTTCCAGAATATCATCTCCTCCTCAAAGCTCTAGTCACTCCTCTGCCTATTAAAACATACCAATATATAAAATAGATTTTTCCTTCAAACAAGAGATGAATAATGTTAGCAATGAGAAGAGCAAAAGAAAGATGGGCTGACAAATTTAGGAAAGCTGGAAGATGTTAGTAGGCAATAATATGGAGGATAAAGCACTCAACTCCAACCACGGGTGGGAGGAACTTGATGGAATATGAGTAATTGACATGAAATTGAAAGAAGGGACATCAAACCATGAGTGTTTGGTGGTTCTTTGCATTTCCACTGGATGGAGAATCTGAAATACAGATAGATGAGATGATGCTGTGCGCAAAAATCTTGAGTTCAGTGGGTAGAAGCCACCAATAGGATTTGCAAGGAATGGAGCTGGCCAGAAATGTTTTTTGTGGAAAAATTCCCAACTAGCTCCCTGTGAAAAGGTGTTGTAGAGAAAAGGTGGGTGTTGTAGAGAAAAAAGGTGGGTGTTGTAGAGAAACAGCCGCCCAAACCCATGATTTGTGTTTCTTTGCTGTGTTCACCACAGTAATGGTGTGAGCGTTGAAGGAGGGTGTGTGCAGAGCTGTTGAAGTGAATCAGTTTGGTGCCAATAACAATTATTCAAAATGCATCACTGTTTCTAACATGGAATGTGCCTTGGTTCATTCTTGTCAAGATACAGCATTTGTATATTTTCTGAAGATAAGCTTTAGCTTTTTGCTTAGAAAAGGGGGCAGATGAACTGAGGAAATATCTATGTGCTCCACTTACTCTTTAATTCTGTCCTTATTTACAGGGTGTCAGTGCAGTTAGACTGTTTCCTCTCTCTGGGCACATACTGTTGTCTTGCTCGATGGATTGCAAAATTAAGGTCAGTCATTTTTCTATTCTCACATATGTATTTTATACAGCCATTGAATACAGAAAACACATTCTAGAATGCTTAAACATTTGGTACTTCTACCAAATACCTTTTGCTTGTGTTACTTTTATTTTTCTCCCTTGAATTTTAAAATACAAATTCGTTGGAACCAAGATAGAAATAATACACTGCTGTGGGTGTTAGAACAGACTTAATCAATTAGTAGTAGCATTTAGAAGGTCAAGTTCCTCAGGTTATTGCCTTGTTGTTATGGTAATTCACTGTCTGTGAGGCCTAGTTTTACAACTAGCAGTAGTTCAACGTTCTGTTGAAATATTTTACTGAGGCATTTGTGGGTTTGAACTAATCTCATTTTAGTCCAGCATACATCATATTTAAAAAGCTGATGATTTTTTAATTATTTTTTTTTTACTAGCAAAACCTTAGGGCTTTAAAGTTGGAGTATGGTACAGGGGATTTAGTTACGTTAAGGGAGCTTTCTGTCACGATGGTGACAGAGTATTCCTGTGACTTCCTGGTTAGTTGTGAATACATCTACCTCAGTAGATCTGATATGTTTATAAGTAACTTATATGTTTGCACTTAATTTCAGCATTGTTATTGTTTAATAATTGACATCTCCTTTTTCCCCATTTCTCCCCTCCCCCCACCCCCCAACTTTCTTTCCTCCAAGCTGTGGGAGGTATACGGCGATCGAAGATGTCTACGAACATTTATTGGTAATGGTCTATTTTTGAACTGATGGATATTTAAAACAACTTCAAGGAAGGATAGGATTTAGGTTAGCTTAGCTTATTAACTTATCACAGCACCTGTAGGCATCTAAGGCAAACAGTATTCAGCATGATTTTGGCAGTAAAAATTGGAAAAGGTGCAAGTTTTTAGTGAACCTTTGTCACTATTCCAAGCAATGTAATTTTGATGTATAACAGCCTGCCACCCCTAAATCAAAACGCTACTGTGCTGAAGTCATCAATACTTCATGTAAATCTACTCTCCAAAGGCAAAATTGTGACATTAAATTGCCCCATCTTCATGTTGAGAACAGCAGCACTCTGTATTTATGCAGTGAGGGTATCTCGAGGTCTGATGATTCCACCTTAAATAGGTGGTCTGTTCTGTGTTGAGTTTCTAGTGCAAAAGCATGGGAATGGGGGGGTGGTGTGTCTAGATTCAGGTGCTGCCTTTGTTCATGTAACAGGTGCTTTTTAAAGCAGATTGCTGAGAGAGAGAAGTACAGACTTCTTAGCTGCCTTGAATGCAGAACAAAAGCAGATGATTCTCCTTTTGAAATGGGAACATTTCTAGAACACTGAGTGAATATATGTTGAGTAACAACAAAGAAGCCTTTTTTTCCACTTAATATTTCTGATTACAACAGTGTGGCAAAGATGGTGTCTCAAAAAAGGCTCTATCTCAATAGACTGCTCTATCTGAACAGTTCAACTGTTCTGTTGGGTTTTTTTTCTCAAAAGGTCCCCATTAACTAGAATCACTTGCTGGCTTGCTATATTTAAGTTAATATGCCAGTATTTTAACTAAAGAGATCTACAAGTCTGATGCACTGGCCAGATGTAATATTGGAGTTGAGGGGTACCAAGGCTAACACCAGATGAAAGCACTTGTAATTATCTGATCTCGTCTTTCCCATATTTCATACCTGTTTTCTAATTTTAAATGCTTCTCTTTTTAAATGTATTTCCTATAGTGTTTGTCTCTCCTCTTTTTCATTAGATGGTGACATTTATTCTAGTGTGTTAAACTTCTTTCACCCTTAACTTTGACCAGAACAATCTTTGAAACCAACAGTACTTAAAATTCTGTTTGTGTACTTATGACTGGTGCACAGTGTTTAGTTCTGTGCAATACTGTTATTTCTCTCCTGTGCTTTAAAGGTGTGGGGATTTTATTCTCATCATTCTTTTGGTGTTGCTTTTTCTATCTCACTTGAATCAACTTTTATTAGTACTTACAAAGAACTTCATTAAGTCATTTCCTTGCATTGTTAAAGCCTGGAGCATTGAGTACAATATTTTTAAGGGAAAATATTAATTCTAAGCATGAATGGATAAAAGTTTATCATTGCTTTTTTTCCCCTCATCTTTTAGGACATAGTAAAGCTGTTAGAGACATCTGCTTTAATAATGCTGGCACTCGGTTCCTTAGTGCTGCGTATGACCGCTACCTGAAACTCTGGGACACCGAAACAGGTAGGCTTCTGTTTGTAAACACTGCTATGTGGCACGATGTTTAACAGCAAATATCAACATCTGGTATCAGTCAGATTGTCTCTAATTATACTTAAGATCATCATGTAGTTCAGTGTTCAGGATGATTGGGGTTTTTGTTCCAAAATGTTTTGCTGTTACCTGTGATGGTGTAATTGATGCTACCTAGATACCTGTATTTCATGTGCCTTTTCATGTGAGAAGTCTGATAGTTCTCTCTTATGCTAGAACAATTTTCAGCAAAAAGACAAAATTTTACCAGATCAGTTAATTGCACATTTACATTTAAAGGCATAAAATTAAGTAGTGAAATCACACTTTAGACCTAAACATGCTTAATTTAGGAGAATGATTTCGCTTGATCTTTCACTTAACCTGCAAGTTGAAGAGCGCTCTAAATAAAAGTTGCTGGTATGAGGATTGAAGGGTTAGGTCTGGTGCTCTCATGTAACTGCCTGGAAGCTGCTCTGCAATGTTCTGCTCCAAGTAGTTTCTTAAGCTAAGATGATACAGTATAGACCTTGTCAGTATTGTTTTAAACTCCAGTCTGTTCCTAAGACAGTAAGTTTCTGTGTTAAAGACATTAGCTTTCTCTGTTAGCAGTGCTGCTTGTCTCACACAGGTGAGGTATAAATCAAGTTCTCCAGTCTTGAGTCTGATCTCAGTAGTTCAGACACCTGAAAAATATATTGAGCTTTTGCATTAAGACAGGCTCCTGTAAATTACAGGTGAATATAAGTGGGGTATTTACAGTTGAGGCTATGAGAAGAGGTCAGTGGTTTGTTTTGCAGCTGGATCGCTGATCCCATTTTCTAGGCTTAGTATTGAGGAATTCTTGGCAGAGTTTAAATCTTGTGCCAAGAAGACCTCTGACCTGACAGAGGTGATGTTTTGCAAAGACAGTGTTTGGCTTGTGATATCCTGACCAGTCCTGATGTCCTTGTTATGCCCTGATGAAATGCAGGGTACTGAGCAGTTACATTTGTTTGGAAAGCTGTAGAAGGGTTTGTATGTGTTTATACATGTGCAGGCACAAACACTTGAAGGGCCTGATCAAAGAACAGGGCAAATTCTACCCTCTAATACTCTCAAGAGCTTTAAAATGAGCATTTTCTGCTGTTAGTAAAGTAGAAGTAAAATGAATGCTTTTATCAGTACAAGCAAAGAAACTGATCAGCCCGTAGACCTTCCACCCTGATGCACTATGAATGGCTTCTCTGTTGCAGGGCAATGTATTTCAAGATTCACAAACAGGAAAGTTCCTTACTGTGTCAAATTCAATCCTGACGAAGATAAACAGAACCTCTTTGTTGCAGGAATGTCAGATAAGAAAATTGTGCAGGTATGTCTGCTTAATATCTCTTCCACCAGTTTTTCTTTATGTGTAGTAAATAACAAGGTCTTATTCTGACTCTTTATTTGCAGTGGGATATTCGAAGTGGTGAGATTGTGCAGGAATACGATAGGCATTTGGGAGCTGTCAACACCATTGTGTTTGTGGATGAAAATAGAAGGTTTGTGAGCACATCTGATGACAAGAGTTTAAGAGTCTGGGAATGGTAAGTTTTAAAATGTTAGACTTTTACAAGAATATTATGAGCAAACTGAGAAGAGAATTTATTTCTAAAAGTGTACATAGGACACTAGAGTGTACTGACCTCTAGGCGGCTGAGGAAGAGCTATAGCTTTAAAAGCATTCTGGCTTAATGATCAAGGTACTTCATAGATGTCTGTCTTCCCCCAGAGAAGGCCTAAGACAGCCTTGTCAGCCTGAAGTAATCTCTGTTCTCTCTCCTTTCCCCAAGGGTGTGTTAGCCCTTAAATTAACCTTTTTAAAAAATGGCTGTTCTGTTACGTTAGCGCGTGTCGCTTTTGAATCCTTTGAACTTGGTTGTGCTTAGCACTGTATAATATTTGGCCAGTGTATGAAATAACTACTTTAGTATAGCTTTGTTCCTGGTTTTGTGGTAGTCTGGGGTTTTTGGCAATCATTGATACCCGTGGTAGGAATGCAATAGATGACAGAAAAGAGAAAGCTAACTCTGAAGAAACATTATTTTAAATGGCTTCTAATTTGGAATGTATCTAGGGAGAAAACAAATCTCTCCTCTCTGAAATGCTTTCCCCAAGGTTCTAGGCACTAAGTTTTTTCAGGTTAGGACTCTTCATATTTCTCTAGGATTTCAAATTTCTTTTTTGAAATAATCACTCCCATAGCCCTCCATTTCCTTCTGCCTTTCACACATGCAAGGCTGTTGCACAATACAGACACTGGTTCAAGAGCTCTGTGACTAATCAGTTCCATCCTCACATTTTTTGCCTCTCTTTTTTAAAATACCCTAGACAGGACTCCAGTCTGTGGTATTTGAATGTTACCCAAGCAGCCAGCAGAGCCCTCAGCATGTCTGGTCTGGGATCGGGCGCTGTCATTGCTGGTAGCAGCAGTGGGGATGACCTGGGAACCCAGACTTAGGCTGGACATGTAGTGCTGTCCCCATATCACTCCAAGAGAGCTGCTGTTTGGTATTTTATAGCTAGACATACGTATTTACTTAACTCCTTAAAGAAAAATCTTTACAATATCATAGCTGCTAAAGAATGTCTCCTCTCTGGAGAGTGGGAGGAGGATGTCACTTGCACAAATCTGTTATTTCCTTGAGACTGGATTGCCCTTGTTTTGTGAGCTTTGTGTTGATGGCTGAAATAAATAGTGAAGTGGGTGGATTTAGTCACTATGTGGGGAAGAGCAGGAGAGGCAAAAAGGTTCTGGCATGGGAACATTGCAACCTGATTGTTCCAGTAGCAAAAGGATTTTTTTCCTTCTGAATTTAAAAAAATAATAATAATAAACATGTACTGTGCTTGCTGTACACTGAAATAAGAGCTCCCTTGTTCACACAGTGAGGAGCTCAACTGTGGGCAATATCCTCCTATATAGTCATCAGGGGAGGG
This sequence comes from Laterallus jamaicensis coturniculus, assembly GCA_022605575.1. NCBI lineage: Eukaryota > Metazoa > Chordata > Aves > Gruiformes > Rallidae > Laterallus > Laterallus jamaicensis. The sequence continues at coordinate 8,424,074 of JAKCOX010000027.1, forward strand.
GGGTCTCTTTTATAAAAAGTAAGTGTAATGCTGTCTTCCTAGGCATGGCTTAAACTCTTCTCCACAGCCTGCCATAGTATGTGTTAATTGGTCTGTAGGCATATTTTTATAATTTCAACATCCAGGCTTTTACCATGCACTAAGACTCAGCTAATGTGTTCAGTATAGAAGCTTTTGGATCTTAAACTCCATGGCAAATTGTTCTATGCTGCCTGCACCTCAGGTCCTTTTTCCCTAAGCTCATAAGGAAAATTGTTTGCAACTTTGGGTGATTTGGTTATTGTGCCTTTTGGCATGTTTCTTTGTGCTTCAGCACAGTATTTCTTCAGTATGTTACAGAAACAAAGGAGAAGTAATTGTGACCTGAGTATGGCCTTAAACACCAGTTATTAAAGCTGGTCTAATTGCTTAGTTCCAATTGTCCAGCAGGATTTTGTAGTATGTTTTGTAAACACTTTGACTTGGCCAGAGCTGGTAATGGGATGCCATGTCAGACTTCATCACAGTGAGGAAGTTTTTCCCTGGGAATGAGAATCTCCCCAGGCAGGGATTTCACTGTGCTGCATGCTGAATGGCAGCGGGGTGGCTGCTCAGCGTCCAGAAAGCCAGTACAGCACAGAGCTCTGCAGGTCCTTCAGGAGCCTGAATGGGAGTGCTTTAAAACTCGTCTGCTTTGGCATTTGGTGTGCTTGTACCATTACAGGAGTGGTACTAAAGTTGGCATGGGTATCCTGTCCTGTGTTCTTCCTTCTGGAAATGCAAAATGCTGTTTTGTCTCTGTCTGCTTCACACGTGTCTGATCCTCCTTGGGTAACAGCGAAACGATTTGGGCAATTGACCTTGGAGGCTTTTATTTCCTTGTACCTTTAAGTCAGCTGGCAGCAGCAGAACTGTGCAGCCGTAGCTTAGTTATTATCCTGGCAGGCTGAGGAGCCTCGTCAATCTCTGTAAAGCTATATACCCCTCAGCAGGCCTCTTCTCTCCATCACTCCTGTAAAGGTACTGTAGTCTCCAGAGAGAGCTCCTCAGAACATGCAGATCCCAAAATGGGATTGGGTTGGGATTGGGCTTTGGTGGGATTTTTTTTCCTTCTTTCTTTAAAAGGATTTATCTCTCTCCTGCCTGGGGAAGGAGCTGTATTAGAACCCCAGAGTATCACATTTCTAAATCTTGGCTAGCAGATAATACTTTTGATATTTAAAACTTTTCAGCCTTTGAAATGCTATGAGGTGGGGAGAGGACTTGAAGATCTTTACATTTAAAAATTTCAGCACACAATATATCACGAGTTCTGAGGTCAGGCACCCATGACAGCTTCTTTCTTGGTAATTTCTTTTAAGCAGAGGGCTCATAGTACCAGTTTAGCAATTTGACTGGAAGCAAATGTGAAACACAAACGTATCTCTTTATTCTGTTTAATAGCTTAATGCAGCATATCCTGCAGCTGTCCTGAGTGTGTCTGGTAGGCTTCAACATAAAGCAGAGCTGTCTTGAATAAATTCCAGTAGATGAGCCTGCCTTCATTTGTAAAGGGAGAGAAGGCAGGACGACTTGTGCTGCATTTAAATTTCTCATCGCAGTACAATTTGGCATCTTCTGAGATACAGCCTTTAACAGGGCTTCCAGTGGCATTGATTTGCCTGGCATTGAGGACCCCAGATAACTGGTTGGATACTGGGAGGTGATCAGGATCTGCCCTTACTTCAATGATGACCTTGAGTCTTGTTGCCAGTGAGGTTTGAAGCTGTTTGGGTATTGATGCAAAAGAGTAGGGTAAGGCATGGAGGGGCTGCACTCCCTGTGCTGTCATGTTGGTCCCCCTCAGAGATTATGTGGACTTCTTGTGAATCCTTTACAGATCTACTGTCCAACAGTAGTCTTAGGTCTGCCAGGTTGGAAGCCTGTTATCCCTGCCCATGCTCTTGTTCAGAGTGCATTAAGTGGGTCAGCTGCCTAATTCTGAGAGGTAAATGATTCTAACATTTAACTTACAGCAGAGTCTGTGATGCTTCCTGACAACAGAGCAGCTTCTCAGCCTGTGTGCATGGTGCTTAACACAACCTGATGGGAAAAAACAGTAAAACAAAACTGTAGTTACCTTGCTAATGCCGACTGTACTGCCATCCAGCAAGGCTCGGTCAGCGAGCACAAGGCAGCCACCCACACCCTCTGCTCTGATACTGTCCCTGCAGCTCATCCACTGTGTGAATTAGACAATGAAGTCATAACTATCCTCTTTGTATTAATTAATATTGTATAGGACATTTTGCATGTGGTTTCTGCTGAATACATTCATCAAATCTGTTTTCTGCCAGAGATTTCTTTTGCTTAATGAGAAAGACAACACATGCTTGCCTTTGCTTTTTACCAGCCTTCTAGTGTGTGAGGAATACTGTGAATATGCATGGCCCATTAGTAATTCAATGTATACAGTCAAAACTAAATGGCATTTCTGCAGGGTAAGGATTAGACTGCACTTGCTTTTTCCCTAGGTCCACATGCCTTGGTACAGGACAGCATATGTTCCTCACATACACTGGCACACTCCTGTAAGGATTTGAGTCCTGATTCAGTCACGTTTCAGTTCAACTCTGAACGTTTGGAATTGGTTGGCATCCCATTCGGGGAGAGCAGGAGGAAAAGGGTGCTGTCAGAGAGCACAACTCCTGTTTCCTTTAAAATACTGGACAAATACTAGAGTTTAAACAAAAGCCAGCGAGACATTCCAGTAAGACACATGCATATATCAGTCTGTTCTTGCTACCTGTATGAGTTTTGTTACAGCTGCAGGTAAACTGGAGGAAAGAGTATTTTTGTTAGAGTCTTATAACAGTTGGAATTATAATTCTGCTTTAGACTCTGGGTGGTTAGATTGGGGCAGATTGCCTCTGTCAGGCTATCCTGGGGATGGCTGTGGGGCTCTCTGGGTGGGCATTCGTAATGTTCTTAAGCTTTTGCACATTCTTCCTTTGGACACCACCATATGCTCTCCATGGTTCAGTGGCTGAGTGAATCAGCAGGCAGCCCTTTGGAACATCTCCACATCTTCCTAAGACACATACTTCTTCCTTTTGCAGGGACATTCCTGTAGACTTCAAGTACATAGCTGAGCCAAGTATGCATTCGATGCCAGCCGTGACTTTGTCTCCAAATGGTAGGTTAACACTTTACTGCTGCCTTAGGCCTAGTTTACATAGATATGTCTTACTGATTATATATCTAATGCTGTTGTGTTGCATCTCCCTGCCACCCTACACTCCTCCCAGATCAGCCTGTGCATTTATTCCAGGCTGGGACTGGATCTGGGTTTGCTTTAAAAGTCTTAAGAGCAAGTGTGTCCAAATGAAGGGTTATATCAGGATAACTGTATCCGTTTATATTTAGACCTTCCTCCAGACAGGGCAAAAGGACTCTGGCTTTTCATAGAGCTACAAAACATGCTTTTTGCTGTATTTAAAATATGAAGAGAAACAGTGGTGGGAACTGATGATTCCTGAACTTGCTTAGTATTTTGTAGCTGTCCCTGGGGTGCCACGGTTAAAGCAGAGACTGATGTTGCAAATGATCCTGTTCATGCTGTACCTTTCTGTTCAGAAAACTTGCATAAGGGAAATCCCAAATTATCTCAGTGTGTCTGTTAATGTTTCACTGGTGTTTATGTTCTTCAGTTGCAAACAAACTGAAGGAGGATAAAAGTTTAGCATCTCCAGTAATCAGTGGCAGACATTCTAACAAGAAGAAATGTCACCTGTTTTGGCCAAAATTAAATAGCTTTAGTGTCAACATTATTAAAGTGTTGCCAGATTTACACTGAAGTCACATTATGCTGAGTAGTGGCTGATTGACTTGTTGCACAACTCATGTTTTCAGCCAGCTGTTGGCACCAAATTGTACTTGCTTTGCATATAAATAATTTATTATCAACAATAGAAGTACGGCTCTACTGTAACAAGGAAGGTTCTGGAAAAAGAGAGAGACACATTTAAAGCTGTTAGCTTCCCACACCAGGCTATTTCACCCCCTCTTTCTGAAATGACACAACCTGCTGTATTCTGATGCAGTTTTTCAGTTCATCTCATTTTTCCACACTGAAATATTGGATTTCTTGCCCTTTTTTCCAGTTCTGTCTGCAGTTGAGTATTTGGTTTCTGAGGTGAGGCAGTAAATGGTGTTAGGGATGAAGTAGTTATCTTCTCAGCTCAAGCCATCACCTGTCATATTAACTAACATTATCTTGCCAAACAGTAGTAGTCCAATATCACACAAAAGTTATTTCAGAGTAGTTATGCTACAGATTGTCCCAAGCACACAGTGAATCATTTGGGAGTTAAATGAATCCTTTAAGGAAAATTAAATTGGAAGTTTTACAGACATGGAACTCTTCTGCTCTGGGGCACTGATCCAAATTTTCATCCTGAGCGATGCAGGAAACTGCCCTTTTTAAAAGTAGAAGGGGAGAATAACATGCTTGGGGAACACACTTGATTTGTTTCTTTGGGAGGGTGAAGAAACTCCTCAAATTCCAAGCTAGTAGCTGGAAGTGTGACCAGATTAGCAGTGAAGTCAGCACATTTTATGTCATTGCTGTTTTGAGTAAAACACTGTGAAGGCAGTGATGATGTGCAGAGTTTTGGGACAGAACTCCTGTTCTCTGGTGTTCTGTAGCACATCATCCTCACTGGATTCTCAGGCAGGACTTAGTGCACTGCCACAATGCAAAATGAGATGAAGGTAAGACCAGAAAAGCCTAGGCTTTTTTCTTTCACTAAAATATCTTTATTAAATTCTGTTAGGGCAGAGAATACTAAATATTTGCAAAAACCTAAAGGATTTCAAACTCCTCAGTCTCCCTTAGACTTGTTTTTCCCCTAAAGAAAATAAAAGGTGACCCCTCCCCCCCTCACAGTACCCACCAAACAGCTAATTGGATTGCAGCTAGATAGTTGGGGTTTTTCACCTCACCTGGTTTACTTGATCTTGTGTGCCAGCAAGTTTACTTAGTAGCTTAAAAACCTACCTCAGTAAGTCACTGAGGTAGGTGCAGCACATTGTTGTACCAGCCAGAGTTTCTCTGGAGTCCTGAGTGCATTGTGTAGGAATAGGAGTCCCAGATCCTGTCAAACGTAAGGTTTTGCCTGTTGGCAGTTGTACCAGGCAGAAGCCATGTCTGCTGCTACCTAGAACCCTGATACATAATAAAAATTTGGATTAAGATAGTGCACAAAGATGATAAAAACCTCTTAAAGCTTTCAAATTAAGTCTGTTTCTTCAGGTGTGGCGCTCTGATACTACCTTTGTTTACTGCTTTATAGGGAAATGGTTGGCTTGCCAGTCAATGGATAACCAAATTCTGATTTTTGGAGCTCAGAACAGATTCAGATTAAACAAAAAGAAAATTTTCAAAGGTCACATGGTAGCTGGCTATGCTTGTCAAGTGGATTTTTCACCTGACATGAGGTAAGTTGGTTTTTTTTTGGGGGGGAGGGGTGGTGGGCAATGAGCTTAATCTTAAAACTTGCAGGCACAGACTCCAAGTTACTCTTTGAATCCTTCATGTTCATTGATGCATGGCCATCCTATTAACTCTGCATCAGAGTTCTGTGTCCAACACTGCCGTCCCTGGTACAAGAAACACATGGAGATGTTGGAACGAGTCCAGAGAAGGGCCACAAAGATGAATAGAGGGCTGAAGCACCTCTCCTGTGGGGGCAGGCTGAGAGGGTTGAGCTTGTTCAGCCTGGAGAAAAGAAGGCTCAGGAGAGGCCTTACAGCAGCCTTCCAGTACCTAAAGGGACCTACAGGAGAGATGGAGAAGGACCAGTTACAAGGGCATGGAGTGCCCTTGGATAGGGCAGGATGTAATGGCATTAATCTGAAGGAGGGCAGGTTTAGATCAGACATTAGGAAGAAATTCTTTGCTATGAGGGCGGTGAGGCCCTGGCACAGGATGCCCAGAGTAGCCTTCCCTGGCAGTGTTCAAGGCCAGGTTGGATGGGGCTTTGTGCTGCCTGGTCTAGTGGAGGGTGTCCCTGCCCATGGCAGAGGGTTGGAACTAGATGAGCTTTGAGGTCCCTTTGAACCCAGACCACTCTGTGGTTCTCTGGCCAAGCAGAATGGGAAGTTTGCTCTTGTCATTTGATAGGACTAAGCCATACTTGGTGCTTGCTCTGAGCAACACTTAGAAAATAGCCCATGCAGTCCAGGTTCTCTGTTCTGCAAAGATGATCTACACTGCTGTTAAACCATCCAGAGAGTCCCCTTATTTTGCCCAGCCCTGGTGCAACAACAGGAGCTGCTTTCTCAGTTGCAGCCATCTCCCCAGAAACCTTCTGCCTTGATTCCCACAGTACCCACTTGTCTAGAATACCTGGGATTTGGACTTGCCCATATGTGCAGGTCTGGTGTGGGTTTCCTCCCTCATTGTTCAGAAAACCACCTTCTTCATCCTGCTTCCTCAGCAGTCATGCTCATATGTTTACCCTTGTTCACGCAGAAGATACTCATTCCTATGTGCAGTGGAGAATAACCTTGGCAAAACTGGAGGGAAAAGTGGCAAGAAGCATCTATAAATTGTAGAGAAACTTCTGGCACTTTCTCTTTTGCTGATGCATTCTCCTTAGTTGCAGTAACAGGGCGCGGGGTGCGTCGCATTGCTTAGCACATCCACCTCGCAGCTGGTGAATCAGTCACCTCCTGCAGGAGCGGTGCGCTTGGGAGCACAGCGGGAGGGCTGCTCGCAGGCTGCCAGCCAGGAAGCCTGCTCGGTCTCCTAACACCAGCAGTCCTCACGTGTGGTACAGCTTTTCTTGTAATCCTGTCGATGCAGCTACGTGATATCTGGAGATGCAGATGGGAAGCTGAACATCTGGGACTGGAAGACGACAAAGCTGTACAGCAGATTGAAAGCGCACGATAAGGTCTGTATCGGCGCCGTGTGGCACCCGCACGAAACCTCCAAAGTCATCACGTGCGGCTGGGATGGCCTTATCAAACTGTGGGACTAAAGAGGGCGCTGTGGGCATCAAAAGGTGCGAGGTCTGCCTGCGTCTGGAGTTAGGGTGAGTTTTGCTGTGAGGGTGGGTGGGCGTTGGTCATGCTGCAGTCCTCAGCCAGCTGTACATAACGCACCGAGGATGGGAAACCTTCGGGAGGTGGAACTGGAAGGATGCAGTTCTGAATGAGACCTCTTGAAGAGAAGCTGAGGTCACCTGAAGCATGCAGAATCAAGTGTTAGTTGGTCACATCACTTTTTGTGCAAAACTCTTGGAATATGAAACAATTTTAAGAGAAAATATTTTTGTGGTTCGGGCTGTTGGAGATGCGGGGAGTTAAGGAGAAAACCAGCACTCTCTTCTTATGGAGAAATCTTTGATACCTGCTGCAGTAGAGCTGGAGAAATTGCATTTGTTTACCTGGTATTTTGTTGTCCCCAAAACACTTCTGTCTGTGTAGAACACAAGCCCACCCGCTAAGATCTGTTAATTCACATTAGCAATGAAGAACTAATGACAAGCTAGCAGTTGTCAGAGAAACTGTAGCAACTGAAGGCTATTTGTGAACTCTGGGTTTCTGTCTGTATTTACCAATAGCATCATGCTGATCACTGATTCTCATCTTCACAAGTACTCCTCAGTTTCAAGGTTTTGCCTGGAATGACTGTAGTGTTGTTTTTCCTCCTCTTGTATGCTGTTATGTTCCAATAAGCATGGCATATTAAAAAAAAAGTGAATGTCTCTTCAGTTTGGAATACACTGTGTTATAAGCCCCATGAAGTTGCTGACAATGCAATGTACATACATGTCCCACCTTTTCTCCAAGAACTTATTTTTAATAAACCTTTTTATAAAAAGACTGCTTATTCAGACTTATTATTCAGTTCTTCTACCTAGCAGTGTCCTTAGAAAATATTTCATACCTCTTGTTTTAATTTACACTTGTACCAGCATTCGGATGATAAGTTCATTCTCTTCCACTGTTCACATGAAACTAAAGCAAGCTGGGAAGGAGAGAAAAAAATCCTTTAACCTCCCTTTCCACTCTTTTTGAGCACCTAATGGAAATAAAAATCCATAACAAATTTAGCCCATTGATCAGTCTTTAATTACAGTTTTGAATTACACCATATTGTTTCCTATAAATCCAATCACTGCTCATCAATTATAAACAATAGCAGAGGAATAATTGCTGTAATTGACATCAGAATAGAGGATAAGGCACTTCGTGGATGAGAGGCAAAGAGTCTCAGACTGTGTAGATGGAAGGAAAGGGAGCGGTTGGTTTGTGGGTGTGTTGGTTTATTTTCCTGTTGTGGAAGGATTGATTTAATAAATCAGTTCTGTTCTTTCCACAGGCACCTGCTGAAGGCAGACCCTTGTGAATGAGCATGGGGCTTATGTGTATTTAGACCAAGTCCCTGACCCTTTGCTTCAGAGTCTTTCCAGCCTGTCCAGTGGAAACTGCCCCAAGTTTCTGTGTTTCTGTTGCTTTCCCCTCTCATCAGCCTTGTGTACCTGAAAGATCCCACGGACTTGTTTTCACAAGTGGTGGTCTGGCTGGGTCCCCCCCCACAGCCTCGCAGCCCCCTGAAATGAGAGGGAAGGGCTGGTGTCCCCCCTGCAGGGGAGGGGCGGAAGAGGCTGCTGGTCTTCATCTCTTCAGGGTGCGGGTGGCAGTGAGCTGCTGCTGGGGTGAATTTCCATTGCGGTTCATTTCCACCTGGAAGACTCCACTCCTGAGCTGGAAGTTGAGCCCTGGTGCCTGCTGTGCCCCAGGTGCTGTTCTGGGAGAGAGTGGCCTGAAATAACGTGGAACGTTTGGAAAGATGGAAATAATGTTTTGTTCAAGTAAATTTCCTAAAGGGATGCGTGGCAGCTGCCCTGACCATTAACAGCTTGTTGGTGCAGGGAAGTGGGGAGGGGAAGAGGAACAGAGCACGTTCAAAAACTCCTGGCAGGAATGGGTGTTTAGCTTCCACATCAGGAAGGCTTAAAAGCCTTTAAATCGTAATGCACAAAAGACTCAGTGCTGTAGTTGGTGCTGTGCTTTTCCACAGGTCACCTACCCCCTACAACTGACATGTATATATAAAGTATAAAAATCAGCCTATACAGATCTTTAGTAATACACTGGGTGCTGTCCTGGAGGGGGAAAGGAAATGTTGACTCCATCAATTGTGCTGGAGTTGATGAATCGGGATTAAATGTTTGCAACAGGCCCAGAATCACCACCCCACCCCCCCCAGAAACTTTCAGATAAAATCCTTTGTCCTTCACTGCTGGTCCCAGCATTAATCTTTTGTGGAATTCCCCATGTCTGGGTTGGAACCTGTGGGGGGGAATTTTTATGAGGATAATTCCCTCTTGTCCCCTTGAGATTGGCAAACTCCAAAGCTCAGGTCGTCAGCGAGCCTGCGGTGCGCAGGGACAGACAGCGTGCGCCTGTGTGGTGTGAGTCTAGACTTGTCCTTCCAGCAGCCACCTGGGAAAAGACCTCTTGCTGGGCTAATTAACTCAAATCGTGGCCTTCTCTTATCATCCCAAGTTCATGTGCCACCAGAAATCGGTTGTTACAGATGTTGGTCAGAACAAGTCTAGACAGAGACCCCCTGGGCTGAACCTGGCGTGTGAGCAGAGCGTGTCACAGAGAAGGCAGCGTTGGGGGGAAAAGGGAAGAGTGTGTTTCAAGTTCCCCCCCAGTTTATTCTTCTCTATCCAGCAAAGGGATTCGAGGCAAAAGGAGCTTCTCAGGAAGGCCGGAGGCGAGCGTGTTGTGCTGGGAAGGACTACACGCAAGCTGGAGCGCAGGGCCGCTGTCGCAGCACCATCATTCTGCTCCACTCAATCCAGCATCTGTAGCTTTCAGAAAGGAGGCACCAAAATACGTTCCTGCTTTTATTAATACCAATTACATTTACAGCAGAAATTGTACAGATAAGTGAACTGTCTCCATCAGTCTTGGAGTCCTGCCTGGGAAACTTGATAGTTCCTCTGGCCTCGGGCCAGCTTTTTCTTGGACTTTTTTCATAGGCAAGAAGGGGAAATATCCCACCTACCCTCGTGCAACTGGCTGGTAAGAAGGCTGCCTCTCTTGAAGCAGATGGTCTTGGCATCTGTCTTGCTCGGAGTTTATAATTGTCCCCGGGAAGATGAGGCTGCTCAGTCTTTGCCCTCATTATGAGGAACAAATATCTGAAATTACTGTACATCCAGAAAAATCCAAGATTGTCTTGTAAAAAGCCAATTTTTAGCCATGGGCAGATGTGCAGTAACACTGCTTTATGCTGTGGTCTGTAAAGACTGAGTTAAAGTGTGAGCCTGGCAGCCCAGTAACACAAAGTACTTCCCTTCCTCCTACCAGCTGGTCATTATGAAATCCTGCTCCCCTTTGCTCGGAAGCTCCCACATGACAAGCAGCCTGTGCGAGGGGGAACAGAGCGGAGGAAGGAGGGGAGTTCTGCTTAGAAGGCTTTAGACAGTCAAACCTATAGACACCAGAAAAATGTCAGCTGCCAGGAAGGTTGTTCCTCTGGGGACTGCTTAAGGGCTTGCTACTGTAGGTTGACTTCACTACCGTGCACTCAAAATTTAAGTCTCGTACCTTGCAGTAAAATGTGTCTCTTCTGTCAGGCTTGCCAGTAAAGAGACCCGAGCCAGCTGCACAACAGCCATCTTGCAGCACTCAGAGAAAGCTGCTTGTGGCAGGGTCATGTTTGCAGGAACTCCTTGCACAGATCAAAGCTTTCAGGAACAAGTTGGGACAGCTTTCAGTGAGGTGAGGACCTCTCAATTCACCAGGTACACTGGAAGTTTGACCTCAGACCCGTTGTCTTGTTGCATGATAGAACATCTCAAATATGTTAAACACTAAAGCACTGAGCTTTTCTGAGCCTCCTTTTAACCTCCAGTGTCACTGGGAGACTGCTAAAATGTAAGGCCATTGCAGGCACATTGGGGTTGTCATTCCGAAGAGGGTCTCGTTAGGCCTTGGGGGGTTCCCATCTGTCTGAAAGGTGTCAAGGCAAACTGAACCTCTTTATCCTCTGCTTTGGAAAAGGAAGACAACACCACAAATCTCCTAGGGAATCATTTCAGTAATAAGAACTTTATGGAGCTTCAAGCCCACCAACAGTTACCCGGACATGGTTCTGGGAGCTGTGAATCCTTCCAGGTCTCCCAGCGTAATTGCTCCGTAGCTGGTGTCTTGCTCCAACTCCCCAGATAAACTCTTTGATTGTGGAGTATGTTTTCTTATTTTTCAGTTTCAGGGGAGTTTAAACTCTTGCAAAGCAACATTTAAAAGAAAAAAAGAGCAAACCCACCCTGTCCTAGAAGAGCTGTGACAGCTAAGCCCTACCTTAGCTTGCAACAGGCGATTTCCCCCCCACCCCTGGGACGTTGCTTGCCCAGACTGGTTGTTGTGTTTTGCATCCATGCACAGCCTCACTCCTCCATATATGCCCTGTAAAACGTAATCCCTTCCAATCTCCTTTGCTCAGGAGATGAAGGAGGAATTCAGACTCCAAATGAAGTCAGTTGCCAGGACAGACGTCCACAGGGAAAAGAAACAAGGCCCATTCCCTGGAGTTTTCAAACCCACGCTGAGTTTTATCAGAGCACCTTTTTGGCAGCAAGCTCCGCTCTCTGTCCTGGTGCTGACCTGTTGGGAGTACATTGGAGCAGGGATGGGGGCAGGGACTTGGTTTTACATGCTTCCAGCATTATTCCTCCAGTATTAAAAGCATGGAATAACAGAACGTTTCTTCAGATGCTGAATTCTCCTGTTTCTCAAAGCAATTTTCCTTCCCTTCATCATAAAGACAATGGCGATGTTGGAAGGTGTTGCAGGGCCTCCTGCTTGGCAAGGCAGTTTGGGAGGTCAACATGGGGTTGTCTGAAGACGTCCTAGCCCCTAGGTCATGTCTGCTCCTGGCTGATGTCAGTGGAGGGACAAAAGGTACTCCCAGGGCAGGGCATGGCTATGGCCACTGCTGCAGCGTTAGAGGTCCGATGCTGGTCAGGCGGCTGTCCCCACCTCCCTGTGGGGATGTTGGTACCCTGGGTGGTGACTCTATTCCCAGTATCTGAAGGTGGATGCAAGGTTGGGATTCACATTGTTTGGGTTTGATCCAGAACTGGATCAAAATAGAGGGGGAAATACCAGCAGAGGCAGAGAGACAGTGTAATTACCCATGAAGGTTTGGTACTGTGCACTCACTGAACGAACTCTCAGGAAAGTGCCAAAAAACAAGTGTTGCATGGTGGTAACCCACCAAAAAGGGCAGGGACCCTCACTGGTATTCATGTTTGAGTCGTTGTTTACAGGGGGCACAAAGCAGGCTCCTGTTTTCTCCTCATATAAGGCCCTGCCCATAGGGGTGCAGCAGTGCAGGTCTTGCTGAACCAGCTGAAACCCTTCACAACGGACAGGTCAAAACACACCACGAACAAGGACTTCTATTCCAGGGAAGAGGTTCATTCGTTGTCACAGGTGGTCCCCGTCGAGTGCCAGGCTGGCTTTGCGGGTGGGTGCTGCCCCTGAAAGCCAGCGAAGGGAGGCAAGTATAAATACGCCTCTGAATGTAGGTCAGCTCTGAACTTCCACCAGCACTAAACCAGGTCTCTACTGACTGCAATTAAATGTCACATTGCGTTAACCAGCAGGAAGAAATCAAGAGTGATTTCCTACTGAATAACCCTGAGGACCCTTTCAAGGGCAAGGGAGCGGCTAATGAAGCTCATGAAATCAAAGGTTTTGAGCGAACCAGATGGTCTCAGCTGTTGAGTAATTCACCAGGGAGAAACAGTGCTATTTCTTCAGGTGTGCTACCCGGTGATACGGCTTCTTGGCACCTGCCAAAGAAAGGCCAGACATATGTCCCCTGTATGCTTTCTTTGATCTTTCACAGTTGAGAGGGCTCTCAAAGAGCAACAACAACTTGATGGGATCAAACCCAGCTGGTGTGAGTGAGAGCTCAGCATGGAGCAGTGAATCTGCAGGGGAGGGAGGGGGCTTGGCTGGTGTCTCTGGCTGACGCAGCCTGAGCTGGTGGATGCCAGGGGTCCTGTGCCCCTCCCTTTCCTCTCCTCCCTACCTGGCTGGAGATACCACCTGAGAACATCTCCAGACTAAGGGGTGGACACAGATACCCACACAGCATCCCTTGGTGCCCATATGTCCGGAGTCAGCCAGTGCTGGCTTGTGACCCTGCAGACCTACTCAGTGGCTCAGTTGTTAGTAGATGGGAACCAAACTGATTTGAGAGTCTCTCCTTTAGGTAAAAGAAATCAATAAAAGAGAAGGGAGAGGGCACAAAAGCAAGACCTTGGCGAGGAAGGCTGTAACTCTGCTTTAAGAGATGATGCGAAGCAGAGAGGCACACAGATAGTGTGTAAAGTCAGAGCTGTTCATTTTCTCCCGTAATATCACATAACTGCCTCCAGAATGACAAATGGCTTTTATCTATCCTGCCTCTGAGATAAGGTTTCGTTAGAAATTACCATAGTTATTGGAACCGGTTCTCACAGAAGATGTATCTGCTCCAGCCCGAGTCGCCTCTGACACTACCTGGCAATCCTCAGCACGACGGCAGCCGAGGGTTTGCTGAACTCTGTGTCATAAGCTGAGGTGACCCAGGACAGAGACCTCCACTCCATTTCTGCAAGTTACATGTGCATCACCATTTCTTCTTCGGGGCAAGGAACAATGGAAGATGTGCATCCCTTTGGAATGGTAACAGCTCAAAGAGATCCCATAATGTGGTTTTTAACCTCTGTGGATTGGTTTCTTAAACAAAGGATCACAGGCTCGTTCTGCTGAGGCTCGTCGGGAGGTAAAACCCACGCAGTGCCCAGCCCATGTTTTTACCCTTTATTAAGAAATGGGGGCTCACAGACAGGCTTTTGCCACCCCATTATTTGAAAACTGGGAGTTGAGCTGTTTTGCGGGGTGGCATGATTGTTCCAACAACCTAGATACCGGTTTGGGAAATCCCAGCACCTTCTCACTTCTGAAGGAGTCTCCTCATGGCCCTGCATCACTGAACAATCAGTGCAGAGGGGCTGCAGCAGGCGTGGCTGTCCCAGGGAAGGCATTTCCTACCTGGTTTCAGAGGTCACGGCGTTACCTGGCGCAGGGACGGCAATGTGTAGCTTGGGCCTGTGGAAGGCGCTTTGCCCAGCGCCTTGGACACTGGGAGTCCAACACATCTGCCATAGGTCATCTGGACTTCGAGCACCACAGAGCTGAGGAGATAGTGCTTCTCCGCTCTGGGTGGCTGCAAAGCCGCTCACCCCCTGGGCCGGTTGGGATGTGCAGGAGCACAAACAGGAGCTGCAGAAAACAGAAGGGTGCCTGGAGGTATTCCCCAGCCTGGAGAGAAACTGGGAGACACAGCATGGGCCTGTCTATTTAACTGAACTCTTTCAGCGTCCCAAACAAGGTGGGTGCATCCAAGTTGTCCTTGGCCTGCGCCACCTCCCCCCGCTGTGCTTAGCAATCATCTGAGAGAGTCCTGAATGGCCTGAGCCACAGTTGTGCCAGGGACCTCACTAATTATCCTGGCAGATAGCCATTCCTGTGTGCACTGCCTGCCACTGCTGCGTCTCCTAGGACAGGCTCACTGAGGTCATCACCTGGTCAGTAGTCCCCTTTCCTCCCCAGATGAGGCATCAGATGTGCAGGAGCCCAGGTTAAGTCTCCTTAGAGTTACACTCTGCTTCAGGAAACTCTGGTGTAAGTAAAGGAGCAGGTGCTGTTGTTTTTACATGGCAAGTAAGGGGGGAGGCAGTAAATCAGAGCTCCATACAATGCAAGGCCCCGCCAGTGTGACTGAAGGGCAGTGGATGGGAAACCAGCGTGCCCCTGCTGAAATGCACTCCATTTGGCATTTAGGCCCAGTCTCAAACTCCAGATATGAGTGGCAAGATTGATACAAACCTGAACACGTGAGGGCACAGGGCTGGCTTTCACAGATTAAAATCCCCTCTGTTTATCCCAGCCCCTCACCACCCAGCTTCACCATCAAGGCATGCGAGGGGAGAGGAGAGGGGTTGTTTTTTCCTGCCTCTTCCACAGCACCCCAAGTTCTGGAGCCTCTCTGGCCCCCAGGACGGGCTCTCCAGGTGTAGGTGGGAGGAGGGTGTTGGGGCTGGAGCCAGCAGCTCCCCGTAGCCCCAGAGCAAGGGTGGTGGGAGGAAGGCTCTCATCCCAGCAGTATCACCCCCCTCTTCTGGGAGAAAGGGAGCTGAGCTGAAGGGCTGAAGCAGTTTCTGCTGGGGAGAACCGTCCCTGCCCGCCCTGGGGCAGCAGCAGCCCTCGGGGAAGTGGGTGAGGAGGAAAGCAGATGCTTGGCTTGGGGCGAAGCCTGGGGAAGGTGAGGGGAATGGCTTGACCCACTTTTTGAGGCAAAGCAGTGGTTCTGGGAAGGAGCTGGCTCACCTGGCTGGAAGGAAGAGCTCCTGTGTTTATCTGCCACTACGCTTGCTTGTTGAGAACTGCTGGGCATGTTGGGTGCAACACGGCGTCCCGCTCCTGATAGGAGGGGGTGAGGGAGCTGAGGCAGTGGAGAAGGTGAAAAAGGAACAGAGGGTATGAAAGGAGAGCAGGAAATGCCAGGATTACAACAGAAGGAACAGCATGGGAACAGAAGAAGGGAGACTTTCTAAAAACACAATGCTGGGCTGAGGCATGCTGAGAGGAGGAACGCTGAGCCCTGCAGAAGTCAGAAACCAAAGGGTTAGGGCTACACTTACATCCGCTGCGTATCAAAGACATGGAACTGGTGTCAACTTGTATTTTAATGCAAAGTTTAATGTCAAAATTCTTTGAAAGAGAAGAAAACCCCCAACCTGCTATGTATTTTTCTGCTCCCCCCCATTCCTTAGTTCCTCGGGGACCAGCCAGGGCTGGCTCCTGGGAGTGCTTGGCAACCAACCCCTGTGCCAGCCAGCAGTGCCCTGGCTTGCTTCTGTCAGGGAGAGGCAGCCCAGCCAAGGAGGTGCTGAGGCCACAGCAGGTATCCAGGCACAGCACTGGAGAAGGCACACAGCAAAACATTCAACTAAAGCCCAAAACAAATGGAAGAAAAAAGACCAGGTTTCACTTTCAGCTCTTTTAAATAAGTATCTCACTAGATAAAGGCCTATTTGCTACAGCCATCACGAGATTAACCTCAAACAAGCTGTTCTTTGAGCAGATGAGCTCAGGAAGCCCTGTCTTCTGTGGCTGAAGCTTCTGGAGAGTGAGGAGAGGGAGGGCTGGCGGCAGCTTTTCCCTCAGCTAAGTCTCTCTGTCCCACTGTCTCGTGTGTGCGAAGCACTGAACTCAGTGCCTTGCAGCCAGGCCGCCCTAGAGAGCTGCAGTCAGAGCACTCGGAAGCTGCTCACTGAAAGAGAAGGGAATTTTCATCTGGTGGTTTCAGCTCTACCAAACTGAGCTGAAATGTGCTGGTGGGTGGAAGAACGTACTGTCCTTGCCTAGAATTTGTTCCACAGGACACAAGGCCAAAGTAAAGAAGGTGCAAAGCAAAGACAGTAACTTTACTGAGAAGTTCTACTTGGCCCTTCCTGAGAAAAGACTCTGCTCACAAGCACTCTCCTGCCCGAGAGCTGGCAAGGCTCAGTGAGCAGAGCTTCCTGCAGCAGCCCCAGAGGGATGCTCTCCATGCCAGCACGCTCATGCGCAGGGCAAAGCAGGTCTGTTAGCCTCCCCAGGGAAACCTTCACTGTCTCCTGGGATGGTGTACCCGCTGGGAAATGCACTGCTATACGCATCTGCACCGTGTATCTACCTGCACCGTGTATCTCCTCCTAGTGCTGGTTCTGCTGACAAGATGTAAACCCAAACGCAGTCCGTTTCGCTAGCCGTCGCCACAAGCATCTTTAGCAACTCCAGACAGTGACGCCAGAGTGCTCTGCAGTAACGCTAGGGGGCCCGATGGCTCACAGTCACGCATCGTGCATGCCTTTCTGCTATTTCCATCTTGTATTTACCCAGCTCAGTGTGTAGCAGCTACTGGCGTTGAAGGCTTCCTTCTTCAGAAACAGCTGTGGTTTTGATAAGTCCTTGTAGGTGTGGAAAAGCCTGAAGTCCTTCAGCTCCAGTTCTCGGAGCAGACTGTACCAGTACCGCACCACGGTGCTGTCATTGCCACTGACCTCAAACCCAGGCCAGTGGATGTGCACCTCAAAGACCAGCTGCCCTATCTGCTCCACAACGTCTTCCAGGATCAGGTTTTCCAAAATCTTCCACTCAGCACTCTCCACATCTGCCTTGAGGACATCAATCTGCAAGGAGAACACCATTATTATGTAAAAATGAGAGGTTCTGCAATTGTCAGTAACATCTGAGTGCAGGCTTGTCCATTTTACAGTATGCATCATTGTCATCATTGGTCTGATGTACAATTCCTTTCGTATTAATAAAAAACAGGTATTACAAATTCTCAGAGCATCCCAGGACTAACACAGACACTGTGTGAAGTTTCACACCTGCCTGTTCACAGCCCTTCTCCTCCTGCCTCCAAGTCCTGGTCTGAAAAGCTTGGTGCCCTGCGGTGTCTGATGCAGCTCACCCCACAACCAAAGCATGTTACTGTTCCTTCACAAATCTCGTGGTGGCATCAAAGCTATGGATAAAGAAACACACCAAACTCAACAAAGACAGTGAGGCATTCCTGTTCCTTATTTCTCCATCACAGAATCCTTCCTGTGACAGAACAAACCACCCTGACAGTGACAACTTGCACCATGGTAGAGCATGGGCCTCATGTGTCAGATGTTACATGTGCCAGAGGAGTGCAAGAACAGGAGAAAGCTAAATGAATGCTATGAGGAGCTCAGGGCATCACCTACCCATGGCCACACTTCTGTGTGAAGCCCCTGTGGGCACCCCTACGGACGCTGAGTGAGGAGGACCAAATCAAAGGAGAATTATGCAAAGACTCTGCAGGGTTTTAAGGGCAGCACCTGTGAAGTAAAAGGGGTAGCAGGAAAGGAGCTGTGAAGCTGTTTGAAGGGTGCCCTGGTTTCAGCTGGGATGGTCCATTTCCTTCCTAGCAGTGGGCACGGTGCTGTGTTTGGGATTTGGGATGAGAATCGTGTGGATGACACGCTGGTGTTTGGTTGTTGCTAAGCAGTGCTTACAAGTGAGTCAAGCATTCTTCAGCTTCCCAGGCCCTGCCAGCACGGGGGTGTGAGCCTTCTGCAGGGGAGCAGGAGAAGCTGGGAGAGCTCTGCCAGGACAGCTGGCCCAGACTGGCCAAAGGGATATTCCCTACAGTATGACATAGTGCTTGGTATACAGCTGGGGAGAGTGAGGGGAGGGCTGTGGCTTGGGAAGCACCCCAAGCATCAGTCAGCCGTTGGTGAGCAACTGCACTGTGCATCGCTTCTTTCTTAGATTGTTATTATTATTATTATTATTTCTTCTTTTCTGTCCTATTGAACTGTTTTTACCTCAACCTATGAATTGCTTTACTTTATTCACTCCCCCATCCCGCTTGGAGGGAGTGAGCAAACAGCTGGGTGGCTGTTTTAGCTCTTAAACCACAAGGGAAAAGTACATCTAATAGAAAAGCTCCCTGTTTCAGTTTTAGACCACTAATTAATTCTGCAGTAAGATACTCAGCGAGCTGACTTCTCACAGCCCAACCCAACTGCAGGTTGACTTGCCTGGAGATCAGGCAGGGGAGAGGGAGCAGTATGCTCTAGTAAGGCCCGAGCGTTTCGGCAGGAGCTCACACCTGCTAGAAAGCGATGGCCACAGTGCTGGTCAGGAACCACAGGGATCAAGGGCCTGTGCTTCCCAGGGCTGAACAGACTTTTGGGAGACAAGCTGTAAACCAGATGAAACCAAACCGCTGGGTTATCAGAGCAGGACGTGGAGGGTGAGGCTTGGAGGGGCCCACATCCCAGGGCGAACAGCGACAGGCCAAGCTGCTGCTCCTGCGCCCGTTAAGGTGGCGCTGCGCCTCCTCCGCACCGAGGGGGCAGGGGGCCGGTGGAAAGTGACCGAGGGATTATGGAATTAAAGCCCATATTGTGGCATCTCCACCCAGGGAGCAGAGAGGACTGCTGCACAGACAACCTTTGCTCTGGTATTTCTGAACGTGACTCCGCAACAAAGAGCCTGTCAGTCTGTCCATCTGTGGGCGAGGGAAGCAGTTCAACGTCCAGCCCCTCTGGGTTCAAGGGGAGGCCGAATGCAAATGATGCTGCTCCTAGCATTTCAGCTGAGAACACTGCATGGCTGAGCTGGCTCGGTTGCCTTTATCCATTGAAATGGGTTCCTTCTTTTTCAAAGGTGCAGCTCTACCTGCAATGCAGTTTTGTAGGCACTTGACTCCACGTGGGTGCAACTGCCACAGGACCGTGCCACCACACTTCCAAAACCACAGATTTTAGCTTTGGGAGGCTTCTTCTGTAGCTTGGAAAGATTTTTACTCCAAACTTTTCTCCTTTCCCTTTCCCTTTCCCTTTCCCTTTCCCTTTCCCTTTCCTTTCCTTTCCTTTCCTTTCCTGACAGAATCACAGGGGTTGGAAGGGACCTCAAGAGATCATCGGATCCAACCCCCCTGCCAAAGCAGCTCCCTAGCTCATACTACACAGATAGGCATCCAGATGGGCCTTGAATATCTCCAGAGAAGGAGACTCCACCACCTCCCTGGGCAGCCTATTCCAGTGCTCTGTCACCCTCACTATGTAAAAGTTCCTTTCCTTCCCCTTTCCCTTCCCCTTCCCCTTTCCTTCTCTTTTCTTCTTTTTTTGGTGGGGAAGAAGTGTTTCTTAGTGTTGGCTTTTGCTTTCCCATGGTCCTGCTTTAAAGCACCAGTAGGACATCTTTTCCCCCATGGTAATGTTTCCAGACATCATCCAGGTTGGTTGGTTTGTTTTTCTCTTGTGCCAGTAGCTGCTGCTCAGTGGTGCAAAACTGATGAAGAAAGTGGCTGCTCCCCAGTGTTTGGGTAGCAGGGTAAAAGGAGTTACCACGCTGACTGCTTAAGCGCCTACAGAAACGAGCAGGAAAGAAATGCAAGGCTGGTGGGGATGTGCTGCACACACAAACCAGAGGCTCCCTGTTGCCTCAGAGACGTCAAGGGAGGAAAGTACCTGTCTCTGCCCCCCAACTTCTGAGACTGCCTTCCAGGCAAGGGGTCCATCTCAGTCCAGGGTCTCTGTTACATCCCATGGATAGGAAAAACAGCAGAACAGCTCTGTGTCAGAGCACCTGGGCAAAGAACAAGCCTCCTGCTAACAGCAAACACGAGTTTTGTGATGATCAGACTGCTCAGGAGATATTTACAGTCAGCAATAGGCAGCACTACTGATAAGAAAAGCACTTTCACCTTCCAGGCGCCTTGATGCAAAGCATCAGTTAAAGGATTAGTGGCCAAATCTCCAAATTCAGAGCTCTAATTCACCTGGGAGCAGTGCTGGAGAGGTGCTGGGGGTAAATCCTGGAGGGCAAAGATCTAAGTGCCTGAAGGTAAAGGATGACAGTCAATCGCCTGAGAGCTTCAAGCACTCACAGACTAAGGCTGGTTCCTCTTCTCTTCCCCAAATCCTTCCACAAACTAACTAGGTTATCACAGAAAAGTTAACCAAAAAAAATGTGGATTTTTAGATGTTTTCTCAGTTTAGCCCCTTTGAAACAGCACTGCAGCATTGTGCCCATCACTCATGGCAAAAAAAAGAAAGAAAAAAGCCCCAAAAAAAGCCTTTCCTCATGCATGACCAAGTGTATAAAACAGCTGAACAAAGCACACGTTTTACTTAGGGAAGGTTCTATATGAAGATTCATTTCTGCTCTTAAGGGTAACGACTTGTCACAACCCTGCATCATTTCCTAAAGCAGAGCTCAGAGCTCTGTTTGCCTTGATCGTTTCTGAAACACCGGGTTTAACGGGGATTTCAGGCTCGGCGAGGCCCCGTGGGCACCATTTAAAGCTCCCCGTGGAGAAGAGTCAATTGGGAGCCAGTAGCTGGAGGAAGCATTCAGCTGCATTACTTCCAGCACCACCTCAGCGTGTGGAAGCAGCATCCAGGAAAGGCAAAAGCAGTGAACATGGTGCAGGTCAGGTAAGGAGGATCCCTCGCTTCCCGTGGGAGCAGCTCTGTAGCACAAGCTGGGAGCAGAGAGAGGAGAGCTGGTTGTGACTTTCAAGCAGGGGAGCGGGACTCAGAGCTTCCCCATCCTCCCAAACCATAGGGCTGCACTCAGGATTTGGGGCTGTGGGATATAACCCTCTGCTCCAGCTCCCCCACACCAGATTACCACCCTTACACCAACCATACAGCAAGGCGAGCCCTGCTTGCTTATGCACCGGTTTGTGCCCTCTCCACCTCGGTACAATTCTCTATTTTCAGCAGAAAACCCCTAGAAAAGGCTCTTTAATTCATTATTTT
The DNA here is from genome assembly GCA_022605575.1 of Laterallus jamaicensis coturniculus. NCBI lineage: Eukaryota > Metazoa > Chordata > Aves > Gruiformes > Rallidae > Laterallus > Laterallus jamaicensis. Next base: position 8,445,475 of record JAKCOX010000027.1, read on the forward strand.
GATAGCACACATGAACCTGCAGGTAACAAACAGGTTCTCCAGTGTGCTTCTTTAAACGTAGCTTCCCTCTTTTCCCAAATGCAACCTTTCAGCATGACACTTTCCTCACTTTCCTTCCTCTCAGAATGCATCCACAGCCCCCTCCCCGCTGGGCAGCAGGGGATGGCTTGGACGTTACATCCCTTACATTCCCTTTTATTCCCAGCCCAGGCTGTAATTGATGGCAGACAGGATGCCACGTTGTAGCCTAACAGCAAATTACACTCCCAGCAGCTTGCTGCAACTCCTCTCCCCAGGCTGCCTGCAATCTGTGGGTGGGAGGAGGAACTGTCCCAGCTCTCTCTGAGCCATCCATCCAGTGAGGACACTGGGACTGCTGCGGGCACCAGCTAAGCAACACGGATACCGACATCGGTACTGGTCAGTGAGAGATGGCTCCAGGCAGCAACACTTCTCCTTCACATTACCTTCCCACTCCCAGTTACACCACCCCCCCGCCACGAGGGTCCCTATGGCCAGAACGACTCTGGGACAAAGGTGTCATTTGAGATTAATCACTCCCAACGTGACAGATGGGGCACATCTTCAAGGACCAGCTTCAGGCACCAAAGCTGGGTCCTGCAGTTGGGTGCTTACGTGGTCTTTGGTCTTTTATTACAGTGAAGGGCGCCCATCCTGCTGAAGTCACTCGTGCCCATCTCCGAAACTGAAACCCAGCACTGAGTGCAGACAAGTCGCCTTCCTCCCTCTCCTGCTCTCACCGCTGATCCCCTGCAGCCTTGCGAGTGACAGAGAAGGTGGTTCTTCTCCCACTTCAGTGATGTGCCTCCATGAAAGCGCTGCCCAGCAGGGCAGGATATGAAGTCATTCAATGTTTACCACTTAAGCTGGTGAAAATGTTTCCAATTCACATTCATAGAATCCTAGAATGGGTTGGGCTGGAAGAGACTGTAAAGATCACCAAATTCCAACCCCTCCCCATGGGCAGGGACACCTCTCACTTGCCCAGGCTGCTCAAGGAGCCATCCAACCTTGTCTTGAACACCTCCAGGGAGAGGGCAGTCACCACCTCCCTGGGCAACCTGTTCCAGTGAAAACCTATTTAACTTTCTCTGATGGCCAACTGTCAGTATAGCAACAGCTTGCCAGAAGCTGGAGTGGCCCCAGACAGACAAGTCTACCCATCCAGAAAGCCCACACGGTGCATACTGGAGGCATCAATTTCAGCTGAGTGCTCCAGAGCCCATGTTGTCCCACAGGGGACTGCTCCCAGCAAGGTCCCACACAGGCATCCCAAGTGACTCCCCCCCACAGCCACAGAGCCCAGGCATGGGGACAAGCTGGTGCTTTCACTCCTCACGTCTTCCCCTGGTCTCCGATACTGGGACTTTTCCCAGGTACTCTCTCCATCTGGAAGCAATTTCTGTCTGCAGACTCATTACAGAAGGATACTCCTCCAGTCCAGCCCAGTTACACTGTGTCACTTACTGCAGCAGCCTTTCAGCTAGCAGGAGATATTTTTCAGTGCAACTTTACATGACTTAGGAGATCAGCATGGCCTGAAATCCCTTCTCCCTGGGTTACATTTGGTCAGGAAGCTGCAGGGTTTCACCCTGCTTTCCTGTCATCACAAACATCTTTCTTCGCTGTGGGATTAGTTCTTGGCATCTTCCCATCTTAACTCATGCTGGGCACTGGACTGGCCAGAGACAGCAGCTCACCCATTAATCATCTAATGGCCATAAAATAATACATGTCCCCAAGCCTGAAGTAAGTTTCAGACAGGTTTGATGGGCTTAGCTAGCATTATAATGACCTTAAAGCTAGAGGTATTGTGCTTTACAACTTCCCGGCAAGACCATGGTTCCTGTAAAGTGAGGTGAGGTTCTACAAGACCTCAGCACGGGGCAGGCTGGCACTGCACATGGACAATGCTGAGAGAGAGGACCTTCACAAAAACTCAGTATCATACTTCTTGGTTCCCACCTCTTTAAACCAAGACTGGTCTCCAGAGCCAGCAGTGGGAACCTCACTGCTAGCTCAGCACTCAAAGTGATGCATGTCTTAGAGGAAGCTGGCAAAAAGCCACCGTGAGGACATGAGCCCCCTAACAGTGACCTCCTGGATTGATGGGCTGAGACTAACTGGATGAGGTTTAACAAGGCCATATGCAGAGTCCTGCAGTAGGGATGTAATGACCCCGTGCAGCGATACAGGCTTGGGGAAGAGTGGCTAGAAAGCTGCCTGCCAGGGAAGGACCTGGGTGTGTTGGTTGACTGCAGGCTGAATCTGAGTCAGCAGTGTGCCCAGGTGGCCAGGAAGGCCAATGGCATCCTAGCCTGTATCAAAAATAGTGTGTCCAGTAGGTCCAGGCAAGTGACTGTGCCCCTGTACTCAGCATTGATAAGGCCACATCTTGAATATTGTGTTTGGTTTTGGGCTTCTCACTACAAGACAGTCATTGAGGTCCTGGAGTGTGCCCAGAGAAGGGCAACCAGGCTGGTAAAGGGGCTGGAGGGCAAATCCTATGAGGAACAGCTGAGGGAGCTGGGGATGTTCAGCCTGGAAAAGATGAAGCTGAGTGGAGCCCTTATCATCACCTACAGCTACCTGAAAGGAGGTTGTTAGAGGTGGGTGTTGGTCTCTCCACCCAAGTGACAGGAGATAGGATGAGGGGGAATGGCCTCAAGCTGTGCCAGGGCAGGTTCAGATTAGACATTAGGAAAAAGTTGTTCTCCACTGAAAGGGTTATGGCCATTGGAACAGGCTGCCCAGGGACACAGTTGAGTCACCTTCCCTGGATGTATTTAAAAGACAGGTAGACGAGGTGCTTAGGGATATGGCTTAGTAGGGGACACGTACAGTTGGACTCGATGATACCAGAGGTCTTTTCCAACCTAGTGATTCTCCTCCCTGCACAGAGTGGCTCACAAGCACACATCTGCTCAGAAACACTGCGCCCCTGCTCCTACTTGCACCATGTTACATTTGTCAGTTTTCAGGGCTCTTCTGGTGTGTAGAAAAAGACAAAACCAACATTGCCTCACCAGGTCCCTCAGTCTGGTGACCAGAGAGCCCAAGGGGGAAAAATCCCAGGAGGGAGATGCAGAAATCCCAACAAATTATTTATCAGCCTGATCATCAGCAAGAGCTCTGCCCAGCAAAGCCTGTGCTGCAAACAGGCCTTTTAAACGTGGCATTTATCCCACCAGCGACCAACAGCCCAGGCTGGAAGCACAGCCACCCCGCACGCAGCCCTGGCCAAGCGCACGAGTTGCTTTGCACAGAGGGCAGTCAGCCATCTACACTCACAGGAGATGCCCTGCTGCCTGCTCCCCCCACAAAGGGAGCAGATCCTTTCATTTCTGCTTGTTTGATCTCCTCTGCCAGACACTGCTGGGTGCCTGTGGGAACGGATGTTTACTCAAAAGAAGAACCACTGCATGCTGGACCCTCAAGTCTCTTCATTGAAGGGGAACAGACGTTTGCAGTGTGTTTGTGCTGCCCCTGCACCAAGCAAGGACAGAGGGTCCCAGCTCCATGCCAATGTAAGGTTGTGCTATCCCATTCTTGCCAAAGGCAAAAGCCAGCAGCAGTAGGACATGTGCATTATGAGGGGACAAGGGGGCAGTCAGAGTGGGAGGTTTGCATGAGAAGGCGAAAGGTTAAGCAGCATTTTATCCCAAAATCCAGAGGAGCAGGACCTGCACGTGCAGGGGACAGAGGGCTCAGGCTGCCATAGGATGGTCGTGCACAGCGAACAGCGTTCCGGCTGAGACACCAGCTGTTTATTAGTGCAGTGCCCATGGGGGGCAGCCAAATATAAGTAATCTTCAAAACGTGTTCACCCCACCTTAAAGGGCATCCCTTGCAGGAGGTTACACGTGGCCCCTGTGGAACTGAGTAGCTCTAACCAAATCTGCTGGAGGAGCTGGTTCCCCTCCGCCAGCCCGAAGGAGTCCTTTAAGACTCCACCTCTTCACAGGAGTCTATTCATTTCGCTCCATTTCTGGTCCCAGGTGTCAGCAGGCTGGACAGACCGACAGTGGCAACAGAAGAGAGGCAGGCTGTCTGCTTGCAGTGGTGGCAGGACAGAAGCAGCATGTTCCTGAAGCCCTGAACTGCTTGCATGGCTATCAGCTTTCATCTGGGACAGGCAGTGGGGAGGGGAAAGGAGAGCTGCTGTGGCTGACACCTCTCAAGTTCTAATTTTTGAGAATGGAGGGATACCTTAAACAGCTCTCAGATCAAAACTGAGACCAGAACAGATCCAGATGCCAAGGTGAAAGTGTCGGAACAAGAGATGGCCAATTCCAGTGGTAAGAATTTGTGAATGGTTAAAATCACACAGATTGCTGTTTTGGTGCTTAAGCTGGTGGTTAATGGCACAAAGCAGGAGCTGGGTGGGAAGCACAAACACAGGTCAGATGTGCTCTGCACCTGGGACCACCCTGTGAAGTAGGGCCCGTTCCCCAGGCTCCTGTCCAGCACTGGTTTTGGTGGGAAGAGGCAAGCAGGAGTGACTGGCTTCTTAGGGCAGCAGCACACCAAGGATGAGTCTGCAGTGCTGGGAGCAAGTGCTGTGACTCTCCTGAATGCTCCACACTGAAACTGGTCACGCTGCCACTGCTGCGGTCAAAAAGAAGGTGGAACTGCATATTAGTGCACTGAACTGTGCTGGGAATTGAACACAGCTTGTGCAGCCCTCTAGGAAAACTGGGACAAAGCAGATTTTTAATACCTGCTTCTTTTTCTGGAGGGTCTTAACAACCACAACAAAGGCAACAAAGAAAATAAAAACCTTTTAAAAAATCCTCTTTAAGTTCTAATTTTTAGCAAATAATATGATTTGAAAGTGCCTTTTTTGTTAGAATGCCCTGCATCATTTCTGTTTCAATAGTGAAATACTTTCATTACAATTCAGGCACTGCACTAGCCCTTTTCCTAGGGGAAGGAAAGGATACAGCTCACATCACATCCAGCCCACAGTATAATGAAAAAGATCCTCTCTCTGTGCCTGACAACTGCACGTTGAACAGCACCCTCAGGTCCCTCCCTAGAAGCACCACTATTCTTAACTCTTAAGAACTGCTCCTGTTGGGGACAATTTAGATGAGGCCAAAGGAGACTGGAAGGGGTCAAGAGAAATCTGGGTAAGGTACGAGGCACCCCTTGCATTCAACACAGAAAGCAGCAGAGGCAGTGGGCAGTAAATCACTGTCCAAAGATCTGTGCTTCCAGAAGCATTTGGTTGTCAAGCCCCTTTCTCCTGGCAGCCAAACTCTTCAACCCAGTTACAATTAAAATACTTCACACAGCAGCAGCCTCAGCTGACTAAGCAAACACAGAGCAATTACCACCTTGATTTCATTAGCACTGGAGTTAAAACAAAAACCAAAACCCAACACCCAGGGGAGGAACATTGTGTGTCAGAGGCTTGTAGGTTACTCAGGGGCAACCATGGCAGGGTTACAGTAGGCAGCTGGGAACACCTGCACCAGTCTGACTGCCCCTTTTCTGCAAATGAAGTAAAATTCACCAACTCACTGACACAACCCTGAACAAAAGGTTTGCACCCAGCAATGGGGAGACTCAAACTGCAGCTCTGCTGAGACTCCACGGGCATCGGTCGTGTCCCACAGAGCAATGAACCCAGCCCAGCATGTACAAACACAACCTCAAAGGGACTGGATGCCTGCCTTATGGGCAGTACGTCTCACAGGAGCTCATCAATCAAATTACAGAGCTAGAGGCAGATACTTATTGTAGAATAACATGTCCTCCAGCACTCTGAGCTTCTGCCCTAATGTGATGACTTAAAAAGAAAATAATAATAATAATTACTTTACATTTTCTGGCTAGCTTGCCCAGTGTCATTATCTCCAGCACCCTCCCTTTCAGCACAGCCAGGGTGGAAATTTGTGAGATGGGTTTGCAGAACTTTGAAGTCCTGATCTCATGACTTGCCAGACAGATGCTGAATGCAGACAACATCTTGGACAGACCGATGCTGAGCACAGAGCTGAGTCACTCAAGACGGGATGCACCTCACCCAGCCTTAGACATCTCAACCCAAACCAGCTGTCCAAGCTCCCTTTATAGACTATGGGGAAGAACAGGAACTTACCAAGGGCAGTTTGAGATGTGCAGGTCACATCATTCAGCATGTTTTAAACATCTGCCCCTGAATGAGATGAACTGTGCCTTAACAGCTTCCCTTGAGTTTATGAGGACCTCAAGAGCTCTCTCAAATGCAGAAATTTAAGTTAATGGAGATGGGTTCCATGTCCCTTCATCCCCTGGCAGGTAATTTATTTTGACTATAAGCTCTTACAGCCACAGTATTACACCTGGCAAGAGGATCCAGTGCTAAAACAGGCCTTCACTGAGCAGAGCTATTCCTATAAATAGGCCAGCACCAGTCAAGTCATTTACACTTGAAAAGAATCAGTGCTCTGGGACAGCACTGTTTCTACTGTGCCATACAGAAACTGATACAACAAAGAGACAGTCTGATGTGTCCACATAAAAGCAAGTGAGACAGCAAGCGGTAACAGTGCCAACATTTCCAGGGAAGGAAGGGGAATAAGGCAGTCACAGCCTGAGCTTTAGCAGAAACTCCCTTGGGACTTCTGAAGAGTACTGACTGCTGATGTGGCAGGAGGGGCAGCGGAACACTAGTGAGGTGTTATGGGAAATGCAGGATCTCTCAGGTCGAAGGAGACCTAGAGAGGCCGAGATGATAACCCTACACAAGCAAAGGCTGCTCTTCACAACCATGTCTGGATGGTACAACTATATCTGGATGATATAGGGAGGGCACTTACACCTAAAGACCAGGAAAATCTGGATATGCAAATAATGACGCTAAAAATGAGATGAGAGGTGGGGTTTTTTTCCTTTTAGAATTGAGATTCTGGAAAAGCCCTAAGTAAGCATAATAAAGCAAAATAAAAAGGAAGTCCTTTCAAAACAGAACTCCAAAGTTAAGGATGTGTATGATGCAGCAATTCAAAGAGATCGAGTCTCATTTGGTCTTTCTGACGCTACGTCAAGCGGAGCAGAGCGCAGATCTGAGCTTGTCCCTACCGCTCCAGCCTGGTGAAGGGGGCTGTTCCCCAGCTACAGCAGCAATGGTGACAAGGACTCACCTCCCTGCCAGACCTCTTGGTCTTCTAAGCTCCTGGCTTCTCATCCCGAGCTCAGGCTTCCACATCAGGACAAAGACTGGTCTGAGGTACTGAGGACCTCCAGTGAGCTGGCAGTTAGGCAGTTTATTATAAACCCCAGTGGCACCCCCCAGGTTCCCTGTGCAGTCAATACTGATGTCCTCCCTTGCAAGGGATAATCAAAGTTAAAATGATTTCATCTAGGACAGAAGCAGGGCTGAGAATTCAAAAGACTCTTCTGGCCCCTGCAGTAATTGCTGCAAACCTAGAAAGTGGGAATTTCCCAACCTGGAGATCTAGTTTTTTTGTTTTGCTCATCAAATCTCCAGGCACAACTAAGTTGCTACACGATTTCTCCCCAGGCTTTTATAGTTAATTGTGCACTTCCAACAGAACCGATTGTAAAACAAAATGGTCAACCCATTTTCTTCACCCTTTGCTCTTTCACACCAGTCTTCACAAAACTAACAGTGCAGCATGAAAGGGACTCCGTAGTATCTGCTATAGGAGAGGAGCAAGTGATAAATGACTTGTGGAGGAGATGATGAGGTTATTAATCAAAATGGCTTGAGGGTGTGGAGTTTTCAAGTTGTGTTGAGCATCAAATAACAGGTGAAAGGGAGGAGGTTTGTCCTTTTGAAACCCTAAACCTGAGCCTGTTTAATGAAACGAAGCAGACACCTATTAGCCAGGTTGTCACAGAAAAAAAATCTTCACGAAGAGACAGTGTAAATTAAAGCCTTCAAATCAAAATCAGGATTTAAAGATTGCTTTGAGGGGTTTTTTTTCCCCATAATAAACAATGACTGAGTTTGTTCTCTTACACAATTTGTCCACAATAACTTAAATGGCAGTTGTTTGACACAACTCTGCTCTTCCCTTGAAGCGACACCTCTGAGTACATACATCCTGGTGAAACAGCAGTTTTACTTTGCATTCTCAGATTCGCTTTTACAGCTTAATTTGTTTCCCAAGAAACCATCTCATCCACTGCTGAGCTGTACTGCCAAGGAATGAAAATTCATAGCACTTACTGATGGCATCCCACGAGATTTGTCCTACAGAGCTCCAGGGGGGGGAAACTACTACTTAAGTAAGAGCCTGCATGTGTAAACACACATGATTTACACACACATGATTTACTCACACATGATTTACTCACACATGCCCGTTCAGGACAGAATGAACTCTTGCTTGCTTCTGCTGCTCAGGGCCTTTCAAAGTCTTTTGCTTTACAGCACAACCTTTGGAATACAGAATACGTGTAGTAGGTTGGTTTGAATTTCTGGTGAAGGGTTAGGACTTCTTGTAGAGGGAATTATGTTGGAGTGTGGGGAGGGAGTTTGTATTTCAATGTGGTCTTTCCCTTACAGTTTTACTGTGTACTAAAGTCTGGGGTACATGGAACATCCCAGCTTTCTGAGGAAGGCACTGATACCATACACACTGCTAATCTGTGCTGGGACTAGGTCAATAGTTTATTTAGACAACTGTTGCCCCCCTTGTAACAGGCTCATGATCACCTTGCAAGACCACAGTACCAGCTATGACAAGTCTAGAAGATCACTGGCATATATATTTGACACTGTCTCCCACAGCAGTCTTCTACTGAAGTCAGGATGGACAGACAACCACATAATTAAGAAACCAGTTAGGTGGTTAACAGGCATACATTGAAGTTGCAGGCTTTCAGACAGGATGTAAGGATAAACTTTTTTCACAATTAGGACAGTCAAGCAGGGCAACAACTGGCCCAAAGAAGTTGTGCAATCTCTATTTTGGAGAAAACTCATTGTTTTTCAAACCAGGATGAATAAAACCTTGAACAACCTGGTCTGACTTCACTGTGGGCCTTGCTTTGAGCAGGGTATTGAACTACAAACTGACTGGAATTATCCAGCGACTCTGTATGAAGGAAGCTCTCCATTCAGCTATCACAAATCCTCCAGGAACACCAGTACTGTAGCATCCTCACCCCAGTAGGTAGTTTGAGAGTATGAAAGCTTTCACGAAGTTTAACTCCACTGCAGTAAGAAAGAAAACCTTGTGTGGCTTTCTCCATTTTTTCCAGCATTCACCAGTGATGCCCTACAGAGTGTGCATGTTCAGCAAAAAACCTGAGTAAGATCAATTCTTACATCTTTATAATTTCCTGTGGCAAATAAAATACTGCTCTTCTCCAAAGATACACCAGTAACTTCTCAGTTTAGATTTGTGTACTGGGAATGAGGACTCTCATGACATCCTGTGGAGATTATTTCACGGCTTAAAAGATTTCATACTCTAGTTCCCCAGAATACTCAGATTATATGTTTCCTTTGTCAGTCACATTCTAATACAGAGTTCTAGTACAGAAGCCTCTACCTCCAGGCTGTTTATGCTCCCCAGAGAACTGAGGACTGTTAGGCTACACAGCCAATTATTAAGATCAAGTTCTTTTAATCTTTCTTCAAATCCGTCCCAACGCTGGAAACCTGTTTGCATTTCCTGCCATGATACCAGGCTGGCTTTCCCTTTCTGGGGTGAGGTCCCAGTACTGACTGCAGAATAGTAAGGGTGCTCTCACACATTCAGTGTGTAAATGAGCCCTTCCAAGTTCTCTGATTCTCTTCCATATAAAACCCCTAAATTACATGTCTTCTTTTCAAGGCTACAACAGCCAAGGACTCCAGAAGGCCCTGTCTGTCCTTTCTTCAACAGCTTCATCCACAGTCCCTGAAGTCAGTGGAAATAGTCTCAATCACTTGGAGGGTCTTGGATCAAGTCCCAAATCATAAAGACCAAAAGCAAGGAGAAAACGAGGCATTAACTTCAAATGCAGCTGCCTGGAATTCCTGCCTTGAAGTGGGAACAGAAGGACTTTGAGGGTAGGCGGAAGGATTCTTAAAATTAAAAAGAATGGGATGAGGAGGATCTTTTAACTTTCTAATTGAAAAAAAGTGCTCTGGAAAATATTCCACTGAACTGTTTTGAATTAACTTCTTTATTCAGTCAAGGGAACGTTCCCCTCGTGTTCACCGGAAGAATGAAAACCTGAAAGTCACAGTCTTTGCCTTCCTGTTCTTTCCATCAACTGGAGCTTATCGGTGTCCTTACGCAACACACGACTTCCCAGGCTGCATTCCAACTTAAAGCAAAACTAAACAGAGCAGAGGGTCACCCCGTGCAGGAATTTCACAAGTAGGAAGTGAGAGAAGACTGCAGGCTGTGTAACAGCTTTATCCTCACCAGGAGGAGGTCAGCTCCTGACTTCACTAATGCCAGTGTTCCGTAAAGGGGATCTACCCGAATGATAAAGGAGTAAGAGGCTGTACACACCGCTCACAATGCACCAACACACTTTAACCAAATCCTATGCTGTGTGTATGCCGCTAGAGAAGAGCCTGATTGTGTGTGTGTGTGTGTGTGTTACATGTGCATTAAGTTCCTTGGCTGCCCTCCAGCCAGCTGCTTTCATGTAAGGTAACTTTTGCCCGGCTAGTTGTATACTCAGAACTTCTAGCCTCACCCTTCTTGCTCACAGGTCTCACAATCACTCCACACCATCAAGCTAACCTAAGAACTGACAGTTCTCAGCAGGTCTGCTGTATCACGGGACTCATATGCTTTTTCTGGATCAGGTCATTAATCATTTGCTCTGTGACTAATTCTTCTAAAATCAAAACAATCAGTGCGTAGCACACGTCAAAGGAAACCCAACTCTCTCTCCAGATGTTTCAGTAATGCACAAGCCTAGTATGGTTACAGTATGACTAAGAAGTAGGAAAAAGCTTCTTTTTTTTCTGCTCTTATCTTCAGAATGGTCCAATCAGTAGAGCTGAACCAAAAGAAAATACTGAAGAAAAGCAAGAAATGAACTGAAAAGGACATCTTGCATTTTATACTAACAAGCCAAACAAACATTGCACTGCTTGCTTTGTACATCCGAAGGAAAAGCTACTCCTTCGCTCAGGCTGCCTATTTCTTTGTTAAAAAACAAAGACAAGCAGAACTAGCTGCAGGCAACGAAGTATATTAGCATGTGAATTCATGCTTGCATAGCCTCTGAAGGAAAAACTCTCTTAAAAGCAACCTAAGGAACTTCCTCAAATGTATTCTGGCAACAGTTATTCAAGGCTTGGGAGATTACTGTTGTCTTTACAGTTCCTTAAAAACAAACTGGAAAAAGTTAAAAACCAACCCCACAGACTGCTGCCAATTTCAAAACAGGATGTTTTTTGTTGTTGATGACTGTAATTAGGACCAGTGACCTTCAAAATGTAAACAAACCGTCCATTACCTCTTCTTTTTTAATTATTGCTGCAAATATATCTTTTTTTCTTCTCTTTATAAACTTGGAGTAAGAGTACTTTAGTGCTTATACTCAGCCAAGGACCAGAACTCCCACAGGACTAAAAATACTAGTAGCCAATGTCGCCAGCTGGTTGAAGGGAACAGGAAGGGGATAGGAAGAAAGTAGTGTACGGCTAATGATTTAAGGATCAAAGTGGCTGTTCTAAGCACACAGAAAAAGCAAGACAGGCAAGGCACCCCCTACAAGAACTGCATTGCCAGTAGTTCTGAATAAAGACTGATTATCAGTAGACAATCTAGGGAAGTGCCCAAGCTCCTGAGACAGCAAAGAGGAGGTTCTGCAGCTTATCCAACACCTAATCCCGAAGCCAGAAACCTGACTCTGGAGTCCTTACCTTCTGATGTCCGAATTCATTCAGTATTGTGCCCAGCTTCTTTGTGTTGCTGTGAAGTTTATGAGCAGCAATGGCTGGATTGGGATCCCTCCAGTCAATGGACAGGCGGTGATACCAGAGGTGCCGGCCCTCCTGAATGTGTGCTGACTTGATGCTGGGGTCAAAGCGATGCACCTCACACCCGCTGTTGGCCATGCTGGTCTCAAACTGGTTGTCACCATTGCCCAGCCTGGGAAACAAAAAGAGATGTAACTATAGGTGCTGCAAAGAACCATTACTGAGTAGGATATTCAGAGGGTTCATTTTAAAAGAAGGTTTGTTTTTGCAGCAAAGTGGAGGAGGTGTCATGCTCCAGCTTGGGATATATCCACAGCACTGAGCACAGTATAACCCTAATTCTGGTGAGATAACCAGAAATAAAGCTAAGGGTCCACTATGACACCTGCTGAAGATTAGGAATAAGTAGTTAGATAAAGGAGAATAAAGGAACATGTGATTTTTTTCTCAATGTCTCATTCATAACTGACCTTAAGGAACTTTCAATGAAAGTTTTCGTTTATAGAATGAAACCACTGGACTACTGGATGAATTAATCCTCCCAAGAAAATTAAAGCTCAACACAATACACTGCATGCACTTAGAATGAAGGGCTCCTTTCAGGGCAAGAACTAAACTGCATTTAACCTTCCCCAAAGATCTTTTTCCTAATTCAGAACCTGATGTCATTGATAAGAAAGCAAATGAAACATTAGAACTTCTGTGCTGTAATTATTCCTCCATTTATATTTTATAGTTAGACATATTCCTCTACTTGCGATTAGCTTTCTCTTGACAAGGTTACAATGCATTCCTTAGTCCCCCACTGAACACAAACTTCCAAAACCCAAGGCATAAGCAGAAGAGCAAACAGATTTAAGATGTATACAGAGTCACAGAATTCTGTGATACAATACTGTTTTGTAAAAACCAGACATCTTTCCTACTGTGCCTGGATTAGGTATCTGGTGTCACAAAGATGAGCCACAACAGCCATCAACAGGGACACAACACCAGAACCAGATGCCTCTCTCTTCTCTGTGCACAGGAAGACACAGACAAACCAGCACACTTTAAAATAACCCCATCACAACAGGTTTTTAAATCAGTGCTTCAGCCAGTCATACTTACTGAGAACACCTTTTATCTGTCAGAGACACAGGTGACAGGGCAGTACCCTTAGCTGTACTGTCAGAGCACCTGTGACACTACACCACCGTTATCCTTAGACACATATTTTTAAAATGGTGGAAACCTGAAGTAAGTCTGGCTTTGCATCAGGACATAAAAGGTGGCAAGTTCTACATCATGCTACACTATGATAAGATACTAAACTAGCACCAAATGCTTTAGGTGATGTACTGGTAAACTAAAATGAATCCAGCTCCTGAAACAACATTTGGAAGGGCGTGTGTTTGGACATTACCAATAGGATGTTACGCTTGTAATTCTGGCTAAGCAGAGTGCAATAACACCTCATTTGAAGGTCTTCCCCTCAAGCACCTTCCCCTTCAGGCATCCTGGGAAAGCAAGAGGACACAGGGTTGGCAAGAACAGCCCAGTGTCCTTTTCAGATTGACTGTATTTCACAGGATTCGAGCCTGGACAGACGTGCAGGAGAAGAGAGGATTTTTCTTTTAATACATTCAACACACATTAGGAAGAAAGTTCAGAAGTTAACCAAGTGAATTGACACATTTGTTTGCACACAGCTTTCTACAGAAGGGACACTGATGAACAAAGACCAGTGTAATCCCTTAGGAATGAGAAGCTGGCTAAAACCAAACAAAATACGAGTTGTTTGGGACACTTACAGCATCAGAGTGACAAGCCTACTAGTGACCAAAGGACACATGCATCTGTGACACAATTCCAATAGTACCAAGTGGCAAACTGGCACAATCCAGAGGGCAAGATGATTTAGATATAGACAGACCTCAGGCCACCTCCAATCCGGCTGCTACTCGCCTGGACTTCAAAGTGAGATTCACAGTGGTGCAAAACAGGGGAAAAAAAAATATATATATAGATGAAGGTGCAGAAGGGACTGATATATCTTCTGGCACTCTGGATAACAGCTCTAATTTATGCCTGAAGAAAGATCTAATCAACAACAAGCATCTAGGAAAGAAAATACAGTCATCTTCAAAGTAAGGGGTCTAAGAAACTCCAGGCTGACGTGCAATCATGCTAAGGGCTAATGCAGCATGAGAAAGGTAAACAAATGAGGTCCCCTAAGAAAGATTTTGTTAGGAAGGGGCCATGATTTTAAAAGAAAGGTGTGGAGGTCACAGAAGACTTCCCCACCATCAGGGGAGAGCAGTTGCTGCCTCCAGCAACAGCAAAATAAAAAATACTAAAGACATTGACCTATTTTTAGTGTAAAGAGAGCTTGGTTACAGAGTTGGCAGTGACACACAGGTGCCTGCAGTGGGCGCTGAGGTGGGCTTTGGAAGCAGCATGGACAGTGCCCTGCAGAGGGGTCTCCCAGCTGAAAGGAACAGCTTGCTGGCACGCCAGCAGCAGGGCAGGGACACTGAGCCAGGACAGAGCGCTGCACAGCAGGGAGCAGTGTCCCTTGGCTGTCCTCTGCTCCCAGGGTTTGCAGAGGGTCACTGGTACACAGAGCCTCCCATTTGGAATAAACACCGGGCTGCAGCTTGCCCTGAAGGGAGCATCGCAGCGGGCTCCTGGAGCACAGTGAGGACAGAAGCCGCTTTGTGTCCTCCAGCACAGCTCTAGCAAACACCTGTAGCTGCTCCAGCACCGTGGCTGCAGGTACTCCAGCACCCACAGGGACCACACAACACCTGTAAAAACACCCGTGTCCAGCTTCCCCTTCGTGTGTTCCCCTGCCTCTCCTTTCTCAAAGGCAGGTAACTGAGCTCTGCAGCTGGAGAAGAAAGAAGGATCGTCTGCCTGCATCCTACACTCGAAGATCCACCTGAAAGGGCTCCTATACAGTGTTGAGGCAACACTCTTCAAACCTCAACTGGTAAGTTTCTGAAATCCTATTCATTTATATTATCCCAGCTTGAGTGCCTGCCTGCCATGTTTGTAACAGACTTAGCTTAATCTAAGCAGATTTAGCACTAATAACTAGAGCTCACTAATGCATACTGCAATTACATATCATACTGGGAAATCCTGTCCCCCTGGCAAAACCAGTGCTGCTTTCCTGTAGTGGAAGCAACTAATAGTAATCTAAAAAGATCTCCAGACATTTCAGACAGTGCTTGCTCCCATTCACAACTAACCTCTTCTACAGCACTTGAGCTGAGCAGCATGTTTTGTCCCATTTTTAATGGTAGATGGATTTTTATTTCAGGATCCCCAGTGACCCTCACGCTCAACTTTCACATTTGCCCTCCATCCATCCTCTCCACAGAGAATGCTCTTCACTGGAAACAGCAGCTCCCCCTTTGCTCCTTATGAGCTGTATGAGGTAACAAAAATGCTTAAAGGGGAATTTTGTCTTGCTCGGAATGAAATTAGTTTTCTGCCTGTCATGAGCCAAAGGAAGTGAGTCTGACAGAAGGAATATGCACCACCAAGCTCCAAAGGCCACAAAAGGAATTCAGAGCACTGAAGACTGCTCCCTCCTTCACCTCAAATATTTCTCTTTTATTTTTCAGCTGTTTCATGAGGTGCATGTACCTAGTGCACGTGTGTTTCGGATGACTGATAGGAGAGCCAACATCAGTTTCAATCCCTGCTAAAACCTACTGTTCCATCAGTCCAGAAAGTCTGTACTATACCCAAAACAGCACCATACACAAAGCACTTGTAGACATGCACTAGCTCAGATTTGTTCAAAACCATCAGCAAGTTATCTTTGTGCCAAATCTGCATTTCCTAGCCCAGATTAAATCAACTCTGCATTGTGCTTACTGGATAATCCAACAAAAATACCATTCTCAACCCACACACAGTCCATATTGAAAGGGAAGATATGGGAGCTCAGGTCGAACATTAATGAGCATGTAACTTGAAGGGCAAGGTCTAGATTAATTCTACCAAATGCTGGGTTCTTTGCCAAGATGCCTAAAATCATTAGGCATACTATCACAGACTTCCTCTATAATCAAAGGAAAAGCTACACCTACCTCCAGAAGGTTATTTAGTTTAGCTGGTTTTCAACCTAAATGTGCCTGCGTCTCCCTGCTGACTACTAGAAGGAGCTTCAGGCAATGAGCCAGTACTACAGCTGAACTTGTAGTCTGGACCTAACCATGGCATATTATGGTATCTCTCCTAGTTTTCACAGGAATGTGAAAAACAGAGAAAAAAAAATCATGTAAACCTGTATTTTACATTAAACCCAGGTAAGTACCATTTGAAATAGATTGCAAAGTACATTCAGAAAAAGAAGCCGCAGTAGTTGAGAGGAGTTTGCTCTCCACAGATGTGACTTGTCTTTACAAGGCATGTTATTGGTGTTCTGCCACAGAGCGACGCAGCTCAACCAGACGTGAGAGCCCCTCATCCTCTGAAGAGTGTGGTCTTTACAGCTCAACATAAGCTCAAGCCAAATATAAGGCTACCTAAATAAACAGAAAATACTCCTTCTGACTGCAGTGCCCTCTGCATCCCCTTTATGATGTTAACTGGCATGTGCTACTGAGGGAGACATACCACCCAGACACAGTTCCTTGCTATTCACCATTTCGACACACACAGCAGCAAAATCAGAGAAGTAAACTGCAGGGTGATGAAGCACTAACCTACAGCTGGCTCCCAGGACAGGAAAGACAGTTTTATTAGGCAGCAGCCACGTGGCAATCAGTGTGAAATGAGCTCCAGATCCCAGCAATCATTCTCTCAGCACACCTGTGTGCTGCTGGGTAATGCAAAAGGCCGTCGGTGTGATGAACTCTGCTGACTGACCTCCATCGTCCTCCCAGGAAGTGGTGTTTTATTAGCAGGGAGACAGGCTGCAATTGTGGCTTTACTACCTGTGAAAGCACTTGCTCTGTGAAGAGTGAAAGCTTCAATCTCAAGTGCTGCAAACATCATAAACACCACAAACATTTTAAAATAAAGCTGCAACTGCCTTTCTTATTATTGCTTTGGCACATGTCACCCCAAAGTGCTGAGCAAACACACTCTCACATGGAAATGTACTATTTTGTCCCAGGGGTAGTTAATGAAGTTTTATAAGTAATGCTGCTGAAGTACCCAGCAATTATGCAAGTAATTTCTGCTCAGGGAAGATGCTGTGTGCTTCTCAGTTTAATCTCATTAATTTCCATCTTACTCTATGTGAGCTATCACTCACGACTCACCATTAAGCAATTCGGTTTCATCCTGATCTTAGAAAAGCAAAGGAAGACAAAGACCCTGGTGGAGACGTTTACAGATACACATCAACACGTAACAAACACATCCAAACAAAGCCTGTATTTTAAAAGACAAAGCTTGGTGCAGCCTGTGCTGCATTTATAGGGCTTTTTGAAGCTGGGTGGCATGAAACAATTTGCTGTCTTTCTAAGAGAACACTTACCCAAGGGAATAGAGACGGCACTGCTTGCTTTTGATTCGGTGAATGAGGCTAAACTTCTCATCAAGACAGATCGACCAGGGCCTCTTTGCGGTCTCAGAGTACCCTCTCAGGCTGTTCAGGTTAGTGTGTTCACATGAAATCTGTTGAAATCAAAGTATGTTTCATTTTAAGCCATGACTTTTAATTTGCTTTTCATTTGCCTTCTGGGGAAAGAGGGGAAAGGAGTAAAATGTTAATTGGTTTCATTTAAATCTGATTGTCAATCTGATCCACAGCTATGAAGATTTGATAATTTTTTTCCTTGTTCATCTGTTATGCTTGGTGAAATCTGAGGCTTACATAATCCCCCAGAGAGCAACACAGTTTGAAAAGCAAATAATTAAGCATTAGTACTATATTCCAAAATCAATTTTCCTGAGAACAAGTTATTTTGGCATTAAAATGTTTGTTTTCATTCTTTTCAAACCTTTGAGTGGCTTCAGCATTCTGATTAATGTTAAAATTGTGTCATGATTTAAGATTATCATCACAAGTTGCAGTGTATGTCTATGCAATGTACACTGCATGTCTTATCCAGAGTGTCCTGGATCACAGTTCCAGAAGGGATTTAATCATTACCCCAACACATCCTCTCTCCAACAACAAAGGGATTTTAAGAAGTGCTGAACTGAACAGTGGAATCATAGCATGCGTGCCTACGCTGTGCTGGCTGACACATCCAGTCCAAAGCCAGGATAAAAACGCTGCAAAAGGAGAAGAGAGACCCTGCATGGAGGAATGCTGTCAGTCAAAGGCCTTGCTGAGACCTGGAAAGCAAGGACTCAAAAAGGCTGGATTCATCAGAAACCTGGAAATGTCAAAAATCACTTGAATGAAAGGTGAAGTCTTAGAACCAAAGAACCACAGAGTGGTTTGGGTGGGAAGGGACCTCAAAGCTCATCTAAGTTCTACCCCTCTGCCATGGGCAGGGACACCCTCCACTAGACCAGGCTGCCCAAAGCCCCATCCAACCTGGCCTTGAACACTGCCAGGGAGCGGCAGCCACAGCTTCTCTGGGCAGCCCATGCCAGGGCCTCACTGCTCTCAGCTTTCCCTGCAGCTGAGCAGCAGCCTGCAACAGCCAAAACACAGCAGTGACTGAGCCAAGGAAGCCACAGCCCTGTGAGCAACACCCAACCGTAGCAGTGGTAAGGAGGTATGGGGAAGCAACACCAAAACGGTGGCTCCTTCAGCCCAAGAGAGGTTGTGTCATGCTGCCCCAGCATCAACTTACTGTTGGTTGCTGAGACCTGAGACGTGGCTTCTCAAACCACGTGCAGCCCAGCCACCAAATTCAGGGGTGGCAGGGAACAGACTACTAACACACAGATGAGAAAGCAAGGACTGAGAAGAGCTGTAGGAAGTCACCATGACAAAATGTTCTCTGGGCCCAGCATCAGCCTTGGCTTCAGGGATGGGACTGGGCCCAGAAAGCTAACACTGGCACTGTGAGAAAGCAAACAATAAAAAAAGGTGAGAAGAACCATAGTGGAGACAAAACCAAGTTAAGCATCAGTCCTGAACATCTTGCTCCTTCCTCCTCTACAGCAGACTGCCCAGGCTCAGCTCTGGGTTTTATGCAAACTAAAATGCACTCAGAACCACAGAAATGGAACAGTTATACACAGGAGTGAGAGTAAAAACTGGAACCCAGTCCTCACACTTGTGGGCACTCTCCACCATGTGCCTTAATATGAGTAAATAGAACTTTCATTCCTTAAGAAACTTAAGCTCTAAAAGACCATTATCTGGAGTATTACAACCAAAGAGCTGCACACTGCATCACCACCTCCCTGCTCAGCTCATAATTCCCATGGAAACTTCATAAATGCTAATACAGCATCTCTTCATGCTGCTCTCAGGATTCAGTAAGTTTTAAGCAATGATTTGTACTGCACCCCACTACCCATTTCCCTTCAGTCACATAACAATCAAGGAATAAATGGCATTGCAATAACAAGCACTAATTTTAAGACACAGAAGAATAATGTGCTCTCTACAGAAAAGTAAGACTCTGCAGTGCTGCCTCTTAATTGACTCATGGCATTATGAGCAATTACAACGTTCAGAATTTTGAAGAATTTTAATAGCTCTTGCTACTTAATAGCTTTTGTCATCAAATAGTTTTAAAAAAAACCACCCAAAATCAACCCTGAACTCTGCCTTTAGCACCATCATCAGTCTGCTGTGTGATTTACAGACCCTGATGCACTGAGCTGCCATCCTCTCCTAGGCTTCTGCTCACTACTATCACACAGACAACAGCAGATGCAAGATGGTTCTTCTGATCATTAGGTAGCAACACTGAAAAAGCTTTTCCTGGCCACACCTCAACCCTGCTGACATGCCATCTCCCCCATCTAGTAGTCTGAGCCATTCCAGAGTAATGGCTGGCAGCTGACCTCAAGCACAGTAATTAGTAGACACTCGTTCAGCTAACAAGGAAAATGAGATCCCATGCTCATCTATGGAAGCAGCATTCCATTTCCAAAAGTGGTCATGCCAGTCATGGTGTTATCCTGTCAGTTATTAATCCTGTAACATCTGCCAGGTCAGGAACAAGGATTGCTTTCGTGTTTTGTTTTCACTGATGCTTGTCCTCCCCCCCCACCAGGGTCAGTTACTCTGGGAATGAAACTTCTCGATTGGTATGTCAGAAGCAATAAATTCTCTGCTAATTGATGTCCTTGTAGGCTTTGACCCAACTAGGAGAGTTTAGCAACATCTGCCACTGTTTATTAAGTCACAGAGTCGAAGGATGTTTTCAGCTTAATATGCCTGCCACAGCCCAAACTTCTGTACAACCAAACAAGCAGCTCTACACACATCCCCTGCTGTCTCCACATGCATCCTTTCGGTGCTGGCATCGAGGCAGAGATGTCACTTTCTTGAGCATTTATCCAGAGGTACCCACAAGCTGGAAGGTAACTGATCACTCTGCTCCCTTCCCAGTTACCACACCATCCACACAGCAGCATATTTTTAGACATGTTTCAAATGAGTCTCTTCTCTCAGCCTCGAAAGCGCTGCATTAACAAAGAATTTCCTATGTGAATGACATTTCGGTGACACTAGCACCTGAGGCTTTTTGCTACTCTCCAGTGTAAGCGGTGGTGCAGTTAAATCTGTATTCAAGGGTCAGTTGCTGATAAACCTGGTTACTGAGAGCAGCTGCCCTGTCAGAACTGTGGACATCCAGCACCTTTTCCAGTTTTTATCACAGGAAACACGTGTGTAAATGCTGTCGCACAGAAGCGATGCCTCCATTAAGACATGACAGCCCAATTTCCAATATATGCCAAGCCCTGGAAGTGTCTGTCAATGTAATCTGGATTTGGAAGTGTCACCTTTGAAAAAAGACATGAAGTCACTGATTTTCCAGGTCCTTATTTGTGTCCCAAGCATATCAAGATTCTATGGGTACCACTGGAACAAGTTGTCCCAGCTATGGACTGATGCCTTGTTCTGATTTTACTGGGAACCTCAAATGGATTCTTTTTAGCTAAAATGAACCTGGTTATCTCTTTATTAAGAGGTTGCATTCAATACTTCTCTTGCTACAGAGTGCTCTGTATTTTCGTGTGTCAGAAAGAATGAGAGAAAGCAGGAGAGGAACCAGGTCTGGAATTTCAGCCATACCTTACTGCTTTCAAGACACAAGCTCATCTAGAAATAGAAAGCAAGGAAATAATGCATTCTTTCTACCCTGTGTTTTGACCTTTCCTTTCACATTGACCATTGTTGCTAGGTTAAGAGACTTCAAAAATAAAGGAGTTTCAAAACCAGTTTGGTGTGAAGTTGATTCCTTCCCTGAGAGAGAACAGCCTGTGCCAGGAAAGCTGTTTTCTAAATGGAGACTGAAATGAAAAACTTACCTGAGAAGTGCTAATGTACTTCAGGAACCTCAACGCCTCGTAGTTGAGGGAAGGAGTTGGACTTGCCCATGGTTGTAGTTCAATGTGCCATCTTAGAGTCTGCAAAGCAAAGCAAACCAAAAAACAACTTAAAAGAAGAGCATTCATTTCCTAGTACAAGCATACAATGCAAGGGCTAATAAATTAAGGAGATTTCATTTCAAACAAAAAGAGTTTCCTAAGGGCTTGTCTATACATTAAAGTAATTTCAGAGTAAGGCAGGCTTTGAATTACAGTGAAAGAGCATCTAACTATGATTTATGATGACCAGCTTTGAAAGCAGATGTAGGTAATTTAGAAAGAAAGGGCTCTTCATCCAGGGTACAAACATCAACACAGTTATTTTAGGACACCCAAGTAAGCCCTGGCTTGTAGAAAAGCATGAAGCAAACCAAGATCTGAATAACTATATCCTCTAGCAAACCATCTGAAAGCAGTGAAAATAATTTTACTTTTACATCTATTGCATATCGTTGTTTGAACATCCAAGGAAACAAGAACTGGGATTGCAAACACTAATGACCAAAGGAAACTGCTGCAAACAATCTCTTTCCTTGTTTTCAAGCTAGATTCCACAGGAATGCAAGCTTCTTGAGGTCTGTGAGAAAAGTCATCTCCTTTCCCACGCTTGCCTCACGAGATACACCACAGTTCTTTGCTTTCCCAAAAAAGCATCAGCGTGGCTATCAGTAGCCCTGCCACCCCTCATTTTCCTAGCCCAAAGGCAGTAGCTTTGGTGGATGCTTTCTGCACTCCCAGCAAGGCCCCTCAGCTCTGAACTTCGGGGACCCTGTCAGCTTTTCCAACAACACTTCCCACGTAGGCAGAATGGGGCAGAAGAGGTCTGTCAGACACGTGCTTACAGAGCAATGGTGCTCTGTGCTCCCATCTGTGCCACCTTCGCCGAATTCTTCCCGCTTCTTTCACCCTGAGAAGTTGAGACGTGTTATATCTTGCCCCCAAGCAGATATAAATACAAGCATGGTGTTAGGTTGTACTAAATTAAGATTGATTCCTCATGACTTTTCATCTTGGGGCACTGTAACTCACTTCTATGGCTGAGCAGGTAGCATCAATCATCCCCAATTAACTGAGCTTCTGTAATGAACTGAGCTTCTGGATGTTGGGGTTTTTTTTCCATAGGTTCACATTGACATAAAACACCAAACAAATAGAAACCTCATTCTAAATTCCTACAGGACCTTAATTTCACATGAAACTTTGGAAATAGCAATTAACTGGTGTGTGTGTGTGTTTGTGTGTGGCAGCTGATCAGAGAGGTGAGGTGGTTGGTGAGTCCCACTGGAGAGGACAGCCCCACCATCAGGCTGGTCTGTGGTGCCAGGAGAAAAGCCAGTGCAGTGAAAGTGGGGATCCTCTGACACCAGAGGGTAACACAGGGAAGAGAAAAAGAAGGTGAAATGAGAAAAGAAAGATGATTAAGGGGGGCGAACAGATCAGATGGAGTTTGCCTCATGCTGATATCGTGAAGTGATGATTTTGCAGCATAAGCAAACATAGTTTGGAGCGAATGTGGGACAGGAGGTCTGTATGAGGCTTACTGTTCCTTTAGGGTTTGCTCTTTGGTTTTGGGGTTTTATTCTTTGTTTGTTGGGGTTGGTTTTTTTTCTGTAAAGAGATGCTGAAAAAGACATTTGAGCTATTATTTTTCCCCAGAAGCAGACAAAAGTAGCATTTCCCACCCCGAAACTTGCTATCTGCAGCAGACATGGGCTCCTACACCCTGCACAGTGGAAGGCTGGAGGCAAGCTAGAAAGCAAGCTCTGCAGCAGCACGTCCCCCTGACCTGCTGATTGTGGAAGGCAGCCTGCAAACAGCGAACAGCAGGAAGATAGGTGCACGCTGGGGGAGAGAAATGCGTGTAATCTTTCAGAATGAGTCACAGTTCACAGGGCTGCATAACGTTTGCAATGACAGGAATGCTGCTGTTTCAACAGGCTTTGAAAGCTAAAATGAAAATGAAGCCTGACAATCAGACACACACACACACACACACAAAAAACAAAACCCACCAACCCAACAAAAAAACCCCACTCCAGCCACCTAAACATCTGTGCCCAGTTACTCTGAAATCTATTTGTGTGAGAAGTAGCTCATTAAGCAGGGGAATCGCAGGGTGGCCGCTGTGGCACTATTCAGCAGAAATTCCTTCTGCACAGAGCTGATGGGGAAGAAAGAAAGAAAGAAAAAAATCCCTATAATTAACCACGTGAATGAGGTTCTTCTTCAGCAACGTGTGGTATCAAAGAGGGCACTGCAGCTTACTCTTGGGTTCTTAAAGATGACAAACTGCCTTCCACTGTCTCCAAAATGCACCAATAAACACACAAAAATGAAGATAAAAACACAGAGAATTAAGACTGCTGTTTCACTTAAACAGGAAAAAAAAAGAAAGAGGAAAAACTGGGAAGAGATCAACCTTTTATAGGGTTATTTAAATTTAGGAGCACCACATAAATGTTACTTTTGTGACAGAGATCAGACCTCAGATCCTGCTTCATGGTGACAGCTTTGAAAAGCTTCTCAAAACTTCATACTCAATCCCTGGCTCCTTACTAACCCATTTCCATTCACTAATGAATATATTAGAGAGGTTTGTTCCTAACTCCTACTAAACACCGCAACAGGGCACTTCAGTAGCTACACTACAGTAAGATGATGAACAGTGGTGAAAACCCAGTACAGGTCCTGGATGAGGTATACTCTCCCCACTAGCTCACTGCTGTCAGTGATGCAGTATGGGTATGTTCAGGACTCACAAAATACCCTCCTGAAGCAGCCTTTCCTGAGGTACATCAGAAGCCTTTGCTTACAGTTTTTCAGGTAATTTTCAGCCTGTTCCACAGTGTTTTCACACAAGCCTTCTCAAATAAGCCCTGCTGATTAAACACACCCAGCCCCTGTGAACCCACTTTGTGAAAATCAGGTTTACTGCTGATAAACACGTGTTCCTTCCTTTGACGACCTTTCCCCCTCTAGACTTGGCAATTTTATTTACTCAAAGCAAACCTGGCAGTGGCATCCTGATTTGGTTGCGGTACAGAACAGGCTGAGGAGCAGCTCCTTCTACAGCAAGCAGGCAAGAGGACCAGAAGTAGTATTATGGTCCATATTGTGCAGTTTTGGATGTGAAATTCAGACAGACCTTCCCAATGTTGCACAGGAGGAACCAGAAAACCAGTTCAGGCATTCTGCTGGTTATCACCATCAGCAACCACCTCCCTAAACTAAGGGCTCATCCAATGAGACACCACAACTGTGTTTCCCAAACACCTACATATCCTGATTCCATGAGATAACAGTAAAAAGTTAACAATGCCACTTAAAAAACCCCACACCAAAAAAACCCCATACTGATTATCTTGGAGTATCCCTCTATTTACATCGTTTCACTTATAGACACCTTACCTGAAGCTAGTGTTGTAAGAAAAAAAAAAAATCAGTCTTCAGCATGACTTACCACAGGCACTGTCAGAGACTGTCTTCAGTTACCACAGAAGGGTAATGGATATCCACAAACAGTAACCAAGAGCAATGCCTAAATTTCCACTGCATGAGGTGACTACAGAGCAAAGAAAATCTTAAGGCAACGTTATTGCTTTGTTAGGAATACTGTGATGTATTTGAAGGTATGATCTCTGCAGCCTCCCCTTCTCTACCAGCACATTGCTGTGCAAAACTGCAACAGGCCCCCAATTACTTCACCCTTAAGGATACGGACTGATGTTTCCCTCAAGATTAGTGACTTTCCTCTAGAGACCGCTTCTTTCTAGATTTTTCTCCCTCATCAGCCATCTATGACAGTCATCCAATAATCCCTTAATAAACTGTAGTATACATATGGGATCATTTATCCTAAAAATCTGAAATCAAAATATAAAATTTAAATTTACACATGCAAAGAGCTCACAAACCAGCAGGTGTAAAACTGTAGGCTTGCAAAATTTCTGGCTTCCCTAGCATAAACATGAACACATAAATCATTAAATTCCTTAGAGGTCAGTTCAACCAGCCCAACCCCTCCCTTCCCTTAGAAAGGGAATTAGTACATTTTCTGTACTTCTGTCTTTTTTTACTCAGTAACTCTTTTTTTTCCCCTCCCCTCCTTTCCATCTCTGTCCTTTTTAGCAGCCTATTAAAATAGAGAAACATATTAGCCGTGTTTATAAATAAAAATTTGGGAATCCCATTGCCCTGCCAAACAGTCTGTTGCTTCCAATAAAGTAACAAAAGATTTGTCAATACATACACAGATGTCTTAATCGTGGTAAAAAAATATATAATCCTCTCCTTAAACTGTGCAACAGTAATTTCTTATGTTTGAGGCTGGACCAAGTGTGAGCAGGAGGCACTTGTAGCAACAAACTCCAGCACTAACTGTAAATAGTTGCTACCCATAGAAACAAATGGCATATACACCTTCACCTCCAACCACGCCAGCTGTACGCTCTATCACCGCGGTTACCCCTGGGGAAGGGTACAGCAGAACAGGGCTTGCTGGGGGGTGAAATTTTGCAGGGGTTTTACCAGTTTGAAACGCAAAGGGCAGGGTTCAAACTGCAAACCTTCAGACATCTACAAAGCAAATGTGTATTTGCTGGGTTGCCCTCCTGTAGGCTGGCCTTTGTGAGAGTACATTGTCCCCAGATGGGATTTACAGGGCTTGGACATCATTTTATTTGGGCTCCCTCTGGAGCATCTGTGGCCTTAAGCGCACTCTTTTGTAGTGGTCTTGTTTTGTTTTTTCCCCCCATTCAGAAGTACCTTAAATAGTGAAAGCAGCACGTTGCGGCCCACCCAAGCACTGGCTGCATGTGACATGCCAGCACCCCTCACGAGGGACACAAAACAAGTGCAAAGCATGCTGAGATGAGTGGGAGGGCTGCTGAGGGTGGAGGCAGCCAAACCTGGCATGCTGCTCCTCTTGTTGACAACACAGAGCAGCTCTGGCCATGAACAATCCCTCATTAATGCCCACATCTAATTTGAGAGGCAATTAGCTGGTCAACTCCAAGTGAAAGCCAGGAGTGAAGAAACATTCCTGCAGCGAGGACAAGCAGGGACCAAGCTCCCACAGTGGGCTGGGGAGCTATGTTATTTGACAGGACAGATGAGGCAGACAGGCTCTTTAAGGAAATGATTCAGCTCATTATAGAGCAGATGTCTAAAATAAGTAAGATGAGTCACACACTGGAAACGTCCGTGTCTCTCCATGACCTGCAAAGGAAGCCTGGAGGAAGAGCTCAGAAACACCTACACTGCAGACATTCAACATCACAGAAGAAGCAGCCCAGCCCAGACTATCATGCATGACACGCTGCAGAAAAAATTGTATTTTAGAGGGCTGAGCCTACTCTTGCGTTGTGAGCCTCAAGCAACACTTAATTGCACTTTATTTTTCAGCAAGGTTGAGCAACTCCAACTGTTTTATGTTTGGAGCAGCAATACGTGGCACAAGTAAAGCAAACTCCACCACAAAGTGGAGGTGTTAACAGGAAAGAAAATATAAGGCTCAGCCTCGGCAAAGACCTCCTTGAGAAAGGCCAATTCATACAGTCCCCTTCAGCTAAATGTCATCACACAGTGGGTGCCCAAGAGGCACGCTCACAAAGCCACGCTACGCTACATCGTTAATTTAGCAGTAGCAGGGGGGGCACAGGCTTGGTAACCCATCATTTAAAACACAAGCTTACAAAGTGACGGTGACTCATATTTACAGCTCCAAGTGAACTGATTTCTAATGTGGCTGGCTTTATAGGCATCCCATCCCCACGTGCCTGAACTCTTTCTTTCCCTTTTCCAGTAATTTCATACTACTATTTCATACTACTATTATTTTCTGCTTTTTGCTTAAGAAACCATACTGCAGAAACTGCCACACAGGCTCCTGGTCCACGTGCATGTGCCTTCACTGGGAGCAGTGCAGTCAACACCCACTGAGGCACTGGGAGTATGGCAGGGAAACACAGCCACCAAAACGGAGAGTTTCCAACCCAGTGGTGAAACTTTCACATGCTGCACAAAGTCCATACTGAAACAAACCAGGACATCTTTCTATTTCCCAATTCCTTTACATTTCCTAGTTTATCTAAAGCAGAGGTGTCTCTGCCAACACTGCAAGCACGCAGCCTTCACAGGATGGCTCCATCTCCGTACGCATCGGGGCGGTGCAGTGGAACAAGCACAGGAACACACAGGAGGTCCCTCCCACCAGGGAACTCCAGCGCGATAAATATAGCTCAAGTCTGTTAAGAATCATAGAACGGTTTGGGTCGGAAGGGACCTTTCAAGGTCACCTAGTCCAACCCTCTGCCATGGGGCACATCTTTCAATGAAGAGGTTGCTCAAAATGAATAGTATTAGTCCCAGTATGGACCCTTTGAGGGACACTACTCGTTACTGGTTTCCACTCAGACATTGAGCCACTGACTATAACTCTTCTGATGTGGCCATCCAGCCAATTCCTTACCCATCAAACAGTCTATCCATCAAACCCAATGCCTCTCCAATTCAGAGGTAAGAATGTTGTGGGGAGCTGTAACAATGGCCTTACAGAAGTCCAGGTAGATGATATCTGTAGCTCTTCCCTTGACCACTGACACAATCACTCCATCACAGAAGGCCACTAGATTAGCCAGGCACAACTTGCCCTTGGGGAAGTTGTCCCTAACCACCTCCTTGTCTTCAGAGTGTTCTGATATAACTTTCAGGAAGATCTGCTGCATGATTTTATCTGAAGATTCAATGGCAGAACATTACAGAATCACAGAACATTAGGAGTTGGAAGGGACCTTGAAAGATCATCTAGTCCACTCCCCCTGTCAGAGCAGGATCACCTAGACTAAACGCACAGGAATGCATCCAGGCAGGTTTTGAACATCTCCAGAGAAAGACACTCCACAACCTCTCTGGGCAGCCTGTGCCAGTGCTCCATCACCTGCACAGTGACAGAGTTTCTCCTTACATTCACATGGAAATTCCTATGCTCCAGCTTGCACCCGTTGCCCCTTGTCCTATTGCTGGCCATCACTGAGAAGAGCCTGGCTCCATCCTCCTGACTCTCTTTACATATTTATAAACATTAATAAGGTCACCCCTCAGTCTCATCCAAGCTGGAGAGGCCCAGCTCCCTCAGCCTGTCCTCATAAGGAAGGTGTTCCACTTCCTTACTCATCTTGGTGGCCCTGCAGTGGACTCTTTCAAGGAGTTCTATGTCCTTCTTGAACTGAGGGGCCCAGAACTGGACACAATATTCCAGGTGTGGTCTCACCAGGGCAGAGGGAGAGAAGGACCTCTCTTGACCTACTAACCACACTCCTTCTAATACCCCCCAGGATGCCATTAGCCTTCTTAGCCATGAGGGCACATTACTGGCTCATGGTCATCCTGCTGTCCACCAGGATCTCCAGGTCCCTGTCACCTCTGCTGCTCTTCAACAGGGCAATCCCCAACCTATAGTTGTACCTGGGGTTGTTGCTCTTGTTAAATCTCATTAAACTTCTCCCTGCCCAACTCTCCAGCCTGCCTCGCTGAATGGCAGCACTTCTGGTGTGTCAGCCACCTCTCCCAGTTTTGTGTCAGCAAACTTGCTGACTGTACCCTCTATTCCTTCATTCAGGTCATCAATAAATATATTTATCAGTACCAGTCCCAGTACCGACCCCTGAGGGTCTCCACTAGATACAGGCCTCCAGCTAGACTCTGTTCCACTGATCAAAACTCGCTGGCTTCTTCCCTTCCACCAGCTCTCAATGGACCTCACTACCTTCAAGACCACACTTCCTCACTTTAGCCACGAGGATGCTGTGGGAGACAGTGCCAAATGCCTTACTGGGGTCAAGGTAGACCACATCTACTACCCTACCATCATCTATCCACCTGGTTATAGCCTCATAAAAGGCTACTAGATTAGTCAAACTTGTTTTCTCCTTGGTAAAACCACGTTGACTGCTCCTAACAACCCTCTTATCCTTGATGTGCCTAGAGACATCACCAAGGATAAGTCTTTCCATCATCTTTCCAGGGATGCAAGTGAGGCTGACCAGCCTGTAGTTACCCAGGTCCTCCTTCCTGCCCTTTTTGAAAACTGGAGTAACATTTCCTTTCCTCCAGTCCTCAGGCTCCTCTCCTATTTCCCAGGATTTAGCAAAGATGATGGATAGTGACCTAGCAATGACTTCCACCAGCTCTCTCAGCACCCTCGGCTGAGGAACAAAAGCTTTCAGCCAAGATGAGCTAGCAATGTAACACACACAGTCAGGCTGTCCCATGCAGCAAGGCTCCCTACCAGAGCAAACCCTGCCTGTGGAAACCAGCCCTGCGATAAGAGTGTTTTCTGCATTAACAACTGTGTGTTTTCAATTTAAATGAGTTTTCAACACAACTTTGGAGTGAGGAACTCTGATAACTAGAGGTGTTTCTATGTCTAGACGTGTGTGTTTTATTTTACTCAAGAGGTAACACTCTTAACTCTCCCCTAGCTCCTTACACTCATCCTTATTTACTAGCATCATCCTTACTCTCTCCAAGCCTCTGCAGTGCAGCACACATTTGTCTGCCTGGGAGCAGGACACGATTGCTTTGAGAGCCAACTCACGCAGCTCTAAGCATCACCCAGAGGGCTCTGCTTGAGAGCAGTCTGTCAGCACTTGCTTCCCAAGGCTGCAGTTTGCATCAGAAGTAAAATTCTTACCCTTAGCTGGGAAAGGGAAGAAACGCAAAGTTTTACACTGAAATGAAGGAAACTATTTTCTAGCTTCAATTCTCATTAGAAAAGCTTTGAGCCAGCGCATGGTAATTGAAACCAAAAGAGTCTTTACCCTTGTAGAGCAAATCAGTCTGAACATGCTACATAACAGCCCCTGGAAAGGCAGCAATCACCAAGCGTTTCACCTCCGCTCCCCTTTTGTTAATATTCATGTTTATTTTCTGCTCTTTTGGCTTCTGATTTCCCATCTGACAGTATGAAATGGAGCCATGTGCATATAAATTACAGCTCTGGAGCTCAGGGAGGAACTGCTGGCCTAGCCTGCAGGTAAGCCACACCAGTCACCCCCATGCAAAACACCAGCAACTCTGATGCCCTGGGAGGTTCCACGTTTCGCAAGCCAAGCCTGCACTCCAGCTCTCTGCAACTCTCCTTTTAGCTTTGTCTTTCCCCCCCCCAAACAAGTGTGTCTCAAGAAAAACATTAGCAGGAAAAAGGAAAAAAAAAAAAAAAGGATGATGCTTGGCACTGACTTTAAGTGACAGACTTTCTATCACTTTCAGAATTAAGAAATGGCTTTGGAAAAATGAAGAGCTCCTTCCAAAGCTAACATGACACAGCCAGATCTGCAGAGGGATTTAGGTCGCTAATACTCCATTGATTTCAAATCAAAACCCCAACTTCCATAGGAGCTACGTTATTTGGAACCATAAGTTAGCTGTTGTGGACACCTCTGTAAATTCACCCACAGACCTGGGTGTCAGCACCTGGTGTACAACCCCTTGGGTGGAGGTCTGTGACCTACACAAAGCACATGTTTCAGAACTGTTGCCAAAATATTAATTTGTAGGCTTGTACAAATTCAGAAAGCGCTGCATCTCATTTATTCCTTACACAGAGTAGCTACCACCCCTCGCTACCTCTGAGTAATCAATCCACTGCAACCAATGGAGCTGGGAGTTGCAGAGGTAGAAGGGGCAGTGCTGCAACAGGGAACCCCTCCTCAGGCCTTCAAAGGTCACCAGAGACAGCTCGGAGCTTGGAAATCCCAACAACGTCATGGAGAACGATACATTTATTAAAACAGAGATCATTTTACTCTGCTAAGAGACAACATGGCTTCAAAAAACAGCTGAGTGGCATCTCTTTGCTACAGCAATAATCAGGCAGCAGCATTCCAGCACTATCCAGAGGCTGGCAACGTGGCAATTTATATCTGATGGAGATAAAACCAAGAGCCAGAACAGACTGAAATGTATGGAAGGAGATTCTCAAAACTGCTTAAGCAGCGTAATACTCAATCAGCTGAATTCTCTCCAGTGCCTGCGTGCCTTTGCCAACACTTAATGGTAACAGCAAGAAACAGATACAGCAACTACTGGTCACTGCTTCTCAAATTCAGATTTTAGCTAAGCAGAGGCAAGACCACACTTCCAACCTGTATTCAAAACTGCTTTAAATGAAATGCTTTGGTTGAAAAAATACAAATGGTGTCATGATCTGTGTAATAGGAAAAAAAGAAGCTATTTTCCTCTAGGTTGACTTCGTTGCAGTATTCAAACCACAGCGTACAATAACCAGAATTCATCAGTAAATACTCAGCTGGCCAGATAAGCCAAGTTTATTTTGTGCAAATTCCAGCACTCTAATTGTGATTTACAGATAGGGCTGGCTCTGGCAACCCATCCACTGACTTCAGCAGGCTCTGCCTGAGGCTAAGAGCCGGGGCAAAAGAAGGTCCTTTAAAGTAAAACTTAATGCTTTCACACAAATAAGAGCATTTCACACTTGTGCAGCTTTCTCTCATACCCAAGTGGAGTGCAAAAGGTATAAAAAGAAACGGCCTATCACACCTTCCAGCTTAAAGGGGGATCTAAAGCACCAGAAAAACCCCTCCCCTTCAACTGCCCCTCCTGGGCAAGGACCAAGGGGGCCTTCTATGACCTGGGAGCAGGAGAGGGCAGTATTTGTCACTAGGCATCTGTAACATCATAAAGGAAATAAACATTAATTATTATCTATGGGTGAAACAAAAGGCTGAGTGACTTCCACAGGCATTTAGATTTCATGGGAGAAAGCCTAAGGCAAGACAGAAAATATTCACAAAGCGTACCTAGGGGTTTCTGTCCCTCAAACCCACCATGGGTTCCCTTGATCATTCTGGGTTTTAGTTGATAGCCAGGCAAGACTTAAAAAAACTAAACTTCACCTATGTACCAGTACTGGCTAGGGGTTGACCTCCTGGAAAAGAGCTCTGTGGAGAAGGACCTGGGGGTCCTGGTTCATGCCATGAATCAGCAGTGTGCCCTGGTGGCTAAGAGAGCCAATAGGATCCTGGGGTGCATCCGGAGGAGTGTAGCCAGCAGGTCTAAGGAGGTGATCCTCCCCCTCTACTCTGCCCTGGTCAGGCCCCACGTGGAGTATTGTGCCCAGTTCTGGGCTCCCTGGTATAAAAAGACAGGGATCTCCTGGAGAGAGTCCAGAGAAGGGCTACGAAGATGATTAGGGGCCTGGAGCATCTATCCTGTGAGGAAAGGCTGAGAGAGCTGGGGCTGTTCAGCCTGGAGAAAAGAAGATTGAGGAGGGACCTAATCAATGTTTATAAATATCTTAAGTATGGGGTGCAGGGGGAATTGGCCAGCCCCTTTTCTTTGGTCAGTGGAGACAGGGCAAGGGGCAATGGCTGCAAGTTGGAGCACAGGAAGTTCCGCACCAACATACGGAGGAACGTTTTCCCAGTGAGGGTGACAGAGCCCTGGGACAGGCTGCCCAGGGAGGTGGTGGAGTCTCCTTCTCTGGAGATATTCAAGACTCGTCTGGACGCCTATCTGTGCAGTATGAGCTAGGGAGCTGCTTTGGGAGGGGGGGTTGGACCTGGTGATCTCTCAAGTTTCCTTCCAACCCCTACAACTCTGTGATTTCCACTCATTATTTAAATATTTTATATTTATATGAGCATTAGTTACTAAGTTACTGGACCACAGAAGAATGAACTGTACACTAGCTTTAAATGTCTACAAACATACTTCCTTTCTTGTTTTTAGTATCATTGTGGATTACTGCCCTTCACCCAGAGCTACGTGAAAGTCTCCCAAGCAAAATAAAGCAGTGTGTTGGGCAATTAGCTTCCCATGTCTAGAAAGGGAATGAGAGCTGGCTTACAAGTTGTTAGGATTTTATGTACAAGATGAATCAATGTTTATTTTCCAACTTATAAAGAAGAAAATCAAGCCTGTTTCAAAGCACACAGTTTAGAAATACTTTCTGTTCAAGACAAGTACAGACCCAAATATCACAAGCCCACAGAGGGTGAGCAAACATCCCAATCCTCTTTAAAGACTTTTTCCAATGTTCTATTACTATTTCTGAGCATTATACAGAATACAGCACCAAACAGCTACAAGCCTTGACCCTGAACTCCTGATGCATGCAGAATTCCTGCAGATTTCATAATGAACAATAATTGCAAGATCAAACCATTAATCAAGACCTTGAATTAAGAAGAAACACATCAGCTCAGCAGCAGCCAATTGACACATAATTGCTTCTTGTTTAATTTTCTCAAAAGAGCGAGGGAAAAGGAACAAGATGCCTCTGCTTTCTCGTGTTAGAGATGAAACAAAGTTCATGTCTTTGAAAGTTCCAGTGCTGCAGAACAACCATGAGGAAAGCCCAAAATGAGACACAACATCAGTATTAACAAAATTCATTGTTCCTTTGGGTTTGTTTGGGGTTTTTTTTCAGGCAGCTCCTACCCTGCAGCGTTCACCTCTGGGATAAATCTCGATCCTCCACTAATGCAGTCAACTCTGCAGGGAGCAGGGAAGATTTCAAACTGATTCGTATCATTTTCGGGCTTCTAAGTGGCAAGTATTATTCAACATTACATGGCTGTATCAATAGACATTACCATCCCTTCCCCCTGGCATTTCAAACACTGTCCCATTGTAAAATATGAAAGACGACACTAACTAAAGGGCACCAACTTTGAAGCTCCCAGTTAGTTATTTGACTTGGATACAACTGAGGATGAGGGCTAGGGATGGATAGGGCAAAGTGGAGGAGGTTAAAGCAGCAACAGTAACTCTGTGATATTAATGTTCTGACATAATTTTCAACTGCACATATTTCCTAAGTAGGTCCAGGCCTTGGCACATCACCAGTATTTGTTTCTTTGCTTACTTTTCAGTTAGGTTAGTGTTCCCCACCAGACCACCTTGTCACACACACACACACAAATAAAAACTAGTGACTTATTACCTCATCAAAACCAACAGCATGAATACAGAGCACCCACAATTTTATCGACATCTCTAAGAGAGATGGATTGTCTAACTGCCTTTCTGCAGACCTTTTCTTCCTAAGCTCTCCAAGCCTACATAGTTGGTTTTCCACACTTGAAGAAGGGCGGGGGGTTTGACTCCTCTGGTCTGCAAGAGCCTCAAGGTCAGTCCTGGAAACAACCCAGAATGTCACCACTTCATGAAAAACTAGAGCTGCACAACTGAAGCCACACCTGAGATCTATCAGAAAGCATAACCTCAAGCAAACCTTGGTGGGGCACTTAAGCAAGCTGCTGGTTAGCTCTTTCTGCAACAAGCACATAAATCCAGAGGTTTTACATCCAAAACCCAAGCCAGTTGGTTTGACCTGAAAATCCTAAGTGACTTGAGAAACCAATGGCTCCCCAAGAAGTCCTCCTAGTCCTATATTTCCAGGGACAAGAGAAGCCACCATGGCATGGGGTGGGGGGGAGATGGCAGCAAGAAGGAGGTTCCTCAAAAGGGTCTCTCCGCAGAGCATACAGAGAAGACTCTGGTGAGAAGCAAGATTTCTGCATACATGGTAACGCCTGCTGGAACTATTACAGTTATTATATTTTACTTTGTCTTTTGTGTATTGTGTTTATAAATGCATCAGGAAGGACATAAATTACAGGGCTAGTTTTTAAACGCTGCAAAAAATGAAAAAGAAAGCAGAACCATGAAAGCATTGCCCTGGAGCAAGACCCAGGACTTGTCCTCTTCAAGGGTTCAGCAGACACCCAAGGACACCCTGTCCACCTGACAGGGCAGTCCATGAGCACCTCACAGCCTCACATCTAAAAGCAAGACTGCAGAAAGTGGGATGGCAGAAGACCAGGCAGGGGAAATGTGTGCATCACCAAAGATCCAGACTCTTCCACTTAGTACTGCATAAACAGCTGGAAACATTTCTGCCTTCTCCTGCTTAAATTGACCAAGTTGTTGCTGTAAAAGCGAGTTCAAAATCACAGCTTTCATCTCTCTGTTACCCAAGGCGTCAGTCCATCTGAACACATGGTTTCTATTACCCTTAGAGATTTGCTAACTCGAAATAGGACAACGTGTCACCCTGTCGCTTTTGTACACACAAACACCAATATAAACAACATCAGGAGAGCAACATACACAAGGGATTCCAGGATACACATGCTAAACCACAATTAAAAGAAGAATTAAATCAAATCTCTTTTCTCCCCTCTTACTTGTTCCATTGAACCGAAAGCCATTTGAGCTTAGACTTCACAGCCCGGAAGGGCTCTGGACAGCATTTCATCACACACTGAAGTATCTTGGTGCATATCTGCTAGTGAAAACACTTGAGTTGATTACTCACATCCACTGCACGCAGCTCTGGAGCGCTGAACGGCCGTCAAGACAAACACAGCTCCGAGTTAATATTAGAACAAGCGACAAGAGGGTGCTGCTGCGGATGCCATCAGAGATTAGCGGCGCTTCACACAGGCTCTCTCACCTACGTGCTAAGTCTCTCATCTAAGCTGTGCCACGAGTGACAGCCACCACTGCCAGGCTGCAGGAGGAGGACAGCGTGGTCTGCCACAACCAAACCAAGCTGGCATCTGGGGAGCAGTGGTTGCTCACCAATGCTGTCTAAACTCCAAATCCTACATCTGTTTTGTAAGGGAGATGTTGCACTTGTCACGTTTCCTGTACTAAGTCTGCAAGGCAGCTGCTAGAGAGGTTTGCTGTTCACTGCTGGATTTCAGTACTGCATCCCTTGTCTTGGGTCACTGTAGCTGTGCTCTGGGTTCACACCAAAGATCCACCAGCTGGACCATAGCCTGAACTGCACTCACAGATCAGCAAACGTGACATGGAAGATATGCCTGGCACGGGAACAGCTACCGTGCAGCTTTAGAACAGATGCACATCTCTCTCAACTGCTTGGCTGGATGGGTAAATGCTGACATGAATTGACTGAACAAACTGGGATGAAAACCTTACTAGCAATGAAGTTAAATATTTGTCTGATAAGAAGGCAGCTAAAGGTCAGAGACATAAAGGAAAAACCCTAAGGCTTCCTGGGAGAATCTCACTTGTCCCAGATCACTCTTTCTGGTCTCTCTTCTCTTCAAAGAAGGAAGTTTTAGAAAAGAAAAGAACTGCTTGCAGAAGGAAAGCTGCATGTTCAAAACTGTCCTCTGTTCTATTATTTCTAGTATAAAATATGAAGCCTGACAAAAGATCTTTTCTGATACCATGCTCACAGTCTTCAAGGCTGTCAAAGTTCCCAACTTCCATGCACTCGCTTTTTTCCCCATGGCAAGACCATGACTTACTGTACAACTGACTTTCATAACAGTGATCGGCTCCCCCTCCACAGCTTCTTCCATGCAGCAAAAGACATCCTTTCTCCTAAACACATACACAGCACAATCCAGTACCCCAAACACGGAGAACTGTAGGGAGGTGAAGAAAGAAGTGGGAGCAGAGTTTAGTGGATTTCTGCCATTGAGTGGGACACAGTGGCTGTGACCAGAGCTGCCCATTCACTCTCCGAGCATCACCATGCATGCAGGACAGTATCATAGAATCACAGGGGTTGGAAGGGACATCAAGAGATCATCAGGTCCAACCCCCCTGCCAAAGCAGCTCCCTAGCTCATACTGCACAGATAGGTGTCCAGACGGGTCTTGAATATCTCCAGGGAAGGAGACTCCACCACCTCCCTGGGCAGCCTGTCCCAGGGCTCTGTCACCCTCACTGGGAAAAAGTTCCTCTGCATGTTGGTGTGGAACTTCCTGTGCTCCAACTTGCAGCCATTGCCCCTTGCCCTGTCTCCGCTGACCAAAGAAAAGGGGCTGGCTGATTCCCCCTGCATCCCATACTCAAGATATTTAGAGACATTAATAAGGTCCCCCTTAGTCTTCTTTTCTCCAGGCTGAACAGCCCCAGCTCACTCAGCCTCTCCTCACAGGGGAGATGCTCCAGGCCCTTAACCATCTTTGTAGCTTTTCTCTGGACTCTCTCCAGGAGATCCCTGCCTTTTTTACACCAGGGAGCCCAGAACTAGACACAATACTCCAAGTGGGGCCTGACCAGGGCAGAGTAGAGGGGGAGGAACACCTCCTTCGACCTGCTGGCCACACTCCTCTGGATGCACCCCAGGATCCCATTGGCTCTCTTGGCCACCAGGGCACACTGCTGGCTCATGGCCAACCTGTCATCAACCAGGACCCCCAGGTCCTTCTCTACAGAGCTCTTCTCCAGGAAGTCATCCACCAGCCTGTACTGATACAGTCGGTTGTTCCTCCCCAGGTGCAAGACTTTACACTTGCTTTTGTTGAATTTCATCTGGTTTCTCCCTGCCCAGCTCTCCAGCCTGTCCAGGTCTCGCTGGACGGCAGCGCAGTGTTCCTGCGTGTCAGCCACCCCTCCCAGCTTTGTACCATAGCAGTACCATTCAACAGTTTGAGCTGAAGACAGCAAATGAGACTGGATCAGTATGTGGGAGGTTCTGCACCTGCTAGCACAATCATAAAGGATTTATGTTTTGTATAAGTCCTGTGGACTGTCTAGCCTGGTTCAAGGAAGAGATGGCACAACTATTAACACCCATCAGGGACCAAGGTTTCTGCAGAAGACATTACCACCTCAATCCCTGGTGGCAAAAAGCAGCTGCTTGCAGGTTTTTTTCTCCTAAATGTGATTCCAGAGGCACTGTGACTGTCACTGATGGGCTTGGCCTAGGGCAGTGTTGATTTAGGGCTTGAGTCAGATGGTGTTTACTCTTGTCAGACCTCGGGAAAGCTTCTAGCTGCTTCTTGCAGAAGCCACCCCTTCTGCACTAGAACCTTGCCACATAAAATCACAACACCTGGGTTATGTCCTTAAATAGGAAAGCTTATATAGCCTGAAAAACACATTTCATCTGCAGTTAAGATAGTGCAAAAGGCCAGTATTGCCCTTGCTTGGCTGTGGGGAGGATTCCTCTGCTTGGGTACCTTCTGGTGCCTCAGCTGCCCCTGTTTAGAGGCAGAGCTGGTTGCTGCTCCCCTGAGTTGGTTGGAATCTGCTATCAATAAAGGCTTCTTTTTTTTCCAAACACAGCAACCTCTCTCAGTCTGTGCTACTAGCCTGAGTAACTGAACAAAATCCGACCAAGGCTCTCACAGCTGCTCCCCAGGTACTCATGGCCTGAAGCCACATGCTCCTGCCTTGTCATAATATTAGAAGCTGAGCAACTTTGGGTCGGTTTAGATTTGGTAAGAGACCTCCAAATGCTGGAGGGAAAAAAATTGCTGAGTAGTGTTCCTTCCTCTGGGGACCACTAAGTCATCACAGGACAAATACAGTGGGGTCTGGCCTCTCTAGTGAGGTATTAAGCCAGGGTAAACATTGCTTATAGTCTTTAAAGATGTCATTGCCCTTTTTTTTTATTAGATTACCTGTAGATCATTGTTCAGATTAAATTCCAGTTTGGCTAATCACAGTGTACCTGCCAGATGGCTCCTCTTACTGTAAAGAAGGTAAAGGTAGACAGAGGGATGTCAGGAGGTTGACTGAATACTTCCCTGCCCTGAAACACAACTAAGGATACCTAGACCTTCCCTGTGTGGCTACCCAAAATCCACATTTTTCTAGGGAGCCTTTCTCCTGCTTACTCAACCTCAGGGTTAAAAGATTTTCCTAATATCTGGCCTGAAAATTAAACCAGTTACTTCTTGTCCTACTTGCAGTGGACCCAGGGAACAATCAGTCATTATGCCCTTCAAAAAAAAAAAAGCTAGGTTTTTGTGTTTGAAGACTGTTGGCACATTCCCCTCACAACCTACTTTCCACTAGCCAAAGCAAGTACCAGTTCTGCCAGGCTTTCCCTGCAAGCCTGCCTTCCTGCATCTCTTCATGCCTTTTTCCTCCCATCAAGAGTTTGTCTCCAGTTTGCCTACCTGTTGTTGAAGGAGGTGCCCAGAAGTAGGCACACTCAAAAGAATAACCAATATCCAGCTCTTCAGCACTGCACTCCTCTGCAACAGAGCTACAGCTGTGGCTCACATCCATCAAAGATAGGATGCTATCAAGTGGCTAGGATGCTACCCACTCCTCGCCACAGCACTTAGAGAACAGTGTTGCACACAGTAAAGCTTGTCATGTCTGGGACACAGGTGTAGTGAGTGGAATAAACTCTGGATTTAAATTCACTGGGAGATCCAAAAGGCCCATCTGAGCTATGCTGCTGCCTCAGCTGCTCCCATGTTTTGCCTGAGCCTGGCCTAATCCTCTCCTTTAAGGACAGCCTGATGTGACTGCACAGCTTCCAAAGCTCACTCTGTCCTGTTAAGCTTCGCTGTAGTGTTAAGACATTGTTTCAGGCATGCATAATGAACACACTGTTAGAAGAGTTACATCCTACTCCAAAACATGCCAGCTATGACACCGTGGGATACGGAAAAACACACGGGTACACTCGACTTCAGCATAACCAAGTTTCCTCCAAGAACTTTGGCTCCTGCTCATCAAGAGTCAGAGTAACTTCCTGTTTGAGTAGCACCCACAGTTTACCAGATTTAGAAAGGCTTATGTGAAGCCAGCCCTAAAGCCCTGTACATACAAGCAGGCACTGAAAACATCTGACTTTTTTCTTTTTTTACCAGATTTGTAGAATTAAAAAGGACTTTTTTGCATAAGCCCCACATATGGCTAACATAAACCTAAGTAGCACTGTAATTTTAAAATTAAAAATCAAATGTAAAAGTTAAGGAAAATCTTAGAATAATATAATGCTAACATTGAACAGGATTATTTTGAACAGCCAGTTACTCCACTTAACTTCAAAGATATCACTCCAAAATAATTTGCAGATTTCAATTACATTAGAGATGAGACTGCTATCAGAGAAGTAACAACCTCTCAGAAAGAATCCAACAAGCAATCCAACAAGCAACAGCAGAAGACGAATCTGAATTTACAGGAATCAAAATACAAAGGCATACGAGTGCAATGCCTATAAAATGCAATGCCTATAAAAATCCCAAACAAAATACAAATGAGCCCAGGCAGTAAAATCTAACACTTCGCTTTTAACCACTGGGGCCAAACATTTTTATATCTCTAGATATGAGATGAAAGAGCATCCAAAATAACATCAGGTTAACCATCACACCCCTGTAATAAAATTTAAAAACTCTCCTCATATCCGTAGTGCCATGTGGGTGCTGACCTCACTAAAACCTGTTGCAGGAGCAGGTATAGATGGCAGAATTTGTGATATCCATCCGTTATCAAAGCAGTGCCTAACACAGCCAGAGCCTAGAATCATTGTTTATAAACACAGCTGGGCACTTTATTAGCAACATCATATATTTTGGTGGGACCAAAATACAAATGGGATTACGAACTTCCATTTGCTTTACATTTGCAGGGTAACATAGGGCTCTTCCCATTATTCAGATGACCATCACAGGCTCTCAATTACAAATTCTGTTTATTTGTCAGCAAGAGCAGCAGCATCTGCTCTTTGGTATGCTCCACCAGGAGCAAAACAGTTGGGAGCAGCACAGCTCCCGAGGCCCCAGAAGAAGCAGCTCCAGCAGCTAAATTACTTTATTCCCTGCTGCTTTCAGCTACCAACGTCTATGCATGCATCTTAAGGCACAAATAGACACTTCTAACTTTGGTGGTTAAACTCTCCCAGCTGCTCGACACCCACCCTCTCCGCTGGCAGAGATTTACCATGGGCCAGGAGACACATGTGACCGCCCAGGCAGCTGCGTGCAGATACAGGGTCCATTTATGGACAAGCATCCATCCATCATTCCCATCCAGTCTGGGTCTTCCCCACCACCAGCAGCTTTTGGTGCTGTTCACTGACTGCAGTTGCACTTGAGAAATAAATAACACAACTCAGAATTACTAGGTTGGAAAAGACATTAAAGATCATCAAGTCCAACCATTCCTGTTCTACGCTAAACTATATCCCTAAGTACCTCACCTACCCTTTTTTAAACACATCCAGGGAGGGTGACTCAACCCCCTCCCTGGGCAGCCTGTTCCAGGCCCTGACAACTCTTTCAGTGAATATTTTTTTCCTAACATCTAATCTGAACCTGCCCTGGCACAGCTTCCTGCCATTTCCCCTTGTCCTATC
This sequence comes from Laterallus jamaicensis coturniculus, assembly GCA_022605575.1. Classification (NCBI taxonomy): domain Eukaryota; kingdom Metazoa; phylum Chordata; class Aves; order Gruiformes; family Rallidae; genus Laterallus; species Laterallus jamaicensis. Next base: position 8,486,961 of record JAKCOX010000027.1, read on the forward strand.
TCCTGTCACCTTGCTGAAGAGACCATCGGCCACCTCTCTACAACCTCCTTTCAGGTAGATGTAGGTGGTGATAAGCTGCCCCCTCAGCCTCCTCTTCTCCAGGCTAAACATCTCCAGCTCCCTCAGCCGCTCCTCATATGATTTGCCCTCCAGCCCCTTAACCAGCCCCCTTGCCCTTCTCTGGATTCGTTCAAGGACCTCAATGTCCTTCTTATGGTGAGGAGCCCAGAACTGGACACAGCACTCGAGGTGTGGCCTCACCAATGCCAAGCAGCACTCTGCTTCAGGAAACCGTACTGTGATTCCAAGTAAACATAAAATAATTTCCATGCATGTTTCTGCAGTTCTTTTTTATTATTTTTTTTTTACGTGGTCACAAAGTAGGACGTTCAACTAGACCAGTGGAAACAGCCTGTTTGTCAGTCTTCTGCGTTCGGTCAATGATGTAAGCGTGAGCTGAGTTATAACCAAGTGGCACTAGGAAAAAAGAGCAACGTTTGGCCTCCCTGATCTTTCATTGCTGCCATCCTGCTGGCTCACATACCGTATTCATATCCCGACACCACCACAACGGTGGTCAAAAAAGGTACCTGAAAGCCTCTGCAGGCTTCAAAAATGGACTGACAATGGTTTACAGACACACACAAGACACCAAAGCGTGTAAAACCCATAGCAAAAGGCAGTCCCTGATACAGCAGGGAGCTGGCCCCTCTCCCCCAGGCAGCACTTACACATACCAGCACGCTTCTCCAGAGCTGTCAGTAGAAGCCATGAAGCACCAATTTAAGCAGCCTTATTCTGATAAGAGCCCCTATCTTGTCTTAAAATAGGCTGAAATTAAATACGTTTCCTGATTTATAAAACAAATAACTCCCAAAAAAACCCCAACCAAAACAAATTACCTATTTTTAGCTATCAGCCATGGTTTCCACTTCCACAAGAAAAAAATGTCAGTACTCTGATTTTCTCATCAGCTTCCCACCCCCCATTTCTATTTAACACCTCTCAAAACCAGTAACTCACAGAATTTCACTCCCACTGCCTCAAAACACTCACTTTAAGGAATGGGTTTTCTTAGCCTGGAGCAACATGCTTAAGTCAAACAGCTCAACAAGATCTCACACTTAACCTGGTAACTCCAGTCAGTATTGTATTTACTAATACTTTTCACTTGAGTTACTGAGCACGATTCAAATAACACATTAGCAGCAAGGTACCAAATACCACAAACCCTGGCAGTGATGTTTGACACACTTCACCTGAAGACACACCAAAATGTACCCTGGGCTTCCCACAGCCTCAAGCTTTCCAACAGCACAAGGCGCTGCCAGCTCTCCGGTATGACCCACACCCTCTCCCACTGCTAGTTCTCCACTAGCATTTCCTCAAAAATCATTAATTAGATTATCTGCTCAGATGGTAGTCTGGATGGTAGCTCTTCATCAACTTAAATACTGATTCCCTGCATGTGTAGAAAGCTGCAGGGCAAAAAAAGAGCAGCGTGAAGCAATCTAACAGGAAAAACATGGGTACCTGTTACCTATGTTATATATGCATTAACTGTTTCTTTCCCCATTCGGTGTGTCTTCTCTCTCCGAGACACATCTCTGGTGATACATTCATACACTACAGACTTCACACCACTCTTTCCCTGCACCAGATCTGGAATGTCTCCCCAGTCACATGGTGATGATCTGCAAGAAAGCATCTGGGCTGAAGTGGCCAAACAAGAACATCCAAAGACCACCCTGATCTGAGCTAAGGCCTACTATGCCACCTGGGTGCTCACAGTATGGAGTTTTGCTGTTCTAGGTACCCAGTTCCCAAAAAAATGGAACAACCACAGTTAAAGCTTCAGTTTAAAGACAGTAGAAAGTTTAGTCATTCCACAGGTAACTCTGGATTTAGTCTTGTCAAAGCAAATGTCAGAAATAGTTCTTTAATTTGACTGGGAAGGTGGTTCCCCTTCTAACAAAATCCCATTTGCCCCGCTTGATAGTCATTCCAGCTCCTTTAAGCATCTGCGCACCTCCCCACAGACTGCTACTGTAGCAAGGCCTCAAAACGGGTGACAAACTGTTCTTTGCCAGCCTTTGAAAGATGGCTTATCTCCCCCAGAAAGACTGCAAAGAAAACCCCACAGGGTAAACACTGGAATCTGTGATTCCTGAGATTGGCACCTGCCAGTAGATTCCCGAAAGACTGGCACCTGCCAGAAGATGTAACGCAAGAGGAGAGTGCATCCTGCCACTGGTCACACACACGCAGCTAACTGGGGTGAGAAGTTCGCACTGACATTCCTCAGTCCTGCTGAGCCCCAGATGCTAATGACAGCCCTCACATCTCCAAAGGCTTTACAGCCCTTACCGCTTCTGAACCTAATTACAGGTCCGTTTACCAACTCACTAACGAACTCATTAATTGTTATGTGCAGACCACGTCTCATGAACAATTCTTGAAGCCTTTCAGCACATTAAATGGCATATGGGTGCCAAAAATGCCAAGGGCTAAGGAGCTTCCCAGGCGTGGTCTCGCTGAGCGAGCCGGGTGACTCCAAACCAAGGCTACCAAGCAGGTCACCTCTCCGGACCGAGCTTCACCTCTCCTGGGGCTTAACGGCACTGCTTAACAAGGAAGCCCCACCACCTGCCGACACCCTTCAGCCACCGCTTTTCGGGCACTAGCAACGCCTCAGCAAGGGGCCACATCTACAACCCGGGCTCCTACGGACGGACAGACGGAGGTCCACCAGCGGCCGCAGAGCCCAGCCCCGATCAGGACGGCTGAGGGACCCCAGGAGCCCGGTCAGCCTCAGCTCCGCCTCAGGGGAAAAGAAGGCAGCGTGGCGCCGCGCCTGTCGTGTCACGATACGGAGAGCGCTTCCCGGCCAGCCCCCCGCCCCGGCCCGCCCTACCTTCCTGCGGCGGCCGCCCGGGGGCTGCAGCGGGCAGCAGCCGGGCACGGCGCTCCCCCGCCGGCCGCTCCGCACGTAGGTGACCCGCCGCTTGCCCGCCGCCACCACCGCGCCCGGGTGCTGCTCCGTGCCGCGGGCCGGGGGCAGCGCTCGTCCCGCCGCCGCCACCACTGCCGCCGGCGCCCGGGGCTTCTCCTCCGGGCACCAGGATCGCCTCATGCCCAGCTGGAGGCAGAGGAAGAGCGCGGCCGAGAGCAGGCAGAGGCGGAAGGCCGGGCCCCGCCACAGCGGCCGCTCCTTGGGCATGGCGGCGGGGGCTCGCCCTGCCCGCCGCTGCCGCCCTCCCGCCCGGCCGCAGGGCTCATGCCGCCGGCGGGCCGGGCCCCGTGGCCGCCGCCGAAAGTTGAGAGACCCCGCCCCGAGCGGGGCCGGCCTGGGAGGGGCCGGGATGCCCCTGGCCCGGCCCGGCCCGGCCCGGCAGGGGGCTGCGGGAGGTGGGGGGGCGTTAGGCCCGCGGGACGCCCCTCTTCCCGCCTGCCCCGCGGTCCCTGGTCCTTGCCGTGCAGCGTGTGGCGGGTGCATGCACCCGGAGCCACGCTGCCCTCCGAGGCCGGGTGGAACATCTGTCCCCTCCCTAACTTCTCTATCTGGAGACTTCGGTGTTGCACGGGGCTAAGCAAGACCAACTAAAGCACAGCCCGGCCCTGGAAATAAGGACGTGGCTTCTTGGAAGGGGTTTGAGCTACCCGTGAAGGATAAAGGCCAAGATTACGCCAGCATCCTAGCTCCTCTGACATGACTGGGAACCCCTCCCAGCATTACCTGGCGTTACAGATGAGTAACTCTAGCAAGGCAGACCCCAGGCACACCAGAATCAATAGACAAGCAGCAAGAATTTAGTTGCTTTGCAGAGTAACTAGTAACGGGTACTGTGGGTGTTAGCAATCAGTCAACTCGTGCTGGACCCAAACATTTGAAGGGTGTGAGATCCCTGTGTGAAACCACAGCTGGGGTACTTCTGTTTGGCTGGGACACCTTGTGCGCATGAAGGGCAGGCTATGGTACTTGCCACAGGGAGGCAAGTTGGCTCTGCCAGCTGACCTGGCTGACAACCACACACTCTTCCTTTGTTTTCACCGCCCTCCCCACCCCACCCCACCACCACCACCCCACCACCCCCCATTGGGTGGCTCTGGAGCAGATCAGACAAGCCTTGGTGCTAGTGCAATGGAGGAACACAACTGTGAAGTCAGAGTGTGACTGCAACAACCACAGCTTACACCAGCATAAGAGATGGGCACCTGGCTCCATCCATGAGCATCACCTGGAGTTCAGGAGCAGAAGGTCCCTCAGGCTGGCACGTAGGTGCCTGTGCATCACCCTGCTACTCCAAGTGAAATGGCATTGTACATCTGGAGGACAGAAGTAATGCTACTGCTCAGGGGAGAGGGGTTTAGACATACATCGGCAGGGATAAATGTGACACGACACAAGAGCTGCAGCACTGCCAGCCAAAATCATTGTATTGGAAAGTTCTTAGGACCAAGGTTGTTTTAAGAGTATCAGCATCTGGTCGCTTCACAGTGGTGACATGTGAAGGTCCTATTAAAATAAAAGTTTATGTTTGTTTGGCTGCAGAGGGAATCTTGAAGGCAGGAGTGTGAAGGTCAAGACTCAGAAAGTATAAAGTTCCCAAATACATTTTAAAACTCTCTCTTGAAGTTTAGTCCTTGAGAAATCGAAGCTTTCATAAAAACTTGAACAATGCATATTCAAATAGAGGTCTGGCTGAGCAGAATAAAAACCACAAGGTCTTTCTTGGGTTTATCATCACAGGTTTGGGGTGTTTTTGTTCTTCTCTCATTGTATAGCTTCAACAGAAATCTCAAACACTTGAATCCAGCCATTCTTCTTGTCATCACCAAGCTGTAACTGTAAATGCTGACCTTGTGTGAGACGTTCTCTTCCTCAGAAAGCTGATCAGCCCCACTTTGTGAGCATGCTAAGAGCGATCCTGCTAAAGAACAGATAATTTAACCTAGTGCTTTCATTTTGCTTTTGTATTTCAACAAACGATTTCTCATGCTTCTCTCCCATCTCTAATGCAAGCCTGCTTGTTTAAAACACAACAGAGGGTTTCTAAACATAGGGAAAAAGGGAACGGTGGGAGAGAAAGATCTAGGGAACAATGAGAAACATTATGTGGATTACTGAGAATCAAAGAGAATGAAGATGGCACCTTAAACATTCACCTCTCCTGTGTCCTCTCCTTTATTAACAAGCGAATTATGAACTAATTTCTTCCCCCCCAGGAATCTGCTGCACAGACACCTCTATGTGAGCGATGCCTGTTTAGGGGAAAAGCAAATCAAAATTGCAGTGTGATGCGTGCAGCTCCAGTTCAGCTGGAGGATGGACCTTTCTGAGGCGATTCCTAGGAAATGGAGCTTCTGCAGAGTTCCACAGCTCCTGCTAAACATGCCCGCTCCTTGAGCCAGGCAGCAAAGAGCTGTCCCTCCCTGTTGTCCCCAAACCAAGACAGATAGAGTAAGAGGAAAATCTATCACACTGGATCTAGTAGAGCACAAAGTGCTGGCACATGGTGTAAGGAGTAACCGAAAGAGTGACCCTGAGCATGTGATTTGCACTGAGAGCAGCGAGCATTATGCCCTGATAACCACAATCTGACATTGGACCTACTGTATCTGCTTTTTATGTAGGTGCCATGGATTTCTACAGCTCCCTTCATTCCTCCAGGAAAAGTCCCCCCCCGTGTTTAGAAATGTGCCCGTAGTGAGAGCACAGTGCTTGGCCTCTGGAAGTAAAAAGTTAAACGTCAGTGGAAGTTCGTTGCTTTGGTACTGTCTGCTGCTTATAAATTACATCTTGCCCAGGATGTTGTCTGTAGCAAAATCACTTCTTCACAACAGCTATTTAATGCTTAGCTCTCTTACAGCCACTTTCAGTTCAAAGACCTCACCTGTTGCCATCCATCTGCTGCCTCCACCCTCTGTCAAGGCTTCTGTTTATCATCTTGCTGGTCAAAACTGCCCAGATCTCTGTGCAAAATTAAACCCCAGGCAGGAAAAACACCACTGGGAATATCCCTAGATTCTCTAAGGGCTGGTAATGGAAGTAAAATATTCCTCCTATAAAATGAGTAAATGAATAAAAATGCTCTTTTCCAACTCTGCTTAACAGCCCTGCTGGGTTTGGTAAGGAGCCACTTGCCAAAATCTACAGGGCAGAGTGAAAGAAGACTTTTTTCCCTCTCCTCCCGCCTACACTCCTGGCTAGTGCCTTGCAAACCAGAGCGATGTTGGTCCATGTGTGTGAAAACAGAGAGGTTTTCTGTAGAGACTTTCCCAAGGTGATTTTAAAGGTGGCTGCATGAAGACCAGCATGGTGTGCCCTTCCCCATAGAAGATGTGTGTGCATCTATCTGATCCTGAGTCTGTAGGAGTCAGAGCTTTGCTCCAGGCCTGGTTTTATTGCCTTGCAGAGTTACAGACCGAGGCTCTGCCATAACCCTGAGGAACCTGTGTTGAGAAGTTTATAGCTCCCTGAGTGACTTCTCAGTGATAGCTTTGGTGCAAGCCTGGCCTCACTTCTGTGGCTTAAAACTGCACCTGGAAATCCTGGAAGTATTTCTCTGCGCACCAAGTGACAGACCTCCCCAGAGCCTGCACGCAGCCAGCAGCTCTGCAAGGCAGGTACAGCCCTTACTCCTTCCCATGCCTTAAATCCCACCGACAACTCAGAGAAAGAATCTTTTCCTGTTATCTTCTAGATGTTCGCAACGGAGAAATAAATTGGCCACCTCGGTCTATTACCCACTTAGTGCTGCTGAGAAACGCGTGCTGAACAGCCGTCAGGGCTGAAGCTCAGCTGTGTGGATCATTAAAACCACTTCTCAGCTCGCCACTGGTAGGTTAGAAGATAACAGCTGAAAAAAAGATACAAAAAAATCCGTTCCTGCCATCTCCCATTAGCTCTCCTCACGCTCCTGGGCTGTTTAGGCAGCTTAACACAAGATTGATCTTGCTGTTCGGCAGCTCAGCGCAAGGCACAAGCAGAGCCTCTCTTTTCCCTCCAGCCAAGAGATTCAAACACCACAGCCTAGCTTCATGCTCCGAATCTGATGAAAGAGATAGTTGATAATTAATGGCCTGGAGAGAGGATTATAGATCAAGATTTACCTCTGAGTCACGCTCGCCACACATACATACCTGTACCCATCCATGCACATACATTTGCTGCAGGAATGAAGAGGGGAATGAGATGGTCCTTTGGGAAAAGATGCTCTGCAGCTCTCTGCTATCCCTGGGCGTTGTCTTTGTTTATTTAACCCTAATCTTTCTGGTATCTACAAATGCAACAATTGCCTCCAGCAGCTGCATTTCACTCCTGGAGAGGAACAACAGTGATTTTACAGTCTGCTTTTTACTAAACTGTCTAACCATTCTGAGCAAGCAGAGCTCTGCCTCCTTTTCAGAGTGAGGGCTGGCAATTTTATTGAGCAGATACTGGTATAAATACTGAAAACATGTATCTCTATTTTTACACATTCCAGTTTACAGGAATTATGCAGCAATAGCTCATATGGAGTTTTTGTGCTATTGCACAAAACCTTTTGCAATATTAGTTTGTTGTCTGTATTTCCCCTGTATTTACACTGTGACCCCGGAGAGATGTCCAGCTTTGCTTAAAAATTACCCTGGGTTTCTACTGCAATCTCCTATTTTCTGTATGTTTTAAAGATTACCTTGGTGTTATGCTTTCTTCCTTTTTTTTTTTGGATGCAATCAGTTTTGCTGGCATTTTTACACTTCTAAGCTCGAGGATTAATATCTTTCATTAAAAAATGTAATTTGGCAAAGGGATTAATCTATAATGCTGAGAAATCTATGAAACACCACAGCTGGAATAGCAATTATAGCTTTAAGGAGTTATATAAGCCCTTTTATTACATGTTTTTAATGGGTTTACGTAGTACAAATGCCAAAGTATTTATACAGGGGATGGCAACAGCCCTGGAATAATTGAGCAGATGTCAAAATGTGATCACTGAGAGGGACTTTCATCAGCAAGTGCTCGGGGAAAAGGGCTCTCCAAGGGGAGAAGAGATGTAAGCCAGAGCACCAGGACTGCTCAGGAGAGGAACAGCAGCAATGCATTCACAGTAGCATTTTCACCAAGAAATGAAAACCCATCATTTTTCCGCAGTCTGTCTCTCAGTGTTGCTTGATCCACTGGCACGTGTCTGTACAGTTTATGCCTCATTACAGGCAATAAGATAAAATAAAAGCTGGGAGCGGCTGGCAGCATCCTTGATGGACCTGATGGGTGAAAAGCAGCTTTCATACCACAGGAGGCATGCAAAAATGTCCTGCAGCAGCATACAGGCCTATTTAATAATATGCATCTACCTTTAATAAAGGCCTCACCCATGTACCTGAAAAGCATCCCATCTTTACAGGCCAGTAAATTCAGTATCACTGTCATTATATGCAACAAAAAGGGCACTTTTCTAAATTATTACGATGTGGTCAGCCAGTCCTCTCCTCCAACTGGTTGCATCTTACATTTCTTAAACAAGATCCTAATGAGGAGGAGAAAAATAGCCTTGGCCTCAGCAGAAAAGATGTCGCAGGTCCCCTGCAGCTGAGCAGCCTGGCCAGGACCAGACGGTGAGGATAAGACTCTGTGCTCTTCCCGCAGGCTCCTTTCAAGGCAGTTTGCCCTCCGTGCCATGTAGAGCAGCATCAGTGATGCAGGGATTATCGGCATCGATCCAAAGTGGGATAACCTCCTTAGCTGAGAGATTGTGAATAGGTTAGGTGTTACCGTCCGGCTTGTCCTTTTGGCACGTGTCTTCTCACAGCGTGTCTGCCTCCATCAGCCGTGGACACGGCAAGCAGAGGCCAGCCAGCCTCTTCAAAGATGTGCTGGGAAGGACAAAGTGGGTTTGTGAAGATGCAGGCACCCCTGCAGGGAATGAACACTCAGCCAGGCTAATGCTTGTGGTTGTGCCCCACCTCCTGTCTTGCTTGAGGGCTCCTTGTTAGGAGGAGATCCCTCTGCCAGAAGTCATAGAATGTCTTCAGGAACAAGGTCATTTCTCTGTACTCAGTCAGGAGGTGAAGTACAGGCTTCTGGAAGTACAAATACTCCTTGCAGAGCCTGCGTGGTGCCTGCAACTGTCCTGGTGGCAAGGCTGGAGGCAAAGCTGGTGTTACAGAGGAAAGCCTGCCCTGCTCAATCCCTGTGGTCCCATCAGCATTGCGGAGGTGACAGAGAGCAGGCAGGACTGTCTCACAGGGCAAAGGAAAAGCAACTACTCTGAGCCATAGCTGGGTCAATGCCTGGAGCGAAATGAGCCCAGGAACCTCCTGGCTGGAGCTTAGGGCACCGGTGCAGGCTGGGAGAGACCCCAGTGCTGGGATCTGCAGAGCAGTGGCTGGAAGAGGCAAATTTTCCCACTAACTTGTTATTCCTCCCTCAGGCTTAATGCAAAGGAAAGAAGACGATCGCTGACGTACAGCGACGGATGCCTTTAGGAATCGTGGGGGCTTTTTGCTCAATCTTTGTGCTGAAGTGCTCAGCCTTACACCACGAAGACAAACAGCAGCAAGATTGCTCTCAGCAACCCAGACAAGAACATTTTAGAGCATAATTATGGATGAGATGCAAGAGGACGAAAAAAGAGGGAAAACATCTGTTCGCATAGAGTTTATTGCCGTTCACTTAGGAGGCCCATTAAATGCCAGAAAAAGCTATTTATCCTTCTGTTTGAGGCAATTATCCTGCTGCAAATCTCTGTGGCAATTCACTTCATGATTATTCCTGGAGTGCTGACACTGTGCAGATACGCTCACCACACAGAAAGGACGTGGACCTTGCCCACCAAGGCTTACGGAGGGATTTTCAGAAGCAGGGTAGCCAGCGCTTCTCGAGGTCTTTTAACGTACACTTTGACTGTCCTCAAGCTGCCATCCCACTGAAGTGCTACAGAATGAGATAACAGAACTAGGGTGTCACCTACCTTTTTCTAAAGCTCGTTTCCAGTGAAATACTACGTTATCATTAACCAGTGTGGAGAAGGAAGTTGTTTCTCAGAGTCTGTTGCGGGACTTTATGTGCCTCACACCCTTTCTTTCAAAAATCAAAAGGAGCTGTTTTATTCAAAGTATGCCTGGAAGTGGGATTGCTCTTCTTGTAGCCACTGTCTCAGCAATACGGAGCGTGAGAAGCCCAAATCCAGTTCCTTGCATGCTCAAAGGAGACCAGTTGCCCCACTGACCGGGTGACCACTCAGCTCAGCAGAGGCTGCGAGGTGTATGGGGAGGAGAGGCTTCATCTCTGTGAAGCCCAACCCTGCCCTCCTTTTATAAGGAGAAACCATGAGGCTCCCTCAGTGGTTCTAGTGTGTTCCTTGAGGGAAGGGTTGTTTTCCAGACCTTCACTTTAGCCAAAAAGTCAACTGGAGGTGCATATGCAGGTGCTTTAGAAACACCTGCAGCTGACTCAGCTGCTTAATTCAGCAGTAATACAGAAAATAAACAAGGCTCCCATACCCTGTTTGACTCATAAGTGTATGTAAAGGCTGGGATGTCAGCTGGTTGACTGAAACTTTGCAGAAGTCAAATAAAAAGTGACAGGAGCACAGCACATGATGCACACAGGGCTCCTGCTTCTTACAATGTGAGACATGCATCGTCCCCATGGTAGGCAGTGAACATGAAGAGGAAGGGGGGGAAAGCAATGCAGGACAGTGCTTTCCTAGTGCTGGCTGCTGTCAGTGGTGTGAGACAGTCTCAAAGGAGGAAAAAGAAAGCACAAGAAAAAGATTCCCTTGAATCATCTTTTACATTTAGAAATACCATTTTTATGAAGTTGTTAACTTTCAGAAAAGTTTCTTTCCACATTCTTTTCTTCCCAGCCACTACCTTTCCTCAAAGGCTTAGTTGTGACACATGTCCACATTTCCTTCTCCAAAATACATAACTTTGACTTCTTCACTGAGAAAACCAGACATGGAGAGGGGTGAGGGGAGGGGCGGGGGGTGTAGGGTGGTGGAATTCCTAGAAAGAAAACAGACCTTTCTGGATCAGCCTTAAACCAGTGATAGTTTCTAATACCTGGGCACCCAGAGTGGTGTGTGGGCTCACTGGGAGCCAGGTCAGGCAGTGGGCTCCTGGGCCAGGGGTACTGCAGCCCAGCAGAGACCTCCTGCGGGTTGTTTAGCCCAGGCACAGCGCAAGGGGTTGATCCCAAGTCCCAGCATCACAAGAAACCAAGGACACTTGGTTACCCAAAACAGGGGTTTCCCCTCCAGCCTTTTGGTGGGGGAAAAAGCTCTGGGAGATGCTGCTATGGCAACAGCTTTGTCTAGGATTATAATCCCTTATTAACAGCAGCTTCTGGTGTGCTGCTACGTTCACACTTCTATTTCCTCGATGTATTACCTTTTTAAAAAGCATTCCTCGTGACATTTTATGTCCTGAGCTGATTCACGATTCGGTCTGAAGTCCTACTGCAGCACTCAAGTCCCCCAAGCCTCACAGGTATGTGGGAGTCCGACGGGCACCCACATTTTCACCGGGTTCAGCACCACTGCCTTGGCTCTTTGAGGAGCGTGTGGGTTTCTTTCAGTACCTACTTGATCCAACATCTCCCTCTGGTGGAAAATGGGGACTAAAGCAGGATAAAATACAGCCTCGTACAACATGACCATTGGCTTAAGATGCAAAACCAATACAAACCTCGGTTAGACCATGATTTTCTAATTATTTCTAATGAATTTGAATGTATCACAATGAAGTTTATGTCGAGTAGTATTTGACTGGAAAAGAATTGTAATGAATGGTGAATGTCAATTTTCCTGTATTTATTTTTTAGAAATTTGGCAAATTTGTTTGAAATAGAGGCAAAAGCCTATATCAAGACAATAAGTCTTTACGGCTTTGTTTCTGCAAAGAAATCAACCAAGCTCCCTGCTGCAGACAACTGTGATTTCGTGCTCAAGCTCTAAACCCCATCATATAGCCCATCTGCTGTCTGCAGTCGCAAGGAGTAATAGGAATGTCTCGGAAGATAATCGTTCCCTTTCCACGCCATAATTACGCCTTTGAAGCTCCCTGCGAGCGTGACAGATGGGTTGCCACCTGCCAGGAGTGCCCACTCCATCCACCTCGAGCAGAAAGGGCAGCTAAGGAGGAAATGCTCAAGCACGGCCTGGTGAACCTCTGTCCGGACACACACAGGCTGAAGGAGCGGCACAAGGATAAACTGCTTTGCACAGCTGACAGCCAAGTCTTTCTGTAAGGGTGCCCTTCCTCAGCATGGAAAGCTGTGGAGGTTTAATGACCTCACACTGTTAACCCTAGTGGGTGGTTCCCTGACACTTGCCCTGTGTTGCCACATGAAGACTATGGAGCTGATGCAAGAGCGTGGACAGATTTAGGATCCAAATGGAGTTCTTCAGATTCCTCAGCTGCCGGCTCAGCTTCAGCTGGAGCTGGAGAGTTAACACAGGCCACTTCTCTCATTCAGCGGCTCTAGGGTGAGGAGCAGAAACTCAGGGATGGCTGATGAGATATTGCCAGAGACTGACACCTGAGGCTGGGCAGCTGAAGCAAGAAAGGACTTGTCTCAACAGCTTTCAGCTGCCTCAAAGCCAAGTGCTCAGTGCCAGCAAGCCCGCTTGTGAGCATCAAATCTGTGACTCTCTTTTGTGGGTAGGTGTATGGCTGGCACAGGGCAGCATCACTATGTGTCTGTGGATGTATTTCAGAATAGTTGAATTTGCTATGCCTAGGGAGAAAAAAAAGAGTGAGGGAAGAGCAACTATACCCAAAAAATAGGGATGTATTCTCAGAAAATTGAAAGTTGCTGGAACAAGAGGCTGAGGCTCCTGAGTTGGATGCTCAGCCTTGATCTGGCATGACCTTAGTGGGGAAGAAAGCCTCTGCAAGAAGGAGTAAGATCTTAAAAAGGAATTTCAAGCTAGAGATTGAAGGGAAGCAAGCAGGCAGAGGAGCAGGTGTTCCCAATGGCGTGTCCTTAAAGGTGCCATTTCGACATCTTTGTAACCACAAATAAGCAGGAAATGGCAAGGGGCAATCAGGACAAATAAAGCCCCTTTCAACAGGGTACAGGAGCTGGAGCAGCCAGGCTGAATGCATGCTTGTTTCTATTTGCTATAAGTCTAAAAATATGATATGGGGCTAAAACACTTGATTTGTATATAAAGGTGTTAAAATATCAGGCTTTCCAGAAGAAGGATCATTACTGGCTCATTGTAATAGCATGATAAAAATTACATGGGAAAGAATCGAAATGGATCTTGTCCAAATGAGGAAGTAGAACAGGATGTGAACTCTGTCAATTTAAAAGCAGGAACAGAAAGGCAGGCTAAAAAAGACTTTGAGGAAATAACTTTCTTTGCCTACCCCAGTGAGGAGCCTGCTGGAGGGTCTGTGGGTGACCGGGCTGTGCAGTCAGCCGGAGATGAGGGTGGCAAGGAGTGTGAGAGAAAACCAGCCCTAACACAACCGCTACACAGATTACTCATGTCTGTGCTCAGCACAGGGAAAGCTCAGCGAAATTCCCACGGCAGAACCATTTGTTAAGGGGATAATGCAGAGAAGCTGCCTCAGATTTGAAGGGCCATTAGATGAAGGTTTACAACAAATAGCTGCAATGAGTAGTAACAAAGTCATGAGGAGCAGATGTTACGCGCTCATGGGATTTCAAGGAGTGCTAATGGGAACTTGTTGCACTGTTAAGGCTGGTGCATAACCCTTTACTTAAAACAGCCAAAGGAAAAAGGAAGAGGCTGGCATGTAGCTCCGCTCTAAGCGCTGTGAAACGGAAACCACTAAATCTGACACCTGCAGCGGGCAAACGGTAAAAGCCATGATGATAAAACAGTTACAGTGGCAGATACAGACTAAGAGGGAAGACTCGGCAGAGCTTTGCAGAAAGGAGCTATGGAGCTGTGCTTCAACATCCTCTTTCAGCTTCAGAGGAAAACAGTGAGGCTACAAGCCTAGAGCAATGTGCTTGGTACAGCCCGCTCAGCTTCTGGAAGGCCTTTAATAACATCTCTCACCAAGGACTCATAAAGAAGCTAATCTGGCATTGGGTAAGAGGGAAGATCCTCTCATGAGCCAGGAACTGTGTAAAGTATAGAGAGACAAAGTAAGGATAAATCATCTGTTTTTTACAGCAGAAAGAAGTCACCAATGACATCTCAGAGGGATCTGTGGTAGGGCCAGTGCTCATCCACACACCCATCAGTCAGGCTGTAAATGGTGACGAGGCTTGGACTGTTGGTGGTACCAGCTTATTCAAGGTGGTAAAATGCAAACTGCCTGCAAGTTGCTGCAGAAAGGTCTCATGAGCCAGGGCAGGTGAAATTCAGTGCTGGCAACAGCAGAGAAAGTCATGTGGCTGAGCTGGGAAATAAGACCCCTCCCTCACTGCGCAGTCTCAGCAATGGCCTCTGAGCTACCTTGTACTGTTCAGGGCAGAACTGTGGAATTAGGTAGTTCTGTTCAGATGCCAGTTACAGGCTCTTTAGTGACTATAAAGCAACTGAATGTTAGAAGTTACTAGGAAGAGAAGAGAGATGCCATCAATTAAATACAGGATTCACCGCCCTACCATGAGTACTGTGTGCTCTGGGCCCTCCATCTCAAAAACGGTACGTTAAGAGTCAGAGCAGGTATAAAGGAAGAACAAAGATATGGGAAGACTTTATATGGGTTTCAGCTACATAAATCAAGGCTCTTCAAGATGGAAAAGAAGGGTCTGAGAGGGAGTATGGTACAGCTTTACAAATTCATAACGGGTCATGAAAAGTAACTAGTCACAGCTTCTCATAAGATGCAAGAAAGGGGTGTCAAATGATATTTCCAGGTTCAAGACAAACATGAAGGCAAAGAGCACTGCTCCTGGGCAAAGAAGTGTCTCCCCTTATGGAACCTGTTGTCACAAGATGTCAGGGACTACAGAAGTGTCATTTCAGAAGCAACCCAAAAAAGGTGTGGAAAATAAATCATCTGAGAGCCATGAAACACTAAGCTACCCCTCAGCTCAGGAAGCCTCTAGGTCAGGAATGTGTAGAAGTGGCCCTCTTCACTGCTGGAAGGTAGGGCACCAGACTGATGTGCCTTGCTGTTGAACCTATTTTGACATTTTTATCAACCTGACAACTTTTAGAAGTAAATTAGAAGAAACCCCAGCACCTTGCTGAGCAGAAGTGCAGAACCAGAGCTCTGGGTTCTCATGGGGCTATGAACATCCCATAAACATTAGTAGTGTTTCAGTAGTGTTTCTTGTTCCAGAATAAGCAGTTTGTTACTTTTTAAGATTAAGATTAAGAAAAAACATGCCACACTTGTGACCTTTTTCCCCCTGTACTTTTTGTTCCATGTTAGCTGAGGACAAAGCTGCAGTTTGACAAGCCCCATGCCAACACTGCTGCCAAAAGCAGCAGCTCTGCCCTCATACCGCTGGAAAGGACAACAATGGGGAGGGAGTGCAAAATTAGCCTCCAGAGCTGAGGGGAAGAATGCTGAAGGCAGCCTGATCCCAGGCACTAACTGACCTGTTATTTAATTTGATGACGTTTCTTTCCACAGCCATCCCTGGTGAAGGAGAACTGTCCTCATCCCCCATGAGAACAGCAGGAGTTGGCAGCCATGTCTGAATGTGGCCTTTCTAGGCCCTGTCAGGCCATCCCAAATGAAAGAAAATGCCTCGTTTATGAAAGAAAGCACTACAGAAGTGATCTTTTCTCTGTTACTAGAACTTTATTTCTCAGTTAATTTTAATCATGTGAATTCTTGAAGGATTTGGGGTAAGGACAGAAAAAACCCCAAATCCTTCAAGAGTTCATATGTTTAAAATGGAAAAGGAGCCTCTGGGATTCAAAGCTTGGCCCTTGATGAGGAGCCTTGCAGGATGGCAATGCACTCTCCAACCAGGCGAGCAGCCTCTTTGGCTGTGCCCCTGTGTACTGAAAAGCCACCTGCCCCATGACCATAGTTGTGGACCACAGGGAGCTTAACTCCTCCTTGGCTCAAGAGCTCTTTCTGCACTCTCACACAGTGCCGGGATGGCCTCAGGCCCACTTTCACCTCGATATCCTGAGCTCTCCGCAGTGAGGGCTCAAGGGAGCAGCATCTGTCAAAGATGTCTTTGGTAGCACCAGGATCAGGAGAGAGATTCCAATTCTCCTTTTCCCTGGTTCCCCCTAGGGTTACCTTGTCTATGCCCGGGTAGATGTAAGTTAAGCCATCTCCATCCCGAATGAAGTTTTTCACCCAAGGAGCATGAACCTTGAGCACTTGTCCCCTGACAGGGAAGAGCTTCTCATCCCCCACCAGCTGGTGGGCTCCAATGCCTGCGCAGTTGACGATGATGTTGTATTCGCTGTGCAGGTCCCATAAATCCACAATTTTTCTGGTGTACATCTGGACGCCAGTTGCTTTCAACCTGCAAAGAGACTCCAAAAGTGAGGCAGAAAAGAAACCCCTAAACCCTCATGCAATTATTATGCACATTAAGTGAGAGGGATAGTTTGCCTTTACTGTACCCATCAAAACCAAACAAGAGATGGGACAAAAAGCAAAGAAAATGTCATGGGGTTTCTGTTGTTTGTGATTTGTCTGATTTTGTCTTATCGAAGCCATTTGTAGCTTACTTGGGGTGGAAAAGATACAGCAAGTTGATCAATATTACAGATAGGGCTGTCATCAGACCCCAGACAGACAAACAGCCTCATGGCCTTGTCAATTAATTTCTATAACCATACCAAGCCTTAACAGCTCAAGCAAGCTGAAAAAAGTTCAGATTTATTCACCAATGTACTTCTGCAAGTGACATCCCTATTGTTCTGTACCCCTTTTATGGTGCCTATTACATTCCTTTCCAACTTGCCCCCCGATACCATCAGCCACTTAGTCATCTGATGCCATGCGCAAAGCACTGCATTCCCCAAAGTCTGGGCAGACGTGGCCTGGGACCCCCAGGACCCCCACACTCTTCTAGACCAAGGACCTGGGCTTTGGGTGCAGCAGGACACTGAGGCTGGCTGGGAAGAAGGAGAGGGGAGGTCTCCTGCAGCAGCTCTGACTGGGCAAATTGCTGGGAGAGCTCATTAGCATTGTAATTGTGACTCTGCCATCATGCCATAAAAGTACACAAATTAAAAAAAGAAAACCCTTAAAAACTCCTTAATTCAGGGAAGTGAGCAGGAAAAATTTCCCAAGTCCATTTTTGGACCAGCAAGGTGGGCACAAACACACTTTTCCTTGTGGATTGCCATGACTGGTCTATAAATACTGTTTGTGTGTCTAGGGGTTTGAGAATTAGTTACATGCTTAAGATGCTCTCATTGCTCATCATCAGAGAGAAGGCACAGAAGCTTGATCATCTCATTAGTCTACATCCTTTGGGAAATAAGAAGGCGCTAGCAGGAAGAAGGAGAAAGCAGAAATCACGTGGCAGATACTAAATGGGCTGAACGACTCAGTTGTGCTTCAGGAGACATCTCCGACTGGGACAGGCGATGAAACATGACAGTGCGTGTGCACCGAGGAGGCGGCACAGACCTCACGTGGCACTGGTGCCACTGGAGTGCTCCCAGCCTGGCTGGCTGCTAGAACAAGAAACGAGGGGGTGGGAAGGGTGGGTTCACATCTTGCAGTGAAATGAAAGGCATCCAAGCAACTGGCTGAGCTGGCAATTTGTACCAGTGTCAGTACACGTCTCTTTACTTAACCTCAAATCAGCTTGCAGTCTACTGCTTGCTCTCAAGCGCAGACAGCTATTTGCTCACTTTTGGGGTACTTAAGTGGATTAAATGCACATCCCAGGTGGCAGAACCTGTTTAGATCTGCATCCTGACCCTCCCACGATTATCCAAACCCCACGTGTTTTGGGGAAACTTGGACATTGCCCAGTTTTCTAATTTTCATGTCAATCCAGGCATAATTCTGAAGCCACAGCTCCTCAGAGTAAGTCCATCACCCGTCTTATGCAAACAAATGTTTCCAAAAGGTTTGTCACAAGACAATGTTATCTGACCATTTTTCACCTGACTGGATCGAGAAACTTCCCCAGTTGTTGACCAAATTTGAGATCAATCAGTCCAGCTAATTTGTAACTCCTAAGTCTTCACAAATAAAAGACCTTCCTAGACATGTGTATTCTCACAGGGGTTGGACTTAACTTCAAGAACAAAGGGATGTTATTTGGGAGGTTTAGCAAATGAGGAGCCCCCCACTTTTTCTTAGGACATGAAAGGTTCCCAACTTACTGCCAAGGTCTGGCTGGCCAAGCGTAGCCCCTGTAGCTATGTAGATCCTGTGCCCAGAGGATCTCCCCACTAAGACCTGTTGTAGAAAGTGGACATTGCCTAGATGGGGCCTTCTATATTTTGGAAAGATTGGTTATTTATTCCTAGGGCTCCTCCCAGCACTCGCTGCATTTTCCCCGGTGAGAAACAACCCTTTCCCAGTTTTGTGCACAGCTAAGGCTCTCAAGGAGCCCCAAGTTCCCCCCAAATCCCTCTTCCTAGGTTTTAGCCTGCAGCAAAACCAACCTTTTCTCCAGCCACAGCAGATAGGGCGGGCAGTTGCATTTCAGTGTGGTAAAGGCCTGACCAAATCGGTGCTGCGGAAACTTCTGGAGTTCTGCTTCAGACATCGGTCGAAATCCCAGGACAATGTCTGACCAGAAAGGTACCTCTTCCTTGGGAGTGTTTTTAAAGACCTGCCAGCTAAAAGGACACAGATAACAAGCTGCAAAACATAGCTGCTATTACTCTACCACATCATGTGTCATAGCGATGCTAGCACAAACCCAGAAACTCAGGAACCTGTTCCTGCTCATCAGTGCAGCTCTGCAAGGTTAAAAGCAACAGGGAAACGTCACTACCTGCTACTGCAACATCCACCCTGGCAAACAAGGTGTGAAGGTGACACACTGGGGTAACTAAACTAGAGAGAGTTCTTCTGGCTATACTCTATGAACTTCCAGCTGTAGGAGTACAAAGTCCCCTCAACACAGGCTGCAACCACCCTGGCTGGGCCCCCCGCACACCTGATGATATTTTTTGGGGTACTCACAGAATGTCCAGCCACACCACTCCCAAAAGGTGAATTTCTGTATAGATCATGGGGAACACAGAACAGCCCCAAGGCATACAACCCCTTTCCCCTCACCCCTCCCTGGCACTGGACCCCTATACCTAGTTGCTGAAGCTGGAAGACCCTGCAGTCCCATGCCTATGAGCACCACCCCTGCTGCAATCACCTGGTAGATAGCAGTATGGAAACCATCAATTATAAAAAGAGTTGTAGTAAAGGCCAGTCTTGAGTGGTTTCTCTGTGTAACCCTGTGCATGGCTTTTGCTTGAAAATACATCCTGCTTGGGCAGCTGCAATGCACTTTCTGGGCAATGCAATCATAAAAGCTACACTGTGAGAGGAATATGCCTGAACTCCAGCAAGGACAACCTCTGTCTGCCCCAGCACACAGCACACACGTACCAAAGCCTGCCCTGGGGGCCCGTTCTTACCCAGAAACCAGGTGGATGCCAGCCTCTGATGCCTCGGCTGAGTTGCTGATGGCAAAAAGGTAAGTGAAGGTCTCCTTGAACCACTCTTTCTGCACAGGGATCGGTGTGCCTGCATGTAAACAAAACCCAACATGCAGAGAGGGAAAATGCAAAGAAGGGAAGTGTACGAGCCGGTGCAAGGAGATGGGACTGAAGGGAAAGGCAGGGCATGGTGCTTTTTTTCCTGAACCTCTGTGCATCACTGCCCACCTGAGCACCAGCTGCAGGCAGTGCCATGGGCAATGTCAGGTGGGATCGCACGCACCTGGGTAGGTGTGAGGGATGAGCATCCCAGCTGCAACATCGCTTGTTGTGTTGGGGCTGAACTGGTCTGAAAGGACTGTCAGGGAGCAGCTGGGGAAGGTCTCCATGATGCACAGCGCTGTGGACAGACCGATGACTCCTGCGCCAACCACTGCGACCTTGGGTGCCGCCATCTCTGGGGTGCCGAGCCTGAGGAGAGATGCACCCATGTGCACGTGCACATAACACATCCTGTGTCACCACTATCCCTGCCAGACACCCTTCCTCAGGCTATGAACTACCTGCACCAGGCATAACGGGACCCCCTGGGGCAGCCAACTGGGGACCAACTGCTGCACACACAGAACCAAGACTGAGGCGAGTGTCGGGGAAGACAGCAGGCCTGCTGGTGGCCTAGCTTTCTTCACCCAAGACATAGGCCCTGACAATATTCTTCTGTTCCCATGAGAAAGGAAAAGTTCCTCATGCTGAGAGGATCCTAATAATCACATTCTCAAAACACAGCGGCCTTGCTGATAGGTGTACAGGCCACCCTAAACCAAGAAGCAGTTATGGGAAGGTATTTGGGAGTAACAGAACATGTTAGGAACCAACCATAACAAGAGGGTCAAAACAGCAGGTGTGCAGATGCTTTTAGGTATTAAAGGTAAACTAAGGATGTTTAGCTATAAGATAGGTTTATCAGAGCTCGTTATAATTATTAACCAATCAATATGGTGTGAACAGTGTGTGTAACCAATTAGCAGTTTTTTAGCTTGCCACATTGATAGTAAAAAAGGTATAGAATCTGTGTGATTTCACCTAATAAATGGCTTCACCTGCAATTCATATCGAATTGCGTGTTGCTCTCTGCCGGTCGCCATAGGTGAGGACTAAAAAAAACCCACCAGCCTTTGGTGTGAGGACAAACTTTTGAAAAGTGCTTCAGGAGCAGCCCCTACCCCACCCTCCACACCAGAGCAAAGGGCGAGTGAGTGATCTGTACGGACAGCTCCGGTGTTTGGGCTGCAGCAATCTGGGGTGAGGAGTTTTTCAACAAAACCTAAGGGTTTTTTTCCGAATTTCCCATCATGTCAGAGGCAAAAGTACCTTTGGAGCCCTGGGGTAACTGGCTTTTAGGTAGAAAGAAGGTTGTTTGAACATCAGGGTCCCCTGCAATGAGGTCTGTCACTGCCCGGGCAATGGAAGCACATGAAGACAGGAGACACATTGGTTTGGCAGAGCAAAAGGTTCAGCACATTGCAGAGGACATTTTTCTGACCGTGCATCTTAGTTCCCCCTCTGTGCAGGGCTCCCCCTCTGACCCTGAGGACTGGGTTACCTGCTTAGCTCTGGCCTAGAAAATATGAACTTTTTTGCTATGAAATGCAATAGTTTGTCACAGGGTACAGCCTGGCTGCTTGCACTCCCACAGCCTTTCAGTACTTAAAAGGGGCTTTTAAGCAACGTGCGAACAGGCTTTTTAATAGGGCCTGTAGTGATAGGCCAAGGGGTACTGGTTTTAAACTGAAAAGAGGTAGAATTAGTCTAGAGAAAGGAAGAATTATTTTACAGTGAGGGTGGTAAGACTCTGCAGTAGGCTGCCCGGAAATCTGCAGATGCCCCATCCCTGGAAACATTCAAAGTCAGGCTGGATGAGGCTCTGATTTAGTTAAAGAGGTCCCTGCTCATTTCAGGGGCTTGGACTCGATGACCTTCAGAGGTCCTATCCAACCCAAACCATTCTGTGATTCTGATTCTAAAATCCAGTAACTGTTTGGGCTGTGATGCCTTGGCTGGGACAAGTACGGAAAGAGAAGCCATCTGTACCCTGAGGATTTTTGTGCCCCTGGTGATCTGAGGTCTCCAATCCATCCCTTCCTAGCTGGAGCTCCTTGGCCGCTGTATCTGCCAGCATGACCCACTGCTGTGGATAGATGCAGGGGCATTCGAGGCTGCCACACTCTCCCAGCAGCATGCTGTGGTCCCCAGGAACCAGCCAGCCTTGCTGTCCTTCACTGCATTGCTTTATAAGCTGCTCCTGGTTGATAATCATCTGACTGCCCATCCCAGCAAAACACCAGCCTGTGCTCCTGGCCACCACCAGCTAACAGGTTTCACACTGGTAGAAGCCTGAAGCACAACTGACCCATGCAACTCCATGTGCCCTCCAAACTGCCTGAAGCCTGGGACTAAATGGGCCCAAAAGAGACAACCTCAGAGGTGATAAATACTCCCACAGCTTGGAAACAGGTGAGCTGGGCACTCCTCTGAGGAGTTACTGCCAAAAGCTGAGCAGGGAGTTAAGAAGAGAATCTCCTTTGCCTGTGGTTTCAAGTTTTCCTGGTTTATCTACCAATATTCACTCTTCAGGAGGATGCAATGAGATACAGACCCTTAGTCTTGCTCCCTTACAGTCTTGTTTTCTTCTACAGGACTCACTCTTCCTTGACTACAGAATTCCAGCCTCATTAATTGCTATCTGGGAACCTTTTTTGGAAACCAATGCCTGCAGTTAGAAGGATGGGCTGATTTCCCATCTTCCTGTGGCTTTTGGCATCTTTGATGTAAGTTAGGCAAGACAGACTGTGTGTGGGATTATGATAGGTCAGGTTTATTTATGAGATTCTTGCTCATAACTCTTCACACAGCTTCTTAGTTACCCCTGAGGTTTTACTACTTAAAATTTGATGGCCCTACTATGTAGGAAGGGAGAGACAGTCAGGCACTGTTGCTCATCATTGCATTTCTTCTGCAAAGCAGCCAAGGACTGTTACAAGCCCTCTTCTTCCTCTCAGTGTAATGCTTGAGTTTCTTCCAGTTAATTATTAAATTTTCTTTCACAAGCTGACTACAGGAGTCCCCACACAGCAGAGGAAGAGGACCCAGTGCAGGGGTAAAGATGAACTCTGCAGCAGAACCGCTGGCCTGCATCACTGCCACCCACAAACCCGATCTGAAAAATTGCTGATGTGAATGAGAGCTGCGCTCCACAGCTCTACCAACACCCTGAGCTGCCTCAGCCATCTACACCTGGAACACCTGCAAAGGGTCAGAGCACGGACAATGTACCCTTCCTTACCAGTCTCCAGAAGATTCTGTACTGGCAATTTTTAGTAAAAAAAAAAAAAAAAGAATAGAGGTGAGGGGGGAAGCATAACAAGAAATGAAGGGGGTTTAACAATACTGAAATGACTTTTGTTAGGACAACTGGTTCTAAGAAGGGTCTCTAAACACATTTTTATGAACAAACCTTGCTCAGCGCTTGCAGCTGTGGAAATGGCGTGTGACTGTCAGCACGTCCAGCGAGCCTCCCAGCAGTCCACAGATGACCACAATCCTGCTGGAACATACACACCAGGCACATTATGCATCTGCCAGAGATCTGCTTTCAGCTGCCCCTCACTGCTCTTGTTCACTGAAGAAGCCCTTGGACCATGATGGGGATTGAATTTCCTGACTGACCTCCCTACGGCCGAGGAAGAAAGGGGAGCTGCAGCTCAGCAGAGGTTCAGGTATCACAAGACTTCCCGACTTGGATGGGATTTTTGCAGATGAGCCGGTTTGTTATCAACTGATCCCAAAGTTGCAAACGCCAGTGAGGGTGGGAAGGGGCTGCTGGCCACTCTGGAGCCTGTGGGAACAGCTCAGAAAGCCTTGACAGGCAGCCATCAAATACACAGCTTTTCTAGCACCAACTGCTGTGACCCAGGAGCACATCAAGCCTGAATGTGCTGATGTGCCAAAAATTAACTGGGTGCAAAGCAGAGGCTACACTCAGCTTGTATAAGCAAGCCCAGCTCAGGCTTTGCCAGGCCACTGATGCCAGTATGAGCACAAGACTGGCCTGCAGCTGGGCCCTGGCAGTGCAGCCGCCTCAGCAGGGAGCCCTGTACCTTCCTGGCAGGGCACAGCAGGACAAAACTATCTTTACCTGATGTGGCAGGCAGCTGAGTGTCACTCACTGCCTTGTCTAGAGGATTTTTGCAAAAGTCAGTGTTTAAAAGGCAAATCAGTTGCAATAACTGGTGGAGAGGGAGAGAAGGGTGTCAGGAACTGTTTAGCTCCTTGGCCTTTTTTTGGTGTCAGAACAGGGCAGAATCCAGGCAGAGCCACCTGGAGTTGTAATTCCCCAGCAAAGTGCGTACCAGCTGCCTGATGTGGGCTTTGTGCCCCTGCCACCCTTCTGCTCCTCCCAGGCCAAATTATTTTTCAAAATACTGCAGTGTTTTGTGATGTGGTTCAGTCATCCAACTCCAGCAGCTGAGGAGACATCATGTCAGCCTCATGTGACACAAGGGGTTGGTTCCTTCCCTCCTTCTTGTCTCACATAGGTCTGCCTCCCCACTGAGTGCCACTAACCTTCAGCCTTAAAGCTATCCTAGCAGCAGATAACGTGGTCAGTATGGGTAAATACAGCAAGCCCCAGCACACAAACACACACATGCACACGCACCCACACGAAGAGGAACAGGCGCACCCACCGCCAGCTGCAGCTGTAGCCTCTTGGCCTGCAATCCCTCCAGGCCGCCCCTCGGGCTGCAATGCGCCTTTGGAATCCAGAGTCCCTCAGCTGGAGGAGCTGCAGGAACACTGCTGCTTTGGCATCTCTGTCTTCCAGGCGCAGCCCCTCACCATTCCCTCTTCCCCTGTGGCCCAGCTCTGTGTGCTTGCTTCCCCAGCAGGCTGGCTGCTCTTCACTTGTGTTGCAACCCGGCCGACCTGCCAAACTGAGCGTGTTTACACGCCCAGATGAACAGCTGAAAAAGTCCAACTAAACTGCTGACCAGAAAATCGATATAGCTGAAGAAAACACAAACCTGTTACATTTGAAGTCCTGTGCATTTTTGTAAACTAACTTTCACCATATCTAAGTCCTGAAACATTTGTTTCTGATTGCCCAAAGCCTGCTGGTACCAGAGAGCAAAGGCTCCATCCTCTCTGAACTGCCAACAGGCTCCTCATCCACGTGTGCCCACCATCCCCATCTGTGCCTGCCATGGAACGCTTTCTCCCCTTTTCTCCAGACTGCTCTTGTGTTTATTCACTTCCCCAGCTTACAAGCACCATTGGGTTTGTTTCCCTTCACCTGATCCCAGAAAGGGTTTTTGCCAAGCTCTGTGCTAAAAGTAGTTACAGGCGCTGATGAAGTTCAATCCATTCCCAGGGGGTTGCTGAGGAGGGATCCCTGATTTTGGCCTTTTGACTCTGACCTGGTCCCTCTTCAGTCACTTGGGTTGCTCTGTGGGCAGCACAATGGGGAGCTGCTGCAGGAGGAAGGTGAGGATGCTCTCTTTTCACTGACCAAGGGACACTCAAGGTACCTTGGGATCACCTCAGCCTCTCCAGTGGGTGCACTGACAGCACCACTGCTGGGAGGCAGGTGTCTCTGAGCCAGGGACACAGAGACCCGAGGCCACCAGGGAGTCATCAGCTCCTTTTTCAGAGAGCTGATCACATACACATGCACAGACAATACCTCCTAAAGGAATGTAGGTTATAACTAGGCTAAGAACAGTATTAACCTCCACCAGCAGCACCTACATGTCAAGCAAGACTCTTGCTTTTCTCCAAAACCGGGGAGGTCCGTGTTGCCTCTTCCCCATGGGGTTGGGGGTTGTTGTGCCTGTTGCCTCTCTGTGCAGGGAGAAGAGGGAAGCAGGAAAGAGCTGAGGTCTAGCATGCCCCGGACAGCAGGCATCTATGATCTCACACCCTTGCCAAACCCCATGGCTCACCACTAATGCCAGAACCAGCCATGACTATACCTTTACTGAGCAGACGCTTCTATATGTGGTCTAAACCTCTGTCCGCTTCTGGAGAAGGTCCCTGGGGCAGCCCCTGCAGGCACTGATACCCACCCTGGGCACCAAAAGGGCTCCTTCCATCATCTAACGTTTCTAACCTTGACTGGAAGTACAGCATGACAAAAAATCAAGCAGGGAGAGAAGGCAGTACCTGGCGAGGAGGAGGCTCCCGGTCCTGCCTGGCTGAGTCGCCCTCTGGGCAGCGCTGGGAAGCAGAGTGGGAGAGGCTGGAGCGCGTTGCTGGGAGAGGGGCGCAGGGGCTGCTGGCAGCCCCCCTTCCGTGAGGCCGCTCCCTGAGCACTCGGGTCCACGTTCCTCCGCTACTGAAGGAGCTGTTTGTGCTCGGGCAAAGGCCGCCTCCAGTGCTGGCACCTCTCCCAGGAGAGCTCGGCAGCAGCATGCTGGCGCTGCCCAAGCCTTCGCCGCCTGCCAACAACTTGTTTCCTTGAAGATATTTCCCCAGTGCGCTCCAGAGCAGGCTCATGGGGGCCTGCAGTCCCGAGCAGAATATATTGTCTGATTTCTTTTCTTACAAGCAATGAATTATATTCTGAATGTTTCTGAAGTTGCCTTAAGAGTGCTACAGTGCTTGAGCAGTCGTGTGAGCAGTCAGGATGGCAAGAGCCCAGCGTGTCCTGGTCATTTCAGCCATCGCAAGTTGATGACGAACGAGTCACTGCAGATGCCTGACAAGCACAGCCAGACAGGAGTGTTTGAATTAACCTTTTTCGTCAGAAAAATACAAGTTTATCAAAACCAAACCTGTCTGCAGGATCACTAGGATGGAATTGTATCCCAGGGTTTCTTGGCTCCAGGGCATTTGCCAGTGGCAGGACATTTTGGCTAATATTTGACTGCTGGAGCATTTGTCCCTGAGTACAATAACAGTGCGCACAGCACGCGACCGGCTGCTCTCACCTGCCAATCTAGCTGTGTCCTTAAGTGGCAAAATTAATGCTGTGATATATGACACATAGGTAATCACTGACCTTTTCAGATGCATAATTTTAGGGGTTTTTTTCCTTGAATGGCAAAAGGGACAAGGAATAATTCTGCCAAAATGATAGTATAGCTTGATTTTCCTTAATGTTCTTGAGAAGGTCTGAAAACAGGGTATTGAACGAGACAGGAAAGGAGTCAGAGGAATGAAGAAGGCATGCTTCTTTAGAAATGAAATTGTTGATGGGCTTGATGAATTGATTTGAAAGCATACAGTATTTTAAGTAATTGAAAAATATCCACAGTAGTTGTGGAGAGGAGTCTCTGAGATATGGAAATCTCTCTCAAAAGAAGACAGAAGCTGCAGTGCCAGCTAAGGTATTAAAATTGCCTGTTATTTGTCCTGAGATTCTACTTCTTGTTGCTTATAAGTTTGCCAGGTTGAATGATTGAGATTGAAGTTTTCTGTGCCAGCTGTTTATGCAAGGCTGAATGTTTCAGGGAATTCCCAATGTGCCTTTTCCTGAGAATGATAGTCAGGAAAAGCGTGCTGGCTTGTGAGACCAACTTGTACCATCATTTCATCGGGAAACTCTTCCTCTTCCGTGGGCTAAAGTATTTTGGACGGGTCAACACACTGTGCTTTGCTGTCCGTATTTTAGGATGAAGGTAGAGCTTGGCTTGTTTGTCATCCCTTTCTCTGTAATGTAGATGTGTGACTTCCCACCACAGATTTCTGTTTATGCATGCAAGCATCTATAAGGCGAATAAATTCCAAGTCTTTAGTGCTGCCATTGTGTGTCTTACTTTTGCTTTTCCCTAAAACAAACAGCACCATATAGATTGTCTTTGGGCTATCTCCCAGTGCCCTGATCAACTGAAGATCAGCCACTCCGTACTGAGGCCTTCGATATATGAGAGGGGTTTTTGATACAGATGCTGGTGTTTTCTCATGGATGACGGGAAGAAGCACAAGGCTGGAAAGAAGCTCTGCATAACAGCCCAGATCCTAAAGACCCCCATGGATGTCTGTGTAGATATTAGTCTGTGTACTGTGCAAAGTATATCATGGTGAACTAACAAATGGGCTAAACAGTATTTCAAGTACAACGTTCACCTACTTGTGTTTGAAGAATGGTCCTGACAAACTCTGTGATAGTGGCTGTGGTATCCCTTGATGTGGGTGTGAATCATGATTTGGTGACTTGGGAAGAGCACTTCAGGCTTCTGGCACAACACACAGAGCCCTGATTGTACTTGGAGCCATTTCTGAACAATGACCAGTGGTGGCATCCCAGCACACCATCCACCTAGCTCCAGCAGTTCTTAAGAAGGGTTTCTGTTTACTTTAGCATCCCCTGTGTTTTGTGTACAACAAACAGCAAAGACCTCTATGAACAGGGCAGTGCTGACCTGTTTCTGATCTTATGAATGACACAGATCCTTCTCTGGCACTTGTTTAACCAGTTCAAAGATCAAGCCAAGCATCAATGCCCATGGCAAGTTACCATTTCAGCAAAGAGGTTAAGCTGCTTCTCATTTTACTGTTTTTCCCATATTACTCATATTCTCTTAATATGAGGAATATTCCTATTAAAAAGCTTTGTGAAAGTATTTACTCAGAAATGCCCATTTATCCCTGGTTCTTCTGCTATGGCCCTGGTCACCTCAGTCAAAACTGCTTTTCACTAGCAGCAAGACCATGGAGAGCATCTTCACAAGGGCTGCCCCTTGGTGCTGTTTTTTTCTTACCCCTGTGCAAGCCAGTTCATGCCCATATGAAACACTGAGGTGTTAATGACAACATGCCTGTGAGCACCCCTCATCTGCGACAAACACCCGAGCAGCATCCAAGCCTCCGTGTGATAGGTAGGAATGCAGTGAGAGACTTGATTTGCCACTAAATGAGATATTCTCCCATTACTTCTGATTATTCATAAACCTAGGATAGATATTTCTTTGAAAGAGCTGTTTTTGTGTACAGACCTCTCTGCAATGGCTTTAATATGTCAGTCCTATTAAAAAACAACAAGAAAAAAGAGACACTTCCCTATTTGAGGTACGCACTTCTTAGGCTTGATTTTTCTCAGCTTGATTGAACACAGTGCTCTTGAAATCAGGATCAGAGATGATTGAAATTTCTTACCTTTAGCAAACAAACAGTTGAACAGGCTTTTGGTGAGTTGGTCTTTATGTTTTTCATCTCCAGTATAACATTTGTTGTAAAAAAAACCCATTCACTGTGGTTACCTTCAGGGAGGAATCTAAATCACCTGTCAAGAACATCTAAAACCATTAAAACACAATCCAGGTGATGGGTATAACTTGGTCAGAAAACATAAGATTAATAAAATATGCACTGAAAATTGTGTAATTCACACCAATTAGAGATTTGAGGGAAGTGGAAAATAAATAGCCTCCTGAGAAGGGCTAAGAAGGACAAATCACAAAGAATAGGGCTACAGATTGCTCTAAGTCTCATTTTCCTTGCACTGTCTGCCTGCTCCAATTCCTGCACGAGGAAGTTACAGTTAGCTTTCACATCCACTGAACAGCAACGAGTTGCAAGTCACATTGTTCAGTTGTTCCTGTAGTCACTGCTCTCTTTTTGATCAATTCATACCCATTCTACAACATCTGCAGCTATTTTTGTCACTACTGAATTTGTCCAAAGGACTACTGCCACAGCCAGCTTATATACAGGCAAAAAAGAATCATTTATTCCTGCAAATGCAAACCATGTCACATCTTCAATGCACATTTCATTACAGTCAGCACCCAAGGCATTAACCCACACCTGGTTTACCCCAGCAGACACAGGAGGGAGAAGACACGTGTGTGATGCTTGCCAGCCTGAGCCACGCCATCTCTGTGAGGTGCCGAAGCGCCAGCCCAGCCCCCACAGCATGTGCCAGGCTGAGAGCTGGGGAGAGGAGTTCATTAAATTATGTAAAGGTGTAAAGGCTAAATCACATGTGTTTCACCTTCAGTCCTGCACATAACTGAAGATAACAAAAACACTTTAAAAAACCATTAATGTACATCATACTAAACCCACATATTCTAGGCAAACAAACTCCCTCCCATAAGTACATTAATTCCTTCATGTTATCAAAAGGCATGCTCCAACTGGTACAGAATCTTCTACAAAATTGCTAGGCTACCCCAGCACTTAGATGTGCTCCAACCTTTCTCATGAGTGATGTAAAAACACAGATACCACTTGACCCCATTTACTGGAATTTTCCCACTCAAATAAACTTGCTCTTTTGTCAACAGCTTGTTTTTTTGGTTGTTTTTTTTTTTTAAGTTTTGAGTTTAATTTCTCCCCTATGAATCTATTGTGGGATTCAGACAAGCATCTTTAAGATATGTTTGTGCAAGGGTGTGGGATGAATCCAGACCCTCCTTTTTACAACCACAAATCCCATCCCGGCATCATGCCTCCATGGTACAAGCAGCCTTGCACTTTGCAAGCCCTTGCAAAAGGCACTCACAGGCCTTGCATGTTGCTAAGCCTGATGCCACAGAGGCTTCTTAAGTGACTACATGTACGGAGTTGGTAAAAACAAGCTGGGATGGATACAGGAGAATGCCAGAGCTGGGATGTCAGAACATCTTCTGTTTCCTCAGAGCTGTTACACAAAAGCCCCCAGCCTTCAGGCAAGATTCACCCCCTTGTTCAGATATTCAGGGTACCACTCAAAGCATCTGACACAGAGTGCAACCAATCTGGATAGCGTTTTTCTGACATAGGTATTTGAGCTATAGAAATTTCCACAAAGAAATAGAAGTGAGTTATTATAGTAGAAAATACACCTTGTTTAAAATATAGATTCAAAATACCAAACACGTTTACTTACTATTTTTTTCTCAGTTTTCATTAAAATATATTTGTCCTTATTCCTGTATTTAAAACAGAAAGTATGTCCTTAAAATGCAAGACTGTCTAATAAAATATCCTATCAAATTTATGACAAAAACATTTGCCATTGTGCAATAGTGAGCAGCAATTAAGACAAATAAAAATTCTAATCCAGTGTCTCATAAAAACATATGCAACTCCAGAGATACTGATCAGCACAACAAATTTGCATTAAGACAGATATGACAAACATAAAAGAAGTTAAGGACTTAGATAAGAAATTCTAAAAAAGGAACTCTTTTATGAGCAATGAGAGGAAAATAGGGCCCACAGGAACAGAAGCATTTATTCTCAAACTCAGTGCTCACTTGTGAGAGATTTAGATAATCTATGAGTATGTAAGAGAAAGAAACCAACTCACACTGTCTATTCTGTGTTTGAAAGGTATGACTAGCGTTAAACGTATTTGTCCATACTGAAAAAAAAAGCAAACAGAAATGCTAGAGACATATAAACACGTGTTATTTCCTTTTTAACAATAATATCCATCCTCAAGAATAGGACACCTCAAGGCATCCTCCAGGGTGTCCATGCATAAAAGCACAAAAGGTGTATCTGTAGATCAACAAACTTTTTATTTCAGGGGAAAAAAGTAACATCGTGAGTTCAGGAAAACTCAGGTCTCATTTGAATCAAAGACCAAATACCAACTGACTTCAGTGGTTCAGAAGGACAAGGCTTTCAGGATTAAAATCCATCAAGCTACACCGTGTTTTAGAATCATCATTAAGTTTTAAGCTGCTCACAATCATTGTGCATTTAAGTTTTTGCTTTGGGGTTGGTTTTGTTTTGTTTACTTTATGCATACCAGTTATAGGTGACCAGGTTCTGAATCCCTGGAGTCAAAGGAATACAGAACATGCATTGACTGCTCTTAGCAGGGTAACACCCAAATCAGTTATTTAGCAAGTAAGAAAGTAGAAAAAATAGCTTTAATTGTTCTTTAGTACCCTGTTAGAAGTAGACTGAACCATCCCCAGCACTCAAAACTAAGGGGTTTAAGATAGAACTTGGTACTAATAAAAAAGGGAGTATCAGTGTGAAAGAACCCCAAAGTAATGCAATTACTTGGAGCTCTGAGGTGGGGGGAGGGTGGTTGCAATATCAGACAGTACCAGTTTCATTTCTTGTTAGGTCTATTGCATGACAGTTTCTTTTTCAGCATGGTTAAACTCCTGTTTAAGACAGGGCATTTGACATTTGGCAACAGATTTCAGATAAGGAGAGTTGTTCTGCTCAGTGGAAGAATACCAGGTCTGCTCTGCAGCAAAATAAAAAGCCACAGCATATGAGTAATCCTGTCTTCAGTCCTCAAAGTATGTACTCAAGTTGTCCTCTGAATAATGATGGGATTACTCACACGGGTTAGGTTAAGCACAAGGTTTTGCTGAACTAATACATCTGGACAGAAGCCATAGTGTTCTATGCAGTTCTCTTCAGAGGTTTCCTCTGCAAATACTGGAACATGGACAGATTGAAGGGAGCTTAAAGACCCCTCTCCCTTTCACACAGACAGTCCCTGAACTGAAACTTCCTGATTTCTGCTGGGCTTTGAAGTGTGTTAGTCCTTATAGAGGATATGATTTTGTCCTAATACCTGGAACAAGATGCTACTTGACACTCTAGGACAGTGCAGGGAAGAAAAGAATTCTTTTCCAAGGGTACATTAACTATTACTCTGGTTTTAGAAGTCACTGAAACTAATAGAACTGTGCAGTTATAATTCAAAAACATGACCACTAAACTCTACAGTATATAGAATATTTATCTACAGTAACACAGATGTCTTTCTTGGGGGTACATGGCAAAGAAGTAAACAACAGAAGACTTGTTTCAATGAGATTGTAACCAGCTATCATGAGAGTACGTGCTTAAGATGAAAAGAACTCTGATTTCAAACCAGGGATGGGAGGGTTCACGCAGCCCAGGCAAGAGAACGCCAACACACAGAAGCTTCATGTGCTGCTCTCCTCACAGTATCAGGGAAGATGATACAAATTATTAGGTAAGGAAGAAACCCCCAGCTCTGGAGGTAAATTGAAAAAGACAAAGAGGGACAGAAAGCTATAAAATTAGCAGCTAGAATGATGCACTCCTACCTATCAGTTTTCTGTGGTCCACAAGCATAAGGTATGATCATTGGACCAGCAAATAAGTGTTGCTGCACACCTGAGGTTTAACAATAGTGGGACATTTATATACACTTTGACTAAAAATCTAAGAGTAACTGGTAAGTCTTTGGTTATTCGTCGGTGTCCTCCAGCTACCATTTTTTAAATTATCTTTTTCTAACTGATTTTGTCTGTTATAAGGAAAAAGAAGCTACAGACAGCTGGTCTATGAGAAAAATGGTGTGTGGATATCATGTCTACTGACTCAAGTCCACCTCTGCAGAGAGCCTGAGTAAGACCCATGTACCACTTACTCTGCTCCATTGAGACTGAGATGGCCTTGATGGAGGCACTTGGCAAACTTGCTGGTGTAACTCTTGAAAGTTATGAAGAGTATGATGCTAGATCTGAGCTGAAATTAGTGGGAAGGGGAGCGCTGAAAGAACAGTCTGGAATGAATATGACTTTCAAAGGCATCAGGCATTTTGGTTTTACCTAAAAGACAAACAACTTACTAAGCCAGCAGTAGATCCAGTGAAAAAAAAAACACCAAACCACAAATAAAAATACACTTGCCATTCATCAGAATGAAGAGTACACAAACTATTTGCACATTTTGCAAACTTAGTATTATTTTTTTCAGTCAGAGGTTGTTCCACAGAATACATTTCTTGGTTAGCAATGGCACCTTTTCTAGTAGACAATTTTTTGGGGAAAAGGAATAAATTAGACTTTGAAATCATTGATATGACTTGATGCAATGTTATGGCTTCTCTCTTGAATTATAGCTAACTGAGTTTACAGAGTCTACAGTTTTTTTGGCATCTCAAGCCTGTAACTGTGAGCTGCAACAGGATGAGGGCACTTTGTGGTGGGTTTAAAATCGGACTGCAAAAAATGTGAGGCAAAGAATTGGCATAATTTTTTTAAGTATGTGCAATCAGGTAGGTTCCAACATTTAGAGTAATCCTTCCAACTGGTCACAGCAAGTCTGATAAGTTTTCTAAAGGTTCTAGAAATCCTGTAACATTTTCTACAGTATGTCAGTGACACAGATAAGAATCACGGAATCACAGAATCACAGAGTTGTAGGGGTTGGAAGGGACCTCAAGAGATCATCGGGTCCAACCCCCCTGCCAAAGCAGGCTCTAAGGTTTTAAATACTTGTTCTGTTGCAAAGTCAAGACTGGATACAAATTAAAAGGCACAGATATTGTAGTACAGTCACATTCCTTGAATAAAAATATCTTTTAAATTCTCTAAGGATTAACACTTTGCTGGGCTTTACTTCTCAATGCTGACTGCTTCTTGACCAAACATCTCTATCTTCTCTAATGTCGTACCACTGTGTGCTGGAGGAGTCTTTCCTGAACAGCTTTTCTTGGTTCTTCCCATTTCTGTAGCTTCCACCAAAGTATTAGTCAATGGTTTTCCCAGTGTTTCTGGAAGCATAATTGTTAATATTCCACTCAGAAGAGCCATGATTCCAACAAGCAGCTAGAAGAAAAAAACAGTAGCTGTAAAGGTAGAAATGTCTTTGATCTTGCTTGAAAGTACATTTAAAATAAAGCACAAGGCACTGTAATGTAAAGCAAAGACTGTAAGCCTTAAATGTTGTCTGTGTAACAGATCTGCCTTTTTTGTTCCATAAATGAAAGATTATGCAGCAGAATTAGTGGAGGGCAAGTGGAGTGTTTTCTTCCATGAGGGATCATGGAAGCAGGAATAATTCTGCTTGAGAAAAATATACAACATTTGCTATTTCTACTGCCAGGTATGTATTTAAGAACTGATTCTAGGATTGCATATGTTTTACATACATGTTCATAGAGCTACAATTTCCCTGCCACTCATAATCTCTAGTTCCTGAACCTACCCCCTGTACCTGTATGCCTGTTCCTCCTTTGCACCCAGCTAGTTTAGGATTTCTCAGTATGGGTTGTTGTTGGCCTGGAGCTACAGAAGTGCTGAGCCCTGCTGAGGAGGGCACCTCAGTAGAGAATGAGCCTAGCTTTCAACAGGAATGCTTTGCTAGGCTGCAGTTTCCAACATCTGTTAGAGGTGCAGGCACCTACTGGCATTTGCACTGGGATCAACACCTTGAATTCGTCCATGGCCTACTGATTTCTGTAATGACATCTTACTTCAGCAGGAGTAGTGCAAGGATCAGGATCACATAGGACGGATCCAGAAGCGTGCACACATGCTCCAGGAATATCTTTTCCTTCCCTTCATTTCTGTGCCTGTTTAAATGACAATTCACACTGTCCTCCTTTGAAGTACACAACAGCATTAAAACCCTGACATTCTTCCAAAGCCAGGTTATAAATGACCCAAACCTCTCTGGGTAGAAATGCTTGCACAGAGTACATCATGCCTGGCCTCAGTGTTTTTCCATTTCATGACTGTGCACTCTGATACTGTATTACCCTTATCTTGCCCTACGCCAGTTCTAGGGTTTGTCCTGTTTGTTTAATACTTCCCAAGTGTGAGAGAGAGCAGCTGAGATTACTGTGCCTATTATGTCTCTCACACAGAGCTTGAGACGAGGCCTGCAGCTAAGCCAGACTTTCGCCTTAATTCAGAACCGTGCTTTAAAACGGGAATCCTCGATGGTAACCTTGACCAGCGCTATTTTCATGCAAATGCACCGTGCTGCTTTTGCTCCCTCCTGCCCCTCCAAAGAAGAGGACAGCTTTTCTCAAGCAGCACTCTTCAGAAGCAGCAATCAGGCTGCTGCATACGCTCCTCTTTTTGCACAGGCATTAAAAGTAGAGGCTGACAAAATAAAAAACCATGAGCAAAATCCTGCTGAATACTACAAACTACAGTGAAAATAAAATACCAGGAATTTTTTTTAAAAAACCTAGCAGTACTGGGACCAGAGGAAATAGTGTTGAGTGACAAACTGAGGGAAATCTTTGTAGGCATATATATGTGGCAGGAGTGATATTTAAAAATATATTCTAAAATATTGAAGTCTCATCTCTGAGTGCCAAAACGCCTCTCCGCTATAAAAACATGTTTTTCTGCTATGGTAAGTCAGGATGAATTGACACATAGCAGCTATTCCACAGTAACCTGTCTCATGCACATCTATTAGGCTGTCATAAGTTTCTATTTGAGGATACTGAGGGCTGTTAAAGATATTGCAGGTTATGGGTACCCATACATGTGGAGTTTATAAGAACAGGGTCACCAATGATGCCCAACAGAAGGTTAAAAAAGGAACACCATGTCCTTTGAGAATGTGTGCGTCCTCTGTTCCAGTTAGTCTTTCAGACACTTTGCATTCCTCTCAGGTTTTCCTTCCTCATAAACCTACCTCTTGTTTCCCCTGCAGACTCTCACTATTCTGTAACTGTGCACACCACCATCTTCCCTGCCTTTTCATCTCAGCTTTCTCAGCTCTGTTCCACCACATATCAAAGCTTCTGCATGCCAACTAATGCAGGGTGTTTCCTTTCTCCCTGACCCTACAAAGTGCTTTCTCAGTATGGCCTACAGGAGACACAAGAGCAAACAATTAAGTCATGGTATATTAACGAGAGGACTTCTTAAATGTCATCTGTCTTTTCAGGGGCAGTAGCCATGCTTATCAATGAGGTTACTCACAGTTAGTAAAATCAAGTCTTTTGCAGTCTTGTCTTGGCATACTGCTTCATACTACTTCTGACATATTTAGCCCTTTGCTTACTCATTATAAATATGCACACTTTGTATGTACTATTTTACATACATAATTCAGCATCAGAAAACATTCTTCTGATACAGTCAATGAGTTAAATGCTTAGGGATTAGAGTGCACTATGGTACAAAGAATTTAAGTATGTTTAAGCTCCATTGAAGTTAATTTGACAGGAGTACCTGCTTAAATTTGTTGCTTTTTCAGGGTCTTAATTTGAAAGCTGACTTTCTGCTTAGTCAAACACTCCCAACACTACAGTACAGCCAGCAGTTTCTCACAGCTACCGTAAATAACTTCACCATCTTTCATACGTCTTCCTCCCTACATGGAACAACAATTTGTAATTTCACAGTGGTCTATGACCAGGACCTAATACATTTAGTCTAGAACAGAGGATCATTTGAATTAAATATCCCTACAAAAGAGTATTTTTCTTCTGAGAACAACTGATTATTCTAGTCTGCCATTTCTATTTATATCCACGTCTGATGTCTCTGAACCAATCAAAATGTGATCTTATTTACAAAATTCCTACTTCAACAAAAAAAAGCATTAATTTTTGTCCTAAAACTCCACCAGTATTAGACACAGGACATGCATTCATTTAATTTTAGTGACCTCAGTGTTTTGGTTTTTTAAAAATTTATAATTTATGGTTTATCTGAGAGAAAACCCAAGTCTGCTAAAGGGCTACCCTAACATAATTCCTAACAGCTGAGAAACAGAAGTTACTTATACATGGAGCAGTTGCTTTATTTTATGTTTTCAAGAAAGCTGTCACATGGAAAACATACTTGGCAAGTTATTCAAGATGTACAGGCATTCAAATGAGATGCTTGCATTACTCACAGGTGGTATAACTGTACATGAGGCAGACTGTCAAACAAATAGCAGTAGTAACTGTTTGACAACGTCTGGTGTATACAATAAATCAACATGATGCATATCAGTTTACCTTGAAGTGTAATCCATTTAATTTCATTTCCATTCCAAAATATTCATGTTACCTGAGACTTGGCATGCTGTGCTCCAATTGAAGACAAGCCTATTTAATAAACTGACAAATGTTTTATAATAGGAGCTAACAATGAAAACATATTCACTGTGAACTATTACACAGCTCTACAAACTCTGGATACTTTTTGTACACTGAGAGTTGTTAATTCCTCTGTTTATATTGCCATTTGCACTGCTCTCCAGCGTGTTTGAGCATTCCCCATCTGTGGTATAACTGCAGCACTTCTGCACAGATAAAGGTTATCGCAGCCAGTAAAGGCAAAACACTGACAAGAGAAAAAGAATGTTCTCCCATGACCACTCCATTGTGCAAATGTTTCTTTGTCTTTTCTGGGACGATATCTTGGTTTGTATGGGGCCATTTATTAAGAAAGAAAACATTTTTTAGGAGCTTGAGGGAATAAATTAATTTGTGGTCTGCTTCATCCTCTTAGCTTTCATCCAAAACAACTGAAAGTAATTAACTTGAATAATGAAACAAGTTCCTAAGAATGCTCTGAAACCAGTCTCTAGCATCTATAATTAAAGATTTTCTAGTTGCAAAATCAAAAGGAATCAATGCCACTTTTTCAGGAGATTCCAATGTGGTAGACAAAATTACAGCAAGAATCTAGGTGAAAGATGCATCTTACTCCATTTTCACATCCTGACATGTGTGATCATATATCCTTGGTGCAGTAGTCACAGGGAATTCTAACAGTTTATGAAAGACTTCAAACTATTTTTAAATCCTTAATATAATGGTAGCATGACCAGGAGTCACCTACAAGTAGGATGCGCTTAATGAATCCAAAGTTCTGTTGCTTGTCAAAGCCACTGTGAACTTCATCAATATACCATATACCATTCTTCCTACACCATTCTATCTCATAAATTGTTTTGCTTAGTTCTTGTAAATGAAAAATGCAAGAAGGGACCTTTGGGACAGCTGTGAAGACCAAGTATAGTAAGCAGAAAACATTCTTGATCTCCTGGAAGGCTATTCCAAAGATGCAATGTCCCAGGGAAGCCATGGAAGAGATTAAGGAATAATACTAAGAAGAAACAGCCACCCATGGTGAGTTCCAAGAATGGAAGAACTGCACCTTTGAAAAAAAGGTACGTGAATCAAGCAAATCATAAGCATGGTCAAGAACTGCTAGGCTTGTAGGGTAAAGAAGTATGGATTAAGAGACCTCCTAAATGTTATCTGATAGATGAAATACGTTTTTATGGAAAATATTTTGATTTATTCTATACTAGAATTCAGTGCATGAGTATGTTCATATCGGTCATTGTAAAAGCTTGTCAGAAAATTTCAGTGCCTCAAAGTCTCCCTTTTGCTTCAGCTGCATATTTTTAACAATATGAAGTTTCTTTGAGACTTAACATTTACAAGAAGAATGGTTCATTCAATTTCCTTTTCAAACATTCAGCTTTTGATTCCTGAGAAAACATGCATCACATAAACCTTTTCAAAACCAGATCCATTCACCACTGACATAAATACTTACAAGTGGCATGAAAATCCAAACACTTCTCAGATATACACAGAAAGGAGCAACCACGCTTCCTACACGGCACATCATGCTTCCACTGCCAACAGCAAGTGATCTACACATAAGACAAAGACTTTGGTAAGAATTCTGACAGATAAAGCAAACATCTAGAACTGCACAGACACTCCAAACATCACTAGGATAATATGTGTCTTTATGCAATGGTACTATTGCTACACTAGTGTAAATTTATATTGTAATGACATTTAGCTGCTTCTATAATTAAGATGAAAGACACAAGAATCATTCAGTAGAGACCACAGGATGAACAACAAGGACTTCAGGCATAAATAATGTTTAAGAAAGTATTGAGTATTCCTCTAGTTCCTCAATGAAACCAAAGAATGCACATGGAAGCAACAAAAAAAATTACTATATAGCTAAATATTGGACAGCTCTGAAGCAATGGAGGAACTCATTGCATCACAAGTCTTTTGGACCACCACCACTAATGTCAAGAGCTGCTGGATCTGGCCCGGGTGCACAATAAAGAAGAGGAAATAATAGCAAAATTATAATGAAAAAAAATATGACTGGTGAAAGCTTTTACCTTACAATTGTTGGATACAGTTCTGCTGTGTAGAGATATATAAGGCCAAATGCCACACCGATGGAAAATTTTCCAGCCATGTTTGCTAAGATAATCAATATATTGAAATCCTATTGAAAGAGAGCACAAATAAATAAATCACCAGAAAATAACACCCTTCCAAACTTAATTTAAATCCTTCAAAAGTTCTGACCCTTCTTTAAACAATAAGCCATACTTAATGCTTGCTTTTTAAAAAACAGTCTCCATAAGTAACTAGAGTCCATATAACTTTTTACCAGTTCTGATTCATTGAAGCTCTGGCAATAGGTTACACGTAATTCCCCAATGAAACCGTGAAACCTGGACTAAACATCTATCTTAGACTGGCACCTGTGCTTTAAAAACTGCCTTTAGTCAACAATACGATTTAGAAAGAGCAGCTGTATCTACAGACTTAAGAGACTTTAAAATCAATTTCTACTACAGGTACACTTTGAACAGTACATGACTAACCTGAGGTATGAACATAATTGAAACACAGATCAGTGCACTTAAAATAAGGAACGGAATGAGTGTGTTTCTCCTTCCCAGTTTGTCCATCGCAATGCAAGCAATGATATAGCATGGCAACTCCACAGCACCTGTTAGTATGAAACTATTTTAAGTCATGGTTGCACATATTCGTGTTGTAACTCTAACTTCCCTTTTATGGGGACTCATTTAACCTAGGGGGTAAGAATTAAGTGAAACGTAGAGATAACCAGTGTGTTGGGCTAATTCATTTTCTAACAGACATGGCAGCAGAAGGCAGGACATGGTCTCTAAAATATGTCAGTGGGAGATGGAGGAGAGGGGAAGAAGGAAGGTTTCACAGCACAGAGAAGCTCCAGTTCTCTTTGGGGTGGAAAATCACAGAAAACAGCAAGGCCACGGTCCTGCTTTTATGACACTGGCCCTTGTGCCTGTGAGCTTTCCACCTGCTGCTCTCCTGCTTCGGGTATTTTCACATCAACAGCTCAAGCATGCCTAACAAGGAATATTGCTAGTGCTGCATCAACATGCTTCTCAGGATTTGCCACCTTCCACTTGGACACAGTACTGAAGCCACAGGTGCCTCCCACAGCTTCAGCCCCAAATCACTCCAATGTAAAAGGCGAACAAGGTCTCTCCAGGTCCAGTTTTCTGAGTTAGCTCCTCAAATACAGCGTGCAGTTCCAGCTTTCTCTTTTCTCCATTTAAAAGAGGGAAGCTGCTTACAACATCTCACTCTTACTCAGATTGCCTCCTCCTAATGTCTCTTTCCAGAGGAAAATTTTGCAGCTCTAAATGACCTGACTAGGAGTGTTCACAAGCCCTGTGTAAACATGATTTGCCCCTAGACAAATTATATTGATCCTAAGCCAGTTCGGACATGTTTCAAACCAACTTGTTCATGAAGAATTCTACCATGTCCAATGTAAAATCAAGGAAGAACATAAGATACAGCCCTGAACAATATGCTACATTCCTTTACTAAGCACGTATATCAATATCTGTGTCA
Source organism: Laterallus jamaicensis coturniculus (assembly GCA_022605575.1). NCBI lineage: Eukaryota > Metazoa > Chordata > Aves > Gruiformes > Rallidae > Laterallus > Laterallus jamaicensis. The sequence continues at coordinate 8,527,848 of JAKCOX010000027.1, forward strand.
GTACGTATGTCAATACACCTACAACATTAGAAAAACAATCTTTTGGGGTTGTTTTGGTAAAAGCAGGTTGCAGTAATTCAGTGTTTGTTAGTCTGTTACAATATTTTTAGAAGTAGATTTACGCCCTGTACTCCACCATAAAAGTTTAGTTATCTCTGTAATACTACTAGTCTTCAACATGTGTAGTCTACCAATACTCTGTAATACATGACAACACACACTGAATTCATGAGAGCCCCAGTCCTTCTGTGTGTGTACATGAAGAGCCACCTTGACTTTGTTGAGAGTTCTCAGTTGCATAAAGCAAAGCACATGATTTAATTCTTTGCTGGCTCAGAGCTGCGTGACTGATCTAGAGTCTTCTGAAGTCAATGGAATATTTCCACTGATCTTAAGATATTTGGGATCAGGCCTTGAATACACTGAGTCACCATCTTTATAAACAACTTACATACCAGAGGGAGGTTACAGTCAGACCGGCAAAATGAAAAGAATACTACAACTAGATTAAAAAGATACTTTTGAGAAAGTTAAATTTTCTCTTGCTTCTGGGAATGAGACATCTATTTTCTACACAGACTCAATATATTGTGACTGTAAGTGATTAAAGGAATATCTTTTTCTCTTCTGTGTGAATCTTGTGTTGTTGGTCTGCTTCCCGTGGTGTTTGTGTGGATCTACCATATGCTTGCAGGGCAAAGAGGAGACAAGCAGAATATGGTTGTGCAATCACACAGAGAAGATTTTTGTACATCAACAATTTATAAATTATTTCCACACCTCCCCCACCCCAAAACATTTGCGGTGAATGATGCTCCTCCTGTGTTAGTCAACTTCATGAAGAGTTATCAAGAAACCTTTTGAACAAGTTTCATAATTGAATGAACAAAGTTCAAAAAGGGCTGTCAAACCTATAGACATTTCTAAACATTATGTTCTAGTTCCATCATAAACAGAATAAGGTACAAAAATATTTACCTATGAGAAAGAGATTCAAATATTCATTGCCTCCTAGACTGACAGAACTGAGGGAGAAGACGTAGTATCCCAAACTCCCAGTGAACCAGATCAGCCAGACTGTGATGGTCCTTCTTGCAATGTGCCAGTTACAAAACAGGTCTAAAATGTTGTGCTTCTTTGCTGAGGACGTGTCATTGTCATCCGTTCTGCCACTGCCTAGATCATCTTGGACCGAGCACAGTTCAGAAACTTTGCAGGGAGTGCTTATCTTATTCCATCTTGCCATCATATTAATTACTTTCTGTGCATCTTCATATCTTTTCTCTGACAGAAGCCAAAAAGGTGTTTCTGGGAGCATCCAGCAGCACAAGACAAACGGAAGAGTTGCTATAGAGAGAAATATCTGATAGACCCACCAGGTCCGAACCAAAAATCCCACGAGTGCCACAACCATAATTCCCATAGCAAAAAAAGCATGGACATGCATAGAAGCCCAGGTTCGTGCTTTAATGCCAACAAATTCAGTCACATAAACAAAAGCCACAACCAGATAGCCACTTGAAACCTGGGGGATGGGAGAGAGAGAAAAAAAGAACAACGTGAGGTTTGTATCTACTCTGCTTGTACAACAGCAGTAAAAACAATCAGCTACAAACAGTTCCACATTTGTGTATGCTTAATTGCCACCACACTAGCATGTCCCACACTGACAGAAAAAAAGGCAACCCTGAAAACAGACCAGCTGGAGAAAAAGTTCCCTCAATCCTTCAGAGTGCCTGGACACTCTGTTTAAAAATGTGAAGTGACTTCAGATGCTTCTCTGTAGTGGGGGGCAGCCAGCAAGAGACACCTGAAAAAGAGCCTAATTTGCTGATGTCAGTAACCCTTTCACCCCCAAAGTCCCTCAACGACATCGCAAACTGTACGCTTAGGAAGATGAGATCCCCTGAAATAATTGCCACTTCTGAAACACTTGACCTTGTTTTTTAAGTAGACTATTAATAATTTGTAGGTAAGGGAACTGCAAATTTACTGAGAATTACCTTCCACACCCTTGTAAATTATCTCATTAAATCAAATTTTTACAGTGTTGGAAAAGAATATGATATATATGGTCATAGGTCCTCATAGAATCACCGAATCACAGAGTTACCTAGAGAATGCAATTACTGGTATGTTCTCCATTACAGCATTTCTTCACTGAGTAGATAAATATTATTGAAAAAAAAAGAAAATATAACTCTTCTAACAACAATCAAGCTCTTGGTATCTCTAAAGATTTCAAAACACAGCTAGATAATTTAGACCAGAAAATATTGCACCATATGGTTTTGTTTAATCAATTTTCTGCTTCAAAATATTCCAGTTAATAATCTGTGATTCTGAACCTGTCAGGAAAGTTGCATGATCTCAGCAGCAAGGGACTAGAGCTTTAGATGTCCACCCTGCAAATCAGTCCCAGTGGGCAGTTAAAACCTACAGCACTGGTCTGGTCAGAGCGTTTTGCTTTTCTCCACTACCACAGCCCCTAGCATCATCAGCCAAGGGAATCAACACCAGAGACTCTTGTTGATCTCACTGTTCAAGGCTGAAATGCCCATGCAGTTTTTCCTGCAAAGAAATCCTTCTGAGCTCTAATCAAGCAAAGGGAGCTCCAGGTGCAATGTCCTGTCTTGACTAATGCACTGTCAGTGGGAATAATAAATTATGTAATTATTTTCAAATGTCTAACCTACTTCAAATAAGTTACGTATTTTTTATTGTGATAGCATGCTGATTTCTTTCTGTATTGCATAATGAAAGACTACAAATAATATACTTCTGGATGTAAAAGAGTAATTTAAAATGGGTTATGTATAAATATTAGATATATATCAGATATGGAATATATATAATACATAAATACAAAAGCATCTGTATAGATATGCATAAACACACATACTGGGATACCCTTGAGCAGAATATAAACATCTAGGTGTTAAACATGTCGACCTATGTATTTAGTTTTCCAGATACAGCTTAAAAGACCAAAGAGATGCATGGAAGAGAGTGCATCTCTCCTCCATCACTCAAAATGGTAGTGATAAAAATCATACTCATTACAGATTTATAATGTTATTTTAAGAAACATACACTCCATTTCTAACAATAAGGAGAAATGCAATGGCAGCTGCAATGCAGAATCCAGAGTTTGCTGCTCACACTTGGTATTTAATTACCAGTCCAGCAGAGGTTGGGATGGAGGAAGTACCAAACACTGCTTCATACGGACGCTTTCTATTAATTCAAAGAGGAAAAGTGCTGTGGTCCAAGAATATTCAGACTCTCCCTGCTCTGCTGAAATAAGTGCAACAGAGGGGACTTTAGAATAATGAAGGAATGTAGGGGAGGAAATATTAACAAAAGGAAGGGAGGTTTTCCTCGGAAGGGGTAGGAAATGACACATAAAAAGAGCCAGGGTGAACATCCTCTCTTACCATAGCAAGGAGAAAGCGCACAATCACGAAACTGTAGTAGTCAAACGTGAAGGCCACTGCAATGCCAAATACAAACTGGCCAGCACTTGTGAACCATATAACACGCTGTCTTCCCAGCCTGGAAATCACAGCAGGAACAAAATTATGAATAACCACAAACATTCTATTAAAATACACCTGCAACTCTAGAAAGCCCATTTGGAAGTGAGTCTGAAAACACTGTACTTAATATTTTCACTCACCACAAAAATGCTCATTAAATTACCAGTATTCATTTTTCAGTTACTTCCAACTTCCAAGAAAAAGGAAGCTCCTATGGACAGAACTTAAATTCCACAATTGCTAGCTGGAAGCAATGTGCAGAAGTGGGCATTACATATCTTCACCTCCAGTTTCAATTTAACTTCTACATAATTAATCTGCAAAGTTACTCTGTACTTATCAGTTTTTCTCCATGAGTATTTGGTACTGTATGTAAACAGCTCCTATTTTCCTCCAGTCTTTACCTGGGAGTCATGCATATTTGGTCTCTGATCCCTGCCACTAGAAGAGTTCCCAGTGAATCCTAGCTGTCAGAGCTATTCTGTTGGGAAATCTGCTAACAGGGAATGGGAGGAACACGCAAACTTCAGACTGTGTCAGAATATAACAGTTTTCATCTGTAAAACCTACAGTTGTAAATCCGCAGCTCTGAATGTGTGTATTATCTTAACTGGCTGTCCATGGGTTGAATTAATGGAAATGAGAACAGTATGACTGTAACCTTATAAATCATGTCTGAGTACTAATTAATAAAGCTATGAATGATTTAAAGGGATGCAGAACAAATGTTTGAATTATATTCTGGTTTGTATTAAAGATGGTTTTCCAAAGCCTTGGATTGGGAGGCAGGATTCATTCCATGTGTTCTAAAAGCCAAATAAAAAAAAAAGATCATTACTTTTGCATTCCCATATTGTAACTGTGACACCATAGCATTGTGCTAATGAAGGAAAATCAAGAAAACAAATCATCTGGTCTCTTTTTTTTTGCTTACACTGTTAGCTGTGGGATAAAACAACACCCTCCACCTAACAGATCTGTTAGTCAACAAACTCCTTTATAGAAAGAGATAAATAACATAACCAAATACCACTAGCCTTCAAAGCACATAAACTGCCTGAGACAAATCTGAGCACAACGTAGCTCAGGCTTTTGACTCTCATATGGATAGAGGGGCACAACTAGACATTCTTCTGAGGTAGGAACGCGTGCGTGTGTTTGTGTTGAGAGAGAAAACCAAGAGAAGCAGGGGGATACAGACATACACCCTGGATCTCACTATTGCTTCTGAGCCCAGCTCCGATGCTGCATCACAGTGAGTGATCTGAGAGTACACCCAGGGAAGAAGTGCCAGAGGGGAGCAGGCAGAAGGACTGAACTTGGCACTGCGAGCAAGGGTCTGCTCAGGTCGAGTGTCTCCTCATGCTCAAACAGAACTTTGTACATGATGGTAAATAAGCAAAACTACAGCACAGCTCACTGACAACCATTTTTCCTCCTATCTGGAGCCTGAAGTTGAAGTTAACCATTTAGGGAAAAACTACAATTGGACAGCAAGGAGAAATAGGGTCTCAGTGTTTAAGTACATGGGGTCTGATCAACCCCTCAGAGCCTTTGCATCAGTCCTACAGAACTATATTAATGATAGAGGTTAGAAAATCTGTGATTTAAAAATACATATTTTTAACCTTCAGCCCGCCAGCTGTGTATCATATTCAGAAAGAAATATCTGTGTTTCCATGAGGATTCTGTCCTCATGGAAAACTAGATGAAAATCTACTCTAAGGTTTTACTATTGCTATTACTACTAACTACTGCTCTTCCTGTTAAATTTTTAAAAATAAAAATAAAATAATCTAAGGGCAAACACCAGCTGCACAGGGAAATTTGAGGGATCAAGATCTAGAACAAGGGATGATACAAAGTTAAAAAATTCTAAAAAAAAAATATCTATAAGCAAATTACTTGCAAATACATTTAAGAATTACTGGTTGCTGTTGGAAAAAGAAATTTGTCTATAAAACAATATCCAATCCTCCTGAACTGTGAATACATAATTACAATTACACAATGAATGAACACAACTCCACAGGTGGATACATGTGGAATTACTGCAGTCTGAAGCTACAATTTTCAGAGAACAGCACTTTACCTGTCAGCAATGTCACCGAAAATCACTGCTCCAACCAAGACTCCAAGCATGAATGTAGGCTGGATTAATTTTGCAAGCCATTCTCGGTCACAGACTAGATCCCACTGGGTAACAACAGTGCTCTTCCATTTTGTATCATCATAGAGAAATCCATCAGAACAAGAAAATACGGACTTGTTGCCTTTGTATTCATATTCCAGATCCAAACCGACTTCTCGCTTGGATCTGCTGCACTGATTAAGCTCCCAGATATCTCCATTTTCCAGCTGGACTACAATGTAGTTTTCTGGTGATGTCCACCGTGTCCAGATGTCCTCTATACTTGATTCACAGGAGTTGTACAAACGAACACTACTCACATTTCCAGGGATCCCACATACAAAGTTAGGAGTAACAGCCATGAACACAGATGCTAAGTAATGGATACCACATGACATAGCTTGAAAGACAGATGCGAAATAAACACATGCTTGAAATCTGTAAGAGGAAAGAAAAAAGTCACTCAAAAAAAAGCCCTCCATACATGGGGAAAAAAAATCAACATAATTATCTTGCTAGGAACAGTAAATGGTGACATCATGGAAGGGTTTAGTGTTTCGTTATACAGTGCTCTTTCAACATTAGCTGAACCCTGTAAGAGACCAAAGATGACAAAAGATCCACGGCAGAAGTAATCTACTGTCAGGAAATAAATGCTGCTCTTAGCCATCTGTTTAGCCATACACAGAGAAGACCACTGAAAAAGAAACAATTCTGAAATTATGCACTTAGTTTGAAACAACCTTTCACCCCTCCAATTTTGTGCAGTAGGTCCCCTCAAGCTCCGGCTTTGGTATTGCTGGAATGGGTCGAAGAAACAAAACGTTGCAACCCCAGGTTTTGAGGGACAGATATGTGCATCAAATAAAACAAGCCAAACAAATGATGCCCTTCATTTCACTTAACTATCTCTAGAACTGTATCCCATCTATCTCCCATCTCTCTTTATGGCCGCCAAGAGACAAAGAGAGAATGCATGCAGACACATGTAAAGGAAGATACAATCTGAACAGCGTACCAAAACAGAGCTGTAAACTGGGTTGGGTTTTGGCTGAAACAGACTGTGCAGTTATCCATTAAAGATTGTATCATAAAGCAAACATGGTAGAAGGATGTTTTGTGCATAGCCTGAATTCTGGCATTTAAACAGTTATAAAAAACACTCGAGATGCAAGTTAATCTTAGCATATAAATTGCACATGTATGCTGAATTTCAAGACTTGCAATGAACTCTAGCATCAATAAGCATAAAGAGCCTTTTCCTCAAATGTTAAAAAGGTGCACATAATTAGTACAAAATCTGTTCAGGAAAAAAAACCACACAGCTTTGGTTTCTCCTCCACTTTTTATTTCCTGAGGGCAAATCAGTTGTACTAATTTGAAGAAGCATTTGATGAGCTTCTATGTATGCATCCTCACAGCAGTATGCAGTGGGTCTGGATAGGAGGAAACAAAAAGCAGCTTTTTTTTCAACTGGTCAGAGGCTGTCTCTGCTCAAGTTGCTTGAAATGTCCTGTGGGAAAAATCCAAACAATTCCAGTCCCCATAACAAATGCATCCTCTAGACCACTAGACTCTCCAAAATCTATCCAATCTATCATTGAATTCCCACAATAGATTACAACAGTACCTAGCCTAGGACTTTTAAATAACCTATCACCACAATTTCTAATTTCTAAACTATCTATAACAAAAGTATTTAAATAGAATTTGTTTGATATACTGATTTAAAGTCCAATTAGCCATTCCAATTAAACAGTTAGTTCTCTTGTATAACCTGACTCCATTCACCATCCTCACTCTCCTCTGGCTTACCTTGTGATTCTTATTTCTTTCCTTGGTAAACATAAACCAAGTTGCCTATCCTGTCTTTCCAGTGGTATTGTTGCTGTCCAGATGCAGCACTGGGATAAAGGGATAAACCCCTTTTCTCTTAACAACAGGTCTATTGACTTTTCCATAGCAATCTGAGAACAGGGTTGACTTGTTAATCCTACCATGGCAGCTCAAAAGCTGACCCCACTTCCCTCTTGAAGACACTGCAAGGCAATCCTCATACATGTGCTGCTCTTTCCCAACAAACCACATGAGAGATTTGGTCAAGAGAAACTAAACATAACTCCAGCATCCTTTAAGACTATCAAATCCCTCTCAAGAGCACAGATTCTTGTGGACAAAGTAGCTAGCCATAAAACAAAGCAAGGCTAAACCTGCTGTGAAAAGCTTCTGAGCTATCCCAGACCACAAAAAAGCACAGGTTATTTTTAAATGTAACCTTTGTCTCCCCATTAATGCAGAAAAATACAGCTAGCAACATTTTTAGTTCCTCTTAACTTTCATTTTTAACTGTTCCCATCAAAAACCCCACAAACTTGTTTCAAAAATAGCAATGAATTCAACAACTTGGGCTGTTGCTGTGCTATGCAGAATGACTGAAATCAAGACTAGAAAACCCCTAAGAAATGAACAGATTGAATCCATAGAAGCTCTGCAGTTACACCTTCTTCTGGCTAATAAAAAGCAGCATACCTGGCATCAGGATCCCAGTATTTCCAGTATCTGTCATTCTGCATCAGGAAATTGCAGAGCCAGATAGCCAAGTTGGTATTTCCCAGACAGAAGAATTAAATAATTTCCAACTCCAGTACTCATCTTGAGTTTGCCAATTAGCTCTCACAGTACAAGAAATACCAGGTTCATCATTTCTCTTCTACACAGTAAAAGTAAGAACAAAAAATATTTTGATGCCCTTTCATATTGGAGAAGCTTGAAGGAAAATAATGACTTGTAAGGACATGGACTGAGAAGATAGCATGAATCCATGCACTACATTATTTTTAAAAGCCTGAATCCCAAGAGCATCACCACGCCTCTGATTCAGAGCAGGTCTAGCTAATCTCCACACTAACTGCTCCCTTGATAGTTTTATCTTATCTCTTCCTGAGCACTCCCTGTAATTGGGCTTCAATAACCATTTTGACAGACCACTCTACTGTCAAATCTTTGTTGGCAACTTTCTCATTAACTGTAATCTCCATGTCCCCCTTTTCAGTGTAAGACTATTAGCAGCTTATAAAACATCCTCACGCAACCTTGAATAAATCTTCCTTCTATCTTTCCACTGTGTTGTACAGAATTATCAGTTACCCTCCCCTGGTTGCCTTCTAAAATGGCATAAATTAGAGTCTTTATGCTCTCCTTATTTTCCCTTAGTGTCCTATGGAAATCCACTCTGTAGTATCATTATTTTTCTTACCTTAGCACCCTTGCTAAGCAAACACAAACCAAAACAGAATGCCAGATATACACTAATAGACATAATTTCTGGTGTTTATGACAATTTAAGAACAGAAAAACATGTGTTTTTATCGGAAAACAGCCATGTTGTTGCAGAATCCTGCAGGACAGATTCCACTGCAGTCTTTAACCTCTAACTGCTCAATAAAAAAAGCCAAGGAACAGGCAGGGGGAGCAGGGGTAGGGAAGAATAAGGCCTGATGTGAAGCCAGAAAAGTGTTTGGCAGCACCAGTGGCTGAAGGAATCCCACAGCCCTCCCACCACACTAATAGGCTGCTCCCCTGCCTGGAAAAACTACCTACCGCTCTCTCCAGTAAAATTCCACAGAGGGCTGGGTAAGTCTCTCTCTGTATATAAATATCTTTATATAAAACACACCCACCCACACAAATCTAACCTGAAAGCCCTCTTTTTGATGCTGAATTGAAAAGCCTGATGTCACAAGCTGCTGAGAATCTCTTGTGGATAGGAAGGGCTTTTCTTTTAGGGAGACCATTTGCATAGAGGTCAGAAAATTCACCATCTTACATAGTTACCAAAAGGAGTTAATTAGGCCATTAATGACAACACGTAGAAAGCATGAGAAGTATGTAAGGAGGATGATATGTGGGCTGGGAGAATACTATAGATGCATTGAACTTTGCTTGCTTGCCAGAACAGCTGAAGACTGAAAAGGGATAGAGAAAGACACAGGCCCAGCCACATGGTAGGCTCAGGATTGCTGGGACAGAGATTGGGGCAGCAGACACTGCTGCATGAGAAGGAACATAAAGCTGCTGCCTGCTCTGTTGCTAGCCTGGGATCCCTCCCTTCGGACCTCTGAGTGCAAAAGTTTTACCTATCTCAGCCCTCTTGCTGTGGCCATGTCAATGCCCATGTTAAAACCCTGGGACTGCTTCTGGACCCATGCCCATGCGATGGTTGAGCAGCTCCTCCTCTTTGCAGGAGGACTTGGAGCTGGGGGAGCAGGGTCGGCCCCATTCGGTGAGCCTGGAGCAGCCCCAGCAGCAGGCTGTGCTGGGGCAGGAGGTCATACAGAATGTATACAGCTCATACACTTCACTGACCCTGAGGCACAGGTTAAAGTCTGTGCTGTCCTTGATATGTACTGTAAATTATTAACTTTTTCCCACAAATTCTTAATTTAAGAACATCAGACTCATAAGAAACACCTTTAGTACTATGCTTAAATCCCTCTATTACAAGCACACATATATTGTCTTTTTAGTTAATTCATCAAACTCCATCTTGAAAGTTAGATTGCCCCAGATGAAGAGGTACTGCTGCTCATGCATCAAAATGTTGAGAAAAATACATGGCAGCAGGAGCAATAAGTGCTACTGAAATTCACCCAGAGAAAGCAAGGCTTCTTTCAGAAAAGTCTGTGATCTATTTTCCTGGACTCATCTCAAAAAAGGCAGGTTTTGGTTAAGGGTGTTTTATATGCCAGTTGTCTTCACATACCTACATCACGTTATGCAACACATATTGTTGCAAGCAGCAGTTTTCCATACTTCTCTTAGAGATATTTTTTTCTTTTTTAGAAAGCACCCTTTTTGCAATTTTTAAAAATTGTGACCATGATGACTGTCCTAAAAGGTATGATAATCTCTTGCAGTGTTTTTCCATCTCTTCAGTGACTTGCCATGGGAGATAATTATTTGGCAAGTACATTTTGTCACTCTTGCCAGGAGTGTCAAATATAGAAGTCAAGAAGACTTTGTAGGTTACTGCTCCAGTATAGAGACATTTAATGAATTCCAGAAGTCAAATGAGCATAAAACTGTCTTTATAAAAGCTCAAGCAAGACACAACATGAAAATGTTCCAGTCTTTCTTAAAATATTTCTGTGAGATTTCTCCCCAGTTATTATTTTTTTCAGTTTACAGAAACAGATTTTTACCATTTCTGACTCCTCCTCAGTAGTTTTATGATCTCACCAGTAGGAAAGCAACTGATAATATCATGGTGCCAGTACCTCAATTGGGAGAAATATTCTTCCATAATGAACTAGATCTCAGACCACCGTCACTCTGGCTGCAGTCCCATGACACAACATACCCTTTTGCACTGTCACTGTAAGATATTTCCTCCCTTCTCCTTTCCCACTGCTTATTCATCCCCTGAGACATAGTGCCTTCTACCCTCAGTCCTGGGGCTAGTTCTTATGTTGACTGGCTGTTAATTTTTTCTGGGAAACTGATCTGTCTTGGAAAAAAAAAAGGTCAAAGTAGATGATGATTAAAAACCCAAACAAGTCAGATCAGCTGCTTGATCCAATTTAGCTTGCATCCATGTGAACAATCCACACCAGCCTATTTGAAATGTGGTATATCTGGCCTGAAAATGATCTGAAGTGGACATTGCTGTGTATACATCAGAGAATAAATCCCCAGCCTCCGACTGCTTTTACCACTGTCAGTTGTTACAGTGCATAGCTGGGACAAAATTTATTGTTAAACACTAATTTTATGTTAAATAAAATACGTTTCTGATAAGGTTTCTTTCCCTATCAAAGACAGGACATAGGAATTCCTCATCACTATCAATTTAATCACTATTAACTTAATTCATACTTGTCAAACGCCAATATAAAAATTTTTTAAATCCTTTCAGTGTCACAAGGCAAAGATTTGTACTATTCCACAGGTTTTACAAGAACTATTTTTACTTTCTGTGTTTTCCACCACCTTGTTAGCAATTTTCTTTGTCAGGAAACACGGTAGGTTTTTGTTGTGCAGTGTACACTCAACAGGATGGCTTCAGTGGAAAGAAATTTACATATATTTACTAATTCTGAAAGAGTTCTTCACCTCTGTGTTGCACCCTGGGGTTTTTCTAATGTGAAAAAAAAAACCCATTCAGCATTCTTTCCACTCTAAACCATTCTTTCCACTCTTCTTTTTTAAGAGGAAAGGAGTGAATAAGGCTCAGAAGCAGTATTTTTGCTATGGTGTAGAGATTTGGAAGTGGCCTTAAATGAGTAATAGGCACGGTCTTATTTGACTTAGAGTGACAACGGTAACTTCCTTCCTCCTAAGTGTGGTTTAAATTCTGTTAAGGCTCAGTCTCAGCCCACATTAGCAAGATGGTTATTTCCAGAATTTGTTTTCAGAGGAAGAAGATGCTGTGTTGGATATTCAGCCTAAACATATCAACAGCACAGATACAACAGGAATAAGAAAGCCTATAGACATCAGAAACATCCCAGGAATTATATATCAGCACTGGTGAAAATGTATGCATCAACATGCAGTTACTCAAGTCATTCTTACAATTGCCTAAAACCAATTCTCTGAAAAAGTTTAACACTTCTATGGCATTAAACTTATCCACATTTCCCTTTGATTAGGAGAAGCCCAGAATTTGTTCACCAGAGTCAAGAAGAAAAGTAAGGTGACTGCTCATCAGTGAACTTTTGGTATAACAGCTTAGCTGAGAAAGTCACACCAATGTAAAAATCAAGAATTAGTGCTACAGAATTAAGAGGCTTTCCCCCCAATTAATGAACAGTTCTTTGGTTTTGACTCTCTAAATTGGACATATTAGGTTTCTGGCCAGAAGGAAGATGTATTCAAACCTCAGCCACTTCAGCCCAACATCTAACCTTCTAGTTCAACTGTCAGTGGGACTGGACTAGGTACCAAGTCAGACAACCAAGCTGCATACATGATGTTCCACTCTTTACTGTGAAAATAACTTCTGGATGAGTGGGAACACATCACTGGGAGTGAGAACTTCTCAGTTGCAGGGGCTAGATTCTGTAGCTTTCCTGTGTGCTTCAACTACAAGGGATTCTGAAGAAGTCAACAATGGACTTGGAACAGTTTGGCAACGTTAGAGATTAGCACAGCTCTTGCACCATACTCTAGGCTCCTTAGGTGAAAAGAAGATAAATGCTATGTAACTTCCCAGTGATGGATCCATCTACAGATGGATTATCTAGTGAAGAGAGAGGTCTGCAAGACCTGTCTGTGTAGTGAATGCCAACCAAACATCTTGCTTGCTTGCTGTGAGGAGCAACTGCAGCTTTTCTCCTTCCCTTATTTACAGTATCTACCTTATAACTAGTCGAAATAAAGCAATAAAAGGGAGAAAAAAAGGTGGGAATTTAAAACTATCACTGAAAACAATGACCAAATACTAAATGGTGCATATTAATTTCTAACCTTCTTCAAGTCAGCCTTCTTTTTGATTATCAAAATCATATATAAATAAATGTTTATAATTCTGGTACATTTGCACCCATACATGTACCAGTAAAGCAGCCCTCAAATCTGAGATCACTGCTCCAAGCCCATGGGGCTACCAGGCAGCTACCTGTGGGGCACCAATCCCACTGGGAGCAGAGCAGGAAAGTGGAGCAGGCTGCCATTGCAACAATAATTCCAACACCATCCAACAGCAGAGCTGGAGTCAGGCTGGTTAATTCTAGTTACCCACTTGTCCTTCCTGCTTTACCTGTGTCAAGGATATGTATCAGGTAATTTAATTTTAAAAGAACATAAGAGTGCAGCTTTACAGTTGCTTATGTTTGTTTTGGAATTATTTGGATCAGTGTTAAACACAACAGAGTGGTTACACTTGAGCAGCAGTAACACTACATGGGGATGTTTCCATTCCCAGAGCAGCATTTTTATAAACATTTACCATTTAGAAAATCAGCATGTACTCTGTCTGCATGATATATTACTAGCATAACTTCTTACAGGGAAAACTCAGCTCCTGTATCTTGGGTACCACTGTTTTCCTTTGGCAGCCTCTTTTTTGAGGACAAATCCAAATTAAGGATTTAATTCTCTTCCACACTGCAGCACTTCCATCATGTTACGTAAGCAACTAATTTCACATCATAACCTATAAAGTATCTAATAGAATTTAAATGTTTTTATCGATATTCCATCTAATCATATGCATAAGCAGTACCACAGATGTAAACTGTTACATTTCATTCCTCCTTCCCCACTTAGGAAATCAAATGTTTTCTGCTGTTTACCTTGATGACATATTGCATAACCTTATTCAACCTATGGAAGTTTACATTTATCTGATATTTTTCCTGTCTGTAATGCTGAAATAAAACGAATTTGTTTTCATATGAATTATGCTCTTACTTATTTTTACATATTTCCATTGCAAAACTCTGACTCTGCTCTAACTGAAGGTACAAATACATGGATTGAATAGCTACTCCACAGTGGTCAAAAGGGTCAGTTCTGAAGCAACTGGCAAGCTATTCTTCAAAGACTGTTTTGCAAAACAGAATATGATTATTTGGTTTATTGCCCTAGGCAATACATAGAGCATTGTATCACCTGGATAACATGTCATGTTACTCACACTGGCTCCATTTGCAACTCTTACAATATTCTTTTGTTAACTCTGACTTTCATCACAGTGACTTCATCAGGAGCAAAACAGAAGAGCTAAGGCTTTGTCTTACTAGCATTATAGAAATACTTTGCTAAAAATGGTATCACTTAAGAAGAAGTAACATTTAAGGAATTGAGTGTCAGATAATACTGTATCTTCTAAAATTTGAGACAAAGACAACATATAAATAAAGGCATTGCTTTTTTGATGAGGGAATAGCATCCAGCCTCAGCAAGTATGCTGATGATACAAAGCTGGGAGGGGTGGCTGACACGCAGGAACACTGAGCTGCCATCCAGCGAGACCTGGACAGGCTGGAGAGCTGGGCTGGGAGAAACCTAATGAAGTTCAACAAAAGCAAGTGTAAAGTCTTGCACCTGGGAAGGAACAACCGACTGTATCAGTACAGGCTGGGGGATGACCTGCTGGAGAAGAGCTCTGTGGAGAAGGACCTGGGGGTCCTGGTAGATGACAGGTTGGCCATGAGCCAGCAGTGTGCCCTGGTGGCTAAGAGAGCCAATGGGATCCTGGGGTGCATCAGGAGGAGTGTGGCCAGCAGGTCAAAGGAGGTGATCCTCCCCCTCTACTCTGCCTTGGTCAGGCCCCACCTGGAGTATTGTGTCCAGTTCTGGGCTCCTTGGTTTAAAAAGGACAGGGATCTCCTTGAGAGAGTCCAGAGAAGGGCTACGAAGATGATTAAGGGCCTCCAGGCATCTCAGCATCTGCCTGCCTCCTCAGCATCTCCCCTATGAGGAGAGGCTGAGTAAGTTGGGACTCTTCAGCCTTGAGAAGAGAAGACTAAGGGGGTACCTAATTAAAGTCTATAATTATCTGAAGCAGGGGATGCAGGGGGAATCATCCAGCCCCTTTTCAGTGGTCTGTGGGGATAGGAGAAGGGGCAATGGCTGCAAGTTGGAGCACAGGAAGTTCTGCACCAACATGTGGAAGAACTTTTTCCCAGTGAGGGTGACAGAGCCCTGGGACAGGCTGCCCAGGGAGGTGGTGGAGTCTCCTTCCCTGGAGATATTCAAGACCTGTCTGGACGCCTATCTGAGTGATATGTCCTAGGGAGCTGCTTTGGCAGGGGGGTTGGACCCGATGATCTCTCAAGGTCCCTTCCAACCCCTACAATTCTATGATTCTATGATTTAGGAAAGGCAACTCCATGTCAGCCAAAGAGAACACAGCACGTTGCAATTCTACACTTGTCTTTCTACAGTTCTACAACTCTCTGCTCAGGTATCCACAGCGATGATCCACCACTAGTTAGTTCATCAGCTCTTGCAAAGTCAGCCAGTCTGTCCCACCCATGTTCCTGCCTGGCCAGGTTAGTATCCCTGACAGACTCCAAGGCAAGGCAGGTTACCGCTCAACCCACATAAAAGAAGGTTATGTAGCACAAAAGGACTTTCAGCTTCTTTTGCAAGTTCATAGCTCACCATCCCTCCAAACTGCCCCTCTTCACTGCAAATGTGTAGCCTACACTTTGCCTAAAAGTCCTCCACTCCTTTTACCCAAATGGTGATGGGAATCTGCCCCATAATAAGACTTTATTAAATGATTAATTCCCACTGGAGAGTTTCTCAGTTTGCTTTGTTTTGATAAGCAGTCTGGTCATGAACTTCTGTCCAATTTTTGTTTACTTACATCCCTTTCCAGTTTCACTCTTGGATATTGGTTTGGCTAGCCTGTGTCTTCACAAAAATGGAAAAACATTTCTGTTTTCTCTTCTCTGAGACCCTGACACATTGCAGTGTATATAAATAGTATGAAATGCTAGAATTTGGTTTAATAGATCTTGGATATTTGACATACTGCCTTGGATTTTAATTAGACAAAGAGCTTTTCTGCCACCAGTCTGAAGAAGACAAATCAAAAGCCTTAACAGCATTATTGATCTCCTCAAAGAAAATATATTTTCATTAGTTTGATTGGTCATTGATCCCTTCCATGATCAACAGACTAAATTATTCTATATTGTTCTTGATTTCTTAATAGAAAGCAGGCAGCCATTTCATTTCCTGACATTCAAGGAAGATGAGTCTACTACCTTTCTCTTTAAAATGTTAAAATTGAAAGTAATTTACAATAAAAACAGAGAGATGAAAATTACAGATTTGACTGTTTCCAAGGTTAAGAATGCACTTTGACCTCTTATTAAATATATTCTGTGATGCTCTTCTACCTGCTTATATTTCCACAGTACTGTCAGGCTCTTTCCTTGAGTCTTTCTCTTGCAGTAGCTCATACAAGGGAATAATCTAGAATAATGCTGTTTTCTAGTCTTACATAACTATTTACACACAATATGAGTCCCACAAGAATCTAATAAAGAAGTGGGATTCTGCTCAGACCTATCAGGATTTTTCTGTGTAAATCTATTCTTGTACCCCTCTATTCTCAATGGATAAGTGAGACAGAACTGAGCTTGGCTACACTGGTCTACAAAGGATGACAGTTCTCTAAAGAGCCTAAAATACAAGTGTAAATGAGATGAGGTCCCAGTTGCTCTGACCCTGGGCCTAACACAAATTATCTCTCTCAGAAGGTTGGAGCTGTAACAAGTTTATGGTATTTCCCACCTCTGTTGACCTAAACCAGTTCCAAAGACACAGGGAAAAACAAAACAAAACAAAAGAACCCAATAATTTGTTAGGGAATATGAGCCATGAATATAAATTACTTTATAAATGTGGTGTCATCAGTATAACTTCATCATGTATCTAGTGACTTTTTGTCAGACAATGCTTTTGATATTGCTTATTCATTATTGCTTTTTTTTTTTTTTTCACCTTTTGTATTTGACTTTCTCTCTAGCACTGGGCAGACATCCAACAAATGAAATATTACATCACAGATATAGTAATGTTTATTTCTAGAACAAGGACTAAATTAATATTATTATTATCATTCTCTAATTCTTCATCAAGGACACAAAGATCTATGCCTGCAATTTAAAGGCTAAGAAAAATATTTTTGCCTACTTTGTAAGTTCTAAATGACTACATTAATCTTCCTTTATTCCTTTTCAGAAAGTCAGTTGCAGGTTTTATTCCCTCACTTTCTATCCCTTTGGGATTTCTGTGTTTTCAGAACAGGGCTGATCTCTTATTTCTCTGCTCTTAATGCTCTTGATTCAACAGTTGGCCTAAATCAATCTTTTCTGGAATTACCTGTATTCAAGGAACTGAGAGCAAGGATTGCTGATGGAAAGCCAATAATGCAGCAAGGATTGTAACAGTGCTATTGTTGCATACGAGATAGTTTTCCTGGTGTGTGACATACAGTAGAGCAATGCAAGGATCTTTATACCTGTTTTACAACATCTCAAGAGAAAAATGGTTGCTAATGCTGTGACACAGAAAGCATCCTGACAGAAGCATTTCCCATACCCCAACCTTCTAGGTAAGCTTTAATTAGTTAATTTAGGTTAAAAGTAAAGAATGTGTACTGTGCCTTTGGACGCAATATACTGAATACGTATGTATGGATACATACATACATATATAACATACAAGCAGTAGTTGTCTTTGCCAGCATAGAATCATAGAATGGCAAGGGTTGGAAGGGACCCCAAGGATCATAAAGCTCCAACCCCCCTGCCACAGGCAGGGCCACCAACCTCAGGCCTGGATCTACACAAGGTTGCCCAGGGCCCCATCCAACCTGGCCTTGAACACTTCCAGGGATGGGGCATCTACCACCTCTCTGGGCAGCCTGTTCCAGGATCTCACCACTCTTTCCGTAAAAAACTTCCCCCTAATATTCAATCTAAATCTTCCCTCCTTCAGCTTTAATCCATTCCCCCTTGTCCTGCCATTCTCTGCCCTTTTAAAAAGTTGATTCCCCTCCTGTTTGTATGGTCCCTTCAGGTACTGGCAGGCTGCAATGAGGTCCCCCTGCAGCCTTCTCTTCTCCAGGCTGAACAAGCCCAGCTCCCTCAGCCTCTCCTTGTAGGGCAGGTGCTCCAGCCCTCTAATCATCCTTGTGGCCCTCCTCTGAACCCTCTCCAACAGTTCCACATCTTTCTTGTATTGGGGGCCCCAGATCTGGACACAGTACTCCAGGTGGGGCCTCACGAGGGCAGAGTAGAAAGGGACAATCACCTCCCTGTCCCTGCTGACCACCCCTCGTCTGAGTCTTCCCACCAAAGCATTGTTAAGGCCTGGAACAGGCCCTGCTCAGGGACGTGGTGGAGTCACCCTCCCTGGAGATACTGAAAAGATAGGTAGGTGTGGTGCTTGGGGAGATATGTTACTAAGTTAGCAGTTGGACTCAATGACCTTAAAGTGCTTCTCCAACCTAAGCAATCAGCTGATCACCAGTTTCTTGATGTGTGTGATAATGGTCTTATGCTGCCATAACTAAGTCCATGCTACAAACCACCCCGGGGACTGCCAACATGTCAAAGACCCAGCCTAAATCTCAGCTGCTGGCTTACAAATCTTAATCGATTTACTAGCTTAAAGTTTGAGTGTTGCTTGTATTGCAGGTTATAGCCTTAGAGAAGTAATGGATAGTACTATAAAGTGCATTTTCATCCTGGTTTTATTTAGTTATTTTCATGTTGTTGTAATCTACTTTTTAATCTACTTCTATTACTGTAATCTACTTTTTCAACCCAGAAACAGGCAGGGTGAGGTTGCCAGCACATTCTGATGCAATGCAGTTTTATCTATACAGACAAAGCTGCCTCAAACATGACCTGAATCTCAGCAAATACTGTTAGTACCTCTTGCAGGCCATACTGCTAGTGTGTTGTCACCATTATGCAGGAGCACTTGCCAGCATCCAGCTTTGGTTCTGAGCCTGGAGAGCGTTTCTACTTTTGCCTAGTCAGGCACAGATAATACCATCTTTGTTTAAGCTGCTGGAGTCTGCTCTGTGAAAACACATGGCTTGTCTCAGTTCTCCAAGGCTATTGTGATGCCATTCAACCAACAGGATCAAGTACTCTTTGCAAAACATCCGGGGACACCCCACCACCCCAGTAAAAGAAGGGAAAAAATGAAGTGCAGCCAAGTCCACTTGTTCGATCCTATGAACATCTAAGATGAGCACAAGCTGATTCAGATGTTATAATACAGCATACATATACAGCTACTTATCAAGCATTTCTGTCAACCACCACCCCTGACTAGGAGCCAAAGGAGGACTTAAGATTTGAGATTCTTCTGTCTGTCACATTCCAGTAACCACAAACAGCTGTCCACTGTTACATTTTGAAGCCTGAATGACAGATATGTTGCTATAAACTTTTCCACTGTATAAAAGTAGCCAGTATGGGGAGGGGAGGCGAAAAAGGGGGTTGTTTGGGGTTTTTTTCATAATCTCCAGACCACAGTCTTTTGTTCACCTTCAGGAAACTAGTCAAAGATTAAAAAGAAATTCACATTTTGTTGTTGACAAATATTAATTTAGCACTAAGTACTAAACATATTAGTATTTCCAAAAAGGCTTGTAATGTTTCCATTTTCTATGTTAAAGCTAATAATCTCAAATGCTGAATATAACTGCCTGTTTCTCCATCCTAACTTGAAATGGAAAACCAAGTTTTTGCATGTCCATCAGGTACATTTCTCCACTTGAAAAATGTATTTTTGTTGGGTATGAACATTTCAAGACATCTGTAAAATATCTGAGTCTGAAAAATCATTGCTTGAAAGCATTCTTATTTTTCTGAAAAGAAATGGTGAACATGTTCTTTGAGATACTTGGGGCTCTGTTATTTGATACAAAAAGAATTCATGGAAGTATCATGTACACAGCACAATTTGCAGAAGATGTAATGTGATCACAACAAGAGCTGCAAGCTATGAAACAAGAGAGAGGATGAGGGCATGAAAATAGGAGCCTGGAAAAGTTCTGCGATGTGAAAAGAAGGTAGACGGTTTGGCATAGGAATTTAGAAGTGAACCAAGAGCAGGGAGAAGGGGAATGGCGTTAGCACTGAGAGTTCAAATATTGCTGCCATGGCACTGACCAGCAGGGTCTGCATTGGAGAAGTCCATCGAAAGAATCTCTACAAAAAACAAGCCAGTTTCTTTACCAGCTAAGCACAGTCGCTGAGCTATTTATGAACTCTAGAAAAGTTCCAATGAAACTAACAGAAACTGTTGAAACTGTTGATAAGTGTAGTAATCCCCCTATTTAGCTGCAACCAGTGAGCATCCTATCCAAACAGGCAGCCTGTCCTGCATCTCTCCTCCTACTAGTAGCCTGTGGCGACCGGCAGAGAGCAACACGCAATTCGATATGAATTGTAGGTGAAGCCATTTATTAGGTGAAATCACACAGATTCTATACCTTTTTTACTATCAATGTGGCAAGCTAAAAAACTGCTAATTGGTTACACACACTGTTCACACCATATTGATTGGTTAGTAATTATAACGAGCTCTGATAAACCTATCTTATAGCTAAACATCCTTAGTTTACCTTTAATACCTAAGAGCTTCCACATACCTGCTGTTTTGATCACCTTGTTATGGTTGGCTCTCAACACGTTCTGTTACTCCCAAATACCTTCCCATAACTGCTTCTTGGTTTAGGGTAGCCTGTACACCTATCAGCATGGCTGCTGTGTTTTGAGAATGTGATTATTAGGATCCTCTCAGCATGAGGAACTTTTCTCATGGGAACAGGAGAATATTGTCAGGACCTATGTCTTGGGTGAAGAGGGCTAGGCCGCTATCTGGCCTGCTGTCTTCCCCCACAGTAGCCCTTGCTAACCCTTCTCCTGGTTGCTTCTAAAGTCCAAATTGTAGCAACTCTGCTGACCTGGAAACATGTTCGTAAAAAGCAACAATGTAAATATGTTAAAACCCTAGTAAATAGACAAACATTTTAGTAAAGATAAAGAGCGGTAATTGTTAATGTATTTAAAAGTCTAACTGCTAGTAAAGTACATTACTCACACAACCAACATTTTAAAATCAGGATAACTTAGATTTGTAAGAGACTGAATACCTAAAAAGATAATCTTTTAAAAGATTCTGGAAATGTTTCATTACAAAACTGGAGCTAGTGCCAGTGACACTCAATCTTCCCCTCTCTCCCTGATGATGTTTACCACCTGCTTTTAGCTAAAGTATAAGCCAAGATTTTAAAACTGTAAATCGCAAGGAAAACTCTACATGCCATGTATACTGCATCTCATAGCTACCAGATGTTCCAGCTGGGAAATGAAATCCCAACTCTTATCCACATTTACGATAAAAGGTACCTTACCAGACTTCTCTCAAGGCAGCTATTCCTGATTAGATCATGTCTCTGTTCAGCACTCTGTCATGGTGTAGATCAGAGCTGCAAAATACATAGCCTGTTTCTCGCTAGCAACCAGATCAGTAAATGCTGTGTCCTGCTGGTAGATCAGACTCACTAAAGTAATTAAAACTCCTTTAATTTACCTGTCAGCTAGACGTGTGCGCTGCGCGAGCCAGCCAGCCAGGTCCCAAGGCTCCCTGCTATACACAGGCTGCGCTACCAACTGTATACCTGTGAATCACATCTCTGCTTTCCCAACACGGGGGCTTGGCTATGTCCTCTTTACCCAACCGTCCCCTTGGCGGGTGTTTGTAGTAGGAGTGGGTGGGTAGAAAGGGGCTGAGGAAGGGGCAGGGGACAGAGGGAGAATTCATAGGCATAGGCAGGCAGGCAGGAACTGCTGCATGCAAGAAAGGCCCAGTTCAGTGTGGGTAAACTGGGAACTTTAGAGGCCGGCAGCTCATTAGAGATGAGGCCATTTGGGGCAGACAGGACTACTTTTTCTCATTCACCTTGCAATAACGAGCAGAGCTCTCATGCTCCACAGACAGACGTGAAAACAGTGTTTAAAACAACATTCTTGAATGTATAGTCCACAGATGCTACCCACATCCAAATTCAAAGACAGGCATAAAGCTTTCTTTTAATGGCAAGGGAAACAGAAGGTGTTACATTTTTATGATTGTTCATGCATGTCTCAAGACCCCAGTAAGAACTGTAGTGTCACCGAGACTTCTGAAGGGGAGTCCGAATGGAAAGCACAATATTGTCAGCATCCACGTGGCTGTCAATTCTGCAAGTTCACAATTTTAATCAAAATGAAAGGATTCTATATTATCTGTAGATAAATCAATAAACTTTATATAGTTATATGTATGTTATACATATTACATATATATGTATAATGTATACACACTCTCTCCGTGTATATATTTACATATTTACATACTCCCCTCCCTGGCAGGTTTCAAGGCTAGGTTGGATGGGGCTTTGGGCAACTGGATCTAGTGAAGGGTGTCCCTGTCCATGGCAGGGGGTTGGAACTAGATGATCTTTGAGGCTTCTCCCAACCCAAAGCATTCTATGGCTTCTATGATTCTATATACACATAAACAGCTGGCCACTCTTTACTGCATCTGTCAGATCTTAAGAAAATCAAACCAGTTTCAAAATACTAAGTCACACACAGATTGCTGAGTCTGACCATGGCAAATGTACAGAATCTATGTACAGGTTATATGGGCCCATAGAAGAATTGCTTGAATTGAAGAAACAATTGATTATCTTTCAGTATCATGATGATGCAGAAATACAAACTAATCAAAATAAAGTTCTTAGCTAAAGTTAAGAACAATTTTTATATGAAGTATGACAATTTATCTAGCAGTATTGAGGGATTTAAAAGAGTTTTTAACAACAGCTTCAGAATAGGTACACCTAGCATAAACCCCTATTCTACTTCATATTAGCATGTGGTCTTTGAAATCTCCAACAGTCATGAGTCTAACGTGACTATGCAAGTTTTGGCAGTCCACAGTTCATCTCAAAGGTCCTAACCTAAAGCAACCTGAACCTTGAACTGCATCTCAAATCATCTGCCCCCTAGATCAGAGGTTATCACTGTGGAATTATTCTCCCTTTGATTGCAAGCAGTAGTTGTGAAAACTTGATCTAAAGTATTGATGTTCTCCTAGAGTAAAGTAGTCTCCTTTGGTAGTTAGGAGTAACTCCTTCTGTGTTATTTCACATTCAGTGCCAAGTGCCTGCTTTCCACAAAGAGCATTCAAGACAGAAGAGCAACAGCAAAATAAATGGATGGCTGGGGTCGCTTTCCTACTTCACACAGAACAAGGTATTTTTGTTGCTGAGCCAGAACAGGTAATGAATGAGATATTGTTCAGATAGATTTGCATATAAGTCACCACTTGGCCAAACAAGTACTTTAAGCATAGTTCGCACCTAAGCAAAGTCAAGCCTTTCCATCCTAACTGACTCTAGGGGCTATGGGTAGCCACCACTGCTGTTGACACGTGGTATCATGAGCCTGTTCAGCTGCAGAGTGCAGGTATGCACTTCTGACATTAAAAGGAGCTCCAAAGCTTTGTTCATAACACAGCTTCTGCTTGCCCTGATCAATGCTGTGGGTTAGGCTAGCCAGCTGGTGACCACGTTAGAAAGAGCAACATCGCAATTCCACAGCTTAAACTTGTAGCCAGCTGTTCCAGACATCCACTCCGAGGAGTATGCACCCGCAAACTCCACGCATTCATCCATGTGCATCAGGAAAGTGCGTGACAGAACCCACCACGAGGATGTGCACCTCAGTCTTACAATTCGTATCCTCTAAAGTTTCGCGTCCTTGCAAATCTTTCTTCTCCACGACCTGCTGCCACCAGTCTCGCACACCGGCGCTCCCTCCACCCACAGCGACCGAGCATCCTCGCCCCCGTACCACACCTGTGTCCCACCTAACGAGCTCAGGCCTGTGGTGTCCACATAGACCACCCCAAAGAAGACTCGCCGCAGTGCATCACACCATTTAACACAAAGATAGCCCTTTGCCGATAAACATACATACACATAAAGATACACTCCGCAGCCGCGTATCACATGCAACAAGCCCAGCCTCAATAAAAACACGCCATCTATCGCACACAACGAGCCGGTGCCCCGTGCTGCGTGTCACACAACACTCCTACACCTACCGGCTGTGCCCTCCTACCACGCCTGGAGCGCCCGGGCTGTCCCAGGGCCCGGGGCTCGGCGCACGCAAGGAGCGTGTGCATGTTAAGGGTCTAAGCGCAGGGGACCATGCATGCGTGTGACTGCATGCACCGGGTATGCGAGCGCCCACGCTGCCCGCAGGTGTGAGCGGGTGCCCGGAGGGGCGGGCTGCGGGTGCCCACGCGAACGCGGCACGCGCAGGTGCGCGTGCCTAGCGTGTGTCAGCATACGCGCGGGGCGCAGCGTGCGTACGGCAGGCGGTACGGGGGGCGCAGGGCGCCGCGAGTGCGCGCGTCGGAGGCGCCGTGTGTCATGCGTGCGTCTGTGTCCGTCACAGCCCCAGCCCGCGCGTGTCCCCGTCACTCCCTGCACGGAGTGCGTGTGTGACAGTCCCTACGCCCGCCCGTCAGCCCGCCGGCGCGCTCCCCGCTCGGGACGGGACGGGGCTGCCCCGGTACCTGCCGAAGTGTCCCAGGGAGTCGAAGAGCCGCTCGGAGCTGGGAGCCATGGCGAGGCGGCAGCACGCCGGGAGCCTCGGTGCCGCTGTCCCGGCGGTGTGGCGAAGCGGCACCGTCCCGTTGCCTCCGCCCGCCCCCCGGCGGGGTATGGCGCCCCGCCCGCCGGCCCGCGCCAAGGACGGCGCGCGCGGCCGCGCAGCGGGAGAGCCGCCGAGGGGCGGAGGGTGGGGGGGAGCGAGGGGCGCCTGCCCAACGGTCGCCGCCCTAACGGTCGCCGCCCCGTCGCCAACCGCCCCCTGCGCGGAGCCGGTCCCTGAGGGCCGAGGCGGGACGTGCAGCCCCGCTTGCCTTCGCGCTGCTGCCGTGAGGGCTGGCGTTCCCTCAGGCGCAGCTCCGCGCCTCGGACGCTGCCCCCGACAGACGGGTCTCTGCCGATCCCGCCGGGAGGCACCCGCAGCACACGCTTTTTTTTTTTCTTTTTCCCATTAAAATTAAATTAAAGGAGGCAATTATGTGCCTAAACCCCCCTGTGCCAATCATTAATAATCAGATCTTGCAGGCTCTGCTGCATTTCACATGGAGTTTTCAATTAAAGGAGGGTATAAACAGTTCTTTCCCAGGGCAACACCTGACTGTTAAGAAGTCATTTTTAGAGGCCTTATAACCGGCTCTGTTATTTGGGTATGTTACTTTGCAGTTGCACAGGGGTTTCCCCAAGTTTTAGCACACGATGTATAACGGGGGTATCGGTTCTGTATTTTACTACGTGCCCCCTATCTGCATGCCTGCTATTAGTACCCCGCTCCGTAACGAAGCCTCAATTATATCTGGGCTTATTCTCCCGTCTTACCCGGAGTAGGCCAAGATAATCAATTTGAAATTGTTTGAGGATTAGCAAAGCCAGTTACAACAGGAGACCTTTGTAATTAACTTAGCAGTGGGTTTTGTTAGAACAGCTATGCTCAAACAGCCCAGTCGCTCTTGGCTCTGGGAATTAGGCAAGATACAGACAAAAAACTGTTGCAGGTGCAGCTCTCGTATTTAAGGGGATTTTTTCTCCTCAGAACTCTTAATTTCCCTTCTTGGGTAGGTCCAAATTCAAAGTTTTCCCTGCTCTGAGTGAGGAGAGGGACCAGATGCCCTCCAAAGTCTCCTTCCAACCTAAACTGTTTTATAATCCTGTGATGAAAGACACATTTCCAGCAGATTGCATGAGCTCTTTCTGGGCTGCTTCACAAGAGAAAAAGAAATAATCAAAAAAGCCAAGTCAGTTCAGTGCTGTTCTATGTATACTTCACTTTTAGGAAGCACAGAAAAAGCTGGGAAGTAAACTCCTATTAAATCACCAGAAGACAACCTCCTTTTTACAAAACCTGACCCAAATACTTCTGCTACCACACGGGCTTCACTGTTTCACAAGGAAATGTGCCTTTAGGAGGCTCTGGCACCAAACAAGCTCTACAACTGTTCCTCTGCGCAGAGCAGATGTTGGTGCTTAGGGGTGACAATCTGTTCCCGCACAGACCTGGAGAAAGCAGATGTTTGTCAGGCTCCATGGCTCCAAGTGACTCCTGACCCGACCAGCAAAACGAGCAAACAACCCATTACACAACCAGGGATCTGGGTAGCAAGTTCAGCAGGGGAATGCTCCTCACAGCTAGCGTGTCATTCATTAGACCCCCTCACCTCACCCAACAGTTTTGAAGGCATCTCCATTGGACAAAGCTCCCCATATGTCTCTCTGCACCTGCAAAGGACTTTTTAAACACTGGGTCCAGAGCTTGTTGCTGTCACTTATTTAGGATGTGCAAACTAGTAATTCTAAGGACAGGTTTGTTTGCTTTCAGTAAGAATTTTGGGATCTCATGTTTTTTACTTATAAATATCAGCATTCAATTTAACCATCCTTGTTTTTCTTTTTTCTCTGGAGAATGTTTTTCAGGTTTGGAATGGTATGTGCTTGAATGCAGCATGGGTACTTTAACAAAGCATTTCTTTCTCCAGAGAGCCACACTAGTTAAATAGCTATTTGCAAAAACAAACACCATTGAATAGTAAATATCCTGGCTAAATATTCCATTGCTGCTTATGTGGCTGCTTTTACTGTCTTGCCTCCTACAACAAGTAAATTCATTCGTTTTCAACAGGATTACAGTATAGGGAAGATCTATTTTTGGTGTAAAAGTCAAGCAGAAAGTAAATAAATAAACCCCTTTCAGGACAATTTTTTAAACCTGAAAAGATCCATAAGTAGTTTTCCCTTTGTGGAATCTTTCACAGGCGTTCTTGCCCACATTCCTCCCTGTGCTTGCCTCTTTGATACTACCATGACTTTCCTGCCCACATGAGAGTTAAAGATAGGGAATGTGCATTCTCTCCTATTAAAGTCAATACCAAGCTCGCACATGCTGCACTTCCAAAAGTTATTAATGTAATGCCTGCAATGTCCACTCTCTTAAGCATGCGGTGGTCACAGATTTGCCTTGTTCCTTTCAAGCCTCAGAAGATGCACAACGTGTTTTAAGCTTGCGTTCCTCCTATCCTATTACACCTATGCTACATGAAGCAATGCATTTTGTCACTGATATTCCTCACTGAGTTATTTTTCACCAGAGTCTCCTAGAAACAGCCACAGTACTGCTCACATACAGTAGACAGCTCTCTTTCTGAAGGATTGTCCTGTGTGATAAACCCTTGTGCTACAGAAGAAGCCAATAGGGAATATCTGAACAGGGAATATCTAAAGAAGAAATGAAAGACACCTATAATCAACATGTGTCAGGGTGAGACCATCCACATCCAAGCTCTACTTTAGAATGGTAAGGATTTTATTAGCAGAAGGAACTGAAGAGATGTGATCCCTTTCCTAGAATGTCTTTGGAAACCACTGGGATGGGAAGATTGAAGATGCTCACAACAGACAACACTCTCCAAGGTATTCCAGGGGTTTTAAGTGTTGGTCTTCTAGTCACACAAGGGGAATATGCAACAGCCCATCACACACACAAAAAAATGAGATATAGGTTTAACCTCATTTCTAGCACTCAAGCAAGTTGCTATTCAACAGAGATACTCAATATCACACAATCCTTGAGGAATAAGTGATCTTAATGAGATAAAAGATGGCTTACAAAACAATCTCCTTCAGTTTGTCATTCCCACGAGAAAAAGTCCGGCTCCTACTGGTAAAGGCTGTTCCTGGCCTTCTCTTTTCTAAGTCAAATGACAGTGTCACCAAAATATGAGAGGTATACAAGGAACATGCCTGTGATACAATTTTCTGTATGCGTTCTCATACATTCATACGGGCATGCTGAGCTTCAAATTACAGCTGAACCCTAAATACCGATGTGGTGAGAACAGCAGATAGCTGGTAGTGTTGCCAACACCTTTCCATGGACACAGGTAATGACTTCTTAAAGGGAGATGATTTCTGACCCACCTGTTTCCTCACTCCTTTTGACAAGGCTTGTAACCCACAAATGAGGAGCAGTATTACAGGGAGTGCAGGAACTGCAGCTGCGTCAAGCAAGAAACAGAGATGATCTAACTACTGCCACCAGCACTCAAGTTGAGCACATGGGTAGAGCCCATCCCTGAGCGTTCTCTGGTATCTGCTTTATCACACCAGTGAAAAAAATCCCTCACTGAAATCCTAGTTTGAACGTAATCTTCTGTTTTGAAGTGGCCAATTGCCATTGCCTTCCAGGGAAAAGCTGCAAGATGACTACAAGTTCATTTATCCATGGAAATGCAATGGAAGCTTCTAGAGAGTAAGCCCCAAATGGGTCCTGCCCATGCAAATGTCTGTCAGCCATTGAATTTTGCTGGTTTTTAAAAATTCCAGATATTCTGTCTACAAAACCAGGGAAGTAATATAGATGTTGCTTTTGTCTGACAGAAAGTAAAATTAGGCATTATATGAGAGGTTTGGGGGTTCTGAAATTAGATTTACATTAAACAGAATTAAAAATGTGGTTAGTAATGCAGCAAATATCTTGGTAAAGAAGATCAGCATGTGTACCCACCCTCGCAAAATCTTATGGGATTCTCCTGAACTGCAAGGAAGGAACCCTGCAATTCCCTGCCTTCTCATGACAGTCCAAGAATTTTCTCATCAACCTTAAGAAAAACAGAGCCATAGCAAGGTTGATGTGAGAGTGGTTTGTCAGCAGCTGCCACAAGACAAATATGCTCAATATACCTTCTTTCCCCCTCCTGCTACTACTCTAACAGCAGGCCAGGCAGGCACGAGGCAGTTGTAGCAGCCTGAAGTCATTCGCTATGGCTTTGGCTGTGTTTTTTCTTCCACTGTCTCCTGGTTGGGACTCAGGAATAATCACAAGAGTCTCCTCCAGAGAACTCACTCAGGGTTTATATTCAGCACAATCAAGGCCCAGACAGGATTTTGGAAGCCTAGCGAGTGTCTCCCAGTTGTACTGTGGACATCTGCAGAGATACATCTAACCATGATACTTCAACGTGGACTACTTTGGTTTCACATTTTCATGACTCTTCCTCCATAGTATCCTTTTGCCTGGAGTTATTCTATCTGTGCAGACAATGAGTGCATATGAACAGAGTACTTCATGATGGGAAATGTCTATACTGGTCCAATATGGATAAAAAGCCATTTTGAATAATGAAAAAATAATTCAGAAATTCAGAAAAGCCAGATGAATGTGCACAAAAACAATGGGAGCTTTGCAGGTCATTACCCCATCTAAAATTTTGGGGGTAACAGAAGCTTTTTAGTCTATAAGGAAGAGAAAGAGAGCTTATCTGAACATTGTTTCAGTTCTGGACTACACCTACAGTGTGTACACATAGGCCTGGCCTTCCAAGGAATGCGGAAGCTAAACTCTACAGTACCTTTATGACAGTCTTCTTCAGGGATGCCTGATAAAAGCTGGAGAAATCTGATAGACACCTTAAAAATACCTTTTATCAAAAGTTTCATCTAAAGAGAAATTCCAAAGAGACCTCTCTAATTAAAGGGAACACAGTACACTCAAGCCCCTCTCTTGAACTCTGTTTCAATCATCATTATTTCTCCTGTACCATTAACTACATATTAGCCAGGACAGTGCATCAGAAAGCATGTCAGGGATGCAGGGCTCTCTACAAAGTCTGGGCAATATTCTCTCAAGCTCTGTCTGCTCCAAGGTTTTCCACACAACCTCCTCTCCATTAACTGGACTGGTGGAGTGACAGTGCAGTTTGTGCAGTCTCTGGAGCCCTCCTAAACCAGATGATGTATGAATGATTGCAAAAGCAGTGTTAGCAGGGTTACAAAATTGTTCTCTACCAGTCTGTATTTAATTTGGAACAAAAAAGTCATCTCTAGCATAGACACCATTTAGCATATCCTGCATTCTGTACTGGTTACATTTTGGTGGTTTGTTCAGACAAAACATACCAGAGGACAGAAACAGATACTGGGAATAAGAGGCTTCAAAGAGGAGGAAGGGAGCTCACAGCTTAATTTGGTAATCTTGTTATAAGTAAAATTAAGAAGTCACTAGAATTTATGCTGCATTAGAACCTGAAGAAGGAAAAAAATACAGTCACTGAGTGGTCCTGTGCAGTGCCGGAGACAGAGATAATATAAGCCAAAAGCTGAAAGTTAAAGCTAGATTCACTGAAGTGAGAAACAAGGTCCACATCCATAGCAGAAAGCGTATATAGTTATTGGAACCAGCAACCAAAGGAACTGATGGATTCTCCACCCCTAGAAATTTTCTGAGCATCATCAAGTTAGAGGTTTTTTATAGATAGATAGTCTCTTACATAGAGGTATTCTCATATATAGAGATATTTATCAAATAAGCCAGTAATAAACCAAGTTGAAAGTCTATATCCTTTGCCATGCAAGTGATCAGGCATGCAAGTAGTGCCTTCTAGCTTATAAGCTTCTCGGAGAGAAAATTGATGAGATGAAGTTTTTGTTGCAGCTGATTAGTTAACCCAAACTGGCAATGACTACATTCCTTTCACTGCTGCCATACTGATAAATGGAGCTATCTCTGAAAACTAATTTCTCTGGGACCCCACAGACAAGCAGTGTGGCTTCTTAACAGTCCAGAAAAAACCAGCAGGATATCATGTTAGCTTAAGTTATTTAGCATGAATAACCAAGGGCGCAGTCAAGAGAGATCTGACAGATTTAGATGAAGTGACTGAAGATGATACCAGTACCAGCTGTCTGCTCCATGGCCCTCTGCTTGATGCCTCAGCAAATATATGGTCTGTGAAACAGGCTGGCTGAGGTACAGATTTCATATTACTTGGCCCTGTCTATGTTGGCAGGAAGGTGGGTTGGGTCTGAGTAACAGTAGTGTCTTAAACCACTGTGCAGTGGACACCCAGTTCCTGTCCATTGGTGGTATTGGCAGCGAGGAAGTGGCAGCACAGACCTCACAGCAGGAAGAGCACCAAGCACAAGCTCCTCAGGGACCTGGGATACATGCTACCTGTCCTGTATACTGCAAAACAGCACCCTGGCTGATGAAACAGACAAGCAGAAATGATACTGCATACATCAGTAGGAGCTACTTATTTTCTAATGTGAGACATATTTAACTTAAGGTGAAGAACAATGAAATGTAACTGAAATTTTTGAGAAAAATACTTCCTTCTTGTAAGAAATGTGCTAAAAATGAGAGGCTTGCTTTGTGTGCTTTGGGCAAAAATCAGGCAGAGACTGTACACAGATATACTGCCAGGCAATGACAGGTAATCTCATCAAAAAGTCTCATTCAAAGGCAAACCTTTTAGGCAGCTTTGCCAACAGATTCAAAAGCTGTTGCTGCACATGGTTATAGACACATTCCTGTCCCACCTGCCAGCTGGGGACACAAAATGCCACAGGCAAGTTTGCATTCGCTGGACTGATTGCATTTAGATGATGAAGAACCAAAGAAAAAAGAGGCTTGTCTAGCTGAGTTTCCAAAGACACATTCAAGCATCCTTTACTCAGAAAGTTTCATCCTAGGCTGACATTGGATACGTAAATTCTGTAAGACTTTAAAGATTACTGCAAAGCTGAGCCAGGTGAAATCCACAAATGGCTAAAAAGCAAATCCAAACTCTAATTCTACAACCTTGTCTGAGCACATCCCCATAAAAACATTGCAGCAAGTCCTGTTACCACATCCACCATTTCTTAAGAAGCATGGAGCAGCCACTCTGATCAAGCAATACTCCAGACGGGTTTTTCCATAATGTAGTGCAGGGGAAGCAGGAGGATATGAAGACCCCTTGAGGTGTTCAAGGCCAGGTTGGACGGGGCTTTGGGCAACCTGGCCTAGTGAGGGTGTCCCTGTCCATGGCAAGTGGAGTGGGACTAGGTGATCTTCGAGGTCCCCTCCAACCCAAAGCTTTCTATGACTCTATGATAATGCCAAAGCCAAGTAGCACAGACAGCAAATACTACCACAAGGACATCCCAGGATAAATCCTACCGAGCAATGGTCTTGTCTCTCCTCACAGGCACACAACCACTCCTAGACAGCAGAGGCAAGAAAAAAAAAATCCACATTTTGGCAAAATTTGCTAGCAATTTGGGGCCTTATGCTCTTAACTGTAACTCTTTAGTGTCCTGTACAGGGTTGTCCATGTCTGTGTAGAGTTCCACAACAGAGGGCATTTCACTCTATAGCACGCACCCCGCATCAAAGAACGTAGGCGTTTCCCATGTCTCCCTTCACTTAAGCAAGTTACCAACAACCACCACTAGTGCAACACAGTGCCAGCTGAAGCTGTGCCTCTTTTTCACTTCTAAAATTGGCACATGTGATTCTTCAAGATCTGTAGAACCCCATTCTTTGGACAAATGTTGGTGGGAAAGTGCCAGGTGAACTTTGATGACATGCTAGCAAAGCCACTATCCTCGCAGCATTTCTGCTGCTTTGCTTTCCTTTTGGTACACGTGGATCTTAAACTCTGCAGTGAAAATTACCTGGATTACATACATTTTGTTTAATTACCCCTTTTTTTTCTTTTTTTGCAATTGCTCTTATCCCAGTTTACCTTTGACTGGATGTGCTGATGCCTGCTATATGCTAAAAGACCACAGTGAGGCAGGTATGCTCAGCAAATTCTCGCGAAGCCTCTGGGATTAACAGTTTATTTAGTATTCCTCCTATACCCCGTCCCACTGGCCTATGTGAGATTTCCAGCAGAAAGCAGCGGTTGGTTACTCAGAATGCTCCTCCCGTTACTTTGGAGTTTGCTTGGCTGACTCCAGAGGGGCTGAACTAAGTCTCCACATGCCCAAGGACTTCCAGTCCTCTCAAACCACTTATTTTTAAGGTACTACATTTTGTTTGTGTTTGGAACGAATCACACAGGATCCAGAGCTGAATTTTCCAGAGGACATCATTAAGACAAGCACGGCTTAACACAAGCACTTTGATTGCAAAACCAAACCACTCGGTATTTTGACAGCGGTGGCATTAACAACTCAGGAAACTAAATCAGGAGTGATTTTTGTCTGCTTACTGTACATCTCACACTTCTCTGAGATTCCCCAACATACAAACACAAATCATCCCCCAACAGTTACTCCTGACATAAACTTGGGTAAAGGGAAAAATCTGGTCCACCATCCTCCATCACTGCTGCATTTCAGATGGGGAAAACAGGCAGCGAGTTGTGGAACGAAGGAAGTAAAATAGTGAAGCTCTGGATTTTGAGAAACATCAAGCTGTGGTTGATTTGAAGCACACATGAAAAAGACAGAGGGGACAATAAGAGCCAATCTGTGGCTTTAGATATGTTACCAAAATGCTTGTTCTGACAAACTGTGTCCCTTCCTGGCGAAGTGCCCTCTTTTTCCCTTCCCTTTTGTGTGTCCACATAATTTCTTGATTATGCAAATGCACAGCAAGCCCAGTTCATCTCAAAATCAAAATCAAGACAAAACACTGGACTGAACTGGTACATGAGGCTTTTGTGTCATCTGGATGTCATTCCACAAGGGAGAGTGCTAGTTGGAGTTGAAGAAGCCAATGTTTGAGCATAAGGGTGAGCAAAACATGGACAGTGGAAGCAGGTGAAGTTCCAGCTTTCTCCTGCACCTTCTTCCAGCCCGACATACTCCTGCTGTACAGCTCATGTTTCTGTGGGATTCTCC
The DNA here is from genome assembly GCA_022605575.1 of Laterallus jamaicensis coturniculus. Lineage (NCBI taxonomy): Eukaryota > Metazoa > Chordata > Aves > Gruiformes > Rallidae > Laterallus > Laterallus jamaicensis. The sequence goes on from JAKCOX010000027.1 coordinate 8,561,773, forward strand.
GTGGGTTTCCCGTGTTATAGCAGGTTTGTTATTCTATTATTCTGGATTAAGCTATAAACCATATCAGATTCTTTAGAAAGAGTTAGGCTACCCATGAATCATTGGCCAAGATAGCAACGAACTGGCTCAGGGAAAGTTTCCAGATGGCAGCACCACTTTCAGAGAGACACTCCTCCTCCCCAATATGCTTTTGAGCAACTTCCTCATCTCTTCCTTCAGTTAGAGCTGCACTGAACCAAGATGCTTGATCAGAGACTTTGTGATTCATTTGGAATGAATAAAATAAAAAGTCTACTCCTGTGCCAATCCATGAGGCACATCCGTCTCACACATACATAGTTTTTGTCCTCCCATCCCAAAATAGACATATTAGAACTATAGGGAAAATGAAATCAAAGAGAAAGGAATTTCCCATTATGATGTGGAACGACATAAACTAATACTTGGGTCCCCAGCTAAGAGAAGTGATATGACAGAGGCCCATAAAATCAGGAATGGCACAGAAAAGAAGGATAAGCTACAATCATTCTCAGTCTTTCATCACACAGGAGTAGGAACGTGGATTAAAAGCATCAAAACAAATTTATGGAAATATTTATTCATATAGCTAAACTGCATTTTAAAAATAAGAACATATTCCTATAACAGCACTCTGCTGCAGCTGAACATATCGATCAGTTGAAATGAAATGCAATGTATTCTCAAACTGACTGACCTCAGGGGCTTATTTATCAACTTTTTTTTTAATATCAAGAGCAAGCCAATAATTTCAGCTCTGAATTCTGCTTTTCAGATAAATCTTCTGCCCTTTACCATGTACAAGGAAAACAACAGCAATAACAAATGATGCTAACTCTGGTCACTCTCCCGCAGGCAAAACTGCCTGAGCCTATGGGCACCACACCATGCAAAGGCTAGAGAAGCCCTTCAAGGCCTCCTCTAGCGCAACCAGCACCCCTGACCCAGGGACATGGGGCATTTGGAGGTTAGGAATCTGACAACTGGGGGCCAATGCTAGTAGTGCCCCTGGTATTAAAGCCTGTCTGCTCCCCGACAGGGACCCTGTAAGAAGGAGGCACACACTGAGCTGGGGACACACTCTAATCTGTACCCTGGTGCAGGGGCAAGGTTGAGGTTGGAATTTCCAGGTTTAGGCAGTCTCCACAAGTCAGCCTGCAGGTTTCTGTTTCAGCAGCTAGCAGCACACAAGAAAGACAGTAGCCTATGTGAGCAGAGAACAGACTCACGAGCTGCGAACTGCTGGGAAACAGGCTCTATTTTGCACTCTCAGCCTTCAACACTGCTTCTAAAATGCACAGCTCTGAGTTCTTTATACTTCCCGAAAAGCAGAGACTCTGCAATAATGACATGCCTAGGAGCTGCCTGCTCACTTTGGGGCTCAGTGAGTGTAAACACAAATCTCCACTTTGTCCCATTTTCCAAGAGTTTCATAACCCCCCCCTATCAATAAATAATGGACTGCAAATCAGTGAGTGACTGGTTTTGGCACAGTGGTGAGGGCACAGATAACAGATTTGCACTCCAGCCTCTGACCTGAGGAACACCTATACCCCATGGAACACCACCAAGAGGGGAAAGACCAACACGTGAATAACCAGGTGCCAATGACAGCCACAGGAAAGTGGAAGGCCAAGGTCTTGGTCCCAGCACCACATCAAGATTGTCCCTGCAAGGATGTACTCCAGGTTGGCAGAATAAGGCAGCCCTGGCAACACTGCCAAGCTGTGGATGCTTGAGGATGGCTGTAGGGCCTAAAGGATAGAGGCAACCATTAGCCTCTGCAGGCATCAAAGCACCCAAAGGGTTTGAGTCTCAGGTAGGAGGTACTTCTCTTCCTGCGTGACAGCACTCTTTCCTAGCTCAGTAGCTTCCTCTGAGCAGCCACTGCACTGTTTCTGCAGTTTTCCTCAGGACACCTCGGGTTCCCAAACTGCAGCGTAGCCAAATGGTGTCATTTGGTTTGTGCACTGAAGGAAGGTGTCCAAGGGTTTAAACAGGGTGAGAAGTAAAAGGTATTACACTTCAAGTGGAAAAGAGATGCCACTGTAGAAACTTCAAGTGCCTGGTTGATATTAAAGCAACCTGTTCAAGTGGGGTCAGAGATGCATCGACAGCCTCTGCGGATCATGGCTTCTCTGACCAGACCAGGAGATGTCTCTAGAAAGGGACTTTTCTCCTTCCCTTTCACAGCATCTAAACGAAGCCACAGAAAATGAGCTGGCTAGAAAAAAATACCTGTTTGCATAGAAATTATAGTAAATTTCAATCATTACCAGGACTATTACTTGCATCTTATTTATAGTGCTTATAACTTTTCTAGACCACTAAGAAACTGCATTCTCATCCATTGCTTGATATAAAAATCCTCTTCAGAATTTGTTTACACATTTGAAGGATCTGTAAAAATAAGAGACACAATATTTGCACTTGAAGACAAGACTTACCTCCTATGAAGAAAGGGGATAATGTGCCTATGCACAATTCTTAGCTATCTTTTCAAATTCAGTCCCTTCATAGGGCATCTGATAGGAACCATATTTGGTGGCTGAGCAAACCAGTTTCCCCAGCTCCAGTGAAGATGATACCAAGTGACTGTAGAGACTGTAAGTGTTGCAATGCTTCAGTAATCCATTTTCTTGTTTAAACTGGGTAGAACCATTTCTTCTCTCTGTAAGAAAGATTCCAAGTTCTTGACCAAATCAACCAACTTTCTAAAAAAATGTGCAAAGAAACACTGTGTAAGGTAAATCAGATTAGCTGGCCCTGTGTGCAGCCAGGAGTTGGACTCAGTGATCCTTATGGGCCCCTGCCAACTCAGGATATTCTATGAATCTATAATTCTATGATTCTATGTTTTTATTCTTCTTAATTACACCATATGGAATTAGGTCTTACTTCTGAAATTAAGTACATAATTATAACCTAAACTGTAAGGGGCACATTTATAATCCTAGCTAGTTGATATAATGCTATTATTGCTACTTATATGGATCTTACTAGTAGATGAATATAGATAATTCCTCTGGTAGTAGGGAAATAGTTTGGATTTATAACAGTAAAGCTGAGAAAAAAATCAGTGTCACATATTTATTGAGTTTATTCTTATCCAGCGTAGTCACTGACACCAGGCTAGCCATAAACCCCAGTGCTGTTGTTAACTGAATGAGCAAGCTGCTTCAGCTTTCCTATTTCAAGTAAGTAAATATTTATTTAAGGATTACTGTAGCAGGATTATAGCACATCTGAAGACATTCTTGTAGATGTAAATTTATTTAAATATTACGTGAACTCCTGAAATCCTTTCTGCCAGAGTGGGATTTGTAGTTTGAGCCTGGCTTTAACTAGTGACTTGCCAGAAATGTACTCTGGGGTAGCTTTTCTAAAAGCACCTTGGTGTTTAGAGAAATATCTCATGTCCACATTTAATGAAACTTGTATGTCCTGGTAAGCTTGGATTCTTAACTCACTGAAGAGCTGCCAAAAAAGAAAAAAGAGAGGTTTTTCCTGGAATCCCTTCCATGCACTAATGGGGTGACTCCATGTCTCCAAAACACCCCAAATATCTTTGTAGCCTGAAAGCTTTCACAGATAAGGTGAGTATCTTTGTGTTTGGGACATTGTTTCACAATGAAAGGGAGCCTTTAGTTAAATATAACAAGTCACAGTAACACTAACCATAGCTCTATGAATGAAGGCCGAAGGATTGCCAGAAGGATGCTCGCGGAGTTGATCAGCTCAATGTTAGAAACTCAGGTGAGACATAATCTTGTACCCAGAGAGAGATGTCCAACAACACTCTTCAGAGTACTTTTCCTCCCTGAATTTTGAATTAAAGCCAAACAAACAAAACCCACAACAAACAAACACCCAAAGCAGATCATATTAGGAACAAAAAGTGTTGCAAGGCAAATTATGCTATTTTAAGTTTATTTTAACTATGAGATTTAAACTATAAGAAGCTTTGGCTAAAAACTAGGGACCACAGTTTCAAAGTAACTCTTAACCAAGTGGTCGTGCCCAGGGTGGAAGCGCTGATCAAAACCTTCCTCCGGAAAGCGAGCAGAGGCAGCAGGGCGCTGCTGGCACTTCCCTCCTAATTATATACTGACTTGTTAAAACCTTTGTAGCAAAATTCTTTCTAGACCTCAGCTCTCCTCAGTTGGCATCCTGAAAGACAACATTTTCAGAAACATAAAACTCCAGCTGGTTGTTCCCGTTACCCAGATGTGACAAAAGGATACTTATTCTGTATCACACTTTTGGCTTTTTTACAAATCACTGCAAAAATCAAGCTCCTATTATATCATTTTGTTTCCACACTTTCCCTATCCCCAAATTTGTCTGGAATTTACGTATTCAGTACAGATGCAACAGGAGTCAAGTCTTATTACCTGGTCCCTCTGTGGTAGACCTGTTGGATCTTGAGTTTCTTGGCTCAGCTTGTTCCAAGGACCCCAGGGAAGTTCAGGGCCTCTTCTCAGGAGTAGATGTAAAACACCAAGTGCTTTGCCACAACTGGGCAGCTCTAAGGCTAAGCAAACACACCACCTTTACACAGCTGATAAAACCCCCCCAACAGTTACACAGTAAAATCAATGCTTTCTCTTGGATTAGCTTCGAAATGTATTGGAACTTAGATCAAGGGCTTGAACTTGCAACCTGTCCCCACGTGAGTGCTCCTATTCTGTGCCATGGTACTGTTTACCTTGCAATAGGCTGTAAAACGAGGTCACAGGAAAGGGTCTCTACTTTGCTGTAGAATGAAGGAGGCACTGTAAAAATGTGTTGGAAAAAAAATCACCCCACACCCAATCCTCACTGAAGGGAGAAGAAATAGAGCAGGGACAACTCAGGTGCAAAGACACAAAGAACCCCAGTCTCCTCAGATGAGGTAGTTCCCATATGGTTTTGCAGAAGTTAAAAAAAAAAAAAAGGCAGAGAGGAGTATGTGTCCTGGTCAAAAAGTCTTAACAAAAGAGCACCTCGACTTGTGTCAGTATATCCAGCATTTATTGCCAAGGCCCGTCTGTGCAGTATGAGCTAGGGAGCTGCTTTGGCAGGGGGGTTGGACCTGATGGTCTCTCGAGGTCCCTTCCAACCCCTACAACTCTGTGATTCTGTGAAAGCCCAAGCTTTCTCCCCTGTGACACAGGGAACTCAGTTCCAATAGGTGTCAGAGACAAAAATACAAACCCAAAATTGTCAGGGGAGACCCAGGGATGCTGGCACCCCAATTCAGGAACAACTCTTTGAAAACAATATCCCCAAAAAAGCAAAACCGACTGTGTGGAAATAACGATGAACTAACCAAGCAGCTGGTTTTGTAGTGCACATGATTTGGGGGCATGGAATATTTTTTTTTAAGTGGGGCTCTCCATAAACAGGTCTTGAGTTTTGCTTTTGAAAACAAGCAGAAACAAGTTTTATTAATAAGGTGTTTTGAATGCTGATCTGCTTGGCACAATCCAATGGGCAACTGAATCCAAAATAGTCACTGCAAAATGTATTTTGGAACATATTTTCCCCCTGATCCAACAGCAGTGGTTGCCAACAAAACAGTGAAAAATAGCTCAGGCACAAATGTTGATACTAAACCCACATTATTTTCTTTTTTCAATTGTGGGCATTTTCATAATGCCCTTGTTAGAAGTTTATTTATTTTGTAGAAATCACCAGAGAAGCAAAAGATAACCACAGTGCACAGAATAATATCTGATTTGCTGTTATCCTTGAAAATTTACTTTTTCTTTTTACTTTAAATAGATGGCCAAAATAAACTGCAAAAACCCTAGTACTGGGAAAAATAACAAAGCAATGGATGCATGGACATAACTCAAAAGTCACACAAGTATTCCACATGCAGTCACTGGCATATTGAAGGACATTTTCAAAATATTAAGGGCTGCAAAGCTGAACTTAGTTCTCCCTTGTATCCCATGGCAGTACAAGGAAAAAGTAGTAAAGACATTTAGCTCAAGCCTCTGAGATCAGGCATTACTCATCTGCAATTCTCAGTGTCTTCGTTTGGCTCCAATGAAAATAAGTCAAAGCAAAATAATCTGAGAACAACAAAAATCTTAACAGCTACAGCAGCAGCGACCTAGGAAAATGAACCTCTGTCCTCTGCTTCCTTGGGGAGGCAGGTGGCTGCTGCAGCTGCATTTGCTGTGGGGTAGGAAATGTTTTGCTGTGCTTTCCAGCTTGGGGCACAGTCCCATTGCCTGACACTTCCTCCTCTGCTGTTCCAGAAGGATGATTGCTTCATATGCTGGACTGTTGTCCTCTTTCACTGGCTCCAAGCCACACTTCTGTGTTATTACATATGCTGGCATGTAAAACCATTAAATTAAAAAATGATATTTTCTTTCTTCTTTTTTGTTTTTTCAAAACAAGTCAGAAAATTATGAGAAACGAGATTTACAGCTGTCTCTGCAGCCTTAGTCATTGGGCCTTTATATGTTTGCCCTGGGAAATGACTGTATAGCAGAATCCCATAATTCAGTGCCCTATCATTCCAATGCCATGCACAGGATGTGCTTGCAAATGTCGCCCTTTTAAAATTAAAAATAGATTTTTATCTGAATTTTGACATGCTCTTCTCCTTGTGTCATGTGTTACCCACAAGAGAAGGGTAGAGAAAAATCACCTGAAATATTTCATAGAATCACAGAATATCCTGAGTTGAAAGGAACCCATGAGGATTATCAAGTCCAACTCCTGACTCCACACAGGGCCAGCCAGGTGACTGAGTGCATCGTCCAGACACAAACTCAGTCAAGCTCAGTGCTGTGACCGCTTCCCTGGGGAGCCTGTTCCAGTGCCCAACCACCCTCTCAGGAATGAACCTCTTCCTAATATCCAGCCTAAACATCCTGGTCTCAGCTTCAGGCCGTTCCCCCGGTGTTCTATTGTTGGTCACCAGAGAGAGGAGATTGGTTGGTGCCTGTCCCTTTGCTCCCCCTTGTCAGGAAGCCATAGGCTGTGATGAGGTCTCCTCTCAGCCTCTTCTTCTCCAGGCTGTACAAACCAAGGGACTTCAGCCTCTCCTCATCAGACTTCCCCTCCAGACCCTTCACCATCCTTATTACCCTCCTCTGGACACTCTCCAATATTTTTATGTCCCTCTTGTTCTGTGGTGCCCAAAACTACACCCAATACTTGAGGTGAGGCTGCACCAGCACAGTGTAGAGCAGGACAATCCTCTCCCTGGACTGGCTGGCAATGCCATGCTTGGTGCACCCCAGGGTACAGCTGGCCCTCGTGGCTGCCTGGGCACACTGCTGGCTCTTGTTTAACTTGCTGCCGACCAAACCCTCCAAATCCCTCTCATAGAATTTGCCAATTCAGTGATGTTGAAACAGTTTGTGGAAAGACTGTGACTTTGACAAAGTTCTAGCTGAGCCTAAACAGTCCCTCCATGCTGTTCCCTGCTCACCTGACAAAAAGTCATGCACCCAGCAACAGAAGCTGTTGTAATTTCAACTCCTCAGGAGCCCACAGCCCCATGCTTTCTGAGGTCTGAGACACACTGCCTTCCCCAGAGCCAAAGCTGCCCATCCCTGTCATAGGAAATCTGATATATTGGAGTTTTGTGGCTAGGTGGAACAAAACCAAAACATTAAAATGTCCAGTGAGGGTGACAGGGGAGACCCCCAGTGCAACCAGCTTTCCCCTAATGCTGCAATTGCTCCATCAGCTGCTTAGCATTTGCAAACTTGTGTGAGCAGCAGGCATTGCTGGAGTGGGGATGTGGGCTGGAATTGCAAATCCCTGGAACAGTAGACTGAAGAGGGGGAAACAGCAGTGATGGACAGACAGGGTCACCCTGAACAGTATTTCTGTGAAACCAAAAGGGTTTTCTCTTTGCTTTCTGATGGTCTTTTGCAAACAGGGAGAGTTGATAGTGCTTAAAGAGAAGTCATAATGTCCTCAGTAAGAAAAAACATAAACCGCCTAAAGATGGGGTGGCTCGTAGTCCCTCTTCCCTCTGATTGCCTTTTAACTGGCAATCAGAAGCAAAGTCATGATTTAGCAGAGCCTGGTGGTGTCTATCCTAGAAGCCCATGTGAGGCTTCTGCTGGGTGCTGGGGTTCCTAGGAATTGCTCTGAGTATCCAGCACAACAGGCCCAAGTAAGCTGGGAATAAGAGACAAATCTCCTGTGTGCTTATTGACAGCTGACCCAAATGCACGTGCAGACTGCTCCTATCCTGCTTCTCCCAGAGCCTGTGTCCACACTGACACCTGGGTGCTGGCAGCCGCAGAGGCACTAAGCTCAGCCCAGGGTTCCCTACCCATCCAGCAACCGTGCAGGGAGCAGAGCTGCGTGCCGGCATTGTGCTGGAATCGCCTTGACACGCTCGACGGTAAATCACAGGCAGGGTTTTATTAGAAAGCCAAGTCACAAATACCTTGGGGAAACAGGAGAAGAGCTGCTTTACTGAAGGAGATCCCCCACCACTGCCATGAAGCCCTTGGTCATTGTCTTCTCAGTCAGCTCCCCGGCTGCTTCCTGATACCACTTTCTCCTGTTCTGTCCCATCATCTCCCTTACTGCTCCATTCCATCTCCCCCAGGCCTGGCTTGACACTGGCCAAGAATGGGCTGGGACTTGCCTGCAGCCCCTTGGGGAAGTTATCCCAGGTGGGTGCAGGTGGCCCACTGCCCACTGCTGGTGGTCAGCTCCATGGGCTCTGCTCTCTCAGCTCTGCAAAAGCGTGCCCACACCACAGGACCAGCTCAGCACCACCCCCTGTACACTAATGCCTCTCGCTGCCTTCAGCAGACAGGACTTGGTAGCTGTGGGGGTCATTGAGCAAAAGACATACCATCCCCAGTACTGTTCCCTCCATCGCTGTCTCTAGCCATGCCCACTTGTGCCTTCACTTCCTAAGGCCTGTGCACTGGCTGTGGGACCCTCACACCTCTGCTGGGGTACTTCTGGAAAGCACAAGCCAAGCCATGACTGTACTTCTTCCTACTCTTCAGATAAGGAAAGCAGCAAAGTCGTAGGCTGTGGAGCACCCTCCCTGTCCCCAGGAGATGACCCCACCTCCCCTCTGTCCTCCAGGTCATGGCAGTTTGTCATGTCCCTATCTGATCTCAACAACCCATCAACACGTGTGAATCGGGACAGCAAATAGTATCTTCCTATCTTCACACACCCCTGCTCCGGGTTCACCGGACCCTTCGCTGCAAAGGGCATAGCAGAAACAGGATCTTTTCTGCACTTGACACCTGGCTGTGACAGCCTGGAAGCTGCCCAGCTGGCCAGAGCCCTTTATGGCCCAAAGACCTGAGTCCAGCTCCTGCAGGGAAGGACTGGCTGCTTCTTGGGGTAGCATGGTTCATAGGCATAGCCTTCGCTGCCCATTACCAAGCGACCAAACCACAAATTCTCCAGACCATCAGAGTGTCACCCAGTATGTCACACAGACCTTGAGCAAACAGCATCAGGAGCATCACCCTCATCACCCTTTCCTGCACACAAAGCCAAAAGGCAGGCATGACCCCAAGGAGGGTGGGTTAGAAATACCCTGCCAGGCTTCAGCTGCTCTAAGCGGGTTAGGGAGAGGGGACCAATGGGGTGTGGAGGCACAAAATGGTGCTGTGAGACACCTTCCCCTCCTTTGGAGAGGGGCTCTCCGCAGCATCTCACAAGGGTACCTGGCAAAAGCATGGCCAATTCTTTTATTTCATTACCTTCTGCAATTTTCTGCCGTTATCCTTTCAGCCGCCAGTAGATGGTGATACTTTATCTCCATCTAAGATGCATATGTACACTGGAGAACCAGGGAGGCAGCATGACAGCCTGGTTAAGAGACTGAAAAGAAAAAGAAATAAAATTAAAAATCCAAAAGTCGGGCTCCAGACAACCTCCTGCTTATGAAGATGCTGATTTTGGAGGTCTAAATAATACCTCCAAACCCACTCAGGGATCCTGGCTAGATTTCCAGAGCTGCAAAAACTGCAGTTTCAACTATTTCACTTGGTTTTTGGTGTGATCCTTTGTGTGTGTTTGAGCACGAGAGGAGGCCTGGAGGCACAGCTCTTCATGGCAGCTGCACAGGCTGGACACCAGAGAGATGAAGAAAATTTGTTTATCTCTGGGAAAGCAAATAGCACCCTCACCATCTGCCTAACACTAAGTTGCATGGCTGGCCATTGTGGGCATGCTAGGAGTGGCTGAAAAAATAAGGACCTGATCTTTCCCCTGTTCCAGTTACAGGTCTGATCTCCCAGAAGCTCTCTGGGTTATATGTGTGATTGTTTTGACTGTCCTAAAACCATAGCTAACAACACATATGCTCGTCCATTGTTGGCAGGCACATTTAGTCGAAGTTCCCATTCCCATTGCCTGGAGAAATTACTTTACAGACTCACCAGCTCATCCTTGTTTTGCCTGGATTCACCTCCACGTGTGCTCCAGGTTGTAGCTTCAGTGTCACTAACCGGTACATACATTTCATGGCTTGGGATTTGTCCAGCTCGTGGCCTACAGAGGACTACAGAAGATGCCAAACCTGTGGACAGCTCATGATGGTACTGACGTGAGTCTGTGACACAAGTATGGACACAGGGATCTGAACTCAGTCTTCCCTCTTACACAAACAGTACTTGTAGCCCAGCGAGATGGGTGTCTGAGGGGAAAGTGGCCTAGGTTCAACCTCCCCAGCTAGAGGACACAGCTATTGGCTGGGTTTCGGCCTTACCTCCCGCACAGTTAGCAGCATGGGTTTTGCCTCAAAGTACAATTTCCAGACAACTAATTTGGACTCAAAATATCTCTATCTCCTTAGGGTTTGAAGAAGACAGAAAACCAAATTAGAGAGGAACCATCTGGGTTTAGCAAGAGGCTGTAAACATTTCACCCAACGCAGAGAATAACCATCAGCTGATAATTTTAGAATCCCATAAAAGAGGCAAAAGCCACTGGGGCAGACCTCAGAGAAAGGCCTCCAAAATGCACATACAGAAATAGGAGATAAAACACTGCGGTGCAGTCAGTCCCCAGAAAGCCCCACGCAGAGCAGCAAGGCTGAGGTTATGCCAGCCAGGCCTGAGATGGAAGGAAAAAGCAGTCAGGAGTGGGAGAGGCTCCTTGGTGAGGGCGCTGGGAGAGGCTCTTTGGTGAGGGAGCTGGGCCGGTCAGCAGCCCCAGCCTGAGCATTTCTCACCTTCTGTGACAGGAAGTCCTGCTCGGAGCCTCTCCTGCGTGTGTGGAGAATAGCTGACTGCGGCAGCTGGCAAATGGCTCTGGTGAGAACAGTAAAAGCCGTCATTAAAATGAAAATAAGAAAGGAAAAAAAAAAAGAAGGAGAGTGAGAGCAACAGATACATGTGACAGAAAAACATCACATCAGAAGCAGGTTATGGGAAAATGCCTGCGGTGAAATTGCAGCTTCGGGCTAAAGAGGCACCTGCTGTGCCCAGCGTTAATTAATTGCCACAGCATCAGATGCCGCCAGAAATGCCTCTCCGTGGCTCGGCGACATATCATAGTGTTACAAGATGTGTCTTGCCTGCAAAAAAACTTTCACTCTGTGCATCCCTCCAAGCAGCTTGCTGGGCATTAAAACACTTTAAGCCATTTGACAGATAAATGCTCCCAGTTAGTCGGGGTGCTGCAGTCCCAGGACAAGACTGGTGTGGGCAGAGGTTCGACAGCCTGTGCCAGAGCAGGCTTCCAACCTTTGTCATCTTGAATCGGTGGGTTTGGTGCAGGAGGAGATGCTTGTGGGAGGAGATGTTCCCTATGCAAGCTGTTCCTTATGGTTTTGATAATTTCTGCACCCTTCCTTTACAAGATGTTGCAAATGCTGCAATGGACAGCAGAGCCAGGCCAGCCGGGAGCCGCGGCAGAATCTCCTCCCAGCTCTGCGCAAGGCTGTGGAGGAGGAACGTGAGTCCCCAGACCAGGCACTCAAACCCAGACTGGCTTCATCCACTTCCCTGCAGACACATGGGGGGTTCCCCCTGCCAGGCAGCAGCTCCTGCCTTCCTTTCACGCTGCCCCCAGCCTGCCAATGCAAGGGCTTAGCCAGCCTTTCTGCTGGGCGAAGCCTCAGAGCTGTCCCCTGGGTCATGCTCCATTCCTTCTGCCTTCCCACTGTGCCTCCTTTGAACTGCAGGGACCCCTTTGCTCCCTACCTCCATCCTTGCTCATCCCGCTCCCCATCTCGTCAGCCCCATGTCCCCAGTGTCTCTACCCAGAGGGGACCAGCTGGGGTGGAAAGTCTGGCCCAGAACCGCCAAAAGATGCTCAGTCCCAGTGCAACATCAGGAGCAGCATCAGCACGGTAGTACCTTTGTCCTCCCTTCTTTCAGCATCAAATCTTTTCATGGCTGCCGTGCCACTCAGCTCTCTTACCACCCATCTCTCTTATCCTTTAATTTTAGCCATGAGTCACTTATCCCCATTTGTAAAATGCTCTCAGAGGTATCTGTCATGAGAGCAGCTCTCGCCTCAAGCCCCCACTGACGCCGGGGATGCAGACAGCCCCGACTCTGTGGCATTTCAGCCCCAGATTTATTATTAATTATCAGTGTCATTATTACACAGCACCTATGAGCCCTGGCCATATAGCAAAGCCCCGTGCAGAATATTAAAATGCTAATTTCCCTCCGAGATGAGAACTTGCTGGTGTCTCTCTGCTCATTTGTTTGCAGATGTCGTTTTCCTGTCGAGGCTGTATTCCCAGCAGGCACGGCAAGGAAACGCTTCCATAAACAGCCCCCGTTTAAGACACCACACATCTCACACATCAGTGTGCTACAGCCCTAATTGGGATTGCTGTGACACCCCAAGAAAACAACTTCGTTTTGTCTGATGCATTTGCAAGATCTCACTGTGCCTCTGGAATGCCTCGACGCAGTGACAGCTTTAGGATGTATGGTGGAGGACATCATTTTCTTCTGAAAAGTGTGGCTTAGCTGTCTGTAATAAGTTATATTAAGGCAAGGCTCATTTTTGTGCCCCTGGGTAAGTCCCCAAATGGCGCCCTGGTGTGTGACTGCTGCAGCTGTCCTGGGTTTTGCCCTGGTATCGGGTTCTCCCTTGGAGAGAGGCTTGGCAGCAACTGCTGCCCTGGGCTGGCCGCCAGCACCCACTGGAGCTGACAGGAGCCCTTGCATCCCTGCCAAAGGGCTCGGAGGTTGTGCTCCCAGGCAGAGACACCCTCTCTGTTGGCAGAGGAGAGAAACCCCTCTATTTTTAATGACAGCAATTTATTGCACGTGGATTTTGATCGTAATTAATGATAGGTAGGGGGAGAGATAGTTCAGGGAAAGTAGAGTAAAAGGATGCAGCTCTACAAGCAAAGTGCAGTACTGTTACTCCTTCCCCCTCCACTCCCCAGCCCTGAGTTTCCTGGGAGAACTGTGTGAGCTGCCAACCCCCTGAGCATCACCTTCCCTTTTCACTACTGAAGTGTCTCCAGAAAAAGAAGCCAGAATTCTGTTTTCCTCACCATGTGATTTCCACCAGTTGATGGAGCGCAGGAATTGTTTCAGGCTGCATTTTAAGGTAACCAGCTACATGGCTGAGGGAGCAAAAGATTTTGGCACCAGCAAGCGTGTATATGGCAGTTCAGCTCAACACAAAAGAGCAAGAGAAACCAGGATCTCTCCCTCCAGGTGGTGTTGTGAGAGCCTGCCATTATTATCCCTCTGCCATTATCATCCCTCTGCCATTGAGCAAGACTGGCAGCATTATCTCAAGTTGTGCAATACCCTGAATGTTTCTTTCAACAGCTTCAGGTTGGGGGGGATACAGAACCACAGCCAGAAAGTTTCCTTGGGAAGATGGGCAGTTTTTACAGCTTTACAGCAGATGATACATGGCATGGGCCATTCTCATTAATTAACAGGGTCTTCCTTCCTTTTACAGCCCCCATCCCACTTACAAATACCTGATTTCACTGAGGCCATGTGTCTGCCTTCAGTTTTTGTTACCACACAATTGCAGTGGGGTTTGCCACTGCCAGATGGGAACTCCATGTGACTAGTAAAAATCCCCTCCTCAGGTTAGGGATGCAATTATGTTTGGGAGTGTTTAAAAAGTTATGTAGAAGAGGCACAGCTAACACACCAGAGAGAGACAGGAGAGTGAAACAGGCTGGGACAATTTGTGGATAAAAAAGTCAGAGTTGAGCCATAGCAAAAAGCATCACAGGTACCTGGGCTGGTAACTGTCAGGGCTGAAGAAATCACTGTCACAGCAGCCAGAGCTGAGACCTGGGGACACCTGTCTGCCAGCATCAGAACTAGTACTGGCTTAGTTTCTGAGCTGTCCACACACATCCAGAGCAGGCATGCTGCCTAGTTTTGCATGGATGGATGTGCTGGAATGCCACAAACTTCCAGAAAAACTCACCAAAATCTCTGTCCTGCACAACTGCTGCTGCTCATAACCAAAGTCCGGCACTACCCTGGATTGCCCAGCCACAGAACTCCACCTAATCCAGCCTAGTGGGAAAAAAAGGAAGGGAACAGAGAAATAAAAATCAGAACCATGGCCACGATGGGCAGTGATGAGGGATTTATTCAAGCCTGGCTTCTCACAGAGCGGGGATGACATCCTGAGCAGAGAGAAGCAAGACCAAGCCAAGAGAAGCAAGACTGAGCCAACAGCATGACCAGCAGCATCTGCTGGGGCAGGGACTGGTTCTTGTTCTCCTGTGCTGCTGGGGGACTGCCTGATATCCTCTGCTGCTGGCAGGACACTGGCGAGCCACTGCAGCAAGGGAGGGGCGCATGGTGGCTGCAGGAGGGGAGCCCCAGCCACCAGTGGGGAGCACAGAACATCCCAGCTTGGTCACTCCAGCCCCGTGGCACGTAGACACATCTGCTGTGCCTGGTGATGGTGCTTGAGTTGGCAGGCTGAGCTCTCAGGGTGCCTTTGCTCTGTGAGTTAACTTTAGTCCCCAGCATGATCTGGCAACTCAGGCCTGAAGAAACAAAAACCAAGCCCAGTAATCTGGAAAACAGGTTCCCTGTGGAAGCAGCAAGGCTCAGGCAAAACACTGCTTATCACCATGGCAGAGATACGAGGGAGGGAGGCACTTGCTGTAAATCACAGCGTTGTTCTTCCTGCACCGGGAACACATACAGATCCTCTCTGCCTGGTTGCCTGGGCCCCAGACCACAAGAGCACTCTGGTATGTAAATAGACTGAGGCACTGCTGCCCAGAGGCGCAAAACTCCCAGCTGGCCAGTCTGAACTCACTGACTCCGGCTGCAGCCATCCCCAAAGTGCCCAGCTGCCTGCTCCCCCTGCCCAGACAGACCTCACCGCTCTGCCTGCCCCAGCCAGGCGGCTCAGAGGCTCCTTCCCAGACTGTGGAGATCAGCCTCGGTGCTGGTCCCAGTGTGGGCAGGTGAGGGGCTCATCCCAGGGGCAGCTGCCCTTTGTGGCCTTGTCCCCTTTGCCCTGTAGCCAACCTCTGCTGTGGGACCATCCTCATCTTGTTCTCATCCAGCCCCAGGGGAAGGGCACCTGCTTTAGCAGAAAGTGCCCAAGCCCTGAATCCAGCAGAGCTCAGGGGTTACAAAACTCTGAAGATGACAGACAGCCCCTGGGGTGGGGGTCACTGCAGGCCCAGCTGAAACTGGATAAAGAGTGGACATGGAGGCAAGATGCCGATGTCAGGATGTACTTGAACGTCAGGCAACGGCACACTGGGTGTTTGGGGGTTTAGCTTTGCCAGGCTAGAGCTATGCACTTACGGAAACAGGGTGGACCGTAACCCAGCCTTCAGCCAGACCCCAGTCCCACCAGAAAACCAGTGTTGTCTCTAGCCTCCAGAGCAATACCACCAAAGCTCAACGGCTTTCCTTTTCCAGCTTCCTCCTGGGCTCCAGCTACCCCTTGGGGTTTTCCAGCAGATGGCAGGCAAACCCCTGGCAGAGGTCCTCACCAGCCGCATAGGTCCCGGCAGTCCTCACTTGGAGGAGAGAGCTGCCTCAGCTACCTGGCGGCCGCTTCTCCCCGAGAAACATACTGGCAGCAGAGCACAGGAAAAAGAGATGCCTCAGACCCTGTGTAGGGTTATCTGTCAGCACAACCCTTGGTATTAATTTATTATTTTTATATAAATTTTTTGTATTTAAGGAAAAAAGAGGCCCATTATGAAAGGCACTGGGACCAACACCAGGGAGCAAGCAGATACCGCACCACAGACCTCAAGTTCAGGGTCCCCGTACCTACTCTCTGCCCAGGCCACGGGCAAACAGAAACCCCATTTACAAACCCTGGGGTAACGCTGTGGACCTGAGGGCACAGAGGCCTGCTGAGCAGAGAACAGCAATGGCTAGGGACAGAGACTCCAGAAGCTGTTTGCAGAAGCAAGTCGGACTGCAAACAGCTTTTCTCTGAAGCCTCCCAGTGAAACCAGTGACAAGCCTGCGCAGAAAGGCCCTAGGAAAGGAGCTGGCTCAGACCTGCGCTCAAACTGTTTGCAGTTGATACAACAGGGAGCATTCAGCCAAACTCCTGTCAAAAACATGGATTTCAGTATTTGTATCTAGCTATTAAAAGGAGAAAACCCACAAAACAATCCCTCTAACTGATAAACAGACCCTGCTTCCCAAGGAGCGACTTCCCTCTCAGCAGGGCTGCAAACCCTGCTCTGCCCTGGCACTCTGGGGACCCACAGCTGGTACTGGCGGGGCGGCGCTGGCTCCGACTCCCCCCAGCTGCCAAAGGACATCCTGTGCAGCCTGTAGGTTATTCCTGCTCTGGCACCAGGGATGTGTGCCTGGGTGCTCACAGCCTGTCGTCTTCCTCACCGTGGCTCTCCCTTTGCAGACAAACATGTAGGAGATCAGAACAGTGAAACACCCCTCCCAAGCTTTGGTTAACCAGAGGAACCACCAGGTTTTCGTGCTGCCAGGCTGTGGGGACTTCTGACCACAGCATTCACCAGCTCGGCAACCTCCACCCTGCCTGCACACAGGCAACACGCAGGCTGGAGCGCTGCCCTCCTCTCCAAGCATGGCAGGAACTACAGCACAGCCTTCACAGAGCCAGGTCTGTCCACTCAGGGTGTGTGCTACCCCACAGCTCTCATCTTCTACGTGTGTCTCTCCACGTGGGCTGCACTGTCCTCTGAGCCAGGACAGCCATCACCCCTGTAGCAGTGCCTGCTGGGCTTTCCTTCTCCAAGCAGAGCTGCAGTTTGGCTCATTGATGGCTCTACTGTCCTGGTGCCTGAACTTGCAGCAGCCCAGCCTTGGGCAGCACTTCATCTTGTCCCCATGGGATGGTCCTACACCTTTGGGCTGCCCAGTGGCTCAGAGGGATTTCAGGCCCATCACTCAGTCTCAGGTTGCTTCTGGAGCTTCCAACAACCTCCCTGGTCACGCTTCAGACCAGCAGATTCATGGAGAGGCTTCTGGTGAACACTGTCATATTGCTGCTGTGGGCTGTACCACAAACTCTTGGGTGTGCTCCCAAGGGTTGGCTCTCTACACTGTGCTCCACTAAACACAGTAGCATGAGATGATAATCCCATCTTCCAAGAAGCTGCTGCCCCACACAGCCTGGCTCACATGTAGCTAGATTTAGTTAGACTCTTCGTATTAAACAGGTCAGAACTGACTTACCCTTTTGTAACACAACAGGGGAGAAACTTTTAGTCTGCACATCTCTGGACAGCGGATGGGAACCTTGGGTCCATGAGGACCACATCACTGCTCACGTCCAACAGAGCTGACTGCTACAGGCTCACGCTGCCCAGCTTCACAACAAGGAGAGAAATCCCACTGTCGGTCCAAGAGCCCAGAGGTGGAATCATAAAGGGGCTCCTGACCCCTTGCTGGAGAACCTTGTGTGAAAAACAGAAATAAGGGAGAAACTCCTGCCAAATGGCACTTGCTCACTATTCAAGCTGAGACAAACCCACTCTGTTCCCACCAGGCTCACTGGGTCTCATGCGTGTACATACATACATGCACACACACACGTGGCTGTTAAAGCATGTTCTGGTGACAGAGAAATGTGGGGTGATTCAAGAGAAAATAATGGAGCCGCTCCCACCTGCCCGTGTGAACGTGAATCATGCGAGCTCAAACCCCAGCCAGATGCAAATCAACAGATCATAAATGAAATATAAAAGAGCAGCCCCTGAGGCCTGGTAGCCACCCCCACCTCTCTCTCCCCCTCCCAGGACGTCAGTCCTTCTAATGAGCCCTGGCAGGGTTTGTTCACACCCTTCCTAAATAACTCCATGCTCGGTCCCTGCCAGTGCCTGCAAAGTGAAGAAGTATTCATTTTCAAGGGCTTTCCCAGAAAGGTCCAGCTCTTGCCCTCTTCTGAAGCAGGAAAGTCACTTGGATCAGTGTAGGTCCTTTGCTGGTAGTCTTCCCCCAAAACATCTGCCAGCTGGGACTTTGGGGCAGGCAGATAGGGCTGCAGAGGGAGGAAGCCAAGAAGACGATACTGGTGGGATGCTAAGGGTGTCTCTGCAGAGCACCAGGGACAGCCAGACCTCTCCTTGCTGTTTGAGGCAGCAAGTCATCTTGCAGCCCTGCTACATGATGCTAGAGATTCCCCTCTTGCTTCAGCCCTTCTACTGCCATCCCTCCCTCCTTTGGTGAGACCAGGCTACAGCCCAGGGAATGATTTACAGATGCAGCAGCTTCCTGCTGGCAGAGGGCTTGAACAAACCAGCAGCTCGAGCATGGAATTTGCAGACTTTCTTTTGTATGACATGGCCAAGGAACCTGAGTTTCCATCAGTCTTGTCTCTTTGAGTTGCAGGTCAATGAGATGCATTGACTTGTGCTCTCCAAGCAGAAGATCCAGCTTCATGGCAGACGATGTCTGCCACACTGCTGAGCTGCCTCCTAATTCAAGTCTGGTTCTCTCCCACCTAGGTTTTTCTTTTCTTTCTAGTTTCTTCAGTACTCTCCCACCTGGTGCATGATGCTTCCATCCACAATGGTATGACATGGAAGAAAATGCAAAGGCAATAATCCCAAGAGGGCTCAGGCTGTGCCCTGAAATGTGTGCTGTAACTTTAGCTGTCCTGATTCACAGAATGGCAGGGGTTGGAAGGGACCTCGGGAGATCACCTTAGTCCAAGCCCCCTGCTAAAGCAGGATCACCTAGAGCTGGTTGCACAGGATCGTGTCCAGGTAGGTTTTGAATATCTTCACAGAAGAAAACTCCACCACCTCTCTGAGCAGCCTGTGCCAGTGCTCTGTCATCCTCACAGTGACCAACTTTCCCTCATGTTCAGACAGAGCTTCCTGTGTTCCAGTTTGTGCCCATTGCCCCTTGTCCTGTCACTGGACACCACTGAGAAGAGTCTGGCCCCATCCTCCAGACATCCACCCTTTAGATATTTGTAAGCACTGATCAGATCCCCTCAGTCTAAACAGGCTGAACAGCCCCAGCTCTCTAATCCTTTCCTCGTAAGGGAGATGCTCCAGTCCCCTCACCATGCTCACCCCTCTGCTGGACTCTCTCCAGTAATTTCCTGTTGTGAACTGGGGAGCCCAGAACTGAACACAGAACTCCAGATGTTGCCTCACAAAGGCAGCACAGAGAAGGAGGAGAACCTCCCTCGATGGCCGCGCTCTTCTTAATGCCCCCCAGGGTCCCATTGACCTTCTTGGTCACACTCACTGCTGGCTCACAGAGGGCTTGCTGTCCACCAGGACTCCCAGGTCCTTCTCTGCAGTGCTGCCTCCCAGCAGGTAAACCCCTAATGTACTGGTGCAAAAACCTGCACTCTTGGACAAACAGTGGAGTTGTCAGGAGGTGTCCCAGGACAGCCAAGACCCAGCAGCGCTGGCAGCGGCGTGTCATCTCTGGCAGCAAAAGCTAAGTGAATATATTCTCTGAATAGTCTTTTTTAAAACGCATCTACCATTAGCCATAAAACAGTATCCCCCCGCGCAGGCTGCCAGGGCTCTGGAGAAGAGAGGCTTTGTGGAGGACGGGGCAATGCTGATCCACAGTATGAAAAGGGGCATTTTAGCCAGAGCTTACAGGAGCTCTAGCAGGTGAGAACAGAGCAGGGAAGATGGAAGGGGCTCAGACCTCCTCCAAATCCATCCCAATGCAATGAACGCCAGTTACTGTGTGACCTCCTGTAGGACAGACCTCGGAGACAGCAAAACAAGGTCTGGATCTGTGACACTACAAAGCAGCAGAAGGATGTGCTTCAAAATGCTTCCCAGAGTCCTACCCTCACGCACGCACGGGGCTTGTCAGACTCTCCGAGCAACGTCAAGGCCTGAAACGTGTTGAAAGCTGGGTCCTGCAGGCCCGTTCCAGGGAGGCACACCACCACGGAGCCGTGGCAACTCAGCACGTCACCTTTCCACAGTCAGGAGTGAGCCGGTCCTCATGTGTCACCTTCCACCTCTGCCGCTCCTGCCTGGAGGCCCCCAGGAGCAGCCTGTGTGGGGAGGAGAGGCAGCGTGCAGCATGCCCGTCGCTGTGCTGGCTGGCACTTCGCTCCTGGCTCCTGGCTCTTTTGTGCTTTCAGCTGCTTGTGCTCCAGTTTACAAGGGTGGGAATCGTGATCAGGCCTCAGGGGGTCCGGAGAGTTTTCTTCAAACACCATGATGTTTGCAAAGCACCCGAGAAAGCAGACCACGCTGCCAGAGCCTGCCTGTAGCAGATAGAAGGGCAGCAGCGGTGCTACCCTCTCCTGGGTCGCTGCAGGCACTTCTGGCACCTTCCTGAGACGCCCACTGCCTGCAACGTGTGCTGACAGCTTGTGTAAGGCGGGCAATGGCTCCTGGGGGACGGATAATCTCCCCTTCCATCTCTGCACGCGAGCCTCAGTTGGGAGCCACCTCGGATCGGTGTGTTGAAATCCCCACCCCTTCCATTCACCATCACAGCTGTAACCCAAGAAGGGACCTCTGCACCGACCCCACCGCTTCCAGACCCTCTTGGAGGACCAACTCACTCACTAGTTTGGACATCCAAATGCATCCACAGTAGCCGAGGTTGCCATCAGACGGGTGCCACGGTGTGTGCAGGGGCTGACAAACCTGGTCACGTCCCTCTTGCAGGAGGGCTGGTTCTGGCTGGGAAGACGTGGGTCTGGGTCCGGTAACTCTGCTGTTCCCTGCCAGCAGCTGCAGGGCTGGGAGCTGGTCCCACATCCAGCTGAAGGGAGCGATCGTGTTGCGCAGTGGGGACGGCTGGCCCCGAGCACCCCAAGCTGCAGTACGTGATGTAAACCTGAAACCTGCTTGATGAATGCTCAGCACTGTTATATTTAGTATGCACAGCTACTCTGCCTACATGGGGTATCCTGTTTTCTCACTGCTTTTTTGGGGAACAAATTACCCCTTAGCCCCACATTTGGAGATGTGCATGAGAGGAGCAAGGCACAGGAAACTTGGTTACTCTTTTTTTTTAAATTTAAGAGGTGACAGATGACTATCAGTGTCAGCACGGTTTTATTAACCACGCTGGCCTAAACATACTGAGGACATACCCTAATAATTTAAATGAGCATACTGCTGGAGTGCACCTTCCTAGCAATATCCTGAAATCCAAAAGCAAAAGTGTGCTTTGACATCCCCATGTAGCATTATCTGGAGCCCATCCCTGAGCCCAAAGAAACAGGAACCCCCTCCTCCTCTCCTCCTCTCCCTTGACCCGTCCCCTCCACAAGCAGGCCATGTCCCACACACTGGAACCTCAGTGCACACGAGGGCAAGGCCGAATACTGCTGCGATGCTCCTTTGAGTTCATCTTCAAGGTAGCCTCCGGACAACCCAGAGTCCCAGACCAGTGAATTGCTGGTCCCCCCCCAGTTACAGGCAAAACTTCACGGAGGAGCTGGGTAGCACACAAGTGGATCACCTCAGCTCCCACAGACGAGGCGCTGCAGCGGTAACGCAGCCGTGGAGTGGCCCAACCGCTGTGTATTAATAAAGGCGTGACGCACCACGACTGGTATACGAGTTTGGCACGCTGGGTGGGAAAGAACATGCCTGCTGCTGATCTAGCTGGCAGGTCATTGCTTACGTCCTCCAGCACACGCGATCCACTGACAAGGATTGTATAAGATTTACATTACCAAACCACAGCTGAGCATTTCTCCACAGACAACATATGTAACTGTCACTGTGTGAGACTGAGTCCCTGGAGATGAAAGCGCAGGACCACTGGGCACACTGATACACCTCACAACCTCGGATGACTCAAATGCACTTACACAGCTCTAATGTTGCCCTGGGCATTGGGTTCGTGTGGCGAGGTTTTAGTAGGGGAGGGCTACAGGGGTGGCTTCTGTGAGAAGCTGCTGGAAGCTTCCCCCTTGTCTGACAGAGTCAATGCCACCTGGCTCCAAAACTGACCCACCACTGGCCAAGGCCGAGCCCATTAGCAACAGTGGTAACACCTCTGGGACTTGTGAGCCTGTGAGGGACCCATGCTGGAGCAGTTCACGAATCATAGACTAGACTATCCTGAGTTGGAAAGGACCCATAAGGATCATTGAGTCCAACTCCTGGCTCCACACAGGGCCAGCCAAGTCAGAGCATGGGACTGAGGGCATCGTCCAGGGGCTTCTTGAACTCAGTCAAGCTTGGTGCTGTGACCACTTCCCTGGGGAACCTGTTCCAGTGCCTGATCACCCTCTCTCTGAAGAACCTCTTCCTAATATCCAGTATAAACATCCCCAGTCACAGCTTCATACTGTTCCTCAGATTCTATCACTGGTTGCCAAAGAAAGATCAGCACCTGCCCTTGTCATAGACTGTGAGCCTTAGCCTCCTCCAGGCTGAACAAACCAAGTGACTTAAGCCTCTCCTTCTAAGTCTTCCCTTCCAGACCCTTCATCATCCTTGTTGCTTCCTCTGGACACCCTCCAAGAGTTTTGTGTCGTTCTTGTACTGTAGTGCCCAAAACTGCGCACTCTACTCAAGGTGAAGCCACACCAGCACAGCGTAGAGCAGCACAATCACCTGGCTGGCAATGCCATGCTTGATGCACCCCAATGAAGAACTGCAGCCCATGGGAAGGATTCACATTGGAGCTCGTGGAGGACTGTCTCCCATGAGAGGGACCCCATGCTGGAGCAAGGAAAGAGTGCGAGGAGTCCTTCCCCTGAAGAAGAAGGATTGGCAGAGACAAGGTGTGAACTGACCACAACCTCCTTTCCCTATCCCCCTGTGCTACTTGAGGAGAAGGAGGGAGAGAATTTGGGAATAAAGTTGAGCCTGAGAAAAAGGGAGGGGTAGGGGGAGGGGTTTTAAGATTTGGTTTTATTTCTCATTGCTCTAATTTGATTTGTAATACATTAATTTTCCCAAGTTGAGCCTGTTTTGCCCATGACCGTACTTGGTGAGTGATCCCTTCCTGTCCTTATCTCGATCCATGTTGCATGAGTGACAGAGTGGCAGCCGGCCTACAGCCAGGGTCAGCCCACCACAGGATGATAACAGAAGTTATTTCATTCCTGCTTCCCAGAACCGACTGTCTCAAAGCCATAGGGGACTTCCAGCTTTCATCTAGCAGCAGCGTGAGGTAGAAGCAACACTTGGTAATCCCCAAGGGGACATACCCACCAGGGCGTGTTAGTAGATGTCCCCATTGTTTCTTAAATGGGCAGGGATGTATTTCTCTGCTTGAAACTTTTAAATGTTTAAACAAAAGCTCCATTTTTACCAGGGAAGGAATTTTGAAACCACAAACTCTGTGACTGCCATGCATTTATGGGTGGTTGAGGCCAAGGTCTATAAAACTTCCTGACACGATGAGTCGGTCTGCTTGCTCTGTGCAGGGAATTTTGTAAAGGTGACTCAGTCCTGTCAACTTCTCTATGTCTACCTGCTGCACTTGTGACGCTACGCTCCTGACACAAGCATTTCTCCTTCCAACCCAAATGCTTCCCAAGAGCTGCTGTGACTACACAATGCCATAATACGATCGGTCTGCTTGAATCTCCTCTGCTGCAGTGAAAAGAGGCCACCAGCAAGAGAAAAAGCCCCATCTCCTTTGAGCTTCTTTTACTGCCAACCCCCAAACTATTGGAAACTGTCCTTCTTTCTTCTGCAACACTGCGGGAACAAGTCATACAATTAAAATAGGCTGAAAACAGCAAATCACACTTACAATTTCACAAACTACTCATTCTTCATCATGTTAGATAATGACCAGACAACAACAGCTGGTTTTGAACCGTACAACCTAGCAACAATAACACCACCTGACAATTTACGATCAAACTGGAAAACTGGAACATCCAACTGGAAGACTACAGAAGCTTTCTGCTGCAAGAATTTAAGCCTTTCATTTCAGTCCCCTGGCTCACCCTTCCGCCGCGGAGGTGTGTTTTCCCCAACAGCTTTTCCATTGGCCTGTGTCACCTAAACTTACAGGTTAAAGATCCGTGGCCACTTGTGTGTCTGCCACACTCCGAACTGACGATCATGCTCCTGACCAGGTGAAGCACGCAGAGTTAGAGGTTGTCCTCTCCAGAGCAGGGCTGCCCAGATAAGGGTAGAAAATGTTTTTGACCACCTAAATGTTAAAAACACACATTCAAATGCATTTAAAAGTTGGAGAACTTCAGACACCTGAACTTGATAGCATTAAAGCTTTGTTACAAAATCAAAAGGCTGCACAGTCCCCACACTCCCACTCCCCCCCACCCCTTTTTTTTTTCTTCCCTAACATCCCAAGGAATTCCTATTTGTGGATGTAGGGAAGAATCTTACCAATGCAGGCTCAAATGCAGGCCATGGAGAGGACATCTGAGCCACACAATTCATCAGGACCTGGACCATAATTAAAACTGTGTCTGCTGATGATAGGTATGAAGAATTCCTTGCTTCAGTGCTTTGCACACTGGGGTTTTTATGGCACATGAGAAGTTTTGTGGGATGGATATTGCATAAAATGCATTATTGCTGGCTACCACGTCGCATCCACCTCAGAGAAAGATACCTCATTTTATTTTTTGGGGTTTTGTTCTTTATTTTAAAAAGTCACATATGAAAAAATAATGCAGCTTCTCCTTTACTACTGTGCTCATGGCACGTACTGCTAATGTGAGCAAAGCAAGACTCCATTCTGCCAGTGGGCTTGGGCCAAGGTATCCTTCCTGTGATGACTTCAAACACCAGTTTCATGTCACTTGTTCCTAAGCACCTTCAAAAGACGTTTTAGCTAACAGCATACAGTGCTGAACATGCCATTCAGCTCTGTGTACAACACATGCAACGTGCACGGAAACGTTACACACTCTGGAGTTCTCCACTTCAAGATGCTCTGAAGAGCACACTACAAAGCCATCACAGAACCGGCCCGGTACAGTCCATATAACGCCCTTGCCAGTACACAGAGCTGGAAGAAGTGTTCCTACAGCAGTGTTCCAAGGCAAGCACGTTATATAAAAATTATTAGGTAGTTTGGCATTGCTTTCAGTCTTCAAATAATAATTATATTTTTTAAACACCCACTCTGGATTATCTTGGAGATCTGTTACATTACAACCGTGGTACTCCCACGGCGATTTCGGCAGCTCAGCTATGACTGTACACACACATCTTTCATAACCTGGTTGGTGGTTTTAATCTACCTCAAACAATTATTGTTCCAATAAACGTTTCTCCCAAATGAAACAAGAAACTAAACTGCAGTCATCCTGTGAGAATGTTTTTCTACGTTACTGTAAAATTACCAAAATACACCAAAGCTGATGGTTTCTCTGGAACCTTCAACAAGGGCATGGAGTTCTCTGGAATATAAAAAAGCAGTAGCTGCCTGTTAAAAACCATCACAGGTAAAGCCATGGCTAACCTCTGCCAGCTATTGGAACAACGCTCGCTCCAGTTCCATATTCAGCCGGATCAAACTGACACTTGGCACCAACACACTGCATTTTGTGTTCACACAGCACGGGGGAAATCGCTCCTCACCCTATGACGACGCGCTGCCGAGTGGTGCAAAAGCCTTGTACTACAGTGATGATGGTTTGCTTTGCAGAGTGCCTGAAAGTGCTGGTCACGAAGCCACCGTACCAGGATGACTGCTCCCGGCTTGGGGAGCTTACCACGGGTGCAGAGGGAGGCGAGTGATGGATGATGACAGAGCAGAGGGGGTAATGCAACACCAGGACAGCTTACATTAACCTTACGGGTATGACTCAGAGCATGGAAGCAGTTTGTGGCATATTAAACTTCCACAGACAGCAAAGCCGAAGGGTTTTGATGAGGGATGCAGGTGAGACCTGTTGCAGAGGAGTCAGAGATCACTCAGATCTTACCCAGTAGTTTACTGAGTTTTAATCAGTGAATGTAGGTACATAAAGGCTTGATAAGTACTGACAGATTGGTGTCAATACTATTTGCTACGCCTACAGTTAGTATGGGATACAAAACTTACTGCATAAGCTTACTATACACATCTTACATGTTGCACATGTCAAAAATGTCACTTACCCACCCGTGGCTGCCTGGTGTCAGGTGAGGGATCTCACATCCTTGAGCAGTAACCTTCAGAGTTGTCCCTACTCAAGGGGGCGACCACCACGCAGCCAGCTGCTATGGAAGGAGAGTTCAACGGGCGCCAACGGCTGCAGATATTTATAGCGTGAAGTGGCTGATTTGTAGTCGTGTTTTCTGCCGCATTCATGCAGTTTTGGCCACTCATCAGCCCAGTCTCCAGCCAAACTGGGATCTTTCCTGGTTTGGTGCTGTGGTCTCGCTGACAGCCTCACAACAGGATGAGCTGCGGTTAGGCCTGCTGGCTGAGCATCTGCCAGAACCAAGGTTCAGCTGAAACAGAAGTGCATCTGTCCCAACACTTCAGAGGGAATAATGCAGAAATACATGCAACAGGTTTTCAGAAACAACAGGCAGCTGGAAACAGCATAACAATGCTTATTTGGAAATCTAATACGGGGGATGTGGCAGCTGACCAGGAGATAACTTGATTTAAGAGGGATGGGGTAACCGCAGGCTTTGGCAGCGATGTGTAAGCGAAGAGAACAGCTTTACATTTAAGGCAACAGCAATGGCAGAGGCAGGGCAGTGATGCAAAGCAGGAAGCAACAAGTCAAAGCAAAAGGCCAAGAAACAACCTACTCTGCAACTTTCTGGATGGCTGTGCAATCCAAGTTGTCTAGCTGTCAAGGATAGAAAAGGAGATGACACCGTAACTCAGATCAGTATGATGAGCCTGGATTAGACTGTGAATTGCATGACCAGGTAGGGAAAACAGAGAGATGCTGTAGAAGAACAAAGACTGGGAAAGTGCCAACATAGGAAGTTTTAAGGCTATCCAAGTAAAAGCTGCTGACTAAGCACAATCTTACCAACAAAGAGGACAGCAGAAGCAGAAAGGAAACTATGAAGGTCACAGAGCTGGGGATGCTCAGCTGAAGCAACAGCTCTTTATCTGTGAGGTGTCGGAGATGCAGACTAAGCTTTTTGGCAAAGGGCTACTTCTATTCTCAACCTCGTTTAAAAGGCACGTGGGAAAGCGAAGCCTCTTCCTTAATGTGACCTGCAGCAAATCCCAAGCATTCTTAGGCAGGCAACCCTTACGGAGAAGGTGGGTGGGAAACACCTGTGAGACAATGGTTAGATGGAACAGAAACACACAGGTTAGCAAAGCACACAAACCCCCACTGTGAAACCCCGCCGATGTGCTCTAGCTCGTGCCTTTCACCCAAAATACTTGAAATCCTCCAAGGTCCATCAGGAAGAAGCTTCAGACTGCAGCAAACCAGCCTTTTTTTTCTTTCAGAAGATACATCTATAGGATTTACACGCAAGTGGCAATGAATCTCAAGCAGCACTGGCATGGCATGTCCAAACACTTTTAAGCTGAGGGCAAAACCGAAGAGTACCAACTCCATCGATTCTGTGTTCCATAAGGCTTCATTCTATTTTGATAGACACATAACCATGAATATCCTCGTGGGCATTTTAAAAGCTGTAATTTCAGCTCTGAGGTTTTGCAAGCTTTGTTTTGTGTGGTGTGTGATATCATAAACATCCTGAATATAATTACAGCTGCAATTTTGTGGGCTCTATTTTCCCCCTCGGTAGCCCAAAGCCAATGTTTACAGAAACTTTTCAGCACGCTTATTTGATTTGAACTTTTTATTATTATTATTACAAATGTATATTATTTTATTAAAAAAATTCACACTGAAGCAAAGTCAATTCCATTTCATTACAACCAAGAATATAAAATAAATGCAAGGAACTCATAGTTTAGTTTTAACAGTCATTTCGAGAGTGACATCCGGACAACTTAAAAAAAAACCAACCCAGTAAACTCTCAACTCTAGAATGAGGAACAAGTATTTTGCTTTGTGGTTTTGCTAGCCCATTGGCACGGGCACTGCCAAATGTGGCCTCCACAGATCTAGAGCAGTGAAGTTTCTGTGGCAGCACGAGGCGCATACACAGTCATTTCTAATGAAAACTGTAAAAATGAAAGATGAGTGCGTGAAGCGATTAAGAGAAAAACCCAAAACTGAAGAGAGACAGGCACACTTCCACAAATAGTAAACATGGGAAAATACAACTAGAACAATTTGAAAAGATACTACCTTACATATATAAAAAGTTCTTTAAATTGCTGTTAAAAAGGACATGTTCTGTCCACATTTTTGTGTAATACTTTTTAGTGTCTACACAAGACAAATTTTTAAAAAAATTAAATAGTATTAATTTACTACTAAATATTTAGGAGATAACAGTGCATTAAGGACTTTTTTTTTTTTCATATAGTAATACACATCGCTCCTGTCTGGCGACATTTTTAGAAGATTACGTATGGCCTTATGTACAATACATTTATTTAATCCTAAAACAATTCTTTGCTTAATGGTGTTAAAGTACCATTCCTGAAGATTATGAAGGGGAACTAAGCTTATTATGTTTATATAAAATATTATACACATTTGAACACGTCTAGCTTCCCGCCACCCCTCCCGCAAGGAATGCTCTTCCCTCCCCCTCTCCAGGTACAGTGTCACAGGTACAGTGCAGGACTCGCAGCTTCCCCAGTATTTTTCCTTCATTGTGCAGTTTCTGCTACATAAACTTCAGCAACGTGGACCGGGCTGCTTATCCCATTCATTACCCACACCTCTGCTTCCTCTGAGGCAAGACAGGAAGAGCTGTGCTCAATGGCTTGCTCTCCCACCAGGCCAGCAGGATGGAGAACACAGCTCTGCCCGTGTCACTTGCCTCTCATGGTACCGGTATCGAACACTTTGGTGAGGGTGTAAAGGTTACAAGCAGAGACAGAGCTGAGTACCAATGAAATTGCACAGGCAAAAAACCATCATAAAAAAGGTGTGGTCCTGGCTTCCCACAGCACCCTGCACAGTTGGCTTTGGAAAGCTGAGTGTTTTTACCTCACGGGATGACCCCCGTCGAGCAAGGCTTCCCTTCCTATGACTGCTGCCCACCCTGGCAACACGTGCCAAGCGCTCCAGGAAAGGTGGTGAATTATTTCACCACCAAAAAGAATCACAGAATCGTAGGGGTTGGAAGGGACCTCGAGAGATCATCGGGTCCAACCCAAAAAGGAACCAGAAGAGCTGCAGGGCCCACATTTCACAGCTAACGCTTCTGCTTTTATCTGCTTTTGTCCCAGTTGCGAGTTTGAAGGCAATGGCAGACGTCAGCTGGGCTTTGTGTGTGCACACAAAGGCTAGAGAGGATCGAGATGCGGTCACGTATCAGACCTAGCCAAGGCAGAAACGCCAGCTCAGCTTAGAGAGAGGCCATGGCAGGCACTTTAGAAGCTGGAAGCTCACTCAGTTAAAGCACCTTACAGTGCTGTGATGTTTCATGCCCCCCATACAGATTAGTCTACACCAGGATTTTGCCTTCTTGGCACAAGAGCCCACCTTAATTAACCGTGCGGTAACACATCTGCCCGCCACCTCATGACATATGGATTTTGATATCTGCTGCAGGTCACAGTAGGGGGAAGAAATGCTAAATGACTGTAATGGAAAAGGCAAAAGGATTTTAAGAGAAGGGTGAAAAGCACAGGAGGGGACAAAAATTACTCTGCCAAAGGTCGATTTCCAGAAATGTGAAATTCGATTAAAAAATAAAATAAAAGTTACTTTATGGTATTGGCCAAATATCCATTCACTCAAAGGTACCTCCTCCTAACATCAGTAAGAGGTGAAACATCCTACTTACAGCAAGAATGGAAACCCCAGGCTCACTGAAATAAAATAAAGGAACGATTAAAATCCATTCTTTCAAACAGGCTACTGGGGTATGTATAAGACATAGTATGTCAATGGTTATACCGTGGAAGTATCCTTTGGGAGATTATTTTTCCCCAGAAATAATTTGTGATGTTTTTGCTTCGAATGGCTTAGTTTCATTTTCATCACCTTCTCACCCATTTGATGACAGAAGCAGGTTTTAGTTGCTTTTCCAGAGAAGCTTGGGTGTTGTCAAAAACAACATCTACGATGGTAGATATGGCCAAAGCAAGCCAACTGCTCGCAAAAGGCACGAAAACAACACGTGTTCCCGGGGGAAGGGGGCACTGCAGGTGACTGGGAGATCAAATCCAGTAGAAACATGCCTAGCTGTGATGAGTATTCTCCTCAGAGCAAACAGATCTTGCTAGGCGTGATCACGACCTCGGTGCCAGCGTGCAGGGGTATGTACATTTGTTTTGTAGGGACACAGGGAACACACCGCGGCGCGGAGGCCGGTAGCACTCACCATTTGCATCCAAGCTCTTCTCCGCGCCCCAGCTGTAGGAGCTCGCTGACGTCACGCCCCTATTAGCTTTCTAAACACATTTTTCCAGGTTTTCTGCAGCAAGAGCCAGCCTTATTTCTGCAGGAAAAATGGAGCTGTCCCAAATGACATGTTGTGTCTCTCCGAATAAACTGTGGCGGCACAAGTTGGACAATGAACCTCTGATTATGCTTCTGAACTCTTGCTTATTTACTGGGGATTTTCTGCCAGCTCCCCATCCACTTACAGTCCTGAGGCACAATCAAAACATGTTTGCTCTAGGGAGAAAGGAACGTTTCAGTGCAATCAAGCGCATCTGGTGTAACTAATCTGGGTTAATCACAGCAATGTGGGGGACACGGAATATGCATTATAAACATGGAAAAAGGAGCAGTTCTCAACATGCTTGTCAAACTGCACAGCAATTTCTCTTCATTAGTAATTCTAACATGAAATGGTTAAATGCCTTTGTTTTTGCAAGTCTTCGTATTTCTGTCACCTTTATATTTAGAAAGCTGACTCAGGAATGTGAAAGAAAGCTAAATTTGTAGAACTCTCACATACATTAATCAGCTGCCTAACAGAAAAAACAAGCCCACCATCCACATTCCTACTGAGACTTGAGGGCAGTAAATACCTTTTCCTGACTATTTTGGTGTCCAGCCTGGGAAGACATTCCATTCTTCTGTTCCAACAGATCCTGAAAGCATCTCCTTTCTATGTGACTGTCCTGGTTCCACTTAAAATAACGCTTAATTTAAAACCAGTCACAGCATGATCACTGTGATTTCAAGAATTCAATGTGAACGAGCTAAGAAATATCAGCAATCTTCTGTTTGGCATTCAGTCCAGTAGCATGAAGCATATTTGTCGCTGCAGAGACTCAGATGGGGTTTTTTTTCTTTCATCCTTTTTCTTTTTTTAAATTTTCTTTTTAATTTTTTAATTTTTATTTTTAAGACCTCGCCTGAAAACTAGACTAATAAAAACAGAATAGTAAAATACTCTGGAACAGTAAAATTTTGCTGTTCTTGACATCCATGAGCAAAACAGTAATATCCTGTGAAAATAACATAGTGCTTTAAAAAGGTGCAATATACCTGTATAGCTAAACTGGTTTGCCTAGTATAAAACTAACTATATACAAGCTTGAAAGCCTGGGAGTTCAAGATTTTAAAACTTTAAAATCCCATCAAAGAGATTGAAAAGACAGATTTATGGCAATCACTACAGCATAAAGGAAGGTGCACCAGGAATCCTTCAAAATTCCAAAGGTTAAAGAAGTTAAGTGCTGGGTTCAGATCAGAAAGGTTCATTAGAGTAACCACAATGGAGCACATGCAAGGGCAGGGAGGAAGGAAAACTTCACGAGAATCTCCTTTATGGCAATAAAGGGATGGGGGGAGGAGGGGGGGAAAAGTCTTCCATGAGTGAAGTTTTCCTTTTGTCATCATGAATTTTAATTCTGCATCACAGTTTGTTTTGCTTTTTTTTTAAATTTTTGGTTCTTCTCATTGTTATGAACTTCATATTGCTGGAGTCTTCTGGCTTTTAGTCCGTTCCTTTCTGAGTGCAGTCTGTTAGCTCTCTCAGTACCTGTGAGACTGATGAGACTGGTGATACTGGGAGCTCTGCTGAGACGACGTGGAATAGCCCATTGTACTCTGGGACTGAGAAGATCCCTGAATGTTGCTTTGGTAACTCAGGCGTGAGCTGGAGTGCTGCAGGAAAAGAGAGTGGCATCAGGGGAATGAAAACCAGCCTGTGAGGACCACGCAGCCCAGGGAACTTTTAACCTCTGCAGCTCGTTACAGTATGACTGTCAGAGAAGCTGACTAAACAGGGTTACTGCTGAAGGACCCATAAAACAAGTAACTGATCTGATCTGCAGTAGGCCTTAGCAAACAAAATACACAGGGTCACTGGCAGACACCTACAAGCACAGCATGTGCACTGGTTTTTGAAGGAAAAATACACAGGAGAGAGCAGATTCCACTTGTAAATGCAGCTGTTTCTTCAACTTATGTCTGTCATTACTGTAAGTGCTATTAAAGGACAACCAAACTGCTAGGCCACAAACACCCTTCTGAGATGGGTAATACTAAGTGTTACAGAGAAACAATTTATTCTGTTCCTGAGAAAGTCACAACCATGACCTAAGAACTACTCAATTTATCTAAACAAAAAAAAGGCCAGTAGCATTAAAAAAATTATTACTTTTATTGAGTCTTTCACCCTGCTGCCTTATCTACTGCAAGCAAGGACAATTGCTTAAAGATGAACATTTTTATATGTAATACCTTTACATTCATTTTCCCAAGGTGTTTTTTTTTTTATTCCTCCATGGTTTGGGATGTTAGTTCTGTGGACCCCGATCCCAGCAAGCCAAATTCATGGATCATTTGTGACCTCTAGCATGCTGAATTTGCCTTTTTCATACCATATCCATTGCCTGTCCAAAATCAATGAATACATTAATTACCTATCCAGGTTTTACCTGGCTTTGTCCAAGGGACATCAGCAGGACTGTGGTCAACAGCAATTTTCTATGAAAAAGTGTTTTTTTCAGTGTTTAATCAGGAAAAATCCTGATTAAACATCAGGATTAAGAGTTACAGAAAGCCTCTGGAGAAGTTTGAGTTCTCTATGGAAACTGCACGGAGGTAGTGGGTCTGTAAGGATAGAACATCCTCTGTAGACCAAACATCTGCTCAGTGAAGGCAATACCCCAGTCAGTGGTCTCATCTGACTATGAGATCCCACTCAGGAGAGCTGTGAAAGCCTCCCAACAACTCCTGAGCTGGACAATGAACAGCAGGAATCTATGGTTCAGGCAGTGTAAAACACTTCTGCCCTTTGTTTCTGCACATAGCTTTAAACCTTTAATTTTACATAAGTTGTAGAACATACTTAACCTTAAAAATATCACATTACTTTTTCAGTGTTGTCTAATGTAGGAATCTGAAGGTTGATTTCAAGGTGAAGCACAGTGAAGCCAGAGAGAAAGACCTCTCTATTTCAATATAATACCAATATAACTAATAGTTGTATGGAGTAATTCCCCTTGTTTCTAAGGTACCTTTTAGGAGGTAACAGCACACTGGCTTTGGAAGAGATGGCTCCCAGAAGCAGGTATGCTGTTAATAACCAGGCAAATGATGCTTGGCCTGTGTGGTTAAGTTGTTAATACAGTGTCTGAAATCTGGAAATCACCTCAAAATTTTGAAAGTTTTTGCAACTTCTAACAGAAAAGAAAAAGCACTGTGATAAATGCTATGACTTTATAGCAGCTCGTTCTGGGTGAAAAGCACCAGCTTACCATGCTAACCAGAAACCCCAAGGTCACATAAGGAATGCTCATTAAAATTCAACAAGGAATTTGCACTGTCATTTGTGGAAGCAGCATGTATTAGGGGTGGGGAACTACAAAAACATTTCAACACAGGCTTTAAATCACAAACTAAATGATACGCAGAAGGAATCTTCCTACTTCTGAATAACATATAATGCAGTAAAATTAATGCCATAAGACTACAAGAATGCATTAACTTGTCTGTGCTTATTTTTGTTCCACAGAAGAGAATTTGTTTTTAACAAAGTCAGACTTGGACAAATTGCAGACATTCCTTTCTGGAACAGAAGACAGTGAGCTAGAATTTAAGGAGAGATAACCAAATGCAAGTATAAAAACAGATAATCAGACCATACAATTTAGTGAGTGATGTAAAGGAAACATGCAGATCATAATTTTTGATGCCCATGCTGTTAAGGTTTAGAAGGAAGGAGTCATAGGGGGGTTAAAAACATATCTGGGAGGAAAAAAAAAAAATTTAGACTGCTACCAACTTGTAAGGAGGAACTCTGCCAACTATTCAGAGCTGTATAAGGATTCTATAACGGATATCATCGAATGCTGCACACCAGTCATCAAAATACAGACCAAAACAGGCCAGCCATAAATACTGTGTAGTCAGACAGCTGTAGTGATCTGTCCAGACCTCAAGCTTGTCTGGAACTTTTCAAAAAAGAAACTGAGTTGTCTTTACCCTTAAATTGCCCTCAGTGCCTTCATGATCGTTTGTAATTAAAAGAGTAAAACAGAAATGGGAGAAAAATGCCTGGCACTGAGAGATCAATTGTCTGCGGAGAAGTTGTGGAGGGCTAAGTCAAGGCAACTCTAGAGCTGGTTTTTCTAAAAGCTGCTTATTTTAAGTTTAAAGCAGCCTGAAAAGATAATTCTCCAAGGTGGGATCCCCCTGAAGGCTAGTGGCAGACAGAATCCCTAACATTTTTTAAAATCTACCTTTCTCTTCTGCTTTAATCTCATTACTGCCCCAGCAAGTATAAACTCAAGTAGCGAACATCCCTGTAGACTCAATGCCTTCCATGTTCTATTTCAGTGGAAAATATAATTCTAGTAATCAAAGACAAATATGCACATCCAAAGATAATTCTGTAATACTGCTCTGCTTTTACTTGTGAATGCTACTGTACTGGAAAACATGAAATCTATTCAACCTCAGTCCCATTAGAAACAATGTGTGTCTTTGTGCTCTGCTTCAGTATCAATCTTACTACT
Source organism: Laterallus jamaicensis coturniculus (assembly GCA_022605575.1). Taxonomy (NCBI): domain Eukaryota; kingdom Metazoa; phylum Chordata; class Aves; order Gruiformes; family Rallidae; genus Laterallus; species Laterallus jamaicensis. Next base: position 8,597,088 of record JAKCOX010000027.1, read on the forward strand.
GAACCAAAAGATCTCTCCCGTGCTAAGATGCATTTTCTTCTTTAACATTAGAAGCAGACTTAGCAAGATACTAGAGTAAACTACAGAACCACTCCATGGGTGTGATGATAGGAGGTAGGATGAGGCAGAAATCAAACCAGAGAGCCTGGTCTGCATTTTGCTTCTGCTTCCCCAGATCTGCTTCTCACACAGAAGAATCAGAGCACACCCGCTCAGGTTACACGAGCAATCCATTAAACCGTGTTCTGTTCTTGCAGCAGGGAAGGGGAAGAATGACATTTTGGCCCTACAGAATCACAGGACAGCAAAAACCAAGAGGTACCTGATAATCTGAAGGCATGACAGGCCCGCCTGAGTTAGCGCCTGAAGGCCCTATGCGTGGTTTCTTGTTCGGAGGCACCTGGTTGAGGCTGGAGTCCTGGCTGTGCTGGAGCCCTGCGCCCGCGCCCCCTCCTCCTGCGCCAGTGCCCCCAGCCGTCCCGTTGGTCTGGGTGCTGTTCTGCTGCTGCGGCTGCGGCTGCTGCGGCGCTGCCTGCGGCTGCTGCTGAGGTGCTGTTTGCTGCTGATGTTGGTTCTGCGGCTGTTGATTCTAGGGGAAGGAGCAATACAACACCGTCACTCCCTCTGAACTCCGTTGTGAGCTCTACAGAGCTGCCAGCCCCGGCGCCACCGTGCCTGTGGAGATGGAGGAAGCCCACCCATTCGATGGGGACACACAGCAAGGCTGCCTGCGTGGAGAAACACACCCTCCCAACCCTCTTGCACACCTCATGGGGGTATCACATCTGCGGTTCACTTCTGCTTTTTGCTGTTGCTGGTCTGGTTTTCTGACAAAGCAAGCTGGACTAACACTGGAAGGGCAGTCTAGTGACTCCTACAGCATGCCAAGCTCTCAGAGAGGAGGGTGGGAGGAACCCTTTATAAAGCAGTAATTGCCAAATGAACTGTATCGAAACCCCCAAAATTTCACTAGTGCTCAGTGGCAGTTGTGGTGAACCAGAGTAAATTATTCTAAGTGCTTGTTCACTCAGGATCCAAAACACTTTTAAACATGTTATAACAACCCAGAGGAGGTTGGCAGTGTTATCACCAGAAAGGTAAGCAAACTGAGACCAAGATAAATGGTATCATTTCTTCCAGGTTGCGAGGAAATTCTGTGGCAGAACCAGAAAGGGGTTTAAGCTCCTCGTAAAGAGTGGTATGCTGGGGATACAGCAGAAATAGCAGAAAAATGAAAATTGACCAGAGACAAATCATTGAAGGCAAAAGAGGAGGAAACAGTTGAGGGAAGAACCTGGCATGGGAAGGAGAAGATTAGCAAAGGAAGAGAAGGCAGGCAGTTAAAGTGACACTGGGACCTGGAAGACAGTCAAAGAAAAAAAGTGCCACAAAAGGGAGAAAAGACTTAAGAAGGGGAACACAGGAGCAGAAGACATTGCACGCTTCTGGCGTCCGAGGGCTACAGACAGAAGAGAATATTAAGGAACTGGAGGGAAGGTTAGAAAACCAGCAGAGTGCAACTCTGCTCTCTGTGGTTAGACAGTTACAAGGAAAGAATCATAGAATCATAGAATAGCAAGGGTTGGAAGGGACCCCAAGGATCATAAAGCTCCAACCCCCCTGCCACAGGCAGGGCCACCAACCTCAGGCCTGGATCTACACAAGGTTGCCCAGGGTCCCATCCAACCTGGCCTTGAACACTTCCAGGGATGGGGCATCCACCACCTCTCTGGGCAGCCTGTTCCAGGACCTCACCACTCTTTCCGTAAAAAACTTCCCCCTAATATCCAATCTAAACCTTCCCTCCTTTAGCTTTAGTCCATTCCCCCTTTTCCTGTCATTGTCTACCCTTTTAACAAGCTGATTCCCCTCCTGTTTGTATGCTCCCTTCAGGTACTGGAAGGCTGCAATGAGGTCCCCCCGCAGCCTTCTCTTCTCCAGGCTGAACAAGCCCAGCTCCCTCAGCCTCTCCTTGTAGGGCAGGTGCTCCAGCCCTCTAATCATCCTTGTGGCTCCTCTGAACCCTCTCCAACAGTTCTACATCCTTCTTGTATTGGGGGCCCCAGATCTGGACACAGTACTCCAGGTGGGGCCTCACGAGGGCAGAGTAGAGAGGGACAATCACCTCCCTGTCCCTGCTGGCCACCCCTCTTCTGATGGAGCCCAGGACACCATTGGCCTTGCGAGCTGCAAGAGCACACTGCTGGCTCATGTTAAGTTTCTCATCCACTGTGACACCCAGGTCGTTCTCAGCAGGGCTACTCTCATCTGTCTGCTTTTGAGCACCAGGGATGGCTGCTCCATCACAGCACGTGAGAGAATTGAAAAAAAAAAGCAATTTTGCTCTAAACGTGAGCTATGTCACTTGTTCATCATGGAAAAAATACCTACCACTGTCATGGCTTGAATTAAAGCGCCCTCTTACCCTCTTCCACCCCCCATGCACTGTACTGAACATTTCAGGATAGGAGATCTGCTTACATAATTATCAAAGCTGTAGCATGCCAGTCTTTTTATAAAAACCTCACTTTAGTAGTTTCTCAGATATCATGACAACCGGCTGCCACTAGCAAAAATTCCTGATGTCCCCAGTCACCAAAAGGCATTTAGTTACCTCAGATAAATGACAAAAAAGATCTGTATCTATGCCATTCATCACAATGGTCTCCCAAGATAAATTTAGATGAAATCTGCAATGATGTATTCATTTAAGCTTACAAATAAGCCTTGCATCTTCACAGACTTAAGAGCTGGCTTGCATTTCCATTTAACATTTAGCAAAAGCAATAATGTATCCTCTAACCTGTAGTCCTCAAATCCCATCTCAGTCAGATTCCATTCCTGGGAGATTTAAATGTAATTTTAAAAGTTAATCAAGCTAGCTAGTAAAAAAAAAAATATGTTAAGAGGACATTTCTTTTCAGAATGGTTTGAGCTTCACTTAAACAAACACCAATAACTAAGCCAGTACAATTCTGAAATTTGTGTTTAAATAGGGGTGTTTGGATGCAAGTGAGGTGATTGCTACTGTGAGAGCTGAAAAGCTGCAGTTTCTGACATGTAAACAAATACTGCAGGTACTCCCACAATGGAAAGCAATAATAGTTTGTCATAGGTCCCACGTTTTGCGCTTTGGATATTAGTACAAAATGTACCTCACTGGTCTGAGCTTGCTCTGCTGTGTAGCTTCTACTGCTACTGTCCAGGTAGACATCAAGGTCTACTCTGTCAGACTCTGGCTCGGGCTGCCCGCACCACCTTAGGGCACAGAACCAGCTCATGCCAGCAAACACATCATCCCCAGGTCAGTCTAGTTCCCAGTGGTTCCTAATTGAATAAACTTATAAAATGTCCAAAATTATGACTGTACTACCACGTGTCATCTCTCAGGCACAAACTATCAACACGAGATTCCGGTCCCACACAGAAATGAATCCAGCAGAAACTGGCCTAATAGAGCTTGAATGAGAAAAGAATCTTTTCACTTTGTTTTATAAACTCTTGTTTTAGTTCTGCTGCCTAACAACTGGCTATTTCAAAGAATGGGTGCTTATGCTGAAGGTTCTTTAATTCAGATGCAAGTTCCAAATAAGCAAACACAGAGAACTTCTCTAGCTTTCCAAAAGACTATACAGATATTTATAGTTTTAAAGAAATACAACCTGGCACAGATCCACCTTTCAAAATATTCTTTACCTTCACATTTTCTACATTGTGAGAACATATTCAATGGATAATGCATGATGTAAAGCACCTGAACGGCCTGAAAAAGGTTTCATTTGGAGTGCATGTAAATACGTGACTGTCCCCCACAATCTCAAAGAACATTTATATAATGACTGTTTTGAATATAAACATGCCATTGTTTTCCCCCTCCAACACTCCCAGGAAAAAGACAGATATTTACTTTTAAATGCACTGACCTAACAAAAGCCAGAGTAATTTAAATTCATAAGGTTTGTTCATGGTTTTGAAGTTGTGAGTGTTGAAGCAAAGCTAGTACCTAAATTACAATCAAATTTCACTGCATTTTTTGCGTAGGTGTCTCTTTCCTCTCCAAAAAAAATCCCCAAAACTATCTGGGCACAAAAATGCAGGCCTTTACCACCTGTTCTCAGTACAGAAGAATCTACATCTGTTCTGAAAACAGTATTTTTGTCTGAAGTGAATTGTGATGGGCATACTTTTAAACTCAACTAGTTTCTCACATTACACAGAAAAATCTGAAACCTGAAGATGCACGTGGTCAGATGGCTTCTCCAGAAGATTAACAGCACTTCTCATGTACTCCTCAGATAATTACAGTTTATGGCTGTTTTCATCACATTTTGCTGGCTATACCTTGCTGTTGGCGTCTCACTGTACCCTTTTAAGGGGAAATAACAAGTTGTTTCATACAATGTGGCAGTATTGCCCTGCCTTCACAGCTTGATGGGACGATCACTGCGGTCACGTAGCATGGCTGAGCTACAGGCACAAAGCAGGTCAGACTGTGTTGCACACACACTAGAATTTACTAGGCACGCCAACAAATTCTTACACATGTCAACAGGGCTATGGGAAAGAAAGTATTCGGAGCAGATTGTTGCTACCAGAACAGTTCATGCTCCTTATTACTCCTTTGTCTGAGGGCCCTTAAAACACGATCAGGAAACTGTGTGCAGATGGATGAAGCGTTCTGATGTAGTGCCAGAAGCAGGCTGCCACTATTTATTCGAGACCCTGACAGCCATCTATTTTCAAATGGCTGGATGTATGCCAGTCATACAATGGAAATGCCATTCTTTTCATGTGATCACAATGTATTTTCATCGTGCGGTGCAGGAGGAGGTAGCAAGGTCCTCCTGAAATGATGGCAGCTGAAAGCAGGCTACTGCTGACAGAGCAACCCATCCAGCTCATTCCCCACAGGTCAGGGCAAACCGTGCTGGTGATACTGCCTCAGATGTCCCAAAGACATCTGATACTTTTAATCTGTCTAGGAAGCAATTTTAAGAGAGCCTTGCCTGGAAAACACATTTTTTGGTTAACTCTTCATGTTTCATTGGTTTTCATTTGGTAGCACCACATGAACTCTTTCTTATCGCACACTTAGAAAAAGAAAATAAAAATAAAAGTTTATTATACCTTATCCCCTTTCTCTTCAGGTTCATCTTCATTGAGGAATTCTCTTTTAGGATATGGAATCTGACAGCCAGCAAATACACTGAAACACAGCAAACAGTAAACACTCAACAAATATGTACATATGACATACACTTACTTAATGCCAATATTAATACTGAATGCTAAACCCAGGTGAATACAACACAATTTAATTCTGTATAACTCATGAGCCCTGTTTTTCTAAGTGAGAGGCACTGTGAGCACCCAAGGCACCAGCAGATACCAGCAGCTCGGTGCTGATCCCAGTGTCAGGCCTCCTTGCAGTTGACATGAGGCCGTGGTTTAGACATGGTGGCGTGGCTGAACATGTTCGAATGCCAGAGCGACCACTTGCTGATCCAGATGGCAGAATGAACACACACCGTGTCGGAGGTGCCACAGCATCTCGTTGGAACACGCATGGAGCGCTGAATTAAGGGGCTGATCCAAAGAGTGTTAATCTCTCATGAGCCCACCCTGGCTTACAGTGGGCTTAAAAATATTTGCCAAGCACAACGGCAGGGTTACTTTCAATTAGCTTATCAAGTCTTGTTCAGAGAAAAAAGGAAAAGATAGTGCTTAAATTTGGCTGGCTAACAGGATTTAGACTGTTCCTTAATGTTTATGGCAGAGACTTTATCATAACGTTGTTCCATAATCCATGGAGAGCTATAGCTCTACACAGGGTAGTATCAGATAAGCACTGAATAAAAAACCACAGCAGATCTTGCCCAGTATCTGTTTCTTAGATTTCCATGCCAGCATTCAGAATACAATCAATGTGACCTGATTTTTTAAAGTGTTCCTAATCTAGCTGCTATGTAGTGTTTGGCTTATCCCAACAGAGAAAGAAAAAGAAAGGGAAAAAACCCCAACCCAACCAGTCTCAACTAGACTCCTTTTGCAGCCCAGTGGCTGTTACCTCCTTTTAGTGTTGCCTGCTAGCTGAGGAAGCAGTAAAAGCAAAGGTGGAAGACTCCCTGCACCCAGCTCCTAGAGATCACAATGCTATAAAAACCAGGAAGGGAAACTGGAAGATGGAAGTCCACCAGTAGGAACTGAATATATCATCTGAATTTTTCATGAAAATAAAAGAGATATATAGAGATATAAAATCTGTACTGCCAAGCCTTACAAACAAGGGACCTGTGGGATTTTAGGCAGTCATTGATATCTTCACTTTTCTTTCCTCATACTGATACCCTGAGGGCATGGGAAGGGGCTGTAGGTCAGAGAACTGTCCTAGTCGTAGGGACAGGCACAGTGAACCCAGGCAATGGGGAACCGGCCTCTGTGAGGCTGCGTAAGGCAGATCAGAACAGGGCACAGGTTAATTCTCTAAATCCTGCTGTAATATTGTCACACCGGCTTTGGTAGTATGTCCAGAATACAACACTAGTGCAGTGCTGGGTTACCAGCAGATACAGACACTTCAGTACTACAGTTTCTACTGAGCATGCCTGAGCTACTGTTTCTTGGGGATATTGGTAGGTATCCCTGAAATTTTCAGCTGTCGCCTCACTTTCAGGCATTAGCATTTAGCAGAAAGAAGACACCCCTGAGGAGCACAGAAGAGGGAATACATACTCTGATGTAGGCAGAGGATCCTCTTGAAAGTAGGGGTCCTGCAAAGCCTGCTCTGAGGTAATTCTCTTTGTAGGGTCCATAGTAAGAAGCTTCTGAAGCTGCAAAGCATAACATTAAAAATAACAAAACGCTTATCAAACTATCACTTTTCAAACTAGGACTTATATGTCTTGGATTGTGGATTGTTACATTATTTGTGGCTGGTCCAGACAAGCCTAAGCTTTGCTTCTTCAGTAAAGTTCCCAAGACTAGAATACACATCCATCAAAGCACTATGGCGGTGAAGCTCTTCTCATGGCAGAAAGTTACATGTATCAGGCAATATTAATTGCCACAGCCAAACCCATTGTGCTAAAGCAACACTATATTCAGCTATTACAAGTTCATAAAGCATCATTTCTAAATCATGAGGTTACGTTGTGGCACACGTATCATGTTTGTAGCATTCAGTACTGCTGACACAACAGGAAAAAAGTGTCAGAAGAAACTGAATGTGACCAGGACTCTCTGTATCACTTTAGGGATAAACCCAATAAATCTTCATCACTTACACTAGCAACATTCAACAGTCAGAGCACTCTGCCACTCATGCAGCTCCCAATCCCACTTTAATTGGCATTGAAATGAGAAAGAGGAGGAGCAGACCCTTCCTAGCAACCTTTCTTCCTTGCTAGGAGGAATGCAATAATAAATTTATTAGCTACAATGCTGTTGACTGCTGCAGGCTATAAAAGAAGATTACAATATATTAGCAGTATAAAACAGGAATTATAGGGATAACATACCAGTTCTAGTTAGTTATTTATCACATTCTGATAAACCCACAATAGGACATCTGGGTGCTTAAATTACATCATCCAGTATCCTGTTCTCACACAATATTCTTATTTCCAGTCAACGGTGAAAAAATCCCTTCTTGCAAAGAACGTCTTAGCTCAAACTCTATCCTCCTGGCCTCCAACAAAATTTCCCTGGACAATCAGCATGAGGATGTGATTTTTGGCATGGGTGTTTGGGACTTTTTGTTCCAATAAATAAAACCCTTGATATACAATTTAGTATCTATGGGACAGTAAGCAGCCTCGGTAAATGCACGTATCATCATCAAGAGAGGTGATTCCCTGTATTTCCTTTGCCAATAGTTGTGGTTATCCCTGTTTTACAGATGAGGTCTTATAAAATTCTCTGTGCTTCTGTCACAATTTTTTGTTAGTTTTAGTGGCTTGTGACACTGTTACAGGTAGTGCAAATTTCTTCTTCCCAGTTTCTCCACAATGACTGCAGGGTCACACACTCATGTTCTGTATAAAGCCAGTCCTGTTGCCTGATGAGTACAGGACACCAGCTTCTGCTCCCTGGACTCCTCCATCAGAACTGGTTGCCACAAGTGCTATTCAAGAGAAAGCTCCTCCAGCTTTAGGCCAAACAGCACCCTCATGACAAGCTGCCTCCAAACATGACCTGCATTCTCTGTCATTCAAAGATAAGGCCATAGCAGAACTCCTCAAGATACCTTGGACCTTTTAACAATCAATCCCCCTCCACCTCGGAGGACATAATCAGTTTGTCCACACACACACAACATCACTCCCAGTGAGATATCCTGCCTACTACTTGTGAACCTACTTTCTTTGACGAGGTCTGGTTTTCAGTAGCTTCTGTTACTCCTAAGAAAGTCAATGAAAAAATGACTGGACCCAATTTGCTTTCAGGGTCAGAGTTACTAACACAGCATAGAAAGCCTGTGAGACTGGACTTCATCAAGTCCCATACTTCTCAGCAGCTCTCAAGATTGCTTGCTGTCAGGCTTACTGGCCTGATGGAATAGCTATAAATACTATGCTTGTAACTTTTCCAGGATGGCAAGAACAGTTGCCTTTTCTTGGATGGAAAATATTTTGCCCTTGATATAGATATAAACATTCAATGTCAATCAGCAGAGTGGCACAATACCCTAGTCTTTGTCAGGAGTCACTTGTAATCCTGCACTGGTCTATTTGATGTCCTGTTTTCTCTCTGTGCCACGCTTTCTGTGCTCATAAGCACCAAGTCTTGACAAAGTAGATGTCTTCAGATGTCACCTTGCAAGAAGGAGGTTACCTCAAAAAATGACGTAACTACCTTGGATATAAACAAGAAGTTTTAGGGGGCTGCTTCAGAATACATGTACCTCCAAGCTCATTAGCTGGCACATTTCTAATCTCTGATTTGGAAGAGCAATGCACACCTTTTGTGCTGTTTTTATGACCTTTCACCAGATAAGGTATTTACTGAACCTCTTTACTGCAGCATGGCTGTGGCAATTTAGGTATCTGGACTAGACCACAGTGCAGCAATGAGGAGGTATGAAGGAGGTTGTTCCATATTCCTGATCATTCTTATGCAGAGCTCTGGGAGACTGATCTATTTGACGACAGCCTCTATCTCTGTGGTTGATCACTAAACTACCCTTATTCAGCCCTGATTATGAACACTGAATTAAAATGTGACTAAGAGAACCTACCCAGCTAAGCAAACTAAATCTTCTTCATGATGTTCAGAAAAGAGCCCTTAGACTTTTGGAAATCTCAGTTCTCGTTCTCACCATTATATAGGGTAATACGTAGGTAGACACCTATCTATCTGTTCAGTCACCCTGTAATAACCTTGTCTTACTTCTTCATCATGAAAAGTTTGGTATGTGTATATATATTTATTTTTTTTAAAAAAGTATTGCCACCCTAGTTAGTTTTGCATTCTTTAGACATCTGGTTAATGTTTCCCCCTGGAAAAGTAGCCTAACCACTGAAGATGACCCTCAACATAGTGTTCATAGACTTGACGAATTAGCCATGCAAGCTGACAGCAACCCAAGTGCTTCTTTGCCTTCCCAACAGGCTTTCTGGTAGCTTCCACCTTTAGCAGGAAAACAGGGGGAAATTCAGGTGCTAACAATGTCATTTACAATTGTCATCTTTTCAGTTAGAATACTCCTTCAGGTCACCCCAATATGTGCCCAGGAAGTAGAGTTTAAGAAATTTTAATTATTTTTTCTTGAAGTGTCACGCTTAGGCAAACGCTTCCCTTTCACCCACTTGGACCAACCTATTCTATTTCCACACCTGTTTGTGTCATCATCCAACAGCTACAAACAACTCGAAGAGCAAATCTTTGCCAGGGCCTAGAGAAGACTGTTATGCTGAATCTGTAACTAGTGATGGAAACAAACCACCAGAACTCAAGCTGCTCTAGCAGCCTCACACAGAAAATCCCTGTTCACAGCACTACCAAAGTCACTTTGAACTTCATTCCTAAATTTAGACAGTAGCACTAAGTCATCACAGAGGCATCTAGAAATGATGCTGTATTAGACAGGGCAACTCTGTAGTCACCTACAATGAGTGACTCAACTAGGTAACCAGCAAATACATGTTATGGGATATTGTTTGGAGTCACCCACGGGACAGAGGAAGACTACTATCAGAGGGAAGAAAAGGAGGAGGAAAAAAAAGAATTCTTACTACAGGAAATACATTTTTCCTTTCCCCTCTCCCTTCTTCACAAAACTTTTTAGCTCTCTGAAACCACACAGAATCACAGGATACATAATACTCACTACCCTATTTGCACAGCAGACCTAAGGGTAAGGCTGGGTACACAAGTACCTTGCAGATCTTAGTAAGACTTCCAGGTCTTCAATACCAGCAGCTTCAGCACACCCTCAGCATGAATGCTGATGAAGGAAACACATCTCAAAAGTGGCCAGTTCATAATAACCAGCCTGTTTTAATGTCAGCGTTCATTAGATGAGAGAGAACAGACACAGACATTACCCTTAGAAATGCATTTCAATCCCATCACAGTGATTTTCAAGTTGTACCTACCAAAAGAAAAACTTTGCTGTCAGGCTTGACTTTGTGTTTCTCCATGTATTTTATGAGGCTACTATTGGCATATCTGAAAAATAGTTAAACAAAGACATTTTTTATATAATACAACATTAAGAATATGGAACTGTACCAAGTGATCACAAAAACATTTGTCAGCTCTCAGCAAGTAAACTGTAAAACGAACTGCCATCAGAAAACATGTCAGGTATTTATCAGCTGCAAACATAAATTGTGTTTTTTACTAACAGTAGTAGTATCAACTGTGTACAGATTATTTCCAACTTTTGTAGGGTATGGATAAGCTGTTCACATGGACATAGGACAGAGAAACTCAATTTGAAGTTTATACCTCAGTTTTCTAAAGCAAATCTACCACATAAAGCTTCCAGCAGCTCGTAACAGCACAACAGTTAAACCATGAGGTTGTTTCCAGTCACAATTTGGCAGAGGAGTTAGTTTACCATTCTGTCCTCCCAAGCCTAGCCTGCAGCAAACCACACAGTCCAAGCTAAAAAAAGCCCCCAAGTACATATGACCTGTGCCTTGCCTTTAATCTACAAATCCAGAGGTTATCTATAGCCATTTTCAAAAGAAATAAGCTTTGTGCACAGAGAAGCTTCATATCTTGTCTAAAGCCAGTGCACAGAATCCAGAATGTTGGACAGACAACACGGCAGAGAGGGGTCAATCTAGGAGGTTCTTAGAGTGTGTGGGAGATAACTTCCTGACACAGCTGGTGAGGAAACTAGGGAAGGTGGCCCTGCTGGACCTGTTGTTCATGAATAGAGAAGTATTTGGGGATGAGGTGATGGTTGGAGGCTGCCTTGGGCACAGTGATCACGAATTGATAGAGTTCTCAATTCTTGGGGAAGGAAGGAGGAGGGCTGGAAGAACCGCCACCCTGGACTTCTGGAGGGTAGACTTTGGCCTGTTCAGGAGACAAGTGGATAGAGTACCCTGGGAGCAAGTCCTGGAAGACAAAGGAGCTCAGGAAGGCTGGACCTTCCTCAAGAATGAGGTCTTGAATGGGCAGGAGCAAGCCATTCCCTGGTGCTGAAAGTCAAGCCAGTGGGGAAAATGACCTGCCTGGCTGAACAGAGAGCTTTGGCTGGGACTCTCCTTTGGCTGGAAGAAAAAGAGTTTATGATTGCTGGAAGACGGGATCAGCAAACCAGAAAGACCACAGGGCTGAGGTGAGGTTATGCAGGAAGAAAGTAAGGAGGGCCAAAGCCCAAATAGAACTTAATCTGGCCACTGTTCTAAAAGACAACAAGAAACAATTCTATAAGTATGTTAATAACAAAAGGAGGGCCAGGGAGACTCTCCCACCTTTACTGGGTGTGGGAGGAACCATTGTGACAGAGGATGAGGAAAAGGCTGAGGTACTTTAAGCCTTTTTTGCCTCAGTCTTTAATAGTAAGAACAGTTGGTCTCCCAATACCCAGACTCCTGAGTGGAAAGACAGGGATGGGAAGCAGGCTGAAGCCCCCATAATCTCAGGGGAATTGGTTATGACCTGCTCAGCCACTTAGATCCACACAAGTCGATGGGTCCGGATGGGATACACCCGAGGGTACCGAGGGAGCTGGGGGAAGTGCCACCAAGCCACTTTCCCTTATTTACCAGCAGTCCTGGCTGACTGAGGTGGTTCTGCTTGACTGGAACCTGGCACATGTGATACCCATCTACAGGAAAAGCTGGAAGGAGGTTCCAGGGACCTACAGGCCTTTCAGAAGGACCAGGGAGATGATTCCCTATTCCTTCTCACACAAAATGAAGGAAGTTATCTTGAAGAGCTAATACAAGTGGCTTAAGTCAACTCATTTGCCTGTGCCAGCTACAAAGTAAATAGCATTTATGACAACCCCTTCTATAGAAATGAGAAGGCCACTCCGTGCTTTTAGCAACCTGCTGAGGGAGAGGTCACCATTCAAGCAGAACAGCCAATTCCAGACAGGACAGCTGTCAACCCAACACTCAAAAATCCCCTCCCAGAAAGTCAGAGGAGAGGAGCCAATTCCTGCCTATCTGCTACATTCATGGAACTGTTGTTTGGTTACCATCACTTACGTTGTTCTTCTAAAATCTTTCTGAAGAGTTGGATATTCTGGCATCTTCCTTATGTCTTCCCAATCTTTATCTTTGGTGGGGAAAAAAAAAAAGGGAGAAGCATTTACAATTCTGAAAGTGTAGGTTAAGTAATACAGGGGAAGAAATAACTACAGTAGTTGCCCTGTGCTATTGTTCCGTAATTGTCAGCATTTCCAAATCCATCAAACTGACAGCTGCTTCACACCTATACAAACAACCAGTCATTTCCTTTACAAAAAAAATCAACTCAGTATATATCTGACACTTTAATGAAAATAAATTACCTGCAGGGAATCCCATTACACTGAAAATGCGATCTAGCTGATCGTGATGAAAAGGATTACTTGTTTTGATGTCCTCCTGACGACAGTGAAATATAGGTTCCGAAGTCAATAGTTCAGCAAATATGCAGCCAATCGCCCAAATATCTAAGAAAGAACATAATTCATGCAAATTTACTGTACTTCATCACTCTGGTTTTTGTTTCTGCACTTGTATAACCACAGTAAGATAAAATACATTATAATACATTAACATAATACATAAAAAGGATAAAATTTAGACATGCAGCTTTTTCAATCAAAATTGAGTCTCCAAATTCTGTTTAAAGTTATACACTGTCAATCCAGCACAATGTATTCACAGTCTATGGTAGAAACCTATACAATTTGCTGATGACATAGTTTAAAGGGTGCTCAACTGATCATCAAAACCAAATCATAAACCCTCCATAACAATATACTGAAATAAGTTCTACCGCACATTTCAGAACAATTCCAAACAGATAACTGTTAACCAATTAAATACTAAGGAGGAAAAGACTAATGACTTGTATGTTTAGACAAAGCTAGTTAAAAAAGGAGAAACAAGATCCTAATTTTAATGAAGAGTACATGAGTGATTGCCAAACTTAAGAAAAAAGAAATCATACTTGACAACTGGCTCCAACTGGAACAATACTGGAATGGTATTATCTACATTTCATGTATGTACAGAAAAGTAACAGCACGATATACTAAAACAACAACTTCTGTTTCAAAAATGTCTTGTTAATATGCTTTCCAAAATTAAATCTACTGTGGACAGGAACATTAGTCTCATTTACATAAGAAATTCCTAGATTATATGAATTTGTTCTAGTTACTCCTATCGCCAACCCTCTTAGCGTTCTATGTGACCCGAATGCTGCATTATGCATTCCAAGTGGAAGCATGGATAAGAAATAGATTTGCTACATTGACAAATACGTGCCTGGGATATAATTCTGGAAAAAGATGTTGAGATTGTATGAATAATGAACCCAGATTGCTGAAAACAAGAGTGTGGAGACTTGCTTAGTATTTGAGGTTAAACTAGAGGACCCAGAAAACCTTTTCGACTATTGAATTTGAGCGTGTAAATATAGAAAACAATCTGCCCTTATTTTATTTGCCTTAGAGATTAAAAAAAAAATTACCAAACTGGTGTTTGGCTTATTAGTTTCAGACTAAACAGAATGCCAAGAGAAGCCTCTTGTTTGTTGCCAACTCACAACTACTCTGAGATGCAGAACCCCACCTGCCGCCAGCAGTGGTGCTCAGCCCACATCACCTGAGACACACACGGGTTCCTGAAGAAACCAAAAAGCACTGCCCTCCATGTAGGGAATGAAAAAAGAGCCATCACTCTCTGTGTCAAAACAGGTCAGTTCCATTTCCATCATGTTACAATTGTGGAACTTGGGGTGTCCAAATTTATATGCCCCTTTCTCTGCTTCCTTTACAGGAAAATCTGGTAACATTTCCTTCAGGCTTTACAGTTTTAACAGGATATACCTTGTTCCATGCATTACTTCACTTTCTCAGGGTTTTATCTTCTTTTGATTTTCTTATTAGCCTTATCTGCATGAAAACAAGATCTTTAGCTCTTGAGATTTTGTCTGCTCAAGCAGCTAATGTAGCATATTAAGTACAATTCCTGCCTGGGTAGTAGGCATAAATTATCTACTCCAGAATGGCAATTTATCTGAAGAACAGTAGCTGTGCACTCATTTTCATACTAGACAGCAAACCCTTGTGGAGATGGTTTATCCAGAGGCCAAAGGGCTTGCAGCCCTCTTGGTTTTCATGGCTTTCTGCAGTGCTCACTCTGAGGGAGCGGCTGGGCACTGCTTGTTCTTCTACTCATTGCTGCTCTGTCTAGGCTGACTTGTCTCTTATAAGGAAGAAAAAGCCAGTATTCTATTTCTCATCTACAAGATGAAAGGCGTGAGAGCAGAACCACTGTGGCAATGCATCCCCATTTCCTGACAGAGCGTGTTTTAAACCCTTTGAGAATTCAGAGACACACATGGTACCCACTGAAAGTTACATCTGAATAAACACCGGTAGCTCCCCAGCTGGTGATGTATTTTCTATGGGATGGCTAAGCATGACAATACTTTATTCAGTCATCATGTTCTCTAGAAGTCCATAGTGCTGGGGGTCAACCTTTTAGATTTCTTGCCAGATACTCTTCAGCTTCAAGAAACTAACATAAAGTAACGCAAAACACTTAGTACAGAAAACCTGAAGCCTCAGTTTCTGTAAGTGAAGACTAAACAGCTGGAAAAGGCCTTACCGCCCTCACAGCTCAAGCAGGTCGGGGTCTTCCCTTTGTGAATCTAACTTTTTTATGTAACCTGATCTTGAACACATCCTTGGCACATACTGAAACCATTCGCAGAGTCAATGATTTTCTGCCAAGTTTGGCTAGTCTCTTTTCTTTTAATAACATTCATCATTTACAGTAATTATTTATCACATGTGGAATTTTCTCTAGCAGAAATGCCTCATTAAATTCTGGCAAGTTTAAAAGCTTTGTCAATACAAGCAGTTCTAACAGGCCTTTATCTCATATATCATGCACATTAGTCAACCAAATACAAGCTTCATCATCAACTATGGAAAAAATTGACAATAATTAGCTATTTCTCTATCTAGTGCTGTTTCATATGCTTTCTGTTTGGGGTCTCTAAAAGTGATTAATGATCATTCCATCTCATTCTACTCTAAATAAAAAGTACTGCCCCTCAGAAGCAGGCATTTGCAAGGGCAAAGCTAAAACACATAAGCAGGATTTTCCAAGTACAGTGCATTATTAATCTAGTGTATATCATCCACCTCTAGCACATCAGGAATTTCTTATAATGCTGCACAACAATTTCATTATAAATAAAATTTCTTTTTAAAAGCAACCACCGAAAGCAAGTGGCAAAAATGCTCCAGTAATTGGTTCTCTGCTCCCCCTGCCATTAATGATCAAGAGGGTGAATTGTCTCATTGCTCCAAAGCCAAACTAAACTGAAAACTGGGACACAAAGGTCCTACAAGGTTGCACTGGAGACTAAATACTTTCCCATCTGATGTCCCAGGAGGATCCCAATACATTTACCAGAGCAACACAACCATTCTTGTAAGGATGAATCTGTTTCATACAGTCTCTTCTACTATCACTGGGTTTCAGGAATGATTTGTGGTAACAGGTTTTTATCGTTTCTTGGGCTTGCTGTTATGGATTAGGGTTTTTTTGGATGGTTGTGTTTTGGGAGGTTTTTTGAGGGGTGGGGGGTGGCTATTTTGTTTTTACTTTGCTCTCCAAGGCTTCCAGATCCTCCACTTTGTGCAAGTTTACATTGAACCTGAGTGCAAGGCAATTTTATCCCCTGGTTCCGGAAAGAAGGGTGGGACTAAAGGTGGGACCTTGTAGCACACCCCTTTCCCTAGGCTCCTCACAAAACAGCTTGCTCAGGTCCCTTTCAAACCTATTTACCAGTGAAATATCCTTCCACTGTCACAGTACTTCTCAAGTACCACGTAATTATATAAAAAGGAAAAAATCACCTTTTAAAGATGGTGACTCGTAGTCAGAAAACAGACTTTCCACCTGTATGCCTGAGTGCACAGATTATTAGAATATCTGAGAATCTGTATGGCTGTCCATGCCCCAGTTTTAAAACCTGGGACTCTAATAGCTTTATAGGTCAGCTACTAAAGCTGAGAAAATCCTGCATGCCCTGGTCTACTTTAGCACTGCAGCCAAGGAACGATTACAAAAGGATGCTGACATAGCTGTTTTAATGATAGGGCTGATTAAGCAGACAAATGCTCATGTATTCTTTCCTTTCTATGGCACAATAATCTGTATTTGTTACAATATTTTGGAAACATTCTTTAAGAATATAATGACTATCTAAGACAATAAGACAATTTATTGAGCAACAGCCTCAATTCTCAAAAAGAAACATCTTTCCCCATATTAATTAAAAGTTTCACTGAAGACAGGACAGAGTCCAAGAGGAAATACTTTATGTTTTTTAACTATATTGAAGAAAATAAATACATAACCAAGCTCAGTCTCCTGTAATTCAATAAAATTCTTTTAAAGAAAGTTAGGTCATGAATTGTAAAACATCTGTTTAGCTGACATCGATCTGAGGAATTCCTCATTAGAATCATAGAATCACAGAATGGTAAGGGTTGGAAGGGACCCCAAGGATCATAAAGCTCCAACCTCCCTGCCACAGGCAGGGACACCAACCTCAGGCCTGGATCTACACAAGGTTGCCCAGGGCCCCATCCAACCTGGCCTTGAACATTTCCAGGGATGGGGCATCCACCACCTCTCTGGGCAGCCTGTTCCAGCACCTCACCACTCTTTCTGTAAAAAACTTCCCCCTAATATCCAATCTAAATCTTCCCTCCTTCAGCTTTAAACCATTCCCCCTTGTCCTGCCATTATCTGCCCTTTTAAAAAGTTGATTCCCCTCCTGTTTGTTTGTGAGGTTTGGTTTAGCAGCATCAGTTTGTTTGTTTTGCACACAAAATCCAGACTTTAGGACACATCCAAATGATGGTAAAGGAAGCAAACTGCAGAGGAATGCCAGAATACAACTTCTCTATGTCATCAGTGGCTACAGTGACAACCAGGGGAACTAAAGGATTAGCCTAGCAAGGCAATCCGGGCCAACTGTAGTAAGGGCTACATTCATGTACTATTTGCCAAAGCTTTCATGGGGAGGCAAGGACAATAAATTCACCAACAAGCTGGAAACCCGAGTAGAAGCTGCAGAGGCAAACATGTACCTCATTTTTTCTCAAATAAATATCAATTGGTTTGATGAAAAGGCCTAACTGCTTGTAAAAAAATCTTGCACCTCTTACACTGAACACAGCAGCAGTTTCTAAACTTATCTGGTATCTTTCTAGACAGTGATCTAGAAACACACAGAGACACTACAGAAAAAGTTTCACAATGGTTTTAAATAACTGTAAATTAGAGAAATACTGTACCTCTACAGGGGAATTTTTCCTTTTTCTTGTCCAAAAACATTAACAGAACATACCTGTTGCCATTACACACACACAGACACACACTGAGGAAAGGTCTTCCCTTTCCTATGTGAAGGTCTCAAAGGGTGTATGTTTCATTTAAGCTTTAGTCAGCAAAATAAAAGGTCAAGGAAACAGTAGTTACTAGCCTTTTAAATGTGACAGTTTTCTACTAAGAACTGAGAATGGGGTCAAATATTTACATGTGGGGAAGCCAAAAACAGTGCCAATGGGCTAAGGGTCTGAAATCTCCAATCACTCACTGGTAAGTTAGCCAATAGTTTCTGATCTTCAGCAAAGAACATCTTGTCAGAACTTGACAGAAGAACAGAAGTTTGTAATGTAAAACCATGAAAATGACTATTCTGCAGACAGAAAGAATACCCCTTGGTAACCTGAAGGATGCTCACAGCCAACCAAATTTGTGCCTAAGAGCAATGTTTTTATTTCAAGAGCTCATAAACTCCCATACCATGATGCCGAGTCAAGGTAATTCAAGACTTTTAAAGGCAAACCCACATTAATTCAAATTAGCCATGAAATCTATTATCCTCGCACATTTATTTTTTTTACCTATATGCCTCCATCCTAGTTTTTTAAAGTCAGCAGCCCTCTTTTCATGTTTGTTCTAAGCATCTAGTTCATTTCAATTACTATAACCTCAAAAATTATGAAGCATCTTAACAGAAATTCTGAGTTCACTGTCATCAACTGTAATTTTCTACAGGGCTTTACTGTGCCAGGATTTTGTCACTCTCTAAACAAAGTTATTTAACATCATTAAAATACTTATTTTCCTGCTTAAATTTCTATTCCTTGCTCTATCAGCATTAAAAAAAGATCCTGAACCAGGTGATTTCAGACTTCTGCTGTGCATTAGACACATTATCTCGTTTGGAACATTACACTGAAATTACTGTGGAAAGCTTGACAACACAGATACAATAGATTTAATATGGGGAGTGGCAATTGGACCAGAGGCCCTACGGCCCTACGTAGTCTTCCATGGAATAAAAATTATGATTGCAAAGAAAGAAACCTTGCTAAAGAACTTTAATTTGCAGAACTTCACATCCAAAAATTTAGAAATTCCAGGTTTAGGGTTCTATATGCAACCCTGTATTTTCCTTGTGCAACCTATGTACTGAGGACAAAAAGAATCCTCTGATACAAATATATGTACCATATATTTGTATCAGCAATTCTTTAACTCTTCAGTTGTGTCACCAAGACTACTACTGTATCAACTACAGATTAACTACGTTAGCTGGCACTAGATCAGGCCAACATGCTCAATACGCAGCACAAAGTGATGGC
This sequence comes from Laterallus jamaicensis coturniculus, assembly GCA_022605575.1. NCBI lineage: Eukaryota > Metazoa > Chordata > Aves > Gruiformes > Rallidae > Laterallus > Laterallus jamaicensis. The sequence goes on from JAKCOX010000027.1 coordinate 8,616,445, forward strand.
TGCATTAATGCAGAACAGAGTGATGGTTCCACCTTCTTTATTTACTTCCTTCAGTCTGCTTCCAGAAACTGGGGTGGGCTCCAGCCTCAGGTGATGTCACTTCAGGGCACGGAATTAGGTCACCAGGACAAGCACTGAGTTCTGGCACGGGAAGTGTGTTACAGCCTTGCTTTCTCCCTTAATCCTAAGCCTTCAGATGTCTGGGAGATGGCAGAGGGTTTTTATTTTTATGCCAGCTCCAGTATCTCCAGATGTAGTAAAGAATGTACTGCTACTTTTGTTCCAGCGACAGCAGTGCTTATACCTCAGAGGGTCCAAAAGGTACTCTCTGGCAGGCTGCCAAAGCTTTTCACAGAAGGAAAAGAAGAAACATGTTCTTTCAGTGACAACTCATCAAAAGCACGAAGAATGCAATGGGTGACACAAAAGGCAGCTTTGTAGCCTCTGAGCTACTTCCCCCTACCAAGTATCAAACAACTGCAGTGAGTAAAGGAAGTATGAAGGTTTCTCACTGCAAAGGTCACAAGTCTCTTCTACTGCAAAGCATTAGGCAGGTCTAAACCAGAAATGTTTACTATTTCCTCCTGCAACCATGAAAGAATTAAGAACAGGCAAGATATGCTGCTGTTTGGTAAAAAAGGATCTAGAAAACTTTCCAGGGAACATCCACAGCTTTGCCTTTGCAATTTATCATATGAAAAAACAAACCCATTGCTGGGATTGTCTGATCACAGAGGACTGGAAAGCCAGGAACTCCTAATTGTGCTGCTTTAACATTAATTTCCATGTTGCCTTTCCAGTTCTTTCCCATCTTATTCCACCACTGTGGGTAAGTGTTCAATATCATATAATCTATGTTGTACAAACAGCTTACCATACTGGAAGTAGCTGCCACTTTCTCTCCTCTTTTCAACTGCAGCGAATGAGGAGAATGGCATATATTCTTTGAAAGGGAAATACACTCTTTTTTTCCTAATTAAATGCAGAGTATTTTAACAAACCAGCTTCTCTGTACACAGTGGAGGTCTCTTTGGAGGGTAATTCCACACTAAATGAAGAGGGACAGTGAGTTTGTAATCTGTTGTGCGCTCTCCCTTGGCTTGTGTCAATAATTATTGCAACTTTTTACTAGGCCCAACATGTCAACACCTTCAGAGCTAACATAAGGTGAGCAAAAGGCATGCTATCTGGTAGATCGAGTTATAACAAGGAACTTGTGTGAAGAGTACTTTCCTGCCCTGTTCCAACTCACAAGCCACAACAGTCTTTTCTGGGAGCTATTAAGGCTTTTGATGCCTACCTTATTTCAGTCAACAGAGAGGAATGCACATGAAGAAATCCTGCTTCTTAGACAGCACACTCAGAGAAGCCTGTTTGTCCTTCTGAACAGAGGGCTTTACAGTATCTGAACGTTTCTGTTACTAAGGGGTTCAAGCCTTAGAGCTATTTCTAACAAGGCACTGACAATGACTCTGACATAATTACAGACGATTCCCTTGGATAAGCAAAAAAATAAACTGCTATGAAATGTAACTCTGCTGTCAATCACAGCTACTGCCAAGAGGTCTACTTGTGAAGCAACCCCACCTGTCCTGAGAACAAGTCGTTCTACTCAATCAGTGCTGCTGTGTTGAAAGTTTCAGCCCATATTGCTGAAGTAATCACACCTGAAGATCAAACTGATGGATTAGCTAAAAGAAAAAAAAAAATCAACCACAAACCTCCACACCAGAAGTATTCAACTTGTTATGATAGGAGCTATTTGGTTTTCATCCAAAATCATCTTCTGTGAGTGAACTTTTCAGATAAGGTAGTAAATAGAGCACATTAAGAACTCTCATTACTGCACTAGTTAGCTAGGGTAAAACGTTTATGGACTCGAGTTTTACAACAGACAACCTCTTGGATCTTTAAATGGCAACTTCATGTCTTGTGTAAGAAAATTAAATCAGCCCTTAGTTCACTCCTTTGAGAAGGAAGCCTTAAAAATACAACTGAATCAAACACCTCTGAGATACAAGTTCAACTCTGCATCAAACCATCCACCTGCTTATATATAAAAGGAAGGATGTATTTGCAGTATATCCCAAAGAATCACAACATACCCCAATGGACACGTAGGGAATGGAATTGAGTATGAAGAAAATGTGGGCAAAATGCACCTCCCAACCTTCTTCCAAACGCTGAGTTTTGCTTTCTCACGTCCTCAATTCATGTTCCATTTCCATGTTAGGATCCACTGCAAGAACTCCTGCCTTCCTTCCCTAAACCTTTTTCCTTAACTGAGCTCACAGTGTGGGTTGCTCGGGGAGATAATCAATCCTGCTGCTACTGGGGCAAAGTCAGCGAGATACTGTTGAAGAAAAAAGCCTGTTCATATGAGAGACCCTAAGGTCATTCACAGTTTGGAAGAACACAAAGCTGATAATCTGAGGGAAAAATCATTAGAAGGAAAAAAGAAATGGAACTGAGGCTGTTACCCGCAGGAAGGGGAGTTTGGCCCACATATCACCGACAATTTTTGTTGTACATGGGGCTAAGCGTAGGTAGGTTTTTTGATGGCACCTCTCGCTCACAAGAGGCTTTTCATCACATCCTATAAAGGATATTTTGCCTTGTAAGTATTTTTATTTACTTTGCCTGCTCTAAAGTAAGTTAAGTCCTAGTAATCATCATGCAATAACAAATCTGCCCCCAAATACTGAATAAAAAGGCAAAAATAAAATGGTTCTTCCCTTCACATGTTCTGCAAGAGAAGAGAACCATGAACACATAAGTATTGTGTGACCACTGGTGGAAGTTTACAGGTTAATTTACAGAGCAATCTAAATCACGACAATTAGCAGATTCTAGCTGTGATTGAAGATTCAGTGGTTTTGTTTTCCTTTTTCTAACTGCCAAGAATGTGTATATTTCTCAAGCCAACTGCAGATGTTCTCAGAGAAATTAATCCATTCACTGAGTTATAAATTCATCATAACGCACTTGTACTGGAGCTCCCTATTATCATTAACTGATTTTATCTTCAGGACAATACCATTAGGTAGCATCCCCACTTTACAGATAATGAAACAGCACATGGGATGGATTAATTGACATGCTGTAAGCTACATACAACACTTGGGACTGAATCAGTATTTAAATCGAAGCCTCCTGAGACCCAGTTGACTGTCCTAAGAGGGGAAACTCTACTGTCTACCCCACATAAGAATACCTCCACTGGTTTTACAGCAGCAGAGACAAGTTTGACCCACTGCACTGACCTTATCCTCCTGCCTAGGAGCCAGTACACACTCTAACACAACTCTTAGTCTCTTCAGAGTTGACAGTGGCCAACAGCTCTACTAGCTAATTTCCAGACATGGACATATTTGAGAAGGAAAAGAGCAGTTAGAAGGCATCAGGAACTAACACGCTAGATTTCAAACAGTTAATGTGTTGTGTAACAAACCTGTGGACAATATACTTGGAGTTGCTGGATTTTGCTTCCCAAAATACTTATTAATGTAGCTTTAAAATATTCTATTTAAGTAACCTACTAATCCTTTATAAAACTTTACATCTCTTGGGCAGTTACAGTGATAAGACTGTAGTGTAGCAAATGCTTTTTTCCCCTCTAAGCAGCATGTATAGTATTTTAGAGATCACTGTCAAACAAGAGGAAAAAACAGCAGTAAATCATGCAGCACCTGCAATAAATAGATAAGAGAGCAACAATTAATCTTTGGTATTAAAATATTTTGCCTCTCAGAAGAAGCATGAGAACAACTGTGATAATCAAAATGAAGAAAGTTTACCACATGCCAGAAAAAGTTTACCACAAAATATCATCTGAATCCAATTACTTCCCATGTCGTATAACATTGCCCAGGGCATGAACAAGGCTCCCTTTCTGTTGTAGCCCAAGTTTTCCTTTTCAGAGCGTATAAATGAATTATTTTCCAAAGTTCTTTTCTAGTTTTTCCACATCCCCTTCCCCCTGAAATCAAAACCTCTTGCAAACAAGAACGTGTATCCCTGTGCAGCAAACAGAAGCTGTCTGACTACAGATTTGCTCTTAATTATCTCTCAGGGATGTTTAAAAGCGGTGTCCATACTCCCACGGCTCCACAGCCCACAGGATCTCCCCTGTACATTTTCCCCCACAGATTTTTCAATCTTCTGGTTCACCCCATTTCTAATGGCTGGTTCACCAGATTTTCCAGATAGATGTCTGATTTTTCCTCCTTCCCTCCAAGCCTCCCAGAACAAGAGACCAGAAGAGCTTTAGGCATTGGTCCAAGATTTCCAGAGGCCCTGCAGCCTGGCCAGCATGCCAACAATCTGTGCGCGCACAGCGAGGACATCTGATGCACTCGGAACGTGTGGGACTCGCTGCATAGGCAATATGGAACACATATGCACATATTTCCATCCTAAATCCTACATAATACACCCCAGATACCTCCTTCTCTTTCTCCTCCCTGGATAAAGTCAAACGGAGTTGTTGAAGCTCTGATGGATCCCAGCATTCATTTTAAATTCATTCCCTCTGATACACCTAATATCTTCCTGTGACATTTGCTTTCAAAGGCATTCTGATATCTGCTTTTACCTTTCACACATTTCCAGCTTCCACAGCCATATGTTAGGCTGGGAATAGAATGAGGTGACAGTGCACTGCCCAAGCTTTGAATTACAGTTTCTCTGTACCTAAAGCTTGTCCGGGCTGGTAAATGCAGTTGCCACATGGCCATTTCTGACATTCCTGCTGCCTTACATATAATCTAGACAAGTGAGGAAAGGTAACTAAGCAATAGAAATTTCATGGCTTCTCAGATTGATTTTTTCACAATAAACAATCCCACCTTTTTTGGGTGCAGGGCATTGCTTTAGCTGTGCTTATGCGGGGGCTGAAAGATCACTCTAAAGAACTCTTTTGCCAACTAAATCCAAACCATCTGAAATACTTTACATCCTATGATGCCATATATCAAATATACCATTTCCATAATTAAAGCAAGTGGTAAAGAGAGGCAAGTTCTGTTTGACAGAACTGCTAACTATGCAAGTTGCAACCTGGTAACAAACACGTCTTGCTTATTTTATTTCCTGGATATTATGCTACAAGATACCCCAGAATCAATCATGGTGGAGACTGCCACATGCTTTCTTAAAAACCTATGAGAAAAAAAGTTCTTACTACTTACTTTACTTCCTAAAACATTCATTTTTATTTTGATGTTCCCAGAGTGAAAAAAAGTCCAATTAACATCACCTTTCAAGCTGAAAGCCAACTTACCTTTTCCTTCATTGTGCCACAATAATTTCCTTTCCTTAAAATGGTAGCACAGAAGTCTCTGCCCATAAATGAAAGAATCACTGCATCTTGCCATTTCAACTGTATTTCTTTAGTATTTTGAGTATAAAGGCATTTTCTGCTGTGCTGGAGACTTTCTGAAAGTTCAGTAATTCTATTAGCATTTCCATGATTTCAAGCATTTTACATTTTCACAGTTACTTTGTTTCACCTGAAGTTTGTTCAAGTTATTTTTATTTGCAGACTTGACTTCTTTGCTAGAGTATGTAGAATCTGATGAACACATGGGAACAGATTCTGCTTTTAAGTTATGGTGCTGGAAATGCAGACCAACTTCCACAGGCTACAATAAATTGAGTACAGATTTATATCGTGGTAACAGAACAGAAAGTGACCTCTGGCTTCTACAACACCATTTTCCCCACTTGCATTCATCTGGTAAATTAGTTGCTTGTAACTGTGGTAGCAGATTATACAGGAAACTTTAGGAACAAGTAGGGCTTAGATTATAAGCGTTCACAGTTCAGAAAACTAAATATTATTCCCCATGAAACCCTAACATGGGCTTTTTATTATCCTTTTAACATGCAGAAAGGAAAAACTATTTCTGTTTTTCAGCAAGAGTATTCTCCTAACTCCTGTTATCTTCTTAAAACACAGTATTATATATGTGTCAAACAGCTCCTTGTTCTGCAAGCAAATAAATTAAGACTATTTCACTAATATGAAGGAAGAATTAAATAAAGTGGAAAATGTCACCGAAAATTTGCTACTAAAATAATGAAATATGCTTAGATATTTTGTGTAATAAATAGTTCTTTCAAAACAGACTGTATTTAGTCCAATTTTCTCCCAAAGTTAAACCCACAAAAGGTATCTAAGACCAGGTCCAGAAAGCAAAGACAAAAACCTGAGACAAAAGTAAAACTCAAATTAATGTATGAAAATTATTTACAGGCAGTCAAACATACCTAAATGCTTTATTACGAGCAGAAAAAACAAAACAAAACTGGACACTACAGCAGACAGCATCCAGAACATTATGAATACACTGCTAATAAGTAATAATGTATGTGAAGCTAAGGAAGATAATATTAGATACAGAATACAGAAATATATTTAAAAGACAATATTTAAAAGATTAAGCCAATAAAAACCTAAGCAAACATCTGTAGCAACTGTTGGGCAATGTTCAGTGTGTTGCAGTAGAGAACTGATGACAATGCATTCCTAGTAAAATTCAAGCAAAAGTATTTCTCACAATGACAAAATTGAGAGAGAATAGACTAAAGCTGGTATCAATAAAATCAGGCTAAAAGCAATGTTATATTTACTAATTACACAAAGCTATGTATTTTATAAAAGGCATAAGAAAATAGCTATGGAAAATAAGCATCTATACCAAATGGGTATGTCATTTCCCTCTTCATAAACTGATGTATCTAATTCACCTTTCTTCTCAATTATTATTTCCAAATGAAGAGCAGTTACATGAGACTCTTTTATAATTTATGAGTTATTACTCAAAGCGATATGTTAAGTAAGGCTCCTGAGAATTATGTAATGTTAAAAGATGTTAAAATTCTATTTCTTACACAGAGATTTAAGAGAGTGCCTTAAGAGCTGCACCCTTTGCCAAAAAACATTAGCATTCAATTTAAACTCTCGCTAGCGTGCTTAGCTCATTAAGATTGCCATAAGTGCACATAATGCTAGAAGCAAAACACAAGTCTGGACTCAAACTGCATGAACGCTGTCATTTTGTTACCCACTCCTCCCCTTTGCCTTAAAGCTGCACACAGATCACCTTCAGGTACCTTTATTCTTTTTTCTTCAGCCACACGCTCCTCTAATCAGTCAGCCTACAAACCTCACCGTGCAGCTTTCCTTGTTTTCATTTATGTGTTGTTCCCTTTGCTCAAAAGAAGTGCCTCTCAGCACACGCACTGCACACCAGGCACTATGTGACCCATTCACACCCCTCCTGGGGATTCACTGGTGTGGGTCTGACACAAGAAATAAAAGACTCAGAAATAATAAACTGCTAACAAAACCACATCTCCGTGAAGCATCATTCTCTGAAGTTTCATAGGGACTCCTTGTCTGTGTTTTAGTATAGAACACAGACCCCTCAGGGCAAGAGCCAAGTAATTCATGGTACAAGTTAAAAAAAAACAAGGGCATGATACTAATTCGTTCTCCAAAGAGATATCCTGAGATAATGGTACATGTCACTCACCTCAATCTACAAACAATCACTTTCTATTGAAAACTGGTGACTGTCAATTAAGGTAACTTCCCTTTGCCATGCATGCAGGTCACTCAATCCTGGCCACTCACGTCCTCGTTTCACAGAATCAGCACAGTCAGGACAGTTTAAGCATCTAATTTAATCACAGAATCTTTAAGGTTGGAAAAGACCTCTAAGATCAACAGGATTTATTGGTCTATTGGTCCTGTTGGCTGCGTCAACAGGAGCAAAGCCAGTAGACCCAGCAAAGTTATTACTCCCCTTTGCTTAGCTCCTGTACCACATTTGGGCCACTCTGGCAACCTGAATACAAGACAGAATTTGATAACCTGGAGCAAGTACAGTGATGAGCCACCAGGATGGTCAGAGTCTAGAGACCTTGCTTTAGGAGAGAAGGCTGAGGGACACAGCCTTGTTCACACTCAAGAGTGGCATCCCCAGTATTTACAGAGAGGTGACCAAGACGATGGACCCAGGCTCTTACAACAGCAGAATAAGATTACAGGCATAAACTGAAACAAGAAGTTCTGATAAGGTATAATGAAAAGTCCCTTCGCTAAGAGGATGGTTTAGCACTGGAACAGGTCATTCAGAGAAGTATGGAATTTTTGTTCTAAGTAGTTTTCAAGACTTGGCTGAACAAATCCCTCAGTAGACCAGCCTGAATGCAAAGCAGACCCTGCCTTGAACAGGAGGATGGATGAGACACCTCCTAAGGTCAACCAGACTAATTCTATGTGTAATTAGTATTTTACTTCTGACCACGAGTTTGCTTTTGAGGTGGATCAGATTGTCCCCACCTCTGATACCTCAGCTTGCGCTGCAGAGTTTGCTCAGAGTACACAAAATAAATGCCTTTGGGACAAAATCAAACCAAGAGGTGTGCATCAGCCACAAGTGAGCAGCAGTCCATCAGACCAGGCCAGAGAAAGCCCAAGGTACTCCCCTTTCTCCAAAACACGTATAATGCAGATGCTAGGTACTAAGCAGCATTTTGCTTTACAGATGTACTTCTGCTGTGCCAGAGTACTTGCTAATGTAGACAGTGTCATGCTAGGAGTTGTTTTTCCATTTCAGCAGATGAAAAGGAATGCTAGCATGTAAACCCCAACTTTTTGGCTTTTTGATGCTGACACACTTTGTCCAAGGATAGAAATGCATGCTACTGGCCTGCAAGCCTGAACATACCTATTCTCATTAGAGCTATGCAGAAGTCTTTTTGCCATTCTTAACTGTTCCTGCATGTTCAAGGCAAGATCAGCAAACAGCGCAGTGTTTTGACTAACTCGGGTCCTCCTGCACTGGAGGATTCCAAATGGGAGAGAAGAGCAATGAAGAAATGTGATGGGAAGTGCAACTCCACATAAAAGTAGAAGACAGTTTGTTGTTATTTTTAAACCTTTTGCTGCATATGCTTTGATAAAGAGGAGCTATTTTCCAAACTGCTAGACTTCATTAAAAGCATTGGTCCACTCAACCTAACACTCACTGGAGATGTTAGCATAACACGATGTTTTGCAATTAATTCTTTGAACAAAGGCCCATATAGTATCTCCAAAAACCTGTATAATAGGAAAATGCCTGCAAACCCCAAGACAGTGACCTCTGTACACACAGGAATTATTTAATCCTGTTAACAAAGGGACACCGTTTCCTTTACGGCTCTCTTCAATATATAACCTACTATCTCAAACAGGATACCTTCTGTGCATCTCACTACTTTTATTCTCCACACAGATAGGCACCAGGGCTGATTGTGCTTACTGAATTTACTAAGGGGGAAGGAAGACAAGAGCCTGGCCACCAGCATTTCCTAAACACGGAACTGCATTAAGTGGACAGGAGGGAATGAACACAGTGCAGGACGCTGCCCTCCTCCCTATACAGCCACACACTCACAGAAGCATCTGGACACGAAGCCTCCCAGCAGATCACCACTTCAACAGCCACAGCTCTTTCCCTATTGAAAGTTTACAAGATGGCACGATTTCAGAGCCCCTACCAGAAACCCATAAAAACCAATGCAAAGAATATTTTTATTTTAAAGCAAAACCAAGCAACGCATTTTAAATGTGTGGAGTATTAACATATTTAACTCAGTGAAAAATAAAAGCAGCACCCTCAGAAGGTTTCAATCTGGATTTATCTTTTATGGATTGGATCATACTCCATCTGCTGCTACTTGAGGAAAAAAACTAGCTGGTCACTTGATCATTGTATCAACTATAAGGCTTCCCTCTTCCACAAACTCTTAAAGGTAAACTTGTTTCTTACACAGAACTTACCAATGGCCTTTGTGTAATGTCTGGCTCCAAGTAACAGCTCCGGAGCTCTGTACCAGAATGTCACCACAACTGGATCCAAGTCTGCCAATGGCTTCAAAGGTGAGTTGAACAATCTTGCAAAACCCATATCAGCTGGGGAGGCAAGAAAAGAACATTTAAAATTTTAATACAAATAAATCAGACTTTAATGGTATTGCCAAAAAGCAATCATAACAGAAGATCAAAACCATTAAAAACTACAAATCAGGAGTTTTTAAGAAAGCAACAAATTACTCATAACAACACTGGGCCAAGTTTATCTAAGGCTAAATTTCATTTACTTCATTTACAAGACTATGAAGGATGACATTTGACTTCTAAGTGCTTTCATCACAGCATTGTAAAACACAGACCCCTGTTGTTTACATAGAACTGTGTTTAATTCAGTAAATAGCAGCAGGTCTGGAATGTACTCTTTAGCTTTTATTTTTATACATGGTTACAAACCTGTGAGCCCTTGAACTGTGAGCCCTTGAACTGCTATGTATTTACCCAAAGTGCAAAACTGAAACAACTGCAGTGTGGATCACTCTGCACTGTTCCTCAAAGTATGCCTGCAACTTGATTTGAAGGAATGAACTCGAGAATCAGGAGTTTTTGACTGGGAATTCATTAAATCAGTGAGTGCATTAAATCACTTCTGCTACAGAAGTGTATTTTAATTGCAAGCATTCATTTTATATAACTCAAAAATTCCCTCTAGAAACAGCTGTGCAAGTAATGTTAAGAAGTGCTAGATGGGAAAGCACAAAATTTGGATGTATGTTCAAAACCACACATTTTAATCCAAGTCTGAAATCTATCTTTTACACAACTGCACCTAAGTAGTTTTGGTTGCCAAAGTTATGAAATACCAGCTACAATTTTCTTGCAGTCACCCAAACTAACACAAGCATATGAATGAGAAATGGTCAGCTGAATACAACAGAAGTTGATGAACAGAAAAGAGGTTTCAGTATACTGCTTCCTTCATGATGACTGCCACATGCCTTATTAAAAAGTTATATATCCACACGACTAAGGCTCATGATCTGCATGAATAATTAGATTTTGGCTAAAGACCACCTTGGTTACATGTGTTTACCAACTTGACACTGAATAGACTGTTGCACAGCAAACCTTCGGACCTCTACAAACACATGCACTGATGTCACTGATTTAAAAATAATTAAGCACAAATACAATTTATAAATAACAACGTTACACGAACTAACCATAGGACAAGTCAAAATTACCCTGGCCATAGGCATTGTTCTATGTGCTTATTACTTCCTTGTTTCTCACAGATGCTTGTATCTCACCAGATATCCTTGGCAAGCTTTTTATATATCTAATAATATGTTTGGAATCTCTTAAGCTTGTAAGCTAAGCAAATGAGATTTAAAATTGAACTAGACATGCATATATACTCATAAAGAAGAATGAAGATTTGTTTCTGTCTTTCACAGAAAACGCAATTTCTTAAGTAATTCTTTAGCTATGTAATGAAATTTCCTCAAAATGTTTACCTATTTTGACTCTTCCTCTCTCAGGACCTTCACCCATTACCAGAATGTTTGCTGGTTTCTGGAAAACAAAAAGCAGAATATTTGACCAATCTTTTATGACTATCTCCAAGAGTAATAAACCCATGTATATTTATTTTATAATGAAACATTTCTATAAATACAAGTCTAAACTCACCATACCTTTCTGTTTCACTGGCATTTAGCTTTTATCCCTAGTTACCAATTTCACAATTAGAAAAATAAAGTACACTGACAGCTCGTAATAACTACCATCATCTTGAATTCAATTTGCATTTCCATTTTTACCAGAATGATCACATCCACTGGTGAGATTTACTTCTACAGGAAAGTGTTATAACAGGCTAACATTTATGCCATGCACCAATCATCCGACAAGAACTACTTCTGCAAGTGTAACTTATTGAAAATTATGCCAAAATCTTGGTATGCAAATGCACAGATGAGAGTTGCTTCTGTTACCATCATACATAACTACATTTTTAGAGCTGTGCTTGGTTTTAGTTTATGAATGATAAAAAACCACACTGGAAAAATGATTTTTCCCCCCCCATCCAGTAAGTTGATTTCACACTATGTGAATTCCCCTGAAACAGGAGCATACACAGACAGCTACACCCAGAAGCTTTTGACAGCACAGACAGCAGCTTTACAAGTAGAACAACCCCTTTACAGGCATTTTATACAATCTGTAAGTTATTCGTAACCAGCCCCTTGTGAACACCATATAAAATCTGCACATGACATCATGGCAGTTGTTCTGCAATTAGGATCTAGGTTCCCTCAGACAGATTCACAGAATTGTAGGGGTTGGAAGGGACCTCCAGAGATCATCATGTCCAACCCCCCACCATCGTTAAAGCAGGCTCCCTAGGACAGGTCGCACAGGACTGACATCAACAGTCATTCCTTGGAAGTGTGTTAACAGCTGTAAAGAGGTAAACATGATTGAAAAAATTGAGTTGAATGAGGAGATCCATAACAAAGTTTAAAAGAAGAGCTTCTGGAAGGTTTCCGAACGTTAATTATGTTTAAAATCCCTAATGCCTGAAGATGTTTGCTCAAGCAGGATTTGTTCAAGAATCTGAAAGATGTCCAGAAAGTCAACATCAGAATCTGACTTCCTCAGTTGCTGACACTGCCGCTGGTTACCTGAAATGAGACACTCAAACTAGGGTTACCAATTTGGCTCAAAACTGCAAACCCTTAGGGTGTTTTTTTCTCAAAATAAACAAGCAAAAGTACTACTTCACCAACTATTTCTCCTTCCCCCAGGAAGCTGTTCTCTCTTCCCACCTCCCCTCCCCGTACTCGACATAGTTTCTTCCCTGGCTCCAGCCAAAGCCTCTTTCCAACCCTGCTCCACGTGCTATTGCCTCTTTTACTCCTTTTTTAATTTCAGGATAATCCTCGACATCATCCCTGACTTCTCATTCCCCAAAATATTTCTGTAACCTCTCAAGAGAGAATATGTACTCCCTTCTTGGGGAATGCAACAGCTCTTTTAATTGGGAGTAAATGCTCACTGGCAAATCTAGGAAAGAAAAAGACTGTGCTTCCTATTAGCTAATATTTAATGATAATGAAATTAATGCTTGAAGGCAACTGGTCAAACTCTGATTTTACTTTTATGTATTACCCTGAATTGACTATTCCAGAGAGCTTAAGAATCCCATTCTGCATACTCAGAAACCAGGCAGCAAGGGAAACATGCAAGTTCACGCTACACTTTACCTCTACTGGAAATCACAAAGCTAAAATTGTCACAACTGAGACAGCAAAATTCCAGTTTCCTTGTTGGAATTCTGCCCTAAAAATACCACCTAACAACTCTGACTGAGAGCTGAGTGTGAATCAAGAACACTTCAACAGACCTTTACATTCAGGATCAGATTTTAGGCATTACAAAATGCATTTGTGTGTCACTTGAACAGAGGTGATCAAAATGTAGTTACTGCACTGATTTCTAGTTCGGGGTTTTTTCTACAGAAGAATCATGTTGTAAGAGATAAACTGTATAACACCAGGAGATGCACCAAGATAAAATCTAAGCAGATGCAACAGGATTCTCAAAGCAAAATATCTCCCAAGATTCATACTTTACCTGTAATATTACAAGATTCTTCAATCAACTATTTCATCACAGAAGAAAAGTACTATTTTATCTGCTGACATAAACCACTGTATTCACAAAGTAGTTCAGGTCAGAATAGACCTCTGGAAATCATCAAGTCCAACCCCTCCCACTCAAAGCATGGACAACTATAGCAGATTGCTCAAGCCTGTGTCCAGTTGGGTTTTAAACATCTCCAGAGATGAAGACTCCACAGCCTCTTTGTGACACCTCTTCCAGTGTTTGACTTCCCTCACAGTAAAAAAAAAGGTTTCTTCATACATTTAATTAATGGCCATCACCTCTTGTCTCACCACTGGGTAGCACCGAGAAGAGCCTGCCTCTGTTTTGCTTTACTCCTTATCAGTATGGATATAGACTGGTAAGAACCCTCCTGAGCTTCCTCTTCTTGGGGCTGAACAGTTCCACCTCCCTCAGCCTCAGAAAGACTCCCCAAACCCCTAAGTGACTTAGCAGCCCCATACATACAGGGGGTACAGTAGGTTAGAATCTCTGGAAGCAAGGAACTTGTCCACTTAAGTGTTTAAGCTAGAATATTTTTAAGAGATCCTGTTCTACTTAAAATTAAAGTCAGTACTAATATTTAATCCACTGAGGATCAGTAGCCTGCTTGGGCAGCCAGCAGAGAAGCACAGTGATTTAAAAACTTACCATAGTACATATTCATTAGTCCTTAGGAATCTATCTGTGAAAGAGCCGTGGAGAGGGAAAATAGAGGAGTGTGAAACAATTGTCTTCCTTCCAAAAGAGCAAGTGCTTCCTCTGAGGCACTTCCACCCATGTAGAAAAGACAGGCATTTCATGGATGGCATCCTGATGCCTGCAAGATTCCCACTGACCTGCAGACCACTGTCTCCAGAACAGCTTGTATTGGGGCAGCTTCCTATGAGGTGAGAAGTTTTCATTCGAACCTGCTCCTTAAGTCAGAAGGACAACACACCTGAGCTTGCTTCTTATGCCCCACATGAGTCAACTACCTCTTGGTTATTGGCGACGAAAAAGAGCCGATAACCAAAAGGTTCCTCTTGCTAATCAGGGCAGGCCTGGTTAGGAAAGCATGTCCAAGTGTGTATACACTGAAGCAGCCAAAGAGTAACATTAATGTAGTAAGAACCGTCCTTGAGGTGAGAGAAACAACCTCCGGCTCATTCACCCGCGAAATGCGATGGAAAACAGCTTCAGAAGAGCTTAGAACTTGGGTTATGTGTTTTGCAGCTGTTTTACATAATAATGGTTTAAATACTGAAAAGTAACATTCCTCACCTCCCCAGAGTCTTCATGATACACAAGACATGCTGAGAGCAACCCAACCCTCAGTGGCCTTGGCTAAACTCACGGCACCTGGGCAGCGTAGCAGAACTTCTCATCCTCAGGTACAGAGGCAAGACTTTGGGTTATTTCAGAGGGATTCATTTGGCATCCTCAGGAAAGCAGGTAATAAAGGTTTCTGTTGTGAGGTGAGAGGACTGCCAAAGGGAATGCAACGAACTTCTGCTTTTTAGAGAAGGGAGAATGTATTAGTCTAATCTCTGGATAGGCAGGGCTTTAAATATCAAAACCTTTTACTCTGAGCCAATAATTTAATAGTCTACTATAGAACTACTGTCTTGTATAATATAGTTAATGGACAATTGCAAAAATCACATTAAAAAGTGGGAATTGGGAGAAATTAAAGAGCCCTGTACCTCAGGTATGTTCAGGCTATGTGCAAGTTATAAGCACCAGTCTGGTTCCTGAACCAAATCTTACTGCTGCCCACATGATGAAGAAAACAAGGTTTTAGGTAGAAGAAAACATGAAGGCCCAAGCAGGTGAGACCAAAACTTGACACATGCTTAGAGTAAATCTTGTCTCTTTTCCAAGAATTTTATTCAAGTAAGTTTGAGAAGCCCTGCTTAAAATCATTAACCAACTAACTCAACAGTTTAGGGTGAGGTGAATCAATGAGGACTACACTTCTCAGCCAGTTACATCCCAATTAATACCCTCTCTATTTTCCTCAAACTCTGCCCTTGCTGAGAACACAAAACACCATCTGGGAAGCAAAGTGATGCTGCTGCGTCTCCACCTATCTAGTTGCTATAGAAACAACAGAAACAGTAAGCGTGAGGAGTCTCACATTCAGCATCAGCTATAAAACTGAACAGAAAAATCCCTGCTGAGAAATGCAGTTGAGGTTTGACTGTCTAAAGGATCTTTGTAAAAAGCACAAGGTCAACAGCCACAAACAACTGGAGAAAAACCTGAATATCTGTAAAAAGAGATGTAGGTGGCAATAATTTATTGGTTTGGTTTTTTTTTTTTTTAACAAGTAATAAGCATGGATAAGCTATCTATTTTTCTCCAGAGAGGGAATAAGGCAATTAACACATCTTGGTGAGAGAGAAGTGAAAATGTTGGGTTAACAAGCATGTTTTCGTAAATATGAAATGGGACTCACATGGACACCCATGTTATCCTAACCAATATGCTTCCTATTTAAATATTTACACAATAGATTAGAATAAAGGTTGAAGGAAAAGAAGCCATCTATGGTTTTAAAAGAATAATGGGTCAAAACAAGAACAACAGCCTAACAATAGATGGCAATACTTCAGCTTTAATGGTTATTGTTGTTATCTCCTCAAGTACAGTGGTGACACAACTCTTGAGAGATTTGGTGCAGAATTACATTCCTATGAGAAAACATCCATAGGGAGGTACCATTTTCCATACACCATTCTTTATTGTTTATATCCAAAACAAATGTGTTTCCCTTTTGGAATGTGTCATTCCACAAAGAATAATCTGAAATTAAGAGGCTTCTATTGTAAAAGATATTGCAAGTCTTTCAGGATGAAAGCTCTCCCCACAATTAAAGAAACTGGCTTGTGAGGAGGTCTTTTCAAGTCTCAATTACTTTAAAAAGCAATTGTAAACCCCACCATGTTGACACATAGATGCACTTTCAACTCACAAGCCAAAACCAAGAGCAGCAGTGATTTAGTCTCTGCTTTTAACACACCTCTCTACAAATGACAAAGGTCCTAAAGGAGATGAGAGGGTTCCACTCCACAGGCTCTGCTCAAAAGACCACTGAGCCTTTAAGTTCAAGATTAAGTGGGAGCTGCAGGATGTTCACAGAAATTTGCAAAGAAAGCTTTTGCTTTTCTCATCCACAAGGAAATGGAGGCACTTTCCTGCCTTAAGTCAACACTATTCAAACCCAGACATTGTTTTCAGGCCAATACACTGGCATACCGATGCTAACGCTTTTGATAACAATTGATGTAATTGATGCAGGATTTAAAAAAAGAAAAGGTTCTTAAGAGATTTTATTACACACCACAAACCTCCAAATCATTATCACATCCGTTTGCATGACTTCCAAATATTGAACAATGTATAGAAAATTTGTTATCATCCCTTCCCTCTCCCCTTTTTTAGAAAACTGCTTGGTCAACGTTTTTCTGATACTGAAGCACTAAAGTACACCATATAGAGTAAAACATCTTCACATCTGCTTCTGTTTGCAAGCCTTACATACTGTGAACTCGTATTAGAGTCACTGGTCTGATTACACAGCATCACTTTCAACTCAGGTTTTGTCAGCTGTTACCCTTTTGAAAAAGCAGAACTATTTAATTGCAGCGTTTCCCTAGATTTGTAAATCCACACAATTTGTTTTTACTGTTTCTCTACTCTGTTAAGATGATTGACCTGGCAAAGCATTATCAAGTCTCACCAATATATTTATTGTTTGATTTGAATCAATAATGTTTCTACAAATATTATCAGATTGAGCGGGGCCAAAAATAAAGCAGCTTACTAGAGCACATGAGGCATCAAAATCACAAGGAAGGCAGAAGGCTTTGATATAATACGTTATTCAAATGAAATAAAACTTCTTTAAATCTAGAAAGGAGGAAAAAAACCCAAAGGCAGGCTCATTAAGTAAATATATGGCAACAGAGGAAGCAGAGAGTACCACAGAAGGCTTTTATTGCCAATTTTTTTAAAATAGAAAAAACCAGTCCAAAAATCTTTGCAATAAGAACATAGAACTACAAACAAATGCAGATACATAAAATTTACAGCTAAGTGTCACCAGATTATCTTTACATTCAAAAATGTACTTGATAGTCATCAAAGGAACATCAGTGACAAAGACATTCTCAAACATATCCATAGCATGTAGGAAACTACATTTAACGCATACAAACATATTCATATGTTTATAATACAAATATATGATAGCAATACATACATGGTAGCAAATATTTTTATCTCCTCTCTTGCTTCTTATAAAAAGAATGAAACACACACAGAACTGACAAAGTCATGGAAGTGTGTGACACCACTTGAGTGGAAAGAAATTTTGCTTAATTCTGAGAGATGTAAATTGGATATTCCATCATGGTGTCAGATTATGCTAGGGACTTATGTACTGCATAGCTGCTGAACTGATAGAGTAAAAGAATCATTAATTCCAGATACCAGAAGTATATAATTTACCTCATGCTTCTGAACTGATAGCAAGTGGCTAGAAAGGAACAAACTGTACAGAAGATATATGAAATATTCCTTTGAAATGCCTTAGATAATGATTTCTGTTAAACTCATTCCTTGCCTGTATTCGTTATGTATTGAGAGAGCAAATGTATGGTTATCATATCAAAGCTAGCTATCAAAGAGATCTTTTCATGTTTATATATTCTTATAAAATACCTCTAAGCATAGAAAGCAAAAGAAAGCAGAAATACAAAAATTCAGCCTACACTGCAATCCTAGCTCTTCATGTAACTTTTAACATTAATATATATATATATATATGCCTGAAATAAGATTATCTAACCTACAACAGCAGCAAAGATGTGCCTACACAGGCTTCATTACAGACTGATTTAAACCAGCCTGGGTACTCTTTAAGGAATCAGTCATAATCATAGTCATGTCATGCTTTGGGCTGGACAGAACCTCTGGACATCATCTGATGCTCAAAACAGGGAGGTCACCCTGCTGAAAGCAGTGCCAACTTCAAAGCAGAACTGACTTTGAAGCTGCACCAGGCTGCTGAGTGTCATAACCAAGGGAGCTGAAATTCTCCAAGGATGGAGGTTCCTTGGGCTTTCTGGTGGGCAACCCTTACACAGACTTGTAGGGGTTGGAAGGAACCTCTAGAGATCATTGAGTCCAATCCCACTATCTGACCACTCTCATGATGAAGTATTGTTTCCTAAATGTCTTTTATAGAACCATGTGTGCCCCTTCCTCCTTTGCATACCTCTTAGAACGGCTTTATCTTCTCTAGAACCTCTCATTAGGCAGTTCAAGTCCACACAGAGAACGCGGCATGCTGCTGAGCGCAGCGGCAGTCAAGATGACGCACGCTAAGCTGTCTCTGTCACCCTGTTGTATTCCCACTGCACCTCTGGCTGAACAGTTCCACAGCCACACACTCAACATTGGAAATGCATACTTGAGACGGCAGAGTCAGCCTCGAAGTCCAGACTTTGGAACACGCTCACCACAAACGTATCCCACCACCCCCCTCCCCTTCATTTTAATCAAATCACATATAATCACATATGGACAAACTACCGGAATGTTCTATTCAAGTTATATGGCTCCAGTTACTCTCATATATAAACACCCTTGAGATAATGAAATCAGTGGTCGGGTACTTATTTTTTCACAGGCTGAATGCTCTCTTAAAATGTAATTAAGCATATATTTCATCTGACAATGATTCTTTAAATTCATTCCCCTCAGCTCTACCCAGGCACTCCCCCAAAACATGCTCCTCGTAAGAATGATCTGCTTCAAAATCAATTTGAAACAATGGTTTCTTAGGCAATTGCTAGAAAAGATATTTCATTTATAAACTAAAAGTGTTTCATCGTGTTGAAACAGGAAAAAACTATTCAACAAACTCTATTCCCTGGTTAATCAATGGATAATATAGTTGCAGTTATGTCACTGGAAAATGGACTGTAAGCACAAGGGGAATATGAAGTAAGAGTAATCACAAGAGGAGAATGTAATTCTGGGCTACATAAAAGTTCAGAAATGAAACAATCTTCCTTTCACACACCATTTCTTTCAGGTTTCTTACGGCTGACAGAGCATTAAATTACTTCAAGACAAAAATGAAAACTCCAGACAACTTTGGATGCTGGACATTGCTTCTATTCTAACAACCTTCACAATGTACCAGTGGTTTCACCCCAATCAATGACAATGCAGTTCAACTGAAAAAGAAAAGAATGAATAAACCCCTCACATTAGGAGAATGCCAAAACATTTGACACAAATTAAATTTTATGTTGCTATGCAACATTATCCAAAGCATTCTGCTGGTGCTAGTGCTGCAATAGCATTCTTGAACTTAAAAATGTGACACGCAACCTTGAGAGGGACAAAGAAAGGGAGAGGATAGAAACAAAGAGAAAAATATCATCATAAATTATCAATGAAAAGTAAAATGCCATAAAGCAAATGCTTAAATAATACCCTGAGCTCATATTGTGCCTGGGATTTTCAACACATTACAGTCCACACTCCAGCAAAATTCCCGTGAAGCTACTCAGCAGTCATCTAGGCCCTTGTCTTCAGGCCTTGTCTGGGCTCTTTGGGAGCGCCAAGGAGAGCGCGGGACAAGACAGACTGCTCAGCCTCTGCTACCCCACTTCCGAGCAGTGCAGATGTGCAGGCCCATCACGCATGATGACAGAAGAAAGACTCACCTTGGAAATAATTTGGAAGAATGTTCAGCTTTTTAATACATTACAAAGAGGAGATGGAGAAATAAATTTCACTCTATCTAGTGAAAGTCGATCTCCTCCTCTGCTGGGGCTTCAAGAGACATCCTGAATGCCCCAAGGTACTGCAGACAAGACAAGCCTATGCACCTCTGCCCTCAAGTTCTTAATAGAGATTCTTCACACATGGTCTTTTACTCAGAATAACCACACAAAAGCAAATAAACTTAGAAGGTATTCGCATGTGTGAAACATTACAAGCTGCTAAGAGACAGCAAGGCTGACAGAACACTACCATGGGGTGCCTATGACTGTACCAACCTTGGGACTAGAATTGGAGAGGAGGGGGCAATGTGATGGTGAGATTCTTACCTACCTGTTCTCACTGCTGAAACTCTTCGCTTATTTGCATTACCTTGTTTCTGCTACAGCAGTGTGAAAATTAGATACCACCCTTGCTGTATCTGGTAATTCTTTCAGCTGCAGCACTAAATTCCACCACTGCCAAATCCTGGTATTAATTTTAGATAATATTCTGACTAGCCCTCCCAGTTCAGTCGGGTTATTAAGACAGGAGGATGAAACCTCTATCAAATCAAAGGACAAATGACTGAAAGTGAGACCTCTGACACCATCATAAAACATTCTGTTAATTGCCTTTCACAAAGTATCTTTGGCAGTAAAAGTCCAGTACCTCCATTCCCCTGAGAGCCTGGTAGAGTCAAAGAATTAACAAAGCTTTTCTGACTGCAATAAATAACACAGCACCAAATGAATAGATATAAATGTAACCCATTTACATTACAAACCGCCTTCTGCTTGGATAGCTTAGATTGACTGAATTAGGTTGAAATATTAAAAAAAAACAAAAAACCAAAAAAGTCCTTCAGTGGAAATTTCAAGAGAGAAAAAGAGTAAGAAAAAGGTAGCATGGCAATCTAGAGAGACTACTTCCCTGCTGAG
The DNA here is from genome assembly GCA_022605575.1 of Laterallus jamaicensis coturniculus. Taxonomy (NCBI): domain Eukaryota; kingdom Metazoa; phylum Chordata; class Aves; order Gruiformes; family Rallidae; genus Laterallus; species Laterallus jamaicensis. Next base: position 8,637,682 of record JAKCOX010000027.1, read on the forward strand.
TGTGTTTTCCTGTTTGTCTGCACATGGACATGGGACTCAGAACTAGGGAACACATTTCTTTTATTATTTTTGGGTAGAAACTTTTGGTAAAATTTAGCAAAGCAATAAATGAAGTAAGTTTTACACAACTTTAAAAGTCAAATGTTTTTATCAAATAATACCTCACATGGTTTAATTCGCTCTTACCTGTTTACTACATACATTATTTTGCAGCACTAAGCTGCATCATCTATCCACTTTTCATCTGTGCTCTTTTCCTATACTTCTAATCTCAAGGGAAAAAGGATGAGGAGCCATCTTTCATCCCTGCATCTTTCACGTGGAGTCTAAAGACTAGATAATGTAATCCCTATAGGATCAATTGAAGTGGCTGTTACGCTGTTGTATCACCTTCTCTATTGTGTGGAAATCATTTACAACATAAACCAAATCTCTCTATAATCCTTTTTCAAAGTATCTTCTTGAAGCAAGCTGTTGGCTCCTAGTTCTTGCAGGGATAAGTTACACGTCCCTTTCTCACCATTGTTTGTCCAGCAGATCAGTATTCAGGCTTCAGGACGAAATTGTATCACCTTAATACAAGCCTTGACATCTACAACTAACTGAACTGAACAGTCCAGTAGACCATAAGGTCTCAGACTCACCACCCAGTTACCACAATCTAGACAACTTAATAACGCATCCATTGAGGCAGCACAACCTCACAGTCCTGCAATGGGAAAAAAAGCAACTATGGACCATGAAGTGAGCTGACACATTCACTGCAAAGGAAACATACGCTTTAAAATCCAATCTAACAGAAACTCTTTCCCTAGTTTATCACTAATGCCCCACATAATCTTTCAGTCAGTTCATCCTAAAGCTGTTCCCTCATTCCTCAGCCTCCTGACTTTTGGGGGATCCTCAGGCCCATTCAGGCTCTGATTTTTAAGGAGCTGAGAAGCAACTGCCAGGGTTTTTTGCAACCGTTACATTTCAAATCCAGACTTCTATCAAAGTTAGAGAAAACTGATTTGCCTATTTTCCTCTTTGAGGTTGTCCCAAGGTGTCTGCATCCAACCAAGCAGCTATGGACTTTTAAGAGTAGCCAATAAATGTTGCTTGCCTGGGGCATGCTACAAGTGTGGTAAGAAACGCCCAATCTCATTTCCACTGTTACTCAGAAATGCAATCGCTTCATAAGATTAGCCAAGAAAGCAGAACCCCCACATCATCTCGAGAGCTGTCCTGCATCACGCAGCTCACGGCAGCACAACCGTGCCCCTCCAAGCAGAGCTCCCAGGTAGCTGGTGTGCTCAGCTGCTGCGCCAACAGCCAGCTCTTCGGCTCAAGCTGCTCCATTGGGGCTGAGGCTACAACAGCTCCTTTCTATGAAAAGGCACTAATGAGACCTTACAAGGCAGTGAACCTAACCAAAGACATAGCATTACATCTTTTGATATGCTGCCATACCAGTACTCAGCACTGGACTTCAGTATCACAAAGTTAGTAGAGACCAACAGGATAGAATGACCCTCCTACCTCTTTTTGTTCTACCCGAGAATAGCCTAAAAAGTTATGGGAAGGTAACAAAGGATATGTTTAGAGATAGACTCCTAAGTTACAATATTTCTTCTTGTTTTCTGAAGGTTGAGATTTATTGTTACTTACTTGCCAGTTTGAGATACTCCCACAGAAATGAGATTAAGAGATACCAAGTAGCACATCTCTGTGTGTTTACATTAACGATGAATTTATAAAGTTTCTCAATACAAAGCAGTTTTAATGCATGCACTCTCTGTAAGTTTTGAATACTGCATTCCTTTCCTGATCCTTTCATCAGTACAGGCTATGGAAAGGAGCCAAACGCTCAGCCTTCTGTAGTATAAGCTCCAATCTTCACTACAGCCTAAACTCTGGCTGACAGAAGGAGTCTACATGCTTTAAATCTGCTAAAGAATTGAGTGCCTAACCCTTAAATCAACACTAATTCAGAATTATCAGCATCTCAAAACAACGTGAAACCTTATCGTAAAGACAATTCTTCAGATAAATTACAGTCCAGGTGTGCTTAAGCAGACTTTCCACCAATTTAAAATAATTTTCCAACAGGCCAGGCATGAACAAGCATAAACCATTTCAATCCAGAATGTACTTTAACAGCCATAAACAACCCAAAGTTAACCAGTATAGCAACTGGGCACAGGAGCCAACACAGAGTGGTGTGCGCTGTGCACAGATGAAACAGCAACTGCCCCGACAGGGTTCAGAGGTTTGATGTCAGGAAGGGAGAGAGCTTTGGAGAATGGGCCTTTGATGCAAGACCATTCTCAAGACCCATAAAACAACAGAGCTAACAAAAGTAAGGGACCGAGACCAAGGAAAGTGTCTGCAGTCACAGGAGTAGCTGGTGGAAGCTAGGAAAGGTGTATGAGCAACAGGGACGAGATTGGCTCAGAATACAGAGACTGAAAACCTGAATTTGGTTCAAGAACAAAACCCAAACCACCTACTTAAGGTTAATATTTAATATACCAATTAAAAAGTTATGGGGACCACAAATTGTCTTTTAAGAGTCTCAAGCATTTATCCCAGTTACTTAGCTGCTGTACATATAGTCCAAGATAGTTAAGTTTCCTTGTCCTGAAAAAGATAATTACTTTTGGTTTTCAGACACCATACCATTTACACAGCTTGATAAAGACCCTTTTTCTTTTTTTTTTTTTTTGTTTTTTTAACCAGTTTCTCTTTGTAGAATGGCATTTGTAATTTGTGTTTTATTATCAAGAGTCACAAGCTTAAGACAAGCTGGAAACAAAGGCTGTAAGTGCTGCTACATACCCTGCTGTCTTGGGCATGAGAAGAATTTTTCCCTACCCATGAATGCTTCTATGGTTTTCACCCAGAAAAACATAACTTCTTTATTTCTGCAGAATACTTTGCAGCCGCTTGTTTCAAACCAGCACCTCAAACTTCAAAACAAGGATCCTGCAGCTACGGAGTATGCTGGACACAGCTAAGGAAGATTCTTAACTCCACAACAGTGTGACTGCAAAGATGTGAACACTGCTCCCTCCTTTCCATCTACAAATCTCTTGCTAGCAACGACACAGTGTGGAGGGCAAAAATTTCACGAGAGTTTCTAGGCACCCTGTTCCTGAACCTAAAACCCCTGGCCACAAACTGCTCACACAGCACTTTGGTGGACCCCTAGCACATTCACTTGAATAACCAAATGCTGTAGGCTTAGTACACCATAAACAAGGTGCGAGATGCCACCTTAAATGGATGCATACATCCATTAAACAGTCATGGCTATCCTTAGCATTTCTTTCCTACAAGCATTTTCATGTGCAGGGTAGCACATCTGGAAGAGCCTTAGAAATCTGTGCAGCTGGCTGAACAAATTAGACTAAGTGAAAGTGTGAGTTGTCAGCACCTCCACTAACATGTGGGTAACTGCCACAGGCACACTCTTATCACGGGGTATCTTGCAGTAAGCATTAAGTAACTTGCTCCTTTTCATGAAGGTATCTCTTATTTACCGCAGGATACCACTGATAAAAGTGTGGCCACAGGCAGGCAGAGCAGCCTCAATGTTTTGAGATCTCATTCAGGCTTGCACTCACACCAAAGTTGTCATCATCACGAAAATGGGTTTACACTCTGACCTGCAAGTCCCAGATGAAGCCTCCTCAGCTTAGAGACTATGCATATGATAACTGAGTTGCAGCAGAGCAGTGGACAAATCTTTTTAGAGTAATAATAACTTTATCCATCTGCCTCAATTTCTTACTCTGCTTACAAAATCAACACAAGGTTGAGGCAATGACATTTTGTCACATTCATGATTATTCTATTAGAGGCTTGCATAATGCTTATGGCATCTTTCCAGCCCTCAGATTTAAAATAACCCAGGTAAGATAAAGAAGAGTGTTAACATTGAGCATGTTTGATACAGTGACCTGAAGCATTCACAGAAATTACCACAGTTTACTAAAAGCTGCACAGCAGCTAGTAAAATGTTCATCTTCTGTCCTGAAAGTGTATTGATTCATGGATGTAGGCAGAAGAAAAAAAAAAAAAAAAAGGCCAGAATTCTTTACACAAGAAGCAAGTAACTTCCCCATTTCCTTTGTTCAGAAGTGTACAAGAATTAATAGGAACATTCAATATATTTCTTTTGCAATACTTAGTACATTGTAGTGCTACAATACTGCATTTTAGATTCTAAAAGTTTTTTTCTTCAGTATAATGCTAATATCTTCATTTTTATTTTATTACCAAATAAAAATACATCAAAAGACAATTATGTCAACAGAGACTTTCATGAACAAATACATTAGGTATTGATATTAATTATCCTCATTAATGCAAACCAAAAAGCAGATCTTGGCAGGATATAAACAGGTGGTGCCTAAATATTTTAGGCAGTCAAAGTGTGGGAGTCTGATCTTTAACCACTTTTGAAGATTAGCCTCCCTCCAAATAGCATATGGAGAACAAAACAAAACAAAAAATAATTACTGAGTCATCTTAGAAAAATTTAGCCTGTTATCAATTATTTATTAAATTCTTCATCTCTGGAGTAATTTGCAACACTTTTATAACAGATCTATAGTAAGCACTTCTTACACATTGAACTGAAGTTGCTGTACTGGAGCTAATACCATGTTGGAAGAGATCAATAGTTATTGCCTTGGAATACCTAGAGTCAATTTTCAGCACCCACTTTTAAGAGGTTTTTCAGTCTATCACCAATCAAGGCCCATTCTGGACTGAAGTCTGTAGTTGAAGATTTTTCAGACACATTAATAAACTTGTTATGCAAAATAAATGCAAGCTAATTAATCATGACGTGGGATCAGCTTGAAATCTCAAAAAAGCCTGTAGTCACCAATACATATATTTCTGATAATATAAACAACACAAGCATTTCTGGAAACTAAAAAATTTTGTTTGCTTTTTAAATTTTTCTTTTAAAGCTTAAAGACAAAAAGCTATCTGCTGTTAAAAAAAAACCAACCCAAACCCAAAAAACCCTGCCAAACCCCAGATAAAACTCCCTTTTATTTTCATAAGGAATTTTCCCAACCATCTCCAAATGTTTTAATCAGGATTAAATATAAGCTAAGTAACGTGAGAATTATAGACTGTAGTAGCTTAAACAAACACAACCATTACCACACTATTAATTCTTGAAGCTGCTAATGGAAATTAACAACTAGAAGGCACAGGGAAAGAAGATTAGGGACATACAATTTTGAGTGGAAAAAACACAGAAAAGCTGTTTTGGGAGGCAAAAGCCTTAAGAAAGACAGTCTCAAAATCATTTCTGAAGCAGAACCACCACAGCACGGACCATTAGCAGCTTTGGAATCTAGAGACCCTTAGATTTTAATGAGTCTATAAAGTTTTTTAATGAGCATGGCACTTTTAACGAGATCCTAAAATAAAGGAGGGTCACTCCATTTGGAATCACAGAATCACAGAATTGTAGGGGTTGGAAGGGACCTTGAGAGATCATTGGGTCCAACCCCCCTGCCAAAGCAGCTCCCTAGCTCATACTACACAGATAGGCATCCAGACGAGTCTTGAGTATCTCCAGAGATGGAGACTCCACCACCTCCCTGGGCAGCCTACTCCAGTGCTATTCCAGTGAATGAGTGAGCTTTCCCCCCCACCATGTCAGTGAAGGTATGAAATGTAGTGTTCCACGTGCACCAGCCACTGCAGAGCTCAAAGTTGCAAAGGCCAAAGGGAGAAGCAAAAATTAGGGCTGTGAAGATGAAGAAAGATGAGTATTTCAGGAAAGTCATAGCTGAGTCAAGGTTATATGAATAATGTTAAAGAGGTGGCAAAAGACAGATCAACAGATATGGGAGCGTGGCCAGAGGAGCAGGAAGTTGGAAGCAAATGAAAAGATTTGCATCGAGAAAGAAAACAGAGGAGTTGTGAAGAAGGTTCTACGTGCCGAAAACAAAATCTGAAATAGTTCAGAACTAATTACAATATTTTTCCATTCAACAATTAGGGCCTTTTGAAAAATGAAAAACAACCTGCAGAGACATGCAGTGGCTGTGAGATATGCCAATTCCTGAGAGATGTTCTGTGATTCATGCCAAAAACATGAGCACATTAGTGTGGCAGGTCCTAGTTTTTATTTTTTTTAAGTTAAACAATTCCAAACACACAGTACACTTTCAAAGACAGGCATGACTGTCCTTGCTACAGCAAATTTGCCCAAATTTACTAGGAGAAGCATGTTTTTAGTGCTTGAGGTTTATGATTTATCTTACTCTGAATGTTGCCAATAACTCCTTGGACATTCTCACAAAACATCAAGTGCTTAAAATGTAAATAAACTCCCTGAGGGAATTTTTATTTTCTTTTCTCAAACTGCATAAATAGGCTAGGCACTCAGCTCCTGTTCCTCAAAGCCAGATTATGACTTTTGAAAAGCCTTCTGTGCAATGAAATGCCTTTGAGAAACCCCCTAGCTTTCAGAACACACCATCAGAGCACTTTCTACTCCATTACTCTGCCCCTTGTTTTCTATACTCTATGCCCATCAGCTGAAATTCTTCCCTATTATAGTTGCAACATCCATTTTGAAAACAGTCGTATTACAAACTTAGGACCAAGGTGAAAGTTTAAGGAAGCTTTTTTAGAGGCAATGATAGCTTCAGTACAGATTTAATGGCTATAATGTCCCTACTAATAAAGATCCAGAAGCTTTCAGCTCATATGATAACTGGAAACCTGGTATTAACATGGTAAAAACGAATACACGCGCACACACACGCACACACATACCACTAATTCTGAATTTTTTGCAAGACTGAAGTGGTTCTTGCCTACCAAAGGCTACACTAGACATGTGTACACTGGGTACTACAGCAGGGCTGTACCCAAAAGGTTGAATTGTTTTACAAGCTCAACATACGGGTCAGAAAAACACCCAGGCAATATATAGTCAGCTGTGTCCAGTTCTGGGCTCCCCAGTTAAAGACAGGGAACTACTGGAGAGACTCCAGCAGTGGGCTACGAGCATGATGAGAGGACATCTCCCTTATGAAGAAAGGCTGAGAGAGCAGGGGCTGTTCAGTCTGTTTAGACTGAGGGGGATCTGATCAGTGCTTACAAATATCTAAAGGGTAGATGTCTGGAGGATGAGGCCAGACTCTTCTCAGTGGTGCCCAGTGAGACAGGACAAGGGCAATGGGCACAAACTGGAACACAGGAAGCTCTGTCTGAACATGAGGGAAAGCTGGTCAATGTGAGGATGCAAAGCACAGGCACAGGCTGTCCACCAAGGCTGTGGAGTCTCCTTCTTTGGAGACATTCAAACCCACCTGGTCACGATCCTGTGCAACCAGCTCTAGGTGATCCTGCTTTAGCAGGGGAGTTGGACTAGATGATCCTCAGAGGTCCCTTCCATCCCCTACTGTTCTGTGATGCTGTGATTATCATATTGGCATTTTTGTTACCATCTTCAGAAACAATGTAAGGCACTTGGAAATTAACACTGTAGTTGTCCAGTTTTAATGATGGTACATCAGTTTTAATGATGGTACATCTCTGCCCAGAGAGGTTATGGAGTCTCCTTCTCTGGAGACACTCAAAACCCACCTGGACGCGTTCCTGTGTGATTTAATCTAGGTGATCCTGCTCTGGCAGGAGAGTTGGACTCAATGATCTTTCAAGGTCCCTTCCAACTCCTAACGTTCTGCGATTCTGTGATTAGGCAATTTTATCTCACTCTCATTAAGGAGTGAGCTATCAAAGGACTATGCATTTTCTGCAGGATAAAAACATGCAGGTGAGCAATTACTACAGAGCAACTAACAGAGAAAATCCACACCCTAGACTACCCTGCTGTAACTTGTTCATATAGCCATAACCTCTGCTTTAGTTTAAGTTTTTCAACTGAACTAAACTACCTAAATACTGAACAAGGGTTCCAAGCTGCATGCACCAAGCAAAACATCTGTACAGTTTCAAACGTTACTGCCTCTAGCAGTCCATGCTCTCTCTCCACTGGAGAAAGTTACCAGAAAGCTGACTGTTGCAGTTAACAGGCTCCTCAGCTGGAGCCCTCCAGCCCATTTTAGCACCTTGGTGGGAATAAATATACCTTTATCAAAAGCAAAAGTTAGTACTGGTCTGGGACAGCTGCTGCGGAGAAGCGCGCTTGCATCACTGACTGTGTGGTACCCAGCCTCGCCTCCAGCACGGTGAAGGGCTGGGCGGTCTCAGACAGCCCCACCTCACATTGGCACAGCTGAGTTCAGCCCCACTCAGTTTTCAGACCACTCAGAACAGCCACAAATTTGAAACACAATGTAGTTATATTTTTATACATTTTAGTTATATTTCACAGTTAATGCAGACTTTGCTGAGTGTTGTCATGGTACACCATCCCAGAGAGAAACATATTAGCATCTAGTATTTTTCCAGTGAGGAAAAAGTCCTTAAGGAGCAGAGCTGTGGAGATCAAGCACTTCAGTAAACCGCATAAACTATAAAGGGATAGTGATATATATATATATGTATGTATGTATGTGTGTGTGTATATATATATATAAATATCACTATAGACAGGGATGAAATAAGCATCAAAAGTTCCACATTGCAAGAGGAGAAAGAGCTTGAAAATGAGAGAAACTACAAACCAGCTCAATTTGTTAAACATTTTTTTGAGCTTAACACACCGCTTCCAGCATACACTCAGGTGTTTCTGTTACTTACAAAAGATGACTTTTAGGTCTCCTTAAAAGGTTCACTGCTACAGTAGACCCTTCCCGTCCCACTACAGGAGTTGGCACCAAGGAGCTGCAGCTCCCCACCAGCGCACGGAGACACGCACAGAGAAATAAGCCTCCAAGAGAATAATCCTGCGTCCTAGCAAAGAGCAGCAGTCAGCCACAGCATACCTGTATTTGCTGGCAGTAAAATTAGTAAGAAGCTACTGAAAAGTTATTATACTATCTAGAGAACCAGAATTTCAAGCACATGTTATCCAAAACCTAAATGGGTCTGCAAATCTCTTGGTTTTTACTAACAAGGATTCAATTTAATATTTACTTGATAAGAAATCAGTTTTAGAGCTGAGACTGGAATTCACATCCTTGAATTTCAAGACACAAATCCTTTAACCTTTAACATGCCATTTAAGAGACTTATTTTCAGCTGAGCTGGCAAACAACTAATCATACAGTTCAATATCCACAAAAATAATTTCTATATTATTATTATTTTATAGTATTAGAAGTCCCTATCAGCTCATGCAACCCACTGGAGTTTGCACTTGATCCATAATTCTAACAATATCATCCACAACTGTTACATCAAAAGTAACTATATGAAAGGCAAATCAAAGCAAAAATGTACAAGCATGTTTGACAGATTAAAGAAAAATGTAGAACAGAACCAGACACATTTGTGAAAAACCCACTCTTTGGCAACAATTACAGCCTAAGACAAAATGATTTGGGTAGCTGAAATCCCCCATTCCAAGGGGAATTTCAGGAATGCAAAATATTGTCTACAGAATTATTTTCTTAGACCCGAGTTGTACTTCCAAACATGAGCTGCACAGAGCATTACAATGCAAACTTTTTGGATTTGGGCTTGATATTTAAGCAAGCAGAATAAGCAATGCAAACTCTTAGTACCACCTGATTTTATTTTTATTAGTCTTTATTTTCTTTTTTTAGGTAAAACTCTGCAACAATAAACTGAAGCAGAAGTGATTAAATAGAAATAAAATGAGCTAATACAAAAACCAAGCACAAAAAGTTTAAAGTTTATTATACCAGTAGGAACTAGAGCATCAAAGAAGGGGGCTAGCTTGGGAATGAGGGGGATTGTTTGAGAACTCTAAACCGTAACCTGTATCATATAAACTATTTTTCAGATGCCACAGCCTTACTTAAATAGAATAAAAGAATTTCTAGTACAGCAGTAATAACTACAGTACTCCTGGAAATGCACAAGAGAAAGCACAAGAAGGCAAGCAATAGGCAGTGTCTCTATTTTTCTCAACTACATGTTGTTAGGTTGTTTCAGGAGGGGTAACGAGACCAAAGAGAACAAATCTGTAATGATTGTAGTCAATCCCATTATCCCACAGGTACTTTTCTCCAACAGGGAAGAAAAAAAAAAAAAAAAGAAGTGGTAAGCCTTTTACAAACGAAAACTTTTAAAAGCTTCTTCTAAACTTTGCCTTTCTCATTTAGAAAGCAAATCCCACTTTGCTTACTCATACAGTAAGCACCACCGATATGTTAAATACAACAAGTATCTGCTAGGTTGTATTAAAGGAATTCTAGAATTGTATTCAAACAATTCTAGAATCTTAGGTTGTACTAAAGGAGTTCTAGAATTTATATAAAATAAATACAAAAATTAAAATATATAGTTATATAAAAATAAATTCTAGAATTACTTTAATACTTTTGCTTCCTTCTCACCCTTTTTCCATCTCAGGAAGAGAGATACGAAGCTCACTGAAACCATATGTCATCTGTTGACTTTAGCAGTAAAATACAGCCAAAAGAACCTTAAATCAGTCCCTTTGTTTCTTCTGACTCATCTGAATTTATATCCAGTCAGGTTTTTATGGGCATAAGTTTGTTTTAGAACCTGAGGTAAAACATTTTTCTTCAAGTGTAATTATTTTTATTAGTAAAAATTAATCTACAAACATCTTATTAATATTCTTGTCACAAACCAAAAGGTATGCATTAGTCAGTCTTGGAAAAACTGCTGTTTCCATGAACTCACAGAGAGGTAATAACTGTGCACATCTTCACACACCTTTCTGAATCACAAGATTAGTTTTTACAATTGAAGGAGCAACAGATCTGAGTAATGGGAAATGCGCTGGGTTCGAGTAGGTGCCCCTCAATATATGCCCAATACTTAAACAGAAAAAGAGAAAAGCTTATTCTGATAAACTCACTCTGCTATTCAGCATGTAAAATAACTCACTCTGCTATTCAGCATGTAAAATTTCTGGTTCATTTATCTATCTAGAAGCCTGTATCCATGTAGGTACACATAGAAGCACCCACATACTGTTGTTCCTCAGCCATAAATAAAAACACGTATCCTCTCTCTAACCAGATATAAAAGATATCAGCTAATCAAGTCAAACCACTTTATAAAGTCATCATGGAGCCTAACCTCTCAAAACACATAGGTTTAGCTTGCATTTCCTTTCTTTTGAGAAACCTGTGAGCTGAATGTGGCCATTCGTAACGCTCGTTGCCACCGTGCAAAGCCCCCATCATCCCAAGGAGATCATGGAGATGGGACAATAAAGAACTAAGAGGCCCAAACGCATGCACATCTAGGGAAGGGCATGAGTCAGGGGTGCGTGTCTGTACACATTCATGCACCCTTCTCATGGGCGCACACACACACAAACACGATGACACAGAGCGGTGGGGATTACAATTACTGTGTTTTTCAGAGAGTTTAAAGAAACTGGCAGACAGGTTGACTCGTTATTTATTTATAGGAGGTGTGTGCGCGCCCAAATGGGTGCACGGGGCCAAGAAGCTTTACAAGCCAGTGCAAAATTACTGGCAGAAGGCAGGACCCAACAGTTCTGCATTCCTGAGCAGCAGCTGCTTGTCAAGAGAGGGGTGCATGAACCTACGTCTATATTTACCTTTTGATATCAGCACATAAAAATCCTTTTTTAGAATTACTGGTGAAAGGGGAGTTTCCCTACGCTCATCATTTTATCTTTCAAACCCACAGTTTGCTTGCTTAGCATAATGCATCTGGGATATTTAAAAACCACTTCAGTTCTGCTGCTTTTTAGGTAACTTTCCTAAGTATTTACTGGCCCGGCAGATCTTCTCAGGAGGCCACAGGGAAGAAGAGGAGGGAATAGTTAAACACTACAAACTAGTAATAATAAGCACTGAGAGACTTTTCTCATTTCTCAAAGGTTTTAACATGAAAGCAGAAGTAAAAAGTCAGTCTCCACTTAAAAAATTTTAGGAGATTTTCTGCTGCCTCCATACAATGCACAATTTCTCTTCATTCTTAGTCTCACACTTCCAGCTCATTCAAAGAGCACCAAACAACAACAAAAATAATTAAATACACAAACCCCACATACACTGCTTTCACTCAAAGACTGCATAGCACATAAATAGCTAAAAGATTGGGAAGCAAAATAAAGACAAGTGAGTTGTGTTATGTGACAGCAATGTTCCAGAGCAGAGTCCAGGTGTTAGGTCCACAGTAAGAGATTGCATATTTTATGTACTGACTAGAGGAAAATTACTATTAAAAAAAAAAAACAAACCCAAACTGTTGTGGGGTTGTTCTTGGTTTTTTAATTCCTAAGCTAAAAATCAACCAGTCAGCTAAAAATCTGAAAACTGTTGGAGCTCTATTGAATTGCTGAAAATATACTAAAATGTTGGTATTCTACATAAACATCATGACAGATTATTCACAACACTAATTCTGATAAAATAATAATTCACAAACTATTGGAGTTGGAGGATGAAACACTAATTGGTTTAATCATTTCTGAATACACTGTGCCTTTGAGGGAAACAAAAGTTGCTGATTCCCACAGAAAGTCATCTGTCTAGCACCGTCAGCTTGGGCTTTCCCTTTCTGCTTTACTTCTGAGAGAAGCACATCCACAGTCTCCAGATGGCTGCAGTTTCCAGACATCCCTGAGAGAGGACAAGTATTGCATTGTCCACTACACACTGCTCCTCAGGACATGTAGGGTGGGAGTGCTGGGGAAGACAGCTTGCCCTAAGCGCAGTCACTGCCAGCCAGGGCCAGTACCAGTCACCACATGTGCAGCTCTTGGCTCTGCTGAAGATTTACCCTTGGAAAGATACTGGGTTTAGTGTTACTGCAGTGGCTGGATATTCAGGGGACCTGTTAAGAAGCCTGAATCTGGGAGCTCATGTGTCTGATCATTCTGTCTATAGACACTAGCTATACAAACAGAGACGTGGGGTCAAAATTACATCAAACCTCAGCTGTCTGCTATGTCCTTCCATCAAAAACGCCCAGATTAGCACTCCATAAATTCTGCAGGTGGCAGAAGTGCATGGCCACTCTGTAATCCACTCCGGAAAGCAACACAAACTCATTAGCTTAAGCACACAATGAAAATAGCTTCTGCTAATACAGACAACATAGTGAAGAACTACAGAGTGCATACATGATCGTCCCCTGCTTTAAGAGACAAGAGGACCGTAACACAAAAGCTAGAGATGGGAAACCAGTGGCAAAGTCCTCACCACAGCTGGATTCCTCTCCCCTTTCTCCTTAGTGAAATGAGAGTGAGAAGGTTGATTTGGAGAGAAAGGGTTACATGGAGAAAGCCCCACATGGACATGGAAGCAAAAATATTATTTCAAACAACTGTAACTAGATTCTTCAAAAAAAGCCCCCAAAACTAAAAAACCAAATCAAAACCCACACCTCAAACCACCGAATCTCTTATGCTGAGAAATTTCAGGTGCTTAGTCTTACCAGCCAACAGCTAGGCGCCAATGAATGTACAGGTACCAAAATGTTTGAGGAGGATTATAGGTCTTATATTTAACACTACCAGCAAAAGAGGACAATATCATTGAAATGGAGGTCCACCCTTCCCTTATGTCCCCATCCTTGTCCACTCAGCTCCCACCCATAGATCCATCTTGTCCATATATCCACCTTCTGTGAGCATTTGTGCTATTGTGTACTGAACCAGATCAACCACTTCTTCGTGGGTCTAATTTTAGTTTGCCAGTCCTCAGCTTGGAGGAGGAGTAGCAGCAGCATAATGGAGCAGAGAGGAGTAGAGGCAGTATTGCCTCCTTCTGCATCAACAGTAAGTTATAGCATCCAAGCCTGTGCAGGGAACCACCTCATCTAGAATCTACCTTTTGTCTCACACTTTAGACACCTAAACCTTTTTCTAAACAGAACAACACAAATCAATTTCTAGAGTGAAAATTAATTTCTTATTCAATCTCTGCAATCGCAGACTCACTGACACATTTTGTTCTATCAGAACATGTTAACTCTACCCCTCTGCATATGAATCAAAATCCTGAATTCAAAGGTGTGCAGGGTATTTTCCTTGTAGCTCCGTCTAAGAGACTTTTGCTACAAACTATTCTCTTTAATTTGTAAAACACAGAGTCAATTTAACATTCTCAAGATTGAGAGGGACAACACAAGAGAAACTGAGAAAGTCTTTAACCAAGAAGTATTTATAATAAAACCACTGAGAAATTGGGTCATTTTTACAAATGCAGTTTATATGAGTATCATAACAAGCAGGTTTCTGATTTCAGAATGTTGAAAGCAACAGATTAACACAACCTTAGAGGGAAGAGGGGTGGGGGAAAATAATCCACATTTTTCTGATGAGTTTGATTTCCAACACTGTTTTTTCAACCAGCAGCTTTAATAATGTTAAGCAGCATGCTAAAGAAATGCTCAAGGACGTAAGTGGAATATTAAATGAATTCCACAATATGGTTTCTGTGCACATAAAACGTCTCATAGATAATACCTCCCTCCAGGAAAATACATCCTATTACAAACAGAAATTGCTTTTATCGAGTTCTAAAGGATATGATCCCTGCCTGCTTTTGTCCGTAAGCAACTAACATCAACTACAGAAGAGTTATTAGCACAAGAAAAGGTGCCAAAATCCTTTCGTTTGCTAACATGAACATACACTGTGAACAGCACACAGAAGATCTCCATTTTGAGATGTCTCTGCAAAGTAAGGTCTTTCCTCAACATTCCTGTAGGATCTAAAGAATTCAGAGCCAGAGAAAGAGGGGACCAAAACATCCCAGCACCCTGAAATACTGTACTCCTTCTGCTGCATTTTCTAGCTTGCCATTGACTCAAGGTACAGAGCACAATTTTAAATCTCTAAGTGGACAGCCCACAGCACATACAGAGCCCTTTAAAAAACAAAAGCCTTGCACCAAAAGGTTCTTTCTGAAATACCTATCTACATTAAACTCTTGCTTATACTGAATTGCCCCAGCAGCTAGCAGAACCAGCAAAACCTCCCTCCTCCCTGTCCCATACTATGTACTGCTTTGAATCTCACCATAAACAAAGTTACTGCTGAATATTTTTAGTGACAGAAATTTACAGCTTAGCCAAAGAATTCCACCTAAAATATCACGTAGCACCTTTCAGCTACCTACAGGGTAAGACAGTCAGATGCAAAATAACCCCAATACTAAAAGAAACTGAAAAAAACTGCTACAAAAAAGGTTTTCATACTTGTAGAAGTGTGACTGTATTTTGTGCTATAATTTGCCTGAGGTTCGGTACCTGCCTAAATGTGGACCTGCCTTAGAGTTTAAGTTGACATAAGTCTTACATCAGAAGAGATTCAAGGTAAACATAAAAGTTTACTAATTTAGAACCACAGTTGAATTTAATCTTTCAAAACCACTTTGACTTCATCTAAGAGTTAAAAAGGAGCCTTTTAACAATAAAATAATCTGCTCTAATGGCAGGTGATGCTAGAATGACCTGTTGAACTTTCTGCCTCCACCCCAACCTCATGCTGCTTCTGCAATAGCTCCCACACACCTGTAGGCTCCCAGTAAGATCCCCCAAAGAGCTAATCCTGCAGAAAATTAATCTGGAGAAGAAGAGTGAAAACTTTCTGCGGATTTAACTCACCAAATAAGCTGACCATGACTCAGGTGAGTGTCACCTGCAAGGCCATTAAAATGGGTGGCAATGCCTGGTAATAGTGAAGAGGGAACAAGACTGTCTCCTTGTGGCAGAAACTATCCCTTGGGTCAGCCCAAGGGCAGGACTTGTACTGCAAGTCTGTGAGTGCACACTGCTCACCCGTCTTCTTACTCTGTCATGCTTTTTCCTGCCACTGCTGACCTTAAAAATAACAATTTTAAAGTATCTAAAAATACGGATCCATTGAGAAGCAATATTTTTCTAAAAAAGCATCCTTGGTATTCTAGCTTCTTTAAAAACACTTTGATTTAAGACAACACCAAATTAAGACTTAAACAATGTTCCTCACATACCTCCCAAGCAAGTCCTCTTGCAAATACCTAACCTCCCATGTTTCTGTTGTTCATTGCAACATTTGTTAAATAAATTCTAAAGGTCATTTCCATGGATCAGGAGAATTTGACTAACATTATGATAAATACTCTTGAAGAATCGGATTTATTTTTCTTAACAGCAATGAAATAAGCATAACATGACTTTTATGGATGTCACCATCTTTGGTCTACATCCAAATGCATGCTAAAAATAGTAAGAACAGAGTTATATTAAACCAGGAAAGTACAAGGTGTCTCAATGCAAAATTTGGTTTACATAGAATAGAAAAATATTTTTCCAGCAGATGTAAATTAGAACAACTCAGAGAAAGACATCAGAGAAACTGCTCCCCACATTAAGATGGTGCTGAAGAATTGATATTTACGTATTATGTAATAAACTGATCCCAGTGAAATCATGCCTAAGGTAACATTCTTAGAAGCATTTAAAAAAAAATCACAGGTAGGAATAAAAATTAGAGATATGTAAAATTTTTGGTTAACTGAGAATTTAACATAATCATTCAGTAACCCATTTATCTCCTAAGTTCATGAACAGACAGGACACATCCAGAATAACATCAGTTTTTTCTTACTGTGTTCAAGATACAAAATAGCTATTTGGAAAACCCAAATTCCTTGGAACTCTACAACCATTTTTAAAAAGGCAAAAGATTCTGAATACACCTCTAAGTCACCAGTGCACCAAAGCAATTTCTTTAATGGTTTCCTTTCTGTCACTGAGGTATCCCAGAATCCACTAGCTAAAATGTATTCACATACCAAAACTACATTAAGACTCCACAAATTTCTGTTCTTCTCCCTTCTCAATTATGCCAACATCAGTCAAGCACTACCATTTCAGAGCCATGAAAGATAGTCGTCTTTTTCATAATAGCAACTGTCACCTCCCAAAGTATTAAGAGAAAAGGCAGAGGCATCAGACACCAGTGTTACTGCAAGTCATCAGCAACAGATAAGACCTGTGAAGTAGCAGCAGTAACCACACTAAACACCTGGTGTTGAAGGCTGGAAATAGCAATGCCGGTAAGAAAATTCTCTAGGGTATTTGTTATTATTATCCTAGAGACCATCTTGTATTGCCCATCAAGATATCAAGTTCGTGTATGGCATTTGAGAGTATATATATATATATATATTTAATAGTTCCACGAACACATATGATTCCCTTAAACATAGTTGAATAAAGACTTTTCAGGTGTTTCTTCTCAAGCTGTATCTAATTACACCTCAGAACTCTGCCAAAGCAACAGCAGTCTCCTTAGGAAAGTCATAATCTTAGACTTGTAGCATGAAAATCAGGGTTGTATTTGCATCCTGCTTTTGCTCACGGTTACTATGCCAAAGCCAAAAAGCAGTCCCACCCCCAATATAGTAACATCTGGAATTTAACAGAAAAACTGACAATAAATACCAGGGAACAAGTCTAAAATCAGTGACCCATATCAAAACCTGAAACCCCAACGCTTCTGGTCACCAGTATTAGGTATGATGACAAAAATTAGGTAAAATTCATTTCAGAAGACGACTGTGACTCCAGGCCTGCCTTAGTTAACTCATCTTTTTCGAAAAGATTTGCTCTACCTCCAAAAGTTAATCCAAGTCCCTAATTACCATTAACAACTTCAGAACAATCTTACACCTCTCAAAACCTAACTAGTGACTGAAAGTTTCTGGTCACACATCCCTAGTTTGACATACTGGGGCAACTATGAAACATAACCAAATAAAAGCAGTGGCTTTACACACAGATTACATTAGATTTCCTACCATACTACTACTGATGTTATAATAGCATAACTATTTGGCATATTAACCATCATGTTGTTTGTCTCATGCCAGTTACAATGCAAGTGACAGCAAGCATGATACACATATTAGTACTCCTCTCTTCTCAACCCTTGGTAGCCCTTGACTTTAGTATGAGGAGTGGTGGGAAACTTTAAAAGAGAAAAGGGTAACTAGGACAAGGCAACTGGCTGCTGTCCTTATCATCTGCAGTCAACTTAAAGAGCTACTTCGGGTCATGAGAAATTTCAAGATGATAACTCTTTCATAGTTCTCTTCCCACGGTCAGAAAAAAATATCACATGGAAAAGACATACCCCGTGAAAAAACTACTCTTTCACTAACTTTTATTGTAACTTGCACGTAAGCCAAACAATGTATAAGGGTATCAATCACTTTCCCACTTAAATGCCTTTATGAAGTCAGGCACAGAGTTATAAGAATGCTCGACCAACATATATCAGCTAGCTCACATAGTGTTTGGGGACACTGATATCTGCAGTCCTTTTACCGGATCTACCATCATTGTCTGAGCTCAGATGACTCAGATCAAAACAATGTGAAAACACAGTTTGTTTTCATGTTTAACGTCTCTGTTGGTCTCCCACAACAATAACAGGAAAAGCTGTAGGGATCGATACGCAAGATTACTAAATAGGGGCTTTTCTCCTACACACCAACACGCACGTGGAGCGTACTTAGCCAGGTAACACGCAGCACTTACCAGATCTCTGTGAAGCACCCAGTTTGCATGGAGGTAATGGATTCCATCGAGGATCTGGTAGAGAAGGGACTTAACCATAGATCTTGGCAACTGCATGGGCTTCTTATTTGCTTTTGAGGCACGGTGAAACTTGATGATATGCTAGAAAGTAGATAAAACAAGTAGAAATATGAAGCATGTTAGATAAGTAAGAAGGAGTTTTGTTGTTTTTTTAAAACTGCAAACACTAAACAATGGAATGAAATACAAAGTTTGTTGAACTCAGCAATTAAAAGTAATAGTGATGTCCTCATAATTTTCTTAAATTGTTTTTATTTTCTGAGTTGCTTTCAAGAACAACTGTCAAGCTCTTGTTAATAGCTGAAGACTGGCTACTTACCTCCAGTAAAGGATTGTAGACATTTTCTTTCCTCCCTCCCTCCCTCCTCCCCGTTTTGGGATCCTCTTATCCTCAACTGCTAGAGCAGAAGCTTCCAAACCAGCAATACCTTACCTGGAAGAGGACCGCACTCTACATCTCACACCTTCCTTCCTCCTTTCCAAAGGCCCACCACAGTGCTTGCAACTACATTACTGTTCACTCCTAAATCAGAATCCCAGTAGATAACTAAATAAATATTTCAGGGAGTTGGAGGTGGAAGGGGGAGCATCAACTCCAAACACCCCACACCACCACATCAGGGTGATATCATGTTCAAACATCTAAAAATGGTTATATTCTCACTTCCAAGTTTTGGCTGCATACTTCATTGATGACAAGCTACTTGGATTACAGAAGTCAGTGAGCCCACTGATTTCCAGTAAGGACAAACACCATTTGAAAGCATGGAATGCAGAAATGCTGGACCCCCAGCATTAGTCAGTTAAAGGAAAGAAAAAAAGATCATGAAAAGATTGCTGAGAGATCATGAAATATTCATAAACTAATTAATATTTATTGTAAGATCAATGCCGAGATGATGGGTTAGGTTTGGTTTTGCTCCCCTGTATAAGAAATAAAGTGGGGTGAAGGCTGTTCTACCTTTTCAATCCTCAGACAAGGTGGGACTATGCAGGGTACAGACCCAATCTTAACTTACTGGCATTCAGCAAACAACTAAACCCATTCATTCAGATGAAAAAAAACCAACTCTTTTTGCAGGCAATTCAAAGCAGCATCTCAAATAACAAAATAGTTTTCCATTATGTGCTCTTTGAAAGACAGAAATAATAAAGGCAGTTACTGAAAGCGATTCCAAATGCTAATCTGTAGAGTGACAAGACTGCTAATTACCCGATTCTTTAAATAGGATTTGTCTCGTTAAAGATCATCCCCCTCCTCAGGTTAAAGAGGTAGCCAATGGCTGTGCTTTCATTAGACCTCTGCTCCTTCTACCACCACCCCCTGCCAAGTTTGTCACCATTTGCACTGGGAACAGTAGTAACGGGTTCATGTTTCCTCATGCTAAACGTTACCTCTGACTGTCACTAGTACTTCAGCTTTGGTCAAATTGTACTTAGCAATATTGTTTAAAGAGGGGAGAAAAAAAAAAAAAAAGGCAAAGCCCTCCCCAGACAAATCAGAACAAGAGCCAGCTTACTCCCCATCAAAGGCAATGTTCCACTGCCACATGTACAGCAGCGATGGTGGTATACTGAAAAGCGATATAAAGGCAGTCTATAGAATTACCAGTTTTTAATATACGAGTAAGGATTAGTAAACAAATTAAGATCTTCATAACTGATCTTTGAATTGTGCAAGCACCCTGAAAACTACAAAGGAAAGCCTTAAGGGATCATTTCCTTAGGAAAGTTTTTTCTTGTCATGTCACAAGAAGATTCTGTGCCAAAACTTCAGCTGAGAGTCCCTACCTTCCAGTGCCACACAATGGTCACCGGATAAAAACCTTCATGTGTAATTACAGGATGATTTATAAAGCAGCAACAATACCTTAACCCCCTAAATTAACTAATACACAGCATGAAAAAATACAGGAGCAGAGGTCCCAACTAGAGACCCATACACCCAGTTTGGCCCATTTTCAAGGTGCATGAAAAGACTAAAAGGAATTTCTGTACTCATTTAAAAACTGACTAGTAGCCACCCTTAACGTTACAATGAAGGCATATAGAAAATGAAACTGAAAAAAGGACTCCGGTTTCTGCCCCTTCCCTCCACCGTGGCTCCCTGGTTCTTTCCAACAGATCGAGAACCCTGATGAAGGTTTTGTCCTGTGAGAAACTAAAGAACAAGGAGATGCTCAAAGCAATGGAAAAATCTGTTCAAGAACAATAAACTATTTATTAATCAGGTGGCTACTAGTATGCCAGGGCCATCCAGTAGATTGCCAAAGCAAAGTTTATACCACCATGGAGGAGGGGGAGTTTTCCTGTGATGACTCAAAGCAGCAGCATCCCTCTTTATTCCACTTATTCCACAGGAACACCTAGGTGAAATTCTGGGGTGAATTGCTGAGCTTTATGTATGCAAGTTACCTCTAAACCAGAGCTAGCACAACTAGATCAGCACAATGCTAAGCTACGTTACCCAGCCAGACTTGCCAGCCAAGGCTCACCACCACACTTACCAAAGCACAGCCTGCTCTTATCTGCCTCCAAAATAGCACTTAGACACATCCTAAATCATCTTGCTCTGATGCTGGTTTGTCCCAGCCATTTTAACCGCACCATCCATCAAGACACAGATTAGATGCTGATCAGCATCTCGTCTACTGGAGGCAACAAGCCCAAGTTTTTTCACCATTCTTTGTATTTTCAGAAATATATGTATATGGCCCAACCACTGTTGTGGGAAACTATTCCTCAAATTAAAACCAAAGTCAAACAAAAGCCTCAAAACAGATATAAATGAATGATCATAACACTTTGACAGAAGTTTTGGAGATGGGATGTAGAGAAAGCTCCAAAGCAAAGTTTGCCATACCAGTGTGAATATGCTAACGGAATGCTTCAACATTTACTAATTTTGCTGACTTCTGCTATGGCAGGGAGATGTACTCTTTCCATGTCAAAAGAGTCAGGATTTAATAGGGTAAATCCAATCTTTACAGGTAACTGTCCACAACTGGCAAACACCCAGCCACATTCAGGAAAGGTTTAGGGAAGTCTTAAGGGCCAGTGTGCACTGTGTCAGTCACATGCTACAGAACAGCAACTCATTCCCAACATTAGCCAGCCAAAATTTAATTTTAATGAGTTTATGAGAACACTGTAGATGCAAGCTCTCCTTCTGATACATCTAAGACTCCTCAAAACAAACGAAGAATGTTTGTCATACAAGGTAAAGGAAACTCCAAGCAATACTCAAGTCTATTCAGCAAGAGTAGCTGTATTGTTCCAAATACCATTTCGTGGGAACCGGGATGAGTGGTTTGTCTCAAACAATCTGTCTTGCAAGATAACAGAACCTGCAGAGGCAGGATAACACTTTGTGGATTGGCTTTTGCCTCACAAGCAGCTCATTCCTGCGAGAATCTGCGGAGCGTTGGACTAGCGCCTCCATCCTCCCAAGGTTGGAAGGGCCTGTGGACTTGTGACCTCAAAGCAGCCGCTCTGACAAACTGGACATTATGCTTCCTCATTTGATAAACCATCTGGACACTATCCTTGCAAGGGCAGCCCTTCAGTCAGTAGCCACCCTGATAAACAGGATACTGTCCTTATCCGATAAGGAACAAGTGACAGGCAAGTGGGGCCCTGCAGACACAGAGCACCTTCTTGCTAAAATCCAGTGTGAGGCCACTGAATGGGGTCACTGCTCCATCAGCCCAGTTTGGGGGGGACAAATGCCCACTTGGGACACCCATTCCCTACCAACTCATTTCCAGAATACTCTGCAACTCAACACTGGCTCTGTGCAAGACATGCTAGGCTCCCCTCCAACCCACCCCAGAAGGATGGGGCCACGAGGCATAAAAGATGTCGATTCAAGACATCTGGCACGCACCCACTATCCAAGGACTACAACTTTAGGACTATCTACACTGGATCTCTGGGTGGTGATATCTTCTTATTTTTTCTCCTTTTCTTAATCTCTCCCTCTCTCTTTCTCAACCTCTCTCTCTCTCTCAACTTCTAAATGTATTCTCAGCACATAATATTAACAGCATTTCCACTTTTGCTAAGTTGTACTAATTGTAATATGTTGCTCTGAATATATAGTGCAGTGCAGTTTTGTTTGCAAGCTTTACAATCACAGAATTACAAGGTTGGAAAAGACCTTTAAGATCCATCAAGTCCAACCATTCCCGTCCTATGCTAAACCAAACCCTACTGGCTTTTAAGTAAAGTTGTGCTTTGCTTAGACCTCCTGGGTAACTGAGTTCTGCACAGAGGATTACAAGAGCTCATCTCACTGGTGTGGTTGTTAAAAGAGACTAGCTAAGAGAGGGTTAACCTGGCCGTTGGGGCAGGTAGTAAAGGTTAACTCTACTGGGATGGGACAGACAGGTATGAGTCTCTCTGGTTTGCCCGTCCTGGTACAACATGACAGTAGCCAAGTCCCTTTCCTTTTCCATGCAACTGTATCTTCAGGTTTACAAATCTTTAAAACATGCTGCCGCTGACTGGATTCCAACACCGTGAGCCAATTAGACATTCACTTCTGAAAATAAACATAAAGTAAATATATTTCTATTGTTTTTACATACTTTGCTTTAAATTTAAACAAGGCATTAATGTTGTGGCAGTGCCTTTAAGTCTGTATTCTAAATTAAATTAATACTTCATTGACCACCATTAAAGTTTAAATTTATTAACATTCTAGAAAAGTAATGAAGCTCCCAGAGGCCTGCTGTAATTTGCTGCTTGCAACCTCCAGAATTATCGACCTTATTTACTAACTGCCTGTTTCCAATTTTCAACTTCAATTTTATTATGATTTTTTTTGAGGGAGAAAAATGAACCAGCTTATTTCAGCAAAACCATTTTAGTTTTAGCAAAGCACAGACCATATAAATGATAATAAACAAAGAAGTGAAAACAGAGCTAAGCATTCCAAAATAAAATACAGTGGTGACTCATGAAAAAGTATTCAATCTAGCAGTTCATCTGTCTCCTATGTTACCTGTGTTAAAATTGGTTTGTAAATTGGCTGATGAGGAACTGTGTACGTTTTCCAAATCCTCCCTCATAAACAAGGTAAACATAATGCATGGCAATATAGAGCAAACTCATTTAGTTTATTCCACTAAAACCTCCACTATTTACCCAGCAGTTAAATAAGCATTCAAAAAGATCCTAATTTTAGCCTGCTTCCAAGAAAGCCAAGCTGATGCAAACATACTCTCTCTGCATTTGTGTCACCCCATTCCCGATTCCAAGAATTGCTGTTCAGCATCACAGACGTTAAAACAAACAAACAAGTCAGAACTGGAAAGTTTTCATGGAAGTGGAAGCCAACTAAACAAGAGGTCTTAAGTATGTCTCACTAAATGAACCTACAATGTGAGCTCCCACCTCAACGGACATGAGATGACTCAACGACACCAAGACACAACCCACTGAAACACCTGACTCCTTCAGTTCTACTGCTTACAGCAATGCTTATCTCTATCAAACCAAAACGCAATCATGTGAACACAGATGCTTTTCCCTGCTGAAGTAAATTGTCTGTTAGCTCCTACATTTTAGAAAAAAACCCCTTCTTTCTATCCAATCCCTAATCCATCCTTTGAGAACAAAGCAGAACTACGTCAATACATCAGTAAAAGCAAAATTACATTTTAATATAAAAGAGATGGAAGCTTGCATACACATTACATTTGTGCCAAGTTCAAAAAGCAGATTCAAATTCTATAGCTTCAAGTCTCATTTTAAACATCAAATTATTTCCATCTTCATTCTTCAGTAATCAATACCAAAACAAAGGTGACAAATACTGTTGAATGTTAAGTGTAAAGCAATTAAAAGGCTAAGGAAAAATAAAATCTAAAGGTGGCATAAAAACTAAACGTGCATTGTTTGCACAATTTTCAAAAAGAGGAAGCAAAGATAGACCCAACTAACCTAAGTAACATTTGTTTGCTGTTCCAAAAATAAATCACAGCACCATAAGCCTACACACAGGACTCATTTCAGACACCAAGTTTTTAGACACTAAAAATCTCAAAAAACCACTCAAGAATATATCACAAGTAAAATAAAATTTAAAAATGGGTTTAACTATTTCTACAACCATCACGTAAGCTTCCAATTTTGGGAGTATTGCAGCAATCAACTCATAACAGTCCTTCAGAAGAGGAGGAGGAAAAAACCACCACACCTCATCAGGCTTCCTCCAAGCAATGCCAGCACACTGCCATCATCAAGTATCTTCTTTAGAATGTCATTAACCAAAGTGCCTAATGAAACAAATATTTCCAAGCGACGAGAGATCAACACTTTAAGTAACAGTGGAAGGAGCGTTAACACACTATTTTTTGCTTATGCCAACTTGCTTTAAATACCTCAACTCTGAAGCACAGAACAAACAGAATCGGTCTCATTTTCCCAGCTTTTGCTGGGGTCTTTCTAGGTCTTCAAATCTTTTAAACCTAAAGGTATCAACTCTACATAAAGGTAATAAAAGCCATCAGTGTATCTCAGCCTCTCAGCATATATCTGAAACAGTATTCACGACACTTCATTCACACACTGTGCTTCCGCACGCTTGCCTCTATCTTTAAGGTCTGTTCCTACCTGTTGTCTCCTCCAATTCTTATGCTTTGTAGTAGAGGAAAACGAACCCACAAACTACCCTCAAATCCCTTACAGTTTGTCAGAAAAAGTGAGTTTTGCGACGTGGCAAGCGCCCTTTCAGAACAGATAGCTGTTGCCAAGGAATGGCGCTGCTCTCTAAGAAATCCAACTGTCACTTCTGTGTCAAAGAGGCTCTGTCTGTTATATTTTGAGGTGACAAATCACGTCATAAAGACTTCCTGTAACAATGGCCGATGCTAAAAGTTGTAACTTTAAGCAAAAACTATGCCAGCCCACTCCCTTCTGCCCCAACAAATCTTATAGTCCAGTATTTTTGCTGGCTAGCAGAATCTTATTTTGGTAAATAAGGAGTAACAGGAAAGGCTGCATGAAGAATCACCTAATGGAGCAGGACTGAATTAAAATCAAAACATTCACATGACTGAAGAAAACCAGAAGAGAAAAAAAACTAAACCTCATCCATACACTGAGGAAAGTATTTTCATGTACACAAAAATATTTATCAGCTAGCACCTGAATTTTCCTCATGACTAAAAGCCTAGAAGCAAGCAGGTAGAATAACAACTGATTGCACAAGATCTTAAGACTATAAATGTTTCTAATAGATCTGTTATGTAATTAAACAAATGTTCGAGTTTATTGCACAAGCCAGTATGCAACAAGTCCATTTAGCATAAGAACATTATTCAAAAGGTTGTTAGCTGCAATTAAGTGTTTTTATTTGTATACTGAGTGTCAGCTAGCACCATGAAATTCACATGTAGGAAGATTATTTTCTCCTTTCAGACACTTGATTATTTTTAGGTGCACGTAACTATGCCTAGAGTCTCTGTCCTACATTTTAATACATAACAAGTATTGCATATAATACAGTGCCAGTCTATCTACACAATTTTTTATTATCAAAGGTAGCTTCAGGATGAAGTTTATTCCAAGGTCAGTGGTATTTGCTGCTAAGCAGTTAGTTGTTAGAGATAACAGGAAGCTAATCATATGAGAGAAACATTCAACCAAGCCTAAAAAATACCCAGATCATGGTTTAGCTGGTCTCAGAGTGAATGCATCACTGCATTCAATTTTATAAAATCACATTTAATAGTTTATTTATCCACTTATTTAGAACCAACAATGTTTTTATTGCTATGAAGTATGTTCAACACATTTTACTAAAACAGAAGCATCACTTTTTCAGAATAAGATAAAAAGTAAGTTTGGAAGTTTCTGATGTAAAGATACAACATAGATCTCCAGAACAGGTGATCTTAAAGCTTTTAAGTTACACACACAGACTGAGAATTAACTCTGTACAATAGATAGAAAAAGCAGACACCCTGTCAATGCAGAACATTAAAAGAGTTATAAAAGTGTTCCTTACAATCATAAATCCTATTAAAAATATTACAGAGATCTCTTTTACATCAAATTTTAAGAAAACTCCCATCAGATAATCACTGTGCATTTAATGTATTTAATATAAATTTGAATAATGTCTTAAAATACATGAGCTTTACATAGGCAGTTCTGGACAGCAGTATACATTTTAAATCTAAGGTAAACCAAGAACATATATGACAGCTGTATAGAAAAATAATTTACTCAGTGATAAACCAGAAAAAAAAAATCATTAAAAGTCAATAGAGGACACGGCAGAAAACTACACGTATCAGTTGAAGGAATTAAACTTTCTTGGAAAAATTTCCTCCATGCAGTTTGTAAGACTATGAAATTCTATGTGTGTTCTGGAAGAGGTAACTTTCAAATAGTATCAGTTCCACTCGTGGACTTCAGATTAACTCAGCTATGTGTTAACTGAATTACCTGGGGGTTTTTATTAATCACAGCACAAATTAATCAAGGCAGAAAAAAACAGCAGAAAAAAATTGGATTAAAAGCATCCAAGACCTTATGAGCAGACACTGAAAAAGGAATGTCCCTCACAAGAGAAGGAGCAGGAGATGGTTGGTTTGTGGCTACGAACATCTGAAGCTGAAAGGTTCAGACATTTGGAATACAAAGGTGTGAGACTGAAGCAGGTTACCAGGAATGAAGAAAGGATGTGACCTATAACATATAAGAAACTCAACTTCATCTGAAGACATACATGTTTTTAACCTTGTGTCAGATGCTCCTTTTACACCAAAATACAAGCTAAGAAATTTTGCCTTTACTTCACAGCATGAGCATATACAGGCAGTGATGACAGTGTAGACAATATGCCATAAATTAAAATGTGTGGCACATCAAACAGCCTAAGAACTTTACCAGTTGACAGAGAGTAATAGCCAAGAAAAATCATAAGGAAGTCATTTGTGGATTATACTAAGAATGTTGGTAATTAAAGCAAACAAGAGTTATAAATCAATTGGTCAAAAGAATTCCTATATTCCGTGGATATCCTTTGTTGTAAATCTCATGAATGGCTTTGCATTGTTTTGTACAATGTAACTTGAGAGGTGATGAAGGAAAAACCTTCGATATGCTTAGTTTTGAAATAGTGAATATGTTTGTAGGCAAGGACAGCACAGCAAGTCTTCACTGATACCTGTCAAAAGTAGTTCAACTTAGCATAGCTTTCTTCATCCCTCGGTAATGGTAGCAACAGAATTCATAGTAAATTCTAAAACTATGCTGCTACCTATACTCAGCTTTCAGATCTGAGAAGTCTAATCCTTGGGAGTTAAATGCAAAGTGAAAAAAGTGTTCTTGCTCACCATAAAAGAATTTTTTAATAAGCTTAATTGGCAGCACCACTGTTCCTCATTAGAACGGGACGATTTTTTTCAGTATTACAAAACGAACAGAAGAAGATAGCATCTAATACATTTTATTCATCTCTTGCCAAATGTTTCCTTTACAGAAGCTGAAAATGTAACAATTTTAATTAATTTGATGTTTGTAAGTGATGAGCATTTACTCTTCTTCAGTGAAGCCAACAGGAGCTACTAAAGTTGGGCAGCTTTGAACAGAAGGACGGCTCCTGTACCTACAGACCAATTTTGGTACGTGACTCGAAGCTACCTACATTTGAGGCAGCTGGTCTCTGGGAATCTACATCTCTCTAGTGACAGCACATCTACACTCCCAAAACTTAAAACCCTCCTAAACTGATACCCACAATGAATAGGCTCATTTTGTTTTATGTAGTGCTGGGGGGAGCACATGGTTCTAAACAATAACAAAATGCGCCAGTCCCCTGCTATGATTTCTACCCCGAAGAGCTGAAAGGGCACAAGCTGTAAAGCACAGGAAATGCAAAACACAACACAACACAGACAGAATGACAAAGTGGTTGTTATTACTGAAATGCGTTACAAAATAAGCAGATTTTCAGGAGGTTTTTGAAGGAGGATAGTGAAGGATCTTTACGTACGTTAATTGGGAGGCTGTTCCATGTGTAGGAGGCAGCGTGGAAAAAGACACAAAGTTGGGAGTGAGCAAAAGAGACAAAGGGGAATTAAGAGCGATGCTTGGGAAGGGCTGACAGTAAAGGAAATGAGGACCAAGGTTAAGCCAGAACCAAGACTGCCTTGAAAATGGCTAACTTTATGCAAAGGAGGAACAAGAATTCCTGGCAAAGGCTTAAGAAGCAAGGAAACATGGGCAATTACACAGGAAAGGAGAAATGATTTGTGCAGCATGTCCCTTAGGAAAAAACCAAACCCAAAACAAACAAACAAAAAAACCCAAAGAGAATTTGGAAGTGGGAGACCAGTTGACATCAAATAACTAGGGTAACAAACATTTCAGTCTCAAATAATAGAAAAGAATAAACTTTGCTGAGATTATGACCAATACCCAACCAATGTGAGGAGAGGTAAGAACATTAGACTGAAGTGATTCTTTAAAGCTAGTAAATCATGTGAGAAATCACCATGTAGTGTACAAAACACATGCCCAAAATAAATTCACATGGAAAAGCTTAGAAAAAAAAGGTGCTTTAAACACGCCATTCGATGTAGCAGCAAAATATGTTCTTTCTGGTTATTCTATAAAACGAGGAAACTCAATTGATGCACAACTTCTGTCCATACAGGATTTTAGCTGCTGCGTTCCTGTTTATCATCACTGTCACCAGTTGGGAGAAATACAAACTCAGTGCACAATGAACACTGATGAAGAACACTTTTACAATACAAAGGCACTACCCCATAAGAGAAACCAAATATTTTTAAAGCCTATGAAGGGGAAATGGAGTACTATGACTTTACTTTTTCTGAGCCAGAAGTCTCTTTTCACATGGCCTAAGTTTACTTTTCTTCCAGATTACAATTTTGTATTATCTAGGAGTATATATTCATTAGTTCTTGAGAGTTAAGTACCAAAAAAATGAGCAATTTGTCACTAAAATTAGTAATAGCAACTTCTACATTACTGAAGTCTTAAAAAAAAAAAAAAATCAGAATTAATATTACCACTTCCTCTCCTTGCCAGTATTTTCAAAGAAATTATAAACCTATTGAGTACTCTTAGTAAGTGTTTGATATATTTTGAATTTAAACACAAATTCAGGTCCAAGCAACTCACATCCTCATCAACAGGGGTGGAGCCTGAATATTTCTATCTGAGTTCAACTCATGATGTCATTGATGTCTGCCTCTAGATGAAATCAAATCATTTCATATTTTGCTGGAAACTTAAAAACAGATGTCTAAGTTGCTACTGCTCTTCCATGTAGCGACAGTCCATCAGGAGGCCCAATTAGTAGTGCTTATTTTTTCTGCTTTCCCCTCATACTGCCACAAATTGACTGTTTAGAATTAGGTGATTGACTGTTGATCACCTCCAGTGTATCCCAGTGAGAAGAATCAGTAAAGCAAGCCCTCTCCTTTTTCTTTTTTTAATTTTTTTGGTCTGTGTGCACACATGTTGCAGGAAAAAGAAAACTCCAACCTCTTTCAGAAAGTCTCAATTTAAGAATTCTTTGACTCCAATAAAACGTTGCAAAGAAAATTCTTTGAGCTTCCAAAGAAAATCTGACTTAAAAAAATTCTACCCAGCTTTTAAAGTGTACAAAAGAAGAAGATGCCAGTTAGACCCTTAATTAAAAAGCAAGAAATGTATGCATCTCTGCACTAAATGAAGGTATGCCACACGTGCTTCGGTCTGAAGGAGGTCATATTACACTACCTTGAAGACTGAGCTAAATCTGTACTTACCCACAAATCATGTTCAGCGTAATCAAACAGCAGCCAAACCTTTCTGTCACTGTGAGAAAGGAAAACCTTCTGCAGCGCAATCACATTCGGGTGCTTCAACTCTCGTAAAAGCTACGGAGAAACAGAGAAGCTGCTGTTACTTCTGTGCTTGTTAAGGGAAGCAACCACCACAGCAACAAAAAACCAAATGCCAAACGGGTCTTACAGCAAACAGGTCATTTTTAAACAGGCCCCAGAAGAAAAGATGTCACCGATTCAGCACATTATCTTCAAAAACCTCAAAATCAGGATACCCACTGCCCCCCCCCCATGGCATAGGTGGCTGCTCTGCAAGTGCAGCTGCCCGTCACAGGCTACCTGTGCCTCTGTCCCTCGCTCAGCACACAGCTGCCCGTCCTACCCACTCTATTCACCCCACTTACCCTCAGCTTCTATTTTCAAGGATGTTATTACACACAAATGTAACTGTTTCTCTTATCAGAGGTGAACATGGGGATTTAAGAATGCCAAGAAGGAAGCTTGCGCAGCTGGTCCAGTTCTTTGTGGGGCCACCACAGTTCTTGATCACCATCTAATTACTATATTAACCAGTTATTTTTCTTTTGCATTGGACCCCTGCCTTGCTTGCCTAGAATCCTACGGAGTTGTTCTCAGAGAACAAGAGTGTTTTCAGAGAAAAGATTACCAAAAACCATTTTCCTAATGGCTGTTTCAACTACTGTCCTGCAACCCAGAAATAAACCCAAACTTATTTACTGCTTGCCAGAAAAAAAAACCCCTACGTCTTGTGATTAATTAACAGCACATTAAAGCAGGAACCACTGCTGAAGTCACCCTTCTGCCAGATTAAATCAGCCTTTCCAAGGAGCTTGGAAGCAGTACTCCCAAAAATATCATTTCCATGGAATCACTTTTTTTCCCATCCCCTCCCCACCATAATGCAGTCACAAGAATGATTGATCGCTTCTGTTTTATCTGAAAATTGCTTGCATCTGCAGCACTAGTATATAAATTGCCCAGAATCAATTTAAAATAGCAAAACAGTAAGTGGAGCAGGTTCCAAGGCACATTTGAGAGAAATTAATCTTTTTTCACCTTACAGAAAAAGACTCGAGATGTTCATTTGTGAGGGGAAGAAGGGGGAATAAGGAAAAGGATTAATTTAAAATTATACTATCCTTTGGCTATACAGATATCTGTCAAGACAAGAAATGTAAAGAATATTACAACCGCTCAAATCTGTTCTAGTTTTCCAGCAAATGAAGTAATTTAAATGCTTCTTCTACCATGAAGGAAATGTTTTCTCTTTGTTTCTTCCTCTCCCTAATACCCAGCATTTCTAGCTGCAAAAGACAGAAATTCCACCCTAATGAACTGATCAACAGTCACGCTCAGGTATCCTTTTCAAAATACTACTGTATTTTGACGTTTAACAAATACTAACAATTTGCAGAATTATAAACTAACAAAACACTAGAGATTAAAAGGGTTTCTCTTCAACATGCATCATGATGTTGCTGTATACCTCATCATTAGCAATATTAAAGCTATGCTCCAATAGGGATTTGTTGTGGTGCCACTGCCTCTGTTATTTTCTTTAAAAGTAAAGAGCTCTTTTCATTTTAGAATAATTTTTAAACTAGGGGAAGAAAAAAATCAATCACTTTTTTTTTTTCCTAAATTACTATTAGATTTTTCTTAAAGACACCAATGACTGCAACATAAAAGAACTCCAACTTCTTTGGGTTTGGTATTTTGTTGTTTTGGCTTTTTTTAAAAAAGGTGACATAAAGTATTCTCTCAAAACAAGTAACAATTTGCAGTACGAAACATCAAAAAAATATAATATAGTTCCATATCAAATACTAGCACATAAGAAATAAACAAACAGAAGTACTATGTAGAGCATAGAGTCTGCAGCTCTCACGTCAGTCCACAGAGAAGCTGTATGCAGCAATAGTCACCATCTATCAGGAACAGCCTGCCCAATGAATGAAACCTTACATCTGTCTTTTTCATGCAAGTCATTAAAAAGTGTACCTTCCTACTAAAGAAAGTGGTAGATTTCTTATCCAAATCAACAATGCCACACACATATTTACAATTAATTTATTTCTAAAACACTGTTCTCCCATTCTGATTCAACTTAGATGACACAAGAATCCTTATTCAAAAAACCATTTTTCACAGGACAGAATCAAACTGTTACTGGTATGATCTTAAACACGGACTTTTTTGTAAAATCACCAAGATCATGAAGAAGAAATCATTATGTTAGTTCTATACCACACATGTTGTTTCTAACAGAGAACACCTCTATCAGACCTTAGGCAGAAGAATAGAGTACTGGAAGGTGAACAGTCTCTGCAAAAAACATTCCGTTGCTGTATTTTTCAGCTGCTGGGTGACTGGTTACAGTTGCAGCCTGCTGTAGTTTTGTGCAGCTGGGTTCTGCTGGAGAAGGGAATGCAGGGGTGGCTTCTGCAAGCAGCAGCCAGAAGCTCTCCACAGCCCCCACAGAGCCAACACTGTGCCTGAGAGACATTCTGTGATTTATGACTGCACCCCACAGAAGTGACCCACACCGGGGCAGCTGGTGAAGAGCTGAAGCCCTGTGGGAAAGGACTCGTATTGGAGAAGTTTGTGGAGGACTGCCTTCCATGGGTGGGACCCCATGCTGGAGCAGGGGAAGGGTGTGAGGAATGTATGCTCATGCCCCTCTCCCGTCACCCCACCCCCCCGCCTAACAAGGAAAACAACTTGTGAGGAACTGAATTAAACCCCCATTTCCCCAGTCCCTGCCCCTCCCTGTGCCATAATGGGGGGGAAGAAGGGAGCAAAATCCTGAATAAAGTCTGCTAAGAAGGGAGGGGTGGAGGGAGGTGCTTTAAGATCTGGTCGCACTTCTCATTATCCAACTCTGGTCTCACTGTGTGTGTGATGCTGTGCAATAAATTAGAGTTTTCTTTCCTTTATTCGGTGTTGAGTCTGTTTGTTCCATGACGCTGACTGCAGAATGATCTCCCCCTGTCCTTATCTCAACTCCTAAGCCTCCCAGTATATATATTCTCCTTTGTCCAGCTGAAAAGTGGAGTGATGGAGTGATTTTAGTGGATATCTGGCCTCCAGCCAGCATCAAACCACCACAGAGCCATAGATGGCAAGAGTTCCCACCAAACTAAATGTCTGTTTACACTAATGGTAGGGGCACGCTCTACTCGCCTACCACTCAGGTCTGTTCTATTTGGAAGACCTAGCAATTTTGCTAAACCCTATCATAAATGAACATGTTAAAACCAGAATAGTTATTTTTAAAGTTACAATCTGGAAGATGCTGAAATGTTCCTGACAGCTTAATCATAGGGGCTACAGCAGCCTTACAAACAATAATGTTTTATTTTTTCTCCCAACAGAAGCATTTACAAAGCAAAACGTATCAGGGACATGAACATTTATCAAAACACATCTAACTTATCTAACAGTTATATTTTAGAGGATATTCAACATTTATATAGAATATTTAATGATTTGATTCTCTGACTTAAAACTCATTCTGTAGTTGTTATTGGACACTAACCAATATAAAAAAACAGACTGAAAACTTGTTAAGATCTTTCTTCATCTGTGTAATAATAACAACAACTTATCAGTATTTTCTAAGAATATTGAAATTACATGGTATCTATTCTGTGCACCAACAGATGAAGAAACTTGTTAATTAAGGAAGAAGACAACTCCATTTATCTGTCATTCTCATTTGTCTATGATAAGTGAATGCTTTGCAATTACCATGGATAGTCACTTCAGAAGTGCTTTTGTAGTTTTAGCAAATAACTGACCTTTATACCTTCCCCCTCTACTGAGCCACAACTTATGTTAACGAGAGACAGTAAGAAATTACACGTGAAATAGAAAGTTCCAAGTGGAAAGAAGTGTCACACATCCAAACCAGAACAATTTTAAAGGCTGTGTTACATACAACACACTGCATCAACAACGGGAGCTCTGCCCTAGCTGTTGCAATCTATGCTAGACACCAGCTAGACAAGGATCATAAGCTAAAGCTTAGTGTAGTAAGTGACTAGCGTGAGTCATGAACAGAAAAGTTGGTGAGATTTATGTCTAAAAATAATCTCCACTAGAGACAGACAAGAGGGTGACCACAGGGACCAAGCTCACGTTCCTCACAGGTACGAAAGGAGCAGAGATGCAGAGAGCCATTCAAAAAGCACTGGAAAGACATGATCGGAAAGGACCATAGGGCAAAACCTAATACACAGCTATAGAAACCAAGAGACAGCAAATTTGAGACAAGTGTTTCAAAGACAAAGGTCGATCTAAGGTTTAGCTAAAAAGAAATTAGAGACCTTGAAAACAGTATTTTCATTAAAGCAGGCAGGTGGAAACCAGTAATGTGAAAACACAGGGACATATTTAATGCTACTTGCATCACAGTTGTATCAACTACCTACCTTTACTACTTTTATGCTTGACAAGAATTTTCTCACTATTTAACTCCTACACCAACCACGTAACTGTACTGTCATTGATTTTTGTCTAAATGGCTTCTGAATTACGTACTGCTTTAAAAGATGCCAGCTAGTACCTAGTTCTTCAGCTAACCCTCATCTCAAAAACAAAAACCTTACTCATCCTCTGTTTGATTTGCCACTTCAGCTTTTCCAACAGCTTCTGCTATGAAGAACTGGGGTGGAGAATCCTATTGCCTTTGTGCAGGCTGAAAACAAGCATGACTTCAAATTCTGTGACTGAGAACTATTTTTTTTGTCCAAATACAGTGCAGAAGACTACATCTAGATAAGACTTTAGCTTAGTCTAGTGGCTCACCTTCCTGTCTTGCCCTTCCACCACTCACTTTACTAGCTGTCACACGCCACATACATCCAACAGTTAAGTCACGCACCTTTTTCTGGAATGGTTTTATGTTCTTTCATCACCAAAACCACATTTCACTAATGTGCATTTTAGTCATACCTAGAATTCCAAAGAAAACTCCAGAGATGTGGTAAATCATTATCCACAGCTTATCTGCACTACAGATTGCAGTACAAACTTTAACCATACAGAACGGATAAATGAAACATCACACCAATATTGTTCTTCTTCAGTCTTGTGCAGAAGTAAATCAGTTTGGAGATTTAATTCAAGTCCAAAGTTAGGAGAAATTAACATACTGTCCTAGTAATTGAAAGATTCCAGTGTATCTGACTTTTTCATAGAATCACAGAATGGCAAGGGTTGGAAGGGACCCCGAGGATCATAAAGCTCCAACCCCCCTGCCACAGGCAGGGCCACCAACCTCAGGCCTGTAGCTACACAAGGTTGCCCAGGGCCCCATCCAACCTGACCTTGAATACTTCCAGGGATGGGGCATCCACCACCTCTCTGGGCAGCCTGTTCCAGGACCTCACCAACCTTTCTGTAAAAAACTTCCCCCTAATATCCAATCTAAACCTTCCCTCCTTCAGCTTTAAACCATTCCCCCTTGTCCTGCCATTCTCTGCCCTTTTAACAAGCTGATTCCCCTCCTGTTTGTATGCTCCCTTCAGGTACTGGAAGGCTGCAATGAGGTCCCCCCACAGCCTTCTCTTCTCCAGGCTGAACAAGCCCAGCTCCCTCAGCCTCTCCTTGTAGGGCAGGTGCTCCAGCCCTCTAATCATCCTTGTGTCCCTCCTCTGAACCCTCTCCAACAGTTCTACATCCTTCTTGTGTTGGGGGCCCCAGATCTGGACACAGTACTCCAGGTGGGGCCTCAAGAGGGCAGAGTAGAGAGGGACAATCACCTCCCTGTCCCTGCTGGCCACCCCTCTTCTGATGGAAGTTTTTATTACAAAATAACTACCTGAACATAAAAAGGATCTGCAACTGCTGGAATTTATTGTGATGTGAACACAGCAACATATTAATATATTACTTCAGCTTATTGTTCCTCTAAAATTTAAGTTCCATCATGCCCAACTTGCAGTAAAATGCTAATAAAAACCTGTCTCAGGTGAATTACAGTACGTTTCTTCCTTGGTAACAGCACACAAAGTGCGTTAGGCAGAATTGAGAAGGACATCATTTTGAACTGTCAACATCTGTGTAACTGTCTTGTACAACAACTTTATTGTAAACCCCTTGGATTTTCTTTAAATTACTCTTCTGCTCAAGAGAATCATACAAACATCTTTGATTGTTAGAACTCTTGGTTGATGCCATGGTCTCAAATTTTAAAATGCTGCATTTGGATAGGCCAGTTAGCTCAGAACAGTGTGTAGGATTCCAGGCAGCTGCACCACAGATGCAGAAGCGGCTAGCAGTTTCATCTGCTGTCTGATGAGCAAGTTCTTTTATGAAGGAGACTGAGCTTTCCCCTCACAAATGAATGTCTCTTATAGCAGGGGAGGAGTGGGGATCATGATGGGCAAGTCTCTGATGCCTGAGGAAAAAAAGTGAAGACGGCAACACAATTGGTATAGAAGCTTGAAGCACTGGAAATGCAAAGTGTCAGCAGCCAAGCTGAGTTAGACTTTGCATGGAAGGTCAAAACAAACAGAAAAGATTGTCTAGCCTGAGAAGGAGCACAAGGAACTGTGGAAGTACAAGGAAGTAAAAGTGGGGTATCAAAGTTCAAAGACAAAAATAATGATCTAAGTTTAACGACCACCATGATACTGATCATGGGAAGAAGAAACATGCAGGTAAGGGAAGCGTCTCACGTTCAAGAAGTTAAAATTACAGATACAAGTCAGATACAAGCAGAACTCAGAGGCGACATCATATGATTAGCAAATACAATACATACATTTAAAAAGGGGACAGGGCATTTGCAGACCTGTTAATCCAAAGCACCCAAAAACCCAAACCCCAACATTTTGAACCAGCAGATATAAAGAAAAGGGTGTTAAAGTATCCCGGTTTTCTTGCTGGTATTTCAGAGACAGAAGATCTGTGTTCAAATTTCAACTTTATAAGAGCACTAAGTACTTTGTCAGATGGAAACGATGATGACTGAAAGTTTGAGGTGAGCAAGAAACCACCTAAAAAGGCAGAAAACATTCCAAAGTAAAGTTGTTCTGTATATTAACTATTCAGAGTTACCAAATAATAGGTACTGTGATTATTAATACAACCCATCTTAGCATCAAAGTCATGCGAGTGAATGAAATTATGTGATTAAAGGTGGCATTCCCAGTGAAGAAAACTTCTTTTATAATACTTTCTTCTATGACTGACTAAATAAAGGGTAACACAAATGGCACAAAATCTGAATTCCTGCACTTAGAAACTAACCAAGAATTTCCACTACAGCCTGAGAAGTCATCAGGTGCAAGTGAAAAAAGAAAAATACAACTGATTATAAAACAAAAAAGATTAAGAAGGCAAATCTGACACTAGATACACTAGTTGAGGTACTTACAGGAGAGAAAGGGTTGTATCAATATGAATACATAAAAGGCTTCTGTGATACATTTTTAAAATACTATATACAGTTTTCTTTACCTTTGCTCAAAACACACACACACCTCCCTCCACACACATTGAAAAAGATGAAGTTTCACTGAAAGAGACAGAAGGGTGATTAAAGGAGGAAACAATCTATCCCTCAACAGGGAAGAAAAAGCTTGCTCAATTACTGTAGCTAATCAAATATTGAAAGAAAATGGGATTGATATCCACTATAATACAAAGGCGTGAGAACCAAAGATGAAAGACATAATTACCCTAAATGTCAATGACTGTTCAAGAACAAACAGATACAACTGATCATAGATAAATTAATCCAGGAAGATGGAATCTTGTGAACAGGAAGGTTGAGGAAGAGTTTTTCAATGGTACAGAAGACAGCATTTCTCATTTGTAGCCTGATCATCACTGGAAAAGTTACTTAAACAGTCAGCCACTAGACTCAGTGATGCAATGTCTATGTAGTATGTGGTTTCGTAGATGAAGTGTAGGTTTGGTGAGGTTTTACTGATGTTTCCAGCAGATGAAAAAAGATCACGTGCTGATTGACAGTCAACTCCTACAGTAACTTGGTTTAAACTCTTTGAACTTAGGCCACAACTTGTCTACCGCCATACAACGCGAGTAACTTTTACGCTACATAGGCTGCCAACTACAAAGCCTCTCGCTCTTCTGAGGTATGGAGTGCTCTTCCTTACCCCCCACCACCACCCCCTAAAAGAAAAAGACATCTTCTGTGATTTTTTCCTGAAAGAGTTGTCAGGGCCTGGAATGGGCTGCCCAGGGAGGTAGTTGAGTCACCTCCCCTGGATGTGTTTAAAAAAAGGGTAGATGAGGTACTTAGGGATATGGTTTAGCTTAGGATGGGATTGTTTGGACTTGAAGAACTTCAGTGATCTTTTCCAACCTTGGGATTCTGTGATACTTTCCTCAAGGAAGTAACTTGCACAGAAACACTTTTTCATCATAGGATGAATAATGCTTTCAAGTTACCGCCTACTAAAGCGGGGTGAGGACAGACACTTTCATCTCTCTGTTAAGGACACTGAAGAAGAATCAGAGAAAACAGGAATCCTGACAAACACTGCTCTCACTATTCACACTAGTAAATCTTGCAGTAACCATGCATTTCTGTGTCACTGAAGACAAAACCCATAATCACCTTCTGAAATTTATTCTGAGGCCAGTCTCCTCTGAGGGCTTTCCCCTCTGTCACGCAGTGCACTCCGGTTGTTTTATCTACGTAGCTAAACTGATCTGGAACAATCTTGGTACCTTCTTTACTAGAAATGCACTTTGTCACAAGTGACACCATTTTCAAGGCCAGAACCAAAACTTTTAACTGGCAGAGCTCACAGATGTGGGTCACAAGAAGTCAGAGGAAAGAC
Organism: Laterallus jamaicensis coturniculus; assembly: GCA_022605575.1. Lineage (NCBI taxonomy): Eukaryota > Metazoa > Chordata > Aves > Gruiformes > Rallidae > Laterallus > Laterallus jamaicensis. The sequence goes on from JAKCOX010000027.1 coordinate 8,676,998, forward strand.
CAAAGCACGAGCCTGATTGCTCATAAAAGCAATTGTACGCACCAGAATTTTAAAGCCCCTTTCTTGTGTGATTAATATATTCAAAACCTCTAGGGTCACTGGGGCTGGTTTTAAATTGAAGCTGGGTTTTCAAAGGAATGTAAAGATCATAATTTTAGTCCTTCAGAAGCTCTTTAAAAATTCCAGCCTATTTAGATGTTATTAATCAAGAGTAGATCCTCTCTTATTAATCTTATCCTTTCCACATAGATCCTGTGATGCCTATTACCAACCATACTGAGCTCAGGCTGCAGCTTTTCCCTTAGGGAGGTATATATGGACCTCTCAAAATAAAAAAGCAGGCAGCTATTAATTTTATTAAAATTGTAAGAACAGTTCTTTGTTAACTGTGCTAAAGGCCCCAAAGTTACCAGGAAGAAGAGGAAGAGGGGAATTCTGCGTACCACATTAAAAAACCACTCAAAATTCAGCTTTCAGTAATCCAATTGATACTGAAGTTTGGAACTTCCCAGTTTGGATTCCCTTTTCTAGTTGAAGAAACTAATTCCCCCTCAGAGGGTTACTATATAATTGAAAGGTTGTGGGTGGGTTTTTTTCAGTTTTGTTTTTAAAAAAGGAAAAAAGCCTTTATTTGTCCTTCCAGCTGTAAACTAACCGTGGCAGGTACACGTAGATGATGTAGGTTACAGACACATACTCCCCCAAAAGGTTAAGGTAAACTATCCAAAGAGGTTAGAATGAAAGCTACAAGTTTTTAAGCTTAAAACCAAGCTGTGGATGCAGACTGAACTGCCAAAACTATATCTGACATAACTTCAATGAACTGCTGGGAGTGCTGCCTCAATTTACAAAAAGCTAAAACATTTTAAAGCAAGAGGTTAAGCAGACTTTCCTCTCCCTTCCAATTCTCCTACCCAATTTTCATCAGTTTTATCCCAGGCAGTCATTCACATTTAAACATCCCTCGAAGTCTGCTGTACACTTCCCTCAACATTCTCCCTCTTCAGGCTTCTGTCTCTAAAGCACACAGTCGGCAACTGTGAGGGCTCCAAACTCCCACAAGATAAAATAAATTTTTAGAACTAAGTAAGTAAAAAGACACTGAACAGAATCTCATCAGTAAATTGGCAAATGTCAGGACAGGAAGAAGACAAAAACCTGCCCCACCCTCCTCCTATGACAAGGATTAAGAAAGTATTTATTCTATAAATATTTTCATTTCAGGATTTGAAAGTGGTCTGGCATTGCTAAATGACATTATTATTCTGAAACAAAAGCTTGGCTAAAGACATTTCAAAAGTATTGCATTTTAACTAAAATAAAGGAATAGAAACTAGGGTAACTGCGTTTTTAATTCTTGAGGTTCCCAGCATGAGAAAATTAAGTAACTTCAGTATCTTTCTTGAAGAACAGAGGCAGAAATACAAGTACAAGGATTCTTCCCATTTCTTAGTTAGTAATATGGCACATCACAGCACAGACCTTTAAGTAAAAAGAAATAACTACTGTAAAATTATTACAACTGTCTACAGAAATGCCAACCTTAGAAGCATACAGTATCAACTTAGCTCCATGGCGTATAGTAAATGTATTAGTTATTTTCATATCTTTTCTATACATCTGAATTCTTTTTTTATTTTCTGCATTTTCATAGAGGAAAACCTTGTTTCCTTTAGGATGGTCAGGTTCTCTGATCTCTCTTAATGGCACCTCTGTAGTCAAACATTGTCAGTCTGACAGATTTAACAACTCTCTTCCTCACAGTTCAAAGGTATAGAAAGATTTAAACTTTACCTCTTCCAAAAAAGACTTTTTTTCCTTATTCAGGTCTACAATAAAATAAAAGACCATTCATCCACTCAGATAACACAAACAGCTAAATTGAAAAACAGATGTTTTTATCCATAGAAAGCAACCTGCTATAAAGCAATATGCAATGTTTGTCATTTCTGAAGATTATAAGATACCCCAGATTCACTTCTGGTCATTTAAAAAAGACATTTCTTCTGTTACTGAGAAGATAAGGAAGTTTTCTATCAAACTAACAAAGACTCTTAAACCTAAGGCTGTATTAGTACAGTCCTGGCAATGGGGCAGGAGCAATGACACACCACTTCTGAATTTTAGAGATAAATTCACAGAATCACAGAATTCCACAAATCTACACTTCAGTCTGGGCTTTTAAACTGAAATTGGTTTTCTCTTGCAGTATTTCTTACAACATTTCTGCACTTTTCTGATTTGCTGGCAGCCAGTTCGCACCTTGTTCCTGCACTGTACCTCACAGAAAATAAACAGTGACAGCAAATGAGATTTTGCAAAATACTTGATCAAATCTTATCAATCATCCATTTTCCAAATTAGGTTTTCCTCTCAAGAAGACTTCAGAAAGATCAATGTTGTATGAACCCGACTAAGAGGAACAGTATTTTAGCAGAAGAGTGGCCAAAAAACATGTTTTTCCAACTTCAACACAATCAGTTATGGCACCAACGTGGTAAATACATCTATTGGACTCAGAGAAAAACACAATTCTGTGCTTCTGCTTTTGATCCTGAGGTTCACTATCATATAAGATAAAAATTTCCAGGGTTTGCTTCTATATTGACCTAGAGCTCATCAAGCGCGACAGCGCAGAGCTGCTCAACATCCCCCTCGTACCTATATCCAAAACCACCTGTAAAGTTCAGTCCATGAACAGTTCTCTCAGATGATACATTACAGATTTGGCTCTGTAACAAACTGGCTGGGAGACCACTGGAATCTCCTCAATCTAATAGCTCAATAACCAAAGCACTCCCAAGTGGAAAACCTGGTTTCAGTCGTCTTCTCTACCACTCTGACCTGCTGAAAGGCCTGGAAGGACACAGCTGAAGCATGCAAGACTTCATGACAACATTCCAGGTGAGTAGAGGTGATTCCCTGCAGCTTGAACCAAAGTATCCCAGCTCTGGAAAGAACCAAGGAATGTTGTATATACGTCATGTAACTTAAAGCTTAGAAAGCTTCTCAAGTGTACAGACTGAATGCTACAAATCCAACTCCAGAATTTAGCCCTGGCTCCTGCTTTGGAAAGGACTCGGTGTATTATTCGAGACTGAAAAACATACTGCTGCTGAGGACCATCCCATCCAAGACCTCAACTTTCATATAATTATTTCTCAGATACAAAAATACACAAGAATACAAATCAAGTGTTATAATTAGGCAGCGAAATAACAGTAACTTAGAATTTCCAAGGGCATATTAAAAAGGCAGTCATTTCACAATACGAAGTGTTGGTCCAACACTCTCCTGTGATTCCAAACTGTTTGGAAAAACAGCTGATGGTTTAACTTTGCATCCATTGGTTTTGTGATAGATTTGGTGTTGGCTGTCCTGCAGTCAGCACACAGCCACTGCTGTAAGAAACTGAGTAGAAAAGAAATCGCGTGCCTATGCCCCAATCTGGATCAAACACTGATTCACCAACACAACAGCAACCTCCAGTCAGGGTACAATTCTGTTAGGTCCTGATTCCATGAGGCTTCATCATGGAAACTGTGTCATTTTCAGGAAGGAGTAACAAACTTGTACATTGTTTTCATTGACAGTACTATAAGACAGTACTATAAGTACTAGAAGAAATGAAAATATATGCAAAGAAAAAAAATCACATTATTATAGTTAAAGGGGGGAGGAGGGAAGGAAAACCTAACAATTATTCTTCATATATACTCAATTCTACATACTGCAGACTGGGAGGCAAGAGTTTAGATACATAATTTATAGTTCAAGTCTTCTTTAAATGGAAAATTAAATCAAATAAGAGGTATGCATTCAAAACATATTACACACATTAAACCTCTGTTCCTTATGGGAATCAAGTTAAAGCTGCTTTAGGTCTGTATGACAGCATCCATTAAAATTTGATGTACTTCAACTGATCTGCTTTAATGTCTTACACCTCTAGTTAAACAAGCTAATAGACATGCCTATAGTTGCAAGTATAAGTTGAGTCCAAAACCACGCTCCAACTGAGAAACACACCTGCAGACTAGAGGGGAGAACATATTTTTTGGTTCTTCATTAACTTGGGTCTGTTTAAAATAGCAGGTTTTGCACTCAGGTTTCTTGTATGCTGTTTTGGCCTGAGACTGACTTAAGAATGCTGCTCTTTCAGAGCTTTTACTCAAGAATTATAGACATAATTAGTCTGTTGTCAATTATTTAAGGTAAAGTCTTGCACCTAGGAAAACAAAACCCAGGAGTGCAGCACAGGCTGGGATCTACCTGGCTGGAGAACAGCTCTGTGGAGAGGCACCTGGGGTTCTGGTGGACAAGCAGTGCACAGTGTGTTGCAGCAGCAAAGAAAGCCAACAGGATGCTGGGCCCCATCAACAAGGGCATCACCAGCAGAAATAAAGTCATTATCCCACTCTACTCTGCACTTGTCAAGCCACACCTGGAAACACTGTGCTCAGTTTTGGTTCCCACTATACAAAAAAAGATGTGTACAGGCTGCAGAGGGTTCAGAGGAAGGCCACCAGGATGGCCAAAGGTCACCAAAGGACTAGGGGTAATGGCTACAAGTTATTCCTGGGAAGATTCTGATTGGACACAAGAGGAAAATTGTTCACAATAAGAACAATCAGCCATAAGGCTTCCCAAGGAAGTGGTGGATTCCCCAACATTGGGCACTTAAGATTTGGCTAGATGGGGTCCTGAGACATCTTGTCTAGACTGTGCTTTTGCCAAGAAAGGCTGAACCAGATGATCCTGAAAGTCCCTTCCAACCTGATATTCTACGATTCTATGATTTAAAGCAAATTTCAGCATTTCACTCTGGAAGCACAAGGCTACATGGTTCTTGGGGTTTATTAACAACATTATCCATTAAATCTGTTCTGCTTCTGCTGACAGGTTTTCACTTTTTACCCAAATTTTCTGCAATCTTTTTAGCCACACATTAGACAAATCTAATGTGTGAAGCAAGCTAAAAAGAAAATGTTCATTGGCGGTCTCCCAAGTCATTAAACGCCTACCACAAGATTCCTCTCATACTCTCAGGATCAGACAGCAACTGGATTAAAAAAAAAAAGTCAGTTTGGAACATAAAGCCTATTTCCTCATTCTTCAATTAAATATGAAAAAATCTGAAATGAGGCAACAAATGCAGCAAAAATAGTATTCCCCCAGTAAGGACTGATACAGTTTGGGAAGGCTCAAAAGGTGGCTTAATGCGACTCAGGAAATTTGGTGAGCAAATATAAACAAGGTATAGTCAATGTGCTCTTATGGAAACCCATAAGGACTCCAAACAGAATCAGTTTTGTAAGAGTGGTTTTGAAACAAGAGCAGGTAATAAGGCAAAGGAAGTAGTAACTAGTAAAAACTAGTAACTGGTTAATATTTACCACCACAAGAGGTTAGGCATGTAGCATTCTGCATTTAATCTTCCACTGAATATAATCTTTCTCTGAAGTAACTTTTACTGCAAGCAAATGGGTGCTGAACCAACTTTTTGCCCAAGGCAGCAAAAGCCATGGAAAGAACATACCAGGAGCACTCACAGATACCATCCCTGCAGATACCGTCCCTGTTACTATGCAAAAATGAGGAACTGGAAGTCACTCACTCTGAAGACCTACAACAGAACTCCTCTAGATCTGGTATATCTCATTTAGTGGTAGCAAGTAACATTTTTACAATCCTAACCAGAACAGCAGAGGTTGTTTATGTGCATCTTCCTTTAGAATAAGAACTTCAGACTGCCAGGAGAAATACGTATTTCAGAAACCAGGAAAATCCTTACGCAATTATGTCATCACTCACTACTAAAATCCCCAGGACTACAGCAAGCCTCCTGCCTGTTTGTAGCTCCTAATTTTGTCAAACTTATTGTTTGGGCTGAGATTTTCAATTTTGGGCACCAATGAACATCTGATTGTTTGCACAAGCCATTTAGCCATTTACAAGAACACCACTGAGGACGAACTTGTAAGACATGCATGTTCCTACTCAAAGAAGGAAGGCTGCTGTATTTGATTCAGACTCAAGGTTTGGTTTAAGTCTGCTGCAATGGAGCTGAGGCAAACATCAAAGAAAAGAGTATGTGCTGTCTATGTGCTGCCTTACAAGTCTTTCATCATATGCACAGTCTGCTTCTAGCAAACCACTGGATCCAGGACTTGAGAACCAGTTTAAATTGAGGTTCTCCACTGGTTTTGTGCATTTGCTCCATTAGGCCCCGACATCCTTCCTCCCCAACTTAGTCATACCTCTGGTCCCTACAAGATGAGGAGCAATGTTTCAAAATTAAGTTGGATTGGAGAGAGACTGGCTATCTTCCTTCAGCTGCCCTAGTGCTTCTGTTCTGATAAATCCAGAATGACAATTCCCTCATTAACTTTTCCATATAAATCTGAATTTAGACCTCCCACACCTTCCTTCAGCTTCCCCCCCTCCTAACTCAGAGATTTCCAGCCTGCTTCGTCTGTTCATATGGAAGCAGTTTTGCATCACAAATGTATCTCGAGTCCACTTCCCTTTACCTGTTCTAGTGCTGCTGTATCTGTTCTGCAGTAGAAAGGAATCATGATGACATACAGGCATTCAACATCTGAACACACCAGGTTCAGATGACGTTGACCAAGTCTGGTTTGTTCTCAGGTGTTGACTTCAGTAATTCACTTTAAAGAAACCCAAGTGACTTTGAATTTGCCTTTTTTTTTTAATTGGTCCTGAAATTGGAGCTGTTTCCAGAAAAACAGTGATGAAGATTCAAAGACTCTCCCCTTACCCTCAACCTGCACCAGAATAATGATCATTCAAAAAAGCAATTGCTGACTGTAAATAGCTCGGGTTATTTCCCTCTCATTTCCACTACATTAAAATTCAAAACTGATAGATACAAACATAATTTTATCACATAATACTGAGTAGCTTATGAGATATTTTGCGCTTCTGCACAGGTGAGCAAAGAGACACCAGGCTAAGCAATTTTGTATCATCAAACTGCCATCTGATGCTTCACTTTCCCTTGGGGAAAAATAAAGTTATTTACACATCCTACTCTGTAGAAATGGACTTCTGAGACCTCTAGAGCTGCTAAATGATGCATCTCAGAGACAGCTCTGGCACCAAAAACAAAGGAAAAAGTTTCCCCCATTTTTCTCCTGCTTAATTCAGTCTCTGAGGAGAAGGCTGATTTCTTCTGGGGCAGGGGACATAAAGCTTACTCCAGAAAAAAGAAAGGTAGGAAAAAGGTGAAGGAAAAGTCAACCAGAACTGCTCTAGGGAGAAGGAAAACAGCATGGCAGCCAGAAGGAGAGAGACACCAGCTGCAGCTCCCTGGCTGTTCTGCTCAGCAACACCAGGAGCACCCGGAACAGCGGAACTGGAGTCAGCAGTGAGGAGACACACCAGCCCGTGAAGAAGGACACTACAGAAGAGCTTGGACCAAAGGAGAAGGATACATGGACCAAGGGAGAAGGATACATCGACTACAGTAGGGTATCAGTGGTGAGGGATGCTACTGGCTGTGAAAACAGAAAGGAATAATAAAAAGCAGGGGGCACTAGCAAAGCTGTAGGGGCAAAAGACAACGTTGGTGAGGCAAAGAGTTTGAAACGAGACTAGGAGTAGAAAAAAAGAAATGAACTATGTAGGAAAAACAAGACTGAGGCAAAAAGACTAGTGGAGGGGAAAGCAAAGGGCAAATACAGAACATTTCAAGGGGAGAGAGATGCACAGAGAAGTGTCCCACACAGCAAACGCCCCTCCTAACTTTGGCAGAAAGACCAGAGGCCCACCAACCCTCTGGCAAGCGTGCCCTCCTCTTCTCTTTCCAGCATTAGCTCCCATGGAAGTGAGGTACCTTAAGACAGCAGGGTAACGATGACTCTGTTGTGAGCTGAAGATTGGAAAAATGACGAGAAAATGAGGCATAAGAGAACAGAGACACTGGAAAAAACCAACAACCACAAAACAAAATTAAACAACAAAAAAAGCCAACCAAAACCAGAGAGGACATAAAGAAGACACTGGTATTTTCAAGATAGAAAATCGAAAAATATATAGTACCTGTCAAATCCTTGGTTTTTTTTCATTTCAGTGTCGCCTTCAGGAATAAAATCAGTCAGATGTGTATATGAAAAGGGAAGGCAGAAAAAGAGCGGGCTCAAAGAGTATGTCAAGGGTGGTGAAAAGAACCTGGGACTGACAATGTGTGACATAATTAAGCTGAAAATAATGGAGAAAACACTCACGGAAGTAGGTGGAAAATTTGCAGAAGCTGGTTGTAAGATTTTATTATAAGAACCGTGGCACACAGAAAAGGCAACAAAAGTAGTAAATCTTGCTGCTGACAGACTCTGTGATAGAATAGGGAAACATGAGGAGAATCAAAAAGTGAATCAACAGAAGGGAAGCAAGTGGGAACAAGAGGATATGAGAAGTCGTGAATACTTACACACCAGATATAAGGAAGTCTAAGGAACAGAATATGAAAGATACTATACAAAGAAGCAGCTATATGTCAAAGAAAAGGTTTGGAATACAAATTTGAGAGACAATAGCATTTGACAAGGACAACAAAAGAGCAACTCTGCTAGTGAACATGAGCATTTTGGTGTTGCCCCCTGACTGAAGAGGCAAAGACAAGCTATTACGTACAGCTATGCATCCAGATGCATCGCCTGCATTAAATTAGAGGATGAATACAGAAGAGTTCACAGAAAGAGAGCCAGGAGCCAGAGTCAGAGGAAGGATGACAAGCAGAAGATTAGAAGTTACATGCAAGTAGCCTGGTAAAGAGGATTAAAAAAGCCCCTACAAATATTATTTTTTTCTTACTCAGACCACAAACGTTTTACAATGGGTATTGAAATAACTAAATGTAATAAGACATTTTGTCCCAATCAACATGTCACTACTATACAATAGGATAACTCAGCCAAATGCTCCAAGTAGTGCAACATGCACTTTGTTTCCACTTATTCTGACTTTTTCCACAGTTAGATAAAAATCAAAACAGTACGTCCTTTAATCAGAGCTGATAAAAAGAGAGTAGGTCAAGGATTCTTCCTTTATCCCATTACTGCCAAGACAGAAAACTTGTTTTTGCAATGCCCTACCTAAAAGACATAGAATAGACCTTTTATATTTGGCAAGAAGCATGGAAAAGTTCAGGCAAGGGGCCAGATGTTTTGTTAAAATGCATAATTAGTTGGCTTTGCTGAGAACCTACAAACAGCGCCCTGAGAATCTCATCCCACTGTCCTCTCTTTTTACTTAATACTCAGCACTGGATTTTATTACAAAGACATAAAATTGTATTTACATACGATTGCCCTCAACCTCTTATAAAAGACAAGAGTATACCCTATGCTCTAAAGGCTGCAACAATATCCCAAGACAACGATCCTATATCCATAAGCACGCTAAGTATTTTAATTCATACATGAAGTTATTTTAGCACAACCTGTGTTACCAAAAAGACACACCGTTGATGGGTGCTGCAGTGAGAGTGCTCAGGCTGCCCCTTTCAGCTCTCCTCCTTGTGTCTTGCCTGCCACTGTCACCACCTGCGTATCCCACCCCACACATGTTCTGTCCACACCTAAGCAGCACATAGTGGGGTTCCATGGATGTACATGTCTATTCGGCTTCCTTTTTCTCCTAGTTTTTTATGGCACAGTCCCTATCTGAGCAGCTGTGCCTGCATTTCTCCACAAAAAACCCAAACACCCTCCCTGCCACACCCCCCCCAAAAAAAACCCAAAAAACCCCAAAATTTAAAAAAAATAAATTTTTTTAAAAATCAAATCTCAGAACAGAATTACATGACTAAGAAAAGCCCATCGCTCTTTTATTCTACTGCAAGTATCCTTTTACCCCACAGCCTTCAGAATTGTAGGTGTTTTAAATGAACAAAATTAACGTTGTACGACCGAGATTTGATGGAGCGATGGGACCCAACGGTCACGAAAGACGTTGTAAACACCAAATGAAAAGACTGAACGATACTGAAGAAAATGCAACAATAATTGGAAGTATGAAGAGACACACTGATGAGTGCTATTTTATAAACTGCAAGTATTTTTTAAAAACCTCAGGAAAAGCCATGCAGGGGAAGATTCCTTTAAATTTTCTTTACTATTCATAGCACACGAATTGGCCTGTATGCAACAACAGAGCAATTAGTTTAAATACTGCCAATATTCTCACTGGTGATAATTGGTTGCTTCTTGCAAGAACATCTGTTCCATCTTTCTTAAGAAATGAAGTACAGACCCTGTTACCTTGACAACAGAATCCTTCTGAGCATCACGCACTAAAAAAGGGCAATATCAACCTAAGTCCCCAGCGCTCCCTTATCACCATTAATGCAACCAACCGCCGTGACTTTTTAACATTAAGCCCGTATTTATCAGGTCCCATAAAATCAGGCCCACTTTCACAGACAGTAAAAGTAACAGCTGTGTTACTGTCTTTCGGCCAAGCAACAGTCACTTTGAGGCTTTGTATCCGGCCAGTTTCCACTACTGTGACTGCCAAGTTGTCAAGCTGAAAGCGCTACAGCTTGGGACTTGCTCTCAGAGTACTCGTATCAAATCTACCAATCTTAGCTCAGTCCCCTTGAACAGGGTCCAGAAGCGGTCACCTTCATCGCCATGCCCCTGGGCTACTGGAGATATTCAAGCACCACGGGGACTCATCCCGTACCAGCATTCGCTAGTGCCCTCCAGTCGAATTAAGGAGAGCAGCAGCAGATTAACCTTTGGAAGATGTCTTTGGTTGCCTTAAACTCACCACAATTTTGTAAGTATTGATGAAATATTGACAATGAAGTGCACCAGATGACAAATTCTCTGCATGCTCTTGTAACATGGACGGATTGCTTTTCCTGTGTGAATGCGATGGAGGACCAACAAACATGGAAGCTCAAATGATGTATGAAACTTACAGATAAGGACTCAGAAAGGAAAAAAGAGCTCTCTGGGGCAGAGCAAGATGCAAAACAATCACCACCACTCAACTATTACCTTAAAGTGATCTCCATCTTTGTGCTGTCAGCATGCTAAAACACTTTCTGTTCTCCCTCTCGTACTTTGGCTGCAAGAAGAGGAGCAGCACTGTCTATCCTCAAATGTGTACTGCAGCTGTCCCTACTGGAGCTGGGAGGGAGGTGAACTTATGTAGAACACCTAAAGCTTTTATACATTTGTTTTTGTACATACAACAGCAATCATACTTTGGTTATATATTTAAAGCTTCAAGTTACAGTCACTACAAGCCAACAGGACCAAAAAGTGCCAAGCAAGAAAAGGAGAAAAGGCTATTAAACCAAAATATAAGCAACAGGTTGACCACAGACCACACAAAAGAACCGAACACTTTAGGACTTTACTAATGCAAACATGTCTAGCACTTTTATGGGAGTGCTCTGACAAGTTCTACTTCCAAATTTTTCCATTAGTATGTGGAACAACACAAAAATCTTATCTGATAAGCAAGTAGATGGCAATCTGAGCATTAACAAGAGGAATGAGGAGTATAAAGTTTAACCATAGAAGATAAGTGTGGTGTTTTATTTGTTTTGCAGATCCTGCATTTTAAAGGGGACTTCAAGGCCACTTAATTTGTTAAAACAGAAATGGTTTAAAGGAACTCTTCGACAGCAGCACCATATAAAGCAAGGTTTCGTAGGAGAAAGATAATACTTAAAGTGTTAGATAGGAATATAAATCTGGTTTTCCAGCCCCATCTGTGTTGGAAAAAAAAACCAAAACACCCAAAACCAAAACACCAAACCATGAGTTCTGGAAGTACTGAAAAAGATAAGAGCTTGAAAATGGTCTGGATTTGAGATGTCCAGAAGGCAGAAAAATAACTCATCTGGCCTCAGTCTGAAAATCTGAGCAATAGAGATAGCTAAAAACAATTAAAACTTAAAATCACAGTGGAACTCCTTTTTTAGACTACAAAGCTTCAAGCAAATTGAGTGTATTTCAGATGTGTAACAATACAAGAGACATTTTAGTAGCAGTAAAATGTTCCTTAGGCCACAGGTATAATAAATACTTAAGTGAGATAATGTAAAGCCACAAGGATCAGCCATCCTCAGAAAAATAAAACTGGCTAGATAAAACACAGGCAAGAACAAAAATCACTAAAATATAACAAAAAACACATGTCAAAAAAGGAACAATCATTAATCTGAAGAGCAAGATACTAAGGCAGATGAGGACACTGAACAAACCTTGGAGACTGGTCAGACAGAAATCATTAATCATTTTTGAGTAGAAGCTGAGAGAAGTTGAACCATCATGGATACAAGACAGAGCTAGTAGATGGCAAATCATGGCATTGCTTGTAAGTATTAAAAGCATCTGGAGATAAAGGGAGAAGCAAGCAAGGAAGACAGTACAAAAGGCAACTGAGGTGAAAAAGAAACTAGAATAATCTAATAAGCAAGTGAAAATATGGAAAGACAATGAGAGTTGAGAAAGAAACTCTGCAGGGGTGATGGGACAGGATAAATTTATTAGAACAGAAAGAAAAGGCGGAGGCTTCCTCAGATGTCTTCAAGAGCTGGCAGCAGATCTCTAATTTCATAACTGTCTATAACCCAAATTATTTTACTGACAGCTTCTTTCACTATGCTGTCCACATATTCAAAAAACTGGTAACTTTTTCCAGTAGTATAGCCTGTCTGGACTACCCTTCAGGATCCTTGGGTGGCTGGCTGCACATGAAAGAGCTCAATGTCATGTATACTGAGCATAGATACACACGTCCCCACAGTTTAGTACATGCGTTACACAGAGACAACAGGCAGGTTTTGGGAAGCTTCCTGACACTGCTGGTGAGATTTGAAGGATGCACACGATGCTCTTCCTACAGGGCAGAACGCATTTTGCCAGTCACGTGGCTAAACGGAGCAGAGAACAAAACCATGATGCTCACACCTTTCTTATCAATATGCAAATTAAGCAAATTCTGCATAGTAACAGCCTCCCACTGTAAGCCTCTGGGCAAAACACATTGCAGAATTGAAGACATCCAGGGTATCTATTTAGTCATTATTGTACTGTTAACAACAGTTTGGAAACTGTAGTCTCAAAATCCCCATGTAATAATGTATCAAGTCAGCATAAAGACAAGAAAAAAAAAATCAGTAAGTTACAGCAGAAGCTGTATTTAAACTGAGCTATTTTTCAGCTTACCACAAAAATAGACACAGAGGTTCACAAGAAAAAAACAAACACCACAATGACACTTTTAACATGATGAAGTAAGTAAAGTTTTAGTAGATGGTAACGTGACATCTTGTCTTCAATAACAAAGCTGACTACAACTTACATACAAAAATGTACATAGTAAAATACAACTGTAAACTATCCACTTAGCCATACACAGGGCTGAAACTGATGCCAAACAATGCATTGAAAAAACCAACATTTTTATTACTGTTTGGTTGAGCCCTAAAGATTTTTCCACTGATGTTTCATTTTCATCCAACTATCTCCTATTCTGTATTAATTTGTCCAGTTTAGGCCTGGCCATTCCATTTCTTCTTCACAGACTCAATGGGTGCAGAGAAGCTTCTGACTGCTTGTGAGTCAGAATCAGTAGAGGCACCAGTAAGGATGACATTGTGTTGGGTATACATTACAGAACCATCTGATGAAGATGGGGAATCAGACGAAGTCTTCTCTCTAACTCAAAGAAGTCACTGAACAACAATCCCTGGTTCTTAAGAGACCTTAAAATCCCTGACACTGGAAGGGCAACACAGAAGGGCACAAGCAACCCAGGTAATTTTTGGAGGTATCGGGAACAATAAGAACTGGTTGTTGATGTGGCAATCAAAGGCAACTTTAGTTGTAGCAATCATCAACTATTATAATTCAAGATCCTGAGCAAAGAAGGCTAAGTATCAGAGCACAGACCTGGATTTTCAGGGGAACAGACTTCAGCTTATTGAAGGAACTGGTAGGTGGCCATGGGAAGCAGCTCCGAAGAGCAAATGAGCTCAGGAAACCTGTTAGGTCTACTCAAAAATACAAGTTATCAGGAGACCAGCTTGGCTAAGCAACTTGTCAGAGCTCCAACGCAAGAAGGGCAGTATACAGAGGGCTGCAAACAGGGACAGACTACGTAGGAGGAGTTCAGAAACATTCCCGAGGCGTGAAGGGATGGTGTCAAGAAAGCTCACCTTCAGCTGACACTTGCAAGGAATGAGGAGGGCAACAAGAGCAGCTTCTGCTACTACATTGGTTGTGAAAGGCTGAACAAGAAGATATGAGCCTGTTGCCAAAAGAAGTCCCCTCAAAAAAAAAACAAAAAAAAACCCAATAAAACCCCCCTCTGCCATCACTTCTTGGTCTGAGGCATTGAAAACAGCCACATGTAACATTAATATACAGAAAGACACTTTCTAGAATTATGTAAAGTCAAAATACCATTTAAACAACCTTAAAACTCCACACAGAATAAACGAAAGCCATGTATAAACTCATTTTTCTTGACTATGGGGAAAATACAAATGGAGGAACATAAGGAAAACACAGAATGAGAAAGAAAATGTGAAACAAGAGAAAAAGGTTTGCTACACAAATGCAGAAGAGAACCTCAAATTTACAAAACATGGCAAATGAAGCTTTAAAACATTTATCTTCATGTGAGGCCACACACACACAGTCTTGCAGGGAGTATTTAAGTTTGGCAAATAAGTATTTTAAAATGCCTTCCCTGCATTATTTACAACTGTGTTTTTCTTTGAGTGATAAAGTAGTTGTTTGCTTTCAGTGCATCACTGCCCACAGCTCACCCTGAAGAGGCCTGGCTTTGCTTTTTCCTTCCTTTCTGTTGAAGGGACCGTCAGCTGGCTTTTCATTTGTGTGTTCTGAGGATATTCAGATTCTGAAGCGAACAGCAAACTCCAAGTGAGAACAACTGAGCCTGGACAGCACTGAACATCCATTTTCCCTTGTCAGCTGCACTGGGAATTTGGATTTTATCCTAACTGATGTCAAGCACCAAATTTTTAGAGAAGCTTCTTTGGCTCACACTGGTTTAGAATGGGGAAAAAATCTTTTTTCTTCTTTTTAACCCACTTGCCTCAGATTTGTTGATACTGGGCTCCTGCTTTGAGCAGAGACACAATTTCAAGAAAAGCAAAGTAACATCTCTCTTTAAAAAAGCTTCAAATATTGTGCTTAGGAAGCATTGGTGTGCTAAGAGCAGCGTTTCCCTTTTCCTTTCTCCTCTGCATGCTGTCCTTTGTTGCTGCTAAACTGCTCAAGAAGGTGGCTGCAGCTGTACAATGGAGCTGACTACCTGCTCCAGATGATGCTCCACTTTCCTAACAACTATGTGACCAAAAAAATGATCCTTCAAGCTGCAAAACTTGTTTTCAGAAACGTTACAGTGCCAGTGGGTCCATAAGAAAAAAGCTTAATTGATTAAAACAAAAATCTCTTTTCATTCCACAGATTTACTACCTGCATACTTTTTTATTTAATGAAGTTAATTGTTCTTTCAGATACAATAAAATAAAAGACAAAAAAATATCCACAAAGCCCTTTTGAAGAATAACCAAAGCAAGAATGTAAGTACTCCCTTACACAAAAAGCCTGTCAATTACACAGATTATACAAGATTAGGCCATGTAACACAGAGAGCCTTTATTCTTCCTACGGCATGCAAAACATGAGTTGTCATGTAGCCGAACCAAAAACCTCCTTCCAGCTGATTCATATTTATAAAAATCACAATGCACAGACATCCCTAGCCAACACATGCCTTAACTCTCCAATTAAAAAAAAAAAATCATCTGTTTTTTTAAACTTATATTTATTTCACTACCTCCAGATATTGAAAGAGGGAGTGGAGTTTCAAAGTTTCCACAAACAAATCTAACAATCTTTTCTAATTAGGTAGTAGGGAATTTATGGGGAGATATTACATTGCCAAATATTCCACACATTTATATTATCTTGGCAAGGGAAAAGAAGTTCTGACATTCAAAAGGAATCTCCTACAGCAAATATACTCAGGGACACAGGCTTTTTTTTAAGCCTTGTATCACCTAACCTCACCTTAAACAAAGCCCAGGGACCAAGGTTAGAAATTAATTTTTCTACATAACAGTAAATAAATACTGCAAGCTGCTGTGATAGTCAAGGTCAAAGACAAGGTCAATATAGCCAAAGCAGAGGACTCAAATCTATTACAAAATTCTAGGTAACTGTACTCGAAGAGAAGCAATAGCACTGCAAATTTTCTAAGTGTTGTATTAATACAGAGAAGTTATACGTTATTCCTGTGCAGCTGGTCTGGTCGGGCAGGCCGTACAGCCAGCCTGGGCCACAGACTCACACTAAGCAGCTTCTCATTTAGTTTGTTTGACCAAGCCGTTTCCAACCATGAGCCGCTCCTAAGAGATGTGCAGCCCCTGACACAGGAAATAAGCTGTAACAGTAAATACAATAATAAAGCAAATAAACTTTACTAGCTCTACCAACAAGGCCTGCCATGTCCCCGCATCACGCTGCCAGCGGCACTGCTGAGACGCACATGCAAAGGCACAAAGTGCTTCAAGACAAAGACAGTACGTCTAGTCAGACCCCCCTGGCTCAGCTTCAGCACCACACCACCACTGATCCCCCAAAGCCCAGAGGCAAGAGATGCATCCCTCAAAGAGCTGCCTACATGCAAGGGGAGGCCAGGGACAGCAAGGGAGGTAGAAAAGAAGAGCATACATACAGCAAGGCCCAGCCTTGATCAAGATGGCAGAGGAGCACACAAAAAAAAGGTTACAAAAAACCTATTGTTTAACCTGCAAGGCTCCTAAAACCCTGTATACCCTCAGAAACTGAGGATGCTGGTACCCTCCAGCACTTCGCAATATGCATTGCATCAACAGGCAAAAGGCCTGAGAATGATTTGTGCACACTAAAACTGTTCGAATGAGCTTTCAGTAACTCATTTAACACTACAGCCCAAATTATTTTAGCCTGTACCCATAAACACAAGTATGAACACAAAGGCCAACTAATACTCCCACTGGAGTCCCACAGTGTACTGGCAGCATCTCAAGGTCTCCCAGAAGGAGCAGCCTCTAGCAACTTCGCTAACAACTAGCACACACAGGCACAACAGGATGTGGCAACTAAATTGGTTGTGTGTCCCAGACCCAATATTCGTGCAGGGCAAAACTACAGCAATTCAGGGCACTCTCAAGCAAGGCTTGGAGAGAAATGCTGCTGTGGCTATACTTCTCCCATTTAAATCACCTGTAACAGCACTATATAAAAACAAAACCCAACCCTCTGATTTATAAAACTCTAATGAAGCTTAGAATTAAGATCATTATCTGCAGAGAAGAAGGTTAGGATCTGGTAATTTATCCTTGGAAGAGGGGAAGGTCTCAGTGTTAGCAGTGGGAAAAAAAGCTGGAAAGGACCAGGAGTTGACTGAAGAGCCTCCTAGGACCTAACTCAAGCCATAGGTTCACATGGAACCTTTAGTAGTAGTCCTCTTTGTCCACAGACTGGGCTTTGGTAGGGGAATGGAGATGGGGGGAAGATCTTAGAAGAAGTTAGTCTTAAATGGTCCTGGTTTAGGTTAAGAAGAATATCAAAACAAGACTACATTCACTGCAGTGCAAGTGACCATTAGAAAGATTTCATTGGTTTCCAGGACACTTTTACTACTATATTTAATATACTTCTGTAGAATTTTAATTTTGTGTTTTGTTTTTTTTAAATATGTGCAACTCATACCCGGGAACTGTTGTAACTACTAGATTAAATGTGTACTGTGGTGACAAACAGTCCCCAAAAATAAATTTGGGAATAAGGCTCAGACCGTTCAAAGTTTTCCAAGAGCATTGTGTAAGACAATTTAAGTGACCAGTCAGGAACCTTGGACAAACAACTCAGGATACAAGAGGGACTTGCATAGTGGAACTTATCAAACCAATGTTTCTTCATTGTATTTCACTGCCAAGTCCTCTTGTATTAGTACAAAATGCTTATCTGTTTGTTAGACATACATCTGAAAGGCATGGCTCTATTCCTCCTAAATAGAGAGAAGATTGTATAACAGAATCTTTCAGGTTGGAAGCGACCTCCTGAGATCTAGCCCAACTTCTCTGCTCAAGCAAGGACAGGTAGAGCAGGCTGCCCACCACTCTGTCCTGTCAAGCTCTTAAGCATTTCCACAGATGGAGACTTCACAGTCTCTCTGGGTAGCCTGCTCCAGTGCTGTCAGCCTCACCGTACAGAAGTGTCTTTCCATATTCAGATGAAATTTCATATATTTTAAAGCATGCCCATTGCCTCTTGTCCAATCACTGGGAACTATTCTTCCGAGTCTGGTTTCCGCTTCTTTGTATCTTGACAAGATCCCTCAAGCCTTCTCTTCTCCAAGCTAAACAGTCCCAGCTCTCTCAGCCTCTCCTTCATTATTTTCATGGCCCTGCACTGGACTAACTCCAACTGTTCCAAGTCTCTCTTGTACTGGGGGAACCCGGCACTTGACACAGAACCCAGGTATCACCTCAGCAGTGCTGAAATTAGAGAAGGATCACCTCTCTGGACTTGCTGGCAATGCTCTGCCTGATGCAGCCCAGGATGCTGTTGACTGTCTTGACCCTGAAAGTGCATTGCTGGCTTGTGGTCAGCTTGCAGTCAACTAGAGCTCCCGGGACCTTTTCTGCAGAGCTGTTTCCCAGACAGTCATCCACCAGCATGTACTGGAGCTACTCCACTATAGATGGCAGACTTTGCTTTTTCCCTTTGTTGAACTTTATGAGATTTCTCTCAGACCATTTCTCCAGCCTGTTAAGAACTCTCCAAACAGCAGCACAACCATGGGGGTCTATCAGCCACTTTGTCAGCGTTTTTGTTCTGGGGTAGACCACTAGTGACTTGCCTCCAACTGGACTCAGCACTGCTGATCACAGCACTCTGGGCCCAGACAGTTTTCAATACACCTAATTTTCCACTTACCTGACCTGTACTTTGTTACCTTGTCTCCACAAACGTTATGGGAGCCTTATTAAAGTCACAAAAATCAGCCTCTACAGCATTCACCTCATTCACCAAGCCAGCCATCTCATCACAGAAGGCCATCACGTTGGTTAAGGACAAGTTTACCTTTGTAAATCCACGCTACTACAAATCACCTTCTTGTTAAATTATTAGCAAAATTATTGTCTTATTAAAATATTCTGAACATGTGGAGAACCACATACACTGGTGCTTCTTTAATTTTCTCAGCTTTCACAGAACATGGTTTGGGGTGTTTTGGGTGTTGGGGGGGTGGGTTGTAGGAGGGGTTTTAAACATCAAAAGAACTACTCGTGTCGTTTTAATGTGGCCTCTTTCCAGGCTGATAATCTTTATTTAATCAGTAAACATTGCCTTCTTTATTACCTAAGCTTTGGAATAGAAGATTAACTATTAATGCACTAGTTATAAGTCCACTTCTCTTTATGGAAAACACACTTGTTTCTCCTTGTTTCTATATGACAAAAAGTTCATCTTTCTTTTTCAACTGTTTCACCTTAAACCTTCTTCATACTTCTCATATTTTACCAACCTGAAACTATACTGAGGCAAACAGCAATTTGCTACATTACCTCAAGCTATATTATTTTATAAAATGTCTGAAGTAAAATATCATTTAAGGAAGAACTACAGGAAGACCCATTGCAAGGTTCCAAGCAACTCCCACAGAGGATGTAAAATTTCCCAGGCTGTACTGAGTTTCATAAAATTAAAAAAAAAAGCACAAAAAACCCAAAATGGTGATGTATCATCACAGGGAAAAGATAATTTGACACACCTCTTTCCTCACAATGTTGTGTCCAGGTATGATGGAACCAACTCTATACCACAGTGCTACCATGACAACAGGAAAGTCTCCTTCGGACTCTTCCACACATCATCTCCAAACAATTTAATTTTTTAGGACAATTTAAAACAGACAAAGGACAAGAACCAAAGAAAAATAAATAAAACCCTAAAGCCTCAATGCTGTCAAAACTGACTTTATATTGTAACAGGAATATAACCTGGTCCTGATATTTAAAGAGGATTTTTTTTTTTCTTCCACAGGCAGAAATATCAGCAAAAAGGTCACTGGGCAGATTCTGTGTAAAGAGACTGACAACCACGCAGCCACCTCTCAAATCTATGACTGACCTTGACCTGATATTGACAAGTACTTGAAAAGGATAGTAGGTTTATCTGCTAAGTCTCTTCATACAGAGCCACCGCAGGCACTGTACTGAACACAATGCAGTGGTTTGTTCAGCTCATGAACATCAAGGACCACCAAATGCCTCGCACCGCGTTGCACACCTGAGTGCTGTATTTCAGAGCCACACTGCCAGACCAGAGAAGGCTTCAGGCACAATCCTGGCATACATTTCAACAGCCCTCAGTACAGTGACAGCATTAAAACAAGGTAAATATTTAATCAAGCACTGGCACTTCTTTTGCAATGCAAGAAATTCTTGCGTTACAACCTTTTACTCGCTATCCATCACTTGGACAGTAATGCACATTTTCAGTCATCAAATAAACAATTAAAGATCAAATTCTACCTTCATACACATACGCCTACTATTTTACCAACTGTGAAGGAACGATGGGCACACTCCAAAGCATGCAATTTCTGAATTAATTTTTTCCTACTAAGACACATATAATAGACATTTCTCTGTACTTCACAAAACAAATAAGGAACAAGGAGAACAAACTGTTCTTGGGTACTAAAGGAGAGCGAGCTGCCATCAGTCTGAAGTAAAATACCTTATTATCAAGCAGACTTGTTATGGCAGTTGCAATCTTTTAGAACCTTTTTCCTTCAAGGCATTTTGAAAACACCCCTACTTAAAATAAATCTTTATTAAAAGGCTCTTGTGTATTTCCCTCTTAACACAAAACCAGATAAAATTACACCAGGGAAAGGTATTACTATTACCTAGCAAGAACACCTCTTTCCACTAAAGAAAAATCATTACTATTTAGAAAGTATTTTTAGGAAAGCTTATGTTTGAATAACCTTTAGGCTTGCATACGTTAAAGAAAACATTTAGATTACCTTTATGTTACTTAATTCAGAGAAATAAAACATATATCAAATAATATTGTCAGTAAAAATACTTTCGTTTGTGTACACTTACTGCAATCTCTCTACAGGCCGACATGGATATCCCTGTACCTTCAATTTGCTTCAGTGCATACTCCTTTTCATCTTTTCTGTACACATACACACAAAAAAAGAAAAAAAAAGAGAAATATTTTTAGCTCTGACATATTACAGTAATCAATACATGTATAATGACTTCTTTTAATTTGCTGTGGATTGAGAAGCTCAAGAGTCAATATGGTTTTATGCATAAATTACACTTTGATATTAAAAGAAAGTTTTAACATGGGCCACAAAAATTCCCAGCAGAAAGTCATGCAAAAAGAAAAACTTTGTTAACCTATATCTGTTTCTCTCTGAAACCACACAGATAGCTGCAAACACATCTATGGAGGCTTTATACTTTTCCTTAAATTCCAGGACACTAAGTACTACCACAAAAATGCTACACAGTTGTATCCCATACCTTGAAAACTCCCCTAGGAACTGCAAGATTCTTACTTGATTTTATGAGCCACTTCCAATCCCCTTTTACCTTTGAAATACTATTAAACTAATTATACTTATTACATAAGTGTTGTCTACTAACAGACCCCCTACATGGCATATGAAACCGCATGCTCTGAGGTACAAAGCTGGAGAATGTGAAAACGTTCAACCCAAATACAGTACCATCCTTCTAAATAATCTCAGTTTGAAGTGATTTAGAGGGAAGACCAGCAGAACAAGAAAATGAAGTAGTATCTCAAAGCCCTTGTGATACAACCTAACAGCTTACTGCCTAGGGTAAGGCTTTGCAAGGTTCAGCTGTCATCCATAGGCGTTGATAAGCACGGATACCCGCAGTCCTGATGCACTTCTGCAGGCTCACCGGTTACAATTCAACAAACCACAAGCCACGATCCCAATTCCCTATGGTATTCTTGGTAGAATACCAGTTTCCACTTCTTCCGGTCCCAAATCACCTTCTTTTGCTAAGCTGAAAAATTAACTTGACTTTGTTTCAAGAAAAATTCCATGTGTTTTCTGTCAACACATGAAAACTCATCTGTGCTGCCATTTTTGCAAAAAGTAAAGCTACCTTTGAAGTAGGGAGTCACTCAGTGGCTCTTCCAACTGGGAAAACCAAGTTTTGGTGCTGCACCTTAACTCAGAAAAAGTTGTTACTCCTCTCTCAAACAAACACTTTCACCTGAGAGTTATGGAAATCTTTGAAATGATATCCCCTCCAAATTAAAAAAGAAACAAACAAAAAAAAAAACCCCAACCAAATAACAAAAAAAACCCAACAACAACAAAACAAAACTGAAAACAAACACAGAGAAATTCAGTTGTAAGGGAATTACAGTCTGCTTTATTTCAAGCACGGTGTTCCAATGTGTTTGGGATCTGGGGCAACATTGAGCCCTAGGGAAGCAAGGTCAAGCGTGTCAGGCTACAGGCTTGAAGGACTTCTTTCTCTAGACAGGGTTGGAGTATCAAAAGATCCTTCTGCAGCTGACACTAAAGGGTTACTTTGAGGTGTCCTAGATAATATTGTCACTGCCAAATAGAGAAGAAATATGTTCTCATTCTGCACAGATATTTTGTGGAGAGATGAGGACGGCAACTTACAACATGCCTTCCAACTACTCCCAACACCTTCACCTGTGCAGACACTTGGATGCAAATGTTAACAACTAACACACACGAAAAACAAGCACAAGAAGATTGGACTCTTCTCTTCGAAACCAAACTTCTATTCCCCTGTGCTAACTAAAACGAAACAGCCTCATATCACAGTATTTTAAGCATATCACTTCTGAATTTATCATTGGGTGGGGACACTCAAATATTTTCAAAGGCAAAAGAAAGCCCACAAAGTTAACATAACTAAAATTGAGCCAAATACAGCAGTAACAGTTCATAAGAGCTGTTCACCATGTACACTTTCAGTGGTAACTTCAGAAGTGGACATGTCTGCTCCCTAAGCAGAAGGATTCTTCGGGATCTGGTGACAGAATGATTCAGATTCCTCCTCTGCTGCCCACCGAGCAGCCTTTTATTTTCCTACATTAGTCATTTACAAGAGCTTGGCTCAAGATGCAGAACCAAGGAATGTGTAACATTACAGGTAGTAAGCTCATACCTTATGTAAGAGAAATTGCTTTTGATTTCACTACTTAGTCCTAATTTTAAAGGGTAACTAACAAAGCTCATCCCCTCTCCTACACATTTGTGTAAACTGCAAAGTATTAACTCCGTAACTCCAATAGTTTACTGAGACTGTGAAGAGAAAATGACACTGCCTCCAAAATCAAAATTAACTCTGGACATTTAAAATTGCTTGTGACTTTTAAACCACGGTCATGTTTAAGGTACATGGTACAGAACAATCCTATGCACACCCACCAGCTTGAATCCCAAATCAATGTAGTCCCTACAGCACAGCAGTATACCCTTTTTTTTTTGTCTCCTTGGCTGGTCTACCCTTGAACTAATTCTACAGATGCAAGCATTGCATTCAGTCACTCAGACCTTCACAGGCTGAAAGTCACTGCAGATACCAGGCATTGTATTTGGCACACACCGCCTTCAACAGCGTTGCTTAACACCACTGCCACTGTGAGTCTGTCATCACTTGACAGCCAGCCACTCTAGGTAGGATTTTAAGATACAACTGAAAAATGATGAAGGATTTTGATTTTTTTTTTTTTATAAAATCCAACAACTTAAGATATTATAGCATGTGGGAAAAGAAGGCAATCTTCCTGTACTGCAAAGAACATACTTCTAGGACACTGGGTTTTGTGAAAGCTGAGCAAAAATTGAGGTAATTAAATACTTACTAAAATAAATTAGTATTGCGGATAAAGAACTTCAAAGATACCATATTCTAGATCTCACAAAATTTTTTTTTTTAAGTAACAGCTTCAGAATCATAAACACAACCTCCTTTAAATACATAAATATCATTTACTTGCTTTGGCAGAAATGCAAGACTATATAAATACTTTTCCAAAGTTAACTGTTCTGTTATGCAAACATAATAACTGTTTAAAGCACTTTCCAAAAGATCTCTACCAACTGGTATTTTAACCAGTAATATTTCCCATTTGGTAGTAATCTTAGGATAATTTGGGAAAGAAATACATTTAAAACTTCCATACTAAATCAGCCAGTGCAATCTGATGAGATACACAATTATGATTACTCAATAAAATGGTATTAAACAGCCAAAGAATAAGATAAATGGGCACTTTTTTAGCTATTTCCCCACTTGTAAGAATTCAATAAATAACATCAAATGACGTGTAGGATAGGCAAGTATACCATTCAACTCCCTAAACACTTATCCTCTTACGAAACACTTGAGGCAGGAGGAAGTATTTCAACTTCATGTTGAACATGCATAAAAGCTGTAGTGAACTTTGAACGCATTTCAAGAACTCCGTACAGAGTTACCCAGCAGGAAAGTTTTCATAAATCCTTTCCTCACAGACCCTGTATCGGTATATTTCTCACTAGCATGAGTAAGTTTAAAAACCAAACCCAAACAAAAAAAACTAGACAGCTCTGGCATGAGGCACAAAGCACCCATGCCAGGGACAGAAGCAATCGGTAATCATTTTCATCCCTCCCACAGAAATACCAGTCTGGGAACAGGCCAACTAACGCGAAGGGCCTGCTGCGAGGGGGCTTGGCTGAGGGCAGGGAGCGAGTGGCACAGACCAGGGTTTAGTCACGCGGGTGCCACGAAACAGCCACCCTGGGCTGGAGGCGGACACGTGCTCACTGAATCTGAGCAAAAAACGTAGCAAAACAGAACTGAAAGGGGACTCTGTTCCTTAAGAGACAGCAACCTAACTTTTTTTATTTTAATTAAACCTTTTAAAAACCGATGCAGAAGAATCTGCCTGATAAAACAGGTATTATAATCGCACCACCATTTGGGTTCTCCATGCTTCAAGTTGGCTTCTCCAAAACTAGGTGCAAAGACTAAAATCACCATTGTTTCTAGTCCCAGAGGCATTGCAATTCATGCTGTTTTAAGAGGGATTACCTTTTTACAGGAATGAAAATGCTGATACAAGATACAGAGGCAGGATGAGGGTATTTCAGCTTGCCTTAGGCAGCATCCAAACACAAGGATCCTCACACCTACCAGCAGTAACTGAGAACAGTGTTATCAAAATCTGCACTAGTGTAAGGCTGTAACTTGGGCTTTGAGATTAAGTTTTTCTCCCTCTCCCCCGCCCGCCAATAAATACCCCTTGAAGTTAACATTTTCATTTGTGCAGCACAAAGGAAGATTCTGTCCTTTTGCTGAAAATAAAAACTTTACTCAGCTGTCTTATGTCCAACTGCATTATTCAATGCAGAAAATTAAAATATGGTTACTACTTCTCAGTAACAATTTCTGTTTCCATTTCCCAAATGCTTTGAAAAGAAGTACCGATTTCACTTCAGAGGGATGCAGTTCAGAAGACTTGTAATAATGAAAACATAAACATTTCAAAGGAGTTGAACTGTCTTAACTATTACAACTGTACTTCAGAGTACTTCCACCATATGAGAAACTACTTTACAAACAAACCAATGGAAAACTAGAAACAACTTGCCCAAGACCATCTAATAAATGAATAAATAAGAACAGAAGGATTTGGATACAGTGCATGGTTCAAACAATTGTTTTATCCCTACCATTCAAATTTTTAAACTTTTGATGGTGGTCCTTCTTGAATTCACGGATAATTTAACATACATCCCAACTTGAGAATGAACTATCCATATCAAGGAATTGGCCTGAAAGACTGCAATTGCACCAAAGCTACAGCTGTGACTATCACACCAGTTAATACAGATATTAACACTACAATATATACTAACAATAACTTTCTTGAAGTGCACAATATCATAAATATATGTAAGCAACAATTAAAGCGTACATTTTCTTAACACAAATGAAGTGCACCATAAAAACATTCCAAGACCTAGCTGGGGGAAAAAAACTTAATAGAAAACAACAGTTTGTCTTCATAAGCAATACTAAAGGAATTCAAACATTTGTGACTTTGTAGGACAAAGCCTGGGAAGGCTACGAAGTTCCATGTCCTTCAAACACAGTACTGCCTGGAACACAACATTCGTACGGAGATCCGGCTACTCCCTAATCACTGGGTTTTATAATTGCTGCCATACAGCACCAAGTTAATCATTCAGCAAGAGTTACAAACTTCCCCACCCATCAAGATAAGGCAGAGCTGTGACACTGAAGTACACAGAGAAGTTAGCTGAAAACCCCTCCATGGTATCTGGAGCGCTGCACTAAACCGATGGCGTTGGGCACTGGTTACCTTACGCAAGGGGCTCACAGATTTACGTCTATGCACAGCACGTGGCCACAGCCCCCTATCAAAGGAAATGAAAGCGCCTATGACTGACTGGAAAAAGGAGCCTGATCTTTCCCAAAAAGTGATCAGTTCTTACGCTTTAGCAGCTTTTTTAAGGATACAGATATAGCCACAATGAGAAATTAGAAAAGAATTACAAGGTGAAAAAAGAAAAAAAAATATAATCCACGCAGAGCGTCACTAGGGTACATGTGCTTCAACAGACAAGGAGAGTCATTTTCTTCATCATTACCCTCAAACCATATTGAGCCCTATCCAGTCAGCAGCCCAGCCAGCTCCTTGTCATCCAGGCGGCAGCCAGCCACAAACAACAGAAGCTGGGAATCTACAGGTAGATCTTAATTCATTCCTAGAGAACAGCACACACGCTGAATTTCAATGCATACATGAGCGTTCCTTTTGAGAGCTACGTAAGAAACTCAATGTGAGCCACTAAGGACATTAAGCAGAAGTTTAAAAGAAAACTGTGACTGCATCAATCCTCTAAGAGGTTTATCTTTCTTCACCTCAAGGACAGCTGGCTGCTGCTCTGCTAAAAAAGATTTCCCAGCAGCAACAGGTTGTTCCTACAGCCCAGTACCAGGCAAGTTCCATGTGACACAGATACCCGAGTTGTGTTTGGCCGGCTTGGGTCATGAAAGGAACAGATTAAACCAGTGGCCATTCACCTCACCCTGCTAAAGTGAAAAGTTTACCAATTCAGTAACATCCATGCACTGTGTAACTGGCCTGCCAGCTGATGAATCCTCAGAGGTTTGTGGAACCTTCTCTGTGTTGCAAGCAGAAGAGCGTGTGTCTGTAGGGCACAAGAAAGGACTTCTCATACCCAGAGCGCAGACACGTATGTCGCCTCATCTGCTTGAACCTGGGCCTGGGCTTTCCTCTTAGTGGCAGAGTGGGAAGCCAACCTCCCCAGCAGGCAACTGCTACGCAGTCTTTGAAAGCTGAGCAAGTGTCTTGACTGAAACAAGATCTAAAACCAACACTGGATAGAGGGAGCAAGGCGATAGACCCACAAAAGAGGACAGTCTTTACTACACAGTATCAAAAGAGCTAGAGTAAAAAGAGAAACTAATCTCCAGGGCTAATCCAGGAACACCACAAGGAAAACACTTCTTGAAATAGAAACAAATGCTACATTTGGTACTGCACTTCTGAACGAATTTGGTACTGCACTGCCTCACAAAGTCCTTACAAACTCACTCTTCAAAGAGGGGCCTGAACGCTACGCAGCTCCTTGTTGTCACTGCCTGATGATACCCACTAAACTCTGCTAGGTCTCCCTCCAAACATCCCATACACCAGCTATCTCAGCACATGCATACAGTAACAACAGAAGGCAGCACTTCTCCCATCTTCTGCCACATCCAAGACTTGAAGTCCATACCTGAAGCCCATACCTGAAGCCCTTGTGGAATCTACCAACATAGCAGAAATAAAAGGCAAAAGTTCCCATCATTTTAGATGCTATTCTTCTAAAAATGCAATAATACCAAATTCCTGAACACTAAGCATGGTTTCCTACTCCATTTTAATTTTAGAGACTTGCTGTCCTGGGTTTGGCTGGGATAGAGTTATTTATCACAAGAAGCTAGGAGGGGACACAGCCAGGAGAGCTGACCCCTAGGCAAAGTGGTATTCCATGTTATATGATGTCATGCTCAGTATATAAGGGAGGGAGCTGGCTGGAGAGGGAGGATCACTGCTTGGGGAAGGGCTGGGCATCCGTTTCTGGGCAGTGATCAGATTGCATTGTGTATCACCCACTTTGTATATTCCGTTATAGTATCGGTTTTGTTTTTTCCCTCTCCCTTTGCTGTCCTAGTAAGCTAGCCTTAACACAACCCACAAGTTTTGCCTTTGTCATCTGATTCTCCTCCCCATCCCAGTTATTTTTGGCACCCAATGTGGGGCCAAAGGGTTTGAGATAACAACAGATCCAAACAGAGCATGTTAAATTTTTTATATGCATTTATTAGTTAAACAGTCACTGGTCACAGTGATGTTTTGTTCATATAGTTGTGTTATGTAAAAACTTACTTGCTGTGTGTATTCCCTACAGCACTGTTCATCACCTCTGGGAGAGGGATCGGGATTCTCATTTTGCCATACCACATAATATTGAGGTTAAGCAGGTATTTGTACATGACATTGCACCCCATACCTCAGATGATACCTCTTGGAATGGATTTACAGTCACACCTAATCAATGGGGGGAAAAAATGGACTGCTAAAGACCAGGTGTATGAGAGCAACAGGTGGTGGGATCTTCAAATGTTGGGACACGCATCTAGCAAAGGCAAGCTGGTTAGTTAACACCCAGGGATCTGCCAGTCAAGCTGCCCTACCCAATCAAAGCTTCCATGTACTGTAGAAGGAGATAACGTGATGCTCATGAAGAATCTGTTAGGGAAGACAGTCTGGGTTATCCCTGCTTCAGACAAAGGCAAACCCATCCGTGGGACTGCTTTTGCTCAAAGACCTGGGTTCACTTGGTGGGTGATGTGTAAGGATGGCAAAGTCCCACGAGTATCCCAAGCAGATTGGATTTTGGGTAAAAAAAGCCTATTATTTATATTGTCTGATGTTAATTGCTAAATAACCCTGCCATTGTATGATATCACTACTACAATTGCTATATGGTCTATCAATAGTATTACAGTAAAAATCACCCAAATCAACAAAGGACAAGCTTTGATGACACCGAGCAGAGTGCAGCAATGATGAACTAGAACTGACTCCAGCAACCAGCACCCAGCAATATCCTCAAAATCAACATCTTCAACCTGCAGACGGTTGGCATGGGCCCCACCAGATACACCAGCCACAAGCTCAATACAGCTTGTGACAATTCAACAGCACACACCATTGCCTCAATGTAAAGCTATGACAAGGACAATGGCTTAAAACCTGCAGTTATTTAGTTTTCCTTTTCTAGCTCATTGCACAACCAAATGCTTCCTTTTGAGCACACAGAAGGCTCAGATTTATCAGAGATATGTTTTGCACAACAGTGTATTTGTTGTAATTGGAATGTTACTGAATAGAAAAAATACCCTCACAAGAAGGTGTAAGGACCAGAACATAATTCTAGAAAAATCACATTGGGGTCTAATTTAATTCAGTCTGAAATGGAAAGAAATCATTACTGTTAATGGAGCCATATACATATTCACACACACACCCCCCACATCTCCCATCACTTCAATATTAGGCAATTAGGATTTCACAAAGTTACAGATGTCTCTTTTCCAACCACTTTGAGTGTCTTGGTACTTTCCAATAAGGAACAAGGGTTTTAGTCAGCAATCATATCTGTTCCCACAGAATCCAGGTCACATACTGCCTCCTTTGAATGTCAAAACTGTGCATCTCATTCTAAGAACAGGTTTCTCTAAAGCTCTTTCATCATTTGGATAAAGTTCTATACTGATTTTTTTATTCCCCCATCACTGAATTCATGTTAAAGGTAGAATAAACATCATCTGACCTGTCAGTCTTCTGGTTGTTCTGAACCGAAGGTCAAATTAAATTTGGTAATTTGTCTAACTTTGTTTCCCATTTGAAGCATGACAGAATTGGGCAAAGGAACAACCAGTTATCCAGTACAATAACTGGTTTTAATCAAAAGGTATGAACACAAAGCTAATTTTGAAGTCTACAGCACCCTTGAAAACATGGTAACAATTTATACAGGAACTCTGGTTCAGGAACAGCATTTTGAAAGACACAGGCTGGAACCCACGCTTAGCTGCACTAATGATAATGAACCAAAGCAACAAACATGGCATTTCTAAACGAGCAAGGTGATAAGTCTGTGGTAATCCATGCAAATATTAATACAGGTAAGAATTTTCTCTCAATTCCTTTGGATGTGCAGAGTTAATGAGCCATGAGGTAAGAAGCATCTCTCAAAAGAATCTACTTAGGAGCCAAACAGTTAATGTCATGCTACTAGAATTTCATGCTTGAATAGCATTTGTATCATCAGATCTCTTCAGGCACTCCGGACCCCATGACATACCAAAGAGGTGGGAGAGTCAAGGACAAGCACAGTCAGAGCAGAGTCACGGTGTTACCTGCGGGAATGCTTCCAAGTGCTCCAGTGAAGAGAAAGAAAAGAGGGACAGAAGAGGCAGAAAACCTTCTGGTCACATAGAAAGGATTGACTCTTCCTGCAATTAATACATGAAGAAGCCAAAACCAGGGAAACATACCTCCAGATGTATTTTCCATTGCAGCAGATCTAACTTCTGCCTCCAAGTCAACTGCCCATAACATTTACTTTCACTTGACTGGTAAAATAAATCAATAGCACCTTCTACTTAAGTCAGCAGGGAAGGGACAAAAAAAAAAATTAATCACCCTGTGCACTGTCTGACACTGTCCCCAGGTTGCACCTGTGCTCCTTTTTAGACCAAAGCCTGTACCCTTAAGCAAGTGATCCAATACTCCCAGCACGCACCGGAAGCTATAGATGTTGCTTTACCTATAGCCTGACCTCAGCGTGATTTCATCTACAAGACAAGCGACCCCAGAACATTTCAAATATCATTTCACAAACTCTGTAGAAAACAGATGACAACTGAGGAAGAAACA
Organism: Laterallus jamaicensis coturniculus; assembly: GCA_022605575.1. Classification (NCBI taxonomy): domain Eukaryota; kingdom Metazoa; phylum Chordata; class Aves; order Gruiformes; family Rallidae; genus Laterallus; species Laterallus jamaicensis. The sequence goes on from JAKCOX010000027.1 coordinate 8,708,143, forward strand.
AGCAATTATGCAGTAGCCTCATCCGAAAATATTTATTTAAAACTGCTAATCCCAGGACAGAGGTGAGCATGAGCAATGCCATTCAGACATCTGCTGCTCCAGTAATCCCAGCTCCTCCAAACTTCCTCACAACCAGAAGAGTCAGTTCTGCTTTGCAATAAAGTTAAAAAAAAGTTAAAAAAACCCAACCTACATTTACAGACATGAATTTTGGAAAGGTTAGTTAACACAACCCCTACAAGATTCTTTCCCTTTCAGTCTTATTAGATACACTAATGTTTAAAAAATTCTTTTTAAAAGCCCACTGCTAGATGAAATAATTGTCCTCCCACATAAAAGTTTAAGAAAGCATTAATAATAAATCCAGATACAGAAGTTTCAGTTAATTTAAAGACTCACAAGATTTTGTTAACAAGTAATTTTGATCTAAGAGGTTTCTGTACTTCTTTTTCCTTCTTGAATCTGTTGAGATAGCTGAGGTTCACAAGAGGTATAATAACTTCTAATATCATCATAGCTAGCATTCTTATCTGTCAGTCAGCTAACTTGAGAGTCAAGTGATCCATATAAACCAAGTCCCCAGAGCTTGGAGGTCTTCTATCTGCCTAAATTATTTAGATACAGGACACTTGTAAGTCAAGTCAAAACAGTAAAATTTTTGTATTTGCTACACAAGAAGAAACGGTTCTTCATTTCCTAAAGTCACAGGCTGAGTTAGCCAAGTTTTTTTCTAAAAGCAGTTGTTCTGGACCAGTTTTAGCATTCCTTCAGGCAAACACCCTGTTACTGGAACTAATAAATCTTTTTAAAACTCCAATACTTTGTTTCAGTGTAAGAATAAAAAATTGGGGCCTGGGTCAGTTCTTGAATGCCAGCAGAGAAGCTCAAGAAACGAATCTTTGGAAGCAGAATGTAAGAGCTGCCTCCCCTAACGATCCCTTCCTCAACCATAAGGGTGGACCATTTCATCTCTCAAACTATACGTTAAGCAGCAGTGAGCACATACAAATAGAATCTTAATTCACAACCTGAAACTTGACAGGTAAAAATGGAAGAGGAAGATTTGAGTCAGAGGCATCAATACAAATCATGAGCATGGTTAAGGCCACAAAACAGGCAAACCCACCCGTTCAGTAATTTTTTTTCAGGAGATACGAAAAAAATTTCATGTTACTAACAAGCCTCCAGTGGAATTTATTTAAAACATCCCACAGAAACTCTGGTTACTTGTTACATCACTAAATCTTGAGAAGTTTTCCTGCATATTTTCTTATGGATTAACTTACCTGCGAGTCTTCCTTTGCAAGCTTGGCAAAAGTCTTCATCTGTTTCAAACAAATTCAACCCCTTCTCACACTCATTTCTTCTTCATCCTCCTACCACCACCATACCTTTGTCCTTGCCACAGCAGCAAACACACCACCAGCTGAATGCTGTTTGCTTCCTGAAAGGCTGTACTCCTCATCTCTCCACTTGATTTCAGGGGGAGCAGCAGAAGCAAAACAGAATAGACATGGGAGAGCCCATATACAAGAGCCTGTGGGAAGGACTAAAAATTACTCATTGCTACTTACACTATCCCCCTCAGGCAGGAAGAAAAGCCACCATACAGTTGCACCAACAGCTCTCAGCATTGCACAGTTAGGAAATACTCTTCCTGCAGTTGGGGGTTTTATTAGAATATACTGCAGTCAACTAGTTAGACAGGTTGGGTGTAGTTCTGCTGCTCCTTCTCAAACATTTTAAGAGTACTCAGAGGTAACAAGCATTTTCAGGATTTGCAGGTAAATCTAGTATCTACATTTACTTAGCTCTTGAGAGATTATAGGGAGCCATGAATGCCTTCAGCCATCCTACCACCTTCCTCAAGATAAATTTCATGGGAAAAAAAAAAGTAAGGAGCAAGACAGGTTTTTCAGCTACTGCCATTGGTAGAGATTTTGCTGCAGAGAAAGGTAATTTTCCAGGATCGAATACACTGCTTTTCAATTGGGTCAGTATTTCTGATTTAGTCTGTCACTGGATTACATTAGTAAACAGCAACTACAGCTGAAAAGTCAAATTGCTTATATTCAAGAAAACATCAAATAATGGAAATAATGAGATATATACACATAAATTATATTATAGACTGTCAAATACCTTACAAGTACATACTTGAATTGGTATATAACACTCCAGTTTCACATTCAAGAGAGTACAGTCGTTGCCACATCAACCAGTCGCCTCTCTCTCAAGAATAAATGTAACTGCAGTACACATGTACCCACTCCCCTGTGATTTGACCACCAGCATTGTTCATTTGTCACATTTAGTCAACTCGAGTGCCTGTTTCAATTTGTTTCCCAATGCACTTGTGTGGTACAACTTCAGTAACGCTCTGCAGAGTAACAAGATGGGGAGCACAGTACACGGACAATTGCGATACAAATACTGACTTAACAAGCAGATTACCTTTGCCTCTTTTACACTTGAAAGTCTTCTACCACCGCAGTGATCTCAGCCATAAGTGTGACCAGATGCAGCTTCTGAACCATAACCACATTAGCAGGAACCCCAAGCACACCGAGATGCCCCAGGAGAAAGCCTGCTTTCCCAATAGCGCCAGGCCTCACAGCACGCGACCTTTTCCCCTCTTCACATTTTCCTACTTCTGCATCAAACTAATTAAGATTTATCAAATTAAAACAAACCAACTAAAACAAGCAAAAGGTGACATGCCAGGACCACAGCCAGCGTTCCTAGGTTAGATGACACACCTGCCTTGCATATTTACTTCCCCTTCCTTTTTCTTTTCATGCATTAACTTTCACCCAACTCTCACGTGGACTTGGAAGCTGTAAGCACTTCAGAGCCACATTAAGAACATTACATTAATGCTTCTGCACGCAGGTATCAGTCCACCAAGGAAGACAGACTCCTCCTTAGTTACAAAGCTTACAGTGCTCAAAAATGGCAGGGGGAGATGGGGGCTGCGGGGTGGAGATTTCATTCGTGTGTGTCCCCTCTGCCTACAAGTCCAAAAACTTCACTGTAAAGTGTATCACGGTTGCTCAGACTCCACAGAGGAATTCCATATTCCCCTACTAAGGTGAAGCCTGTTTTATACCAATTCCCTTGTTTGAAAGTCACAGATCAATGAGCAACAAAGTTACAAATAGCAACTTTCTTTACAAAAAAGTACATTACTATATTAGCATATACATCTACATACTTGATTCAGCTGATTCATTGTGCAGCACAGGGCAGTGCCAAACCCTTCTCAGCTGCCAGAAGATAACATGGCAGGAAGGTCTGCAGAAGCAGCGCCCAACACTAAGCAAGCAGCAAGCCTGGGAGCTGCCTGGAGTACAACTCCTGGCCCTTCTTGCTACCATCATCTTGGGAGCCAATCACCCTGTATTTCCATCATTCCCTCTGTAACAGGGTTAAAAAGCACATACCTGCTTTTTAAAAGGTGTTGTGAAACATACAGATTTTTAAAAAAAGAAAATCTCACACCATAGTTATTTGAAAAGAAAAAAAGATGTTTGCAATTTTATTTTAATAACCTCTGTTGCCCCAAGCCAGGTAGTGAGTGAGTGAAAGATAAATAACGCAGCCATAGCATGAGAGAAAGCAGCCAGCTCAATCGTTTAAAGGGTAGCAGCAGCAGCTAGAAAGGCTTTTATTCACATGAAGAGTTCGGCTTTTGCAAGTGTTACATCTGCTGTCTCAGCTACGGAAGGAAGAACAGAGTGGCCTATTTTCTACTTGACTTGTGCATCCCATTACTCCTTGCGTGCTCCTGACCAGCCCACAGCGGCGCCTTTTCAGCTGGCTGACTGGTCCAAACATCCTCCTGCAAGTGAGCCGACATCCTCGGGTAGGAACAGAAATACCTTCCAGTGGCCTGGGCTGACAGGCTGAAGAGCAAAGGGAAATAATTCAGGCGTTCCAAACAAACAAACAGAATTTCCAACCCTCGCTCCACCCTGAAAACTGCCTCCCAGGTGACAAGGCGACACGCTGAGTGAAACAACTAAGTACGACATCGTGGCTTAAGCTGCGCTCGGAGCAGTGGGAAGGAACACAGCAAGGAGAAGTAAGGCATGAAATTAAACCAAACCATACCTTCCTGACCGTGACTGGGAAAAATCACACTCTGTTTTACTGGGCAAATGCAAACAAGTGCCAAAAAAAAAAAAAAAAAAAGTTTGTGAAAGTCAACATGACATTAGGTGAGGTAATAACACACATCCTCCCCAAAAGATTTTCCAGATTTTCCAGCTACATAGACAGCTAAAAACTTAACACTGGTAACCAGATTGTAATCATGAGGCTTATTTCACTATTTCCCCCCTCAAAGGCACTAGTCTAGTTTTTGTGTACACTGAAATAAACCACAGCTTTATAGAAAAGACCCCAATGTTTAAGCCCTTCTTGAATTACAAAGATATTAATGAAAATTTTGGAAACCCAGCTGCCTGATTGAGCTCAACGCATAATGCAGGGAACACGCCTTTAAGCCCCCACCAGAGCACACAAACTACTGAAGCAAATGGAAGCTGCAGGTGCTCAGCACCTTCCCCAATACGCTCATGCAGTGCATGCAAATATCACACCAGCATCGATCGAACCTGCCTATTTAAAAACAAAACAAAACAAATTAGAAAAAAAAAATAAATCTTTCAACTCTTGCAGAAATCAATCACCTCACTAGAAACATGCCCAAGTGATACTTCACTCGAGGGTGAAAAAGCCAAACTAAGCTGTTACTTTGCAGAAAAACTGCTTTTATGCCCAAGACATTCACAGAGATCTAAGAAACTCAACCACTTTTTCTTTTTTTCCCTCTTTTTTACAAGCATTTTATCGAAGAGCTTGCCAAGCTCCATATAAACACATTTTACTATTTCATAAAGTTTATATGCCAAGTTTTTGAAACGTGAAGTGACAGGCTCTCAGTGGAATTTCTGCAGAGCTACAAGGCTCTGATTACCCTCAGCCTCCAGAGACTAGGGGTTGACTACAGGAAGCAAGTAGCCAGAATCTTTTTCTTTATACAGGAATGCCTTGCAAATTTGAGATACTGAACCTCTATGATACACAAGGCTCAAACTCCCCCAGTGACGAGCACACTATAAATATCTACCATTGCTGAATTTCAGTTGCCAGCACCAGAAAAAGTTTCTCTCATTCATTAAGGACCCTTTAAAGTTAAGAACTGATGTTAAGCATCCTCCACCACACAGAGATATTTTAGTTAGATATTTTCATACGGAAATCACCTTAAGGATTTCAGTTGTTTTCTGATTACCTTTTTTCTAGCTGGTTCACATCTTACTTTCACCCATGGTCCTAAAGTTATGCAAGCACTACTGAGAACAAACTCCCCAAAGCCATAAAAAGGAAAACAAAACAAAACCAAAAAAAAAGGGAGAATAACCATGTTTCCAGGTTTCATGAGGTAAAACCTCTGAGTGTACAGTACATCTGGATTTCAATCTGACTGCCTCCTGACATGTTGTACTTCCTTTTACCTGGCAGTCTTCTTATGCTTCGAGGTCTCACTTTGATTAATCCCAGCTCTGACACAACAGCCATCTTTTTTTATCATGTTTACTCTTGCTTTACTACCCATTTGTATTTATAATACTATTATTATTGTATGGATTTTGAAGATGTGGCCTTTATGGTGCTTTGTAGTATCAATGCAAGTCTTGCAATGGCTTTCCATTGCCAATGACATAAATGAAACAGCAAGTTTGAAGCAGACATCAAATTTGTTTTACTTCATAAAACGGTTGAGACAAAGCTCTGCCTCTTCTATACAGTTCTTAACAAGCAGTAACTTTAGGATTACTATATCACAGAATAGCAAAACATATTTAACCAGCATTTTGGGTGTTTCCTCTTTTTTTTAAAAAAAAAGTTTTAATAAAACTTTAAAAAAAAAAAACCAAACCCACTACTACTACTAAATCCACAAATATTAGAAGAGCTCAGTGACAGCTGTAATACCCAGCAAAGGAAATGTTAAAGCCTTTCAAGCTGGCGATGCTTTAGTATCCTTAAGGTTGCAGAGCAAGCTAATGAAAACCGGAGCTCATTTCCCAGCATTTAATCCTCCCCCTGAATGAGTGTGCTACCCCTCAGTTATTAATCACTTTGATACTACATCCTCTTAACTCGGGAGTTGAAATTTTCGAGACACACATGAATGAGATTTACTCCTACTGAAAAATTCCTGGATTTCTCCATTAATCTAAAGCAGCAGTGCTCCATTAACCACTTCCAGAACTTTATTTTTATAAAATAGCCATTTTTTCCCCCCATATCCAGTCTCCCCTTTTTCAAAGCTTCGGCGGGCTGCAATGGGAGGCTATTACTCTTTGGCTTACTGGTGGAAAAGCACCCCCTCCGATGGGTATTCTATCAAACTTTACGGTACGCTTCTGTGAACACACTATTCCCATGCGGCAGTGACGGAATGCCCAGTGGCTTTTCTAGAAGAAGAGGGTCGCGTTCGGAGCTCGCACCTGCATGCGAGCCTTGCTCAGGCCCCGAGGACCGCTCCCCCGCAATCACTGCGCACCGGCCCGGCAATCCCCGAGGGCAAGCGGAGTTCCCCGCGTACTCTCCTAACCAGAGCACAGCGAAAGCAGCATCCACGGGTCACCCATCCCGTGTAGGCAGCTGTGTGGTCCCTAGGGAAAAGAAGGAAGCCCCGCTTACCCAGCATACGTGGGCTTAGCGGCCAGCTACGGGAGGACAGGGACCGGTCCCCCCTCGGGTAGGAAAGGGGCCGATGGAGGCGACCCCCCCGCACACCAGTGCGTACGTACTGACAGACGCTGTCAGCTCTGCCTGCGAGGAGACACGCCGCCAAGCCGAGCCGGCCCCACTAGCAGGGTCAGCACCCCGGCCCTAGGCACCAACTCGCTCCCCGGGGGTTTCCCGGGCCGCTGGGGCACGCCGGCCTCAAGGGGAGAGCCGGGGGAGGGGCGGTGGGTAGCCAGGGGCTCCTCGCCTCAAACTTGCTCCTTTCCCCATCCCCGGCGGATTCTCGGAGCAGAACGTCAAAGCACGAACGCGGCCACACAAAAGATGAAAGCGATGACGTGAGAGCCGGTACGGGAACCAAAGGCGATCCCAACGGCACAGCCTGCTGACACAGCACCCTCCTCCCGCCGCGCCGGCGGGGGAAGGGGGGGGGGGGGGGCAGCGCGGGACGCGCCACCGGGGCCTCGGCCGCCGGCACCGCCGCGACGGTGGCGGAGCGCTGCCGCGTCCCATGGCCGCCAGGACGGAGGGCACAGGCGGGGGACCGCGCTAGCGGGGCGGCGGGCGCAGCCACGGGGCAGAGGCGGGCGGGCTCGGTTTCCTTCCAGAGCCCGGACAGCCGGGCACCGATTCCCAGCCGTACAGGCACAGGGCCGTGGGCCGCCCCTCACCGCAGGGCCGGGGCACCGGGGCCCGCTCCCGGCGCGGGGGCTGCCTGAGCCGCCTCCGCGCTCCGGCCCCCGCGCGTCGCCAGAAACTTTCCGGGGAGGGGAGGGCGCCGGCGCACGGGGGATGGAGGGGGGGGGGGCGGGGGGAGAATGGGGGGGTTCCGCCGGCCGCTGGCGGCGCGGCCCGGCGGGGCGGCGCGGCCCTTACCCGTCCTTGCGGCGGGCCTTGTAGACGTGCCCGTAGGTACCTCTGCCCACTTTGCAGCCCTCGTACTCGAACAGGTCCTCCACCCGCTCGCGCTCGGCCGCCAGCTTCGACTTGAACTCGTAGTCCATGTCTCGCCCATGGGCGGGGAGGGACGGGCAGGGGACGCGGCGGCCAGATCAGCACCCCCGGTTGGCGGAGTCCCCTCCCGGCGCCGCCATTTCCGGGGCTCGGCGGGGGCGGCGGGCGGGCGAGGCGGGGGGCGGGGGGGGCGGTTTGTTTTTGTTTTGGTTTGGGGCTTTTCGGCGGGGGGAGGGGGTGCGCTCCGCCGCCACCCGCTTCAACTGGGCTCCTCGCGGCGCGGCGCGGGGGATGCCGGGAGTCGTAGTGCGGTTGCGGGCGCCGTCCTCGGCGCCGCGGGCGGGACGCGGCGGCGGCAGAACTACAACTCCCGGCATGCTCCGGGCCGCTCTGGCCAGGCAGCGTCGGCGCACTTCCCTCCCCGGGGACACCGAGCGTTTCAGCGGCCGCTGGGAACTTGCTGACTCTTCACATTGCGGGGCAGAGGCCGGAGCGGCGAGCGCGGCCGAGCTCGGCGCCTCTCGCTGGGGAAGAGGGAGGATTCATTCCCCTCCGCCGCCTCCGCCCGCAGCCGCCGCGCCTCGTAGCGGGCTCGGGGCGCCGAATAGTGCGGGGACTTGTTTATCTCGCGAGCTGCCACTCAAGGCCAGACCCCGCCTCCCGCTGGACGCTGCCCTCTGATTGGCCGGTCTAGCCCCGCCCCCGTGGTGGCTCGGTAGAGAGGTCCTGCGGGCGGCTCTGAAGGGAGAGGTTGGCCTTCGCTCCGCCCGCCGCCGGTGTAGCGGTGCGGGCCGGGCCCAGCCCAGCCCAGCCCAGCCCAGGCTGCGGGGCCGCTTCAAGTCAGCGGCTCGATCCCCTGGCATCGCGGCGTTCGGGAAGAACCGCTGCTCGCCTGAAGGGGGGCGGCGCTCGGCTCGGGGGCAAGCGGCGCGCGAGAGCAGCCGTTGGGCCGCGTCCCGCGCCCTCGCCCCCCCAGAGCTTCCCTACAGCTCGTCGGCCGAAGGGAGCCTCGGCCTCGGCCCCGCCGCCGTTTGGGGCCGAACGGGGAGCAGGCGGAGGAGCGGGAGGCTGGGTGGAGTAGGCGGAGGCGGCCTGTGCGGTGCCACCTTTGTGTCCATGCGGTTCCGTCGTGAAAGCCGGGATGCTCGGGGCTCGGTGCGGCCAGCCGCTGATGGGCAGCTCCTTTCTCACACTAAGGCTGGCGGGGGCAGGTGGCAGCGTTTGCCTGCCCGTGCTAGCCCGGGCTTATTGCCGAGGCTGCCTGATGTACTGTCATAGCAGAGTTATGTCACTCCAGCTCCATAGAATCATAGAATGGCAAGGGTTGGAAGGGACCTGGCCTTGAACACTTCCAGGGATGGGGCATCCACCACCTCTCTGGGCAGCCTGTTCCAGCACCTCACCACTCTTTCCGTAAAAAACTTCCCCCTAATATTCAATCTAAACCTTCCCTCCTTCAGCTTTAAACCATTCCCCCTTGTCCTGCCATTCTCTGCCCTTTTAAAAAGTCGATTCCCCTCCTGTTTGTATGCTCCCTTCAGGTACTGGAAGGCTGCAATGAGGTCCCCCGCAGCCTTCTCTTCTCCAGGCTGAACAAGCCCAGCTCCCTTCTTGTAGGGCAGGTGCTCCAGCCCTCTAATCATCCTTGTGGCCCTCCTCTGAACCCTCTCCAACAGTTCTACATCCTTCTTGTATTGGGGGCCCCAGATCTGGACACAGAGACTTTCAGACAAACGATGCTACTTCCAGCTTAAGGATCCATGCTATGTGTTTTGCTATCACAGTAATATTTAGGCCTTCTAAAATTGCATTTTGGGCTCTCTCATTCAGGGAGAAAAACAAGCGTACTTGCCCTTATGGAAGCACTGTGCAGAGCTAACCAAGTATCAAGGTTCTGTCTTGTCAGACAAGCAAGTAATAATCCTCACCCAGTGTATTTGACTTCAAGTTTGTAACAGATAGGAACAAGTGAAGGAAACAGAACAAGACTAGAGAAGGTAAGTAAAAAACGAAGGCTCTCCATGTATGGAAACCATCTTGGTTCATTGCCTGCCCAGCCAGCATGCGCTACCTAAATGGAACGCATTGCCACTGCCTAACACACCGGATGGGAGAGGTAGATGAGCTGATGAGAAGCTGTCATTGCTGACAGTGCAAAGGGAGGGGTCAACTGCACTTTAAGGCAAGGTACTGTATGTGATTACTAGTGCATAGCTAAGTCATGAGGTCCTAACCAGAAATTTGTTTCCCAAGCAATGGCAGAAGGAGTGTGACAATTTTGAAGAGATTATTTCTTCCAGAGGGCAATAGATGATTCAAAATTTCCCTTGTACCAGGTTGCTAACAACCAAAATTAGCAGAAAATTTCATCACTCCTCTACCAAAGTAATATTTTCCAGAGAACTACAAGTGCTTTTCCCTGTAGTTGTAGATAAGGATCTTTCTGAACAAGGCTCAATCATGAACTGGCAAATTACCTAAACACAGAGGAGAGATAGAAAGCCATTGATCTTTCAGGATCAACATCAAAGACATTTGCTAAAATTAGAGATAACCATTTAAATTTGCGAAGCTTTTACCTTTTTCATCACCTAGTAGTCAAAGCCAACACTAAGAAAGGGACAAACTTAAAAAGATAAGCATGTAGCTGTAGAAGGTTATGCTACCCGGTTGTGTTCATCCAATCCTAAAGTCACTGGGAGTAAGTACCACCTTGCTGTTGATAATAAACTCTACAAGTAGTTCCCATTTCCCTCTTTGACCAAATAACAGCTGTTCCTGCCCCTATACTGTACCCAGCTCCCTAGTCTTGCAAACAGCCTTTGTATGTTTTCTTCCATAAACTCTGCTTTGCCATTAAAGGTTTTGGCCCTTGCTGCTGTACTGGGAGCCTGTCCCAGAGACGCCACTCTTAACAACTGTAAGTGTTTTGAAAATTTCAAATCCACGTTTCCCTGTCACCAGCCCACATCCATCTTTTCTTCCTGTGCAAATACTGACCTGAAGTAGCCTCTCCTGTATGTATTCCCTGCCAAAAGTATTTATAGAGACAGCAATCTCATCCCCACACAGCCTAAACTAGCTGTGCTCTTCTTGTTCCCTTTGTGAGCCCCCACGAGTGGGAGCTGGACCAGTACAAAGCTGGTTATGAGAAACAGAACGCTACCTGTGCCCCAGCTCCTTCTGATTACACAGCCCTGCCTCTAGTTTCTGTACCCTTATGTTGGCCACGTAGAAGCCATTGAAAGGGTAGAATCAACTAAGCAGCTCCAAGCGTAGGCCAGCTCAGAGGCTGGTAAGATTGAGGCTACCTTCTCATTTGAAGCAAAAGTTTTATTGATCCATGCTTTAAAAGATGGTACTGAGCACATCTGCCTCTTGCTGAGGTCAGAGTGCATGGTGGGATTCCACTTCAACAAAGTGGAGAACATTGTGTGGACACAGGCTGTCAGGCTTGCTGGAGAACAGCTGCCTGGCATCTCCTCTCCAGGTGGTCCTCAGAGGAGGAGCTGTGGCAGGCTGTCATTTATAGAGCAGAGATGGATCTCTGAGCGGCAGCAAACTGGCCTTTGCTCTCCCATGTTAGCAGAGTGGTTGCGATACCAGTAATACGTCTTTAATAGCACTCACATTTTTAAAAAGTGCTTCATTAATTGTATCATTCACTTCTTGTCAGAAGAGAAATTACTGTAACATTTTTAATATGTAATGCCCTGCCATTTGTTAACTGTGCTGATGCAGTGTCAGGATTGAACCCCAGCCAGCAGCTAAGCCCCCTGCAGCCACTTGCGCACTCCTTCCCAGCTGGGATGGGGGAGAGAACCAGGAAAGTGAAAGTGAGAAAACCCGTGGGTTGAGATGCAGACAGTTTAACAGGTAAAACAAAGCAAAGCAAGACAAGGAATTCATTCCCTGCTTCCCACGGGCAGGCAGGTGTTCAACCATCCCCAGGGCAGCAGGGCTCCATCACACTTAACGGTGACTTGGGAAGACAAATGGCATCACTCCAAATGTCCCCCTGTTCTTCCTTCCTCCCCCAGCTTTATATGCTGAGCATGACATCACACAGTATGGACCCTGTGGTCAGCTGGAGTGAGATGTGCTGGCTGTGTCCCCTCCCAACTCCCTGTGCACCCCCAGCCTCCTGGCTGGTGAGGTGGAGTGAGAAGCAGCAGAGGCCTTGGCTCTATGAGCACTGCTCAGCAGTGACTAAAACACCCCTGTGTGAGAAGCACTGTTTCCAGCCCCATCCCAGCACAGCCCCGTGACGGATGCTACGCAGAACATTAACTCTGTCCCAGCCTAAACCAGCAGAAATTATTTGGCTAGTCCTGTTTCTTTTAATTCCGTTTTTATAGTACCATAATCCAAATAGTATTAAAATAGAAACCTTGTGCTGCCTTCCTTGAGTATAATCCAAGAAAGCAGTCTCAAAATAGGCTACACCACTTTTCACCATGTTTTTTTTTTGTCCTGAGAAAAAGAAAACCCTCAGAAAATCAGAACATTTCCTACCTTCTCTTTATTGACCAGCAATTTGGAACAGTTACCTGACAAAACCAAGGGAATTCAGTGTTCAGTGACTAAAAACAGTGGGAGACAGGAGAGTAAAAGTGAAATAACTCTGCACTGCGTGGTGTGCCGCATTTCATCACTGCACAACTACAGCTCAGCCTTATTGCTGGCCAACTGGTGTAACCACGTGTGTATCTTTCTTAGCATATCCACTTACTCCCTGCCAATTGTGAAGCAAGATGCATGGGCTTATTTCATCTAGGGTAGAGCATGCAGTATTGCAGACTTATTTCAGTTTGTTAGGACTAAAAGCACAAAAGCCAGAGGATACTGTTAAGTACTGTCACTGTGTTCACGTCTGATTATCAGCATGCCAGCTGGTTTCAAGGACCAGCCAGTACCTCCACAGCAGAGATTTAGAGAAAGCTTTGAATTCTATAAACATACAAGTTACACACAATTATGGAGAAAGCTCTAATTCTGAACATAGCAGCCCAAAATCTCATTCTTTAGAGCTGCACAGGCAGTGTAACTGAGTTTCTTTGGCTTTGTTGGTACATATGTTTTCAGTCTACCTGCATCATATGCGTCCTTATTCCAGCACCGCTATATTCTACCTACTCTATTTCCTTGATGGCCATTAAAAGTTTTAATTCTAAACTTCCATGCAGGACCCACTGATCTTTTTCCATAAACTGGGAAAGATAATGGCTCATAATGAAAAAGGAAAGACGTTTGTTTAATTATGCTTTAAACATATGAAAGAGAATACAGCAAGATTGCACTGTCTGATCAATTCCTAAAGTTAGATCTGTACCCACAGAAGAAACAGAACTGTGCTAAACACATAACCTGAAGCTTATCAGATCCTACTGTTACATTTTCAACTTTGGCTTTAATAAGTTGTTCTTGAGTAGAAGACATAGGACAACAGATTTCAGTTGTACCAAGTCAGATTTATATACACCTTTGAGTGGAAAGGGCAGTTAGATACTGAAATTGTCTGGAGATACTGTACAATCAGTAGACAAAAATTAGAATCATTAGATATTTTTAAGAAAAGGTTAGATGAACCTCTGTCAGGCATTTTTTTAGGTAAGGTAGCACTGACATGATGAGGAGAGGGGATGGAAATTACATTTCTTGGTTTTCTTTCCAGCCCTATTTTTCTACGATTGTTATTCTGTAGGACATAAGGAGGAGTCTCATCTCATAGACTAGCCAATTGAAAGACAAAAGCCAAATGACAGAAATAAACCATGAGTTTTTGTGGCAGAAGAGTTATCCCACAAGGATTCATACTTAAAGCTGAGCTGTTCGCAGTTCATAAATGAGCAGGGGAAAGGAGGGGTAAAAACACACAGACATGATGATGAACTCTAAAAGTCATTTATAAAGTCTTAAAGTCACTGTAAGTAGTTCTCCAAACAAAGAGACTGCTCACCACTGCTCAGAAGTGGTTTAACAGTATAGAAAAGGTAAACTTTTAGGAAAAGGGTAAGAAAACAAAACCCACACCTGTAATACTGAATGTAACGGGTGCACTACTTGCATATTGCTTTCAGTTTCAGCTGCCCCATCTCAAAATCCATATAGTAGGATTATGGTAATGTTTGGGCTTGGATTACCAAAACTCAGAACTATGAAATGACCAAATGCTGAGATACAAATACACTAGCAGCCACTAAACACAAAACGCTGCCTCCGTCTCAGCAAGTCTGCAGGACTCAGATTACAGGAAGCTGGGAAGGCATACAGAAGGGATTATTGCTATCTGCTTGCCCTTTTCTTATTCTCTTCCCTTGTGTGCTAGATGGGCCTCTGTGCTGATCTACTTAAGCCGTTCTTACCATTCTGTGAGGAGAGGCTAAATACATTTGTATTTGTTAGCTGGGAAATAAATGATTAGGGGTTTATAGATGATAAACAATAAATGGATCCAAAAGGCACACTTAACTGTTTCATTTGCAGCTAATATGTACCATGGTCCAGGGGAAACTTCCTGCTCAGGAATTCACTAGAAGACAGTTAACTTGTTAGAACCTGAGAAGATGTAGCAACGAAAGAAATAAGTGACCCAGGAGGTGAATCCTTCCTGCCTGTGAATGATTTTGAGCTTTGTGAAACTATGGTGGAATTAGATTTAGGAAAATCTAAGAAGTCCTATCCTGAGAGCCTCAGTGTGTTACTGAAGTCCCGGTTTTCTTATTTCCACCCTAATTTTATTATTTCCAAACTCTGTGTCTCAGTGGCAAAATCCTGAATTATCTAGATTCCAGAACTGTATTTACAGCCAAATAGGAAATGACAGCATCAGCTGCTGGCTCACTATGCTGAACAAGTTGAGCAACTCCAAATTTTAAAAGAAAGCCAGATGGTCTAATAAGAACAGGAACCAGGAGTTCCATTATCCTGCATGGTTTTATTTCTTTGGGGACCAGGTTTTCTATCTGTAATGCAAGGCAGAATATTTTTGCATCTTTTGGAGAACAGTTGGATTAAAGTTATCACTAAACCTATCAGCTTTACAAGCTATATGCATCAACCAGTAAAGAATTTGTAGCCAGCCAAATTTCAGTCAGCCTGAAAAAATGAACTCACCAAAATATTTTTATACTTGGGGATATGATTATTTTTATACTTGGGGATATGATCTTGTCACTACAACTCAAAAAAAGATTAGATAAATACCTATTGTCAATATCATATACAGAAAAAGCCAAGCACTAACTGTTGAACCAAAAATACTTTTTTGACCTTTGCCACCATACCTCAAAATTTTATTGTCAACCCCCTACACTGTTTCTAGCTGGATAAAGCATTAAGGAGAAGGTGACTATGACTTTGGCCTCACAGCAGATGCAGAAACAAGAGTTGATGCAAGGGGAGAGTGGAGATGATGCATCCACAGACCATCACTAGCTGCTCTTACTACAGAATGTAGGAAGAGCTGCCAGGTAAGACTTCTTACCGTATCCCTTGCTTCTGTGTTATCCTCACTCCAAATTTACACAAAGATGTACAGCAAAATTAAGGCAATCAAAAGTATTAATGCTTCTAAGCTGTAGTACTTCCAGCTGGTGCATTAATGTTTCCTTAAAGGATAAAGTGCCCTTGGTTCCTTGTAGTCTCCAACAGTGTATTGTGGCTGGCTGAGATGGGGTTTCTTTCCTTCGTAGCAGCCCAGAGGTGGTGTGTTTTAGATGTGTCACCAAAACAGTGTGTTTTAGTTGCTGCTGAGCAGCATCAAGGCCCCCTCTGTTTCTCACTCTGCCCCCACAAGAAGTGAGCTGATACGAGCTGACCAGAGAGATGTTGCACCCTGTATAGCATCATGCTCAAGGATAAAACTAGGAGAGAATTTTTGCAAAGTTGCCATTGTTTGTGGACTGGCTGGGCACCAGGCTGCTGGTGGGAGGTGGTGAGTAAGTGCCTTTCCATCACTTCTTTCTTTTTCTTTTTTTTTTTTCTTTCCTTGACTTAGAAAACTGTCTTCATCTTGACCCATACATTTTTCTTGCTTTTGTCAATTCTCTCCCCCAGCGAGCAGCTGGGTGGGTGTTTAGCTTTTGGCTGGGGTCAACCCACCACCCACAGGAAAGGTCTGAGGAAAGAATGGGAAGGAATCAGGATGCGTCGTACAAGGCTAATTGCTTTGCTATGGCTCTCTTCTTCTGCTAACAAATACCTACTGTTAAGACTGGGTGGAAGTAGTCACAATTCATTCTCTTTCCCATCTACTGGAGTAAGCAAAAAACCAGTATGGATCTCAAAAGGATTTACAAACTGGTAACAGTTCCTGTTGTGTGAACCAACCACACAAAATGTGCTGCTTCTTCCAACCTCTAATGCAGGGATAGGCAATCTACAGCGCTTGAACCACGTGAAGCTTCTGTGTAGTTTCTGCAAGGGCTAAACCATATGATGGAGAGCAGGCAGTGCAAGTACAGAAGTTTCTGCACATTCTGTGTGTCTATCTGTCAGAAAAAAGTAAACAAACTGGAGCCACTGAAGCCAAAATTACCCTGTCACATTGGACCTGGGTCTGCTCTCCACCAGAATGCTTACCAACAGCCTGTAATGTTGTTTTACAGAGTTTGCCCTCTCCTTAGCGTGATGAGATGTCACATGAACTTGAGCTTTCATCTCTCATCTTCCTCAATCTGAAACTGTTTTGTTTGATTCTGCACAGCTTCAGTCTGATATCATGACAGCCAAACCAAAATCTTCCTCTGACTGAAGTTTGCTTACCGTTGGGTAAACAAACTTGTGGCAAAATAGGCTCTTCTGGTAACCCTGTGACTTCTGAGGAATTACAGTAATTTGAATTCTACAAATGCATGAGTTTTTCAGGAGTATCTGCAAGCAAAATACATGTAAAGAGGAGGTTTTGTTTATCAGAATAAGGAGACAATTTTTAGGGACTGAAATTAATTTTAGGGAGTGAAATACAATTCTTTAAATCAAATGGATCTTCAATAGTAAGTTAACAGAGCCATGTTTACTCCAGAGCCTGTTCCAAACCTCATTGTTACCATTGGAATGTACTTCAGTTGTTGTGTCTATAAAGTGCGATAATATTTAGCAGCTATCTCAATCAAATTGGAAACTTTGGACACTATGAACCATTATTGTTATTACTTTATTATTGCAAAATCATAGTTGCTAGTGCAAACAAAATTTTCTTCATATAACCTATTGAGTCTATCACTTGCAAGGGACTCTGGTGTAAGACAAAAGCAAGGAAGCTGCTTGTTACACAAGCAAGCACGCTTGAAACAGAAGTAAGATCAATGGTAACAAACAATCGCAGTAGACTAGCATCAGTTTTCCGGTTTGTTCTCAGTGGTGAAATCCTGAATCCTGTATGTAATGGACTGGATACTTACAGCAAAGAAGAGAAACTAACACAAAGAAAATTTAAGAATCCATTTTGGGGGCCAAGCTTTTGACCCAAGTCATCCTCAGGTAGAGATCATGATGTGCTGTAAGAAGCAGCAGAAAAGAAACCTTGGGTTCCTTTGGATCCCCATCCCATTCATCCTTTCCCAGTGTCCACAGTTCAGGCTCACTGCTCATCATCAATCTTCCCTTCCCTCAGTGTCCACAGCTCCCTCCTCATGCCTCCCAGCTACCAGCTGGGTGAGAACCAAGGGCATGTGGCTGGTTTTGAGCTAGGCATGTGCTGGCTGCCAGCAAACTGAACATAATAAATAACCTTTGAGCTCCAGCAACAGCCTTTCAGTCACAGTAATAATTTGAAGGAAGTGATCTTTTCTTTACTGAGCTGTTATGTTTCATGAAACTTGGAGCAATTTCATAGCCTGAAGTTCTCTATTCCTGCATAAAATGTAACTGAAGTGACCTCATTGGTTCAAAACTTATTACAGGAGGATCTGACAGGACTGGTAGGTAAACAGCATATCTCCGAAGCTCTGATTCCGGAGGCTTACAGTCACAATATAATAGAGAAATTTGACAATATAATAGATGCAATTCCCACTAGTTTATAAATAAGGTTTGAGGACAGAAGGTCTGGCCAAAATGTAAAGTTTACATACCATTTACAACTTCTAAGGGAAATCTCCAAAGTCATTTAGTCATGTTACAGCAGAAAAAAACCTACAGTGGTTTTGATTCATTAGGATTAATACAGAAATCAGTAGAGACTGGGATCACATCTCAGGAGCCAGACCATGAGTCTTTATCAGACATCTCTGCTCCAGCAGTTGGGCATCATTTCCCAAACATACATAACTGTAGTTTGTTGTCAGAACCTACGGCAGTTTATTTGTAAATTAAAAAGAAAAAAAAGTATTCTTCATAGGCCCATACTATGCAGCTCTGCTGAATGAAAGATTTTCACTGCCTTTTGGACTTCCTGCATATGAAAGGTCTTCTGCTTGAACATCCAGAGATGAGAATCATATGCCATGTGTGTGTAAGTCTATTTTCTTCCATTATTAAGTGTTTGTGGGGTATTTATACACATTTTCAACATCCCAGACTTTATCTGACGTAAATATAGTTATGAAAGGAACTGGTTTTGGCACAGTGCAGGTAATACGATACCTGTTCTGAAGTCTGATAAAATTGCATGCTTTCTTTTGTGTGTAATCTCTTTTGCTTGCTATCACTTAAGTATTGATACCACATGTCAGCCTTTTTCCTTCCAGAACACATTAAAAGTTGGGGAGGAGAAGCCAAACATCAAACTCACCTTGATATGCCTTTGATGGAAAGAAAACAAAGCCATGAGCAGAACTCAGGGGCATTACAAATGAATTTATTTCTGTCAATAATTCAGTTTCAGTTGGAAATGTACCAGGTCACTGAAATGGTAGAAAAAGCCATCTAGTGTTAAAAAGCTGTTTAAGAAGAACTTAGTGCCTGAAAGCAATCTGGTGGTTATACCAATACCGAATGAACTGAAAATAAAGGAGTAAATTTGGTAAATTACTGACGAGCAGTAATTGCTCCCCTTCAGGAGCAATTTCCTCCATCCAGGAGCTATCAAATGATATTAACTAAGCAAGTTCATTTTTTTGGTGTGGTTTCTCTTATATTGACTTAAAACTATGTTTATCAATTTGTTTTATGACTACATTTCAACCATGAGCACAAATTAAGTTTGCAAACAGTTGTTCTGCTCCAAGATGTTACTACTCCCCAGCCCTTCATCACTGACCTTCTGCAGAGGGCCATGTCCAAGCCCAGCTCCACCAGCCTGCTCTAAAATGGGTCCCTTTGTGCCAGGGAGGTTGGCAAATGACCTCCAACGCAGTGTCCAAGGGGACAAGCCCAGGAGCGCCTACACAATGCATGTGGGTACAGTGACCTGCTGGCGGATGCTGACAGGCAGCGCGACATCATATCTTCATCTGCTACAGCTATGTTGGGAAGGAACCAGCAGTCTGCTGCCCTGCTGATGGGCAAACCAGGATAACAGATCTAAGCCAACCGTGACTGCACACGGCCTGGTGTGCTCTTCTTGCTATAGGGATTTAGAAATCAGTACAGCCATCTTGGCAAAGCCTTCATGCAAGCATATTTATACCATTCTAATGGTGGTTTTTTCACTGATGTGATATTCCTAGAAATTTATCTCCATACAATGTTGTTTTATCATAATGTACAGCAGGAAGTTGTGTTGTTTCCTGAGCCAATACACAAGCACAAAAGAAGATGAGTATCTTCACTTATCTGTATCTACTTCTTTATCTATCAGCTTACAGGACCGTTTTAACTTAATCTTATCTAATTATACTTTAATGTAAAACAGTGTGATTTTTAAGCAGTTCTGGGATGCCTTTATTAGCCTAATGCAGCAAAAGGAACACACAAAAATACTGAGCAGGGCCAGATGTAGCTGCAACATATCTGGGATGGGCTGGAAGTTACTACGTTGTTCCCCTGCTCTGTGGCATGGAGTGTGCCACACTGAGGGGGGGTGCTAATAGCCCCGCACTGTATCCAGGTCTCCTGAATGCCCTTTTGTGGCATATGAAAGGCTACAGTTTGAAACCAAATAAAACAGCAGAATAAATGGGTAACTTGTGATATTTAAGTCCTTTGGTCCCATCATTGTATTTGTTACAAAGTATATTTCTAAGTGCTGCTCCTTATTAAGAAAATAACTTTCTTGAGAAACCTACCCAGAAGTCACTCCTATGTGCAAATATATATTGGATGCATAAATACATAACATAACATTACTGTCTTTTTCAAATTGTAAGATGGCATTAACAGGTGAGGCTACTTACCTGCTTTGATTCTTCTGCCTGTACATTTGCTTTGCGAGTGTGCTTCATAGCAGTATTGCATACTATCAGTTTTATAGCTGGAGAATCACTGCCTGAGGTGTAACCTTCCTTCCGCTGCAGCTCAGCACCATGCCTTCTGCCTGTGGGTCTGCTCTTCCCTTTCATTTCCCCTGAACCACAGAGCTCTCAAAACTTACTGCCCTGACGAAGGGAGCGAGCTGTAAAGCTGCATACACACACCCCAGGCCCGAGAAGCAATACTTCCAGGCAAGCAGAGCATATTCCAGCACTTGCCAGTGTCTGTGGCCACATGGTGGGCAAGTAATCCCATGCTGTGGCTGTCAGCCACCCAGGTCCCTAACAGAGTAAGAACCCAAGGTTAACCTTCCCAAAGGCAGAGTTAAGAGACTTCAGAAGTGGCTTAATTCTGGGTAAAAGCTCCACCTAGGCACTCCACAAGTCTTAGGAATGCAAATATTTTGCAGCACTCTGATCCTGGTAGGAGGTTCCTTCTTTGTAATCTTATAGCAAATCCAAATCCAATCATTTTATCCTGTGGGACAATTTCTGCATGAAAATAGCAAACTCAGATATCTTTCTTAGTCAGAGGATTTGAAGCTTAAGTCAGTCTGAAAGCTCCAATGTAATTAATAGAGTGCTGCTACAAAAATTAGCAAGCCCAGCGCATGCAGACAAGAAGCTTAGTTTCTTGATTTAAATAATTGAGATAGGTGAGACATAAGAAAGATCATACACTAAGACATAAATGTAGCTATTTTTTCTAGCCAAGGTTCAGTTTACTGGAGTAAAAACATTTTGACAGGTACCAAAAAGAGGCGTCAGGAGCTGATACCCTGGGAATGATGGTATATTGTGTAAGGGTATGCCAGAGAAGAGGTAAGGTCTGGGACTGCATACTGACAAGCTGTAAGAGTTATTTAATTCTGCTGGAGTTAATGAGATTGCCATTACATTTTCCTGTTTTTCTTTTAGAATAACCATGTATAACAGAACAAGTTTGATAGAGAATGTACAAGTCTTCCCAGCTCAGGAATCACAAACCCATGAGAAGTACCCTAAAGACAAACTACCCCTGAAGCAAAAAACTAACACTTCCTATTAAAAGCCAGGACACAAAAAACCAAGACTTTACACCCTGTGTCATAAGAGGTCTGGAAAAATATGACTCTGTATCATTCAGCAGCTGAAAGCTACTGGACCATTTGGTACTCTGGGTGGGCAGGCTGCAGTATTGTCACTGCACTCTCCTGTGTAGTAAAGGCCACCTTGCATCTTGTTGATAGAAAACAAGGGAGTGGCATGTCCCTTTTTTCAGGAGAGATGATCTCAAATCCTGGCACAGAGCACTTAATGTGCATCTCTCGCTGCCCTGAGTTCCAGTAGACCAACATGTGGCTGTGCTGTACCAGAGACCGCAGACCCTGTGCCTCCACCTTATCTCAGCTGGACACCTATCTGCTGCTGCTGCTGCTACTGAATTCATGCAGAAAATGTGGGACCGCTCAGCACCTGGTCCAAGATGTGTCCCTGACAGACATAAATACCTGGTAGTGGTTTGCATAAAGTCTCCCACATGGTGCTGTATCAGCCCAGGGAGTGACCTGCCCCATAAGAGCTAAACAAACCCAATGCTCAGAGCGCCAAATTTGTGCACATCCTTTGCCATGCCTTGACAGAAGTCCTGTTGGAGGTAGGGCTTGACAGGAAGGTAGTCTGTCATTTAACTGACAGGCTTAAGGTGGTGTATGAGAGCCAGTTATCTTCCAGAAATTTATTATGAATTCCAGACAACAAGGAATTTGTTGTCCCTATTGATTTTTGAACCAATGAAGCACCCAACCTGTGTGTTGGCATGTTTTCAGAAAGGTTTCAACCTTTGTATAGTCCTCCATTATCAGTTGCAATTACATGGCAAAATTAACCATTTTAGTGGTTAATTTGTCCTAAAAATACCACTTTTGCATTATGTTTATTACATTATATTATATACTGATACTAACCATACATGCTCTTGCTTTTTGTATGCTGCACTTAAATGCACTTGTGTCATTTAAAAAAATCAATAGCCGTGTTATCTTCAGATTGTCTCGTGTACTGTGGCACTGTAAGAAACAAGGTGTTGGGAATAAAACTTTAAGCCACCCAAAGCCACTGCAGTTAATCATATTTAACACCTGACTAAACTGGGCTCACCCAGAGCTTTTGGTAGGATTGGGAATAAACAATCCTGCTCAAGTAATTCTGTTGCATTATGTGAAAGCCCGTTAATAGCCGCAGTTTTGATCAAATCTGGATGTAATTCTAGGAGCCAAGTTAAGGGATGGTTTTGTACCTCTCATTCCTTTGGTACAGCAGGACCTGGAAGAGCCAACCACATATTTTTCTATGATCTACAAGCAGATTATCAATCATAAATCTGTTTGCTTTTAAGGAAAGTATTTCTGTGAAAAGCAAACGAGAGGAGATTGCAGAGAGCATGCTCTGCTGATCAACCTCCATTGTGATGATGCCATAGCATAGAGTTATTCTTGAACTTGTAATGAAAATGTACATACTCGACCCCAATTAAAGTGTTAACTTTTGTCACATTTCCACCATCACACTGATGTGAAAACTCAGTTTTTGTTTTGTCTGAGTAACGTAATTCCCCCAAACAACTCACACTTGCAACAGAGCTAACCCCCTACCTCTGAAAGGCAGGCAGAGAGCGAAGTGTTAGGGCAGGGCAGGCATCAGTGTGGAGAGCCAGGGGTTCTTTGAAACAGGGTGGGATTAGAGACAGATTCCCAGAGTCAAGATGAGTACAGCAAGGAGAGGGGACAGGAGCTCAAGGATGTCCTCTGTGCTTTAATTTAAAAGGTATGCTTTTACCTTCTTGGCAATGCTTGAACTTGACTTTTTTCTCTTCAAAGGAACAGCCTTTTCTTGTCTTCTGTGGTTTAGCATAAGAAAGGAACAGGCTTTTAATGGTAGCTTGCTTTTCTCTGTCTTTCTGATTTCCTCAGAATATATATTTTACCCATTAAAAAATGTCCATTTTATCCTCCTGGATCCTTTTTGATCCCTTCATGTAATTTTCTTGGGTTCTTGTGCTTTTCTTCTCTTCACTCCCTGAAGATATGCTCTTGGATCTTCCAGTGCAGATGATTGAAAACCTGCAACTGTATGTACCCGGGCCTTTGTCACTGCTGGGGATGTTATGGTGGTCATAACCACTGCTTCTGTACTAAGTTTTACCCTGACTGCACTGCTCCAGTGCTCATACATCAGTTCCCCCTTTCACAGGACTCACAGGCAATCCCCAGCAATTTAGCATCCCTGCAGAGCAAGCTGTCTGGAAGGAGACACATATTCTTATAAGGAAAGAAGTCTCAGGAATTTCCAAATTCCTTCTCCTTCCTGTTACTGAGCAAATCTGACAATCTCACCTTTGACAGAGGGTCCTAAAAAAACACACCCTTCGTAGCTGCTGAAGGACTGATGTGGATTAAGGGGGAAAATATGTTAAACAAGGGATAATACACTTCCAGAGCCTTTTTAATTCCATAGAGAAGGCTGATCAGGAGCATACACAGTAGAGAGAGAAATATCCTGGGGAGATCACAGGAAAAATCCCATTGCTGGAAAAAAACATGCTTCAAGAAAAACAAAGGCAGATAGGTGCATCTGTTATCAATCAGCTCTTCAGACGACAAGTTCAGGAGTTGTGGAGTAAAAGAAACAAGCCTTCCCTCAGGCTCTCTAATTCCTCCATGGAATTTGTCAAATATCCATGGCTGCCCAGCTGTAATTCCTGGCCAGCCCTGTGAACAGCAGCTCTTTCCAGCCTCTTTACCAGCCTGACTCCCTAGCCAGGGAAACCAGCAAAAATTTGACTGCCTGTACAGAAACCATACTGGCTAGCTGAGAAGAGGCACTGCAGTGCAATAACAGGTTTAGCCCATTAGTCAAACAATCTAACAAAGTGGTGATCGATTTCTGATTGTGTATGTACTCAATCACTGATTATTTTTTTGAGTGTTTGCTTTCAATAAGCATATTTAAATTACAAAAATAACTCCCTGTGAAGTTGTCTATAGTACCAGTTCAGCTGTTCTCTCCTAATGGAAAGCTGCAGAGTACCTTCCCACTACACTGAGCGTTCATAACTAATGCTAAAACCAGTCAATCGCCAGTAGTTTCCTTAGGGTAAAACCAGGTTTGCTTTGCAATGACACTGCTGACTGAATAGCAAAAGTTTCTGTAAAAACCCTTGCATTTAAAGCTTGAGTGTGTGCCTTTGTACAACACCCTTGTCCTCAGGGCACTCCTGTCTGACTCCCAGCTCTCTCCTCATTCCTAGCTGTCCATGATGTCCATGCACCTTGTCTCTAACTCCCGGCAGCCCAATCTGCCTTGCCCCTTTACCTGTCTTTCCTGACCTACTTGCAGACAACGCAGCTCCTGCCACCGGCAGGAGAATGTGGACTGAAGTGATGAACTCCTGGGGGTGGGGAGAGAGGGGGAAGGGAACTTCAGGGAGAATGTTCTGTCCATATAGTGAGTGCATCCACGTTTATATTTTGGTTTGGAAGATCTTTTGTTCTGCAGATCCATTCCTAGAGGCTCGTATTGTGCGTGCAACAGCAGCAAAAGGAGGACCCTCCAGAAGTACCCTGCGTCAGTGCTGGATGTTCTCTTTGCTTCTGAAGTGTGTTCCTGTGCTTCTGGATATTTCCAAACCCTCCCTCAGCCTCTGGACTCTGGCCTCAAACTGAGGAGAATTCAGTAATGAATGTGGTTAATTTGAAACCGATTATTGTTTCTAAGGTCAGTAATGGGAAAACTGACTATCAGCAAACAGCCCTCCGGAGAACACAACTCTACAGGGATCTAATGTTTCCCTTAACCAAACAACACCATAGTAACTAGCCTGGTGTTTGCCTACTCAACCTGCCAATCTACTGCAATGCTTTCCCTATTGCTTAAAGCAGGCCTCACAAAACCTGCACAGAAAGTATGCAACAGTTACAACAGCATGCTTCTTTCACTCAGACTAGGCTTAATAGGATGTGTGACTTGTGAATTCTAAGTAAATCATTCAAATTCACCTTGTACTTGCTGAAACAAATGTTGAATCTCTTCTTTTTAGTTTCTGTATTTGGGAAGCTCCGGCTGTTTCACTACCCACGCTTCAGTAAAAAAGAGACAAAGAAAAATGTTTCCTGTAACACTGTGTATCTCCCTTCATCAGCCAAGGTTTACATCATGGACAAATGTGCCCATTTGTATTCAAAGGATGCAGACTCAGGATGCCTACCACAACCTCGTCATCCCCTGCTTCAGACTCCTCTGTGCCCCAGGCACCACCCTGATTCATAATTTCAGGAAAGTCGTGGATGCTTAATGATCTTGCAGACCTGCGTGACAACTGTTTCCACTGTGGATTTTCCAGCCCAACGGATTGCCCACTACCTGGGAGGCAGGTGAGCATTGCTGACTTCTAGAGCATGAATGCTATTTGCTTATCTGTCATCAGACCAGCTCTCACTCTGGTGTCCCTTTGATGAAGACCAGGGCCAGTACCTCTTTAGCATACGATTTCATTTATGTGGTTTTCTTCACTCCGAATTTCTTCACCTGGTGCTAGCTACCCGAAACCTGCAACATGTGATTTCACCTTCTGGTGTGTATTTTTAGGCCCTGAAACATTAATCCATAGTGTGAAGTTACTTTTTTTCCTCCTCCCCAAAATTTCATCATTCTTCTCCCATCACTAATCATCACCATTTTTGAAGGGCTTGCTTAAGTTCCACACATATGAAAAGTACACAAACCTGAAATGTAAGGTACATGACCTTTTACAGGTCTCATGCTGATGGCAGAGAGAAAATTGCAAATTATGGATTTTTAAAAACCCCTACATTTTAGAGAACTGTGCAAAGGAGAATTGTGGGAAATGGATTCTGTTATCTTGCCACTGGAAAAAAATTCTGTGCAGAGGAGCGCAGTACAAGTTAGCAGAAGAGAGACCTCCTCCTCTTCCTCACATTTTGTCATGGCTCCACCCAGTCCAACCACACTTGGTGAAGCTGGGTTGTGTCAGGCTGAGCAGCTACGCGTGGAAGTCCGCTGGGCTTGCCGTGTCAGCTGTCGTTGGCTGAGTGCATACTTTCTTGCATGGTCATATTGTTAAACCTTGGGATTGTCAGTTACTCTGCTTTGACTTGAAGTCTAGAGAACTAGGCCTGATGCAGACATCTAAAGTGAGCTATCACCACACAGGCAGTTTTCTGATCACCCTTCCCAGACTGACCATATAGTTTCACTGCCACCTTTACGCCTACTCTTCCAGTAGAACAAGTAGACCCTTTGGTGTACCTAGAAAATATAATGAATCCTTGTCTAAAATAGGTCAGGTGATTCATGCTCTAAACCTACCTGTTCTTCTGCATTGACCACCAAGGGAAACCCTGAGTGACACATCTTAGTTATCAACCTCTGCATTGCATATGTAAAAGTTAAATTACATTAATTTCTCTGGTGGTGTCTGCAATTGCTTCAGACATTTCACAGCAAAAATGAAACATATGACATCTTCCAAGGAGCTCAAATACCTGTTTTCTGAAAGCTAAGGAAGGACTTCAAAATTCTTTGACCAAAGGAAGATATCAAACAGCCTTTTTATGAATCTTTTTCCCATGGAGTGACAGAATGTCTTTAAACTGTGCACACAGACATTGATGAGAAGAATACACCAACATGGAGAGGTGCAGAGCCAACAGTCTGAGGTAGAGGAAATAGGCAGAACCTGGCAGAATTTACTGAGGATCTACATAAAGAATATTTTCTAGTACTGTGTGTAAAATTCAATATGGAAAGTTTCTCAAACTGAAATATATCCCCTTATAGGCTAGAAAATTAAACAGAAATAAGTAAAACTTCATCATTGTAGTAGTGATACAGAATGACTTGCATTAGTGTTCTCAATTCCACTATTCTCCTGACATAGATAGACCTGGATAAAAATTCTGATATTACCTGTATACATTTTGCCATTTTCCTAATAAAACTAAAGATTTAAGAGGTTGTCTGAATTAACTCCTTGCTCTAAATCCCAGAAATGAAATCTAAAGTAATGTTTGTACATGATGTTTTGCAATTCAAAGAACTAATCTGAAATTATTAACCTCTTCTTGTGCCCCCAACTACATCAGTTGACTGTGAGACAAGAAAACCAGTACTGTCTCCTACCATTGTTTATGGATGTCACTCTTAATACAAAGAACCGGTTTCCTTCTTGGGGGCAAGCTTGGATATCGAGTATTCAGATCAGAAGAGTTCTTCAGATGAAAAGCCTTGAACACCTTGCTGAAATATGAATTAAGAGACCAGAGAGATGGTAAGTAGGAGAATAAAATAGATTTGATTCTATTTAATGTACAATTAAGGTACGTTATAAGTTACAAGTACTGAGTTAAAAATAAAATCCAAAATAAAATCATTATTAAACTGACTGCATTGCTCAAGGTGTGCCTTTTTTCATAACCAGATATTCTATAATTGCACACAGACACTAGTAAGAGATACTCAATGTGTTGATCAAATTACAAAAAGGCTCCTGCACTTGCAATTAGTAATAAGTGTGTGCCTTCTACCACAGTTGGCCTAGCTGGTGCATGAATTCAAAGCTGCAATCAAAGAAAGTTGGGCAATTCAGATCTTGGCTAGTATTTTGAAAACACAAAGGGAGGAGAAGTATTAAACTACTATGGAAATATTTATGAAAAGTGAAGGCACAAAGTACACTCCAGTTTAACTGAAGACCACTGATCTGTGGTTTAAAAAAAAGGAGTGCAGTCATCTAAAATCGATTTTTTTTTCAGCACCTTCTTGGATGTTATGATCAATTCCACTTACATCCAACTGTTAATGCTTTGTCTTCTCATCTCCAAAACAGCTAGGTTACCTTTTTGTATCATCAAAAAATATGCCCTCTGTCATCAGAGCCACTTTCAGAAATAAGTCATGACCCTTGTTTTTTATTTTTGAAATGCTGACACGCTCAGCTGTAGCACTGTCAACAAGGAACTCTGCTACAGACAGAAGCTGTCATGTAGAGTAGAATAAATGATTTCAATTGTAAACCAGCTAATTATACATTAAATCTGGTATCTGCTTCTCTTTGTTGCAAGGAATCTTCTTCCTGCTATGGGTGTGTATAAAGCCACATAAAGAGCCATTTTGTTTTTATCATATCCATATCACTCAGCATCTCATTTTAGGATTTGTATTTCTATCCATGTGATAGCCTCGTGTTTTCTTTTGGCTTCAGTTTCAGAGTTTTAAAATTCTGAATGTACACAGTGACAAATGCCCCAGAGGTCAAATCCCAATTTATTAATGTCTGAAATCTCATTATTTTTTAACAAATCTCATTAGTTTAAGACCTAACTGGTTATTTTTTATGCTTAGCCTTATTAAAATTGAGAATAATATAGCCAATGCAAATCCTTTCTTTATATAAATGAATAATTAGAAACAATGTAAGCAATTACAAGCTGTATAAATATTTTTTCATTACTTTTGTGATAAATGTGATGAAATTTTTCCTCCAGAAAGTTGATTCTAAATCAATCACAATTAGATGTCTCTGCAGAAGCAACTGGTGCAAAGAGGAGACAGCATGGCTTCCCTCCATCAAGTCAATAAGGAATGAGTATGTTTTACCTTCAAGACAGACTGAATGAAAACAGAAAGGAATATAACTTCTGAACTGAACTTTGGCTATACCTGTGAACTCTTGGGAGAAACGAGGCTTTCAGTGGTACAGTGGCATTGTCCTGAGAATCCTTTTAGCTTTGGCCATAGGCCTTGCATATGGGGTCATTAGAAGAAAAGGGAGAGCATCTTTGTAACACAACTCTGTGTGGTCGCAATTCCATCCTTCCCAGACATGTTTCCTTCAAATACAGTTTTCTGTACAGACTGGTTTAGGTAGGTGAAAAGATGGTGCTTTATCTTTTCCTCAAAGTATAAAAAGCCTTTGCATCTTTTTTTGAAACAAATAATCTGTTTTCCTTTTTGTCTACTGTGCCATTCCTGGTTTAGCTGCCTATCAGAAGGGAATGGAGAGAGAGGTCTCAGATATGAACTCTTAACAAGCTACACCAAGGAACTGAGACATGGCAGGTTTTAATAACTCTCATGTGTTCATTTAGTATTTAGCTACAGTACATGTCAATGCAATGAAGGAATTTAATGAATATATTTTATTTTTGTGATGTGTCTCTTGTTCTCTTACCACAGGTGGATGGAACCTGCATTCCTGTTGTGAAAATATGCAGAATAAAATGTTGCTTTGACCAAAAAATGGTAAGAACGAAGGGTGTGGTTCATTTTCCTCCCTGAAACCCCACTCTGAAGGTCAGCTCTGACTATCCTGTCTCCCAGTGACAGTTGACAAAAGCTAATACTGTAAATTACCTTTTCTTCCTCTCAAAGGAGCTAAGAGGAATGTGCCTCTCTCATTCTGTCATGCATGCTAATACTTCTGTACACGAATAGCTTCACAGATTCCTGTAATTCTACCAACTTCAAATTTGGTTTAAAAGTTGAACATGTAAATGTTTGTGGGAGCAAAGCCTTTGTTTGCATATTGACTTCCTTAGGACTGGACTAAAATGACCTATGTGACATGGGGAGTTTGGAGATTATGGAAGGGGAGAAAGTATGAGTTGTGCTTATACAATGTATAAGATTTCTATTGACTGACAGCTTTGCTTTCAGGTGCCAGGGGAAGATTAGGGCCATAAGGAAAGATTGTTGGTTCGCCTCATTTAGTAAGGCAATCTGGGATGTTATCAGGATCAGAAACAGTCATTTTCTTGCTTTGTAGTGATGACTGCAAATCAACATTGCTTCAAAGATACAACTGATGCCATAGGGCAGAATAAGGGAACTTTAAGTGAGTCTTCTTTTTTGGCAACACAACAGCAGAACCTCTCAAGCAGCAGTTTCTGTGCAGTTTTTAATTATCCAAACACAGGGACTGACACAGGTTTTCAGAACACTGAAAAAAATACCATCAATAAGAAAAAAGCAGGATTACCCATTTCTCTTTCCTCAGTCACTCTTCTAAGATCACCAGTAACTGGTCCAGAATATGTTTATAATATGCATTTAGTAAATTAGGTACAAATAGAAAGCGAACTGACAGGTAACTACAACTGAGCTAGAAGTATTCCCAAGTAATCTTGATAGATAAAGAGAAAACATTTATGTTGTAATCCCTGCATTATGAATTACATTTGTTATTCCATTCAGTGCATTATATTAATTAATCAAATGCATATAAACAAGCGCATAGGCATGGTAGCCATAACCTAATGAAGAAGAATTGGTACTAATGACAGAAGAAGGGCTACAGAAGATATAAAACAATTTGATCAGGTCAAAACTGATTTGGGGAAAGATGATAAGAACTCCTACTTAAAAAAGTAAACCGTGTCCTTAATTTCAAACAGACAAGCTTTGATAAGCAAGGGAACTTACTTGTTAAGTTGGGAACTGAGGAATTCAAATACTGAGGATAATAGAGATATTTTAAGTGAAAAGTATGTGAACTTTGTGTCTTAAGAAAGTGGGGAAGATTCTACTGAAGAGCTTCAGAACTAATTGAATAAATAACCACAAGCAAAATCCAGAACATCTACAAAATGGCAAAGAGAACAAAGCACAAAGGAAATGTTATCTAAGGGATCAAGAAAAGGAAGGACAAAGTGAGAATTGCCAAAAGTCAAGCTGAGTTAGACTTCCAAAAAGATATGAAAAGCAAACAACAAAAAAGACTCTTCCTCCCCTTAAATGAAAGACAATAAAGAAAGGACTGTAGTGCTACAGAATATGAAATGGAGAGAGATGCAAGATAATCTTGGCAAAAGATAAATTGCATGTTGCTATTGACCTGAAACAAATACTTTGCCTCAGTTTTTAATGAGTACAAAGACTGATCGTGGGAGAAAAGACAGTTTAGATAGTGGCTGAAGTGTGTGCAGAAGTATGGTTCAGAACAAAGGTAGAACAGAACTCAGAAAATTAATGCAGCCTGTTCAAGAAACCACATCTTCTCCACCCTGTTCCTGAAAGGAATGAGCACAGGAGCTCATGGTTCTAGTGCCAGGTGAATGGAGAGGAGCAAATTTCCCACCTATCACTGAAAGTGCTTCATTCCAGCAGTGGTGTTTTTATAGCCCATCACCATGACATCCAGGCTTGCAGAACATACATAAATTAGTAGCGATTACAACTTAGGCCAAAAATGAAATTCCTAGACTTGTCATTTCTTTCACCTTTTCCAAATGTAGTTGATTGATTATTCTATTTGCCAAATACTTGCTGCTGGATAAATAAGCTAAACTTTGAGAAGCTTCTGAAATACCCTGTTTTTAGTAAGACATACACTGTCCAAGCATTACATGTATGCTGCTTTGACTATATGATTTAACATACACAGGATTTTACAAGACTTACTTGTCAAAACTTCCTTTTTATTTTTTTGTCAGGAGATAAGCTGTGTGGCAGTACTACACTTAGATATATCAGTCAAATCAGAACTAACTGCAGAGGAAACCATAATGGCATCCTGCAAAGGATTTCACAGAAAGGCAATTCTTAGTATTTACTTTCCTTGCTTAATTTAGAAGGATCGTTACTGGTTGCAGACAATTTATTCAGTAGGAAATAAACACATCGAGGTGCTTGCAATCACTATTTTGAGCTAAAAATAACTTGGGTTACTGAAAGATCATTGCTGCTTGTTACTATAATGACACGATCCAGAATCTCTATCATGTAGAAAAACAGCCCCTATTTGCTGGGAAATTCTGTTCCGTGACTTTTGACTCTGAGCTGCGCAGCTGGCTGCCACTGCTGGCCTCTCTGGAAGCAGAAACCCAAGCGTGGGGCGAGGAAATCAGACTGGGAATGGAGGAACGGGGCCAGGTTGGCAAGATTAGAGACGAGTGCTTTTGTTTTTGAAAGAAGGGGGGAAAAAATGCCTTGGAGGACATGCATTCTCTGTGCCTACACTGGCCCTGTAGCAACTTGATTTCATGTTCTTTTTCCATCAAAACAATAGAGGAAAACAGCGAAAGTGCTCCTCCTCACAGCACACTGTAGTTCTTGCTTCTCACGGTCACATACTGTGGTTGCATAGAATTAGCGTAACATAACCTTTACATAAATATTAACAATGAGTGTTCTCCTTCACAAAGACCGGTTCCTTGCTGCCCGTTGGGTGGAGGGCTGGTAAAGGCCGCTTTATTCCCTATTTGATTCTTCATTTTTCTTGGCAATGCCTCTCATCTAAGTTGGCAGCTCTAAATTACTTTGCTGCCACAGCCCCCTATGGATCATCGCAGCAGCTCAAAGTAGCTGTTCAAAGCGAGGAAACCTCTAGACAAGGAGAATTCCCTAGGAAGAAATTTCAAGAGCTCTGCAGCCCCTTTGTGCTACTGGGAAAATGTAAAGAGGCTGGGTAAGAATGCAGAATTCATCATTGTC
Organism: Laterallus jamaicensis coturniculus; assembly: GCA_022605575.1. Lineage (NCBI taxonomy): Eukaryota > Metazoa > Chordata > Aves > Gruiformes > Rallidae > Laterallus > Laterallus jamaicensis. Next base: position 8,740,704 of record JAKCOX010000027.1, read on the forward strand.
CTTCCGTACAATAAAACATTCGTACTTTCTCATCTCTCTTTCTGGACTCGATTATTTGTTGACACCAAGCTTGCCCTATTCAAGAACATGGGTAAGAGCACAGATCGTTTCATGATAACTCTGTGGGCTCTGTGTTCTGCAGCTAGCTTATCAATGAAAATGAGGAAGAGCTTTGACAACGTACAGGCTTGCATCCCAAAGCTCAGTTTTGGCCTGCAAGAACTCTGAACCACACTTGACTGTTTGGCTGGGTTATACACCTGATGTGAAAAACTACAAAAAGGAATTGATATGGTTACAACAATTTTTTACTACATAGAATTTCCCCCTGCGCACAGAGTAACGTCCCTGGCCAGTTACAGCCTGTTGTGCCAGCAGATTACTACAAAAGAATCAGATCATAAACAATTTTTGGCCCTGAGTGTCACAATCATATGATGATATCCAAGCCTTCCTGTCTTCCCAGCCCTCCCTTCCTCCAGATTCAAACGTCTGATTAATGTTATTAAACCAATTTAAAAACTGCTCTAGTTAAACTAGTGCGACCCCTCTGTATGGACATTTTCAAACCTGCTAGTCCTTCAGCTCCTGTTCTGCCCTTTATCTCTGGGTAATCTCAGTTGTAAACATGAATTCAGTGACCATCTTTCCAATGATGACTCACAGAACCTCCCTCTAATCCACAACAATCTCCTTCTGTCCTTCATGAAACCTCAGCCTGTCTCTCAGACAATACTTTGTTCATGTCTCGTTGTCAGTCAAGTTCAAAAAAGAGCTTTCAGTGTTTCCCTCCTCTCTCTCCTCCACCTGTTTCATGTGTATCTTTCAGCACTCCAGCCTTTCATGAAGGAAATCCTGCTGCCTTCAGCGCTAATATCAACCTCTTTTTAGGTGTTCATACCCTTACCCTCTGGCTTCAAATATACTACATCACCCTGCTACTTTTCTATCACATCAAAGCACTTGCCTTTGTTTTCAAATTCTTTCATTGTTTCATCTTACTCAGTGTTGAGATCATTTCCCTCCTCGTGTCAGCTGCTGATCCTGGGCTGTACCATCCCTCGTTAGACTTTCAAACAAGTACTTCATACCGTTTCATAGGTCATCTTTCACACCAAGGAGCTTCCTAGAAATAAAGAATGAATTTACTTCATTTTTTTTGAACCTTGTTCCCCTCTGCAGTGTCTTAGAAACATTCTTGTGGATGACTGATGTCCCTTAAAGCCAAGAGACAACAGTCATGGCTGATGGGTTTGGTCGACTCAGACTAGCATCTGGTAGTGGGTGAGAAGACACTGAAGTCTTGAATTGGAAAAGTCAGAGAAAGCACCAGGTGAAAGGGGCAGACAAGAACACAGTCAGACTTTTGGAAATGCTGGAGTTTGTGTGCATGTGGTCCAAGACATGCAGTGAGACCACACTACAGTCACTGATCAGGAAGTCAGAAACTCTCTATAAAACAGGATCCAAGACAAGAAAAGACACACCTGCCTGGAGCAATGTCCCACAGATCAGGAGCAAACAGAAAGTAGGATCGAGTACCTCAGTGAAAACTAGAGACTAACATTAAACCAACAAAAGACAGGACTAGGAACTAGTATTACAGATCCAAAAACAAGGATGGGGGAGTGGTATTAAAAATAAATGAGTAGTATGGCTGGAGAGAGCCCACAAACTCTCAGCTGTAGTTTTGTAAGCACTTCAAGCCGATATAATTTACCATGGCTACTGAAACAAGTGCACTCCCCATTTTTTGGTCCTGCACTCCCCATCCATAATTTTTTTGTGCGTGCCCAAGCACAACCTCTTGATTATATCCACACAAGCATGTATGCAGCTGGGACATGAAATGGCTTGGGAAACTGATTCAAGTTAAAGCTGATCACAATGAAAAACTATTAACTATGATTAAAACTAAGTAGTTAGCATTAAACCTGATGCAGTCCACTACATAGCCACAAAGTGCATCCACAAAGAAGTTGGCACAACGCAGGCAGAAATAATTGGTTGAGAAAGGAAGACGGTAGTAACAACTTACACAAAGTTAATAAAGACCAGTGAAACCACAGCACTGGAGAACATGTTTCTCTGGCAGCTCTAAGGCTGTGTTAAGGGTGCACACAGTGGCGACTAGCCACCTAGGGAATGATTCACATCCAGCTGCCTCAGGAATGACTCAGACTCCATGAGTCACTTCTCTGGTGGACAGGGCCCACTGCCTATTATGTTCTCCGATAGTATCTCAGTGTCTCCTAGTAGGGACTCATTCATCTCTCCCCAGCCATCTGCTGCTGCTTGTCCCGTGCTTCCTATTGCACGCTCACCGGGGCAGATTTTGTCCCTCACTTCTCCTGTAGCGAGGCTTTCCTCGGACTATAAAGTATTAGCAACCATTAGACCATGAGGTATTATAACATTGATGAAAAGAAATGCTTTAAACGACCATAAAGCTGTTTACTGTGCAGCATTAACCCAAAAAACCCATCACATGTAGTCAAATACTTCACCCGCGGACGTACACCCACCGCTGCCTGGCAGACGCCTTGGCTCCTGTGCGGTGCACACAGCTGCACATGCCCTCCTGCCACACACCCGCTTGCAGCAGCTAACTTCTCGGTTACACACGCTCCGGGAAGGGATGAGGGGGGCGAGGATTACGGCTGAACGCTCCGTTAAGCCTCCTCTTTGCTAGCTCCTCATACAGGCTGAGAAAGCGGGGAGGGAGAGGAGCGTTAGGCGCGGAGGGGGTGCCGCAGCTCTCGGGCCGGCAAGAGGCTTTATTCTCGGGCTGCCTCCTTGCTACGCGCCTACTTGTTTCGGGGTCTGCTCCCCCATCGCCTCTTGGCTACGTTCAGCCCTGTTCCCCCTCGCACCACCCCCCCACCACCCCGACCTTTCCCTGCCGGCCGCAGGCTGCGCGTCCCCTCAGCCCCGGCGCAACCAGCACACCGAGGCCCCGGGCGCTGCCCCTCCCGCGCCGCCCGGCCGCCGGGAGCGGCAGAAGGGGAGCGCGGGCGGGCGGGCGGGCGGGCTGCAGTGGGTGGGGCCAGAGGAACCGGCATATGCCTCGACGGGCATGAGCGCCGCCCTATGGGAAGCAGCGATGGGCGAGCACTAACGGCGGCGACCCAATGGCAAGCTCAAGCCTACATGATGCGGTTACCTGTGGGGTATAAAGCGGGCTGCGTGCGCGCTGGCCCCTCGCTTACACAGTATGGCCGGCGACATTAGCTAGCGCTCGCTCAACGCTCTTCTCTGTAACAGGGGAACACACGGACTACAAGGAACCGAACCGCATCGCCCGCCCGCACCCCCGCTCGGACTGTAACCCTCTCACGCACGCTCACGCCGCGCCCGCCGCCGCGCACTCCGGGTGGTTTTCGCTGGTTTAAAAAAAAAAAAATCCTTTTTCTTATTTTTTTTTTAAATTAATATTGAAAAAAAAATCATCCCTTAGAAGGTGGAAACCCTCCTGGGTCGGACCGGGACCCGGCGGCGGCAGCGCGGCCCGTGCAGCAGCAAACGGTAGCGGCCGGGGGCGGTAGTTTGGTTGTCGTTAATTTCTGTGGTTGTTGGTTGCCGAGTTGTCTCACCATGAAGGAGAACGGTGCACACTTCTTCGAAGGGACCGAGAAGCTGTTGGAGGTGTGGTTCGCCCGGCAGCAGCCCGCGCAGCAGGAGCCGCACCAGAGCAAGGGGTCCGGGGATCTTCGCACCATACCCAGGTCTGTGCGCGCTCGGGGTGGGGTGGGGGGGCGGGGAGGGAGGGGGGGGCGGCAGGGGGAGCGGTGCTTGGGGGCGCCTTAAGGGCCGCGGGGGGGCGGGCGGGGGGGAGAGGCCACTGAATGGCCGGCTCTCGCGGGGTGCGGGTGTGGTGGTGGCGGTGCGGAGCTGGGTAGGGAGGTGGCGGGCGAGAGTGTGAGAGGAGCGGGGCGGGGGTTGGAGGGGAGGTAATGGCCGTGCGCGGGCTGGCGGCAGCGCTGACGGGCGGCTGGTTCCGGGGTGGCTCGGGAGAGCCGTTGGTGGCGACGGCCGCGCGCGCGCGCGTGGCGGCCTCGTTCCTGGCGCGGCCGCCGGGCTTGTCGGCCTCCTTCCCCCTCACTCGGTGACAGCCCCGGCCTCTCCCGGCTCGCCGGCGTAACGTCGCCGCAGCCGGGCGGGTGGGAGGGGGGGGGGGGTGACCTTCCGCTGCCCTCCAGAGACGCCCCCCCCCTCCCTTTCAAGGCCGTGATGCCGGCCCGCGGAGGCTGGGATCTCCCCCTCGTCCCAGGCGGGGCAGTTGGCGGTGAGGGGGGGAGGTGGAAGGTGGCAGTGTCGGGGACGGCGCGGAAGCCATTCCGTGCCGCCAACTCGTGCAGCCCCGTGCGGTCCCTGCTGGCAACATGTGGCGGCGGGGAGAGGAGAGGAGAGCCGGGCGTGTGCCGCGCCGGCCAGGAGTGCCTGCGGGGGGAGGCGGATGGCGGAGTGTCGCAGTGCTGCTGGCGGCCGGGGGCATGGCAGCGGCGCCCGCTTCTCTGCGCCAGGCCCCCGCGCGCTGCGGCTCCCGGCAGCCGTCAGGTAGGGCCGCGGAAGCCTTCCCGTACTGCGGGGCTTCGGGACGGCAGGGCGCGGGAAGCCCCTGGCTGTGGGGACCGCCGCGCTGTACTGCGGAGGGGTAGGAATCAGCCTCCCGGTTCGTGAAGCCTGGGAAGGGAGGAGGGAGACTGGCTCCGCTGTCGCGGCGAGGGTAGATGGGTTCGCAGCGACCTCCGGCGCTGTGTAGCCGGACAGGTTCGTGCCGCGGCCGTACGTGGGAACCCTCCCCGTGTCTCCCCGTGGCGTGGTAAGGCGTCGGAGCGAGCCGGCCGGGGGTGGGGGGGAATGCCGCCTCCTCCTCCTCCTCCTCCTCCAGAAGTGTGGCTGGAGCCACGATTTACACGTGAGTCTCTTGGCTCCGCTCCTAGATCGCGCTGCCTCTTTTTTTTTCCCCCCATTGACAAGTTCAGGCCAATGAGCGCTGGGCGCCGCCGAGGGGTGGGCCCGCGCCTGTCACCCAATGGGCATTTGAAGAATGTGCTGGCGCTTCTTTCACTGCCACCCAGGGAGGGAGGAAGAAAGGCCCGGGGCCCACACAGCTTCATGTGTACACGTGTTTCAGACTCGTCCCTCTCTGGCAGGCGGCAGCTCTTGCCTCCTGTGTCTGAGGTATGGGTGTTCGGCCTTTGTTCGTGCAGTATAGCCGATGGCCACCACCTGCCGGCACACAGGTCATCTCTGAAACCACTCTGGGCATGACAGGAGTCTTTAATCTATAATAAAACTCCCCATTGGGATATTGGATGGGGAAGGTCTTGACCAGAATACCTGGACTTCAGACTTGGAATCAGGGGTCCAACAGTAGGCTTGTAGAAAACTATGTTCTGGCACAAGTGTCCTGGAAGTGTCAGAAAACAGGAGCTGCACTCCTGTAGGACCCAGAACTATGTACAGGTTTGTAGGAAGGGCAACATTAGGATGGAGATGTCATCAGCTGAAAAAAAGCAGGCTTGTCAGATTTGTCCAGTATGCTTATACTTATGTCAGTAGTTTACTACCAGTATGGTTGACTGTTGAACTGTTGAGGTGGTAGCTGGAGGATCTGGTGTTTTCAGTTACCTGGATCTGCTTGTGCATCACTCTTATCCGTGGTCAGGGAGCTTGAGGAGAGTATTGAGTGTTCAGGGTATGGTAACGATGGTTGTGTCTCCATTCAAAGGGTTATTTAGCATATGCTATTTTTCTTTTCCTTTGGTGTTTCTCAGCAAATTTCCTGTGTGTATAGGTTGGTGGAGTTAGCTCTCCAAAAGTGAGTTACAGTAGGCAGATAACTGCCTTTCCTGAAATAACAAATAGCCCATGTTATATATGCATGTGTGTATATGTACACATTACTAGTTCACAGATACTAGAAGCTGCATTTCTGCTATGCCAGAAGCACTGCAAAATACCTGTTGGTGTAAGGAGACAATTTCCTTGTGTAACTTTATGACTTGGAAGCTATTTAGACCTTTTTGGATAATGTGTTCAACATGGAAATTATCAGATGTGGTTATACAGTTATCAGATTCAGTGCTGTAGCAGATAACCACAAGGTAACGACTTGTTAATGTCCAGGCTATTGCATATAGTCCTGTAGACTATTGCAAAACCTAGCTTAAAGTGTGCAGATGATGCAAGTTATGTAGGCACTTCAGGATCCCTATTGTGTTTGACTTGAAATGCAGGAGATTCCAAAAGTACTTATTTTGACTGTGAATTTGCTGGTATTGGGATATAGAGATCTAGTTTAGAGATGGCATTTTGCAAATGCTTTCCTTGGACACTTTGCTGTCTGGTGTTCAGCTCAGGCTTTTGTGTCCAGAACTGCAAACTTAATTTTTAAAACTGCTCAATGGCATTTAATGTAACTGCAAGGCAGGTAGTGTGACCCTTCCTTTACATGGGTTGGATATGGCTGTAAAGTTTTAATAGAGTAGGTACAAACTGTTTACTGTTGAACATGTGGTCTTTAACACAGTTTCAGAACTGTGAGCAAGCTTTGAAGGCCTTTGTTAATTGGCTCTTAATACAAGATGTCAATTGAAGCTCTGCTCTTTCTTGGGAGGAAACTGTGACATGTCTGAAAACTGCTGTTAACCTGTGTCCAGGTGTAATTGTCAGTGATATTGTGTTGCTAGCATGAAATGAAGTTTTACAAACAGTTTCTCTTAGAAAATTGACCCAATTAAATGAATGACAGCTGATAGATGTGAATGAAAACTCTGAATACAACATATCCCACTATGCTAATTCAGTACTGGCTATTGAACAAGGTAGTTATGTTCAACAGAACTTGAAATCAAAGCTGAAACTATAGAACAATAGCTAAATTAGAGTCAAGTTGCAAACCAGTTGAGCTTGCCTTTTGTATTGTAATACCTGCTTAGTAGTGAAATGTGAGCCATTCATCTACTGAATGACTAAGCTGGGGTTCAAAGCTAAAAATTTCCACGTTGCATGCGCTTGCTGGGGATTAGGTGTGCTAAAGCCCTTTGATATCATCAGCAAAAAGTTCAAGAACTGATGCAATTAAGAAAATTTCTGTATTATGGGAGAGCCTGCTGTCTAGAGAAGAATTTTCATAGATGTGTAGTATTTCAGGAAAGACCTATGCTTTCTGGTTTCATACATTTAGTAAAGATCCCAGATAAAAGTTTAGGTGTTGAACTTGAGCTTTACTTTGTGCTTAAGATTTGGGAGGTGGATGTTAAGTTGCTAATTGGTCTACAAAAAGGTCCTATGGTTGAAGTAGTAGCAAGCATCTGAAGATGGCTACCCTACTCATACTCAAAAGTGGAATGAAAATGTTTTTGTGGTCTCAAAATAACTTGCCTTTAACTTTAGTGCTTGTTTTCACTACACTTTGTAAAGCATGCTTGTTAAAAATAGCCTTAAACTATGTATGAAAAAGGAGAGTTTGCTGAAAATATGATGAACATGCTATGAGCCCTGGAGTTCTGTGGTGACTGAGTAGTGCATTCACTAGCCCTGCAGTAAAATGAGCTGTTTATTTCTCCAGATGATGTGCAGCTATGCATTTCCTATCTCATGTCTTACCATGATCTTAAATATACACAAGTTTGAAACCACAAGTTAATGATGCAGGCATTTGAGTCCCTATGAAGCATTCAGCCTTGAAGAATACGCTAAAACTAAGCTTGTTTATGGACCTTCAGTGTGTTTCCTTTTTGTCTATATTATGTGGGCAAACAAGCTAGAGAAATTGGTAATGAGCAATACAGGGACACTGACAGGAGATTCTCATCCTGTGCTACATGAAAACTGCTAACCTCCCATAGAGCCAAGCATCTGATAGTCCTGCAAATACTTGCTGTGTGCTGCACCCTATAGCCTGAGTCAACTCACTGCTGCGGTGCTGCTGCACCTCTACCCCTTCCCCCAGTTCTTAGAACCATAGTAGTGCAGCTTGCCTGTTTTCTCAAATAGTGAAGGAATGAGGAGGCTCAGCTATGAGAGCTCTTCCTTGCTGTCTCTTACTGTTCCTGCAGAGCTTCTGAACAAAACACTGTAAGGGTACTGTGGGGAGACTGGGCAGAAGGTGAGGTCGACAGGATTGTGCCAGGATGAGGGCTTCCATCACTGTACCTTTCATTTCCTTCTCGGCAGAGAATCTCAACAGGTAATGTGGAGAGCTTTTATGTTAGGGATTAAAAAATCAAATTGAAAGTCAAATTGAAAATTTATACTCCTAAACTAGATTTTAGCAAACACTCAAAATTCCAGGTAAAATGTTTGCTTTTAACTTCCATTTGTAATTAACAAATGCTTCACACAAAGGATACAAGCCCTGTCATGATCAATACTACTACTGATTGTGATACTGCTTGTGGGAAGCTAAGACTAATATTGAAGGCTTTTTGGTATTTTCCTACCTTACCACTGCAAGTGCTAAAGAACTTGTTAGTCATTATCTGTCAAAGATTTGGTCCCTTGATGAGAATCCATAGGACATTGTGGTAAAATGTATTTTGGGCTCTGTGTGTGTATGTATGCATATAGTGTGTTCTGAAAAGGGCTTTCCTAGTGGCTCTTGACTCCACCAGAACAGCAAGATTTGAGGCTTATGGGAGATACTTGCTGCCTTGTGGAATCTTCCTTCTAGAATAGATTACACTCAAAACTTGTGCTGAATGTTGCATGTAAGTATTGTTGAAGCCCTGATGTGCCTGTTGAGGCTCATGCTTTGCTTACACATCTTGGATCTCAAATTTGCCCTTTGACATGAAGGACTTGTGAATGCCCGTGGAGTGTCTGTGGATGTAAAGGATGGAGTTGCCATTCCATGTATGCTCCTGTAACTGGCGTAACGATCGAAAGGCCTGTGACAGGATCCATGCACAGCCTTTAAAGTACTCTCTGTGGCCATCTCTCAGCCATTGCTGAAATGCCTGTGTCTTTTTGGAATGATTCTCTGGAGTGGTTGGCTTAGGATCTCCCTGGTAAGAAGTATTTTGTGATGAGTACTGCTTGGAATTGCTTTTGATATGGATGCAATTTTCTGTTTAGGTGCCTGCCTTGAATTCAAGATTAAGTGTGTGTCTCTGGAGAGTTTAAGATAGGGGAGATAGTCCTCCTCTTTGTGCTCAGAGTATAGAGAGGGTGTGTAGTGTCTGTGTGCTTCACAGATATTGCGGAAGTAGAATTATCGAATTGCCAGTGCCCTGTGTCTGAACTCAGGGTGTGAACGTAGCTCAAGATAATCTATCTCCAACAGCAATTTATAAATGAAGGATTTTGATATGAGAATTCACATGCAGCTGTCTGTATAAAAATGCATCAGCTACTAGGAGGTGATTTTTGTGTAGTCGGTCTTGAAAGTAATGTTGCAATTCTGCTGATGCTGATACTTAGCCAGCTCCATATGCCTCCTACAGCTCTTCATGGGCAGTTCAGACAGGGCATTAAGTTTGGCTGTTCTGCCTCACGGTATTGTTAGGAATTTGCCTTCCTAACTGTAACCTCCTAATGAGGTAAGTGATATATCTACTGTCTCCTAGATATACTTAGTAGGTAACAGATGAGGGAATGAAAGTTGTTCGGCAGTTAAATGCTTGATTTTTAAAGTTAGTGAAGTACAGCTTTTAAATGTTTATTTGGATTACTATAGACTTGTCTGATGTTTTATTTTAATGAGAAATTATACAGGAGTATGTGTACAGCTTAAGCTGTCTTCAGGAGTTCCATAGGATTTATTTCCTAGGAATTCCTGCCCTAATGCAAAGCAACTTTTCTTGTCAGGACTTTGTTAGCAAGGTACTGTTACTGGGGTGGTAGGATAGTGTTTGTGGAGGCTGTTTCATTGCTGATAGGAACAAGTTCTTGATGCTGTAGTTCTTTTGCTTTAAATTGCTGTTGTAGCCTTCCCAGTTGGCCTGAAACAGCAGTGTTCTGATACTGCCTGATGTGCTCAACTCCTGTGTAAAGAATCTTTGACCCCTGAAGGTAGAGGCTCAGAATAGGCCAATAACTTGTATTCAAAAGTAAGGTTTTTCTCTGGCAAGGCAAACTTGATTCTTAGCTTATTCATTCTCTACCTCACAGAAATATGAAATAAAGGAACAGATGCAATATTTTGTAACTTGGTTAAAAGGTTCTCTTGACTATTAATTTCATTGCATGCTTCCTGAAAAAAGTTAAAATACTTTGCAGTTCTGATGAAGTTTTCCATGGTGACGTACCTGGGTGGCAGCCTGAGCGGAAGTGATTGGCACTTGGGTAACAACTCTGTGCTGATAAGGCACTGAACATTGCAACACAGCTATAGGAGTAGATTGTGAACTTGATTTCTTTATTCTTTGGTATAATCTGCTAGTCAAGTATGACATAAGCATGGATAGCTAATCAAATGTGAGTAGATGTGTTCCAGTTTCGTCTGGTGTTTTCTGGGCATGTGCAGCCATATAAGATGCATGTTGCTGGCCTGTTGGATATGTCTTTTGACTTCCAGTAGTTGTCAGTTATTTGAAATTTCAGAAATGGGGTCTTGCAGCTTTGGAAATGAAGTGGGTAATAAGCCTAAATAACACAAGAGTTCCAGTGGAGGCCTGCCTCAGGGCTGATTTAGGTACCAATGATTCTCAAGCATCATACTTTAGCTTGCTTGGCTTTGAGAATAGGGAAGAAGTGCCCAGAATGTTTGGGACTGTCCTGATGTCTGGCTATGGCAAATGTTTTAGGAAGTAGTATGGCAACCAACATACTTCCACTGCAAAGAAGACATTTGAAGGGTAGAAGCACATGATGGCATTATATTAAGAGTCAGTCTCTTTAGTTTCCCCTTTCAGTTGGAGGTGTTGCTTCCCAGGTGGAATATGCTATGGAAAGAGAGGGATGAGAGAACTATTTTGCAGTTACTTTGAGGATTTTTACTTGACAACATAAAATGGGATTAATTATAATGTATATGGATAATCATAGAAATACTGTTTTTAAGGTGGATTTTTTGTTTCCACAGTAAGTAGGAGTGGACATGGCGTGTTTCTAACTAGTAACACTGCAATAATTATATAGATTAAAACACAGGAAGAAATGCAGCAGCTACTTTTAGTGAGCCCAGTCTGCTTGGTACAGAGTAGTCCCAGATGTTCTTCCTTAGCTCTTCTTTAAACAATGGAAAATGTCAAATACCAAGGTTATCCTTACACAGATTATATGGAGATAAATCCAGCATGTTAGTGGACTTTCTGTAGTTTTCTCTTAACTTTAAAATGCATACAGGTAACAGGCCACTATCTCTGCACAAATGTCTCCATAATGTGGCCAAGCCTCATCCTGGGTGCTGCAACCCTTTGTTAGTCTTTCATGTGTACTTCTGGAACACAGGATGTTAGGGGTTGGAAGGCACTTAGAAAGATCTAGTCCAACCCCCCTGTCAGACATAAAGCCTGACATCTTTTCTGTTTCTCAACTAGCAGGCTTTTTTCCTTAATGCTACTCAGATCAAATTATGAACTTGTTCCTCTAGAGGAACATTTAGCAGGTGCTTAGCTGTGGTTTCTGTTAATATACAAAGGTGTTGTGCAACTGCATATTTCAGCTGTAGTACCTGAATACCACCTAGAGTACTAGTGAGTATAAGTAGGCATTTTCTTTGCATGGTAGCCTTTGGACTTAACATGCAACACTGAGAGCTGATCTTTCTCTTAAACACCAGAAGTGTTACATTTTCCTCTACTGATGTGCGATTGAAACTCAAATGAGCCATTTTCCAAGATGTCTGGTGCTGCAGCACAATGATACTTCTAAAAATAATTCCAATTTGTCCACAGAAAGCTAAGGGTTTGACTTGTGTGGCCAGGTAAGAAACTTGTGAAAGCAGAGATACTGGCTTTTGCAAAGCCTGAGATGGTTACATGCCCACTAATGCTCAGAAAAATACAAAATCAGATCTGTAGTTATGTACAGATGAGGTTATTGTAGCTCAGCATCAGGCACTTGAGGGAACTGTGCCTCAGCTTTCATAAATACTGTCAGACACTAGTATAAACTGTTCCAGTCTTGGTGTTTATCAGGTTTTTCAAAGATCAGACACCTGTGTTTTCATGTGTACTTGAGTATCAGTAACAGAGCTAAACCCTTTCAATGACCTAAGCATAGAGCTGAATAAAAGTATGAGACTTTATCTGAGCATTAAAAATAGTAATTTTTTTGACAGGCAGACTTAAGTGGTCTGTGCTGCTATGTCTAAAGTTGAAGAGTATTTCATAAAGGGATGTTAGAGAAAACCACTTGATTTTAAGTATGTAGCTATCACTGTTCATAAACTTGTTTGCATGTGCACCTCATTATGGGGGATTTCAAGATGCACAGGATTCTCCTCAACTCATTTTAACAGCTTCAGTCTCATCTAAAATGAGTGAGTTTGTTATGTGTATGTTCTAGTTGACTCCTGTATAAATACACTGGTTTAGTGCAACATACACTTCACTAAGAATTGAGGATTTTCCCCTTCTCAAGGGACAGAATTTGGTTTTGGTGAGGGAGAAACATAAGCATTAATTTGCTGGGGTTAGAGAAGAGCATGGAATATTTGTTGGTTACATGTATAGCATAGCTACATGTTAGGAATAGTTGTAAGTACAGCAGAATCTAAAACTTCAACCTGGCAAACTGACTGATTTTCTACTGGGAAAGACTGGTGGCTGCTGGAGGCGCCCTGCTGTTAAAATTAGCAGAGTGCTCTGTCCTGAAGCAAAATTGAAACTTTTGCAGGGTCAGTAAAGGGAGAGAGGTCTGACTCCTGAAGAGGGATTAGGTTGATACTTGTGTGGGCATCTGAGTCCAGTAGCTTGCTTGGTGATGAAAAAATGCAGTTCTGCAGTCCCAGCTGCAGTGTCCTGTAGGTGTTCCAGCTCTACTGATGATGGGCAGCTTAGTTTTATGCTGGGTTAGTAAACTTCTTGGTTTATGGCTTTTCTGACCACGAGAGCCAGCACAAACCTTCAGGTGGAATATGCAGTGGGGAGGGGTGAGATAAGTAGGGCAGCTGGCAGTCTTATAATTTTGCAACTTCAGGAATCTCTATTTGTTCCTGTCTGCTTTGCATATTTGAGTGTTGGATTCTACTAGCCTGGTACAGACACAAGACTGAAGTGTCAACCAAAGTAGTTTTTGCAGGTCTCTCACTTTTCATGAGTACTTGGAAGTCTTTGGGCTTAATTTGAGCCTTTTGATTTTTTTTTTGTTTCTTGATAAAATTCTGTGACGGTAAAGATAAAATTCTAATGACAGTAAAGAACTGAAATACTAAACTTTACTACTATACTGACAATCTAGTACTATAGCTTTGACTTCTATATGAAAATAGTTCTATTTTGCTTTCTTGTAATACTCCAGACTTTTTGCCAAGTGTCATATCTCTTAGAGGGAGAAGTTGATCTTGATTGATCTGTGAGGAATTCAGGTCATCAAGATGCACTAGCTTTTAAGGATGAATTTCAGTTAAATTATTAACTTGAGCTGAACATAAATGTTAACATTAACTTGCTGGTTTATTCTGGTAGCTGCCAGTGATTACTGTAACTGAAGTACATGGAGATTCAACCAAAGGTGTACTTCAAGTTACAACAGTTTTATCCTAGTACATGTGGAGTGTAGGGCTTTGGGTTTTTCTGATTTGCCGGTTGAAGTTTGTGGTTGCTGTTTGACAGCTGTACTCCTGTAGCAGATTACAGTAACAGATCCTGAGGAATATTTACCCACTTGTTGAGAGCTAAGAATTGGGTATTCCTGTATTGTTGTAGACAGATGCTATATAAAATGTCCTTTGCCTTTTGTACTCTCCAATCCAGCAACCTAAGACGAGCTATCATCTTGCTTGGGCTGTGTTCTTTACCCATGGTACCAGAACGCTTCTGTTTCTTTAATTGTTGTTTCTGTGCTTCTGTAATTTCTCCACAGGATTGAGTGGGACAAACTTCTGGAGAATGTGCATTGTTTGATCATAAGTGTGACAAAAACTGACAAGCAGGAAGCTTATGTACTCAGGTAAGCCACTAGCTTATTCTTCTGGTGTGAGGTAAAACAGCTAAAAGCTCTCATGTGGGATCCATTTGGCTGAGAATTCAATCTTGGGTTAAGGTTCTGCTGTTGATGGGTCAACAAGGTTGCAAGGGTCTGACTGATAACTGTACTACTGTCATGCTTCTGTTCAGTAGTGGAAATGTCTGCATAGCTATCAGTGTTTGTCTTCCCTTAAAAGGATTAAGGACAGGTCAATGGTGTTTCTGCACCTGATGGCTGGTTTTGGTCCAGGGATAAAGTCTCCCCAGTTACGATGTTTAAGATGACTTCAGAGTAGTGCATGTCAGTGGCCCTTCCAGATCAGCAAAAACTGTATTGGTACATCAGCTTTAACTCCAGCTAATGTAATCAAGTGGAACAACTCTCAAAGCTGAGCTAGGGACATCTGTGAAAATGGAGCTTTCCTGAAGTCTTGGAATTCTTGTGTTGTGCAGCAGCTAGTTGTGAGGACACCACTTTTGCCATGTGTTTTTCATCTTGCAAAATAAGCTCATACTACTTCATGAGCTTTACAGGCACACTGACATTCTCTGGTTTACTTCAGATTACAAAAAACGAAGCTTTTGTACTCTGAAAGACTGCCTGGAGGGTAAGGTTGGGCTGAGAGCAAGCTAGTCAAAGAAACTGCTGAAGCCTTGTTTTCTGGAAGCTTAATACAAAATTCTGAAAAGCATATAACTAGCTGCAACTGTCTTGAGTGAAATACAACCTTTGCTTTGAATTCTTAAGCAGCATTCCAAATAGTTACTTAAACTAGACATACTCCCATTGTTCAGTTGCTTGGTGAGAAGATACATGTTTAAGTGGTCTGGATGTAGTATCAGTGCTAATCCCCAGTGTTCCTGATTTACAGTTCATATATAGTTAATTTCTCTTACGCATAAGGCATATTGTACAGGTGTGCCTATACTCATTATGAGACTTTCTTTTCCTGTGGACAGGTGCTGATTTGCAGCTTTCCCAGTAGTCAGCCATCCTAGAAGATGCAGGGCAGACAATTTATGAACTTGTTAAGGCTCTTGCATTTTTTGAGTTAATTTTTCTCATTATATAATGAGTCAGACTTCAAGTTTGACCCTGTTCTGTGTCAGGTTAAGTGAAACTGCATGTTTGTATTACTCAAACAGGATGAGGATATGTAGTGTCTGTAGTACCTCTTCCTCTAAGTGTGGTAGCTGTGTAATACCATGTTTGCAGCAGGTATTTGTTTTGGGAAATCATAACAGCTCTCAAATGTTAGCTAAAATGTATTGGTTTGATCCATTTACCAAGCTGGTTTGTGTACCATATGCTGAGTGTTCACTTAAAGTAATGCATTTGGTTGGTTAAGCTCAGTTCTTACCCCATTCCTCCTTCCTGGCTTTTTTATATAGACCATTTCATATCACTTTTAACACATCTTTTTTTCCTCACAGTGAGAGTAGCATGTTTGTCTCCAAGAGACGTTTCATTTTGAAGACGTGTGGTACCACCCTCTTACTGCAAGCACTGGTTCCCCTGTTGGAGCTTGCTAGGGAGTACAGTGGGTTTGACTCAATTCAGGTAAGGTGCCAAAAATGCTGCATCTTCCTTAAATGAATTTGAAATATTAGTAAAAAACTTGTTTTATTAAATATTCTGAAATGTTCTTTGTCACTTCTGTATGCTTCCCATAATGGAAGATTGTAATCTGAGATTGCTTGCTCTGCTCCAAGTTTTAGTCTTGCCCTTAATGTCCTTTGAGGGGCAAAACTTAACTTTCAAATGCTGTTGTGCTGAGTTAAGGTTTCTTAAGGGCAAAAAGACTTCCATGCCTATGCTATCAATACTGAGCTCAGTTGTGTTTTCTTGTGTAGCTTACAAATGAAGCTTTTCCTAGCTTAATTTGTCTCAAATGAAAATACAGGTATTGGCATTTTGACAGTGGAAACTTGGGTCTTGTGAAAGCTTGTCCTAAATACTTGCATCTTTCTACATGCTTAGATTCAAGGTGGATATATTTAATATCTAAGATGCATCTTTATTTTTTTCAGAGCTTCTTTTATTCACGTAAGAATTTCATGAAGCCTTCCCACCAGGAGTACCCACATAGGAATTTCCAGGAAGAAGTAGAGTTTCTTAATGAAATTTTCCCAAGTAAGTTCATGAAACTTCAGCAAAGTGGCACAGCTGGTGTGAATTGTTGATAGGAAGTGAGAAGTGGTAGTGCTACACTACTACATACACAGGCTACTAGGCCGTTCCTTCAGCAGTGCTTCCAGTTCTGCACCCAGCACAAGCTTCTGCTGCTTAAAAATCAGAAGTTACAAATACTTCTGACAAGCACTTAAGTTGCTAAGGTCAAAACTCAGATCATCCCAAGGTTGGGCTTAGCACCTTGTTTTAACAGAGGTCATCTTCAGACTTCCAGATGGTGTGCAAGTCAGTTGGCAGAATGCAGCTCTGACTAACCCTGTGATCCTCATTAAAAAAGGTGTAATAGTAAGCAAAAGCAATGAATACACTGAAGAAAAATGTAATATTTTCTCAGAAAAGTCACTGCACTAAAACACAATTCAAATATTCAATGAACTCTACAAGAATGATTTTGAATTTTAACTAATGGTAGAAAAGTGGGCTTAAAAGTGCTTAAGAGAACTAGGGTTTCTGTTGGTGCAGAGCTAAAAGCTGTAATCTAAATTTCCTGCCACTAGGCTCTAAACTGGAATGTCCAAACTACCTTCTTGAGGAGCCTCTTTTTCTGATTATTGGCTTCACATTCCTGTAGTTAAAACACCTGCTTGTTTGATACAGATGCTGACTGTATCCTGAACCTTCTTTGTGTTCTGTGAGAGATTTCTTTCTTTAAATATGACATAAAACTGATCTTTTACATAAACTACCAGCTGCAGTGTATTAACTGGACACTTTTTGTCTTGTCAGATGGAGCAGCTTATTGCATGGGGCGTATGAATTCTGATTGCTGGTATGTATGGGAAGACTTGGCTAGCTTTGGGCCTTGCAGTCGAACTTAACTTGGTAGTGCTAACAGTTACTACAGAAGTGATTTCTCTTTTTATGTAGGTACCTGTACACCCTGGATTTCCCAGAGAGTCGGATATCCAATCAGCCTGATCAGACACTGGAAATTCTGATGAGTGAGCTTGACCCAGTAGTTATGGACCAGTTCTACATGAAAGATGGTGTTACCGCAAATGATGTCACTCGTGTATGTTTGATTGGAAACTAAACATTTAAGAGAGTGGTGGGAATTGAGCAAAATGCTTCACTTACTTAATACAAGGTTTATCTTTTGGTAGGAAAGATCTCATAGGTTAATGCCTTGAGGGTAAAAAAGGATTTAACTCCTGAATATTTTTGGGGGAATGTAACTTCATATGTTCAATGCACCTGTTTTAATCTATTGAAAGCAATTTGAGCAATTTGTGGTGCTGTTGGGTGATTGGATGCTTATCCTCTGAAAAAGAGGAATAGGAAGAAAAATCCAAAACTGATTAACTTGCACTGAGGGGTGGAGATTAAGAGGAGTAAGACTTAAAACTGAAGATAACGAGTGCCAAGGGAACCTTGGTATCAAGAAAAGTGAAGTCATGGGGCTGTTTGGCTGGTTTGGGATGGGGAAGGGGGGGGGGGGTAGGGAGTGGATTTAAGGTCAAAATTTAACTCTGTTACTACTTTTTTCCAAATGAGACAGTTCTGTGAATCACGGGTTGGAAGGGACTTCAAAAGATCTAGTCTAAAACCCCAATATGATATAAATAAGTTTCTCCTGACAAGTACATTGACTTCATATGGCATTCCATCTTAGTCCTTGTCATAGTGTATTGCCTGTTGAGACTTGCCTGTAGCTCAGTACCTGTGTGGGTGATGAAAGTGCTTGGGACTGCACTTCATTCTAGACTGTAAAGTATGTTCTTGCTCTGGAGTAAACGTAAGCCTTTACTCTGCATCCTGTTTGAACAGGAGCTGTCTTAATTGCTTCTGCAACTAAAATTTATGTACTGGAATTCTAATCCCTTCTTGGAGTGATGTGGCTTGGTTCTGTAAGAGGCGAAGTATCTGATAGCTTGTATGTGATTTGTCACTCGGTAAGTGACAAGATGTAAAGCAAGTTCATCTATAGGCTATCAAACTGACTTGTCCTGGGGAGAATTCTGGTGTCCTGACCCCTAAATTGTTTTACACCTTTGAGTTAAATCTGAACAAGTAATGGGTGCATGATAAACTGAGTGGTGTGATCTTAACTTCTGTTTCAGATGAGTGGAATTCGTGACCTGATACCAGGTTCTGTTATTGATGCTACAATGTTCAATCCTTGTGGGTATTCAATGAATGGGATGAAATCGGATGTAAGTTTTATGCTTATTGATAATTCATGCTAAAAATAATTATATCCTATTATAATGGTATATATATTATTATACATTATAATGTTATTATAATATAATTATTTATTCCTTTTTTCAGGGAACTTACTGGACTATTCACATCACTCCAGAACCAGAATTTTCTTATGTTAGTTTTGAAACAAACATAAGTCAGACCTCTTATGATGACCTGATTAGGAAAGTTGTAGAGGTTTTCAAGCCAGGAAAATTTGTGACAACACTCTTTGTTAATCAGGTAAGTTTTCTTACATTAGCTTGTCTGCTTTTGAAATGCAGAGAGACAGAAAGTTGAGGTTGGGGATGTTTACGCTGGAGTGTTAGTTTCCAGTTTGTCTCTGTTTAGATGGTAGCTTCTTTGGAAAAAAAAATACTCTTTACTTATTGCTTTGACAGGCACTAAATCTGACTTCCTGAAAACTTAACAGATACTTAGAAGGCAGCCCAGTCTCAGTGTTCTGGCTTCCTGCACAGTTCTGCACAGGCATAACTTCTTGATGGGGCATCTTCCGGATTTGGCTGCAGCTGTCAGTAGAGGTGCTGCTGTTAGTGGTGATGCTGCCAGCTAAGGATTTGCAGAACAGCAGTGCCATACAGAGCAGAATCGCTGTTTGGGGTTGAAGTGTCCTGCAGCACTGTCAGTCACGGGTTTGAAACACAG
Source organism: Laterallus jamaicensis coturniculus (assembly GCA_022605575.1). Taxonomy (NCBI): domain Eukaryota; kingdom Metazoa; phylum Chordata; class Aves; order Gruiformes; family Rallidae; genus Laterallus; species Laterallus jamaicensis. The sequence goes on from JAKCOX010000027.1 coordinate 8,759,829, forward strand.
TAACAGTGTCACAAGAACTGCACAAGAAAAAGGGGTTTGTGCTGGTCCATCTTCAAATGCTAAATTTAAAACCGACTTTCACCTCTTTTGTTTTCTAGAGCTCTAAATGTCGTACAGTGTTTTCTTCTGCCCAGAAGATAGAAGGGTTTAAACGTCTTGATCACCAGATTGCCCAGTTCAGTGATTACAATTTTGTTTTTACCAGTTTCACCAAGAACCGCCAGCAACAGCACAGTTGATTAAGAATGAAGAAAAAGCGCAAAAAGAAATCCCGTGTAAAAGGTGGTGGTTGCTTTCTAGTTAATGATTCAGGGGGCCATGCTTTCCACTCCCACCACCTTGTAGTCGTGGAAAGCCCTAGGTGTAATCATAGTATAACCATTTTGAATTGTATGCATTATTATATCAAGGAGTTAGATATCTTGCATGAATGCTCTCTTCTGTGTTTAGGTACTCTATGCCACTCTTGCTGTGAAATTGAAGTGCATGTAGAAAAATCTTACTGTATGAAACTTTACAACACTTGTAAAAATGATTCAGGTAGAATTACACACAGTATAGTTTTTCTCCAGGTCTCACCAAAAATTCCCCACAGACAAGGCTTTCGTCCTCATTAGACTTCAGCCTCAGCTTACTCACCGGGGACAGTTCTCTGTTAAATTGTCACTTTTCTAATCTATGTTGTGATTTCAGTCTAAAACAGTTTGTCAGAAACTTCTATGATTTCTAATGAAACTGATTCCTAATTAACACTTTCATGTTTGGAGAAAGTTCTTAAAACAGTTACAAATTGTTTTGCTACTACAGGTGGTGGTTTATTTTTAAATCAGACTTTTCATGCTCTCTAACAGGAGTTTGCTCAGCTGTACTGTAGTGCTGGGCTAACGCATTGGTCTCTCACCTTTAGAGCCTTGGGTATAGGTACTAATGCAGGTTAAAATCCGTCTTACCTTGATGCTCGCTTCTCTGTCCACATCCCCAAGCTGTCACGCTGCTATGCAGTGGCAGAATTTGAAGGTCCAAGGCTTGATAGGGAGGGGAAGAGCCGATTTGGGATGCAAGTGCTTTGGCATAGTTGTGTGACAGCTCTGCAAAGTGCGAGCTCGTGTCGGCACCGGGCCTGTTCTTTCCTAATCACCAGTTATGTCAGACTGAGGAGCCGGTGCTCTTGCGTGCTGGCAGGTAGATCAAGTGAAGGAGTGGAGTTTGCCAGGCTGAGTGTTGATTGATTTGGGTTATTGTCAGTAAAACATGTGACCTACCACTTCTAACTGTAATGAGTGCTTCTAAACTGGTCCAGTGTCACTTCATTTTGTTGTTCCAAGCAAAGCTAATGCCTCTATCTTGTGATGGTCCTGTGACATTGTTGTGCATGTGACTTATGTTGTATTTGAGTGTTGTGACTTCATCTGTTTTTTCCTCCTAATTACTAAGGTGGTTCCTCTTACTGTGACTTGAGGGCATTAAGTGAAGGCAGAGAACAAGAGCTGTCTGGGACACCTGGACAGGGGTGAAGTAGAACACTATTCATAGAACATGAATAAGTGTGTAATTCTAAGTCACTTTAATGGCTACTGACTAAAATGCAGGCTTTAAAGAGCTGGCACCCTTTCAGCTATGTTTGCAAATACTGGGCTTTTAACAGCTGTGAGACCAGCATGTTAACTCATTGAGATGATTTTTCCTCCCCTCTTGTCCTTGTGATGTTTTACTTTCTGTTTGACACAGTTTTTTTTGTTCCTTCTGTATTTATAACTGAAGCCTTTTTTTCAGTGCTTCTGAACTCAAGTCTGCTTGGTTACAAATCAAGTGGTTGGAACACTTTTTTAAGCACACTGTTAATATTCTTTACCAATGTTACCAAGTACATGCTGTAAATGGCACTACTGCTTTTTGGTGTTAATACTGAGGACCAATTCAGTGGATTATTTTTTTTCTTTTAAACATTGTCCCAACTGACCTGACACTTGTTGGTGTGAGGTCCTTTAAGTAGACTGAAGATCCCTTTTCAAGTAATACTGAAGTACACCTTTGACAAAAAGAAGCATAAGCCTCGGCTATAAAAATGAAAGCTGTTGAATGGATTATTGAACTATCTAGGGTGATCAGGATGGGGGAGTATGGTGTTTATAATTTCTGTGGTGTTAGACTTTGATCATTTAAAAATATCTGTACCACAACTTAATGCTTCAATAAAAGTTCGCTTAAATTGTTTGTAGTGATGATCCAGCAATTCTGCCCTTCACATGTCATGCTTTTTGGTACTAAATGGTTTAATTCTGAAATACAGGTGTGTTTCTTGTCCAAGATTTCTCCAAATTTACCTTGGCCTTGTTAACAGTTGAGCTTCATCCGCTGCATGTTGGTAGCCTAAAATGAGGCAGTGTGTCAGAGGAAGCCGAAAGAAAATGCTGTGCTGTTCTTGAAGCTAAAAATGTTTGTCCAAATGAACAGATCTGAGATTTGCTGTCTCATCTGGCCTGTCTTTTTTCCTTGGCATTAAATATTTAAAATTCAGAGGAGTAAGACAACAGTTTCTGCTGGTCTTAAGTAACAAATTCTGGCATACACTTACGGTACTGCAGCTTAGACTGACTTTGAGAATTGAAGGTGAAGTTTGCCTCAGGAAAGGCAGGTACCTAATTTGGACAGTCAGTGAGACTATTCCCAGTGCCTGGCAATGCCAGTGCTAAGCAGACAACTGGTGTAGCTGGAACTGCCTTGACTCCAAGTGAATGGTTGTACAAGCATAGCAGCTGGGGTTTAACCATTCCTGCAGAGCTCTAACAATGCTGATGTCCCCCATGGACACCTCAGTAGGGAAAAGCTGTGTTAGTGTTGAAGGCCCAGTGCCCTTAAATTGTCCCCTCTGAATGCAGGTTTCAGTAGTCACCCAGAACCTATTCCATGAGTTAGGCTCTTCTAATTGTGCTCTGGGATATTAAGGAGTAACTTGCACTCATTTCAAGTGCTTAACACCATTGACAATGCTTAAGTCTTCTGTGAAAGGAAGAAATTCCAGCTTCTAGACATACCCTCTTGATGCACTAGCATAACTGACCTCTGAAGAACCTTCTAGGCTGACTCACAAAGTTGAAGATTCATCTTAATATGTCTATTCTAATTTGGCCTGAAGTTTGCAGGGTTCCTGTAAAACTAGTTTGTTTCCATGTTTTTTGCATCAGGAGTGTTCTATGGCAACACCTTCAGGCTAGCCCTTCATGCCTGTAAATGGTGCTGGTACCTGCCCTGAGGATGTGGGATCTACATTAATTCCAGCTATGACAGCAATACACAGATGTGAAGCTTGCTGTAGTCACCTGTTAGATATTTGTATTTCTCATAGACCAACTGATGAAGCAACTGGCTGCAAGTCCATGTGTCCAGTTAATTCCTATGAATAATTCACTGGATTTGAAAGGGTGTATCTCCTACTCTCACCAGAACACCTAAAAATCTCATGGACTTGGGTGTTGAGGGCTGCTGGCTTGCAGCCCCAGGCCTCTGCTGGGATTTGTTGTTGCAGCAGAGATGACTCTGCTGCGATGCTCGGGTCTGAGTGCAGAGTAACTCGGAGCTGGTACTGGCTGTCAGCAGTGGCATGGGACTGTGTGTTTGCAGGGAGATGGTGCAGCTTCCCACCTGGGGTGGTGTGACACATCTTTCCCTAGTGATGGTCCCAAAAACAGGGCCACCAGTCCTGAAGGGCACAAGGAAGCAGTGCTGAGAATGTGCTCTAGAAGTGTGGAGTTCTCTCAAGTTGTGCAGCCAGAGCACTCACAGAATCATTAAAGTTGGAAAAGACCTCCAAGATAATACAGTCCAACTGTCCCCTTACCACCTATATTACTAACTAAACCATCTTCCTAAGAACCTCATCCAAGTTTTCCTTCAACAGTCTGAGGGACATTGCAGATGGAAAAAATTCTTTCCAAACATATTGTGCACAACCTGAAGGCTGCTGAAGTGCTAAAGCAGAGCCTGTGGCTGAAGCCTGGGAGGTGCAGGGTTGTTCAGTGCTGGCCTGTCAGCTCTGTGGGCCCAAAGCAACAACTGAGTTAATGAAGGGCGAGCAAACAGGGGTCCCGTGTGGAGAGGTGCAGCGAATCCCCTGCATGTTCTTAAATGCAGGCAAGTAAAAACCCCTCTGATTGCCAGTGCCTGTGCAGCCAGCGCTCGGAAACAAACACACTCATGAGAGAGCTGCTGGGACCAGCGTTTGCTGACAGCTCGCGCTGTTGGCCGCGCTGCCTGCGTAACCACTTACTCATCCCCTCCCGTTCCATAGCACAGTCACTGGTGACACAGTCCCTGGGGCTTACCCCTCAGGCGGGCCTCTGCTATTTGGGGGAGATGGGATTAGAGTAAGAATTGCTCAGAATGCTTGCTGTTAGTATACTGCGCTGCTGGGAACCAGGTTTAGCCAGATTTCAATTTAACTGTTCAATTTTCTTTTCTTCCTTGTTACTCACTGTACTTAGAGTACCAGAGCTGCTGTTAAGACTTTTTTTTTTTTTTTAAAAAGCAGGCCCTAGAGAGTCCTCTCAGCTTCTGCAGCTGCCTGTGTGCTGTAACTGGGTACGGATTTTACATTCTCTGTAACATGTTTAGTTCTCCCTTTGGCAGAGAGATAAATTTAAATGGTATGTATACACTTAAATATAAATTTTAAATGTACATAACACAACTGAACATTTGGAACACAAGTCCTGTGAGGAGTGGCTGAGGGAACTGGGGCTTCAGTCTGGAGAAGAGGAAGCTCAGGGGAGGCCTTACTGCTCTCTACAGCTACCTGAAAGGAAGTTGTGGAGAGCTGGGGGTCAGCCTGTTCTCGCAGATGAGTAGTGATAGGACAAGAGGGAATGGCTGCAAGCTGCGCCGGGGGAGGTTCAGGTTGGAAATTAGGAGAAATTTCTTCTCAGGAAAGTGGTTGGGCATTGGAATGGGCTGCCCAGGGTGTGGCAGAGTCACTGTCCCTCCTGGTGTTCAAGGAAAGGATGGATGTGACATGGTTTAGTAAGTGGTTGAGGTGGTAGGGGAACAGTTGGACTAGATGATCTTGGAGGTCTTTTCCAACCTTAATGATTCTGTAAAACTAGTTTGTAAAGTCATGTTTAGGAGCAACTTCAGACACATTAATACAATAATCTCACCATTTTTCATTCCTGGATTAGTCAGAATGTGAAACGACACTGTTGCTATTACCTAGTTCCTATTATGTGTGTGCTTTACCTAATTTAAATTCGGGATTATGTCATTTGTAGCATTCCTGTAATTTTCCCCACATGCCTTTTTCTGGGTTATACTGATCCTTCCCCTCTACCAAATCCACTACACTTCTCTTAAAATACTAAGATTTTAACATAGCAGGCAGGGCACCTGCCCATCTGAAGATGTACACTGCAGCTGCTGCTGCTGCTGCTTACAGCTGGAGTGAGTAAGTGTGCTGGTGCAAGGTGCCTGATGCTCCGTGCAAACCCAGAAAAAACCCATTACCCCTGAGAGGAGACGTCAAGCTGGATCCTCGGGGATCTTTCCAGACAGGCTAAGCAGGGAGGAGCATGTTCTGTGACTGACACCCTTTCGTTTAGTGTCTCCTTGACCTCTGCAGTCTGAGATACACCCCAGGATAGAAAAAGTACAAGCCTCTCTTCCCCCCCTCCTTCCCTGCTAGCCATGGAATTGTGTTTCACTGCTGCTTCAAGTGTTGCGGAAGCTTCATGGCAATAAACAGGAGTCCAGGGACAGCTGCCAAATTACCTGTAACACGCGACCTAATTTTGGCTGGCTTGCAAAGATGTGTAGGTTTTCATTTCTTGAGCAGCATTTGAAGAGTTATGTACTTGGAAAACAGCCCCCCACTGAGGTATGATATGCCAAGTATTTCACCTCAAAGCCTGAATTACAAATGGATTTTCAAAACATTCCTGCACTGCTTGATGAAGTGTTAGGGGCAGTATAATGGCCTCAGACATCCCCTGTGAAACCCACTCTGTAAATGTGGAGTTGCTGTTGCTACAGTTTGCATCAGTTACTGTAAACTCATGAGCAGCAGCATGGGTTAGTTAAGAGAATCATTTTAAGGCCAATGAGATCACTCCAATGCAAAACCATATGGTGCATGCAGGACAGACAAACTGCACCAGGCAGACACCTGCCCATATCCCTGCTTTCCAATTCTCTGCACCCTCCTGAGCAGAAATGTGGGCTTATCAAACAGGCTGCTCGAGATGAGCTCTGGGCCTTCCCTTGAAGGTGTCCCTGGCCAACAATGGGTCCCTTGTGGAAGGTGAGTTAGGAATGAAGCCTCCTCCTGCTCATGGCTTCTGAAACAGTTTGCTCTGAAGTGAAGCTTTCACTGCAGAACCAGTGCTCAGTCTCAGCCATCCAGTTTATAATACTCGATTTGGACATGGCCAGTTGAAAACTGCAAGTTCCCCCAGCCACTGGTAGGCTGTTAATAAACTGTGCCTACTTCTAAAACCAGAGCACAGCAGGCTTCCAGAGACGCTGGAATAGATTCAGATTCTGGAGGCTGCGTGGAAAAAGGATCCAAACAGGAGGAAAATAACGTCAGCTTCTGTCAATTTGCTGCTCAGTTTCCTGCACATTGGGAGCAAGCATGAGGAGGCAGAAAACAATGTGATACTTACTCCAAGCTTCTTGTAGACTAGATAATATTAGTTTGTTCCATGTCAGAGCTTGCAGGCACCTATGTGTAAGCTGCAGGAAGCAAGCCTCATTCTCTCTTTTAAACAAATATCAGTACTGAATATTAAAACAAAACATACATGTGTATTTTGCAAAGCCTTTCTAAACTCTTCAGTTTGGAGTTTTAAGTAGCTCAGAGTACTTGCTGAGAAATCAGGCATTCATTTAACTCACAGCTGACACTGCTGCGGACTAAAGTGGAAGGGATGATGGGGCACTGAGTGGTGAGCTGCAATGAGTATTTGCTCTTGTAAATTCAATCCCAGGAAACTCAGTGGAGTGACATATGGGAGCATGTTCCATAATGGATGGTAACTCATTGAACATCTTTGGAATTCCACCTTGGTGTCCAAAGTAGTGGTGCATATCGAGTGAGATGAACCTATGGGGCTGTAATTCAGAAATGCCAGGGGGCTTTGAAACAAACTTCCCTGAAAGTAACCATAGCTTTGAGAGTGTAACTGTACTTTGAGAGCGAATAAACTGCTGGCATTACTGTTAGATCTATTTGGCCACTTAAACGTCTCTCAAGTCGTAGAATAGACTATGTCAGGTTGGAAGGGGCCCATGAGGATCATCAAGTCCAACTCCCACCAACTGAGCCACTAACACAACTAAGTAACAGCCAAGCAGACTGCATAGAATATCTAATTATTAATAATATCTGAAGTATAATATCTAATTGTGTGACAGCTATGCAGACTGCGTAGCTGTTACACAATTAGATATTATGCCTCATCTTTCTGAGTACTGTTTGTAGGTTGGTTATCATGTGATTGTGTTCTTATTTCACCATTAGCAGGAAATTCCTGTGCAAATGGATCATGCTGTGTTACAACTGCAGGTAGGTTGACACGTGCCTCTGCATTAGAAGGCTGCAAAGCTCTGGCTTGAGTTTGCAGGATGGAGGTTCCAACTCCACCGGTCTAATACCCACCCATTAAATTTCATTGTCTTACTTTATGGGCAAAAGTAAGGATTTGCTACTTGGTTTATGCTATTAACCAACATAAAAAGACACAAGGAGACCAGCTAGGATTCAACAGAACCACCAGCCGCAGCTGGAGTGCTACCCTCTGGCCTCTCCTCTGGGGACAGGAGTCACACAGATGTAACAGAACGAGACAAAACTGGTCCCAATCCATTTTTCTTGCTCATAAACTTAGAGCAAGCTGGTGCCTCTTCATCCTCTTCTTCCAGAAGAGGCACTGACCTGCCAGGCGTCATTCTTTAAATCACTCTGTCTGACAGCTCCCTCAGCCCATCAGCCACTGCGGCTTCACAGCCATTGCTGGTCCCTAAACTTGGGCTTGTTTCCTTCCAAGAGGGACTGACTGTGTCTGTTGGCTTCACCTGGCACATCTTTAACAGCACGTGATCTTAAGGGTTAGAAAATGTGTAGCTGAATGCAAGGCTGGATTTGCAATTAGAAAGCTAGAATCTGGGCTATGAAGAGATAGATAAAGCTAGATAGACTGCGCTCGGCTGCCGGATGCCTTCTTAGCTGCTCTGGTGTCCTGCAGCTAGAATCCCTAACAGCCTAGACAGCAGTAACCTGCATCTTTGTACTACTCCAGGGTGAAACTTAAAACCAACCAGAGGGCCTAAGCCCTTGAGAGCTGCTCCTTAAAGGTCCCCCCCCTCCACACTCACCCTCTTCTTTCTGTTAAAGACGTCTCGCTCCTGGTTTTATTTCACGATGCCATTCTAAAGCAAAGATAGTGCTGCTGCATTATGGCAGAGGAGAGGGAAGAATCGGGTTTCATTCAGCTATGAAAGCATTCCCAGTGCTGGTACAGCATCCTGCAAGGCACATATCATAAAGAGTACTCGTGTGTTTATTTGCTTATAGATGCTATCTGCTGCATATTGCCTAAAGCCACATTATGAGCTAGGTTATAGCCAGGAGGCTCTGGCAAAACCATCTCTCTTGTAGCCCAAATTTGCTAGGTTTAAGGCTCCTTACAGAAATGTATTTTACAGGCACATTCAGATAGTGCAGCAGTTGGGGTGCTTTTTCTCAAATTCTCAGATCTTATTTAGAGCTAAAACCTGATATGAACCAAAAGCGTTGACAGAGTTGTTGATTTAAATAAAGACCTGATTTATTTATTTATTCCCCAGAACTGTTGTGAAATGCAATACTGGTGCAGGGAAAACAGAGAAAAAAAGATGAAGAAAATGAGTCATTCCCACTCCAGAAGGTGTATTTTACCCAGTGGGCTGTAGTGAAAGGCAGCATAAATAAGAACAAGACAAAGGTACAAAGGCTTCAGGGTGTAATTGCTGAAGCTACAGTACCTACAATGGAAGGATTCTCAGCATGGAGCTGACCAGACCAGTGAAAACAGCAAAGCAAACAAAGCAGCCATCCTTGTAATTGGGTGTACCCTTCTATGATTGATATTGGGTTTAATGGTAGTGTTTAATTTGTTCAGCTGTGCTTTCACTGGTTTTAGGCAGACAGTCAACTGTAAATTAATAGGTTTATAATGTTGTAGTTTTAAGCTTGGTAAAAAGTTTCTTTGCAGCTGTGCTCTGTTGTGAAGCCCCGTGGCACGGAAAAGCCCAACAGTTTGGGTCTGTGCCTTTCAACCAGCCCAGTTAATGTGCTGCTACACAACAGGAAGATATGTTTTCTGATTACCTTCTTTCTTACCAGTGTAATCTCTTAAAAACTTCATTCCCAAAATATTCCAGCTATGCAGACCACCCAGAAGGGCTCAGCAGACAAGTTGCAAACCAGCGATTCTCTCTTCAGCTCCTCATGTTACTATGTCAAGCAGTAGGTAAGAAAAGAATCAGCTACTGGGCAAAGCAATCTATTTTTGGTTTGTTTTTCTTTTCATAAAGAAAATATTATAGACACATTGAAATCACATGTTTAAACCACGTTCATAAAACTGTCCTAACTCCTTTTTAGCGACCTACAATCCTGGTTATTCTTCCTGAGCCTGGACAACTGCCACCTCATTGAGCCACTTCTCAGTTCCTTACAGTAATAAAGCTTGACTACTGTGTCCCCTCCCAACTCCCTGTGCACCCCCAGCCTCCTCACTTGGTGGGGTGGGGTGAGGAGCAGCAGAGGCCTTGGCTCTGTGTGAGCACTGCTCAGCAGTGGCTAAAACACCCCTGTGTGAGCAGCACTGTTTCCAGCCCCATCCCAACACAGCTGGGTGCTATGCAGAACGTTAACTCTGTCCCAGCCTGGGGACAGTATCCTGGGACAGCCATGGGAAGATTTGAAGTCTGGCCTTTCTGCAGATGCTGGATCATTCTTTCCACCATGACAGGGACCCTACAGGGATCTGAGGAATGATGCTTGTTTGCTGATGAGGATAGAAACATGATGTGTGCGTGTCCCTTAAAGAACACTCTGAGTGCAGCCAGGCTCTTGAGGAACACCACAGCACGAAGCTGGAAGTGCAAGTTGCTATGCAGTCCAACAGAGACAAGCAGGATTTTACTGTGCTGCAAAGCATTTTGAAATACAATTAAATCTGACATGATCTGAAACCACCCAGGAAAAGAAGAGAACCTACTGTTTAAACTCTTTAAGGACCAAATGGGAACGAGATGTGACCTGAGGTCTTAATCTTGAAACGCAGGTCTTCATCTTGAAACTCAGGCTTCCAGTGATCCAATCGGACTGCCTGCAGGAATGGAAGTCCTTGCTCTCTTAAGGACCTTCTAAACCAGTTACACAGTATGTTAATAAGAATATTCTGCTTCACTTCACAGAAGCACCGGTGGAGATGAGAGTGTTAGAAAAGGTGGCGACATGCAGGGGCTGAATGAAATGATCCTCCGTTAGTAACTGCCCTGACTCCCTGATATGATGAGGATTCTTTTGGTAAGACAATCTTAAGGCTACATAAAAATAAATACATGCATCCTAAATTAGGTCAAGAGGTCTGAGCTACTTGCCCCCTCCTGAATAACCAAGATGACACTGATTAAACTGACCAGCCCAAGGCTGTAGAGGCTGAAGCTTTTGTGAAGTTTTTTGCTGTCTCCAGCAGTGAAAATGCTCACTACAGTGTCTCTTGTTTCAGTGCTGCAGAGGATGAATTTTAGAGTTTCTAAAAGTCTTGAGAATACTTCCTGGAAAGAAAAAAAGAAAGAAGAGGGTGTAGTTGGGGAATTCCAGAGAAGCAGCAAGGCCAGCTAAATGAATCATTTAGTGCTGGTAACTCTGCATATCTGCTAATACGGGAAGAAGTAGATTGGAGCAGCATAGAAAGCAGCAAGAGAGAAATTCATTTGTTGCTTCTAGTCACAAATTCAAGGCTGCTGGCTGCTAATTCTGAGCTGATTAGAAGAACTGCAGTAAAAGAGAGATGTTGGCAGCCACCACTGTTCTTCCTAGCTGTGCCAGAACTGGCCATTCTGTAGCTCTTGCCAAACACATGATCCCTTGCCCAGACCAGTCCAAAGTTGGCCTGGTATCAGCGGAATCTTTCTATCTGGATTGATCCCAAAATGAAGATGACAGAAGGGTGTTTGTAATGTTTGCACTGCCTTGCCTTGCCTCTTCTGGCTGCCAGAAGAGTGATGGCTTAGAGAAACTGAGATGGTGCCAGTTACACATCATTATGTGCTTTAACACACTGAATATGAGAGCGAGCAAGTCGAAGGTGTTACTCTGTACCTTCTACAGTGGGAAAAAGTCCTCAGCTTCCAAGTGACTGGGCATGCTTTCATGCACAGTGCAAGTGTGCTATAGAACCATTACTTAAAGACCTGGGGTTTGCCACCACCGCTGTCCCCTTAAAAACTGAAGTATTTTGGTATCTTAAAATTGGTACCTGATGGTGTTTTGCCATCAAAACATAATGCCAACATAAACTTCTGTTTGTTAAACCAGAGACCTCTTAGGTCTTTGCAGGGAAAGCCCGAGAGCATGGTAGATAATAATGATAGAGCTTGTGGCTGAGGTGTTCGTGTTCAAGTCTGACATTTAAAAGTCATATTCAGAGGATAAAGCAGTGATATCAGAGCAAAACACATATATGACTGTTGAAACCTAAAGGCATCATCTCCTATAATTCTGTTGCTCAATTATGGTGTGAAGGCCCTGGCAGATAAGGCAGTACTTCATAGCAATCTGATTTTTAAAGCCCATGTTGCACATGTTGAGATGAATGTAATGTAGCAGCAGTCAGCATTCAATGAATGATATTTTATTCAGTCTAAACTACTCAGAATGCAAGAACTGCAATAAAAGGTTATGAAATTAGTTACAAAAGAAGGTATTAGAAGCTCACCCACTGGGAATGCAACATGTGCCTGTATGAACAGGAGAAGAAAGTCCTGAATTAACAGTATGCAGAGGGTATAATACAAGTGTGCTGCTGCGGCCGTAGAAGGTGATCCTAAGTGTAAACAACATGCCTTCAGAATCTGCAAGGGAGCAAGCAACAAGAGCTAAACAGGCCAAGGCCATTAGAATTGAATAGTCACCATTTTTATTACAGACCTGTATAGGGTAGCCCAAGTCTATCCACCGTTCAGAAATCTACAAGAGAAGGTGTAAATTTGTCTCTACTCAGAGCAGGTCTCTACAGCAAGGAAAAAAAAAAAATCAAATCAGCAGTAAGTACTGCTGAGGTGTTTTCAGACAGCTAAAAACTCCCTCCAGGGCTGCCTAGGTCCAATTTGGAATCTGAGCTGGCAATTGTATCTCCCTCTCTCAATTGCTTGCTGGGAAAACAACCAGCTATGTTGCCTGCAAATGTAAGTAATAAAGGATGGTAGGTCTTTAAACCTTAGGGCTAAAAGATCCTCGGTTTTAAAAAAGATTCTTCATCTGCTTTTCTAGGAAGGAAAAATCTTTACACTTACATGTTTCAAAAAAGAATCTGCTCTGGTACAGTTTAGGAACCAGAAGTGTACAGTCCTTGATAGTAGTGTGAGCTTACCATACTGAAGCAATTGCCAGCATTGACTTTTTTATTATTGATTTTTTTTTAATAAAGTAAAAAAATCTCATGGATAGCAGCTATAGAAATAGAAAGAAATTCTCTCAAACTTCATCTCCTGACCTGTGCTTCTGACTTGCCTACAAAGTAGCTTTCAGTCATGACTTTGCTCTATTCACCTTTTGAGGCAGCTGGACACAAGACCAGCTTCTTTCCAGAAATCATGTGGCCACACGAGGCCAGTTGGGAGCCCAGTGCAATGTGTCCTGCCTCACAGCCAGCCTGATTAGCTCAGGCTCACAGGAATCACAGCCGCTGTGCTGGAGCTGGCTCCCAGCTGGCTGGTTCAGGGCACAGGCAGTGAAGGCATCACTGTCCGCACCCACCCGTGCAGATATGTCCTCAAATGACCCTAGGCATTGTGTGCTGTAACAAGAGCTATTTTAAAAGATTAGCTCTCCAAATAATTGCACTTTAATTACCTAATAGAAACCATACTGGAAATGAAGCAACAAAGCCTTACAGGACATAGTAGCGTGTTTGTGTGGACTGAGCCACAACGTGACACCTGAGCATCTCTATGAAACAACTTGAAAAAATGAGCAGATCCATTAACTTCCTTTATCTTTTTGAATTTTCATTATTACTGAAAACACATGCAAAAATTTACATCTTCTCCTGTAGCAGGAAACTGAGCCTTTATAGAATGTGTCTGTATTGCCATCTAATACTTGTGGCAAGGTAGTTTCTGTTGCTGCATCTAAAGCATTACTCTGCCCTTAAAACAGCAGCTCAGGTAAAACACTGAAAAAGATCCAGCTGTCCTGGGGAAGATTATCATGTTGCATTAGTTGCCTTGCTTTCCAAACACAGGGTCTATCAAACAATGAGGCAAATCAGTCAGAACTACTCAAAGAATGTGGTCAGCCACGACAATTTTCTCCTTTGACTGGCATTTCTGGACAGTATTCCTCAAGCTCTGGAAAGGGTAGGTGTGCTCTGCTATTGACTGGGATCCTTCTTTCCAGTCATTACCCTCTCTTCCTCTTGAAAACAGAGGCAATACATGGTGTCAGTGGGTCAGTGCACTGATGCTTTGCATCAGACCAAGCCAACACAACTCCTCAAAATTGTTTTTCCAGTAGCTTTAAAGCTTTAAAAGTCATTCACAGGAGTATTTTCGGTCTCCCTACACAGAACTGTAAAAAGCCATCACTGAGCTGTTTAGGAAATGCTGACACCTTCATGAGTAAAAGGCAGTAATTGTGAGTGCACTGAATGTCAGGGGCTGTTACCTGGCAGTGGGCACTGCGAGGGTATTTCCACTTCCCATTCTGCGATTTGTGATGGTTTATCCACTCTGTTATATTCTTCTGCTTCTTTACAAAAAAACCCTTGAGTTCAATAGCAGGAATGAAAAATGAAACTATTAACTATAATTCAGGGTTCACACAAGGGCTCATCTTTTGGGTCTAGCTAGCTCAGCATTGTGCCCACAGCAGTGGCCTCCTACTGAAGAACACAAGTATGATGTACTGTGTACTCCCAACTGTTCCCACCTCAGTTGATGCCCTAAGCCTGATACGACTTGCCCATGTTATAATGCCCAGTGGATCCCTCCTTCAAGTAGTTGCCCATTCTCCATTGAGTTCATGTAAAGTTTGCCTTTACAGGCTTTTGGGGGGAGGGGAGGCACATCTGGCAGGCTTACTACCCGAACCAGGTATTTAAGAGCCTGAAACAGCCACACACTGAGATAGATCAAAGATCCACCTAGCCAGTACCCTTGTTGTGGAAATCAGCCCACAGTGAATGCCTGGAAATAAACAGAACAGGCAGGAATAGCACCCAAACATATTTCCCTCTGTGGATCTCCCCAATCTTCAGCAATCTTTGGCTGAGAAGTTCCTTAGCCAGAGGATGGTTGCAATTCATCCGTCATTTGACTATCCAATCATTCATGTGCCAATCTTCACAGCAGGCTTTAATTTTTTACAGCTCTGAAAACACAGTATTATCACCCAACTTCAGTTCCTCACTTGCCATTGCTTTTTTTTAATTAACTAATAATTTAGGAATACATTTAGCGCCACAAATTCTTGTGGAACTCCACAAATGACCTCCCTTCAATTTGAAAACAGACCTTTTATTCCTTACCCTTTCTTTCCCACCTTTTAACCATTTATCAATCCATAAGAACAACTTCTTACTCCTTGGCAGCTTAGTTTCTTTCAAGAGTCCCATTCTGCAGCACTCTGTCATGCAAACATCTTCATTTTGGTGCAAGAGCATCAGATGCAAGTCCATTGGGATCACTGTTACAGAATGGCTCTTTCAAAAAAACAGTTTGAAGCAGACCATGTACAATGGTGAATCAAGTCCAGAGTTAGCTTCTATCCTGTAGGTTCCTTAACAAGTCGCTCCAAGAAACCTAAAAATTATGGCACCAAGAATTTTAGTCTCAAATTTTAGTCTTATTGTTCCAATCAACATGACATTTACCTAGAATACTCAAGAGCAGTTAGACAGTCTTTTATGTTTTCTGCTTTTACAGTGCCTGTTTTTCCTTATCAGAAAGCAATTACCACCATCTAGATACTACAGTCCTAACAAGATTAATTTCCTACACAGGATTCACAGAAGTTGCCTATTACGTGTTTTAAAGGGATGTTTTAACTGGGATTTTTTTTGACTCAACATCCTTTAGCAGTGCAAAAGGCTGTTTTTATCTTGGTGACATAATTTCTATGCTGTTTTCACCTTGCCTACGTAATTTATCCTCCTTCCCTCAAATGTCTGACATGCACAGTAACACCCCATCCCAATTTGAACTAGATAGTCTCCTTTTCTGGATTTGGGGGCTTTGGTGTTTATGGAGCCATGGATTTTTAGTACTTCTAGAGATGCACACACAAATAACTGAGGTAGTGCATCCATCCGCTGCCTATACAACTGGACTTACTCTTCCCTATTTTCCTACTTCACTTTCATCAGTTGTCCTGTTCTTTGAAGATATAGAATGCCTGTATGATTTCACCCACATAATATGAACTAAAATTTAAAAAGCTTAATTCCAACACCTTGTAGTAATAATATCACAGTAAGAAATCCAAAGCCATACAGCATTTACCCTCAGGCTTCAGTAAGAGGCTTCTTACTTTTTATACTGGGTGAGGAATACTTTCTGTAGGTCAGTGGGCATAACCTACCAAAGCACTGAACTACCAGGAATTCCAAACTGCTGCCAAGTTACACCTCAATAAAAACCTACTGAATGAAGACTCTGATGTTTCTGAGGCAGACTGACTAACAAGTATTTTTTAGTTCCTGCACTACAAACCGCTTTGGTGTGTAAAAACCAGCATGCTTTTTACCAGCACTTCTCTAACAAGCAAAGCGGTGTTCACATACAAGGGAAACAACACACAATTCAATAAAAACATTTCACTTTAATGAAAACCAAGCCCTGGGAGCATTGATCAAAATCAGTAAATAAATATGAAGCAGAAATAACTTTCTGCTTTTTCATAAATGTATGCAAAAAAAAAAAAGATAGTTATCCAAGTGCTTTTTATATCAGTTTGTTTTAAACATATTTTAAACAAATACACACAGGCCAGCTGAGATTAAATAACAGCTCGGCCCTGAAAAAGGATGAGTGTTCCCAGTGACCTTTAAAGTCAAGGGCATTCAACTGCTTTCAGCCCAGCAGGCGTAAGAATTTACATCTTGGTATCTCACATAACTGATGCCAAATAATCTGGGGTCATGTAAAAGATTCCAAACATTAACATTTCATAAATTAGCAGGTCAATTCTATAGATAGACATCCTCTTCTGATCTAGCTGGGTAACAAGTAAACATCATTCACTCCCTATTTGTTACCACCTGATTCACAAGATTATCACCTGCTGAGTTATACTGGGAAGGGTCCCAGTTTTAGGCCACCATGCAGGACACTGCGGCAGTTCTCCGTGCTGCCGCACCACCCTCCTCCCACCCCATTGCTCACAGACACAAAGACACATTCCTCCCACGTGTGGATACAACACCAAGTTTCCCCAGGATGTTCCCACTGCTGTTCCCCTTATGTGCTCCAGGACACAACAGCAGCAGGAGATGAGAGCTCACTGTAAGGAAGGAGGAGTTGAAGCTCTGAGCCCGCTGTGTGAAGGAGGTAGCATTCATTACTTTTAACACCTAAGCTCTTTTACCTAGAGGAAAAGACAAGATGACAAAATGAGCCTTCTTCTGCCTCCTCAAGGACTCTTGGTGGGGTCCAGTGGGATAAGGCCCTGGAGAGAGGAAGGGGCCCAGGAAACCTGGTTAACATTCAAGGATCACCTCCTGCAAGCTCAAGAGTGGTCTGTTTCAGTGAGTAGGAATTCAGGCAAAAATGCAGGAGGCCTGGCCTGCATGTATGAACAAGGAGCTCCTAGCCAAAATCCAACACAAAAAGGAAGCACAAAGAAGGTGGGAGCAAGGACAGGAAACCTGTGAGGAATACAGAAACACTGCCAAAGCCCCGCTGGAAGTGAAGCTGGTGAAGGGTGTCAAAGACAAGAAGTGCTTCTGTAAGTACCCAAGTGACAAAAGGAAGGCTAAGGAAAATATGAGCCCACTGCTGGATGGGGCAGTGGCCCTGGTGACATAGGACATGGAAAAGGCACAGGTACTGAACTCCTTCTTTGCCTTTATTAGCAAGATGGGCTTTCAGTAATCCCAAACCCCAGAGACCAGGAGGAAAAGCTGGAGAGAGGAAGATGTACCTTTTGTGGAAGAGGATCAGGTCAGGGAATACTTAAGCAAACTGGACATCACTGGTAGGGTGCACGTGATGGATGATTGAGGGAGCTGTCTGATGTCACTGTGAGGACACTCTTTGATAATCTTTGATCCATCATGGTGATTGGGAGGAATGCCTGAAGATTGGAGGAAAGCAAATGTCACTTCCATCTTCAAAAAGGGCAAGAAAGAGGACTTTTGAAACTACAAGCTGGTCAGTCTCACCTCCATCCCTAGGAAGTTGATGGAGCAACTAATCCTGGAAATCGGACACACAAAGGATAATGAAGTCCTCAGGAGCAGTCAGCATGGCTTCATCAAGGGGAAGTCATGCTTATCCAACCTGATAACCATCTGTGATGAAATGACTGACTTGGAGAACAGTGGATATTGCCCACCATGACTTACGGAAGGCTTTAGACAAGCTGTTAAAAGTACAGGCTGGATGAGCAGCCAGCATGGTGGATTGAAATCT
The DNA here is from genome assembly GCA_022605575.1 of Laterallus jamaicensis coturniculus. Taxonomy (NCBI): domain Eukaryota; kingdom Metazoa; phylum Chordata; class Aves; order Gruiformes; family Rallidae; genus Laterallus; species Laterallus jamaicensis. The sequence goes on from JAKCOX010000027.1 coordinate 8,777,721, forward strand.
GGCTGAATGGCCAGGCCCAGAGCATGGTGATCAGTGGCACAGTCTAGTTGTAGGCCAATAATGAGTGGCATACCCCAGGGAGTCAATACTGGGTCAAGTCTTGTTTAACATCTTTATTAATTTTCTGGATGATGGGGCAGAGTCTGCTGATGACACAAAATTAGGATAAGTGGCTGACATGCCAGCGGGTCATGCTGCCATCCAGAGGGACCTCAACAGGCTGGATAAATGATCTGACAGGAACTCAAGCAGATCAACAAGGTCAAGTGTCAAGTTCTGCATCTGGGGCAGAATAACCCCAGGCATGAATATATGCAGGGGCCTGCTCAGCTGAATAGCAGCTTTGCAGAGAAGGACCTTGGGGTCCTGATGTACAGCAAGCTGACAGTGAGATAGCAATTTGCTCTCACAGCAAAGAGGGCTAATGGTACCCCAGGCTACATTTGGAGGAGAGGAACATGATCCTTCCCTTCTAGTCAGCACTAGTGAGGCCACACCTGGAGTGCTGAGTCTGGTTCTGAGGTCACCAGTACAACAGAGATATGGACATGCTGGAAACAGTCCAGGGAAGGGCCACTGGGATGGTTAAAGGCCTGGAGCATCTGCCGTATGAGGAAGTGTTAGGAGCTGGGACTGTTCAGCCTGGAGACCAGAAGGCTCAAGAGGGGCCTTAGCAATGTTTACAAACACCTGAAGAAAGGGTGCAAAGCAGATAGAGTCAGGCTCGTCTCAGCAGTGCCCAGTGACAGGACCAGAGGCAATGAGCACAACCTGAAACACAAGAGGTTCTCTCTGAACATCAGGAAACACTGTTCTACTGTGAGGATTACCATGTACCAGCACAGGTTACCCAGAGAGGTTGTGGAGCCTCCATCCTTGGAGGTACTCAAAAGCCACCTGCTCATAGTCCTGGGAAAATGGTCTGTAGGTTGTCCTGCTTTAGCAGGGGGAGGGGATCAGATGGTCTGCAAAGGTCCCTGCCAACTTCAACTATTCTGTAATCTCACAGGCTATTAATTGTCTTAAAATTTTTAACTGTGTGGTTTTAAGATTTAACTGCCAGATTAGGAGTGATAGGTTCCTGTTGTCCAGCAGTAGCAGAAGCTGGAGGCAGCAGCATGTTCAGCTGAAACAGTTGGGTCCCGAAGAGAACCCTTTCCAACTCTGAGGACAACAGCTTTAGCTCAAAGCCACCATGTCCAACAAGACAAAGAACAGCTCAGCAAAATACAGTATTTCAGCTGATGAACTGGTGTATAACATGGATCTTTTTAAGGGGCTATAGGTTACAAGTTAATATCTGTCCAGAAGCAGAACTTGGGAGGCTAAGATATGCATGATTTCTCAGTTATTTCTTTAAAAGGATAGAAAAATAATTTCTCCTAAGTCTCCTGCCCTCAACTCTTCTCCATCTGCTACCTCAGCCTGAGAAGCAGGAGAGAAGAACAGTCTGCCATGCTTCTCCCACACAGGACAGCATGTGCTGGGGGAATGGCAGAAGGGGTGCTGTTTGCACTCCATGTGCGCACACGGCAAGCGTAAGAGGTTCTCGGTAAGAAGTGCCCACTCTTCTTTACCTCCAATTCCTCAGCCCTTCCCAGCTCAATCCCCCTTTCACAACTGAGATGTGATGGGTTGCAGGATGCTCTCACATGCTGCTTCTGAACTTCTGCTCCTACTGTGACAGACCTCATTCTCTAAATCTGTAGACAGGAAACAGAAGAGACTGGGGAAGCAGAGGCCAGGTAACAAGCACCTGGGCAGACAGATTTGTATGACACCTAGACTGGCATGAAGCCTCCAAACACAAAGTTCAGGGAACATCTAACCCCTTCTTTAACCTCCTGGCATCTGATTCCAGCTGCTAAAAGAGGAAGCCAAAAAACCTGTGCCTGAGCCTCCCCTCCAGCCCCTCTTCTCCCTCCTTGCTCATTCCAAGACAACTGGAGTGAGACCATCCAGATTAGGAACTGGTGGAATTGAAAGGTCTGCACTCAACTGCTTCCATCCCTCTTGCTGCACTGATGCATCTCACTCCATAGCCTGAGACAGAAGCAGCACAGTGGAAATAAAGCACCCATTACTTCACCCTGCTCTTCTCTGTGTTTCATCTAGTAGCGTTGCTATGATTTCTCTACCTGGCTTTTGAAAAGACAGAGCATGGATTCAAAGGAATCCAGCAGGCTGTTGCTTTGATTGGGTCTTTGGTTTGTTTTGGGGTGGGGTTTTTTGTGAGGCCCATGAGCTGGTTTGGCTTGCAAATTCCCAACTGAGGAGGCTCAGCAACGAAGCTGCAGGGAAGTGGAAATCATCCTCTGTAATACTGTCAGCAAATCACCTTTGTCCTGGGGCTGATTTACCTTTTGTAACCCCAGCTGGGGCCAGAAATACACACTAGTCTTACAAGCTTTCTTCTGCACCTCTCTGTACCTTACAGCATTATCACCTGTATCCTTTGCACATGGTAACATTTTAGTAAGGAGTCCCTTCTGAAATTCACAGTCACCTTTTGGCACATCATCAGTTATAGTTACACTTCCAATTTAAAATAAGCCTAGAAACTACAACACTCTTCTCCTGAGACAGTCAGTTCACCAAATAGTACAGTTACATAGACTATATATACAGTGTATGTCTACACACGCATATATCAACTATTATGATTTTTAAGTACTAAATTCTGGGGGTTTTCACTACATAGTACAAAAGGTTTTCGACCAGAGGCAGTCTAAACAGGCAAACTCAAAAACTTAAAGACTATCTTACCCTGTGTTTTACAAAACATTTAACCTTTTACTTAGATGAAGTGCCAGGGCCGCACAAAGAAAGTAAGTGTTCAGGAGGAATGGAGGAAGGGCAATTGGCTTCTGCAAAAGGACTGAGAAGGAATTCCAAGAATGAAGATCAAAATCAAAAGAAAATCAAAAAATGAGACAAAGTAGAAAGAATTTATTCATTATGTGTTTCAGTGAACTGTTTCAGTGAACTGTCTCTGATTTCCTGTAATGTAATTCAACTGCAATAATGTTTACTTGCTAAAATAGTCCAAGACACTAATCTATGAACTTCCAGAAATAAAACTTGCAAACAACAGGCCCCCAGATAAAATATACATTAACATGCTTAAGTTGTAAGTGAACCTATTTAAACTACCATGTACACAGATCCCAAACACTATTGTTTATTTTAAATTTACCATTTCTTTTGTCAGTGACTCAAACTGACCCAAGTGCCACATAGGTACTTGCCCCTGGCAGCACATGCACATAAATCAATTCAACTACTGGCAGGACTGTGAGCTGAGGCTCCAGAAATCCAAAACCTGGATCCTCCAAACACCTATTTCCATATTTATCTCTTCAAGCCGTTCAGTCTCCCTGGCAGACTCTGAAGAGAGTCTCTTTTAAGAGGTAAGCTGTTGAAATGCTCTTGCCAGGGTATGATAGACCAAGGCAAACCACTTATGCCCAGGCCAAGTTTAGCCCCACAGCGAGGTGGTAGTCTCTTTCAAAATACATTTGGCACTAACATGACAAAAATTTCCCAACATCCAACTGCACACCCTGACTCATGATAACGAGGAGACAGAGGTGGCCCCAGACACTCCGTGACACTTAGGCTAGTATAAAAGCAAGCAAATGTATTGGGTGCTGCTTCCCCAGCAGTTCGCGCCAGTCTATGATTTATTTACAAGGCCTGGCCTGGCTCAAGTCTATGTTCTTGTAAGGGCTTTCTGTAGTCTTAGTTAAATCCCTGAGCCTCCCCCAGCCTACAAAAAAAGAACGGTGGTATTAACGTAATGTTACAGACACACTGTCAGTTCTGACAATTTTTAAACATGTTTTCAGAACAGAGAGTTTCTTCTGCTTTATTCAGCTAGAACTTTTCTTTAAAACAACAAAAATTTCATCTAGAGGCAGGAAGACCTAGTGCAAAAGCCCAACTGTCAAATAAAATACCAAATAGCAGCCAGTAGTTAGCCACCCTTTAAAGGCTGGTTTTACTACACATGTACGCATGCAGTGTGAGATCAACTAACTCAAGTTACCAACATTTACATACAGCTTTAAAAGAAGCTCATTAAAAGTCTCAAACAGAAACACTGAACAAGCTAAGAATAATTTATCTATCTCCTTCTAGTGGCAGAACATAAAACTGGATACTCAAAAACTTGTTATTTTGTAAAACACTTAAATACAGCAGCTCACACTAAGCAAATTACAGGAACTACCTGATAGATAACACTTGTGAGAGAGCAAACTCGTGACTGGGGTTTTTTTGATTGGATATTATCCCCTGCAGTCAAAATTCAAGCTGCTGCAATTTGCTTGACAAAAAGGTAACCTAATTTTCTGTATTTAGAGCTAATCCAAATGTATGGGCTGTTCTTACCACAGTAGTATACAATATTCTTTAAAAAAAATTTATGAAAAAAAACCCAACCCAAAACACGAAGCTTCAAAAAATGAGATGAAGCCTAATGCTGCCCTCCCAAAGGAAACTCCTGCTGAACTTACTTGGTATGTTTAAGAGCAGTGATTTTTCTAGGACAAGGAGAAACACATTAGAGCATGCATATACCTGGACAGGGCTAAACACCAGATATGGTCCTACACTGGTATTTTTATTTTATGTAAGATGGAGGTTAAGTAGAGGCTGGAAGAAAATGTACCGTGAAGCTCTTTGGAACTGTTGGGGGGTTTTTTTATTTAACATTTTAATTAGTAACTTTGACACAGGGAATAGGAAGACACTTTGGGTACAGAATCAGAAACCTACCAGAGAGAAGGAAAACAAGGGGAAATTACATTACAAAACCCAGGATGAGACTGAGAACTATGGAGTGAAACGCCCTACACTTACCAAGAAATAAATTAACGCCTTGTCTCAGAAATCCCTGTCAGAGGGCAATCAGACAGGAACCTATGCAAACCCGGCAACGTCACCAGAAAGCATCAAGGACGAGGCAGGAAAATAATCACGCACCAAGCAAAGCATTTCCCCTTCTTTCACTGAAGAGGGGCCTGGCTCGGTTTCCCCCGCAGCGGCGCACGTCAGGCTGGCTCACAGGAAGGCAGGCGAGCGGCACGGGTGCCCAGACGGGCTCTTAAGCCAAGAGGAAAGCCAAGTCTCTGTCTAGCAGGAACGACGCGCCTTGTTCAACCAGGAAGACGAGAGCTGCGCGACGGGGCGTGACTGCGGACAACGGGCTGGGCCCGCGGAAACCCTCACAGGTGCTGGCCAGCTCAGGTGGAAGCAACGCCGTGCCGGCCGGGCAGCGGGGCGGGGCACGGCTCGCAGGAGGGGCAGGAAGGCTGCTTAGAGCACAACCAGCCGCGCCGTCCCAGTTCAGCCCCCACCCGGGGAAACCCTCCTTCCCCGGGGCCACCACACCTCCGCCACCACACCTCCTTCCCCCCGCCCCTCCTCCCGCCCCCCGAGCCCCGCACCTTATGCGCACACGCCCCTCAGGCTCCTCCCCGCCAAGCCGCACCCCCTTCTCACAGCGCCCCGCGCGCAGCTGCCTGCCCAGGGCCGCACCTCGCGGCCCAACGCTTACCGGCCGCTGAGGCGTGCGCCTCGCTCCCGCCTCCTGCTGGGGGCGGCCGGCACGAGCGGGAGCTCGGGGCGGGGCCGCCGCTGCCGTCGGCGCCGTTTCGAGCCGCCGCAGGGAGAGGGGAGAATCCGCGCGAGTCGGGCGGGAGGCGGGAGCGGTTCCCCCCTAAAATGGCGGCGGCGGGCTCACGTGGTGCGCGCTGAGGTGAGGGGAAAGCGGGACGCTCGCTGGTGACATGGCGGCGGTAGAGAGTATGGAGGAGAGCGGGAGGAAAGATGAAGCAGAAGATGACGACGATGACGAGGTGGAGGTTGGTGGATGCGCGCGTCGGGACGCGTTCCCCATCCTACGGGCAGCCTTAGGTGAAGGGACGCGGGCCGGCCCCCCTCGGGGCGTGTTCCGCCTGTGGGCCCGGGCCGGCCCCCTCGCCCTCCTGTGGGCTGCCGGGGCCAAGCAGCTGCTCCGCGGCCCTTGTGAGGGAAGGGGCGGCTTTGCCTTTCTCGCCGTGTCTCTGTGAGGCCTCCCCTAACTCCCGGGAGCCGCTGCCTGAGGGACGTCGGGGAGGCAGGCCGGACGTGTGAGGGTAGAGCCGGGCGAGGGGGCTGCCACGGCTGCGCCAGGTTCGGCGGCGGGGTCGGGCCCAGAGTGAGCCCTGTCCCCCCTGGGCCTGGCGGGTGTCTCGGGCCCCGAATGCCGTATCGCTACGGCTCTTCGCCCTCAGGCTTTCTGGCAAGCAGTGCTCTCACAAGACGCTCTTCCCGTGTCAGTTGCTTCCTGCCTCTGCAGCATCCAAAAATGCACACTGTTGCTCAGCTAATACTGCGTGTATTCGCGGATATTTAGTAGATTATGATTCTTGAGGTGTTTTCCCTTGAATAAAAGACAAAAAGGTGGATGTATATTTATTTATTTAAATTTTACTTGCCCAAAGCTGACAGGAGTTATGAGCAGAAATTGCTTTCAAGGCAACGTGTTACAGAGTTAAGCAGCACATCGCTTAACTCAACCCCTCACTATAGTGTCCTGTTTACATAGGTACCAAAGTTTTAGAACTTACTAGTTACATTGCTGTCATTCGTAATTGACTTACGCATTGATTTCACCTGGGAAAAATCATCTCCCTTCCCAGTTAAAAAGGAAAGGCCAGAAACCTTGGGTGTGGAGAAGGTGTACAATGGAGTAGTGAGTTGCTCTTTTCCCCTGGGCTTTACAATATCTGCCCACCATTTTCTCTAGATAAAGTGCAGAATAAGTCAGATTTGGGGGCTTTTTGTTCTGAAGGTCTGGGTCTTTTGGTGCTGCCTTGGTGGAGGTGGGGGGAGGGGGCACAGAGTTTTGTTGTGGGATTGTTTTGGTTTTCTCCTGAGTTCACATATATCAATTATAGATGCGCATTATAAACTTACCTTGCAGGAGCAGCTGGTCATGGTGGAACTATCAGGAATTATTGATTCAGACTTTTTAGAAAAATGTGAAAACAAATGCAAGATTTTGGTGAGTGATTACAGCACAATAGGAAAGGGGTAAGTCAGTATGCATGTGAACCAGGGACTGAGGTTATAACTGAATTCCTTGAAGTTGACAACAATTTAGATCAAATGTTTGATACAGAGCTATGTGTACTGTCTTACTGTATTTGGCAGCAGGTTGTGAGCTCTCTAGGTCAGAAATGGCTTTATAGTATTTGAATAGATGTCACGGACATAGGAATTACTTTCAGAAGTACTTATAAACTAGGACCATTATTCCTTCTGAGTTCAAGCTCTTAGTTCAGTGTTTTAAATTTTGTATTTAACACAAAGAAGAAGTGTTATTAAGCACATTTCTTCCAGGAGCTTGAAATCAGTTGATAAGTAAAAGCAAAATCTTTTTGAATTGCACTGTTTTCTGGGTTGGTTTTGGTTTTTTTAGATACTGCCTGTCGAGTTCAAGTTTGTAAAGGATAATTGGGCCTTATGCATTTGATGAACAGTTTTGGACGTTGTTTCCTTCACTGAATTTGTTATAAGAATCTGGCTTACTTGTCCTCTTATTTTGATTTTTTTTTAATTACTTTGTATGGGACAAACTTTATTTACCTTTCAAAATCTACTTGGACTACATGAGCTGTGCAGGTAGATAGTACAGGTACTATCAATACGCAAACAGTTTGTGAAACTAGACTGCAAAGTGTATGCCACTGATAAGAGTATATGTGAGGTGGTAAAGTCAGTTCTGAAAATGTAGAAATACAATAAAAATTCATAAATTACCCATCACTAGGTGGATAAGCAGATTTGCTTCCTGGATCTAACCTAGGTAATTTGAAATGCATTACACAAATGGTTCATTACTGGTGACTGAATGGCTACATATTTTTCAGTATTGTTCTTGAGATTCTTTTAAAAATGGTGCCTTGAGCTTCTGTAGGAACATTGCTAGAAGAACTTCTAAGTATCTGTACAGTATCCTACTTGTATCCAGATCTACGAGTGCAGGCTCCACAGAGTAGGGGGTTTTGAGGTTTTTCATAATGGGTTACTGTTGTTTAATCTCCAGTAAAAGACTCGGCTTTGTGTTAGCAAGTTTTCTGTGATGCTGGTTGCAGAAGGGGAAGACAGTCTCCTTTGTTATGTTGTCCAAAACTGAATGCAGTCTGTCAAAGAAGTAGAGTTTTGAATACTAAAAGTCTTAAGGCTGCTGCCTAGTACTGCATATCAATTTTCTGTAGTAAAAAAAAAAAATCCAAAATATGTTATACCTGCTAGCTTGATGCTATTGCTGTTCTTAATTTATGCAGCAGAAAGAGAATCCCAGAGCTTAAATCTTGCTGGTATTAGATACTTCTGTGTTAAAAGTATGAGAGGAAAAATGCAGAGATTCCTATTAACCTGTGTGATGGTCTGTATTTTGTGCAACTCACAGCATAATGCCTTATCTTCAAAACCTTTAGCAGATGCTTATCTTGATGTCCTGAATAATGTTCATGTTCAGTGTAAAGACATTTTGCCTTTAATTAGTGTATTCTGTTTATGCATTAATTTTTATCAAAATATAGTTTCTAGGAGTAATGGGATTCTGGCCCTGTGTATTTGGAAAAGCTCTGCCTTGGAGGAAGGGAATGAGCTGATAGTACTGCTGCCTTACTCCCCTTATTTAAAATAAAATGAAGTAAGAGCAGTTTCTTCACAACATACGACAGTAATCAGAGCAGCTTCTGTGACCCTGCAGTTGCACCTCTGGTGCTGGTGTAATGCTTTGTGCTGGGCTTCTTCCCCTTGTGTCTTTTCCAAAGAATTTTGAAAGCTGCCTGGTTTTACAGGACTGGTACTAACTAAAACTTAGAAAATAGCATCCTTTTTTAAATACAAATACTTTTTTTTTTTTTTCATACAAACACTAATACTAATTGCTAATTTAAAACTACAGCTAAGTTAATTTCCTAGAGGAAATAAGAGTTTTAAAATTTGTTTCCTGTAACTTAAGTAGACAGCTGGCTGCAGCTTGACCTAAATTTCTTTGGTTCTTTTTAACATACTAGAGCGTTTTCTATACCAGTTTGGCATCGTTGGTTCTGTTGTGATTACTAGAACAGTTTTTATTTAGTATGAAGTTGTTGTTGTTATGGGAAAATTGTCCTGTTAATTTTTTTTTCTTTTTACAGCACACTGATTCTGGCTAAACCCTCTGTAAGAGTTGTTACCATGGCCTAACTAAGCCCCTTACAAAGCCAGAAAGAAAACCCCTTCTCCCCTTGCCCCCAATGTTTAACATCGCAGAAGACCTCAGGGTCAATTGTAATGACTAAACCTACTTGTATTACATTTTTTGGTAAACTACTAAATTTAATTCTATGTTCTGCCAAAGCATGAGTCTGCTACTCTGTGTAAAATCATAGCCTCTGCAGAACTCCTACCTGCTTCCATAAATCCTGTTTTAAACATGTACTTTTCTTGATATGAAGTTGATAATATCAGAAAGCTTTACAGTCTGGAAACCATTCCTTTTCTGCAACACCAAAAGAAACTCTTTATTTCATGTTTACAGTGTTAGTTTACTGTTAAAATGCTGTTGTGTTTTTTTCAAGCTATCTTATCTTTCAAGGGATTATGTAATCTGGCTTCTACTATCTGCCTTCTCTGATCTCACAGGAAGAAGTTTGCCTGAACTAACAGAGACCTGACATCTGTGCAATTTTGTCCCTTTCTTGTAGGGAATAGAGACAGAGAGGCCCATTTTACAGGTCGACAGATACGTATTTGCAGGAGAATATGAAGGTAGGAAAACAGATGTAGATGCAATACCTCCTTTTTCATGTGACCCAAGGAACTTTCTGAACGTCAGCTAATCGCACTGCAGATAGAGAACACAGGCCTGTGAGGTGCTGAAGTTCTGGGTGGTGTTTGTACAGTCTGAGTTAATTTCTATATTAGCCATGCGTCTGTGTTACTTACTGGAAGGCATGCCTGGAAGCTGACTCCAAGGTATTCTAGCTGGCATTTCAGCAGGGAACAATATGGGACATAAAATGCCTTAAACCAAGAGCTTGTTGTCTCCTGTTAAGCAGGTCTGACATGTTTTGCAGTCTGTAGTTCTGCCATTTGCCTTACAACATTGTGACAACAGTGGTCTGGAAGAAAACAGTTGGGAGATCTCCCTTGTAGTGGCTTTAAATGGCCATGCTGCTTCTGTCTGTCCCAGAGTTGGCAGAGTGGTTACCAATGCTAGGCCTTTGCCTGGGGCTGGAAGTTGAACAGCCCCTGAGCAGTGCCAGCGCGTGTGGTATCTGCAGCTGATAGAAGTTCATGTCTAAGGCTTTCTCACTTTGTTTTCCATAGATACCTTGGGAACCTGTGTGGTTTTTGAAGAAAACACCGAGCATGGTAATTGGCATCATTTGATTTGTTTGTAGCCTGGGAGGTTAAAAATGATACTTAGCTTGTTCCGGTTGATAGTGGAATTCACTACAGTGATTGGGGTTTGGGTATAGTTTTTTTTCTCCTGTCTTCATAGTAGATGCAGAAGGCAACCAGAAAGTACAGCTGAAATACAAGTGCCACACAATGAAGAAGTTGAACATGACACGGACACTTTTGACAGAGAAGAAGGAAGGAGAAGAGAATGTTGGTAAGTGCCTCTGCTCTTAATTGTAAGTACATGGATGGATTATGCTTAGGGGTGTCAGTATCAGCCTTGATTAAGAGTTTGATTCAAGAGCATGTAGGAAGTTAGAAGAACTTCCTTCTCTAGGCAACAAGTGTGTACATTTAAATAGAAAAATACAAAAAATGTGCACGCACACATACAAAAAATACTCCTTCTGAGCAGTGCTGCCTTGAATTGGCTGGTAGGAGATCCCTATGGACGAGTCTGAGAATAGGGCAGACACATGCTGATGCTCCCTGCTATGTTTCTTCTGCCATCTAAAAGTCTGGGCTCCAGTTCTGAAATCAGAGGGGCTGTTTAGTAGTTCTTCACTGATACTTTATTTTTATTTTTCTTCCATCATTTTTTTGTAATCAAAACTTGAGTCTCTATAACTGAAAAATCTGTAATATCCTTAGTAAGAAGTTCCATGTTGTAGGTACTACAACTGAATTACTGAATTTACAGTTAACTGTAAATTAATTTAACTTACTTGCGAAGACACACAGCAGATTATTCATACTGATTTTCATTCTGTAGGCAGAACTCAGAGCTCATACGTTTTCTTTGTTTCAGCGATGTTTTTTTCATACAGAAGGCAGTGCTATTCTGTAGTCAGGTACTGAGTATATAGTAGTATTCATTAGTGGTATCATATTGCTTTTACTTGCTATTTTTTCCTACTCAAGTTGGTGTTGCTGCTTCATTCTTTTAAGAATAGGTAGCCATTCTACATTAAACACAGGTAGTCAACTGGACTTTGGGCATAGGAGGTATAACATGAAATTCTACCTAGAACCTAAACAAACATCGACATTCTTACCAACACCTTGTGCAGTTTCTTCTCTCTATGTAGTTAGATAAGTAACCTTAGACAGAAACTACTATTTTTTTGAAGTGGACTAGAGAATTTGTTGCTTACTGCAAAGGCCTGTTAGGTTTGAAGCAGCAATAATGGTGATGATACCTGCTGAAAACCACTTTGTTTCTGTACCCTGACACAAGCTGTGCTTGCAAAGTAACTGCAATATCTTATGGGCCAGCAATGTATTATTCCTAGAAATCTAAGTGGGAGAGGAATCCCAGTTTTGTTGGGAGTCCAATCAGTAAGTGTCATAATAACATCATATATTGAGTTCAGTAGATGACATAAATTCTTACCCTATCTCTGATGTCACTCCATGTCATCAGATATTCAAAGACTTAGGTGAACAAACATTTTATTCTTTTACCTTTCTGTTTTAAGTGATTCTTTCACTTAAATATTGGTTAGACTCAGCCTTAATGACAGTGAACTTAAACTAAGGAAAAAGTTCTGTTAATTCCTTTTCTCACCAATCCCAATTACCCTTCCCTGCATCAGGTGGAGTGGAGTGGTTACAGATCAAGGACAGAGATTTTTCCTACAGCAGGCCTAATACGATTTGCAGCTTTCTGCGTGAAAAAGAAGATTCTGAGGAGTCGACTCAGGCCCAGGACAAATTTACTGAGGAGTCAGAGGGAGAGGTGAGTGGCGGAGGAACTTCTGGCCTGAGTTGTGATCTGGAGAAGCAGCACAGCTTGGAAATAGATGCCTCTGTTCCTCTGCCAGACAGCTCTGCTTCTGGGGCAGAGGATTCACCTTCTGGAAGTGTTGCCTTAGACGAGGCCCCTCCGTGATACCAGATCCTTTTCAGGATTTCTTCATGCAGTTAATGGGACAACTTTTTTAAGTGATGACTTTTATAGGCCAGGACATGATTTCCAGTTTATCTGAGCAAGTAATAGTGTGGAAAATGGACAATGTGCATTGCTTGTGTGTTGGATTATGATGGGGAGGGCTTAAGTGGTTTTTGAAATGCTGATTGGAAATATGTATCTCTCCCTCGGAATTGAATGGTTTGCATAATTTCACCACCCCACCTTAGAAAAATGTTGATGCATTGTACAGTCTGGGACACTTTGTGGGGAAAAAAGTTTAAAATAAAATGATTTTTTTCAAATACAGCTTCCCCTTGTGTGTCGCTCGGCTGCGTATTATGTCTGTTCTTATACTGCAGTTACTGAACATAAAAAATGAAGTAAATGGGGCTTTTATTAGTTGTCTGATTACTCATCAAATCGTTTAGTTTGAATTTTCTCTGGTGTCCTGTCCCCTTGACAGGTCTGAGAAATCCATTGTGTGGGAAGGGACTTCAGGGGATTTCTTGTCTGGCTTCTGCCATACCTACCTCAGCAACTGAAATCTGGGTCTTAATGTGGCATCTGTCACTCTTCCTTCCCACATCTTCTGGTTTTCTGTACGATGTGTTATACAGAAATCTCTCTTCTCTGGCATTTTCTGACTTTTTTATGTCTAGGATCCTGTAATGGCACATCAGTGGTTCCCAAATTGATCCATGTGCCTACATTGTGGTCCCTCGGTAGCCTGTGGGTTATTGCATACTGCTACGTCATTTGTATTGTCACACAGTATTTCCTGTAACAGTTGAGTGTTTTTAAGAGCACGTGGTTTTTGTTAAACTGGAAACGTTTCCTTCCTTCCTACCTTAGTTTGCTGCAACGATGCTGTGAGGATGGGGAAGTCAAATTCCAGCAGAATTATGTGACACTTTTAATTAGTGGAGGTCACCCCAAGGCTGTTCACAGCACAGGATCAGTAAGGGTAAGCCATTAGAGCAGCGTGAGTTCCATGCCATCAGTCCCCTGTTGGCTCTTTCTGTCCGGGGGGGCTCGAATCACGGGAGAAGGAGGGGCAGGGGGAGGGAGTGTGTTCTGCACACCTCCAGCCTGTGTCCTGGTGTTAAGCCGGGAGAACTTTTGCAAGGAGCTGGGAGGGGACACAGCCAGGGTGTCCGACCCCAGCTAGCCCCGTTTTATGGGGGCTGAGCAGGACATCATACAGTACGGAATACCCCATAAAACGGGGGCTGGCCAGTGGCCGAGCAAGCAGCGGGACAGTACGGACCCTTCACCGGGGAGTACGGCCCCCGCGTAGCAAGGACTCGTAGCTTAGGCACGGGAGGGCAGCCTGTACTCAGGTACTCGAGGTGCGGCGCTGCCGTGCGTCCCGGAACGGGAACGATGACCCGCCTGACGCGCGCCGCAGCAGCGCGCGGCTGGCTGAGGCAAACGCCCTCGCGGGTGACGCCGGCCTGACGCGCGGCCCTGGAGAGGCGCGGCTTGCCCCGCGCATGCTCGCTGCGCCAACCCGCGCGCTTTCTGGCGCTCGCCCCGCGGCGGATGTGATGTACCGGATGATGTTGCCTGACGGTGTCGGGGCGCGCACGTGAGGGGGTTCGGCAGCGATGGACGCCTTGGACCGTGTGGTGTAAGCGGGCCCGGCTGGACCCCGGGCTTGGGCGGCCCCGCTGCGGGTTGGGGTTAGCGGGGGGCAGCAGAGGGGCCCGCGGCCAAGGTGCGGCGGGAGAGCAGAGCTGCCGTCTTTTTCTCGGCGGCCGGGCAGCCCCTGCTCGGTCGGTGACTGAGAGGAGCCGCGGTGGCCGGCTGCTGTGGCGTTTATGAACAGCTCTCCTGATCCGTAACTGGGCATGCCGGCGTGGGTGTTTGGCTGGGCTCTTGGGGGAGAAAATGAACATGATGCTTCATAGGAACAGAGAGGAAGAGGAGTGGCAGGCAGTAAGCCACCTGAGGCTGGGCTTTGAGCGTCGCTTGTTATTCCGTAGGTTGGGATTGGTGTGAGTGACTGAAACAGGTTACCTGAACGCATCTTGTTCCAGTTCTTGTTCTGTTTTACTGGGTTTTGGGGGGTCGGGTGTTGTTACTAACGTTAAGTGTTTGACTGTTAATTTGTTGTTACAGCAAGCCTAAAACTAAGAGAGCAAAAAGGTTTCTTGAGAAGAGAGAACCCAAACTTAAAGAAAATACAAAAAATGCTATGCTCATAAAAGGAGGAAACGCAAACTTAACAGTGACTGAAGTGCTTAAAGACATTGTAAGTTGTTGGACATGGTATGCAACCTCTAATCTTATAATCCTTATAAACCTTCCTATCTCTTTTTCTTACAATTTGTTTATTCTCTCTGCTGCAAGATCAGTATTTTTGTACTCTCCCCCTTCCCCAAATCTCAGGTTGACCAGTACTCTAAGGGTGTCATTACCTACCCTTTGATGGAGATTATTTTCTTTTATTTTCTTCTTTGCTGGAAGTCCCAGGTTTATTCTCTTTGGTATTATTTTTAGCATGATCACCCAGTATATAAGGTGAAGTGTTACAAGTCCATTTGAAAAGATTAGGTGCAGAACTGGGACTGCCTCACTCAGCTGAAGTCATATCCCAGAATACTGTGAACTGCTTGTGTGTATCCATATGGAGCTTTCAACCACTCCTGAAATTTTTAACCTACCAATCTTGTCTCCTAACTCCATACCTGAAAATACTGTAACTCTTCCTACATTCTTTTCTCTCCTTGCTTTGTTGCTTTTGTACCATCTTATGCTGATGACAGTCAGGTAGTTGTTCACTCCCTTGTTTTCCCTTGTGCCCCTAGAAGCAGGGAGATGACGTTTCATGGCTTTGATTTCAGCTGTTTCTCAGTTATTTTATTTTTTTAGTTTCTAGAAATAAGCCCTTTTGCATCTAATTTGCAACCAAGATTGGTACCAGCTTGAAGGGTATTATGACGAGCAGACCTTTTGAGGTGCCCTCTTCTGGACTGATGTGCACAATTGCTTTATTTCATGTGATCATCTAAGTTGTAGTGTCTTAGATAAAGCAGTGCTATGTTCTTAAGTGCATTTGAGGTAACATGGGTTTAACTTTTGTCTTTTGCAGTATGCTGTGAAGAAGCCTTTTGCTGTGCTGTATAAAAAGTAAGTGGTCTGACTTTGACATCTTTGCATCTTCTGATGAGAGAGCGTTTGGTAATTTCAAAGCAGGAACAGAGATGCTGGCTGGCGGGGGGCTTGGGCAACAGAAGGGGTTGCAGAAAGCAACTGAGAGTCATCTCTAGACTGAAAGCAGGCTACAGGTGATCAGTGTTGGTGCCAAGCCTGGTTCTGTGCCGAGTGTTACAGAGCAGGGTTCAGCAGACTCAGACAGTTGGCTTCCCTGACTGACCCGTGCAAACGGCTAGAGGGGTTCTGTGTTAGCTGGGTAGGCTGGAGTTCTTCTATCCGAATTCTTAGAAATTTGAGTTCCAGATTCTATATACACCTTGCTCAGGATAGGAGCTTGGTATCTGTATGGGTGTAGCGCAGAGGCATTAATTGTAACAGCTAAATTTAATGTTGGATGAACAGGCAAAGGCAGTTGTTTATGAAGCGTCGCTGGTGGTGATCAGGAGGTCAGGCCCCAGGAGACCGGGCATGTGGAGGAAGGGACTTGGAATTGGAATGGCAGCTGCAGCAGTAAGGAACTCCTGGTGCTGGGGTTTCCAGTAGAATGCAGAATTTTAATGTTATCAAGAACTAATTAGAAGTGCTTATCTGGGCATGGGGTGTTTTTCATTTGGTTTTTTCCCCTCTCCTCTTAGGAAAAATATTACTAGGCCATTTGAGGACCAGACGTCATTGGTGAGTATAAACCATGTCTTCTCTTGTGACGTTTTACAGCCTTAAAGTCATGAAGAATTTCATTTGCTGTTTCTTCGTGAGGACCTAGATGAGAAACAAGGTTTATAGGGATTTTGAGTAGGTTGAAGTTAGTGCTATGTCTAGATTTCTGGTGGCAGTAGAGGTATTTTTCCTCTGGCTGCAAGACAGCAGTCACGTTGTGAGAACTTTCTCTTTACCTTAAACGTGTGCTTCTGTAAGCTGACAGGCTAATGCTGGAGTCTGCAACGCTACTGTAAGTAACAGTGCTTGATATGAAAGGAGGAATAAAGCGTTTTATTTTGGTTTTCTAAAAGTCAATCCTGTAAAGTGCCATAGCTTATGAACAACTTGTTTTCAGTGTGGTGGGTTCTTAGGTTACAACAGTTAAATGGAGGGGTCTCAGCTTTCTGTGACTTCCTTGCATTTGAAGAGCGGAAGAAAGCCCAGCAGCGTACTGCGTGCATTGTCTGTGCAAGTGCCAGGTGGGCTGGGAGGTCTTTTCCAACAATCCATCAAGAACAGTCAGAAAAGTGTGCGATCTCAGTTCAATACATGTGTTTGGGTTGCAAAAGTGGCTCTTCAGGGGCTTGGGAGGGTATTTTGAAAGGGGGGTTGTGTTTGAAAATACGTTTTGTGATATGCCCCTGTCTGCATTTGGTGTTGATTCAGTCTTTTAAGCTCAAGATAATTTTTGAGCTGGAAGGCAAAAAATAAAGGGGCTAATCCTAAAATGATCTCTCTCACATTTGTACTTCAATTGAAGCATTACCTTAACTGCTGAAATACGCCTGTCATAAAAGCCCTGGATGTTTCCCTCAACAAAATGAGAGAAAGGAGGCAGGGGTGTACAGCTGTGGTTTTCAAATAAAGATAAAAATTAATTTTCCCCAACTAAATTGTTTGGTTCCCAGTGATCGTGACTGGGTAATGTTTGCCCTGTGCCACTGCTGGCTGGTGTAGGGAAACAAGGGTCAGCTTTCCAACGTGTGAGGCAGTTGCTGAGAGAACTCCCTGAAAATCTGGGGATATTGTGTTAAATAAATCTCTGTGCGAAGAAAAAAAATTATTCATATATGCACACCAGGCACAGATGCACTTGCTTGTCTGAAAGGGATTGTGGACATAAAGGGGAAACCTATCTCAGGAGTTCCCTTAAATAAAAAGGGAGAGGAGGGGGGAGGTAGCAAAGCGAAGGCAGCCGATAGTGAGTGCCAGAAGCTTGGAAGTTGTGTTGGACAGTTGAACTGAAGCATTTTTAATGCATTAGGAACAAAAAAAAAATCACAGTGACTGCAGCATAGATACACCAACATAGCAAGTTACTTAATCTGCATTCATGCTGATGCCAAGGTGTTGTATTGTGTGCTTCTGTTCTGTTCTTGGCATGAAGCACAGCGATGCAGCCATCCCGAATGTGTTCCTGTGCTTGCTGCTGAGGAAATCATCTGGTCGTTCAGAAGCTGTTAGGCAGAGCTAACATCCTGCATAAAGCTTCGCTGGGTAACTAAAAACAGGGCATTAGGACTGCAGCCAACTTGCAAATGCTTACTATTCAGGCAAGGAGAAGTGGTTGAAGTTACCTCATATAAAAGCAAATCATGGGGAATTATGAAAAAAGGCATGACAGATAAAATGACAAAACAAATCACCTGGCCTGATCTTTTAAGCCTGCACTGGGAAATAAAAAAGGAAATTAATTGTGAATTGAGTTGCAGTGTTGAATCCAGCTGTCAGTTGTAGTTTATGTGGCCCTGGACGTTCTCAAAACTCTTAAGTAAATTTGCTCTTCTCATTAAGCAGCTCCTGAACTCACATGTTTGTGATGTACACCTTTGCTGTATATTGTGAACACTGCTCATTGTGAACTGGAATTAATTTCTAATCTTTTCCTCAATTGTAGGAATTTTTTTCCAAGAAATCAGATTGTTCTTTGTTTCTGTTTGGCTCTCATAACAAGAAGAGACCTAACAACCTGATAATAGGTAATATGTCTCACTTGGGTTTTACCTGGATGAAAGGTCTACTTTAAAATGAATCTTTGAAGAGCTGGATTTTCTTTTCTCACTTTCACAGGTCGTATGTTTGACTATCATGTCCTGGACATGATTGAGCTAGGCATTGAGAAGTTTGTATCGCTGAAAGATGTCAAGGTAAGGAATCACTGATTCGGTGTTTCAGTATTTCAGTGACATCTGCTGGTGGATTTTTTTGGTGCATTGGCTCTTTCTCGCTTTGAAGTAAGGACAGGGGTGGCTTTAAAAAAGTATTTCATGCAGTATATGAGGCCTGGTAATTTGTGTAACCCAGAATGTTATTTTTATGCTCTGCTTCTTATTTTATTTTGGTTGCTTTGAGTAAGCTTACATCTTTCTCTGCCATTTCTTTTCTTAAACTTGGTGTATTCCTAATATTTTCCTTTTTAGCTGAAGTTACATCTACAAAATTTATTGATCAGCTTCTGTTCATGGTAGGTTCCCATACAAACTGGTGTAGGATTTGAAAAGTGGAACCCCTCTTCTCAGTTTCTAACCAAAGAGGGTCACTGCTGACTTGAGATGATTCTGAAACTTTTTTTTACCTTGTAGTAGCACATAAATCCCAGTATCCAGGGAACTTTACTTCATTCAGACAGGGAGCTAAATCTTGGTTATTTAAACCCAGAGGAAATTGACCTTTTGTGGTGATGTTAGGATCCTTTTGGCAAGACTTAAAACCCATTTCATATGTGTATACTTGTGTATCAAACAGTTCATACACTGCAAAACTAAGGAATTTCCATGGTCCTTATTCTCATCACAGTGTATGAATTGGCAGGGCAGTCTAGAGGGATGATTCTTAGAAATTACATTTTATAAAGGTGACTCCTTCCCTTGAAGCCAGATGATAGCGTGTTCCTTCATAACACTGTTTATAGCAGGGAAGTCACAGTGAGGTAAACGTATTTGTTGGCCAGAATTAGTGATGGACTAAACTCTTCATTTAGCCTTTTCCATATACACTACAGTGTCAATAGTGCAGTAGACTTCTTTGCCTCTAATTTGAGTTTTCTTGTTGTTAGTTGCAGTCAAATTAATTTATTCTCACCAGAAGGTGTTATCTTACACATTTTTTAGTAAAGAATATCTATCTTCTTTTTAATACCACACAAAGAATCATACACTTTGCCCTTTAAAAAACAAAGGTCTTCCATGCACCTACAGTGTTGTTCAGTGGAAAAAAAGTGTAATTTCTGTCCATGTTGATCACAGGTCACAATGATTTTTCTTTTCATGTTGAATGAGCCACCGAGTCAATGATATGTTCCCTAACATGGTCTGGACTTCCTTTATAAAATTCTTATTCCACAGAACAGTAAATGTCCTGAGGGAACAAAACCAATGCTGATATTTGCTGGTGACACATTTGAAGTAAATGAAGAATACAGAAGACTGAAGAGCCTCCTTATTGGTCAGTATTTTGGTGATGTGAGCAGTAGGGTTGCGTAAGTCTGTAGTAATATGATCTGTGGGGAAGTGCTGGTTTCTCAGTAAATGTTTGCTTGTGTTCAGCACAGAAAGAACACATCAGGCACGTGGAAGTTTCATGTCAGATGAAATTAAAATTTACTAATCATCACGTCTGTTGGGGGGAAGAACTGGCCTGAAACACTCGGAAGTTGAAACTCTGTGTTCGCTGTATCCTAGTTGAACCCCAGCTAAGCCCCCTGCAGCCACTCCCTCCCTCCCTCCAGAGCAGGATGGGGGTGAGAATTACAAGAGTGAAAGTGAGAAAACCCGTGGGTTGAGATGCAGACAGTTTAACAGGTAAATCAAAGCAAAGCAAGACAAGGAATTATCTGCTTCCCATGGGCAGGCAGGTGTTTAGCCATCCCCAGGGCAGCAGGGCTCCATCACACATAGTGGTGTCTGGGGAAGACAAACGGCATCATTCCCAACATCCCCCTGTTCCTCCTTCTCCCCCCAGCTTTATATGCTGAGCATGACATCATATGGTATGGACTATCCCTGTGGTCAGCTGGAGTGAGCTGTGCTGGCTGTGTCCCCTGCCAACTCCTTGTGCACCCCCAGCCTCCTGGCTGGTGGGGTGGGGTGAGGAGCAGCAGAGGCCTTGGCTCTGTGTGAGCACCGCTCAGCAGTGACTAAAACACCCCTGTGTGAGCAGCACTGTTTCCAGCCCCATCCCAACACAGCCCCGTGCTGGATTCCATGCAGAATGTTAACTCTGTCCCAGCCTAAACCAGCACACGCTAACATTCATTACTTTGATTCTGGGAAAACTCTGGCATTTTTCAAAAAGTCTTTTCCTCATAACTGTTCTGGATCATCACTTTGCTAACCAAATAGTATTTTCAAAGTATCTAATTTGAAGTCGGTGGATTAAGTTCAGAAGGTGGGATGCTTTTGCTTACCAAAAAAGTCCAATCAGAAGAACTGAAAGCATTTTTTGTTGGAAATTTGACCTATTCTGACAGAAGTGCCATTGATCAGAATACTTGGAAAGAACTTGTGCAGTAAAAATTAGCTCTTGATCATAGCTGGATCGTAACTTCAAGGCAGGATTGGAGCTCAGTAAACTGTCATAAAAGGTTTTTGCTGTCTCAGGGTTGGAGGCTCTGGGCGATAAAGCACATTGTGGTTTTTATCTGGGGAACCAGAGAAAATTACTATACTTGGGTCAGCTTTTTGGGACATAGAAATCACATGGCACTGTACCTCTTGAGACTTAATGCATTTTGCTTGGTAGAGCTAGATCTAGTAAAGGGGGGAGTGTTTTTAATAGGTTTTCTAAAAGTAGATTACTTTCTTTTTTTTTTTTAAAGCTCTTGATAAAATACTGAAATTGGCCCAATAAAAGCAGTCTTGTTCTTCTGGTTCCATTCTTAGATTGTACAAATTTATAATTATGCACCTTTGCAGAATCTCCCTTTCATATCAGTCAGCTGCTGGTCAGGCTCCTTTCTCCTAGGCAAACAAATAACTGATCGCTCTTTAAAAACAGACCTTAAAAGTGACAATATTTCCCTGCCTCCCTCTCCCCCCACCTTGGTATTATAATTCCTGAAAGCATGATGCTTGGTCTGGAATGAGACGGAAAAGGGAACAGGAGAGGAGAAGAGTTGTGTCCTCTCAGTAGAGCCAGCCGGTTCTTGGGGGTAGGTGAAGGGGTGGTAACTGCCCTTAGAAGCTTTTCGGGGTGGGTGGGTACTGAATGCGGTGAGGGTGAGATTTAGTGCTGCGTGGTTGTGCCCCCGTGAGCCCGTGTCTGCGCCGCAGGAAGGAGGTGCCTTGTCTTTGGAAATGCATTGTGTTCGGGCGCCTGCACCGTGTTGGTGGCTGGCATCCAGATATGCTCCTGCACACTCCCACCCCACCCCCCACCCCGATCACACAGCTTGGTACCTTGAACGGAAGACATGCATCGTTAAATAGTTGCCAAACAGCCAGCTAGTCCTTCCTGTCCTGTTTCTTTTGATGTTCCTCTGTTCTTTCTCCAGTCCCGTGTTAGCTGCCTGGAATGACTCTGCAGTCAAATGCACTCAGATCGACACACAACTTTTATTTTTGAATGTACTCCAAGTACTCCTGGTCTTAATACTGTGCTGACTTCTTAGAAATACCTAGATGCAAAACAGTAGGCAAAGGAGAAGGTTAAGGAGTGAAGGTATTGCTAACTGATTAAAATAATTTGGGCATTAATTTGAGCTGCTTCAAAACTCCCTGTGACTGATGGGGAAGAACTGGGTCTTTTTGTTCTTGCAAAAGATTGTGCTTTTACAGTGCTGCCCTATTTCTAAGAAAGATAGAAAAAGGTCTCTACAGCAGCAGTAGCAAATATTTTGTTACTGTAGCAGGAGTGTTGGGATCCCAGAGGGAGTATTAGATAGCTCACAGCTGCTGGTGCCAAAGCAGCGTGTTGCTTGTGATGCTGGTGAGCAACCAATCTTGCACTGGCTTTTGTGGTACCCAGAGAATTTTTACATGTTTGGGATATCATCTCACAGCAGTTTCTTTGTAAAATTAAAGGCAAGAGTGAATTATTGTCTTCACAGTAACCAAACCTTAATAGTCCACTTAAATTGTGGAGTGGGAGAAGTTACTCAGAAGTAGTAAATGGCAGCTCCATCTTTCTTTAGAGACTTGGAAGACAAAGATGTCCCCTTCTTTCTCTTCTGGCTTTCACTGCCTACTAATGGGGTAGAGTAGGAATTCATTTGCACTGTAGGTCTTGGAATGCAGTTCATTAAATTCTCATAACTTTTAGTGCTTGTTTTTATAAAACATCTCATCTCTTACAACACTGCCTGCTTGCAAGTCTTCTTTCACAGCAGTTTCATCCTAAACATGCCCAGGTGCTATGTCACTTGCTTACGTGCTTTCTTTAGTGTTGGTTTCCAGGAGACCTCTGCAATTTTATATTGACTGTCAGCATGTTCTTCATACAGCCCTCCTCACACAGACTTCTGGGTGTCTCAGAAGATTGGTGGGTTCCCTACAAGGAGGTCACTGGGAAATGTCTGCAGTTGACTTTGAACTCTGCTAATGCCAACCATAGCTGCGTAGGGTACAGTGTTACCAGCTTTTCGGATACAAATTGTTAGAAAAAGAAGTGTATAGACTCCAGTTCCAAAATAATTTAGGAGTTTAATCTGGAAATGGAAAGGTCCTGTGAAGCTCTCTGCAGGGAAAAAGTAGATTACACTGGAAACATATTGAGGGCAAGGGAGAGAGAGGACTGGGAATGGAAAGAAAGGAGAAAGCAAGTCTCTAGTCCAACCAAAGCAAGAGTTGTAGATTCAGAGTACATTGAAAAAACCTCTTCAGCTCTCTAGCTGTAGGGAAGTGTAAGGTTTCTGCAGCTGTTCAGCACTGCCAGGAAACACAAATTCCTGACCACCTGCATTTGTTGGAAGAGATCATCCTGTGGGTAAAAAGATGTATGATGCCACAGGAAAGTAGGAAAGGGAGATGTTGCCAGTGCAACCACTGTAAGCTTTGTATGCCTACAGAGAAACGGTCGAAGGGAAAATATACCCCAGAACCGAGCAAAATATTTTATTTGCAACTTCTCACTACCAGCTCAGCCCACAAGAGGAGGAGGGAGAGTGTTTAACTGACCAAGGAAATTTCCTGGCTACACTCCAGCTGATATCTGCCAGCAAGACTTTGTTTTGCATGTCGCTCCGGCACTGATACTCTTGAAAGAGGTAGCGGAGGAAAGACAGCTAGCTGGGGGATCTGAAAACAGGACACAACGAAAGGGACTGATGTGTTTTGCATCTGTTAGCAGTTCTCCCAAGCTTCAGCATTGCCCTGTCATATTTATTAGCACACCTTGTTCCCTCAGTCAAGGTCACATTCTTTCTCCACCCTCTGCATATGTTGGACAGATTGTTGTGCTTATTGCAAGCTCTCTGATGGCATGGGATTTATTTATTTATTTCTATAGCTCATGTAAGGACCTTGCTGGAGACGGCTCAGTTTGTGTTTAACCTGTGTTTCAGTGTTCCCTCTGCACACCGAGCACGTATTTGAAGTGCCTTAGTTTTAGAGTCCCGATTTGTTTTGTCATGGGTTTGATCCTTTGTACTTGTCCAGATCTGGCTCTGATTAAGAATCTGAAGTATCTGTTTGTAGAATGATATCTTCAAAGAGACAGCTGAGCGAATGGCCTCGCGATATCGATCCGCGCGTCGCTGATCGTAAACTGGCCTCGGCGTAGCATAAGATATGCTCCCCTCTTCTGACTGTGGAGCTGACGACTAGTTAGAAGAGCAGACAATGCAAATATTCCTGTTAGCTTAATAAAAATGAGCTACTGCTCTGAAAGTATATTTGCTCTCCTCCGTGCGCTTATTTTTAGGTAGAGCGTGTGTTGCTACCACGTTATCTCTGGGAACTGGCTGTGCTCCTGTCAGGATTTCTACGCACGGTTGGTCTTGCCAGTGCAGAAGCTCACACACGCGGAACGTTGAGCTTCTCTCCTGTGTTTTGGCAGGGCTGCAGCATTAAGTAGCGGCTCCTTTGTGAGGTTCCCTTTAAACATACAGATTTGGCTTTTCTAGAGCCATCCCACGTATAGGCTTGCTTAGCAATAAAAACACCAACGTAGGCGAGGGGTTCGCATTGGGGATGTGATGTGTGGGTCTGTTCTCAAATAAACCAGCTTCTCGTAGCCATCTGTTGATTTGGGGTTTTTTGGTTTGGTTTTTTTTTCTCAGCCAAGAAACTGGAATTTATTATTTTAAAAATAATCCTTTCAGATTTCTTCAGAGGCCCCAGCGTGCCCAGTATTCGCCTGGCGGGTTTAGAGTATGTCTTGCATTTCACGGCCGTGGATGGGAAAATTTACATGCGGAGCTATAAGTGAGTATGAGTTTTATCTCTTGGTTTGCTTTTCGGTGCACGTGTCAACTTCTCTCCAAACTGAGCCTGGAGTTTGGTACCTGAACTGGCTTGAGCCATAGTTTGCTGTGTTTAAAATGTGTCATGTGTAGCGGTGTTCCAGCGTAACACAGAGCAAGCCAGCGGGTTGTGAGCAGTCATAGCTTGCATTCCATGTGATTTTTATTTATCTTAAGAGAAAATCACTTGCCTCTGTCTCATTCTTCAAAACAAACAGAAAACTTGCCTGGTTAGTGCTCAGATTGTTTTTCTGTAAACGATAGTAAATACTTTTCATGTCTGTTGATACCCAGGGTGCTGTTTTGAATTTGAGGAGCGATGTGGCTTTCAGAGTACTGGGATGGAGTTTTCACTGTAGTATGGATAATAATGCTCTGGGGGAATTATTATTAGTCAGGTTGTATTTTGAGTGTGCTCAAATTGTGATGGGACAATTATAAATTGTCATTGACAGGCATCTTTCTGGATTAAGAGGGTTAGCAGAAGGAGCTTCTAATAGTCTTCTGAATAGGAAGATGGATAAGTCTTTTGTCACAGGGGGTAACGTTGATTTTGGTTGGTTTTCCCTCCCAAGGGTGCTTCTGAAGAAATCTGGCTGTAAAATACCAAGAATTGAACTGGAAGAGATGGGACCTTCATTAGACCTGGTTATGAGGAGGACGCATTTGGCTTCAGATGACCTTTATAAGCTGTCTTTAAAACAACCAAAAGCCCTGAAGGTATGCACCTTGCAAAGTGTATTTCTCCCAGTTCTGTCTGTGTAGAAGAGAAAAAGCTGAAGTATTAATTGCTTCAAATATACTTCTTGTATATTTGACCAAAGCTTTACTTTTTATATAGACCAACTGAGATTTGGCCACAGCACTTTTGTGCTGACATACAAACTCTCCTCTGGAAACACATAGAACACCCAGAACAAATCTTAATCTTGAAGCTCCAAACAGTGTACGCGGCCTTGCTTTTACATATAGAATCGTAGAATGACAAGGGTTGGAAGGGACCCCAAGGATCATAGAGCTCCAACCCCCATGGCACAGGCAGGGCCACCAACCTTAGGCCTGGATCTACACAAGGCTGCCCAGGGCCCCATCCAACCTGGCCTTGAACACTTCCAGGGATGGGGCATCCACCACCTCTCTGGGCAGCCTGTTCCAGCACCTCACCACTCTTTCTGTGAAAAACTTCCCCCTAATATCCAATCTAAACCTTCCCTCCTTTAGCTTTAAACCATTCCCCCTTGTCCTGCCATTTTCTGCCCTTTTAAAAAGTTGATTCCCCTCCTGTTTGTATGCTCCCTTCAGGTACTGGCAGGCTGCAATGAGGTCCCCCCACAGCCTTCTCTTCTCCAGGCTGAACAAGCCCAGCTCCCTCAGCCTCTCCTTGTAGGGCAGGTGCTCCAGCCCTCTAATCATCCTTGTGGCCCTCCTCTGAACCCTCTCCAACAGTTCTACATCCTTCTTGTATTGGGGGCCCCAGATCTGGACACAGTACTCCAGGTGGGGCCTCAAGAGGGCAGAGTAGAGAGGGACAATCACCTCCCTGTCCCTGCTGGCCACCCCTCTTCTGATGGAGCCCAGGATATATACTTCATTCTCACCGGAGCTCCTGGTGCACTCTCCTCAAAAATACTAATGTTGTTTCTCCCTCACAGCCTAAGAAGAAAAAGAATATCTCCCATGATGTGTTTGGTACAACTTACGGTCGAATCCACATGCAGAAGCAAGACCTTGGTAAACTGCAGACACGGAAGATGAAAGGATTAAGAAAGAGGCCGGCAGAGAAGTTGGCTGAAGGTGGTGGGGTTAGTCCCAAAAAGTCAAAATCAGCTTGATATAGTCTGGAACAGCTTTGAAAACTCTTTGTACTTTCAAATTTCATATATATATTGTCATGTAAATGTGTCAGGCAAAAAAATTCAGCTGCTGGTAGCTTTAGTTTTATAACAAAAAATCTTTTAAATGGTTTGTCATTTTAAGGGGAACATGGGAGTATCGAGCTTCAACATGGAACTCTGTTATTTAAAATAAAAAATATGATATAACTTGCTTAGTTTTCCAAACCTGAGTATTTATTCTCTTGGTGTTAGCAAATATGCCCTACTCAAGCAGGTGACTCATTTCCCTAACAGTTGTATGGTTGTTGTATTGGGAACCCTTCTCCGACCAATTCGTCCCATGTTCTGCACAGGACCAGAGTAGTGTGTGTGTGATACACACAACTGAACTTCTCTGTCTGTGGATTTCAGGTTTTGCACAGCTGAAGTGCTCAAACTGAGCTGTTTTCCCAAGTGTGAACTCAGCACGCTTAGTCTGAAGCCACACTGCGCTTTTAACTCTTGCTCCAAGCCCTGCTTTACACTTGCAGAACCAGGAGCGATTAAGGTGTTTTCACTGTGTTCATCACCATGGTAGCAAAGTACCTGATGTTTGCTCTAGGCATAAATGAAACCTTTGCAGTTTGAATTTCAATCTTTGATGCTTGATTTGTGCCCGGAATGCAAGTATGTGGAGCAACCATGAAAGGTACAAGTCTTTTCTTCTTACCTTGCTTTCCTCCAAAGTTTGTGCTCGTGAGTTACTGGAGACTCAGTTAAAGTCTTGGGTGAAGGGAGTGAGAGCTTAAGAGCTTAGTGAGACTTTGCTGTGGTGGTCTATGTTTTGGAACATACTGAAAAACCTTCCTTTTTCTCTTCTACTTGTCTCTTTGGAAGCTATTGCTCTGACCTTTAGTATAAATATGATAAAAGTGTACATACTTTAATATGAACATGGCAATCTTGCTCATTCTAGTTACATTTTTGATACTTTATTTTTTCTCATTAGTCTTCTTGGTGTTAATTGGCTGAAGTGTCACATTAGCAGTAGGTGGTTTGTTGGTTTCACGTTGTCTTCTATGTCCTGGGTGGGAGCTGCTGGGCAGCTTTGCTCTCCTCATGTGAGAGCTGAGCTGTAGTGGTGGCCATGCAAACGTTGCACACGACGTTCTTGCTGCGCTGGTTTGATGCCGCTTGTGGTGTGAAAAAGAGAGGGCTTTAAAAGTTGAGTGACTTTTTGAGGGCACAAATTTACTGTGTAACAAGATGGTATGAAGCCAAATGAGCAACTGAGTTCACCTAATTTCTTTCAGAGAAGTTTCAGCCTCGCTGTGAAGTACTGATTAAGCCGCAAGGCCGGTGCTGAACGTGATTTAGGATGTACGGCGTGTTCAGCTGCACCTCCGCACGGTAGGCAATTGCTACATTCTGAGTATCTGATTTAACTCAAGGTGAATGGAGATAGGAGGGCTAAATATAGCCTTTCCACTGGCATGTTCTTATTTCCCGGAGTCTTTGAAAGCATGAGAAAATCTGTCAGGTGCTGCAGCGTAGCTGTGTGCATGGGGAACAGAACATGCGGTGCTCAAAGGGCAGCTGATGATAGTGCCTTGCATCAGTTGCCCCTCGCTTCCAGGGTTCACCAGGCTCCGAAACCACGTACGCATGGCCCCAGGGTCTGCGTGGCACGGGCAAGGCAGAACTGGCACGTTCACCCCCCTCTCCTGGCTTTCATCTTGGCACCTCCCAACGCACCGGGGAGGGCTTTATTTACGGCTTGAGCATGGTAATAAATTTGGTTTCAAGAAAATCCCTGCCGGCTAAGTGTGGCTCCCACAGCTGCACCTCTGCGGTACTGCGGAGGCGGGGTTGTAAATCAGCACTCAGGCCCGTGCTGCCTTTAGTCCCGCGGGCAGGATGGCCCCGGCAGGGAGGGTGTGATTTGTGCCTTCTCTGCACCCTGGGGTTGTGTGCTGACGTTGCCCAGCTGTGTGTCACTGTGATAACTTAGGTTGCAGCTGTTAGACGTAACTCGTGGTGTACACAGAATCTGTGGGCTGCCTGCACTCCAAGTTTATTTGACTCTTTATGTGCAGTGTAATTCAGGAAGATTAGGGGGAGAAAATGGGAAAAGAGGTAGATGTAGGGTGGTGTGATGTGCTAGGTCCTCAGGATTCCCATGTTTTTGGGAATCAGTCCCTGGGTGTGTATAATCACAGCCTTAGCTCAGTGCTAGTATAATGTGACAGGCAGCCCAGAGTGGTGTGTGTTTGATAAGAGCATGTAAACTTCCTTCTTGCTCCTGGATCTTGTGGGTTTGAGTTTATGGTTCCTTAGCAACCTTTTAGTTGTTGTTGTTGTTTTCCCCACTGCTGTCAGGGTTTGGAGTGTGCGGGTTTCCCTCCCCCACTGGCTTGGCTGCAGCTGGGGAAGGATGGAAAACAGCATGAAGGGAGGACATTGCACTGACTGCTGGCCGGGGAGGAAAGGCCGACCATCCCTTACTCCATCCACCATTGAATGTGAGGGGGAGGAGGCCAGAGCAGACCCCTGTTCCAGGCACTCTCATTACTGGAGAGAGGGAAGGGGAAAATGTTAACTGTGCATGATACATCTAACACAATTGTGCATAACGTGTGCTAACGTGGGTATTGTGGTCCAGGTGTTCTCTGTCTCCAAGTGCAATTCATCCCCTTCTTGGACTTTGCTGAGGTGCCTCTAGCAGTGCTGGCACATCCCAGCTGTGATCCAGTGATGTAGCTGAGAAATGGGTCACTTGTGTCAGAAGTTGGGTTTCCTAAAAATATACAAGAGACAGGAGGCTCCCGAACGTGAAGCCTGTGTAGGTAAATGGAAGAATGTTCAGAGTGAGTGATGAGGCTCACACGTACAGGAAGAATAGTAGCTTGGCTCTCATGTGTTTATGCAGAAGATGGTGAGGAGGAGCTGGCGTTTTTTGGGGGATGTGGGGTTTCTGTGGGACCTACTTGACAAGGTTGAGAATTGAGTATCTCTCAGATTGTGGTAGGCAGGAGGGACCTAAGTGCTGTGGAGAGAAAAAATTTATAGGTAATCTGGGGTTAAGCCCAATTGTAAATAACACAGGGGAAAATAACTAGGGGCAATTAGTGAACGCAGCAGATGTACACAGATTGAGAAGGTTCTGAGGGATCTGTTCCTTGTTTGTTCTTAATTTCTCTGATTTTCAGTCATGTTCTACTTGATCCCCCACCCTCCCACTTCTCTAAGATAAGCACAAAGTAATTCAGGGGAAGTAGAGGTTTAGTTTTGAGCAGAACTTAAGCATGTGTGATTAATGACATTACCCCAAATTCTCCCCATGTTCCCTCTTTCCCTGTGATAATCCTGTAGTTCTTCCTGTGATGCAACACAACACTTATAAAATCTGGACTTCTCAGTCCGTGATAGTGAAGTATGTATGTACAGTCCTTGTCTTCTCTTGATCGCTGCAAACATCTCCTCTTGGCTTCCTTTGCTCTTGCAGCCTCCAAACCAGACACAGCTGCCGTGACCCATTTCCTGCTGTTAGTCCAGATCAGCCCTTTGTGCTGGCAAGAAGGTGAGTTGCTGGTTCTTCACTGCTCTCTGTGACTGTTACATTAATTTCTTCTCTCTGCGCTACCGGTGGTCTCACTATTGGTCTCCCCAATTTTCTCAGCTGCTTTCTGGACTCTGCCCTGTCTGCTGCGTGCCTCGTTCTGTGTTCAGTTGGTCGCTGTAACAATCGAGGCACTTCCTGAGCGCGCCTGGGCACACTGAAACAAGGAATCAGGAGCCATGTTCAGCGTCCACAGTCAATCTCTAAAACCAGAAGTCAGGAGCCAGAATCAAAAGGGGATGGGATGAAGAGTTGTCCTGCCAACTGCAGCGTTAGGCATCTCTGGGCAGCCCGTGCCAGGGCCTCACCACCCTCACAGGGAAGAATTTCTTCCTCATGTCTAACCTAAACCTGCCCTCTTTCAGCTTGAAGCCATTACCCCTCATCTTATCCCTACACTCCCTGATGAACAGTCCCTCTCCTGCTTTCCTGTAGGACCCTTTTAAGTGTTGCTAGGCTGTAGTTAGGTCTTCCCAGAGCCTTCTCCTCTCCAGGCTAAACGAGCCCAACTCTCTCAACCTGTCTTCATAGAAGAGGTGCTCCAGTCCCCTGAACATCCTCGTGACCCTCCTTCTGGACTCGCTCCAATAGCTCAGTATCTGTCCTGTACTGGGGACCCCAGAGCTGGACCCAGCACTCCAGGTGGGGTCTCACCAGAGCAGAGGGGCAGAATCACTTCCCTCGACCTGCTGGCCACACTGTTCTTGATGCAGCCGAGAGCATGCTTGAAAGATGCCAGGGTTGGCAAACTTGGAAGGAGATCCTTGGTTGGGTTTTGTTCATTTACTTATTGCCGTCCCTACCAGGGGGTTCCGTACATCTGCCTTGTGCAACGCTGCCTGCACAGTTCGGCCTGAGGCACCATGAACCCTTTCATGTATTTGGCGTTGCAAAGTAAGGTGAATTTAAAATCTCATCTTTATTTCCCCCTTTCCTAAGATCAGTGTGTGCCCCGTGGGGAGGGCTGTGCTCAGCACGTGTTCGGTGAAGGGCTTCAAATGAAAATTGCAGGGGAGTTACTGATGCTGTTCTGTGCTCCAAAATTACTGCAGCAGCAGCAGCTATCTCCATTAGCCCCATGGTCACACTGGGGCCTAGGGTCACCTGGTGCCAAAAGATAGCTGGAGAGCCTCTTCCGTCTCAGCCTGCTGTTCAGATAAACACATGTGCCTTGTGCTACATCAGGGGTTCTGTTCCCCAAATCCAAACGAGTCCATGAGTACTTTTGGCTTTTCAGATTTCCTTACAGGTTGCTAACAGGTTCCTCCAGTGGAAACTGAGCTCCCTGGCTGGGGGTTGCTCCCTCCCTGGGGGGAAGGGCAGGAAGGGACCGCACAAGTGAGGAGAAAGAAAAGGTTGAGGCAGAATGTCTCCTCTCTCTCTCCTGGCGTGTCATGACACAAACTGGCCCCGGTGCAAGTAAGAAACAGGAGGTATTTAGCAGCAAGACTTCTGTGCCAGGCTGCCACCCAGCCATGCTGCTAAGCAAAGCTGAGCTCTCCTGGTTCTTGGGCACATGGCTGGTTGCATCACTGCTGGGAGATGGGCAGCCGCCTCTGGGAAGTTTGTATTGGGGTGGTTTGCAGCAAAAAGCCTGATGCAGAGCTCGTGTTCACCTCTCATAACAGCCTTTTAATTCTTTTTGATTGGAAGCAGATTATTATGAAGAATTAATGAGACCTTCCAGAGTGCCCATGCAGCATGCCAATAAGCAGTAATAAGCTTTTAATTCATATGAGGGCATGGATTTCTGCTCCTGTTGGCATTCTTTGCACACAGGAATAATTCCTTGCTCATTAGGGTCATTTCCATGAAATATTACGCAGACTTTATTCTTTTATGTCATGAAGAGAAGTCTGTAGGTGCATTTTTTCCTCTTTTTTTTTTTTCCTTTCTTCTCCAAATGTCCTTGAGATACCTAAAGGCTTCCAGGATATCATAAGCAAACAGCTGTTCATCTCAAGCACACTGTGTAATTGATGAGTGAGGGGTTTCTCTGTGCGTTCCAGATGCTCATCTCTTCAGGGCTGAGCAGAAAGGCTTGCTTGAAGAAAGGTTCAGAGACCTGGGAACCACTGAGAATTTCCTTTTTGCTTTCCTTCCAGAGAGAGAGAGGGATACCCACCCTTCCTGCCATTAGCCTTCTCCAGTTTCTCAAAGGCGGCAGCTCGTACGTAACGATCTTTCTTAAAAAAAACAACAACCTGCAAACACAGACGCAGCACTTCACAGATAACACCGTGAGGGTGAGCTCAGCAGCAGCGCTGACGTAAGGAGTCAGGAAGGTACAGCTGTTTGTGGGACTGATGATAGGACCAGAGACTTGAACTGGCTTTAAGAGGTGGTGGGGGTGGGGAAAAGGGGGGCCACTTTGTTTTGGAGCTAGATCAGTTCCTCGATGTGGCTCACAGCACAACTGGGTGGTGCGCTGCCATGCCAGGGTGGAAGCAAAAGGCTGGAAGTGGGATGAGAGACATGAGGGAACTCCTGCCAGTTTGTATCACTGCTTACAGTAAGATGGTGCCCAAGCTTGAGAACTGCTCTGGTTCTGAGTCTGCCTCGCAGGAAACCAATGGGTTCTGGGACCTACATTTGCCAGGAAGCTTCATGGCTTCCCCTGTGAAGGAGATGACTTTTAGCACCACTTCACGCATGTAGCAGCAAAGGTTAACTGACTTTTTCAGAAGGGATTTGCTTTGGGAACAAAGGCAAAATGTGAAAGCTGTGAGTTCCCTGTCGGGGTGGTCTCTGTTGGTGGCTTTCAGGTACCTTCCTGTGGCCGGGGTTTGTGCTGTGGTGGAGCTGGAGCAGCTGTCAACACTGCTTGGCCAGTAAGGAGCTGACCTAAGTGGAACCACTCACAATTTGTGATTTTCTTTGCAAAAAAAACCTCTCAGAAATGTGGAGGTTTTTCCACAAAGACCAACACCACCAGCACCCAACCCTGGTCAGTAGTAAGAGATGCTAGTTCATCTGTGTGCCTTTTAGCAAAGAAGAAGAAATCAGTTCAGATTGGCTTTAAGGCAACCTTCAAAATAATATTCAGGAAGCCTTGTCTTTCCATCAGGAGCAACCTCCTGACAAAACTTCTTATGTGGCTTCTGGTTCAGCTGGAAGGATTTTTCTCCTCTGTGAAGATTTTTCACGAGTTCCCTCTGGTGCTACGGAGCTACAGTGATGAATGAGACACTCTGAGCTGCACCAAAGGCTTTTGTTTACTGAACTTGAATAAGAGACTAAGTTGTGGTTGTCCTGGCCTGAGCGTGATCAGAAACGCTGCGTGGTGGTGTGCGAAGTTCGGAACGCTAACGCCGCACCTTAGCACGAGCCTCAAATCCTTTGAAGGCAGATTTAGTTATTTTCTTCAGTTATGAGAAATATTTTAAATTTCATTTAAATTCCATCAGATCCATGTTGCTGTTCTCAGGAGGCAATAGCTGATTAGGTTCTCAGTTACTTGTCTTTCAATTCCTGGAAGGAAATCTATTCTGTGGCTTACGTGGTAAAGTGACTGAAGAGTTTAAGTGTGTATAGACAAAGCTGTCTCTGTTGAGGAAAAAGTATAGTTAAAGGAATATTATTAAAAATGTGAAAGGGTAAATGCTTTTTCAGAACATGGGCTGCGTTGGCCGTGATAAATCTACCTTGAAGATGGCCTCATGCCTGAGATTCTGTCTAAGGTAAATCTTGTTCCTTTAGAGACTCATGCTTGTGGCAAGAGATTTATGGTACCTGCCTGGTAGGACTGGAGGAAAAGAGGTATTAAATGCGAGCAGAGGAGAAGGAAAAAACTTGTCAAAAGTTGTGGTTTATTAAAATGGTGCCAGCATTTGGTCAGAGCCAGCCACACAGGACTTGGATTCTGGGAGCTGAGTTTACAGGAAAGTTTTGTTGTTCTATTAAAAAGTGGAACAGGGTGAACTTTTCAACCTAGTAGGTAAAGAGCTGGTTTCCATGGGCCCAACTCTGTCAGCAAAACACATGGGTGTTAAAAAGGAACAAACTGTTAAGACGAGGCATTAAGTGGAGGTGTTTTCTCACAGCAAGGCCAGATGGCTGAAATGAGAAACTTTCTGTCTTCTCAGAATGTCCCCTCTTGGACATTGAACCAGACATCTGACTTGGAAGATAGGAAAAGGAGAGAGAAAAACTTCAACATTTACTCATATCTGCAAAAATACTTTGAAATCTGTATGGAAAGTGTGTTTTGCAGGCGAGAAAGAATCAGCAGTTGTAAAAGTTGGAGCAAGATCTTTCAGACCTTTTCCTGTATGTCACACAGAGCTGTGTGGGTCTCTGCAAGTGCGTCACAGTGTAAAGTGACATTCCTACCTAAGGATCAGGAATCATGTTCCATTCATAAAAGATGAGAAGTGACATGGTCTGCACATTCATGAAGCTCATGGATGACCCTGAATTGGAGAAAGAACAGTCTTAGATCCCACTGAGACTTATTTAAAAAAAAAACAGAAAACAACAAACAATAAACCAACCAACCAACCAAAAACCCCTGTAACTTCCCAACTTCACACTTACTTCATGCAGTCGGATTTATAGCAGACTTTTGTGAGGCTTGTCTTAAATCTTACTCTATTCTTACCTAAATCACAGTCCAGCCTGCAAGGAGAAAAAGTTTTGAATGCTTATGATTATTTACTTATTGTAGGGCAGTAATGCCCAGGTTCCTCTGAGAAGGATCCCAGAACCCCATTGTGTTGGGCATAGTAAAAGTGCAGTATAAAGAGGTCCTCACCAAGACATGGAAGTGGCACATGGCTCTTCAGAGACTGAACGTGGCTTTCCTGCATTGTGATAGCTTCTCCTTAACAAACAAAACCCAGGGCGCCTTAAGATCTTAACCTTTGAGGGTTCCTGTTTACTTGCAATCACACATTGCAGAGGACTCTTGAACACAGTTTGGCCCAGAGAACCCTGTTTCTTATTGCTGCCGAGTAAAATTCAAGGGAAACCCTTAATGAGAACAACCATTCCTGTTTCTTTGTTTGGAGAATCGTTATTCCTCATCTGCAAGTTGTGCTTGCCAAGAAGAACTTGTGCGATTAAAGTGGTTTGTTGTTTTAGATCGATAGTTTGGGTGTGGGATATGAGAGTTACTGAATCCAGCTTCCACAGACCAGAATATCTAAGGCAACTCACTGCCACTCTTAGCTTCCTGCTGAGGGAGAGATCTCAGTGGGATCACTTAGGATTAGCAGTTGTCTGAGTAAAGATAGTCCAGTGGATGACAGGTTGGCTGTGAGCCCACAGTGTACCCAGGTGACTAAGAGAGCCAATGGGATCCTGGGGTGCATCAAAAGGAGCGTTTCCAGCAGGTCAAAGGAGGTGATCCTCCCCCTCTACCTCTGCCCTGGTCAGGCCCCACCTGGAATACTGTGTCCAGTTCTGGGCTCCCTGGTATAAAAAGGACAGGGATCTCCTGCAGAGAGTCCAGAGAAGGGCTACGAAGATGATTAAAGGACTGGAGCATCTATCCTGTGAGGAAAGGCTGAGAGAGCTGGGGCTGTTCAGCCTGGAGAAAAGAAGACTGAGAGGGGATCTTATTAATGTTTATAAATATCTTAAGTATGGGGTGCAGGGGGAATTGGCCTGCCCCTTTTCTTTGGTCTGTGGAGACAGGACAAGGGGCAATGGCTGCAAGTTGGAGCACAGGAAGTTCCGCACCAACATACCGAGGAACTTTTTCCCAGTGAGGGTGACAGAGCCCTGGGACAGGCTGCCCAGGGAGGTGGTGGAGTCTCCTTCTCTGGAGATATTCAAGACCCATCTGGACGCCTATCTGTGCAATATGAGCAAGGGAGCTGCTTTGGCAGGGGGGTTGGAGCCGATGATCTCTGGAGGTCCCTTCCAACCCCTGTGATTCTGTGATATCTGTGAGATGAATGCAGGCAACAAAAACCTTCCTTCCCCAGACTGGTGTTTCACAGCCAGCCTACGATGAGGAACAAGCTGTTAAGAAAATGGAATTTCTCAGAATTGCAAGATTTGCAAACCTTGTGCCATTCCAAGTTGGAATGAAAACCCCAAACTTCCCATGGAATGAAAACTCTGAGGTAGGACAAAGCTGGAACACCGGTGTGTTTGTCTGGAAAAGGAGTATTTGTGCCACAAACATTTCCATAGTTGTGACCATGGAAACATTTAATGCCTTTATAGTCAGTATAACGTGCCGATAATGCAAGTGTCAATGCTAATGTTTCCTAAGAACAAGAAATTCATTTGAGTGGAAGCAATGTTTCACCTCCACATGTTTATTTCTACCTGTTTTGGATTTTCACCCGTGTCACAAGCCAAAGAACAGCTGCACTCAAGCCACAGCAAGAGTTCTTTTCATCTCAGGGGATATGATTTAGAGTTACTTTCCCAAATGTAAGCCTCAGTCCCTACGTGCTGGATGGGTTGTCCCTGTGATTTCCCAAACTACAGGAAAATAAACTGCAGTGCCTGCGATAGCATTTGGGCCTCACCCTGGAAGCTTAAAATAAGCATCAAGTGCCCTGTTCCAGGCACCTTGGGAGAGGCTATGGGAACAGTGAGAAACTCAACAGGGCTCTATTTCAGCACCTCCCCTGTCATTTCCTTGTGTAAAGAACCCTGAACGTCGAACTGGAGATAATCTGCAGTGTGCTCTGTTTTGTTTCTACCACGTCTTCGTTTTGTGACTCTGCCTATTGTTTTGTTAAGTACATCATTTGGGCAGCTGGAGCACTTTGTATTGGCCAGTTTCATAATTCAGTTTTGTTGAGTGACATAACTCAATAATTTTAACAGCAGGTTAAACTTGTGGCCTGAGCATATTCCTGGATCTCCCTTAGGCCTTTCACAGATTCACAGAGCATTAGGAGTTGGAAGGGACCTCAAAAGATCATCTAGTCCAACCCCCCTGTCAGGGCAAGATCACCTAGACTAAATCACACAGGATCATTTCCAGGTGAGGTTTGAATGTCTCCAGAGAAGGAGACTCCACAACCTCTCTGGGAAGCCTGTCCTAGTGCTCCGTCACCCTCACAGTGACAAAGTTTCTCCTTACATTCACATGGAAATTCCTATGCTCCAGCTTGCACCTGTTGCCCCTTGTTCTATTGTTGGCCATCACTGAGAAGAGCCTGGCTCCATCCTCCTGGCTCTTGCCCTTTACATATTTATAACCATTAATAAGGTCACCCCTCAGTCTCCAAGCTAAAGAGGCCCAGCTCCCTCAGCCTTTCCTCATAAGGAAGGTGTTCCACTCCCTTACTCATCTTGGTGGCCCTGCACTGGACTGTTTCAAGGAGTTCTGTGTCCTTCTTGAACTGAGGGGCCCAGAACTGGACACAATATTCCAGGTGTGGTCTCACCAGGGCAGAGTGGAGGGGGAGAAGGACCTCTCTTGACCTACTAACCACACTCCTTCTAATACACCCCAGGATGCCATTGGCCTTCTTAGCCATGAGGGCACATTGCTGGCTCATGGAAGAGATCATCAAGTCCAACCATAGCCTAACCCTAGTCCACCTCTAGATGATATGACAAAGTTTGCTGCTGATGTTGGGTAAGTTGGTGGTGCAAGGATGAGTGCCACCTGCAAAGATATTCAGAAGGCTCTTCTGTGAGAGTGCCATTCTAATGCCACTCAAGTTAAATTCAGTGACAGTAAGGGAAAAGGAGGAAATCTCAGGAGGAAGGAGACTATAGGGTATGATGGGGAAGCAGATGGAAAACGTTGGCAGTTCTGGATTGAAATGATGAGGAGAAATGGTTTGACTCTGCAAGCTGGGATGGGTTGTGAAGCAAGTTTGTAGACAGAAGGGCTTGGGAGATAAAAAGGGACAGCTGGGAAAAAAGCAACTGAGGAAGGAGACTCAGGGCATGAGCATGAAATGCTACACAGGATTTGGGGTGAGAGTGGGCAGGGATTATTGTGGTGCCTCCCTTGCTGCCCCTAACCAGCTCTGATCTGGAAACAGAAACTTGCAGACGTGGCCTCTCTGTCCCTGGGCACGGGATTCCCCTCTTCCTGTCACTCGGAAGTACGGCATTTCAAGTTTAGTTCCCCGACGAGCAGATAACAATAACTTTGCTGGCTGTTTTGAAGTCAACATCTCACCAAATCCCGGTAATGTCATGGATTCCCCCAAACCCATCTCCTCCTCCTCAGTTTTGCCTCCCTTTCCAGCGCAAGAGGGAGAAGTACCCTCAGGCTTCTGCCCCAGCATCAGCCTCAGCCGCCGCTTGCACTGTCCGGCTCCCATGCCGCGCTCTCCCCTTCGCTCGCATCCATTTCCAAATATAGCCAGACAGACAAAAGAAATAGATCGTGGACAAAGCCCATTCCCGGCTCGGCCGGCAGATGGCAATTATCGCTCTCCAGGAGATCCTTAGGCGGCCTTTAAAGCGTGGAGAAACAGGAGTTTGCAGTGGACGAGCCTCTGGAATATCGCATCGAGTGTAAAAACGCCTCTGGAAACCGCGTTGGGCTTTCTCGTCATCCCCTAGCAGAGACGGGAGCTTCGCAGGCTGCGATGCTGTTACACCTTACGGAGGGAAGCACTTCACATTGTCCAGTCGCTTAAGGCCCCTGTGTGCTGCCACACAGTGCAGGCACGTTCGGTCCTTTTTTTAGCAGTATTGCAAAAATCTGCCTGGCTTCTGGGATGCTGCCTGCCGCATCAAAGGGTCCTGCTATGAGACACGGAGAGTTGAAATGAAAGAGAAATGTAACACGTGCCTGTGCCTCCTGTTGCTGCTGCAGATCGAGGGGGAACGGGCTGCTTAATTTCAGAAGGGAAAAAAAAGGGAGAGCGTGCAGGTAGGGGTAATGCGTGTAATAAAAGGTGAACTTCTGGAACAGGTTAGCAGAGTGGGCTGCTGCGGGAAAATAATGTAAACTCCAGCTAGGTT
Source organism: Laterallus jamaicensis coturniculus (assembly GCA_022605575.1). Lineage (NCBI taxonomy): Eukaryota > Metazoa > Chordata > Aves > Gruiformes > Rallidae > Laterallus > Laterallus jamaicensis. Next base: position 8,816,669 of record JAKCOX010000027.1, read on the forward strand.
CTTTGCTGAGCAAGGAGAATGTTTCAGGGGTGATGTAAAAAGCCAGCAAAACAGCAAGTTGGAGCTGCAGTTAATGGCCAGATAGGCATTATCCTGAATTCCTCTGTCATTGCTCACAGGGAAAGGGCTCTGCAGACCTAACTACAACGTAGCTTTTAGGGAATGCTGTGAATTGGCTTGGGAGTGACAGCTCGCAGTGTGGGGAAGAGGAAGGGTTAAGAAGGAGGTTCAAGCTGGCATTGCAACTTGGTTCCTAGCTATCCTGCTGACTGGGTCAGAAAGGAGTACGGAAGTCCTCAGTAAGTGTGGGGCAAAACGTTTCTTATATCATTCTCTGGTGACCTTTTTACCTCGAGAAGCATAAATAGGATATGAAGCAAGCTTTATCTAGCTTTGCGTGGCTCAAAGTTTAGTTGCCCTGATGTGAGATTGAGGGCTTGGGGGTGCGGGGGAGGGAGCAAAGAAGGAAAATTAGTGGGAAGAGGAACTCTGGGTCGTGTCAAAAGGGCTGGTTGCTTTTAAACACGCAGTATTTCAGGCTGACTGAAACCCTGCGCTTTACTTTCCAGTCATACTGATACGATCAAACTATAACGAGAGAACAAATTTCTCCTCCGAGAGTGTGACTAACAGCTTTAACTCAAGGTCCTTTCCCCAGCTATCGCAGGCAGACCAGAAGTGCGCGACGCCTGCCCTCCTATTTCTATCGTCGGTGGCCAGTGCTCTGTGGAACCCTGAGTTAGGATCCCTCCTGTTGCCAGAAAGAAAGTGCTTTCTTGAGTAAGAGAGAGTCTGTATCACCAGAAACGAGCCAGTCGAAGCGGAAATGTGGAGGGGCTGTCTGGCCTCGGGCTTCAAAGGAAGCCCAGGATTTGCTGGTGGTGAATAGTTTAAGCAGACTACAGGGACTATGTTCAAAAGTTTGTTTAAAAACAAACAAACCTGTAACTCTTACATGCTCCTGGGTAAGAAATCCCCTACTAAGCCTGTGCCCCTTGCTTTAAGACCACAGTTGTTTCTGAAAACTGCTGTTAGGAAACAGCAAGGTAGACTCAGAAGGATGTGATCCAAGTAATTGGAGTTGGTTTGGGGGTAAGAGAGGGAAGAGACTCGCGGTGTCGAAAATGGGGTTAAATGTGGAGTCTGTACCTGGGAATTTCCTTGAGAAATTCAGAGTTAGCAGCACTCTGCATCAGTGAGAGGTTGGACACAATCACAGCAAATCGATGTCTAACCAGAGAGCACAAATCAACCTGCCAGTGGCAGTCTGTTAATCTCTCATCAGTATTTTGCTCCCCAAATGAGCTTGACATTCTTTATAAGAAGCACGCATCTTGGGTAGGAAAAAAAATATCACAAGTCTAGCTCTCTCACATTGCTCCTGCACATCAGGAAGAGCAAAATGAGAAAAAGCTGGCACTCAAATCCCCTTCTAGGGTACCCTGAAGTTTCACTGCTACTGTGAAAGCTGAAGTCAAACATGAGGTTGTGTTTTTATGTTTGTGTCTTTAATTCCTGGCTACGATTGGATTCATTGCACAACCAGAAAGCTGCTTTTTCCAACTGATAGCCTTGCAAAGTCATACTGGAAACAGAGAATAGTGTGTACTTTGGCTGAGGTATTGCCAGCCATAAAGATCTGGCAACTGCAGCTTGCGTAACAATTTTGCTAATTGCATTTAAATTGGAGTGAATCAACCCTTCTAACACTGAATAAAGAAAAACTTTATTTTTCCCAAGGAGAAAAGCAGATAGGAGACTGGTTGTATTCAGGTGAGAAGGCTTTTTAACAAGTACTTCTACAGCAAGATTGAACACCACTTTAACTATACCCATTTGTAAAGTAGAAGAGAGCACGAAGTTAAAGCTCTGTAGTTACTCCACAACAGTTCCTGTGAACAGACTCATGTAAAAATTCTGTTTTCCTTTTTGTTCAACTTTTTCCATATGCCCATGATGTATTAAGATAATTAATGAACAAAACTCTCTTCTATATATGGATGGACATTGGTATGTATAAGAGCCAGCAGTCCTTGAGCTTCTGCTTTTTTACTGACATCAGGTATCCCGCAGAAGTACAATTAGCAGAATGCCTTAAGACCAAAGGAATGACAGAATTACAGTGTCTGGGAACAAACTGGGTTGCAAAAGGTCAGAAAACATTCCTTCTGTAAAAATAAGGGTCTCGGGTTATTTTTAAGCTCGCCTCCTCGTGTCAGCGGTGACTCTCAGAACAAGAATATTGGGTGTGTTTGAACAGTGATACAGATTGCTGAGATGACACTTAACGATTAATAATGCAATTATTACCTCAAATACTAATAATAGCAATTTTACCTCAAATAGAAATTGTACACCATTTAGGGCACAGTTTTCATGCCCTGTCAGTAGCGTTACAGGTCTTATGAATTGTAAAATCCTGTTGGTACAGTGTAGAGTCCTGCAGTAAATTGGGATTATGATACTGCTGCTTGTGTGTGGTTGTAAATCAGATTGCTAAGTGTTTAGGAATCATTCATGTGGTTTAAGTGGCTTGGGTTTGTATTACCTTATTGCTTATTTGGCCCAATTTGAGCACACAGTCTTTCCTTTAAAGCGTGGTACTCTCTGTACTATATTATTCAAACAGTTGGCAACTTCTTAAAGGTTTAGGAGATGCAGTTTGGAGAGCTTAGAGGAGTTGAAAGCTTTTAGTAAGATAATTTAGGTGGAGTGCCGTTTAATTTTAAATATTACTATCTCAGGCAGAATTTACTCCTCTGTAAAATGACCTTGATTTCACCCTGGTGAGGGAAGGGGGGTGGACTCATCTTTTCCTTTAAAGTGTTTGTAACAAAAATCTGAGAGGCAGCCAGCCTCCTAAACACTTAGACAGTTTATGTACTGAATAATTCTACCTGAAAACTCAGCGTCGTGTCTGTTGTGTCACGTGTCTCTGACCACACGCTGCTGTAATGCAGGATCTTTTCATAGCTTTCCTTTATAATAATTGGGAGGATCATTATGTTGATAAAGCAAACTGATAATTAAATCTTAATCCATCTCTTCCCAGAGAGGAATCTTCGCCTACGTGCATCCCTCGAGTTACCAACAGCGCTGTTTCCGAGGGACTGCAAACAGCAGTTGGGAGCTACTGAACCTGGAGGGCATACATCTGGCTGTCAAGCAGATGCTACACAGCTGTTTGCTGACCTGGTAGTCCTCATGAGCAAGGCTGTCCAGGAGTTGGTAGGCCAGGGGTGGGTGGGTAGAGATTCAAATTTAGGAATCCTTTATGCAACTGACTCGTATGAATATCTACTATATTACAGATCCGTTGGGTTTTGGTGGGGTTTTTTTCCTTGTATTAATTTATTTTATTTCTATATCTAAAGTAAGGGTTATTCCTTTAATCTGGTAGAGATGGAATTTTATCAGAGTATAAATAGAAAGTGCAGGGCCTATGTGCGTGCTTACTTTTAGAACAAGTAGTATATTTTGACTTATCCACTAAGTAAATATATATTTCGAGGAAGGGCATTAATATAGGTTTTATTTAACTTTTAAAAACCCCACATAATCCCTCTCAATTCAAGGATTAATTTAGTTCTGCTTTGGAAAGAGAGGAGATACATGATGATAACAACAGTAATTGTTACGCTCATTTCACCAAATACAGTCATTGCAAACTGAATGAGGCATTTCCATACACTTTCTTCTTCGGAACCTGTTTTCCCCATATTATCAGAGATGGGATAAATGGTAAATTTGAGAAAACTGAACTGGAGAGCGTATGTAGATTCTTTTTTCTGAATTGACCTGAAAGAGGCTGGATTTTTTGCTGTGGGATACCCAACTTTAAATTCAGGATTTCAGATAATAGGCAAGAAATAGAGGTAGACCTAGCACAATAATTTAAAAAAAAAATATTAAAAATACACTTTCCATTACGCTTTCATATATTAAAGCAATTCTCTGTGTTTAGAAAAGTAGAATAAAATTAAGGTCTTTTGTGCCAGCTGCGAGGTAACGCTGTATGAAATGATTTTTCATAGATTTCATGTGTCCTACATAAAATATGACAATGTAAATATACACAACCTGAAAATATTCCTTGATATATTTACTATTCTTATACTAAAGTGCCTTTTAAAAAATGTTTGCATTTCTGGACACAAAAAAATGGTTCAATTTGCAAAGGCAAGTAGACTTTCTACACGGAAGGCTTTGTTAACAGTTTTCACATGCCTTAATATTTGATTTGAGTCATCTAGATACACAGATTTGCTTATCTAGTGAGCAAAATGCTGACAGTGTTGTCAATGGTATCTTGAAATGGGGCCACTAACACCTGCTAACCCTTGCTGTAGCAAGGCTTTCTGTATTGTTTCTGTATTAAGACAGAAGCACTTTCAAAGGGACAACAATGGTGATAAACAAAGTTAATTTAACTGGAAGACAAATGAGAATTCTTAAAAAGCAAGACTGGTGTCGCTTCTGTTGCTGGTGGTTTGTTACTTTGGTTGTGTTGATGGGGGGAGCAGCTCTTCACTTTTTGGACTTTTTGCAACTTGCAAAGTCAATTAGGCAGCAGCTGAGCTGACAACCAAAATCTGCTTCTGTACAACAATCAGATTGGGTCTGTTTGATAAAACAGTTGCTTCTCTGATGCTCCGAACTGTTGTTGGAAATGAAATTGAGTTCTTGAGCTTGCAAAGGTGGTCTGGAAGATATTAACTCTATGTAAACAAAGGAAGGAACTTTGAGGTGCTCAGATCCTCTGATAATGGATGCAATATGAAATACTTGACCTGGATAGTGGTATCAAATCAAGCCTGAAGACAGCCTAAAACAATGGCTTGAAGCAGTTCCTGCTCATTTGAAAGAGATGTTAACTTTGAAGCTGAATGAGAATGTTGCCAACAGTGTAAGTTATTTCACTGCCAAGAAAGAGGTGAATGATCATGCTAGAACAATGTATTCTTCATGCTTCCTCGTTTAGCAAGGGGATCAAAACAAATTCCATGTTTGGGGTCTGAAACATTATCTTAAGATGTTCCTCAGCTTAATATCCAAGGGTGGGATTAATCTCACCATATTTTAGGTGCCTAGAGTTCTCACATCTACATCTAAGCCGGTCATCTGGGTTCCTTTAACACCCCTTACCTCATCATACATGCTAAATGCTATAAGTAATTTGTCCCCTGGAATTCCCTATTCCCTCCTACCAACCCTATGTAGATGACCAACTCTGAACAGATGTTCACAGCAGGGACAGTGACAGGGTAGGCTAGAGGAACCCTTTGCTGCGAAACTGCGATCAAAACAGTACCTTTGTGCAACTGGAGATTGGCAGGGGGCAGAGGGTACGTGGAATACGGTTAATGAGTATCACTTCCTTCCACTTGCCTACCTTTAATAATAGCAGTTATATGTTAACTACATCCCAGATAACAGCCCGTCAAGTCCCATCAACGCTTTGTGAAGGAAAAAAAATAAACCTCAGTTGCATTTGTAGAGGAGCCAGACCTGAGCCACGACCCATAACCATGCTTTAGGTGAATCTAAAAGAGGAAAATATTAAGGGAAGTCTGGAATTGTTGTTTTAAATGAATGTAGGAGTGGGAATCAGACCTGCTGCTTACTCTCAGCTTCACTTGCTAGACATTGAGGCTGCTGCCTTTCCCTCTCTCATTCTGCTTGCTTTTTCTCTTCAGAAGGGACAAAAAGTGACAATTCTCTTGTGATTCATGAAGTAGGAGGGAACCGGTATCTTGACAACTAACAGCACTGTAGGAGACTTTTACTGTAGCTATACCAAGTGCTAAAACAAAGGTTAAATGCTCCCTACGCTCCCCACTGTAAACAAGAAACAAAAAATCTGTGCTTTTTATCTTTGAAAATGTGACTCATTTACTTCAGCAGTGAGATGCAGTCCCCGTACTTCATACGACTCAGCTGGAGCCCGGTCTGCAACATCAGTAGAACATCCTGTCTGGCTGAGAGATGCATAAACACTGCTTACTGAATGGGATTTAATCTAATGTTGATCTTCACGCAGTTGGTGATGCCATATGTTTTTCTGTTTGAATGGTTATCCTGTTTATCTCATCTTTCTGACTTAAGGCCAAATCCTCCTGTTGAATAGGTGCGTTATTAATCCTAGCTGAAGATTCAACATCAAAAAGGTTTAATCGTTAAGATCAGGCATTTAGTCTAAGTGGCCACATGATTTTCTGTTAGCCTAATGCCCTCTCTGTCTAGTGCCCACCTCTCTTGGAGTCGCGTCTGTTGTACTGCCCCTTGAGAAATTTTGACATAGTTAGGCATTTCAATAAAGGTCTTTTTTCCTCTCCCTGCTCCCCAGGATGATGTAAGGCACATCTTTTTCATTGATTACGGTACAAACTCTAATCAGACCAACAGAAGAAGGAAGATTTAAGCTCTCTGAACATTTACTCTTCAGGCATGGCATCCTATCCACTTTACCCTTGAGGAATGCTCCCTTAATTTTGAAGTGCTCGACAAAGCACCAAGAGGACAAGGCTCGGCAAATTCTGAAGTGCTCAGAAAAGGTGTCTTGGTGTGTCACTAACAGCACCCTCCAACTATATAGGTAATTTTATTAAAAGTATCTGGCAATCGAAACATTCCTCATGGCTCAAAAAAATGCTGCATGTGAAAGCTAGTGAAGCATTGGTTTATTTTCAATAATGTGCGAGAAAACAAGCGACTGTTTAATAGGGAGCTGGCTACAATTTCAGTTTGGGTTGCAGAAGATGACATTTCCTGGTCTGTGGCTTTTGAGAGCCTCCAAATGACAGGGCAAACTCTTCTGTCGGCACTGGTATTTTATATATTGATCCTGAAAGAGGCATAACCTAAGTACCACCACAGCAGGTGTCCGTCATGAGCATTATGTCTTTTGCATTCACAATTGCTGTGTGCTTCTTTTATCAGCTGGATGGTATTAATAAAAGATGTAAAATAAGTAAATTACTAATGACAGGAACAAGTATTAGGCAAACCCAAGGTGTTTCTCACATCATGTTTTCAGCTTATCCATTCTCAGTTGATTTTTTTCACTGTCCTCGGTTCGTGATTTTTTTTTCCTTGGTCATAACAACAATTTAGCTGAAATAGGCACAGTTGCCTGTATGCAACACTGTAATCTCTTTATTTTCTCTATTTGTATAGCAATTCTCACTTGGCCATCTTCCTTCTTCCCCCTCCTCCCCCCGCTTCTTTTTAAACTATTTTTTCATGGGATCATGCAGAGCTCAAATAACAAAGCCACAAAAGTGGCGTTCCTTTTACGTACCTTTCCAGAGTTAGGTTTTATGGTTTGGGATTTTTGTTGGGTTTGGGGATTTTTAAAAATTATTTCAAGTAGTCTTTTTTTTCATTTAATTCTATGATAGAATGCTTTTATTGCAAGTTATTTGGGTTACAACAACTTTAGAAATCAAACTGAAGTCAAATCTGCCCATATTCTGTTTGCAAAGTACATTTTGTATGGAAGGTGGGGACTGAAAATTATCTGACTATGAAGAGTGAGCCTTTATTGTTCTTGTTCTTGGGAACTACTAGGGAAATAGCTGAGATCTCAAGAGACCTCTCTTGAAAGGGAAGAAAGTAAGGTCTTGACAGGAGCAGAGCATACCAAAATGCAAAGAGGTACAAAGATTCCCTAGATATCTACTTAAGGACTGTAAAGGAATACTCCCTGTGCTTTGATTTTTTATAATATAAAGGGTTTTTTTTTCTTTTTAGTTTAGATAAATAGCAATAGGACAATGAAATACAAAATACTTAAGGACCATGCAGAATAGTTCTAGCCATCAAATTTACAAAAATCGTATTTACTGGAGAATTAGGTTTTGTGACTTGCCATTCCTAACGATGTGAGGAGAAAGGGAGAACAGTTATTTCATAGTAAATGGGGGATAAGAGTCACTTAGCAGTTAGAAAATAGAACATGTTTTTTAAAATGCCCAGAAGTTGCACACAGTATGTTCACCATATTATTTGAAAAAAACTCCGCCACAACACATCCTTTATCTTAAAAAGGGAGGGGAATCATTGCAGTGCTTATGGGAAACAGGGAAATGAAACTGCAGCTCATAAATGTTACATTGAAAAACACCCAGAGAAGGAATTAGTCTTGTTCTTAACTGAATGCTGTCTAAAACGTAAAAAAAAAAGTGTGGCTCTTCCCTCAAGCTGCTCTGATGATCTGTCACACAGCTCACAGCACACCCCCCCCTGGTTTGGGATGGCAGCTGAAGTAATCTGAGGAGTCAAACATATCTCTAAGCACTTGCAGAACCCCTTCTGACCAGTTTTACGGAGATCCAGTCTTGGATTTTGCCCTTTTTCATTCCTATGCAACTGAAAGTTTAATTAAGTTAATCATTGCTGGCAAACGTAATGAAGATTGAATCTGGTTCCAAAAAAAAAGGTTCACTCTGTCATAAGTGTTCAGAAATGTTATATTGTGGTGGGTGAAGCTGAATTTCTTATAAGAAAGCTCTATAGATTTGGACACTGGTCTCTGGACAAAGACTTGCTGGGGAGTGTCAAGTGTTAACCTTTTTCATGCTAAATTGCTTATGAAATATCCTCAGCATATTTAAGCCTATGATAGGTTTGGGGCTTTTCATAAGCTTTAAAACCTGTTCCTTGGGGGGAACAGATGTGTGTTTTTCAGTGGTTGGCCAAAAGTTCTCTCTTTGCTTTAGCAACTATTATGTATTTCATACAGCTATATTGTGTTTTGTTCTGGGGTTTTATTTTTTTCCATACTCTACTGCTGGTGCCTGTTTGACTTTCTATGTTTAACTTAGATGGGCATGGGTAACATGACAGAGGGAAGATGCAGCAAAATAATAACAACAACAACAACAACAACAACAATAATGTATTTCCAAAGGTTTTTAAAAAATATTTTAAACCAAATTGGAGTACACTAAACATTTTAAACCTAAAAATCTGAAGGTCAGTTTGGAAAGCCAGACACTGTTAAAGCTGACACCACTTCAGTGTGCATTATTACACCAGCTTTCATTGTGCCATTTTATCATTTTCTTTCTTTGGCTATTAATTTTCATGTGGAGGGTGACTGAGCAATTTGTGCTGACTGAGGCATAGTTTTGCAAATTGGTGCTTTATTTTGGACAAAGTTTTGTTTCCTCATGTGGCTGTGGGTATATAGGAGGGAGTAGGTGATTCAGGGTCAAAAAAAGGATGAAGAGGCTTTAACAGGCAGGCGGGGGAGTTGGACAGTGCCACCGATATAGCAGTAGGAGCTCAGGATCTGAAGGAAGAAATGGGGATGGCTTATGGACGCCAGAGGCTGCTCTGAGTCCTCCAGGTCTCCTGGGGAATGATAAAATATCCAGATTTAATCCCCTGACCCGCTTCCTCATCAGGCCCAAACTGCTTAAAATGTAAGTAGCTGCCAAACACATGAACAGATGTGCTGTTGAGAGTTTGGAAGCAGGATCACCGGTCAAAACCCTTGTCATTTAACACTCCTGACCTCAGCTTTCCTTATCCTCTCACTTTGCTGGCGGTGGGGAGGAAAGGTCAAGAGTTGATGCCTCTGTGCAAGCGGGAAACATGTCATGAGAAGTGCAAGGGCAGTATTTTCTCTTCCTTTGTAAAAACAAAAAAAAAAAGGCAACCGGGGAGAAACTGTTTCACCACGTCCACCCCAGGCAAAGCAGTAAGGGTGGCCCCCCGGGAAGGAGCAGAGCTGCTCAGCTCCCTCAGGACAGCGGATGCCCCGAGGACCATGGAGCTGGGCACCTCAGCCCCGGGTCCTGCCCTCGAGAGGGAGGGTGGGTGATGGAGAGCTCTGCGGGGACCAGCGAAGGCCGGGCAGGGTCGGGCCAGCTGCTGTGAGGGCAGCGTAACGGCTGTCAGCGTACGCGGGCGCCGGGTGAGGCTTCACTTTTTGGGGTGTTTTTTCTTTACTTGGTTGTCTTTAGCGAACCGCCGGGAAGGGAGTATCAGACTTTTCCCTCGGTTCACGGCTGCCCTTGCTGCGCCCTCCCCCCGCTCCTTTCTGGGGCAGCCGTGAACCGAGGGAAAAGTCTGAAACTCCGAGAAAGGGCAGCCGCGTCAGGACACCGCTTGCTAGCTGCCCCGCCTCATGGGGAATAAACTCGGTCTGGGAGCGGAGCCAGGGGCTTGTTTACGGCTCTCCCCGCCGAGGCTAGCCAGGGCAGCGTGCGGTACCTGTGTGCGGAGACCTGAGGCGCTCGCCTCCCGCCCAGCGCGAGCGGCGGCGGCCGTTAACAGCTGAACCCAGCCTCGCGACCCGCCGCTTCCCCTCCCCGAAAGGCGCCGGCGGCGGCGAGGGGCCCCGGCACGAGCCCTTCTCGCCGCCGCTGACACGCCGCGAGCCGAGCCCCGCCCCACCCCCTTCGGCTGGGTCGGGGCGGGAGAGGAGCGGCTTCTCCTCCCTCCCCTTGCCCCCTCCCGCCTCCCTTCCTTCAGCCAATCGGCGCGGAGCAAAGCCCTCGTGCCGCTGACGCCCCCACGGGAGCCCCCCTTTTAAAATAAAGCGGCGGCGACGGGTTCCCCCCTCCGCGCGCGGCGGGAAGGAGGGGGGGGGCGAGACAAGAGCGCGCGCGCGTGTGTGGTGCGGCCGGACGCGAGCAGCGGGGCGGCCTCGTGCGCGCACAGAGACAGACAGACAGGCAGACACACGGCGCTCAGCAGGATGCCCGCAGCTCCCGCGGCGAGGGGCTGAGGCGGGCGGGGGCCGAGAGGTCGCGAGGAGAAGGAAGGCAGGAGGCGGGCGCGGCGCACGCGGGGAGGGTCTCGTGCCCGCTGCGAGGCGCGGCTGAGGATGGCGCCGGTGAGCGAGCAGCTGTCGCCGCAGGGCGCGGGGGACCCCGCCGCCGCCCCCCTGCCCGGCCCGCCGGCGGCGCCGATGGAGTCGCGGCGGGAGAACGGCGGCGATTGGTGTCCCGGGAGCGGTAGCCCGACCGTACAGAGCGGCGAGAGCGGGGCCCAGCCCCCGGCGGAGGCGCCCAGGAGTGCGGGCTGCCCCGGGGGCGCGGCGCCCGAGCCCCCCGAGGGCGGCTGGGGCTGGGTGGTGATGCTGGCCGCCATGTGGTGCAACGGCGCCGTCTTCGGCATCCAGAACTCGTGCGGGGTCCTCTTCGTCTCCATGCTCCAGGTCTTCGGCGGCAGCGATGACAAGCAGCTGGCGTTCAAAACAGGTGAGGGGCGGCGGGGGAAGGGGACGGGGTGGCTCCCAGCCCTTTCCGCCTTGGGCCTTCCCCGCTCTCAGCACGGGCAGAGTCGGTGCCCCAGCCGATAGCTCCGGCTGCCAGCGCTGCAGCCGCTCCGGCTGTCAGTGTCCGTGCCCCGCAGGGCTGTCAGGGCCAGCCCACGGCGTGGCCGGGGGACGGACAGACGGGACGCGGACGGCGGTGACCGCTGCCCGTCCCCTTTCCTTGTCCGCGGGCGGCGAGACCCCCTTAGGGCGGGCAGGAGGGCTGGGCCGGAGCCTGCCCCTCCGCAAGCACGTGGGGCTGGGCTGAGGGACTCGGAAATACTCGTTACATCGAGGCGAAGAGAAGCGCCCCCCCCTCCCCCCCCCCCCCGCCCTCTGCCAGGGTTCGAGCCTGCAGCCGTGCCCCAGCGGCGGGGCTCGGGGGTGGAAGCTGCGGGGAGAGAAGCAGGTGTGCCCGCACTTCTTCCACGGCGGTATTTTTAGGCATCTGTCATCGTGCATTATGGGGAAAAAAAAACCCCAACAACCCCATGCTCTTGGTCCCAGAAAGTTTTATTTCCCCGCCCGTTAGCCTAATGAGTTAGGCTGCATTAATGAATTACGTGGTCTGAATTAACGGTGGGGTATGGCGGCACTTAAAGCACGTCAAGAAAGGGCTTAGCAGCTGCCAAAACCAGCGTTTTGATGTGTAGATGTGCTGCTGTAGCCAACATCCCAAACCTCACCACTGAGGCTGACAATGTTTACGAAGCACTGAAGACGTAGCAGTGCTATCACAATCAACTCTGAGCTCTGATGTTGCTAGTCTAAACCATTCTAGAAACAAGTATCAATTAATTGAAAGGTGAGCATGTGTTTTAGTTTACTTTATGGGACTTCTCTTTAAAAAATGACTTGTGCCTTGATTGGAAGTTGGTGACATGCAGCCTTTGGCTCTCACAATAATAATGTATTAATAATGATGGTAAATAATTATGAATTTGGCTTATTTAAAAGGTAGCTTACATATTAAAGTACTAAAATTAAGTATGAAAAAACCCCAAACCTTGTCTTTTATGCTTTGGCTTCTTACTTAAAAAAAGGTGTTCCAGCTACATAGCCCTGCAGAGGTGTAAGCACTCTAGGAAACTTTTTCAGTGCAAAGTGACATAACAGATCATTAAGAGAATTTTGAAATTAGTATTCCTTAATGCTGGGATAAGTGGGCCTAAAGTTGAGATGTAGGAGACAAAGAAGCTAATTTTCCTCTCCTGACTTAATAACAATGTAGTAGAAAACCAGGGCAGGTGTTTAAAATGAAGTCAGAAAACTGGAAAGCTGTGGTGGAGCACTAAGTGAGGTGCTCTCTAGCGTTTGAACTGTTCATAGTGAGGGATGTAAGATGTATTTCACAGTCTTCCAGAACTAGAAACATGGGGAGCTGTGTGTATGTACTCAGTAGGTGTGTCAGTGCCTGCTTCACCAGAGGGAAATGCCCATCCAGAAGCAGATGTCTAGGCTCCTTAGCCAGTACAGGGGAAGAGTGAGGTTGTTCAGAGGAGGTGCTGTGACCATTTCTGCATGCTGGACTGGGAGTTGCTGGCCGGTTGGAAATGGAAAAACACCAGGGAGGATGATACTTTGTTGTTTTGTGCTATGGAGGTGTAATTGCTTTTTCTGAGGCTCTGGTTCTCTAGTAATGACCTCTCAAAATAACCCTCTTGTACTGGAAAAAAACCCAAACTTTTAACTAATGCTACAGTAGTCAATAAACAACAAGGAGGCTTGAAATTACTATCTCTTGCCTTCCAGAAGAGGACTTGTGCCAGTGGTGTTTGCGAGGTGAGATTGTGGTTGGGCTCTACTCATGTTTTTGAAAATTTGCTCATCTGCAGAAAAAGAGTGAGAAGGGGGGAAGGGCAGCAATGCCACTTCTCTAGCCTGGCTGCTTTGCAGTCTGCTTAAATGAACAGGGAGATTTCAGGGTCCTGGATGCAGCTAGCACCTTCTGCATCAAATTTTATTTTATTAAAAGACAGAAGCTGCTGCTGCTGCGTATTGGTTTGCTCTGTCATATGTGCTCTGACTTGAGTAATGCAGAAGACACCATTTTTGCTTTTTTAAATCCAAATGGGTTTAAGTTAGGGGAAATGGCATGAGATAGCTGCCTTGAGCAGATGACTTGTGTGCGTGAGGAGGACTGCGAATACAAAAGTTCCTCCTGTAAATTACACAACAGCAGACAAAAAGGTATCCTTTTTAATACCTGAAAGTATCCTAATGAGTCTGGGCACCATAAGGGCCAAGCAGCAGCTGTCAAACAGGACTAATTGTTCCTTAATGTCAAACTTTATCACCTAGAAATGGTTTGTCTGCAATCTTTTTTTAATGTTTAAGAGTGGACTGAACTAAAATTCTCATACAATATTTAGCTTGCCATAAAGGGGAGCTATGATCAGAAATGGCAAACTGCACTTTGTATAGCTATTATTGAACACTGATGGATTAGCTGGCATGCTCTGGAAAGAAAAAGAATGACTGGTGGGATGAAGGCAGCATTTTTTTTAGATAATTCTCATGGTATTGATTATAGTACTTGATCTACTTAGTATCCTGTGTTTGGACTGATTGTCATTCAAAACCTGCAGTGGCAATGGAGTTTGAGACAGATTTAATGAGTTTGAAATCTGGGATTTGAAATGGAAGCTTTTCTTGCCACGTTCTTCCTTTGGAATAGAAAGCTTAATAATATTCTAATACTTCAGAGAAAATATTTAAAATCTGAAATGCTGACTGAGAGGCATAAATATTCCAGATAATCTCTCCTGGGACCCCAGGTGTCTGGAATCTTTTGGCTGATCTGCAGTACCATGGTACTTTTTTTTAAACTTTTTAAAAAGATTATTTAGCTATTGCCAGAAGTATATGTGCTGCCAGAGCCTTTAGTGTGTCTGCTCTTTTGGGACCAGCCAGTAGCTGTCTCCTTCTTGGTGTATTCCTTGAGGAATGAAGTAGGCTGTAGTATGTGCTACTTTTGTTATCTCTTAATAACATGTTGTAATCTCTTAACAATGGAGGCCTTCCTATATGTAAAGCAAAATGAGAGGGGATTAAGTCATTTTTAGTGGGTGGATGGTTATCAGTATGCAAGGCAAAATGGGATGCAGCAGAATGATACAGTCAAGAAGCGACTGTCTTGCAGATGAGGAGTGGAAGGAATCACAAGTACAAGGCAAGGAGGGGAGGCTGTCTCCAGAATGCTGTATTATCACTGGATACATATGATAAATAACTACAATTAATGTTATTACAGGATTTGGGAGTGTTAATGGAAGAACTTCTATGGGTTATAGAGGTCAGACATTTACTCAAGTGGCATCTAATTATAATTCATAATTTTAATTAAAAAAATGAACATAACCAGTAAACAATATTTTGGTATTCACATTGGTCAAAAACTTGTTCCTTTGCTGATACATAAGTGTTCCATTGTTTGCTTCTGTAGACGGGTTTTTTTTTCCTCTTCAAAAGCTAATTGATGCACAACTGCAGTTGTAAGCACAGAACTTCTGGGAAGATGTGCCTGAAGTCTCAGGAAACTATTCCTTGTTTATAGCTCATTGTGTTTGAGGGACAAGTTGGGTGGAAAAACACAATGGCAATGAAGTACTGGAGGAGGCTCTTAGACTTTGGAGATAGGACAGACCTAGAGACCTCTAGTGTTCAAACACAATTGCAGCCTGATCCTTGATGGGGAAGGATTGGGATCTGGGGCCAGAGCAGGTTCTGGCAGGAAGATCACTTGGTTCCTCTGTCTGTTGGTGTTGGCACAGAGGGATGTGGAGTGCTGAGCCAGCCCCTGTGTTATTTTGGTTAGAGAGATCTAGGCCTGTGTTACGCTGTCTTGGTAGATGCAGTTACTGTGTAGGTTTCTGTGTGTACATACGCATATCTGTTTTCAAAAGGCAAATAAATGCTAAGGTGTTAGTGGCAACAGAAGAAAATATTGGGGTTTATTTTAAAACCATAGATAACAGTATTAGTTCTACTAGATTAATTGCTCCTTGTTGTATGCTTTACAATGCTGGCGCTCTAGCTTCACTGGATTATGTTTGTTCATCTTCACTTGTACAAATAGCCTAGAACAGCAAGTATATACTGTTATTACTGTTCTGCATCCTCATGTTTGTCTTGTGTTGGCAAGTGTTATTAGATGATGTCAGGTGGGCTTGTATGTGTCTACCTTGGTTTGACTCGGTAAGAGGGCATCCTTTGGTGATGTCTTTGGCTGTCAGAATGATTGGTAGTTTGTTGAGCTAGCTTAATGCTGTCGGCACCATCGTGACTCTTGGAGCTGGATTTCCATGGATCCAGTAGACCAGGGAGGAGATTTCTGCCTTTGCCATTGTATCCAGGGTGTAACTCAGATACTATCACAATGATGTTGGGTGACTAGGTATCTACATGAGATGAGAACAAGCGAACCACTACTATATATGATAAACTAAAAATCCAGTTGTGCTTGGCGAAACTAGCAGGACAGTTTGAAGCTTTTCCTTTACTCCATTCTTGAATCTTTTGCTGTCTTCCCAGCTTTGTTTCACCATAACTGGTTTTGTTACAATTCAAGACCTTGTTCTTTAACTGTCCTTCAGAACCACTCCTTTCATCTCCTAATTCTATGGAATGTGGTTTCCAGTCAATTGGAAAGCTTGGCAAGCGGGAGCTACGTTACATGACTTATAGAGGGAAAAACTCAGCTGCTCTCACATTTATTTCTCCTTAACCTCTGTTTCAGTTTTATTTTTTTATCAGAGCACAAGAACTGTAATGTGTGTGAGGTACAAGAAAGCATGCCAATGTGTAGGTTTGTTCAATGAGGATTACACTGCAATGAAGGATACAGTTCCACAGAAACTTGGTCCAGTGGATATTGTTTGTGTGGCTGTTGACACCAGTGCAGGGAACCAGCAATGGGAGCAGCTTGGCTGAAAACTAGCCAGATGTAAATGTAACAATTTGTTTTGCTCATCTGCACTTAGTTTTGTTGCCTTTTGCCGTGGCCTTGTGATTATAAATCTGTGTGTAAATGATGACTCAGCAGTAGTTGAAATTATGACTCTTTCAAAATGGCAAGTTGATGGTAGTTTCTTTAGTATGCTAGCTCTCTGTAGGGCTGATTGCATAGGCAGCAATTGTATTAACCATACACATGTGCACATATATCTATGCCTCCAGCTTTGGAGCGTTTCATTTGTACCCTTGGTAACAAGTCTGCAGATGAGTTAGCCTTGTGCCTGCTAGTTAGGTTGTCTTTTTCCTGTTGTTGAAATTCACATCGGTTAGATCTCTTCCTGTTCAAATGCAGAGTAACTTGCAGCAAGTTGCTTGCTTAGAATGATCTTCCAAATGTGTCTGAAAGCTAGCTATCAGTTTGTTTTTGTGGGCATCTTCAGAGGGAGTAGTCTCATTTCACAACAACCCTATAAAGTTCTAAAGATGGTTGACTGCTGCCACCGCTTTGCATTAAATGCATGTGCCTCAAGTTACGAGCTTGTGTACTGCCTTTCAGACAAAACTGTATCCTCTGAAATCTCTGACCAAACCCATTTAAATACTAAATTTTTATTGTACTATTTTAATGAGGTGAAAAGTTGGATGAAAGCAAAATACTGTTGAATGTCCTGCAGAAAGTGTAACTGGTGCCTGCCTGTAGCTGTGCTAATCTACTTTCATAGATTAAACTAATGAGAGTGTTATTAGACGTGAGGTTAAAACAGTGTAAAACATCCTTTAAAAATTAGGTGAAAATGTTAAAATGAAACTTTTGGCTTATTATTCAGAAGAGAAATGTCTTGTTTGTTACTCTTTAAGATAGTGTTAAAAACTGTTTTCCAGTCTCATCCTTAAATGCCAGTTTCTAAGGGGTATATGTAGAATCTTTGTATTGAGTGCTCTCGTTTCTCCTCTAATGAAGCACTGGGTAGACTGTTCTGCAGGTGGATGATTTCCAACTAGCAGAAGAAACTTTTTTGTTCTTCCTTTTGAAAATACTTTATCTAGATGGCTTGCTGGACTATCATCTGCTGGTTTGCTTTCAGACAAAGGGTCTTGGGACTGATGAGAGTGTATAAATATCTTCATGCATGTGTGTCTTTACGTCTTATCCTTAGATATATCTTTCCAGACTTAATAGTTTTGGTTCATGTGGAACGTTTTTTCATACTCTGTTCTTTATTGTTGTCTCTGTTTCTATAGCCTTCTGTAATACAGAGAAGAAAGGTGGTGTATGTCATATTCTAAATGAGGCTCTGCTGTGTTACGATGTATGATGGTGACATTGTGCTATCTAGTTTGAATTATTTACATAATTTATATGCTTTTTTTGCTGCCTTTTGTTAATACTGCATTCAGTGGAGTTTAGTTGGCTTTGAAGTTTTCCAGTGTGATTGCTCCTTACTTTTCCACTTTTTGTTCAATTAGTCCCTGTAGTCTGTCTGGTCAGTGTCATCTTACACATTAATTTTGGCTGCCATTCTTTGAGGCTCCTCAAATCCCTTTGATTTTGAGTTAGCCTAAATAACTGCTGTCTGAAGAGGAAGTTGGCAAAATGTGTATGTTTATTAATAGATCATCTTCCCAGACTTAGCAAGGCATGCTAGTGCATAGTGATGTTTGCCTATCGGTCAATATGTTTTAATCTTTTAACTTAGACTGCTTTGTGTACAGATATTTGAAGTTCCTTGCTAATATTCTGCTGCTTTTCTCATTATTTGATTTCTTTAGCCTCTTGACAGGTGTGTTAAAGGCAAACTTGAAGTTGAAATACTATCAGTGACCCTTTTCTTCCATTACTAGTTTTGTGTGAAGAAATGGACTGTTTTCAAACTGTTATTGCATAATATGTCTATTTAGTTTTTTAGCCAGTTAATTCAGTAATTACAGATAGTAACAAAATGGTTAAGGTGGTAGACTCTTTGCTTGGGGGAACGTGTACTAGAGCAGGCTGCTGAGGACCTTGCCCACTTGTATGACTCCACAGCCTCTGTGGCTGACCTGTGCAAGTGTTCAACCACCCTCACTGTAAGGAAAGTTTTCTTATATTTAAATGGAATTTACTGTATTTCAATTGGTGCCCCTTGCCTTTTGTCCTTTAACTGAATACCACTGAGAACAGGTTTGCTGTCTTTTTTCACTTTCTCCCCTTAGGTTTTTTTGCACACTTATGAGATTGCCTCCTGAGCCTTTTCTGGAGCCTAATGAACACCACCCCTCTCAGCCTCTCATTGTATGTCAGATGCTCAAATTCCTTGATCATCTTTGCAGCCCTTTGCTGGTTTCACAGTAATAAGCAGGCTGTCTGCTCTTCCTTCAACCCAACTGGGGGTTCAGACTATTGAAGCTTCAGGGTCTCAGTGAAGATAAATACAATCTATTTCTTGTCATCCCTGATGCTGCACAGCATGCTGATCTCCTCCCACACTTCCTTCGCTTGGTAACATCCATTCTCTACCAGCCCACACCACCTGCAGGCAAGTAGTCTGGCTCCTGCTGCCTCAGTTAGGGGCCTGAGACCTGCTCAGAGCATCTTCCCTCAAGAGTACAGTCTGAGCTGGCACCTGTGGTGTGACAGGGACAATTGCTCACTCCACCGGTTGCTGGGGAATGCTCCCTGTGCACTGCCACTGCTGAGCAAGTGTTTGCCCATTGGAGAAGAGCTGCTGTGTCTGGTTGCCTGGGCTGTGCTGTGCTATTGGAGCTGTACTCTAGGCTCGCCCCTTTCATAATGTGAGGGTTAAATAGCCATACGAATTGTAGTATTTAATGTTTTCTAAACTTTAAATAGATATTGTTTACTGTTGGAAGAGCCAAATGCAGTTGAGGAACTGAACGGCAGTTCAGGTTTAGCTGTAGAACTGTTATATGCTTAGAAACTATCCTAATAAGTCACCATTTCTAGATTTATGGATTAGTTTGGGGATTGGTATAAGTGTTTGGTTAGTCCCATAAAAGCATCTTTACTTTGAGAAAATATTTCTTTATTAGAAAAATTTTGTAATTGCAACTCTTGGGAGTTTCTGGCCTTTTACTTTTAAACAAAATCTGTTAAAATCTTCAGTTTAGCTTTCAGCAGACATTTTTTCCAGGTCTTTATGTAATTTGGCATTATATGGAATAAGAGTATTTGTTGTTTTGAATTATAAGGAAAAGCTCTTAGAATCCTGCACCTCAAAGATCATGGTTTGAAATGAGGAACATTCATACAATTGTAACTGACATTGCTTGTGATGCTAAGCAAAATAAGGATTTTCAATGAATGTTGTTCTATGATGCTTAGCAATTAGAAATTGCTTCTGCTCTTTGAACTAAAGAAGGTGATGTACTGATTGCTTGCATCCAAGCTAACATAGCACTGGTAACTGCTTTGTTTTAGAATACTTGTTATGACAGAGGGAATAGTATAGGGTTTTTAATAGATCTTCCACAGATTTTTAATCTTTTGTGAACACACAGTTAATGCAGCCTTGGTCTATTGCAGTTTAACCTTCAGCAAATGCATGCAGAAAGGATAATTCTATGAGAAAACATTCCCTGGTGAACTTGTTATCTGTTTTACTTCCAGAAATCTAATTTATTGCAATAATAGCAGCTGTGTCTTATATCCTGTTGTTAATTTGCATGGGAACTGGGTAGGAATGACTTGTTCTAACAGTTAAGTTAGAGTAGCAGCCCTTTAGCAAGGATGGGACCAATTTAAAAATCATCAGTGTGAGTTCCCACGCACAACAAGAAATTACTGAGATGTTGAGCTCAGTCTCTTCTTATCAGCAGTGTGTCTATAATAACGAGAAGCATGGTCTCCCTTAGGTGGTGGGGTTGTGCTTGGACTGGAAGCTGTAAAACAACTTTCCTGTTGCCTTTTTTGCTGTAATAAGCATAAGTAGTGAAATCTTCAGCTCTAACTTCTGCAGTGTGCTTTGTTCAGTAGAACTGTACTTTATGTATATGTACAAAATACTTCAGAATAGTTTTTGCATTTTTAGACAGCATATATGTGAGGAATAATGAGTATTTTAAAACATGCCAGCTATTAATTTAATTACCTTAAATTTTAACTTGTAAATTGGGCAGTAAGGATTGACTTCTGCCTTGTAATCTGAGTTTTAGCTACTTTTTTCAAGATGTTTCAAATAGAAAGTGCATTGGGTAAGTACCCAAAAAATCTTTCTAGTTCATTGTAAAGAAGCATGTTGGTGCCACAGTTGGCAGAGTTTTAAAATGTTTCATGTAACTTTTATCAATGGTGTAGCTCTGAGCAAGGATAAAACACTATGGTAGAATGTCCTAAATAAACTTGTGTTCTTTAAGCTTTCTGCTTCTGCAGTCTAGAAGGAATGGACAATCCTTTCTTTTGGAACAAAACACAGCTTTGATAGCTGCAAGTTTTGTTATATGATGACCACAAGCAATGTTCTTGTGTACAAAGTAAGAAGGTGTCCCTTTTGCAAAAAAAACCCCCAACCCAACCAAACTTAACTACAAGGGATTCTTCTAATAAGAGAAGTCCTAGTTTGAGCTCTTACTGTGTTCCATTGAATGCTTAAGAGCCAAAGAATTCGGGGAGAATGCTAGTATTCTTTAAAAAGTGGTACTTAGTGAATGTTGAGATGGGTCTTATCTTTGGAGGCTTTCATTTGTGCTGTCTCTGATATTGGCACTCCAGAACCCCTGATGTCCTTGGATTGACTATTGCGACTTTGTCCTGTTTACTTTCTATATCCAGGCATGTCCTATCCAGGTGTCTCTTAAGGAGCTGCTGCAGACTAGGTTCTGGGTGGCAGCTAAGCAGTATACAGAATGAACAGTTGAAAAAGAACACTTGTGTAAAACAAACCCATTTGTTTTGCCTGAGGAGACCTATATCTCCTATCAAAAGAATCCTAAGTACTGAGTGTCCTTGGGCCACAGAGCCAGGCCTTGTTCATGGACAGTAACCTGACCCTGTCTCTGTCTGGAGAACAAGCTGGGATTGAAATAATCTCGATTGGTTACATAGGTGAGACTGAAAGCCTGTGTGCTGTCAGTTTGCTCCAGGGTGCGATAATGGTGCTTTACCAAAAGATGCTTTGACCTCAAAGCAGGTGAAACTGCAAGTGAGAACCTAAATCATGGTGTATGTTTTGGACATGTGTCATGGTTCAGAGTAACATTCTTCTCAAAGTCTATGTAATATTGCTAGATAAATTGTGAATTCCAGATTTGAAAAAAAATACTATTTTTTGGGTTCTCCTTCAATTTGTTTGTGAAAATACTGCTTGTGGCCCTCTGAGTTGATAGGTTTAAATTGTCATGTGTGTGACAAAACTGAAGGTATGTACTTAACAGCTTTCTTTAATGGTTTTGGCACACAAAAGTGAATTTGAATTTGCCCTTTGTTCTTTTATACCTTCAAGTCGCTTCCTACCTTTGAAATATTTATGTTGCTTAGCCTCTTCAAAACCCAACATTGCATTCCAGACTTGAAAGAAATTAGAACTCTCAGTTTATAATTTCTGACACTGCTGGGTGCAGGCAGTGATCTAGAAAATTAAATCAACACTAGGAAGTCTTCTGGAAGCTTAAATAGAATGTGCAAGCTTGAGATGGATTTTCTAATCCTATCAGAGTAACCCCATTTTTTACAAGTTGAAGCATGGAACATTAACAGCTTTTTACACCTCTGTACATATCAAAGTCTTTTGTTCCTACTGCAGCAGTTTAATGAACATTTAGTTTCATGCAGTGAAACCACTGACCCTTGAAGTTGGGGGGAGGGGGGGAAAAGAACTGGGTAGTTTAGTGGGAAGGCTGGAGCAGAACAGCACAAAATCAGTATGGACAACGTTGGTTTTGTATGCGCAGTCAGAAGTTTAGTCAGCATAACCCAACTCTGGTGTTCTGGATTATTAATGCTTTTTCTAATACTCCTAATATTAGACAAATAACATACCATTCATGCTAACTGTTAAACTGAGTTAAACCGGTTGTTAAACTGGCTTGCCTATGAAAATATTGTCAAGAAATGTGACAAAATGCTTTTGTAAGCTTCCAATTTCAAGTATTGTTAATCCTGAAATTGTAGTGCTCAGTGCATTTGTTTTTGCAGACACTATTAGTCTTTTGTACATGTGGCAGGTAGAATCCATTTACTGTTAATGTATGTTATGATGAAGTTCGGCTCCTATATCAAGATCTGTGACAAAACAACTGTATACTGTATTTTTTTAGATGAATATTTATTTCAGCAGTTGATACTGCTGAAAATATTTGTAAATTATCTGTCTGTATTAAGGATAATTGCACTGGTGAAAATACAGGTAGGGACAGGCAGTTACCCAACAAATTACTCTGGTAGTTCTTTAGGATATGGCCTTCTTTCCTTTCTTATGAAGTATCCCACCTACCAGTCTTCTAGGTATATATTTTCCTGATCAGGGCATGTAATTCTGGGACTATAAACAGTAAATTTAAGTCAAGAGAAAACATTGCATCATGTCTTTAAGTCTCCCTACAACTGGACCTACATGATAGTTCTGGGGTTTCAAAAAAGTAGATCCTTAACGTGGAAGTGTTCCTGAAGGGTTCAAATCAAGGATCAGAATGAAAAGGAGACAGACTTAACTTCAAGATGAAAACTTGCTGCAAGTTTTACATTGCCTACTGAAGGTGACAAATCTTAACATTTCTCACTGCTTTTTGTTTATAAGCAGTGTGGAATCTGTGGAAACTTTGAATGCTAGTCCTTTGGGATAGGAACTCAGCCTGAGAGATTGCTGGTCAGTATTTACAGTGCAGAATATGTTGGTATTGCAAACAGTATCCTTAAAATGGAAGGGGTTTCATTATTTTCATCAAGAAATTGCTTTAAAAACAGGGTTAGAGTTCAGCTTTTCTTGAGCTTTTGTAGAGTGCTGCATGAACTGTTTTGTAATTCCTCTTCAACACACTTGTTTTACTAGAACAGAACAATTTCTTTGACTGAAATGCCATGGCTTGGGCATAATGACTTAAAACCCAATCACTTTTTCTTCTGTGTGTTAAACTAAAATCTGAAATGGAGGAGGCTCAATGGACTTGTAACAGATACTTGAGTGGTCATATTTAGCCTGTTGATTGTACACAGGTATGACAGAAAAGCCTGTAAACCTTTCAGCTCTAGGAGCAGCAGAGGTTGTTCTCTAACACTCACTGTATCTTGTGTACACCTTGTTTTCTAACAAGCTATAGACAGGCATTGATTGAGGAATGGGATTAAGAGCTTGTGGTTGGGGGAGCGCATGTGTGTTTAGTGGGGCCTAAGAGGTGGTTAGAATGGCTTAACTGTGCTTACACAGACTTGAAATGAGGGGAGTTTGGGACTAGTGTAAATGTGGAGGAAGGAAGGAGCCTTCGCTGCTTGTTAGGGCTGGTAAAGAGATCAAAGGTAAAATCAATCTGCTTATTTTAAAGGTAGGTTGTGTCTTGTTCAGCCAACCCTCTAGTGAGAAAGCTGTGTCCACATGGCTTTATTTGATTATTTAATCCCTTCTCTTCCATATTGACTTTCACTGCTGCTGGTTACAGCTATGCAATGCTGTTGGCGTTGTCATTTGTTTCAGCAGTTACATTTTGTCTTTAGTTACTATCTCAAATTTAATTCATTTCCTAATTGTAAAGTGTTTTTCTGTGTAATTGGTTTAGCTTAGACAGGCACAGGTCCCTTGAAATCCTGTAATGAATTTCATAGAATTATAGAATGGCTTGGGTTCAAAGAGACCTTCATGATCACCTGTTTTCACTTCCCTTTTGCCATGGGCAGGGACACCTTCCACTAGACCAGGTTGCTGGAAGCCCCATCCAACCTGGCCTTGAACACTGCCAGGGCGGGGGCAGGCACAGCCTCTGGGCACCTATTCCACTGCCACACCGTCCTTGTAGCAAATAATTTTTTACCTAATGTTAATCTCCCTTCTTTTAGTTTAAACTCATCACTATGCTCCCTGGTAGAATCCTTCTCCAGCTTTCCTATAGGCCCCTTTTAGGTACTGGAAGGTGGCTATAAGGTGTCCTCAGAGCCTTCCCTTCTCCAGGCTGAACAAGCCCAACTCACTCAGCCTGTCTTCACAGGAGAGGTGATCCAGCCCTCTGGTCATCTCTATGGCCCTCCTCTGGACTAGCTCCAAGTCCTCCTTTGGTTTAAGATTAGGATGTCAAATGCTTTGTGATAGAAAACAGTGCCATAGGATTTTAGAGATAGTCTGTTCATATGCTTGTTTCCAGATTAAGAAGTATCAGCTTGGAAGTATTATAGTTGTATTTTTTACCTCAGAAGTTTTCTGGCATGTCCTAAAATCATAAATAGCTCTAAACTATTTATAGTTATTCCCTTCCTTGCCTTTCTTTTTCTTGCTTTTGTCTGGGGTACTATGGACTGTTGAAGCAAATGTGATGGTTGGAGGGTTTTGTTGTGTATGAAAGGCATGATATATACAGAGATGCAATGCAGCCTTCCTTAAATGATACTGGTGCCAGTCAGTTGGTGATTATCGGTGTTACACTGGACCAGCTATGTGTATTTTGCTTTTATTGATGCTTGTTCTTTTGACTTGCTCTGCTTGTCTGTTTTGCTGTACCAGAGTATTGGGTGACATGGGTGTTTTCAGACAGTGATGCATAATATGCAAGAGTGATGTTTTCATCTTTAGGGTGGGCTGAAATGCTGCAGTTTACCCTAGCTGTACTGACTGGATCTCCACTGGCTCCCCAGTCACACAGACATCTTCACTGAGGTGCTTTAACATGGAAGTAACAAGTCACTCTAGGTGACTTGTATTGACCATAAGGATTTAAGTTTTGGTGGTGGGCACAGCAAAAAAAGTCATGCACTTCTGAGTACATGCTACACCTGTACTGTCCTTGCTCTGACTAACAGTATCCACACTGACATGCTCACCAGTGCCTGCAAGTTAGAGATCATGCTTAAAAACTCAGTTAGCTGGATCTTCAGGGGGTTTATTGTCAAGGTTATCTTCCCTTTTGAAGGTTTATCAGAGCCTGATAAGATAGTACAGAAAACAGTGTGTCATAGAACTATTCAAAGCTCTGATGTTGTATGTAGTTAGAATTCAGTTGTATTTGCTGAACCTGTCTTCCATGTGATGTTGTACAAGCTTCAGCCTCTAATTCCATTAGAGTTTAGTTCATGTACATATGGAAAACAGGCTGATGCTGAATTGGTGGCCAATGCTTTTGTATTATTCTGTTCCTCAGAAGTAAATCTTGTAGTTGGAATGCTTAATTTATATATATCCCAGCAGCTGGATTGTGATTGTAGCTGCTGCATTATTTTCAGACATTTCCAAGTATGGGGCAGTTACTGGCAATTTTTCTAGGCATGATTGTGGCTGGTGGTGTTTTGATGTGCAAAGTTAAGTTGCACAGAAAAATAATCAAGAAAGATGAAGTAGGTTACAAGCCAACATTGTTTTGACTTCTAAAGCTTGTTCTCAGGGGCAAGATATAGCTGCTCAGGGTGACTTTTTTTTTTCTCTCCCCCCATCCCCCTCATCTCTAACCTTTGTTTCCAGTTTTGATTTTGGCAGGATTACAGAAACTGTGGCATACACAAAGGCCAGACAGTGCCAGTCAGTCATGTCCTGTCTCAGGGAGAGGGGAATCTGTGCTGAGTCCCACATTTGGTAGGAGCTGGAAACTGAAAACTGCTTCCTCTGAAGCAGTGTGTTGCTTCACTTAAAGTTGTCATGGCAGGGAATAATGCTTTACCAAAGTGTCCAGGAGATGCCAGTTGGTACCTGCCAGTCAACTACTATTTTTTTTTATTTTAAAATGTTGGCTGGGCTAATATGCTATTTGAGACTTTCATACTGTGTATAATTATATCACATGAAGATGACTGAACACTTGCAAGTAAAGCTTGGAGGGTTTTCTAGGAGGAAACTCTCTTAGAAGGAAATTACCTGACTAGGATTTACCATAAGCAAATGCCAGTGGAAGCATCTGGTAATGTTTTATTATTCTAAGGGAAACAGTGAAGGAAACACTGTAGCAAATATAACTTAGCGATTGAAAACTGAATCTGAAAGCCTAGACGTGATGTAGGCTGATCTCCTGATGTAAAAAGTCATGATTGTTTGCACTGGGACTCACTTTTACATATGCTGAATATAGGTTATATATTACAGTGCTGCTTTTTTATCATTGACCTTGAGCATTCTGCCATTTGTTCTGTGGTGCTTTCAGTTTCTCTGAAAATAGACCACTTCCTATGAAAATAGATTGCTGGAATAGTATGGGGCCTGGTTTTGGCTAGAACAGCTGTAGGCAGCCAGTGGCACCCCAAGGTTCTGCATGCAAATGAAGGGTGGCTTCTTAACACTTAGTGTCTCCATCTGGGCAGCATCTGGAAAGACCAGTGCTGATCTATTACAAAATGGCTTGAGTATTTTAGTTTTTCTTCTTGAAATGGTTTCCTTTCCCCCTTCAATAAGGATGTTATCTAGACAACATGTCTCAAGATTTTTGTCGCTGTTGATCTTCAGCAGCGAGATACAAGGTCTCTCACTTCCTGCATGTATTGGCTCTTGATACTTTACTGGTTCAAATTGCCAATACAAAGCACTTGTTTCTACACTTTCTGTAACTGTTGTTTGCAACCTTTTGCTTTTCCTAGCTCTCAAACAGGAGAAGAAATGCGGGAAAGCATAATTACTTTTCTGTTGTTTTAATTGTTTTACTGTTATTCTTTACTTTTACATTCCTGTTATTCCTTGTTATTCCTTATTTTCAGGGAAGAAGGGAAGGTAAAAGTAACACTTAATCCAATTAACATATTTTCCTGCTGTGATTCATTGTGATGACTTTGAGCATCTGGTAGTAACTGAGCATGAACTGCTTAAAGTCACAGAAACCCAATCCCCATTATTTCTGCTCATTGAAGGGAATAAATGAATTACCAGACACTAATCTTTGGGTAATTGCTCGCTGAGCAGGAGATCTTGGCTCTTAAAGAAATTAGTTCTGTAAGTTTATAGAACTGTCAGAACTAGTGAACTATTAAGAAGTGTTAACTATAAATGAAAAAAAAAGAAGTTGAATCTTACAGTATACATAGTATGTAGAGACAGGTAGTATCAGTTATACTAAAAGTTATCATCTGAAGTTTATGCTGAAGACTGAAATTTGTGTCAATGTTTCTGTCAGTACAGAGTTATAGCATGTGGAATAAGAGTGTGCTTCACTGTTCCGAATGACTAAACCATTTGGGGCTTGAAGTAACTCTTACTCGTTTTGAGGTGTTCTAATTCAGACGTAGCAGGTGCTTTTTAGCTCTAGTCAGCCTACCCTGTGACTGAACATGCATGCACGTTTTCCAGTTTTCTTTGACATAATTTAGGCTAGTCTTCAAAGTGCTTTTTGGTTTTGAACAACTGGGTGGACTTGCGACTTATGCCTTTAAGGTATTGGTATTTAAATCATGCTCCTTGTCACTGGTGGTCATCAGTCCTTTGCCTTTCAGGAGAACGGCCTGAAAAGAGGATGTTAGGAGTCATTATTCATAATTTCTACTCAGTGTAGCCTTAGGTCACCCTTACTGCTTTGACATCACTGGAGTCTTACTTTTAGTAGTGGACCTTCCCACCACTTTCATACATCTAGAAAAATTAAGTGCCCCAAAATAATTAGATAAGCAAAGCTCAAATCCACCTAAAGTTTATTCTATCAGAATACAATGCCTGTTAACTTATTCTCAACATCTTGTATTTGCAAGATAACCAAGGAATGATTTAAGTGGTTTCTGGATCTTTGTGACCTGATGGGTACTTTCTATCTCAGTTGCTATGGGCAGTTTATGCATTTTTTTTAGGCCATAAAATCTGTATTTGCTTCTCTTAAATTCCTATTCTGCAACTGGTCTTTACAAAATGCAAGATATGTTTCTTCTGTTTATCTTAATCCTGTATATTGCTACATTTATTACATTACTTCTTTGATCAAAATTCCACAGGTATTTTGACAAAGGGATAATAATACCCTGGTTAAATACTTACAATTGAAGTAAATGTTCCATGCAGTATGTTTCTGCCTGTCAGTGAGGACTGGACTTGTTTCCTGTAGGCAGTCTTTTCATTGTGGAATCTCTGCTTGAAACTTTGTTGAAGCAGCAGGTATTACTTAATATGTCCTTCCACTTACTTTATTGTCAACATACCAGGATACTTGCCCTATTAATATTCTGTAAGGACGAAGTGCTCTAAAGTAATGCTTGTTGTCACAGAATTCGATGTTAATACTGCTGTAAAATTGTCTTCAGAGTGCCATCTTAATGGGGAAAAGATACTGAATCTTAACAGACTTAATCTGGTTAAATTTATGCATCAAGAAGTTGAATGCTTCTATGCCTCTAAGTGCTAAAGACATTCTCTGCACTCTTAAGTATATTCCAGTTGCAGATATGCCATCAGTGCTGGAGGTAGTTCTAGCTAAGGTTTTGAAACCGTTTTTTCCTTAGATCTAGCCAGGGTCAGGCCCTCAGGTGAGTGGATTGGTTTTTACAGCTGTTCTTAGCACACTAAGAATGAGGGTATGTGTGTATTCGTATTTTCCCTCTCCAGTCCCAGCCAGCTCTTGTACTCCCCCATGCTGGGAGGAAAAGGTGCTGGATGGCTCTGCATAATTCCCAAAGGCTATTGGGAATGCTTGCAGCCAGCAGGGAAGCGAGAGAGGGCATGGAGCTTTGGAACACTCATGACATCCACAGGTTGATAACAGTAGAGGTAAAAGCTATGTAATGTCACAGATACTTGTTTCAAATACATCATTTTATTCTTAACACACGAAGAGAAAATGACATTTGCACACGGGAACTTCTGTTTCTGAATGTGCACGTGTATGCTTCGTTAGGGAAGTTTAAAAGCAGAATCAAAGGCAGCCTGCTGTTCTCAGAAAGGGCTGTCAAGCGTTGGGACAGGCTGCCCGGGGGAGGTGGTGGAGTCACCATCCCCGGAGGTATTTAAAAGGCCTGTAGATGAAGTGCTTACGCACATGATCTAGAAGTGGACTAAGTAGGGTTAGGCTGTGGTTGGAGTTGATGATCTTAAATGTCTCTTCCAACCCAGATGATTCTGTGATTCTATGACTTGCTGCTGCCTTTTGCTTATAAAACCTGTACACAGTGGAAATATTGTCATGAAGGGGCATTTTGATACTAATACTGATTAGAGTAATAAATATACTCAAATCTGATACAAAATGCAGAAGGGTGTGATTTCAAGCTCTTGGACTTCCTATGCCATGCATGTACAGTCTTGTGTGAACCAGAAAAGGGCTTATTCCTGGCATTTTTCAGTAGTTAGGGGTGTCTCACTCTGCACAGCTTGTCAGGAGCAGAACTGCAGCCATGTTACTTTCTTCCCCCCAGTGTTGTCCTGGAGTTTAAGTCCTTTAATGTACTTCTGAACTACTGCTAGTAGAAACTTAACTTGATTTGGTATTTCCTTATGTCTCTTTATTGGTTTGAATTAATTAGAATTACTTTATACCTGAACACTTCACAGCTGTATCTAAACAAGATGGCTTAACTTCTGAATTTTAGACATAACTTAGTGTATGCAAAAGAATGTAATGCATACATATGTATATGGAATTAAAGCACTTGGAATTTAGTAAAAAAAAAAATACTTCTGTGGTAGACCTAGAGCATTTGTTCAGCATCATAGCATAAATGTAGACATAGGTTCTGAAACTGGAAACCTTTGTGCCATCTCACAATTTAAGTATCTGGTTTATATAAGAATATATGAGCAGGACTGAAAATGTGATGTGCAATATAAATGACTGCTATTATTGCTGATACTGGACTTCACTTTCCAAGGCCTTTGTCCTAGCTAGTCAGACAAAGTTCTATTGGGTCCACATACTCTTTGAACAGTTTAGTAAACCAATACTAATTTTCTAACTGGCTTGGACTGCTGTGCAAGACAGAAGTTGAACTCCTTAGATTTTCACTCACATGATCTCAGTCTTCCTAGTCCTTAGCTGCTAAAATGTGAAACAAAATTTGTTCTCATCCAGAGTTCCACTTATGAACACAAACTGAGAACATGGCATCATGAGAAGCAGTCAGTTTTTATTTTGGATGCAAATGACTGTGTATGTCCCTGGCCATGTGACTTACAGTTGTTTGAGATTTGAATTGTCACTGCGTGGTTAAACTGTGATGTACTTTGTGGCATGACTGTTGTTGAGAAAGCAAATGATACTTGTGTTAAACCTGATTGTGAAATTTTTTGAATAACTGAGTTCAACTCTTTGTCTTTTTAAAGTAGCATTTTCAGTGGTATGAACTCTTCCAAAGATAAATCAGGAGCTACTAACAAATATGTAAATTGACTCTGTACTTTTCTGGCAGAAATTGAATTATTAAAATTGATAACTGTAAAACATCATCTTGAGCCACTTGGGACCAAACCTCTAGGGTAAATTAAAGACTGCTTCATTTGTGAAAAAATATTGTTATTGTGTTTCAGTAGTATCTTCTTTCTTATATTTGGTATAGCAATGGAGAAGATAATCTCATTGTGTAAAAGCATTCCAAACCCTCAAATTTATAATGCTGTGTTGGCATGGACCCTCATTAATTGCAAGAAAGATCTATAAGCTTTCCTTTCAAGTGTACTGGCAATAGATTTTGGAGGAAATATCCCTGCTTGTGAAATTCTTCTCGCTGTAGTGTTGGTATTCATAGAATTGTAGAATAATTATGGCTGGAGATGATCTTGCTCTGAACGGGGAGTGGAACAAGTTCAGTCAGATTGGAATAGTCAGGGCCAGTTCAAGTTCACATAATCTGCTCTTGCTCTGGGTACCGTGTTCCAGAACTACTACGTTCTGTCTTGTCTTTTGCCTTGTGGGATATAGCTGTGCACCTTTGAGCAGTGTAGTTTTGTTTTATCTACCTTGAGATAGCAATACAGTCTGTACTGCCTCTGCCTCCCAAGTCTCTTAAGGCTGAACAAACCCTGTTCTGCCAGTCTGTCCTCCTGTATTGGGTGCTGCAGTCCTCAGTCATCTCAGTGACCACCTCCTGCACTCCAGTGTGTCAATGTCTGTCTCCTGTTCTGGGGAGCAGAAGACTCAATGCCACTCCAGATGCAGACCTGTGAAATGCCCATGTTCCTCAGCCTGTTGGCAATGCTGCTGCTAATGTTAGCTGGGATTTGGTTGGGTTCTGTTGCTGAAGGACACAGACCTGGATTCAGCTTGTGTCCATGAGGTCCCCCATGTCCCATTCTGCAAATCCTTCTAAGCAACAGACCTGCAGCCTGTACTGCAGCTGTGACAAAAAACAAAAGCCAGGACTTCACATCTGCCTTTGAATTCCTTTTGGTTCCTGTTGGCCCATTTCTCAGCATAATGAGGTCCCTGCACATAGCAGCCTTGTCCAAAAGTGTATCAGTCACTCCCAATGTGGTATCATCCAGACTTGGTGCATGTGAAGTCTGTCTTTTTATCCATATTCTCTTACACAACCAGGTATATGGCTTCAGTGTTAGTCCCTTTCACTGCCTGTCTTATGCGTGAGCAAACAGCATTACACAATTAATAGGTCACACTTGAAGTTGATCTAAGCCCGTGCTCTGTATCAAGTGGTTTAGCTGATGCTTAGAAAGTAGTCCTTCCTGCTCTCTCTTCTTCCTTTTGGCCAGTTGATGGTCTTTGGACTTGGAGAGACTGAGAAGTCCACCCTGTATCAACTGCTTTTTTTCCAAGTCACTTCATACCTGTGAACTTCCGGATGCTCAGTAGTGGAGAATGCACAGTTCAATGTATTTTCATAATGTAATTAACACTTACTTGTCTAAATGTACTTTCTGGAAACTTTGCTAGTCCGGTTTAATTCTTGCCTAATGAGAAATAAAAAAAACCCCAAACCTCTTCCTCTTATATCAACCCTATGTATCTTCTCTCTTAAAAACAAAATGTGCAAAACCCCTTCAGCTGAAGTCACCTGAATTCTTTAAGTTTTACCACTTCAGCCATTCTCCCTTTTCCAGGTGCTTTGTTCATATTGTCAAACAATAGGACTCAGCTGGGATTCTTTCTGGATGTTGCCGGTAACTGCTCTCTGCATGCTAACCCGACCGCTTGTTTCTTCTAGGCAGTTTAGTTATACCTCCGAGGGCTTTTTCCTCTTGACCAAGGGAAAGTTTGTTTTTCTAAGAATCTTTTGTGATGGATGGACCTTTTGAAGGCTGTAAAGTTCTGAGCAATTAACATTAGACTTATTGAATGACACGTTTACTTTAGCATATCCAGATAATTCTTAACAAATGATTGAATCTAAACACTTCTCTTAAAATATTTTTCTTCAAAGGATATTTAATGACATGATCTGTAATTGCTTGATGAATGATAAGTATTTAAAGCTGGTTTTAGGTAGATAAAAACTCATACCTCAGAGGAGGTAACGTCTTAATTTATGGTGAAGAAATACTTTTGTTTTACTGCTTTCTAAACTAAGATTTAGATGAAGGGGAAAACAGTACTCCTAAAAAAAGAAAATAAGCAATGTAATAGAATTAAGGTAACTTTCACACTTTCTTCTAAGTTTTATTCTAGTTACTTAAAAATGCTGTTTTAAGAATGTTTTCTGCATGGTTCAAATTATTTATTCTAACAAGAATAAAAAGCCTTTTCCTACCCCAATTTTTTTAATCATCTTTACTGTATCTGGCTATATTAAAGCTATGGAAAATGTAAGTGTTCTTCATAAAGCTCTACCACCCTGCACTTAGGAGGCTTTGCTGTTCTGATTGTCAGAGAAACTTATTTTTGAAACTAGTAGTGAAGTGTATGGCATCATTTGCTTCCCTTGTCAGGACTATGTGAAGATACTCTTTGGTGGGGTGAGCAGTAAGGAAGAAAGATCCTTTTATGTTCTCTTAGGAGCACGAATGACCATGTTTGACAGTTGCCATCCTAAGCATGAGAAACTCTAGTTTGACCCTTGTCTTCCAAGAGGCAAAGTACTCATAAACGGTGCAGCTTTGAGTTTCTTCATTTTCAAGCTTCTGTAGTTTCTCATGTGATGCCTGTAATGTTCTTCAGAATAAACTGGTTGTAGAACTGCCAGAATCCTTTTTTCCTTATTGGATATGTAAGGATTTTTAAAAAACTGAGTTACTTCTGAGTGTAAAAGCATTGCCTCAAACTAAGCATGGTGTTGGCTGGAGCTACGCAAACTTCCTTGTGTAGGTTTTGCCAGAGAACATCTATCTTGACCTGAAATATCCTTGCTGTTTCCAGCTGTGAGCTTCATGAACAAACACTATAAATTTTGACAAGCTGATCATTATTCATGCAGATCAAATTCTTGTCCTAATTGGTTTCCCTTTGTTTTAACAAGCTTTACTGTGTTTTTATTTTCACTTGTTTTCTAACAAGCCTTACTTTCTGCCAGTTTCAATGGGTTGAGTCTGTAGTCCTAAGAAATAACTTGAAGGATATAAATGACATGTGATGTAGCATTGTTTGATGAAATGGAGGGCACTAGATGTAAGTTACTGTCTAAGAATGCACTGAAATGCAACATGCTTGTATTGGTGTATGGAATTGTCTGAATTGGTCTTTAAATTGTGAAGTTTATAAACCAGGAATAACACAGGGAGAGAGTTAGTTGAATTTGAGCTATAAAAGAATATTTCATTTGGAGTGCTTTGGCATTTAAAATGCTGTATTGGGTTTGTTTGGGTTTTCACAATAAACTAGTGTTATATACTATCTCAAAAAGCAGGAATTGTTTCTGCAACCAAACCTTTCCATCACTGAAATAGTGGGAAATGTGGAGTCAGATAAAAAAATGGTCTATACTAAGGCTGGTATGTGAGATTCCTTACTGCCTGGATTATATGTGGATGGATGTTGTGGACTGTTCCCTTGGCTGCTGTAGTATAGACTGTCTCTCACCTGTCCCATTCATCCCCCTTTATTTCCATGATGAATAACACAGCAAAGCTTATTGTGAGCGCTTAGAGGATGGGGGTGTATGACTTGTTAAAAAATTAAAGCAAACTCAAAACCCCACGCTAAATAACAACCAAACACACCCCAATACACATTTATATAAACACTCATACCCACATAGTCATGAACATTGACACACGTATCAAAGTAGTCTGTCAAGCAACTAGACTACACAGGTGGATGTGCCAGTGGTCTTGGTAGAGGTCCTTCCACTGAAATGAGGGATGACAGATTTCTGATATTAAATATTCATGTCTTCAAGGGTGTTTCTCAGGTCAGCAGCTGTGTGCTGAATTTGGATGTGACTTTGTGCCCTATAGGAGCTGACAGTGATGAGGATCTCTTCATCCTCTTCCATCTCTGAGCTGTCAGGATTTACTCGGTCTTTTGTCTCCCTATCTTGACCACCTTAAAGCTTCAATCTTCTTGTTTTATCTTCCCACCATTATCTCTTAACGACTGAAGTCAATGGATTGTCCCTTCTTGTAGTGTAAATATAGTCCTTGCACTGCCTTGTGCATTTTGAGGAGCTGATCTGTACTGTGATCTTTGAGGTGCTTATCTAGGTGTCATCAGCACATGCTGTTCTTAAGGCCTTTCTTCTGCCATTCTGTTGGGTGTTTCCACACCAAAGCATTCCCATTAATTGTCTAATCTCATCAAACTTTAATTACAAAGTGTCTCTACCCTTTAAGACAGGTGTTGCCTTTTTGCATATCTCATGCTTGCAGCTCCTAATCTGTTACTACCTTTTAAACTGCCAAAATATGTTTTTCAGACCTACTGTCTGACTTTTAAAAAATTACTAATTCTAGTCTATTAACATAATCTCTGCTGCCCATTCTTGTATGGGGCTCTGGTTTGTTTGCTAAAACTTTTTGGTCCCATCCTTTCATCGAAGAAATCTCTAGTCTTTCTTCTCCTTCCTTCCTTTTCTGCCTTGCTGGACTCAGTATGCATTCGTTGTATAGTAAACCACCTCCACTTTGCCTCAAACTCTGAAAAGCAGCTACCTTCTTCTGGAGATGTAGTCCTAGAGGACTGGAGAGGTAGTTACCAAGTGAACTGCCAAGGGCTCTTCACATTACTGCTGGTTTCTTCCTCCTTTGGCACCCAGTGCTTCTCACTAAAAGCCAAGCAGCAGCTTTCTGCATTCTACAGGGCAAACCGAAAGCAAGCAGACCTTGTGGATTCTTTGTTCTCTTTAGGAAAGCTTTTCTTAGCACTTCAGCTAAAAGAAAAACACTTGCAGAATGCTTTAGTTTTTATTAATTTCAGAATAATTCAAAATAGATTGTTTTGCTGTCCATACTCCCAATAGTTAATTCCTTGTGTAGTCACTTCGATTGAAACTTTTATTTACAGTCCTAATTGAAAGTTCTTCTGAACTGTACTCATGGGCAGGCATACAATTAATTCAGGTTTATTACTATTAATTAATTCATTATTAATTTGGTCTTTGATTATATGTGCTGGTCTCTTTCTTGAACTTTTCTGTAACTTTTGACTAATGCTTGTGCTGTGTTATGCCATCAAGGTGAAGTTATCTGCACCAAACTTCCATTTTTGCTTAGGGATGAGCGTGTGGAAGTCTGTTATTCCATAAAGATGTTTGGACTCTGCTGTCCTTTGGATGCTTTAGCTGATGTAGTTTAGAACAGCTGTTGAGTTCCCTGATTTGCATTCCAGTTGTTGCAAGGAGAGTCCTCTGTCCTAGCAACTCTTCTGAGTGAGAGTCTTTTGGAGGAAGTGCAGATGTCCCACAGACCGTTTTTTAAGTGCTTATAAGTACTCTCTCTGCTTTGAATTTAGCTGACAGTGAGACCTCAGTGGGAAGGGCATCTTTTTAATGCGAGTGCAATGTCCTCTTGCCTTGCCGGTGTGATTTAGCACTTTTGATGCTGCATCAGTTAGCTCTGTAGTAGCTGTGAATAAGCGCTGCAGTAGCTTTTCAG
This sequence comes from Laterallus jamaicensis coturniculus, assembly GCA_022605575.1. Classification (NCBI taxonomy): domain Eukaryota; kingdom Metazoa; phylum Chordata; class Aves; order Gruiformes; family Rallidae; genus Laterallus; species Laterallus jamaicensis. The sequence goes on from JAKCOX010000027.1 coordinate 8,852,894, forward strand.
GAGGATAAGCTTGTTTCGGAAGGGACACTATACACGAAAACTCACTTGTTAAGATGGTAGAATTACAACTGCACTTTCAAAATTCAAACTGTCTTGTCTAGATGGCTCTACTAAGCTGTACTGTCTCACTGATTTTTTTTTTTTTTTTTTTCATCTGGCTGTTTTACCATACCTGATAGAAGAAAGAACTAATTGTTCTTGTATGATAAATGCAACTTCCTGAAAACACAGGCTTGGACCAGAAGGGAAGGACTAGTGTGTTTTAAATAGGACTGTAGCATTTTTCTTGGTGTTCTAAGTGTTTAGGAAAATACTGGGCCAGAGATGGTATTTGGGCTTCCCCTCCTGCCATTGCCTCTCTGTGCCCCTTCATGGGTGTGCAGATGATCTTCTATCACATAACCCAACACTGTGCAAATGGAGCTTGATGGAAGATGTGGTCTGAGACCTGTAAACATCAGTAGTGATGCCTGCAGTAGGCCTTTGACCAAGCTCAACAGTTTGTTCCCCATGAGTAACAGAACTCAAAGACTTTGTTCAGGATGTAATACTTGTAACAGCAATTTTCCTTGTTCTCTGGTGGCTTCTGCATTTTTTTCTCTTGGAAGCTGTGATTTATTTGTCAGTGGAAATAATTATGTCTTAAGCATTTTAGATTATTATAAGAGCTAGAAGCTTTCTTTTTTCATGTTCTAGAAGACCAAACAATCCCTGTATATGCATATGGTTGCTTTTTGTGAAGTGTGGAAATGTTACATGCACATCATAAATGTTAACATTCACATCTTACCTAGTGACAGCTGCTGTTCATGACATAATAGCATTTTTGTTAGGTTTGATACTATATATAGTCCTTCTCTTTCTTCCCCTTACGGTCAGAAATAGGGAGTAATGGCTCGCACACTCATTTGGAGCTTAGATCTGACTGCAAAGATGGCACATTGGTGGTGTAATTCCCTAACTGACCCAGCGGGGTTACTGTTCTGGGAATAGCACTCAAGTAACTGTGGCTGTAGAAATGCTGGCAACCAGGCTATTCGGTGCTCAGGTTGCACCAAGTAGCAAATAACACGCTTGAAGTGCTCAGCCTTTCCCAAGAAATTTGAGTTCAGTGTTAATGGATGGAGATTGAATCTTCAGCAGAAAGACCTGAGTGCTTGTCTCATTTGATGACAACTATTATTCTATAGTGTGCTATTAAGCAATATTACTGGGGAGGGGGGAAAAAACCTCTACTGATTATGTACTAATGGCAAGAACTGGCATATAACAAAAATGGCTGAGTCACTGCAGGGAAGTCTTTTAGTCTGTGCAGCTTGAGCAATTGCTGTTGCAATTACTAGGTAGAGTGGTATATTTGGGCATCTTTTCAATAAATAGAGATAAAGATTCTCTTGTGAATGATTAAGGAGTAAGGCATTGAAACTCCCTAAGGTCTTCCAACCCTCCTTAGGTATTTGGAGATGATTCCAGAAGTTGGCTTGACTAAATTTTAGTTTCTTAAGAATTTAATACTTTAAGGAAGTAGCAAACAATGTTTTAATCCAGCACTTCAGGGGAAAAAAATTATACTAGGCAACATGTGCCTGTGTCTGTTTGCTCATGATGGGTACAAAGAGTCTTCCTAATACAGCCACCCAGAAGCCTGAAGAACTAAAGGTATTGGTGAAAAATGGGGGAGGAAATGAACCAGCACTATGATTGGCTCAGAGTTTTGTGCTGTTGTACCTAATTATTTTTGGAATAAGAGCTTTGGACTTCTGATAAATTTTCAGGCTACAGTAAAATACCCAGTAAAACCATTGGCAAAACTATTATTTCTCTAAAAGAATCTCCAGAAAGTTCTGTTACCTCCCCAAAAACCCAAAGTTTGGTCATCATAGCTTTAGTGAAGGGTCACGGAGGCAAATCCAAAGTAAAAAATAAGTAATGTGGTAGGAATATTATTGGAACAGAAAAATGTGGTCACAATTAAATAATTGATTGTGGATATAATTGTTTATATATGGCTTTTATTTTCCATGTATTTTATATATATGCTTTAATACCATCTATTTTTTACTAGACTTTCTATAAATATCTATATAAAATATTTTATTTACAAGTATACTTTTGAGAACTGATTGATGTCTTAAATGTAATACAATAATACTTTGCAAAGTAATGCAACATGGTGAGGACCACTTGTAATGCTAAAGGTACCTATACATGTGAATGTTGTAAAAGAAAACTTGTGCCCTATCAAGTACATAGGATATTAGCTCAAAAGAAATACTGTAGCTTTAAAATTATAAGACAATGCATAAGTAGCTCAATTACTTGCCCATTTATTTGCATTTTAAAACAAAGGCTATGTTTTGCTTTGGAAGTATCTGGTGCTGAGCAGGAAATTGTATAAAAATGGCTATGAAAATGTTTAAATTGTTTATTTGGATAAACTCAGTGACTGCATCAATTGGGCCTGAGAAGGGAGGGGTGGGAGGAGAAGGTGTTTAAATGCTTAGTTTTTCCTATTACCCTACTCTGATTTGGTAATTAAATTAATTTCCTCAAGTTGAGCCTGTTTTACCCATGGTGGTCATAGTGAGTGATCTCTTCCTGGACTTACCTTGACCAATGAGCCTTTCATTCTACTTTCTCTTCCCCGCCTGGCTGAGGAGGTGTGATCAAGTGGCTTTTTTGGGGACCTGGCCTCCAGCCTGGGTCAGCCCACCACAGATTTTAATTCTTCTGTGTAGAGGATGAACTTAAAATATTGTGCTCCTATAAAATGATTTTGGGGAAGTGTTTGTTTTCATATTTGACTCAGCAGTGTTTCCTAAGGGGGGGTGGAGAAACATTAATGTTTGGGAGGAGGAGGTCTGTGACCCAGTGTAACAAGAAGCTTTCTTTGTTAAAAAAATTCATTGTACTTTACTAACTGTAAATAGATAATTTATAGTTGTTAGCCAGTGGTAAGTATTTGCACAATATAAAGATGCTCTAGTCAAAATCCTGTTGGTATTAGATATTAGAATATAGATAACCTTTTGATTTTTCCCAGATGGGACAGATGTGAACTCCAAATCTGCAAAGAAGTGCTTCAAGCTGTAGTTCCTATGTTCTGTGTTAGACCGATTTGTCTCAGTTGCATGTATGAAATATTACATATGCAGCAAGTCACATTCATGAAGGCTTATCAGCTGTATATCTTAAGATAAAATTACTGTGTATGCAAAGTAGCTATTTGTTCAGGCTTTCTAAATGTGTGGCGACCTGGACATTTGGGTTGCCGGAATAGGTAACTGCATGAGTAGTTGGGCACTAAATGAGAAGTCTTTTATTGTCCTTGTGAGTTATGTTGGCAGACTTCAAAATTTTGGATGAAGAAGAGGTGGAGGGACAAGGTCTAGAGTTAGTTGCTGGTTCACTTCATTACAGGTGTTACAGAGAGCACAGCCTGTGCCCTGTGCGTGATATAAAGGGCACGTGCTGACACAGAATTACCCTGTCATGTATGCTTGTATTTGCTCTTATCAAGCTTTCTATGCAAATGATTCCCTCTTCCTGCTAGCCCTCTGAAAGGGAGAACTTTTTAATCCATTTGTTTGCTGTGCAAAAACTTGTACCCATGTCATTTTACTAAGTTTTCACTATTTGAAGGGAAGAGAATGGGAGACATGGGTGAAAAAGGACGCATGTAAATATTTCTCTTTCCTCAGCCTGTCAAAACATTTAGTGATACTTCAAATAGTCCATTTTTGGGCTTGTTTTTCCATTTGGCAGTGTATCTGTGATAAGACTAATATAAACTTAGATATGAGTATTGAAGAGATAATAAATATTCTTTCTGAAAGATATAGGTACTGAACTTGTCACCTCACTTTACATTAAAACTGCTTCTTTTTAAAGTCAAACATAGCTCTCCATAGAACATGTAGCAGAAAATGTTAGAGTTGCAAAGGAAGACTTTCTGCATGACTCAGTTGACAACATGAGATGTTGTTTGCACTTGTAATACTAAATGCATACATACTGAATGCTTGTCTGATTTTGGATTGAAATATCTTGTTTCAAAAGAAATGCTTTTGTTTCTATTTAAATACATATTCTTCCCCTTTGAAGTAGATGTATAGCCCAACAATCAGATCTTACCTTGAAAAATATTTGCCTGTTACAGCATCTAAACGGTCCTAAACCCATTTATTCTTCTGTTCTATTTGTTCTGCATAGTAGTATTTTGGGTTTGGTTAGCGTACTCTTTCTTTACGATAAATAGTCGGTCCCTTGCTAAAAACAGGGTCATGTTTGCTTATAAAACTCTAAATGCAATGCTCTTAATCACTCTTAGGGTGGATAGTGGGGAATGGTGGTTTGTAACATCAGAAGATCTTCTAGGTGACAGTTTGAGCCTTGAAAAGAGGGGTTTAAGACCTAAATTAGGTTTGATTTTTTTCTGTAGGCACCTACAGAATAATGTAAGGGGAAAATATGTGCTGATGTAATCAGAAGGCATGCTATTGTAATCTGTCCTGAGGATGCTCATGAAGTTACTGAGGTGTGGTGGGGTCCCTTAGTTGATACTGATGGATTCAGAAGGATGGGAAAAGTTAGGGTTAGTTTGTGAGCTGTTTGGTAGCTAACTGTGCTCCTGATCTTCACAAAGTGAACCAAGCTTACCTGTCAGACTTCTTTATCTTGTCTATTTTCATCTTAATGGTCTCATAAGGAGTTCTGATGCTGTAGAAGGGAAATGTATGCTTGTGCTATTTAAAAGGCAACCTTGATTTGCAGGTCTTGCCCCAGTGCAAGTGAGGGTGGGGGAAAGAAAGAAGAATAGTAGCTCCATTAAGAATTTAGGAACTTGAGAATTTAGGGGGCTTGAGGTCTAATTTATGCTACAACCTTAAAACACGAGACCACTGCATGCCATGCTTGGCTGCAGATTGTTTGGAATATGTGTTATCTGTTGGTCATGAGAGGAGTTAGGATGAGATCGTTCTGGCAAATCAGGCTGTCATCTTTGAAGTTAATAGCTAATACTCTCTCATGCACAATGTTACTGATCATAGGTCAAAACAGAACATGCTCCATGGTGGTCAACTGTTTGGTAATTCAAAAAATGAATAAAAAACAGTGGGAAGGGAAGAATAGGTAAAAATGTGCCTAGACATAGGTTCTGGGATCCCTTTTTTTAGGCCAGTAGTCAAAAATGTGATTACATTATACTTCAGAAACTGTCTGAGACAGTTCTTGTATGAATTCTAAAAGGAAAAACAAGTGGTTGTGGCCATTTCTTATCAATTTGTTCCTTGTTTATTCTTCCTACCACAGCATTTTCAGACTTTATTAAGTGTCAAAGGTCAAGCTCAGTTTGCCATAAAATCCAAATGCATGTGTTCTTCTGTTAATGATTGACTCCAGCCTTCTTTAAAGGTTTCTGAAGGCTTAATACTTATAATCTCTGCCAGCAATATTGTGCCTAATAGTGCACTTATGATGTTTGAATTTTTGTTTCAGCTTTTATGAACTTAAGCATTTGTTTATTTTCCTCTAACTTTTAAGCTACATAGATCTGTAATCTCCCTAGTAGTAAAAGTTGTTTGCCTCTAAGGACAACTCTCTAACCGTTTCAGGTTTCTATTTTGTGCCTTGTAGTCTGAGGAGAATGTCACGATCAGTTTCCTGTGATACTTGCTTTGGATTCACTATTACTATTGGTCTTGTTGACTTGTTAAAGGGGGAACCAACAAGCACAAAAGTCTGCAAAAGCCTTGGTGTCTGACTTGTTATAACTGCCACTACGTTTCAGTAATAAGGTTATTTGATAAAAGACTTTTTCTTCAGGGTCAAGAAAAGAGTGGGGGGAAGAACCCATGTCTTATATTCCTGTTAGGTACTTCCACCAGTCCCTGGTATGTAGATGTTTGTATATTGGCCGTGATCTCTTTCAGAGTGTTATAGAAATCTGATTAGACCCTTTATAGGTTGTTCTGATTCTTAAAGCCTGTTCCAGATAGCTTTGGTGTCCATAAGAAATGGTATTTCCTGGTGCTAAATTCGTTGTCCAAAATACTTTAGAATTTTAATTTCAATTGCAATTTTTTTTTGTTGTTTTGGATAGTATTGCTTTAGAGGGAGAGCATAGCTCAGACATCTGCAAGCCATACACGAGAAATCAAGCAAACTGAAAGCTGTTAGTCATGTAACCTGAGTTCAGAGAATAGGATACTTCCTGTGGCAGCATTATGTCATCAATTTATTTTTAGCCCTTAGACACAGACTTTCTCTAATGAGATCAGCAGATCTCTGGAGTAGAACAAGCAGTGCACTCTTTTGACAGTAGGGATTCTAAATGTGTCAATCCATGCATTTCCACATCTGCTTTCCTTTTCTACTGACATACTGTCCTGTCATCTGTGGATTGCTCAGTAACGGGAACACCTATGTGGAAAATCCAGGTGCTTTCCCTCTTGCACCCACAACTAAAATTCCTCAGAATCTGTGAGAAGCTACTGAGCCCTGTCTGCAACAGTTTCACAGGCATGTGTAAGCAAGGTATGTAGTGCGAGGCATTTGTTGTTGTCTTTGGGTAGTGACAGTTGGATAAAAATAGGCCTGGCAGTTTCCAGGAGGCTGACCTGCAGAGGCTGCGGGCATGGGAGGGTATTCTGGTACTCGCTGGGCCTAATGGTTTCTGTTGCTCTCTTGGTTACGTAACATCTGTTGAACAATTCCCTCTTTTGGAAATTATTAGTTCTTCCTTGAAGAGAATTAGGTAATGGATAAAAGAGGATGTCTGGACTGCGGAGGGTAACCCTGTGCCGGGAACAGGCAGCGAGGATAAAACAATACTGATGGAAAAAGTGCATCAGTAGGAGGGACAGACAGAAGTTCTAAGCAATGAAGCTTATGCCTTACAATGCGAACAAGTTTCATGAGATCTATTTTAAGGATCACTATCAACTCCTTCCCACTTTCAGGGGCGGGGCGGGGAGAAGGTTTTGAATCTTATGGCTTAGTTCTGGTTTTCTTGGAGTTTTACATCTTCCTAAGATTCACAAACAAGGGATTGGTGGCTGGCCTAGTATTGCCAGCCTAAACTCTTGTCTGAAGAACTGCTAACACTTAACATGATATTCAGAAACTGGTTTCTCAAGAAGCAGGGGCTTAGAACAGTATTCTTTCATAAGTTAGTGTCTTAAAATAGTTTGAGTTGGAAGAAACTCTGGTTATCTATCAGACACCTCTCACTCAAAGCAGGGCCAAGTCAAAACAATAAATTCAACCTTTGAGTTAGGTCAGGTTGTTCACAGCTGTGTCCAAGTTTTCAGTATATCCAAGGATGGAAATGACACAGGTTCTCTGGACCGAATGTTCTGATGTTTGACTACCTTGATGGTGAGAAATTGTTTCCTAACATCTAATTGGAATACCCTTTATTGAAGTTTCAGTTGGTTTTTTGTCCTGTCACTGTGCAACACTGAAAGAGACTAGCTCTGTATCCTGCAATAACTAGATAACTGGAGTCACTGTTTGAATTCCTTTTTGAGTTGCTAGTCTTCTCATCTGCATCCTTTGTAGCCTGTCTTCATACATGAGTATATTGGTAGCTGACTTGCCAAGTTCTTGTGTTATTGCTGAGTGATTAGTATGGCAGGCTAAATTCAGTGTACATGTATCCCTTGAGGAGAAATATAATCAAATACATGCTGAGAAAAAGAAAATGGCTTGTAGGTCAGACACTACTATTCAGGAGAAAACAGTCATGGATAGTTTTCCAAGCACCTTTACTCTGAAGGAGGTGCAATACTTTATCCTCTATTTTTTTAAAAAAAGTTGTATTAGCACAGGAATATTTGTTTGTCCCATGTTAAATATTATGTGCAGTTCTGACTACCCTTTCTGAAAGTTTAACGTGTATGGTTAGACTTAGTATAAAAGGGGAATGGCTAAAGTGTCTTCTTTACAAAGATGAAGGTAAAAAGATGCTTCAGTTTGGAGAATAAACTGGTATGAAATCTGATAAAGGAATATAAAATCTTACATTGCAAGAGGAAATTTAGCAGGGATAATTAATCTGTACTTTTTACAGCAGAGGAATTAAAGTGTGAACAGGTTCAAAACAAAGGCAAGTTGGTTTTTTTTGTGGTGCTGGTGCCTGGCCATGTTCTGTAACTGATCACAATAAAATGCAGTGAAGCCAAAATAATATTGGTGGAACTAAATGTTCTTGAGAAATGGTTAGATGCAGCTTTCTGCTTAGGAGGTTTTGAAGTTGCTTATTTCTGGAAGTAAGGAGGATATAGCCGGGGAAAAAGTATCGCAGGATGCTAACCCTTTTTCAAATGTTCTTTGTCTAAGTATTTTGTGGTGGTCAGAAACAGGATACTGGGCTAAATCAGTCTTTGATCTCCACAGTATTGCAGTTCTTTTAGAAGTAAATGCCATGTAAATGTGATTATGCAGACAAGGAATTATTAATACTAGCTGGAGACAAGCAAATTATCTCCAGAAATAGCTTAGAACAACCACTTCTGTTTCCTCCAAAACAGGATCTCTCAAATTCCCAAGTTACACTCATAACAAATCTTCTTGTGGAAGCCAATCTTTTGCTTTGCTAAAGAGAATAACCTTGTATGTAAATGGCCATAATAGGTGTGGAAATCCTTTGTGCAGTCAATAGATGAGTTTTGGAGTAGTTTGCTCTAAGATATTGTGTGACTGTTCCAGGAGAGGCTGGCAGTTCATGGGGGAGAAATCACCAGAATAATGATAAATACACTGGAGAAAAAAAAAGTAATGTCCAAATCAGTTTAGTAAGAGAAACTACAAAAAAGCTGGTTTAGGAAGTCCCTCAGCTGTTAATGGTTTGGGAATGGGAGAGGACATACAGGCTTCCTTTATTCTTGTATATGTCATAACTAATAACTTAATGTAAGCATGAAGGCTATAATATTGTAAATATTGTCCCTTCCATTTCTTCAAGTATTTTTATAAAGTACGTGGAAGGTCTCTGAAATATTAAAATTGAGCTTTCAGAAGTTAAAGTGCCATTATTTAAGTAGTTATATTATCTCTGCCTTATGGCTTTATTGTAATTAGGCTAATTCTGCACAAAACTTTTCAGTGGGAGGCAAAGATTTTTAAACACGTGCTTTTCATATAACTTGTCCTAAATTTTTTTACACAATCATTTAAAAATATTTTTTTCTTAGAAATCTGCTTTATAGAGTACTTTCTACAAATTAACAAGAATTTCACACGGTTTCCAGTATGAGTAGTAGTATTTCCATCTCATAAATCAAGATAGTGACTCTCAAGAAGTCTGATTTTTTTTTTTTAGCTTCTGTTCACTGTGAGTTAATGCAAGAATTTCTTGTTATCCATCATGATTGTATTTTGTACTTAAAAGCATTAGTGGTATAGTGTGGCCTGAACTACTATAATGCTCACACAATGAGGTGGTGGGAGAACTCCTTTACAGGAAGGATGCCTGACAGTTAGCAGAGGGTTAGGGGGTGGTGGGCTCATTTGTTTTGGAAGGGCTTAAAAACAGTGCAGCTATATGTCGTTGCCCATAAGTTACAGCAGACTTAGAAAGCTCGCTCTCACTTTGCACAGACTGTGCTTCTCTCTTAGTATGTGCAGTGACCAACAGATTATTCTGCAGTCCATCCAGTGAGCTGTAATTACGTTGCTGTCTTGGTTTGCTACACGAGCTATATAAACATTTGATTTGCTTTTAATGTGGGGAAACAAAATATTTTGGAGTTGGTTTTTGACTCCTCAATTTAACTATCCTTTTCATTTGATTCATATCACATGTCTTCCAGACAGCAGTGTTTTGTTCCCTGTCTCAACCAGAAAATTCTCAAGATATTAAGAAAATTATTGAACATAATTAAAAATGAGGGGTGTTACTATGTTAAGCCAGCCACTTGAAAGATGCTTGTGAGGATAAAACTGATAAGATTTGTAAAGCATAGACAAATTTTTATTATAAAGAAGAATGCTATGGATGAATAATCTTTATTAAAATTAATGCACAGTAAGTCGTTCCAATGCAATATAGTGTTAATGGTTTCTTTTCTGTTGTCTTATAAGTCCTGGTATTTGAGTCTGTGGAAAGAACTAAAAGATTTAGAGTTTGGTAGATAATTATTTAATATGTAATCCAGTGGTGACTATGGGAAAGATTTTTGTATGTGCTCAGCTGTTGTTATTGCTGAAGACAAATGACACTTTAAACTGTCTGACTAATGGTAGAACAGCAGCATATTCGTGGAGCAGGTGCTCTAGTTTCATAGTTGAAAAGAGAAAAAATTAAATATTAAGACTCAGGTGCTAGCTGAATTACATCCAGTTGCAGTGAACTCTTAAGAAAAGAACATGTAGCTGTGACATCTCCTTTTGGAATAACTTCAGTTTCAATAAAAGATTTCGATCTGTTACATGCTTCAATAGCATCTGTACTGAAAACTGTTTACATGTACGGACTCTCTGCTCTGCTACTTTTAAGGGTAACTTCTGTTACTTGGGAATTGGTTACTCTGCAACTACATGTTTGCGGAGCTAATTCTTAACTTCCAGTGCCTTAAGCCTTCCTGAAGTTCTTAAAGTAGCTTTTCTGTGGCAATGAGAATGTTTTGTATATGAATGCAGTTATATGTGGCAATTAGGTGCTGTGTTAGTATCAGAATTAGCAGCTCTGGAATATAGCCAGCTTGTGGCCAGGAAAGCAGCCAATAGCCTGGAGGAGAGATGTTTTTATTAATATGTAATAACTGCTCTTGAGAGTTCTCATTACAACTGCACTTTGCCAGGATATTTTATATTGCTTACTTGGGGCAGTTTTAATTTCTATTAAAAATATGGATGATAATTTATTGTACCCTTTTCATACAGAGTAAAAAAAAAAGAATGCTAGAAAAGGGAGAGATTACTTGAATCCATATTTTATATCCATCAGTTTCATAGGATCAACATATTGCAGGGAGTATTATTTGTACTAAAGAAACGAATGATTTAAACATATGATCTTCTGTCTATACTGTAATTCCTTTTGGTGCTAGATTTCTTCAGAGGATGAATACAGTAAACTTGCTTGAATGTTGCATACACATGAAGTTCATGCTTTTCATTAAATAATAAAGTTGCTCATGTGAGAGCAACATGTCTAAGTTGTATTTCTGTAGGACCTAAGAGCCTCTTATTGGCTTCCAACCTGTAGGTTAAGGGGCTCCAGTTTTTTAGGTAGCTAAGTGGAAGAGTGTGGGCTCTCACTTTTGCAGTTTAATGACAGTGTAGTTCTGAAACCCTTCAGATAAGGCCATTGTCCTTAGCTGTCTGCTGCATTGAAGAGTGGCTCCCTCTGATTTTTTTTATCTTGTATGCATTGCCTCTCCTCATAGCAAGAGGAGAGAATCAAGTGATAAGGTGTGTTTTTCTTTAGTTCCTGCAAGCATCAAGAGAAAGACAGCATCTTGTTAATTGAATGTAATTTGAGTTGAACGTTTTCTCTTCAGACTTTTATGTACCAATTAATTTTTAGTTCTGTAAGCCATTACAAAGCACTGTAAACTACTTGATTACAGTAAAGAGAATGCTGTTTGAATAACAGCCTGTGCCAACTGGAAATTAAGACTGATGGACTTCTTGTGGCTCTGAAGTGATTTAGTCTGACTTCATGCAAGCTACTTAACTGGGTAGCTGAAACAGTTTTCTTTACCTGTTTTTTCCCTATGGGTGAGGTGCATCTACCTGTCTCTTTGAGATTGTATTGCTGTAGCACAGTTGCCTTTGTCATATTGTCCTACGGCAGGAAGGCTGGCAGGTGGTTCAGCCATTCTTTAGAACCTTTGTACCACTGTGAATCTGATGCAGTGAGTCTTTTAATGCCCACTTCCAAAGTTTTAGCAGCCTTTTCTTAGTCTTGCTGTACAACAGGTGACACAGGTATGTGCCACAGGACTCTGCAAGTCATGCAAGGGTGCTGAGGACTGCTGATAACAGTGGAGCTATCATTTATTTTGGGGACAGAGAGGAGGGTGGTGATAGAAAGCCATGACCTTTCTACCTCCCAGTTTTCTTTGGGTACCAGAACTGCAGGATCTATAGAACTCACTTTGTGAAAGATAAGTAAGAAGATGGAGTCTTGTAGGAGTTACACTTGTAAGAAAGAAGCTTTGCAACTGGCTGCTCTCCAGGCTGAGAGCATTTACTCCCTGATTTCTGCTTACAAGTTGCAGTTAGTACAATAGTATCATGCAACATCAGGAACCATCTGGGCTGTAACATGGGACAGATCTCCCAAGTCATCTCTTGCCACATCCCAGGTGCTTTTGGGCTTTCCTTGTCTGCAGAGGAAGGAGGACAGACTTTCATAAACTTGTCCTTTGCCTTTGTGAGCTTTATGGAGCCCCTTTCTGCTCTCCCTTCATATACAGCTCTTGTTTTGTTTCTGCTGCAAAAGTGCAAGTCTGACAAGGCTGTGTTGTCTCGGTTGGTTATATCCAGGAAATGCAGCAAATACCTATAAAAGTACCCCACTCTTCAACTTGTGCCTTAAGTCTGTTATATTTGACATGCTCATAGAAACCCCCAATAACACCCCTCCCCCCAACCCCTGCTCCAGTTAGGTCACGCTGCATTGAGATCATTGTTTGCCCTAAAATAAAGGGTTTATTTCTTGTACTCTAATTTCTGTTTTTCTCTAACCATCTGTTCTCTTTTGTCTTTCATTTACATTGTAAACTCTTTGAAGAAACAATTTCTTTTGCTTGGTTGTTTGTTTTGCTCTGTTTTCTTTAGTGCCTTGCACAATGGGGTCTTTATCAATGTGTAGGGCTCACTGGAGCTGTAACAACACTACTTCTAAGTCTTGGTATTGATAGAGTTGTAAATATGCTTCAATAAGTGTCTTGGTTATATATATATATATTTTTAGATAATCTTCATTGTCCTTATCACTGAATCACAATTATTTAATCTGTCTTCAGGAAAGACACTCTAAACAAAATTCCAGTTACACAGTTAAACCTGTTCCAGGTTGAAAGAGTTCTTTCATCTTCCAAGCAATTAAAAATTTTAGAGACACCTTTCCAGAGCCTCTTGCATCAGTAGCTTTTTCCACTACCTGTTTAGACTGATTTTCCTTTTCCCATAAATAGATGGGAGCATTTACCCACCTGAATATACTTGTAACTATTATGATAGTACAGCTTCAACTTTGTCCTGTGAGAACTGTTGGGTGTAATGTATTGCATGTTTGGAAGAATGATTAGATGACAGCAGGTAAATTATGTGGCTCTGAACACCTGTAGGAAGCGAAGCAGTTTCAATTTTAAATGAATTCTTCTACCTATGTTATCTGAAGATATTTTTGTTAAACTTGGTATTAAAAAAAAAACATACTTTTGGATGAAACTTCAGTGTACTCATCTGAGCTGAATCTAGTGATCTGAAGTAATTTATAAACTTAGTAGTTTTACCAGTTTCTGTAAAGCTGCAGCAGGATCTGATGTAGTGAGTTTCCAATGATATATGGAAATAGTTGTAGTAGCTCATGTTCTTTGATTCAAAGTAAAATCATATTCCTAATGTACATACTACAGACTAAAAGTTGATGTTAACTTGCTTATTAATCTTCAGTGTGATCTAGATCTATGCAGTTATATGAAATTTGTAAATTGTTTTTAGCAAACCTAGCTGTTTAAAGTCATTGAGGTCTAGAAGCAGACAGAGTGAAATGTGCTAATCGATGTAGGGATGAGTATGGAGCCTCAAAGGTATCTTTAATGGCCCTATCATCACTTTGAATGCTAGGTTATTCACTGGAAGAATACTTGTGTTTAAAAAAAAAAGTAATAACTGTAGCTATTGAGATTCCTTGAGCTGATAGAATCTAAATTAGTTGTTTATGTAGAAGGGCCAGGCTATTAACTTTTACTATGTTAGGTAAACGTATTCCAATGTATCTAAATATCTTTAAAATAGTTAACCAATTGTTTTGCTCTTATCTGTGGTTTTATGTTGCTGAACCAAACTAGTAATTGAATTCTGAAATCACTTATTCTTCTAAAATGCTGTTGCTTTCTGTCCTGCAGCATGGGTCAACTCTCTTTCGATGGGAATGGTTTTCTTCTGTTCTCCAATAGTCAGCATATTCACGGACTTGTTTGGTTGTCGAAAAGTAGCTGTTGTTGGAGCTGCAGTAGGATTTGCTGGACTCCTTTCAAGTTCTTTTGTAAGGTAAAAAATTCTTTTCATTCAAAGTATTTTATCAGCTTCACGTGGTTCCATCAACAGATTATGAGGGAGTAGGCAGTGTTACTTTGTGTTATTTGTTAGAGTAGAAGCCTTGTTTTATTTGTTTTCATTTTTGTCTTTGAAAATATAACTTGTGGAAACTCCCAAGTGATAGTTTGAACTTGAAAAGTAATTAAAAAAAATACAATATAGCCTCATAACAGCACTCCCTATTTAACAGAAAGCACTATGTCTAAATTATCAATAAGGCTAATGATATAAGATCAACAGCATTGTCCTGGGTAAGCTTCTTGTATGTTTTCTTGATATATGCTGTGTTTTAGCAGGTGCATAAACATTGTTTTTATCTCCTCTTCTCCTCCCCTGTTTGCTTATAAAACACTGTTTAAATGTTGATAAATATGCACTAGGACTTCCAGGAAGGTGTTAATATTTCAGTCAAATTTGGTGGTTTGTTCTATTCTTATTGGTCCAGTTGCCAAGCACAAAAAACCCCCATGGGTATAATGACATGTACTTAGTTTATTTACTTTATTAAGAAAATCTCAGTTCTTTCTTGTTAATGAAAAAAAACCAACCTGAAGAGTAGTCAAATTTTCCCCAGGTTATGCTTTAGCTTCTATGTATCTAACTTTTGCAGAATTAACCATAAGAAGTTCAAGAACAGCCAATTTGTTGGACATGCACAGTAGATGATGAGGAAACAGGAAATTTACTAATTCATTGTAGTTATCAGCAGAAAATGGTTAGTGAAGATAAGGAAAGAAATAGCAGGAAAAATAAGGTACAGATAGCCCTAGCTCTCAGTCTGCTTTTTTTCTACACTTAGCAGAATAAGTATAGGAACAGACAAAAGCAAAATTCAGAAGAGCTTCCTACATAAGTGACAATGTATTTGTGCAGGCTTGGGAAAATGTGCCTGTGTTCTGAACCAGAGAGCTGTGAGCTGGCTGTGATCTGCGTGGATGAATATCCATGCTGTCTGGCACTGTTTCTTAGCTAATGTGTCATGTTTGGGCGTATGTCCCCTAATGTGAAAACATATCCACACATTTATAGGAACAGGAGACAAATAGTTCTGTCTTAAGTAACTGAAACTAGTGTTTATATTAATTCTTGGAATAACTTATATTTATGAGGAAAAGAAACATTTGTTTTCTTGTTGTTTGCTCAAGCTTCTAATTTTTATTCTATTTTTTGGTTAATCCAAGTGCAAACATTTTGCTTAAGTCATTTCACTAAAGCAAACACCCCCCACCCCCCACTTCCTGATAAGTTTCAAGAGGCTTGTTACCACATGTGAGGTAAAAAAAATAAGAATGCATCTTGGAAGTCTCTCTTCCTCCTTGCTTCACAATAGTGCTGAATACTAAACCAGTCTCTTTATACACACTAAACACCTTGAAAAAGGTTTTCTTCTTTTGAACAAAATGCTGTCATCACTGTTTCCTGAATATCCAATGGAAGCAAGGCACAAAGGAGGCATGCAAATAAGAAGTTATTTTGTAAAGGCCTTAATATTTTCACTTTAATTGATAATTTGAGGAGAACTTTAGGAAGCAGGTAAACTCTTGTTAGAATACTCACCATTCTTGGTGTTTCATGTTATTTACAGTAAAATGATTTATGCCTATGATGTTATCAGTTAATTAAGGGAGTATAGTTCAGATACAGAAGTCAATGTTCTAAAAGGAAAATATTGTACAGTAGATAAACGTAAGTATGATTTACAGTTTTTATAAGTGTAATCAACTGTGTAAATACTTGGTTTTTTCTGTGCTAGTGAGGAGTGCTCAGCATTGTTTGAACCTGGTAGTGAAGGGAAGAAATGTGTGAATCAAATATACGTATCTATCTTTGGAAAAGAAAACAAGAAAAAACCCCAAATGCAGCAACTGTTGAACTTACATTTGGCTAATTCACCTTGACAATGATATCTATCAGTCAGACTATTTCATGGTGTTACACTTCAATGTAATTTTGCCCCTTTTACCTCTTTTCAGTGAATTCCACAATTTTTAGTGGAAAAAAAATATTTCTGAATTCAGCTGACACAGTGTATTTCAACTTTAAGCTCATATAAACTCTTAACTTCTGTAAATGTCAATTCATTGCAAAACTGTCTTGTCATGTCAGGTGAATATGGACATCATGTTACACAAAATATTAATGCTTTTTTCTTTTCTCTTTTGATTATAGCACCATTGAACCTCTCTACTTCACCTATGGAATCTTATTTGCCTGTGGCTGCTCTTTTGCATACCAGCCATCCTTGGTCATCCTGGGGCAGTATTTCAAGAAGCGCCTTGGGCTGGTGAATGGCATTGTCACCGCCGGCAGCAGCTTGTTCACCGTGTCGCTGCCCTTCCTCTTGAGAGTGTTGATCGATTCTGTTGGCCTGTACAACACCTTGCGGGTCCTGTGCATCCTCATGTTTGTTCTGTTCCTGGCTGGCTTTACGTACAAACCCCTTGTTCCCAATGTCAAAGGCAAGGAGGAAGGAAAGAAGGGAAAGTTCAGATTTCCTCCTGGAAAAAAGATTTGCAATTTCTCTGTTTTCAAAGTTCTCAGTTACCGAATCTGGGCTTTTGGGATCCCAGCTGCACTTTTTGGATACTTTGTGCCTTATGTTCACTTGGTAAGTGTGTGCTTCTTCCTGCATATGATGCATTTAAAACTACAGATTATTCCCCTTTGTTTTAAGGGCTAAGAAAATGATTGGTGATAAGGAGTGATACTTGAAGTGCAAGTTGTGTGTGGGAGAAACATGAAGTGAATACTGTTGTCTGTGATTCAGACATTCCAGGGCTCCAATCAGAACTATTAGTTGAGTCAGTTTAAAAATATATTTCTTCATTCTCAAACTAAGGCTTAAAATACTTTAACCATGAAAAGAGACATTTGAAAAGTATTTAGTAGTATTCCAAATAATTCCTTAATTTGGTACTTGACTGAATACATTGCCAATGATACTTGTGAATTTCAGAGACATAATGGAAGGGGTAAATAACAGAAAACAGGTAAACATTCTGATTTTTCTTCCTTTAAGTGGAGATATGTTTGTTAAAATGTGTGTTTTTAGTGTATTTTATTGGCCATTTTCCAGGTTTATTGAAAGCAAAATACTTTGATTCTTCTTCCTCCAATGTCAGCTTTGAGTTTTACCTCTATAGCAATAGTATAGTGGATCCTGTTATCTGGTACCTCTAGCTGCTGGTCAAGTTAGCTTTTATTGCTGTCTTCAGTAACTCGTAGGGCTTTAGCTCCCGACAATGGGGGAAGCTCAGTCAGCCATTTCTATACATGTACTAAAGTTGATTACTTTCCCTAGCAGATTTTTTTCTGCAGCACACTGTTAATCTAAAGTTTTGATGTAACTGGGAGATGCATTACAGGAAATGTATCTGGCTGGCACTCATTGCATTACTTACTGAAACAGTGACTTATTTTTGAATGACATCCTGGTGGTACTGTCTAAACTGAAGCAGTGCAAACCAAAAGGCTTAAAAGGGTCGAAAGCCCACAAACCCACAATGGGATGCTCTATTCAGACCATTACACATATTCATGTTCAGGAGTATTTGGTAAAGAGAACCAAAAGATCATGTTGATATTAATCATCCCCAATAGAAGAGTAAGATTCATTATAATAAATGTCTTGAATGCTGTTAAACTTCAATGTGTTAAAAGCCCATGGGTTTGTATCCAATATATACAGCAAGTGGTGTCACTCCTTTCTGGTAGCACATTGGTTAGATTACTGACTCTGCATAAGATACTTATTTTTAAAAATTACCTTAGGGTGGTGGCTGGCTTGTTTTTGAGCAGCTATAAACTGACTTTTATTTGTGGTGAGTTCTTGTTACTTAAGTGTTAAACGTGTAGAAACTAGTCTTAAGTGTTACAGTGTGTTTCAAAGGACTGTACCATTGGATGCATAGGCTATTGTGACATTTTACACTATGTCCCCACTAACTTTGTACAGATGCTTGAAATGAAACAGTGTTCAGAGGAGTGGAAGGGGAAGTGTTGTAGAGAAAGGTATTGGATAGTTTGTAAATGATGTTAAGGCTTGCTGAGAAGTGGGGAGTAGGGCCATATATACAGTCACATAAAACCTCTGCAACACACTTACTTAACTAAAAGCTTGTAAATTTTACCAAGGCGTTTGTAAGATTGCTGCTTCTTTTTAGATTGGATTGAAGCTGCTGGTCAGCTTGGAGAGGAAAGAAATCCTTATCTTTTAGTAGCATATTTTTCATTTTTATGGCCTGCTTTCTCTCATTGAGTGCTTTCCCCTCAGCCGATTGCACAAAGCCTGATTGCGAAATACAGCTCTAGTATGTGAAAACAACTTGATCAAGGCTGTTTCTAACATAATGTTAGATAACACTATAGAACTATTCCAAAGTACTGTTAGAATCAAATATTTAAAAATTCCTTCAAAATTATAGTGAGATATTTAAATTCCAGCAGTTATTTTTTTTTTTGCTCAGAGATTCAGAGAAACCATGAAGCTTAACTATTTATAACATAAAATACTCAGTGGAAGTCAGGCTTGCTCTGTATGCAACTTTTGAAAGGGGAAGCTTTACCAGTGCTTGGGAGCCCCTTTTATTATCAAAACTGCCCTTCTGAAATCAACAATTTTTTTGTTTTAATTTACATGTTTCTAAATACTCAATTTTACTGTATAATTCTTTGGTCTCCCTGTAAACCAAAGAGGAAAATCTTCTTGCACAATGTACGGTGGTCTCCCACTGCTCTTCAAAATACCTAAGTATTCTAAACAAGATGCTTAGCTTTCATTCTTGGCTTTGTAGATAGCATTATTAAATGGAAAATAACTTGATTTTTTCTTTACTATTTTAAAATATCTGATTATTAATATTCAGATTTCTATCCAAAATTTAAGTGTCTTTCAACATACACAAAGAATCCATGGAGGGACTGGGGTACTCTTTATTATGTACCCAGGCCTCTTGACCATACTTTGAAATACTTAGAGCCTAAATCAAACTTTGATCAGTGAGTGTGATGGGGTGGTAAGAAACAGGACAGATTGGCATAAAATTTCATGTGGGATTGGCATAAAATTTCATGTGCTTACTTTATGCTGACAAGGTAATAGGTAGATACCCCCAATGTCAGACTTCTGTTTGCTTATGTATATGGTCCATTAAGTATTACATAAATGCTCACTAATATTTCAGAAAGCTTGGCATACAAATAGCTTAAAATAATCCCTGGTGTTACTGATGTTGAAATGGAAAACTGAAACTTGAATTTACTAAAGAGCAATATTTCAACTTCCAGAAGATATCAGATTTTTTTAACCTTTGATCTAAAATAAGCCATCAGGAGGAAGAGAGTTTAATCCCTTCAGGTCATATATTTTAAATTATTTTATAATTATTTTGAATGTAATTACCAGGGATAGGTGTATTCACAGTAGCAGATATCTTTGTGACAGAAGGCAGGACTTTGAATTGCTGGGTTGGAGGATGAAGTTGTAGGATTAACAATAAACTTGCTGCTTGGGCTTAAAGAATTGTGTTGCTGCAGCTAAGCCCACCATTTCTGTAATTTTTTTCTACATAAACCTAAACTAATTCAAGAACTTAAGTCTAGATTTAAAACTAAGCAAACATTCATCCCTCCAGCTCAAATTTAATTGAAAAAAGAAGGGGAAATATTTTTAATTCAAAGAGGTATTTATTTTTATGAAAACATAAGTGAAGAGCCATAACAGTACTTGCTGGTGGGCAATGGTGTGTGCTGGGGTCTATTTAAAACCTTAGAGAGTCTGTGTGGATCTGCATTTGAGACAGTGAGTGGATAAGTGCTTATGAAGGAACAGCTTGGATTCTGCCCTTCAACACTGATACTTCAGCTCTGGTAGACAGCTCTACTAGGACTTTATCCTAGTTTTGTCTGCTTTTGATAAAACCCAGCATTTTATGTGCTTCCAGAAGTACACAGATGTATGTAATTCCAGATAACCAAAGGCTGTAAGAAAAATGTTGCTGATATGTCTACCATATTGTAGCCATACTGGAAAAGATATGAACCTGTCCAAGTGACAGCTTATGTTATGCTACAACTCTTGAAGCTTTCCTCACTGTTAGGGGTGGCTGACAATAGCTGGACTGACCAAATAGGATGCTGGTTGTAAATCCCCTAAGGAAAAACATATCTACATGGAGCCTCGTGCCCACAACTCTTCTCTTAGCCCTCAGATCTGGTTCCTGTATTTATCAAGTCCGGCTTTTCCCACCTGGAAAGGCACTTTCTGCCAGAGTGTTGGGTGCTCTTGACTACAGTCAAGAAGCACAAGTGTCACAGGCCTGCTGTGTGTCACCACGCTGGTCCATGGTAACTGGCGGTTGCAGCCTGTGTGCGCCCCAGTCACAGCTCACCGGCTGCTGTCTGCCTGGTCCCAGGCAGAGTCTCTTGAGTGCTGCTGAGGCCAGCCCTGGTTTCTGTTTGTCTCGTGTTTTCTGAAGGATACTGGAAAGGAAGGATACATGTTGTGAAACTTGTAATGACAAAGAAATAAGAGCTTGGTTTTGGAATAATAGAATTAGTCAGGTCTCAGCAATTTTAACTAGTCGCACCGTGTTTGCTACATATTCATAGCTATTAAAACCAGAGAAAATAACCTGCTTGTGAGCTAGGCTTTAAAATTGAAAAAAACCCCAACAAATTAATCATTTGGTATGCTAGATAAGATTCATATCAAGGAGCTGGCAAGAATTACCAGGCACTAACTGGTAGATAAAAGCTGCTTGCAAAAGATGTGTAATACTACTTTTGGCTCTTTCAACAGACAACCAAAAAAGGGAGAACTTTTCTTATCCCAGTTTAACTGGTATAAAATTCCATTAGTAGATTAATGTGACTTTTGGGGAATTGTGTTGGGAAAAATACTATAAATAGATTTTGACTGGCTCTTATTATACTTTTAGCACTTACTCAGATTGAATAGCAAAATGATAATTCACAGGCCCACTGAATTGTATGGCTGTTATTCCTGTCACTCCAGTCTAAACTGTGGAGTTTTTCTTTTGCTGTGTTTTGAGGCAAATAGCCAAATAAAAAACTAATTTAGTCCATTAAGGTTTAAATTGGGTGTCTACAACAGGAATATGTCAGTTTAATACAAAGCACTCCATCCAAGTTGTTTTTAGTAAAGATTATCTCACAAAGAAATGATTAAGTATATTTGAGTATTAAATATATTTGATAGAAAGTATGCCTAGTCTGTGCTGCTACTTGTCCTTTGCTTGTTCTGCTAATAAACAGAGAAATTTTTGTTTTTCAGGAGTCAGTCCAATGCTAGCCTTTAAAGTATGTACTTAATAAGGATCACACATTCTTAATTCTTACAAGCTTGCTAAGTCAATTATATTAAAATTGTATATAAGGTCACATGCTAGGTAGTTTAAAAGATATGCTGCTGCTTTTAATGGTTTATTTAGTGAAAAGAAGAATTGCACAAAATGTACGTTGTCACTGCTTAGTCTTTTCTAAGCAATGACTGAGATCACCACTAAGGTTCAGTATGAGTTAAGGACCATATATATCATGACACCTTTACAAAAACGTGGCCCAGTATTGTTGTGTTTTGATATAGCAATGTTCAGCCAGCATGAGTAATACACTGGTAAGACTGAGAATATCATCTTAACATTTGCTGTGCAATGTTTCAGTCCTGTAGTAATTTGTCTTGGGCTATTTTCAGTATCCCCATTCATTCAGTTTCAAACAGAGACATGGTTTGGTTTGCAGTTGCTTTTATTAACTATCTCTTGCTAGTGATAGCTCCTGTCTTAGTGTTTGACACCTTGCAGGATGAAAAACTGAATTGAACAGCTGAACACTCAAACAAAATAGTGCAAGTATTAGATGCTTTACTTTGAAAAAACCCAAAATGGTGGAGAATGGTATAAAAATGTGTATTGATTAAGTTTACCTTTCTAAGTCTAAATCTTTTTTTATAAAGAAAATGCACACTCTTAAGGATGGTTAGATCTATTTGGAAATTAGGTTTATTATATAAACAGTTATGAGCTTGTATACAAGGCTTCCTGTTAATTGATAAGCCACGAGAAAGTTCCCATAACATTGACTGTACTCTTAAACTTCAGAATAGCTTGGGAAAAATACACTTCCATATTTCTTGTCCTGCTGTGCTGCCTATTTCTTAACTTACTGTGAAAATCTGAATCTTCCTAGTGATACTTATCCACATTCATATTCCATGATGGGTACATACTTGCATATGTAGAGATTTTTGGTTAGCAGTTACGTGGCGTGCATGTGTTCTGCATCTGTGTGCTTCATGTTTTAGTTACAATAAAAACCTGATGTGTGCTTGGCCCTTTTTTCCAATTACTTCTGTAGGAAAATCTGTCTTGAGACAGGTTTAAAATACTGGATGTTTTTCTCCTACAGACAAGTAATAAAGATTCAGTGTCTTGCTGTTTCTCTGTATCTGCATGTGCCAGGAGGAGGTTCAGCTGCACCTCCAAGGAACAGGGAATTGAGACTGCAGACTTGATGGTTGGGGAAAAATAGGTAGATGCTGCTTCAGATTCTAGAAACTGCTACTGAGAAACAATGCATCAACTTGGAAACTGCTCGAAGATTTTAATCAACTGTATTGGAAAAGAAAATGTATCTCTGAATGAAAAGTAAAGAGGCTTTCAAGCTGGCCTGCTAAAAGGTATTCCAAACGATACAGCAGCCCCAGGACCACTTTTAGGTACAGGCTCTCAGGCTCTGCTGGCATCTTATTTTCAAATCTGAGATCGACTAGCTCTGCTGGTAAACTGCATTTTCAGATTCCTGGGGAAACTTTACAAATGAAGCTTCAGCCTCTAAATAAGCCTGGCTACCAGCAGTGGACACTGGAGCTGGTTTTCACTGGTAAATATACCGTAGTGTGCATGTTCTCTGAGATGCTGTGCTTTGCTGTTTAAAAACCAGGAACACACTATTTTTTTTCATAATTCAGAGGAGATTCTTTTGCTCCCCACAGTATTACATTGCAGGAAGGTAATCAGTTTAGCTGCCTTTTCTTATGGGAAGAAGTGCCAGTGATGACAAGCATTCTTATCAGGCCGGTAATCTCCTGCTCTGTCCACAAACAGCTGTGACAGAGTACTTTACTGTGTTTCCCTTGGCCCATTGTGAGCATTTAAGTTGGCATTACCAAGCGTACTTAGTCATCTCAGGCTCTTTCATCTGGATAATCCTTCCAGTTCAGCTTGTTTCCTATTCATAGCCTCCCACCATCTTTCACTTCTCCAATTATATCTTTTGCAATAGGAAGTTTCCTGGGAAATAAGAAGCCTACTTGCTTTCATCTCCAAAAAAGAATAGGTTTGGGAAAACCTGTTCATCTGCAAACTGAAGTTCTGCTGCTTTGAAATTTCTGGAGGAGCTTAATGGAAGGGCCTTCTCTTGACATCTAGGGCAACCGGTGCACTGGGGGAAGCTTGCTGGTTTTAAGACAGAAATGGTTCCCTCAATATAAACTGTCTTTTAGAACTCATGCATCTGTTCTTTAAGCCCATAGATGGCCTAGAGATAGTTATGGGTATTATTGCAATTGTATTTTCTGTTAATAGAGAGGAAGGTCACTGTCCTCTGCTGTATGCAGACTTAAAGCAATGTGTTTCAGATACATCTCATCAGAACATGTGACAGTCACTTAAATGCTAAATAATCTAGACCAGTCCCCTTCTGAGAAGCTAAACTGCATTCAAAATCTGCACCATCATAACAAGATACATTTTTATTCCTGGGTGGGGCATGGAGATGGTTTGAATCTTTGCAACGTACTTGTTAGTCATACAAACTCTTTAATGCATATACACAAACTTATTTTGTAAGATGCACTACAAAGTTAGACAGCTCAGATAAGTATTATTCTGTCCTCTGTGTGGCTTTGTCTCCAGATCTTCTGTGTTTATTATTTTGAAGTTGCTGGCTTTAGTGCTGTATGTGTCCACATAATCTGTCCCTGGACAAGAAGATAGTGTTGTCTACTGGTCTGTACTTCATATCTTGCTGGAACATTCATTTTGTTCCTGTTCTTTAGCTAGAAAGGTTTTTTCACTTCAGAAACAACATAGTAAACAGGAGGACTTGCTGATAGGGAGTATAGTTGTTGCATATTCTTGTTGCTAGAATTGACCCCCCCGCCCCTCTGTAGTGCAAGATCCTTGCCTTCATCTGATTTAACTATGCTACAACTGTTTTATCACCTTGGTCTGCTTTGAACCAGGATGATTTGTCCTTCATTTCTGTTCTTTACTGGCCAGCTATTTTGACTTGTCTCTACCCATTTCTCACTCTGTATCAGTGATGTGTCCTGTTTTTCTTAGTAGGAGATGAGATTCTGCTGTGTAAACTCAGTGTTTGAACCTTTGGCCCTTAGAATGTGTGCCAATAAAAACTGTCTTCCTGTGAAATCAACTTGGAGAAATAGAGCCAAGCTCTCATGAGATCCTCTGTAGCCAGTTTTTCTAGGAATTAATCTGAAATTCTTGCAATGTACTTTGAAAACTATATCCACTTCCTTATACTCAGTTTCTAAAAGGACAATTTATTGAGGGCAAAACAGTCTCTCTATTCTGCCCATTCAGAAGAATAACCATTTTCCACTTGTAAACTGCACCCTCCCCAAGCAAAAACTTTGGGTCATTAAGAGTAGTTATACTGGAAAATATGAAGGATATAGAAACCACTTGAGGTTCTCTGAGTAGATCTGACCTGCTGTATTGGACAAGCTATAGGATAGTCAGGGTGAATCACAGTGCAGTAGTTGATCTGCCCAACAAGACTCTAGTCAACTGTAACACTACTTACAAATACTTTTGCAACTCTTGAAGCCTCTCCTACTGATGTTGTGTTCCCTGAAGACTGTCAGAAGTGACCTCTCCTCTAGATTAGATTCTTTATTTGAGAAACTAGGGTTTAAGTTCTTGTCCTTGCAGGAGTGATCATCTCCACATAGAAAGAGGTAGTTGCTTTGTGTTCTCGGCAGTGGGATGTGCAGGAGCTGAGGGAGCCATAGTGGAAAGGAGTTGCATACCTTACACAGTTCTAATCCTGCATCTCTCTCCAGTCCTTTGCCTCTGGATTCCATAGTGGAGAAACAGATATAAATGCTGTCCTTTGTCTGAGTGCAAAGCATGATGAAAAGTATGATGTGTACTGTATGGACTCTAATAACCAAAAATCTCTAAATCTAACATAAGCCACATGCATATGTACACTAAAGTACATACACATAACGCATCTTGAAGGAGTACAGTTCTTGTAAGGTAAGTACTGTGGCTGTTCTGTGAACTGTCTGTATTGTGTTATAGGTTTGCTACTTTTAAAATGCTGTGTGAAATCATGTTTAGTTGGTATGTCTGGATTTCTTGAAAAAAATTAGCCTCCATTGCTACATTAATTTGTTCTCATGGGCTGTTGTTCATTTCTTCAGATCTCCTACATCAGTCATTTGTCTGAAGTCTACATCTTTTATTTCCCAGTCTGCTGTCAGTCTGTTCTGTAATGTCAGGATAGTATCTTTAAAATTGTCTAGTACTAACAGATAAATGTGTCAAACAGATATTTCTTTCTACTGTAGATAATCTAAAAAAGTTAACTGTAGGTATAGCTGTCAATTTTATCTCTACCTTTCTCATCCATTTTATCTACCATAGCTCTGTCTCAAACGGAAGGCTAACAAGGCACTGGTTTTGTAAAGGTCAAATGTAATTATTAAGCAGGTGTTTCTGAGACCCCAAATCTTCAGTGGCTCCCCATGCTTTACTTGCTTTTCTAATCTTTGCATTTATCTCCCTTCAGATCTCAACATCTGCTGCAGTTTGACTGCCCAGGTTAGTGAAATTTTCCCCCTTTATCCACGTCTGTAATTATCCTGTGCACCCATTTCTTTCCCAGTATTTCTCAATGTTGATCTGGCAGTATTTATTCTTGGCTAGTTTGCCCACTTCTAACATTGGGGGTGGTGGTGGGAAAAGAAACAGATTATTTCCTACTTAGCTTAAAAATGCTTGAGTAACAATTATATTTTCCATTCCATAGTAGTGCTGGAAAAGAATAAAAATCCTGACTACAGAACAAAAATAAAGTAAAAAGAATAAACTGAATGTTTTCTGGTTTTTTAGAAGTAAATAGAAGAGTAGAAAAATAGGTATCAGGTATAATGAAGGTACAAACAGTAGGATGATGTTGAAGGATAACAGCATAGCAGTCTTCCTCAGGTTTCTGTAATACTAGCAGATTGAAGGCTCTGAGTTAAGTTATAATTTCATTTATCAGTCTTTCTAATGGCACACTAGTTAATGTACTATATTGCATAATAGTAGTTACTCTAACACCAAACAGAGCACTTAATTCAGTCATATTAAATTGTATTCTCCTTTTTTAAAAAGTGCTACTTTTACAGTAAACTGAGCAATCCTTTATGTGGATGCTTGAAGGATCTTGACCAGACCTAAATTCTCAGGCTCCACAAGTACCCAGGAGCCTGTGGTTGGTTGATGTCTTTTCCTGCTCTCCTCTTACAGAGTAAAGAAAACTCATCACCAAAACTTAGGGAGGAACCTTCCTTCACTCATATACAGACCAAGTGCGGAACCTTCTTTCACTCATATACAGACCAAGTGCTGTGTCCAGTTTCTGCTGAAAGAGCTGCATAGACACTCTCTTTGCTTTTAAATCTTGTTCAGACTTGTGAAGGTCTTTCCATGTATATTGAGTTTTCCTTTGAGAAGTCCTGGAACCTAGCTCTTTCCGTGTGATTGCCAGTAATTATCAAGCTGTGAGCTGTTTTTCAGGTTCTTTTCTGATTGAGTTAAAATTTGTCATTACTAGTGAGCAGTGTATTTCCTAGGAAAAGGGAGGGGTGGTTTTGTATTGCTCCAGGCAGGAGAGATCTGAACATAAACATCTGTATCCTCAGTAAGGGCTCCTGTATCTCAGCTGAGGAGATACAGGAGGGGGAGATATTTTTGTTGTGTTTAAAAAAAAAAAGGCTATATGATTCAATTTCTCTGGGCTCTGTCCTGGTAGATATTTAGCAGTGTGCTTGGGACTTTGAGTTTTCTTCTGGGTTTCTCAGTGAAATGAAACAAGCACTTCACCCACCTCTGCCAAAGCTGAGGTCATTTTGAGTATGCCCACAAGTATATGTAATATCAAAGGATACCCTCAGGATAATGTGGCAGCTGAGTAAAGGTTTGAGAACCTGTGTTTTGATTTTATTTCATAAATCATGTGCTGTAAGGGGTCTAATCCTGAGAGACTTGATAAAAGTAGCACAAATTCTGTTGTGGAGTAAGGGAGCCAACCTTTCTTAGAAGATGACAATAGCATTGTAAATTGTAGGTTGATGAATGAATCTCTAGTTTATTAACCAGTTAACTCCAAGTTAGTTGCTTATTGTGCTGTTCAAGGTAGGTAAGGAAATAAGGCTTTCATAAATTTTAGAAAGGGATAGTGTTATAAGCTGCTTTTTTTCCCCACACAAATGAATCATACAATCTTGTCTGGTGATCTTATTTCTAATTGTGCTTAGTTTCATTCTGATCTTAGTTGGGCTTCCAGTGTTTCTCTCTGCCTTTCCCTGAGTAGTTACAGAACACGAGTGCTCTCCTGGTAAGTTTTTCATTATGGCAGATTCCAGAGACCTTGCATCAGACTCACAGCTGCCTTTCAAAATGTTTTTCAAGCTCTGAGGGGTACTCACCTCACTTGACTTGAAGACTTTGTTTGACATCTACTTATGGTTCAAAGAACAAGAAGCTTCTCCAGAGAGCAATTTGGAGCATCAGGGTCAGGCTTCTGAATTCCCTCTCAAAGAATGTTCTTTCCTTTTTTTTCTCCAATCTGTTAGGAAGTCTAGCTGGCTAAGGCAGAGTAGCTTGTTCCTCCCATATAGTCGACTGAAAACTTGCTTTCAGCTTTGAACTGCATTGTCAGAAACTAAATATATCTTTGTATAAATTTTATATAATATTTCTAGCAATAGATAATATAGGCAAAAATAAGGAAGGAAATATAGTTCCTTCAGTTAAACTCTTAACTACTAACAGTTCTTTGGAAAAAAAATCACTTAGTTTCTTTGCACTTATTTCTGGACAAACAGTATATGCTTCTGTATTCATCTTCTCAGGATTCTTTTCTTTTTAAGCTAGTCTAGTGAAGCTTGACCTTGTTTGGAAGTTGAGACTAAGGCATTATCATCACTAGACAGAACAGTATGCTAGATACATCTTTAAAAGTTGGAGAAGACTAAACTTGATGTGTAGCAACAGACTTGCATTTAAATTTTACTTAAGTATGCTAAATATGAATCTAGACTACAAGCTTTGAAGTTAACGTTGTGAAGAGTATGGACTTGCTTTATTAGTCTTTAGTTGCTTCAGTTCTGTTGGCTGCTCTGAGAATCCATCTTCAATTGTGATTACAGCAAGTTTTCTAACAAGTCCAGTGCATACAATACTAATCATCAGTGATTAGTATTTTCTTGTTAATTAGGTATTTGTACAGGATATACTCTGCCACTGTTTTGATAATTCCATAATTTCTTAATCATAGCATAGTGCATAAAGTGGTCAGTTTTAATTACATAAGTTATAACCTGGTAACATCACATTAGTAAATGCTACAATGATTTGAAAAGAATTACACTTCAAAAATTTAAGTGTTGATGTCAGGAAATTGCTTCCTTCAGTCACAAGGTTACTTTTAATCAAAATGTGCTGGAGAGTTTTGCCAATCTGGAGTTTAAAACAGTTTTACAACAAAATGTATTGGTGGTTATACTAAGACATCCATTAGATCACTCCATGATTCATAGAAAGTAAGACTGTAGGTATCCCAGTACTTTTTTCAATTGACACAGGTTTTCAAATACAGGCTTCCTTTACTAAAGGACTCTTTAAAATATTTACTTTTAATTTTTTTGTATGTAATGCTTAGCAAATTTCTGCTAATTGCCAGATCTTTCTTTTGGATTCTGTACACATCATCCATGTCTTTGAGTAATGTGCAAAATAGGACATCCTAACTCAGCTGAGGCCTTACAGGTACTGAGCAGTGTGTGAAGGTCACATCGTGTCATGAATTGACATGTTCTTGTACTTTTGCAGTAACATAGTGACATAGTTAGAACATACTGAAGTGTATTCTGCCAAACTTTCAGTTCCCTTTCTAAAAGTCTGTTGCCAGATCATTCTTCCATCTTCTATTCATGCATCTGACTTCCTTTGTGTAGTTTCTTTAATATTATTTGCTTCACAATGTTTATGGGAATTATTTATCTTTTACACTTAAGATGCCAGGTTGCCAAGATAACTTTGTATTCCAGTATTTTTCTTTACAGCACCTGCAGTACCTCTCATTTGATGTATCTTGCAAATTTAATAAGTATGCTCTCTATTTCAGTGCTTGTATCATCAATGAAAGACACACAGTGGTAGCTTTGGGCAGGTTTCTATGGAGTTGCCTTTGGCATATTCAGTTTTGCACTGAAGCACTAACTAGCTACTCATTAGAAATAGCCTTTCCAGATATTTGAACATCCATCTTTACAGTTACTCCATTTAAGTCAGGTATTGCAGACTGGCTCAGAAGAATCACTTTTGAGAGAATTTCAAACACTGGCCACAGTAAAAACGTGTTATATTTGTCCTTCCCTTTGTTGTAAAGATGTGCTACCTATAATGTTAGAGAGAGAAGTAAGGGGTGGTTAGTTTTTTCCCATTTAGATGTTAATGGATAGTTCTAGGTTTGCTTCTTTTTCTGCTGTTATTCTGGAAACACAAGTTTAATGTGACTGACCCGTGCTGATAGTAGCTAATATCGGCCATAGTGGTTAACTGAGTTCTGAGGGTAAGACAGACCCAGGAAGCCACTTGAGGGTCCCAAGGAATAAGGCAGAATTAAGACTGTCAGTTGTGGACTGTAGTTACAAATGTGAATCAATTTTAAAAAAAAAAAGCTTGAAAGGGTAAAGGTATTTGACAATTTAACTCTCAGTCCTCATGTGGATAGCACTTCAGTTCGTAAATGTTCCTGGTCTTAGTCTTCATCTTTGTTCTCAGTCACTGTGACCTTCCCCAGATCACATGTGCTTTACCTGTCTTGCCGCTGCCGCCCAAGCCACGCTAATCCAACTGCTATCCTCGTGCCTGTCTCTCCTGTGGCTCCAATGGGATACAGTCTCTGCTGGCACCTCCAGGAGCTTCTAGTTGGAGGATAGGGCCTGAAAGCATGTTGAGATATGTACAAAGCAGAGTGGAAGAAAGTAAGTCAAGTCACGCGGTCTTGTGCTGCAGTGTAGGAGTTGTCCTCATGCTTCAGGCACTTCTCAGTCCCCAGCATCCTTTCTTGCATTATTCCCTGAACATCTTTCAGGCCTACTGATTGACATTCACTTTCTCAAGACCTGAGAACTTCGATTGCTTTACAATAAGCATTGTGACTCAAATAGAAAAACTGTTTATTGGTTATGAACAGTTGTTTTGGTGTCTTAAGTTTTATGCTATCAATTGCCTGTTTTGATCTCTGGGATCATACTTACCCTTCAAATGATCTTAAAGGTAACAGTAACAGATCTGAGGAGGTTTTTTAAAATTATTTAGGGCAAACGTCAGAACTAGCTATTGGGGGAAAACAGTTTCAGCTGTATAATTGTAATCTCAAGCCTTTCTTAATATAATCTGAATTATTGACTTTTTATATAAATAGGTTCAGCTGTTACCTATAATATTCAGTTTTAGTTAAGAAATTCCGATTATACGTGTTCTGAATATTCAGGATGTATGGATTATTCTGTTTAATCTGCTTTACTTAGTGGAATAGAAAATTTCTAGATTTCCATGCTTGTTTCTTTCTGTCCTTGTTCATTGTGTAGATTAAATTGACCAGAGATAGAAAGCATTGCTTTTGTGGCAAGCATGTAAACAGGAGTTACTTTGAAGGTGTATATATGCGTATTTTTTTAGAAATTAAGTGTCTTCACATGCTGTATCCATCTTGCAATGATGGCACTCCGTTAAAAGTGGATCTGCATTTAGGTATTAGTAATGCTATTTCATGTCTCTAAGTGAAGAACATCGTTTCAGTAGGTGGTCAGGAGTTGCTAGTTTGTTTGCTAGTTTTTGGCTTATCAGTCTCCCCACAAAAGCCATCTTCAACACTGCCACCCCCTACCCCCCATTTTTCTGGTGAACCCTTGTTAAAGAACAGTGATAAGTCCAGAGTTACTTTATGTTCTGTTTTTCTGCACACTTGGAAACTTGCAATCTTCCAGGACAGTTCAGTGCAAAGCTTGTGATGTGTAAAACTGAGCTTTTAGTTTTCTGACCATCCAGTTGCAGTCCTGAAGACGAACACCGGTGTAACTTCTCTACATACACCCACTTCATTTATGTCCTGACAGTTGCCAGTACCCTTAACTGGATGTGCACTTAGCTTATTTTTGTCCTTTGCCTTTCTTGCACTTAGATCTGAGTGATGAAATGGCAAGCCCCCATCGTGTCTTCTAATAATACCAAATGGGCTGTTGAAGGCCCCAGCAGCAATAAATAAATCAATAGATTATGGAAGTATTACCATGCCTAGATTGATGGCTAATTCTCATACAAGTTCAGAATTATTTCAGGTGTCTGGATTTAAAATTGTTTCATGGTTAAAAGGACTAATTACTGCTGAAAAAACACAATTATTAAAACAGTTATGGGCATTAGAAGGGCAGATTCCTTGAGGCAGACTCCATACCATGAGAACTATGATAGATTCAGTCTCTGATCATATTTTTTGCCTGTAAGATTTTATTTTAGACCCACTTGGCCTTCTGCATTCCAAGGAAGCATAGTTTTACCTGGATTTCTGTAGGTCTTGTATGTTTTTGGAAAGCACAAAAACCTAAAAAGTTTGTGTTAGGCTATCCTTTTTCTTTCTTGTCTGAGAGAAAAAAAAATCAAAACAGAAAAACATCCCCTCAGCTCTTTCAGGAAACTGCTAATTTGGAGCAATTAAGAACAGTATCTCCAATTTACAAATGGCACCAGCAGTGCTCTTGTAAATGTTTTCTTTTATCCTTATGCTGGTTCTGAATTGGTGTCAGACATCAGGACTTTAGGAAAATGCTGGTTTATGTGCTCAGACTTTCATAGGCTATATATTGCTGTTGGCCATCTCTTTCAGTGGGAAGTACTGCATTGCTTTTAGCTCACTAAGGCTTTACTTGCTTGAGAGCTCCCAAAATAGAATATACACAGGAAAGATAGAGTTAACAGAATTATTTCTTGCTAATTTATTACTACTACTTTCAGATTCCTGTTCTTTTGTGTCTGGAAAAAGAACCTGGAGTTATGCTCAGTTTGCTCTATCTGATTTGGTGCATGAATATAGCTGCAGTGTGTGTGTGTTGAATGGCAAAGACTGAGTCTTGGTTGGATAGACAGAGGTTAGCCAAGGCAGTAATCAGAAAGCATTCCAGCCACTCCCAAGTGGATGACCTTTCCTCTAGTCTTGTCCTAACAGTAATGAGAACTTGGACACCAAGGTCTGTCTTGGTATGCATTAGCCTGATAACAGAGAGCAAGGGTATAAGGTAAAATGCTAGTGCCAGGGATATGTTTAGTGTTACTGTCTACTGTCTTGTGTCTTGATTTGGAAAATTAGATTGTACAAAGATAACTGATTTTAAAATGATAAAGAAGCTGTTCTGGCCTGGAAAAATCTCAGACAAAATTACAGGCACCTTCTACATTTGGAAAAATCAGGCCTGGGATGCAGTATGAACTGAGCTCTGAGTGAAGAGCAAGTTACCTTCTGAGAACAGGCAAGATCTACAGGCAAGTGCTTTGGCCTTCCATGTGTCTGCTGGGCGCCTGGGTGCCCGTTTGGCTGCTGTAGATAATGAGTAGACTCGTATCATTATGCAGCCCGCATAGTTCTGCAATGACAAGAGCATTAATGCATGAAATGCTCTCTGAGAAGGTTCACAAGTAATTGGCTGTCATGGGATACATAATGAGCTAGCACGTACAGTACTGAATTAATCAATGCATTTTCAGGCAGTCAGTCAATACTGCTGTTACTTACAGCTTACTTAGTGACTGAGTCACTGAGGATTGACTATGCTGTTAAGGATCAGAGGGTCAGCTCTGAGATGAGACCAGGTTGCTCAGGTCTTTGTGCACTTAGATCTGGAAAGCTTCTGTGAAAGGAGACTGATGAGGGTCTCTGGGCAGCCAGTGCCACCACCTACTGTCTTTCTGGGGAAAAAAGTTTCTCCTTACATATAGTTGGAAGCTCTCTTCAACATTATGGTGTGCTTAAGAGGAGTGAAAGCTTTTTAAAAAAAGTATAAAGTTACTTCTTTAGATATTTGAACATTGAGATGAGGTGTGGTTACTTCCTCACCATTGATGTTAGAGGACAGCATTTAGCTCAGAGTGCTGCTTTGAGAAAGGTTACCTTGTTGCAGATGTTAAAGCTCTAAGTCTAGATAACTATTGCCTCTTGAAAAGCTTTTGTGGAGTGTCTTCAGGTATGCTAATTAAACAGGCTGGAGGCTGTGAAACATGGAAGTGGAACAGGTGACAAGAATGCCAGAAAACACCTTGGCTTCACTTGCCAGCTGGGCCAGCAGGTGTTGACAGGCACATGATGGTAGGGGTGGGAAAACTGTCAGCTTTTCCTCTTCTTACTTTCAACAGAAAGGGAATTAATGGAACAACTTATCTTTTATGTTTAAATATCATCCCAGAGGAAAAACTTCATCAGATTCTGCTCCAAATGTGTCTTAAAGCAAAGAAACAAGTAACCTCAGATAGAAAGAGTAAGCATTTGTCTTGAAGTTAGAAGTTGTTATTCAAAAACAAAACCCCATATCTGTTTTCCTTTCTGACAAAATCAAATATATTGGACAAATTAATGTCAGATGTAATAGTCTCTGTGACATGTAAATAAAGCCCAACTGATTTTATACTTTGGAAAATCGCTATCACTCAGCAAATCATGTTTACATTGTGGGGGTTGGGAGAAAGGCTTTCCTTGTGTATTAATACTCTGGCCAGGAAAGAATCTTGACTATTTTCCTCTAGAAGTATTTACTACAATGGATTTTTTTCTGTTTTATAGATAAGAAAATAAAGGTTCTCGTTGAAGATATTGCATGATCAGTATTAATAACAAAAAAGGGTGTGCAGCTTTGGCTATCCAGGTCTGTCAGCCTGTGGTCACCTTGTCCCTCAGATGCTTTTACTACATCTTGACTTACAATCACTTTCTTCCATTTGCTGCTTCGTACCTCTGAGTTTCTACATTCTTGGGTGGAACTAGTTATGACTGTAGAGATTGAAGGACTTTGTGAATGATTTCTATATCTTCTGATGCTTCCTTTGGCATATTTGATATTGCCAAGTGTGTCTCAAAGTGATTGTGCAAAAATTCTTTCTTCTGGGTAATTTCTGGTCTTAGTGTTCGATTAAAAAACCTAAAACACAAAACCCCAAAACAAACCCAAACAAAACAAAAAAATCCCCAGGCCCAAACCACAAACAAGCTAGCCCACTCTGTATCCAGGAAGAATATTAAAAAAATCCAAATCAATAAAGCTAGTCTTACTATTTTGTTTAATGATGCAAAAGGTTAGAGTTACTGGCACTGGTTCATCAATGGTTGATGGTCGACTGTGAGGGTTTCTGAGTTGCTTTAGTTCTTTAGGTTGAAGTGGCTGATAAATCCATTCTTCCATTCTGCCCTGTTCATTGCTTTGTAGCTTCTCCCCTCTCCTGGAAGTGCTTGCTGTTTGACACTGCAGGTGGTTCCTGCTCCTCTTCCTTCTTTTCCCTGGATGTCATGGTGATCTTGGATGTTAGGATAAGGCAGTCTGGAGGGGCCCCTCCTATGTGCACTGTCTGTCCTTCTGCTCTGCCCCTTTGCTTCTTGCTCCTGCTCTGAGCTGTTGTTCAAGCTTGGTAGCTTGTACCAAACTCTGCTTAAATGCGTAGAGCAGTGCTGTGGTGACACATGTTAATCATGCAGTACCTTCAGACCTGACAGCATGCTCTGGCCACTGAAACAACCAGTTCCAGGCATCCTTTGTGGGTTCTCTGACTAGTAAATTAAATGTGATTGGGGAGAACACATTTGGGTTCTCTTCAGTTGTCTTGTTACTAGATGCAGCATTGTTTTCTCAAATTAAGTTTTTTAATTGTGAATAAAGCAACAACTTGTGGTTTTTGATTGGTTTTTGGATTGTTTCTATTGTATTGCAGTTAACGCTGACGAGCTGGTACAAAATCTGGAAAAGCAGAGTATGTTAGTTAGCATTTGTAGCTGTATTTTGAAGCCTGATACACTCAGATTACTTCTACTTAACTCAATTTTTCTAAGGTTTATCTTCCTTTGAAATCTAAAGTCAGTTTTTTTCTCAATTCTCTTTTTTAAACAGATGAAGCATGTAAAAGACAGATTTGGTGACAGCGTGCCAGAAGAAGTGCTGCTGCTGTGCCTGGGCATTACATCAGGAGTTGGCAGATTGATCTTTGGCAGAGTTGCAGATTATATTCCTGGGGCAAAAAAAGTTTATTTACAGGTATGTTTTCACTCTGTTCTGAAGGACTAACAAATAATATTTTGACAGCTTTGGCTGCAGGTACTACTAAATAAGCAGAATCAAGTGACTAGAGATTCAAATTAGAATTTTGAAACTGTAGGAAACTAAATGTATTTTTTTGATACTAGGAGCTTTTTGTACAAAGTTCACAGAATCAGAGTTGTAGGGGTTGGAAGGGACCTCAAGAGATCAAAAGGTCCACCCCCCCTGCAAAAGCAGCTCCCTAGCTCATACTGCACAGATAGGTGTCCAGATGAGTCTTGAATATCTCCAGGGAAGGAGACTCCACCACCCCCCTGGGCAGCCTGTCCCAGGGCTCTGTCACCCTCACTGGGAAAAAGTTCTTCCACATGTTGGTGTGGAACTTCCTGTGCTCCAACTTGCAGCCATTGCCCCTTGTCCTGTCTCTGCTAACTACTGAAAGGGGGCTGCATCTCATGCTTAAGATAACTGTAAACACCAATTAGGTCTCCCCTTAATCTTCTTTTCTCTAGACTGAACAGTCCCAGCTTATTCAGCCTTTCCTCATAGCCCTTAATCATCTTCAAAGCCCTTCTCTGGACTCTCTCCAGGAGATCCCTGTCCTTTTTATACCAGGGAGCCCAGAACTGGACACAGTACTCCAGGTGGGGCCTGACCAGGGCAGAGGATCACCTCCTTCGTCCTGCTGGCCACGCACCTGATGCACCCCAGGAATCTCTGATTTTTTCCCCTCTTTTTTTAATGCTAAAGAAACATAACTGATACCTGCTGACTATTTTCAGCTGGGAATAAAAGAAATTACTAATTGCTAGCATGTTTGAGAATACTTAGGGATTTTCTATATTCTGCTTTCCCTGTTTTATCCCATGATTTCATAATGCTTTATTCCCCCCCCCATGTTCCTCCATTAAAGATTTTGTCACTCTTGTATTGATCTTTGAAAGATGATAATTTTGTCAAGTATGTTCTGTGCGTAGTGCACACTGGTAAAACCATGGGAATATGAGAGGTGCTTAGTTGAGGAGATTTTGCTGAATAAAGTGAGCTACCTGCAGAAAAAGACACGGATTCTAGAAATGCTGGAGCTTGGGGATGAAACAGGATGGATGTTTTTTCCACTCCACATTACTTTTTTTTTGAGAAGGTAGTGGTGCTAGTGTAGATTTTTGGAAAAGCTTTAGCTAATAACTAGTTAACAACCACCGGGTGTTCCTGTTTCAAAATGAGTAACAAGGGAGACCTCTAACGTCTATTGTCTGTACTACATTATTGAAAACTAGGAAAGAACCACCTTGCTGAAGATGGAGTATTTGTTACCATAGTTACAGCCCCAGTCTATCAAGGACTCTAAATTTATGTCTCATTAACTTCCATTAACTTAATACCTGTTGTTAACACTTGCAGGAAGTGTCAAATAAAAAGTGAAGGGGCAGCACTGAGATGTTATATGTGATTTACAAACCACAAATACCAAACTTGCAGTAAACCAGCAAGCTTTCTTATTCTTTTCTTTGAAGAGCTAGAACTGAAAGCCAGGGACTTTTAGGACATGAATTAGGGTACTCAGCGGTTTTCACCTAGTTTTAAGCAGGAAGAATACACTAACTTTTTGGCGAAGCCGTGCCCCAGCATCTTCAGTTCTCCTGCTTCAAAACAGCATTTTTGAGGGAAAATGAATATACACCTCAAATATTATTCTGGGTTTTTCAACAGTTCATACTGTCATCCTATCTCATGCAAAAATTATTTAAAAATTAATTTTGACTAATACAAATGAAACATCTTTCTTTTTGGAACTTTACTGCCTCAGAATTGAACTTGACATGAGCTCTACCTAGCAACCTTCATCTTTCTGTTTCTTCTTTCTTATAGATTTGTCTTCCTGGGTTTTACTGTATAAACTCTATCTTCAGTAACTGAATGATGCATTCTGTCTCTTCTGGATACCATACAATGTTTAGTGATTCTGTTTTTAGTGCTGCTTTTACATAACGTGTTAATGCAAAGCATCTGGTCAATGATCTTGATTAGAGTTTGTCTACAGATAACCACATTACTACTTAGATACGAACTCATCTCAAATAATATTTGTATGTTTGGTATCAGAATACACAGAACTGAGAATTTCTTCACCTCTATCCTTAAGTTCCTACAAGAAGTTCAGTTCTTCAGTGTTTCTATAGCATACTTCAGATGCTTCACACGAGTCTTTAATGTGCTAACTAAAGTCTGTTACCTAAAATAACTGTTATGGTGTCCTGAAAACTTTCATCTAGCTGTCTGCTTAAAGATTTTTTTCAATGAAGTAACTTACAGATGTAACTTATCCATCCAAAACCTGTGATGTCCAGTAGTTTTAAGTGATCTTGCTTTTAATGGTCTGCAAGTGACCGTGGCATAATGTATATGCCTTGGAAAATGTGTTCATAGGACTTTGGTTTCCTGTGCTGACATACAGATGGTGTATGAGCAAGCCCCTTTATTTTCTCTTTACTTCTGTCTCATTTTGCTGGAAGACAGTTTTATTCCTTTAGCTTACAACAAACAAATAATAAGGTAGGACTTTAATGTAGAATCTTTGTAGTTATGCATGGCTACAGGAATTTAGCAAGATGCCTTTATGTGGAAAAATGGAAATGAGATTTTTCATATCATCTTTGAATATAGGCACCCTGAAGTAATCACTCATAATACCAATATTCTTGCTTAAATTACAAGAGGAGTCTGCAGTGTTTAAACTTTTGATCATTTTTGTGGCTTTCGCTTGTGAAAAGAGTAAGTTCTCAAAAAATGTTGGTGCATGAGAAATGACCATAGAGAATCACTGCAGGTTACCTGATTTCAAGTGCATTTTGAAAACTTGTGGAATGAGTAGTGGGATCTCTTTGATTGCATCTCATAAGTTGTCTGTATTTGTTTTATCTTGGTATGTAACTTCTGATGGTGGTAATCCATGGGAGACTGCTTATATTTAATTTAAAGTAAACACAGGCAGACAATCCAGTACACATGGAAGAAAGCTCATCTGTTTATCTCTGCTGATTTGATGTAACATGTTTTTATTGGTCATATTTAGGTGGCCTCATTCTTCTTTATTGGCTTGATGTCTATGATGATTCCACTGTGCCATGTCTTCGGAGGTCTCATTGCTGTCTGTCTCTTCATGGGCCTGTTTGATGGCTGCTTCATTTGCATTATGGCTCCTATTGCCTTTGAGCTTGTTGGGGCTCAAGATGTCTCTCAGGCCATAGGATTTCTACTAGGGCTCATGTCAATACCTATGACAGTTGGGCCACCCATTGCAGGTAAGCATATGTATGGTCTGTAGTTGTAAGCATTTTTCTGTGGCTGTATGACTCCATTGCCATGTTTTCTCTTCCTACATCCTATGCAGTGCACTTCCTTTGGAAGCTTTCTCTGCACGTGCTTCATACGTTATGCAGATGTAAAACATTCCTTAAAAGAAAGGGAGGCTTCCAGGTGGACTGAGTACCTGACATGTTCCATGCAGTTGAGGTGACAACCTACATATTAGTTGTCTTATAGAATGATTCCAAATTAGAATCCTAAAGTTAAGTGGATGCCAAAATTTGCTTGTGCAAAAACAGTTGTGAGGATAAAAGCTCCAGTCACTGTAATTACTTATAAGTATAAATACTATCTCTTTTCATCTTTTGATGGGAGATGGTTTGACAAAATGCAAGATGAAAACTGAAGTTCTTTGGGAGGTGGAAATACCTTAAGCTATAATCCTTGCCACTGATTTTCAATCATAATTTACCTAAGGTCTTGTGAGCACTGCCGAAAGATACTTAGACTTAAATGAACTCTGCAGCATTGTGAAGAACAAAATGTTAAAGCTAGAACAGCATAGGCTTGGTAATTCCTGATCTGGACATGCTATTGAAGCTGTTACTACTTCAATGGAA
This sequence comes from Laterallus jamaicensis coturniculus, assembly GCA_022605575.1. Taxonomy (NCBI): domain Eukaryota; kingdom Metazoa; phylum Chordata; class Aves; order Gruiformes; family Rallidae; genus Laterallus; species Laterallus jamaicensis. Next base: position 8,892,722 of record JAKCOX010000027.1, read on the forward strand.
TTTGATTAGTGGGAGGAGTTTTGAGAGGAATTAAGACTTAATTATTGGAAAATACACTTTTTTTAATAAGAGGCTGCCAGGAATGCAATGTATGCAGTGTATCTTCAGAGGCGACTTGCTAGAAGTTACTGCAAGAGTACAAGTGCTGGAGAAGCTGAAATGAGCAACTTTCCAATAGGAAATATGGTACATGGTTTTTAATGAAGGATGGTAATTAAGTGGTCTAATGGTGTCATACAAAGTTCTTTGTTATTTGAAGCCTTTAAACCAACTCTGAAATACCTTTCTTCCTATATATATATACATGCGCCTATATTTGGCCATTGGGTTATATAAAGAAATATATAATTATATACAATATATATATAAAAAGAAATGTAGAATTATAACCATATAACACTATGGTTATAATTATCTGTGCCAGCTCAAGTTTCTGTATCCAAATTAAAATCAGTGTTAACGCCCTGTCTTTCCAGGGTTGCTGCGTGATCATCTTGGCACCTACGATGTAGCGTTCTACCTGGCCGGAGTGCCCCCCATTATCGGGGGGGCTATACTGTGCTTCATCCCCTGGGTCCACGAACGGCAGAAGTTAAAAGAAAGAGCGAAACGTGTTGATGGAGAAACTACTGAGAAAATGCTGGAAAATGAAAGCACTCTGGTGTTGGACACCACAGAAAAGCCGCTCAAAGAAACAGAATCTGGCGTTTGATGCTTTCTTTTCCTGTACCAGCCTGACCTTCTGCTGAAGCTACCTTTGTACTTTTTGGCTGAAGATCCTATATGATACTAAGAAGTTTTGAACTATTGCTCAAATAGCAAAACTACTACAAGAATCTTTTATACCATTGAACTTTTTTTGAGTCTGAGTTTGATCTCGATTCAGATTTTCAAGGTATTTCAAGGTTTTTTTAGCGTTAGTGTGTACGTGTGTATTGATTCTGTGTGTGAAGAGAATATTTTTTTAATTCATCAGAACCTATTTCTAAAAGAGTGAAAGCTATTTTTTTCTGGTTCACTAACCCAGGATTCTTCAATAACTTTATAGTCTGGCCACTGCAGGCCCGCCTGTGGGTGTTTCTGCTGGAAAATGTAGTAGCTCTTATGAATTATTTGGGTGTTGAAATTTCTCATGCTGTTTTTACTGTCTTTTACAGGTCTGTATCATGAACACAAATATGTGTTTGTTTCCCTTGATTCTTACTGAAATCATTAGGCTAAATTATTAGACATTTGTTACTTTCTATAAATACCATGGTCTGCTCAGTTTGCTTCAACATTCACCTTGTTTTGAACCAATTCGCTTTTTCTCAGCAGCCCAAGCAAAGAACATTAAGGATGAAACTTTTGATGGGTGCAGGTTTTGAATGTGTGTAAACTCTAAGCTCCAAGTACAAACACATTTAGAAGTAAAGCTGCTGAGTGGTGGCTTTTTTTTGTTCAAGGCAATACTATTTGTGTGTGTGCATTTTCTAACTTTAGCTAAACCTCAGAATAGCTGAGAGCTTTGAAATCATACTGACAGTAATACTTTGAAGCAACGTTGTGAATTAGACTCAAATTTCAAATTACTCTGTTTTGTTAGGTTCTTTTTTTATTCTTAAGACAGCTTTAAAGAATATATTCTAAGTGCAATAAGAAGTTGCTTTTAATGTGGAAATACATGAGCTATTAAAATGACATTCAACAATTCAAGATTTTTGCACTAAGTGAACATGCAGGTTTATTATAGGTCTTTATAGCTGAGTTCAATTGTGTGTGTATTTTATTCAAATATAAAGAAATGTCTTTGTCCAGTTTCTTGCTTAACATACCAAACGTGGCCCTATTACTGAAGTGTCCTTGGGTGTTAGGCACTGTTTGTAAGCAGGTATTTCTTGAAAACCTCTTTATCTGGAAAATATTTGAAAGCATAATACTTTGAGATGAAAACACTGCTTTTCAGTTTGTCAAAAAACACTTCCAAGTACATTGTTTGTTTGTGGATATGCATCAGTAGTGCAGTTGAATGTAATCATTATTTCAGGTCCATTCACTACTAATTGCTTTTGTTTTCTTGCTTAGAGGTGTCAGCAAGAGCAAACTAGAAGTGATCTGAAGACAAAATGCACGTTGAAGTGCATTTCCTTAGAGTAACAATACCTGCTCTTTACATACACCAGAGCATACTGCTTTCTAATTTATAACCTTTACTGTCTCTTTTCTATTTTGATTATTTTTCTTTCTCCAGGGATGTAATAAGTGGCGCAAAGCCTAAAACATTGTTAGCAATACTACTGCTTAGAATGTTTACATCAATGAATTTAGAAAGTCCTTTCAATATCATGCAGAGCATCCTAATTATTTGAGACCAAAGCTCATATTTTTTTAATCTTGCAGAATTTCAATCCCTGCTGTACATGAGTCACATTTAAAAGAACTGAATCTTAAAATGTTAGAGGTGTTATGGGACTGACTTGGAGGTGGGGGAAAAATCCACACCACAATCTGTAAACCAGAGTCCCTTTAGCTTCACTGGGACTTGTGTTTCTGCACCTTGTAAGTGCTTCTGAAAACTTCATTAAAATAGTAATAGTATCGTTGATTAAAACTACTACAAAATGCTGCCTTTAATAAAAAAATGTTAACAGTGTATGCTGTTCTAGTCAGGAATATTTCTGTAGAACTTGTTATTCAGTATTAACTTCTATCTGGGCAGTGCAAAAGGTCTTTAAGTGTGGTAAAAACCTCTTGTTTCTGTTGCCTTCTTATGAAAAATTAGTATTCATCATAGATGGTGATTTCATGTCTTAGTTTTGGGGTTTTAACCAAAACCAAGGCTGCTTTTCAGCATGATGCAACTTGAAATCATTGTGACCATCTTCCTGACTTGCTGCTCTCTATATAAATTATCTGGGAGAGAATATAAAGTAATTGTTAGGTTTTAGAAATGATACAAAATTACCATAAAGTTAGTATAGAGTAATTATTGCCATACCCTTAAATAGTATTTGAATGTAAAAAGCCAAACTCTCACATGTGTGTAACTAAAAATGTAAATTTTGCCTAAAATATGATGGACAGCATTTAAACCCAAACGACACAACAACAAACTGCAGAGACTCCAGGAAGTGTGGGTGTCATGAGTGAATAATTGTTTAGGGGTCATGACTGTTAAAAACAGCTGGTGAATGGTATGTCAGGACAGGTGATGGAAAACAGAGTCAGGGTGGGAAGCCATGCTGGTGACATTGGAATAGGAAACCCATTTCTGGTGCCAGCGCTTGCTTTACAGCAATGCTAAAATTGAGAAGGCTTCAGAAAAAGACATTTCAGAAAGGGGAAGGGGGGAAAAAAGTACATTAATGCATGAAAATTCTGTTAGCCTCTCTATAGAAAATGTCCAATAGAAAATGGTCTTTGTTGGACACAAGTATAAGAAGATTGTGTCCTAAAGCTAGAAAAGATGCAGTTGAAATGAAAGTGAAGTTCAAGTTGTTGGCAGTAAGGCTATTGAGAAACTTACTTAGAGATAATCCTGGATTCTGTATGCCCTGAGGCTCTAAAAATGAGGTTACCTCTCTCCCTTAAACAACAAACAACAAAACCACAAAAAACAAACCCAAACCCAAAAAACCACAACCCAAATAGCAACTACTTGGTGCTGCTGAACTCCTATTTTGATGAGCTAACTCAGTCCAGACTTAATTTTATTGGGGGTAGACTCTAAAATTAAAATACTAGCTTAGTTTAAAGAAAACCCTTAAATCATTCAGATGTGTACCTCTCGAGCAGCTCAGAGTACTTTTCATAGACATTGCTCTTCCATCCTATAAGCAGAGTAGAGTAATAGTCTTCCTTTTTTCCATTAGATCTTCTCAGGGTAAGCTTCTTGAAGAAATTGGGTAGTAAGAGGTTCACTTCAAATGGCAGCATGAGACTTCTGGTCCTACTCTATGCTGTAACTTTTAATACATCAGATCTTGAAACCAAGACTAAATTTGAGCCAGGGGGTTGCTTTGTGTGGCTGACAGCATCTTTTCAGTAGGTATCAGGAGGTGTAGAGATCTCCTATTCTGTTCAGCAAAGAGTCTGTAATAATGAAAACCCATCGGGTTCCGATTTACATCTAAGCTATGCAACACTAAATGTGTAATTGTGTTGGATTTATTCTGGCTGCATGCTAGAAGACCAATACAAATCTCAAACCAAGACTTAAAATGAACATTCTCTTAGTTAGAACTTCTTTCATCCAGATCTCTGTTCAGCGTTAATGTGTTTTCCCTGGGTTTACTTTCAGTGACCACTTACTAAGATTGCTCACTCAAGTCAGGCTGACAGCCCTTCTGTAGCCAGCCTTCAGGTTGTACTCAGTCTCAGATGATGTAGCTGTCTTGACATTTTTCTCCTTTGGTTCTTCATGCACAATACCTGGGCATCTACATTCCCCCCTTTCCCTTTGGAGACACTGGATTGTCAAAGCTCATGCATACCCCATTGGATATGGAATAATACTTACCAGCCTTCCTTTCTCAAACTTCTTCCCTGCATTAAACCTGTGAGTAGCCATGGCCTGAGGCACTGGGTGGGTTTTCATGAAGCAGGGGGTGTGTGGTTGAATCAGCTCACAAGAGTGGTGAAGCAGTTCTCACATGCTCGATGAATGCTTTGATCATGTGCTTGTCATGTAAAAAATGGACACTACCCTTTCAAAGTGAGAATTCTTACTGGCATCAGGTAGTACTTGCCTAAGGGATGGGACATGCTTCTGAGCAGTCCCAAAGGAAGTATATAAGGGTGGGAATCAACATTACTATCCTTAGGATGATCCATAGGAGTTAGCTTAAGCAGATGGGTGCTTCTGTGCTGGCATGGGGCAGCTTCCCCCTTTGCTGTGTGGGAGCCCACACGGAGGGGCTGGGACCAGAGGTGATGCCCAGATTCCCCTCTGGGGAGCTGGAAGTGTTATGGGAGTTGACTTTTGGGCATCTTAACTCTTCTGTCAGACTGACCCTCTGGTATCAAAAGAGTGTGTGTGTGTGTGTAGGTATATATAAATACAGTGTATTTTGAGTATGCCTTGGTCAAATGTTCTGCATTTAACTACAGGAGCTGCAGCACTTGAATGTGGGGGACAGCTGGGGAAGATGTAACTACCATCATTTGTGTGTCTCACTGTCAACAAGCACAGCACCATTACAGTCCCAGCCAGGCAGTGAGTTTCTAGTCATGTAAGCTTTGGCATATTTACAGGATGCCTTTTAGTCTTATATATATTATCAGTGTCAACATTTTTAAAGTTTCAGAACTGCATGTGCTAAGATGAGAGTGATTTTATACTAAAATGTGTGCTAGTATTGATTATACCGACATGTTTAAGTATCTTTATAGACATCCTATTTTCTATGTTGGTTTTGATGTTAAAGAATATACATTTTGCTAGCCTTAACTCCATTCTTTGAAGTTCTACTTTGTTAGAAGGGTAAGAAATGAATGTCTAATGTTTTTCATGGTGCTAAAATAACTGTGATCAGCCTCAAATTATTCAGAATAAAGATGGTAGTTCTTAAGTGCCCTATTTGTTACTGCATGCATTATTTGTTCTCCTGTAAAATGTTGGGTTTTTTGAAACTAATTTTGTGTTATATTCTGGTAATTGCTGAATCTCACATGCAGAATTTTGTATAAAAGCTTTTTTAACAGCTTTTATTACCACTGTGTTCTGACTTGCTCCTGAGTATATGGTACAACCCACTTCATTCTTATTGCACCAATGAAGCATTTTAAGACCAATGGTTTGTAAACCTGAACTACTGACCTCCAGAGTTAAAGTTTACAGAAACATCTATCTGCTCTGTTTTCCATTCTGGGGTTTAATATCAAATGTACAGAATAGTTGCTTTCACAAAAGGCAGAGTTGAAGTGGAGGGAGGGAAACTGGTAGAACAAACTTGAGTGGTGTTTTCAGAGCATTCTGTATTTCTGTTTCACCTGCCTGTGTAAGTCAGTGGACCTTTGACTGCTTACTGGCCCTATTACTCCTTCAACCTTGACTTACCTTGGCAGTATGAAGTGCTTCCTCATTGCCAACTTTGGTGAATCACGGGAGTTCATTCACTTTTCTTGTGTAGTAAATATATCTGATAAGGGGAAAATACATTCCTCTGGGGGTTATTCTCTGGACTGGGTTGCCTTACAAATTAAAATTTGAAAAAAAAAAAATTAAAAAAAAAAGCCCTGAGCTATTACAAGCCCCTGAGTGCTGCTGCCATTTGTACATGGAAGCTTGTAAACCAGAAGTGAGAAGCCTATGGAAAATGCTTCAGCTACCTTTTCCAGGAAGCTATTTTGATACCAGTATTTCTCATGAAAGCTAATTAAGGTGAAATGCTAATGGCTAGAACTGGGGTTTGACTTGTATCCTATTTTCAGGAAATACACACTCCTGTACGTGAACTTACTTCCTTTGAAACCATCACTCCCTATGGACAGAGGAACAGCAGCCCAGCAGGGTGCTGCAGCTGCCTCCTAGTAACGTAAGCCTTTGCCCTCACTTCAAAGCTATTAACGTGGCTACAACCCTGTAAGATTTGTGTGTTCTTTGCCAGGTTATCTATTACAGTTAGATGTTCCTCTACTGCGTACATCTGTACCCTCAGCTTACCCTGAGCTGGAGCTGTACCTGCCCCGCCTTAACCCGTGCCAGGACAAACACCCTGAGCTTGCTGCGCTCTGCATACAGAACAATTAACGTTGAGTTATCCGTGAGCTTAGGTTGGTTCCGTTTCAGCATGCTCGATAATTTTAAAGCCCCCAAGAGCCAGCCCAAGGGTTTGCTCTCCTCCGCCCGCACTGCCGTGAGCGGCCGAGCAGCTCACCACTGCCCAGCGTCACCCGAGCTCCGCCCGTGCCACAGCCCCGCCCGGCCGCCACAGGCGGGGCGAAGCTGGGCCGGCGAAGGTAACCCTGCGACGGCAGAGGAGGAGCCGCCGCCATGTTGCCGTGGCCCTGCCCTCCGCGGGGCCTCGCACCTGCCGCCCGGCGGCGCGGAGCAGCCCGGGAGCTGTAGTTCTCTCCCCTCGCTACCGGCGCCGCGGCGCAAGGAGCCATGGCCGGCGCCGAGGAGAAGAAGCACGTCCGGTTCGCCGCCCCGGGGGAGGCGGCAGCGGCGGGGCCGCGCCTCCCCGCCGCGCCGCGTGCGGAGGTGGCCGTGGTCGGCGGCTGGCGATGTGGCCGGGGCGGGGAGGGAGCCGCGCTGCGGTGGTGCATCTCCGGGGCGCTGTGCGCGGCCTTCCTAGGGCTGGTGAGCAGGGGGAGCGGGCGGCCCCGCGCACCTGCGGCCCCTTCGGCCGCCGCCCGGCCCGGCCCGGCCCGGCCGCGAGGCGCCAAGGGCGGGAGAAGGCGGCTCGCCAGGTCGCCACCCCATTTAACGCTGTCTTTCAGGGGATGAGCATCGCGGTGCTGGGGCCCACCTTCCAGAACCTGGCCGCCAACGTCCACAGGAACGTCACCGACATCTACTACATCTTCGTGGGCCGGTCCCTGGGCTACCTGGGCGGCTCGGTGCTCGGGGGGGTGCTCTTCGACTGCATGAACGCCCACCTCCTCCTCGGTGAGTGCCGGGCCGGGACCCTGCCGAGTTACAGGCGGTGCCCGTGGGGGAGGCGCTGCCTGGGGACTGTTGGGACACCAGCTTTCACACCTCTTCGGTTGTTGCAGCTGGCTGGGGAGACATTGACATGCCAGCACTGGGGCATTGAAACCCAGTGCCCACGGCATGTGGTGCCTTCGGAAGCCATGTCTGTCCGGGCCTTACCGCTGCATGGCATGGCTTCCAAGCAGTGGGGCTCACTGGGTGTGTTCGTGGTGGTCACTGCTTTCAGCTGCCAAAGCCTGTTGGATTCACCAAAGGGTGTCTTTGGCTTGGACAAAAAAGGTACTGGAGAGTAGGACTGGAGAGTTTTGTCTTTGCCCCCTTTGTATGGAGTAGCAAGTTCAGTGTAGAGTCTCTTGTAACGCGGTGGCTCCTGTGACGTCGCGCTGTGAAGCGCATGAAGGGAGCAGGGGAAACTCTCTTGGGTTGGCTTTGCGCACAGCGGAAACCTCCAGCAGCCATGCAGGGGTACCTGTCTGTGGGGAGAGCTCTGCAAAGCTTGTCGTTTTCTTAAAGCTGAGCAGGAGTGCTCGTTTCTGTGTACTGGACAAGAGTACTGAGACATTGACTGGAGGGCCTTAATCAAAATAAAACTCGTTTAAAGCGGAAAAACATTTAATACCGGCTGTGATGATGAAAACTTCCTGATCGGTTGCTGCCTAGCTATGAAAGCATTTAAACTCTATAGGAACCTCTGTTTACTATCTTATGATTGCTCTTTCCAGTGCAGTAATGGCAGCATATGCCTTTGTGCTGCAGGGTAGGGAATAGCATGGGTACTGGGGCTCTTTCTTTTCCTTTCTCCTCCCGTACTTTTACTGGGGGAGATTCAAACGGGCTATGCCTCCACTTAGGACCATGCTGTAATCCCAGAGGCAGTTCTGAGAATGCAAGATGTGTCTTCTACTGCTTGTGTTTGAGCTGAGTCTCTTCTTATCCCCAGATGTCTGTCTCCTGCTGTCAGGAACTGTCACATCATACGATATCTGTCTGTCTCTTCTCTCTTTTTCTCCCTTCTTTTTGTCTTTGTCTTGCTGGATCAGCCCTTCTTATTTGCTCTTGTTCTGAGATGCCTTTATTCGGTCTCCTACCTGCTCTCTATTCTTCTCCTCTAGAATCCCTGTAAAGTGGGGTCTCCTTGTATATCTGACAAGGTCCAAGTTGTCCCTGTCTGCCACTTGAGACTTTACCTTCCATAATGGAATTAATACATCTATGGAAGTGAGTGCTGAAATAGCTTAGTATTTACTTCTTTTCCTGAAGTATCAGGTAAGATAGCTGTCTGTCATAATGCTTGGAAAATGATTCATTTCTGAATCCTTTCCAATTTGTAACACTTATGGCAAAAGCACAATATGAGCTACTGAATCCTCTCTCCTTTCTATCATCTGAAGCCCAGCTGTAAGAGATTTTGGCTTATGTAGTTTTATCTCCCATCTTTCAACTGCTGGAACTCTAATATTGTACAGAGAAAAAAATCAAAGACATAATCTGCCCTGGTCAGGGAAGCTTTTAAGTGCCACCCTTGAGGTGTAGAGCTGAATTGAACAGCTGAGAACTTGCTGAGAATTTACTTGTCAGCTCTGTGTGGAGCACCTGTGAAGCTGTACTCATTAGCTTTGTCTCTATGCAGCTCTGCATCCCACCCTTCAAAACCATTTTGAGTTTTTTGAGATGCATTCCCAGTGCCTCGTGAGGGCTCTGGGGTTCTGGATGTTTAAGTTTTCTGTTGTTTGTTGTGTTTAGGATTAACTCAAGTTTATAAATAATCACATTGGTCCTGGTTGAACTTTTAAGTACCTGCCCCTGCTGTGATCACAGATTGATTTGAAAATAAGAGCTGTCTGAACAGGTACAAGCTTTCTTAAAACCTAAGACTGTATGTTCAGGGTACCCCTTGAAGGTTATTTAATTAGGAAGGTGATTATAGGCATAGATGTGAACTGCTGAGCTTCCTCCCAAATTGCAATGAAAATAATTCCTGCCTGCTAAAAAAGACTTTTTGAAATGGTACGTTGTGAGCACGGTTGATAACAGCAAAACTAACACAGTTGTTGCACTGCTGCTAAATTCCTCTTGAGAAGTTTCATAGTTGTGTCCCCTAAAATTCCAGAACCCCCTGGAATACATCTGGCCTGGGAGAGCAGGCTGTAAGCGAGAGCCAGTGCTTTTAGCTGGAGGTTGCTTGGTGGCCAAGTTGCAGTCACTTCACAGGATTACTGTCAGAGTGTAGTGATTCAGGTTCTTTTCACAGGGAGCTGGATTTAACGCTCTGTAGCTCTCAGAGTGAAAACTTCACACTGTTTAAAACCACATTTTACTCCTTTGGTGGCAAAGTAGCGTTTCTAGGTCAGAAGTTTGCAGAACATGCTGAAGTAGCACATCTAAGTCAGAAGTTTGCCGAAGACTTCTTGGTGTTCCAGCAGCAGGTACTGCTCCCTTTGCAAACAAATCTTTAGCAAAACTGGTTTTTCGTGTAGTGCTTATGTTCTGATGCAACTCCTTTTTTCCCAGGTGAAAAATGATTCTGTTGAACTTGCTGTCTGCTTCTGCCAGTCATGAGTCGAGGGGGTTAGGTTACACCTGTTAGGATTATCAGTAACTGGGATCATGATGAATCTATTTGTATTTCTCAGTCTACTGTACATTTGGTAGTTTAAATGGAAACTGTAGCATCCTGAGGGTTTGTTTTTTGTTTGTTTGTTTTGTTTTTCAACCTTTCCAGCATTATCCATGTTTGGAACAACAGTTGGTCTCTACGGGATACCCTGGTGTAAGAAATCCCTGCTGTTAACTGGCTTAATGTCAGTGATCGGAGCTTCCATGGGGATTCTGGACACAGGTAAGGGGCCCTGTGGGCCGATAATCATTTCTTCACCAGACTAACTGGAAACTTCAAGGTTTCCAAAACTGCTGCTAGTATTTCACAAGATGTATCTTGGATGTAAAGAGGGGAGCTGTTGTACCTGGCTGGGTTTCTTGGATTGTTCTGACCCCGAGACTTCAGTGTTGATGTCTTGGTAACTGGCCTGTCTTAAGGGACCCGGGGAGCTGGGTCACTCTTGCTTCCTGGAGAAGATGGATGCACATTTCACTGGGCAATTCCAGTTGTAAAGAAAGCATCATGTGCTCCTTAAGCAGTTTTTTATTTAAACTGCTTGCCTGTGGGAAGCCAGTTGGGTTTCTGTGCAGTAGGGCCAGCCGGAACTGAGCCAGTCCCCACCAAGCCCCGTGTTTGAGACTGGTGCTCTGTGGGAGGGCTGCCCGTCTAAAGCTGCCCAGGTGGCCTCTGGGGAGTCACAGCAGGCATTTACTGCCACAACTTGCTCACAGCACCATGTGGCCATCTCCGTGAGTTAAGGAGTATTTGCTGCCCTTGGCCAGCCTCCCTTGGGGTTTGGGAATACAGGTCTGGTCTGTGCCCTGAGTCATAAGCGTGGACATACTGCAAATGGCCTTGAAAAATAACACTTTTCCCTGAAGCCTGTCAGAAAGCAACTTCTTAGTAGAGGTTCCTTACAGGAGGAAAATGTACTGGTGGAATCACAGAGCAAATGTCTGTGTGTGTGGTTGGAAAGGCTAGTTATGGCAGAGGTGTGAGAAAGAAGCTCCCACAGAAATGAGGTCACTGGGCATGGCTTAGGAAGGATAATGAGTTCAAGATGGCTGGCTGCAGTGGGCAGCTTGGATCAGGAGGTGAGGCCACGGCAGGAGACCTAAGCATGCTTAGACATGACTGGGTAACGCTGGCATACTTCCTGGGGACGGGAAGCAACCAAAAATATGTCCGTGGTGGAGCTTGCTGGTGTTGCTGTAGAACATGGGGGTAAAGCCGCGAGAGGCAGCCACCCACCTGGCACCTCTCCGATGTCATCCCAGCAGCGTGACGACTGTCTTGGCTTGCTGAGGGAGCAGCCTGAGGTTACTCACTAGCCAGCAAGGTACCACTGGGTCCGGTTGACCAGCCTCGGGGCAGGCTGATGCTTAGTCTAGCTATTCAAACAGCTCTGAGGTGGGCATCCCAGCTGCTGGTAGGCACCACAGAGGAGTGACAGCTGCACAGGGAAACCATCTGCCCTAACCCTGCGGAGCTTGAAGGAGCTCACTTAACCCTGAAGAGAGCCCAATACGGGAGCTGGGAGGGAAAAAGAGAGTTCTGCACAGCACAGGTTATGCTGGACACCTGCAGCGGCGTGTTTGCTGCCTCTGGTGGGATCACTATATGCAGCACTAGATTTAAAAATCCTTAATATGGAAAAATCCTTCAGCTTACTGTAAAAATGTCTTAAGTGGGTGGGTGGGTGGGTGGGTGGGTGTGCTGCTTGGGAGTCAGACTTTGGAGGCAGGGAGACTTCCCAGCAGGAGAAACTAAGAACGAGGAGGTAGAATTAATTTGGGATGGATGTTTTAACTGAGTTAATTTAGAAGAGTGAGAGTGCTGCATGACAAGGGTTGCTGTACTGTAGCTCAGGAATTACTTACTGTTCTCATATCCCTGTGTGGTTCTCGGGCACTATTAGAAGTATCTCCCTGAGATCTGATTTTCTAGTATGAGTGCTGATCTGGGGGTGTTGGGGTTTGGTCTCTGCAGCAGTGTTACCGTAACCTCTCTGCTTCTGGGAGGCCCTTTGAACACAGTTAGGGTAGCCTAGTCGATCGGAAGCAGGTGACTTGGGATGTGTCCTGGCGTGTTGTTTAATGAGACTTCTGATTCTTAGCACTGTGTGTTGTTGCTATTAACACAAAAACGAGCAGCGGTTGAATTTGGCCTTTTGGAAAAAAGGCTGGAATATGCTGCAAATTATCAGGTAGGGTAATTGGGCCCGGCTGGGTCTGCCAGATCATGGTACTGTGTCCAACTGCTGTGAACACCTTCTTTGGGTGTTGGGTGGCTCCAAGGCCAAGTACCAGTTAGCTACGATTTGACTCACTCTTTTTGCTGAGCTACAGGTTGAATTGATAACACAGGTTGGTTATGGGGGTTTGGTTGGTGTGCGTTGGGTTTTTAAGCAGCCCCTGGTTGCAGACTGCAGTGACTGACTCTTCCTCTCCCCAATTTGCAGGTGGCAATATACTGGCGCTGAACACGTGGGGCGCGGAGGCTGGGCCGCACATGCAGGCCTTGCACTTCAGCTTTGCGGTCGGCGCGTTTGTGGCTCCGATCCTGGCCAAGATGGCCTTGGGAGGCTCCGAACCTAAAGACCTTCCCGTAGCTGGAAAGACGAATCAGTCTGGCCCGAGGGCTGTGCCGACAGCATCAGCTGCATCAGCTGCGGCAGCACTGAAGCACCAGCTTGGTGCGGATTTTCTGTGGTCCTATGTTGTCATAGGGACCTACCTGCTGGTTGTTTCTCTCTTCTTCTTCATTCTGTATTCAAAGGGCAGCTTGGCTCGAGACAAATCGAAGGCTTCTCTGCAGAAAGGCCTGTTTGCCAAATACCACTATGCCCTCATTTTTCTCCTGTTCGTCTTCTTCTTCTGCTACGTGGGAGCGGAGGTCACTTACGGCTCTTACATATTCACCTATGCCAAGGTCTTTGCCGAGATGAAAGAAAATGAGGCGGCTGCTTTGAATTCTGTCTTCTGGGGCGTGTTTGCGGCTTGCAGGGGAGTGGCGATATTCTGCGCCGCTTGCCTGTACCCTGGCACCATGATCCTAATGAGCATCATAGGCTCTGCCGTCTCCTCTTCCTGCTTGGCCTTCCTTGCAAGGTACCCGGCCTCGCTGTGGGGTGGAACTGCTGTCTACGGAGCGTCGATGGCCACCATCTTCCCCAGTGGCATTTCCTGGATCGAGCAGTACACGGTCGTGCAAGGGAAATCGGCCTCTCTGTTTGTGATCGGCGCCGCGCTGGGCGAGATGTGCATCCCTGCCCTGGTGGGCTATCTTCAGGGCCGCTTTCGCCACGTCCCTGTGGTGATGTACACCGCCTTGGTGACGTCAGCAATGACCGTTATCCTCTTCCCGCTGATGTACAAATTGGCCAACTGCCCCGGGGAGAGCGACCTGAAGGAAATGAGGGAGAGCGAGGACCGGAAAGCTCTGTTGTCAAACTCGGGGCTTAACGAGGATGAAGAGGATGAGGAGGATGCGGGGGAGTGGAACGAAGCAGACTTTGAGGTAATAGAAATGAATGACACGCTGAGAAACTCTGTGATAGAGACCTCCCGTAAGATACCCGGGGACTCTCCAGCCAGAGGCTCTCTCCAGCCTCAGCTGGGTGACGTAGTGCCCGATTCTTCAGTGATTGCTAGTGGCTCCCCTGGGAGAAAAAACGTGAATGTTGACCGGGAGAAGAATGATTAACGGAAAAGCTGACTGGTTCTTGTTTTTATTTTTAAAAAAGGGAAGTGCAATTGAATCATCCAAGTGATTCAAGAATCCTTTACAGTGGCACAGAGCTCAGCATGTTCATGTCTGTCTTTGTCCAGCCCCTTCTCCTTGTCCGTTTTCAGCCTGCAGCCGTGTGTCTCGCAGTGACGTGCATGGGGTAACGTCCACAGACTGTGCCAAAAGTGTTACAACCTAAGAGACATTCGCTAAAGTGACAGATGCTATGATAAGAACTAACTAGGACAGATGCGGACTGCTCAGACCACTCAGGTTTTTGGGTTGGTTTTTGGGAGGGTGGATGGAGGGTGTGGTTCTGAGGTGCTTAGTCATGAAATGTTTTCAGGAGAGACAAACCTGTTACCTGTGATGCTGAGCTCTCGTGTCTCCTGAGAGGAACGTTTCCACACTGGCAGAAGTTTGTGTGTGAGGCACACCAGGAAATCAGGTCAGGTTTCAGGTGATGCCCAGTGGCTGTAGACAGCCCGGTGGGAATATACTGGCGCTGAGTGCTGTGGAATTGCCTGGTTCTGTCACTATGATGAGGAAAGACTAAAAATCCATTTTTGGTGGTGGAACTGTGCCTTTGGGTCATTTAAAAGCAGCGTATGGGAAAGGTGACAAAATGGGTTGTGTTTATCTGCTGTGAGGCGTAACTCGGGTCTACTGCACAGCGGTGACGGATCTAAATAGCCTGAAGTACTTGTGACTGTACTTGTGATTTGAATCACTGCGCTGCCACTGACATCCAGAGGTGTAGGAGGTGACAGAATCACACTTAATCCATGGTGCTAGCACAGGGCCATAACATTTTCAAGCCCGTTGTTTTAAGGTTCTAACAACTTATCTGGTTTCCTGTGCCAAGACTTGGCGTTGTGAGGTGCTTAAAGGAAAATTCTGAGAGGGAATTACTGCTGGGACAATCCTTCCAGGTCGCGTTGTGCTATCGCTTGTCCCTTGCCAGCCAGATGGTGCCGTTTGGGTTTTCTTTCTTTGGGTGATGACTTCACAGGCGGCTTCTCCCTGGAGAAGCTGCAGTGGTTTGTAGTTGGAAATTCCTTGCTGCTAAGCAAGGAAGATGTGGGAAGGACCAGTCATGCCAGCAAGCCTTCCCCCTGGAAGAGCAAAAGAACCCCACATAATCAGCAGCTTAAGGGCAAGATCTGACCCTGCAACAGCTGTGCAGTCTGTCTGCCTGGAATGCCCACACTGTAGGTGGACTATTCATGTACAGCTCCATGACCAGGGTGGGCTGTGGTCCGGCAGCTTTTACTTTGCACTTTTATGAGTGTTTTTCTTGTGAAGAAGTTTGATGCGCTGAGAGCAGAGCTCTGGCTCTGCCAGTGCAGAACCTGAGCTGTTCAGGTCTGGGTTTGTTCCCTCTCTTGTTCTCTGAGTGTGCAACCTAGAACCTCCTGCATCTCTCTGCTGAGAAGTTAGCAGGGGAGCGGGAACTGACCTGTGGTGAAAGCGTGTGGGGGTTTTTTGCACCTTGCCAGCTCCCTTCGCTCCCACTGACGCGTTGGCGCATCAGTGCCATTACACTCCTGCCCAATTCCTCTTACCCCTTGTGTGCACACACACTCCTGTGGCATCTCTCCCAGCGCAGCGCATGCACCTGCACGTTATAATGCAGCCTTGTTTCACTCGCTACATTAACGCAACGGGAAGTGCTTTTAAGCAGCAGATCCTCTTTCTAGGTATGCACTGGCTCAGCAGGCACAAGGCCCTACGGCCTCCTGCCTTCACCTCCTTTTGTATGATACCGACATGCGCAGGAGGGTGGGGGAGCAACCGAAACGAGCGCAGACAGAACCTTCAACTTTCCATTCCCCTTTTTCCCTCTGGCGCCCACAGTTGCTGCTTTGGGCATGAGGGAAGCAGAGGTGGTAGCTGATGTGAAGGCCCAATCCTGCTGGTGGATGGGGAGGTGGGTGCTGCTGCTCCTGCTCTGCTTTTGCTGGAGGTCACAGGTTCCCTTTGGCAGAAGCTGGGCTGGGTGCAGGCTGCCTGCCAAAGGCAGGGAGCTGGTTCTGTAGCTGCTCTCTGGAGCCTTTAACCTGAATTGAATTTCCCCTGTACCCGATCATGTTGCCAGAAGAAAATGAGTTTAAAAATCACACCTGGCAACCAGGAAGACTTTAAGTACTTCCCCCAATCCCTATGCTAATCTTTGAAGTGCAATCCCAGTCTGGAAGGTCCCACAGGTAAGATTGTTCTCAGGGATCGTCACACATCTTGCCTAACTGAGTACTAAACCCACAGAGAATGGAATGAATGCTGCAGTGAGAGATGCATTGGAACCTCTCTGAACTGTATCTACTCACTGCTGCTGTGCACACACTGATTTAGTGTTCTGACTGATGTCTTCCCAACAAGTGTAAAAATACTGTGCAAAACACCGACTGTTCTTACTGGCTGTGGGAATTCCCGAGTCACTTGAAGTCCCCTGTCTCTTCCCCCAAAGTCGGAGGCCCGAGTGGCAGGAGTGGAGCGGTAGCCTGGAATGCCAAGGTAGGAGTGGCTTTTTGCAGAAGGCAAAGGATCCAGAAAGCAGCAGCAGGAAGGATGTAAGTTCCACTCTGTCTTTTCTTCAGAGGTACTGTGTGTAGAATCACCTCCAGTTGATAGGTGGAGGCCTTCGGATGACATCTCAATTTTGAGTCATCCTAGGGAGCGTGTTGAGCCTTTGATGTCTTAATTCTGGCCTCAAACTTGAAATGGCTCCTACTCACAGAGTTTGGTCTCCTTTTCCCTAGCAGTGTGATTTTTCAGGGCAGGGGCTGCTCTCACTGAAAGCAGAATGTTTAAAGCTGGTCATTTCCACTAACATGTCCAGCTCAAAGCAGCTGTAGACACGTTCAAGGCCGTGTCTTTCCTAGTTCTTGGATTTTGGTGTTCCTTGAGGCTTGTTTTTAGACAGGGAATGTTAGTTCTTGCATGCCTGAGTTTCCTTGCAGAGCAGACCCCTTCCCGGCCCGTACAGTGCAGGAGAGGATCTGTTTATGGTGCCTTCTAAGTTAAAGAGCCTGCAGAGCGCTCGGACACTGAAACATGCATGTTACGAGTTGAAATGGCTTGAAGTAAACAACTACCCCTGCCCCATCGTCACCTCTGCACTGCGCTCCGCGGGTCCCATTACGTACCTGCACCCAGGCCTGAGCTGAAGAGGAGCGCGTCCCCGTTTGCGCCAGCGGCAGAGGTAACGTGGTACACTCAAACCTCACCCACTGTTGTGTTTACCCCTGGAGCACTGCCGGGTGTCAGCTTGTACCGCAAGCCCTAACACGTCACTCCCGGCCTTTCACTGGAAGGCAGGCGCAGGCACCGTGTGGCGCCTTCAGGGCCTGCTTTATTTGGGCGTGGTTCCTTTGCACAGCAGCGTGTCGGTGGCCGCTCTGTTAGGTGTTCGGCAGTTTGGTTCTGCAATGGGGGTTTGCGTCGTGCCCTGTGGTGTGACATGGGGAGGGTCTGCTTGTATCTTGAATGTAACGAGTTCCCTGGAGAAGGCACTTGTGACCCTGGGTGCAAATAAAGTTCTGTCCTATTTTTCAAAGTAGCTCCGGCCTTGTAAATGTCAAACTTCCTCTCTCAACCGACAGGTAACTGGCAAGGCTTCTCTCCGGGCTTGGGGAAGGCCTCTGAGTGCTGATCCCAAGGCTTTAGGTCCCAAAGCTCCTGAAGCTGCAAGCCAAACTGTGGCTGCTGAGCCCTCAGGTGAGCAGCCCCCTCTATGCTAATTACCCAGGGCGACTATAAAGACGCATCCATTTTTACCATATCGTTTTATTCAACTTTAATATGGTTTCCATTATTAACTTCTAAAACAAAATGATTTCCAGTTTAGAAAACAATGCACTGACCACATAATTCCTTTTCCATTTTATACAGTTATACAAATATTCTAAATACACATTTTGTCAAGATGGTGGCAAATAAGATTTAACTGTACAGTACGTAAGGAAAGAAAATATTTTAAGCATATTTAGAAGCAATAGAAATGTCTATACAAAACAAGCAAAAATGGAATAAAATTTTATATTTAAAGTATTGCAACAGTCCCACAGGTTTGTAACAAAAATGTCTTTGCACAGTTCCTCACAATGCCCCATTAATAGCTAAAGCAAGACAGCAATTTTTAGAAAATAATGTTTCAAAATGCTACACATGGTACTACTGTTTGCACAGTCTGATCAAAGTAACCATCTACTTGGAATCAAGCAAAACTTAGGAGGAGATATACCAACCGACTTTAAAATTATCTGTATAAAAGTCATTGCACATTATTTTACTCAGTTGTTTGAAAAGTAAAAAAGTGTATTTACAAAATATTTCGCAGACAAAATTATAAAGTGAATGGGGAATATAAGTAACACGTCTTGATACTGACAGTTCAAGAACACACACTAATGGTTTTGTCGTTTCGAGAGGTTTTCAGTGCTCCTTCCTCTGGGAAGTAAACTTGACTTCTACTCTGCAATGGATTTACAAGATGTTACACGCAGCTATTTCAACATCAGCATTATAAAACAGTATGTTAGAAACATGAAAGAAAGAAGAAATTTGTACATCTCAAAAAGTGAGCGGTTCAGAGATCAGCGAACGGGGTCCTTCCTTGTTTAATTTACTTAGGATAAGCGTTCATTCTTCTTCAGGGAACGAACCCAACAGTTAAAAATGGAAATCCTGGACTAGATGGGAGTTGAGAAAGCACCATGCACGAGAGTCTTAGTGTGGTAAACACTGAACAAAAGAAAAGTAGCACCTGGAATCTTGTAACACAGATTGTTTAAAACTGGTCGAGGAGCTGGCGAAGGTACGGCGCCTTTGACAGTTCTCTGCGTACTCTGGACAGCTTGAAGAGTACTGGACAGTTGAGGGAGACGCACTGGATCTGCCGGTCCGAGCAGCCCGTACAGTTCTTGCATATCTGGATTTCATATAAAAGAGCAAGCCAGGTTAATTTCAAGTTAACAGCAGCGAGGCATACATACATCACGGGACTAATGAGTCCTCAGTGGTCTGTCGGTAGAACGGCCCAGGCAGCAGCCGGTGCAGAGCTCTTCCCGAGCATGGAGGGACCCAGGGCAGCTCCACACTTCCCTCCTGCCACTGCGGGTGCCTGGCTGCAGGCATTGCTCGCCCTGAATGGGGCAGAGATCAACAGCTTGGCGACAGCTCGGGCTTCCGTCCCGTTAACCGAGCTACGCGTGGTGCTTGGAGGAGTGGGCTGAGCGGATCTAAGTGGGGCTTTACTCATCATGAGCCTACTCGGTATGAAAGAAGTTCCCTAGTGAAAAAGGAGAAACTCCTTCTCTGCAGTTACAGCAGCGGGACTTCCTTCACAACCTACCCCTGCTTCAGGAGAAGCTGCAGTTAGAGATTTACTTCCCAAGTCAGAGTTAATCAATCCCAAGACACAACAACAGGGCACGTAGGTTCCACAGCTCTCCTTGTCCATGGAACTAACTCGCTTCTGCAGTTACTGCTGCTTGACAGGGCTTCTAGCACAAGATACCCGATGGAACAAAATACCAGTGGGCAGAGCTTTCCAAAGGTGGCTTCTGTGAGAAGCTAAAGGCTCACTGCTTTGCTCTTTAATGTGTCACCCTTTCTGCTACCTGCCACCTCCAACATTTTTTCCAAAACCTCAGGAATTTTGCTTTCTAACATCAAAACATCACACAATGTCATTGTACCAGTCACGCTTAACAACTAAGTGAAACCATATCCTTTCGTTCTACAATGCGTTCTTTTCATGCTAAAATTATTTGGGCACCAGCACCCCTCTCAGCCAGACCTGCATCAGCCCTGAATCACCACAGGAACTCAAACTGACCACAGCCAGAGAGGAGCAGCCCCTCTTGGCCAAGTCACACGTGTGGCACCTCTGAGGAGACTGGTGCTCTGGCCTGCAGCCAGGATGGAAGAGGACTTCAGTGGTTTGTTCCACATCTGTAACCACCAGAAGAACCTCAGAAACAAAGGTCAAAGCCAGTTCTGCTGAGAGGGGCTGCACCTGGTTTGAACATAAGGGACCAAACAAAAGGGTACTTGGGACACATTCCAAGTTCAGTCTGTGTAGAGGGGGAAGTGTACGGCCCATAACTTTTACGTGCACTTTAAAACAGCGTACAATTCTGTGTCATATCAGTGCTCTGACTCTGGCACAGCTATAATCTAGGAGGGCCAAGAATTTCAGCTGCAAAGGATACCTACATCGCCATACAAAAGTAAGGCAGAAGCTCTTACGGAGATGCTGAGTTATCAAACACTACTAAAAGGGGATCCCAGGCCTTGCAACCCCTTGCATGGTGCAGGGCTGAGAGACCCTTCTGATCAAACCCACTGATCCCTCTGTGGGGTTGAGCCAACCTCCCAGGTTTCTCACAGATTCCAGAAGAGCAGCAACATGAAGGGTTTGGAGTCACCACAGGAGAACTGTACAACACGGATCACCTGCCTTTACCACCATTTACAGTGCAGATCAGAGCAAGCATTACACAAACCCTCGCCTCGGCAACGCGGTGTTTATTGACAGTGAATTACAAGGGTTCTCTAGTGACAGAGCCCCTGGGAACCTATCCTGCTGATGCCTGTGCCACAGGAACAGTTATGGCCCTGCAGTTCAGACAGGGCTTTGAAATGGCTCATGTGCCAGTGCTAAAAATCATTGTTGGCAAAAACAGTTATTAATTGTCAAACATGACGGGGGAAGGGAGGGGAGGCTATGTGTGTGTTTCAGCAAGGTGGGCACTGTGCTTTGCTGCAACATGTTCACAAGCACAGCCAGCTGCCCTCTTAAATGACTCCTAGCTCAAGGGAAAAAAAACAGCTAGGAAAGCTCCTATTGAGAGGGGAGGTAAGGAGAAAGCCCCTGTAAAACCACATCCACGTTACACACAAATACATACATCTTCTGGGACAAACGTTCTTGTTACTCAAACATCATTGGTTATTTTAACGCAAAAAAGGCAACTCTTTCCTACTTCTACAACTCCCATCACTGTCATTATGAAAAGGCGCCTACAAACCATGTAAGATACTTGGAAAGAAAGGAGAAGCATTTCTCCTCTACCATCCAGTTCCCCTCTTGCCTTCAGCTTTACTCCCAGCTAAGGACAGTAACAGTTGCTACGCTGCCTGCAACAGCAATGGGAGAAGCAAACAAGCTGTAACGCGTCCGTGCTTCCCATGGCTGTTGGGGGCACTGAGCGTTGTGCTGCTCTGACACTTCCACCCCGCCCTGGCTGACAGACAGGTGACCAGGCTCTAACCGTACCTTGATCAGCTGTTCCTGTTTACGCTCCAGCTCTCGGATTTCTTGGTTGAGAATCACGGCCACGTGCTGTGGCTGGCTTCTGCACTTACTGCAGATCCCGTACTGGGTCAGCTCATCGCACACGGGGCAGTGTAGGGTCGTGAAATACTGGGAGATGGTGCCTTTGCGTCCCTCTAGCTCGCTGCGGGCAGCGGTGGCAGCTTTCTGAATCTGTCAAAAAAAATAATTAAGAGGTAATGAGCTTTGAAGAGAGCAGCCAGCCTTCTCCCTGCCTCACACAGCCTACTTCAAAAAGGATGATGAAGCCTGCAGGGCACGAGCACCTCATTCTGAGGAGCGTAGTGCCGTGACGCACCGAACAGTGCCCACCCACACCTATTTCATTGGGAATCTCGCTGGGGAAGAGAGAGGGTAACCAAAGGAATCCTCAGACACGTGCTAAGTTTCTGATCTCATCTCTAACTCTGCCTCCTGCAATTGCTCCTTTGAGTGCTGATCTACATCACATCCAAATGTGCCCTGGCTGCCACCCCAGAGGCTGCCTTCCAGACCTTACCTCCCTCTCCCAGCCACAGAGCTGCCACCGTCCTTTGGTCTGTGGCTCCTGCTCACCCTCCGATTTCACTGCACAAAGCTCCACCCCGCCCATCATCCAGGGAAAACCAGTCTCTGCACTGGCCCCTGGTGGAGCATGACTCTGGCCTGGCACTATCCTTCCCTCTCTTGCTGAAAACACCAGGGTGCTCTGCCCCCCTCTACCCCCTCCCTCAGCGCTCCCGGGCCCTGCTCAGTCAGGGCTCTTTCTGCCTTTTCAGACCAGTGTGCTGGCAACTCTTAAGGTGAGTGACACAGAGCCATGGGAAAGGCTGAGACTGGAAGCAGAACAGAGGTCAGCCAAGGCTCTGTTAGAAGTCTTCACTGGGAAACATGCTGTACTACTAAGCTGCTTGATCATCAAGTCCAACCATTCCCATTCTAAGCTAAGCCATATCCCTAAGTACCTCATCTACCCTTTTTTTAAACACATCCAGGGATGGAGACTCAACCCCCTCCCTGGGCAGCCTGTTCCAGGCCCTCA
Source organism: Laterallus jamaicensis coturniculus (assembly GCA_022605575.1). Classification (NCBI taxonomy): domain Eukaryota; kingdom Metazoa; phylum Chordata; class Aves; order Gruiformes; family Rallidae; genus Laterallus; species Laterallus jamaicensis. The sequence goes on from JAKCOX010000027.1 coordinate 8,915,046, forward strand.
CAACTCCTTCAGGAAAAATTTTTTTCCTAACATCTAATCTGACCCTGCCCTGGCACAGCTTCCTGCCATTTCCCCTTGTCCTATCTCCTGTCACCTTGCTGAAGAGACCATCGCCCACCTCTCTACAGCCTCCCTTCAGGTACTTGTAGATGTTGATAAGGTCTCCCCTCAGCCTCCTCTTCTCGAGGCTAAACACCCCCAGCTCCCTCAGCCGCTCCTTATATGATTTGCCCTCCAGCCCCTCCCCAGCCTGGCTGCCCTTCTCTGGACTCGCTCAAGGACCTCAATGTCCTTCTTATGGTGAGGAGCCCAGAACTGGACACAGCACTCGAGGTGTGGCCTCACCAATGCTGAGTACAGGGGCACAATCACCTCCTTAGACCTACTGGACGCACTATTTCTGATACAAGCCAGGATGCCATTGGCCTTCCTGGCCGCCTGGGCACACTGCTGGCTCATATTCAGCCTGCAGTCAACCAACACCCAAAGGTCCTTCTCTGCCTGACAGCTGTTCAGTCAGTCTCCCCCAAGCCTGTAGCACTGCATGGGGTTGTTATGTCCCATGTGCAGGATTCTACACTTGGCCTTGTTAAGCTTCATCCCATTGGTCTCAGCCCATCGGTCCAGTCTGTTCAGATCCCTCTGAAGAGCCTCCCTACCCTCAGGCAGATCAACACTTCCTCCTAGTTTAGTGTCATCTGCAAACTTACTGAGGGAGCATTCAATCCCTTCATCGAGGTCATCAATAAAGATGTTGAACAAAACTGGACCCAAGACTGAGTTGGTAGATGATGGAAAGGGGTTTGGCAAGCACACCATCCCTTCTTGTCAGGGGAGTCACAGACTAAAATCCAGCTATCTAACACTTCTCTGCCTGCCTCTCAAGGAGTTCTTTAATTTTCAGAGAAGTCAGTTCTGGATAGAATTTAAAATTTCTGCTGATACTGATTTGTAAGAAGTGTTCCTGCTGCTGGGGCATTACCACCTTTTCTGTAAGGAGGGACGTTCTTCAGAACATCTTGGGAGAACTCGGCTGCAGAGAGAAACCACAGTAAACCCAAGCACTGTGTTTGTAACCTGTTTTCAAAGACTCACCCGGGGCAACTCATGGTACCAGCTGAAGACGTCGATGCCGATGAGCGAGAACACCCGAGCCAGCGGTGGCAGGATCTGCTTGGTGATGTAGTAGGTCGCATTCAGCCTCAGGTTGGGATCCTGCAGGACTTCGACGGGCCGCCTCACCAGCTGGATCAGGGGCAGCCCGGGCATGCCGTACACTATGACGTAGGGCACTCGCTCCCCCACTCGTGGTTCGGAGCGACGGTCATAGGCAAGCATTCTCCTGTTTAAAAACAGCCTTTAGAATGCATCCAGAGACAAGCTGACAGCTATTTGCTGACATTTGCTTTTGTAGTTCCCCACCTGATGACATCAGTAGCTCTCCAGACAACTGAAGCCAGTGTCTGTTACGAAGCACAGGGACAAGTTGTTTCATTTTTAATGTGCCTCATGATCAGGCCCAAATCTCAGAACCTGGAACTGAGCCCTACAGATGTGCCCTGTGTCAGGTCCCTTGGATATGCATACCAGGTTGCTTTCTAGCTACTCTTTCCTTAAATGAATACTTTAATCAAGTGCAGCCAAGATACCAAAAAGAGCTCAAGTATCCAGAAAGCATCCCTGTTCACACTGTGAAGCAGGTAACAACCCCGGGCTCGAATTCAATTTTATTTTAAAAGCATGGCTTAAGCTGAAGACATTTTATATCAAGCAAGAAGGCAAAACGTGACAGCTCACATTACCTATTAGTGACAAATGCTATCAGGAGGATGCAATACTGGCTTTAAGTATGGTACTTTTAAAAAAGATGAAAGATTATGCCTGGCAACGTACTTCAGAGCTTCAAGAGACATCACTATGACAATTTTTAATGTATCCAGAATCCATGAGCGATGGGCAACCTCGGAGAGTTGACTCCTTGTACAGACACAGAAGGATAAGCAGCAGCAGCGAGCTCTAAGCACCCTGACAAGAGACTCTTGGACACAGGTGGCTCTTGCCAGGGCTACGCAACAGCTTTCTAGGACTATCTGGTGCCTGATCTCTCTTCAGGCAGAGAAGGAAGTCAGAGCCAACTGCTGCAACAGTATCTGAAAGAGATACCTCACTGCTACCCATAGCCTGCCAGTAAAAAGGTCAAGAGACAAAAATACCTACAATTAGCACTTGATCTCATTACCTGGTGATTTCCAGGGCTGGTACACAGGATCCGGGTCTGTAGGCTGAGCTCCCTCTGTACTCTTTTGCAAAGATGAAGTCTTGCATGCTGGCTTTTCCCTCCAGTAACTTCATGCATTGATTCTGAACGTACTGTTTGATCTGGCTTATGTCCCGTGTTTCAAATAGCAGCTTGATCGAACACTCGAGTATCTTTACAACCAAGGGAGAAAGGTGAGAAAAACATGTGTGTTTAGCTAAAAATAATTAATTCTGAATAATATGGAAATATTAATACACTGCTAAGAAAAAGTATCAGTTGTGAGCAAGAATGGTTGCATTCTCCTCCAAACACATTCAGAAGCACAAAACCAGACAAGTACTCTGGGAAGCCTCTTCCAGCAGCTGACCACCCTGTTGGTAAAGAAACGCATTCTAATGCCCAGCCTGCACCTTCTGTGGTGCAGCTCTGAACCATTCCCATGTGACCTGGGATCCAGTCAGCAGAGCTCAGCACCTCCCTCCTCTCCACATCCCCTCCTCAGGAAGCTGTAGAGAGCAGCAAGGTTGCCCCTCAGCCTCCTCCTATCCAAATTAGGCAAACCCCAAGTCCTTGGATAGTCATTCTTGCGCTCTTCTGGAGGCACTCAGGGAGCATCACATCCTCCTTAGGCTGCGGGGCCCGGAGCTGCACACAGCTCTCAAGGTGAGGCCGCACCAAGGCCACATGCCACAGGAGAACCCTCTCTGCTGCTGGTCAAAAGGGGAATGCAGTGTGCCCTCCTGTCTGGCAGGGTGCTCCGCTGACTCACACTGCGCCTGCTGTGGGCCAGCACCCTGAGACCCCTTGTGTTTAAAACACATTCATAAACATTAAGGAGAGGAGGAAATAGCAGTACACCATCATTTCATTCAGAAAGAACTGCGTAGGTATTTTACCTTGGAAACAGCAGGACAGGAGTCCCTCCGGACCGTCTCGATGCCTTTTGCGTCAAATACAGGATCCTTCTGGTCTAGTGTTTCATACATGTAACCCACGTACCTCTTTTTTGTTTGCAGGACACAAGGCAAGTACACCTGGAAAGTTTAGAGAGAAGATAGCCCAATGTGGCACTGCTGGGAACATAAGGTGGCTCTGAACATACCAGGTTTCCTAAGGAGTACTTTGCTTTGCTGTTGGTGGGGTTTCTTTTGGTTTGGGTTTTTTTGGTGTTTTTTAAAAAAATCATTAAAACTGATAAACTAGATCAAGGGACTGTTAAGGGATGGCTGAGGAAGTTTGGATTCAGTGGCACTCCATTCTTAAATCACTTTGCATTTCACTGAGCTGTAAAAGGTAAGCACCCTGAAGCTCAGATGCACAGTAACACGCAGTATGGCTTGTTACCAGTGTGCTGGCTTTTCTGCATTCCACCTGTCAGCCTTTCACTGTAACGGTTTCTTACAAAGACAACAGCTTCCTTTTAAACAGCAGAGATAAGTATCTTTCCCAGCAAAATCAGTGGCTTCAAACTTTCTGTTTTCAAATGTCACCTTAATTATGAGGTGCTTAAAATCAGTAGCATGTCGATGTGGGGAGAGGATGCTTTCTAAATGCCTTTGCTTGGGGAACGATTTCCTCATGAGTGGATTTTTAGCAGCATGGTCTCTTTTGCCATATGAAAGTAGGACTGAATTCCTTCCCATTGTTCATGCTGCCACGTTCCTCTGACAAGGTCTCTGAGTTGTTAAAGGAGCCCGCAACACACCCGCAGAAACTACAGCACAGGACTGCTGTATATCCCTGTGCTACATTAGTGTCCTGAAAACAATCTTTCAGCTTCAATTTATTTTTCAGGATAACAGTGTTTTCACCCAACTCACTTGAACTAAATATTTTCCTTTTACCTTTTCAAACTTCAGTTTAACGGGTTTGGGGTTTGTTGCTGTTACAGCTTCAGCAATTTCTTGACCAATCTTAAAAGACTGCTCCTTCGTGGCTCCTTTCAAGAGTACAAACATGCTAGGAGAAATCAGAGATGGGAAATAAGCACAAATCTGTTCCACATAGTTCCTGAAAGTGCTAAGCTCTTAGTTTCCTGGTGCCAATGCAGGGACGTTGTTATCAATTCTGTTGCCTTCCTTCAGCTAGAAGAGCCAAAAACCTGAGGAACTTCAGTGGTCAGCATGAGACCAGAAGTGCCAGGGCACAACGAACCCTGAGACTCTTTGGCAAGGCAGAGGACATGAGTGTTCCCACGCATTGCCAAAACCTGAGTTCCCAGGAGTGAGCTGAGGAGCTCTGGGTACGCCCCTTTTCTCCACTATGGGCAACAATGGGATTTTACTTCCTTGCCTCGGCATTTTTTATTTTTATTTTTTGGGGAAGCTCCTATGAATGTAATATCTTTGGTATTTCCAGTCCTTCAGCAGATTGGGCTGAAATCAGTCACTGGGTTCACAAGTTACTACGGAAGGAAGGACAGACAGACAGACAAGCTTTGTTCCCCATGGCTGAAAAATACCCAAGTCTAGCACCAGAGATGGGTACGCCCAGAGCACGGCTGTTACTTAGGTGAAAGACTGAGGCAGAAAGGGGAGATATCAATACGATGTCTTTCAGGCAGCCTAATCTCATCTCTCTGTATGCTCTGGTGGCTGCTTCTGAATTGTATCCTCTCTGAGGCTTCAAACAGCGCCTTCCTCTAAGTGTCAGTGTGCAATGCCAATGGTATCTTAAATACACTATTTTCCAAAACTAAATCAGCACCAGAAACAGACAGGAAAATCCTCATTTGATAAATTATACATGTTAATTCACACCTGAAAAATAGATGATCCCCCCTCCCCTTTCTGTTCCACATAATTTTTGAAAGAAAGGAAACCCTCAAGGTGCTGTTGAAGAGTTCTAAAGGAAACTCCAAGAAAACACTTACTTTGCATGTTCTGCAAGGCAGTAAGCAACACCCCAGAGAGCCCACATACTCTTCTCAGTATCTTAAATTCCCCTTGTTGAGACCAAAGAAAAATCTCTCTATGAAGAACTACTGTGCTTTTAAAGCACCGGAAGAAGCGGACAATGAATTACCTGTCGGTATCACCATACACGACGTGAGCACCCCATTTTTTGGTGTCATTCACCAGCTTTATAGCACGCTCCAAGGTTTCTCTGGCTTTGTGGACAATGCTATCCCCAAGCTGCAAAGTTAAGGATAAATTGAAGATCTTTATTCTGCTGTGAAACTCAAGACTTGGTCTTGGTAAACATCGTCTAACCTCACAATTTGCCTATGAAAATGATAATATTGCAATAATATATTCTATTTTATATTTTTAATGTATATAATAAATTAAAAGGCTGTTTACCCCAAAATAGCAAGAATTAAAGGAGGAGCAATCAGAAATTATTAAGAAATAAAGTAAGGGGAAATGTGGTTTAATCTCCTTTAGGTATATTAGAAGTGTAAGGAACAAGACCGGGTCACTTTGGGGTCATTTCTCTCTTTTTATTTGAGTCTGCTGATCTCCCCTTTTATGAAAACTAAGAAACAGTTGCAGTGTTCTGTTTCACTTCCACTACCCAAACTGCAATCCAATCTACCTCTGGAGAGAGCTCTACAGAAATGCCAACTAAAACTGCTCTTTTTAGGGGAAGAAGAAAAATAAAACCTTTTGGTTTTCTTTCCTTTTTAAAAAGGATCAAAAATAAATCCCGTTTCTGATTTTCAATATACCAATAAACCCAGCTTTTATGAAGGTAGAGATTAAACGTGTTTCAAATAATACTACTACTGTTTTATCTGCCTGTACTTTATTAGTAGCATCTTTCCCACAGTTTTTCTCCATTTTATCTGCAACCCTTACCTCAGTGCATGGCATTCTTCCAGAAAAATTAGCAGCAGTATAACCAAATGTAAAATTAGCTATATATTTAAGACCCAACTGCCGCGCTTCAAGCATTCGAGTTATGGCCTTGTCGTGCTTATAAGCCTTCATTGACTGTTTCACCATTATCCTAGTCTTCAAGATTTCTTCCAGCATTCTTGGCAGCACACCCTTTCTCACAGAAGGCTGCCGTAAAGGGAACAAAGGGGAAAAAAAATACATTAAAAAGGCCAACCTAAACAGTCAGGAGTAAAAGCAAAACCCAGAACTGTTAGATAATCACCGTTAAGACAACAAATTAATTAGCAAGATGCCTCAGGCACCAGTGGTTTGGCTCTTCCCACAAATATTACAAGCAACCTAGAATACAGGGAAAGCTCTTAAGGGCAGGGTAATCAGCTTTTTGTTCTTTGTTTTCATCAGCCCTGCTAATGCAATGTTTAAAACGGGACTTCAACATCCAACTGTTAATTCTCAAAGCGTTAAGCACTAAAGGGATATATCAGCTTTTAAAAATTCTGCAACTATCCTTCACTTAAAAAGTTCTTCTTGTACATCAACTATATGTATGCTGGTGACTGGCTAAATATCTGTAAGAGCTCCAGGCCATATTTATTAATTCACTGCAAACGAGCCAGCAGCACACGTAACACAAAATGAGAACAACAGAAAGCAAGTCGGGGGGGTCTTGTCTCCTGAACCACGACTTTCTAGGAAAGCCTTCTGCTGTGCAGGCTGGGGAAGAATGAACTGTTACACACAGATAATTACTGTTTGATCCCCAAACTGCACACGTAAAACACAGTTTAATTATAGATGAAACAAGTCCTTGGTATAAACGAAAGCATAAAGATGACATTTTATTTCCTGAACTGCCAGAAGTTGAGCACTCCGACAAATATCAAACAATGCTGGGAAATGAGACTGAACGTCCCTGTTCCTGTCTGCTCCTAATGCAGCAAAATATGAAGCATGGTATCAATTTGATCTTAAGCTAATCAGCCAACAGGAAGTGAAAATGCCCGTCACAGAGCGCTAATTACATTACCTTGACAAAAGCTACTCCACTGGGTGACACTGTGATATCATGCCTGATCTGGTAAAGTAAGTCAGGAGGTACTCTGAGAGATGTACAGCCAAATTTGAATTCATCATATCTAAGGAAGAGAAAAAAAAAAGAAAACAATTCATTCTTTTATTACCTGATCAAGAAAAAACATCAACTCACATAAAACTGTTGATAATGCCAGCAAGGATAGAATCTCAATGATTCCCAGGGATATCCCAATATATATCCCAATGATAATCTCAGGGATAAACAAACAGACTATCAGTTCAGATTTCTTAGCTGCATGCATGCTCTAGGAATAGAGTAGTAATATATGGCTAGATCCCAACACAGGCATCATTTATTGATTCTGTTCTGCATTAATGCATTATTTCCAAACACTGAGCTATGGAGGCAAGTACTCATTCCATAACCCCATGTGGAAACCCTGCATGTTTACCAAGCAACACACTGCACATACTTTATTCCCACAAAGTCAGAATTTCAAACCAGAAACTGAAAAAACTGATGATGTGATCTAGCAAGCATCACATGCATCCTCCCATTCTTCCAAGTATTTTTTAGAGGTAATTATATTGAAGAATTACTGTTAAGTTCAATAAGAGATGCTACCAAATAGCTCATTCCATCTTTTAATTTTTAATACTGAAGAGCAGAGTGAACTACAGCCGTTAGAAGAGAACAGCAGTTTATTAACATACAGAGGAATAACATTAGTCCTGTTTTGAAAACAGGTAGCAGATCTATGTAACATTTTAACTTACTCTGAAGCAGTATTAATAACTAGCATCACCACAATGATGGAACAGGTGTATACACAGGCACATCTGGAGTTTGGCTTTTTGTTTTGGTTGGTTTTTAAAAAAAAAACAGAATGGAGCCTATTAAATATTAAATAACATACAATAAAAAATAGCTATTGTTATGTGTATGTGTGTGTCTGTGTATATACACACAAGCACATCCCTACAGGGTGGATCTTTATCATCTCCATTGTGTAAGGGCAAATGGTGCTATTCTTACATGTCCACTGTTCCCACTGACAACCAAGGGTTCTCAGTACCTTAGGAAAGAAGCTAAAAGTCTCTAAGGAATCAAGGAGTAACAACTTACTTTCCTAAGTTTTCAACATGTCCCAGGCAGGTTGAAAAACAGTAGTTGTAGGCTATCACAATGGAAGGATATAGCGACTGGAAGTCTAATACAAGAACAGCGTTGCTGTAGAAGCGGGATTCTGGCTCCATTATCAAGGGAACACACTGCAGGGCTTTCATCTGAGCTCGCTGCTGGACACTGGGTGTCACAGGAATATAATTCATTGGCTTTGCAACACGCAGCATCATAGACTCCACACGGTACTGCAAAACAGTTTGGATATCATCATTAGAATCAGAATTTCAAAAATGCAGAATAAACATGGGTGTATTAAACCTCTGCAAATACACACTTACATATCCTGAATTTAAAGCATGGACAACTAGGTTTCTAAAATAAATAGCAACAATCTTACTTTAATGTACATTTTCTATCACATACAGCAGAACTTTTCCACGTATTTTCTTGCCATTTAGCCCTAATCACTGAAAATCAAGTACTTCCAATTTTCATCTGTGGAATAAATGCCCAGCCCAGGTTAAAGAAATAAACATCCAACAGACTGCAACAGTGTATACAGATATACAGATGGTCACCCCTACAGCTAAGGAATGAGCGTTTGTTAAACCCTATTTCTGTTAGACTTATGGAACACTGAAGAAAACAAAATCTAATATACAGTTGATGACCATTTTTCAGAAGAATCTGCACAACAATTTTATGTCAACATCTGGGAAAACAGAGAAGCTGCGTAAGTTGATAGTTGTGCCTCCTACCTTTTTGACCACGGCAAGTAACTGGGATGTACTTGGCTGCATGAGAGCCAAGGGGGGAACCTAAGTCAGCTTGCTTTGCACTGGGTGGCCTGTTTGCTCCCTGACGATGCCACAAGTAGTACAGGAAGCATAAAGTAACAAAAAGTTTAAGCACTTTCACCTTGTTCAAGAGATCATAAAATGTCCTGTGTGGAGGTAGCAACAGAAGGAAAACAAGCCCTATATATTTCTCTATTACTAAGTAAGGCTTTGGAAGCACTAATAGCCAGGTATTCACTGTCCCCATTCACAGTAAAGCCAGAACAGTATAGCTGAAGATTATATATATGGGTGGCAAAGGACTGAAACCCCAAAACATCAAAAAACAATTCTATATAACCCTGAGGTCCTGTGCTTGTAATATATACATACATATTTAAGTACTGTACAGAATGAGTTAGGTGTAAGTTCTTTAACAATGACATTATAAATGAAGTTACAGAACCAACAGCTTTAACAAGATCCTGCCACCTTACAAACAGGTTGGGGATTGAAAGCTGCCTTGTGCTAACTGCACACTGATCTGTGTCCAGTGATGAAATCCAACGTGCCACGAGGTGGTCAGGGACTGGATCTGGCAAGAGCTATTCCCCCCACCCAGTTTTCAGCAAGTTCTTCAGCCATCAGAATGCCTATAACCATCTCCTGTTAGATTTGTTTAGTCTTCCATGGAATATTCAAGATAGCTTAATAAAATGAAAAAATCACCTTTAAAAAGGTCTCGTAAATCTTAGTAAGAGAGACAAAAATATGGAAAAATAATTAAAAATATCTGAGATCTGTTCTTAGTACTATTCCATTTCAACATCTTTTTCAGCTAAGGAGAAAAGGAGTATCTTCATATAAAGCACAAAGAAAAAGAAATTAACTGAGGTGACTGGGAATTGTTGCAGCTGCCATTTCTGTCATCTGGAAAGTTTCAATGGCAACAAAACATACGTGCACAGAAGGGAAGAGAAAAGAACAGTCAGGAGAAAAAAATGCAGCATGTTTCTGTTGCTCACTCCCACTCGCAGCCATTTGAGAAAATGACAGGCAGAGCAGTCTTTGCAGGCTGCCATCACCACAGTTTAAGCACATCTACTGGCAGTATGCCAGTCCCACCCTCCCTGTCCCTAACTCCAACATTCTCTTCTCTTGCTCCAGGGGATGGTTAACTTCTCTGGTAACAGGGAAAGCCAGATCAGGGAGCTAAGCTGGTAGATACCTACTGAAAGCCACCATGGTACCACTGCTGGCGCCACCTGTTCCCTCCCCCATCTGTAAAATATAGGGCCAACACCAGCAAGACCAATAAGAACCTGCTCTGGGTCATGACATAACAACAGGCAACTGCAGTCCAAGGAGAGAAGGTGGCAATGTTTTAAAAACTGGGTTTAACTGTTAAGGAACTGCGGTTTTCAGCACTTCCATTTTTGGCAGACATAAGGCAATGATGGTCTGCCTAGTATCTTAGTGCTTGTCTTTTTGTCCACAGAAGCTGGCAAAGCAATCAATCCTGGTCAGCTAAACATCTATTAAAACAGGAAGTAGAAAGATGGCAGGAAAGAGGAATTATGGTAGGAAAAAAGATGGCAACAGAAGAGCAGACACACGTGAGAGTAGTCTCTCATTGCAGGTGCTGTTCACATGAAGCCACAAAAACAGGCTGGTTAGTCTAGTCACTCAGACCCTGGGCAAGGAAAGCCTTTGGTGTTACTACAGACTGCTGGGGTTTCAAAGAGTACCATAAATCTCACTCGGTCCTGCTCCCTTTCCCTCTGAGCTAGTATCAAAATACTAGAACCACACATCTCGCATGACACGTACTTAATAAAGCCAGAGCCCTTCTTGTATTATCATAGAATCTCACCCAGAAGCCTGCTTCACAGGAAAAGTCACTTAGAACTCATTTCTCATCTGCCCTGGAAGAAAGTAATCTCATCTTTCTAAAACATGCTCAACTTTATTTCTTTACATTTCAAAAATCATTCATTTTCCGACTCATCTAAGCGTGAAAAACACAAACTCAAAGAGAGAGCCTAGTGCTCACTAGAGGAGACTCACTGGCATGATTACATTTGGGGTAATCTATTTTTAACAGCTATTTTTAATCTCTGAGACCAACCATTCAGTGCATTATTACTGCTTTTGAATTGCCTTTCTTTACGTTTCAACTTCACATTATGCAAAACAGTTTTCCGTGACCTTAGGAAAACACATATACTGACTGAAAAACAAAAATATTTTGCTTTTGTGAAGTGTAAGGAAAACGAAATCTTACCTGGGAGCCTCTTGTTAAGACATGTAAGAACTGAATGCCAAAAAGCCTCGCCATTTCACTTGTTCTGTCAATCAAATCCAGTTTGTCTAACAACTGGAGATTCCCACGGACCCGGCTAACATAATGATCAACCATTTTCCACCTGTGAAAGCGAACACCTTGTTATGAACAGTCAGGAGAGTGCTGCTCTTTCTACTAAGAAGAAGTATTTTTATGAGTGCTTGTTACAAACCAGCCAATAAAACTTCCCTGGGACATTTTCATACGTCTCTCTCAAAGATCTGGTGCACACAAACACACTTATGTAGAAGCACACACAACTGCATACAGCCAGCTACTGTTTAAGGCATATCTCAATGACATACTGTATCCCCTTTTCCTTACTGCCCTGAAGGGTTACTGGAAGAGAAACTCGAGTTTCTCTTCATCTGTTTACATGGGTTTTTTAATAGAGCGGACCTTTGTGGAAACATCCTTCTGTAGTAAGAATACTTGTCTCAGTTGAACTTAAATCTGTAGTTTCAGCACTAAACCAAGTTTCCACCTAGTTGAAATTTAACTTTTACGTAAATTATACGTATGTCACGAATGAAGTTCAGATCTGTACTCAGTTTTGTGAATTGTTCGTACCACACATCACCAAATCACTCCAAGGAAGAGTGAAGCCTACTGTGACACATGCTGCATAAAGGTATTTTTAAGCAGCTATAGTTACTATCTTAACATCTTGTACAGTTTTGTACTTTACTTAAGCCTAGCTTGGTTGACACGCACTGTGAAGTAAAACAAAAAGCTGACAGTTCATTAAAAGTTCTCCTGATAAGTAGTATATAAAAAAATAAAGACCTTACAGAACTTCAAAACAGTACATCTATTCAAGTATGTTGAAAATGTGACTGAAAAACTGCTTTGTCCTTCTATACTTTAAACAGAAAAATACACAAAGATGAAATACTGTGGCTGTCACTATACAACAGAACACACCAGAACAGCAGAGCAAATCATCTCATGTTGCTGCATATAGACTGGTCTAGTACCTCAGCATTTCTTCCTGTGCTGACTTTTGCTTATACCATGTTAAGAATTTGGTCTTAAGAAGAAGAAAGAAAATGGATTAATAGGTCATTACCTGTAGACATCTGCCTTATTATCAAACCAATCAGACAGAACTCGGAAAGTAAATAAAGGAAAACGTTGATGAAGAACATGAAAGCCCACGTTTTCGAAAGTGTAATTCATTAGATTCACCTAGAAAAACACAGAGGATAACACACATAATATCAGTAACTTCCACAGTCAAAGAAAAGTCTAGTTTTAAAAAGCAACTCATTTGTTAATTTTTTTTTGGTATTCTTTGTGGAATAGGTAAACATTTATATTTAGAAGGCTTTAATTGTTATAGAAGTCTGAAAAAAATGGCCCTCGTCAGTTGAAAAGAACATGCAGAGTTAAGTAGATCACAAAGATCAGGTCTGAATTTGGTCAGAACAACATTTGTAAAGACTGAACCTTTTAAGTATTAAATGAAAGGATGTAAACAGCAAAACAATGAGTAAGCTTTACAGCTTAACATAAGTTCAAGTATTTATTTTAGTAAAAGCATCATACTAGACAAATTGCTAAAACAGGTTAAGTTGTTCTCAAAACCCACAATGAACTGAAAAAGGAGTAAGAAACACTGCTGAAAGATAAAGGCTTCAGAGTATTTTGTTTTAGCAATATGCAGTACCCTCTTCTCACAAAGTGGCAGACAACTCTATTTAAAAAGGTGTCCAAATAGAGAACAAAAAGTTACATAGGTCACATGAAACGTTCAACAAAATCGAGAATAATTAAAAAAAGGTCAAATACATTAACTGTTTATACCATCAAATACATTAACTTCACCTCATTTCTCATCATTCTCCAAACATTTAGGACAATTCGCCCCACAATATTTATTTCACTCATTGTATCCGATCCATATTCATCCAGCTCAGCTGCAAATCTGTTCTCTTTCTTTTCATCTGGAGACATTAAAGAGAGAATATATTTAGACAGGTTACAGGACAGTCAACACCAGATGAAGCTATCCCTCTTCCAATTTGAGCTCTCCAGAACAGTAAGAATTCTAAATCTGTTACTGACTGCACAAGATTACTTATTTACCAGTCTTCCACACAATCTCTAAATAAAACTCCTCCAGGTTTTTCTGCTCCTGCACATCTCTCTGAAGGTAACACTTATTGAGCCATGGCAATATATTCTCCACAGTGAATATACTCGTTAAGCAACTGGTGAAGCTCTTGCTGGAGAGCTAGTTTCATGCACATCCATGCACAACATTAAAAAACCCCCCATTTTTCAGCTGTCAGTTGTGTACTCTGCCACTACTTGTTTAGCACGATACCCCTGCACAGTGCCCCACTAATAAAAAGCAGAACATTTTGGATGGAGACTGCAGAAGCAGAAGGACACACAATTCTTTGCAGTAAGGATCACAACTGAGCAATTGGTTCCTCAGGCAGCCACGAAGCACACTGACCCTTGAAGGCAGAAGTAAAAACTGCCTGAAATTCTGCAGAACTGCTGTGAATCAACGCAATGCAGATTAACTTCATATGTTCATCTTTCAAATGTGTAACACATCCATCAAAATATAGTTAAGAAAACTTATTTGTCCAGGAGCACTTCCTGTTCTGAAAACAGCATGTGAAGAAGGGAAGGAAGTATGAAACACAGGGGTTGGAGAAGCAAGAGGAACATAGCTGGGGTCAAAAGCACAGATAAGGAGGCCACTTGTATGTCATGCATGCAAGGCCACGCTTAGGGCATGACATTTTTGTGAGGAGCTCGGTGTGAACATGTTCTTATCTTTCTCCTGCAGTTCAGTAAAAAAGAGTAATTACTTACCTGTGAATAACACTAGTTATTAGAAACATTTTAAATTTCCCCTTTATTCCACTTCTGGGTGTGCATCTACCGCCTGGCACAAGAACACCTGTACTCTGAATACCAGTGCTGTGGAGATATGTCTAGCCTTGCATGCCCACTTGAACTTTATGACCCAAGATGTTAAGGGCTACAATCCCATTTTCCTTCCCTAGAAGTGTGTGGGAAGCAAGCCCGACAGTGATATATGCAGAGGCATGATCACTAAGAACCATACAGTTCCCAGAGAAATAACCTTTCTTCTCTAGGGAGCTCTTCATCCCAATTCCAGTAACTCAAAGAGCTTATGTCATGAAGATGGTTACTACTAAGAGCTTTGCCGATGTAACTGTGGATGTTGCATCAGTCCCAGTGCAGACATAGCAGTCCTGAAGAAGACCTGCAAGACCCACGACTCGGCCTTTGAGAACAAAAGCAGGGACACAATGGTTACCTGTCCCAAACTGAAGATTGTTCAGTCATGCTTCTTCAGTAGAGCAATAAACCTTTGGGAACTTTGTCAGTTTAAGAAACATTTGACTACACTTTACCAATATTTATTCAGCTGTTCACTAATTGCATTCTTCAGAATGATAGCTGCTATTGATCACCTAAGCACAGACACCAGGCTTACCACTCTCCTCGAGAACCTTCCACAGGTTTTCAAGAAAAGAATAGATCAGATTTTTTTCTTAATGTTGGAGGAGAGGATCAGTACTTTGGCCAGTAAAATCTGCCCACAGTACAAGAATGGATATTAAAAGCAAGAATTTTATTACAGAGCAGCTGTCTAGGATGAGTGTTGCTTAGGAGCATCTTTATGCCCTCATATCCTGGCCAGAAAACTGGCAAATAATGATTATGGCAGGTACCCTGAATAACATATACATGTGACAAACTAAGAAGTAAATGAAAGGTTTGGTAGCAGAAGCACGTCCAAGAACTGAAAACCTAACACATGTGACTCCTGAAAATAAACACACATTCATGAATACAGGACATACCCAGAAGTGGAATGCACAAGGAATTAAAAAATTAAAAAACAAGGAAAACCAGAATCTCATCAGTATTTCAGGGTTTTTTTTGGTGTATGTTTGATTATAGCTATAATAAAACAAAAGCAACAACAACAAAAAAAGAGGTCCAGCTGCAGAAATACTCTGCATTTATTTTTTTTAATTTATTCATAGATTTCTTGTTTCTATAGGAACTGAACCGAAACCTTATGCAGTAACTTACCTGGCACACGAGAAATCATCTGGCATAAATCAACATTTAGTGCAGCAGCTCTCTGTAAGAGATAACCCCAGGAATGCATCTGGACTTCATAGCCTAACAAAATGTCTGGGTCATATCTAGAGAAGTGGGGGGGGGGAAAAGGAAAATGAGCTTTATATTATTCAAAAAAATATATATTTTCCATGAACAGAATATAATCAGGGTTTCACTCTAATCACGTTGAGTTTAAAAAAGAAGCAGCCACAATGGGTTTCTATGAACGTAGCACCTGGATTAGAAGACAGCATTTAAAACAGGCAAGCATTTGGGATTTTCAGTAACATTCAATTGAATTTTTTGTAAAAGGAACATTTTCTTGATGAAAATATTCTTTTACACACTTCTATTCAGTTTTTACAAATGAAGAACAAAATCTAGGTCTAATCAAGTTTTATTGATAGAATAACAAAGCATATTAAAGAGCACAAAACAATAGCAAAAAATTATAATAACTATATAAAATTATAAAGCATCTAAAGAGCATAAACTGAAACCAAGCTACCTGTACAAGAGAGATGCAATGAAACACAGTCCTCCCCCAAACTTTGTGGTACTGTTTTCCTTTATGAAATAAACCAGGAATTGCTACCAGGCTACATGACTGTTTTGCACATAAAGTGTGGCACACACTGCAGTGTAGTTCATAATAACTAGAGGGAACTTTTGATCCTAAAAGGTGATTGTTGGGAAAGTTACAATTTGCAGTTGAGTGAGAGCTGTCAGAACCAAAATGTGGAGAAAGGCAACCATATCTACTAGTTTTATTTACTATCTCTTTCTGTAAGACACACAAGAGAAACTAATTTCATGCTCTATCTCATGCCAGGTGGAAAAATTGCCTGTCTCAGGTATGACAAAAAGAAAGGGTAGAATTGTCTTCTGACACTGGTACCACCCATCTTCCAATCGGGCTGAGGATGAGCTGCCTACGCAGAAGGACAAACAAGGTGGCTTCAAAGATGAAGCACGGGCAGAAGTTAGCTCGGAGGAGCCTGTATCATACGCCTTACGAGCAGGCACAATTCAAACCAGAAATCATGATCTGGTTACTTAATTAAGAGCCTGAGAAGGCTTTTCTTGGGCTGGGCAAAAAGACTGGCCAAAGTAACATCAGGTATCTGTTATTTTTATAGCAAAAAAAGAAAAGAAGCTTCACTACGAAGAATATCTGCTTCTTTCAATGCTACTCAAGGAGGTTTGAGTTCAAGCAGGAAGCATTCAATAGAATTGAACAATAAAAGACTGGATGATAGGCTGAGGGCCCTGTACTGCAGTCTATGCCCAGCCCCACAACAGGAAACAGGCCTGTAGACCTTAGTTTATCAGAAAAGTATCATATGGTATCATACCATAGAAAGGTTTGGGTTGGAAGGGACCTTAAGGATCATCTAGTTCCAACCCCCTGCCATGGGCAGGGACACCCTCCACTAAACCAGGGTGCCCAAAGCCCCATCCAGCCTGGCCTTGAACACTGCCAGGGAGGGGGCAGCCACAGCTGCTCCGGGCAGCCTGTGCCAGGTCCTCACCACACTGGTAATGAAGATTTTTTTTCCTAATGTCTAATCTAAATCTACCTTCTTTAAGTTTAAACTCATCACCCCTTGTCTTATCACTATACTCTCTGATAACCTCTCCATCTTTCCTATAGGCCCCTTCAGGTACTGGAAGGCTGCGAAGAAGGTCTCCCCAGAGCCTTGTCTTTCTAGGCTGACCAAGCCCAACTCCTTCAGCCTGTCTTCCTAGGAGAGGTACTCCAGCCCTCTTATCATCTTCATGGCCCTCTGACTTGCTCCAACAGCTCCATGATCTTCTTATGCTAGGGACTCCAGAGCTGGGTGCAGTACTTAAGTGTGGTCTCATTAGGGTGAATAGAGGGGAAGAATCACCTCCCTTTACCTGCTAGTCATGATTCTTTTGGTGCAGCCCAGGATATGGTTAGCTTTCTGGGCTGTAAGCACACATTGCTGACTCATGTTGAGCTTCTCCTAAGCTATGTGACCACCCCTAAGTCCTTGTTCTCAGAGCTGCTGTAAAACCATTCTCTGCCCAGTCTGTAGTTGTGCTTGGGATTGCCCTGACCCATGTGCAGGACCCTGCACTTGGCCTTGTTGAATTTCATAAGGTTTGCACAGGTCCACCTCTCAAGGCTGTCAAGATCTCTCTGGATGGCACCCCCTTCCTCCAGCATGTTGACAGGGGCCATGGCTTATGAACAGGACATCTGTTTCATCCTTAAATGCATAAAAAAAGCCAGCATTTTCTGACTGCTGAGTATGGGAGAATACCCTTTCCCTGAATCCCAACATAAAGTTGTATCACAGACATTATAAATGAAGCTTCAGTCTTTGCTGTGATAAAGTGTCCTCCTTGCTTGTGTGCTCCAGCCAAAAGCAGATGACAACTCACTCTGAAGTAATTAACTACTCTGAGAACACCTCCAGAAATGAGCTTCTCTGCCCTTCTGCTGCAGACACCGACCTTTTGTGAAAAATAAAGGGAAAAGTATTTGAATCTTTTTATTTGGTATGGCTACCTCTTTACAATTTGGGCTTCTGCACCAGCCAGCGAAAGTTGTAAAAATCCCTTTCACCACCTACTTCTACCTGTGAGGTAATGGTTTTAATCCAAGTTTTGGCTAAAGCTGAAGAGTCTAAAGTGAGTAGTTCATTTCTAGACAAAGTAAAAGAACTAGCAGTTTGCATTTGGGGCATATTTTGCTATCTGCTGTTAATGCCAAATGAATGATTCCTGGGTTTGGAGACAGGAAATTATCATCTGGAGTGGAAATAGTAAATTTACTCATTTTGGAAGCCTATTCTACCAGTGGTACAAACCTAAAGCTACTTGGAACAATTTATGGACAAATTATAAAGCTAGCCTGCAGTTCCTTCCAGCAGCAGAATCACTGTCAAAAAAAGAGTTATGACTACTTGCTGCTCTGCACAACACACAATGATTGCCAATTGAGGTTCCAAAATTACTAATAGCTCCATCTAAGCTTGGAAATAAAAAGGAATTATGTAATGGTTTATACAGTCACAGAATAAATGTTTAAAAAATTAACATATTTTCACTTTAGTTCTTGCAGCTAAGCTATCCCAGTCCTAAGCATATTGCAAAAGACTACTAATTATTTAAAACAAAGGAAAATCTTACAGTAGTAGTAATTTAGGTTCATATTTGAAAACTGGTTTCACATTAACTCAGAATGGAAAACGCTTGTAGATTTTACACAAGGCAAGACATTATGAGATGGGTTCCATGAGAGATGCAAACGTGAGTGAGAAACTAGCAAAGAACTGCTTCTGTAGTACGTTAACCAGTATTTATTACTCCAGGAATCTGCTTGCTCTTTGTAGTGTGGCCTGAACAGAAACAAGCATGCTGTTTGGAAGCAGCAAGTTGCCATAAGCAGATTAGCAGCTACCACCTATGATGAAGTACAGTAGCTTTGGGTTTTTCCTTGCCCAAGTAGTGATTTACCTCCCTCACTCCCTACTTAACCACATTTTAGTGGGCTATTACATTACTACTGCAAATACCCCTATACGTATTGTAACTGAATACAACATTTCATCAATTCTTGAGATAATCTTACTATTCTCTTTTAAGCTAATGAATAAATAAAACAACCCCTGTAAATCTCCATAAAGGACTGTTTCTCTGGTACCCTTCAGATGGGAAGATGTTTTGTAGGATGAGACATAAAGCCATTTTAGTGTATGATGTTTTCAGATGCATGCATTTTCTTATATAAATTGCATCCAACTTAAATATTACATATTTTACCACAATTTAATATAAATTCATGTGTAGATTGGAAAGTTTACCACTCAAAAGGTTAAAAAAACCCCAGAGTGCTAGTTTTGAACTAGCACTAGTGCTAGTCTTGCTTGTACAGGCCACTAGGGCTTGCCTACAGCGGCATGTTACCGAGCCACAGGATAACACTTTGCAGGGCATTACTTTGCTTTTCCTTTCCGACTAGACGCTGCAAGTGCATTCAGGGGAGGAACTAATTTAAAGTAATTTTGGCATCTTGAGTTTTCTAAGTGGGTCTCTTTATTGTCACTGAAGAAAAAAGGCCTCTCTGGGTGAACTCCTTATATTTTAGCCACTTCTTGCAGAGTAAGATCCTGTTCTTTCCATCCAGCTACTTGGACACTGACAATGAAATAGAGATGTGTAAGTTTCAGTCGGACAGCTCTCACACAAAGCTATCTATGTGGAAAACCAAGATAGAGTAGCCAGTAAATGGTGAATTCAAACCCTAGTGTAAATTCCCTGTCCTTAGTCTCAGCTTCCCAAATTTAAAACTTGGGTGCAAGTGGTATCTTTCTGAAAGCATGAAAAATGACAAACTCACTACCAGCAATTGAGTTGCTCAGGTACTGCTTATATAGACATATATGTATTTTGCATGTATATTTGCATGCATCCACAATGTATAGGCACAGATTCATAGATGCTTAGGGATTTCCTTCACTTTACAATCAAAATGACTTTTGGATAAATGCATCTCTGAATTATCTTTGAAAGGAAAAACAAAGTAGGATTGTATTCAAGCAGAACTCCCTTACATTGAACAACATTTGGGACCTCAAACTCCTGCACTACAGTGTGCATAACTTTTACCTAATGCACAGATTTGACAGACCTATCAATCAGATTTCTTGCACCTAGCATGAAGCACTTCTGTTTCTTGCTTCTAATCTCCTTGCTCATCAACTCACTCTCATTTTATGCAGCAGCAATGCCCTCTCCTGCAGCCCAACCCCAGCTGGCCCAGCATGTCATTTGTTGAGGCCTCCTGTGGTATTCTTTTTGCTATTAGAGGAGACGCCTGTGGCTAAAAGATGACATTATTCCAGATAGGAAAAAGAACAGGTAAACCTGTTAGCTGATGTGAGCTTAACTGAAGTCTTTCTCTCTCTCACTTTCTCTCTCCCCTTTTCATGTGGTACCACAAAGATGACAAGCTGTGAGCTAAGGAGAGGACAAGGTTTAGATTTTTCATCCTCCCTATTCGCCATCTTTACAGCACACTATCCAGTTGGTCTTCATCAGCAGTTTAAGCTGTTTTATTAAAAGAAATTGTAATGAGACCAGCTTTTATACCTGCAAGAAACTAGTAAGCTGTAGTACTGATATTTGAAAGCTGCTGGCTAGGACTAAGACGACAGGAACAAGAGGTGTGCCTGCCAACATAGTGCTCTTTTGTTGAAAGGACGGGCGCTGATACTGCTTTGCATGCTGTTGCCAGTCTCTCTGCAAAGATGAAAAGCAGCATTTATACTGGCAGGATTTAAAGGCGACAGCATTAGCATTCAAATCATACATGCTGCAGAGAAAAGAAATGCCATTATTTTCTTTTCTAGCTAAGCTATATGTGCTGCTATGCCACCTATTCCTCTTCCTCTTTTGATAATTTCGTCACTGAATACTACAGCCCCACTTATGCCTTCCCTTTTATTATGTGTCTGATTTTCCTGACTGCTATTTTTCTTCCAGCTAAAATTAAGAGAAAAAGGGGGGGAAATTAGGCCAGACCTATGATACACACAAAAGCAGTAACTGAGCATGGCAGCAGAATACTTGGTGACTCAAATCCATAATATCTGAAATATCTGAAAACATTTTTCCAGTTTGGTCAATAAAAATCCATAAAGTTGATACAGGACATTAAGTAAAGATTTCTACAGGAATACACCACAGATGATGACACTGGCCTGGGAAAAGAAGGTTAGATTAACACATATCTCTATTTAAAAAATAATATAATGCAGTGTATATAAAAAAAATTTAAATTATTAGCATCATACTTTACAAGAACAACATTACACAAAATATTTAAATGTTAAGTATTAGCAACTAATTAAGTTAGAAATCTTTTATCCTCAAAATCTTTAAGAAAAATCTTACAACTTTAAACACTGGTTTTAAACTTTTATCAGAAGCTCCTTCCATGGGGCCAAAGAGCCACGGGTGGCTGCTGAGTCGCAAGTAGCAGCAAATCTACTACTTTTTTTTCAAGCCCTCCCTGTCTCCATATCCTCTGTGTGTTACAGAGATGGGGACTGTGCATTCCCACATGAATTCCCCAAATTTTATTCCTCTCATGCCTGCAGGACCCACCTGTTTCTGCTATCTGCACTTAGAGAAGAATGGCACAATTTGCCTTAAAACTGAAGGAGAGGCCCAGACATTTAATTTCTCTTTCATGGGAATCCACTGCTCCATCAGGCTTGGACATCTATAGTTTTTCCACGTTTCTCCAAGACAAACATTCCTGTAGCATTCCCTTCCAGTTCCTCAAACAGCCAGCGCTCCTGCGTTTTGTGCTGACTGGTGCACGGAGCTATGGAAACCTGTTTATGCCTGAGCCTAAAGGCAGACAGAAGAGTAGAGGTGGTGCTGGGTAACTTTTCCAAGAAGACAGCTTCTTCCAATTTTTCTCCCAGATCACTGCAGCTGGCACCTTATGGTAAAGACCGTGTCTATTCAAGAAGGCTGTTCAGGCAGCATGACAGAATCCTTTAGAACAGCAACACAGGTACAGGCTCCATTTCAAGAAAAAAAAAAAAGTAAAGAAATTCTCCTATGACAGTCCAAAGAACCTACAGCTTGGCTCTCTATACTTGTAGATCATCCACACTGGCTGCAAGGGATGGGAAGGAGGTTGTTTCTCAGTTACTTTATGTCAGTTTTGAGCTGAAGTCCTTCCTATCTTTTTTGTTTACAGTCAGAGGGCAGCTTACCAAAAGGGAAAACTGGACCTATGTAGGCCTAACTTCCTCTCAAACTCTAAGATGGTTGTAAGGGTATCAAGAAGCACTTGAGTTATGCTTTTTGTTGTTGCTTGTTGGAAATCCACGTTGTTTATTTTTCCCTGACTCCTCCAAACTCATCCCTATGGCTCTACCTTTCAAACTGCTCACTAACCCTCAAACAGCTTGGTGTTTCAGTACTTTTTAGAATTAAAGAGAATTATCAAATTCCCTTTACAAGGATGGCCTTTCTTTTCGCTGTCTCTATATAGATTTTGGTACTCACACTTGTAAATACTCCCAGTTCATATCTGAATCACCCCTCAATATTTGGGCAAATCTAGTTTCAGTATAGATGAAATCAGAGATTGCAATTCTAGAGAAACAACCAGGTTTTCTTGCAGTCTACAGACCTCAAGGTGACTTGTTTTCATTTGCCAACTGTCCTCAGTTCTTCAGGGACAACATACACTCATTTCACAGAAGAATATTCAACCTGGTATTTATTTTATGGATGTCTAGGTGGAAACACATGTCAATCCTACTGCGGTAATTCATACCTAGCACATGCTGAACAGCCTCACAGTGAATCTAACACTGAATCCAACTTCAGCTCATTGATTCCAGTGAACTTCCTGGGGCAATACTGATGTTCAGTGAACATGTAACAGAGTAAATGTAGCTCTGCTGTAAAAAGTTAGATTTGGGAATCACTCTTCAGTGACAAAAGGCTAGTGGTGCAGCCCAAGAATAAAACACCAGCAAGCATTAAAAACCCCACTAATTTATTGCTCTTTGCTTCAGCACCTTGATATCAGCCAGACTATTTGTATAGATACTCTGGGTCATTTGTCTGAAGACAAAATGCTTGCAGATTTGTGATGGAAAGGATAAGAGTATTGCAAGAAGTGATATGTTTCCCAGGAATCACCTTTCCTTCATCTATGTGCTGGGAACAGTTGTCAAGAATTCTCTACTGTGGTCTTCCTGAGTTTACATCTATTAACAAGAAGCTACAGAATCAACCATTTCTTATTTTCAATAACCAGAATAGAATAAAAACAAAAGGCCTAAGCAGAAAGGTAGAGGGTTGGAACTTGAAACAAACAGGTATGGTCCACAATTTCACATCTATGACACAAAAGCAAGAATTAAGCTAACTACTAAGAGAATAGCTAGAAATGGGAACAAGAATTCTCAATTGGACTGTGTAAGACAATTCCTCCCACAGCTCAGTGCACCAACAACTGGACAGAGTCTGTTCCTGGTATTGACAAAACAAGACTGAATAGACACTGTCATTCACTGTGCCAGGAATCTGGAATTTTACTCTTTCACCCTTCCCTCCACAAAGAAAGCTGCAGTCATGCTGGGCATACTACTTGGTTACAAGAGCTGATTATCCTCTAGCCTGATGCATACCTCAGTATACAAGAGTGACAAACTCTGCTGGGAAGCTAAGGTGAATTTGAGCTTTGTTCCACAAACTCCAAGTGGTAACAATTCTTAAACGTGGGCTGGTTTCTTTCTCTAACCTATGAACCCTACTGTTAAGTGCATCTTAGAGCACCTAACTTGTGCTGGAAAAAACAACACTAAAACCAGCAACAGATGATTTTTTAAAAATATAATTTCCGATGCTTTAAGTTTTCTATTAAAGCTGTTTGCCTGTTCACTTTCCATTGAGGAAGATGTTTGTATTCCATTATTTTTTAATCAAGTAATTCTACCATACTTTTTCCTTTAGTTAAAGCTACTCCAGGCCTAGACACATGCTATGTGCTTAAGAAATATAAAACATTTACTTCAGCCAAATTCCTTATTCTCTTTCTTCCAGGCTACAGAAAGTAAAGTGGGAAAGGAGCTGCAAACTGTAGATGTGGTCCAAGTTTTAAAAACACATCTGTTGAGAGTTCAGCAGAAGTCCAACTCCTTGGGTGATATTGCATAAAGGGGGGGGTGGGGGGTGGGGCGGGAAGTAGACTAAGATGATGACAGCAGTCTGCCTCTCCATTAATAAATCAAATCTTTTATCTTCCAGGAATACAAGTTAACTAACTCACTCTTTGAAGATAAAGATGGTTGAGTCAAAAAGGAATGCTAGCACAGTGTGGAAAGGGAAGATTTCTTAAGAAGAGTTTTCTCTGTCAGCAACCTGGGGACTGGAACATTCCATCTTGAAGTACTGCAAAAATTAAATGCTTTTTTCATTCCGTAGTGCTTGCAATATGTACAGATGTAGACGACTTCTGTTCTTCAGTGAGAAATATATATTCTAACTTCCAAGTTCTCTCTTCCACACTTTCTGAGTCTGTCACTAAAGCTCCACTCAAGGGGTGGAGGATTCTTCGTTTATTGACAGCTTCTCATTCTCAGTGATTTTCCTAAGTTTGATGGAGCACTAGATTTCCAAGAAAGAGAAAAATAAAATTATGTTCCTTACCTGAATTTTGTCTTCTCTGAACAGGGATCTGCTGCTCTGTCAGGACCCACCCTGTGTTGGTTGCATTCAGCAACTCTTTTTGTATTCTGGCTTCATGGGCTTGGTCAATGTCTTTCTCATCAGAGGTTTTCTGGTTGGAGAGAGAAAGAATTGCAAATGTACTCTGCCTAGTACACATTTTTCTCTTGTGCAGGGCGCATTCCAGCAGGGTGACTCATAGTTTAAATCTGTTTATTTTTCCTTGCAATTTTACAGCTTTGCACTTCTGTCAGTAGGGCCTGGGGAGACGTCTGTGGTTCCACCTACTCACCAGCTGAGAGGGCTACCAAAGAGGCTTCCCAGCCTTGGTGGAGATGGGGAAAACCAGCAGTTTTCCAAGTCTGGTGGAGCAGGGGAATTCCATTCAGAGAAGACAAAACTAACGAAGGAAACTGATTTTTCAACTAGCACTTATTTTAACCTGTCCGTAGCGGCTTCAGTATCGTGTAGCATTTTTTTCTGTCTTGCCTCAGAGTCCCTAGAAAAATTCTTCCCATCTAAGGGGCTTTTTATAGCTTTCAGCACTGTTAATATCTATTATTCTCAGAGTTTCAGAGATGTGTAATGAATACCCAGATTAACCGGAAAGGTTGTATGTTAAAGAAGGTAACTTATATGGCTGATTACTTTCAAGACTGTAACTCAGCTGCTTAAGGAGGATCTGAATGTTCTTGCTGTCAGAGAAAAGGAAAAGCAAAATGCATTTTTATCCGAAAGACCACCATGCTTGTCCACTCTAGAAATAAGCCTTTGAGGGAAACAACAACAAAAATCAGTATTTGAGAGACTGGCAAGGGCTGAAGGAACTAAATCTGCTGTACCAAGCCTGAAAAATAAAAGCAGAACGTACAGATATGCTACCTTTTTACAATATTCACTACTTCCTGGAAAAGAGTTCTTTCATCAGTAGCGTAACTGACTTCTAGTCCTGTAACTCCAGATCTTGTGAGCAAGGGGGCTTGGTCTCTGCTCCCTAGAAAATAAAGTAAAAAAAAAAGATGTTACAATTTAGAAGCAATTTCATGACTTCAGTCAACAGCACTGCTTTAGAATAAAACAAACAACTGAAAAGAAGTACGGAATATGACCTATTTTTATCTTCCACACTAATTATCACAATTAATTCCTTGGACTTAATTCTGTTCATCTTGTGTGGAAAAATTTGTTCTTTTCACTTTGTAAAATTCTACCCTAGTGTTGATCTTGCACAAATTCTCAGACTTGCATAAATTTGATTCAAGAGAAATGTCACCATTCTACATGTACAATAATCCAGCTATTAGAAAATTAGTTTTAAATACGAAATATTAAAGGACCATACAACAGCTCACACTGTGTTATCATGCAAGAGATGTATTTTAATTGTTAGCTTAAGAGTAGTGCTTTGAAACCTGCTTTGAAGAATGAAAATGCTACAGAACATAGTATAGTTCTTTTTTCAGCACACTTCTTAAAAAACACTGCTAAGTTACTAACAGAAAAACACGAGCAACTGCTCACTTAGTGCACATTAAGAGTGTCTGCATTGATAACAGCTAAATTTGTATGCAAGCAAGAACTCAGCATTTGCCTTCCATAAAAAACCTTCTTTAAATTAATCAGATCTAACACATACTCTCTATTTTTGTTTGCTCTATACAACAGATAGTACTATCTCTGTTTAAGCCAACAATCCAGAGTTTCTAAAAGACATTCTACTATGACAGTCTTAAGATCCTGAGAATTAAAAAAGTGTGCTCTCAGAAATAAATGAGTGCTGTAACTTACAAAGCAGTAATAATACAAAAAGGGAGGGGGGGAAATGTCAAGTCACTCCACAAGGTATTCAAAAAGTTCTAACCAAGAAAATACTGACAGCACACGTCAATTAAAGCAAGGAATGTCACAATAACATTTAAACATATCACTTTATTTCACTAACAAAACCAGATCAGACCCTTGTTTTTTCAAAGGAGCAGACCTCTTTACAGAGAGCTTTTTCTTGACGATTTATCAGTGGCACACACCTAGGGAGCCATAGTGGCTACACTGTGGAAAATCTCACTTGGTAAGGTAACAGAGATAATTTTTTTTAAAGATAGTAACAAGCATATAATATCAGAATAAACGTAACTGAGAATAAGAAGAACTTTGCTTAACATAATCTAATATCTACAATACTTTGAAATATAAACTGATAAAAGGTGGAGCTGTTGCCTTAATGCTAAATTTATTTTTGGTATGCTTTTGTCCAGGCTTAAATTTTAGACAGTATTTTGTGGTTTACTACACAATGCCAAAGAAACCCTGAAAGAAAGAGGACTTTTATTTGGTTGGTTGGGTTTTTTTTTTTTACTAGCCTAAACCAGTGGTACTCAACCTTTAACAGCTGGAGAGCCACTTCTTTATTAAATGGATTTGTAGAGCACCATAAAAATCAAGTATCAACGGTGTGATTTTTTTTTTTTCTCCATCATGACACTTCAATGTGTGATGATGCTGCCTCAACATCATCACATATTGATACATCACGACATGACACATCAGCATCCTCTCTCCCAGCAGCATTCTGTCTTCAACCCCTTCTGGCTGCTAGGAAGGAGTGGGGTGGAGGGGTGCAAGGGGCAAAAGGGCAAGTTTTTCCCCATTCTGCCCCACGGCTGCTGGGTGGGAGGTGATCTCTACTCTTACCTGTGGGGGGATCCCAGCAGCTCCTTTTCTTTCCCCCTATGGGAGGGGGAACTTCAGCGACTCCCACACTGCTGGTCCATTTGCTCAGTGCTCCCCGCGCTGCCTGATAGAGTGGAGCGCCGATCAGACGCCTACATTGCGAGAGCCGCCTGTAGGGCCATGAAGAGCCACATCCGGCTCTAGAGCCACAGGTTGAGTATCACTGGTCTAAACAAAGCCAAAAAGGTACAATAGAATAAGGGCCCCTGTTTGGATCCTAAAAGGATCAGATAAAACCACAAAAATAACCCTTAAGTAAAATATAAAACATACTGTCTTGCTTTTAACATTTTCTATTTGTAGCTACCCAGCAACTCGAGTAGGAAACTAAAGGCAGGTTTTCCTCTTTATACTTTTAGAACACTGCAGGAGCTTGTCCACAAGTAGGCAAACAGGGTATTTTGCACATGTGGATGTTAGGTGTGGTTTACAGCCCATGCAATAGCTCTTTGGAAGATATAAGCAGGAAAACTCTCTCTATGTTTAATATGGCCATTCATCCAACGGTCAACAAGACAAAATTAAATGAGCTAAACAGCAATATAGATACTCGATTGTATTTTGCTTGCTACTGTTTGATTACTATGAAATAAGCATTTTTGTAAAATATGTTAAGAAAAAAGAAATAGGAACCTTGGCTTGAGGGCGTCCTGTCTCTATCAATCACTATAGCACCAGTGATTTCTTTTTTATCAGTATTTGGCAGTGCTGTGTCTGATGAGATGCAATAGAATAAAGCACAGATCGGATCAAACTCTGGGTCTGGTTCCAAATCTCGTCTGGTTCGAGCATGTAACTCCATACTGATGAGGGTAAGGTGTTGAACCTACCAACAAATAAATACAATAAGTTAGCATTTTTTTGAGCCAGCTTCAAAAAATTTAAGAGGAGATTATTAGTGCAAATTAACTCATTGCAGACATTTATATGGTCATATTGTAACTCATAGGTCACACCTGAAAATTAATGTAATGGATTAAACATGCATCTCTGGATCTCATTTTTTTGCAAAAAGCATTATCTTACAAAAAAAGATTCATTACTTAATATGTTTTTATACTCAGTTACTAAAATCCAGTATCTGTTTTTGAGTATTATCATTGTCTGCCAAAAGCAGAAAACACAAACAAATGGAAACGCTCAACTTCCACAATTTTAAATTCCTGTAATGTTTTCAAGCAGCTTTGCATATTGAGCTGAATTAAGTTTTGGATTGATCAATACCAAAGAATCACTATTGGCCTTTATTTTCCTGTATCTCCCTCACTTAAACTTTGTGCAAACAAGCACAAAGTCTAAATACTTATAGGGAGATAGGGAGAATACCTAACTTTCTGTTCATGTGCATGAATGAACTTGGACATCATGTCACCACAGCTTTTTGCAGGATGGTTTTGCATTAATCCCTATACAGTATGGTTTTGACTCTACAATAAATACTGCAGTACTTATTAGTTTCAACACCATGGCATTGTTCTGCTGTTATTCTGTTCTCTTACATAATATAATTGATAGTATGGACTAATGGGTAAATCGGAGAGATTAAAAGGAAAATTTACAAGTATTTCTGAGTATGTGAGAGGGCCTGAGGGCAGCCTGACTTCCTCTAGTTTTGCATCATAAATCACTACAGCCATCATAAAACCAGAATTGTACTATCAAGCTCTATCTACATTTCCTGCAAAATCATTAGCTTCCTGTGGCTTTTCCTACGTCATCTACTCAAGCGTATAAAACTTTTATCTCCCCATCTCATCTGTAAATCGGTCAACAGCTAATTCCAAACCACGGATGTGGTCACTGGGGGCACCCACGTGCCAGCTGGACAGTTAGCAGCCACACACAGCAGTGCTGCTTTCACACTGCACCCCCTTCTCCAGCGCCAATTTTGACCTCTCTTTCCAGACCAACCACTAATCTATGTGAGCTATGCAGACGCACTCTTTGAGGCATCAATGGTTTTGTTCAACGTGGTAGGTTCAGAAGGTAGCACGTAGAGATACTGGGAGGACCTGATGGAATTATGCCAGATGCCTTGTTTCTCAAGGAAACAATCCACCACAGTTACAATCAAGCAGTTTTTACACTACTGTTTTTATACAAAACTGACTAGTTCTCCTTCTGATCCTTAGTTTAATTTCTTAAAGGTAGGTATACCACCACCTCAACAAAATCACTGTGAAATTTAGTTTAATACTATTAAATAAAGGCACTTGGAGATCAAGCAGAAACTAGTAGAGCAATTACCCAAAGCTGCAGACATCACACACTGGTTAATTTTAAGTCAGGCAGGGACTAAGGAAGAAAAGATTTTTAAACATGTAACACTAAGTTACCTCATGTAAAGATTTTGCTTCCTGCAGGTTTTCCACACTGACTTTAAAACCGTAAGTGTTATTTAAAGATGGTCCTTCAATCTGAGAAGTTTCTTTCTTTGGAGCACCGAGGGCAGCAAATTGATTCTTATGGGAGACAGGGAAGAAAAAAAATATGAAAACTGAATATTGTAATACTGAAGAAATTACAGGTTCCTAAATGTATATGCAATATTAATGACAAATTTATCAATGAAAATACAAATGCTACACTAGCATTACTAAAAGAACCCGAAAAACTTTCACTATCTCTTCAGGTTTATCTTTCTGCCATTTAGGATGAAATTTGAATGAAACCTCATAATAAAGCACAAGAGTATTCTAAAATCTTCAGAAATTCCCCAAAAATCCAACAACAAAAACCCACTACAACACTCCCCTTCTCCCCTTTCCTCCCTCAAAACCACCAAAGCAAAAAGCCACACACATCAGCTTTCTTAGAAGCATGCAGATAGGGGAGCCAGCAAATCTCTATAATCTCTCTTGAAGAACAATTCATCAAAAGACTCCATTTCAGCCACTACTTTTAAAGGCATATAATTAAGGGTATTTAAGTACCCACTTGAACTGGGTGAATGCTGGTTTATGTTGAGAACAAAAGAAAGACTATTGGGTTATTTCCATAACACACCTAGCCCACGCTCTTCCATTTCCAATATGGGGAGCAGAAACCCAGGAGTCTGATCATTTTATGTGATCTATTCCCTTTCTACTCTGTCAGCACATGGGTGCCATTCACTGCCTACACTGTTTTCAGAAAACACTTAGCACATTGTCTAAAACTAAGGCACACACAGACACATGAATATACACGTCTACATGTATATGTTACTTAGATTTTGGAAAAAAGGGAAATAGAACTTAAAAAAGATGTTGTAACTCAAAGACTAAAAAAATTAAATAAATCCCTCACATGGTGCCTCTTCAGTGTTGCATTAGCATCTCACTAGCCTAAACCAGAACATACTCTCATACTCTCAATATCTGGCTTTTTCTTCCCCCTGCAAATTAACCTGATTTCTTCTTAACTTTGACATATATTGATTCTACAGCAACTGCACCCAAACACTTAAAATGTATTTTTAAGATCTTAACAGGAAAAGAAAAAAGCAACACAAAAGAAAGAGAATGGAAATGTGTTTGTGTGGCCTAATAAAAATACATCTGTACATAAATTCTTAGCTCACCTTCATTTGTGTGGTTAGAAGTACTCTTCGAAGACCATCAGCATTATTTCCCCTCTTGTGGCTCAGTTTCTGGACTTTTGGCTCTGCAAACATACATGAGTGCAAAACTCTTTAGTCACAGTAATACTGCCTTAAACAAAATGCTAGAAACAACAAGAGGTATTTGGTTAACATTATAAACAAATATATTAATACACAATACAGATTATGCATTATAAAATACACTATATATGATTTAAATAAAAAAAAAAGAGATATATAAACAATTTTGTTTTCTATCCAATCCAAAGCACAACTATTGCAATTTGGTACTTACAGACATTTAGGAATGTATAGTACAAGGCCATTAAGTTACCAAACACATGATTATCATCTTGAATGTTACAATGTTCCTCATACTCTATATTGACATTACATTTAGAAAACAGGAGATTTTAAAATCCCCCCAACAAGTTATGTTTAGTAAATTAAGTTTTTTAACAGTTTTTTCATAATTCAGTAATTACTTCAACTATAATACACAGGCTTTTTCCTTTCCAAAACTAAATTTAATTATATTTTTGTGGAGATGCAATTATTTGCTCATTATGTCACAAGTAATATAATAGCATATTCAGATATACTTCTTTTTGGTGATGTGTCATTGGAATTACTTAATGGATTTACCTGTGGCTAGAGGAGTAAACCCAAGGATTTCAGGAGGTATGTCATCTTGATTTTTTCTCTGCACAATGGGCGTACTATGTAGGCAAATGGACTCAGAATTTCCAGGGTCTTCATTAACTGGAAATGGAGAAGTGTCAAAGGATGACCTAACATCCTCTTGGGTGGACTGAGAGTTTCGTGTGCTTCCAACAGGTACTACATCATTTCCTTCCACAGACGACAAAATAATATCCTGACTTTTCCACTCTGTATCCTCTAAATTGGTCTGCTTGGGATCTGGAGATGCTACTTGCTGCCAAGGAGGAAGCACTGGAGAATCTGGTGAACTGTAATTGACATAATAATCTTCCTCCTCCTCCTCCTCCTCCTTATCATGCTCTAGTGTTGAAGTAATAAGTGTCTTACTTTCAGATGGACTTTTATTAGAGTCTGCATCATTTTTAGTATTTATAGAAACCCCTATAGTACTTGTAGACTTATCACAGGTTTCCTTGGTTTGTGTTTTTGTAGTTTCTGCCACAGAAACAGGAGAATTCTTTGTAGGCACAATAGGTCTCTCATTTTCCAGGCTAGATAAATTTAAATCTTTAGCTGCTTTCACTACTTCTATAGATTTCTCTTCAGACAATACTGCAAAGCCGCAATTCTCAGCTGTCTTCTCCAGCTCAGCAGGCTGATTCTTAGGCAATTTCTTGAAATGTTCATACTCTTCTTTGGCATGAAGCCATATCTGAACCTGTTGTTGGCTTGGAGCACACTTGCATGGCATTATGACTATTTTTTTGTCTTCACTAGTTTTATGGCTATTACTTTCTCTTTTATTAACAGTAGAGTGACCATAACGGGGAGGAGATCCTGGTCTAGTACTTTCTGTCATTGCTGAAAACGCAGTCTTCCAGAGCCGTAGACCTTCTAGTGAGAAATCCCCCTCAAACTCCAGCAGGTCATTTGGAAGTCTCGTTTCCACTGTGAGAAGCCGTCCTCCAATCTCCCTGTGAAGAAAGTAGTTTGAATTATTGTTTTGCTCTAAACTGCATTGCAGGCAGTCCTCAAGATGATATACAAGCAGCGCCCTGCTAAACTAGCTTTCTCACTATGCGGTTCCTGTGGGCTGTGTCTTTCTTTTCCAAACCAAGCAGGCACATTCCCACTTACTACGATAACACCAAGCAATAAAAACCCCCAAAGAGTTGTGAATAAAAATGGGTATTTGCATGGGAAGTACAGTAATTTTCGTCTTCAAATGTATGTATATCAGATGGGATATTTCATGCATCTGTGCCACAATAAAACAGTATAAAGTTGTTTACAGGAATAAATTTAATATAATCACAGTCATATGAAGACAGAAATGCTTTTGACACAGTACCTTGGCTTTTCCGGAGCGTCTGAAGGATTGCTGCAAAATGGCTCCTGATAAATTGTTTCTGCGAGATCATGATCCAGCAGAGTTGCCATGATTTCTTCACGACTGGGTGGGGACATGAGAGGCTTAAGAATGTGAGCAGTCCGGGGTGTAAAAGCTCCATTCTTTGACTGCGAGGGAGAACTGGTTGATCTTGGTGAACTGTCAGGAGTTGGAGTCAATGCCTCGTTGTTTCTCGAAACATACAATTCCAGATCCTCAGAAGCTGCATCTAGAAGTTCACCATCAGGAGAAGACAATATAGATGCAAAAGAGGTATTAACTGAATCAAGTGGTTGGCAGGGTTCAAAAGTGGTTTCTTTTCTAAGGTGGCTTTGCATCCAGTCTGAGCTGGTTGGCTGAGGAAGGTTAAGAAATCTCTCTTTATTTACTGCATTTCTATTCAATTTGAATTTTTCATTTAAACAGACCTCAGCTTCTTGAGTACAGGAGGCATCAATAGAACTAGATCTAGAAGTTGAAGGATGAACATTTTTCCTCCGCTGGGTCCGGCAGTGGTTCTCATTATTATCCAGTGAGGTTTTCTCAAAAAGCTCAGGGCTCAGGGAACCAGACCTTATCCATTTACTTGTGCTTGAAGAATGCTGCTTTTCTTCCTCAGATTTTTGGTCATTATGACACAGAATGTCATTTTCTGTTGCTTGTCCAGAACCAAGATCTTGAACTGCATCACTCAAGAATTTCTGGGGCAAGTTTTGATCTGCTGGGACAAACTGGCTTGCAGAATAAAAACTGCAAAACCCAGTTTGCCCTATAGTATTAATGTCAAAGTTGTAATTGTGGTCTGGAGACAAGCTGTCTTCAAGTGAGTAGCAGCTTTCAAAACCAGGGTCTGAAAAAAAAATGGGGCTGTCATCAGACACAGAATGATCAATGCGACTAGTGATCTGCTGGCTTAAAGACTCCATTTTTGACAGTTTTGGTGTTTTTTCTTTAGGTTTTGTATTCCTGGGAGCACGAGATTTTCTTGGAGATGTCACTGCCCGTGACCTTTTGATTGCTTTATTCTGTTCAAGAGGGCATGGCACACTCCTGCTCAGCTGTGGCTTAGCTGGTGATGGTTCCTGTGAAACATTTGCATTCTGTGCTTTCTGCTGTCTCTTTTGGAGCAACTCTTTCAAAACTGCTAGGCCAGACTGTCCTTCACTGAACGCTGACGGGGCTACTATAGTCCTGTTTTTATACTGGGAAATGGGTTTTGGTTGCACGGTTGTTTCTGACAGAGACTGTTGTTTTACTGCTTCAGGTTTAAAATGTGACATATCCAAAATAAATCCTCTCTGGTTTTGATCCCAATTTAACTGTTTCACTGGACTCTTCAGCGACGTTACAAAACAGTTCTTAGGCAGCTGAAGTGGCCCAGGGCTTTCCTCAGATGACTTAAGAATAGAAGAACAAGGATCAGAATGCTTGGATGCCTCTGGTAAGCAAAAAATCTGCTGTTGATTATTGTCTTTACAATGCAAATAGTTAGTGGCATGTAACTGATCCATCTTCGTTGTGTCCAAAGAGTCACGAGCTTCATTTACTTTCCCAGATGGTGGTAAATATCTGTTTTGCAAATTTTTTATCTCTTCTGCTTTTGGAGAAGTCTTATCTTTAGAGATCCATGCATTCTGTATTACCTGTGCTGAGTGATTAGATGGATCAAATACGTTTTGAATGAGAGCAGAATCCTTCATTCTAAACACAGCACTTTGAGTCCTGGGCCTTTGGGAGCTCATTTTTGGTACTTCCTTTCCAGATGCCACAGGAGTAGATGTGAGAGATGAATGAGGGTCTTCTCGTGGAGCAGGTAAACACTGTGCATCTACAGGCTTATCAATATCCATCAATGAATGAAAACAGGCTGATGAATTACCTTGTGCATCAGCTGCTGAAGGTAGCTGTGCTGATGGGAGATATCCTGCTGAATAGCCTGGAAGAGGACTGTCTTTTCGGCTATGAAGTGTCTGTGAGGTGACAGAGTTGTAAGAAACCTCAGGCAGATCCTGCCGCTTCAGCACGAACTTCACTTCTGCAGCAGGAGAAGCATTTGCTTTTTCATCTTTAAATACCACACGCTTTCTCGAGGATGCTTTTTCAGCTGCTTTTTGTCTTTGTTTTGCTCTAGGTTTCTTCTTTCCATCCTCTGCTGTTTTATCAGACTGATTAATCTTTTTCTTTTTCTTGGTAGATACAGTGGGGCTGGCAAATTTCTTTTTACATTTCTTAACCTGAGTTTTTGCTCGACTATTTTTTCCTACACTAGTGTTAACAGTCTTGCTGTTGTACATGTTGGGGCCCCTACTAAATAAAGCTTCTCTGTCCAGGTTGGTCAAAATTTCTTCTGCTTTTGGATCAGTGGGAGACCAGCAGCGAGGTGGAGATGTGTTTACCGGGCTTGTGCTTCTCTCAGAAAGAAAACCTAACTTAGACATAACATCACTATAGTTATAGTCACAGTCTTCAGCTTCAGCATTATAGGACGGTGAAGGAGGGGAAAGAATTGTATGAGTCCTTTTTCTGAAAGATAAAGTTCTTTTAATGTTTTTACTACCTGTTTTTTGTGGTTTTCCAGCTTTTTTCTTGGTTGACTTATGTTTTGCTTTCCTTTTGTGACTTTTCTTTGGTGTTAGTGGATAAATAGGATATTTGGTAGCAGGAGAGTCAGGAACTTTTGGCCAAAAGTCCTTTAAAGGTGCAAGCTTTTTATATAAGTTCATCTTTTCCTCTGTGAGTACTACTCTTTCCTCACTAGAATCTACTTTCCCTAGTTTAACAAGCATATTTTTTCTCCCTCTAAATCTATTGATGATAATATATTTAATAATAACAGGTGGCAATTTTTTAGAAAGCTTTCTACGCTTTCGAGACTTCTGAGACCCATCCAAACTTTCAACACTTTCTATAGGTTGAGGTAGATTAATTTTTGAGTTGTGTGCGACAAAGCTTGACTCACTGTCTTCAGTCTCATAGTTCACCTTCCGCTTCGTTCGCAGCGTGTATTTATTCCCACATAATCCAAACGACTGCTCAGTTTCAAGAGATCCATCTGCAAACTGGCAGTAAGTGTAATTAGCAGTACTTGTAGGCATTTTGTTTTCAAAAGCCTCAAGAGGAACTTGAACTAAGTCACTAGGTAAAGAACTATCCTTATCAGGAATGTTACTACAGGCATTACCCTGTGTATAGCAGCTTTCCTTCACTGATGCAACATCACTTGTGGGCTCCTGATGATTGATGAAACTGTGTTTCTTTTTATTCAGCTTCAACCTGGACTGTTTGTTGCCTTGCTGTAATTTATACGTCACGGGAGCTAACTTCTGCGGTCGACTGAGACAATTGGAAAGAACAACACTAGGAAAGAACATATAATGTGCTGCTTGTTGACTGAGGCTTGGCTTTTCTGCCTTATGCTCCTGAAATTCTTCATACCTAATTTTAAGCTTATTAAGGCCACCTTCATCAGTGTTATTTTCAAGTGAATGTACCACAGTTCGACTGCCTCCTGAACAAGACACCAATTCACAATTTTCTGTAGCTGTTGCTGGAAAAAAACTATTTATACTTGCACCACTGGATTTTTCATTTACTTCAGAGGACATTTTACCTTTGGAGTGGCTGGAGTGGCTCAAATCAGAAAAGTTAAATAAGTTTTTATTCAATATGCTGTCACCAATGTGGCGGCCCACATGCATAAAAGAGACATCCTTTTCAGCCTTTCTAATGCTAGTATACTTCCTACTGGGTATCTGTCTGCTCACTGATGAAATATCCTCTTCATACTCAAAAATATTATTTTCACATGAAGAAACTGGTAGAGTATCTTTCTTGTTACTCTCTTTGTGAGAGTTCTCTGTGTGGGTACTATTGCTGAATGGAGTTGGGTACTTTGCTGAGTAAGTGCTTTCTTTTGTAAGAGAATGGACTGAAAGTTCAGGTCTTGTTTCTGTGTTTGGTTGTGAGAGGTCTTCTACTAAATCTTCATTATTCAAAACATGGTTAGAAAGGGCACTTGTGTGTTTACACTGAAAAGTGATTTTAGCAGAAGATGGGGGTTCTAGCGTAGCAGCATCTTTGTGAAAGATTGAGGTCTTTACAGACATTTTGCTTGTTGCAATGATGGAGGAGTGAGTTCGAGAACTTTCATTATTCAAAGGATTGTCTGAAATGGAAGACAAGCAATTTTACTCTAGTTTTCCTGTAAGAGAAATAACCTAAGGCATTTACCATTTTAATGTCATTTTCCCAAAAGCCCTCCCACCCAAAGAAACAAAACTCTTAGAAATCACATTGCATATGACTGTAACAACCACAGACCCCGAGTACATGAGCTGCTGTATCAAAATCACGTCGTCAGTACATTTGTGTGTCAGCCATTCTGTCAGTAACTCCTAATGGTAGGCTTGCATACAATTGCCAGAGATTTCACGCTGGCTTGCTGAAAGGCAGCTTCCAAAATCACTTTCAGATAGCTAAATACAAACATACTCATTTTGAGAAAGCTTGTATCCTGCTTTGTCCCTGACAAACATGCATACTTACTGGCTCTGAGAAATAAAGAGCTTATTTAGATGACTTTCCTCATAGAGAAAAGTCATTGCACAGAAAGCTGAAGTCTTACAACATGCCCAGGGCTTTGTATTAGCTGCCCTGTGTGCTAAGCACAGGTAGTTAGCAGAGCACCATGCACTCAGGTGTTTATGCAAGGAGCTCACATCGTTAACTTCGGACAGGGATTCATATCCACGCATTAACATTGCCATACAGATCTGGGATCAGCACATGCTGCTGTAACTGTCCTGTGCAGACCCATCACCTGATACCCTATACCTTTCTCTTTCACCACATTTACTGCAGATTAAGTGTGGACAGGTAGGTTCTAAGTAATGAATTAACAACTGGTTTGCAGCATCTGTGTGCTTGCTCATAGCCACGATGAACAGCAAGTAGTAAATTGAAGGAGTTTATTCCCTGCAAAGAGGAAGTTCCCACAAAGCTCCTGACACAAAGCAGGAGTGCCCATGTCTTCAGCGGAAATGTTAAAGGGGGACAGGAGCTACAAAACATGCTGTATACCTGGAAGCACATGCTGCACACTGCCGTACTAGACAGGGGATCCTTTTGGGCCTGTACTGTAAGTCTCAACCAACTAGGGAATTACCTTAGATTTAAGGATTTTTTTTTGTTGTTGCTGGATGAGAAAAATAGAAGGAAGTCTCAATCTATTTCTAACAGCATTTTCTAATGCATACTTAGAGTCCCTGCACTATAAAACACAGCTGGGAAATGCTGCCTATGATTCTTTGAAGGTTGAAGCCCACACAAAGAACGAGGGTGGTTATCTGAAAACCAGGAAAGCGGGAGTTTAGTGAAGTGGATGTTGGAAGACACCTGACGATTGAGATACAAACACTGCAAAAAGTACTTGTCAGTTAGATGTTACAGACACAGATTCAGGTGTGGACAAGCATTTTGTAACTTTGAGGAACTGGACTGAGATCTGTTTGGAATTTATTGTATCCCCTATTATAAGAAGTTGATCTAAAAGTTCACAATAATAAACTCATCTAAGCCAACATTCTTCTGCATTTGGTATTTCAATTACTTTAAATATTCTAAAATTTAAACAGTGATTTAAGATAGTCTTATTAGCCAGAAGTATCCCTTTTGATATTAAAATACAAAGCATAGCATATAAGGAAATTACAATTGCCTTACTTTGCAAAACTAAACATTGGTAGTACACATATTAACCTTACTATTATAGAGTAGATTACAGCTACAAAGCAAAGTAATAAGCACATTATGCTCTAAACAATGAACACAAAAGAATAGCTATGGTTGTCTATGTAATAAGGTCATATAGCTCACTTTCTCCCATAGTAGATATATTAGGATATATGTATTTTATACACTAATACACGATGTTTGGGTTTGATTTTGGTTTTTTTTTCCAAATAGCCTCAAGAGACATGAAACAGTACAGAGATTTGTGAAGGATTACATTCCTGCCCCAAACAGCAAATGAAATAAATAGGAAGTTAGGTACATGCATGAGCAGAAACAAGACTTTACATTAGCCAGTTTGTACGATGGATTAAGAAAGAAGCTTCTGTACGAAGTGATGTTAACGACAAATTTCAAATTTTCAAGGCAATGAAGTATGACTAATACAACATTCCTAAACAAAGAACAATTTCTGTTGATTAGACAAAGAAGAAAAGTGAACCTAATACTGAGAAAACCCCAGATACAGATACATGTTCTTCCCCACAAGATCCATACACTCTACATTGTTTGCTCAAAAGAATTTTATAAATGTGAAGATATGTAGACTGTCTAATAAAACAAGTAATACTAGTCATATATTGGTCTAATTGCAAAGTGTTCATTCTATTAACTCAGGTTATTTGATCAAAGACAGTGGGTTAAAGAGAGATGGCAAGAGATATCACTAGAGATTAATTTAATTTTTTGTGGATTTTGAAAGTCAGTTTCTTTTGCATCAGCTTTGCCACTGCATAGTTTTATCTCATGGAATCCCAAGTTGCAAACATGCAATCTGCTGAATGAAATACAGGCAGAAGAAAGGGTTGACTGTATTTTAGCACGAGTGGCAAATACTCGCAAAGCGAAGAAACATCTAAATTTACACAATGATACAGTTACTATTTACAATGAAATCCTAGCAGGATAAATGATCCTACTGAACCATTAATTTTGACACCATATTTGGATAACATAGTCACAGAAAAACTCCCCTTGAAACAAGGTAGCTATCTTTTCCATAAAACTAATTAAACAATGACCTTTTTGGAAACATTAATACAACAGGAAAGGCAGATTCTGGTAATCCATAGAGGGCGTTGTGATTAAAATACTGTTGGTTTATAAGGAAGATGTTAAGGGCTTGCTTCTGCAACCCACTGAGAGCATTTCCTTCAAATTGAAACAAGAATTGAGAACGGTTAGCTCTTTTGGAAATGAGCAAAATGATCTGAAACTACAGTCCAAGTAGCAATTCAACTCCCCAAGCTAATTTTCTAGTTACTTACCACCATTTTCATCTGCAGTCCCATCTAACTGAGGTATAGAGAGATTAGTTAGGAGCATATTGTTACCACTCCACTCCATTTCTTCCTCTGAAGATGAATCCTCTTCTGTTGAACTTCGATGCATATTTTTACCAGCTGACCTAGAGAAAATAAAGGAACTAATTGAGGCCCAATGCGTCTTTTAGAAGATGGCAGTACCTCAATATCAAAGGGATGAGGTGCTATGTTACTGTGCAATATGGGGGAGCAACAGGAAATCAACAAAAAACCTGTTACATTTCTCACTGAGAAATTTATTCAATATTGAGAAAAAAAAAGATCATCTTATTGCACTTGTCAAGTGTCCAGTAGGTGAGTATAAAGAACATGAAACCAGCTGATTCAGAGGTGTGTGATGAT
Organism: Laterallus jamaicensis coturniculus; assembly: GCA_022605575.1. Classification (NCBI taxonomy): domain Eukaryota; kingdom Metazoa; phylum Chordata; class Aves; order Gruiformes; family Rallidae; genus Laterallus; species Laterallus jamaicensis. Next base: position 8,955,608 of record JAKCOX010000027.1, read on the forward strand.
ACAAAAAGGGCAATGGGCACAGAGCTGCCTCAGAGAATGCTATGTACAAGGAAAACATTCCTCATTATGAAGGTGCTCAAACACTGGAACATGTCGCCTATATAGGCTATGCTACCTCTGTCTTTGGCGATACTCAAGCCTTCATCAGACAAGGCCTAAGCTATCCAAAGCTCCTTTGACCAGGGCACTGGACTACAGAGCATTTAAGCGGCCTGAATTATGCTCTAAAGCTGTGCATGAACCAAATCTTTATCAGCTTTATTGAAGCCAGTCAGGCTGGAAACAACTTCTGCAGATAACACCTTGGATCTCTCTGCATTCGAGCCCATCAGTTTAGATTCCAGAGAAATTTGTCTAACACAGTATGATACCACCATACATGAACTAGTCCAGGTCTTGATGGGCCTTCTTCTCCAGTGCAGCACAAATCAAACCCAAGCAATTTAATTTAGACAGTAGGCTACTGTTACTCCTCTTTGTATCAATAGATTTTTTTGAGATAATGGAAGATTGGTGAACACTCAAATAATAAAAAAGTGATAGCATGGGTATGGCAGAACGCATTAGGAAGCACTATAGATGGCATGAGCTTGAGCAGAATAAGGCTGGATCCATCATCAGACTCAAACTGCTTTTTATGCATGAGCAGAATCGTGCAGAGGGCACAGATATCCGTGCACTCTTCTGAAGTCAGTCCAAATTCTGCAGAGATCACATTGAAACAAAGCTTGTAATTCCCTCTGAACAAGAGTTGGCTCCCTGGGGAGGCACCTGCTTTGTACATTCTCCCTAGTGCTTTCTGTCTGGGATTAAGACTTAGGCATATATGAGCGAGTTACTTGTCAGCCAGGTCATCAAATCTAATGAGTTTTTAAATGGGATTGTTTATTGCATAAAAGCAGTTAATTGCTTCAGGATTCTACCTGACTCCAGCAGTGGTACAGCCATGCCCACACAGACATGTACCTGAGCTAATACACTCTGCAAGATAGAGACTTGTCTTACATAGAAACTGCCACTAAACTGAAGATTGACATTTTAGATGAAATTCCAACTTTTCAGACTACTGTGGTGCGAAAAAACCCCAAGAAAATCAAAAGTCAGATGAGAAAAGTACCTTCAGAGGGGAATTATCTCTAGAACTAGGAGACTAATGATCTAACTTCTGATTCTCTTACCACTTTTCTGTATGTCTTTGGGAAATATTACGTATTTCTATGTCTCTCTTGGTCTCTGAACCATAGTATAATTACAATTTCTGATATAAAACCCCCAAATATCTGAATGTTATGTCTGTGAAGTCTCTCATCTTTCAAACAGAATTATAAATACCAGAAGGTACGCCCAAAGCAAGGGTAAAGAGAAACTGGATACAGCTTCTTTCAACGCCTGTCAGTGCAGACTGTACAAAAGGTCATTACAACCTGAGAAAGTGTTCCAAGAATCTTAGCCTTAAAAATATTCAAGCTGCTGACCTTTAGCAGTCCAGCAGACTAAGCAACATTCATGCTTTGATTTACACTTTCAGCAGGGAAACAAACGGGTGTTTTTGTCAGGCTTTCTGGGTCAGTCTTCACAGCTAAGTATTTGATTCAGTGAAAGTTACAGGCACGTGGAATGTACATAATACACCTTAACAGCTGTACTACAAGGTGTATCTTAAAAGGAGATTACAACTGAAGGTATTTGTATTTGGATCGTAGGACAAAACACTCAATTTTTCCTCAAAGAGCAAAGGAGAAGCTGAAGTCTAGTCAAACCTAAACATTTAAACTTTATTTCCACTTTAAACTGCCAATTCACAGCATCATCTGAACAACTGCATTCTATCCCAAGATCTGCAGAGATTTTTCCAAAGCTGCCAACAGAGCCCTTTCCAGAGCTCACTGGGCCCACAGCACACTTGAAAACAGCAGAAAAGAGTGTATTAAGAAGAGAGTGCCACACATATACCTTCTTTTTGTCCCGGGCTCTTCAATGCTACTGTCCCATCTCTGGGACATTAACAAGCTGAGCTCCACTTCTTCTTTCTCGCACTGTGGCTCATTTTCTTCATCATCACTGTTCTGAGAATTTCTACAGCTCCCAAGAGAACGATGATGAGGGAGTGTTTTGTGATGTCCCATCTGATATCCATCGCTCTCCAATCCAGCCAGCAGATCAATCATGGCCTCATCAGCATTACTGTCCACTGCAGAAAAAGTAGAATCAACATTCTGTTCTACTTGTAACTGACTGGTTATAGTCTACCAGTAAAAAACCCAAACAAATATCACCAAAACCAGTATCACTCAACATTTAAAAAATCTACCAGATCATTTCTGTCTGAAGCAAAGCAGGCTACAGAAACAAAGCTCTTTTTCTATCTAATTTTTTCAAATTATATTTGTTATCCTTTCTAGCTCTTCATCTAGAATCTTGGCAACCTTTTTATTTCTGCCTTTCCCTTCTGATTGCAGTAGATTTAGTAGAAGAACTTCTCTCTCCTCCACCCTCCTACTACCTCCTCACATTCCACAAAGCTGCACTCTCCCCCTTTATATCAGCATGAGCACTAGCTTCTGAAGCATCACTGCCTTTTCTTGCTCTTGCCATTTCCATGGCTGCATTAACTCTGTTGGGCAGTTCTCTCTGTATTGTTTGGAAGACGATTTCAATTCCTGCACCTAATGAAAGGTGCTGTTCATTTTACCACCTAGTGCTTCTTTCCTTCTGTCCTTCAATACTTCATCTCCCTTCTCTTTTCACTACAACCTATTCTCTTCCTAGGCTCCTGTAAACACTGAAAGGTTTTCTGGTTTAAGTCCTCCCTTAAATTTTATATTTTTTCCCTTTATTTGACCCAAGCTTACACTAACTCATGCACCTGCCTTCTCCTTTATTTCTTAAACATTCTTCCAAGTCACAATTTTTTCTCACTCTCCTCCTGCTTACCTTTCATCTGACCTCATAACCAATTTATGATCTCCAGTCTACCAGGCATCTTTGTTACTTCTCTCTCCTTCTCCTCTGGCTGAAGAACTACAATCTCTACTTTCCTTCCTCAGGAAATAGCATATGATTTACAATGATCCTGAGAATCATATAAAATAGGTCTCAACATTGGTGTGGAAGGCATTTTCCATATTTTACAAAGGCTTCACAAGACACCATGCAACCGTTTAGAATGGAAATCATCCTCTTTGCCAGAGCTCTGAATCAACTGACTTTCAACTGCTACTTTCTGTTCTTGGCTCCTTTGCCCTTTTTAAGGTCCACCGTTGAACTCAAACCCTTACTTCCCATTAATTTAAACCTTGTTGTGCACTTCCTAGCAGCAGCAGTAGTGTGCTTCACAGACCCTGTGACACTAAGACTCTACAAAGGCATAGTAGCTCATGCTATGAAACCCATATGAGACCCAAAGATACAGCATGTTACTCATGGTCACACAAGACACCAGCAATTAGTAGCCCCACTATAAGGAAAAAACCACCATCAAAACCAAGAAATGGACAAGACCAAAAAAAAGATAAAAAAAAAAGTAATAAACTCTCCATTTGATTCCTTAGCCACTGGAAGAGACAGACCCTTTCAATGCTCCTATTTGGTTAAACAATTTGCAGGCAGAATTGTAAGATGTATCCTATATATTTTAGCCACTTCTCATCCTCTCAGCACACTCGAAACCCCAGATAAATCAATGTTCACATTTACTAGCTCCCACAGAATTTCTTTTATTTATAGTTCTCTTAATAAATCCAAATCCTTGCCTATAGAACTTACATAACCATAATCTTGCCTACTTTCTGCAAAATAAAACAGTGTGGAAAAATACTCTTTATTTCGCTCCATCCACTCCTCTCTTTCACGAGAAGACATATATTGTATTATCCAAATGGTTGTCTATACTGTATCTTGTTGCCCATGCACATATTCACACCATGTATGTATCAAAAACACTGGAGGCTATGGGTTTTAGGTATTCCCTGCAGCCCCACACCTTACAGTATCAACTTCAGTGCCCATTAACATTATACCTTACATTTACATAAGAATGTATACAGAGATTGCATGAACTATGAGCTTTTCATCTCCTTTAGTGTATTTGAACTATTTCTACCTTTCTACCTGAAGTAGCTTTTCAAGCAAGTCCCTTTGTTGTGTTATTTTCTTGTTGTTTCCTCTTCATGCCATCTACATTTGTTTGTTGTCATAGTTTTTCTCTCCCTCTTTAATACTTTACTTCTTGTTCCTTTGCCTTCAATCATTCTTTTGGATCCATAAGTTTTATGAAATGCTCAGCTGCAACCTGCCTACTAACCCCCAGTATCTCCACGCAGCTGAGCTTTAAAGATAGCCTGTATGTTTCCATAAAGTAACTAAGATGTACTAACTACAAGAATATCATGGATAGACAGTCAAAATCCTCTTTTATTCTGACAATTTTAGTCCTATAACTGTAGGAGCATAGGAAAGAGCAATACCTGTAAGAGATTGCATTGAGCTGGCCTGGCAAGAGAACAGGTTTAGTGAGCGAGTAAAGCACAGCAGCCTCTACAAATACACTGTCCTGCTGACATTATTAGAAAATATAAGGTATTTGGTGATGGTTGTAGGGGGGGTGTGTGTGAAGTCTCAGTCTGCTCGACAACCTCCCCGAGGTAAGCTACTTACTTTCTTTCATGACTGGTAACATAAGTGAACACAACAAAGACTGTGGAAGAATAAAATAGCCTGGAAGAAAAGACATTCCAGTCATACTCACTAAAAACTGTAGTTTGATTCAGTCTTTGAGACAAAGGCTGAAAGCTCTGACTATTCTCCACAATGTTTAAAATTGCTTCTTCATTAATAAGGGCTTCCTCTTCTTTATCAGTATGCATCCTGTTGGATTCTTTAAAAGAAAAACAAAAAGCAAAAGGATAAAATTTCAAAGAGTCACAAACATCAATAGATTATGCTAACAAGCCACTTTAAAATGGATTTTACTATTCAAGCATATTTCCATTATTTGCTATGGCACTTTTTAAAAGGCTTACTCTACCAATAAAAGCAAAACTACTCAATTTTTTTCATAACTGAGAATCAGATCTTCCTTGTCTTACTTCTTCTAACAGTACAAACAGCCAAAGCATGACAGAGATTTATGCCTAAACAATTATGCTATTAAAAATACTCACCTTTGTTCATCTTTTTATCTTTATGCACTTCTACCATATTAGCTGGCGTACACTGAAAGGCTTCAGGAGAAAGTACCTCAGAATGTAGTGTTAACTCAGCAGAGAACTCCTCTGATCCATTACTGTAGTCCACTGATCCTGACAACGTTCTAGTTAATTGAAAACCAATTTTTAAATGCATATTTAAGGTTTACATAGAATACTACACTTTATGAAAAATGGCTAAACACTTACACAGAGAAGTCATTTTGCTTGAGGATTTCTTTAAGTCTCTTCTGAAAAAATTTTTCACTCTCTGTTGCTGGCACAAATCCACGGTCTTTAAAATTTAAAAAATATTTGTTATTCAGTGTTACTTTGACCTCTCAACATAGAGAGCAGCTAAAAATTATTAATTCTAGTAGGAAATGGCTCAAAGTTGAAGTGTCCGCTAATTTAAGTGTCAAATTTGAAGACTGATTTTTCAAGTGTACTTAAACATTTCACACAGTCCCACTGATCTCATTTGCATCTGTGACTACCAACAGCATTTACAAATCATGTTGCAATTACACCAAGGTAAGCATCCAGGAAAAAACCATCCTCAAATAAGTTTGGAAAATCTGGTTTATGCAGCCTGAAGAGAAATCCACAGAAAAGTAGGAAAAAACGCAGTGAGAAAGCGGTCTGCCTTTGCCAGGAACCTGCCTCTTTCCTCCTTGCAATCCTCTGGCTTACTTGCCAAATATCATTCATATTTTAAAAGAAACATGCCCTAGGTTCTACAGAGAATAGCTCTGTTCATTATGCAATTGATTTGCAGAGCACGGTCTTCCCTATGCAATTAACTTTACATAAAAATACAGGCAGTTGCCAAGCCATTCACAATTTTCATCTAACATCACCTTAGCAATAATTCCACAGAAATTCAAAGGGACTGCCCTTGTGCATTAGCTACCATGGAAAGCTTCAGGATAAGAGATTTAATTTTGCCAGTATTCACACGTTTAAATGTTTTCCATCTTAAAGCATGCAATCTTAACTCTCATTATCATTCACCTTGCCTAGAAAGCTTTGCACCTAGCAGAATCAAGATGGTTTCTAGGCAAGGTTACATTCCTTGCTTTTCAAAGTGGAATACGCATACTGGGCAATCAGTAAGCTTGGAACTGAAAAAAAAAAAAAAAAGTACAACTGAAAATCCCTCAAACTTGATGTTCTGATTTAAATTCTGCCCCCTGCTTGCTTCCTATTCACTGTTTTTGATAAACAGCTGCACAATTATTTATTTATTACCTTGTGACTCAGGTGTCTTAATCTGAGAAGATTCACATTTCTGTCTCCGTCGCTGTTTTTCATCTTCCCATATCCCCTGCAAACCAGGGTTCCTGCCAATCTGGGCTGAAATACACAAGAACACATGAAGGGAAGTCTGTCAATATGACAAAAAGCATTCTTATTCCAAAATTAGATTCTGAGACTCATCTCAGTTCTTGTCTTACTTTACATAAAAGATGTAACTTTATTTTCTAGATCTCCTATTTGTTTGCTAGATCTTTGGCTTTTACATCCAAGTATGTATGAGTGTATGTATGAACATACACACACATACCTGATGCTGATCCTTCACTCTCCTTGTAAGTCTGACACCTTCTACTGGGGATCAAGAAAAAAACTCTTCCTATTGCTCTGACAATAGGCTACTCTTATAACCTGTTTTCTTCCAGAGTTTTGTTGGGTTTTTTTTAAACTTTATACATTTGCAGATCAACAATTCACTAACACTGAAATCTGGATTATAGCTTAACTAAGCTGAGCCTTAAAAAAGATGACAATATAGATCTTCTTATAAAACATTATACATGGAACGTTTTTAACACTTCACCTTCAATATCCAGTTGATTTAAGATGTCAGCTGCTACTGCATCCACCTCCAATTCACAGGTACTTTGTGGCTCAACACCTTTCAACATTAAAGAGCTGTGACAACATAAATACCAAAGTTAATTTTGCCAGTATGTTAATTTTGAACCACGTATAATCACAGTTTTCTAACTGGACTAAGATCTGAAGTGTTTTACAGGGAATGAATGTACCTGAATCCCAAATTACCAGTTCTCATTCTCACCTGCAAGTCCTTAAATTAATGGTCCTAACCAAATCTAATTAGATGAGAAATTTGTATCTTCCACTTAAAGGGATTAGCTTTTTCTTTTGTGAGGAGAAGTGGTAAAGAACTCTGAATACTATAGAAATTACAACAATGTTCTCCTCCTCCAATACAAGTTGAAATGTTCTGTAAAACTCTCAGCCAATACGACCATCTGCATTCACATGATCCTGTGCCCAGAAAACACAGCAGCAAGAATTTTTCTTTCACTCACAGTTCAGAGCAATGCAAAATAGTTTAACGTTTCCAACTAAGGGAAGCAAAACAAATTTTTTAAAAAATTATTTAGGGGGCTCAGGGGTAGCCTGGAGAATACAAATAGGGTATTAGCATCCCTAACACAAGCAGAATTAAAACGAACTGACTTGGTAAAGTATTAAAATACTAGAATCAGATTCAAGCTTGTTGTATAAAGATCTGTTATCTTCCTGTTGTGCCTTTTCAGATCTGCCTAGGTCAGTGATCATCCACCTGTTGCTGTCAGTGAACTAACTTTAAGAAGTCCATGGAGGAAGCTAAGAAAGAGCTTGTATCTGTTTACCTCGGTCGAAATTTTTAAAGAATCTCCTCAAAGCTCCCCATGGTTAAAATATGCTATTCTTCAGTTTAAATATGCTGTTGTTTTTGACCCTTTGTCTAGGTTAACTGGTGACTTATAGAATCATTTTGCTTGAAAAAAATACTTAAAATCATCAAGTCCAAGCATAAACCCAGCACTGTCAAGGCCAACCACTAACCCACGTCTCTAAGCACCACATCTACAAGTCTTCTCAATACCTTCAGGGATGGTGATCCACTACTTTCCTGGGCAGCCTGTTCCAACATTTGACAACCCTTTTGGGGTAGAAATTTTTCCTTATACCCAAATCTGAACAATATTTACTTATATTCCTACACTCCCTGATATACACAGAGCCTCAAAAATTTCAGCACGGAATATAAGATATAATTAATTTTTCAATGCTCTCTGTAAGCACTACAGAAGTCACTACAGAGCAAGGAGGTAGTAAATGATGTAATTTAAAGCTGGATATCCTCAACACCTGTGAAAATCAATTATTTAACTGTCTAGAAATATAAAATCTGAAAGAAATGTAAAATAAAACTGCTTTGCTTCTGCTGGAAGAGCAAAATCTAATGACTTCTCAGAAAAGAGAGAACTCAAGCAGAAAAATAAAATTAATTTCTAAAAGGTTTCAAGGCATCATAGTTATTATCAAGAGATAAGACAGCACACCAACAAAAAAAAAATAAAATTCAACCCTTCACATTCCCAATTTTTAATATTCTAGAAAAGAGAAAGAGTTACTTCTGAACTGCTTTTGCAGAGGTCAATGGTACAGACCATCAGCAAAAGTACAGATTTACATGAAGCTAGGACTAAAGCTAGTTCAGACACGTTATATTCCATGGGCAAAGTGTGCAGATTTGCTCAGTAGAGAGCTAATTAAAACCTCTAGGATGCGTCCTGAGAGAAAGCCTAAAATATTCTTCCTGACTTTGAAGCAGCAGAAGACCAAGAGGTTCTCTCAAATGCACTGCAGAAATTGAACTGGTTTAAACAACCCAAACAGAGGTTAAAGGGCCACTTTCATGGTGGCTTCAGTGGTCTACTGCTTTACTATCACACCAGAACTATTGAGACACTGAGCCCATGCAAAGAGTATATGGTGTAAGTGAAGTACAGAACAAAGGAGTACTTCCAAACAGGTGTAACATTTCTCCTATCTCACTTCCTCCTGGCCCTCAGCTTTCCCTGCTTCTCCCAAAAATACCCAACACTTTCCTCCACAAACTACAGTCCTACTGCTCAAAGGGCTGAGACATTACCTTCAAATGAAGAAAGGTAGACACAGAGGACTGAAAGGAGATCTAGTGATTTTGTCATTGACTCTTTCTATTTATCACAGTAATACAAAGTTCAATTTGTATTACTAGTTCAGTTGCTCTGCTGATGCATAACCTGACTTCTGGGTAAGAAATACTCCTCTCTGTAAGGCCAGTAGATTTTAGTCGGACGCTTTCTCTCCTCCTGTATCACACTTTATTAGCAGAACTTTTATAGGAAAGTAAAATTCTGTGTTATACATAATATAAAACAGACACACTCCCCCCCCAAACCACAGATTTTTAACAGAGTGAGGGATAAGAAATAGGTATTTTGGAAGTTAATTTTCTAAATTGCCTGACATGTAACATTTTGAAAGCATAAAAGAAAAGCAGAGAAAAAAAAATTCCAGAATAATGCTTGGCAGCCTTACTTCTAAAATCTGTGATGTCACACCTTGTGACTGCATTAATACAGTGAGTCACAGAATCACAGAATGGTTTGGGTTAGAAGGTACCTCAAAGATCATCTGGTTCCAATCCCTGCCCCCTCCTCCTGGGCAGGGACACCCTTCACTAGATCAGGTTACCCAAAACCTCATCCAACCTGGCCTTAAACAATGTATTTTCCACTCTGTTTGTAAATATGTTTCTCATGCTTACAGCAAAGATGCAGGAATATACGTTTACTAATCACTCCAGTCAGCAGTACTGCTTCAGAGTCATTGTGAGAACTAAGAGAGCAGATCATAGGACTCCTAGACCAAGGCAGCTCAGCCATTTAACAGAGGTAGACTGTCCACGCCCTCATGCACACTTCAAGGACAAGCCATTGCCATCCCTTCCTTCCCTTCCCTGTTATGCCATCATCTGAGAAAGAAGTCCATAACATGATCAAAACGCATACTTTTTATGTCATGCACTTTGGGCATTCAGACTCATCAAAGCATTCAAACAGAGCCTGCCTGCACGGCAGGTGACAGGACTGCAGGCAGGCTGGAACTTGTATTTTGATCACATAAGAAGAAAGAACTGCAAGATCACTGGGAAACAAGAACAAGGGAGGAGGCTGCAAAATCTTTGTCTTTTCCCTTCATGAAATCAAAGTGTTCCTTGGAACAAGGCAAAAGGGACCACAATACACAATGGTCATTTGATAAGACTTTCTGATTTTAACACTTTGCTAAATAAGACATGCAAATGACCAGAATTCTGGTCAAGACCTGTCTTTGACTTGGTAGATGCAACAGCAAAGCCTCTGAGCCTTCTACTTTCACTAATTTCCTCTTTAAGGAGAATCCAATTGGGGGAAAAAAAAAAAAGAAAAGAAAGAAAATTCTTGAAAAAATTAAGACAAACCCATATTTTTAGTTAGCAACCGATTTCTGAAAAGTTTGTTTGATGAATAAAACCATTAAACGAAACATATGGCTTTCCTCTGACAAAAACACAGCTTACTACTCTCTTGCTTTTAACTAGTGAGGACATTTTGTAAAAAACAACTCCACATCTTGGTTTTCCACATCCCCATCGAAAGCACAGCCAGTGATTTGTTTTGGGAAGTAATCAATACTGCAGACAGAATTGGCTGAAAGCATTCCAAATAGTCACATTTCTTATTTATTTAGAGATTCTAATATGGATTTACCCTATAAAAATAAGACTGCATTCAACACTGCTGAATTCAAAATAAACCGATTGCTGTTGTGTCTTTTTACATCATAATTTTAATTTGAAGCATGTTCTCTGCAGCTCACCAAGACTCAAACGATTTGGGTGATTAGAAGCAACAAAGCTCATTTTGCCCAAGCTCTAAATCAAAAAGATATATGAGGTCTTTCTGTCAAAAACTACAGTATTCCAATTAACATGGCATATTATTAAAATTAAACACACTGAGTTAACAAGCTCTTTTTTGAAACAAATGTAGGATTTATCAACATAATTCCTGCTAATATCTTCAGGATTAAGGTGAGGCTGGCAGTCAAAACTGCACACTCCAAAGACTGACAAAGATTTTCATAAGACTTGAAAAATGCCTTCCCCATACAAGTAGATCATTAACTTAGCACTTAGCATCCTTGTCAAGGTGAGTTGCTAGACACACGCACTAGGGAAAGTCAAGGCAGTAGCACCACAAGCTTCTGCAACGCCCAGGTAAGCCACCAAGGCCAAGGGGAGCCATTTGTTCCCATTTCAGGAAAAACCTCAAAGGTCATATAAGAGCAAGGAAGCTTTAACTGGCCCTTCTAATATTTTAATTTACTCTAAACAAAACAAAAATGCCAGAGGAAGAAGGAGGAATACAAGTTGTCCTGAAGTACAGTTCTTTAACATGACTACATGCTGCTTTGAGAACTATTTGATCTGAGTACTGCCAATAGCTTGGTCAGCTGTTAGGTTTGTTGCTTTTGCTCACCTAGAACAAACATGCACCCTGCATCAGGAAAATTTAAGAAGCAACTCTATCTCCCACTCTCCCAGATGAAGCCACGTTTCCTGAGCAGATATAGTGCTGTAATTAGCAAGTGAGAACAGAGCATGAAGAAGCATCTGATTTCCTAGCTGTATTTATTTGAAGACCGGAGTACCTCAGGTCATTAGCAGCTGTTATGTACTTGGAAGATACTCAGAAGTCATCTATTTGACACAGGTTGCCCTATACAACAGTCTAACCACCTCTTTGCATCACATGTATCAGTTGTGCAAGGAAAAAGGTATTTATGTAATGCCAAAAGCATGATTTGAGAATATCTATATTTGAACAAGGTTAGAAAAGACATAGTGAGTCTCAGCCAAAGCTTTTCACAGCATCTAGGTTTTGTTTTGTAAGAGAAGGTTGATCAATTGTAGCTTGTGAACAATTCTGTTATACAGATCTATGAAAGGCAGGGTTAAGTGAGGTGGTGTAGGAGTAAAAGCAACCCAGCTGCAAGAGAACAGAAGTTTACTCTCCTAAGAAGCAAGATAAATCAGGGTTGCACAACACTGAGCGGCCATGGCCAGGCTACTTGAGATACTCAAACCAATTCATTCTAAACTACCTTTTACACCTACAAACTATGCTTAAAAACTGCAATACAAATTCATCACACCTCTCTAGAAAAAGTTCCAAATCAATTATTTTGAAAACAGAGTGAAATTTCTGAAGAAAGTAAAAGCTTGTTGGTACTATTGCTGGTATTATTATTGTTATTATTATTATTAAGGATTAAATCAGTGTTCAAAGAAAGTACCAAAGGTTCATTGTCCTCAGCATCTGAGGAACCAAATTAAAGCAACAGCAGATGCACAATTAAAGTAGTGCCTGTTACATACAGTTAGATAGATCAAAGCCCTCAAAACCCTTAAAGAATGGCCAAAGTCAGTATTTTATTTCACCACCATTAATGACAGCCTAGGGAAACAAGTTCTGTTTCCCTATATATATATCAGGTATTTATAATGTTACACTGAAGACAGTAGATAAAAAATTACCCTCAGAGAAGCTGAAAGGTGCCACAACTACACTGATAAGGACTCTGAACTTTGATTTAATAATTTTCCATATTCTGTTCATAGAAGAAAAGAAGGTCTTTGTTTGCAGAATGTTCCAGTGTTTTGAATAATGCAAATTTTATTTAGAATAAAATGGCTAAACAGAACATGTACATCCTGACAAGTGAGAAAAGCAATTATGACAGCCACAAATCTAGTAAAAAATCTTTAATATTATACAACTGCTAGACTGGGTGACAGTGTTATTTGTCAGATCTCCAAGTTTGCCCATAAACTAGTGTGCAATAGCAAATCTAGAATTTAAAAAAAGTTTCTCAAAAGAATTCTAACAATTTTTCTGCTTGTAACACATCATGCCCAAGTGGTAGACTTGACCAGCAGATTATTTCAAGCCTGATGTTTACTAGAAAGTTTTCTCACTGGAACTCATGGGAGTGTTTCATCATTTATTATCAGCTACCTGAGGGATAACATAAATGTGTCACACGTGAAGAACTCCTCTTGTCAAAACTGTTGGATAGCACTATCAGGCTCAGGTGACTACTGCTTATTTTAAGATGGGCTTTGTAGGTTCCAGTCTGATAACACTGGCAAGCCTTACAACATCAGGGATTCCTGGGCTCTAGTGGCTTCAGACATCTGTCTACTTCATAACAGAATCGCTCTAGAATTAGATTCAAAGAACTGTCCCTGGTTTAATACAGTACGCTAATTACAGCAGCAAGTTAGTAATTCAGAGATTTGCCAGCAGCAACTCAGGACGTGGCTGGGTTAAATAGTGTTCTGGAGAAGTGGCTGAGTACCAAGGTGCTATTTAGTACTGAAGAGTGAGTTCAGTCACCAAGAAACTTTTGACATAGATCTCAATTGAATTAAGGAACCACCGCTGGCATTTGCTCATGCAAAACGCTGCTACTGTTACATACAGAACTTCTGATACTACTTAGCATATGTCCCACCAGGCATCCAGCATCGGATTTCAACTGCTTGATGTACTCCAAAGTTAAGAAATGCCAACTCACTGGCACTGCTTGGTTAAATCAGAGAACCTGTCAAAGTGCCACCTGCAGCAAGGACTTGGACTATCTCTAGAAGTTATTCTCCATGTACACAAAGCCAAGGATAACGAGTCCAAACAGATATCCCAACCACTAGGAACACAAGGCATTCTTAGAAATGTTGCTGTCTCGAAAAACAATTTGCTGTCCTTTCCCCTTTTGCTTTTTCTTGAAAGAACAACTAACAACTTAAGTGTACAGGTGAAAGGTAGGGGAAGTTTTATAAGATCTTCAGATCTGATATACAGAACAAGTGAAGACTTAGATGTTCAGTATTGACACACAGGAGAAATTCCAAACGCTGCTGGAAGCAGCAGTCAAGTGGTGAAATAGAGGAAGTAAAAGTTTTTTTGTTGAACAATTCACAAACCAGTTAAACATCTCAACTTGAACTCAAGAAAACTGATTAAAGTGAGGGAACTGTGCTAGTATTGCACATGAATTTAAAATCAGTATAACTGTTGATATAGCTATACACTGAAACCAAGTGTTTGGAATACAACATACACTTTGTTTAGGAAAACCAGAAATAAAGGAGGAAGGGCAGCTTTACAGATATCAAGCAATGATGAGACCCAACCAAGAGTGCTACATCCAGGTTTGGGGTGAAATTCCTATTGGTTACATGAAAAAAACAACCAAAAAACAAACAAAAAACCCCCACAAACTCCCCCCCTCCTCAAGACTCAAGGTTGACAGAAAATTCACAGAACTCAATATAGACCAGGTTCTGGGACAGAATTTACTTCGCATCTCATTAACATTGTTGTCAGGAAATGCAGGAGTGCACTAATGAAATACGTTGCTAAGACAAATTTGGTAGACATACAGGATACATAGCCAGATTACAGTATCATAAAACAGAAAAGGGTAACTTTGAAGTAGAATAATATAAATGGGATGAAATTTTAAAATGGGCTGCAAGACCATATATGAACATAAAAGGGATTCCAGATGGATTACTATCAGCTGGAAAAAAAGAAGAGGGGAGGCACGCTGCACTAATAAATCCTAAAATGTTTACATAAGCCTTATTGACATGGTAAATGCCTGTAAAGCATGTTAGGGAGAGAACTACCAGTATCATTGCATACAGCACTAGAATTTGGCATATGTATGCATATGTAGTACTACACTGGGCCTGTCTGAGATGGAGTAAATTTTCCCCAGAGCAGCTCTCATAGTGCTGTGCGTTGCACTGGTAGCTAGCAAGGTGTGGGTAACACATCCGTGTTTTGGCTACTACTGAGCAGTGATGGCACAGCATCAGGGCTGTCTTTACATCATTTCCCCCCACCTTACCTGTAGACTGGGTGTGGGCAAAATTTTGGGAGGGGATGTAGCCAGGACAGCTAACCTGAACTGACCGAAGGGATACGCCATACATACAACATCTGCTCAGCAATAAAAAGCTGAGAGAAAGGGGAGGAGTAAGTGTGTGTAGGGGGCATTTGTTATTGACAATGTTTATCTTCCAAAGCACCTGCTACACATACTAAAGCCCTGCTTCCCAGGAAGTGGCTGGGTACTGACTGCTGATGGGAAGTAGAGAACAAATCTTTTGTTCTTTTCCTTTGCTTCCACGTGCGGCCTCTTTGACTGTATTGAACTGTCTTTATCTCACTCACGAGGATTTTTCCATCTTATTTTCTCCCCTCCCTGTCCAGCTGAGGAAGGGAGTGATAGAGTGGCTTCAAGGGCACCTGGCATCCAGCCAAGGTCAAGCCACCACAAGTTGTCATCCAAGAAAGAAATCTTTACTGGCAAAAGTACAGGGACTGAATGATAGGAAAGTGGCCAGACTTGGTATTTGTCCCATTACTGCTAACATCCTATTGCTGGAATGTGTGTGAGTGTCTAAGGAGTGAGGTGCAACACCAGTGAGGTGTTGCACCCCAGCTGTATCCACAAAAAAGGAGCAGGAGGAGGAAAGAAGGCTTGTGGATACAGCCACAACAATGAGTTCCTGCACAGAAGCCATCCTTGGTTCCTGCTATGCTGGGCTCATCCCCCTCTAGATTTGACAGCCAGGAAGTGCTACTTTGCTTTCCCCAGATCTGTATAAAAGAACAGCAGATAGTCATGGCCTAACTTACAATCCAATCATCCAAAGGTTAAGTAACTTGGCTTACATGACTGAGACAACTCAAGGTTGAAATGTACTATGAACGACACACGTGACCAAAAAGAGGAAGAAACAGTCCAAGAACATCTACATATGAATTGACCACAAGTAAAATCACTAAATTACCATTAGACAATTGCTGTTTCAAAGCTTTCTTAAAGTAGTAGAATCTGAAAAACATGCTATCTGGCACAAGCTCAAGTTTTTGCACACTAGAAAAATTCCAAGTATGATTTAAGGCTTTCTACTTGAGAAGCAAACGCTCCCAGTACATAATGCTACCAAGCTGTGTGGTACACTGAGTCGGATAAGCTGCTGAGAGAAGGATGACAGGAACTACCCAAAGACTAAGATGGCTATGAAATGACAGAGTACTTACAGGACCTGCCAAACATTAGAAAGGAGCTAATGAACTTGCTATGGATAAACTATACAAACAAACACAGCACCAGATATTTTTTCTCTTCCCCCGGCCTCAAAAACCCCAACACTCCAAATATACTCCTTATCTAATAGAAGTAGAGCTATTACAATTTACTAGCTGTAGAATAGAAAATGTCTAGAAAAAAGGAAGCACGTGGGAGACAGACATGAAAATTCTAAGCTAAAATTCTTACGTGGCTACTATCTGAAATAGACAAACTGGAATACTCTGACAGGATAATATTCATGTCTAAGTATTCTCCATAACTATTTAACTTGCTTAGTTTTTCATCTAAAGTCATTAGCTAGAAACATGTATTCCAAAATCCAGAAAACTGAATTTGCCACATTTATTCCTATTGTAACCTCCCAGAGTTTTACAACCATACACCAGAAAGTGTCAGATAACCAAAACTATACAAAGAAACTAAATAACAATCGTCTCTGTGACATCAGCACCTTTTTTTCTAAACCATATAAAACATAAGCCTCCTTTAAACAGGAGACTGGAACCCCACAGTATATACAAGGCAATGTATATAAGAAAATACAGTATGCATTAAGATAATTTGGCATGCTGACCTTGGTATTTCATCTTCTTCCCATTCAATGAAAGATGTGCTGTGGGAGTTTTCTGGTAAATGAACTCTGTGACGTTTACTTCCACCTGATGTATCAGCTAGAAAGAAAAATAGAATGAGAAATTAATTCATTTATGTGACAGTTTTTAACATATGTAATTATATTTATTATTTAATATTGCCAGTCCAAATGCTCCTAAAGAATAAACGGTACTGCATAGCTTCTTCAAAAAGTTAACTACACTACCATTTAAATGATTTAACTTCCCAACATGTAGATACATATAAAAAGAAAGCATACACTCAACACACTGACATTATTAGAATTACATGTGCTGTCTTCTAGTCATATCTTAACCAAAATTCAGTCTTTTCCCATTTGTGTGTGTTTCAAAGTAAATCATGCAGAGTCTGATGTAAACTTCAGAACTCCCAAGTGTCTGGGTCCTCATGTCAGATCTCAATGGAAATTAGGAGCCAAAGAAAACACTAAATTCTACTTCATACTTTTCCTCTTATTTATGAGCTGAAAGACAATTCTTAATATAGTCCAGATGCAGTGGCAGTAGCAGCAAGTGGAAACCTACAATGAAGACAGATATTGCCTGACCTACAAATAAAGAAAGCACCGTGTAAGTTTGCTTAGAGGTCTTGGTGGAAGAAGTCCACCAAGTCAAAGTCATGCCAGGAAGAACCCCTCTGAAGATTAACTACCTTCCTTGTGGTCTCCCCTCCTGGACCTTCACTCCTTAGAGGAAGAAGAAACACTACAGAACAGGATGTGGGACAAGAAAGAAAAAAAGCCTAGGAATGGAGTTGGGAGGAGGCAGAACAGGAAAAGAACATGAAAGACTAGCTTGAACCTTGAATTTTCTCAGCTACGTTTGTGTCACACACCAGGAGGTTTTGGATTTTTTTAATTAAATTTATCTTACAGCAACAGCAAGTAATTTTGTATTTGTTAAAGATACACTAGCGGAACAATTCAATTGTCAGAGGCCTTCAATAAATAGAACATGTATTTTTAAAAATAGATAAATAATAAAAGAACATGTATTTTAGTCTATAATTTTAAAGTAAATTTCATAACAGTCTTGCTAATGTGAATTCCACTAAATGGAATAGCCAGGAGAAGGTTATCAAAACCTAGAGAGGGACTTTTTAGAATGACATGTAGTGATGGGATGAGGGATAATGAGTTTAAACTAAAAGAAGGTAGATTTAGATATCAGGAAGAAATCCTTCCCTGTGAGGGTGGTGAGGCCCTGGCACAGGCTGCACAGAGCAGCTGTGGCTGCCCCCTCCCTGGCAGTGTTCAACACCAGGCTGGATGGGGCTTTGGGCACCTGGTCTAGTGGAAGGTGTCCCTGCCCATAGCAGGGCGGTGGAACTAGGTGATCTTAAGGTCCCTTCCAAACTAAACCAGGAAGCAATTCTATTATTAAAAGCTTTTTGCTACATGAGGTAATAGAATCCTACAATGGTTTGGCATTATCTGCTCAGGCCAGGACAAGGTAGTCTGTCATTATCTTGCTTTTATCTTACTGAATTGTCCCGGGTACCAGAAAAGTTCCAAGGCCAGTACCGTCAGCCCATGCTCCTCTTTCACCCTCTTCTTCACATTCAAGACCCAGGTCTCTTACCCTTAAATAAATTATGAGGGAGAATATAAATAGCTTATGGTTTTCATCTACCATAAGCAGAGACTGAAAAGACCTATAGAAAAAGAACAGGAGCTTTCAATTCAATGTAATTACAGTGCAAGTTTCCAGAAGGCTGCTTTGGGTGTTTGGAAGTCTAAGGGTACCTAAGCATACATCCTCAGGACTGGTTGAGCTTTTGTCTTCCTACAGTTTTAGCACCAACAAAAAGTATAGCCTGTTGTTGAGTAAGAAAAGAGTATTTTTCTTTAGATGAGAATCAGTTATGAAACCTCATGCAGTGATCTATTGTCTGAACATATGTGCATAAAAATAATGAGAAGAAATTTAAGTCAGCATGATTCTTTTTATAGAAAGATTGTTTTTATAGAAAGACACTTTACCAATCTTTTAAACTCTTGCAGTAGCTGTAGTATCAATTATGATTTAGTAAACAATATTTATTTTTCTAAATGTTAAGTACCAAAGCCATTATATGGTTTTGCTACTGTTATCTCTCCCACATACTGAAGTATTTAGGTAATATTATGGATCTTCTTGTCAAACTTCATTTTTACATGTGTACACTCAAAATGCCAAACTAATTTTTTATGATGAAAATTCAAATACCTCATTTGCTCAGTTATTTGTATTTCAAATTTCAGCCTAGAACAAATGACCTGCATACTAACAAAAGCATTTTAATTAAAAACACTGTCAGCAGAACATAACTGGCCATAATTTTGTAAAGACACTACCACAGGAAAAAAAAATTAAAAATTATATAGGGATGAAAAGCAAACATAAACAATTAAAGCAAAACTATTAGTACGATTTTATGTAAATTTTTCAAATAAATATATACTAATTTTAACCTTCTAACGTAAAAAAAGATGTGATCATCATGTGAAAATGGCCACAGTCAAGCTGTTGACAGAATATGGGTTTACTGATATACAGCATCTCTTTTCAGGAAGCAGACTCTTCCTCAACTCCAATACACAGGCACAAAAAGGAAAAGGGATAGAACAGTAGGCGTGTTTTTGTTTGACAAAAGCAAGCTACAGGGAAACAACACAATACCCATTCAGCCACTAACTACAGCAGAAGTCTGACACTTAGTAACATTTTATTCAAGAAGGTAGTTTTTAGCCTTCAAAACAATTATTTGGTCTTAAGAAATAAACACCTTACTTTTTCTCCTTGCCTTTCTGAATTTGACAGCAGCCAGGTTTATTAAATTCATTCCATATAAGTTGTAGTCTATAAAGAGCTGAAGGAGGTAGGGAATATGGGCTTCATGAGGCTGGTAAGATTTGTTCATTATGGCTCCACCTTGCAGAAGCTCACATACTCTAAAATTAAAGACAATTAGGACATAAACAAACAAAAAAAAATCCAGTACAAAAATACTGATATTTGATTTTATCCGAATATAAAATACTTAGTTGTATTTTTAACTGAAGATTTTAGTTTTCACAATAACAGACCCACAAACATCTTCTGTGCTAGTAATGATTCAATCTTCAGGTGTTAATTACAAAGGGGCTGTGAATCTTCCAGCTTAAAGAAAACAAAAAATCTCTGGAAAAACATCATACAACATACCAAACTCTTCCTGCAACTGATCCAAAGCCACTACAGCCCATGGAAGTCTTGCTACAGAATAGCAGGCAGCTGTAAGCCTACACACCAGTAATAACTTCAGGCTGTAGTTCTCCTTGACAGGAGGAGTATTTTAACAGCTTCCCAGAAGCTTGAGAAATCTACTATTTTAAACATCTACAAATTAAAAACCATGCTGATATGTGGATAATCATAATTGGTGAGATAAATTTATCTCAGAGTAATAGGACAGATCTCTAATCAGCAAAAAAGCACTAAGCATTTCTAAATACAACATATTGGTTTGAAGAAACAGTTTTATATAGAAAAATTAAAGGATAAATTTTTCAGTCCTTATTTGTATATGAGTAATTCAAACATGAGAAGCTCCAAAGCTTGAAACAACCATCACATGACACATGCATATAATTACACTGAGCCAGAAATTTAACATAATGGAAAATTTTACTAGTCTAGAACAAAACCCAGACAATCCTGTCTTAAGATATAATACATGATCCTAAACCCCCAAACAGCTCTGTTAGGTGATGTTACACACTCAAGGGATTTCAGTTTACTCTTGAGAAATAATTCTTCCCTATTTATTCCTGAATTTATTGCATCCCCTGTAACATTAAGATTGAGATCAATTGTGCTTTCATTTATCTGGAAAAAATGTCAATAATTTTGTTGGTTTTATTTCATTAAACTGTAGGTGAATCTTGCCTCAAAATTCACTTTTTGATACAATATATAAGGAAGCCAGTCAGAAATTTGTATCACCACATCCTTACCTTTTTACCATTGCAGGATTGTAAAGATAAATCTTCATAAACTGTCTCTCCTTTTCATGGTAACCATAAAAAGGCCTGGAGAGGAAAAAGTAAAAGCAAGAAGCTAGCGAGTTATGCTGCAGCAATTACTCAACCACATTTTACTATGAAAATTCAGGGTTAAAAAAAAAAAAGGAAGATAAACTACACACCCAGGAGAATTAATATTCCCATGTCAGGCCAAAGGGGAGCTCTACAGTACTACAGAAAATGTTATAGATAAAAAGAACAGGCCCTATGCGTGTTGAAGTGTCTAAAAAAATAAATTAAAAAAAATTAGAAAGGACTTTCAATTAATTTTGTTTCTCACTTTCCTCACATGTAAACACAGCGATGGCACATCATCACTATAGCACTTTTAACAAATTCATGAGTGGTGGACTGCTTCAAAAATTAGCATTTAGCCTTTCTGATAAATGGTGTAACAAAGTCCTTAAGGACATTAACTGTGCAGATCAGGTGTAAATGAGTAAATACTGGCTGTGTAATATGAATAACTGAACAATGACAACATCTTAAAAGAGTGAATAGCTGCCCCTTTTCAGTGATAACTAATCATCGTGCGCACTAGATGAGGCATGAACGCTGAAGAAAATAGGATTTGAAAATGCAATTAAAGAATACATATCATACTGAATATGCCAAAACTAAACTGAGGCTGAACAGGCAGCATTAATTCTGGTGTTACTTGACTGAATTACTGATTTTTCTAAAGGAATCTAACATGCTTGCAAAGCAGTATGTTGCGGAAACAGGCCGTAATTCAACACACCGGCCGAATGGAACAAGTCAACACTTCGCAGTGATCACCAAGCCAACAGAAATTCATGAGAGCATACATTAAATCTTACCTCTAAAAAAAAAAACAAACCACCAAAAACCCAACAGAAACCCCCCACCTTTATAAAAAAAATTTATTAAAAAACGCAACTGGGATGCTTACCTGCTAAGTATAAAAAACTAAGCTCAGTAGTAAGAGGATTTCAGTCCTAAATTACAGGCAAACTCAGCGAACTACACAATTACAGCATTAATACTGCTAACCTTAAAATGGTTAAATATGCATGCATTTAGTATCTCCAAAAGTTAGACTGTTTAAAAAAATGTTTATGTTTTTAAAACTGAGCTAAGTTGAAATAAAAAACTTAAGCTGTTAAGACGAAAAGGAGAAAATAAAATCTTGTATAATTTCTTTCTTGTAGAGACAGTATAAGCCTACTGACAGGTTATATACATTGAGCTGTAATGACTCAATGTGCTGTAGGCATGTAAGGTGAAAACTACTTTAAAAAAAATAGTAAAGAATTCAGCACTTTACCCATACTCACATTAGCATGGCAGGAAGCAGAGCAAGATTTACAACACTTCCCAGGTTAGCAATGAACACTTACTTTAACTTCACAATGTGCAAGGACAGCATTTCACCTCTTTTTTTATTCCTGGACCTCCACTATGTTTGGAAGTTAATGCAACAAAAATCTTATGTTAAACTTACATAAAGATTTAGTAACTACCTTTATTACTTAACAATTTTCCTGCTAATACAGAAGAGAATGGATAAGTTAATCTCCAAGATTTAAAGAAAAATATGTTTCTCACAATGGGGACAGTATCATATCTATGAGCAGAACCTCTCACTGGTCAGAACAGACAAGAACTAAGAGATTTGTGCGACTACATAAGCATGTTCATCTACCCAGGTAACAATTTATGCAAGCAAACAAAATACATGAAACACTCTTTCCTATGCTTCTTTGAGGCAACAGGCATCTAATTTTTGGTAATAACTGTTTTGAAGCTCTAAGGCAAGAGAGTTGAAAAAGGCAGGTTCTCATTGCAGTTTAATCTGCCCAGCTTTCATTGTTGGGATGAACAGCTGTACTACAATTCACATACGTCTCACAAAACGGACAAAATTAAGAAATTTGGTGGGTTACTAGTGACATCTAGAAGATAGCACTAAAACTGGCAGGGAGCAGTAAGCTTATCTTCCTAAACTTAACAGTTAGAAAGAATGTATTTCAAATGTGCATTAAAACCAAACCAAAACAAAAAGGTAGCACTGCACAGGACTGAAAATTAGCATTTATATTGTTTTGAAGATGAAAAATTCAATGCAGGTATAGAATAACTGTGCTCCTCCTGGACAGCTTCCTATTATTCACTATGATCTGACATATTTTTCAGTCCTTAGTTATGCAAGTTAAATAAAAATTAAGAGAACCCTTATAATGTTAATATTCAATAATAGCATATAGTTCCAGCAGTAGTAGAAAGCTACACCAAATAAAACACAATCGGGTTGACAGATAAGTAAATTAATGTTTAAGAGTATCCATTTCATGGCCTGCACTGCTGGGAGAATCAGATGGATAAATATGACCTGACAGTCTCTGTGATGTGCTTCCTAAAGGGGCCATCTTATATGAACAAAGAAAAGATGACCTAGAGTCAACCTCCTGCAAGCCATGCCTGGTCACAGGGAACCTACAATATCCCAGACAGATGCTGACTGGACAATGCTGCTGTAATAGCAGAGTCAGGAAAAGATAAAAGGAACAGATTTTGAAAAATGATAGACAATAGGATCCAAGTTTAGGAAAATATGGTTGCGTCAAGCCTTTGGGGAAAACCTTGTGGATTATGTTAAAAGCAAAGCATGTGAGAATAATTATTTAGTAGTTACACAGGCCTATATAAAGATGCACATAGGGGAAAAGAAAAACACTGCAGTCACCCAAGTCCACCTAAGTGCTTCTACGTAGTGCAAATGCAAAAACATTTCAAAACAAATAGCCAAAAATCCTAACAGGTCATACTTACATTCCAGATACTAATGACACTTTGAAAACATGTTGAACAGTAGAAGATGGATTGCCTAAAGCCACGTTAAGTGCTCTGTCAATGCTGAATGCCACTTGACGAAGATAGTTTTCTGGATGCTGTCCGAAACCATCATATGGTACGTAGAGGTAAGGAAAGATACCATGTAAGTGGAGACAAGTCTTCTGACCTAAAAAGAAAAGGCAAACATTAAGTTTCCAATGGCTACATCTTTTTCTTCTTTTAAGTAGTCCCTAAACTTTAATATTTTTTCAGGTTCTGCAGACAGGATAAATTTATGGAACAAGTTCAGGTGCATTTCAAACAAGAGGTACTAGCTTAGCATAGGTCTTACATTTGACTCATTGACAAAAGCAATACAGAACAGACAGGGTTACATGACACACAGTGGCGAAATACAACCGTAATCCCAATGATTTTCTTCATGGCAATATCACAAAACCCCTCTATGAAAAATTTTGCATCAGATCCTGCTCACCACCCATCCAGTCCCAAAAACTGTTCATGACTTCTCACTGATCAATGTAAAACTTTTCACAGAAAAATACTATAAGCACATGTTGCTGATTAGCCTATCATTATGGTGTAGTGGGGGGTTAAGTAGACCATCTTGCATTTTGTTTGGATAAACATCCTCCATGAAAACAGCACAACGGTATCTAAGGGCCTTGCTTTCATCAGCCAGGAAACAAAAATACTACAAAGAGGCAGCACAACATCACTGATCTGTAAGACTGATTAGAAAACTCCTAAAAAGTCACCTCTTCCAAACTGAAGTTACTTCTCAGCACGTAGACCTTGTCTGAACTACTTTCATTCATTACCCACACTGGTGCACCACTGGACACCTAGTGAAAAACAGCTGTAAATCCATCAAAGCATAAGCAGAACAGACCAAATTTTTACACCTGTGAAGTTCATACCTCCAAACACCACAAACATCATAACTGTTTTTTTTTTTTTACTGGGGGTCAGATGTGTTGTACTTCAAATATTTATCAGACCAGTAAGTATGAGCTAGGGAGCCTGCTTTGGCAGGGGGTTGGACCCAATGATCTCTCGAGGTCCCTTCCGACCCCTACAACTCTGTGATTCTGTGATTCACATAATGTCTAGAAGTGAAAGAAAGTGCTCCAAGGATGGTAGTGCAAGTTCATCTTCCAAGGCGGATTTTACTCTTCCCAAAGTCACCCCGATCATATTTTTTTGCCAATCTTTAAATACAACCGGTATCTGCACTCATAATGTTGAGTTCAGCATCTATGATGAATTCTGCCCATGCTTTTAAACTATTTCTGGAGAAGAAATTTCTTGTTTAGGTATACTTCAAACAATAATACACAAAGAAAAAGGGTAAACTAAAAGAAACTACTAACTAGAGGGGTTTTAAAGTGGCAAAATAAAAGACTTAACAGCTTTACATGGCAGGAAAACCTCTGCCCCCTTATGTGGGAAAGGTCATTTATTAACCTGTGACCTGAGAGTATTGATCTCTGCAGAGGTAGCAGACCATATATTTTCTGTACAGTCACCAACAAATCTGAGTGTTTACTCATGGTTGTACTTAAGACTGACTTAGAAATAAAAGCTCCATCTCCTCTCCCAAATAATAATTAACAGAAAATTAGTACTTGTTACAGTTCCTCTATTCACTTTTTGGGTTTTTTTCTTGTTGTGGGTTTTCTTTTTCCTTTTGAGTTGGGAGGGAGCAGTGGTGGTGGATTTTTAAAAATGTATGCCAGGATCATGTTCAAGGAGAAATTAGAATAAATTTCTACATATTACTTGTCTGAATGCCTACTGAAGCTTTTGAAAGGCAAGTGAACAAACCAATCCACCTCAATCTAATTTGATATTGGAGCTATAAAATAATAATTTCTGGCAAGAATATCCATCTATCCCCCTACGAATTTTATAAACTCGGGTGTTTGCTACCCACAACTTGTCAGTCTAAACCATTGTGTACTTTTTCTTTTTAAATGAATAGCTATGAACTTTTGTCCCTTTGATAACACTTTTAAAAATACCTTTCCTTTAATGGCTGCCCAACTATTCTAAGTTATAGTTAATTTATGTTTCTCCAGAAATCAGAATTACAAAGCACCAGAATAAACAGAACTGTGAGACATTCTAAACATTCTGTACTTAAGTTCAGGAAGACAATTCCTTCCTTGCAAGACAATTAACTAATTAATAGCCAGCACCTGATTAAGTTAATTTGAAAAAATCCATTAATTTTTTTTTTTAAAATCCATTTCTACTGTAGCTGTTTAGCAGTTCTTACTGAACTGTTATGTCATTTTATTGTGTAATTAAAAAAAAAAGAACACATGTGAAGAAAGATTTCTTCTATTTCTTCCTGTCCCCTTTGCCCTGCACTCCCATTTATGTGCAAAAGTCCATGAAAAACGCTATAGCTTCCAAGCGACCAAAGAGTCAAATTACCACTGAACTCCAGGGAAATCTTACAAAACATACACACTGAGCTGCTTTTCATTTCTGATTCTGCCAAGAAAGCAAACAAGCCACTGCTGATCTAAGACTCCTATTAGTCCAGCAGCTGTCAAGTCACATGGCTTTATACTGCTACTCACTTTGATCCTTGTTAGCATTGACTCATTTACTATGATATTTGGTTATACTGCTATTTTTATTTACAATCCACTTTACTACAAGTCTTACCCTGCTAGCGTTAAGAAGAAAGTAATTTGCTTCCATCATTTCAATAAAAGCATCACACTGCACCAAATGTCCTTGTGTTGAGTCTGAAGCTCAGACTCCCAGTAATAGCAACCATGGTTTGCACTAAGCCATTACAATTTCTCGTGGATTCTTTCCAACAGAGCCATAAGGAGAAAAAAAGATCTACCCACTGAGGATCTCAGGCCACACAGACTCATCAATTAACATAAATTTAAAACTTGGCTTGGGATAAGGTTAAGAAGTTTTATGCTGTTAATGTGTCAATCTTATGTTTCTATTTCTTTTCAGAGATACAGACAGAAGCAAATTTGTACTACCGGAACAGCAGCGACCACAGCAACCGCTACAGCGACCAGCAGATGGGTCTTTTACATCTATTCACCAGTTTCTTTACCTCTGTAGAATCAATGGAAGTTGTGTTCAACAGGAGGTTCTGCAGAAAAGCCACACAGTTTATACAACTGCCTGCTCGATGTAAAACTGGATGCCTGGAGGCAACTCCCAGAGTTTTCAGATACAACAGGCTGTGGCCCCACCAGTCTCCTGCGTACACGCACCACAACCATTCTGTGCCCAAGCACCACAACCATCCTGTGCACAAGCAGCACACACAACATCTCTGTTAACAAATGAGCATAACCTGTATGTAAATGCCAGGACTGGTGGTGGTGATGGTTTCACACAAGAAGTGCTGCTCTAACACAGACGCAGGCAATACACAAAACCGTGAGATACTGTGGAGATGCTCAACTAGCAAACTTGCTATTTTCTCTGATAAGAAGAAACAACAAACTAAATGTCGGTACAGATGAACAGCCAGAACAGCAATGAATCAATACTTTAAAAAAATAATAAAAATGCAGTAATTTCAGAGACCAAAGAAAGTGAGCCCACCCCACCCTCCGCCTCATAACCACAAAACCAAGTGGCATAAATGTTACTGAAGTGTTAGATCAAAATACAGGACTTTGCGTACTTGTAATATGACATTAAGAAAGTCAGACTGCTATTTTTTATTAGAAGATATGAGCTAGGGAGCTGCTTTGGCAGGGGGGTTGGACCCAATGATCTCTTGAGGTCCCTTCCAACCCCTACAACTCTGTGATTCTGTGACAGTTGCCATATGCATTACTACTCGGAACAAGTACCAAGCATAACCCTTCAGCCACTGTATCATTTTAAGTATTAAAAGAAAAATCTGTAGCAACCCTAAGAAAGAAATTGTCAATATCACTAGAAGAGCATGGAAACCAGTACTATAAAGGAATGCAAAGTTGCTCAACAACTACTGAAGAAAATGGAAGAACTGATGTCTTCTGACAACCAGAATTGTCAAGTCAGGATGATCTGCTATGGATAAAACAGATGCAATCTATACAGAATCCCAGAATGGTTGAGGTTGGATGGGACCTCTGAAGGTCATCTGGTCAAGCTCCCTGCCCAATCATATGAACACCTAAGTTCACAGTACAGCAAGCTAGAGAACCTAAGAATTATTACTCAACTGTCCGCAGAGAAGTTATTTCACCATTTGAAAAACGCTGTTTTGCTTTAAACCTCTAAAAATTTCTTTCCACTAAGAGCAAACTGGGCAAACTTCTGTACAAAAGGAAAATGTGAAAAATTATTAATACGGTAAGGTCCCTTAACGTCCAGTTCAGGGTAAAGTTTACAAACAAGTCAGACAAGGAGCACCTAAGGGCTCACCACAGCTAGCACATGAAAATCTATGTATATATTCGAGGAGGAAAAAGACAGACATCCATCTTTTCAGGGTGTAATTCCACACACAGATGACTACCTGCTGGCTCATATTCCAGTGAGTGGAGAGCTCATGCAGACACTGTGTCTAGTTATCTCCTCTGGAAGACTTCTACTCTCATAAGAGGAGCGCCTGAAGACAGCACATAGGTGATCCTAAAGCAATGCAGTTTATAGTCTAGAAAATGAAAAGTATATTGAAATTTACCGAGTCTACAATTCACTACTGAGACCAAGGCACCCCAAAGAAATCACACATTAGGTTCTAGGACCTGTGCTACTTACGAATAGACAAACCAAACATTTTCACATTAGACTGACCTAATCTCAAGGCTACAAGCAAAGTTCTACAGACCTGAATTTGCACCACCACAGACAGGAACGCAAGATTTCTACAGTAAGAGCCTGAATACACAGCTCGATGGTGCTTCAGCCTCATTATTGTTTATGCACTTGATAGGGTGATTCAGAAATATGAAATTCCTGCATGTGAGATTTCTAATGAGGGAGAGCATGTCCTACTGTTGTGAGACAGGTTTACTGTATTTTTACAAATGATACTCAAAGCTATTTAGATCCTACCCTGTAATTCTCAGCTACAGAATTCTCACAAACTGAAGTCAATACTGGAAACATTTTGAATAGATACCATCTCACTTAGTATTTAGAAAACTAAAACTAAATCTAGATAAATATGAGTTCAGGAAACAGTTCAGTGGTGGTCCACATGGAAGTATATTTTGCTGTGATATTTCTGCCATGGAACAGCTGATCTCATTTTAAGAAGCTAAGCAGAGCTGTGGGAAACAACTACATAGAATCCACTCCTACATGTAAATGAACAGCTAGTTTTGTTGAAACTCTGAAGCTGTTACTTCACTTGCTGAATGGCAATCCATTTCTCCCAGACCGCTGTAAAATACAATAGGGTGGCAGTAAAAAGGAGAACACAGCAGCACTTAAGTACGTGGCAAACCCCCAAGATTTTAGGAAAATTCTGGGTGGAAATTAAAATAAAAAGTATGCAGAAGGTAGAAGACAGAGGGCTTTTTATATACTAGCCATCTACCAAAGGTACTTTAAGTACAATTTTGTAAAGTGTCGGGACTAATTAAATGTAGACAGTATTAGCAGAAGAATACATGCGAACACATCAAGTGTGTCAGAAAAGGCTGAACTGTTGTAAGGGGCTTCCTTCTTTTTACAGCAACAGTAAAACAAAGGCATTAGAATCCAAACCCATGAGAAACCTCCTTTAAAAGATTAATAAGTATTTTAACTAACTGTTGAACCATCTAGATTAAAAAAAAGAAGCTGAACCCTGAACTATGAAAGCTGATGACTAGAGAGAGTGGGAAAAGTAACAATCCTGTTACAAAAGCAATTCAAAAAATGAAAATTTGTAAACGGGATAAATATTAGACACCAATTACAAGGCAATTTCTTTCCTACAATTAAAATTACCATACCATAGGCAATCTCACTCCTGCTTTCTTCAGGAACAGGCTTCAGAGTAGGTGTAACATGAGCATCTTCTGCACAGTTTAGATGGTGCTTTAAATTTAAGGTATGTCACTCACTGGAATGGGCTTGTCAAGACATTGATCACGGACTATCACTTCAGAACTGAGCTACTGCAAGTGGATAGGACTCAATTACTTTATAGTGCTAACACAGTCTATGAAATTAAAGTCACCATTCTTTACCACTCCCAGAAAGGAAATAAATCACATACCCAGATACAAGTCAGGTAATGCTGTGATGAAGACAAATACCTTCCCTAGCAAAACTTGGGAAGGCCTTTTGCTCTTAAAAATGTTTGCTGTGTCATTCAAAACCATGAGTTTAATCTTCTAATGTCAAAGAGTTCCTTAATAGTGTATTACATTCATGTAACTTCTTCAGTGAGTGAAACTCTCAACTTTTTCCCCAGAGTCCTGAAATCACGACATCTTTTTTCCAAGGGGTGAGAAAAAAGGGAGGAATACACACATTGTAGTCTTAAATACTGGAAACAAGAATAATGAAATAAGGTTTTGCAGCAGCAAGATATTCTAAAAAAAAAAAACCCAACCCAACAAACCCAAACCTAAAACTGAGCCCAAAGACCGTATTTCATATGTAATATTATATATTTGTGTCAAGTCTTCAATTCTTTATTCTCTAGCATGTGAGAAAATGTTTATTTCAGTAACATTTACAAATGGGACAAAAATATTTTTCATTACATCTGCTGGAATCCAAATGGAGTATGTATTTATAATTCTTTATTTAGTAACTGTGCCTTGTAACATATTATACCTCACTCTCATGAAAAGAAAAAAAAAAAAAAGAGCTTTTCCTAGTGGATAATGTGGGCCTGTGGCTCATTACAACTGGATTATTCCTCACCCTTGATGTAGAGATCCTTAGAGAGGGAGAAGCGTTGGGTTTTCCATCTGTAATTTAGAATTAGAAATCTCTCTGTAACTAAGCACATACTGAACTAATACCTAGCCTAGAATCAAAGAGACGAGTTCAATTCCAGTCTATGGAGACTTCATGTGTGGCCTTGGGCAAGTTGCTTACCATAGATGATACACTTTCTCACTGTGAAATGAACGAAGCAATACTTTCCTATCTGAAAAATCTGTTAAAGCAACAAATACACAAGAGGAACACTCTGAAACTAAAAGAAGAAGGGTTGCAGGAATGGCTAGAAGACACAATGGCTAGGAAGACACAGGAGAAAGCGTTCAAATGAGCAGCAGTATCCTATTCAGGGCTTTGACACGTGTGTCTGAGTAAGACTTCAAGAATGGAAAGAGAACTTTCATGAGTAATCTGTAGCCCTAGAAACACACTACTGAACATATTATTCTTCCAATAACTGGCCCTTTGCATCTTTTTCTCTCACCCTACTAAACCCTGCAATTGTACTCAGTTTCTTTAACACTTTTCCATCAGCAAAACTGAAATAACCTGACCATATGGACCTCAATCTTCCATTTATGGGATGGTTCAGTGCAACAAGAAAAGCAAGTAAACAGATTTGATCTTCCATTATGGGGGCAAACTAAGGTGAGAGAAAAGCAAAACATTCATATGTAAAGTTGAATTACGCTTAAAAAAAATAATCATCCAAACATGTAAGATGCCTAAATACACTTCTAGAAGGAAAAAGGTAAAATATTAGTATGATGAGAAATTTCTCTCTATGTTAAAAAAACAAAGATCAAAATCTGGAATAAGCACCACACAACTTCAGTAGGGTCCTGGAAGACGGTAAGGAGATCTCACAAACTTTGGGCAGTTCCTATATTCAACTAAGAAATCCACAAGCTTCCTTAAATCCATTATCTTCCAAAGGACAAATTCCTCTCAAGTTCTCTACTAAGTGTTTCAGGTCCCAAGGTGCAGAGGTTTGAGAACCCTGGAACAGATGTGTCTACTGCTCAGAGGTTCAAAGATAATAGCATAGGTGCCATTGAACAAAATTACATTTGAAATACTGATTTTTACTGAGCGCCTAAGTACATGCTTCAATTGTCACATCTCCAACTGATACCTATTCCATTAATTTGCTCACAGACAGCTTTTTATATAAGTTGCCTTAGTCATTTGAAACACTGAGCCCAAGAGACCACCTGGTTCACCAAGCTTTGTCTTCTCCAGTCTAGAAAGCCATGCAATAATCACACAAAACTGAAAGTCCATTAGCTACATGAACTGTGAGGTACCTACAGGAGAAAT
The DNA here is from genome assembly GCA_022605575.1 of Laterallus jamaicensis coturniculus. Classification (NCBI taxonomy): domain Eukaryota; kingdom Metazoa; phylum Chordata; class Aves; order Gruiformes; family Rallidae; genus Laterallus; species Laterallus jamaicensis. The sequence continues at coordinate 8,987,549 of JAKCOX010000027.1, forward strand.
AGTCCTTGAGGCCTCTCAGGCTAGTGTTTATATTGGGCATTCCTGTTAATGGAAATATCAACTGTAAGCCTCAAAAGTAAGGTTACCTTTGCCTTACTGAGAATTTTTATCATGGTGTTTTGGTTTTTTTTATTCCAACATGCAAGAGGCTCTGTTATTCATTTTCACTTAAATAACAAGCAAAACCAAAGAAAAGCATAAAAATTGAGGTAGCTTATTTATTATGTCATCTCAGTGAAGATGTTCTGATGATCTGCATAAAACCACCTCCCCTCCTACCTTGAATTGTTTAGGCCATTTTATGAATTCCTGCTGTGACGTTAGAAAACAATCTGTTCTCAAATTTCAGAACTAGTCATAAACCTAGCCATTTCTAGGATGTACAGATCCATAATCGGAAAGGAACAGTTATTACCTACAGTTATCACCAAGCAAAATACCTGGCTTTATAGTGGAGATTGTGGGAAAAATGTAACTCATGAAATTTATTATTATACAGTCAAACTAGAACCAGCTAAGTCCACAGAAGCAGAACATAATTTAGAAGTACAAGTCTCCTGAAATAATGGAGATGAAAGTTGAGCACCTCAGAGATCAAGGATGAGCTATGTACAAACCATTCTTCACAAGTTTGATTACTTGTGAGTTAAGAGAAACACATTGTCTTCATTTTTAGTGAAAACAGGCAAGGCAAGGTGAGGTATTTGCTTAATTAAATACCCATCTACAAAATGAGCCAAATACAAAATGTTAATTCTTGTTTCCTCTATTGACAGATTAATCATGTAAGCAGTTCAACAGTATCAGTAATATTTCTAGAGGAAGTGTCAAAAATCACTAGGATGCCAGCTAAAATGAACTAAAAACACATGGAGGAGGAAGATGTAGCTGGCCCCAGCCACAGATTCTAGCTATCATACCGGGTTCTTGGCTTGCAGAGGCTGGCAACGCAGGCCAAGCTGCTATTTGGGTAAGAAAGCAACCACATGAATGCAGGGGAGGCAGACTGTGTTAGACCACACTGACCAAGCACAGTTGAATAGAAATGAGCGTGTTTACTCGTCCCAATTAAACTAATGGTGTGTATTTTCCTGCATCCTGTAAAAGGTGAAAAAATAAGTCAGTAGTAGAAAGGGGGAACAGAGCAGTCATACAGTATTTTATTGCCATTTCCTTCAACTTGCTTTACTGAAAGACTTTTATCACTACACAAGTCCTCTTAGCTACCTTATTTGTCTGTCTTGATGACAGTAACACAAGCCACATGTAAATGGAACTTGGTGCACATGAGGAAAAGCCTTGCTTGTTGGTAACTGAACTTTCACCTCCACGTGAGGCTCATCTGCCTATTAAATCCTGTAATGAGTGTGTGTTGTTCCAATTGCAATTCCCTCTTTTTTCCACATCAGACAAAACCAGTTGAAACATTTTTGTTCAACTGGAAGAAAAGAGGTATTTTTCTGTCAGCTACATAGCTAGATAGAAAAAAAAGCACCACAAAATATTGCAAAAGAGTATTTGTTACTGTAAACTGCAGGCAAAAATCCCTGACATTCGTTGTGATGAGGTTGACAGTGTTTTCACCACTATTATCTTCTACAGACACTTTTCAGAAGTGTTGACTATTTATAAATTCCCCAACACCCCCAAGCTTGTATAATCCCAGAGAAATGATACACTGTCTACACACTCATCACGAGTTAATTAGCTTCAATTAATAAGTAAATGGCGCCACATTCTCTTTGTTTTATCTTCCTTCTTTCTTTTAACAATGCTATTTATTTCTATGAATATTTATAGGAATTTTTATTTTCTTTTGTATTTGCATTAAGATTCCCACTTGCAGATAACCGCTATGTCAGCCTATTCCTCTAGCTGATGGAAATTAGATAACATGCTCTACAAAAACAAGCACTGTTTTTAGGATACCTATAAGCAAATTTACGATGCTTGATAATCCTTATTGCACATACCTTATTTAATTAAAGACATTCTTACCATCTTCTGCATGTTAAGCTTATCCCTTTTGGACAAGCAACAACTTAAGGAATACTTCTTTACTTTAGACACCTTTTACCTTCCTCTATAAGCTTCTGAAAGAGCTATATGGTGTGTGACAGTAATAGCAGGGAACTGTGTTCTTAATATCTTACTAACTCTGTGTTCAGGGTTTATGTGGCAAGTTGTTGGCAGGGGTGGGGAGCTGCAGGGGTGGCTGCTGTGGGAAGAGGCCGGGACTGTCCCGTTTGGGACATGGTGGGCTCCAACAGGTCCACTGCATAGCACAGCTGAGCCCTTCAGCCACGCTGGGGGCACTTCTGGGAAAACATGTTTAGGAACAAGAATACCAGAGTCAGAGAAGAGGAGGAACAGCCCCATGGCAGAGCAGACAACCGCTGCAGCTCATGGAAGAACCCACTGTGGAATATTCCTGAAGGAACTGCAGCCCATGGAAATCCCACACCAGAGCAGAGGGAAGACGTGAGAAGAAGGGACTGGCAGAGAGATACACTGAATACTGACTGCAGCCCCATGTGAACTTGCAGGGCAGGGGCGGGTAAGTGGTCTGGGGAGTCAGGAGTGAAGGAATGAAGCTGAGCCTGGGGGAGGAAAGGTGTGCTGGTTTAATGTCTGAGTTGGCTTCTCACGACCTGAATCAATTTTAATTGGCAATAAATTAGTTAATATTCCCCAAGTAGAGTCTACTTTGCTTGAAATGGTAATTAGTAAGCAATTTCCTTATCATTATCTCAACCTACTACTTCATTGGTTTTGGTTTTCCTATTTTATTATCCCTGCCTTACTGGGGGGCGGGAGGGTGGGGGTTTGGGGGGTGTGGAGGGCAATCAGCTGAGTGGGAATCTGCCTGCCAGCCAAGCCTCATCTGGCACACATCAGTTACCAGGCAGGATCCCCTGGCTGTCAGCCTTTAGAGCCTAAAAACAATTTTGGAAGGTTTGGAAAAGGTACCAAAAGCAAAGCAAGACTTGATGTTGCTACTTTGTGATCTCTAACTTCACTAGTGTATTTCAGAGGCTGTTACAGATTAAAGTCTCACTTTAAACCTTTAGTCAGAGTTGAAGTTTCAGCCTACTCATATTAATAAAAAGCAATATAGATCCCAGATCCCCAAAGCAATAAAGCCTTTCAATGCAACGTAAACAGATTTAACCACAAACTTTCCATAAATTAATCATATTACCATATCTTATATTAAATAATGCAAAGGTATAAACACTGTTTAATTAATATATTAATACAATAAATGGATGTGGGAGAAAGTATTATCCTTAACAACAAACCTATTAAAAATTCTTAGTGAAAGATATGCCTATTCATAAGCATTCCAAGACAGGCTTTGCACAAAGGTGAAGAATGTTAAACACATTTCCAAGTTGGGGAAAAAGAAACTACAGCAAACAGATGGGGTGATAAAACGCTCTAACCCATTGGACCTTTTAAAAAAGATACTATAAATTGAGATTGCACATACCTCAAATTCTTATTCCATGTTTTCCCTAAGGATTCTCATGATAGGGTCCTTCAACCAAGGAAATGATTTTCAGCTGATATAGGTACTCTTCGGTTTGCTATGAACTGATGCCCAGTAAAATTCAATTCTATAGAGCTGTTGAGAGGGAGCAGCTCTACAGACAATTTACAGAAGCTGTGTTCTTGAAAGTTGGTGGTCTGAATCCTGATTCATCTAACAGAATTGTAAATCCTGAGGAAATTTACTTTGTATCACAAAGTTACCTTACTGTCCCCTTTTCCTTCAGAGTATTTGTAAACTCTTCACTCCAGTTTAACAGTTATTCAATAATTATTATACTTATCTTCAAGAGCTATTCAGGATTAACTTGAGAGATACTGTGCAAATGCAAAAATAACTATTTTGAACAGTAGAAACAGTAGCAGCATTAGAAAAATAAAATTCAGATTATAGTATTTTTCAGAGTTTGGTTTTTTTTGTTCTGAAGAGAGAGATGTTCTCCTTTATAATACAATAGTGTGGTATAGAGAAATCAGGCTATGGCAATGAATGTTACTTCCCTATTTTTATTTTGCTTGCCAAAATATTAGCTACCCGCTTGCTTGTCAAAAGACATGGGAGGGTAAAAGACTTATATGAGAAAAAAGGTCCTTAGAACAAAAAGTAAATGAAACTTGCTCCTTTTAGACTTAGTCCATGGATTTATCCTCAGTATTTCAAAATAATCTGTATTTCAGCTTTTTGTCTTCTACTGTGACTACAGCCCTCAGATCTCTGACACAGCCTCAGCTACGGTTACTAAGAAGCAGGGTTTTCCTCTCCCCTCTTCAGGTAAACAAAGACCTTAGCATCCACTAAAGATGCTAAATGCAGGCACAGCATCCATCAGTCCTCAAATGTGATCTTTTTATGCCTTGTTCTGTTCTTTTATATATTACAAAATATGTAAATGAACACTCTTTCAGTAATACAGCTGGTGCTACTATTTTGTTCTGCACATTTTGCAATACTATTAAGTATCTTACTTCCTATTTCAGTTTCTTTTGTGACATGCTACTTCACTTCCTCATCTTAAATTAGGCATCCATTCCCCCTCTTTTCATCTTCTGTAAAGTCGCTGTCTCTTGGCAGCACTTGAAGGATTTTGTGGCTTTTTGCCTGCTCCAGCCTTTCTTCCTGCAAAGAATGCCGCATCTCTGTAGCACTCTTATATTAGGCTTGTTACAGTCATTAATTGATAACATACACACTGTTCTGGTTACTCACATAATTGGAATTGCAAGATCTTTTTCTGTGTCAGTGCTACAGAGTAAAAAAATAAAAATTAAACATTTGAGCACTTTACAGAAAGCATGTATGCGAGGACTGCTTGCCTTGTATTGATCACTTCACATGGTTGTCTTGTATTTATTCCATAACTTGCTGAGTGGCTGTAAAGATTGGATGTTTCACTTGCCAAGACAAAGTATTTATCACAAAGCCTGCATTCTTTAAGAAATGTTTTGAAGGGTAACTCAGAAGTATCTGTTCCTGATGTAATACCACCCAGTCCAGATATCTTATTTTACAGGGTCATCTCACTGCTATTATATTTTGAATTGTTGAAATTCTGTGCGCAGCACAGCTCTAATTATTGACTACTTTTCTACCATGAAAACAAAAGGCCTCCATCACACAGAATTAAAAAGAACCAGGGGAGAAAAAGACAGCTAGCAATCTAGCTTCACATTGTAAACTAATCCAGCCAAATGCTCAGAAGGAGTACTTAATATCAGTCGTTCCTGTGCTCTGTTCAGCTCTGAATTCTCTGTACCCCCCTTATCTCCTTTCCCAAACTACTGAAAGCAGTGATACACATGCAGCGTGTTTTAACACTTCTTAGCCAGCCTTCCCAAAAAACGCACTTCTCGCATTTGACCTTAAAATTTTAAGATCAAGACCAGAACCTTATCAAAAACCGACAGGAATGTGATTTCCAGACCTTTCAGCATTGATGCTTTGTCAAAAAGGTTGCATAATTTTCACTACCAGCCCACAGCTTTTCCCAAAGCATAGTATTCTGTTAATGGTTTAAGAAAGTGCCAGTTCTTTTAAGAATCAAGATACCATGCTTCAGAAGCTCCCTTCGTCCCACATTTAGAATGGCCTCTGGCAGACTGGAATCAGTGGCAGAGAAGATATATACAGAAGGGTATATACACTTTGAGGATAATCAACACTGCTCATGTTCCTAAAAGGCCGCTCTGGAATGAACTCACTACCCAGGCAGCTCGCTAGGAGTTACCCTTGAATCTTAAGAGCACAGATACATCCTATACCTACTGAAAGGTTCTTATTGTCACCATTATCACTGACAATTTAATGGACTGTGTCCACAGATTCACTATAACAACTATGTGGATGATCATGGTAATATATATGGAAACTGTTCAGGTATTTTTCTGTAATGTAGCACCTTGTTCAGAGAAAAAAATACCAAGAAAAAGCATGAATAACTGTACGGCCAACTAGAAGACATGTAAATATTTGTGGCTAAGTGATGTGAAACACACTACAAATTTTTCTTTACAAATAAAATATGAGAAATAGTGGGGATTTATTCTTTTGCAGTTATGTCCAAGAGCATTAATAGAGTGCAGCAAGAGCGGAGTAACTGCAATCAAGCACAAAGACTCCTTCCCCCTAAACTGCCAGTAGCCCTACCGTTGGTATCACAACCACAGAAAGAAAAACAACCCATCAAACCAAAACACAAGCAAAGTATGCATAGAGAGAAGCAAAATGATAAATGGAGAGATAAAGAAATATGGGAAGAAAACAGGAAGCAGGAATCTAAGAATGATGGGAAAAGATAGATGGAGCAGGCTGGCAGATGATAACCAACAACCTGAATTCAACTTACAACTCAGACAAACTTACTGACAGAAATCATAGTAACGGTCAGAACATAAATGCAACTAGTTAAGCCTTTGATTCCTCAGGTATATGAAAATAACAGTTTGTGTAATTGATAGTGATTCTTTCACCCAACCTAAGCTCCGCCTGATGGTCAAGAAAGACCTGGAATCTGCAAGTAAGGCAGAACTAGGTGCTGAACGAGTTACTTGTATAATGCATATCTCATTTGACACAGTAGTTAGCAGCTTCGACCAATAAAGCAGGCACCAACACATACAGAGATTCACCATTGAGGCAGGTGAGTATCCTTCTAGAAAACAGATACCATTCCCACCTTTCTCTTGGAATTTTTTGGGAGCCTTTTTTTACACTGAGATATCTAAGAATTATTTATAAACTAAGTATCTCTATGCTTAAATTATTAAGGTGATAAAAATCAGTAAGGTTATAAAAATATACACCTTAATACTTTCATGTTGAGATGCCAGAAAACTTAAAAAAATTAAATCTACTATCTTCATTCTGGAATCACAGTTCTTCATGATTATATCATTACCTCAGCTCTGACTAGCAGGTAACTTCATAGAAATTATAAATACACCAATATTTCATGAAAAAAAACCCAACCTCTTGAAGTGAATGTTTTATATGGGTTACGTTTCTGACTGTGGATGACACATAAGATTATGCCTACCAGCTGAGTAATTGGATAAAAAGTCACTAAGCACCATGTGCTAATTGCTAGAGAGAATGTGAAGAAATAGCATTTTATCATATTATTGAAAGCCATCCTAATGCCTTCACACAGGGGAGAAGATTTCTGGCATACCTTCACACATTTCAGTGGCTGTAACCCTGGTGTTCTTTTAACAAAGAATTTATATGCACCACTGATAGACGGGAACTACAGAACATGAGGAAAGGATGAGATGGGAAAGGAACTAGTTAAAGTTTGGCAACTTTGAAGGTTGAAAGAATCCCTGCTCATTGAAGTGGGACTTTTAAAGGTCACCTAGTCCAACCTTTTCTGACCCAAACAACTCTATGATGGTGAGGAAACAAGCTGAATTGGTCAGTAGATGCCAGTTGACAGATCTTGCTGAGATAGATCAAGAACAAAATTAACAGGTCCCTTCCCTCAGGACACAAAAGTACCAAAAGTCTTTATTATCAAAACTTCTGTTGGTACTTCCATGGGTCCGTAAACCTGTATTTCTTTCATTGCCTAGATGTAGCTGGCACTTTGTGGTGGTTTGACCCTGGCTGGAAGCCAGATGCCCACTAAAGTCACTCTATCACTCCCCTTTTCAGCTGGACAGGGGAGAAAATATATATTGAGAGGTTTAGACATCAAGATAAGGACAGGGAGAGATCATTCCGCAGTCATCGTCATGGACAAAACAGACTCAACACAGAATAAAGAAAAGTATCTACTTTATTACACCACATCACACACACAGACCAGAGTTGGATAATGAGAAGTGCGACCAATTCTTAAAGCACCTCCCACCCCTCTCCCTTCTTAGCAGGGTTAACTTCAGTCATGATTTTGCTCCCTTCTTCACCCCCCATTATGGCGCAGGGAGGGGCAGGGAATGGGGAGATGGGGGTTTCGTTCAATTACTCACAAGTTGTTTTCCTTCTTAGTCGGGGTTGGGGGGACCCACACATACACATTCCTCACACTCTTCCCCTGCTCCAGTGTGGGGTCCCACCCATGGGAGACATACAGTCCTCCATGAACTTCTCCAACGAGAGTCCTTTCCCATGGGGCTTCAGCTCTTCACCAGCTGCCCCAGTGTGGGTCACTGTTATGGGGTACAGTCATGAATCACAGAATGTCTCTCAGGCCCAGAGAGCTCCAGCGTGGTCCTCCACTGAGTCACAAGTCGTCCCCCAGCAAACCTGCTCTGGCACAGATTGATCTCGCTCTCATCTTTGTGTCCGTATCTCTGTCCATGTGCTGCAAGTGCTGGCAGAGGCTTGCATCAACACAGGTCACAATGTCTTCTGTATGTCTCCACCTGCTCCATCCAGCGTGGAGCCTCTCCACAGGCTGCAGGTGGGGTCTCATCCTCCTCCATGGGCTGCAGGGGTACACCCGCTCCACCATGGGTTTCTCCATGGGCTGCTGGGGCATCATTCTCTTGGGCACCTTGGGGTGCCTCCTCCCCCCAACTTTCCCCGGCCTTGGTGCCTGCACAGCTCCTACAATCTTCTCACTCCCTTCTCTGGTGGCAAAAGCGTCCACTTGTATTTTTTTTTCTCCTAAATGTGATTCCCAGAGGCACTGTGACCGTCACTGATGGGCTCGGCCTTGGTCAGCAATGACTCCAGCCTTAAGCCGGCTGGTGTTTGCTCTGTCAGGCCTGCAGAGAGCTTCTGGTTGCTTCTTGCAGAAGCCACCCCTGCAACCCCCCTTCTCCACCAGAACCCAGCCACACAAAACTATGACATACTCTCAGGTTAGGCCTCTGACTATTAACTGTATTTTGGTAAACAGTATAAACCAGCAAGCCAATTAACAATAAGACACTGAGCAACGGAAGAGTTTGAGATAGGTAACAGCTTGTTGTGTTCAAGCCAAAAGCATCAATTTATTGAAGTTCAAGGTTGCTGGTAAGTCAGGAAATTCCTATAGGAAACAGCAGTGTATTTCCAGAACTAAGTAACCATAAACATTATCATGACGTGTGCTTTGCTTGTGTAAGAATGACATCAGCTCTTACACGACACTCCTGGGAATAACTATCTACCAAATGCAAACTGACCAACATCAAGTGCACCCTCAGTACAACTGGTATCTATCACACTATTTAATCATCTCAATCAAGATCAGGCCAGGCCAAAATGAGGGATGCTGGTTATGCTGCAAACTGCACTTGGTACAGCTATTTCTATATGCTGTCCTTTATTGTCAATCTATTCTCAGACAATTCTAGTCCTATAGGAGCAACATAACAGCACAAGTCACCTTGTGGCTGCAATGAATAATGTACTAGGTTCCTTATGAACTTTAATCTAAAGCCAGTCTTATGACAGTACTGCGTGTTCAGCATCTGCATTTATCAACTTCAGCAATCACATCTAAAGGTGAAACGATGAAGTCAGTTACAAATACTACAGCTGGATTGCTAAAGATTTACTTCTCATACCAGCACCTCAGATGCAACATTATCAAACATTACTTTGAGTTTAAATATTTGCTTAATGTTTGTTTTTTTCAAAATAAAAATGTCAACTTACTTAAATATTATCTGTGACATTGCTGAAATATAAGCATGTTTTAAGTTATTAGACTTTTGAGTAAATTTTTTGAAGAAACTATTTAAAGCTTCATTTGAACATAGTAATAGCAAACTGTCCATTTAGATCTCTGAGCTTCCAGACTGTGTTGAACTGAATGGAAAATACCTCAATGTTAAAGATACTACCTCCTTTCCCCACCCACTTTTAACATTAACAACACTTAGGAAGAAGTGTAATAACACACAGCTTTACAAAACCAAAGTATTAAACGTGCTATATATGCTCTTGCTTCTCAGTTTTACAAAAATATTCTTCAGGTGTTTAAACAGGGAAAAGCCATGACATTGAATGATCATTCTTTAGAAAAACCAATTCAGCTGTACAGTAGAGACAGAACTGAGCCGCACAGGTCATATGCTCTTACTGCCGTTCTTTATTTTTCTTTTGAGGCTGAGCAAGACTTTGGACATCTGCACTAGGAGCTGAGCTGAAACACTGATCTGGCCATAAAAATCCATCCTTCCAACATATATCAGTTCCCCAAGTTCACCATAACTGCACAACTTACTGTGCCAGCACCCACAGAGGCAAAGCCGCGCAGGGCAGCTGTGCGCAGTTCTTGCTTCATACAGTATCAGTGTCAGCTAACAGCGTAAGCAGCATCCAAAACTATCACCTAAATGTTTAGCTGCTTTTAAAGCAAAGTGAAACAATCCTGTGCTGCCACATTCTTTAGAGTGGAAAGGAACAGTTAGTATACACCCATATAGCTTTTATGTTGTGCCTCCCCCACCATGATTTTAGTAAAGAGAGACAGAGAGCAGTATTTTCTGCAAATGCAAGGAAATACTAGAATGTCAGCTAACCAACCACTATAAAATATTTGAACAGCCTTTTTTGAGGTCAGCGTTTCATGAGCTATTGACAGAAAACTCTTAAAGTATTGTAAGTGGTTTTAAAAACAATAACGATCTCTAGATGTTCCTAGCTTTTAAAGCAAGCTGGCCTGCCAATATTTTACAGTAGTTTTGGCAAACTAGATTGACAAAGCAAGTAAGTTCCAAAGACTAATAAAACAGAAAGGGATTTGTTCTACATTTTCAAGACACAAATCCTATTATTCTTATCACTTGTAAACAAAGTAAGATGACTTGAGTTTCATGTGGAGAAAAAGAACTAATTAATCCAGAGTGTAAAGCAATTAAGTGTTTCTAAAAGCAAAGCAATTGTATAAATGTTAATATTAACTGGATCTGAGTTTGGACAGTGACTACTGAATGGGAAAACTTGCATTTCTGCCCTTTTTTGTTTGTTTGTTTCTAAGAGGTTAGTCCATAATCAAGAAAAGTACCAGTAAAGCTTTACACATTTGGCACTTACTTATTGAACAACATAAAATCATGTGTTCACACTTGAAGGCTACGAGATCACAACAGACCAGAACAAAAACAGTACAGTCTGAAGTATACTGCTCTCAGACAGATTGACTGAACACCTAACTGGTTCAGAAAACAGTCATGACTCTGAAACTGATCACAATAATTAAGAAGTACACAAACATTGCAAACGTGTCATACAGGAAGACTATTCCCCCCTCTCAGAGTGAACCAATGCCAATTTTGGGAATGGCCTTCCTAAATGAAGATTAAAACAAATGTGCAGGAAAGCTCTCCAAAGGAAAAAATAAAAAAATCTATCACAAGTAGTTGACTCAGCACTGGGGTTTCAAGCAGTATCTGCAGGAATGAAGCAAGGCTTCCTCAGGACAGCATCACACAATTTTTATTTACTGTGTCAGAATTATGATTTATCAAGTCACATTAAAAAACTGAAACAGAAGCAATCTAAATGACTCAAAATCTAAAGGATTCAAGATGTACCCACCACAATCTGTAGCGAGGCATGCAGAAGAATGCCAATTTACTTACACATTCAGAAAAAAAGTAGGGCTATTGTTACGAAAACTTTTAAGAAGCACTGGTGATAGAAATCAGCATTGTGGCCTGCCATGTGACACAGCTTACATTTTTGCTCCAGAGAAATTTGAGGTTAACCAACTAATAATTAACATCTGCACTCAACTGGAAGACATATAGCTCTAGGGATGTGTATTACAAAACATGCTATTTTCTAAACTCTCTTTATTCCAGTTTAAAAAAAAGCTTAAGAGTCTAATTTGCAGCTCATTGCTTATAAGAAAATTGTGCAGACAAGCTCTCAGTGTACATGATAAACAAGCATAAATGTAACTTTCCTTTTTCTAATGGAAACACATCTAACAGAGGATTATCTAACTTCAAATGGAACTAATAGAGTCAAAGTAATTTAACACTTTCCTAGTCTGAAGTCAATTATTTCAGCAAAAGTAGAATCACTGCAAAAATAAGCAGACATGACGACAATATACTGATAAAATTGCTCTTCATATAATTATCACACCATGTACAAATAACATGATAAGTCTTGTTATCTGCCTGCCCTTTTAGGGCCCATGCATCGCGTCTACATGTGTGAGGCCCTTTATTTGCAATTCACAATCTTGGCTCATTTTACTATGCATACTTGAATCCAAAACTTGTATCACATACTTTGTGCTACTGTTCGCTCCATAAAGATGTTTCTGTACTGCTGTCCCCTTGGGAGGAAAAGGAAAAAAGAAAAGAAAAAGAAAAGAAAAAAAAAAAGTACATTTATTTTCATGTGTCTAATTGTCAACAGAGCTGTACTGTTTACATGAACCTAACAGTGAAGTGAGCCTATGGACTCCTACTGATGAAGTGGAAAAAAACCAAGAAAGAGATAAATGTTGAGAAAGAACCATAAAAGAAAAGTAGTAGGAACACCACCATCAACTCTACTAAGATGCATAAAATAACTAATGAGTCAGACAGATCTTTTTTCTTGGCTCAGAGGCCTACCTTTTCTTTTAAGCACAAGGTTCATCCAGTCTTATGAGTTAACCATTATGCTGCTTCTCAGTCGAAGAGTAGGGACAGATGGACCCCGTCAACAGGTAATGAATTCATCCTACTTTAAAACAGTGGTTGTACAGACACCATCTCTCCAGTGTTCCAGGGGCACAAGCAGCTACATCTAGAAACAGCCAGAAAGCTGAATAGCAACAGAAGGTGCAAAGGCAAATCCCTGGCATTTAATTTTGGAGCTACATTTTTATAAGCATGTTACATACATAAAGATTCAGACGAGTTAGGTGAAATTTCAGGTTCGCATTGCCAGCTACGTTTCCTAACAAACTTCCAATACCTTCCACCATGTTCTAAATCTGCCTTACTTTTCACCTGTGTTGTAGTTATCAAATGACACTAAATCAGGTTTCTTCCTACTACCATCCAAGCTACACCAACATATAACATGAAACCGGAACTGAGCATCGTGTTTTGTCATGTTATCATTTCCCCTTGAAGCTGAGAGGAAAATAAACCCTCCAACATGTTTAATAAGCACAAAGAGAATCACTTCTTTGTGATATTTGTGAACTTTGAATTAAATTTCAAGTTTCACTGCCCACCTTATGCCCTGAGCTACAGTGTGAGAGCACTCACAGCACTGGCATCTTCTCTTAGGTCAAAAGCCTGCACACTGAATTATTAATCAGATACATTTCTAAGGACAAGCCAATCTCAAAAACTCAATGGAGCTAAAGCTTACTCAAGACTGTGCATTTAACAGCTGCTTTGGAAAACAATACAGGTTTCTCTCCTCTGTGACACTAGCCTCCCTCCTGTATAGTAAGATAATGGCAGAGAGACGCCCTGATTACCCAAGGACACATTTAATAGAAAAATTACATTTAGCTTCAAATTCTGATTCCACTGTGAAGGTGCCTATGGTGACACTGACATCAGGTGAAGAAAAGACAACTGATGGCTCAAATGCTTTTGAAGTACAGGCATGATATTTTGCCTGTTGTTCCCGAAACATGAGAATATGCACAAGTTAACAGCAGGTTGAACTAGCACATAAATCTACAACGTATCAGCTGCTCTCACCATGACAGTCCACATAGCTGTTACTACAGGGTTAACACCATCAGAACGGTGCTGCAAAGCTGGTGAGCTCTCTCATGAGTTTCAAGATACAGAAAGCACAATCCTACCCACAGATTTTATCTAAATCCCCAATACTTTGGGTCAGCTGTTCACATGCAGCTCAGATCAGCACAAGCCAGTAAGCTCTGAGATAATGCAAGAAGCCTAATGGAACTCAAATCTTTCTACTTCACAAACCTACGGTCAGTAGTCCACAATGCTGAGACTGAACTAGAAGCAATACTTCCCACCCAGATGCAACCCTGCACTGATAGAGCACTGCATCATATTGATGCAGTGGACTGATAATATAACGTACTTTTAAAATTTATCAAATCTTCCCCCATAACTTATCTGGCTTCCAGGATAACACAGACCTAGAAGTTAGCCTGGTTATTCAGCAGCTCACATGACAAAAGATTCCAGAAAGATCCATGTCTAGCTTCAAGAGAAGAAAAGGTTACCACTTTAACAGGCAGTTCAAAATCCCCCAAAATACGCTAAAACTCTTCTTCACTTAAATATTTGTTTGAGCCTTTGTTTCAATTCAACTAGCTTAAGTTTCAAGTATTTGCTGGTTCCAGGGTTGCTTTCAGTAGAGTAGGACTTCTCATCACTTCTTCAAAAGCTCCTGCTACAATCTAACAAAAATATACCTTAACATACTTTAGAGGAGGAAAAAACATGTTGGAGAGATCTTCTGAGCCTTTTATACTTCAATATAATTTAAAATACATTGGGGCAGGAGTCAGACACACTGTTACTCACATCTGTTTCAGAAATGCTACCTTCAACCTCCCCAGCATTCCTATTACTAATATAACCAAACATGACATTAGCTCTTTCAGCATCACACATCACACATCGTTCAGCTGCTTGGCAGCAATAACCTGATTTTTTTGAGTCAGTTTTCTATACCACAGACACTGCTTACATTCTTTGTTCTTACATAAAACATCCCACCTTGTTCGAATACCTAAACTGTGACAAGTGATTTAGATAACTATGACTGCAGCGCTATTTAACTCTCTGCAATTCTTTCCTTTCTTTGAATTCTATCAACATTATACATTATTGATAAAAACTAATTACACAGTGAACTTGCACTATAATAGCTTATTGTAAATAAACATAGGTAGTTTCTCAGGTGAAATATTTATGCTCATTAAGGTTATTAAGGTTTTCTAAAAATCAAACTCCAGCTCTTACTCTGCAACCACATATTATAATTCAAAACAAATGAAAGCACGTATTATCAGAGGACATGGTCCAAGTAATCAGAAAACTTCTACCTTGAATTCTGTACACTGCAGTGAGTATTTAAATAATAATAAAAAAACCTGAAAAACCTCCAAGCAGCTCTTCTGTGTCCTCTGCTCTTAATAAATTACTCTCATTAATTTTATTATGGTTAGAATGAACACTGCTGTTCACCAGGCCAGAAAGAGACATTATGCTTCTACTTCGTGGCATGTAGCTACAGAACAATAAAGCAGCAATGAAACAAACAGTGTAAGAATAAAAACACAAAAATGCACCAATAACAATACCAAACGCATGTGTGCAGAAGCATGCAAGAATACTTTTATCACAGAGCTCAAAACCAGTCGATACCATCGTGTATTAAAATTTCTAACTACATAGACTTTACCTATAGGTATGGTAGTTACAGCATATGTGCGTGTTCATTCAAGTAAGGAGCACTCCAGTTGAAATGCTGAAACTGAAATGTTAGTCCTGCAAGTTTTAAAAAAGAGCACCGACAAACTCAAGATTTATTCCCCTCCCCCTTCTCCTTTTCACTCCATTGAACCATTCCTAGCTTAATATTCTTTGGTACTCCCCAAAATCACTAAAACTGACAAATGGAAATCTGCTGAAGGGATACTCTGCATGCTAAGCGAACTGTTAAATGCCAACAATCAAATGTAACAATCTGAACTATGCAAATGTTACTAAGTGTTGGCTGTTTGCCTTTGTTCCATGATTGAAGATTTAATCACTTACTGACTTAATAGTGTCTCTCAAACTCAGATAAGTTCCTAGAATTCCGTAATGTTTCAGTGCAACAGCTGCAATCCTCCAGCCACAGCAACTAGAGTGCATGTCTGTTAGCTATACTCAATCTCTCCCTTAATTTTCACCTGGTTAGAATTGTAGCCCTTTATCCAACTAGTTAAAGGTCACCCTTATAGTTTTAGGGAGTCACATTGTAAGTCAAAGCTATTCATTAGTGACATTTCTGAAAAGAACTATTAATGTAAGCTAAAATATAATCAACTCGGCCCTGAGCCTTAAATGACTGAAATAAGTGGTGGGCAGTACCGTTTGACTCTCACAAAACAGATACCAAAAAAACCCTCAATAACTAAATATCACAAAATTATTACAAGTTTTTAATATGGTCATATTAGGAGATAGCCATAAAACCAAACTGCTGCCATTTAAATAACTTTCAAACAAACCCTTTCCTTTTAAAGTAAACTTTTTAAGGACTAAGTATGAAAGTAACGTTTTACACTGGGGTTTATGTTTGCTGTAAGCCATTAACCTAATTTCAATTAAATGCTTTTAAAGTTAAGGAAAATATTATAGAAGCCATAGAATGCTTTGGATTGGAAGGGACCTCAAAGAACATCTAGTTCCAACCCCCTGCCATGGGCAGGGACACCCTCCACTAGACCAGGTTGCTAAAGTCCCATCCAGCCTGGCCTTGAACACTGCCAGGGAGGGGGCAGCCACAGCTTCTCTGGGCAGCCTGTGCCAGGGCCTCACCACCCTCACAGAGAAGAATTTCTTCCTAATACCTGTTCTAAATCTGCCCTCCTTTGGCTTAAACCCATTACCCCTTGTTCTATCACTACACTCCTTGGTGTAGTCCTTCTCCATCTTTCCTGTAGGACCCAGAGCAGAGCAGAGGGGCAGAATCACCTCCTTTGACCTGCTGGTGACACTGTTCTGATGCAGCCCAGGACACAGTTGGCCTGAGCTGCTAGCGCACACTGCCGGCTCCCATTGAGTTTGTCATCGATCTGCACCCCCAAGTCCTTCCCCTCAGGGCTACTCTCAATCCATTCTCTGCCCAGCCTGTAGTAGTGCTTGGGATTGCTGGACCCACATGCAGGACCTTGCACTTGGTCTTGATGAACTCCGTGCAGTTCACAAGGGCCCATCTCTCCAGCCTGTTAAGGTCCCTCTGTCCTCAATTTCCAAAGCAAACATTTTAAAAGAAAATCAAACCATGGAAAAGTAAACAGCCTAAAATGACAGAGCTTTTCTAAATCCAGCTTGTGACAGACAAAGCAGGTGCAGAACAAGAATCTTCACTGCAGTTTTGTCAAATAGATCAGTGATACTCATTCAAAACTGAGAAAGAGATGAAAACTTACTTTTAATTCCAATTCCATTAATAAATACTACACTGAAATGTCTTTGGTATTCTTTTAACATAAAGACAACAGAGTGAGTTAAATTATTTCAACAAAAAAAGAACAAAGTAATATGAAATACAAACTAGTTTTAATGCAGGTTTATTAAATGCAATTCTTCCATCATATAAGAGTAACAGAACAGCTGAGGTTGGAAGGAACCTCTGGAGTCCAACTCCCTGCTCAAAGCAGGGTCACCTAAAGCAGGTTGCTTACAACCTCATCCAGTAATTTATTTGTTGGGGTGTTTTATTTTATGCTAATTTCTACAGTAACATATTTTGACAAATGTTTGAGTCATCTAATAACACTTACTGTCTGGGCTCTACATTTTTCAGAATGCTAATAAGATGCCTATCAGTATTGTACTATTTTCTAGAGCTCAGTGTATAGTGAAACAGTAAAGTACTCTGAGTTTTTAAAACATCACTACTGGCACTCGGACTGGCATAGTTTTAAGAATGGGCTAGTTCATACCTCAGAGCTATTGTTTCAAGCTCGGCAACAGCTCAAGCAGACAATGTTTTACTGGATTGACTTGTTTTTGCTGGTCAAGGTTCCCTTGCAACTACAACTACAGAACTGGTTCTCATGTGAAAGCAAACTTAAAATCAAAAAAACAAAGGTCTACCTGTGTTCCCAAGATGTGGGTTGTTTGTTTTGTGGGGTTTTTTTATGTCCCCTGGGATTGCTCATATTCTCCTAAGAAGTTTGGCTTTACACAAAATCCTGCTTAAATTGAAGATGACAAGGAATAGCATATACTATACAAACCTGCACACAAAGTTCAACTAACAGAACTTTACTGATTGAGGTTTTGGAAATTTATGCCTACAGATCACCATATTTAGAAAAAGGAATCAAATATCTATGCAAGTTTAATTTGAGCCTTTGAGTTGAATGGATCACCAGAAGTAGCTGGAACACTTAAAGAAGGCAAGAGAACTTCCATTTCCAGCACACTTAAGAAACTATCATCATCATCTAAGTAGGATCAAATTATATCCTCACTTTTTATCTGCAAACTGTTTAAAAGCTACATATTTTAGAAATAGGATGGAGCACATCCCACATTTAAGATACCCATAGGACTTCATTAAGCTCCTCACTATAACCTGATAACTGAAATAACAACATCCAAACAAAATACAGACATCTCACTGCATTAATCAAAGGTCCATGTGGACCGAGGGTTTTCTTTGTACAGAAGCAGGTGTATCACGTATCTGAAAATAACCAAACTAACTAGAAGTACATTGGAGAGCTTTAGGACTAAATACTAGCTAAAAGAGGGGGCAATGCGAAGGGGACAAAATATAATCCATTTAACTCCCAGGACACTATATACTTACTAAATAAACAAGATGAAGTCTCCTCATTCCAGTAACAGGTAAGACCTGGGAATAACACTAAGGATTAGATACAAGAGGTAGTTTTATGCATTTTGAATATAACTTTCGATGAAACTAGTAAGTATTTGAACACAGTAAACATTTGCAACCAATTTATTCCATACTATTTGGATTTCTGTAGTTGCTTTTCACCCAAGGGTAAACAAACATTAGGTCTCTTTTTTCAGATGATGGCAGAATACACATATGGTAACCCTTCCAAACCACTG
Source organism: Laterallus jamaicensis coturniculus (assembly GCA_022605575.1). Classification (NCBI taxonomy): domain Eukaryota; kingdom Metazoa; phylum Chordata; class Aves; order Gruiformes; family Rallidae; genus Laterallus; species Laterallus jamaicensis. Next base: position 9,006,287 of record JAKCOX010000027.1, read on the forward strand.
TTTTCCAGTGCTACAACTACTAGAATCAGAAAGTAGCCCTAAAAGAAAACAAAGATGACTAGAAGCTACTGAACATATTTTCCTTTTCATTCCGAGAAAATCCTTTGAACACTGCTTTTGCTTTATGCACATGTGTGTTCAGATACCCCTGCAGCTGGTGACCCTATGGAGAACTCAAAGGTGAGCAGTTCAATCTGAAGACTGAGGCTAACATTGAAAGACACCGTTCAGTGATTCTGCATCAATGTACCTCTACTAGTATACTCTACTTTTCCTGCCAGGATTCTCCAAGAGCTTTCACCAGCACGTTACTTCAGCTAACATACTCTTCAAGAACAACTGCAGCAAGATGACTGGAGGACTACAGGCTCTCTAATTTTACTTGCACCATCATGGCAAGACTAAGAAAAGTGCTTGAATTCCAGTCTGATACTTTCCCTAATGTCAGTAAATTTGACCAATCCTGAATGTACATGCAGGCTGTTAATGGAAATGGTGTGATACACTTCTGGGCAAGAATAAAAAGCACTACTGCTAATTACTTAATTATGTCATACCTTAAAAGAACGCTTAACAGTCTTCCTCAGAAGCAATTATTTACATTTCCAAGAGTTGAAAGGCTATCTTCCTGAAGCCAAGCAACAACTTCACACTAATCACCCAGTGTCAGGAGACAAATGAAGACATTTATACAAATTCAGAAGTACACTGACATATCATTCCTGCAATATTTTTGTTCCTGATGTTTGTTGAACAGTTATTGCTGCAGTTAACTCACAGCTCATGAAGATTACTAATTAGTAAAATGTTTTTAGGCTGTTGAAGTATAAAGTCACCATCCTCTGTGCTCATTAAGGGGGAAAAAAAAAAAGAAGACAAAAAAAAGAATTCTCTGTATGTACGCACACATGCGGTTTATAAAGCAACAAGGATACTAAAACAGAGGCCTTCACTCAAGTCCAGAAGAATCTGTAACACCAACACCACAGAATACAAATATTCCCATTCTTGTGTTTCAGATTTGAAATTATTTACATTCTAACACTAGTGCTATCACTTTTATTCTGGACAATGAAATTTATTTTGCTGTCCTAGCTCCTGGTCCTTTTGAGAGAGAAAGGTATAACTCTCCTTTGAACAATAATGATGAGATTACTAACAATGAATTTAAGAAACAATGGATACATTTGAACTTGTTCAGGCATCCAGAATGAAAGAACCTGGAAGCACTGATAATAAAGTTCAGAACCATGAAGAAAACCTTTTTTTTTTTCTTATTAAAGCATAAGGTGAAAATATGATCATGTAGATTCAAATTATTTATATCAGATTACCAGTGCAGCACTGTGCCAATTATAAGACTTTTCTGCCACTCTTTATTTTTGTAAATATTAGAAACATTTTCCAAAGCCTGACAGGAAATAGGTGGAAAAAAACAAAACCTGAACTCTTAACACCTGAGCCACTGGACTGATCTTCAACACTTACTCTTCCAGTGGGCATTCAAACACTTGGACAACTGGAGAAAACAGACCATAATGAGGAATTAAAAAAAAATTGTGCTTAGAAAGCATTTTGCATAGTTAGGACCAAAACGTCAATGATTATTTAAAATCCTAGTCAAATAACTTTGTATTTATTTCACTCCTGATATATTTGGGAGCAAAGCACAGACCAACAGGACTGTCTCACACACGTAACTGCCACTTCATAGTATTAATAATGGCTGTGGACTGGGAAAACAACCGGAAAACTTCATATTGAGGGAAAGCAATAGCCTTCTGCAACTATTAAAACCTCTGGGGGCCTAGCTCTTGAAAAGACAAAAAAAAAATCCATTATTTCTAGGAAAAGCAGAAAAGAATTGCCATCAGAACCACCAAACACCTTGAGATCTAAAAACAAAGGTAAGGCTATTTAATTTTTTGTCTTGGCTTTGGTCAGAAAATCATTCATTAGTATCACAGGGCATTTCTGCACCATCTTGTTCTAAAACTAAGGTTCTAGCAAATTTAGAATTGTGTTTATTACTATTTTATAATTTTTAAAGGAAAAAAAAAAACCTCTTTAAGAGAAAAAACCCTATGTTTCAAACTCTTTGATGACAAAGGCAGACTTCCAAATAAGAATCGTTTCAACCATACGCCTGTAGAAAAATCACTCCTCTGCCTCTACTGTTGCTATTCATAGATCTCTAAGCAGCTACTAGTCCAGACCAGATGACTGTAACAAATTCAAACACTTCTGGCAGAGCTGTGTTTATTATTTTCCAATATGACTGTCTGCCAAGTTTCCCTGTCCAGGACTTTTTTTTTTTTTTTAAAGAAAGGAACTGTGTGAGCCAAACTATGTCAGGGACTATCCTTCAAACAATACTTTCAGAAAGTGGAAGTGCACAAGCACATATGCAGATTTGTATTTGAATATGGTTCAAAAACATTAGAGAACACATCACAGTCAAAACTTTAATTTTCAGAAAAAAAAATGCTATGATGTGTCTCTGAAATAATTTATTAGTACCAAATACTCAAAATCTTTCTTAACATATGATAAAAAAGCATAAACTTTAATGAAGTAACTTGAAATTGACTGACACAGCTATCTTTTGTTCCCCTCAAAATATAACCTTTTAATAACATCTTTTATTTTATGACTTCTCAATATGTATTCTACAATGTCTGTTTTCAGTCTATTGCTCATTAGTTGAGCTGTATAAACCTGCACACAATCTTATGGCATAAAGGCACATATCTTGTGAGGAATTCTTAGAAGCACTGGTGCGTATCATTATTTTAAATGATGGTCTTGTGATTAAGACACCTGAAAGCAAGAAAAAGAGGATGAATCCCACTTCAAACCCCTCATGACCTTGTACAAGTAATTAAATTCCTCAGTCAAAATCATCCGCTAACTGCATCCATGGCATTCAGACAGAAACCCAGTCATGCAGTCTGTATGTGTGATAAACACTCAAAAAACAGAGAAATCTTTGCAGGAGTAGAATTAAATGAAAAGTCAAATGTCTTTGCAAAGGTTCTGCACATGATTCTCAGCTTTGAATCTGAACATAATCTTGAAAGGCCAACTTGAATGAATTATTCTCTTGCAAGAGTTTAATCCAATTTAAAATAACTCTAATTAGTAGAAGTACAAAGTAATGATCAAACAGCAGAGATACTGCTTAAAAGGGCAGTGGTTTGATATGGCAAGTCTTATTTATCTTGCCATTTTCAGGTTTCCTGGTCTTGATGTGTAAAATTCTGTTTAGGACATGAACTGGCGAGTTGTGGAAGAGACAAAAACCTTAAGTCACAATTGTACAAAAAATAGCAATCACTTGACAATTATGGTCATAAAGAACTAAGAACTTAACCTCACCCATAAATCACAAATAAGAATGTGGGTTCTGCTTATTTTATCCTACAAATAAGTAACTACCCTTGACAATTACGCATTAGAAAAAACACAGGACTCCAATTACTGTTTCTAAATAAAAACATTTGTAGCACATTTCTATTAAAAAATGACTGTAAGGGTGGAACTCCTGAAGGTAGCCAGAAATACACTGATTTTATAGGGATTGTGAATATTACACGCTTTAGAAAAATCAAGTCTTGATGTTATAAGACTACATTACCCAGATTATCTACTGACAAACTTCTTTACACCAAATTGAAGAACTGTCCCTTGAATTTTTAATAATGTCTCAAATATTAAAAAACTGTTCTAAACTGAAGACAAACTTAATACATGATTTCCCACAATAGTGGTAAGTTAAAAAAATATTTAAATGTGACATTTTGACATGTTAATACTGCTATTGTAGCTATGATCATTCGATAGCCAGGGATCAAAATCTCAGTTAACAGACAATTACAAAATATTTATATTTGTTTCCCAACTGGAAAGCACGTAACCCATTTCTATGTAAATATTAATTATAATAATCACCTGCATTTTTCACTTTTTTTACCTTTCACTTGACTGAAATTTTGAGGTATGATTGCCTCTACAATTCCTTTTGTATCAGTTTATTTCTCACTCTTGGCAAAGATCACTCCATTTTTATCACATTCTTTACTAACAGTTGGAAATACCTGATTATTCTTTTTAAGACAGATTTCTTAACTGCTCCAGAAAATTCTAATACCAAACAACAATTCCAACTATTAAAAACCCTCTTTGGAGTAAAGCCTTTTGTCTATGATTGGGCCTATGTAGAAATACCGCTGACCCTCATGAGAGATGACTTTTAGAAGCCCTTTTAATGCTAAGTAATTCAACATATAACTTGGCAATGAGACACAATGATGTCTAGTTGCTTATTTTAAAAGGTGACTGCATTTCTGAACAGAAAAAAAAAGCTCTTGACCTTACTGTGCAACTACAAAAACAGTCAAAGAGCAACAATTTTCACTACAGATGTGACCTATGCTTGACAAAATCAGAGTTAAACTTGGACTAACTCACAAAAGCAGAAACTACCTCAGATCAGACTAACTTCTGAGTTAGGCATGAGTGTACACAGAAGCTATTTGCCAGAAAAACAACACTTCATGCAGTTGGCGCCTTATCCTTTTACATGGCCAGCCTCCAATATCAACTTGGGAGATTTCCTTGTTCTAAACGCTGGCAGCTACTAGAACACAGGCTGATGAAAAAACACTTTTCTCCTTGTAAAATATGTAACGTATCTTGGTGATGAATTCTGTTGGTCAACTCAAAACTAATCAAACCCAGAAAAAAGCTTAACCCATCAGGTTAAAAAAAAATATATCTTTGCTTTCAATTCCAACCCCAGCTTGCAAAGAATAATATCAGAGAATATAAAGTTCCTTCATAATATATATTAATAATCACAATACACTGAACACTCAAATTAGAGACTGCTTAAAACACAGTGCTTTGAAAAAAACAATCCTTGTAATCAGATGCTGTAAGCCAGCTGCTGTACTTGGGAGTATACACAATCTTGTTTTCTTTCATGAAGCAATTTTTTTAAGACATTACATAGAACTACATTTCTCATTTCTTTTAAAATGGAGACAATACAAGCACTACAAGGTGGAAAGAAAAATCACACTTTAAAAATTATTAATATTCTAACAGTAATCATAACCGGGATTGCATGGTTTATTCCTTAGCTGGAACACTAATTGGACTTCTGATTCCCCAAGTTTTTATTTTTTCCTCTTCATCTCTGTCTCTTCCTGTAATCCCCTCATGGATATACTACACTTCTAGTACTGTTTTGATGAATAGAAACAGCAGAATTCTGCAGAGCTTCAGTGAGTGCAGTATTTCAGATCACATAACTGATAGAAAATAATCTACCCTTTAGTTATTCATTACGGTATCAACCAGCAGCTCACAAAACACACTGAAACAGTAAGTTATTTTCAGCTCTTGAACAGTTGAAACCTCAGTTACCCTGTGCTAACAAAAAAACCAATTATTTGAGGACAACAGTCTAGCTCCATTAAAAAAAACCCCACCAACAAAACCAAACACCCCCCACCAAGCCTCCTCAGCTTAGCAAATATATTGCCTCAGTGCTCCCCCCCTTTCTTAACAATTCTAAGCAACTTCCTAGTGTAAAAGCACTAACAAATAATTTGTTCTAACACAAGCCAAATAAAATCAGATGGCTTTAGAAAGCAGTATTTGTGCAATGCGATGGTTACTGCATCAAACTCTTAAGACTAAAAATCTCTTGCTCAATACTGCAGACCATAAAACATTTAAAATAATATAAAAGAAAAAAAAAAAGCTAGCTACTGGATTTGAAAACTCATCAATCTATCTTAGAGGCACGTGTAGCGATCTGACTGCATGATCAAGCTTTAAGTCTCAACTGATGGCTGCTGCAGAGCAGCTGTAAAAACAGAGTTTTGTACCACTCAGTTTTGAACATTATTTGTGCTTCTCCTGAGCCTTGTGTAGCAAATCATATATCTTTAGATAGTAAAAGCTTTACACTGCATTCTTAGTCGCCAGGTTTTTTGCCTAAACCAACTTCTTACTGCAGGTTCTCTGGCCAATTCTATTCTGATCTACTGTTAATTTTTCCATTACCATTTTATCTCCACAACTTTATTGTCAAATGCATAAGCTTCAGCCTTTCACCATCCATGTTCTGCCGTCAAAATACAAAGTCCCTGGCAATGAGGGCACTACAAGTAAAAAATACAATCGCTCATCCGTTAAAAAGTGTAGAATTCGATATTCAGTGAAATGAAATCGGTTTACCATGAGTCAGATGGCTATAGATGACAAATCATTAATGAGATTTAAACATTGCATTCTTTGTGGTTTCCATAAGAGAATGACATTCTGAAAAAAACCCCACCCAAACAAACTCAAAAACCCAACAAAGGCTAACTTGGAAAGAGTAAGATGCTGCTAAGGTTTTCTTTCAACAAATCCAGCTTACACAAAGGTAGTAAGATTTTTATGGAAGCAACTAAAGAATAGGGCAAACAAACAGGCTACAGAATGTCCATTTACATTAATGAAGAGATGAGCAGCTGAAGAAGTGACCTGTTCCTCACTGTGTTTGGTCTGTGTTCTGGTTTTGAAAGTTGCCACACATGTACCCACATTAGGCAGGCCCACCTATCTTTCTCTGCCAGCAAAAGATGTATTTCCTTGTGTATGCATCACTCCGCAGGGTCAGGCTTGAAGTCTGGCTGGTTTTAATTTACTTCTACTGTTACACTGGGAACATGAACACCAGATATTTAAAATTTGTTTTATTTACCTTTTCACATCCCTTAACCTAAAAGTAATAATAAAACTTTTCGTGAAAGCAGGCAACACAAAACATGCTCACAAGCTGCACAGTACTCGTGAGAGCACTGTAGCTCTCCGCTACATTGGATGCCTCTTGGACAGTTCTCAGCTGGGGGGACTTTGTTTTCTTTCTCTCTTCTCCCAGTGCACAAAGCAATAAACCTCACATAACACCTCATCTACTTCTAGTCACAAGTCTGGAGATAAGAAATTCCAGGGGATGAATCAGCCCCATGAGCCAAAGCAAGTGAAACCAAAAGGGAGCAGCCTTAGATAACCGGTCCCTGTTGTTGCAACTCCAACATCAATATTTTCTGCAGTCCTGGCTCTCAGCACTCTCCTTCCTCCAGCCCCCCCTCCCCAGCTCACCTTACATGCTCTACATATTCCTTTCCGTTCCCAGCCTTCCTTTCAACACATCCTCCCCTCCTCCTGTTTTTCCATTCAAGCAATCCCTCCTACAAAATTCCACTTCAAAATAATGACTAACAATATTGCCATGCCATCTGTTTTCATAACATATCACTCTTTCTACACCTTCTAACACTCTGTTTATACAGAATGTAGGTTTTTTTGGAGTGAGAACTATCCACCATTATCTGCACATTGCCTAAAACAACTAGTTTCTGTTCTTAAGTCTTTCATCTTTAATAAAGTAGTGGTTAAAAATGACTATTTCCTTCATTAGGTTTCCAACTGCTGGCACAAGAACACAAGCTCACCAAAACATGACATGCTGGCACAATCTGTAAATGCTTAGCAGAACATTATTCTGTTCTTCTCATCTATCCTAAGGTGGTGAGTTTTGCTGGTAGGTTTTTTTTTTTAGTGCTTTTTTAATGCATCAGACTCAAAACAGAAATATATAGACTGCAAAGATAGTAAATTAATCTGTGTGGGAATTGCAGGTTTACAAGTGTACATGTGAACACACAAACTCCTTAACAATTATACCTAAAAAAAGCATAATTGAGAATGGCCTGAATTACTGTGGCAAGTTAAATTACTTTACACACAATGTATGCCACTTTTCTGATGTAAGGAAAACATGGGACAATCTAAAGCTGTATTTCTGATACAGAACACAGAACACCTTTTCAGTGAAATGATGACTTACATTATTTTATATCATTCCTGTACTTTCTGTTCAGGTATAATGTACCATCGAAAACCAGAAAACACAGACCCAGGATTTATTATTTTTGTGCAGTCATACCATACCAAAGATATCTATACAGGTAAGTTTTTATAAATGCTACCAAAAAATCCCAAACCCACCCTTGAAATGAAGTGCATATACATTCACCCCAGAGGACGGTATGTTAAAAATAAAGAAGAAAAAAGGTACCAACAAAACACATGCTGGAGAGCTCCAGAACAGATCTGACTTTCAGGTAGGGAAAGAAATGAAACTTAAGTGAGATGCAGCAGCCCTGCAGTAATGGAACATGGAGGCCAGTCATTTGTGGTGTACTCTAGAGGTCAATATGGAGACCAATATCATTTAATATCTTCATAAATGACATGGACATTGAACAGGTGCACCCTCAGCAAGTTTGCAGATAAGATTTGGAGGAATGCCTTACACACCAGAGGGTTGTGCTGAAATTCAGCAGGACCTTGACAGGCTGGAGAAATGACAGCGAGGAATCTCATGAAGCCCTTCAAGGGGAAATGCAGAGTCCTCACCTGGGTAGAAATAACTCCATACATCACGATGCACTGGAGGCAGACTGCTTGCAAAGTAGCTTTCCAGAAAAGGACCCAGAGTCCTGGATAAACACAAGCTAGCAACAAACATAGCCAACAGCGTCCCAAGAACAACATCAGCAGGTCAAGGGACATGACCCTTTCCCTCTACTCAGCACTGATGAGACTCATCTGGAGTGCTGGGTCCACGTCTGGGTTCCCCAGTACAAGACAGCCATGAACACACTAGAACCAAGCCATGAAGATTAAGGCCCCATGGATTTTGTAGCCTCAAGAAAAGAGGAATCCAGGGTGTGAGGAAGAATCTTATCAGTGTGTATAAATACCTGATAGGGAGCAGTAAAGAGAAGTGTGACTCTCCTCAGTGGTGCCCAATGAATGGACAAGAGGCAAGGGGCAGAAACTGAAATGCAAGAAACATAGATGTATAGGTGGCTTGTTTGGAGTTTTTTTTGCTCCCTGCCCTCTCCCCCCAAAACCGTGTTCTTTTTTACTGTGAAAATCGTCAAACACTGGAACTTACAAAGACAGGCTGTGGCATTTCCATCCTTGGAGCTGTTTTACATAATCCTGCTTAGAACAGGGCACTTGGACTAACCCAATGACCTCTAGAGACCTCTTCTAAACTCAGTATTAATCTGAGGGTAAAACTACACTTATATTGTAGGAAATATATAAACAGATAATATAGAACTGGGTTGGTTTTACTACTACTTTTTATGTTTAACAGTAAAGATGGTTAAGCCTCAGTTTTACAAAGCTAAGTCAAGCAGCTCAAAAATTAAAATCCTTGATACCAAGTATTTATTAAAAATAGTTCTATTTTACCTCAATTTAAGAAATTGCCTGCAACCTCTTCTAATTTCCTACAGACAGTAAATAGGTTTCACTGCTTACAAACATGAATGCCACAAAAGCATTTGCTTAATGGTCAATGGATAAAAACAGCCAAGAACACGAAAGAAGATTCATCTGCAATGAAAATCTTTTGTAACGTTTTAGCTAGGCTAAATGGGTAACTTTATAAAAGGAAATATAAAAGCTGCTATATTGAGAACTCCAGAAAATAACCTCCTCATCTGGATATAAAATATAATAGGGGAGGCAGCAGTGAAAATTTGTTCATTACTGATGTGCAGGCAGTACTCGCAGAAGTGAAGGCTGAATCAGTTTCCAATTCCCACTGCTTAATAAGATCTGTGCTATACAGAAACTCACCTAGGTAGTTTCAAACACAAAATGAAAGACTCATTATACATCTCATTATACAAAACTCAGAAAACTTGTATTGTAAACCTCCCTTGAGGAGCAATGCCAAGAATTATGGATTAGGTGCAACATTCCATAGCCCTTTCAATATTCACACCGAGTACCGCATGTTGATAGTGTGCCTAAAATAGGACATACAGCCTTGCTGTAGTAAACACTGGTTTAGTCAGCAAACACTACAGAGGCACATCTTGAATGTAAGTAAGCAATGGCTGCTCCTACTTTCTCTGTAATTTTTAGAAAAAAGAACCTGTCACTGAGGGACAAACCCAACTGTGCCACGGTCTATCTTGTGAATACTCTTTCTTTTCTTCTTCTTTCCAAACCCAGAACAGTTTTCACCAGCAATGCCAAAACCTTCCAGTAACTTTTACAGCTGCAGGGTAATCAGCCTAAAGACAGCTACTTGGCAACCACTCCACACCATTTGGATACAACTGTGTTTACCTGGACACAGACTGTACCGAGCACCTGGATACTCTGCCGACATGAATAATTCCAACAATTACATAGTGCTTGAGGTTGGAAGGGACCTCTGGATGTCACCTGGTCCAAACCCCCTGCTCAAGCAGGACCACCTAGAGCCAGTGGCCTAGGGCCACATCCAGATGGCTTTTCAGTATCTCCAAGGATGACAACTGAGTCACAATCTGAGCAGGCATGCACATGTACACCGTAACGAGTACTCCCAAACATGCAGTTGACGAGATGGACTGCATACATACATACATACATACATACAAGGGGGAGAATAAGGTATCCGAAATGGCCGTTCGCATGCTGATCACAGGAAGGCTGGACCATACAGACATCAAATGGTTTCCTAACAAGCCATATGGCACACCTCAGCCAGCAAGTGTGAAGTTTTATTTAAATACCCTGCCAAAAACTCCACAAATTTCTACGCACCTTATAACTTCTGTAATAAAAAGCAGTTCTTGAAAGAAAGAGCCTTAACAAACACGTCTGAATGAAGCCTGAGCAACACTGGCATTTCAGACAGTCCCTATATCTAGTACAAACTCTTCTGGTATTTGTTTAGATTCTTGTATATTTTGGGCTCCATCCTCAATCTTAAAGTAACAGTATTGCAGGCAGGAAAATACTGCCTGTTTGAAAGCTCATATAGTTGATTAGTCCGCTGCATTCCTCAAAGTTATTGGTCTTACCAAAGTACATACAGGTATCGTGAATAACACTGCAATTACAGGCTAACTATACAGATTTCATGGGAGATCTTTGCAACTAGTCCCTAGACCTTGTTAATGAAGCCTAGGCCTTAATGCTGTAATTGTTACCACAACTATAGCTTTGTTCAACATATAAAAGATTATTTTATTGTTTACATTAATTTATTATTGGGCAGGGTAGTAGCACAGAAACAACCCTGCTTGTAGACAACAGTTTCTTCATTGTACTATCAGTTCTGCTACATATTTAATATGAGACCCTACGATAGTCCACTCTTTTCTTTACACAAGCATGGTTTGCTGTCTGTCACGAACATTTTTCTGAAATCCAAGATAACAATTCAACAGATAGTGAGACAATTTCTCCCCACAGAATAAATGTAATATAGAGGAAGACACATACAGGAACTGAAAACCTCACAGTTCTAAGACAGAAGGACAGTACATATGATATGGCAGACAAAGAGGAAGAAGCGAGTTCATCAGTTGTCAACTCAACATCCAGTGATGACAGATGAGGAGGAGATGCTGGCTTCTCAGAAACTGACTTTGCAATAGCCAGAGATACAGAATGATTTTTAATTAAAAAAGAAAAAAAAATTGACTACTAACTGTCCTGAGATTTTGATCAGCCAATCTCCCTTAACAGGAGACTGAATCTCCAGTGACCCTGTCCAATCATTCTGAAAGACTTCAGTCGCGCCACCTGTGAGACCAAACACCCACTGTAAATCTTTTACTGTGAGTGTTCCTGCTGCCTCTTTCCAAATGGTTACATTTTCATTATCATCATCATCATCCTTCTCAGAGGCCCACTGCACATGGAGGTCAATCAAGTCAATCAGGAGTAAAGGACAAAAGCAGGGTAATGACAACAGTTAGCAGAACATGGTATTAAATGATCAATACCAGAACTCTGAAACAAGAGACTGAGAAGAAATGGATAGCATGGTGTTACTGCACCTGTTTCCTTCTTCCAGAGAATTTGCCTCATCTACTCAGACTACAGAAATTACTAAGCAGGAGCTGTTTCTCACCGAGTATTTTCACATCGTCTAGTCCTGCCAGCCTCAGTTGTGATATGCATGTGCTACTCTGGTAAAAATAGGAGAGAGAACTATTTTCAGGACAGTGTGTTATTTTGAGGATGTTCAATTTTACACACTGAAAAGAGAAGATATTTTCAACAGGCAGCCAAAAAGCACCCTTAAGAAGTATGTAAGAGAACTGCAAGTTTGTAGCTGAGATAGATAAGCTGTTAGTCTACTTCCAGGGGCACTGATCATAAAAATCAGTCCCAAGGTATGTATTAGACCCAATACAGATGCAGCTACTTTGTGAAACACTTTGAAAGTCTGCAGCTGATAGGAGTTTTAAGCACACAGTGTCAGTTATACATGCATTTCTGACTGAATTACAAAAGTGCAAATGTATTCAGTGACTCAACCAAGAGGTACTCTACAGCAGCAAACAGAAGAATGGTTATGAATGGTCCTGTACCTGGATTCTAGTTAGAACATCAATTTTGTCATACTATTTTTACGGTTTGTTTAAAGAACAGACTTAAAGCAAGTCCTACATACGTGGAAATTAAATTCACTACTTAACAAGTTTCATGCCAGCAGAGCAGAATCTCAGTTCAAGCAGTCTCTCATTGCTCAACCAACTCAGCAAGCAACAGAAGTATGTAATGACTACCTCAAAAAAGGAGGTGTTTCTTAAAAAACAAAAACCATCACAAAACCAACACAAGAACAACCCACCCTACAACACACATTCTTTTAAGAACCAGGTAAGTTACAGGCTAATGAACTCCAATCACATCAATGACAGAACCTAAATTTTTAAAACAGTCTTGGAATAAACACATGATATGAAATTCCCCATTCCTACATCAGAGGTTTATAGCTTCTGCAAGATGTGAACAGGTCTGGAGAAAAGAGAAACAAAAGGGACATGAGACTGTTTTTCAAATAGGACTTCAGAAGTAGGAGAAACCTGCCAGTGCAGGATGCAGAAATGGTATGCTGCAAGTGGAGCTATGCAGTGTAAGGATGAAAATCTTCCAGGCCATGCTGCAGTCCACAGAATCGCCCCTTATCGAGAGCTGTAAGCTGGTATATTTTGTGAGAGGGTGTGAAAAGGTAAGGCAGGGACATAAGCTGTATCCTAGTTTGCATCCTCACACCCTCACTGTGAGGCCACGGAAGTGACTGGAAGGCTGTTAAGAAGTGCCCACATCTGAGAAATGGAATGTGAGAAGTAGTAGCACCTGGAATGATGCCTGGATGCGAACACCGGGATAATGAACCCGGGGGGCTGTGGGGAATGGCCGCTGCAGGACACAACGTCTGAAACGGTAGGAAGAACAATGCGAGAAAAGTTAATCCTGAGCTGTGCAGCAGAAAGCAGCAAGTTTCTGCTATGAGCTCATTCCCTCTCAAGGGAGCAGCAAGGGAGCAGAGAAAGACACTGGGATGGGATCAGATATACAGCCTAGCCAGGTCGGTGAAGGGGAAATGGGGAGGGAAGAACAGAAGAAAGAAGATAAGCAGGCCCTCTCACTGAGTCATACCAGAGCTACTGCTGCTGGAAGGGAGCCAGATTTGAGATCAAGCATTTGTCTCTGCTTTTTCCACGTCTCAGAAAACCAAGAAGCGAAGCCCAAACTTAAGACACCTACCTGAAATACATTCAGATTCTACTGACTGTAAATGCCTACTCTAAATTAGACCTAACCTCAAAAGCTTGTCATCAAATCATGCAAGAGGAACTTCTAAACAGTGCCTCTTTGGCTGAGTGTTTGTGCTGCCCTGAAGATTCATAAAATACAAACCTCTTCAAAAAGAGACAAATATGTAAAGTGGCAGTTGAGGACAGCAGAGTTGTATTGTTCTTCAAGTTACACACTGCTCCCTCTTAAGGTAAATTCCTAATCTGCCTTCTCCAAAGGTCCTCCTGTCAACCAAAGAAACATTTCACAGCCTAATGCGGTTCAAAAGCAATTTTAAAATGTGTACAGATTTCTGTAAAATTTATCACATGTAACAGCCTCAAATCACACCCAAATCAGAATTCTTATTTTAAAAAATATTTCAACTATTCACTTTACAATATTCATTGTCATACACCAACAGGTATCTATCTCGTATGTGTTTACAGTTAGTGTCCTCAGCTACTTGTACTCAGTCTTGTTAAGTGGTAATTTAGCAACCTCAGCTTGTTTGTTATTAGTGTCTCTCCTAACATGATATCTCATCTCACCCTGAGTTCTTTACGAATGGATTTAGTTTAGTTCTATCTTCCTGCAGTTGAATAAGCACCTGACAGAAACACCCAGCTGAGCATTCACACATTTTGAAGTGGTCAGTGAAACTTTGAGGAAATATTCCAAGAACTTGAAATGCCCAAAAGCCAGTGGGAAATGAATCAAAATTTTGATACCTCCATACACCACAACTTGGCAACAAGAATGACAGTTCAAAAGTTACCAATGAAACCAAAAACATATGTAGAGAGAAAAAATTCCATTTTCATTACGATTTCACTCAAATAAACAGGCCTTACAATTTCTCAAAGGGGTTTTTTGGTTGCTTTTGTTTCGTTTTTTTAAATAAAATACATTTACAAAAACTGTTAGCTAGCATGAAAGAAATACAGCCTGGGAAGATAATGTAATTTTGTTTCAGAGTTGAGAATCACCTATTGAATTAAAACCTATTGTTTTTTAAATATAAGCAGCAATGTTATGAGACTCCTTTAGAGATAAAAAGACTACTATATCAAATAATATCTATGATCTTATACAACAAAGCATGAATTTAACACTGCTTTCCCTGTACTACCACCATGGCAGTATTGTAGCATTTCTGAAATTATACACAGTCCAAGTCACTATGTCAACAGACATGCCAGCCTGCTTCAAGCACCAAATGGCTAAAATGGAATGAAACAGCTCAACCAGCTGCATTCAAACATAAATTCTAGTAGTGTTCCACCTCTCCTTTTGCAGTTGGAATTTTAGTCTTTGTATTTCACAGAACAATGGAAAATAGCACATGGGTCTTCAGACTTAAACAAAAATTTGATTCCTTGCCTTTCAAGCTCTTATTACACGAAGCAGTAGGACATCAAGAGATGAATCACATAGTGTTGCCAAATATAATGAGATTTCTTCTTCAAAAGACCTAAAGAAGCTGTCAAACGCAACTGTCAACACAGTCCATTCTAGGAGTTTATCCTTCCATTATTTTTAATTAAAACTCTGGTTCTTACCTCCCCAACCACAGTACCATAAGCACTTCCATTTTATAGATTATATCAGCAAACTTTTACAAATTGATTGTTGAGTACAAGATCACATAAAAGCCCTCAAAGGTAAGAGCAGTGGCAATCCTCATCGTTCATAGACCTCACTGAGCACAATACCTCCAGAGGAAGGGGCAGAAAGAATAGGTATCTGAACAGGTAGCATCCACAGCTGATACTAGATGCAGTGCTGCTAGACATTTGACTTTCTGAACAACTGCATAAGCCACTTCCACGCACCAATCAATCCCTCTTCACTCAGCAGGTGGAATTTGGAGTCTGTTCTGAACCTGGCTCCCAATTAGTTGCACAGCATAGACACACGGCTTTAAACATACTGAGATCCATACAGAGCTAATCATGCTGGAGGTGAAGCAGCCTACACAGACATAGCGGTTTGCTGTCATGTAGGCAGCATGGCAACTGAGCACCTTTCCAGCACGCATGGCACACACATTAAACCCAATGAGAAAGGGTTATTCCTAACCAGACCCAACCAAGTGAAGACAAACTTCACACTGCCTTCAAGTCAAACAATAAGCACACCCCATTGTCTTTTTTAGAAATATATTTGAAGCTGGGTTTTCTAATTCTTCTTCCTCAAAGAAAATGCCAACGTAGATGTAAGCTACTATACTTAATTTCATTTTATATTCCAATTCTTGAGTAAATAATTGGATAGTCTTCTCTCAAGTGACATACGTTACTTCTGACAACACAGGGGTAGGTACAACGCCTGCAAAAAGACACAGAATTACATTTGCCTCCTTTTTTAAAAAAGAAAAAAAAATCAGAGATGTAGTAAGAAGTTCTTGAAGCTTATCAGCAAACATTACTAAAGGTAGAGAAAGTGAAAAAAAGCCATTAAAAGGTTTAACAAGGAAATAAACTGAAGATACCAAATCACGCTTCCTTTGCGGACTGTAGTGAAGTCTCTAACCAAGACAAATTAGAAAGGCTTCTATTATGCAAACTAATATTAAAGTTTATGGTTTGGGAAGCCAGGGATTCCCTACTGTGTTCTTAATAGCTGGACAACTAAACTACTTCACTGTTTACTTTATGATGCCACATTCATGATATGGCATAGCGTAAACATTTTCTTAAAAGAAAATAAGCCTTAATGAGTTAACCACACACAGGCACAGAAAGCCTGCTACCTGCCAGACAACCTCAGGCTCTACATTTTTTAATAATGAAATAGTTACTCATGTCATTACATAAATATTATTACATAATATCTCCTTTGTATGCAAAATTAGAACTACAATAAAATAGATCCCACTATTTCAATATTGTATCTATTAATCCCATTCATCCACTTAATAATTTGGGAGCTGTAGATGCAGCAGATCACAACAGCTTTAATATCTCGCATTCCCCTGTGCCTAAGCAGAGCTCAGGCAGATAATTCTACTTTAAAAAAAAAAAAAGCAACACCCAAAAAACCCAACAAAAAACCCCTGCTCTACTGTAATAACTGGGTGAAGGGAAGGATACCATTACTGTGCTTTTTTATTACGTGTTTTTTGTCTTATATTTTATATAACGATACCTCATTTTCAACATTTGAATCGGTAAAATGTGGAGAAATACCTTAATTCCCAAGGTCAGCATTACACAAGTGTAAAGGGATCACAAGCAACGATGCTTAACACGTCGAACGTCTCGGAGAGCGGGGCTTTTTTCCCCTAACTTAAATATGAATGTATGTGTACACTACGATAAAGATTAAATCCATTTTCCCAAACGTTAAATCCGGCTAGGAATTTGTTCTGACGGTGAGAAAGATACTCGAGATGTAGGAAGACGACAACCTCGAGTGTCCACGGGGCAGAGGCAAGGAAGTGGGATGTGACATTAGGAAGTCTCAAGGGGCAACATGTGGCCAGCGGTTAGGACGTTCCCTTCTGCAGTGCAGCACCAATGCCTATCGCTTCACACGATCTGTACCACGCCGGCGTGAGACCAACATAACCCCCCCGCTTCCCAAGTGCCGCACAAGTCTCAGTTGTGCCTACGCTCCAAGGTTTCCCCCTCGTACGGGAGGGAGCCCTGTCGCTATTCGCCCCGCACAAACACACCTCCCGGTGTGCCGCCTCGGCCCCCCGTGCCCACACGCCGTCACCCCTTCACGGGGGAGGGCGGGTGCCCCGAGTGTTTGCACAGCTGCCACCGCCCGCCCGCCCGCCCGGGGCAGCCCCCAACGCCGGCCGCGTAGAGCACAAAGCCCCGGCGGCCGTGGGCCCGCAGCCCCGGCCCCGCACCTGCGGCCCGGCCCCGCAGCCCCCCGCCGGACGGACGGACACAGGGAGGGGAGCGGAGCGGGCGGGGTGCGCGGCGCGATACGACAGACACCCCCACCCACGGCGGCGGCGGCTGCCGGGCTCCCCTGCAGGGACACCCGGGGCAGGTACCCTCCTCGCCGCCGCCGCCCCGCGCTGCCAGGGACCGGCTGGGCCCGGCGCGCTCTCTTGCAAGCGCCGCTGGCAGGTGAGACGCGCCGCAGCGGCGGCGGGGGGGGGGCGCGACCCAGCCACAAAGAGCAGGAGCTGCCGCTGCCTCCGCCGCGGGGGGGCCGGCGGCGAGCCCGGCGCCAGCAGGACCCACGCCGCAGCGGGGCTGTCCCCGCCTGGCCGCCGGCGACGGGGGTCCCTTACCTGCAGGGGTGGCGCCGAAGACTCTCACGACGGGCACCCGCCTGGTCGGGGCCTCTCGGAAGTGGGACTGGCAGGGGTCCAGGCCGGGCAGCGGGCTGCCCATGTAGTAGTCGGCAGTCACGATCCGCACTGAGAACATGTTGTTCGCCGCCGCCGAGGCACGCACTGAGGGAGGGAGGGAGCGAGCGCGGAGCCCGCACGGCTCCCCCCGCCGCAGCGAGCGAGCGCAGACCCCCGCCTGTCTCTCCTCGCCCGCCCGCGCGCACGCCCCGCCGGCGCGCGCACAGGCACACACACACCACACACAGGCGCGCGCCCTCGCACGCGCCTTCTCTGTCTGTCGCCGTTCGCTCGCTCTGTCTCCCTCCTTCCCCCCCACCCCCCCCGCCGCCTGCTGCTGCTCCTCCGGGCGCGTGCGCGGCGGCGCGCGCTCAGCCGGGGCGCCCCGCGGGCTCTAGAGCCCGGCCGGCCGCGTGCGCCTCACGGGCAGCCCGGGCCCGTCCCCCCACAGCACCGCGGGCCCGGCGGCGGCTCCCCGGCTCCGGGCTGCAGCTGTTGTTGCCATGATGATGATGTCACGGACGCAACCATTGCGGGAACGGGGAGGTGGACGGGCCGTGTGTTGGGGGTGGGTGTGTGCGTGTGCGCGCAACGGGCGGGGAGGGGTCACTTCCCGGCACGCACACCCCCGTGCCCCCCTCTTCTCCCCCACCCGTCTCTAGGGTGGGCTCGGCACAGGGCGCGAGTGAACGGAGGGAGAGGGGGGGAAATCTTCCCCCAGCTTCTGCTGCTCCCCCCCAGTGACGGGGGTGGGCCTCGGTGATTCGGCGATCGGCCGCTCGGGCTGGGGTGAGGCTGCGGAATCCCGAGCCATGGATGGGACGGGACGGCACGGGTCGGGGCGGGGAGGCGAGGCGAGGCGAGGCGGGAGGGAGCGCTGCTGGGACACGATGGGGTTAAGCTGGGTCGGCCGCCATTTTGGATGCCGGGCCGCCTCGCTGGGGGAAGGTGAGTCTCCGCGCGCTGCGGGGGCGAAAAAACGGAGAGGAAAAAATGGGCGCGGCAGGGAGCGGGGAGAGGAGGGAGACGGGGAAACCTCCCGCCGCCGCCGCCTCTCGCGGGGCTGCGGGGGGAGAGCGGGGGCGTAACGCTTCCGCTGAAGGCGGCGCCCCCTTTGGTTGTGACGGTCCCTGCGCGCGGGTTGCGGGGGGGGTGGGTGTGGGGTGTGTGGGGAGGCGAGGCCTGCAGAAGGGCGGTGGCGGTTGGTGCTGTTGCCGAGCGCGCGGGTGGCGGCGGGGCGGGGCCGGGCCGGGCGCGCTGCGGCGGAGCGGCGGGGGCTGGGCAGCGGCCGCGGCCTGTTCGCAGCCTCCCCGGAAGGCTCTTCGTGTTCCCCCTTCTTTCGCAGCGTACTCCACCGTAGCGCTCCTCCCCCTCTCGCTCCCCCCGCGGCCGCCCCCCTACACTCTTCCCCCGCCCGCCCCTCTCTCCGTGCTTGCCCGTTACCTTCCCGCGACCCGGGCGGGGATCTGCCCGCGCTGTTACTTGGCGGGGGTGACGGTGGGGCCTCCTGTCGTACTGCGGTACTGAGGCCGCAACCTTAGGCCCTCTCCAGATGGGGAAGCCCAGCAAAAGTGGGCGAAACAGCCCCTCGGAGACCGGCGTTAGTCGGGGAGAAGCGAGTCCTGAGAGCTAGGTGCCTCTCTGACACCCCACCCCCTACCCCCCGTTTATTTGGGTAAAAATTACGAGAATTTAGGTTTCTTTCACTTGGTCCTTGGGCCTTTAGGAGAGCTTATTTTGCGTTTTACAGCTCTCTTGCACAGGTTTTAATTTAAAATTATTACCAAAACCTTGAGTTGGGATTCCTGTTGCAGTCTCTTTGTCTCAGAGCTGAGGACTTAGGGGGGGAAAAAAAACAAGTATTGAAAGAGTTGGCAGCGTGGAAGATCAGCCAATAAAAAGGCCAAATATTCTTACATACACTTAGAATGATACTGTTACATATGCGTGCAAGACTGGATGATGATGAGACGAATGTACAAATCTATAAAATCTGACAAAAGTCCAATATGTAAAACATATGTTTCGCATTTTGCTTACATATGTTTTGGTTTTAGATTGGAACAAAAGACAGGTCAGGCAGTTGCTACCCTTCATTTTTTCATTGTAATGAACAGGAAGCTTGCCTGTCTACTCAGAGGTAACTGGTTTCCTACTCTTTCTTTGTAAGCTGTTTATTTTCTCTAGTGCACATCTGTTTTCCTCCTTAAACTAATTTTTGTGCAAACACTAAAAAAAAAAGTCAAACTACCTAGGCATTAAGAAATCTTGAGTCACAGGAGTAGTTGAAACAGGGTTGAAACCCAAACTCTTCTCGTTGTATCTAAAGAATAACTGAGGAACAACTTCAATTTTTTGACAGTTATTTACATTTGCAAGGCTAATATTTGGAAAACCTTTGGAACTGTGGGAACATTCTTATGGATACTTAAATTTCACAAAGGTTAATAAATCACTAGGAGGTTCCCGGTGAAGCATACTAACAAATAGCATCTCTAACTCTTGCTATTTGAATACATTTTGTACTGCTGCTTAACTGATACATTTCCCTTATTTTCCATAGGAGTTTGGTAGGAACACTACTCTGTTCTTGTGTCCATTCTGTGCTCTGTTTTTATTGTTCACATGACCCTCTAACTTCCAGAGCATTCTATATTCTCACCGCTGTTTACTGCGCTGGTGGCTTAATGTCTTTGAACACTGACAAATGTGCTCTGTTGCCCCTTCCTGCATGAGTTTAAGATACTACAACATCAGCTGTCCCCTTCTGTGCTAGAGGATACCAGTCCACTGCTATATACTGTTGTCATATACGTAGGCAGCAGAACACATGTATCTGCCCCTCAGCTGGGCGGATACACAATCCAAGACATTTAAACTACTGAAGGGTTCTGGCTTCTGAACGAGTGTAGTGTGTGAGATGTAGGCATAAATTTTTATCTGGTAGTCCTGCTGAAGAGAAAGACTCAGAGAGAACTGTGCTTTGAATTAGGAAAAGCTATTGCAAACAGAAGACAGTAGGACTGAGAAGAACAGTTGATACCTGACTTAGAGCCAATTTCCTGTTCATATGAGGTATTAATTTGATTTCTGAAAGTGTTGAATGTTACTCTCAGGAAAAAAACTTACATGACTTTCTTTTTTTGATGAAAATAGCTTGATCCAAGTCATACTCTTATAGTCCTGCAGGCATTTGTGTGGAACTCAGATGCTTTCTGAGCTGTACCTTTTCGGTTTCCCTTTGTTTCTTAGATTGCACTTCTGCTTTCTCAGTCTTGCAGTCAAGAAGTTAGTCTGCAGGGTCACACCAAGGTAAAAATGCATTTTCAGAAAAGGTTTCAGTCAGCACTGTCACGAGAGGTCCCCTGCCCTCCTTCTCACATCAGTGCAAGTGTTTGAATAACTGCATAATAAAATGAATTTGCAAACTGATGCAGATCAGAAGTGATCCAGCTGAAGTATATGGGTTTTAACCTAGACCAGGTCACTGATCTGCCTCATTGTGTAGGTGTGTGAAAGCCTGTGCTCCCACAGTGGAGGAGGCAGTGCAGGGACTGAGTTTGAGTATCGGGAAGAAAAAAACTTCTTCCAGCAGTCTTGGCTTTTGTTAGCTTAAGTTGCTCAAGTCTAAAGGTCAGTTTAACCCTTATAGTAGCGAAGCCTGTTCCTGGATTTCCTAGGTTTCAGCTTGTGTATCAGGGTTTGTCTTGTCTTATTTGTTATTCGTGCTCACGCATGTATGCATCTACTATATATACATTTTTTGGTAGTTTATCCTTTATTACTTGAAAATAATTACATCCTGGGATGTCAGTAATTGTGAAAGGAAACATTGTTAGAGAGCACTACCACCATTTTCCCTGGTATCTCCAAATCTGTATGTACTCTTAAGGTTTCATCCGGTTTTCTGCTATAAAGCAAGTCACCCCCTTTCTCTGTTCCTCCAGTTGCTAAGCAGCAGCTGTTCTCCCCATTACCCAGCCATGTATTTGCATGAAATTAATGAAAATTGAATATATAACTGCTTCTAGTCATGTACAGTTTAAACGGTCCTACAACAAAAATTTGAGTATTAATAGTATTAGTCAACCAACAACTGTCTTAAAAAATAGAATTTCCCTATAGAGTAAAAGCAATATAGTTGTTGTTATTTTTAAAAAGGCACATCATTTTTTCTTTCTCTTTATCCTTGCTGTGTACCTACTTGAAAATAACTTCACAAAATGATATCTGCATTTCACAAAAAAATTAAAAATGCAGCTATGAGCATGTATAAATCGAGTGAGTCAAGATGATGGGGGACAGGGAAAAGCCACATTTTTCAAATATCTATAGTAGCAGAATGCAACAGAATTTAGTGATTAAAGTTTAAACTTCAAACTGTATTTCAGAGTGAGGCCTGAGCGTGACCCACATATTGTCAGGTGTTGATCTTTCAGGTGACATTAACATGATTTCTGCAGGGAGAAAGCCTGGCCACACAAATCTGCAATAATATATGGTCCACCCAGGTCACCCAACCTAGACAGACTATCTGCGTTACATAGTAAGTGTATTTCCCAGTGTGCCCCACGGACTAAGTGAATGAAGAAAGACTGAATCTTCAGTCTAACCTACTTGGCGCGGCACTGTGCAACTTTGGACTGCCAAACCTGCACATACTTCATCACATATAAAAACTGATAGTCTCCTGTTAGGTCCTAAGGCTCACAAAACACTCAGTGCAAGAAATAAGTCCTCTTTTTCCACAAATGTGAGCACACTGGATGAGAAGCTGTCCACAAATACTGAGAAAGTATAAGCAGAATATTCCCCTGCCCAAAGATGTAAGACTGAAGCCTCTCGGGACTCTCTAGTTTGGAGTCCTCTCCTAGAGACACGTACCCTAGCAAGTACAACCTTTATCTTATTTGTGAGATAAAAGAAGAGGGGAAGATAGCTCTTTCTTCCAAGTCGAGCAGATTTGGGATTTGAAAACAGATCCACATTACATGCGTGAGTGCGTTAACAGCAGCTTAACGGATGAACTAAGGCAAGGTACACAGGAGGATTCCTTATATGAGAGTCCTGACAAGCCTTGCTTACAGACCAGGTAGTTAGGCCCTCTTACGACAGAATTTGAGGCAACTTTGTGCATGCCCATCATACCAGTGGAAAGTCAAGTACCTCTGGGTGTTATCAGGTAGAAATCTAGGGGCAGCATGTAAACAGTGAGGGATTGAGCAATTTGCAGGATGCCAAACTGGCTTAAATCATAGAATGTGTTAGGTTTGAAGGGACCTTTGAAGGTCATCTATTCCAGCCTCCCTGCAGTAAGCAGGGACATCTTCACTAGATCAGGTTGCTCAGAGCCCCATCAAGCTCAATCTTGAGTATCTCCAGGGATGGGTCATCCACTATGTCCCTGGGCAACCTGTTCCAGTGATCTACAACACTCATATTGAAGAACTTTCTCTGAATATCCAACCTAAATCTTCCTTTTCTATTTTGAAACCATTACCCTTTGTCTTATGGCTACATGCCCTCGTGAACAGTTCTTCCCCAGCTTTCTTAGAGGCACCTTTCAGGTACTGGAAAGCTGCTACAAGGTCCCCCTGGAGCCTTTTTTTCTCCCAAGTTGAGTAAGACCAACTCTCAGCCTGTCTCCATAGGAGAGGTGCTCTAGCCCCTTGATCATTTCTGTGGCCTTCTCTGGACACACTCCAACACTCCAACATGTCCATGTCCTTCTTGTGTTGAGGGCTCCAAAGCTGGACACAGTGCTCCAGGTGAGGTCTCACCAGAGCAGAGCAGACAGGCAGAATCACCTCTCCCAATCTGCTGGCCACACGTCCTTTGATGCAGCCCAGGATGCAGTTGGCCTTCTGGGCTGCAGATGCACATTGGTGGCTCATGTCCAGCTTCTCATCCACAAATAATCCCAAGTCCTTTTCCTCAGGGCTGCTTTCTAGCACATCATCTCCTAACCTGTATGGATAACGGGGATTGTCGCAACCCAGGTGCAGGACTCTGCACTTGGCCTTGTTGAACTTCATGAGGTTCACCTGGGTGCACTTCTCCAGCCTGTCCAAGTCCCTCTACATGGCGTGCCAACCCTCTGTCACATTAACCTCATCACTTAGCTTGGTGCCATCATCAAACTTGCTGAGGGTGCACTCAATCCCACTGTCAATATAATTAATAAAGATATTAAACAGCACTGGTCCCAGCATAGAACCCTGAGGAACTTAAAGTGCCAGACTGCTTAATTCATTTACATGGGTAACTGTGCTTTGGAAATAATGCTTAACATCCTAATTAATGAAAATTATTTTTTACATTCTCAGTGAAAAAGATACAGGCTCAGCAATAGGCTCTGAAGTGTAACGGAGGCAGGTTCTGTCAGAGCCAGGGCAGTCACATTTAGTCAGTACCTTACGCTGACAATATCTTGCCATTTGAAACCTGATGGGAAAACTAACCTGGGTCTCAGTTAGGAAAACACTAGAAGCATCAAAGCAGTCTTTTACCAAAGACTCTTAATAAACCTATCAGGGCAAGAATGGTCCCATGGGATTGGAAAGTAACAAATGTGTTTGAAGGAGGGCTGGAGGAAGTATTGTGTGTAAAGGTTGCAGTATATGGGAGAGAGGAAACAAATTATACCAGGATGAGCAAAAGCATAGAAGTAAAAAAACCAAACTGGAAACTAACTGGCCATTACAGTTTCTAACTAGTGGAGGCATTAATTTCTTCCCTCAGTGCAAGTAGCACAGCAGAGCATTTTAACAAGTTTTAATATGGAGGTGGATGAGATTATGAAAGGGTGAATATGATGTTTGTTGGTTATCACACGACTGCACCTGATAATCAAAATCCTGGAAGAATTGTATGTAGTTGACCAAACCTTTCAATAGTGGGTTCCTGTAATCTATGTAGGCAGTTTAGCCATTGGGATAAATGCCTTTTCTCACTCTGCAAACCCATTTTGTACCATGGATACTGTATCACTGAAAACCTTGACTGTAGCACAAAATGCAACCTTGTTGCAACATGTGGCATGACCCTATGTATATTACTCTCTGTGTCAGTAAGTTGTATGTACCGCTTTATATACATAATGTTTAGATGGAAATGTAAAGCCACTTTCGATTTTGTTTCCTGGGTTGTATTTGCATTTAGCAACAGAAGGTTTGATTGAAAATTACTCAATTTTTTGTTAGTTTTAAAAGTAACAATTTCTTTTTCTAACAATTTCAGGTCTTACGTTGCCTCGTATCAGAAGAACCTACCAGTGAACAGGCAAACAGGAAAATGCATAAGTATTCAAGAAAACTATATAAACCAAAATGTAAAAATAAATTAAAAAAACCCCATGTGACACTGTAGAACTATACCACTTTTGTTTTATATTGAGAAGTGTATTTTATTGAGAAGTAGCATATACATAATTTAAGAAAATGTTCAGTTAACTTTTAATTGTAAATATGAGATTCCCGATCTGTTCTGTGTCAAGAAAGGACTGAGGGTCCCTCCTAGGCATGGACAATGACCTATTGTCAAGAGTAAATATTTATATGATTACATAAGGAATAAAGTTTAGTATGACAAGAACACACACATTGTTGAGGAACAGATAACTGTATTCTAATAATCATTGAACTTCACTTACTAGAATACTAGAATACAGTAGCAATGAGAATTTTGTAGATGAAATTACTGAGTCTGAGGTAATTGAGGAATGGTGCTAGAGCTGTTTTGTATGAGCAGCATTGCTGAATCAACGTAATTAAAACCGCCGCTGTCTTACGCGTGACTGTAGAAGTTGGGTATGGAATTAAAAGAGAAAATTATGTGTAATGACATACAACATTTAAACATTAATACTGTTTGTGGGAACAGTATGTTCGACAGATAGAGTTACTGGCAAGTAATGGAGTCTAGGGGAAAAACGGTTGAGTGTTTGAATAGCTTTTGTTGTAAAAATAAAAGTAATTGGTTTATTTTTACAACGGAGTTGCTGGTTGAGGCTGCATGTGGTTGATCCTTCCGTCTTCCTAGGAGAAAGCATATGTGATCAGGTGGGGCTTATTGACCTAAAGAGTGTATTTAATTTATATGTACACTTACCTATGTGTGTACATATCCCTATCAAACTCTGAGATTTTTATTCCATACAATGCAGCTCAGGTAAATGGTTGTAAGAATTGTTTTTAAACAGGCAAGTGAAACCTAATTTTTCACATGCTAGTTCTGATAAATAGCTGAAGCATGTAATCGAAACTCTCTGTTGAAAAATAGGTCTAGGTCTAGCCCAAATGGTTCAAATAGTAATTAAAAAGATTTCATAATGGAAAATTTTCCAGTATTGTAAGTGCTAAAAGCCCCATCAGTATCCTATAACTAATGTCACCAAATATATATGGTTATTACTTGAATTTTTGTTGGTTCAAAATATGAAATGTCTTTCTATGAATGAGTCACAGAAATGGGGCTGGATGGTAAGTAGTGAAATCCATTTAAATTTAGATGCTATTTTTTTTTTCTGCCATGCAGTCTAACTTACACAAGGCATTCTTCATTCATGCTTCAAAGTGAAGGAAGCCTTAGTCCAATATGTAGATCACAAATGGCCATCTGTTACCCAAAAAGAGTGAGGAGCGTCACAGTAAGAGTAAACTTAAAATGGTTTAAGATTAAATTAGAGATGGCAGAGCTCCATTAAATGTTTTGTCCATCTCTGTTGGTATTGGTCCCTGGAATATATGAATGTGTGCATTATTTTTCAGTTTCAAATGCCTACTTCTTTTTTTTTTCCTGAGAGAAAAATTACATATTTTGGTACATGTTTCTTGTCTAAATACAATGTCCTAATTGTATTTATTCCAAATTGTATGTATCCTATTTCCTAATTGTATGTATTCAAGTTCCTAATTAAGTATATATATATATATATATATAAAACCTTTTATTGCCTGAAATAATTGTTTTCCTTCTTGGGGTTTGCTCCATTGAAATAACTTTCCATAACAAACTGAACTGAATGTTAAGATGAAAGCATTTTGATCTTCTTACTTGCTTACCTTCAGCAAGTAAGATAATGCTTGTTTAGATGTGCAACATTTCCTCTTGGGTGTTTTTAGCTCCCAAAGAATTTATGTTATTTTTATGTGAATTCCATACAGTTTGTAGAGATCTTTCTTGTAATATGCCTAGAACTCATTGCTGAATTCCAGGCGTGGTTGTAGAGTGTGGATGAAGAATTTATGGTTTATGTCCAGATAGAGGGGGTTTTTGCTGTGTTGCAGGCATCTGCATGACCTCCAAGTGTAGGGCAGAATTAATTACTTGAGGCTATTAATGTTTGGTCCACCAAGAGCCTGCAATGTCGCTTGTCCACAGATGAAATGTTCTACAGTCTCTATTTAGAAAAACTGTTACCTTCCTGCTCCACAACACTGTGCTTCCAAATATGCAAGTCAAATCTAAATTAGTCTCTTTGTTGGTACTCTGTTACAAGTATATTTGTAGTTTCTGCTTGCTTGTTATCCTTAAATCATTTACAAATATTATGCCTTTGGGGTATTTCCATTCTATTGAATGTATTCCAGAATCTGTTCCAGAATATTTCTCCCAGTCTTTTCCATAGCAGTAGCTTGCTTTTTCTTGTACTGAATTTCATTTCACTGTTTTCTGACTGCATTTTAGTCACACTCAGTTACTTTGAAGTATCCTGATGTCCTCAAAGCTGTCCACATTGTGGCCTCTTAGGGATTAATGGAAGATATCAAGTAAAAAGGGCCTCGCAACAGTTCCTGTGGCACCACACATATAGAAAGGTTGCTGCTTGCCCTTTATCATGGGATTCTTTTATTTGCTGTCAGTTTTATCTTGAGCCCTACAGTATTCACTGTTTTCCTTAAGTTTCAGAATTTCTACACAGTCCTGTGTCCTTGTACCTCTCGTTCAGTATTGTAATCTAGCCAACACATTCTGAGTGATTTTTGAGGTTTCATGAGAGCACCAAATGCTTTCCAAAAATTGAGTTACATGATATCTAAAGATTTCCTTTGTACTGTGTGTTTTCTCCTGGCTTTTGGGAAAAGTGTTGTTGTTTTTTTTATTGTAAGCTAAATATTTCTTAGTATTCTGTTGTCCTTTAAGGCTAACATTTTCAGGTTTTCTTGGCCTGAAATTAAGTGTAATTTAGAATTTCAAACATAGTGCTTTTTTTCTCAATGTTTAAGAAACCAATTCCATGACTATAGCACACAGGTTTCAAGATGTTGGTGTTCTTTTTTGCTCAGTACTTGGATTGAAGGGACCTTTCAACTTTTTTAAGGGGCTGTTTTCTCCAATGCCAATCTTAATGGGAATATATAAAAAGGGGTGCAGAGGGGGGAATGTGTACATTCAAATGCATCCTCGTAAAATGCAGAAAGCTAGAGAATACCATGGAACTATATACTAGGTATATTTCAGAAATTAGTAGCATTTCTACATTTCACACTTTAGTGTGACATCCAACAATTAAACAGTTGCACTTCTTCCTCTTTCCAAAATCAAAGCACACCTACATTTTAGATGGAAGGACGGGTATTTATGCTAATTAATAATACTGTGTTTTTGTAAGTTCACTTCACAGAGTGAAGACCTTTTTTACAAACAGTGCTTTATAGGTAATCCCCAAAAGAGATCACTGGAGCTGAAGTTCATCCAGAATATGGCCTTTCTAGATAGAGACTCCCTCTGTACACTTCTCTCTGTACTTATTGTTGTTATGCCAGTTCTAGTAGTACCAACTGAAGGATGACACTGAAAATGGAGGCCCCATTGTTGTCCCAAAAGTGGGGTTGTTACCCTGTGTGCAGTATGCCAATATACACACAGAGCAGAGGGATTTGATTTATTCCATGCCTGTGCAGAGATGGGTGCTGGGTTGTAATCCCACAAAGCCAGCACACTATGCACAATTTACAAGCTATTTATCTTGTTACAGAATTAGAAAAACACACCTAAATTTACACTAATTGGTTAGTAATTACTGCATCATTTACTGTTGGTCAAGCATATTCAAATTGGCACACATTGCTCCTTAAAGGTGTGTGGGGTCATTTGCATAGTCTGTTAATTGGGTGGTCAGTCATGAACTACCCTGCCACTTTACCTTTCCCCTAGTTACTGCTGATTTTTGTTGACTTTGGGCCTCTCTGGCCATGCCCCAGCTGTGGCACCTGCCACTACCCAAACATGTTTCTGTCTCCGTAAAGTGGAAATTCTCCTTTATACATATCACCATCAGAAAACAGATCTACTGCAACCATTTTAGAGTCTTGCAAGTGAAATTAGGTTTTGTACCAGTATATTGATCATTTTATATCTCAGAGCATGAGATAGGTGCAGTTGGAGATACAAACTTGGAAAGAAAAGATTTATAGAGGAGATCTGCTAATCTAACATGATATGTTACTGAAGTTAGGAAAGACACTGTGGTTCTGTTTCCAGATTCTTGGGAGGAAAAAATACGTGTGTTGCTTTACAGACTCCCCAGTCAAGGACAGCAGTTTGATACCTTGTCTGTGGAAGCTGTGCAGTTAAGTGACTGTGACTGGATTCTGCTATAATATGGTGTGTATTTCCTCCTGTCTTCTGAGTAATCTTGCAGCTGCTTTAGTTAGAAAATCAGTGATACTTGTTTTCATCCAAAAGCAGAAACTTGATGGTTTGGCTAATGAGATTAAACAGCACTGCCCCCAAAATCTGTAAAGCATTAAGCACTGTGCCATGTTCCAGTCTCCCCACCCACTGCACCGCCACCTTCCTTTTCCTATGCTACTAAAAAGTGGCTATTTTGTGTAAACGGTATTTTACATAGCTGTTTTTCTGAGGATGGGACTTGGGCTTTTGACCTGGTTTTTTTTTTTCCTTTTCTTTATCTCTCTAATAATGTGAGTTTTTTGCATTAGGAGCGTGCTTTTTTCAAAGAAAATGATTGCTGAGTGAAAGTGCTAATACACAGGGAAAAATAGGAAATGATCTTACTGTAAAAATAACGTTGAAAGAGTCTCAGATTGTTCAGAGAGGGAAGAGCTTTCCAAAAAGTGATCACATTCTCACACTCGGCTTTAAACACATTCTTTATCTTTAAAAGGAAACAGAAGAGATTCAGTCAATAAATCTAATTTAGTTGTGGGCTTCTGTGCAAAACTGTTTGTCTGAAATAAGGTGTTAGGACTAGGCATTTGAAACAAAAATTTAGTGCCAAGACCTCTTCTGCTTTGAGAGAAGTGGGTATGTTTTTCATTAGACAATACCTTTCCCACATCCCCTGATTTTTTTTTTCATCATTGTCTAAAGATAGCAGTTGCAGTGGCCATTCTGGGTGAATCTTTAGGTACACATTTAAAATCAGACTGTATTTTTGTACTGTAATGAATAAACTTTTAATATCACTGTATGGTGTTGGGTTGGTTTTTTTAAATATCTATTTGAGAAGGAATTTTAATTTCTCTTCAAGAAATCTCCCCCTTCTCTTAGTTGTTGTTGGAGGAAAAAAATCTGTGTTTAAAAACCCATGTATTTTAGCTGCAACTGGTTTCTCTCTGAGTTTCTCACTGAGTTTCTCTCTCTTGCTCCAGAAGGAGATCACTAACCAGTTCTCTAATTTCTTCTTTTCCTGACTGGCACAGAATTGCTTTTTGTGGAAGTACTTCAGTAATGGCTTCTTTTAAACAAAAGAAACCAACAGCTTATGTAGAGTAGCTTTAATTTTTTTATCACCCTTTGAAAGCATTAGCGTTTTTTAAATTGAATAGTTCTGTTTAGAAGTAAATTTTGCCCAGATAAAGTACAGGAGTAGTTGCCAAAAGGGATAACGTGTGCTACCTGGAAACTTACCCTTTGTTTGCTATGCTCTGACAGAAAGGGAGATGAACGAGCATGTTAGTGACACAATGTTTCTGTAAATATTGTCAGGTTGCTAGCAGAATTTATTTCTGTGTCTCTAAGAAAAACAAACCTTTTTAAGCTCTTCAGTTTTTAATTATAACACTGCTACTTCAAAGGTTTAAAATTTCTAAATGATCTGGCATGACCTGTACCGTGACAGTAGACTTCACAATTTTCTTGCTGTCTTCTTCATAATGTTCCTTGCCATATATTACATCTATACAGGCAAATAAAACAGGGCTCAAGAGACCGCTGTGTCCCTCTCTCTCCAAATGCTGTCCCCTGAGCAGAGTGGGAGGACTGTTTCAGATGGTACTTAGTCGTTATGGGCCTAAACTGCCGCACAGCATGCTGGCAGCGTGGGTGATGGACAGCCCACCCGGTGTTCAGGCTTACTCCTTGGTCCCGCTCTCCTAAGCAGCATAGGCAGAGCAGCAGGGTCTCAGAACCAGACTTGTAGGGGTATTCCATTCCAGTGGGTTTTCTTTTCTAAGTGCTTCAAATACATTAATTACCTGCTCCTTGCACTTGCTTAGGAGACTTCATTCCCTGCGCTCAGTACTGTGTATGCATGCTATATAATTACTGTTTCATGAAAAAATGTAAGTTGGACCAGGATTTTAAAGCTTCTTTTTTCTGTTTGTCTTCTAAGTCTTCCCTTCCTCAGTACTGACTGACAAAAACCCAAGCTGGAGATGAGATTCTTCATGCAGAACCACCTGCTGATAGGGGCACTCTCATGGGAGGCAGGAGACAGTTTGGTGTCCTTCAAACAATAGAAGGCCTAGAATCCAAGCTACTGCTGCCTCTTCATCTGCTATTGAATAATGCTGTGTCCTAACCACTCTGCTGCTACATAACAGTATGCCACACAGGCCCATGTGCCTTGGTCTCTGATGAGACTTGGTTCTAGAAAAGCTCTTAGGCAACAGATGGAAATTTGTGCCTGACGACTGACCTACATTTCACCAAAGAAGGGAGACAGGCTGAAAGGAAATAAATGGCCTTCTCTAACCTGCTGTCTGAGCTATCACAAGTGTGTCTCAGGTTAAAACTACTCAGGGTACAGGAGTTCTGGTGCATTTCTGTTGCTTGGTACTGTTGGTGGACGACTAAATTCTAGCTCACCTTCATCAATTGGGTGGTGTGCTACTTAGAATGGTAGTGTTGTGCATGCTATTCACATGGGCATAAATGGCTACATGAAGGACAAGGTTCTGAAGAATTAGGTCAGTAGGTTTTATATCTAATTAGGCCTCTAATCCTACAAACCACTCACAGTTTTGCATTATTGTATGTTCATTGTGTCTTAAGTCACTCATCTGAGTGAAGTTCTGGCTGTAATTGCATGCAGGATCAGATCTGGGCAATCACATTGTAGCTTATTATTCATACTGTAGCACTGTTACAAATCATGTATCTCAGATGTTACCCCTTGCCCGGCTGGGGTGAAGGGCTATCTGAAACTGAATATGTTTGTGTGTAATGGCTTATGCTCCCATTTCCATGCCTAGCCAAACCAAGTACTGATACAAAGACATGTCACCGAGTATTTTAACTGTTGAGTTAAGAGAGTCATAAGGCATAGATTTTCAATGCAGAAGGTCATGAGGCTGCAGTTTCACCGGGTTACGTGCTGCATTTTCATAGACAGATATTCAGACAGTTAATGGTAGTGCAGAATGCTTTAATGATTTTCATTTGCATCAAGCTGTTCTCACCTCTTAGGAACATAATGGATAAATAAAAGAGGCCTTTTGTTTGCTCTTCATGAGCGGTACCAGTGATTAAGTGGTGCTGAGGGAACAGACTCATGCTCTCATTTACGAAAAAAAACAAAAACCCAACAAAAACCAACAACAAAACTGTCCATCAAAGCTGACTTCAAAGTGACCTACTTCATTTTGATTTAAAATGGCACTTGAATAATTTTATTTTAATGTTGTGCACATTTCCTAACTCAAAACACAGAACTGGTCACTCCTAACTGAAAATACAGTAATAGTTATTACATCAGACACAAAATACTCATAACTTTTAGGCTACTCTTTTTAGTGTTGAGTTACAAAGCAACACATGCACTTATATCAGTAGTTCTTCTGTGATTCCATATGGATTCAGCAGTCACTTTTATTATTAAAAATGATATCCAGAATGTAGTTGTGGGCAAATTGATACTTTTTTTGCACTACACTGTGGTGTTCCATAGGAAAGTCCATGCCAGGTGCTTGCTAGAGAAAATCTTGTTATAATTCCTTAAGGTGTTTTCTCTAGGATTTATTATTTATATAGAGCCTCCCTGTGAAGATTTCTCCAAACCTTCCTGGAACATGGCATATGCTCCAAAAGCTATAGAGATTTCCATGCTATGTCTTGGCCCCTTGCAGCTCAGCATCAGCTCCTCTGCCATGCATCAGCTCGAAAGCCCATTCTTGAAAAGGGTTCAAGGGAAGTTAGTCTGTGGCTATGTTACATTTTTAGGCACTTTCTGAAGGATTTCATGTGCAGTTCAGTCTCTTTCAGTGTAATCTTGAAAAAATCTGAGCAGTCTTCACAGCTTGTTGAGAAAAAAAGCTCTGTTCTTGAATACCTTTGTGTCAGAATGGTCACGCTTAAATCTTTGTTTCTAAATTTATAGGCAGGCACATCATGATTCCGTTGTCCTGATTTAAGCATTTGCACCGTGGGTTGTTTTCTTCTTCTATTTTTCTACATGTGGTAGAATTCCAACTTTATGTGTTGCATTGTGAAGCACAGCCAAGGCACTCCATATCCCAAATACCCACATTTCAGTGGTCTCCACTTAGGGTACAAGGGTACAATGTTCCTGATAGCAGCTGGGATGAACAGGCTTTTGAGTACTTGGGTCTCTTGTTTTCCATTAATGACTTCCAGTCCTTTCAGTTTCTAATCTCCTACCTTTGAGGCAGTGATCTTGAGTACTTCTTCTGGCATTCAAATCCTCTCTCAAGCCTGTATCATTCAAAGCAAGATACAGAACTTGACTTCCTGTATTTGGAATACCCCCCATTTTCACAAAACGATTAGGATATTTGGGGAACAGAGAATAGGCAAATTCAGACCTGCTGAATACATAACTTTTATGGCCCTACTGTTTTGTATTGGCTTTGTAATTTGTCCAGTGTTTGACTGAGGGCTAATTAAATTACTGAATTTACAATGAGAATATATTGGTCCATCCTTCCCTTCACTGATTTTAATTCTTTACTCCCCCGGTTAATTTTCTTTTAAATCTGCCTTTGTGTTCTCAGCGTGGCATAAAAGGACTAGTCAGGGGCCTGAATGCAGAGGCAGTTGAGGGGAATTTCCGTCTGCAATCAATCTCCCCAGCGCAGGAGGAGCGCGGGATGTGCTTACATGTACAATAAAGATGGGTGAATTCAGCAATCACTGCCTGACTCGCATAACAAGTCCTTAGTGATTTATGGCAGGTTGGGAGAGCGAGGGTTTGGGATTACATCTAAGAGGATATAATTCTCTATCTTGAGTTAAGGAATAAAAGGCCTATTTGGGTGTACGTGTAGATAGAAATGTATCTTACATGTATTGTCAGTGTAGGTTTTCTACATTCGTGTGCTTGCAGCCTCTCAGTAGCCTTGATCGTCTTAATCTTGGGGTTTAGTCATGCACTTTCCTGTAACACATGGAAGTATAACTTACCAAATATGTATGACTAGGGAGATACTCCAGAAACAAATCCTACAAGTGAAGGTGAATTGTAGCTGATTCTGACAGAATTACAGCAACACGTTGCTGTAGTGGGAAAACTTTGTTAAAAACCAAGAATGTTCTTATGGTTTTAATTGAGTAGCAGTAAATTGCTTCTGTGTGGTCATCCCTGCTAAGAGATTCTTTAAAACCAACATTTTCCATTTTTCCTCGTTTATTTATTTTTTTGGCTAGTAGTTGCCTCCCTCAATTGGAATTATAAACTGTGACTCTAAGGAGGATAAAATGTTTTCTGGAGAATTTAATCCAGATGTATATTACTGTTTCAATAAATATCTTTTAAGTATTTAGGGTGAAGAAGATTTTGGGGTTTTCTGGGGGGTAAGGGGTGTTTTGGGTTGTGGGTTTTTTTAATTATCCTGGTTAACTTAAAAGCGGCCAAATTCTTGCTGTGTAAACCTCAAGAAGTCAATAGTATTTCAGTGGGGATTCATGTGGCCCTTGCGTCTTGGACTGTATCGTATTGCAGGCTCCTAAAATAAGACTGTTTGGAAAGCTGCAGGCTTCCCATCTTTTTGTCTGGAAAAGTTATAAAATGGAACAGGCAGGCTTTTCACTGAGCTGCTGAGAGTGCAGTTCTGGCTATGCAATCAGGACTAAATAAGGAGCAAGATCTGCACTAAAAATAGAAGTGGAGGCTGATCCAACTGCAGCGTGAGTTATAATCCTTGCACAGCAAAGGGCTGGTAGGTTCAACTGAGGACGCTCAGTTACAGAGAATCAAATAAACTTTATCCCGCACGTAAAAAGCTACCATACCCTAGCTGCTCTAACCAGATTTTTACCAGTCAGCAGAATTAATAATCATTCCTGCTAATTATTTAACATGTTATTTCAGATTCCATTTTTTAAAAAAAAAATTTATTAGAGAGAGGCTTATATTTGCCACATAGTAAGAGGGAAGCGTGGGTTGGGTTTATGTAACTGTGTTTGAAGAACATGGGGGGAAATGGCAGAGAGAGAGAGAGAGAGATTGCACTTCCCTTGTGGCTGGATAAACATTCTCATCGCTCCTTTGAGCGTTAAGCTAACGTGCCCGCTGACACTGCAGGACTCCCAAGTGGGCACACTGAGCTGATCTGGGTTTCTGGGCAGGCCTGGTACTGTGTCATGGACTGTGCTGCTCACAGTGCATGCTTCAAGGGAAGTTAACTCGGTTTGTTTCAAGAACAAAGTATGGAACAGTGTAGGTTGCTCCTGCCCACTCCCCTCCCCTTCATTGGAAAGATAATTCAGAAAATGTTTTACTCTTATTTGCCCTTTTTCCTTTCAACTATCACATGCCTCATAAGCTTAAGCCAAAACTTGCCCAGGGAGTTCAAATATATTCTTTGATAGGAGTAGATTATTATTGCTTATTTTTTGTTAGGAACATTTGGCTATTAAATATTTGGATTATATGAGCAAGGTCAGCTACAGCTATATTCTGCTGTCCCTGTATGTTTGCCTGTTCCTGTATCTCTTGAGGCAGTGATACAGCAGGCATGAACAAATTCTCTGTTACCCCAGTGAGATTCTGGAGCAGACATCAGTAACTCATCATACGATTTAAATTTCTTTAAATTTTATTGCATATGAAAATTAACAAAATTAGTAGAGACCGACTCAATCTCTTATACTACCTGAATGTTAAAAAGCACCTTTACTAATTTTTAGTTTTCAGTGAGCTGCAGAATTTGTTCCTGAAAACACACACTGTTCTTCTTGTGTGTTAATCACAGGAGTGGCTCAGTCAAATTGGAAGGCAGTCAGCGGAGGAGAATCATTTGGGTCATTTGACACATGGGAAAGCTTAGGCAGCAGCAGGAGTATGTGGGATGCAACCAAAAGACAGAGATCATCAAACTTGCACAGGCCAGGAAAAAAGCAAACTAAATATACCATGTCAGTGAGTCACAAATCAATTGTTTGGTTGTATTTCCCTTCCTCTCCTCCCTCCTCCGGTAATAGGAACACCAGGATTCTCTGTTCCCAGACTCCTGTGCCAGCCCCCGTGCCTCCTCTCTTCCACATCCCATACTGAGCGTGCAGCCTCACAGAAATACAAGCTGATCAGCCGCACCTTGTTGGTGGGGAGGAAGCAGCCTCCACTTCCAGCTGAGTTCAGAGGCCTTTTCTTGTTTTGTTGTTGTACTCTCATTACTTGTCCTTGGTTTTGAGGATGAGTATTTTCTGGGGTAAAAAGGAGTGCGTGCAGTCCAGGAGGCACAGAGAAGGGATGGTGATCGATAATTGCTGTGAGTGCTGGACAGTGAAATATGTGTTTCATTATATTTTGGTCACATTCAAAACTTAGACTGATTAATTATTTCATCTACCAACTAAGCTAAATCTTTCTAAGACGTTATAGAGCTTTGCATTAGTTTAACTATGGGCTACATACACCCAGGTTTTGTATACCCTTAGCTATTGGGAACAATTTGGTGTAATAAAAGCAACATAAACCTGCAGTGCGGATACAGTAATTTTAGGGAATTTATTAAAATAAGCTAAATGCTTTTATCAGCCTAATGATTCTGCTTAAATCGCACCCAATCCCATGAAGAATTGCTAAAATTATATATGGAAAGAGAGGAATCATTTGAATAACATATTTTAGGTAACCAGGGGTTGTACAGAGATGAGATGGCATTACTTGAACTCAGTATTGCAGCCCAGGTAGAGGCTTACATGAACATCAGATCAGTTCACAGCGAGCGTGGTTCTAGATTAGGAAACAGTGGTGGTGAACCATGCAGTATAACTGAAATGTTAGGAGATAACTCCAAAACTGAATATAACAGGTGTGCAATTCTACGTTAGCTGCCTTTTCACTACTAATTTTGGCTGCAATGAAAAGGTGGGATAATTCTGTGGGTCCTTACGCATGCAGAATGAATAAATTCAAATTAAGGGGTTTTTTTCTTAAAGAGGATTTGTTTGGGTTTTTTGTCAGGACCCTTTGGAAGTACAAGGGGAGGTCACAAGCTGTTCTTTCATTCACATGTAGCCTAATAAAACAAACAACATATGCATGGGGCATAGGAGTTTAGCGCTCAGAACACAGGGATTTGTATATGACTTTGAAAACTGTAAATAACAGATTACGCTTAACCTTTATCCTACTGCCCATCAACCCCATTTGTTAGTAAAGATTTATGTTGGAATCAAGGTTTTCATATGTTAATTGTTCAGAAAAATAAAACTTCTCTCACCATATGCAGGATAGCAAGGTCCACATTTACATTCTCAGCCTAAATTCCAATTGTCCTAAGCCTTCTAGATTTACATAATTACTGCATTTACATAATCACTTAAGACCTTCATCTGTACTTCGATGCAAACAGGCCTGAAACCTTACTGAAAACCATGTTTTGCTCACGTACTGTACTGCAAGCATACAGGACTGACCTCAGATCACCTTTTCTTCAGAGCACGTGTGCATCTGGCTACCTGAGTGAGCTTGGTGGGTGGCACTGGCATGCTAATGTTCACCAGCAGTCTGCTGGTGCTTATTGCTGCCAGGATGCATCTGGAGTGGATAGGGCTTTGGGAGGTGAGGTACAGAACATGCCATGCTTCCTTCTGATCCGAAGGACTTTGTTCTGTTGCAATGTAGGCATAGCTCTGGTGGTCTTATTTGCCCCTGGGAGATAGAGCTTCCTAATAGCAAGGATTAAAAAACCAACCCAAAATACATCACTGAGTTTCTTGCAAGTCAAGTAGGAAGGTTAGCTGAATATTTCACAAATACAAATCAATTCACCTTTTTTTTTTCTTGTTGGAGACAGTGAGGTACAGAAACCCACCAGTTAGCACTCTGTTACAGAGGTCTGCCTTTGAATCAGACACTGAACTTCCCTTTGACTTCCTCAAACCACAGAACTCTTACCTTTTGTTTTACTCTAAAAATACCACCAGTTCAGGGGAATTACCCTTGCCAGAGTGAAACACCAGAAAGCAGACAATTTTTTCAGTACAGAATAGGTGGTTGCTCCTCTGTTATATGATAGTAGCAAAGATTAATTTCCTGTAGGAAACAGGTAACCTGCAGGATATACGTTATCTCTTGACACCACACAAGTCACCACAGAAAGTTATTGTCATCTTACAGCTTTTGAATGGCCTCTTTACAGCTGAGTCAGACCCTTAAACCAGTGTTCAGTGGACAAATACCCGAAACAGAAAAGCCATCATGATATTTAACAATCTTAGGTGGCTTCATGTCAATAGCGTGAGAATGTGGCATTGCTCCCTGCGCCAGGAAGGAATTACATTATGGCACTTGCATGAAATCTTTTGTCTGTTGTGCTTAGTCTGCAGGGTAGCTGGGTAAGAGATTTCAGCAGGCACTCCTCTTCAAAACACACACAGGAAATCAAAAACATTTGAAGGCATCTTCTCAAAACAGTTACTCTGAATAACACAGCACAGGTCAAGAAGACAATTATTTCCCTGTTCGAGGGAAAGTCAGACACTTCCATTAGCCACATTTTTTTTAATGCCCTTTTTTTTATGACCATCATGCCTGATTTTGGAGGTTAGATGTCCTGGGGTGTTCTCGTCACTCAGCAAGAGATGGGACTCCACTCTACCTCAGGTTTAGGGTGTCTGATGCCTTTCTAAACCCACAAGTAATACCTAGTTTAAAAAAAAGCTGTTGGTAAATCAGATCACATTTCCAAAAAAGCAAAGGGGATGAAGAATTAACTTGAGTTTCCTTTTATACCTACCTGTCAGTCTTTCTAATTCCCAGATTACTTGGCAAATCGAGTAAGGCTCAGCAAAATTAACTTGTATAGTCTTGACTTGCCAAAAAGAGTCCTGGTTTCTGGATATCCCGAATACAGTATCTGCCAAACTTAGGGATTTCTGGCATTTGGAGCCACCAAACAAAGGAATGGTTTGATGTCTCTACCTAAAGCTGTTCCCTCTTAGCCTACATGCTGGATGGCTGTTTTCCCACCTCAGACTGGGACCTGTGCCTGGACCCATTAGCTCCCAGGAATCCATATCCTTCACAAAAATTTTGTGCTCTTGCTGACTTCTGTCAGCTAGAGTGACCTCCCAGAGGCCATCGCTTCTGTGACAAGGGTGAGAGAGAAGTACAGCCTATCCCTCTCCTTTAAATGGACACACCCTCCAATTCCTGCCAATGATGGTTACTGAGCTCCATCTGAAATAGAAAATTCACCTTTCTGTATTTTTCCCTCAAATCTGGAAACATCTTTCTCATGGAGACAGAGTCATCTCTCCACACTTGGGATGTAACAGGCACCCTGTTCACTACAAAAAATGAAGTATTTTAAGATATTCACTTGACTTTTCCTGCCTAGTTATACTCCAGACTGCATGTCTGTTTGAAGATTGTTACAGCAGTTCCAGGTAAACTGTTAGATCATATGCTGTCAGAGCAGCATCTGTGCTGGCAATTTCACCGAGAAAATTATTTATCTTAGACATCTACAGAGCATCAACCTGAAGCTCTGTCTTCCCAATTCAGCAGATGTTAAGTAGAATATATTAACAGCTCTTGATGGAATGCAACATAAAGCGTTGTTCCCACCACAACTTCCCAAGGATCTGAGTCTGCCATGGAAGAAACTAATGATTGCTCTTGACTACGCTGTGGTGTAAACACGGGTATATATTGCGTACAGATAGCTGCCAGGAGGAGGGCAGAAAATGAGCTACCTCTGAGCCATTGATCAGTGCTAGATGTGTGCATACCCCCCATTTTCTTTTCATTGTGCTCCTGCGCACTGGGATTCTCATACCCATAAGGTGCACTATTGCCCAAATTAAAATCTGGAGGACCCTCAAGGCTTACATGTGCCATATAGGTATGTTGGGTCCTACCATCCCATAAGCAAATGTGCAATGCCAGCAGATGGGCAGATATACCTCCCATCAAGCTCCTGTTGCTGTATCGTAAGTGACTCTCCACTGGGGCTGTGAAATGCTCTCCTACAGGTTCTTTGTGCAGGTAATGATACCTGATAGCATAACGACGTTCAGTCTTACGAAGGATAAGGCGGTTTTTAAAAGCACACACAAAGCAACAGTACCTGAACAAAACGCATGTGGAATAGTCTAAGTCACTACTTTAAAGGTATGATCTTTCAGCACCCAATTTAAAAACTTTCTGATGAATTTCTAACAAATAGCTTCTTTTAGAACTGTATCTGCGCAGGAAGTGTGCAATTCTGCTGCCACATGCATTATTTAAGAACCCAAGCAAAATTATCAACACATATCAGCAGGCAAAGCGTTCTAAGACAACAGTAAGCCTTCATCCCTGAAAGCAAAACTATGGCCAGCACAAATTGGCACGAACACATCACATTTGCTCTCGAGGAATTCTGTACATTTCCAAATTGCAGCTGACCGAAGCGCAGGTAGGCATCTGTCTACAGCCTGCACAGTGGCAGGATATCTCTTCTACCAATTCTTCCCCTAAGTAACAATCATTTCTGTGCAATCATATTGTTGTCATACGTTATGTACACTGGCTTGAACTGATTCAGTGTCTTACTCATAACAGTAAACAAAGCTGGGGACCAGATAGTGCAAAGCCTGATAAGAAAGTAAAGATAAGGGACATTACAAAAAAGTAGAAGAGACTGGGAAGGTGAGAGAAGAGCAGAAGGGGAGCAAAAGAGTAAGCTCTGAGGAAAGACTCAATGCCAATAATGGCAATATCCTACTCTCAAAGGGAAAAAACCCAAGGGTAAAGCACTGATGGAAACAAACTCATTAAAGGAAAGGAAGAGAATTATTCTTCTTCTGTTCTTTACCATGTCTTAATACTACTTCTGTGTAGAATCATGCACTGGGACTGTTGGGGGAGAGGTATACCTAGAATTTAGGCTCATAACAGCAAGCATATGCCACAGAAAGAGTCAGGAAATGCAGAAGCAGGAACTAAATGATGGTGGTACTTTCTAGAGAATTCACAGGCCTTCTGAAAGCCAGGGATCACATTCAGACTTCACACTCCCACACCCCCACACCCCCAAGTTAGTTAAATAAGCTACAAGGGTTACCAGCAGGTTTGTTTTCTTGTCAGTCAAACTCCGGTTTTACCTTTGGCCTTTTGTTTCTGTGGAAGACCAGCATGTACACATGAACACAGCATTATTTTATTTTCCTTAATGATCAAACCCAAATGTTATTTTACCTTTGCCAGCTTTGTGTAGAGTGATGTGCCATCTTGCGTATTTATTTTCCTGGAGTGATTCCCAGAAGTATGCTATGCTTTTTCTTGCTCATGTCTCACTAGCTTTATTTATGAGTTGTGTACACCAGGTTTTCAGTCCCTGGGGACGGCCCTACCCAGGAAATCTGTGGATGATATTTAATACATACAAGTATGAGGTTGTAAAAAAGCAGCTACCGAGTGGTATTCCAGATTGATCTAATTCAAAATTTCAGCCTGGATGGTGGACAGGTTAGCACCCATGGTTTAACCCACAAACACCTTTATCTGTTTTGTCATATCGAAGGAAAAGACATTGTAAAGATCAGTAAGTCAGAAAGTAATGTTATTTAATGCTCACTGTTGCTTTTCAGCTGCTAAATACTTAAAGTCTCACAATAGACTTTTGCAATAGGATTATGTGGTGCTAGATGAGTGAAAAATGAAGCATCACAGCCTGATTTTCCATTTGAAATACCTAGCCTCAGCATGCCTCATGTTTTCAGGCCTCTTTTAGTTCTTGTGGGATTTGAGGGGTTGAGTTTTTTTAAAAATGGGCACAGAGCTTGGGACACAGATCTAACATAAAAACAATACTAGCTTTTTTGCTTTTCAGTTGCTTACTAGTATGAAATTATTTTTACCTGCATTATTTTAAGTGTAAAGTGGGTGAGAAACATCCTTTCATGTCCAACATCCGTGCCTAATCTGAAATACCAAACTTGCAAGTAGAATTGAATGGAATGCTTTGGGGGAGTATATTCAGTTCAAAATACCAAAATGCAATTAAGGACAATGAGCCAACTTTTCCAGAAGCCTCCCTTGCCAAGTGGGAACAAAATAATGTAAAGAGCAAATTTTCACTTGATTTACAGAATTAAAACGCCATTGTTCTCTGATGACTGCGTCGAATAGCAATATTGTAATGTTACAGTTATTGATTCTTACTGATTGCAGAGAAAGATACCTTTTTTCTCCCTGTTTGATGAATGAGAACCCTTTGGCTGTAAAATAAATCAAGATAAGGCCCTTTTTCTCACATGCCATCGCAACTGATGAGAACTTATTGGTACCATTTGATTACACCTGTGCAATTCCATTAATGGAAAAATAACATGGCCTGGGGAAACTCGATGATTAGTAATGGTGCGTAGGGAAGTGGCTACACAAAGCTTGATGTGCATTTTAAACTGCAGTTCTATTTGCAGGCTGGCTGCTTGAGAAAAAGAGTTTTCATCATTCCCTAAAACTTCTGTGAGAGGCCATAACCACTGGACCATTCCTCAAAACAGTACTGATAAATAATTGTTCTGATGGGTCAAGCCAGGGAGCAAGGCATTACCCTCCTTACCCCTCAGTGCTCTGATTCATTTGATATTCGTGTCTGTGTTCCTCACCTGGTAAATGTTTCATCCCTAGCTCTCGTCTTAACAGCTGCACCAGGTGTGATGAGTCTGTCACCCCACGCAGCATGTTCATACGTCGGTGCTGTACTTCAGGGGTGCTCCTGGGCTTGCCTCTGGGCCAGCTCCAGCGTTCATGCTAACTGCAAGCATAGGGCCTCGCTCTGCAGAAGGTTGTCTGCATACCCGTGCCCTGCTGTAATGCGTCGGTAGTCGGTGAGGTGGTGTAACAGACTGCTCAGTGCAGCAGGCAGGCAGTGTGGGGCCGCTCCTGTGCTTGAGAAGCAGAAGGAGTGGGGAGCACAGTGAGATGCCAGCCGTAACCAAGGTGGCTCCCCAGAGGCTGTGCAGAGGCAGCCCTGTGGCCATGCGGGCTTTCTCGTGATGACCTACACGCGACTGCACTTCTCTGCAGAGCAGGGTGGAAACGCAGGGGCTGTATGTGTGGTGGAGGAATTAGCACTGCCAGTACATCACTGACAGGTGTCAGACCTGGTGACGGGAGGGACAGATTTGCTGAGGTGACTTGCCTTTTACCACCCCTTACCTCCTTGTTTCTCCTGGTACCTGAACTCCCAAAGCAACTCCCGTTAAGGTGATTCACACAGTGACCCCAGAGAGCTGATTACTCTGTGGGATGATAGGCAGGGAGGTAGCCTAAGGACAGGCATTATCAGGGGCTGGCTTTGCAACTCGTGCCACTGTGTAAGGTCTGGGACCCCAACTGGGGGAACCCAGTGTCAGTAAGAAGCTAAAAGGGAGGGTATCATCCGTGAATTGTGGGTCCCAAGCAACACCAGTTGCCTCACTTAGAGGTCAGCACATTTGTCTCTCCACGTGCTCCCTGGCAGCATTACCATGCCCAGCTGAAAGAGTTGCCCCTTCTACCCTGACAGGTGGAAGTGTCAGTGGGGCTCCTAGCCCTTTTCTGCATAGCACAGCTCCTACAGGTGTTTTTGCCGGGTGTTGAACCAGCCCAACACGTGTGTCCTGGTGCAAACAGATATTGTCCATGGTAGCTGGAGCTGCCATGGGGGAGCTGCTGTGGGTATTGCTGCTCCCGGAGCCAAGGCTTCTGGGGGTCTTTCCCTCATCTCAGTCCCAGGACCTGGAAGAAACTTCCTTAAAGGCACCACATCCATCACACATGCTACAGCCAAGTCAGGGATACAGCACTGGCCTCAGACAATCAGCACTGTAATGTATGCTGCATGGCAGGGCAGAACAAGCACATCCCATACTTCATCCCTGAGCTGGGATGCCTTTTGCAGAGGCTTGTTACCTGGGGGTACCACTTGGGAGAGTGGGGTAAAGGTGAAAGGGCTCTTGAGGAGGAGAAACAATGGGCCGCTTGATGGGCTGAGGAGGGAGCATACTTAGGCAGGGGCTGGTTACTCACCCTGGTCAATAGTCCTAGGTATCAGCCCAAACTGCAAGGAATGCTCTTGAGGGTGGTCTGCTGTTTG
This sequence comes from Laterallus jamaicensis coturniculus, assembly GCA_022605575.1. Lineage (NCBI taxonomy): Eukaryota > Metazoa > Chordata > Aves > Gruiformes > Rallidae > Laterallus > Laterallus jamaicensis. The sequence continues at coordinate 9,050,999 of JAKCOX010000027.1, forward strand.
ACCTCCCTCACTGGTACCTATGAAAGGAGGTTTACCTTGTGGTGATTCACGTTGACCTGGATTTATTTTTTTTTAAACAAACCAAACTGACACGTGTTACTCGTCAGCTTATGCACAGTGTTTTTTGGCTGCAGGTCTTTGGGTTTGTTTTCTTTAATGAGAAAGAAATCGCTGAGAAACACGCCTGGACTTGCTCACAAGTGGTTACATTTAGCTGTAATCTGCCTGGTGAGTTGCAGGAGGAAAATTGCACTGGTTTGAACTGGATTTAGTAGCAAGGATATTGTAATTTGGGGCAGCAGAGAGAAAATTGTATAACACTGTTGTGCTGTCCTGAGTCGGAGAAGCAGCCAGTGAATTGCATGATTTTTCCGACTTTGTAATCAGTTTGTTATGCAGAGAGCGATGCCATGGGATTCAGCATTTTATCTGCTGGGTTTCCCCTGGCAGCATCTGAAGAAGTTCATTATAAGTGTTTATCACATGATCCACTTAATCAAACCACTGAAACTCAGAGAATAAGTCATTCTAACAAGACCCTTCAGAGCTGCCTTATAAGCTACTTACTGATATACTCTTCCTTGGTGAGCATACAATGACTTTCCTTGTATCCTGGTCCACGATACAGGAAGTTCATTATCCCCAGTCCAAATTCAGACGTAAAGAAAGGAAGCAGGGCTTACAAAGAAGTGACAGATAATTTGCAAAGGATTTTAGTTAGCCACTCAAATCCCAGATAGAGTCAGACTGTAAGCTCTCCCTAAGAACAGCCTTCTGGTTTCCAGGGTTAGGCACAGAGCCCCTATCTGCATGGCCACTTCCAGTGTTGTAAAATACAGGCGACGCAGGAGAAATTATTTGCTCCTTTTGATTAGAGGTCAACTAACACAGAAATGTGTGAGAAGAAAGAGAAATCAGAACTGAAACCATTGCTTTTAGCTGAAACCATGCTTTTAGCTGAGCGCTAGCGCAGGCGCTGCCTAATGGTAGCAGAGCCACTAACTGAGCTGATGCGAGATGCCTTGAAAGCCTCCTAAATCCCAGCGTGCGCTAGGGCTTGAGATGCTGAGCCTTGTCTGACAAGCTCGGAGCTCGCAGACATGCTGTTTGCAGGCTGTGTTTGTACACTGTACGTCTGGTAAGACAAAACATGTTTCCCTGTGATGTAGCAAGGAACGCTTCTGCTCACAGGGAGCAGGTAGGCTGAGGGCTGCTCTGCCTCCTTGAAGGCATTCATTTCACTGAGCACTGCCACAAGCTACGTGATGCCAGGTTTTCTGGCGCTCACAGTGTTTTCTCACTGATGCTACTTCATGGGCAGTATCTCCTTAAGGCTTGACTTCTCAGTCTCTGCTAAAGACCAGCTTGGGTACTGCCACAGATGTAGGCTTGGACTAACCTTAGAAATGCCCTGGGTAGTTTTCCCAAGCACCACCCTGTATCCGTAGGATGGTGTTGCTATGCTCATGTGAAGGCAGTACAAGGTCACACCAGACCAAATGCTGGTTTTGTGTAGGGATGTACAGGTTGAGCCTGACCTGGATCTCCAGATGAACCAGACACTTGCCACTGGGATGAAGAGCATTGGGTAGTTCCAGACAAGCTACTCTGTAAGACATCAGAAACAGGGAAGTGGGCAGTTCTGAGAAATACAGGCAACAGGAACAAAAATCCCCAAGCTGGTTTGAGGGGGATGATGGTTTTCCCCTAGCGTAGCTCCAGTGAAGAAGGTCACAAAATTCACACCATTGTCCGTGCTTTGAGGGGACCAAGAAATCTGTCTCTCTGGTGCCAAAGTCTATCCAGCCCGGAGCTGTAAAATTCAACCTGTTAATTACTCCTAATTAACTCCAGCCTGGAGTGAGCAAGCAATCAGAACTGAATCAATCGACAGATGTGAGAGCCTGAGATACACAGTTCTCGTTCCTTGTGCTAAAGGAAACCTCTTTGTTTTCCATGTACTTGGTACCTGGCTGTCTGCTGTTGATGCAGCCATCGGTCTCTTAACTGCTGACGAACCGATACACCAAATGGGCACGGATATGGCTCTGTCCTCAGGAGGGACTGTGCTGTGTTAGTAGGTCAGTTTCCAACTAATAAGTTAAAACAGGACACAAAGGCCTGGAGGAAGATGCTGCTTTGTTGTCTTTTCCCTTCTCATTTTACAAATAGTAAATGCAAAATTACTGTCCCTCCTTTAAAACAAAGCATGACACCAAAAAAAGATGAATCTTTGCTCTCTGGTTAGTTTTGCTACTTCACACAATTTTATTGCAGTACAGTTCCCTTCCTCTTTCTCACTTGTTTATCATGCTCCCTGTCTTGTCTTCTCAGTTCCTATTGTGCCTATTTAAAGAGCCCTCCTTCATCTCTCTTCTGGGACATTCTTACTGCTGGCTTTGTGCTGTTTCAGCTTCTACGCAGCTGGTGCTTCAAGAAAAAAGTGCTTTTCGTGTAAGGCTGGGAGGAGAATGGGCCCATAAAAATAAATATTGTTGGTATGCACATAGTTCTTTCATCAGTGTGTCTCCAACAACTTTACCTAAGTGGCCAGTTTGCTGTCAGCTTGGCTTCTTAGGTATGGAGACCGGAGCAAGGCGAGTTGCTGACTTTTTGCTGCCTGCAGCAAGGCAGTAGTAAAGTGGAGAATAGAACTTCCGCTTTCCAAATGACTTTTCAGTGCCTGACCCACTGTCCTGTATGTGGGGAAAACCAGTACCAGGCATCTGGGTACATCTGTGGTTTGGTAGGGGGACCTTGAGTCTGCTGTAAATAGAAAGGGTCAGTTGTCTGCCACATGCTGTTTGTTTGGCACCTGGGACCCACCAGTGCCTGTATAGGTGCTGAGGGTGGATCTCAGTGTCTCTGCACCACCTGCCTGGAGGGCTCACCCGGGAGGAAGGCTGTGGCAGGGGTTGTGTGCATCTGGCTGTGTGCATTCACACGTGCAAGCAAGATGAGCATTGGAGTGGTGCTACCAGACACTACCCTGACCGGCTTTAGTCAGTGCCAAGCTGGGTTCAACTCTCTTTCCCAGACTGGGGATGAAAGACTCCTTAATCCTGCTGCAGGGCCGTTCACTGCAATCCCTGGTAGTGTTATCTGTTCAGGAGTCCTTCTCACTAAGTCGTTTCCTTTGAAGACCACAGGCTTTTTAACCCGGGACCGCAGCACCTGCTGCTTGCTGGAAATCCCGAGGCCGGCACATGAGCACGTTGCTGTGCCGAACGTGCCAGCCACAAAGCATCACATTTAGCAGATTTTCACTGGAGATAGCTGATGGAAACCAGAGCAGACGTGTTGTAAGGACTGTCAGCCCAAGGAAAGGAGAGTAGCTTTGAAGAAAGCCTCCAAAATAGTATTTCCAGAATACACTCCTTTAGAAAAAAGTGAAAAATGCAACTGAACCAGAATGAGCTCACTGTAGGTGGTGCTGGTCATGAGGTTTAGGGGGTTTTTTTATCAGTTTTAAGGAACTACTTTAATCATTGTTTTTTGTCCCATATCTGCTATTACTGACCTTATTCTGCAGCCGCAGAAAGGCCATGTTTTTGTGGTTCTCTGGGGCTTTCCCACAGCGTGCATTTCCCACCCGCCACCTTAGAAAACTGGTTCAATACAACAACAGAGAGGACCTCATCTGCCCAACATGCAAACTGTGCTGGGAGCTCACTTACTCCCTGGCAGGATTTGAGCCACCCCTTTTGCCCTTCCACAACAGCCAGTCCTGCAGGGATTTACACCCACTGGGTGCAGCTGTGCTTCACCTGAGATTCGCTGGATCCATCTGGCAGCCCATCTACACCAGGAAAGCCCTGAACTGTAGCCTCACTGGCAGGTCTGACCAGGCTGGGAAACTTAGTTTTAGATGTTTTCATATTTGTTTACAAGTGCTCTTGGCCACAGATGGGGACACACAGCTGGTGGTCTGTGCAGGGCTCTGTGATCAGGCCGAGGCAGGGCTCTGAGCCTGCGAAGGCTGGAGTGGGGCTGAGCTCTTCCAGCTCTCTCCTGGCTTAATTTGGAACTGGCGCTGGGAGGTTGCTGCTCCGCTGTCTCCTCCTGCGGGCTGCTGTCTCAGGGCCTGTCCTGGCTTTGCCTGTGTGGGCCGCAGCATCCAGCACCTGCCTGCCTCCCTGTCTCAGAGCAGGCACACGATGGGCGCCTCTGCTCGCTCCAGACGTGCTTCTGCAGACCAGAGTATGCCCCTCACTGTCAGCAGTAACCGGCTCAGCACAAATACCGCACAATACAGGCATCCTTCTTCCTCCGCTGATTGTAAGAGCACAAGGCAGGAGAGGCACGTGTCTGAATGCCTAGTGCCTCAGAGGGCTTTGCAATGGCTGTTATGAGATGTGCCTGTGCCAGTGCAGTTCTTGCTGGCTGCAGGGACCCGTGGGAGCAGCTATCAGCACGCCTCAAGCAGAAATGACACGGTGGAGATCTCTAATGATGCTGATGTGCTGCGTGCCGGCCTGAATTTCAGAAGACCCATGTTGGGGAGCAGGAGAGGCAGCACCAGCCCATCAGTACTGCCAACACAGTATTACAGTGGCGCTTTCCTGCAGCAGGGCTGTGATAAAGTGTGGTGGAGGGGGGAGCTGCTGAAAGCCCCGACCTTCCAGACAGGATCTGTTTTCCAAACACGCGTTAAACAGCAGCAGCCTCCCCAGGTGTGGGCACCAGGGAACCTGTTAAGCCGAAGCGTAATAAGAGAGATGTTTGCTTTGGAAGATAACGTGCACCTGTTCTGTGCACTAAGGGCAAGGAAACTCTCAGAGATGTGGTTTCTTTACCACAGTAGACCTTTCTCACTGTGAGGCCACATATTTCCCCCTTACATCCCCCCCTTCCTTTTTAGACCAGGTATCTCCATCAGCTTTACCAGCTTGTATCTCCAACCCAATGACCCAGAAGCACAGTGAATGCTGGCAATAGCTCCTTTTCCTCCATCAGTACCTCTCATTGTGGAGTTCCCCTGACCACACTGCCAAAGGTTACTGCTCATACTGATGCTGTTACGCGGATGTGTGGGACTCCAGCATGAAGTCTGTACCCAAACTGTAACACATCGCTAGCTGGAGACAAGGGAAGAACCTGCTCCTTGCTAGGTGCCTTTGTGAGGCTGTTCTAATGAGCCAGCTTTGTTATCTGCCTTGCTGCTGGTCCCAGAGAGGCTGCAGGGATGTCTGTCACTTTATTTTCTTAAATGGCACCAAATGAGGGGAGTTAAGAGCCCACCAAGAGAAAACGAGCTCTTAGGGCAGCATTTCATGTCTTATATGCAGGGCTTTATCAGATTAGCTTTCTACTAGACGCACTGTACACTTCTTTCACCAGAGAGGCTGGCTGAGCTTAACTGTGGGATAAAAACTTTACAGCCATGTTTTTGTCAGACAGGTGACTGGCACAAAACCAACCTTTATGTGCATTAATGCCACCTGCACTCTGTCAGGCCTGCAGAACAGGCCCTTCCTCTGAGATCTCCCTCTCAACCTTACTGCAGCACTCTTCCCAGCATCATGTACATAATTCTCTTGCTTTGCTTCTGATTTTCCACTTTGGGGACAGTGAATTTCCTCTCCCCCATCCCCGACCCTTGCAAATGCACTGGCACTGTGTGAGAAGCCCCCGGCACTGCTGTCCCTGTTCAGGAAATGCCTTTTGCCTCTGTGGGTACCTGCCAGCCTGCAGGAGGGTTACCTGCATACTTTCAGCTACTTCCCCACTATTTACACATCAAGTTAATACCTGACTCAAGAGTTTGTCTGCAAACACATTTTTAGGGCTGCTCTTGGTAAATTCTCCCCTCTCAGCCACAGCGCTCTCATTTTCTGTAATTTCCTTCCTACTTTCCCTTAATGCTAATCCATTTTCACATTAATGTGTTAGTTCTGAAACAGACGGTGTTTTCTCAGCCTCTTCTTCTCCCTTACCTGCTGATTAGTTCTTTTTTTTTCTTTTCTTTTCTTTCCACTGTCCTCTATCCCTATTTTTGTTGTTTGCCAAAACCGACTTTTCTCCTCCCTCTCCCTCTTCACAGCTCCCACCATCTGTCTCTCTACAAATACAAAGCTTTAGGGGAAATGATTCACTAGGTTGCTAGCTCATTACTCACACTTTCCTCATCACAGTTTCTGTCCTTGCAGGATGCTCTAACTAATGTAAAGATCAATGAATCCTGGGAATTGTTATTCAATTAAAAAAAAAAAAAAAAAAATATATATATATAATGCCCTGGCAGTTAAATAGCTCGGGCTCTTTGTACTTCCTAAACACCAGTGCTTGGTTTTTCCTCCTCACTCTGCTAGCTGTGTGTTTTCAGAAAGGGATCACCGAAACAGAAGAACAGAAATTGCCACTGGACCATTTAATGCAACCTTGTGTGTGTGTCACATGCTGCAGGAGTTACTTAATGAAATTCCCTGGCCGAAACCGAGCAAATCTGTGGTAAATCTAGAGCACGTATTTTAGGATGACAGCCAAAACGATGAAAGGAATTTACTGCCCGGCCTCGCTAATCATTTTGAAAGCTTAACTGCTCTCCCTAATACGCTGCTTTGCAAGCAGCAAAACCAACACAGACTCATTCCCTACAGATTTCCCTCCTCCAGCCCTACCCAAGCTGCACACCCCGAAAGCCCTCCCAGCCCCCTGCAAGCTCTGTGCAGGGGCAGAGGGGCTGGCCATGACTGCTGTGAGCGCTGGCTGGCCAGCTGCCCACTTCTGGGAAGAGGCCTCTGCAGCCCTGAGTGCCCACTGCCCTCCCACTGCGGTGTGCAGGTTTGGGACTAGCTCTTTGCTCAGGGAATTGCCACCCTGAAACTTGCAGGACTTGACACCTTTGAGCTTCTCCACAATTAGAAGTGGCAGAAATTGGCTAAAGGGCTTGGAAGCCATTTCAAACATACCAGTTCAGTGTCTTCAAAGACTTCAGATACCTCAAAATACCAGGGACAGCCATATTGGGTGGGCAGATTTGCCAGTGCATTTCAGACTTTGCTCATCCTGGAGGCTGAACTCAATACTGTTGGGCACTCCGAGTGACCCTAAATGTTGATATTCAGGAACCCACATCTCACTCCCTCTGCCCTCTCTTTGTTGACCTTTTAAGAAGGATTTCTGACATGGTTTTAGGCTTGTCGCCACATACTAGTAAGCTGTTTTCTTAATTGGAAGCTTTGGTTTTTCATTGTATCACATGGAAAGTGGATGTCCCCTCCCCACACGCAATAAGCAACACAAATCACTGCTGCCTAACATGGTTTTATGGTGCCTTGCCAGGAGGCTGCTGGCATGGCCAGAATCAGCCTGCTTCAGTCATCCAGCTTCCCTATAAAAACTGTAGTTGTAAGCAGCACAGCAAGTTCCACAGCTGAAACTGCAGGAGTGGACACCACTGGATACACCCTTCTGCCAGCTCTCTGACACGGCCGCAAAGGCCTACGAAAGGAACATCTGAGTGCGTCTGCAGTGGGGCTCTTCACTCGGTTCTCACGAGCACCGCACCGCGCTGGCACCGCCTTCACGGAAAGCTAATTCAATACCTTGGGTAATGTAACAGGAGTACCGGCTTTTCACACACCAAACAGATGTGCTGGTTTATGGAGCTGTATTTGGTCATTCTGCAACGGATAATAAAGGTGAGGAGGATCTTGGAAAGAGCCTGCATCCTGTACGACTACTCTAAAGAGTAAGGGCTGCAGAATTCAGTCACTGTTACCTCAGAGAGGTTAAGGCAGTTTTAAGACAATGCACCCTCACCAAAGCCAAAGTACTTAACGTGCTCCATTAATAAAAAAAGCTCAAATATCAGCAGATGTGATGTTGCCGAGCCCTCCTGGCTGCCAACGACCCACGGCTCTCCAACATCTTTGGTTATTTTATTGTCCCGTGCTGCACATAAGTTGTAGGAGTTGATGTTACTTCTCTGAACAATGGCTGGCTTTCCAAATGCCAACTGTCCTTGGACATGCTCTGTTGTAAGTGCGGGCTGAAGAACGGCAATGAAACTCAAGCCCACCATAAAACATGCCATGGCGTTCCACAGCACTGACAGCACACACGTAGCCAGGCATTTAGGTCTTCTTTTGTGGCCTGTTGCTGCAACACGCTGAAGGTGTTAGGGGCCGAGCCGTAAGGAAACGGAGCTCCAGAGATTTCAGATCTGAGAGTCCTCTAATTGAAGACAGCGCCTTTCTGCAAGGCAGGCGAAGGAAAACTGGCCTTACCCAACAGTTACCATTCCTCTGCTGTTCCCAGGAATAATAAGAGCTGATGCAATATATACAGTTGCCGTACAAAAGGCAAATATATTTAATAGTGTCTATACAAATCAACTGTTCTGTAATGCTATACAGGGCAGGAACGTCTTTAAAGGAACACTGAGTGAAAGGGAGTACGTCGTTTTTGTTTTACTTATTGCAACATTATTTCTGGTATTTGTTTGCTCTATTGACTAATAAAGGAACATGTTAAGAACAGATGTTGAAGTGAAACCGGGCTTCCTTTCTGTTTGCAGCTCCTTTAAAAACCTAGGGAAAAGAGTTCTGCCCCATCAGCCTCTGAAAGAGATGTTTAACATGGTAGCGAACAAGCTGGGCCTGAGTTACCCAAGACAACCAATTCCTGTAGCAGAAAGAGTGTCTTCTGTCATCAAAAAGAGCCATCTGGAAGAGCACTGGCTCCCTGCCAAGAACAACCCTTTAACAACTGCTCATGGTGCACTGTAAGGAGGAATGTTCATAACGGCACAACCTGGAGTGTTGGTAAAGGTCCTATTGGAGGAGCAACGTACTCCTCCTCCCTCAGTAACCGCAGAAGGATGTTCTTCTTGTTCTTTGGCCAGTTATAAATGTGAGTGTTCTGCAGCCAGGTAGGCACGTGCTCCTGAAAAACAAGGAGAAAAAAAAAACAGAGCGAAATCCCATGAATCCTCCTGAATCTGTCCCAGAACCTTGCAGATTCCACCAGAGCCTGCCAAGCAAGATTGCATTTTGTCTGTTCTCAGCACTTCCCGTAACAACAAGAAATTTTAATTTGGCTTCAAAATTGTATTTGGGTTCCTAAGTAAATGAACTCGGTGTGATCTCACAGCTTGCCTGTCTCTCTTTCTTTTCTGCCATCATGTTGGCTAATTTCACCACGTTTCGAAGGGATTCTGATCTCAGTGACAGGCATCTAAAGGCTGGTGAAAATAAACACTGAGAAAAGGGAGGCATTTCGGTGCCCCTCCCAGGCTCCACACTGTGTGTTCAGCCTTGAGAAAGATAATCGATAGGGAAGAAGCAGGACCATGGGAGCACCTGGTAGCCTTCTCCTGCCTCACCTTGCACCTTCCATCACCGAGCATGGTGTCTCCTGGCCACCTCCTAAGCTGACGGCTGAGGCTGATGCTGAGCTCGAGTAGAGGCTCCACATCATTCATGGTCAACCTTCCACCACCCCCATTCTGGGGGAGATGCAGCTTTTCAGAGGGGTTGGTTAATGTCCATCAACATAATGAAGACGGGACTGCCCTGGCCCTGGACAGTGACAGAGGGCTGATGCAGAGGAGCCTGCCCAGACCTCATGTTCCTGTATCACCACAGCCTTGGAAGGTTTCTCTAGGACAACCTGGATGTGTAGGGCTGAAGGGTTATATTCATTCCACTAATTAAAAGAGGGTCAAAGACTGATTCTTGACCAGACCCAGCTCATAGCCACAGTGGAGATGGAAATTTCTTTTTAGAGAGGTGTTGTTGGACATGCCAGACAGTGGGTAAGCAACATAAGCAGTCAAGACATCCAGCACTGGACCTCCTATTTAGCAGGGCACTATTTTCCCAAGGTGGCCCCTGTTAGGAACACCACAGTCCCTGTCAAGCCAGTGGAGACAGCTTCACAACAGAGCAAAAAGCTGTTGGCACGCACCATGGCTCTGGTGTCTCGCCAGGGGATGCCCTGGCATGAGCAGCATATGTCCTGCCTGCCAGCAAACAGCCTAGCTGCAATCCAAATCTTTCATTCTCAAGCCTCGTGCTTCTCAAATTGGCTGTCCTTTCCTGGGGCTGTGCAGCAGTAGGAACCAGGCATCATCTCTTCCACTGCTTAGGGAGCAATTTGTGTTGATTGGTGGGGCTGCTTTGTTAGATCTCCAGGATTCATGTCTAAGGGGGAGGTAAGTGACTCAGGCACCTACAGACCCATTAGACTGATCCCACACAGGCTTCCAAAGAAGCGGCTTGGTGAGTGGCAGAGGTATCTATCACGCCTGGCTTCCTGCTTTCTCCAGTGGCAGAGAAGGCAGAGGTTTTGGGAAATGTTCTCCCTAAAGAGGAGGTTAAAAATGTTGCTCTTCAAGGTGGACACCCCACTTCCCAGTGAGGGTTAGGTCCTGCAGCATTCACTTTGGTAGGAGCATGAAGATTCCTTGCTTCCCTCAAGTCTGAATTTGCATAAGAATGGCTTTTAATCCTTGGGAACTTAACTCCTTTGACAAAACTGTTTGAAATTGACCAGGGGATTCAAATGTTACTGTGAGAAAGATAAGGATGTGTGCATGCTCGTTATTACCTAACATTTGGGTTTTTACTAAATCTTGTTGAGCTGCCGAAGGAAACACAGTAAGGTACAGCATAGGTTTACAGAACGAGCCCTCTCTCTTTGATAAGAGGCTAGATTTTTGTGGGGAAGGAAGTGCAGTAGACCTAGTAATTTTGGGCTTCAGCAAAGCATTTGATAGAGGTCTGTCCACCTGGGAAATCATTAGTTAAGCTTGAAAAGATGGAAATTACTGTGAAAACCGTACAGTAGGTGAGAAACCAGGGAGTGGGGATGTAACGAGAGAGGCATTATACACCCAGAGATGGGCTCTGTGCCTTTCTTCCAGAACTGCTCCTGCAGCCAATTTCATTTAATATCCTCCATCAGGAACTCAGTGCAAAAAGCACCTGCATGCTGGTCCACTCTGGCAGCAACATTACCTTGAGGGAGGTGTGTAGGGGTAACTATAGCTGCTGTTTTGGTGCAGGAGGAGAGCAGAGAAAGCAAGAATGGGGCTTTCCCTTGCCACATGGTGCTGGCTGTCATGGGTGGGAGTAATGGGAATAAACAGCACTTTTAATTTTTTAAATTTAGCTGTGTATCTGTAAGCAGAGAGGAAATTCTCCCTCTGCCACACAGAGAGTATTTGATAACTGCGAGGATCAAACTAGTAGGCTGAGGACAGAGCACATTAATGCAGAGCCCAGGGCAGTGTGTTCAGGTCTGTGCTGGCAGAGCCTGGTTTGAGCTCCCTGCTGCCTGACACCAGCCCCGCTCACCCATTGGTGGTCAACTAACTTTCACATGCCAGCAGTGCTTTATGACATGCTTCCTATGAGATGAACTCCCCAAATGAGACCTTCCAAAGCTTGCTTCCTTGTGCTTTTCCACTGCCAGCTACAGTGGTACTTGAACATATAAAGGACAGTATAAAAAAGACAAAATGAAAGTAATTTGCCTACTGACATCATCCAATTGTACACTTTTCAGGTACCTCACCTACCCTGACTGCCCACAGACTTCATTACTGCAACTTGTTCAGGCTCTGGTGCTCTCCTTCCACCCATAACACCCTCAATTACATTATCATTAACTACTTTAGATGAAGGTAGGTGATGTACCAAAGAAATGTGTGGAGAGAGAGAGAGCGAGCGCAAAGCTTCATGGCACTAGAACATGCTGATGGGCAAAATTCAGATGAGAAAGGCACCTCTCAGAAAACGAAGGGTAATGTGGACCAGAGGGGATGGGCAGGAAGGTGGCCTGGAGCCCGATGCTTCGATAGAAGCAGCTGAATAAACCAACCCTGTAAATTCCGTATAGATCACTGTCTGAGAGGACCACTGCTATAGGCTAAAGAGTGTTTCCGATGCACAAAGTTCAGCCAGAATTAACTGAGTGTTGTTCTTGTGTCTGCCTCACAGCCCAAAGGCAGCCACCGCGCCTGCTGGGCCGCTCCGCTCTGCAGCCCTCCAGGTGCAGGCTGGCTGCAGGCTGTTGGGTTACATGGCAGGCACCGGAGGAGCCCCCAGGGCCAGGAGCAGTCCTGCTCTTCCCCCTCAGAGCAACCTGCAAGGACAGACTGGAAAGTCTGACCGGTTCCCTGCTGCTGGGTCTGCTCAATTCCCACCAGTGTCACCACCCAGCTACTCACACTTAAGGCAAGCGCAGGGCTGAGATCAGTCAGGAAGGGAGCTGAATGACATGATATACCAGCCAGAGGTACTGTCCATTCCAAAGGACCTCAGGTGTTTTACAAGCTCGTGGATGTATTTTCAGATTCCTGTGCTTCCATTACACTGGTGTAAATGCAATCAAATCAAGCACTTTGTTACATCAAAATCTTCAAGTGCAGTGGGACTTCCCAGCCCCACCGTTCACTGAGAACATATTGCTTAAATTTTGACTCATGTTCCAAAATTTGGGCACCCAAAGAAGTGCAAGGCATTTTTTATATGCAAGCTGTACCAAGGGGTAACACAACAGCTACCCAAAAGTCCACACAGCATTTAGCCAGGAGAAGTGAACACGAACACAATACATCCGTTCTACAATTGGACAAGAATGAAGCTGCTGAACTTCTCTGGCCTTGTGAAAATCCAAGAGGTTTACTCAGAGCGAGAAAGAGATGGGACTCTGTTGCATTACTTACTTCTTATTCTCAAATGAACCTTCAAAACCAATAAGGAAGGCAGATGAAATTGCAAGTCCTAAAAAAACCTTTGATGGGCCCATCAAAGTTCAAGCAATGACCTAGTACTTTAATATTTATTATCCTCTTTATTTTTATATTCTCAACCCACCCTCTTCCTGATCCTCACTTCACATCAGCCATAAATCTCTCCCATCTCACTCATCGGCATCACATCTGGACAAAATTAGAAAAGGGTTAATATAAAAAGCATGCTTGCCAGATAGATTGTCTCTCTCCATTTAAATTCTTTCAATGCTCAAGACAGTTTGAGTTTTAGCTGTACATTCATCACCAGAAATACATTTATGCACTGACTTATATCAGGGATGAAATGTTTTTTATTTGTATGTACATAAAGCTATAAACCTCTCACATAAAATGGAGCCATGGAATATTACTAGTGGGATATTGAGAACCAAGAAACTGAGGGTTTGGGCTTTGAGATCACATCTGGTGCACTGTGATCAAATGAACGTGTGCTTAATGATGCGACAAGCATAGGGGGGGGTGTGTTACCTTTTTGGCATTTGGAAAAAGCACGGGGATGAATCTGAAGTTCATGCTTCCTTGCTGTATAAACTCGATCTGCATCTGGAATAGAACAAATTGCTGGATTAATTCTAATGACACATTCATTTTTCTTTGGTGCATCTGAATCCTACGTGTCAGAACATTAGTGGCTTCCTGAAACTGCTCTTCTGTGAAGTGAGCTGACCTATCGCTGGTGGGCTCGGTATCGCTTTGTTTGGCCACTGAATCCGATTCGTCATCATCACAGAAAGACCTGCCAGTGTTTCTTAAACATTGAGTTCTGTGGCCTGAAATAACTGTGGGTTTAGATGCAGCTGTAATCCCATGAAATCCATCTAGAACCAATAAAGGTCCATTTGACGAAGGCCCCTGTTCAGTCTCCAACAGGGTGAAAGATTTCAGTGGGAGGGGGCAACTCTGTGTCCAAACCAGGGCCCAGCTTGTTCCCCGTGTCCCCTGGACTCAGGAATCTCAGGGAGGTTGGGGGTAAGGACAAAAAAGTGCTGCTGAGAGCTCATCTGTTGGTGACAGCTTCTGAGAAAGGTGACTGCAGGATCCAACTGGGGAATGAGATGGGTTACTGGGTGAGAAAGGCAGCAAACTGCAAACGTGGGGAGAAAGGATGAGTTTCCCAGCTCTGTGGGCTCTTCTGGGCTGAATGTCCATGCAGTGACTACAGGGATGGCCATCTGTGACCCCCGATGGTCCCCTGGATGCTGGGGAGCCCCCTTTTGCATTTCTGCCATTCACTTTGCAATCCCACCTTGCAGTAAGCTTTACTGCTGCTCAAAAAAAGACCTGTTACAGGATGGGTGAAGCAAGAGGGGCTGGTTATAGAGAGGAAGGTCAGGCACTGCTTGGTAAGATTGTGCTCAGGCCTTTTGACGGGGCAATAAGGGCTGAAGGAGGTGAAGGAGGGGCAAAAAAAATCCAACAATGAAGAATATGGAGAAATAAGATGAGCATGTTTAATAGGATTTTTCTTCCTTGAACCTCTTAGCAGATGTTAATGAGCATACGGAGCTGATGAGAGGGAGGATTAATGAATTCCAAAGGGGGGTGTTTAACTATGGGGATTAGGGAAAACAAAGCAAAGAACCTGCCATTTGGAGACAGATTTGTCTTTTGAGAAGAAGAGACAGAGTCTTTGTAAAACAGCAAATGCATGTCCTTGCTTACCATCCTGTGGATGTATTTAGTATGTAAGCCGTGTTCATCCCTGTCCAGCTGGGATTCAGCCCCTTCCACATCCTGTTTGTATTTTGGACTGATTGCTATGATTATCATCACCGTCTTCTGTTAGGGAGAAAAGCACTTTCATGAAACTGGGAAACGCGGCGTGTTTGGTAGAGGCAGATCGGAAATCTGCCAGTTGCTGTTTTAAGTGATCTTTATGTTCTTGGCAAACAGGAGAGGATCTCATTCATTCTGGCAGGAAATACAGGAGAACTCGAGCACTCGTCCTCCTCATTATTTCTCGAGATCTCATAATATAGAAAATCTAAATGTCAAGAGATATATTAGCAGCTACCAGGCTGCAGTCGGAATCCCTGCAATAAAAAGCTACTTTTTACCAGTGCAGAGTATCTATGTACATACACAGAAAAGTTTTATCTTCAAATTCAGACCTAAATGTTTTCCAACAGCTTATGCAGAATTGCGTCTATTTAACCATCTATGGCTTTCCTGACATAAACCTACTACAGGCAGTTGTCCACAGAAGCTCCTTCTAGGGCTCTTGGCAACTGAAACGACAACTTGTCTTGCTGTCCTTAGCAGTGAGGTGAGCAGAGAAGTAGCTGTGCAGAGAGGTGGGCTTCTGTGGACAGCCTGGGCAGGTTTAGGGGTTCCTTCACATCAGTGGGCCGAAGGTAATACTTCTCGCCTTCCCAGGACAGCCGGGATCTTGCCTGTGACCTGCCTAATCCCAGCCCTCACTGAGCTCAGGTTTCCACAGAGGGACCATCCTTCATTTCTGGAAAACGTCTCTCCTTAATGGCAGGCCAGGGAAGAGGCTCAGGAGATGAAAGCCTCCTGCTTGTGTGTTACCTAGGGCCTGTCTTTTATCCCCACCACATCAGGCTGCATAAGGCTTCCAAGTCTGTGGCTCACAGTCAGCCTGGCACCTAATTAACTCTTTCCTTCTGTGCAGTATCAAGGGGATTTGCCCCTCTACAGGGTCAAATACGGAAAGGAGCCATTATCCTTTACACCGACTTAACATACTCCAGAATTACTTTTGCTGGTGCCTGACATGCTTGTAAGCACTTACAGATGTTGAGGGTTTGCAGAGACATGCCCAGTTGCACACATCCCCCTGCCTGTGTCCGAGCAGTCCCTTCTTCCACACACAAGGAGAGGTCCTGAAGTTGGAAACTGCCTCTACAGCCAGCGGAGGAAACCTTCACTTCCTGGGCAGACAGGGAGAGCAGGATCCTCATGTGGAGGCAGGGAATCACTCTCTGCACATACTGGTCTGTCCCACTGACTGTGCAAGAGTCCCAGGGGACATATGCCAGTTTGTCTGTTAAGTGATAATGATATTCCAAAGCAAATCCAGCCTGGCTCCCAGTTTCAGTACCTCCACTGCACACAGTCAGTCCAAGCCTAATTTGTGCTGACAAAGGCAACAAAAAAATTTGATTGCATTGCCACAGCAGAGACCCTGAGCTGGCTCTGCATGCAGTAGTACCATGTCTGTGTGGCAGCACAGCTAAACTAGTGTACCAGTTTTAGGAAAACTGGGTGCTGCTATGTCAGGTGGTTGAGCTTCCTTTCTGAGGTTGGGGAGAGCCCACCACTTTGTCATCCTGTTCTCCAGCCATGGAGATCTGCTCAGAGTGAATTTGGAGGCCTGGTGGCAACCCAGCAAGGCACAAATCAGCCACCCCATGATGGTACTTGTCTAGCTATAGGATCACATTTCTGTCCGACTATGCTGGTATAACGGGACCACCCAGCCTAATCCTAAAGGAGATGTGCACTCACTGCTCCTTTGAACTCTGGAGGAAGCTGCTGCTGCAGGGGATTGCACTGGCACCAGTATGAATCTCTGTTTTACTGATTAGATATGTACAAAGTGATGAGAGCAAATCTATCATGTGACTAATGGAATACCAATTTCCAGTTCACATATAGGATGGTGTATCGGGAAGAACCCTTCCTCCATCTTTCAGATAGCAACATAAAAGCTACAGGTGAGAAGGGGGGTGAATATGAGCTGCTACTGTGCAGCCTGGGATGAAATACATCATCATTTTAAACAAGCGTAGCTAAACCCTACTATTTAGAAAGGAGATGGAGGAACCAATGGCAGTTTCGGGATGAATGTAACAGCCAGCACTGGAATTTGGCAGGAATGCCAGGATTAGCACTCCATTTCTTTGAGAAAGAGCTGTGGGATCATAAGATGCAGAAGCGAGTGAGATATGCCTATGCTCCTGCTGCAAGGCCTCTGCCATTTCTTTAAGGCTAGGGGAGGTGACAATGGGCTCTTATATTCTGATTCTGCTCCTGTTGCTATTAGAATAATTCAACCATTTTCCTCAGGTCACCTCTGCCGTGAACAAGGTTAAATTGCCTTTACATACATCACCTAGGTAGCGCTCCATCCACTTAATGATGTCAATACCTCGTACTGTGTCCTCAAATATATCAATCTGCAAGAGAAGGGAAGTCTGTGGTGAGCATCCTTTCGCCCGTCCTCCCCATTTGGCAGCACTGAAAAGGCACCTGCTCTTTTCTAACAAGTGTGCCAAATTCCCCCAGGAAAGAAACATCACACACTCCTGTCTGTGTGCCTGCACAACTTCTCCCCTTCCCTGCAGGCCAGAGTCAAGCTGGATGGGCACTCCAGGCAGGCTGAGGGGGGCTGCTGCTAGCAGCAGCACCTCTAGGCTCCCACTCAGCCAGACCGTGTCCTGCCAGCTCCCAACTCCTGGGCAGTTTCACTCATTAGAACAAGACAACACGTGTTAGATATTCAACCTTTGCAAACCAGCTTTTTTGTGTCTCTAAAAACCTCAAGCAGGTGGATGGCCACCCACCTTCCCTATCTGTATAGTTGCAAATGTCTACTGGCTGGAAGAGGATACACCCAGTGTCAAATTTTAGCTTTGCACTGAAACCAATTTTCAGAGTGTGTGGTTGGAAGTCAGACAGAAACCCAGGCTTCACCGACACCAGGACTTCATAGTACTGAATCCCTTCCCTGCACACTCACTAAGCCCAGAAACTGGCAATCAGTGACCGTGACCAATGGCATAAGTATTAACTTCTCCAAATTTTTTGATGGGAGAGTCATGTTCTACTCTGAAGGATTTCCTTTTCCCTTTCTGAAAGCAGAGACCACATTGTTTCCCTGCTCTGGGGCCACGTTACTATATATATTATTCTGCAGCACGCTCCAAGAATTGCCTGTCCAGCAAAGGTGCTATTAATGAGCCTTCTGCTCTGTACCTCCATGGTGCCCAGAGCTTTCCTTATGAACTGGTCATAGCACCAAACTGCTGGAGAGAAGTACAATTGCAACCTCTGGAAAAGAATCTTTGATTGGTGGAAATAAATAAGCGTGTGCAAAGCCCCCCGGTGAGCCTCGTTCAGCCTCTCGCTTCAACGCCTTCCTGAACCGCAGCCAAAGAGCCAGGGCTGAGGGGTCAGGGAGCATGTGCACTTGAAATAAGGAAATACGAATCGAGGTTTGGATGAACCCCTGAGCCCCTGTGGATGGTTCCCTTAGAGAAGGCTGTTAGGATGAAGCAGACTCATGAGAAGGTAAGTGAAAATCTGGATGGCTTATGGGATTAGACAGTAGGACAGAGGGGTTTTATTTCAGGCCGGTGATTTCAGAATCCCTTTTAAAAGTATAACGATGCAAATGAAACCACGAGAGGGGCTGTCTTGTTAAGTTGTGTGAAACACACTGATTTTAGATCATTTTTTAGGAGGAAGGTATTCACATCTGAAGAACCAGAAATGTAATAGCATTACAGATAAAAAGCTGGGATGGGATGAACATGAAAATTGACCTTTTTTTAATACTGGTATTACAGCTCAAATATGAGGCAATGTTAATGGAATAGCTCACAAAACCTCAGACTATTGCCCATCTGGTATCTGGTGTCACTGAATGGAATTTTCCAGTGTCATTATTAAAACATATTTTAAAAGATAAAATTCAGTTAAAATGTGAGAAAACATAAAGGGAAATTATGTAAGTTAAAACTTGTAAAGCCAAGGCTAGTTCACTCTATTTGTACCTTCTTTAATGTTCAAAATGCAATAAGAAACAGAAAAACATTTAAATGGAGCATGTATCGCCTTTAAAATACTCCTCTTCTCTTCCCTGGTTGCAAGGCATTTTCTCCAGAAGGAATACTTACAGCAGTTTGAAATCCATTTACAAGCAGGAAGTTTACAAATTTCATAACCTCCACCGCCGTGTCCACCGAATAGGTTATAAAGACCTTGCCTAGGAGAGAGAGTCCATAGGAATATCTGATGCATTAATATACACCACTTGGAGGGGGAGACTTTCACAGCCCTCCTTCTCCACCATGCCGTGGGTTCTCCCCACCTACAGCTTGCCCTTTGGATTATTTACAAAACCGATGCAGGGTAACACAGCAGTTTGGGGTTGAACTCAACCCCCCATGCAGAAACTTTGGTCTAGATTGAAGTACCTGCTGCCTTAATGCTGGCAAGTTCCCCCGTGGAAGCTGGAGAGGGTAACACTGCCCTGCTGCTCGCCATGCCCTGCTGCCCCCAGCCCTTTGGCATACATGTGGTACCACTGGGTCACCAGCACAGGCTGCAGCCAGCAGAGTTTTTTGCCAGATCTCCTTGATCCGACCGAGAGCCAGAGGAGCTCTTCTGCACACTGTACTGCCTCAGCTTATGGCAGCGTTAACCCCCCGTGCAGGCACGATGGATGGCTGATGACAGCAATGTCTTCAGCTGTCCTCGCCATCATGGAGTTTTCTTACTAATTAAAGAATTATGGATCCATAAATTGGGGTAAACCAGCTGGGTAATCTCAACCAGCTGTTGCGTGTATCACAATGACACAAGCCTATCCAGTAATTCCTGTATCTAGGACACGCTAACTGGTAACGTAGGGTTTACCCAAGAGCGGTGTCTGGTGTCGTAACTCGCTCCTACAGGCCAGAGAGGTGAGACTTGCTGGATTTGAAAGGTGATGCACAAAATGGAAGATAAGGGAAAAATCAAAACCTCTGGAGAGATGTGGAGGACTGAGAGCCATGGTGTGTCTCACCTGCTAGCCAGCATGGCATTAAGGAGGAAGCCAGTTTTCTGAAACATGACTTCACCCCAAGAGTTGAAGGTGAAAGAATTTCGGGGGCAGCCAGTGCCTGTGCTACCCTCAGCCCTCACCATGGGCTCCTGGCCCACAGACCTCCCCTAGTCACCAGGTCAGGGAGAAGCTGGGGTCGAGAGTTGACATTTTTGTCTGGTTTGGGACAGGCAGAAACACTTTACCCCCAGGGCTTTCTTTGTTATTACTCTTTTACTGTAAGCTCCCTCAAAGGGACATCCTGTTTAGCAAGAAGTCATGAAACCAATCTAAACAGTATTTGCTTTTTGTAAACAAAATAACAAGCAATTAATGACAATTATGTTTTCAGGATTCAAGGGGGTAATTCCACCCCACCAAATATGAATGCTCACACCCTACAGATGTGATGACACTCAGTATTTTCTTTTCTTGTTGTCTTTGTGCCTTAATGTCGTTCCCCCTGCCTTTTCTCCCCTGGAGCTTTCCCACCTAAAGCTGTCAGGCTATGCTGTAAAATCTTGCACAGAACAAATTTGCTAACCACTTACGCAACTCCTCCGGCAAATTGCTGGTTCTCAGCGTTCCTCTGGCTGCAGGGTTACTGAGAGGTCTCGGGACGGCAGCTGGAGATGGAAAATTGTCAGAAGGACAACAGCATGCTTCATCCAGGCCACATGCCTTGGGGGGAAGCTGACCATTAGGTAGCTGGTTGTATAGTTGGTTTCTACAAAGAAAAGCAAGCGAGGGTTTAAAAAAGTGTTCCTTTTCAGGTAAAATTGAGACCTTTCTTTTAATAACACACTAAGATCTTTATCTGCCTATCACCTAGGAAAAGTTCTTGTAAAAATGCTTGGCTTAGCATTTCTACTTAGTTATTACAGCATTTTTTTAACAGATACCTTCGTGACAGTCTACCACAAGACACAGTTTATTGCAGAAGTGACATTAGCCACAGGAAGTAAATGCACCTCATAGCTGACAGCTGTTCAGTTTGCAATTAGCAAAGGTCATTTCTGAGTGAGATGTAATGCCGTGCTGTGGATGTTCTTACGCACGTATGGGAGCAGGGTGGCACTCAGGTAGCCTCTTCCCATTATCGAAGGAGCGCTTCATGACACCTCAAGTGCTCTTGGGACATCCTGTCCAGCACAGGAGGCACAGTGCGAGGTGGGGGTAGAGGGCTCTCCAGCTTCAGCTCTGGCACAGCTTGGAGGATCTCCAGTGCTGGACAAGACTCAAAGATTTGTGGAAGGGAACAATATTCATTTCCTGACCAGCAACACCAGACCAATGAGGATTTCTCACGTTAGGTATCTGCGCTCTGAACCTGCGATAACCTTGCCTGACATCTCCACTCTAACAAACAGAGAGAAAGGAATGGCTCTAGGAAGCTTAGCAGTTATTGTCATGCTCACGTTTGCCTTCAGAGTTGAAGTCAATAGGAAGGGGAGCCCAGACAGCTTTTCACATGAGGTGTGCTTTGAGTCTTTTGGGATGAATCTGCTGGATGGGCGTTAGGTTTCCCTGAGAGCCTTTCCCCACAGAGCAGTGATGTTTAGTCAATCAAGCCCACTCTCTTTTTTTTTTTCCTTTGCCTTCCTTAAATGAATGATGACAGCCTGGTCACAGCATGTTTTCTGTTGTCACATTAAGATTCAGTTTATTCATTTTGGTACAGATGTTTTCTGTTACAAAATACTCTATAGGCAAATATTAACAGCATATAACTGCTGTTCCCGAAATCAGCATGCAAACAGCAGCCACACAGCCACAGGACAGGCCCCACGTACTCCAGATTTCTTTTGGCAGGAGAAGATAACCAAAAAAAGGCAACACATCCCTCATCAACAGCCACAGCCAACTCCTCAGTGGCTAATTTACAGCTCTTCCCAAAACTTCACCTTACCTAACAAATGTGCCAGAAATTTGGAGTCTGCTTACAAATTTTGCTACTGCAAAGGATACCTGCCATTCCTCAACATCTTTACATCTTCATACAGACTCCAGAACAATTATATCTGCTGCAAGTACTGCTTTACCTTGCTACCACTTTTCTGTTACCCCCCTAACTCTTCACAGGCCAGAGCAGCCCAGTAATTGCAGTCATCCACCCTCTTTTGTCCCATCTGTTCTCCCAGCTTTCTGCCAAGGCTGTGTCATGTTAAGTGGATATTTTCAAACACAGATGCCTGTAAGTTCAGCACCTCTAAAAGTACTGTAGCACTTTAGTAAAACCGATCTGATTTCAGATGTCCTTAATACCTGAAGCTTCAATGCATGGACAGTATTTCCCATCTGTTAAATACATACTTGTAAGGAGGGAGATGTAAGGCCTGGTAAATTAATATCTGAAAGCCAATCAAAAAGCCCTGGATGGAAAGTGCTAGTCATCTGGGGTTTCATTACTACATGACAAATAATAGAAAAGGCTGCAAACTGCAGCGTAGAGATGTATCAGCAACGGATGAGATCTTCTCCCTTCTTCTCTGAGCTACAGAAGAGTTAAGAAGGAAATCACCGGAAGGCAATGATTGAGGCGTCCCAGGCTCGTGCTGCGTAAAGCTGAAGACTGCAGTGAGACGCCGAATTGACCTTTGCTCTTGAGCAGGAGAGCTCTAAGGTTTCAACTGAGATACTTTTTCAACCCCTCATCCCTTTAACCTTCAAGCATTTATCTTCCTTAGCATGTGCATTTAAGGGTGTGCTGCAACAACATATCAGGTATCTGGCTTTGAAGTTCTCTCCACTAAGGTCAGGCCCCTGCTGGGTGTAAAACAGCAAGTAAAGAAAACTACCCAGCGTCTCACATGTACCCCCGCAGCCCGGGCACGCTAACATTGTTACCAGGCTTCAGAATGACTGGTTGAGAGCCCACAGGATCGGATCAGAGGAGCTTCCTACCCCCCACACAACCCACCTGCCCTGAGGCGTACTTACTGGAATCGAGGAGGACCTGGGGAGGAGCATGTCCTCTGGGGTGGTCGGTCTGTGCCCTTGGGAGCATGGAGGTTTGTGTAATTTGGGATGACTTGCTGGGCTGGGCGGATAACTCTCATGCAAGGTCCAGGAACAGGAGGAAGCGGTTGCGATGGATGTGCAAAATGTTGGTAAGGCGCTCTGCCATCTGGGAGGGGGAGAAAAGAAAGGCAGCAACTATCATTTCAGCCAACACATTTTTGCCTTGGTTTGTGTTTAATACTTTCCAGGCACGTCCTCCTTCACATCTCGGGAAACTGAACACCCTGGAGACATTTGCAGGTATCTTGGTCTGAAAGAAGCCAGATTAAGGAATGTTTTACAGTATGAAGGTTCCCATTTCCATTCGCATATGGCACGATTCGGATCCCTGCCCTGGGCTGTTGGGACAACTGACAGCTAAACATTCAGGGCTGCTTTGTCCCTGCACTTCCCATGCTTCAGTGTTCTTTGGGTTTTGTTGGGTTTTTTTTTTTTTGTCTTTAATTTTAATTCCTTTTTGGCAATAACTTCTGAAAATGAATCATCCCAACGTTCTCATGAAAGCAGATGCAAAATCCTGGAACAAATCAGTTTGCAACACTAAGGCTAAACAGACTGTGATTATTGTAAATGAAAAGAGAAAAAAATAATGTCTTGGTTTGTTACTTCACCCTGTATGAATTTTCTGCCTAAGTGACCTTTTAAGGCCTTGCTCCCACTCCTGTTCCCATCCAGGAGGCTGCAGGGGAAGCCCAAAGTGACAATTTTCCCCAAGTAATTCTGAAAAAACTTACTGTTGCTGGCCACGCACACATAATGCTGTTTAATAACCACGGTGGAGGGGAACTGTTGGGATAAACTGTAAAGGAAAGCAATGTAAGCTGTTTGTTTCCCAACTGGGGAAAACTTTTTCCTCTCCCCGGGTCTTTCTGCTTGCAGTTTTCATTAGGCAGCAGCTCTGTGCACTTTCAAGCTGCTGTGTGCAGATCAAAGTCCAGCCTGGCAGGGCTTATTAGCGCTGCATGATTACGGTGTTACGAGCTGGCTCTGAAAGCTGCAGTACTCAAACACTCTTCTTTCCCCCACCCCAACTGTTTTTTTGAAAATCCTTTTAGCTATTTTGGGGTCCTGCTTTTCTTTTCCCTAGCAGCCATGAGGACTAATTTATATTTTTTTTTAAAGGGGAGGGGAAAAAAACCTCACCAGAGATCCCAAAGCTTTGATGAACTAGTCCAATTCCAAGAGCTAATATTAAAAAAACACCAACCAAAGAACAAACCAACCAGCCCCACAACTGCAAAGAGATTCCTGATGAAATGGTGAGTGGAGAACATTGTATTTGTTGAGATTATTTTAGGAGATTTTCCTGCTCTCCCTCTTAACTGTTTGCAACAAGGCAGGGAGAGAGGCTGGAAGGACAAAATTGAAAGTAACTATGGTCTTCTCATGGGTTCCCATGACCAGCTCAAGGGAAGCTGGCAGGGCTCTGGGAGATTTAGTTTGGTTTACAGGTTTTTAGGCCAGTGTTTCGCTAGGTTCCTTTGGATCTACCTGGTGCTACAGTATTTTAACAGATGGAACTACTGCTGTTCAGAAGCCCAGCATGGCTAAGCGTGCGTGACCGCACACACCAACAGCTCTCATATATGCCTGTCTCAAACAGCGGTCCCTGGGCGCGTGGCATTGCTGTGAGGATTTCTTTGACTTCAGAAGCAGTTTTGCTGTTGTATCTCAAATAGCAGGTGTCCGGAGCCAGCTCAGAGCCTACGGGCATGATTGCTGTTCCCTGGGAGAGGCGTGTTGCAACACACAAACTGCAGAGCTTTGTTGTGGGTTGCCACTGCCCAACAATTATCTGAAACGCAAGGAGCTGTCAGGGGGAGATTTACGCTGTATGGGGCATGTGAGAAACAGGAGCAGGGTTGCCAGCTCCTTGGCCCTGACCAAATCTGCTCCAGCCATCTGAGTTTATTTTATTCTTCTTGCCCTCTGGATATGGTTAAAACGGCAGTGATTTTTCTAAAGAAAGCCTTTCAGACTTTCTGCTTTAAAACAAAATGGCCTCATTCAGTAAATGTCCTACTTCTCACAACGCCCATGTGCGGAGGAGAAAAACGGAGGTAAATAGTGAAGGGTGTTGTGCAACCAGCTCTTTGTTTGCTGAAAGCTGAACTGAAAGGAGAAGGTACTAAACAAAAACCAGAGGAGGTTTTGCAAATGTTCAGCAGTAGATGCTGATGAATGTCCATCTGTAGCCTCTTCCCCTTTACAAAGTCCCAAGATGGGAGATGCAAACCGAGGCTCTGATACCCTCTCTCTTTCCAGTACCTAATTATAGAGCATTGTTAGAATGACAAAGCTCCTTCACCAGATGTAATATAAATGCTGCAGAGTCAACAGAAGGTTAAAAAGGAAAGAAAAAAAAAAAAAAGGAAAAAAAAGGGTTATCAGAACAGGCCTACAGCTTTTTATTACAAAGCCAGCCCAAAACGGGACAGGGTCTCATGAGTCTAATGTAATATAAATTATATTAAAACAATGATATTGGTGTTGAATGTTCAAAGCTCACTTCATAACAGATAAAAATCTCAGTGACTGTAAAGGAATACTAATTAATAGCAGGCTGTAAACTGCATTGTAGTCTCCAAGAGCCAAAACACCCATATTGACGGAGTCACATCAGTGCTCGGTGATACAATCACCAGCAGCTGAGAGGGCTCCATTTTAAGTAATGAGCTTTCATTTCAGCTGACAACAGGGGAAAAAAAAAAAACAGGGGGATGATGGATGTCATGCTCTTTTCACACAGAAATAAAACACATGGGTGAGTTTGGTCATAATGCTGGGAGATACTATTTACAGAGATCAAGGGTAAACTCCCATCCTAACTTTGGGGACCCGAGTGGGAGCAAGGAAATCCATGAAAACAACAGGCATTAAGTTGGTATAGGAGGCTGCTGAATGACTGATGCAAGGAGGAAGGAAATGACTAGAATATGAAATAACAGCAGGGAGAAGGCTGTGTATGCTCAGCATGACCGACAAAGGCTAGTTTCTAGGCAAAATCATTAGCCTTCATTTGATGAGTAACTGTGAGGTCTTTAACTTTTCATCTGGATCAGAGGTTCTGCATCAGAGAGCCTGGCTGCATAAACTGAGAATACAAAATGGACTGCAAATAGATGTCTACAAAGGTTAATAACTGTGTGCTGCACACGGCCATTAAATACAGTAGGAAAACACCAGCTTGGTGAATGATGGCTGTGATACACCCGGAACCAGCGCCGTGGGCTGAGCAGTGCTACTCACATGGGCCCTGGGGGTGCTGCTCTGCTGGGCAGCGATGCCCAAAGCAGCCGTGGGCTTGCGAAGAGGCATTGGGATGAGGCAAGTGCTGGCAATTAGGGCACTGCTGGTGCTCAGGTCCAAAAAACTCTCTAGAGATCAGTGGTCCTGGGAGGTCCTGGGAGTTCAGCACAGATACCAGTGGGAAGGGAGGCTCTAGGTGCCTGATGCCCATGATGTCTCGTGACTGGGAATTGTACCCTGTGTCCACAGTCCCCAGCTCTGCTGGGGGTCCATTTCCTGAGGGTTGCTGCGACCATGAACTCCCTTGGCTGTTCTCCTCCAGTGAGTCCTTGTGAGCGTCAGACAAGCTCTGCTCTGATTTACTGGAGTTGTGCCCGGTGTCAGCTGAAAGCTGTGATCTTGGCTGCACGCCTAGCTTGTCCGTAGCTACAGGACGCATCTTGGAGGGAACTACTCCAGCTATTGATTCACCAGGGGAACAGAAGCGTCCATCTCCATTAGGATGAGTATACTGTGCCCACAAGCTGCTCTCCAGTTCCATGGATGGTGCCGACTGATGACATGCTGGTGCTCTGTGGAGGCATGATGGATTGGTCACAGGCTGAGGCATCTGAGCAACACACGGTCTCTGGGACTCCTCATTCTCAGTATTCCCTCCAGCAGGCTGCAAAGCCTTTTCCAAGACATGTTCAGGAAACGGGGACCATGGCATGGATTCATCTACTTCGACTGGTATGCTTCGACCCACAAAAGTGCCTGAAAAAGCAGGAGAAGAAACACTGTAGATGGACAGACATACAGATGTTGTCGGTCATGATTCAATGACTGTGAGCTGGAATACTGAAAAGCAGCATGTATTCCTTATATTTGTATGTTTTTTAAAAAGACAGGCAGAAAACAGCAAGAACGGGTTTGTCTGAATGCTGGCAAAGCAAGAAAGCAGAGGGTGAGCTGGGGTGTAGCTAGCAGGGTCGTCATGTGGACTGACCTGACACAGAAGCCATTTCCAAGTTTTGTAGTCGTGCCGGAAACGAGAGTCAGCTGCCTTAGTCCAAGGCCAGGATTTTCCAGCAAACTGAAAAACAAGAGAAAAAAAGACTCTTGTGAACATGGTACAGTTCCACACAAGCAATAATCCTAAAATAACTCTATCTGGAGACCAGAAAAGAAATGCTGGTTAAAGTTCTGGAAATCCTATTGCACAAAACAGACGCTTTTATGGGATTTCTGGAACTTACTGTTCCTGCTGAGACTAGAGTGGGGGAAAGCACATGAGCTGTCTCTCAGAGGTAATTTCTGCACCTAACAAAAGAGCAGGATGCTCAGGCCTGGAGGTTTGGCTCAGGCATATTCCATGGAACACAATCACTTGCAATTATTTCACCCCGGACTTTCTAATAATTGCTTCACACTGATCCCTCAGATCTAAACTTCACCACATACCTAGCTGAGTAATTGCAACTCCAAAGCTCGTCTCCAAGTGCTGCTGCTTGTTATACCAAACCACTTCACCCAGTGTACTAACACGTGGCTGTTGTTCTTTCAAATTATTGAAAATTGAAAGACAATTTAGAGACGTTAGTTACTGTGGGGATTTTTACACACACCCCCCCTTCCTTTGGCACGGGCTTGGGCTCAAACATCAAACTTGTCACTCCCTTTTGGGGTTGCTGCTGGTAAATTCGGTCCAGCCAAGCAACCCATGATGATGGACGCCTCTGCTCCGCCTCCACTCAGAATGGCAGCGGCAGCGACAAGTGAATGTTGAGTGGGCTTGGGGGTGCAGCCATCTTCATCCTCTTATACAGGGGTGTAGATCAGCCTGCTCCCTGCAAATTTTATCTGTTACTGTGGAGTACAGAGAAACAAGCCTGGTGCTCATCTCTTCCCCAGCCATTTTCCATCACACTGGACAAGCTAAAATCCCAAATAGGAAAGTTACCAGAGAAAAAGGGCTAAGCACTAAAGCAGCTTGAAAGCCCGAAAGGAAAGTCAAAATCATGACATGTTTGAGGAGCTTCTAGTGATCCAAGGATTTCTCTCAACTTCAGTTACAGTAGCTTGAACAGAAAGGTCAAATGAAGAACATTTTCATATGACCACAGTACCGAAAGGAGTTGAACAGGATCACAGAGAGGTATAAGGCAGTGTCCCAATCTTTACCCTGGTCCCCATAGCGATTCTGTGAAAACAAATATATGCCTCATGCTGTAGGGCAAGAGGGAGGCTTCATGTTCATGCTGATCAGATTAAACGACCTGTATTTCCCTCTGAAAGCACCTCTGGCAGAGAAAATTCTGGGTGTGATGTCTGCTGGGAAGTAGGATAAAAAATGTGCTTTGCTGCTGCGCTGCAACGTAAATATTCCTCCTCTGTGTAACTTAAAACCCATCTATGCAGAAGATTTACCAAATATTCATACACATCCTATGTTATAATAAGCATGTCCACAGGGAGAGTTATCCTGGGATAATTACAGTGGGATAATTATGCTGGTAAATTTTCCCATGTAGGCAAGTCCTCAGAGCAGCTATTAGTTGCACCAACACAGCGAACCCGCTGCTGCTCTGACAGCTGCAGCCCCCTGCGTGAGAGCAGAGCACTGGGTCGGGTGCCAAACCGGCTCCTTCCCGTACAAGCACCCAGGCTTGAAATCCTGCCGGTCAGCTCACCACCAGCACGCATCCCCCACTGCGGTCTGCATCCCTTTCCCCCACGCCACATCGCTAAGGCCGGCCCTGCTCGCTGAGTCACGCTTCTCTCACAGTCATAACCCATGTGAAGGGAAAGGGAAAGTCTTGCCACTCTCACAATCAGCACAGGCCTGCGCCGGGGACTTGTGCTGTGCGGACCTGCGCGGTGGCGGTGGCAAAGTGTCCTTTTCCTGGGGCCTCTGGTCAGATGACAGTGTTAATGGGGACCGTCCTGCAGTGGTGACTCAACAGGAAAAGGACAGTACAGTCAGATTTACATCAATCCGGGTGTAAAGCTGCCGAGATAAAAGTTAAAGATGCCCTGTCAGACTGAGCGAAGCGCCTGTGAAGGTCAGGTGTCAAACTCCCTGCGAGGCATCAGCCTTTTGCTCATCACAACAGCTTTGCAAACCTGACCCCTGGCTCACCTGGCCTCAGAGTGCCCTCTCGGATGTGCTTTGACTTGTGGATATCTCTGTCCATTTGCTCGTAAGTTGAATGACGTGCACTCCAGCAGCACAAATCGTACTGCAAACTTACTTCCCTGGCTGAGCATCTCCAGAAAACTTCCATCAGAAGAGGGGTGGCCAGCAGGGACAGGGAGGTGATTGTCCCTCTCTACTCTGCCCTCGTGAGGCCCCACCTGGAGTACTGTGTCCAGATCTGGGACCCACAATACAAGAAAGATGTGGAACTGTTGGAGAGGGTTCAGAGGAGGGCCACAAGGATGATTAGAGGGCTGGAGCACCTGTCCTACAAAGAGAGGCTGAGGGAGCTGGGCTTGTTCAGCCTGGAGAAGAGAAGGCTGCGGAGGGACCTCATTGCAGCCTGCCAGTACCTGAAGGGAGCATACAAACAGGAGGGAATCAGCTTGTTAAAAGGGTAGACAATGACAGGAAAAGGGGGAATGGACTAAAGCTAAAGGAGGGAAGGTTTAGATTAGATAGTAGGGAGAAGTTATTTAGAGAGTCGTAAAGGTGCTGGAACAGGCTGCCCAGAGAGGTGGTGGATGCCCCATCTCTGGAAGTGTTCAAGGCCAGGTTGGATGGGGCCCTGGGCAATCTTGTGTAGATCCAGGCTTGGAGATTGGTAGCCCTGCCAGTGGCAGGGAGGGTTTGGAACTCTATGATCCTTGGTTCTTGTGCAAAATTCACCTTGGTGTTCACAAAGCACAAGCTCAGAGGCAGGGTACGAGGGTACAACTCCACCTCTTCAGCCACATGCATTGTCTGAGCATCCCTCCCATTAGATACAATCCTCAGCCAACACCAAAACATGGCTTTTCCGAAATGAATTTGCAGCGCCTCACACTTTGATGGTCTCTGAAGTAGTCACATCAAAATGCTAGAAAGCACATTGAATTCAGATCCTCTATATTCAATAGCCTTTAGCTGAGCACCATGACAAGAAGAGATTTCTGCAGAGAAATCAAGAACTCAGTCCAAAGCTCAATGAAGGAAATGGCAATCCCTCTGTTGGCTGCAATAGGCTTTGGATTCGGTGTCAGACAGGATTTAAAAGTTACTGAATTCCTTTGCTGGCTACAACCTCCAAACATTTTGGTCCCTTCCTTTTAGCTCCATTGGTACCACCAGGCTATCTGTGAAACAGGTCTTACACGGACTGTGTGAACCTAATGAAAGGTACAATGTGTGGAGAAAAAAATTCAGGCTTGGTTTCTTCCAGTTTGTTATTCTGTGTGTTTACTCTGTCTTTTGGAGGTTGTCTCTGCCCATGGCAGGGGGTTGCAACTAGATGAATCTTTAAGGTCCCTTCCAACACAAAGCATTCTAGGATTCTATATTATGAGTTAATTAAACCGCATTGCAAATGATCAGATATCAAACTCTTTCAGTGGCTTACCTCAGAATACTTTAAAGTCTGTTCTATTAGTTTAGCCCTCTAAAAGGATAAATGCCTCTTTATCTCTCAAATCAACTTATATATTTAAGTGACAGCCTTATTTCCTTCCTGTGTAACATGACCTAAACATGAAAATTACTCCAAATATCTGAGTAACTATAATTTGATAAGACAGAAGGGAGACCTGGTTCCATTGTTTGTGTTTTTACCTGCAAAAGCTTCTATGGGTTTTTCGTTTGGTTTAATATGATTTTGCTTAGTCCCTGCTGCAGAATAGCTGAGCAGCAAAAGCTGAGCTTCGATACCCACACACAGCCCCTGCTCCCATGGGGCTGAGGAAGGAGGTGCAGAGGGGCTGAGAGCTTTGATGTTGAAACAGACACGTCATTAAGAAGGAGGAAAAGTGACTTCATCCTCCTCCTCCCTCAGCAGCCCTGGTTGGAAAGAGAAGCTCTTACAACAACAGAGCTTTGTCTGTAGAGATGGCCCTGAGGGTAAATTAACCCCAGGACATGCTGAACGCTTTTTGAGCAATGCTGGCAATGGCATGTGGATGGGAATTCCCGAGAGAAATCCCCATGCTGATTCAGAAGCATCTTCCTCCAACAGCAGTGCTTCAGGATCTTGTTCCTGATCTGCTGAAGAGCCTCTCTTCTGGAAAAAGAGCCAACGCTGAGCCCATCATCCTGGTATTTTATGTTACTTTGTGCTGCGGAGTCTCATTAGGTTTCCTTGGACTTTTCTATTTTGCTTTTCCTGCAACCAGAGTTATATGCACAGGACAGAAAAAAAACACGCACTGAGGTCTCCCGTGTTGAAGAATGAAAGCACAGGAATGCATCAGCACATTGAAATGCCCTCAGAAACATGTAGCCTGATCCGTTTTCTGGCATGGAGACCGTTGGAGAGTGCAGATCGTGCCCAATCTCATTTCCAAAGACACTGCAGCTTCAAGTCAGATCATGACATTGCCAGAAAGCTTTGAGAATTTAATATCCCCCCTGCACCTAGGACTATGCAAGAGATTACGGATAATCAGCTGGAGCCGCTGCATATATTCCTGCTTGTAATAAAGGGGAGAGGCCCTTCCTAAAGGGACCTGGACTGCTCTCAAAAACATCAAGGGAACTCCTTAAAACCCTATCTCCTTCCCTTCCTTCCTCTGCTCATACACCCAGTTCTGTAATGTGCATTAATTCAGCAAATAACCTTCTTGGGTGGGTGCATGGTGACCCAAACTCCTGGGAAGAAACCCCATCCCAGCTCCCATGTGAGGCTTCCCACACCTGGAGAGGTTCTTGCACTGCTCCTGCCAGGGAGCCAGGAGAGGCTTGCCCAGCCCTCCTGCTCATGGCCAGCCATAAATGAAGGGGAAAAAATTCTTCTGCAGGTCAGGAGATGGGCCTGAGCACCTGAGTTGGAAGCAAGGGGCAAATTCCCCTTAAAAATGTCTGATGGAGGCAAGGGGCTGGCTAGGGGGAGGAAGGGTGTTGGGCCTGGGCTCATCTGTGCAGTTTTCTTGCGGCTGATTGTGAAATCCATCAGGTATTTCATCTGTTTCCCAGCACCAAGACTTGTCAGGCAGCTATGTCCCAAAACACACACGCTAACCACGGATCTGCTTTTGATTAGAAAACTTCTGTCAGGAAGAAGCAGGAGAGAGACTCTGCAGCATGAGCATAGCTGCGCTCCCCGTTACTTCCAGAGGTGGGGAAAATAGCTTTGCTTTTTTAATCAGTTATATTTGCCCACATTGTTAAAAAAGAAAACACTAGGATGAGAAAGAAACCTCACCTTCCTTGGTGCACAACACACAAGGGAAGGGTTTTCTATTCACTAGTCATGGCGCTTCTGAAGTGGCATGGGTAGAGATTAAGGCAAAGCTGAGATCACAAAGGGTGGGGACGGACAGGAATTCCTCAATTTTCCAAATAATTCTGGTGTACTTTGTTAGCCGAATCCTTTAAGCTCCTTGGTGCTGATTGACGTCCATCTGCAGGACGGGAGTAAGCGGGTGCAGAATTTGCAAGGTACTGTGAAGATGTACGTGTTGAGCCTGCAGCAAATGCTGTTGTCGTTGGGTCAGTCAACCCCAAGTGCCTAAGCACACTTAAAATTAAGTGTAGCTTTCTCTACAGAAACACTAGACACGGCTTTCCTCCAAAAACCCCTGACAAATCCTTTTATGAAGCAAGTGCAAATGTGGGAACTGTTTTGGGTCTATAACCTAAATAAACACAGCCAGAGAAATCCAAGCGCCAGAGTTTCACACCTCACCATGAAGAATTTTGGCTGCTGTCATCACGGACACTCACCCTGTCCCTTGAGTACCTTCCACAGCGAAGACTAAGGCAACTTGTCACATTCCTAGCCCAGATTTTAAGCCCTCTAGGGCAGGTAATGTTTATTTTTATGACTTCTGGAAAAAGTAGAAAAAGAATATGAAAACAACATTCCTCTTCCACACCGACTATAGGGTTGCTCTTACGTATTTTCTGCAGCCATATCATGGAAGTCACAGAATCACGAAGTTGGAAAAGGCCTTTAAGATCATCAAGCCCAACTATTCCTGTCCTATGCTAAACCATATCCCTAACTACCTCATCTACCCTTTTTTTAAACACATCCAGGGATGGTGACTCAACTCCCTCTCTGGGCAGCCTGTTCCAGGCCCTGACAACTATTTCAGTGAAAAATATTTTCCTAACATCCAATTTAAACCTACCCTGGCACAGCTTCCTGACATTTCCCCTTGTCCTATCTCCTGTCACCTGGCTGAAGAGACCATCGGCCACCTCTCCACAACCTCCCTTCAGGTAGATGTAGGTCATGATAAGGTCTCCCCTCAGCCTCCTCTTCTCGAGGCTAAACAGCCCCAGGTCCCTCAGCCGCTCCTCATAGGATTTGCCCCCCAGCCCCTTCCCCAGCCTGGCTGCCCTTCTCTGGACTCGCTTGAGGACCTCAATGTCCTTCTTATGGCAAGGAGCCCAGAACTGGACACAGTACTCGAGGTGTGGCCTCACCAATGCTGAGTACAGGGGCACAATCACCTCCCTATACCTACTGGCCACACTATATTTGATACAAGTCAAGATGCCATTGGCCTTCCTGGCCACACTGCTGACTCATATTCAGTCTGCAGTCAGCCAACAGCCCTAGGTGCTTTTCTGCCTGACAGCTGTCCAGCCAGTCTCCCCCAAGCCTGTAGCTCTGCATGGGGTTGATAAATCTACACAGGACAGGAGAACAGGACAACATACTCCCAACCATCCTCGCGCAGCAAACATCACGTTTCCTTTCACAGCACTAATGTTGTTTCGCTGGGCAATCTGTGGTGCAAAGACTGGCGCAGGCCTGATAGGTTTTGCCTCTTTAGCATAGACATCAATATGCACGTAATAGGAATGGTAGGCAATAAGTAGTAAGAAACTACTAGAAGTGCAACACGCTCAAGCAGGATCCAAGCAGGCATCTCATACACAGGCAGCATTCCCTGTCAGTTTTCTAATGGTTGTGAAACATGAAAATGTCTGCAATGATCTTAGGTATCCTTAAAAATGTGTTTGCTTCCCAGAGATTATTTCCCACCCATTTCTGATGCTGATAAAACTCCCATAACTACTGAATAATGCCCAAAGTGGGATATGCCACAGCCCTGGGATGTCTAAAAATCCTGGCACAAAATCTGGGCCAACTGAGCAGGGCTGGACCAGGGGGCGGCGGGGAGAGGACCACCCTGAGAGGCGTAAATCTCCCCAGCCTGCTTTCCTATAGCTTCATGCTTTATGTTGGAGCTTTTGGTTCCTAATAAGGGAGAACCTCCAGTATGTCGCTGGGCTGACGTATCCCTCATCCCTAACCACTCTCCCCATTCCACAGCATGAGGGTTGCAGGATGTGTGGGTGGTGGGAAGGCACGGGGAAGCCTGGGGGACCTGCAGCATCTCCCTCAGCTGGCGTGAGAACAGCCTCGCTCACTTGCTTTCATGTAACGTGCAGAAATGTACATCTCTTTCAGACACGTACCCTCTGTTAAACTTCAAAAGCCGCTGCTGGGGGTGGAGGGCACTGACAGACACGAACACCATAATTGCACATGCCTTGTTTCCTGCCTTAGAAAGGCAAAAAGAAAACCCAACCCTGTAAAAAAAAAAACCCAAAAAAAACCAAACCAACAACCCAGCATGCTTCAAGACATTGACAGTGCTCAGCAAGAGCAAGCCCGACCTCAGAGGCTGACGGCATCGCAGGCAGCAGCACAACTGGCAGACACTTGCCAGCAGCCGGCGGCACTGGCAAGCACTTGCCAGGGTGGCAGCTCTGCTGCTTGTGCCCCTCCCATCCCTGTCTTTGGCATTGTCCACAGCAGGGCTCACAGCCCTGTCTGGTGGTGGCAGGGCATCCTGCCATGGGACAGCACAGACACGGCCAGGCCAGGCCTTGCACAGCGCCAGGGCTTGAAGGAAATAGGAATTTTTGGTCTGGTGGTCACTGGTGGTGATTGAGGATCAGTAAGCCCAAACATTCCCATTGCCCAGTCAATGCCAGCCCTACAAAACCAGCGCCCTGAAACAATCGGTTAATGTGTAAAACTAGAGCGGGTTTTATACAACTGATTTTATCCTAATTAAAAAGAAATACTACTGGCTTGCTCCCATTGTATCCATACCAATGCCAAGGAGGAGGATAGTGCAAAAGGGGTGTACAATCCTGTTTTCTTCATGGTTTCCAGCCAACTTTCCCACCCCAAGTCCATCTGACCTGTCCTACGCAGCCATGGGGCAGCTGGCAAGGGGAGAGAGGAACAGAGAGAGAGAGAGAAGAGGGAGAAAAGAGCAGGAGAGAGGGGTGGGAGAGAGAAAGTAAGAGGGGAAGGGAGAGGGCCAGCAAACCATCTTGAACTTGCGCAGTAATGCCGGGCAAGAGTGAGCTCAGGCCTGGTTGCCAGGCACTGCCAGGCAGCTACGTCAATAGGCAGGACATTTCGACACCAGGTGTGTCTGCTCCCAGTGTTTACCCCCGAACCCTCCTGATTAAAAAAAAAAACCCCAAAAACAACAAACAAACAAACAACAAACAACAAAACTGCAGTGGAATGGCTGAAACATGTTGTATCCATCTGTGACACGCAGGCTATCATTACACCAGAGAGGGGGAGAAAGGGAGCGAGGCAGCACTTTGAGGGACAACCCTCTACTTCCCCCCCCCACACCTCCCCCCTTCCACCCCCCTTCCCGGAGAGCCAGAAGTGGGTCAACAGCTAATTACAAACAGGGACAGAACAAGGCGGCATGGCCGGCCCTTCTTACCTTGCGGGAGAGGGAGGCTCACGCCGAGCTGACCGAGGAGAGGGAGGGCTGACGTGCCTCCTTGCCCCACCGCTCTCCCGCCGCGCCCGGCTCTCCTTCCTCCCTCGACCGGCCGGGGAGGGCGGGTTGGTTGGTTCGAGGGTTGGTTGTTGGGTTTGGTTTAGTTGGTCGTTTTTTTTTTTTCCCCTCTTTTTACGACACCCTCCCTGCCTCTCCCAGGTAAGCGGCAGAACTGGCTCTGCAGCAGGAAGTGGGAGAGGTATGTGCGGCGCGGCCCTGGGAGAGCGGCCGCGGGGGAGTGACACGCTCAGGCTTAAAACCCTCGCGAAATGCTTTTCTCTTTCTCTCTCTCTCTCTCTCTCCCCCCGCCTCTGCCGTAGGAAGCCAGGCTGGCTGTGCCTGAGCCACGCAGCTAAAGAAAGAATTGTAGGGGAAACCCTGTGTGATTCCTAAACAGTGCGCCCCTCCGGGAAAGTCATCTTCAGTCTCTGGTCCCTTACTGGCAATTCCAAGTGTTACACTGTGATTCAGACTACTGAAGGCAATCACATGATGGGTGTCAGAACTATAAAAGGAGCAAAAGCAAAGGATTTCTATTCTGGTTGGGTTTTGGGTTAGGTTTGACTTCTAGACACTTCCAAGTTTCTCTCTACACCCCCAAGGAGCAGAAACTTGCTCTTCCTACAAGCTGAAACCCTTACATTCTGGCACAGCTCCTGAAAGCCAAGGAATGTGGGTGCTGATGGTGCGGTGGGGTTTGAAGAGCCCAGTAAGCCACCCTGGCACTTCATTGGCTCGGTGCCACCGCAGCAGTCCCCAGCTCACCC